>OX940877.1:96393981-98893981 GCA_954870665.1 Stratiomys singularior | reverse complement strand
TAGCCGAAAAATGATAACTGCTGTAGGTGTCGATCAAAGCTCCATTCTCGGCCCGAACCGCAGGAAAATCTCTTTTGACAGACTGCTACGGCTTAAGCTACCGGATGTTGTCAAACCAGACATGCTAATATGGCGAGTAAGCGACTGGATGACAGCTCATAGGTTCAGGCTAGCATTGGAAAAAAACCGAAGTGGTCATCATGACACAGAACATAATCCAAAGATAAGGCTTATCACTATTGGGGAAGTGCTTGTTGAATCGAAGTCAGCAGTGAAATACACAGGCGTCCTGATAGACTCAAATATTAGCTTTTCCCAACAAATCAGAGCTCTCAACAAATCATGGCTGAAGCGCGTGACTAATGTAGATTCTTCTTTATATCCGTAAAAAAATAGAAAAACAATTTTAATTGTTTTTAAATTGACTGTATAATTCGGGAGTATTTCTTATACTACCTGCTTTTTACAATTTTCACTTACCACTAAGCTTTCTCTTTTGTCGATATGATCTATATTCTAAATTGTGCATATCAATACATTTTGTTATTACTGAATTTATGCTTGGTCAATACATTTCCTCATTGCAATTGGAATTTCGCTAACTTGTATGACCAGCATAATTGTTGGAAATATTTGCTATGCGATTCATTCTATTCTTGTTTACTTTAACAAATTAATTTTAAATTAGGTTGACCAGTTAACTGGGAGTTCATTAGCACTTGGGGTCAATTCCATATGATAGGTTTGATTGAGCAATGGTGGCGGCATCGATGTCGTCACCATTGTTTGTTCATTTAATTGAGGTGATTGCATCGATGACGTCACCCCTCCCTCCTTTAAGTGAAAACTCTCCTGAGTTTTCTTTGTAAATGTAATTTTCAGCAAATTATATTTTCTTTTCAGATACAGGTAAACAATTGCTAACAGAATTATTATCATGAAAATTAAGACCCAAGTCGTCATAGTAAAATATTCACTTTTCTTTCTGTGAAATTTCAGTTCATTAATTTTTTCAATGTTTTCGATTTGTCCCAGTACTAATTCATCAAAAGTTAACTGATCTGCACTTTGATTTATTTTAAAACTAGATTGAGTTACAAAGTTTTGCTTAAACGTTTTTAAATTATTCGTATATGTTTGGTCATCGACATTTATATTACATTGATGAAAATGTATGAGATAATTTCCTTTCAAGTATAATGCTCTATCATCACAAGTACTATTAAAATACACTTTGTTTACATTCTTGAGTAGTATTGATCCTGTTTCGATCTCTATTATTTCTGCTTTATAATTTTTTTTCTTTATACAGTTATTTTGGAAAATACATAAATCAGATTTCTTCAAATTTCCTTTATTAGCATCATTCACATATTTATAGTATACATTCTTAATTTTAACAATATCTTGTGTTTGAAATGATAATTGTTGCAAATTCTTATTAACAATTGGAGTTATTAATGATCTCTCAGCGATAAGAGTATCTTTTGGTATTCTAACAGCGAATAATATCTTATTATTTTCAAAATTAGCTGCACCTAATCTTATATTTTGAAGTTTGTAAAGATCTACTTGGTATCGAGAAACTTCTTCGCTTGTCAAAATGTTACTGCTCATGATATTCAGTCTAGCAGAAGCAATGTTATTTTGTATATGTTCGACATTATCACTCAGTATCTTAATTTTTAACATCATATCTAAGTAAATAAGTTGTTTGTAAATTTTCTCATTATCAGTTCTGATATCATTGAATCTTTCCAAAAATTTACTTCTATCGGATTGTATAATTTCTTTCAACCGTGCAAAAGTTGTATTAAAGTGGTTATTAATTTCTATATTTTTGTTAATATTGTGAATCGTATTGTGGCTGTTTTCGTCAAGTGTCCTCAAATGATCTTCAATTTCAGTTCTGTCGTTGTCGTCCATTGTACCGTATAACCATTTAAGTCCAGTTCCTATAATATTTATAAGTCCCCGTCTTTGTCTGTGTGGTAAAATTGTTAGTATTTTGGCTTTGATTGCGGTTAGTTCATGTTGTAATAATTGTCGACTTTCGATTGGTTCAATTTCATTGAGATTGGATTCGAGAGAAGTAATAATAAAACGAATATCTTCAGGATCTATTATATGTAATATTGTATGGTAATTTTCCACGATTTCAACATTTCCTCGTTTGATTTCAATGAAGCCATCTTCACTGCTTAGTTCTTCTATAGTAAGCGTCCCGTCTGTTGTTTTAGACATGATCATTATTGTAAGCATCAGTATCCAAAATATATTATAGTTTCTAGCATTGATGGCTTGGTGGTGGAGGCTGTGGTAGGTTTCCCTGATGCCGAAATTCTTGATAAGCTCCGACTTCACTTGCTCCCAACTTGGATTGGTTCCTAGAGTTCGAATCGCCTGTAAAGCTGGTCCTTGAATTTTGTTGATGATGTATCTATTGTATACGTAGCTCTGCAATGTGCTGTTGTCCCGGAACATGGGGAGTATCAATTCCACTTCCCTGATGAATGATGACAGATCGTAAGTCCTGTTTCCCCAGAATTCTTTGATGGCGGATGCTTCCTTCAATAATTCTGTTGCGGATGTGGTGAACTGCTGGTTCTGTGGACTGGTCATGATTTTTTGTTTGTTTATTTATTTTTTTTTTTTTTCACACTGTTTTGGTTTCTGGTACCAAGGGACCTTTATTAACTACCTCCTTCTTACGAAAGGGTAGGAGCGAATTCTTAGAAAATTCTGCTCGAGGCGATGCTAACCTTATATTATGAAATCACAAAACCGAATATACTTTCACGAATAAAAATCAATCTTTTGATTAATTTGGTTACCGACTGCGCCACTAATGTAGATTCTTCTTTATATCCGTAAAAAAATAGAAAAACAATTTTAATTATTTTTAAATTGACTGTATAATTCGGGAGTATTTCTTATACTACCTGCTTTTTACAATTTTCACTTACCACTAAGCTTTCTCTTTTGTCGATATGATCTATATTCTAAATTGTGCATATCAATACATTTTGTTATTACTGAATTTATGCTTGGTCAATACATTTCCTCATTGCAATTGGAATTTCGCTAACTTGTATGACCAGCATAATTGTTGGAAATATTTGCTATGCGATTCATTCTATTCTTGTTTACTTTAACAAATTAATTTTAAATTAGGTTGACCAGTTAACTGGGAGTTCATTAGCACTTGGGGTCAATTCCATATGATAGGTTTGATTGAGCAATGGTGGCGGCATCGATGTCGTCACCATTGTTTGTTCATTTAATTGAGGTGATTGCATCGATGACGTCACCCGTGTTACAGCGCTCACACGATTAATGGCTTACAAAGGCAGACTCACCACCTTACGGAGACGACTTTCAATGAGCACTGCGCAGTCCATTCTATTTTATGGGTCATAACTCTAAGGCGACGCTCTCAGAAAGGAATTACACCGAAAGCGGTTAGCACAGGTACAGAGACAAGAAACGTTGCGAATTTCGAGCACATATCGAACAGTCTCCGAGAAGGTAGTGCTGTTAATTACATATGTGATACCCATCGCCCTCCTTTTGAGAGAGCGCAGAAATATTTGACCGCGCAGAAGCGTAGACAACAGACAACATGTCACTAGGGACGAATGACAACGCTCCCGCAGCAATTGACAACAATGATGGGTGGACTATACGTCTCATACCCAACCTGAGGCCATGGCTCAGTTGAGCACATAGTCAGACTGATTTTTAATTGACCTAGCTTTTCAGCGGCATGGATATTTTCGGTCTTACCTGCACAAGATTGACAGATCACGGTCTCATATCTGCGTATTTTGTACAGGAGATGGAGATTATGCCTGTCACACATTTCTCTCTTGCAAAAGATGGAGTAAGTAGCGCGGGGTCCTCTTCAGCGAAATCGGAGGGCTCTGCCTGGAATCTATGGTTGGAGAAATGCTCAGAACAGTTGGCAAATTAAATCATGTGGCTAAATATGGTCGGGCTCCGTGGCTAAATATGGTCCGGAAAATTTGAAAAGGCATAGTGGGATGGAGGGATCTTTTTTCTAGCCCTTTTCTCTAGATCTCCTTCCGCGTTTTTCCTTCCCGATGGAGAAGTGATTCCTAAGACCTGATAGCACCAGTAGGCGTAAGATCACGGGGCCTAACCGGAACTAATGCATCAGATAGTTCCAGACCTATGTTCTAAGTTTGCCAGGAGAGGTGTTGAATTAGATGGGCAGTCCAAAGGCATTGCTCGTCTGGGAGTCCTACACTTAGCCCGAAAACAGGCTTCACAATCCCAACATGACAAAAAAAGATTCATGAAATTTTTGCGAGTATTCATTTTTATGGTTATTGTATTATTTATTATTATTTTAAAAATACTCAGTCATAAAATTGTATACGAATAAGAATTTTTTTAAATTTTGAAAAAATTTGTACGATCCCGAATCAAAAAAAAATGGCACGACACCTTTGATACAATGCAAATTTAATGATAATGTAATATATTGCATTTTTGCGCATGCGATAGGAATCGTAATGAATTGTGGAATTGTAATGTAAATTATTTGGTTACACATTATCTAACATATAAATTAACATTCATAAGACTCCTAAGAATCAAAATGATATCTTAAGATAAATTCATACTAAACACAATCTATGAAAAAAAATTTGTTCCATAGAACGTTATGTAACAATATGATATGTTAAATAATGGGTGTTTTTCTAGCCATATGAGAAGTTACAATGGTTGTTGTCTATGGTTTGACAAGTGAGAATTTCAAACTGAGTTGACATTTCTGTGCAGTAAAGTTTGGCAATTCATCATGAATCGTTTAATGGCCAAAAAAACGCTTCCAAATTGTGGAAATTTACTTAAAATAAATATGTCTGTCTGCAAAGTTCTCGGGCACTTTGTCCACTTTATGGTCAACATAATCGGCTTAGCGAGCATGCAAGTCCTGCAGTAATTTTACTCTTATCGATTCAATACCATCAATAAGACCAAGAAATGTGCGTACCGAAGAGAATATTGCAGCTTTAGCGCGAAGTGCTAAAGAAGAAGACTAAATGTCGATTCGCACCCATTCTCAATTTGTTTACCTTTGTCGTACGACTACGAATTTTACGTTAGCTTACGTGCCTATGAAATACAGCTCGTGCAACAATTAACTCTTTCGCTACGAGCGTCGTCTATAGGCGACATAAACTCGACGATGTGTGTGTACAAGTGTCGCTTTTAGAAGACATCGCCGTAACGGCCCTGTGTCGAGTGTAATTTGGAATTAATAAACACATTGAGATTGTTAAGAATTGAAATATCTACACGTGTTTTTTCATGAGACTTACAGAATCGTATGGTGAAGAGAAAGTCGAAGATGCACTGAACGATGTAAATTCTTACACCAGTTTACCTAAGTGCGATTTGCACTTTTCGGCCAAGTGCTCCGTACAATACCGCTATTCCGCTATTCCAGCAAAACTGCCGTACATGGAGCAAAGACAATCGTCAAGTCATTAACAAATCAACATTACTTTCATTAAAATAGACTGTTTGGTGGGATTTACACGGTAGTGGCATCATTGGTCCTTATTTCGTTCGAAATGAGAAACGAGCTGCTGTAACGGTGAATTCCGAGCGCTATCGAGCCATGATGATTTTATTTATATATATTTACGCTATTTGATACGACATTTATTTCCAACAAGATGGTGCAACTTGCCATACAGCGCGTTTAACCATCAATTTATTGCAAATCAATTTGGTTACAACTTTCGTTCCAGAAGTCGGCCTCCCTTTCGACGACTTTTGGTCATTGAAGAGGTCCTTTCCATGGAGCCATGTTAAGTCATTGGCTTATGCGACAAACTAGAACTTTTGAAGCGTTGGAAGCCAGTATTCAAGCTACCATTGACTAAAAGGCCAGATTTATTGGAAAAAATAGGAAAAATTTGACTGATCGAATGCACTATGTAACTCGCAGCCACGGCGGACATATGCCGGAGATAATATTTAAAAAAAATAATGGCATAAAATTACGAACCAGATTATAATAATAAAAGATTCATATCAATAATATAACAGTCTTGTATTGTTATTCAAAGTTCTTTAGCTCTTTAAAACACCTTTTATATGCACACCCGGATCACATTTACTATAAAGAAAGCAACCCTGGATCTAAGTTTTGCTTAGCAGTTCATGAATTCATTAAAAATAACATTCATGTTAATTCAACTTTAGAAATGATTCTTACCAAAATATAATCAACGAAGAACGTATTAGTACATAATTTGCAAATGGTCTTGCTTTTCTCATGGCTTTTCTGAGTTCTAAACGAGTTTTCTGAGTTTTGAAACGCTTCAAAAGCGTCACAAAACTAAGTATCTCAAGCACTTATATTTCAAACTTGAAAGAAAAAGAAGGATTGGTTTCGTCAAAAAGAAGCTTTGATACTAAGACCGAATAATCGTTTTAAACCATCGACTAAGCAACAGCAAATTATTGGATACTGCATATCGCTTGTGCCGCAAAAGGACTTGAATGGTTGTCGATATTAGCGTTCAGTATTATTCTTGGAATTTAGCTATATTTTTTTGATAGCTTGTCACTCGATTAATCATTGGTTCCGTGCGTAGCACAGAACAGTCATAACATAATTTCGAGTAATTATTTCTCATTACCGAATGTGGTTTCATCGAATTGAATCTTTCTCATGCAGAAATTAGCTCCGAAACAGAACGTTCAATCATATCCGAACTGAAAGGTTGTAAAACCGATTATTTATGATTCAGGACCAGATGACGCTGTTCTACGGATAACATTAACATTTGATGAGAACGTACTCATATCGACAGTACAAAAATTCTATCCGAACTTGATGTGTTCATATTTTAAACCAGTTGGTTGACACATTTCCTTTATCAAGTTTCTATCCATTTTTTCCCTGATACAGTCCAAGCGAATGATGCATTGGCAATTTAATTCAGCAACCATAATTCAAATTGAAACACCAAACTAATCCAACTAGCAACAAAATTTTCCAACTAAAAATAAATTGAAAATGTTTGCATGATTAATGGAAATAAGGCTCATTCAATTCAATAATTTCATCAACGCAATTATTATTGCATCCCATTGAATTCATTTCAATTAGTAATGAGGAATAAAATAGAATAGAATTTCCAATGAGTAATCAAATTTGTTTGCATTTTTTCACAGTAGTCCTTGACAATATGAGGAAACTCCAATTAACGTGATATTGTGCCCGATAATGCACGTCACAATCTTCAGTGCTGCTCATAATCAGCAGAAAATCCGAATGAAAATTTAAATAAATTCATTCAGCATTCATTTGTTCATCCCCTCCCTTGCACGTCATCAATACTTAACCCTTCATCCTGTTGAATTAATAAATCACTTTGCCTCCAAATGATAGTTTCCGCAGATTCCCTAACTTCCACCCATAACGCCTGTACAACAGGATCAAGTGCATACGAGGGAATCCTAAACGTGAGCGAGGAGAAATTTATAATTTTCAAAACAATTCACGTAACACGGCCGCGAAGTGTGAAACAATCACAGAAAAGGATTTGTAAAATGCTATATGAACAACGAATGGAGCGATTTGCGGATTTATGTTACACCATCACTTCCCTCCTGACTGATCCTTGGCACACACACACACAAGTTCGTACATTAGGAAACATACACAAACGAAACAAGCCAAACAGTCGATTTTCATGTGCTTCCACGATGATAAAAATGATTTAATATTCACACACTTTGCAAAAGGGTTGAACTCCTTTGGTAATAAATAATAAATAAATGAAAAATAATCTCCGTGAAATATCACACGCACAAACGAATTGAAATCGCTTAATTAACAATTGATAAAACGTTCAGTACGATATAAATGATTTTGTTATTCATGAATTCGTACCTTTAACAGCAATTTCGCGTGTTATGATATTCTTTCAGGTGTTGGCGGTGTTCTTTACCACTTGTCACTGAATAAGGTAATCAGAATACCTGAGATTTTATACGGATAGAACTTAACAGTGACAAAGAAGTAAGCAAACATGCCGGTGTCGCGCTATTAATGGCGAATCATCAAATCGGAAGCTTAGCAAACGAATCTTGTTTGTAGAGTTCTAATAAATTCATTCATGTGGACAATAATAAACAATACTAGTTTTGAATATTTTATTGCAAATTATTTGCGCTAACGATACCATTCCAAGCATATTCACAGATCAAACATGTTGTGCATTTTTAATGATTTTTTGTATTAGAGTCTGTGGCGCGGACAGGGATAAGACGATTAATTTGCATAATAGAAACACGCACTTTGTGAAAACTTACAAATCACTCATCATACTAACGATATATAATGGTTTTTCGCTAAAATAAATCTTTTAAGCTATATCCCAGCAGAAGTCTTTGTCAAAAAGTGTTTTGGCTGGGGTAAGTCTTTAATTAAATATGCAAGAAATCAAACTACTAAACATCAAGCGACTGTAAAATTTCGATGAGTGTTTTTAATGGTTCGCCTAACGTCCGTGAAATTTCTTTGGATTTTATGGCATTGTCGCTATAACTTTATGGGTAAAAAATTATTCCGCGATTAATTGCAGTTTTATATCAAACTTTTCAAGATAGTCAAGAACGTAGTTAGCAACAAATGACTTCTGTTTAGTATGCGAGCGATGGCATTTTTAAGGATTTGCCAAACCAACTACACAATTTATTCATTCAGTTCCAGGACTTAACAGGAGTCCTGAAGAACTTGAGGTATTTAGTAAGTTTCTTCATTTATAGAAAGTGGGACGCTAAGAAAACAGTGTGCGTACAACTCATTGCACAACATAAAGGACGAACGTACCTGATTTACCGACCATACTCCATTGAGGTTTAGTTCTATTCGAAATTATCAAAATGCCTAGAAATAGTTTTATTTGCCGTTTCTGTAATGAATTTTGCTGAATAACTATTGAATTTTTTATGCGATCGCCTCAATTCGATGCATTCTACCTGAAGAAATATTGGGTGGTTGCATTGAAATTTTCGGCTTTGGGCCCAGTAAAATATGTATTTTTTTTAAGTAATATATTTAATTTTCAAAATAGTTACCATTGGCATCTATGACTCGTTGCCAACGTGATGGTAAACAATATACTCCTGTTTGATAAAAGTCTTTGTCTCGCCCAACGAATAAATTTCATAATGCTATTTCTAAGTCTTCCCGGTTGGTGAATTGTCGTCCTCGCATCTTCACCTGGAAAAGGTGAAAATCTGATGGCGAAATGTCGGGAGAATACGGTGGATGTGGTAAAGTTTCCCAGCCAATTTCCTTTATTGTGTCCATGATAAACGCTGCTGTAGGTGGTCGTGCGTTTTCCTGGAGGAACAAGACTCCCCTCCTATTCACGAGTGCTGCATGCGTACGTCGCAATTCCTGATGAACTTCTCTTAATTGCTAACTGTACACTTTGGCTGTAATGCTTTGACCAGGCTGCAACAGTTGATACCAAACGGTGCTTGTGTGTTGCCACCAAACACAGAACTAGGTATTCCGCTGATGAAGGCTTGGCCTTGGGATAGTTCAAGGAAGGTCATCTTGTGATAACAACTGTTACGTGCGTCGGCTATTGTCAAATATAATCCATTTTTCATTGCACATAATCACTCGATTCAAAAACGCCTTCCGTTCGTTGCATAACAACAGCGAAGTACTGATCCCTATACGCTGTCATTTGTTGTTGTCGGTATGTTGATGAGGAACCCATTGATCAAACCGTTGTTTTTTTCCCAAACGTCGAAGAAGGTGACTAATGGTGCTTTTGTCAACGTTGAACCTTACGCTTAATTCGTGCAAATTTTGGCGGGCAAGCAGCTCTGTGTCATTTTTCCGAAACATCGCTCCACGATAATCGTTGTCTTCAAGGTTGTCATCCCCGGTGCGGAATCGGGCAAACCATCTTTGAGCTGTACTTTCTGAGACAATATCGTCTCCAAATGCGTGCCGCCGACATCTCTTTTTTTTATATTTTATTTACTTCTTTAATAAAATCCATGCAATGAAACTAACTTAAATTTAAACTCATTACTGAGATTTTCCTATCTTAAATGTCCTCAGTAATGAAATAGTAATTAATTAAACTAAAGGCAGACAATTTTCTATTATTGTTACTATGAAGTTTGAAATGACTATTTTTTTCAAATAAAGTGTTGCTCGCCTCCTGTACAAGCCGTTGATAGTGGGGTTTCTAATAAACAAATGCATTTGCCGCCATCACACTTAAGCTATATAAAATTACACAATTTATCCTTAATTATTTTCTATCACTTTGCCAATCTAGAAGTGGTGATTGCACTGCGCAAAATGTACTCACCTAAGAATTATCGCTCATTCGAGATAGTTTTCACTCACGTTTCACTATCATACTCTTCAAATTCACTCTCCTAGTACAATTCGCACACACACTGATAATCCTTAGTCGCACCTACACTCGCATATCTGTCGATACATTGACAGTGACTTTCACAACTTGAAACTGACTTTTTCATTGAATACATTGACAGTGACTTTCACAACTTGAAACTGACTTTTTCATGGAAATGCCAATAAAGACAAAATATTATTAAATTACAATTCAAAACAAGTATAATCATTAGAATAAGGCTTAGTTAGTTAGCTAAGCATTAGCTTGATATGCCAGATCGTTCCTTTTGCTGGGACTATACTCAGTGATGAGCTCGTTTGAATTAATTTACCAATTTCGTTCTTTCGAGATAGTGCATTATTTTGTAAACCTTAACATACGCTCAATTTTGCGATCCAAAACAAGAGATGCTTTCAAGTTATTTTTTTGCAACCGATCTTGTGACGTTGGAACAGTATGTGGAGTAAAAAAAGTTCTTCGGTTTGGAATTTCTTCGAACGAAATGACGAAGATTCACGTAACGCGATGTGCAAATTATGTGGTGCGAAAATTTCTCGGGGAGGTACGGTGAGAAAAGCTTCGACGTCAGGATTAGTTAATTTAATCTAAAGAATAAGCACAAGGACGAATATCAGGAGATCCAACTCGACCCCACCAGAAGAAAACGCAGCAGATAACGTCATTATTTGTTCAAGTAAGTCCACAAAACAATTAACCATTTAGTGCTGCCAAGAGAAAACAAAAAAGGGATATAAATGACCCCAAGGTGGTAAAATATCATCATCTCAATGCCGAAATGATTGCGGTTGATAATCAACCAGTGATCATGGTTGAAAAATTTTGTTTTCAAAGATTACTGAATGAGACCCTGCCGAGTAGACCATACTTTGCAGAAAAAATTTTCCTGATATTTATGAAAAATCAGGAACAAATATAAAAAAGATGCTTGAAGACACAGACTCAATGGAAATTCAATATCCGTGTTACCTGATGTCGTGGCGATGTTAGTTGACCGCCATAGTCATGTAATTTGACACCGTTGGACTTCTTTCTTTGAGGTTATTTAAAAGAAAAAGTGTCCGCCAATAGGCCAAGAACAATTCAATAGCAAAAAGATGAAATGATTCGGAATATTAATGACATTTAACCTCAATTATCTCCCAAAATCATTCAAAATATGGACCATTGGATAGAGGTATACTACTGAACGCGTGGCGACCATTTGGCCGAAAGTTTGTTTCTGGCGTAATTGTCAAAGATCGTTCTACCATAATAAATGAAATAATTATATAAACTTAATATTAAGATAGTTCTCTGAATCCTTTTTGTTTCATTTACTATTAACATCGTGCATTCTGGTCAATGTTAGCTTGATAGAGGGAGATGAGCACTCCACTTAGATCAACACCTCCCATATGCAAATTTCACGTCAAAACCGTGCCACTTAACGCATTTACCGAGTGAAGCTCCTATGTTTTTGTCCTTTGCAGAAAAGCGATCAATTTTGAAAATTTGTTCCACAACAAAGGATGACATCATGTGTTTTGGTTTACTATCCTACCGTTTAATGGCTACAATATTGCAACACATTTCTACTCTGTAGTTGAAAGGTCCTCTCACCTTCCGTTCAAAAACTGAGTGGATTCAAGCACGCACACTAGTAAACTTTCATGGGCGCACCCAATAATAAGAATTTCACCTTCCTTTAGGCTGCAAGCCCACTTGTAGAAACTGAACCAATTATCTGTACATATTTTAAAATTGTAAAACCTTGACAAGGCCTCACAAGGCTCTACAATGACATCTCTAACAGCAGCAGTTTTTCGGCTGCATATTTTTAATCATACGGTACCCCTGAAACCGATGAAAACCGATGAGAACCACATCTAGCAAGCAGCCTTATTTCCCACTTATGAAGTTTGCTTTTAATGTATTGTATTAGGTTGTCATTACTCTTGCAGGGAATCAATACTTCGTCGGCAGCATCGTGCTCTTCAGGCTGCAATTTAAAAGGTTCTGACTCCTAGCGTCAATCAGAACGCGTACCTTCTTCTTCTTCAGCCTACTTCATTCCTCGTCTTTATTAGAGCATTATCATTAAAGTGAAGATGAGATTTAATATGCTGAAATCGATTCCAAGACACTACATGGGCTATATTTTGGCTGAGAGTAACAGAGTTCGGAGAAATGCAGAAACTTTATTTTCATTTGTTTTTTTTTTTGGGTTTTTCTGAACTGCATAACTGCAATTATGTTGCTTAACTGCAACAATTTTGAAAATTGAAACGGAAGTGTTTCACTTTCAACAAAGTGTTATTTTCCCCTATGCAGCCTGGGTAAGTTGTTTGGAACTTCCTTTTTCTCCCCTGTATTTTACTGGGTCTTGTGAGCCCTGATGTTTTTAATATAGTCCAGTGTTGTTATTCCCCACATTATGCTGACTTGCATCTCCCATGTCGTCGCACAGTTGATTTTCCTCCTCGAAATCGTATACTTATTTCCGCACACATTCAATTATATCCTCGAAGCTCGATTTCCTGTTCCTTTTTTCCTGTTTAATTTTTTTTCTAAGTGTTCTCAATGAAAATTGATACACTTGTGCATGGGTTCGAACCAGTTGTCAAAACATTTTTTCAAATCTGATTGAGCGAAGCTGAAACCCATCTTAAAAAATAGGCTTTGAACATTTCAACCGCTCTTTCCGATGTCAAAAATCGTTGCCCACATAGAATGGATTTAATGCGTGGAAACAAGCAGATGTTTAACCCCTTAACCTACGATTTACATTCGAAGATGTTGGGCCGAAATCGTATACAAGCTCGCGTAACGTTCGGGTAATTCGCACGAATTGTGTAACACGCTGATCGGGCCAATCGTAAACATGACGGGCATCGCCCCTGGTAAGACGATCGCGCTTTGTAGATAGCACAGACAAGGCTCGTGATGTATTTCTGCTATCTCTTCGGATTGTGATCAGTGTCAAGTTGTTTTTGGTCACATTCGCACGTCGAAATTTACGTTCGTAAATTTTAGAAAAGCAACCCCACAAGATGCTCTCAAGAAAGAGATTTCGTGATGAAAGCAGTTAGAATTGTGTTAATTTTCAAAATTAATAATTTTGAATTTTTGTATAAATAAACATTTTGTAATAAACAATTTGTAATAAACAATTATTGCATCACGCTGTAATTTCATATCAAATATTCCACGGAATATTCACTTCTGGCCCGACCCTTACGCGGGCTATGCACGTAATATTCACGTTTGGCCCGACCATCATACGTGAGCTATGCCCGTAATATTTACGTTTGGCCTGACCATCGTACGCGGGCTCTGCCCGTCATTGTAGGTTAAGGGGTTAATCAGGCCTGTACGGCGAATGACCGAACAAAATGACAGTTGTTTGACGACATGTGTAAGAGCACGCATTGTTATTATGAAAAGTGAGGCAACGTGTTTGATTGACTTGTTGTGGATAATACTAAATTGGTATTGGAATTCGAGGATTTCTACTCTATAAATTTTTGTGCTCAATGTCCTTAAGAACCGGGCTCTAAAAACCGAGCAAAATACTACAACTTATGGAGAAAATCTCTATATATCAACAGTACGCTATTTCGTTTGTCATCAATGTGGTGGTCATCGAATCGGGGAAGAGGCAGTCGATTTGTTACAATTGCCAGCAGTTTTGGTACTTTCCTAAGTGTATGCATACATTTTTTTTTGTTTTCCTAAGAGATGGCGCCAGTGAAAAGCACGCAGTGAATTAATTTGACACATACGCCATTTAGATCGTCTATCGTTTAACTATAAACACTCGCAACTTGACGGACCCAATCAAAACTAGCTTATTAGATATATCGTGATCAATCATTTCGAACCATTTCGTGCTTGAAAAAGAGCATCTGTGGCGCATTGCTTCTCTTGTTTAGTCAAAAGAAAAAGGCTATTGAAAGTCATCATTTGCTGGCGAAGCATATGGTACACACGTTCCATCAATTAAGACATGTATTTTTGTGTACATCGTTTCGACGATTCAAAAGTGGTAATTTCGAGTCAGCTTTAGTAGACCACAAATTGCGAAGAGGAGGAATTGCAAGGATCATTAGATGGTGACGTAACTCAATGTCAACGGCATTTAGCAGAAGCATTAAATGTGTCACAGGAAATGATCAGCAGACGTTTACGAGCAATGGGTATGATCAATAAACTCGGTAGATAGGTCCAACATGATTAGAATGAACATCAAATGGAAAATCGCAATTTTTTTTTCAAATTCGATTGGTATTGTCCAGTAGCGCCAGGAATTATTTTTCCGTTTTCACCCACTCCGCGGTGTCTATATTGGGGATTGTATGCGTATCCATCGGAGACTAACCCGCGACACCTTGAAGCTTCACCACGTGCTTGCTTTTTTATCAGTTGTATCCCAAAACAAATGTTCAATCTCACCGGGATCGCCACACATGAGAGGTGGGTCAAAAACATTCTGTATTAGATTTTCTGTTTCTTATACGTTTAGTAGACGAAGTGTACTCTACCTTTGTATCGGTTTTGATGAGTTTAATTGCTTTTCCGAACTGTCAAACCTCCTCATTAATATTTCCTCTCAAAAGGTATTTCCCTGGAATGCTTCAACGTGTCTGCAAGGGCCTCCGCTTTCCTAAATTTGTCATAGTTTTTACAGTTTTGACCATGTGTGCGTCGCACAACAACATTTTTGCGTGTGCGCAAATATTCAGACATCCTCCAAAAGGCATTCTCGCCAAGCTCTGCAGAGAACTCTACCATTAATCATTACGAGTATAATGAGTATGGTCCCGAATTTTGTTTGACAACCAATTAGCTTTCGTTCGTAGCCTAAAATCATCCGTGCCCCGGGCTCTTTTCCAATATTGATTCTTTCTCCTTACCATATCTTTATGCCATAAATTTCCAATAAATTTTGGGCGGGAGTTCATAGTCAATTGAGATTTTCGACTTGATGTCCTTTATGCAACAATATATATTTTGCTTACAAATACAAATGTATCTGCAGGATTGGATTTGAATATTATTAGATTGGGAATTTCATTTGGAGTGTTAGGGCTTGTTAATAGATATGCTATGCTAAGATGCGTTAACGCTTCTCCAACACTTACGCTTTGCTTCCACAGCCTAGACGAATCATAAGACATTAAAAAAGTTGAAGAAATGTAAGCTGTCTGGAAAATTGAAATATATACATTCATAACAGCAGACTAGAAGAAAAGAATATAAAAATTAGCAATAAATTTTATAGGTGAAAATTAACTTCTTGGAAAAGATACAATAACCAATAGAAACCCCTCCACATAAGGGACAATCAAACAAAACAAGGTAATGAAATCTGTAAGGATTGATAGTGAGGTTAACGTATAAAGCACAACGAAATTGGTAAATAGTTATAATGCTATGAACAAATTCCCAATCTAACGATTTTCGAGTCCAATTTTTCACATGCATTGTGTATTAAACCTTGTTGCAGATAAAATATGCATACGAAAGTGAGGAGAGATATACATTAATATTTCTATGAAATTTTGTATTTATACGGAATGACGCATATACACATATTGCTATTATATTGGAACAATTGTTCCTACAGAAATTTGTGCTCAGAAGACTAGACGTCGCGATCTCACCTCTCGCCTATATCGTTTAATTCTCAAGCTCTCGATCATGCAAAGCTCACTTATTTGGTACAATGTAGTTTTTGAGGAATATAGAACTTTTAGTTGGCAACACTTTAAAATGCTACGTATTGCGTTTTATGGATACTTTAGCTTGCAATTTTACGATAAATAGGAGATTTCTAAAAAAGGATCTTTTGACAAACTCATAGCTCACTCCGTCAATGTTTTTGGCGGATATAGGTGTCTATCACAAAAACTTATTCAATTGACCATGGATTGTTTCTGCACCAAGTTCATTCTAATCTATAGAACGTGTCCTTCCAAATCTCCTACATTCGACATTTTGGTCAACAATTTAACCAACGCCCATTCACATTATGGAAGATTTTAAGGAAGGATCATGGTATACGAGCTTATAAAATCCAACTCGTCTAGGAATTGAAATCAACGAATTGCTGATGATCCCGAAATTCATAAAAAAAAAATTTGTTTAGCGATGAAGAATATTTTTGGCTGAATGGCTTCACTGGTAAACATGTAATACGAGTGCTTAACAACCAGAGGTGGTTTTCCAAACTCCGTAATGTCCGGATAAAGTCACTGTTTGGTGTGGTTTATGGGTCGCTGGAGTCATTCGTATCTTCATTCATATCTTTCATACCTTCGAAATACGATCTCAATTGTTGGTTTTAATAGTCGAAAACCGTATCTCTCGTTTGAACGTCTGAAGAACGTCTAAAAAACACCTTAAATTAACTCACAGTCCTTTTATATACAGTATTCCTTTGGGAAAATTATTTTAACAAACATTCACTCTCAGTACGCTTGCCTTTCCCTTACTAAATACTCCTAGTCGTTGTGTAATTTTCAAGCTCTCTATCTTGCAAAGCTTTTTGGTTTGCTACATGGGGTATTCCTATCCGTTTCTTTGGGATGACCTATCGGGTATTGGACGCATTTTAGCAACTACACTTTGCTTTAAAGCGTGACAATACTTTCAGGCAACGTCTTTGAGGCAGAGGTAGAAATAATACAAATATTGTATGAATTTACGCAAAGCTTAGTTTTTAAGAGAAACGAAGTTATTGTTGTTCCGTTTATCAATTCAGGGCTCACATGTTCAGGTAATCAATAAACAAAATTCACATTTCAATTCGAAAGCAAAGTTATGACTAAACCTCCAAAATATCAATATTTATTTTGGATTTATTGTGTTGTAATGCAGGTGTATATTGAAAAATTATGCTCCTCGAAGTTGTTTCTATATTTTAAATAATTCTTATCAATCAATTTGCTCTTTCTCACTATGTAAGTACATAGTGACTGAAATAGTACGAAGCGATACTCGAAAATTTTAAAAGATTCAGCAAAAGCAAACGCTTGAATATTCCCATTTTTCCTGAAAATGAAACCACTTCTCACCAAAAATTTCCTTTGAAAAAGAAGTTAATTAAATTGTTGTGAAGCCTGACATATAAATTCCCTGAAAAATTCTCAATTCTTGACATATTCTCATTAAATGTATTTGAGTTCCAAGACATCCTTTAACAACAACCGATAGGAGCAAAATTTCAATATGAAAACTTGAAAGTTTGAAAAGAAAACTCATACTTTTCTTCAAAATTTTCATATCCTTCGAAAGTTGTATTGATCACTACAAAATATTACCCGGCAAGTGAATGCGTTGTACGATAGGGCGAGTGCTATTCGTCTACTAACTCATAGTCATCAGATTTTCCCTTCAGCTTCAAGACTTTCAATCTCAACCGTCAATATTTGTCCAGAATTTCTCGGAAGGACACCAATCTTTTTTGATGCTGTTATTTGGGAACAGGATACTCATATTTATGAAGATGTGAGCTGCATGTCAACAATAAAGAATGTCAAAATATATTCAAATTCAACTCTTCTTGTAATCATTTTCATAATCCTCGCCATGTAAACTGAAATCACGTTCTAAAGTTTGTGTTGGCCATGAATTTTCCAGTTTGATTGAATCCAGGAGTGCAAAAATGAGTTGAATTTCGAACGTTTCATTTTGAACACAATAAACAAGTTACTACTATGAAGTGCGAAATATTTATTTTGAATATTGATGACTGGAACCTATGTATTTACTATTTGGTTCGTGACTCATTATTTAGAATTGAAACTTCCTTGAGCAAATAATGCAAGAAGAGATGTGAAATGAAACGGCAAATATTTATGTTTGCTATTAAGATTTAACCATTTAAATTTATATCGAAATATCTGCTTGGCATAGAAACAAATAAGGAATAAATAATGATTCAGGAGTAAGTTCCCATTTCATTTATCAATTTCTTCAAAGATTTTATTAATATTTTTTTAAGCTTTTTTAATTGATTTTTATCCCGGGACAGAATTATATTCATGGTGCTAAATTCACTCAATTTAAACCGATACATCCGAAAAGATTGTAAGCACTCAAAAAGTTCAAATTAACATTCCGGCTTTATATCTATGACCCACATGGCAAAATTAAATATTTTTAAAATTTTTTGTAACCACTCATCATGTTTCCCAGAGAATCCAATAGCCACAACACATTTATTTCGAACTCCTCACAACATATTTATCCGAAAGGAATTGAAGTATTTCGAATTAAATCGAAGCCATTTCCTTCGTATGGAAAATATAGAGCCATTATATACTTGATTATCACATCTAATAGGTCATACACCTTCATATTGAAATTAGGAACTATAAACGCGTTGTTCACTTACTGACTTCAAAATCTAAATTAGAATGGAATAATGAAATCCAATTAAATGGGTACTAAAATTTCCTCATCAACTTTTCAATTGTTTTATATAGTACAACATTCAATTAACAACGCTGCTAACAACTTGAAGGCTTTTAATTGATATCTGTGAGTTTATCGATTAAAGTTTTATTTTCGTTGAATTCTATTGTGTATTTACGTAGTTAATATTTTATTTGATATAAATAACAACCATTGGAAAGAGATCGATAACTATTTTGATTCGATTCCCTTTGGATTTTTCTACCGATAATAACTAACCTAATTGTAAAACTTTCTAATAACGAACCAATTTTAAAAGTTTGAATTCAAATGCAATGTTTCGATGCGAGAATCAATATTTTAATAATTTTTATGTGTAGTTGGGAGATGAAGACCGAGTTTACGTGTTGAGGGTTGGAGTTCCAGTGGTACACAGCATTTGGACTATCAACATAACACCTCAACGTGTCACTCAGAGAAACCAGATTGGAACTATTTGTCTGGCTAGACCCTCTTTAGCCGCGCTTAGCTGCACCATGATGTTTGGGAAATCCCTTTTTCAGCAGAGACGGATGTAGGGCGAAGGATGACTTTCAGTGAGATCACGTTTATTTCAGCACAGATAAACAATCCATGATGCCATTCTTACAAAGGGATCCGTTTGACACACATTTCCAATTATCTCAAAAGTTCTCGGAGAATTGTAAACGGTTCCTGGACAATCTGACGGCAAACGTCATTTCGGGCTCCCTAAAAGCAGCAATCAGAAAATTGGGCATTTTCCATTGTATGCAAAACTGAAAATACGCGTGCCCACTTAGTAGTTAAGTCAGGTAGTAATGCCTTATCAATGCCTCACCATACTTTCTGCAATCCGAGACTAAGACTAGGAGCCAATACTCCTGCAGAAACATCCACAGACGCCGGGGCTTGTTGATACAAGCTTATCTTCGCTTAAAGTCAACCACGCACCCGATGGAGTGTAATACCTAGTTTGATTTCCAATTGTTCGACGTTGAGTGCGGCGACTAATGGTTTTACGTCATCAGCATATTCGATCAAGTATGACTTTTTTGGCAGCTGTTGTCTAAATAGAGTATCATACGAGGCATAGGTCTGGGTCAAGAATGGAACCTTGAGACATTCATGCTGTCACAAGTTTTCTTCTCCGACTCCTTACTATGTCTTAGAACGAGCTACCGGTCCTTGAGATAGTACTTCAATTTCCACATCAGGTATTTCGATGCCCTGAAATATTTTAGGGCTCTGAGAGTACTTTCAGACATTCCATACAGGCATTGCATATGTTAAGTCACGTGTCAGGGCAAAGTTTGTGCACAAGCTGTACCACTTCCGTAGGGATGCCGTCTGGTTCCGTAATGGCTGCAACGAGTTGCGCTGCTTGATGGCACTAAAAACGGTCAAACAATTGAAAACGAGCATCATGCACAGAAAGACTTCAAGAGCAACCTCACCAAATTTTTTCGCCTGAAGCGCAAAAGGTGTTTTGGAGGCTTCGAGTTTTCGCATGACTAGCTTATATCCCAAGCATCATGTCCTCAATCAGGTTTTCCCATCAGTGAGCGTTGGTATAATTGATCAATCTGCACTGGAGTTTTCTAGCTCTCCCGGTTGCTTGTATTCGGGACTTATCTCGATTCCATTTTAGCAATATTCCAACCTTCCGCTGAAGCTCTCCATCGTAACATTGGCGTGATTCCAAAGTTTACCAACAAGGATTTGACCTCCCATGCTCGAGACAGTCTCCTCCAGTTCATCGAGATTGGTCTGTAAGGATGAAATTGGCTCATTAGGCGTGAGAGAGACACTTATGAATGCAATTTCCGCACACCTGATCAGAACAAGGCCATTTCCACTGGAACAAATCCGAGCTTGGAGCAGAACACTATTACGTACCCAGAAGGTCACGGTGCAAGGCCGATCACAGTACCGTCCAGGCTCCTTACTTTTGTGATGTTGTTCGGCTTATTTCTTCCTTGTAATTTGAACGACTAAGTTCTGTGTGGTTGCGATACGGTGTTGGTTGATCTACAGGTCTTGAATCATATTTTCTTTTTTTCAGGATTCTAGGTTTGCACAGGATCCAGCTTACTTTATATGCGAACTCTCTTGCCTTATGGTCGGGAATGCCACTCTTGTCATCCAGGTAGCTTCGATCTGGACGCTTGCAGTTTAGGAAAATGTTCTTAAGCTGAGGCACTTATAGCAACGTGCTAAGATGATTCTTCGGTAAATTATTAACTCTACTCATCCGATTTTATTTTTATCCTTGGCCAGGGGTTGTATTGCGTATTTCTATGAGTTGTCCACTATTTTTACCCTTTGCCATCCAGGATTGGAAGGCGTCAAACATACTCTAAAACTATTTCTTCGGCATCTGCAACACAATCATTGTCTCTTATTTCCAAAGAGGCCATTATCTATAATGTCGAGATAACAGTTTTCAGCTTCAGTAAGAAGATCCTTAGCGACACTCTCGAACAAGTCTTCGTCAGTGGACTCCGCCGTAAGCTCTAAAAGAATGAAACTTTTTCTGGTTACTCATACCGCCCGTATGCATGCTCTTGATTTTTTGGGCTCCACATTTTGCCTGATCTCCTTGAGGATATCGACGTAAGTCGTCTCGTCTGCCGGTTGAATAAGTAGATCATCCCTACGCTGCTTGCGACTTGTGACAGGTATTGATTAAATTCTCAGATAGCTCTCAGATAGATAGAAACATTAATCGGAGCATAAGAGAAGAACACATAGGAGAGGTCACCACGGTGGAGCGACAACGCGCTCTCAGTAATTGACAAAAATCTAAGGACTGCACATTTGATCTCAGAGCTCAAGGTATGACTCAATTAAACTCACAGTGAGACGTATTTCTACGCAATCCAGGTCTTTGGCGGACATGGGTGTTTCCGGTCTTCTGTACAAGATTTATAGGTTAGTATTTCGCAGATTCATGTTCTGTTACGTTCTTCTGAAATGGAGAGAGCTCCGTATCGTTCACTACCTTCATTACAGAAAGAATACTCTTCGCCTCCTGCTTTCAGATTATGAAAGCACTTATGGGCATAAAAACATGAAGCCCAAACCCAAATTTATGAATATTAACTACATAGCAAACAATCTGCGTGTTGAACCCATTCAAAGACCGAGAAACGATTTGACACCACTAAATATTTCAAAACTATTACAAGTTTCGCTTCGGAAATCATAGTGTCCAAGTGTTATGCCAACAAATGATAATTTTTTATTTTTTTTTTTATTTTTTGGTTGGGAGGTGAAGGCTATTCACGCCCTGGGTGTTGGACTCCCGCAACAGGACTACCGACTAAACACCTCCCTTGTCACGCCAAGAACCTAGCCTGGAACTGTTTGTCACATTACTTTGGGCTAGGCTTCATTAATCATCGCTTAGCGGTGTCTTCAGGTTAAGGGAAATCCCTCTTTCTGCACGGATGGATAGGAAGGAAGAGGATTGCTGTCAGAGAGATCCACCCTCCCTCGCCAAGCGATCTATCATGAACTTCTTCATAAGAAGAACTGTCCGTACGTAATGCGACACACAGTTCGAATTGTCTTTTTATTGCATCATTTTTCCCGTTACATTTTCTGGAGAGAGCATGCCTATTTTCTTTGAGAGATGCGAACGGAGTCATGTCCGTCTGGCGGACATCCCGCTATTTACGCCGACGTTAACGGCATGTGGAAAAGAGATTGTCCTGGACAGATTGCATAGCGGAATTTAAGACCCCGAAACCGTAAACCGCAACCTGAGGATCACTTTTAATGCGACCAACCTTTTAAAACAAATCGAGAAGCATACCTCAACATCGCCTTACCCAAGGATACAGTCATAACTGTAAAATTTGATTTACTGAGTTTTCCCAGACAATGACATGGTTAAAAAGGACGAAATCCGGTGTAAGGCAATTGCGGACTAATAAAATATTTGTTGCCGAGGAAACGTGGATATCTGCAAGACACATGCAAAATCTTTAGATGTTTGAATTATTATGTAAAACTAACAAATTCAAGTGAAGAAAGCACGGTTTCGAACAAGAAATTTCGAAAATAGCGATGTCTTTTTCGTGGCAACATACTAATGAGAATCCTTAGCCCGATAATGCATGTATCACAATAGAGAATTGTAAAATAGCCGGCGATACGTAAAGCATGCAATACAAAAGCTGCGCAGGCAATCTCGAGTAATAGAAAAATCCTGAAGAGGAATTCATTCCAGGATCGGAAAATGCAGCGGTTGGTACATATGAGCAGTCTCCTCCTATCCGTAGGCAGTTTAGATCAACTCCTTCACGGCCTATTATCGATTTGGGCTGTCGGACCAGAGATGATTATTATTAATCATTGCATTAATTTTGTTAAACTTTTTTAGTTATTTGTTTATTTCATATTATATTACATTGCACATAGTAAAAAGGATTACGGTATTTTACTTTTCATCCTGCGCTTCAGGTTGATCATCTCCAGTATTTTCAGTATTTTCGACTGGTGACGGATCTGCCGGTGGAGATGGATCTGCCGGTGGAGACGGATCTGCCGGTGGAGACGGATCTGCTGGTGGAGACGGATCTGCCGGTGCTGATGGTTCTTCCGCTGGTTGCTCATTGGCTTTGCTAGGTGGGGCTACATCTTCCGGATCCTTCGAATCTTTACTCTCGGCTTGATTTTGTGATGAGTTTAGAATAATTTCGAAAATAAAAACAAAATTTTGCAATAGCAATAATTCTCTTACCATCATCCGATTGTACTGGTAAGGTTTTTGAACACTCCCCGTAAGGACTGCGCAAATTTGTGTTCAAGTAATAACTGCCTCGAGCATTTTTCGGAGTGTTTAGCCCCATGTAAATTTTTTCATTCTGATCGCAACTTCCCATCTCAAATCGATTCCTTGATTCGCAGGAAACTGCACAAAAGTTGGTTTCCTGGTCTGGTACCACGGATTCCGCCAAATATAATATTGCTTGTTGATGTAAGCAGAAAAAACTTTGGCACCCTTTGGTTGGGAGTACGGTTGATATACTAGTAACAGGCAGGAAAATTTAACTAATCATTCAATCTAACGCAAAAGATCTCTGTGGTTATACCGATTGGCGTAAAAGTCAACATGTCCTTTTGTTTCAACGGAACCAAATAATTTTGACGAATGAATAATATCCACGAATCCAGCAGCTGTAGCATCTAATCCTGAATTTCCAAAGCAGGGGCGTGACGGGTCTAAGCCAGTTATCCTTCCAATTTTATTCGATAGTTTTCCTTCGAATTTCTTCCCAGCGAATCCTGCAATTTGTGCGCCAAGGCCAGCTCCAATCAAATGAATTCGTTCAGCTGGAATTGAGCCAATAACCTTGGTCAAATAAAGCCCTAGTAAGTTTCCGACTTCTCTAGCGTTGTATGCTGACCAGGAGTAAAGGTTGTCAAGAGCAAGTCCTAGGTCAAAAACCTGATGTAGAGGATTTCGTTAAGGCAAATTTATCGCACAAACGAAAATTTCACCCAAACTCACCGCAAACATTCGATCATATCTTTGATTGAATGCGTCCACTAATTCCTGTGTGATAGCATCGAACGATGAATCTTTTCGAGACCAGCCGGGAATGAAAATTATTAAATCCTTGTTGGGTAAAAATCGAGGACTATCTGCAATTTTAGCCAGTGCTGGCAAACCGATCCTTTCTGTACCTTCATCATCAACTAAAATCAGCGCTAAGTCTTCAGCTCGGATCAGTCCGTTCTTGCCAATGAGTCCTTCCCTTGTCAGAGTTTCACCTGAAACGCAAAAATCACACATATTAATTGAAAAACAATTGTATCCTAGCGCATATGTTACTCACAAACGAAATCAAACACTTTCAAACTCGCATTGAAGGGTAATTTCACAAACGTTTCTATTGCAAATCGAACCACGGCACGAGTGATTTGAAATGTCCGCAAATTCGTTAGGAATTTCAATGGGCCTGGCAACAGTTTCGATTCCCATATTCGTTCAAGCCGCGTCCATAAGGATTCGACAAGTTTTCCTAGTGTTGCTCCTTCGACAATTGAGACCGTAGTGAATACCAAGAGTAGACTCAAACCGATGTGAATGTACACGGCTCGCATTTTGTATTAGTGCCTGGAATAAGAAAATAAGCTCTGCATTTTCCTCGGTTTGAATCTTTGATAGAATAAGCTTTTCCCAATGGAAAATGTGCTACACAACATTTTCCGAACCACTCTTGATGAAAATGATACAAGCTAACGCGATTCATCGAAATACTGGTACTAGATATGATATACAAAAAAGAGAATTATTTTTATTGTTAGGAAAAATTAAATCAGTTGGTAAAATATTTGTCATCACAATAATGCAGTTGTAATACGTTGTAGTTTTGTTATGGTTATTTGTAACTCTCTTTAGAGTCCTTACATTTAAGCATGAAAATCAGCAATAAAAATGGTAAAATGGTTGAGTACGCTGGACCAAATTTGAAATAATAATTAAGCTATGAAGTCGAATCCTGCATAAATTTTTCAAGTTGAGCGTTATTGATTATCGGAAAATTTGGAAAAACGAAGTTCTAGCAAAACCTTGTTATAAATTGAAGGGTTGGGTAGAGCTAAGGACAACAACTGACGGCAATTTAGAGTGGCGTTGCCATAAATTTCACGTAGTTTTTGGATGTCAATGGGAAGTCGCCCAGCAACTGAGAGCGGGACCTGACCCAGTAGCCATTCTACCTGGTGACTCCGAATAAAACGCAGGCTTTATTCTTTGCCCTCCCCCCTTAGATAATTGCACTTCCCCTTCATATTTTCCATGTAAATATATGCTTAGAATAATGAGGTCTCAATCCTCTCAATGGAGAGCCAAAAAAGTGGCCTAGGGAGAATACATAGGAATAAGTAAAGACTATCCGCGGAAATTATATTCACACTTTTGGTAGGCCCAGCAACATTCTTTGAATCCATTTGGTCCTGAACGGATGTCGAATAAATGAGCAATACTAAACATCAAATTCAGCTTTCACGTAACATATAAAATGCTCGTACGGTTATAAAAAATTGCAACATCGGCTCCATTATGTCCGACTGGAAGTATGGAAATCTGGAAATTATGAAAAACCTTTACACTGTTACCAATATCACAACAGTCGAATTTGGATTACCGTCTTCAGTATTTATCGTACAATCTTCTATAAAAAATATCACCTGCACGATATCCTTCCTCGTTATCAGCCTCTGACCAACCCATATTAACTAATTCTAATATATTTATTCTAAATCATATTTATATATTACAAAGGAAATTGAAATTTCCCCAAAGGCTTGAAAAGACTCAAAAATTACCGAAGGAAAGGAAACCGATGAAACGATGAGTTCTCCTTTTTTATGCCAATGCCAGTAGCGTATGTTACGAACTAGACAAATTTAAACTATTCATCAAACAGACCTGCCTTGGGAGATTAATATGGCTCCAAGCTAAGAAATTTGCAGGAAGTCTAGATAATAAGAATTATCTGACATATTAGTTCGGGTTGCGTAACAGCCTCTCAACATATCTTGTATGCAGAATAACTATAGGAAGAACATTAATTTCAAATACCGCGCCATTGCCAAACTAAATTGTCTTAATACCAAAGAGTAAGACTTTTGGTGTTGAAAATAAAAACGAACATTTCTGGAGTTTGAAGAATCGAAATCCTTTCGAAATCCCCTAACTCACAAGGGGAATTTCGAGGCTAATAAGATTAATTTCGAGGCTAACAAGATTAATTTTGGTAAAATCTAGGTCATACATTCATCACATACTACTACCATTTCTACTAGGACTAATTCTGTTGCAGCTACCTCTGCTGCTATAACGACTTCTTCTGCAATTACTACTTCTACTACTTCTCCCACTTATCCGGCTCTAGTTGCTGGATCTTTTATTGAATAAGTGGTTGCGTGCCAACAGATTACACGGTAACTATCAAGAGTTTATTGTGTCACTGTTCTCTGGGCAGCTAGACCACTTTAAGAAGATCATTGTATCCAAAATATTTACTGTTCTGCTCTGATTTTAGCTGCTAGTGTTTCCTAAATTATCGCAACTTCATAGAAACAGAGTTTCATTGTGTGCAAGCAGATGAGTTAAAACTACAACCTCTATTCACTTTCAAGGCACTATTCACTTTTAACATCCTTTGAGTATGAAAGGCGAGGTTTAAGACCAATAGTAATCTTTAGCTTACTCTTGTCTACTCCGATATCAGATCAAGACTTCGGCATTTGATGCGCTTGAAATTTTATGCTTACTACATTATATTATGGGTTTTATTCCCGTTTCCTCGGTCATCTTAGAACCGAGATAGTGTAGATTCCATCTTAACCTATTTCGTCTTTTGAGGCCCATGTTGGACTTCCCACTGCAAGCCTTCTTTTTCTGTCCTTAGTGTAGGCAAAACTTCTTGAGAACACTTTTTAAATATGGATTGGAAAACTGCGATAAAGGCAGTTCCGGTTTCCGAGCCACTGCTCCGTAGGTTACCATTAGTTCCAACTGGTGGATTTGGATTCTTGCTGTCACGGTGGAAGTCAATAGCCTCTCTGCAATAACTCTTCAACATTGCTGAACCTTTACGAGTTTTGGATGCGAACGTATAATAAAAGTTGAATATGGTTCATGTTTAAGTCCTGATGCAATAGACTTTATTTTCATGTGCTTCAAACTCCTGTTTATTCTCGTTATCCGTGGTCCGGCTGTTTTGCGTGTTACAGATCCTTTTTGAAGAATGTTGGAGTGCCTCTGACTAAATTTGTTACCTCAAGATGGTATTGCTCTGGTGCAACAGCTCATTAAAGAACTTGGACTGTGCAGCTTAACCTGCTTGCTGAAGATGGTTATAGACTTCCAGACCTCTACATATAATGAAAGGGTCTCCCAAGTTAAAAAGGAGATTCAGATATGTTAGTAATTTTTTGCGGAGCTGGAAGATTGTAGACTGATACAACGATGAACCTGCCGGAATCAAGGTGCATTTCAATTGCGAATGTTTTGTGGCACACCAGCTCGATACTCACCTTAAGGTTTGTGGTGAGTTTGAGTTACCTTATATCAGCAGAAAACTTGGAAAGGGTAACATGTCGACTGGTCTTGATGTTTTCTCCAAACCTACCCATCACAGCCATGTGTACTGATACTTTGACGCCACGAAGAGCAATTCATATATCACTGGCACAAGTGGGACCCGAATCGGGCATTTTTTACACAGGGAGACACTTTTACACTTTTACGCAATTTTTGAAATTTTTTTCTTTTATGAAATTTTTCATCAATATATTGAGTAATGCTGGAACTTTTTAATCAATAGAGGAGTTCAATCTGGACTTTATCATTTTTTGTCATTTAGATGTCATCATCGATACATTATTCTGCTTACTTGGTTAGCAAATTGTTCTTTTTTCTGGGCAAATGATATTTTATTAATACGTCATCAACCTAAAACCTTAAGTAATATTTTTGTTGTTTTTTATTCATTCAAAAGTTGAAAATTTATCCTGTTTTTATATTATAAATTAATATTAAATCAATACTTGATTTGAGTTTCACAAACAGTCTTGTTAAATTATGATTAATGACCACATGTTCTACTGTAATTTTTCTTTTACATGGTGAGCCATCTAGCGCTTGAAATTGGAACCTTAGGGTTTTTTTCAGGTTGGAAGATTTGATGACATTTCCGAAGCGATAGAATGTTAGTTTTATGATTGACATTTATGGAATGGGTCGCCTTTTGATTGAACAAAGTTGTTAAATATTAAAAACTTATTTCAATATTAGAAAGTCTTCTACTAAAACTCAACTCGTCAGTTCTCTCAAGAATTAATCATTTCACGCAATGAGAAGAATTTTGCAAGACAATCTCGATGTCAACTTGTAAAGAGTTCATTGATTCCAAAAACTAAGGCCGCATGACCATCTGATGCGTTTTTGATCGGAGATAAGCATTTTTACTGAAAAATAATTATTTCAGATGAAGCTCAACCCCACCTCGGAGGATAAATCAATAAGTGAAATTGTCGTATCTGCGGCTCAGAAAATTCACAAGTTTTCGTGGAAAAATTAAGCCATTATTCAGCACTGTTGCTCGATTTTTCTTCGAGGAAGAAAACGCAATAACAATGAATTGCGATCGCTACCGCGCTACGCAGAGCCATTTTCTTTCCAAAATTTAAGAGGATGACATGGACAATATTTCGATTCAACAAGATGGCGCTACGTGTCCCACAACCAACGTAACAATCCATCCTTTGTCTAACAGTGCCAGACGTGGCCCACTAATAGAAAAAAACAAGGACTATTAGAGACAGCATTGTCAATGCAGTGAAGTGAATACGAACAGACATATGCAGTGAATGCCACCCAAGTGTTTATGAGTTGTGTCAGACAGTCATTTGAATGATCGCGAATAGAGTGAAAACTGTGGTACATGCGACAGATGAATGAGTCAAGCGATACAAAAAATAAACCCTAGGAAAGGATATTTTTGGGTGATTCAATTTGTTGTTTTGCTGTGATTTGTGTGATGGAGAGACATTTTACTTACTGTTATAAGGCAAAAGTTGAATTTAATCGTTATTATTAATTAAAATCCTCGCACAATCTCCAAAAATATGGTAGGAACCAAGTGACTAGGACACGACCAAGACAAAACTTTAAAATACTCCAAAGTCAAAGACAAACTAAAACACATGCAGAATCAGATAGTTTAGGTTGCAAAAGGACCTGGCATGAGAGAATAACTGCAGAGCTCTCAATAACAACTGCAGAGCTCTCAATAACAACTGCAAAAGAGCAACAATATTCACAAAAAATAACCGTAAAAAGGAAAACCAAAAAAGCGAAAAATGGCGAAATCTCCCTAACGATCGGTTGTATCAGCCTCCTAATTAGGGATGAAAAAGACCGAAATATGATATCAGAGGATGAAACTTAGCAAGAAGCAGGAGCCACTGAAGATAAAGAACTCTATTAAGAGGAGGCTGAGGAAGAAAGAGAAGAGTGGTTAAGGCCACTCAACACAAAGCTCCAAGCAAGGTAATGACAAGACGAAGCCGATAAGAAAGAGACTGTGCCGAATATTTTGCGAGAATCAGACAAATGTTAGCAAAAACACTGAGATAACGCAAAATCAATTTTTTTTTCGATGATAAAATATACCTTAGTATAAAAATAGCACCAAAACCACAAAAACACCACAGACAAATCATCAAGCCAATTACTGAAAGGAAAGCCTAATATCATTTGCATAACGTTCTCGGGGAGGAGAAACTGAATATTGTTTTGCGAGAACTTCATGATCTTAGTTGTAAAGAAATCAGGTAAGACTTCGAGGTTCAAGGCTTTAACCCGATCGAAGTCTTCTTCTTAAATTACATAAAGGTCCTTTTAAACTGGCCAAAGTTCTCTTCTCAAAAGAGGAGACTGAAATATTTATTATAACTGCAGTCTGTCGTTTTATCTGTGAGGTTGAGGCGCTCAAACCGCGAAATGGTTTGGCAATGTCGCACTACAGTCAACAATTTCGATTCAAAAAAAACCCCCAAGGAATCCAAGGAGTCAATGTCAAGGGTGAGAATACTAGAGGCTATGGAGAATATCCCAAGAACAAAAGAACATCAAGAAAACATTTACACAAAAAGCTGGCCAAGGAAACACAACCACACAAACAAACACTTCAACCATTGAAAATCCTACAAAAAAACTACAACCACAAAAAATCCTCACCTGCATAATACCAACCATGAGATAATTCTTCACATCTATGCAATCTCCGTTTCAACTGATGATATAAGATATGATGGAAAACATGTTCTAGAGCATCACCACCATGTCACCACCAATATCAAAACAAATAAACAATAATGGATCTGTTGAATCACATATGTCCATACTAACGTGGAATAATAATTCCCTGTTGCGAAACCGGAGAGCTTAAATAATTTATATTAGACTGTAAAATGAATATAATACTTCTCCAGGAAGCCTTCCTGAAACCCGGAATTCATCTCGACTTTCTTATCTACATTCTCTATAGAAATTACAGGTCTGCTAGAGGAGGTGGCACATCAAGTCTCGTAAGGAGAAATGTGAATCACCAGATGTAACTTACCAGATCACAAAACCTTAGGTAACAAAAACAAAAGCCACAGCCACCAAAGCCATTTTTGTGATTACTCTGTACAACCTCGAAAGAGCTGTGAATCGGAAAGATTTCCACGCTCTCTTCATCCTTGAAAGTCCGTAGGAGACTTCAATGACCTTCATCGCAACTGGCGCGCTGTAAAAAAGCGACCAGCCTGGGATTGAGCTTAGCACGTTCAGCACACGCGTACAAGGCAGTCTGCACTTACCAGATGAACCAACACATTATGGGTCAAATTCATCAACCATCCTGGACATAGAAATCTCCCGTCACTACCACTATAATATAAGTATCCAAGTCCTTAAAGAGCTCTCCTCTTATCATCAACTGGTTCACTTTCTAAAAGAGGCTGTCTTAAGAGACGAGCAACTTAAACATAGATAATAAACTAAAGCATAGAAAAAAACAGATTGGAAGGCTTTCCAAGACACTCCAGCAAGTTATAAAGGACCTAGGAACATGGGTGATCCTAAATTTAAAACGGAACTTAACCGATTGACTAACAAATTAAGAACACGCCTCTTGGAATTTCGTGACGATCGATGGGAAAATTTTTTTCAAAGCCGGTTACCTGGCGAGAATGGCTTCTGGAGGGTAAATAAATAGTTTGCCGCAAAAAATGGTAGTTATGTCACCTTTCCATGAACCTCATAAACTTTGAAACGAAGGCCTTTGCAGAAGCTTTTGTAGACACATTGGAATCACAATTCCTAGAAAACTCCTCCCAAGTGGACGTTCTTGACGAGGAAAAAGCATTTTAGACAAAGAGAAAGAAAATGTATCCTCAAGACAACAAGAAGAATGTATAGTACGGCCACTTGATTTCCGCGTGACAAAGGACATTGTATTGGGTCTCAAAAAAGGAAAATCACCTGGTCCAGACTTCACAATCAACATGATGCTCTGGCTTCATGCTATGGCTAATGGCTTCGAGACAATATAGTAAAGATAATAACAAGCATAATAAACTAAATTTCTCACCCGAGGAAATACCCAAGGGCATGAAACTTGGCCAGCATAATTGTCTTTTTGAAAACAGGTAAAGATCATGCCTCCCCTCAAAATTGAAGACGTATAAGTCTCCTCTCTTTTCTATCGAAAATTGTCGAAAGAGGAATCTTATATGAACTCTAGGAGATAATAGAAGAGAAACATATAATTCCTAGTGGGCAATTTAGCTTCTGAGCAGCTCATTCCATCGAAGTCCAGCTGACTAGAAGGGTCCAACATACCCTTAATGGGATAAAGCAATCAACAGAAATCACAAAATCTATGTTTGACATAGCAAGAAAGCATTCGACAAAGTCTGGCATACAAGACGAATCTTTAAAATGCATGAATTCCATATCCCAGTTTCGATCGAACAAACAACGTTTTCATTTCTACACGGCAGAGACAACAATCTCTCCAACAAGCGATCAAGCGAATGTGGAGTCTCACAAAGATCACCTATCTCACCTATGTTATACAGTTTATACACCATGGATTTTTCTAGTCTGCCAAACAACGTTAACTCAGCGTATTATCAACGATAGTACGTGCATTTTTAAACTCACCAAGCAAATGTGGTCACTACAAAACTGCAACGCTCCATTTATACTCTCCTACAATACTTTCGCAAAAACCAAACAAAATTCAATAACGACGAGTCCCAAAGAGTATTTATCACGAAACGGATATTGCAATATCCTCCAACGTACAAGTGGACGAGGAGCTGATACCCTTGAATGGAAGCGCAATATACATAGGACTAACTTTTGTTGAGCCTCTGATATTGAACTAACACATACGACAAAAACTTCACTTAAAAACAAGCCATCAGACCGATTTTACTCTATAGTATTGCGTTCTGGCCGATATGTAAGGCTAACAAGGAAGTACATAATTGAAATTGCAGAAAAGGGTACTGAGACGGATCAGTTATATTCCATATATATTAGAAACGCAAACGTATATTGGGACTTCAGACTCAAGAAAATAGACAAATACAATACGCGACCGAGCACTCAAATTCTTCGACCAAAAAGACGGATACCATAAAACTCCGTAGAACTCCTCAAGATCCCAAATAAGAGACAGACACAAATATACCCAACTATAAGATCAATTACAGACTAGACAGAAACTAATGGAAATTTCAGGTTCCAGTGACCGCAGGATTAAATGAATAGAATAGAGGAAAAGTGCTCAATAATACTGGCTCCACAAAACTAACTAGTCCAGGATCCGTTGCTGACTGTTTTCGAAAATCGTTTCATCAGCCGTAATCCTTATGTCTATTGGCAACCTCGAACCTGCGATTCGACTCCATTGTAATTTTTATGGAAGGCTGTTAAGGACAAGTGTTTCGCTAACCATGCAGAGAAAATTGACAACTTGAAACGTGAAATAGAAATAAAGACCTAAACAATCAAAATTGTACTGAAAAATTTGACTGATCGGATAGAATATTGTAAAGCTAGCCATGGTAGTTATTTAGGTGATGTTGTCATCAATTCTCCACTGCAAAGATTCAATCTTTCTGATTAACTCAAAAATTTAAAAAAATTTAATAGTTGCTTTTCGAAGCTGATTCAAATTTGAAATTTTAAATGGCCCACATTGTATTTCAAAAATTGTTGTGATGCATCTTTCCCCATGCAAGGATCCATCTTTTATCAACCCCTTGGGATATTTTTAATATTAAACAACTCAGCGTTGTAGTAGGTAACCATTCATCTTTTAGATGTCAAATTAAGCAGGAAATACTCAAAACTAATACTCATTTTATTACCAAAAATTGATTGACATAAACGATCTAAGATTTATATTTTGATAAAGTTTTGCATTATTCTTTATAAGTAAGTATACACTCGCAGGCACAATTAACTCAACGCATATATTTTTTGTCACCCTGTTTGCTTGGATGAAGTATTGCAGGCTTTGTTTCGTATCGAGAGGTAACATAGAAAGAAGAATAAACTGTTAGACTCTCGAGCTGGCTCTCAAATTTATGTCACAGTAGCTTTTGTTAGCATTAGTCGTTGTTTGACATTATTACCTAGATTACAATTTTCGTTTTTTTTTTTTAAATAGTGCTAAGCAGCTGTTTAATCTGTGTTTTTAAGATTATTCAAAATTTTGACTACAAAAAAATGCCGTTAGATTTGATTAAGATTAAGCAGAATCAGCTTAAACGACAAACCTAGTTGTGTTTGTCGTTTAAGCTGATTCTGCGTACAGTCAAAGTCGCACCGCTCGAATGTTCGGTGAACCTCGAACCACGTTATGCAATGTCATCAGATGATATGAAGAGACTGACGCACAAGGAGGCCAGACCAATCGTTGCATTTCCACCCGAGATACAACTGCTTCATGACAGCAACGTGTTGCCAAATCGCATTTGCACTGCAACCGAATTTCGTACACATCACTTAGGGGTTAGAAATCCTAGCGATAAGTGAACATACGATTAGAAGACGACTGGAAAAAAGGGGTTTAAGGAGTTTTCGTGGAGCTCGCGCGGCACAACTTCTCCCACAGCACCGGAGCTCGAGACATGCACGAGAATATTTTAAATTTTATAAGAATGCAAGAGAATGCACGTTTCTATGTCACTAGATTTGTGACACAATACTTTAATGAAATCGGTGTTCAAACTTTGTCATGGCCAGCGTGTCGTCTAGATCTTAATTCTATCGAACAAATTTGGGAAAATCTTAAAAGAGGTGTTCGGGTAAGAGTACCAGTGCCTACTATCTCAGTAGTGTTGCTGTCCTCCCTCAATCGCACATTCAGAATGACATAAACTGTCTTCCAAACAGGATTCAAGAAGTCATGAGAGCCCCAGGTGGTAACATCCTTTATTAAATTTGGATTCAATGACGAAAAATGATCAAACGATTCAATGACGAAAAATCAAACAAAAATTATTAGTCAACAAAAATCTTGAATATCTAAACAAATCAATCTTTAACAATATTTTCATTGATTTTATTCGTCAAAGATTGCTTTTAACATACTATGCATCAAACTTTTGTAAATTTTACAGAGATTTGGCAAACTATAAGATTTGCAAGTTAGGGAACTTGTTTTGCTTCTGAGTGTATTTTGTAATAATTAGGTTTTGTTGAAATATGGACCCTATAACTCTCCAGTTCATAAGTGTTTACCATTCGTATATCAACTGACTCAAATTAAGAGGGATTTTCCTATTTTCGCTAGGAAAACCTGATTTTCAGTCTTGGCTAATAATTAAGGCATTGAGGCAAACGGAAAAGTGCTTGTAATTTTTGATTTAAAAAATTAAGATCAGACTCACCAAATTACCGTCTAGCAGGACACGAACCAAGATGCTAACACGACTGCCGTCCCATGGACCAAAGCACACATTTAAATACTAAGGGACGTTCATAGCTAGAACTTCATATGTTACAATTTAGAACATATTCACGTACGTGATAAGATTTAAGCAGTCTAATAATTTTTAATGTATTTTCTACTTCCAGGTAAGTTGTGGCACGAAAACAATGGCAAGTTTTACATTAATCTTCAAGTGAGCACTAGTTAGTCGGTAGCACAATTCATTTAATAGCATCGTAATGAAGAACTGAGTAAGTATTTTCGACAGCAAACACGTAAGTCGAAAATGTTGCACCCTGACTCACATGCATACTACATTGTTTTAATTTAAAAATGTAACAATAATTTTTACAGCCACCAACAAGTTTTGCAAATTGGGTCAGTTTTGCTGGAGAGACGACGAAAAGCTTTTGTAATATTTATGTAATATTTTCGAGTAGAACCGGGGGGAGAAACCCTCCAAGATAGTTCCTAGAATGGAAAATTTGAACAGCATACATCAATTGTCGCTCGAGACACAACTACAAACGATGTTCTTCCTTATCTTGTTGGTTGCTTGCCTACCAAGTCCTGCCAACATAGCAAGGTGGCTGACTCTAGGCGGCAAACCTTTTCGTATGGAAAATTTTGAACTTAGTCGATGATGCGGAGAACATCCTTGTCTCGGTGCTATTTTATCGATTTCCCCAGGATATTCGGCTGAGACGTTTGCTTAGTTTTTGGCGGTTATTCACATATGCATAAACGTATAAGCGAATATCTTGGGTTCCGTCTGGTTGTAGGTGGCAGTGGAATGTGATTTACAGTCTATAATGGTAAAATTCTCCCTTGGCAAGGAGCCTGGGATTTCCAGCAGTTTCGACCATGGGATTTAGTATGATGAAACTTTTGCCATTCAACTAGAAAGCATTAGGATGTGATCTAGAATGACCATGTATAAAGGTTTAAATTGAACACGAATGATATATTAGAACATTTTGTTTTCAACGAATAGTGAAACGGCGGAAAAAATTATGAATTTTCCATGAGTATTGTCAATTTTCACAATACTGTGGAATTTCCTGGCCTTTTTTTTAACTGCTAAGCTAAATAAATCTTGCTAAATCTTGTCATATTTTCTCTAGATAGGATACTCTTTGGAAAGCGCAATTCGCTTAAGCTTTCTAATCTTGAGGGCTTACTCCATCGATTAAAAAAAAAAACGCAGGATGCGTTACTTTATAGGGAGGGAGGATGGCTAAATATTTCAGCAGTTTAGTGATAGTACGCAGCCCATTTAGTACGGAACCGCTCAAAAATGTGTCATTTGCTGGGTTGCCAAATACTTTAAACGATAAATGTTTACCTTGCAGAAAAACGAATGTAGTAACAAATATAGTAGAACTTATGGAACCAATTTTTCCACATTTAATTATAAGTGTATTAAGTGTTGTCTTATTATAAAATATTCGATTTTATTTTGTGATTTTCCATTCCCAAATGCAATGTTTATCATTCTGACAGATCTATATTCGGGACTAAGTTACTCCCTTCTTCAGTGTCAATTATTTTCTGATGTTAGAATTACTATCGGATTTTATAGTATATGTACCTATCTTTGATTTACTTGTTTTCACTTAAGGGGGGACAACGGTCTGAGATACTAGAAAAAAGCATATTTTTGTGATTTTTTACAGAACCTTTTTTTTGAATAGTTTTAAAATTTTTGAACATTATTAAGCATTAATTTAAAAATATTCTCCTGCATTTTCATAAAAAAATATTGAAAATACCGCTGATGAGTGATGAGTACCGAGTCACCTCAAAAAAAGTTTCCATGCGGTAGTCAGAATTACTCTTGATTGCTTCAACTGAAATTAAAAACCCAAAAAGTTTTCCTTAGGTTTATCTTGAATTTTAGCGAAGAAATTAATAGAATATACATTTTTCAATTTTTGATGAAGGTGCGATCGAAAAACTCTTAACTGAAAAAAAAATCCTTCGTGCAGAAACGAGTATTTAGTATTTAAATGAAGCGTGCAAAGGTTTGGCGAAATTGGTCCGATGGTTTTCGAGGAATTTCGACTACCGAATAAAAAAAAAATGTTTTAAGTAAAACGCGACTAAAGTTTGATACATGAATAAAATAAAGAATTTTTTTTACATAGAATCGTCGACTCCAACAAAAGCAACTTGCCACAAAGCAACTTGCCTGCAGCTGCTGCATGATCCAAAGTGTCCTTTTCGTGACGTTTTCCCTGCTCTTGAGTAGCAGCCTGGGTTTTGCGATCTGCTTTCGATAGGGGTTCTCATCTACCGTCTGTGTATACTCATGGGCTATTTGGCTAGGTTTGACATCTAAGCTGCTCAAAAATAACAACAAAGCCAGATTCCCTTCGTGAAAATTGCTAGCAGCAATGTTCGCTGCTTTTTCGACTACGTTAGCACCACCATGAAGAGTTTTTGGGGCTTTTTTCCAAACGAGCTGATTATAACTTTCGTTATTGTTTTGCGTAAATACGCCAACACAACGCTCTAAAAGAAGATAGTTACTCAAATCTTCGTACACATACCGCATGGAGTCCAAAATGTCAGCTGGCAGTGTACTATAATCATGCTGGAAAAATGGAAGCTCCTCAGAAGCCGCAGCTCGTCCCCAAGTACACCGCGAGTCTTCACCACTTGGACACTTTTCACGTTGGGGATTATTTTCCGTGGAGCTGTTATGCAGAAAAGTATCCCAAATTTTGTCTTTCATTTTTTCTATGGAATTTGAATTTCTCCGTAATAAATGATCAATTTTACAATGAGTTTTGCAGCTAGCCGTCCTTTACCGGAAAGAAGTTTATTTTTTGTTTTGCCTTTTATCTTCTTGTCTTCAACAGTTTTGTTTACAAATTCACGCCATTCTTTTTTGGATATGACCAAGACACTCATTTTTATTTATTTGACACTCTTGACCATATGGTTGTGCCTCAATAACTTTTTCATAAACTTTAGCGGCGCCGTCTCCGATATAATTATTATATTTTACTCCATATTTATAAGGCCAGCGTTCAAACAACTTGAGTGTTGCTTGCATTTCCATATTGGCAGATGGTCCTTCGTGATTTGCGGTGCATTCATTACTCTCAAAATGTTCGTTATACCACTCTTCAAATTCTGCTGTCGTACATTTTTGGTTCCAAGCCTCTCATTGCTTACAGTTAGAGCTTTTGCAAAAAATGTCCAAGACTTTTAAGAAGTTACACCGAACAGGGAAGTAAATCGATGGTTTTTCCTCCTACCGTCACCTGAGACAATCGAATCTGATGAATCAATACCGGCTTCAGCACGCATATCATTTTTTCGGTGTTGACAGCAAAAGAAAAAAGTTTATCTGTAACTGTACGCACACATTCAAGAATTTTGTTGCTGTAAGAATCCTAGACTGTTTAAGTCATGAAACTGCACGATCAGTCCGTTAGACCACGAAATTTATTGGACCCTGCAAGACCTAAGCCAAATAAACGCATTACAAAAATACAGCGTCGATTTATTTCATACGATTTTCGTATTTTCATGCCCAATGTGCGTTGGATCACACTTTTCACAGTTCACTTCAATTTCGAAACCAAGTCCTTGTTTTTGTACAAGTATTCGTTGTACTTTGTATTCGTATCTTGTACTTTGTATTCATTTTTTTGGTCTATCTTTCCGAATACCTTTTTTTGGTCATCGCATGTAACTTTACTCATTATATAAATAATAAAATAAACTGGCTCTTAAAATGTACAGCAAGCAAATGTGCAGCAAGACAAACTGATGTCAAATGTGTGAAATGATGTCTAACTGCAAATGTCAAGCAGTTTTCGTAACATGCATTAGTATGCGACATCGTACAATGATTGCGATGTGTTAATGCGAGGCGGGAAATAATCGGAAAAACGAAAATTCCTCGCAACGATGTGCGTGACGTTTGTCAAATGCAATATGGCGCTTAAATGAAATTTGAAATACAAACGCCTTAATTACTTTTTAAGTACATTGGATATTATGAATGAAAATTTCGTGCATCCTAGTTCAGCTAAACGAAGGAGCAAAGCTGCTAAACGAAGGAACATTCCAAATTCAAAACTTTTAAAAAATCAAAAACAATTTCCAGCAAATTTCATTTAAAATGTCACCAATTTGACATTTGTCATATGAACTTTAATGTTCCCCACATCGGTGCATTGTAAATTGAATGCGTTGCGTGACGACGAGGGAGAATCGCATCGCGCTCATGTATCGCCGGCACGCAGTATTATATTTCGGCCTTTAATCTTTCAAAATGACACTTTAGAATCTAGTATATTTCAATGAATAGAACAACAAATGAGTCTATCCATTCCAATAGAACTTTGAAAGGAGGAAACAGATAAGAGCATCTGCTACAAAACACCTTAACCTTAATGACGGCCAGAGGGACTGAGTGCCCGGGGTCCATAATTCAGACAGTTTTGCTCCTAATGACTTCAAATTTTCCGAGAGTATTTCTTATAAGCTGTTATTTCAGAAAAAATAACAAAAAAAATCAATTTTCAGACCCTTTTCCCCCCTTGAGGTCTAATTACAATGGGGTTTAATTACCTGCGTACATATCTATTACTTTAATTTTTTTATTTTAATAATTTTAACGGTTTTAAATCCTTTTTTAGATGAATTAGTAAAACATTAGCGCTATTTCACTATATCCAGGAGGCCACAGTATCCATTTCCAAGGTCATTATTGAGCTTAGTTTCAGTTAGCTGCCTCATAATCCTCATGCCTCTAAACGTCCAGTTTTCGCATGTTTCTTAATTCCTTTACTACCCTGAGATCGTTCCATTCTATTTGATGTCCTTCGTAAATGTGTTTTGCTACTTTATATTGACGTTTGTCACGTTTCCTCGTCTTATCGCTAGGTGTGCCTCCTCTGTGGGTTCCTCGGATCGTATTTTAACATTTCGTCTTTTTTGTCCAATATATGCTTCATCACAGTGATTGCATTTACTTTTGTAGACATCGCACTTCTCCTCTTTCTTCTTGCTGTGCTTTGTGTTTGTGAACTTACTCTTTAGTTGAAACTGGACACTGCTTGGCATTACCTAGATGTTGATTTTTAATAATCAGCTCAGGGGTCCAGTTAGATCTGAGTATGCGACCGCTGCCCTTTGTTGATTTCTTTGTTTTTGGCTTTTACTTTGCGTGTAGAGTATAGTAAAGCTTTCTCATGTTATTCTTGCTTTAATTTTCTTCATCATTCCTGAAATTGTCATTGTCTTTGTTTCATTGTATGCTTGTTGAGCGCATGTGTTTTTTCGGTATATGTCCAATTCTAACTTTCCGTTAGCCCTCATGAGTTTTAAATCGAGGGAAGGTAGTTTGTTGTTGTTTTCTTCCTCAATTGTAAGCTCAATATTTTTGTGGATGGTGTTTAATTTCGGCAGCAACTTGTTTATTTCTTTCTGTTTATTATCGCGAAAATATCGTCTCCGTATCAAACCCAAAATTTGGGCATTATGCCTTCCTGCCCTTTTTTTCTTCGATCCAGGTCATGAAAATCTCGCATAAAAACGATGACAAGGGGCTACGCATCGGCGCTCCAGACTTCTGCTTGTAGTACTTTCCTCCAAAAGTGAAATAGTTTTCCGACATGCACAGTGTTGCCAACTTTGTGATTGTACTTGCTTTTTTTCTTTCCTTCGCGAGAGCGCGAAGGAAAATCATTGAGGCCATATCTTGCCGATGACGCAGCCAGCGTTCTCTTCCGAATGGTCAAGCATCTCGGGCTTATCGACCTAGACAAGTGAATGGACGTTTATCTATAAGAAATGGTCCAGTGCTGTCAAATGACAACATAGGCAAGCTAGTTTACCGGGGCAAAACGAGAAATTATGCGCTCATCAAATGCATCTTTCAATAAGGCGATGGGTGCACTAGCTGAATGGCATGTTGTGCCATCCTGTTGAAAACGGAAGTCCACTGCATTACAGCGTGTTAAATACGGAACAACATAGTCATTGAACAGGGCTCTATAGTGGTCACCATTTTCTGTAATGTTATTCTCACAGCTTTCTGAAACCAGTCAGATGGAAGCAATGGTCCCATCAGCCCATAAAGCATAGCAACCAGTGACTTTCTCCGGATGTAACGGTGCTTCCACGATAGTTTTGCCTAACAAAATTTTCTTATGAAATTCGAGATGTGCAGCAATTTCTTTTTGGGTCTAAACACCGAATCTTTGACGTGCTCAGTTGCTGCTCGGCTTTAATTTCTTCACGAGCTGGATTTTGTACACCCGCAAATAGATATCCTTCCGTAAAATCTTCCATAATGTGGATAGGAACAGGTTTAATTGATAAAGACGATGTTAAATGGGCTACGCTTAACAACTGTTATTGTTTCTTCATTACGTACCAGACGCCTCGATTGATGCCTTTTCACTGTGAGAGCAAATGTGGTGCGGAAAGCATACAATGATGGTAACGCATTTGCTACTTCTCTTGGTTTACGTTTTACCTTGTCAAGAACTTGATGACCGGTAAGTTGTCTATTGGATTTTTCGAGAGTTTGGGCGATTTTGGGTTTTGGACAATCTCGACAATGGAGTTGAGGAGCGTAGGAGGTTCTCGTTGAATGTCTATAAAGTTTGGAATGGTGCTTATGAATGAACATATTGTTGCACTTTTCCAAGTGCGCGGTTTCTTACTATGTTTTGTTTATTAAGATTTGTGCATGTGGCCGGTCCAATCCAATCGACCACTGATGCCACTATTTAAACTGAATCAGTTTTCCAGCAGAAACATGATAATTTTTTTTATGAAGCATGTCGTACGATACATGTTTTTCTTTGAAAATGTTTTGTACATAGAGTTTTTGAACATCCAAGCGGTAATAGCTTGAAGGATTATTGGTTATAGTAGGAGACTGTAAGATTCAACATTATAATACTCGTATGAGCAAAATCTCATATTACCGAAGGAGAAAAAAACCCGGTCCAACAAAACAACTTTGAAAGCCTCTTCCCATTGGTTTTAAAATACTTCAAACGCAACACAAAAGCTATTTCACCCATTGTTCTCATGCTAAAAACTATGCAAAACAGTAACGTTGGAGCAAAAGATATCAGAAGGATTCCATGCAATAGGCTATCACCAATATTAAAGTCTCACTATGCCTTTTGTAAGAGTCTGGTTTCCTCCTCACCAATTGGAAACTTTCAAGGTGTTGTAGCATCTGCAAAGATGCCGGATGCCTTTCCAGTTGAAGTTTCTGCGGTAAAATCAGCCTTTCCCAGGATAAAAGATATGCAAACTTCTACATACATAGAAATATATAGTTGAGAAAGGAGCTCGGAATTAGTTCATTATGCAGTATGTTGACATTTCCGCCTTCCGTCTGGAAAGCAATGAAGGAAACACGATTCAGAATACTTGTACTGGTGGTAACTCTACAGCTGTGGAAGAATGAACTTCAAGGGAAGGACGATAACAATAACGAGACATTCGAGAACGAAGAGCGGAAACATAATTTTGTCTACTGCCTACAGTTCAAGGAGACTTGGATAATTTCATGTTTATCTTTCAACTTGATACTTAGGGTATGTTTTTCGGTTTTCGAGTAATATGTTGCTTACCACGAATGTTTTAATTTTTGGCTCTATGTTAAAGGATAATCATTCACATTTATTCGTATATAGAGCTGCGAAGAACACAAACTGCATGATATTGTCGCCTCTAAAAGTACCTTCACATGTTTCGAGATGAGTTTCGTTTGAGTGTTGCGGGAAGGAGGTTTTATTTGGAAATTGTCATGGCTTGGCTCATGAGAATTTCAATAATTTTACCCATCATGAAAATCTTATGAAGATATTCAATTTCATTGAAAAATTCTCCCACCAATTCTCCAAATTGTATTCAAATAAATGATCTCACAAATGAATTACCTTAATGTTTGCACTTTTTTCAGAATATCCTGGGCGCAGTGTATGTGTCAACGTTGATACTTTTTTTGCGGTAATGGAGGTCGAAAATGCTTATCTCGCCTTAGAGTGCCGTCACATGTCTATGAGTGTGAGACTATTGCCCACTGAAAAATTCCCCATCGCTACTTTTTGGCCTAGAATCCATCGTGGGACTGCTTGCGAGTTACTTTAGCGTAGAGTCCCTAACCTTAGACAACCTTAAATTAACCTTTGCAAAGGCACGGTTTTCGATGTGATGAGTTAGTTGCATAAACAATCCTCATGCCTCTTCGATTTGAGGATAGACTTACCAAAGTGAGCTGTCACGTTCCACGCATAATACGTTCGCAACTTTGTCTGAACGATCTTATCAGGGGTAACCTGGCCAATCGTAGATGCAAGAGAACTTTGCCCTTCAGAAAAGCGCTTAGAAGTGAAAATGAGTGGAATGCGTCATCTCTCTGGTTTCAGTAAAATTGACAAAAAAGTGTCCTAACTTTTCCTGTCTGTGTCCCGTCAGAAACTGAGAAAGATATAAGTTCACGCCTCCGTGCTTCCGGTTTATCTATGGCTCAAGAAGTTAGCCGAGCAGTCCAACAGCCTGAAACACTTGCGGTACAGCATTTCTGTTCTTTTGCATGACTCTGACGCGATTTTGGGGTTCAGCTTCTTTGCTGTCCGTTGCCAAACCACTTCAATGCTATTTCTTACGCTCAAGTGCAAGTATATCAATGGGAATTAATCCTGTAACGAAATACTTCGGAAACAATACAGTAGCCGCAGTCGATAGCGATATTAGCCATCAATCTGGTCAGTGACTAGACAAATGTTATATGCTCCCAATCTATCAGCTTTTGACCGAGACTTACACCAGGATATCGGACCGAAATCTAAGTTTGTAAGCAAAGAGCTAACAATCATTGAACTATTGATTGAACTCCAACGCAATTTCTAACATTTTTAGAGAATTTTTTAAGATTTAAGAGAATTTCTAAGACGTTCGTTATCATCTGACACAGCTTCAGTTAAGTTCGCTCTAGTAACGTGGAAGTTATCACCGCTACCACATCGTCAGCGTCACCTATCAGGAATACATCCAATGGCATGTTGATTCTCAAAAGCGCATCGTATGCAACGTTCCATAGGTTGAGAAATCCTTGCGCTGCTCCTGCAGTCAAATCAATAGTTCGCTTTTCATCTCCACCCAAAACGGGAACTTGTGATCATTCAAGTGGCCTTGGATGATACGCAGACAGTAATCTTGTACTCAGAAGTCCTGCCTTAGTGCGTTCAGCATATCAATCAATCTTGCAGAGATGAATACATTATGCAGGTCAAGCGTAATCAACTGTACAATATTCCTTGCCGCGTGAAAAGTCACGCCAATTCTTGCAGCAGCCGCAATCACCTCGACGATATCCTCGATCGTAGAATGTCCTTTCCAAAATTCGTGCTGTCTCGGAGGCAAGTCTTTTGTATTTTTAATACAAGACATAAGCCGAGGTCTAAGCATTGCCCCAGAAGCTTTCCTACTGTGTCGAGCATACACAGTGGCCGGAAAGTGGATGGACATCCCGTATTCTCTTCATCCTTATCTATCAGTATCAGCCGAGGTACATTCCAGCGTGAAGGAAACACTCAAAAAATTAAATGCACAAATGACCTTCCGCCACTGCTCTCAGTGCCTCAGGTGGAACTCCATCCGCTGCTGTTTGGATTACGATCAGGGACTGGGGTCTTATTGGAATCTAGTTTAGCCACACCACTAGCCAACTCTTCTTCGGGCTGGTAACCTATACCCAAGACAAGTTGACCTTGTCACAAAGAGTCCACCAATTCACACATTTTTTTAAGCAGATTATCACTCTACTAAAAGTTGTGACGCTTTCTATCTTTTACGGGCCCGTTGGGCCAGACCAAACCAGAGCTCTACTACATGGTACGGCGATCTTCTCACCTCGTCCATTTTCCGTAGATGTATGCGTCAACCGCAGGGTAGATTAATCCACTTCATTATTTTGCCTACTCTGGCTTTAACCCTAATTTCACCAATGGAAGCCTACTGGCTTACGTGGCATCGGTTGCTGCGGGCTTCTAGAATCTGGAAGATAATGTACTTGTGACCACTAGCAATGTAGTCCTCCAAGGCATTCCAGTCTTGAATAAAGCATGTTAGTTCTTTTGAAGCCTTGCCCACGTCAAGAATGGATTCACCGTAAACAGGCCTGTTGTAAGTTGATGTTGCTCTACTATTCAACACAACCAAGCCTCGCTATTATCTCCATTATCCTGTGACCTCTGGAGTTCTGGACTCTGTAGTTTAAAATTTCTAAGAACAACCAAATGTGATTCGACTTCTCGAAGCATAACCTCCAATGAGCCGAGCTTTTCGCGGAACTCCCGCATCGAGTCGTTCGGAAAATAGTGGCAGTTCACAGAATAGGCATACCGGCCACAGAAAACCGCTGCCTGAACCATGCTTGGTAATTACATATCGGGCATCTGCAGTCCATCGCCCTCCGTGGCCAGAAGTGTTTTAAAGACAAGCAATTTCTCCAATATGTGTATGGTTTGCTTATCAGAGCCATTTAAATTTTTTTTTTTCGGCCACGATCTGCAGAAGGAGATTGGTTTATCCAAGAAATCGCTGTTTGATTCTGTGTTTGCAACTTTCAAGTCATTCCAACATGTTTTGTGTTAGTCCTTTGTTTTGTTCGTGTCGTAGCGTGATAGACTTGGACATCCTATTACGCTTGTTAATGGTTTTGCAGATTTGTTGCGTAGTTTGAGTCGCTTTTATTGCTTGTGCACAAAAATAAATGTTCTTTATATCTGTTTGTAAGCTACTATGTTGTTTTTCTATGTATATCATGTCATAGTCCTTACATGTCGCTGTTCCTTATGCGGGATTGCGCGGCTAACATGGAAGACAATAAAGTTTTGTTCTGCGGCACCAATTAAAATATAATATAACTGCATATTCAAAATATTTATTGAAGAGATTTTTTTCTTAGATTCAAATTTCAATATTTATTTTGGAAAAATTAACCTTGATTTACATGCAATCCTTATCTTATTACTTTATTCACGATTCCCAATTCTTTCAAATGGACGTGAGCAGTTACATTGATCACAAAAGAAAACATTACCCGATAAGTGTTACGAATTTAAAAGCATATCAAATTTCTACGTCTGAGAGCTTACACGAGCAGAACCTATGCGCAGGATATGTCATATATTATGATTTTAATATCTCTCAAGCTCTAGCAAAGTATTATCAACGGCTACTGCATCCGAACGATGCCATTATTGCAGGAGTGCTTAAGGACAACACAACTAAAACAACCACACATACTCAACTACCACCACTGATTTCCGATTATTTTATTCGTGCAGCGTCATCAATACCCCGTGAAAATCCACTATATGCGGCTTAAAAATACTCAGCAGCGCGAAATAAGCTAATACCATCCTTTCACTTGGTTCCCGCATAGCAACTTTATAATCCCCAAGTGCTGATACTGCATTGATCGTTTTACCTACTCAACCAGTTCTTTTTATGAAAATTGGATTTAATGCAATTCTTCGAGAGCACCCTCAAGCGAAAATGAAACAATTTCCACATTTTTCCGGAAGCCACTCAAAGTGTGCACTTCAATATTGAGGTTTACTGTCTCCTAATGCGCCGACACAAGAGATTTCAATGAAAAATTTTACAAGGAAGAGTGGACAAAAAAACTACAGGAAGAATCGTCAATGCGGTAAAATGAGATCTAAGTTTAAAAATAGCCTTGCGAGAGAATTCGCATTTTTGAATTTAGGACACATGCAAATATCCTTTAAATGCTCGTTTCTAAAGACACTTGTGAATTATTGCATTGCTTAGAGTTCAAACAGCTTGAGGTGGTACTAAATTCGTCAAGGTCCTACCCACGAGGTGCATAGAATGTGCAGATGTCTTTCCAACATTTGTTAATGTTACGAAACGGATAAAGCTGTTACTCCGAGCTACATTTTGCGTACCACAAACGCTAAACAGCAAACTAACAAACTGCAGGAAGCAGAGAAAAACGACGATATGTCCTGACTACGTATCGCTAAATGTGAAAACATTCACATTCAGTTCCGGATCGATAAATCTACTTCTTGGCTCTCAGTTCCGGCATTTTTTGGTCTAGCGAATAACTTCTCTATAAGAACATCAAGGACATTTCCTAGTAACTTCACATTAAAAGCATGAGACGAGCAATAATTTTTCCAAGTGGTAGAAAAAGTCGTTACGAACGACATTTCACCCGGAAAAGGATAGAGACAGAACCGATCAAGTAGAATGGTGAAGTAGATTATTCTGGTGGTTAAGTATGTCCTTTGTATATTGTTAGTGGTTTGGGACTTGCACGTCCCATTACTATATTTGGAAAACCATGTATGCGCACTCAGGCAATATTGAAATATTTGAAATGATACTTTCATCTGGGAGAATCGTTCACTTGTCTTGTAGTATGTTGTAAGAGTATAAAATTACATCGGCGTCAATTTCGAGGTATTTTGTCGTTATTAAAATTTTTATAATAGTACAAACAATAACATGACAGAAAAAGACGTGTTTGGTCACAAAAAGTCTATATTATAATATTTAGGATTGATCCTTTCCTATCTTTCCTCATAATTCTATTAAAATAAGAGTATGGTCTGGGGGAAAAATAAATAAATAGTTTCTATCTAGAATACGCTCAAATAGTAAAGTTGAATTCAGATTTGAAGGAATACTCAGCTTTGTAATACATGACCTGGTCTCTTTTGTATTTGTGTCCAGTCTGAACTTTGCCTTTGCCATCTCTGAGCCTGGTCTTTCTTCTCTACATTTAAAATGCCAAGTCGTATACTCTAAGAGAGCAAACGTCAGACCCACAACGATACGCAGAATCGTTCTGAGTAAAATCCTAATCCTTTGGAGTCAGAAAACTCAAAATATTTCCTTATCATTTGTCCTTTCATTTTTTATACTAAGACTATTTCAGCCAGAAATAGTTTAGTATATTTATGCACCTTTGAGAAGGCATGAAAGACAATCTTTACAACACTCTGAACCGAATTCTAGACTATTAAACTACCCCTAAATGACGTTAAAGTTGTTGCAGGGGATTCAAATGCAAAAACTAGCAGAAAAACGGCGCATCGGGTGCAAAAAGGAGAGCACAGTCTTCAATTCGTCACCAGTGTAACAAATGATGCTTGATTGGCTTCGCCATGGACCTGGGTCTCCTAACAAGCCCGACCTGTTTCCCTGATCTTCAAAAAGACAAATATTGAGAATATACAAAATATTGAAAGCTTCCTCCGATGGTCACATGTGCAATTAAATTTAACATGTTCTTATCCAAAAACGGACTCTTATCGTTATTCTTGATACCCGCTTATTTTGGGGTGTTGAGATTATCGCTTAAGGATCGAATTTCCGTTTTTCGCCTCAAGTAACTCTAGATTGATGAAATCTTGAATGTCAAGATAAAATGCCAAACTAGCTCAAGAAACAACTCCTCGCTTGAAAACTATATTCGTAGGCAGGGCAATATGGTTACGACCTCCAAATACTGTGACAAATGATCAAAGACGCAATCACAGACGCTGGAGGACTAAAAAACCAACGGAGTGACTGGTGGGAGGGCAAGGAGATAGTGGATGTACAAAATTAGCATATAAAGAGTTCATAAAAACAAACCAACTCTGACAAGAAGGATAAATATTAAGACTCATGAGGACGTGAATTAAAATTTAAAAAAAATATGACCATCCTCGGGGTCATGATACTCAACCAGGCCAGCTTCCACCAAACAAAAACAAGTGATTTACAATATCGAAACAAAGACTCTTAAGGCAAAAAAAGGGAAACCTAATTAAAATAAAATGGACGTGACAGGAATATTTCTTAGAGCTCTTCACAGAACCCATTACCACCTACGGAGCTATGTTCGTTTTATCATGAATTTTTGACGACGCAACAGGGTCCATATGTAATTTTGCAAGAAATAATTCCTCTGAAATTGACGGGTTACCTGTCGACAGCTTTAAGAGGGTTCCTCTTCCCTGAAGCAGTCCGAAGGTAATCGTCAGCATGTTTAATGTTATATAAAGGAAAAACAAAAATAAGGTAAGTGGAACAATTGCTAAACGATTGACATTTAACATATGTCGTATGTCAAATGCACTAAAAGGGAAGCAAATGGTAATGTATAAGGTGTAGAGATTGGTTGATTGTAAAGACCCAATAAAGTACCCTTCAGAATCAATGCCCGTAAACTGCAGTCTTTTAATGGATGTAGAAAATCGGCTTTCGTAAAGGATGATCTAAAATGGGTTAAATATTTTGAGTAATGCAGGTGCTCGAGAATTGCTGAACCTTAAGGAAACATACGTTTGTACCAGCGGAAATGCCTTGCACAAAAAAATCCTTGACTTGCGTATCTCAGCTAAGCTCATCCATGTGGGCAAACGAACAATAGAAGAGGCATAGGCTAAAGTTATGGTCAACGGATATCTTCCCAATAGAATCTTCAAAAGCAAAATCAGGCTTGCTCCCATACTTTTCTGGCGACGTCATCAGGAAAACAATGGCAGACCCCTCAAGTATGCTACCCTCGTCGCTCACGTCCATAACAATAATATTAAGAATTGCATAAAAAACACTTTCAACGTTAACTTCGGAACTAAAGGAAATCTACCAACATGTAATGAAACCAAAACCAAATACATGACCCAAATAAATTGCAAAACGGCAGCCTGACCATACCTGATGCTAAGAAATGCAAATTATTTGCATTTTATATGCATGTAGTCTGCCTTGACCAGAAACGAGTCGAGAGGAACCACATAATGTAGCAGATCAATGCAATGAGCCGAGCTTCGTTTATGGTGCTTCCCATCTTGAGGTTTAAAAGCGAAAAAATGAGCTTCAGACTTAGTCTGCTTTGATATACGGAAATGACTTCCAGACCCCAACAAAGGACTTTGAAATGGCCCTTAACTTGTTCGAACGGATATTGCTTCTAAGGATTTTTCGCCTTGAGAAGTATGAAACGGAATGAAAACGCCGACTCAATGCTGAGTTATAGGAACTGTTTGACGATTCACTCGTTTTCACATAAATATAACTGCACAAACTGTAATGGGCGGGCCTTGTGGCGCGTATGAAACATCAAGAACTACCAAAGTGAAAGCTAAAAAACAAAACGCAAGGGAAGTGTCCTCTTGGATAGTTGAGAAAGCGATGGGAAGTTACCGTGGAAGCTGACAACAGTTCCTTGCATCGAACACCAACGTGGCGAAGGGGGTGAACTGACCACACCACTTTGGGAACTCAAGGACCAAAGCGGGCTTTCAAGCCACAGATTTTGATGATGTTGATTTCCCACAATATTTTGTTCTTCTGATGAGTTTCGGGCTTTATGGTGGAATCGTGGTGTATCGTGGTCTCTGAGGGTAATTGGTATCATTGACACTAACTTATTTCAGCCGATTTTTTATATCCTTTTACAGTTTCAAGTTCCAATTTTGCGTTTCTCTGAATAATTTCTGAATTTCAGTCCAATTTTTCGTCAGTCAGTCTAAAGAAGCCTTTCTTTCAATATTGTTTTGGAAACATAGATAGTTTTGAAATTTGAAAATAAATAATTTTTCAATTATTTTGCCGCTCAGCTCTCATATTTAGTAGTAAATCCTCAACTAGAGATCGCCACTCAGTAAAATGACGCTTATGGTTCTTTTTGCAGTTCAAAGGGCAAATGTCACTTGATTTTGCATTGGCTTCCTGAAAACCTCAGAATGTAACACACTGGATTAAGTTTCTTTGGAGTTAAATCGACACTCCTGTAATCTATCGACGTTCCTGTCCTATGTTTCGACAATCACCCCAACTCTCCCCAACTTAAGTTTCCGACCAGGACGTTATGGCTTTGAAAAAACTGGTGAGCTGCTCAAATGAACCAGTGGTTCCAGACTCAACTCAACAACTCCCGCAAATTCCAGCACAAGATGGAAATTCGCAGGCATCTCGTTCTTATTTAAAGTCTCAATAATGAATTTTTTCGTTGAAATTAAATCGTTGTCTTAATTTTCATTATAGTTGGTTCAACGCGAGAAAAACTCATTTGAACAATTGAAATTTAGGAAGGTTAAAAATCGTTTAAAGTATTTACCAATTCTTCTGCAATTCCAGCACGATATATTTACCCTTCTTCTTTATAAGCCTCATTCTGAGCTTACAGTAGTGCTTTTCAAGCTTTTCGAGGTTCGTTCCGCATCAGATAACTTACGTAATCTTACGCAGCAGATAACGTATAACTCACGTTATCTGATGCGGGCTCTGAGAGACTATCTGAAAGACCAGACGCTACTCTACGACACGAAAGAAGATAGCTGAAAGAGGAAACTTACTTCAAGTGTCTCTCAGGGCTCCATCCTCAGCCATGAGCTGTGAGCGAACACCTCTTATGACATCTTGTTGCGATTTGATCTGTCGAATGAGTCACACTTGTTTGGCTATGTGAATGATATCACGGCGCTAGTCGCTGTACGCAAATTTGACCATGCGCTACGCAGACAAAATATGCTAATACGGCAAGTAAAGAACAAGATGAACGCTCACGGGTTCAGGATGGCACTAAAAAACCGAAGTTTTCATCCTGCCAAAGAAGAGAATCTCCCGAGGAAGGTATATTAGTATTGGGGAAGCACTGGTTGAATCGAAAACAGCAGTCATATAAAAGGGTGTACTGACAGACTCGAAGATAAGCTTTTCCCAACAAATCAGGTTAGCAGCTGACAAGGCGCCAGCGCCAGTGGTCACCAGAGAAGAGACACAACGCTCTCTCAGCGATTAACAACAATATTGGGAGCAAGACACAAAGGTAAGGTGGAGGTGGAAGCACGTCTGACGCATGACCTGATGCCGTGGCTGAATCGAGCGTATGGTGAAACTTATTTCTACTTGACCCAGTTTTAAAGTGGGTATGAATTCAGGTTTTCATGTGCATTTTGCTTACCGCCACCTAATCATCATTGCAATAATTTAAACCTCTAAAAATCTTCCTAGAATGGAAGAATATCCTTCTCAACGTTTGAGTGCAATGGAGTAGGATGCGATTCAAACTCCAATTCGGCGGCTGTTCGTTTTTGCTTTCCGTAACAGCTGTTCCCATCTTCTAGGCAGTGGATCCTCGGGTCGAGGATTTTCATGTGTGGAAACCTAACGATAGTATGTTAAATACATATTATGTCGAATATACGATAGTAAGTCGTGAATAGTGAAATATGACGACCGCCAGTAATTTGGTGGATTTTGTATTCAAATAAAGCAAACAGGCAAAAAGTAAGAATTCCTTTTTAGTTTTGTTAGTACCTGACCTCTATTTATGCGGCAATCCCAAGTATTCGATGCTGTCTCACCACAACATCTAACTTGTTTCTTATCATTAACGATTAACTTATGTCATGCATTTGATTGCTCGAGCATGATCTTAACCAGCATCGTTATTCTGTCGCCAAGATTCATGAGTTTTTTCATGAATTTCACACCATCTATAAGTTGTTTAATTGTTAGTTAAAAATAAATGTTCAGCTTTTTCATCAATGACACTTTAAGTATACCTTTTCCACCTTTCTCTTTCAACCTATTCCGTCCGTTTGGACATGACCTTTACATTCGCTTTTTACAAATTGATGATCATCACCATAAGGATTGTAGGTTATTGATCTAAATCACTCTAAGTCACAGTCATCAATATAGTATCAATATTTGACGCGATGAAATTGTTCTGATCTCAAGAATAACTCTTTTGCGGACTTGCGGAAACAATTTATGCAGTAGAAAATGTCAATTTATTACCCCTCCTTGAGCGGTTTCCCTCTGAAGAAAATGTCAATGCGCATCTCTTGCCACCATCAATGTCATGCCCAATCTCTGACTCGTTTTGCTTACAAATACCATTGCACTAGAAATTTTCTGTCAAATACCGTTAAATAGGGTCCGTTAGGGACCCAAGTCCCAGCTTTTTGGATTAATCCCATTGTATGCAAGCGCTTATTGCCGGTAGATCTGCCAACATTTAAGTCCTGCAACAATTCTTCTAGACTTCGGCTTGCATCTTCATCCATTAATTCCTGGAGTTGTAAGTCTTCTAAGTTTTTCGGTGCCCCTTCACGATTTTTATCAGTCACGTTAAAATCACCATTTTTAAAACGCCGAAACCACTCTGCAAGTCGTCTCAGATGAAAAATGATCACCGTAAACATTGAGCATTATTCCACACAAGTTTCCACAGTAATTTTTAGACAATCAAATGCAGCTTTTTCGGTATGAATGTCGACTTTTTTGATTCGAAAAAAAATGGTGTTAATGCTTTAAAGGGATGTCGACTACTGCGTTCGTGAGCCTACGCATACAACACCCAATTTCAAGAACACTCCCACAGCAGACACTAAAAAAGTATCTGTAAGGACAACTGCCTACCGACGGTGGAAACTTTTTCCCATACCCAATGTTAAATTTTCAGAAAAAGGTTTTTGTGTCTCTCTTCCTCATCTTCTATTTTTCCCTGCCTTGCAGCTTATACTTTCTCAGCTTACTTATTTTCACCACCTGGCAGGCAACCCGCGCGACCTGGCTCTCTTTGTTTATGTAAGGAAATGTAATTTTTTAATGTCTTTTCAAAAGTGTCAGTGGATGCGATATTCGAAAATCTTCTGTGCAACGTTTAAATGTATCCTGCTCCTATTTCTAGTTTTTCTAAAAATCTCACCAACGTCGCAATGAACAGATTCACTAGTTTCTTTAAACAATTAGAAACGCGAAGTCTAGCTTATATACAAAGAAACTGCGTGCGCAGAAGCTGGTATTGAAGAGTAGAGAGAAGACAAATGCATCGTTCTACTGTGTCTACTATTCTAGCACAAAATATATTTTCGACATTGTAGTGGTATTTTCTTCAAAGAGAGTACAAATGAATGTGATTTTTCTTGTACCGATGAAAATGCATGCAATAGGCGCGAATTCAACTTAGTGCTATGAGCTGTTGAAAGAGGCCGATTGTCAGGATTCTCATTATCGTGTTCGTATTGTTGAATGTTACTGAAAGCGGAAGGAGTACTTCAGATAAAAAACGTTTAGCGTGATCTATTCAATTCGGAACATTCGATTCGATTCAACTTCACCATTAGTGACTTATATAAACAAAGTTGAGCACGGAGATTGTTCATCTACATACTATAGAGTGTGACAGCTGTCATGCGTTCAACGGTTCATTTGGCTTGCATTTTATTATGAATAGGTTGAAACTTTAGAATTATCTGCAAATTTCGACGACTTCTTTCGAAATAAATGGTTCTGTTCGAGAAACCCAACGCGCGCCCCGTCACTTTTATGGCCGAGATGGAAAAATTAATTTGGTGAACCATAGATCGTTGCCGCACTACGTTTACCCTGACCGATGGATGACTGACAGATGTTAGTAATCTGCACGTCACGCAGTGCGAAATGAAGAAAGCAAAGCAGCTGCAGAGCGTAGCAATCCATTAATATCCTTCTCGTAACGGAATTGACTCTCATAATACAGAGGACTGCTGGTTTCAATAGAATGGGGCAACATCCCACACATCTTGAAGCATATGATGAACGCCTAATTTCTTTTTTTACCGGATCTATGTATTGGCTTGCTAAAGATCTTGCAATTTAACATCACTGGACTACTTCTTGTGAGGATATGTCAAATCATTCGTCTGTACCACAAAGTCCGAGACACTTTGGGCTATGACATTGGCCGCATTATTTTTGAGGTACGATCCCAATTATTGGTCAGAGTATTCGACAATTGCACCCATTGCTTGAACTCGCTCACATGCCGAAATAATATTCAAATGAAAATTAGAGAATTTGCAGATAATTATCTTTCCTATAAAGCTAATATTTTGGCAATCTGAACAATTCATTTGTAATTGGGTTCGTTTGAAAGGTCTAAACCTTTTAAAAAAAGCACCCTATGCATTCGGAAAACTATGTTTAAAAAATTTTCACGACCTGTTAAACATGAAGAAAGTTTGTGCGATAGCTAGCACGAAAAAATTACCCTAGTTTAATCTTAAAAACTGCTGAAGTTTCATGAGAGGTTATATGGAGAACCTGAACTGATGAGAAACATCGTTTCTTGTGATAAAGCCTGGATGTTTCAATACGATGCTGAAACTACTTGACGATCCATGTATTGGAGAACCCATCCATTACCAAGAGCGAAAAAGAAAAATGTCGATATCAAATTTGAAAGCCATGCCGGTCGTTTTTTTTCCTTAACGTAAATATGTCAAACTGACCTTACTATTTTTCAAATAGTATCAAAATATTTGAACTTACTATTTGAAAGTTTTGCAAGCATTGCAAGCAACAAGCAGTTCATGAGAAACGGCTGGAGTTTTGGAAAAAACATGTAGTTGATCTTGGGCAACCAGGGCAACTATTGTTCAAACAAGGACAATACGCCTATTTATAACGTGCTGTCCGTGAAGCACGAACATGCGTCAGATGCGTTTTATGTAGCATCTTCCAGCTTTTTCCCGTTTTTAAGGCTAATGTCTGCCTTAAAAGGAATCCAGTAATAGTCGATGAGAGGGTTGAATAACCAGTAGCGCTTCTTCATACTCATATAAAGGACGACTGCTTTAAAAAAAAGGAATTGGAAGAATCGAACAGTACTTTTAAAATACTCGGTACCTCACGTCTAGCAAATCGAAAGGCATATTGAGTAAGCGGAGTCTGATGATGACGAAAAAGCTGAAAAGGATCACATTAGATCTATGTTCATAAACAGAACATTACATTTCATCCGCCCACGCAGTTATTAAATTTTCCTGAAAAGAGAACGTCTAAAACCTTCAAGTAAGAGTTGAAATTAATCGGAATTATCATTTTTCAAAAAAAGCAAGAGAACCACTGCTAATGCACGAACATATCTAAGTTTTTGTTCCTTCGGTGACTTATCTATTCTCGAAAATAATTCACATCAATATTTGAAACCTCAAAGGTTAAATTTTCAACGACATTTCATCCCACATGGTAACATAATTGCAACCTTATACTGTCAGATCATATAATTTAATTGGTCGTCTCTGCATGGGAAACTTGGCAGCCAGAGATCCTCTTAAACTTGTACAATTTTATGTTATTATCATGTCGAGTCTTCCTCGTCGATACACAATGCAGTAAATCCTGGAGACGTCCTTTGCGTTTTATACTACCATATCGTGTTACTGAGGATGTAACACACGACGTAGCCCTTTGAGTATCCATGCTGATGTTAGCTAGGGAGCAAGGATATCTGGAATACATCATCCAATTACTCTCATCGAAGTGTGGGTGAGCACATTTTAACATAACTGAAGTAAAAATTCGTTTGCAAATGTAAATTTATGAGCCACTAATGGGTTGTCAGAACGTTGAGGCAATGAACAAAAGATGACGTTTTTAACTATGGTTGATAGTCCTTTTCGGATACAACCAGCAATTCAACTACATTTAATCATAAGTTTAGAACGAAACTTTCCAAGGCACTATTTGTCTATTTGACGAATCATGTCTATCAAAAAAAAGTGTCAAATTCATTCCAGGATTAAATGAATCGTGCATGTATTTTTATAACACAAAGAAGACATGGGAAACGCAACCATATATCCTTCATTACTAACACATCATGCACGTGCATGATGCTGAACTCTGGATTCCTGGAAGTGCAAATAAATTTTTATATTGCGGCAGCCCATATTAACACATATTCCTTGCTCGGAATACGTATCCTTTAATCCTTCAATATTCGGATCACCAGAATATGTTCTTCATGTATATTGAGTTTACTTTGAGTCTCACGCTATTTGAGCAGAAGCAATCCAGCTGATAGCATTGCATTGTGCAGCTGCAAAAACTATCAAATGCAACTTATAAGAAATAGTGATTACGTAAAACGATATGTTTGCATAGGGATAGCATAGAATGCAAGCTGGAGATAAACTTTATCATAGTATCGCTGCGACTACTTCAATGTATTTGCATTCATGCATTCCGGGGACTATATGGACGCAAAAAAAACACTGTCATCAAATCGATTTTTCCATTTCCCACCAGAAGATAATATACATGTGTAAATCTCACAAGGATACTCTATTCTGCTTTTATGGCGAACTTAAATGTACTATACATAGCAATGACAAGACTGGATTCCGTTTGCAACTTTTGCATAATGCAACGCAAATATTTAGTTGGATTTAATTAACGTCAGGACAAAAGCGAAAAATCCAATGTGCCTGGGAAAAAAATATTGTCATAGTCGCTACTAGAGGCAGCCAAGATGACGTTCGTTTGTTAAATGAAAAACGCACTACTCTGAAAGTATTTCTACTAATTTAGATTTATTTTAAAAAATGAAATTACATTTGTTTATGGTGGAGACGTCTTGAAAGAATGCGTTTGTTGGTGTGAAATTTGATTCCTGGATCTTATTCCTTTAGTTACACGTATTTCTTTGCATGAAGTTGCACTCGAGTTTTTTTTACTTTGATCTATTTCTGTTATATGTGCAGCCCTTGCTTTTTGCTGAGGAGCTGGTAGAACTTACGTCATCTCAAAAAGCTTTCAGGACCTCCTAGAAAAACAAAATGAAGTATCTTTATTTTCAAAAGCGGCTGATGGAGATGTAAGGAAGTCCCTTGGCGTATCGTTTATGGATATTAAAACTAGGAAGAACATTTTTACAAGGTCTTGAAAACGGGTGAAGATAAATTCTTCTCATAGGAGTATGAAACATAACACAAATCTGCAACTTGATGTTTTCAACAAACAATAAAATTATATTTGATTAGTAAATGGTGTTTACAATAGGCAAGAATGCCGAGGGATTCCAATAACTGTTAATACACCAGCAGCTCTGCTACTAAATCCTATATATGTCTTCTTTGTGGGGGCGAAGAGGATGAAGTCGAGCATTCCGGGTCTGTTAACTGAATCAAAGTAATAACTATGCCGACGGAGTGGAGGCTGGGTGACGTGTTAACTCCCCATCCGTGTAAAACCACTTCATTGTTTCGAATCCTGTAGCAGAGCCTCGGAATGGATTGGACCTACCACAGTTACCTAGCAACCAAAACAAGAAATCTGGTATTAGATCTATTAGAAAGAGAAAATCAGATCACTGAATAACCTTGGCACTGCTAAGGATCTTTTACAACGGGCCAGAGAATATAAACTAAGCATACTGGCAATCCAGGAAACGAAGTGGGTTGGTAGTGATATTCAAGTGATGAGACCGCACCCAATACTCAAAAGTGACAAGACCGCTGGAAGGCGAGAATTTGGACTCGGCTTCATTGTGTATAGGAATTTCAAATCACATGTTATTGACTTTCAGGCAGGCCAGAACAGTTGTATGCGATCCGTATAAAAACGGAATTTTTCAAAATTTGGCTGAAAAACATACATGCCTGACTGAAAAAATAGAACGAAGAAATGAAGGAAAAGTTCTGCAATCACCTGGAAAGACTAGTTGACTCATTGTCTACGAATGAGACACAAAAAAATGGGAGATTTCAACCCTAAAGTTAGCAATGATCTATATGGTATATGGTACTGGGGGGAAAACAACACATGAAACAAGCGATAATGGTCAGCGCCTGATTGAAATTTAGTCAAACACAGACTTTACATCGACGCATACATAAAATGATAACGATGGTTGCCTTGACAACCATCTAGCCCCTTTCTTATTAAATACCTCGCTGAAAACAAGCAATCAAATATTGGTAGAATTGAAAGCAACAATTAAGACCGTAGCAGAGCAGACAATTGGAAATCATGTCCAGTGGAAAAGAAACGGTTCGATAACGAATATCAGGATGCGGTAGATGAAAAGAATCAAGCATCCAGAAAATATTTAGGTAGGAAAGCCAGTACGAAGAGAGAAGTGTCTGAAAATCTCAGAAGAGAAGTGAATAAGATTATTAGTACTAAGAAATGAAAATACTATGAAAACTAATTGAGAAGTATCGATGCAAGTCTAGCGAGCAAAATCAAAAGGCAAGCACATAGCAGTGAAAAGCCTGAAGCGAGCTTACCATCCCAAGACCACGCTTCATCGTGATGATATCGGCAACATCATTGTTGATGAAATCAGGGTTGAGGAAGTTGGGCTTGATATTTCAGGAAACACCTTAATTCTGCGCACAGCTACAGTACATTGGAGCCTATCGATATAGATACTCCTGCAGAGCTTCCATTAGCCCCAACTACTTTGTATGTATCTCTTCAACCATCAAAGCCCAAAACCATCAAAAAGTGCTGGGCATCGATTAGATTCTAGAGGAGGTTCTTGAATATGATGGCTTCAGAAAGCCATGCCCAAAATCAGCAACCACATCTGGCAACAAGTACATATACCGAACAAGTGGAGTTAATCAATTACATTCCCTACCCACAAAAAGGTGATAAGGTTCAGTGCGAAAGCTATAGAGGCATATCACTACTTTGTACAGCGCATAAAATATTCTTAAAAGATCTTAGACAAAAAAGTCAGATCAAATATAAATTAACACTATATTATATTGGCGAGTATCAAGGTGGCTTGAGAGCTGGTAGATCAACGATAGACCAATTATTTAACGTTAAGCAGGTACCTGAGAAATGCCAGGAGTACAACTTAGACGTTTACCAGATTTTCGTTGACATTAAGCAAGCATACGACAGCATTGATTATAATGCTCTATATTCGTTTTGGTTTCCCATCAAAATTAGTCCGTCTAATCACAATGAAAATGATGTCAACAACCTCCCATCATCGCGCCAACAACCAACTCACCGAGGCCTTTGACCCGAGACCGGACCGGACTAAAGCACTGAAGTGGGCTGGAATATATCAGCTGTCTGTCGATACGAAAGGCTTACTACTCTACAAGTCAAGCCAAGTGATGACAACAAAATTATGTCATGGTTGCTAATAACACCCAAAAAACGTTTCCTGAAACTCGACAGCGAAGTAAGACTAGTAAGGTTACAAATCAATGAGATTTGGCAATAGATGGCGAATACTGTATCAAAAATATGAGCGAGTTTGTGTATATAGGCGCCAAATTAACAAGAACCGCCGATGAAAGAGGCGAAACACCGCGGTGAATACAGCCCGCAAATAATCCCTTTTATTAAATTCCGACGATTTTGCTGTGATTTTGCAAATTCTGTGAAAAGACCTGAGCTTTACTGTGGGTGTGAAACATGAACCCTAACCCAATCTTTTGGAAATATATTGAACGCCTTTGAGCGAAGGTTGCTGAGGCTGATAATTGGAGCAAAGCGAGAAAACCATGAGCTGTATGAAGTTTTTGACAAGCCAGAGGTCTCAACGATTCTAAGACCACGGAAGCTGCAATGGGCAGAGCATGAGAATCTTAGGGATGAACAATGGATACCTAAAATTATATACGTCGGGAGAACCGCGGTCCGAAGCCTGGTGGGGAAACCTAGGAAACGCTGGATTTCTAGACAGTTCATCACTGCTCGGAATCGGAGGACGCCGTCAATGGGCCGAGACAGTTGACGGCGGTTGTTGCAAGAAGCGAAAACCCGAGAGGGGCTGTAGTACTTCGAAAAAGAAGATAGATAACAATCAAAAAAGTTTACATTGAATTTGATGACCTAATTAATTGTTTCATATGGCGTTTAGGCGACGAAACACAAGAGTTGATTTGGAAGCTCTTTAAATGTTGATTTTAAAACGTTCGCTTTCAAACGACTCCTCTTTCAATCTCAGGTAGATCTCCTGCACTCCAAATGTTTGGATTAACTTCTATATTACGTTTTCCCGTGTTTAATTAGTTAATTTTCATCCTTTTACTGCTGCTTCCCTTGCAACTTTGACAAGAGTATTTCTCGCATGTAGTTTGTTAGTTGATTTGCAGGGACCTTGGCCAATGCCTCAGCTTCTGGGACATAACTTTGAAATTGGAACCTATCATTCTCAGGAAAATGGCATTGCCCTTGCTTCACGGCGTTTTTGTTTTCTGTTCCTTTAATCTATACAGAATCTTGTTCACTTTATTTTTGCTAAATAAAGCTCTTAACCCTGAAAAGATAATCATATTTATGGACGTAAAAGATAATCATGCGTAAAATGGATGTATTAGTTATAATTGGCTGTTAGGTGAAAGTTCCTGTGTTAATGTCAACATACTAATAAATTTCTTATATTTGCACTCATAATAAGTAGAAATAAACATTTTTTAGGCATAAAAATTTATTCACTCCCAAAAACTAACAAAAGCTTTTTCAATTTTTATCACAAAAATGATAAAATCACACTTCTTTTGCTAAAATCTCACTTTTTTACTTATAAACTAAAAATTGAGAGAATATTGCATATTATATTTAACCTACAGCAAAATTAATATCATCCAGATGCAGTTGCTTTGACACATATCTATATTGTGCTCCCGACAAATCACTTTTTTGCATTGGTTGCAGGAATTGCTTGCTTTTTGCTGCTTGCCTTTTTTGAACCGGGAAATATGCTCAGTAAATATTTTTTTTGGTTCTGGTTCATTAATGCTTTCTTTTGATGTACTAGGAATGTCGTTTACTATTAAATTTAATATGTTTGTAATATATTTTTAATAATGTAAAGTATCTCTTCAAAGTAGGAACATCTAGTCTTTGAGTCATAAATGGCGATGACAGCTGCAGACTCAAGTTTTCCATGAATTTCTTTCGATTTAAGGGCTTCTCAATTTTTGTGCTTATATTTCTTGCTTTGTTCCTACCATAGTTCATTGATATGGTTCCTTGTAACTTTGTTACCAACGAGATATAAGAAAACCAATTGTTGCAAGTGGTATTGTGACAACTGCCACGTGCAGGCTTTGACAACTCCGTCACAAAGAATTTACTGACAGATATGCCGTTTGTTTGAGTTCCTCTTTCCAAATAAGACTTCGTACCACTGTCAAACATCATCATGAGTTAATGCCATACTTAGTTGGTTTGCTGGGTATATGCATCCTAAATTGATACCTACCTCGAAATCCAAGGAATTGCTCATCCATGATGTAGTGAGCTCCTGGTGTAAAGCTTTTTTTGCATTGGTAAATGAAGAGGTCCCAGACTTTTCGAATTGAAGTAAAGGTTGTCATCCAACGTAAGTCATTGGACCAAAAAATCAAAGCGATGACAACTCATTACTGAACTATACCTATATCATTGACGATGACCGATCGAATAGGTCTTCGGTGCTCAAGTGGTTATTCTTTATCATTGCAGTCATCACGAAGATTTCAATTAAAGCACAGATTTCATCTTTACTCGTGTTGCGGAAAGAAGCAGTTGTCAGCATAAACTCCCATCGCTTCGAAGAAATTTCGACGTTTGTCCTTTTTACGATAGCGTCAATTACTTCGTCAGTAACGAAAATGTTGAAACATGAGACAGCATCATGAATATTACGATATACGTGTAAAATTCGGCCATATTATATTACGGTTGACGCACGAAACTCGGCCACGCATTGCGCGTTGTTATGTATTTTCAAAAAAATAATAAATATATAATTCAAAATAAATGAGTTAAATATTGGGCCCCACGGTTGGGCGCCATGTTATGTATTTTTAAATAAATAATAAATATATAATTACTAATTAAGAATGAATAAATAATAATCGGGAGGGGGGGGGGGGGGGGAACCGATCGGTCGCACCTGCAGCGAAAGAAAGGAACAAGTTTAAAGAGACAAGGTTATTTGACATTAGGACATTATTTAAGCCCTGATCCTTCCATGTTACATACACATACACACACACACACACATACACACACAGAGGAACTTACTCCCTCATATTAGTTTGAAATAAATGGATCAAAAATCAAAAGATGTTAATTGAGAATTGTGCACCTGTGATTTGTGCTGCGCTGATTCTGACCACCTGTCAATTGTGTCGCGCTGACTCTAATCCTGCTTCCTGTAGCACGAATCTGCACCTTAACTGGTTTCCTCGGATCGTGCTTCCTGTAGCACGATCTGCACCGTAACTGGTTTCAGGATTCAGCTGTTCTGCAGCGCTTCCTCAGATCGTGCTTCCTCTAGCACGACTCTGTATCTCAGCTGGTTTCACGATTCCCCGGTTCCGCTGCGCTACCTTGGATCGAGCTCCCTCTATTGATTGAAAGTCCTATTGGTTGATTCTTCAATTGGTCGATACTTCTATTTAAACTCCGATTGATATTTCAATTGATACTGTATTTATACTTCCTCTATTGATCCTCTATACTGATTCCTCTATTAGTTGTGTGTCTCGATACTTTACTCGATATTGAATAGATTCTGCTATTGGCTGTCTGTCTCGATACTTTTATTTATACTTGAATTGATTCCGCTATTGGCTATCTCATACCTCACAATTTCTATTCTATTTATACTGATACGTACACAACAACCTAGTGAATCGTATCCATAGAACTTATCGCAAATTACTTCCAAGAATTTTTTCTTTTGGTTTTATTTTTACAACGTGAAATTTTTTTTTGTTTTGAGACCTTTGTTTGACATTTAATTTTACTGAGACGGTTTTTATTTTCTTTTGTTGTTGTTTGTTATCAATATTATTTAACTTAATACCTAAATCTAACTATAAATGTTTCTATTTTAATTTTATTCTTAATTTTATTTCATCTCGTATGATTTTCGTTTCACTTAAAAATATGGGTACATACAAAAAACTTAACCAAAACAATTAATTATTATATTCAAAATTAATTGTTATTTTATATATTTATTCATTTATTTAATGTCGTGTGTTTAATGCAATGTGTGTAATTTATTCATTTATTATTTAAATGTTTGTTTAATGTCGCCTACACCTTGGAATACGTAACAGCGTGCGGGCTTCAAAGTCAACCAGCAATGTTTTGTACTCCTGATGTTTCTCTGCGGTAAAAAAAGAATTGGGCGATCAACTGATGTTGAAAGTAGCTGTTCATTTTCTTTGCGTAAGGGTTCGTTTTCATTGAGAACTAATTTTTCACCGCTTTCATCGTCTATAAAGCCATCTTGAATATAATTTCCTATGTTATCTTCACTCAAAAGGCTTTTCACTTCATTGTCACTATCATCACTCTGATTTTCATCACCTTTCTCTAGAAGAGCAGCCAGAATTTGATCATTATGCAAACCTCGACTCATCATAATAATTTTTGGATCTGATTCTCCTGAAAAATATTACGATAATAAAAAAATCACAAGCAGTTGGGATATAAAAACCCGCAAGAAATATAAACAATCGCAAGAAATTTTTGCTCATGGGATATCTTAAAAGTCACTTCTGGCCAGAAATCCCTTTAGAAGCGTGAATAATAGGTAATATTCGAGAATTTTTTTAAGAGGGGATAAAATAAAATAATCTAATCATTTTCAAATTTTGACATTATTTTACTATGGCATTCGAGTTTGTGACACTATTTTTGACATGACCACAACAATGGCTGTGTTATTAAGGGGTTTCGGATGCCTGTTTTCTGTTACATCGAAAAGTGCTGCAGTTTCCACTCTTTTGCTGTTGATCTGAAAAATATTCAATAAAAGTCATTCATTTACTGATGTATTAAGGGGAGGGATATGCGCAAAAAATTATGAAAATGTGCAAAATTGAAAATTTGGGAGTCTTTTTACGCTGAAGTTCGAATTTTCGACCATTTTTTCGACATATTTGACCCAAAAAAATATTTATTTACCCGCTACTTTTCAAACTTTAGACATATCCTTCCGGTAATATTACTGAGAGTAATCTCCCGAAATTCCATCGAAATCGGTCAATAACTTTTTGAGCTACAGCACGAGCAGTTTTTGAAAACGTAGTTTCGAGATAATCGCGTTGAAAGTTTCGACATGTCAAAACTATTAATTGCAGTGATAATGTCCCCCATATAAAATTTCCCGAAACATTTGCCTGGTCAAAGAAAAAGGTAAATCAAAAAGCAAAGATTGATAGGAGAGCACAGCAATGGGAGTTAAGCAAGGTTTGCTCTGCCTCTAACAGTCCGAGCGTCCGACTCACTATTTATCTGACCACTAGCTGTCCCCCGCGCGACATTAGATGCGATAATACCGCAAATATTGACTATTTCGAAGTTTCCCTTGGTCAGTTTATTCTTCGCGTATTATACTTTCGAAATATTTACCATAAAAATAAGAAAATTGGTTTTTTGAAAATTCTAAAGGAATTTCTGGCCTTAACAGATAATCATGCGTAATTTTCACTCACACCACCCCTTTAATTGAGGATTGTTCAATGTTTTCCCACTTTTGCTAGTGTCGAACGAAAGGTACAATTGACAACTGAGATGTCATTAGAGGTCAACAATATAGTTGCATTATTAAGAGGCTAACTTCGAAAGGTTATTAAAGTTGAAGGTATTTCCTATACAATGACCTACGATTTTTTTAAAATATCAAAAATTAACAAAATGGCGTAGTTGTGAGAAAAAGTGTCGTTTTTCAGGGTTAAAGAATGGTCGTTTTTTAAATGTCAAATTGATAATTATCGACCAATCAAATTGTTCGTAGATCATTGTATAGTAAATATATTCAAGAATACTTAGTTTCGTTGAGCTATGTTGTCTGCAATTTTGAAAAATGTTGTTTCGACAAAAACGCGTTTAAAGTTTCAACTATCGATTTTTGCAATAAAATTATAAAATTATATTTACCATAGAAATTGCTAATCTGCTATGCCTTCTTGGCTAATGTTTGTCTCCGGGCTGTTTGTCCCTCTTTTGAGGACGCCGCGTTACGTATTTCCGCCTGCTTGACTCGGCTGCCAACTCTTTGAACTGCATATTCTTCCGCAATAGGGCTGATAACCACGCCCATTACTTCCATCATTTTTAAAATACTATAAAAACCATCATTAAATATTGAAACTGCTAGGAAATCAGCGAGCTCAATCGTTTTCATCCCGCTGTGAACGTACTTTGGAGCAGAGTGCCATAGTAACCCATTATAAGTTTCGTTATTGTTTTGTGTGTTTCTTCATTTGCATCGCTCTAGCAATTCCCTTGAACTCAAATCAGTGTAAATTGGTTTTAGGGCTTCCGTAACATCCTTATCAAGCGGTAAATAATCGTGCTTGAACTTTGATAAGTCCAGTCCTTGAGCTTCCGCGCGACGATGGGATCACCAGCTATTCTCACCTACGGGGCAATTTTGATGGTTTGGACTTTTATCTGAAGAAGATAAGTGATAAAATGTTGCCCAAATTTCATCAACATTATCTTGATGCCTGGTGTATGCTTATCCGTAATTTTCTGTAATTTATTGATAACTTTATCAGTCAACTTCTTCGTATTCTAACTCCTTCCGCCTAATCCTTTGGTTTGTTTTTTTTTAGATTCTTCAGGATGAGTATATTTTTGCTTTTTCCATAGTTCACAACCCTTACAATAAGTCGATTTTACGATTGTATAGATATTTTTTTTACTATATTTACCCGCAAGAGTTGTAACACCGAAACGTGAAGTGTGGCCGCGTTTTTTCCATGTGCCATATCCAGAGCAACCATCAAGGAATCAACTGTTGTCAACAATCAACAGAGCACTGTCAGAGCACAACTGTCAACAATCAACAGAGCAATCAACTGTTAAGCAATCATCCAAACCTTTTTCCTGTAAAATTTTTGCTTTTTCTTTGGTTATGGCTTTTTGTATACTTCATTTATAAATGGTTTCAGCAGCTGTAGTTATATTTCGAAAGCATCCAACGAAAGTATTATTATTAAGTTTTGGAAGGAGATCCATCAAGCCACAAAAAAGATTTAGTCCATTGATACCGATGCCTAGAAGTCGCATCACAAACACTATACGACCATTTATTTCATAAGTATCATCAATTGTCGGTCCAGAATTCACATATGAAATATGGCACTCACATGACACAGCTGTTTTGAATCCTAATCCCCGTGAACTTGTTTGATTAAACTTGATGTCTTTTTTGCAAATTTTGCAAACAACCAAAGCACTTATTGCACTGAAAACTGAGAAAAACTCAATTAAACAGTATCTATGCGTTTGTTCAATGACACTTTCGTTATCTCCGGCGTGTAACAGTTTTTCAGCGGCTGTACTGGTATTTGCAGTCGACTGCTCGTCTGTAAATCGATTTCCTGAAAATCGTCTCTTCTCAGACCTCGATCTAGATAAACGATTATCGTGAGAGCCTTGTTGGATATTATTATTTCCCGGATTAAAAATTTTAATAAAAATTTGACCGTCCTAGAACCAGTTTTATTAGCTCCTTTTTCTTGATCAACAGATTGCTGTCTATAATGTTTAGAAAATTTTTACTTATTATATAAAATTTTGATATTGGCCCTAATATTGTCGTTTAATAGGAATGAAAGTTCACCAAATTTTTTGGGAACCAATTTTATTCTTCCTTAGCGGCCTTTTGGCCATTCTTATTCTTGTTAAGTCTGTGAAACATCTTAAGAAATTGTCTAGGTATCAAGTTGCATTAAACTGAAGTTAATCCGAATTAAGCAGAATTTGATGGTTCTGCAATTTCTGTGATTTAATTGGTTGCTAGTAACATAACAAGCTACCTCAAGTATGGAGGTTAAGATCACTTTTTAATTTGATGCCAGAAATTTTCCAAGGAAGTTTGAACCGAAAACTTTTCCATTAGACGGCAGTCAGAGCAAAATTTGTTATATTGAACATTGGGGACACCTTCAGTTCTTTCTCTTGACATGCGCTGTAACTATTTTTGAACGTGACCTACTCGTTGGAGTCTCAAATGTCAAGCACAAACAAAGAGTAATTTTCCGGCACCTAACCGGGTAGTTATTATTATTTCACAGAATCAGAGACTCAAGCCTACTCTCCTAGATGCCAATGCACGCAATGTTCTTTATTTGTGTAAATAAAGGTATTGATTCAAAATTCACGACGAATCTTTTCCTGACAGATTAGCTACTGGATATACAGTGAATCTTATAGTGAATCTAATCGCGTCCATTTTTAAATTATCTATCCCAGAATGCAGAGACTTAGGCAAATTAATCCTCTAGTCGATCCAACTGGAATATTAGCTGTAATGAAAAAAAGGGGCTTCAAAAATCGGTGACAAACCCAACCTGCAAGAAGCCAAGAAATTGAAACTTACATGTGGTAGCAACTGCCAAAAACATGTTTTCATATACTGACTGATAGAAGTGCGATCCTTAGCAGGAGCTTAATGTCAAAGTGAGCAGTGACGCATCGAACATGAGCTGTAAACTAGTTTTCTTTCATCATAGTACTGTAAGGTAGGCAATAACGAAGTGAAGAAATACATGAGATAGTATCGCCTCTGTTGCCTATACACCCATCCGTACCAAAGCTCACCGTGTAGAAGTACTAGGTAACCAGCGACTCTTTATCAAAAGAATCGTAACTAGATCTCAACTGATGACTCCAGGATAATAGCGACTCTTACCTAGGTATTGCAATCGGCCTGCTGCTCATGAAAGAAACAGCTGGATAGGTTACTAGTCCTAGCGAGCGCTTCAAGTGAGTTTCAGAGAGGGCCATTCTCAACTATCCAGTAGTAGAAGTGGTGGTAACTTGTAAACAGGCATAGAAACGGTGGTTATATCCTGGTGACGCTGCGCACCTTGAACACATTTAATCAATCTAGACTGACAAACATTATGAAGACACAGGAAGCGCCATACTAAGTAACAAATGATCCAATACTGAACGTGAAACTGATTAACGGATTACAGTTTGATCTAGCACTAAAGCAAAGGCGATGGAGGATGCTAAACACGTCAAAGTTGGCTAGCGATTCCTTAGTTCTTGCAGACCTGTGGTACGCGCCTTACAATGATGCTGAGACTCAAACTACTCATTAAGTTCCACCTGATTGGTTTTGAAGGTAGTACTGCAGCACTTAAAGAAGGGACTTACCCGAAAGACTTTTTTATGAGTAGAGAGGCGTGCCATAAGAAGGGAGCAGAGGAATTGCTTATAGATTCAACCAAGATTTGAGAAAACATTTGGAATTGGTCGCTCTGGCAAGAAACGAGTTCCAGAATGATCCGTGCTGAGCATTGTTCGGAATAGAAATAGTTAAGAGGATCAGTTTTGTGTTTGGGGTTATTCAAAAATTGAACTCTGAATTTACAAGAGAAAGTAATTCCGCGTTGCAGTTTAAGATTCGGGTGTTAGTTAAATTATTGCAGAAGTATGGGTATTGATCCCCAAAAATGACAAATAATGCAGAGCGTCATCCAGTCTACGCTTTTCTATAAAGTAGAGGGAAAGATTGAAGCTTTCATCAAGTAACAACACCAAAATCAGCTAGTGCTGGTATAGAGACCAAAACTTTTCCGAATCGAATTGGTTTCGTCAGCTTATTGGTCTACGCTCTCTCTCTCTTTGTACTCTGAAGTTAGTGTTCTGATGCAAGTCTAATTCATTTAATATTATGTTATAATCTGATCCTGAACGATGGGGTCTAAGCAACGTCCTCTTGCCAGATATCTTAAAAAGGAATGCTTCTAAAGATACGAGTAATTTTTCGTTAAAAATGTGGAATCAGCCAAATATTAATATACCACATGGCTTATAATTGACCTGCAGCCGTGACTAAAAATCTGCTAAAAACTTGGCGCAACAATTAAAAATTAAACTCACTTTTTCCAACCTGCTTTACTTAGTGAGTGACGATGGATTGTAGCATCAAACATGCACAAAATGGGCGATCTATGGTCTTCAAATTCAATTTTCTTCACAGAAAAACAGGAGCATGCCTGTTACACCTTCAATTCATGTGAAGAATGGTATAAACAGCGCATTGCGCAAGTTAGAAACCTGGAGGAACTCTTCCTAGTTTCAGAAAAAGGCTGAAATCAGTCGAATTATTACATAGGGTGGACCAAAAGTCCTTTAAAGTTTCAATCGGTCGCATACCGATGACGGTATAGGGCAGTAGGGTTATGTAAAGCGGCCATATGGAATTCAGTCTCATCGCGTCGTTCACCCGAGCGTTCTACCTGCATCAGTACTGTCGAGAGAACGATTCTTCGACTCTAGAACAACGAAAATATTGCGCTGATTACCACTTACGACCGAAAAATAAAGCTCCATGGATTCTACTGATCAAAAAATGCGTAAAGAAGTTCGAAGAGATGGGTTCAATTAGAAATTTACCACGATCCGGCTGACCTTGGACATCAAAGGATCCCGAATCTTAAAGCCCGTAGGAGCGTCTGTTTGCGAACAACTTGGACTCTACTTGAAAGCGGTCAAGTATCTAAATTTTTCCAGAATTTTGTCCGTCCGTATAAAATTCAAATTGTGCAGGAATTAAAGCCTCAAGATCATGCTCACAGCTAACAGTTAGCTAATAAAATGCCAAAGAAGTTCACCAGCTTCGAGGTTGTACGGACTCCTCCTGTAATAGTAAATCTACTCTATCCTTCATGCTAGAGAAAACATTCCTGTCATTTGAAGGGCTCATTAGGTTAGGAAGCAATGTTTCGAAATGTTTCTTACTAAGTTTTCTGGCTAACACGGGAGCTAGAAGCCGATAGTTCAGTGAATAACCTTCCCTTCTACACCCATTCAAAAAAATTCATTTATCATTTTTATTATCTTATTTATTGAATAGTCTAAAAAGTATTTAGCCTTTTTTGTCACTAGATGATGTTCGTTGTTATATATCGGGCAGTACTAATCAGATTGAGTCAAACTGACATGCGTTTGAAAGATCACATTCCGGTCTACAATTTTCATACGGACAGTTTTGTGTTTCGTTCTTCGTGTCAAAAGTTATATTCATTTAAAAATCAGTGACATTTCTGAAAAAATTCGGTATATTTAACAATATCGATACGATTAAGGTGAGAATGCATCAAAGGCTCGTGAAAAAATCTGTGGTGTCTACGGTCAAGATACTTTATCAAAAGCCACAGCCAAGAGATGGTTCGATCGCTTTCTTTCGGGAAATTTTGATGTCAAAGATGCACCTCGGTCATGTCGACCAAATACTGAAAAGTTCGATGAAATCTTACAAAAAAGGAGACCGACAATAAGCAGCCATGACATTGCTAAGGAACTGAATATCCATCACCAACCAGTTTTGAACCATTTGTGTAAGGCTAGATACACAAAGAAGCTCGACAATTGGGTTCCGCACGAATTAACACTAAAAAATTTGAAACTATTTAAAATAAAATTTGAAATTTAAATTTCTAAATTTGAAATTTGAAAATATCTGCGAAATGCTGATAAACCACAACGAAATCGAGCCGTTTTTGAAGCAAATCATTACGGGTGATGAAAAATGGGTAAGATGCGAGAATGTCGTTCGATAAAGGTCATGGTTAAAAAAAGGTGAACCATCAGAAACGACTTCGAAGCCTGGATTGACACCAAATAAGATTATGCTGTGGGTGTATGGTTGGATTGGCAGGGAATGGTTTATCATGAGGTGCTAGAACCTGGCTAAGCACTCGATTTGGCTCTGTACTGTCAGCAATTAGCCAGATTACAACAAGCAATTTAAAAAAAAACTGGCCAGAATTGATCAATAGAAAGGGCGTTGTCTTCCATCATGACAATGACAGATCACGCACATTTTTGATGACCCGGCGAAAATTGACAAAGCTTGGCTGGGAAGTTTTGATGCATTCACCGCATAGTCCGGACCTTGCACCATCAGATTACCATTTGTTTCGGTCTCTGCAAAACTTCCTTAATAAAAAGAAATTCACTTCAAAAAGGGACCGTGAAAATCGATTGGTCACACAGATGGAAAAATGGTTCTAACCAGAAAATGGCTTAAGGTCATAGATAATAATGATCAATATGAATTTATATAAAATCCATTTTAAATAAAATAAAAATTCAATTGAAAAATGACACAAAAGGCTCAATACTTTTTAGACTTACTAATATAAGAATAAGGAATTGAAAATAAGAAAGAGCTTTCAATATTACGGGCTTATAATGGAAGAACAATTCTTATTCTTAGTTGAGTCACTATGTCTTGTTAGAATCATGTGGTTCTGATGTCAATACCATTAGAAAAACTGGTAGGTAGGTAGAAAAAGCTTATTGTGTACGTTCATACACATCCCGTTTTTTGGCTTTGACATTTTCACATGGATGATTCTGAAACAAACTCCTTCAGTGAAAAGAGTAAACCAAGAAGAAATTTGTGGGTAGACTTTGAGTTTTGAAGTATAGTTCATGCATAGATGTCATTCTGAAGTTGAAAAATTTACCTAAATTCAAATTGCAATGGCCCTGTTGTATTGGCTTGTGTATGGAAGAAAATTCTAACTCCAAATACAAATTCCTGATGTATATCAGAAAACTACGCCTTAAATTTATGTCTTAAATCAGTTTCTGATTTTTCCCTACCTTCCCTATCTAGTGTTAAGTTCAAAACAACGATAATCATCAGAACCATAGTGTAGCCATAACCAAGCGCTAAAGTTTCGATCAAACTCCCTATATAGCGACATTTGACGAAAAATTTTCAGAATACAATAGTATTTGTAAGCAAAACTTGTTCGAAATAGGACATCAAACCGAAGGTGTGGAAAGATGCGCAATAAAATTTTCTTAAATTTTATATGCGTACCCAAAAACTTACCTGTTCTAGTACAATGGAAATTTTTTTTCTGATAAGTGCTGTGATCAAGCTCAGAAAGCTAGCTATCGTGATCTCTCCGCTTACCTACGTCGACTAATTTGCAAGCACTCTATCTTGCAAAGCTCGTATCATTTGCTATACGGGGAACTCGTAAATCTTTCTATGTGAGTTTATCTGGACTGTTTGCGCTATTTGAATGGTGATGCTAAGCACTGAAAAAAAAAATTCAACATTACGGAATTCATTTGAAATAATTAACTTTTTCTTCCTTTTTTTCTTTAAATGCGTTTGGGTTCAAACGCAATATATGTATAAATCTACGTTTGTTTTTTTATCTCTTTCTACGCGAAAATGCCTAGGAATGTTCTGGCTGTTTACGCTCAAGCTAAATCTTATATGAACCCTAAAGTAGAGTTCTCTTTATATGTTTCATTCACCTTCCCCTTGGCTTTGAAAACCTACAGGAAGCTGATGGGGAATGATTAATTAATATCTTTGATAACTTTGGTGTAATGTTTGCATGTTGTGTATTCTATAATCAGGTCATCAATGACGAAATTTTCCTAATCAATCAGTTAGTCCAGATTAATTGATTTGTAGACCAATTGTAGGCTACCTGCTTGTCCAGATGCGGAGTGCCTTCCATCCCTTTTGAATGAGAGCAACAAACTAGATAGACGGCACTCTAGGATCTCGTTTACCCTTTGTTCGTAAGAGTTAATACACTAATTATATGTTGGCATATAAATAAGCTTGACCGAGGATAATCATCAAAATTAGTGAACAGATTTTCACAATTTTGAAACCCTCTACCATTGGATTCTGTCCATAATGCTTTGATTTTCAATGATTTTCATTTAGATTCCCTACCCCCTGAGGTTATAAGTCTCTCGTTTAACTTATAGACCGTCAAATTTGGAGATTTTGGTGAATTCGCAACATATACTAGCTGGGCTCAGAAGAAGGCGATTACTCCCCTTCTTATTATCTCGTTAACACTAATCTACCACGTCCTGGGGTATAGTGGATCTCTATTCTTCTATACTCACGAAAACGTAGCAGAAATAGTAGCTTATGACACTAGTTATAAAATTCCTACTAAATTTAAGTAAATTTAAGTAACTTTATTTGTTATGTGTTTTCGGGCTAAATTTCTCGAAAAAAAATTATCCATTGGGAACTCGCTTCCACTAAGATTAATAGTTCTTCCATCATCAATATTGTACATGTTTCCGTTTAAAGGGCACTGGAATAGTCAGGCAGTTGGATACTTGTGATGATAGCCGATTTTTTGAAGAAAACTTTTGACCAGGTTGGATAATAATGAAAGCAAGATTTATATAATGTGACAGATACGAGGGTCATTCAACAAGTGCTTAGCCTCACCGCCGGATGACGCTGCTATTACAAAAGAGTTTTACCATCGTGCAGTACATTCTTTTAATAGCCTACTGTCAAAGCTTTAGTCAATTCCCTTCAATAGTTTTGTTTTGATAGCCTTTCGAAGCGAGCGTGTTGGTCGGTTGTACAAAAATGGGAAAAGGACAATATCGTTCGGTGATTCGATTCTTGTTTTTGGAAAGGAAAACGCGCGGTGAAATCAAAGATCGCTTGGATGTTGTGTATGGTGACTCTTCTCCTTCGATGGTGATCGTCAAGAATTGATTCAACGAGTTTGTCCGTGGCCGCACATCGGTTTTTGACGAGCCGCGCCCAGATTCCCCAAAAACGGCTGCTACGAAGAAAACGTAAAAAAAGACAGCTGAGACTGTAGGCATCGCAGAAGGAACGGTGCATCATATTCTACACCAGAAACTGGACATGAGAAAGTTGTCGGCACGATGGGTGCCGCGTTTAATCCAATCGGAAAATAAGCGCAACTGTGTGACCATATCGGCTACGTGATCGGAGCTACCAATGGAGTTCTTGGGTCGTTTCGTGCCCGCCGACGAAACATAGAATCACTGGTACACACCAGAGATCAAGGAACAGTCAAAACAGTGGACTTCAGCCGGCGAACGTGCTCCGAAGAAGGCGAAGACTGTTAGATCGGCCGAAAAGGTAATGGCCACCGTTTGCTGGGATTCACAAGGTGTGATCCACATTGATCACCTCGAGAAAGGTAGAGCAACCACGGGGCACTACTATGCTGACTTCTTCCACCGATTCGACGTCGAATTGAAGAAAAAGCGGTCCCGTTTGGCGAAGAAAAAAGTACTGCTCCACCACGACAATGCGCCGGCTCACATCTCCGCCGTAGCCATGGCCGAATTGGTCGAATCGCGCTACATATTGCTGCCCTATCCACCGTGCTCTCCAGATTTAACCCCCAGTGACTACTTTTTGGTTCCAAACCCGAAAAAGCCACTCGCCGGGAATAGATTTGGGTCAAATCAGGAGGTCATCGCTTCCAGTGAGGCCTATTTTGCAGCCCTCGAGAAAACATATTTGTTGGATGGGCTGAAAAGTTGGAGCATCGCTGAGCCAAGTGTATCGAGCTTGAAGGAGATTATGTGGAAAAATAAAAAGTAGTTCAAAAGTACTTGTTGAATGCCCCTCATAATGGCTGACCTTTTATCTGTCCGAAGAGAACAAACAACCATTTGCTTCAACGACAGCATAGAGATCCGGTCTTTGACTTTTTCATAATCGAAGACGAAAAACGCAAAGGCAATGCTTCGCTCCATTTGAATCATCGCAAAGGAGTACGATGTTGGATCTAAATCCCAAGAAGTCACTCTTGAGCTACACCGGCAAAAATTTAATGAATCTGACTCGATGGTCCTGTCTCATCCATCACACGATATCGCACCCTCTGATTTCTGATTTATTTCGATCCCTACAACAGTCTCTTTGAGGCCAAATTTGATTTTGAAAATTTGGCAAATGTATTTTTGAAGGATACCCAAATTTGAAGGATACCCAGATTACAATCTCGAAGAATTAACTCAAAAACCAATTGATTTTTATCGATTCGAGATTGAAAATTTGCGAAACAGATCGTAAAAGATTGTTGATAACGTGGTTGAATACATTATTGATTAATATAAACACTTATTAAAAAATTCGTAATTAATGTAAGAAAGGAATACATATTTCCAATATCCCTTTATCAAAACATTTTCTATTTACTATTGTTTTATGAATCATTTTATGATCTCCTAGAATTACTTAAGTCGTATACAGCCTTCAATTTTTTATTCAAACGACTGTAAAACAGCCACTGTCTTAATTCTTTTCTTGAGCCAACCCATTGTTAGTAATAACTACACCCATCTGTTACTATTTTATTCGGATATCATTAACGTCTCGAATTCTTTGTTTCCTTGTCAATGAATGATCCACCTATTTAGTACTCGCAACTCACATTCTCCTTATCCCAAAACGAATTTAATCGACATTGTTGAGTTGTCCTTGCGAGCCAAACGACAAAAATGCAAGCTCCATATCAAATCAGTGGCAGAGTGGCAGGACATTGCATACCTTCGAAATTCCGTGCATGCCCATGGGTCCCAAATGATGCTTTCATTCATGGTTTAGCTAAATCATGGATAAGAAGTGTAGAAGGGTGGTAGGGGTTCGTAGGAATTGGAGGGGTTTATAAGGATTGCGTACAGACTGTGATGAGAAGAGATACTAAGTTCGTTATCTTGTAACCGCTCAAAGGAATTATGAAAGAATCCCGACAAAAACTTACAGTGTTTTCCCAATGAAAAGGGATTTGGAAGAACTCTTGAGCCAGCCTTCTCAAAAAATGAATTTTTACTTGTCAGCAATTTACGACAACGTCCTTACAATACATCAAAGTAAAATCCAAGCAGCTGACGGGAGCCTCCGTCTTTCACCATTTTTTAAGGAGAAGGTCTTCTTTCTCGTTGAAAACTTTTCACATTTACCAACTTTTATATTTTGTAGGAGTAAAGACTGTGAAGAGACGTTAACTTCCATGGCATTCCACGACATGTGTATAACCTGTCGTTGTATCTGCCTAGGTGGGGATCCCGCTCAAAACCCATCACGAGGATATCACACAACTGTAAAGGGTTGAATTGAAACGACTGCATGTGCACAAGAAACAGCAGCAGCAGCAGCATGCTTCCAAAATGAATATCCTTGCAAATGCTTGACAGCAGGCAGAGTCAGAGCAACTCCTCGTAAATAGAAAGCTAAGCGTGAGTTGGTTGGGGCCAGGTCGGGGCTCGTTTGGGGCACATAAAATTCGAGCTCCCGAAACGCTGAAAGGTTTTAGTGTGCCGGCGAATTTGTATGCGAAAGCACGTTCCTTGCTCATTTGTTCATCTGGCGGTCGGTAGCCCATTAAAAGCAGTGCATTGCAGAGGACGTGTTAAAGAGGAATCAACTCGAACTGCCCACTCCTTCCAAAAGAATTTATGTCTTCGGGTAAGGGTCGTTAGAATTTATCTTTGATGATGGTGTGATGCATAAAAATAACCAATTGATTGCAATGAATGCCTCTCAATACAACGACAATCGGGGCTGATATTAGCACTGTATCAACTACATGTTATTCCGCGCACCGTAACGTGTGAGTCCTTAACATCTTCTCAAAGTGTTGCAGTGCGTGGCCAAGTGTTATGCAAGAAGTGCAAGAATGCAATTTTCAAGTTTTCTGTGTGGTTTTCTCTCGAAATAAACCAAACTTTACGGAATGTCTGTCGAATTGAAAATCTCCGAAAGCTTTTTGATTTAACAAAGATTGGGACATTCATTTTGTGAGTGATTCAATTTTGAGGAAATTTTATCCAATTTTAAGTTCGGTGCGGATATCTCAAATTGTCGATGGGATGCTTTGTGTGTTGTGGAGGATATTTGTGTAAGTAGGTGAAGTTGACTGGTTCGAATTTGTATCTGTTCAGTAGATTGTTACGAGAAGTACATCGACCTGGATTAAAGGTTTGTTTTTAAAAGCCATCAGAAAAAAAACCATTATCATTTATCAAATGCAATGAGTGGAAAATCGATGGGAAATTGTTGTTTGAGCAAGTTAGCCTGCATAGTGAAACGAATTATGGTAATCAGGATAATCGGAAGCAATGCTTGTGATAATTGTATTTTTATTTTCATCGTCGATGTACGAGACCTGATGGTAGGCATAGTACAAAATTATGATAATTTTAGGAGTATAATCTGGTACTTGCGTTCGTTTGAAATAATGTCCTTACGTAACTCGAGAAAAATTCCACTACATAAACCGGAAGAAACGAAGATTTAAAAGTAAACTGGGACGTTAAATTTGACATAATTTTGAGTTGGATATACTTTAAATATTATTTATCAATGAAAACTTGACGATGACACTCTTGTGGTTAGAAGCACAACATATAGTTTTATATATAAATTAACTATAATACCGTACTCAAAAACAGGATTTTGAGTTTCAAAATTGACTTGATCGTAAACCTGATTAGCAAAAATATTTAATAATAATTAAATCATAACTATAATATTTACTTCAAATCGACTAGGCAGTAGCAATCGTTTCACTTTGCTTTTCTAACGGCCATAACTTTAGTTTAAGAGATATTCATTTGATCTTCCACCGGTGAGAATATTGGCATATTTTTTCGAGCAGCGTCTCCAAGATATAATTCTTCCAGTACTAAAATTTTCCAAAAGTATTTAGTTTAGACGCACTAGAAAAAAGCATATCTGATATAAATTATAAGGTGTTTCTGAGGTATAAACATTGAACAGTAATGGACTGAAGCATGAGCCTTGTGGAACTCCAGCAAGTATACAGTCAAAAGATAAGGGATTGCGAATTTCAACAGCATATTTTCAGTCTTTTAGGGACGATAACATTACAATAAGATAATGTTAAAATAAGGGAAATTTGGACTTATTTCATTTCAGAAAATAACAGAAAACTGTTTTGGTATAAACATATCTATATATTTCGGGAGTAATAGTTCCCTCTCCTTCTGTGCGTTTACATACGGTTTAGTTGCAGACCTTTTATTCTGTTCACATTCTTCATCATTCTACCTTTTTCTCCAAATCGCTTTCCTATTTCAAATGTCCTTAAATTATGATTATTTGTAATTATTGTTGTTTTGTATTTAATAATTGTCCTATTGCTATTCATATCGAATTATCTCCAATATTCGTGAGTAATCCTGACATTTTCGCTGAGCATTGATGTTTTTCGCTCTCGAAGAACTAAAAGATTTCGTATACGTTCAGTCTTCTTGGATCCCTACTACTACTACTTCCTACTACTTCTTCTACTTCCAGTACTACTTCCAGACACTCCCAACCGATTACGTCATCGTTTTCTATTACGACGGCGGTCCGATCGGTACTTAGTTTACAAATGAAAAAACAAAAATTTTGGAAAAAATGCAATTTATTTTTGAATATAATCTCCTTTTAGTGCGATTCACTTGCCCCATCGATGCTTCAACTTCTTAAAGCCATCTGAAGAAAGTTTACTCGATATCAGCAAAAAGGCTTCCGTGGCGGCGATTACTTCCTCATTCGAGTGAATTTTCTTCCCGACGAGTGACATGCTCGAATTGGGAAACAAAAAGAAGTCTCACGTGGCCAAATAGTAGTCCAATCGTAGTTCGTATTCCTATCTGATCCGTGGCGAGTCAACTCATCCGTGACGAGTGCAGCCGGTGCATTGTCTGGTGGAAGAGCCTTTGCCAAATGGGGCCATTTTTTTAATACGGCTTCGATGCTGAATAATTCGACATAAGACTTCCCTGTGGCCGTTTAGCCCTTCTCTAGATAGTCAATGTATTCACACCTTGCGAATCCCAGAAAACGGTGACCATCATCTTTCTTGTCGATGGGGCAGTCTTCGCCTTCTTTGGAGCAGATTCTCCTGGTAAAGTCCATTGTTTCGACTGTTCCTTGGTATCTGGTGCGTACCAGTGGATCCATTTTTCGTCAACGGTCACGTAACGATGCAAAAACTCATTCGGATTGCGCTTGAGCAGCGCCACACAGTGCTCTGAAGTGGCCGCACAGTTGCGCTTGTTATCCGGAGTGGGGAAACGTGGCACCCATGTTGCCGAAAGCTTTCTCATACCAATAATTTTATGTAGGAAATGCAATACGCAGTCTTTTGAGGTGCCTACTATCTCAGCTATCTTACGCATCTTCAATCTGCGGTCTGCCAAAACGAGATCGTGGATTTTCGTCACGTTATCCTCCATGGCTGCTGTTCTCGGGGCACCTGGGCAAGGCTCATCAAAAACCGATGTGCGATCGCGCTGAAATTCGTTGAATCAATTTTTGACGGTCACCATCGAAGGTAAAGCGTCCCCGTACACAGCATGCAAACGCTCTTTGATTTCTTTGCTGGATTTCCCTTCCAAAAACAAGAATCGAATCACCGACCGATATTGCACCCTTTCCAGTTTTTGAAATCACCGAACACGCTTGCTTTCAAACGCTCTCAAAACAGAACTACAAGTCAGATCCGGCTAAAATTCCGTTAGTAGGTACTACGCTATAGTATCTTGCGATAGTGGCATCATTGGTCAGTGAGGCTAAGTACTTATCGGGTCGCCCTCGTATATATTTAGCATCGGCTGACTTGGCGGTATCACTGGACGCTTTTTTCGATTTTGACTTCTCTGGTTCCTAGATGTGCTCCTTGATATGTTTTTGCGGGTCGCTTCGTTTGTCCAACTGGAGAATTTTAACAAAATTTAATCACAGATAGTATTAACCGACTTTCTGCGAAAACTTCTGAGTTAACATTGAAGGCAAATAATGCCAACCATCTCGAAATTAAAAAATAGAAAACAAAGTAATTTCAAAGTACAATCGGCTTCCTAGGAGATTTTTCAGGATAATATTGGACACTCCGCCTTGTCCTTTTATTTGTTATTTTTAAACTTATTTGTCTTAGTTCAATCTTTGGTGGGAACGGATGTCATTAAGGGTACTGAGTTTAGCGTTGATTGTATCAAAAGCTCTCTGAGTTTGCTTCGCATAGTTAAGGTGATATTATGATTTTTAAGGAAAGTGTCTGCAAGAAGCTCGACCTTGCCTTGGATTGAAATTTTTGTTACCTTTAGCGTTGGAGCATACAAAGAAGTTTATTTTTTGAACATTGTGTTTATTCTCCTGAGTTTTCCGTAATAGAAAATTTAAGTTTTCCAAGCATGCAATTACAAATTCAATAGCGGGGGCTTGCAGCCTATTACACGAAACGCAATTGCAAGGCTGGTTTTCTAACTCTTAACTGGACGTCCCTGTTTCTTAGGCATTGCCTTCTCAAGCAGCTCCTTTGACTCCTTTGACACTAAAACTTTGAAGTAAGAGTTCTTTTTGGATGTCCTACACTGGATTGTTTGTCACATATTGAAGACTTACATCTGCTCATCGATTTCATTATGGGTTCTCCTCAAATCTTTAGTGTGTCGAGTTTTTGTTGTACTATCGTTTATGAGCATCCTAAACGTTGTCCAGTGCACTTCTTTGTCGGAAAAAATGGTAGACGGAGAATTTTCCATCCGCATATAAATGCGGTGACGAGAAGGCTTCATAGACTGAAATGAATAAAAATTGCTACTTACACATTAAGGGATGAATCCTGGCTAGAATTGTAAAATAAATGACTTTTTTTGATTCGCTCAAAATCTGCTTAAGGATCATTTAAAACTTGATGTTGCCGCAGCACCGTTGAACGTATATCGAACGCAATGTGACTGTTGTTGAATTCGTTGCTTTCATACTGATTTTACCTTTGAAAATTCAACATGGTCCTTTTACTAACCATCAGGATTGCAACGTTGCGCAAGTAATATAATCATACAAGATACACAAAAAATAAAATTAAATTTAAAAATCACCAAAAACATTTAAAATGTGTATTGCTTTCAAATGTCACGTAGGAGTGCACTTATGCTCCTAGAAATTGGAAATAATTCATCAATATTATTTCTCATAATACCACATTAAAGTATAAGTATAGCATATAATCTGCAAAACGAAAACATTTTTATTCATTTATTATTTTTTTATACTTCTGTTTTTTTCATTTTTAAGCAAATATAATGTAAATTGACACTTTCCATAATCTTGGACCATCTTCGGATTAGATAGATAAATAATTTTTATTGAGGCTTTTAACGTACAATGCATACATGTGACACTGTTAGCTTAACTTAATTGAAAAGTGGCACTTTGGTCAAATAGCTTGGACTTAGACTAATACGTTTACGTTAAGACTAATACGTTTTCTGATTTACGTTTAGCATTTTTCTTCCTTAAACCTCTCTTTACATCTTCGGATTTGAATTTGACAGCTAGTTAACATAACAGTTCTAAAAACGAATAAAGGTATGGTCACACTTTTAATTTCAATGTTCAAGTAATCATGAAATTGGTCGCTGAATTATGCACTTTACTTGGTTAACGTTAGTTAACTGTGAAAAACGTTTACGTTTAGCATTGCCAGTTTTCATTGAGAGCAAAGACATTCTCATTAATGTCATTAACATTAATGCATTATTAATTTGAACGTATTTGATTAGCTTAGTGCAGACTTAATTTCAGCTGTAGATCGCATTATATCCCTGTTCATTCCAGGCTCCAGCAAATTAAATCTGAAGTCTAGCATCCGTCAGATAGTGTGGAATTGTTGGGAGTTAATGCTCCGGGAAATGATGTTCATATGGAGTTATCATTCCGGTTATGCTTATTTTCCTACATCCATGCGAAGCAAAAATTTATTTATGACGAGGCGCTTAATGTAGTAATAGTTTTGAATATAGTAATCAACACTAATTATTCAGTTTTTTAAAAACTTTTTTAAAACACAAACAAGAAATGCTGCAGACATACAGAAATATATAAAGGACGCAAGTACTAAAGAGAGTCGACTTAAAATATGACAGACCATATGATTCAAAACGTGACATGAATAAGCTTGCCTTCGATTTTCACGATACCTTATTTACAGGATTCCGCTTTTACACGGTTACTAAATCACTAGATTAGAAAAAAAAAATTTTTTCTAATTTTTTTAGTCTCATCATATTGCTGAACGTACTGTTTTAAAAGCTCATTAAAATCTACCAAACGCACCCTTTCCATAGCTGCAATCGATCTTGATTGCAGTAGCCTATTTTTTTTTTAAGAAGGAAAAGCATTTGTTCTGAATGAATTCGGTTATAGTAGGTGAAACAACGCAGCATCTATGTTTCACAAATTAATCTCGTTATAGTGTTTCAACTTTATTAGAGCTTCATAATTTCAGTAGAAAACAATACACAAGGGAAGAAAAACAACCAGTTAGGCGAAAAAATAACTACTAAAACTAAATTTGAACCTGCTACAACGAAAAAATGACTACTAAAACTAGACTTGACTCTACTAAAAATAGAAATTAATTGAAACTTAAATCTGGACAAGGCTTAATTACAGTAGCAAAAAACTGGAATGAATAAGGGAACTGTTAGGACTCTAAAGTGAATGGAAAATCCTTCTTCCATTCACAGAAGTGTAGCCACGGGAACTACCCTTAGCCCAAAAATTTCCACATATTATCGAGATGATTCAATAGAAGCAGTAGGAAAGCAGTTTTGTGTTTTGTGGCTGTTTTGTGTCAAGATCTGAGAAATCAGCCAGTGGACCCTACTTGTAGCCATGCAACTCCATACCATGATTTCTTCGTCATCGTTCTTTAATCAACTTTGAAAATATTTGCATTTAAATCAGTATAATTTCCAGAACACTAATATTCTGCCGTATAAGTGAAAAACGCTGAACTCCCTCTCATCAGAGAAAAGCACGAGACGCCAAAATTTATAATTTCAAATTTTAAAATCTTTTCCAAAGTTCGATCATTTTTGTAATTCGCTGAGCTTATAAGAGGTTTTTTTCTCGCTTTTTTCGATTACCAGCTCAATATAAGGTTCTAAGTCTTGTGTTTGCGCGAATATCCTTCTTGCACTCATCTTTAACTTCCATTGCAAGTTTTGGCACGATAATTTAGGATTTTTGTAAAATCTTTCTTATGATATTAACCTCTTGTCTTGCACTGAGAAGACGTGGTTTTCCACTATCTGCACGAGTTTTAACACTTTAAAAGCATTTTAAAAAACAGTTTTTAAAACATTTTGAACACTTCGAATAATAACCAAACAAAGAGGCAAATATCTTCCGATAATCTACCGGATTTCGGAGTAAGATTTGTTTTATTTTTACAAATTACATTTAGTTACATTGCATTACATTTGATTACTATACTTACAACTAAATTGTTAGTTTCGTTTTGCTTAAACCTCTTCGTCAACATTTAGGAAAGAATGACACAAAGAAGTGAAGGTTGCGTGAAAGAAATTACTCTGTCACATTAAAAGGGACTACCCCGATTATGTGATTTGGTGATTCTACATCTGGTGTCAATCCTGGCTTTGAAGTCATTTGTGATGATTCACCTTTTTTGACCATGATCTTCTTCGAACGACATTCTCGGATCTTACCCATTTTTCATCGCCCGTAATGATTTGCTCCAAAAATGTCTTGATTTTTGTTTAATTAGAATTTTATTAGAATTTCGTAAATGGAAATTCGTTCGATCAAATTTTTTTATGATAATCCATGCGTCAACCAAGCTTCTTTGTGTATCCAGCCTTACGCAAATGGTTCAAAACTGTTTGGTGATGGATATTCAGTTCCTTAGCAATATCATGGCTGCTTTTGTATCGGTCTTCTTCAATTTTTTGTAAGATTTCATCGCGTTTTTCAGTGATTGGTATACCTGAACAAGGTGCTTCTTCGACATCAAAATATCTGACTGATATGACTTTGTGCCTCTAAGTATGCATGGTTGAGTCGTACTCAATTGATCTGCGATAAATGAACCGTTTACGTTTTAGCACGTTTTTTTGTCAGTTATAAAATGTCGCGCCAGAACGTTCGAAAACCTGGGAAAAACTTGGACCAAAACTACCAGCCAGAAACTGTAGAGCGTATTTTAGGGGAAAATTCGAAATTCAAAAATCTCCATCCGATCAATAAGTCTTCATCTGCAAACAAGTACGGAATTCACAGAAACACAGTTACAAATAAGCTAAGGAAGCTACAGAAAACCACTGAAAACTACCCTGAAAATACGGGAGGGTCATATCTTTTCACAGAAGATGAAGAGTCAGCTTTCGTTTCCGCATATTATAGTTCTCACATGATTCAGATTCCCGGTAGGTGTGCTTCAACTCAGAACTATTGTTAAAGATTACTTAGATAGGCAGAAAGCGACAATAAGAAATTTCAAACACAACCTGCTAGGACGTGAGTGGATAACGTCTTTCCGCAAAAGCCATAAGGCGAAAATATCCAATCTGGTGACCAGAAATATTATTCCTGATCGTGATAGTGTCAATGAAGAAGTAATATACGGATTTATTGATCATCTGGAACTAGTCATCGTGGATATTCCCGCAGAGAATATCGGGAACATTGATAAAAAGTCTCATGGATGATCCTGGTTCAAACAGAGTTCTTGTTAGAAAGAACGACAATTATCTCGAAAACAGAAGAAAAAATCATCAAAATCTAACACGTCAATCATGATGTATTGAAGTGATGGAGATGAAGTAGCACAAGCTTAGGACGTTGAAAAAGCAGATATGATATGGGACAATTGGGTAGAAAATGGCCTTAGGAAAGTTCACTGTAATCGAATCAAGTCTGATTGGTTTGATATCAAATTTTTCAAAGACTTGTTCAAAAATTTACTGCTCCCAATTTTAAAAAAGTCAGTGGAAAGAAATGGTGAGAATCTAAGCTTTAAAGTAACATTTGAGTGATACAGCATTGTCAAGAAAATGACGTAGCCTTTATAAACGTAACCTACTTCCTGCAACCTCTAGACGTTGCATATTTCTCACCAATGAAAATAGAATGACAAAAGGTTCTTAGTATTTTAAAGGAAATGTTGCGCAGCAGTCGATGCTCATCATTACTGAATGAAGTACTTCCTGGTCGATTGACAGAACTGATGAACAGTCTGCAAGAAACGTCATCAGATCATCAAACAAAAGCCGGATTTTGTTAATATGGGGCTCGTCCATTAAATCGACAAAAAGTATTGAACGCACATCCTTTGCAAGTCATCGAATCTTTGCCTGCTTTTAAAGAATTTGTCAGAGAGAGCTCTATTCAAAATCGCACTTCAAAAAGGCACGAAATAGCATCTACAAGAAATATTGACAGAAAACGGAAAGGCAATGACTCTGCAAACAAAAGTATCTCATTTGATGAGATAAGCCCCCTAAGGATAATTCTGTGCAGCCTTCAACTCCGACGGGGGTAGTCCCCCCAAGCTGATAGACACATCCTCCAGCTTCAATTACGAAATTTGCGAAAATGATAGTGAAAACGGTGAATGATGCGTCCCTATGCAAGGAGCGATAAAAGTCCCTACTCACCTCCGTGATCAGTTGAAAGTTCAGACAGTCATATGCGACCCAACGAAAACTCAAACCCCATGGACCCACCTGACATAATTAAAGTCAATTTTGGTGATTACGTGGCTGTCAGTTATGATACACATCTTCACCGAGATGAAGTAAAGGATGTTGAAGGCATTCATTCATTGCGTACAGACGTGTTTTTTCACGACCACTGTCAAAAATTTTGCAAATTAAATTCAAATTAACATAATAGGTGTATAAATATGAGATGCGGATTTTTTCTGCTTGAAATATGCATTTATTTGAATATCAGAGCGAATGAATTCAATAATCAAAGTATTGGCCATCGTTAGCTACGACTTTTTCCCATCTTTCTGTCAATTGATGGATTCTGTCCCAGTACCACTTCTCATTTTTTGAGGCTAACCACTCATCAAGCCAATTTTTAACTTCTTCGTAAGAATGGAAGTGCTGTTCCGAAAGTCCATGCTGCATCGATCGAAACAAGTAGTAGTCAGAAGGAGCCAAGTCTGGTGAATACGGCGGGTTGGGCAGAACTTCCCAATAAATGTTTCCCAAGTAGTTCAGGACAGGTATTGCAACATGCGGCCGAGCATTGTCATGTTGAAAAATGACTTTATCATGTCTTTGGTGAAATTCTGGTCGTTTTTCCTTAAGTGCGGGGTTCAATTTGATCAGTTGTTGTCGGTAACGTTCGCCAGTAATAGTCTCACCAGGTTTCAGCAGTTCGTAATACAAAGGTCCCTTACTGTCCCACCAAATACACAGCAAAGTCTTCTTTCCATGAATATTTCAGACTGGTTGTGATGTTGATGGCTGGCCTGGGTCTACCCATGAATTTTTCCGCTTGAAATTGTCGAAATAAATCCAGTTTTCATCGACAGTAACAATCCGATGCAAAAAACCTTTTCATTTCTGTCTGGCAAGCAAAATTTCACAAAGGGTTTTCGCCTTTCGATGTTTCTTTCTTTCAATTGATACGGCACCCATTTTCCAGTCTTTTGGATCTTTCCCATGGCTTTTAAACGTTGTGAAATGGCTGCCTGAGTAACTTCCAATGCTTCTGCCAACTGTTTTTCGGTATGTGTGTTGTCTTCATCCAATAATGCTTGCAAATCTGCATCTATGAATTTCCTTGATGGTTTTCCACGGTCTTTGTTGCTGAGATTGAAATTGCCAATTTTAAATCTTTTAAGCCATCGTTCATAAGTGTCTTGGCTTGGGGCATGTGCACCATATGCTTCCACTAACAATCGATAAGTTTCTGCTGCCGTTTTCTTCAAATGAAAGAAGGTTATTAGACTTTCCCGCAAAACCTCTTTTTCTGGCACGTAATTCGACATTTTTGAAGCGAAAAAAAACTATGTTGTTTGTACAATCAGAACCTATGACATACTGGAATTCGTTGACAGATGTTTATCCTCCAAAATGCCATATTAGTTAACCTTGACTCAAACCTTATGTAATGGTTATGCCATCTGTTAGTAGAATCCACATCTCATATTTATACACCTAATAAATTAATTTAAAAAAAAACCTAATGTTTGTTGGAAGAGGCTTATCTGAAAGCTATCGACCGATATTCGTATCGATTATTTGTACTTCGATGTATTGAAACAGTGAAAAATCAAAAGACAACTTCGAGGCTGCTGGTATGGAGAAGCCCGATAGCTTTTCACTGTTGAGACAACCCGAGGAGACAGCAGATACGAAATTGACGGTAGTCGTCAAAAAAAGAAAACACCAATAAACTCCGCAAATGACGGACGCAAAACGAAAATAATAGAAGACGAGTGGGAAGTGACAAGGCTGCGAAAAGAAAACCATGAATTAAGGCTATGACTACAGTCCCTCGATGATCTATACAACATAGGGATGAAGAGACAAGACCCGCAACCGCAACTGGAAATAAATAAAGAAACAAAAACAAAGAAGAATGCGAAGCAAGCATATAAGAAAAAATCCTGCTTAAAAAAAAAGTGCTGGAGGCACAAACGACAGCAAACAAAATTATTAATAATAAAAAATAAGGAGAAGAAACCAACTGGTAGATCTGCTGGTTCCACTGGAAAATCCACCAATAAAATTTCCACATCAAAAATTTTCGCCAATTAATGTTTTCGGACAAAGCGGGAGAGATATGGTTCGGTTATTGGCGGCCCAAAAAAACTAGCGAATTTTGAAATAAAAAGAGTGAACGCAGAAAAGTTAACTATCAAAACTAAATCGATTGTTGATTTCAAGTCAGCAAAAGATGCGCTGAATTCTGCGTGCGAAAAGGTGAAAATAAAATCGGACTATTTTATTGAGGAGTTTGGGTTTCGTAGAGGATACGGTCGACCTTCTTCAAGTACTCAAGGAAGCTGCACCAGAAATTGAATTCATTTCCGTTGAAACCTTCGCGACAAGAAGATCGACCATAGAAGGATGAATTTAACCACTTTAACAGACATCTGTTAGAGAAGAAGTTAAAGAAGCTTGATAACAATTGAGAAAGTAATGCCCAAGATTGAACATCGAAACAATATGGAAGGATATGAAACACCTACCATTGCAAGGTTAAAAAGATTGAGAAGCCTTCAATAGAAGAAGTCAACAATATTTATCTGCGATTTTTGAACTACAATCATCCCTCGTTGACTTTGCTGAAATTACACCTGAGAAATGTCCGGAACTTAATACATTGATACTTCAGGAGTGAGGTCAGCAATCAATGGGCAAAAAAACTGAGGGATATAAGCCCACAGGACCCAGATGGCGTTTTCACGAAAATAAATAGTTTATTCCGTAAGAAGTCTCGAGTGAAAATATCGAATCTTGGAGTCACTGGTGATGAGATAAATCTTCTTGATAGGGCTGGTATCGAAATTGATAGTACGACTCCGGATAGAAACGGAAACAGGATTATATGATATGGATTGCAGAAACTTGCCCTGATTGGAACACATTTCGTATTGGTTTATCTATCAAATCCTGCAAGAGGATTTATCACGGTTTCAAAAAATAAACCTAAAATTGTGCCACAAAGTCTCCCCAGTATATGCTACTTGAAAAAAGGATGAATATATGAAAATATTCTAAAATGAGGAAGCTCAGACCAGCGTTAGCATTTGTTTATAAAATCAGACATTTGTTTATTTAAAAAAAAACTTAAATTCAGCATATTTTCATTTATTTTACTTATCCTTAAAACCATCCTTTGAATTCACCTTCCTGTTTACTACTACTACTGTGGAAAAATTCGTTCTAATTATGGTTTCACCCTTGTTTATACACAAACTCCCTATTAAATATATACCCAAAATAGCTAGAACAAACACTTCACATTGACCAGACTCCTTAAGCATACAAAACGCAGAACTTCTTACCAACAGGACTAGAAACGGAAAGGCAAAGCTAAAGAATTCCCTGTTACGAGAACATTCAGTCATGGCACCAAGTTTTAATACAATCAAAGCAACTTGACTAACGTGCAAAGTGGAAATTTGTTGTAATAGCTTAAAAAGCTGACAGGATAACGACCGTTTGATTGATTGATTGATTCACTAATTGGCCAATGCATGGTACCTGGTAGTTGTCTGATTCTAGTCAACCTTTAGAGCTGGAGTGAATTTTCAAAGCATATGATCGATTTTCACCGTTTCAAAGGATCTACGACTGAGCATGTTTGCAAGTTAATGACTTCTATGAATGTGTTGTGATGTCCGCAAGTTTTGTCCAGTTCTCAGAATCACTCTTCGAAATTCCAAGAATTGAACCACGTTGACCCAAGAAAGCTTAAAGTTGATTATTTATTCGAAAAGAAATATAAAGGACGTTGATATGATACAAACTGGAAAACAGACGAAAGAAAGCCCTCATGCAAACGCAATATTTCACTTTGAATATAGAAAGCTCCTCATAATCTCCCAGAACTCCCAGTGCCCAACATCCATGCGTCACAATTATCCTAACAAGCTAATCTGCAATAGGAAAATGATACACGTACAAACTCAATAAGTCATTTGGCAAGACAAATTAATTAAATAAACTTTACGATGGCGCTGGATCGAAAATTAGCACAAGCACTCCGAAGTTGTCCTTATTATTGTAGTGAAGCGATAGCGGAATGATTGTAATCGGATAGAACGAGGCGGTCTGAAAGTTTTTGAATCACATTTATATTGAAACGAATTAACATGAATATTTCGAGAAGCCTCTACTAAACGTTCCTATATCAAAAGCCTAGTCGGAAAAGCAAGTAGGTAATCGTCCTTTGCTCCATTCAAGATGAAAACTAGTTCTGTCTTGTTTGGTGTGTGCCAACGAAATCACTGTAATTTGAAAGGTTATCAATTTTGTGGAATTGTATGAAACGGTAGGATGAGCAGGTCTTTAAAGACAATTTAGTAATTTCAGAGGACGAACTGATACCAATTGGATTTGATTGCTTCTTAAAAGCTTTCACGCTTTAGAGTATTTCCTAGAAGGATACAGAATGATGCTCTACTTCAATAAGTCGAGGAAACTCTCAAATCTATTGATGAAGTTTGGACAGCATGTTTAAAACTTTCCAGGGCAACTTATTCCTTTTATTATACGATATTCGTTCCAGGACCTTCCGGATGAATCGATGAGAATAATTTAAATTGGAGTAAGTTCGAGTGATGTGTTTTAAAATGTGTTCTGCCTCGTTCTGGTGCTTAATGTGCTCTTTAAACGCTCTACCCTCATTAATCGGGATGGTGAATAAAATGTTGCCATTTCAGAGCGTCAACCATGTACATCGTCTGTCACAAATTTAGCAATTTCAGGATTCTATTGGAATCATTTTGTGTATTATACCATAAACTAGAGCGGGATGCCCAAGATCAACCCTTCATGGCAAGTGAAAGACCCTAACTGGTGCATATAGATTGGCAAGCAAAGTTCTCCACAGGTTGACTCATCTGAGTAAGGTCATAACCAAGGCCGTCCTGACATAACATCGGTTAAAAGGTAAACAGGGACACGTCACTATAGCTACAAGCTGTTCAACTTCAAGCCAACAACAGCATGAAGCAAGCATAATGGACGAGATTTTTTGAATCCTATATCTTGCAAACTCCATCCATTTTATTGGTTCACCTGAACAAAATGTATTCAAATAAGACAAACTTGTTTTTTAATAGCTGACCGCCTTATTTTTTGGACATTGCTCAGAAATTTGGGAAGAAAATCACAGATAAATACTGTTCGTGATTAGAATAGAATTGTTTTTTGTAACATCTTTTTATACTTATCAGTGCATTGAAAAATTGACACACAGATAGCGCCAACTAAGAAGCAAAATCTTGTAGACTTAAACGTTAAGCGACTAGAGGGAAATATAATACAAAAAAATACGGCTAAAGGAGTTGACAATCCCTCATAGGTAATAAGAGGGTGGGTCAATAATCCTTAGAAGCATTGAAATAATTTTTTTGGTATTTTTTTTTATTTTTGAACATAATCTCCTTGGAGCTCAATACACATGGTTAGACGTTTCTCTAATTTTTTTAACCCGTCAGAAAAAAAAGATTTTGGAAAGTTCTTGAAATAAGCATTTGTTTGATCGATTGCTTCTTCATTTGCGAGCCACCTTCATTTCCAGCGAGCCATTTTTTCAGATTCGGGAATACGACAAAGTCACTGGGGGCTAAATCTAGCGAATACAGTAGGTGGTCGACAAATTCGAACTTTAATTCTTCAATTTTAGCCATTGATCGTGAACATGTGTGAACACGGGTATTGTCCTGATGAAAGCGGATTTTTCTGTTTAAATGAGGCCGTTACACTTTCATTTTTTCTTTTAGCTTGTCCAATAAACATGCATAATACTCCCCTGTTAGTGTTTTTCTAAAGAGTCAACGAAAATACCTCCACGTGCATCCTTAAAAAAAATTAGCCATAACCTTACCAGCTGATTTGACGGTTTTCGCCTTCTTTGCACATGGTTCGCCTTTAAAAATCCATTGCTTTGACTGTTCTTTAGTATCGGGTGTGTAGTGGTGTATCCATGTTTCATTTACAGTCGCAAACCGACAAAAAAACTCACCCGGATTACGTTGCATGAGCGACAACAGAGCTTTAGAGGCAACCACCCTATTGCGTTCATTTGTCGACTATGAGCAAACGCGGCACCCGTCTTGCTGAAATCTTTTTCATACGCAATTTGTCATGTAAAATAGAAATGACGCTACCTTTTGAAATTCCTGTAACCTCAACTATCTCACTCAACTTTAATCTTCGGTCACTTCACACCATATCGTGGATATTATTGATCATTTCTGGCGTAGTCATCTCTACAGGGTGTCCTGTGCGTGGTTCATCCTTTGTTGATGTACGACCACATTTAAATTCATTTAACCAGTTATAAATATTTACAAGTGAAGGAGCAGATGTGCCGTGAACTGAATCCAACTCATTTTTTATTTCTTTTGCTCTTAAGTCTTTTATATGAAAATGTTCAATAACAGATCTAAACTCAATTTTTTTCCCTTTTGTAATCAAACCATTTTTTTCAAAACACGAGAAACACACAACTACTGAACCAATTCGGCTGAAAATGCACAGCATACCTAGTCAATAGTGCCGCCGCGTAAAAATGGACCGCTTATAGTGCTAGTCGCACCATCTGTTTAATTTTCTAAGGACTTATTGACCTACCCTCGTATCATGGAAGTAGAGGCCGCAATTCAATGATCAGAAAAACCACTACTCAAAGTATATCGGCCACATCGTGATGTTCGAGGTCAAGGTTTCGAGATCAACTTTAATTGAAATCGTAGGTCAGAATCAAAAAACCTCATTATAGAGAGATTGCAGAAAATGGTCACCTCGTCGAGGGTGCAGTCTATCCCTCATTTGGTCTGTGTCGATTATTCAGATAACGTTGATACTTTAGTCAAAATAAGCATAGAATGCTAGAGCGTCAATAATTCATGTCAAGGACCACAAAATGATTTGGCAACGCGCTGAAAAAATTGAGATTGTTATATTCAATAAAATAGTATCAGTATAATATCAAGTGGGTCTCTTTTGAGCTCCAAAAATTGGCCATGGTTTTACCAGCCGACTGTGACACCTTAAATTGGGGGGGGGGGGGGTGTTGGTATCCCCTTTTCGTGCAATTACATAGAATTCCATTTGGACTCGGGCTCATAATCTTGAACCCAACTTTTGTCTCCAGTAATAATTCGATTCAAAAATCCATCCTTATCTTTACTACAGAGGAATAAGCAAGAATACTCTACACGGTTTTTTTTTTTGAGGTAGCGGAAGCATTCCCGAAACCTATCTAGCGCTGTTCTTTATCATGCCAAGATTATCGATTTTCAAAGATTGTATTATTCCAGTTTTTTAAACCCAACTAAAATGTTTCGTTTTCTTCAATCATATCCGCGTTAACCTCTTTGATCAGCCGTCCGTTAATGTTATTGTGAACTCAGTCACTTGTTTTCCGCGAATGAGTATGGAAGTGTAGTTCAATTGGGTTTCGCGTTTTTGATTTAATGTCATTTATGTGCCTGTGTAGCGAACGATAGCGTAAAGAGAGGAATTTCCCTACATTAATTTATTCGTAGTTTTTTTTTCGTTTTTGATAGTTTTTCGATTATATTTTACCGGGATAAAATTGATGAATTTCACCAATTCTCGAATGGTGGAAACAATTGAATTCCGATGAAAGTGATTCGGCTGATAGTTCGAAGCAAGGCAGCTCATCAGATAGTAGGGATGATATGAACAACATCGCTGAATCGGAAGATGACGATGTAAATATAAGAAACGAACAACTATGAGCTGTTGATGTTCCTGCATTTTCTGACAATTTCTATTTATTATCCGATATAATCGTCCATCAGAACAATCAATTCGATTAACCCTGGGTTGTTTCTACATCACATCTACTCTCACTGATAATACGCATCTATTTAGACCTCGTACAGTGCGTAATGAAGAAACCCTAGACGTGTAGTGTTGATAAAGACATAAGTGCGTCCATGAAAGATCGTGCTCAACAAATAAACCTGTGCCCATCCATATTATGGATGGTTTTACGAAAGCCGGAAAATACTCTTGGGAATAGCGTTACAGTTAATGGTGACCGCTTTAGAGCCATGATCAATGACTTTTTCATTCCGGAACGCCTCGCCGTATTTCAGGGGATATCTCGATTCAACAGGATTGCTCAATGCCATGTGGCTTGTGCAACTATTGACTCATTGAAAGAACCAATCGATGACACCTAATTCCGCGTTTGGGGCCTGTAAATTTGCCTGCGAGATCTTCTGTTTAACGCCGCTGGCTTATTTCTTATGAGAATACGTCAAATCGCAAGTCTGCTCCGACAAGTCCGAGAAGCGTGACTATTTACAAGACAATATTTGCAGCGTTATTAACGATGTACAGTGCCAATAATTAATTAGAGTAGTCATCGCCAGCTGAATTGCTCACACTCCATAAGAAAATCATATTCAGATAACAATGGAGGATAAGTACAATTCCAATAAACCGATTCCATGGCAATCAAAACATCATTTTTGTAGTCTAATACCTCTAAAGAAATAACTTTTCTTTGAAAAAAGCGCATAACATAAAATATTTTTCCGCTGAATCGGTAAGATACTTTAAGATGAAAATATGTACCATTTTTAATCACCTACTTTATAGCTAGATTCCTCTGACTATCTAATATTCGATTATCCAAAAGTGGATGCTTCCAACCCATTCTGATCGAAATGTCCTTATTTCATGTTTTTTTGGCATTAATTATTGCCGCATAAGCGTCTCCTTGCTAAACTGGAGGAAAATTTCTTTCTTAATTCTTCTGTCGTCTCAGCGGTTTTACTGGCAGCTTTTTTTTATGGATCTCCCTAAGACATATGTGCAATCAGTCTACCCTTTTGTCTTTATGTTATACGGCTCGTTGGTAAATCCATAAATGACCCAGTTTCTTCAAATCGGTGAATAGCCAGTCGAGCCATCCTGCGAGAACATTCAAAATAACTTGCACCTGAGAAAGAAGATGTGAGACATTTGGCATTGGCTGTATTTTCGCTGTGACTTCCAGACTTATTACTATGTACAGTCACGGCATATATACTTTTTTTGCTCACATTAAGATTATAATATGATTAAAAAAAGTTTATAGTACCGAGTATTTGTTACCCCTGTTTCTAACATCAGCTTGATGACATAGTTCCCTGTGTCAAATTGTCCGATTTCCACAGATCACTTGGACTCACGAAAGCTGACTGCTCAAAATTGATTCAACTTCACCTTAAATATGGAACATTATATGATTTCTTTTTTTGAAAAATTTCGTGTCGTTCTTCCCAGTTGCTGAAATTATAGTGGTTTTAAGGCCCGCCAAACCGTACTTTCTTTCAATGCAAGAAACGACTGAAGAAAAGCCTGGAGAATATCCCGCAAGCTATCGAGGCAACCCGAAAAATCCCAAAAACATGAAGACGACATTCGCATGGATCGCTACACAAAACAAAAAGCCCACACAAATAACATAGATCCCTAAAATTTCACAAGCCAATAAAATGAACTAAACACATAACCACACACAACCATTTGAACCTCCAGACATGAGACAATTTTTTGCATGCATGCAATATCAGTTTCAATTGATGATGCAAGACATGATGGCAAAATGAACCAACGTATTTTGGTCAGATACGTGGGAATATCCTTGACTTGAGATTTTCAATTGGAATAAAATATGGCAAATCCGGTAAAGTAGAACCATTTGCAGACACGTTTGAGCTTCAATATCTTCCGCGAAAAAATCTACTGGGATGATGATCTTGACGAGGAGGGTGTAATAAAATTGAGATGTTTAACGTGAGCACCTGCCGTGTTGGCCTCATTCCGAGGTCTCCATAGACGAGGATTACGCAATGTGTCAACCACCACCCGCACGATTTGAAACAAGTTTCAGTCCCAAGTCCCAATTTAGTTAAAGCTTCCTGGATTCCAGAACACAACCGATAGATATTCCCTGTACTTTCTAGGCTTCGAAACCACAACCACCACGTTTTCGCCAAGCATAGGCTCCTCACCTTGTGGGGGGCTGACATTAACCAGCCATAGCCGTCCCCCTAACCCGTGTTTCAGATTAACCTATAATTAAGATGCACATTTCTGCAGTCCGAGGAAAACTCTCGGTTTTTGCTTCAGACACACTGGACTGATAACCCTCCCCCAATACCCCGGCTATGTGGGGACGGCACTCCTCAAAGGCTGAATGGAAAAAGCCAAAGCCTGGACCATCAGCCTCCCTGCGTCACCCAGAATCCTATAGTAAAAGTCTTTAGGGTCCGGGTTAGCAATTGTCACAAAATAGTACTTTAACATAAAATGCACATTTCATTCAACAATTTCTACTTCAGATTTTAACAGGTGTACTGGTCTTGCATTGCAACATCAACTACGTTTCAATGCGAGCTTTTTGGTCTGCTATCAACATTCAACATCACTTCGTCAATAGGAACAGAACACTCAATACGTCACATTAAGTTTCATTAGTCGTCTGTCAGTTTACAACAATACACTACATATATAAACAATTTTGCATCGTTTTTAACAATTTTCATTTTTCCAGCTTTGCATCAATTCATTCACATATCTGTCAACATATAGTCTGTCAATTTTTTGGTCCACTCATTAATTCTTGTCCAGTCTTGTCAAGTCTAGTCATCAGTCAACTTTATTCATTAAATCATCTTAGCAATTATCATCCATTGGTTCAGCTTTCTTCAACTTTCCCTCGGTACGCCCCAGGTTCTCAGCAACCTTAGGACCCCTTTTTGGTGACGTCAAAAGTACTCGTTTCAGTCCGTCCCCTCCTCTGCGGTAGAGGCTACTTCATAACTTCAGGACATCATTCCAACAGTACAACAGTTCAACATACAGCGATCAGGGAACACCTTTTCCTTCAGTACAACCGATGCGGAGAGGGCAACGTCTTCGGTCTTTGCTTTTGTAAATCCCTTTCAACTGTCTTCAATCACTCTCACTTCACCACGGAATATTTCTTGTCTCACCGCTAACCGACCTCTCCATCGATATACCATTTTCAAAATTTTTCAACTATAAAAATACAACATAAATTTCGTTCAAAAGAACGTCTGTCTTCTTTTCATCTTTTCAACAAGTTTGCACAACAAAAGACCAAGCGTATACAACGTCCCAACTCCACCTTTCCAACTCCTACCTTTCGGCTTCATTTCGACTTTTTTAGACAACATACTTCTTCCCATCTTTACACATTCTTGGGACTGTCATGATGGAGCCGCAAAACGAACTCATACCAAGGCCTGGTTGTAGAGTTATAAACAAAGTAAGAAAGCTTCTGAAAAATGCCTTTCCCCCTTAATGAGAGACTCATAAGTCTTCTCTCGTCTTTTTCCAAAGAAGCCAAAAAGCAATTACTGACTTTAGATTGAATGAAGTGGAAGCAGAAAAACGCGAAATACCAGACGAGCAATATGGTGTCAAAGAAGCACATTAGACGGAAATCTAACAAGTAAGGGTGATTCAGCCCATGAGAAATAGATTTAATCACAGAAAGTCAACAGGCCTAGTTGTGTTTGACATAGCGATTGCGTCTGGAATGTAGGGCCCATCTACAAAATGCATTAATTCTTTATCCCCCCACAATGCATTCAACTGATACACACCTTCCTAGAAAGCAGATCTTTTAGAGTTAGGATCGAAGATCATCTCTCGAGCCTGCGAACCATTCGAGTTGGAGTTCCACAAGGACCGCCCATTTTACCAATATTGCTCAATCCTTAAACTGCAGGCATCCAGACCATACCAAATAATGTTCGAGTATCATTATAAGCATACGAACGCAGCATATACTATACCTCAAGACAAGCAGAAGTCGTCAGTTCGAAACTGAAACACTCAATTGAAATAATGAAAGAATACTTCCATAAATGGAAAATCCACACAAACAAAGGCAAGTTCCAAGCAACATTCTTCACAAGGCACATGGCACAACAATCAACGACTGTACATGTAACTCCGACACAATACCATGGAATAGAATAGCTAAATATTTAGAACTCATACTCGACTACAGAATAACCATGAAAACCCTCATACGCAAAAAAGATCAAATTGCATAGGTTTACTCTTCTCCCTACTCTGCCCTACTCTCTCCTCGTACCTGAATGATTATATTTAAAAGGAAAGACCCTCATATACAAACAGATTTCAAACCAACACGAGTATACGTCTGTACCGCTTTCTGTCAAAAAGTGAAGATTTACAAAAATGTGATCCAGTTCTTGCAAAATAGAGCCTTAAGAATTTTATGGTGTGTCACGGACATATACAAAGACTTACGCGTTGACAAAGTCGACAAATACATAAGAGATAGAGCACTGAAAATTTTTGACAGAATAGACGAGATTCCGAACAGAACCATGGTATTCCTCAAAATCATAAACAATGACAAATGTGCAAGCCTCTGTTCATTGAATAATGACAGAAAAGATTAGACTAGTGTGTAAGGTTGTGGTAAGTGTCCAACACTCACAGACAGGAATAGAGTAAGAGTGCTAAATAACACTAGCTCCCTGGTTATTTTTATTCATTGGTTTAAACCAGTGCCTATTTAAAAAAAAGTAATTTCTCGTTTTGTTGGTGGAAGAGGTCAAAGTGCTCCTTGTATCATGTAATCGGGCCTGCTTCCCAAGCCGTTTCTATCCCTTCCCGGAGGTAAATAATTCAGTAGGTATCTGTTATATTTCACGACATAACAGTGATATAACAGTGGTCAATGCTTTGTGGATATCTAAATGGACAATTTAAAATAAAAAATTGACATAAACAGTAAGGATCAATTTTAAAGAAAACAATAGCGAAATGATATTACAAGCCAACGCTAACACCCTTGGGGATGTTATTAAGAGCAAAATACAAACGTAGCAAATAAAGGGTAGGACCTACCGATTGAGACCTAAAAACCGATTTTTTTGGGAATGGATTTGAGGCAGAACAAAGAAGCAACCGTAGCGAGCTTTTCACATAATATTTTTGTATAATTAAACTTCGAAAAACAAATTGTTTTACATTGATATATTGGAATACAGCCGAGTTTCATCTATTTTGCTGTATCGCCTGGGAATTTAACTCTCCTATCGGCGGGAGAAATGCAACTCTTAATTTTCGTCTGTAATGAAAATTTCAAATTAAATTTCAATTTCGATATCCTTCTGTTCTATGTGAACCACTGAAAGCCCAAGAAAATTGTGAAATTTAAAATTTTCGTTAAGGTTGAAAAAAGTTTGTCTGCTAAACAATAGCTTAGAATGTTTTTTGGGAACCTGAGAGGTTCAAATAGTATAGGGAACGAAACATTGGTGCGTTTAAATAGATGGTCAACTTTTTTTGTAATTACGCCCGGCAATTCGGAAAAATCTGAAAACAAAAACTCGAGAAAATGCGCTTCAAAGTTTGCCATTAGAAAAAGGGTAATTCTTGATTACTTACATTAAAAATACGCTAATCATCTATTCCTTCACCATAAAGTAACCATTTTTCTTGCTCGAAATACTCATTTTGTTGCAATTGCCGAAGTCTGCCGGCAGTACAAGCTTCCTTGCTGGCAAAACGTGAACTTCGGTTCTGCCTCTTGACGCGTTCTTAGTCGACTTTGGCAGCTAACATTTTGCATTGCTGGCCGATTTGTAACTTAAGTAGTTGCATAATACCTAATACTGCAAAAAAGCCTTCCTTGAAAATTTCTGCAGTCAAGTAAGCAGCAATTTCAACGATTTCCACACAATTTTAAATCCCAAGCCTGTATTACCCCTCTACAAACTATACTAGAAATTTCAAGAAACACTGTCAGAAAATCAATTATCCTGTTACAGTTGCCTGAATTTACAATTATATTATCGGTACTTGCACGGGCCAATTTTCTTGCACTACTGTTTGTATTGAGCACTTCACTTGCTTAGCTACGGAATTTATTACCATGGAATCTGCATTTTCGTGGCTTTGCAGCACAATCACTGTCCCATTTTTCACCTTTAGGATAACTGCTCATGATCTCGAAGCAAAGTACACTCGACAAGACTCGAAGTAAAACTAGCGGCTTCGGAGTGGGTACACAGGCATGAAATGTACATACCCATATTATAGCTTGACAATTGCTCTATCTAAATTTCTAATATTTTGGCAAAAGCCCATTGGACTTCTTCAGGTATAACTGAGACAGGCATACTAATCCAGATCAAGTCGAGAAAAGAAAGTAGCGCGCGCTCTATAGAGCAGCTGCAGCTGCCCGAGGTTCGTAAACCTGCTCGAGGCCCTGTGCATTTAGTGCTGTAACTTCGAAAATATTCGGAGTTGAGGTCTAAAAATTCAGAGACATATTCTTTGATGTATTAAAAATCGATCCAAGAAATAAAAAAAGGCAATTTTATACGCCTCCTTTGGTAGGCCCTCCCCTAAAGTGAACTCATGAATGAGAGAACGAGATGGCTCGTTTTACGAGTCCAAAGGTATTGTGGCAAAAGATTTTACGATATAATTTTCTATGTAACTATTCTTTGTACGAATGCAAGTATCGAAAGAGTATTCACGCTAAATGGACAGCACTTTCGTTTTGATGTCCTGTTTTCAGTGTTAACAAGTTTCAATGCATCTAGGACTAAAGTGGCCGAATCCAGTAAGGTTGAGTGTCTTTTTCTAAACGTTAACGCTCTTCAGTAAAACGGCTTTGATTGTCATGAAGGCAATGAGTATACTGATGTCCTTTCTGAACATTTTAACATATTCATTGGACATATTTTGAACCATACCGATGTCCTTTCTGGACATGATTCAAAAGAATAAGAAGCACTTCTGGGAGTGTATTGATGAGGATTGAGCTTATTCTTAGTCCAGTGATGCAGAGTAGTAAAAGCCCCAGGACACAAATTTTACTTAGCAGTCGCCAACATACTCCTTGCGGATATGAATTTGATTTAAATTTGATTCGAAGCTATCTTTCTTCATTAATTTTAAAGGAGGTAATATAAATTTCCAAGGTGTCATTAAAACTGAGAATATGCGAGGGATTTATAAGCAAAGCTTTCCTTAATCCTGATATAATGTCCCTTACACTTTAATTTAGTCACTCAACATTTACAACGATGAAATTCAGCCTGGACGTAAAATACAACGTTAATGTTTATCGCTCCAAATACAATTAAATTCCATTGCCCAATTTTCACTGTTCCAAGAGCTGGTAATATTGTCCGTACTATAACGAATCCTAATAGCGTGATGTAAGTTATAGCACGAACGTTTGCTTATAAATAATTTTGCTGTTTGTTTTCATTTGATAGTTGCACGAATGGGAATGGTTGCGAACACGTAAATGTCCTGGGATGTGATGGTTCTACATTCATGAACATATTAAGGGCTCTAATGCGTATGAAATTCGAAAAAAAATTTCAGTAAAATGAGCCTAAATAGTAAGTGTTCCGGAAATTGAGTGATCCTACGATTTCCGGATGAACAAATCCTGCAATTTCGTTCGTTTGCTTCGCGTCTTGCTGTTAAGGTAAGGCGTTTTTCTTCAAACGGATGTTGGGATTGTGCTTGCGTACACGATCCTAGGAAGATGTGTCAATGGCAAATAGATGCGCTAAATGGAACCAAATGTGAGACCTAAGGTTTGTTCTATATTTGAAAATGAAGGAAAAATGGTGGCGCTAGTTCACATGGTGGGGGGCTAGGCGAAGTTCCCGTTATCAAGACGCGTGACCGAGACACTCATAATGGACACCAAAATAACGAAAAAACGTAGAGTGGGTAATTGCACCCCTACGTGTGAGGGATTCATCACCTCATGCGGGCTCCAGCAATCATACTGGGGATAAATCAGCTGAGGATTTTCCACTGGCGGAACACTTGGACCCTGAAAATTCAAAAGCTTTAAGTGAAATCACCAGCGAGACAAGCATGTTTTCCTACTACGCAAAGCTGCCGTGGATTTTCCCTCAAAAAGTATCTAAGCCGACGACGTAGAGCTGGGAGAAGACAATAGGTAAGGAAACTTTCATTGGCCCCTTTGCATTTGCGACCAAGCTGAATGCTCACATCAAGCCTCCTGCTGAAAGCGATGGAACGAAAACGTCAACACCAAGTGTCCTTCCTCAGGACTGCTGATAGTCACATACCGGACCTTATGGGAAGCAAATAAAATGATGCTCAATGCAAACTAATCACTGTTTTCTAAAAACTTTTCCTGCAGCCGAGCTGGCTACAAAGATAGTCATCGACCAAAGTAACAAAAAGTGACTTACAAGAAATATAAGCCTGGACCTAAAAGTTATGAGAAACGTAACCAACATACAAAAAATATTAAAACGAACATAGAACATAGGACATGCAAAGCGTTATTGGCAAACTGGAGCACATCACTGACAGGATTCAGCACTATCACCAGAGAGCAGAGATTACCTGCGTATAAGTCAAAAGCTCGGGGTGTTGCCCACTAGAGCCGGATCGCAGAGAAAACTCTTGATTCCTGTCAAGGTGAAGATAACCATACTAATTTTCAACTGGTACTGTGCAAAGCACAACAGAAGCTTTCTAAGATGAACCACCGTGTAAGGGCAGAAGAGGTGTACAACCAGACTGTAAAGCGAAAAAAAGCGCAAATCGCAGCGCGATGTACATAGAGACGAGACGGAAGCAGCGTGGAAATGTTGTACTGATTAAGCCGAGGATTTAAGCCAGTGTCTTCATAGAAAAAAGGCAAAATATGGAGCCCGGATTAAAAAAGGGTACTGCTTACGAGCGGTAAGAACGATCAAAACAGACAGCCTCCTCGTTGAACTCGGGGCAGATTCCACTGAAAAGAGGTTTTTGAAGTGCATCTACAAGGAACTCCTGGGCTCTAAAGCTATTGCTTGGAATTAATAGCAAATTACCTCTTTAGAAATTTGAGAAATCGATTGTTTTGCGGCTCTCAAAGAACTCGATAAATTCTTGATACAGCAGATACCTTTGACGTAAGCTTGACGCCTAACACTTCTAGGGTCCAAGGGTCGCAATCATAATCATCCAAAAGAAAGGCGCAGCACAATTACTGGTTAAAGAGGAAATATTTCCTGTGCCCTGTTCCTTCTGTGCTACAAGTGCCAGGTCATAAGTCGAGAGAGTGCACAAATAAACCAAGTTACATCTTGTGCAAAGCCAAGGCCGAAGATTTTGCTCGATTTCACGAAGTGGAAGGTGCCAGGAGTTAAAACAGGCACTTGGCAAGATAAATGCGAAAACATGATCTAAGTCCTGCAGATAAACCCACACTGTAGTGCAACCGCACAGAACAAAGTCGAACAGTTTGAGAAGAAGAAAAAATGCCGCTGAAATCTGAACAACATCATAACATGGAGAAGGTGAGATGGTGCCTCGCGGAATAGTGTTCAGCTTCCAGCTTGGACTTGCCTCAGCGAAGGATTTGTGCTGACCAGATGTACAGATATGATGTTCATAAGCGTCTTTTTCAAGCCCTATAAGCTAATTTCTTCCTTTTTGAAAAAGTTCACAGAAACAAACAACCATAGGCTAGAATATTGCTAAAATAGATGTCTACGAGTTTGCCTGAATTATCGTGGGTGGTAGAATCCTGACGAGGACCATGATAAAAACTAGAGGAGTCTCAGCCGAAAATGTGGTAGACTCAACCACGAGTCTGAACACGTCTGCGTGCGGTTGTCTATGCAAAGGTGACGGTTACGACATGACGAGCCTGTGTTGGAAAGCGAAAAGACGCAAACTCCGTCGCGAAGCCCAACGTTGAAGGAATCGAGATGAGTCACATTCCTGAACGCTGGCATACAAGTCGACTAGAAAAGTCATCTGTAGGTTGACCATTGTAAGCAAGTCTCCCTGCTGGCAAAATGTGGTTGAGGACATTAACAGACATCTGCTGGGCTTGGGGTACAAGCATATCATGCGAAAACCCGGAGCCTCACGTATGCCCAGTGTGTTTTAGGTGAACAAAATGGACGAGGTTGTTCGGGCACTTTTCGCGGTGCATGCCTTTCATTCCGATGCATCATATGAAGAATGTCCTTTTGTGTACCCGTGTTTTAGTTCAATCGAGCAGGACAGAGACAGGACAGTCTTTGAAAATGAAAAAGGCCACGGGAACTCAGTGATGCAGCTTTTCCCCGACATGTTGCTCAGCACATAAGACGTCTGCCTAGAGAAACATGTGTTCCCAGAGTGCTAGAAGGAGGTGAGATTACTGCTGATCAGCAAGGCGAGGGGGGCCTCGGAGCAATCATCAGCATATCGGCCCCTATCTATGCTGAACACCGCTGGGAAAGCGCTCGAGAAGCTCATCACAGAGAGAGACTCCGGGAGGACATTCGAGCTGCTGGTAGTCTATCATCTCAGTAGTACGGTTTCCGGGCTGGACGATCGGTGAAAGAATAACGATGTTGATTCCGGTCCAGTGGTCGGAACCCCACAATATTCACTCGAGGCGAATAGTACTGTTGAATACACTTGATGTAAGAAGTGTGTTCAATCCTGCTATGTAAGCAGATATTCTGGGTGCTTGGACATTTTTCAAGGGTGCTGTAGTATCTAATGCGATTTTGACGGACTACCTTCAAAAAACGACTACCTTTGCGTTTATGGACATTGATTGAAAGATCACCGAAGATTGGATATGAAATCAGGGATGGATGTGAAATTCTTGGCCTGGACCTATGGAATATCTCATACGACGAGCATTTCAGATTGCAGCTACCAAATAAGTCGCAGCTGATCAGCTATGCTGATGAAGAAACACCACTAATCGCAGAACGTACCATCAAACAGGTGCAACCCAAACTAAGTACGATACTGCGCCGGATGAGTGAGTGGATGACGGGCCGTGGGTTTAGTAAAGCGCTGGAAAACCCAAGGTCAACATGCTTTTCAAGAAGTGGTTGCATCGTTTCATTCCCGTTTGAGTTGAAGAAACGATCATAGAGTCGAAGGAATCGATAACATACTTTGGCTGGATGATTGATTCGATCTTGTGATTGCTGAGCTTCTTTGATCAAGTCCGAATGTGAACAGGTAAAGCTGCTGCAGAAGTATTAACTCTCATTCGCTTTATGGCCAACACTGGAGGACTAACCTCAAGCGATTCACATCTTCTCATGAGTGCAACGGAGTCCGTGCTCTTGTAGAGCTGTGAAGTGTGGGCTGACCCTTTTACAGCGGAATCGTGCCGAGGGCGTCTGGCTCGGATAAAGAGGCAGAGAGTTTTGCAAGTATCAGATGCATACCGCGTGGGTGGTCAACATGAAGCTTTTCGCCGAAGAGCCTAGGGAAATCTGCTTAAGTAGCGGGAGCCGTGGTACGCTCTTTAATTTAGTTCCGGAAAGTTGTGTTCAGTGCGTCTTTTGGGTTTCCCGGTAGTTTTTGAATATTACACTGTTTTCTTCGGCTACTGTTTCGAAGTTTGTTGGTTTTTGGGTCGTGTAAGTTGGAGTGATATTGCAGAGCTGGTGTTCTAATTTGTGATATGCCTAACTGTAGGTATTTGTGTTGGGATGCTATTTAGCTAGTTTATTTTTTCAAAGTTATTGGAGGAGTAGCACCTTCAGTATCTGCGGTCTTAAGACACTCTGTTCTTTCTTTAGTAGTTTTTTTGAAAGTTTAACTATTTTGTGTGCTTGTGATAATCCTTGATAGCTTTTAAGAGCCTTGTCTTTTATGTTGTCGGTTTTTAAATGAAATATCCAATGGCTTGTATCTTTGTTTGTGCGCCATATGCTTGTTGAGGTCTAGCGAATGTCTTGTACAGGTTAAGAGCTATTAATGGACTGACAGTGTCAGTGGGTCTAGTTAGAATGCTTCTACGGTTGTTGTACATTTTTTGATCTTCTTCGTTAATAAACGCATTCCTGTCGATGAATTTTCCCAAGCATTTGATGCAGTTTTCCGTGAGTCAGTTGGTCAGTTTTCGTGAAAACTTAACCAAAAATAATGTGTTCCGGGCTTCAGCAAAGGTCTCTTACCCTCCTGGGATACGGGGTATCGTATATGATACTTTTAAAAATGCTTCGTAACAGCGCTATCTGTTAAATTATTGCGTAAGTTCTTAGAAAAAGCTTTATCATAGACTTCCAGTGACGTTTAGGTGTACTTTCTTTAGTAAATGTAATGCTTTAAAATGATTATTGTGATGCCATTATTTTTGATAAATTTACAGTTCCCGATATGTACGTAAGGAAAAGTTACTAATACTTAAAAATTCCCGATGCGTCAACGGTTGTTTGCTTTATTTTTCGCGTCCGTGCTTTCCTGGAACAAGGACTTCTGCGAGAGTAAAACCTTTTACTATTTTAGTGTTTTCGCTTTCCTGAGAGTAGTCCTGACAAGGACTTCTGTGAGAGGAAAGCCTTTTACTCTTTCAGTATTTTTGCTTTCCTGAGAGCAGTTCTGACTAGGAAATCTCTCATGCCTGTGGCGTGAAGAATTTACCAATGGCGGGGCGTCGCGAGCCACCACATATATATAATTTATTATATATACATATATATTATAAGGTGCGGAACTAAGTGCTCGCTGTTTTTTATGAAATTGTCACTTTATTGTGAAAAAATGGTTAAAAATGAATCATTTAAAATATTAGCCATCGTTAGCGACTACTTTTTCCCATCTTTCTGGCAGAGCTCGAATACCGTCACGGTATAGTGTTCTTCTTTTGAGGCTCTTCAAGCCATTTTGAGATGTCTTCATATGAGTAGAACTGCTGATTAGCCAGACAATGTGCCATCGAACGGAATGTGATAATTGGACGGCGCAATATCTAGAGAATATGGCGAGTGGGGTAGGACTTCCCATTTGAGCTTTTCTAAGTAGGTTTAAACGGGTTTGGCAACATAAGGCCGAGGGTTGTCATGCTTTAGAATGACTTTTTCGTGCCTCTGCTCGTGAGGCCGCTTTTCGTGCAATGCTCGGCTTAATTGCATCAATTGAGCTCGATAACGTTCCCCAGTGATGGTTTTGTTCGGTTTCAATAGCTTATAATAAATAACATCGCCCGGGTCCCACCAAATACACAGCAAAACCTTCGCAGCGTGAATATTCGGCCGAACCGGCGACGGAGAAGCATGACCGGGCAGTTCCCATGATTATTATCTCTTTGGGTTGCTATAATGAATCCATTTTTCATCACACGTAACAATGCGAAGAAGAAAACCCTTCCTTTTTGCCGCTAGAGCAGTTGTTCACAGGCGAAAAAACGACGCTCAACGTCTTTTGGCTTCAATTCATAAGGAACCCTAGTTCCTTGTTTCTGAATCATTCCCAACACATGCAAGCGCTTGGAAATTGCTTGGCGGGTTAAACCATTAATACTGAAGCAAGCTCCTGTTGCGTTGGCACGGATCTTCATCGAGCAATGCCTCCAATTCAGCGTCTTCGAAGGTTTCTGGTCTTCCTTCACGCGAACGGTCTTCAACACCAAAATCACCGTCTTTGAAGCGACGGAACCAATCACGGCACATTGTCTCGCTTACAGCAGTATGTCCATCTTTTTGCAGCTCTCGATGAGCTTCAGTCGCCGTTTTCTTTGAATGAAAGAAAAAAAGCATCACTTGCCGCAAATGGGGATTATTTGTCACAAAATTCGACATTTTTCCACAACCAAAAGTAGATGACACAAAAACAAAATCACTTATATATCGAAGTGGTTTGTTTACCATAAGTCTAAGCTTGGTCCATGACGATTTCGTATGTCACGTCGACCAGGACTTACTACTGGAGCCATATATATACAGTATATTACAGTTGTTTTTTTTGTGTTTAACTAATATGAATAGCGTGAAAGTCTATATCAAGGCGTATATTATACGGGAAATTAAGCGTATCATAAATGATACTTAAAGATCTCTTAAAGATAGTGTTAGTTATTTACAATGATTTGAGGTATGTCTGATGAGGAAATTCACGACGAATTATTGGACTTCGATTTTTCAGATTATGAAGAGGAGAATTTTGATATAGTTCAAAATTGTATTCAAAATATCAATTTTATCGAGGAACAGCAAAGTTTACAGAATCCAAATAGTGATTGGGATTCCTCTCAAGATGAGCCGCTTCAGCACACCTCCAGTTTAACGAGGAATAGTTGTGCCGGTAGGCCAGTAATTTGGAAGCATTTAAGTGATTTTAGACTCCCGCTGAAGTCAGCTTTCTAGAGGATCACCTGAGGCCTGATGTCAAAAAACCCGTGCAATATTTTGAGCGGTGTTTGAATGCTGATTTTTTTGCAAATGTAGTATTTTGTACAAACGTTTCGTCCTTCTCGCGAACGGCAAAATCATTTTATACTACTGCCGCTGAATTTCATCGATTTTTTGGGTGCAGCATGGTCATCGGACTGTTGGGGATGCCAAGAATAAAACAGTACTGAGCCATAGAAACTAGATGTGATTTAATGGCACCTGCAATAGTTAGAAATCGTTATATTGAAATTCGTGAACATTTAAAAGTTGTCAACAGTGATAATATTTCCGAATCCACACGATCCCATAACTGTATCTGGAAAATACGCCCAATCGGTGCAGAAATTGAAAGTGATTGTCTGGTGAATGTTCGAGACAAAAATGTCTCCATCGATAAACAGATTTTACTCTACACAGGAAGGTGTATTAAAAAGCAATTGGTGAAATGAAAGCCGAATCCAGAAAATTTTAAAAAATTTTATTAGAGCGAATCACGAAGGATTGCCACTAGACCTTTGTATGTATGAAGGAAAAGGGTCTTCAGTGGAATCAGCTTTGTACCCAACACCTGAAAACTTAAACGTTGGTGGAAGAAAGGTACTGAAATTGCAGGACACCCTCCCTGTTGGGACTTGGATTTACATGGACCGTTACTTTACCTCCATATCGCTTTTGGATGTCATTCGGCAAACATAATGCAACGGAATGGGAATTTTGAATGGCAGATCAGTGAAAATCACAACAGATTATTTTAGCTCAGATAGCGAGCTCAGAAAACAGAAACGTGGTGCTTTTGATTGCATTTTGCGTGATGATAAATGAGTGGCCATAGTAAAGTGGTTTGATAGTAAACCAATCTTCATCCCATCAACCCAAATTGCTGTACACCCCCAGGATACTTGTAAACGTTGGAACAAGGAGCGAAAAATCGATGTACCATGAAACAAAACCGGTCTCGATCAAATGTTATAACTCTACATGGTTGTTACTACATAGGAGGGATTAACTTGCCAGGTAGAGTTCTTGGAAGTATGCGATGACAAGTCGGACTGGAGAGTGGACCGTAAGGGCAATTTTTCGTAGATTTCGCAGTTGCTGCTACTTAGATAGAGTATCGTTGGGACGCTTAAGCTAAAGGAGAAACTGCGTGTCAGTACTTCGATTTTAAAATTGAGCTGGCAAAAACTTTAGTTTATACGTCTCACAATAAGAACCTTCAAAACCCAAACCCTCAACGACTAAGTCCAAAGCTTTCGTCTACATCTTCATCCACTCGGTCCCAGAAAAGACGCATTGTCACAGCCCTTCCGCACGAAGCAAAAAAGAAACAAGGATCGCATCTGCCAGAAAATAGATCAAATGTGGATAAAAATCGTTAATTTTTATAAAATGTCAGAATTGCGCCGCATATTTGTGTTTTAATTTGGCCAGGATTTGTTATAAATCATTTCATGAACATAAACAGATCAAACAAATCGAATGAAAAAAATAATTGATAGTATTCAAATAATATGGTTTTTTTCTTGTTCATCCCGAAGTATGATATATGATTCCATTTCCGAATCCTAAAATAGACATCAATGAAACATTTAATCGATAAATTTGAGTTAGTCAGACCTCAAATAGCTCAGAAAATAAAAAAAAACTTGGTCTAAATGTAATTATTTACCCTTTGGGTTCCAGGAGGTTATAAACTTTTCTGTTATCATCCTTAAAGCAGAACGAACAAAGGCTTATTCAGAGCCTATTAAAACCGAAAACTGATACAACGACATTCATCCGGTGGCACAAAAGCCACAAAATCGTTTTGCAGAATGAGTTTGGTTGTTTTTCGAATTTCACGGGTGCACAGTTTTCAAATGGGACCCGGTTCGAAAGAATGAATTTCTATTTATCCTTCTTCACGTATGCACTTGACTTGCAGAGAATGATTTCAAGCGTTTGAAAAGGCCACGTTGCGGGAAATTAGCGTGCCAAAGGCCATCTGTCACACTATTGCATTTTCAAATGAAATTTGAAACCATTGCTTTGAGCCTGTTAACCATTTTGTTTTATTCTTTTGATGCGGTTGCAAGCAGGAATCCATGAAACTACTTTGAATGGTACTCGAAAGTAAATTGCCAGAACGTCGTTGCAGGAGTGGTTAAAAAGAGAAGAGCAACTCAAACGGACGATAAACGTGGTTCTGCAATAGGTGAGTTACTTATTTGGCACTTGGATGATTCTTTACCTTCAGCAGTGGAAGGAAGTTAATGAGAACTGGGGAAAGGTCATCTGCAAGATTTCAATTTCATCCTCTTTTTGATTGTATTTTGCATTTAATCGAAATGCATGGTTTTGCCTTTTGAATTTTGAAATTATTCACACGTAGTTGTGGTTGATTGAAATCGAAATTATGGTTCAGTGGGGAAAGGTCGTGTTTGCAATCAGGTCCAGGACGAATTGACTTGTAGCGTTTATTGGTGAACGGTGCTTACCGAATTTCCACCATAGTTGTTATGTTTTTACGGCTTTAAGCAAAACGCTTTTCATCGTACAACCATAATTTTACTATTATTATATTTCATGCATTCACACACATTGACTTAAAAATGCAGATAAAAGCTTTTGAAACTTTTCCTGGAATAAAATCGGAAAAAAGTTTCCCGGCATGACATATACACACTTTTAAAGTTTTCTTTTCAATTCATTCATTCGGATTTCAGGCGATATTCCTTTTTAACTCTGCATGTATGTGTCAGTGTCTGAATAAAGGACAATGTAGAATAAATAGTTCTACAGCAGGTGACCTCGTTAGTTTTTATACGTATTGAAAGTATTATCCATTAAATGAATATAGTGACCTTAATTTGAGTGGATTTGCTGAGGTTTATACACAATCAACTCTGATCAGTTTCCATTTCCGATACCACGTAGTATGTAGAAATAACGTAAAATTAATTGCCGCCGTCCGATTAATCAAGGGACAAATGTATTGTCCCTTTCACGAAGGATTCACTTTTCTAGGGCGGTGACAGTGCGTGGCGAGTGATTATATTCAATTGGTAACTAGGGGAAAATTAATTTACTTGAATTGAACGTCTTTGGATATCAGGCAATACCAGTAAAAACGTGTGAGCCACATCACGTAAAGCAATTAGGTTAATTGCAGTTTTGGATGAATAATGATGCAAGAAATAAATACTTCTTGACACTTCATTTGTTCTGTTACTATTTTTGTCTCAAGTTTTTCCATTAAATTGTATTAAAATAGAAGCTTTCGGAAGGATTGAACTGTAGCAACAAAATGCATTCTTCGACGTTTTCTACAAGCCTAGTGTAAGGTTCTAAGAATACAACATACGTGGCCTGTTCAAAAAGTATCGAGAATTTTATGTTTTGACAAAAATTATTTGTTTATTCAACAAAATCTACTTTGTCCCCTTAAAAGGACCCTCCATTAAATATTCCTTAAGGAATCCTTAAGGATTAGTTCTTTTGTGATTTTGTCAAGTCTTTCCTTCGATGCTGTTTTTATCTCCACGATCGTGGCGTAGCATCGTCCTTTAATGGGCCTCTCTAGTTTTTGAGAGGGTTGTTTTTGGCCAAATACGAGGGTGGCCCGACAAATTCTCATCCTACAAAAAGAACGAAAATTCTTAAAAAGTACCGATAGATAAGATACCCTTGACCCAGTGATGTTGACCCATTTCTTTTCCACTTTTTGAAAACAACATTTCCTCAAGGTCTGCAAAGTAGGCCCATATGGCGGCGATAACCCTCTCGTTTGACTCAAATTTCTGCCTGTCGAGTAACATTTTTTTAGGCTATTTATGCCCTGAGTGTCGGACTCCCAGTGAACCCACTGGACTAACGACTAAACACCTCCCCTGTCAACCGGAGCGCTTAGCCTGTCCTCGTTTGACACATTACTTCGGGCTAGGCCTCCCAATTTGAAGCCTTTTGGCGCCTTTGGGTTACAGGGATTCCTTCTCTAGCTGTATGGGAAAGAGAAGGAGGATTGCTAGAGATGGAAACCTTCCAACCTCTACACCTCCAGCCGATCATGTATGCCGTTTTTCATAACTAGGATTGCCCGAGCGTAATGTACCACTTGATTCCATTTGCCAAATGATTTCAGCATCTCTTTGATAAGGCTATCTGGATGGAGCTCTCCCACTTTTTCGTCAAGATCACCGCGCTGTTTGTCCCATCTTCTGCATGGAAAAAGAAAAAAAGAAAGTATGACAGGCGTCATCCTTCACATGAATGCAGAATATCCAATCTGGACACCGGGACTTACCTATATTGTGCAGGTAACACTGAAAACAACCATGTCCGCTCAGTAGCTGGGTCGATCAGGTAGAAGTCAATCTCACCATGCGTTCGACTGAGCCACGATCTCAAGTCGTTGATGAGCCGCGCAGTTCATCTTCGTTTTAGCTAACGTTCCCATGATTGTTGCCATTCGTCGAGAGTGCATCGTCTTTCGTCGCAAGCAACTTTTCTTTATTACCCTCGTGCCTTCGGAGGTAGACTCTTTTACGCTCTCTAGTGAGGAGAGCGATGGGTATCACCCCTGCAATTACCAACACCGCTGACTCAGAGAATGTGCGGTATGCTGATGCGATCCGTAGTGCTCCTCGTCTCTGCACCTGTGCCAAACGTTTTCGGTGCAGTTCGTTGTTGAGAGCTTCACTCCATACTTCTGCTCCATAAAGAAGCGTAGGTTGCACTACACTCATAAACGCCTTTTTGTTGGACACAGTCCCCCATGATTGGCTATTAGTCTACTAATTGCCGAGACCCCTGCTGTGACCTTGTTTGTCGTTGCCTTGATTTGCTCTGAGAAACTCACTTCAGAGTCTATCAACAAGCCCAGATATTTGCCTGATAGTTTCGACTGTACTTATGTGTCCCCGACTTGAACCATTGTTACTCTGGGGATCCTTATTTGATAAGGATAACCACTTCGGTTTTCTCTAACGCTAGGTTGAGCTCGTGAGTGGTCATCCAGCTCCCCACCCGGCGCATTAGTACATTCAGCCTTAATTGCGCTTGATCGACCGTGCGCCCAGCCACTAGTGCCACAACTTCATCTGCAAAGCCGATCAGTCGCGACTCTTCTGTCAGTTCAAGTCTGAGGAGTCCGTCGTAGGAGACGTTCTGCAAGTTCGGACCGAGGATAAAGCCTTGGGCCACACCTGATGTGACTAACGTCCTCCGGCGACTTGCACCGTGTCGTAGATCAGGCTGCAATCCTTCAGGAAATTTCGGACTATCCACATCAAATATTCTGGTACTTGGAAGGAGGTTTTCAGGGCTTCCAGAATATCCGTCCATCTAGCGGAGTTGAAAGCATTTCTTATGACCAGCGTCACTAGAAGGACTACCCGTTGGATCGACTGCGTGCCTCCACCTGTTGGACCACACTCACCACTTTCGCGACTGCATCTATAGTGGAACGTCCCGTTCTGAAACTATACTGCCTTGGAGAAAGATCCCCAGTGGCGTGGATAATGTCAGGGAGTCTTCTCTTTATCAGTTTCTCGAGCACTTTCCCGACCGCGTCTTGCATGCGTAACGGTCGGTATGCTGACGGTGACTCAGGATTTGCCTTCCCCTTGCTGATCAGCACAGGTCTTGCCGTCTTCCAACGATCAGGGAAAACGCCTTCCCACAAGCAGGCATTAAACTGAACACTGAGCAGCAAGTCAGAGCAAGAGTGATAGGCGAGTTGCAGTTCCTCGGCTGGAATACCGTCTGGGCCCGCAGCTTTCTTCGCCTTCATGGAGAGAACTGCTAGTTCCAGCTCCAGCTTCCAAGAGTGGACAGTCTGATGTTGTTTCCCTGGAAGCGGTATCAAACCGGACGGGATGTTGGGGAAAAAATGCCCGTACTATCTCGTCCATCACGTCCGCTTCAAGTACACAGGGGCCCGTAGAGCACCGAGCTTCCGTATGACTAGTTTATAGCCCAGGCCCCACGGGTCCCTGTTCACATATTCGACGAAGTTCTCCCAGTCCACGAAGGCATTTCCTGGCCGACCGCCATTCAGGTGCATTTCTCGTCCTGGGTTCGCACTCTTTGAGCTTCTTGCCGGAGTTTGGGAGTGTTCAGTGGACCACCAGTACACTGGAGGCTCTCCGTGTCTAGATCTCCGGCGGGGCATAGATGACTTACCAGCGGAGATTATGGTACTCAGTGTGGAGTTCACCATGTCTTCAGCAGTCAGTCCTCTGGTTCCCGGCGATAAGCCAAATGATGGGTCGCATCTCATGAGCGTGTCAACAATCTTCTCTTCGTCCATCCTTCTCCACGACATTTTCAAGTTTGGAAACAGAAAGAAGTCACACAAAACAAACTCTAGTGAACACGGTAGAGGGGGTAGTATTTAATATTCCAACTCCACGAATTTGACCGTGGCACCCCGAGCCAGTGAGTTGTCATGGTCGGAAAGCAATTTTTCTTCGCCAAACGGGGCCTTTCTTAACGCGATTCAGCTTCGAATTAGCCCAATAATTCAGCAACTTTTAGCTCTGTAACCGTTTTGCCTTTTTTCAGGTTTTCGTTGCACATCACTCTTTTTAAATCCTAGAAAGGGGTTGCCATAATCTTTACAGGAGATAGAGCAGTCTTCGGTTTCTTCAGATCACGTTGGTCGGGTGTAGTCTACTGTTTTGAATGTTCTTTCCTCTGTGATGTGTACCAGAGGACCCATATTTTGAAAGAGTGAAACTCTTTCAGATTGTGCTAAAACAGTGTCAGACACTGAATCTCTGCTCTGAATCATGGTTGCACTTGTAGCTCGGAGTGAGCAAAAGAGGAACCCATCCCGCCGAATGCTTTCTCACGCCCAAAATTTCACACAGGGTATATCGTTATCTTTTGAGACACAGTAGGTGTCTCAGCTTCAGCAGTTCAGCTATCTTGTGCACCTTGAATTGGCTGATGAGATTGTTTATTCTTATCACGCTATCCTCTGTAGTAGTCGTTTCTGGGCTCCTGTGCTTTTCTTATCAAAAACCGACGCGCGACCATTTTGAAACTCGTTAAACCATTTTTTAAGGTCATCATCGCCGCAACAGAGGCACCGTGTAAAGCATCTAAGTGCTCTAGGATTTCTCTGCGTGATTCTCTTTCGTGAATAACTGACTAATATAGCTCTTCTCCATTTGTAAAATAATCCGCCTACTCGTATGTTTCCACGCGTGCTCAAAACAAAACTTCAAGTTCACTTCAGTTTAAATTCTGCAACAGCTATCTACGAGAATAAACTACGCGACAGTAAATTTCTCTTGCGACAGCCGTGTCTTTAAGGGGTAACTTTGTAGTCATCTGACCAGCCTCGAATTCACACAAACAACGATGTGTCAACGGGGCCATTTTAAGTGGAATGCTTCTTGCGGATTTATCGTTAGTTACAGATAATATTCTTTATCAACCGTTCTACTTTTTGGCGAGAAACCATGAAGCACCACGCTCCTACGTTCGACGAAAACTGTAAGCAAAATCTTCACATTCGACTGAACATGGCGTGGTTTTTTCGGTCTTGGCTCGTACGGCAGCTTCCATTGAGACGATTGATGTTTTGTTTCCACTTCAAACCTATGATTGGTCACCACTTATAATTCTCTGGAGTAAATTTGGATCACCATGGACAAAGTTCAATAGCTTCTTAGCAGTGTTTACATAATGCTGTGAATAGGCGAAATGGAGCAATTTTCATATGAAATTCGTAGCAATCCGTCTTAATACGTCTTATTTATTGTAAAAATCGAAAAGCAAGAGCCAATTGATATGCTTTTCGATTCTAAGCAACTAGATTCTAAGATTATGTAAGCATCTTCTCCAACCGACGATTAGCCAATACTAGTTTCTTCACTTTGTCAATGTTTTCGTCTGATGTTGACACGCATGGCGTCCGGCAAACTGTTCGGTGCTCTGACAATATTTTGTACCATCGGTAAACGTTTCTTTGGTCCAAGGTAGCTTTGCCAGATGGGACATTTCGTATTCGGATTGCGAACGCGCAATTAAAGTTGCTCTCAAACAAAATTCGAAAATTATTCTTTGATCCATTTTTCGGAATAAACAAAAATCCAAGACAAGTCAAAACACAGCCAAACAAAATAGCTGTCAAAAACAAAATAAATATTCAATATGGCCGGACTTGCCGGCATACGTGAAGAACACAAGTACCAACATAACCCCACAAAAATATCGGTAATTGAATATGCGTAGCCTTACTTTTATTACTGCAATACATTCTGTATTCCTCGTGTACGCAAGTATGATGTGATCCTAGACTAAAATAGCATGAGACGAATAAGAATCGTTAAACTAATTCAAGTCTTGGTTCCTCAGAAGCAAAATGCGATTTTAATTCTTGAACAAACGAAAACGTATACAACAATTTCGTATAACTTTAAATTGCAAACATATTTTTTATATAGAAGTAACATTAATGCTTAACTATTGGCTAAAGAACTGTCCTGTCAACCAGCGAACTCAGCCTGAAGTCGCATGGTACTTAACAATGGTTTACGCCCCCCTGTTCTTTGCCTTAGGGTACCCTCAATCTACAGAAATCCATTCTCCACTGGGAATGTAACAAGGAAGTAGATCGATCGAGAAGGGACCTTACCATTCTTGACACTTCCAGCCGATCAAAGTATAGTTCCTGAATAATATTAGGAACCCTAAGATTTGTTGCAATTGTTTGCACTTTTTCCCTGTAAACTACTTTTTAGGACGAAAATATTGAGAAAAACTTTTTCATATTCCTCGATAATTTATTAAATACAATGTATGTCTGAATAATTATTTTTGTAAGAAGAAAGAACATTTTAAACTTTACTTACAAATATTACTTAGAATTTAGAATTTTTATTTACAAATATGGTTTAGAATAGAGGAGCCTGTAAAACTAGTAAAATAATGTGGCAGTAGTGGTCAAAATACCATCCATAAATTGCTCGAAGATATAATTGATCAACATAAAAATCCGCAGGAGTGTTATCAATCCATTATAATTCAATGAAAGAACAAAGTTCTATCCAATCTGTGAGTTCACAGAACTTCTTTTAAAAATGTTATTGAGGGATATCAAAGGGACAATAAGACCGGAATAACATTGACTATCTTAGATTCCAAAGCAAAATCTGGAAAAACACCTTAGGTTAAACAGCGATGTCCACCAACATTCTGTGAACATGCTCCCGAGAACACATTGTAAAAAAAATCAGGTTTTGGCATTGCAGGAAAAATAGTATATGAAGAAAATGACATTGACGTCAACAATGACAGAAAGCCCTTTGACACTAGGGCAGGATTCAACTGAAGAGATTGGCTGTACCTACTACTGTTCAACTTAGATCTAGATTATGGTATAAGAAGACATTGATGCAAGAAATACAAGGTATACGTTGTTCTTCGAATGGAGCCAAATTTTACCCTACGCAGATAATATAAAAATACTATCAAGATCCTCTGCGTTCACTTAACTACCTAATTTGATGCCAACAGCGTGTAAAGCACACCAAACAGTCAACTTTTAATGCATGTAATACTGATTCGTTAATGGCTCGAGGATTGTCTTCGATTCATATACGGCAATATCGCTTATTGACGAAGCCATTTAGCCATAAATGAGCTTCATCACTAAACAATATCCTTGGGTTTCAAAGCAAAACTTCGGCCAGTTTCAAATTTGCCCAATCAGCAAAAATGCGACATAAACGAAGGCCATTTGGGTTGCATTCTTTCACGAGCTGTATTTTATAGGCACGTGCGCCAAGACCCTTATGTAAAAATTTCCACGTAGTTGCTGGACAAGGATCAACAAGTTGAGAACGGCGACGAATCGACACTTCGACGTCTTCTTCAACACTACGCGCTACAGCAGAAAAATTCTCTTCGGTACCCACATTTCTTTGTCTAGTTGATCGTTTTGAATCAAGAAGTGTAAAATTATTGCGTAAACAATCAATAACTGCACGAATGGGTGAAGTGTTCTATGAACTCCGCAAACACATATTTTTTTTTTTTCAAAGTAAATTCCACATTTTGGAAGCATTGTTCTGGCGTTAAATAATTCATGATGAATTGCCAAACCTTACTAAATTGAAATGTCAACACAGTTTGACATTCTCAACTGTCAAACCAGAGACAACAACCATGAAACTTCCTTCCATGAAACCAACCTATCGTGTAAGATATACGTATGGGTTATGCAAGTTTGCGTATCTCTTTCTTCACGGTGCTTCTCTGAAGTCTGAGTGCTTTTCAGTTGTAACGCTAAGGTCCAAATAAGAAATACCACGCAAAATTGGCCTGAAACAATGTTGAATGATTGAAGAGGGAAATGAAGTGTGAAGTGATGATTTCGTTTACCTTAGCGCAAATTTATTGAACATAGACATACAGCTTGCATACAAGACGTTCTTCGCAGTATATCCAAATATTAAGACCAGCTGCATCCACAGAGGGACACGGCTCTTCTAATTCGCCAAAGAAATGATAAGGCCTTCATCCTGCTGCGGATATGAAATGCAAACTTTAGGCATGAGTAGCGGACGAAAGACGACAGGATATCAAGGAAGTTATCCACGGGCGCGACTGAGGAACGAAGTTCAGTGGGAAAATCATCGATTAACGAAAGTTCTGAATCGCTACTCGGGCTTCCCAATTAAAGACGCGGTGGATGGTCCAAGGCTATGGATCATCGTGTTATAGGAATATAGAGTCGGAAAGGACGGTAACACTACGGTAATGAAGATATCTGGGCAATGAAAACCTTCTTAAATTTCATAATTTAATTTTATTATCTTTTCATTTTATTTTGGATTGATCCACTTCGATATATTCTACATTACTCAGAGATTGGGTAGAATATCATCTGAAACCTCTCACATTATGAACAAGTCCTAGAACTTTACCACCATCCTTTTCGAATGATAAGCTTAACATGTCTATCAACTAAAGAACAATTCAGTATTCCTTGCACCCATCAGTATCCTGATTAACTCATCCACACATGCTCTCATGTTATGCTTCACTTATCCCGGCTCAGATTCAATCGCATTACATAAATTCGCTCCCGATTTCAAAAGTGAAATTCCAATATCCGTTTTCCGAAGGGAAAATCGTGTCTCCTGTCGGTTAAACCTGTCAGCGACATTCGTCAATAATATCAACCGAAAAAGATAGTCATTTCATGACACTTACAACGCCAAAACTCATTTCCTTTTCCATTTCCCGCGACTCCAGGCCTGCATTCCTTCCACTTTACAACAGCCCGAGGTGCAAGAGGGAATCATTGACTTACTGGAAACGCATACTCATATAAACTTGTGGTAAGGATCATCGATTTGTAGGCCAAATTCACCGAAATTGGATAAGTCGATGGATTACGCTTTACGGATGGTTGAAGTTGATTGTATCTTAATTAAATTTCGCCTCGCGACTGTCGCGTTTTATTTCGAGTTTGCTCGAGTTGTTTTGAAATTTATTTGTTGGCGCTCAGGAGTATTTCTGAACATTCGATACGAATGTTATCCTTAATGCAATGCACACTCGTCGCATGTTTGGGGCACATTAACCAAACTCGATGTGTTGCTGTTACGTGCCTTATAAATATCATTGCAACGCAGAAAGGGAGTTTGGAAGCAATTTTGAGGGTAGCAATCGTGCCTTATTAAGTCAAATGGAGGTCAACTGTTGAGAAAGGCTGCTCAGGGATGCGTGAAGCCTAACCTTACATGAGTTTATTTATAATTTTCGCATGGAACTCAAATTCAGGCGTCGGTATCGCATACCTAACATGCTCTTGAGAAAGTCTGACTCCTGAAAACTGCGATCAAACTTTACAGGATGTAATAAAAAAAGTGTAATGTTATGACTTAGGCTCGGCACAGGGGATCGGAAAATTAATGTATATGAACAAAACTGAAGGAGATTGTTCAATGATTGGAAGAATGAATGGAGGGTTTTTTCGCAAGGAAACTAGGAACAGCGTATTGTATAATAAATTCAAACTGTTTGCCATTGCCATTATAAAAATTGCCATTATTTTTTCCTGGAGACCCACTGTTGCAAAAAGTATCAACCAGCATCGGCTCGTAGTTCTTCACCGTAGGTGCTATTGTTTACAGGCCGCCCGTCCTGCCATCCAACAAAAATACAAGGAGGTCCCTCAGTTCTGTGGTCACCAAGTGTTCCAATTCGGTTACGTTAAGACTCCTCATTCGTGTGAGATGTTTGTTTGGCAGGCTTGGAAAGTCTGGAACAAAGTGTTTTTCACTTTCCTCTTCCATGTCACAAGCTTTGCAGGTATATTAGCCATTTGGAATCATTCCGACAGGTGTCATCCTTTTGAAATTCCATACGTTTGGCATAAGATATGTGACACGTAAGTATCTAACCAATTTTCTTACTTCATTTCTTTTTTCCACTAGGAATTATATTGTCCTCGTTTCGTTAGGATAAGTCAAGGGGGTTTGGCTTACCCTGCAGTCGTTTCTTTCATTCCAAGTCATATCTACCTCTTAAGGGGGTCATCTTGTTCCTTTTTTAATGTTGCCAGTAGTATTTTGACCATGTCTGTTATAGTTTCATTTGGATCAGCTGATCTAGTTCTCGGTATATCATCCGCTCTTTTACTTCCCTCAACGTCAATGTGCCCAAGGATCTATGTGAGTGTTACATTATCGGGTTTTTAGAGCTAAGATGGCCTCTCTAACATCCTACACTAGTTATAAAACTACTTGGTTAGATGCAAGCGCCTACAGTGTCCACTTGCTGTACGAGAGTATACATACTTTATTGGAGGTTCCTTGGGCCATTTTATCACAAAGACTTCCGACTGGAAAAATGTGCTAGGACTATCAAGTTTGTAACTTCTGTGAATTGTAGATGATCTCGAACGAAGTTTTCGGCGCCGTGTTTCCTATTATGGAGCCATCGGTATGGATCACAAGTTCTCTTCCAGATGTGAACTTCTGCCCCCTTTCTCACTTGTATCTGATCGTTATGTTTATATGTCTTTTAATCTTCGTATTCGCCTTGGGTTGATTTCTATACAACCCCCTTTAACTTTACGGGGCTTCGTTTCGAAAATCAGAGGCGTCCGGTTCAAGGATGGTTAACAAACTTTTTTGTGGATTTTAATCCGATGCTCACACACGATGCCTCCCTGTAAGTCAATTCGTCGGGTGGCATGAGATTGAGCATTATCTCCACTGTATCAGTTGAAAGACTGAAAACATCTGAAAGTGCATGTAATGCCAAGGCAGACCCTTCACTGTATATTCTCCAGTTGTTTTGTGTTTCTGTCTCCTACAATAGTGTTCCATATATGGTCGTCGGTCCCATTATTAGTGTATGTAGCCAGTGGGCCATTTTGGTTTCTAAGTCCCAAATTTTCCCCTCCAGTCTTTTCATTGTGAAGAGCGCTATTCGTTTGACTTGTCTTATGTGTGAATTCCGATTCAGTTCGCTATCAAAAGCTGTCCCTAGTTATTTCATCTTGCTTACCAAGCTTTTGCTAGTTTTGTATCAACAGTCAGCAATTGATGTTTCCGATTTTCGACCCCTTGTGTTGACCATACGATCAATTTTCTTAGCATTGATTTGCAGTCCGTATAACCACGCCTACTTGAAAAAAATCTATGAGTGCGGATTTAATAAGGCCTTACATAGTTGCAAGGATATTTTCTATTGTTTTCAGCGGCATATGCTTCCGTTCTGCAACTCTTTCTGTTTAAATCTTCAATTATTTGGATTATTATCAATTTCTAGGTAGGTTGTGGCACTATGCTACTCTGTGTTTTAACCCTGACAGTTAATTTTTTCAAAGTTTGGTTTTGGTTTTGTTTGGCTTATTCTTCTTATTCGTTAATAGTTCCATCTGTCATTTGATGAGGAGGGAATCCGTTGCGTACCTTTCTCTTGTCACATTTTCGAGAGGTCTTCGGTTTCAATGAAGATATCAAATGTGTAATCTTTTAAGGCCGGATGCCTATAGCTGTGCTTATTTTGTCTTTTAGTGCCGCCTCTGAAAAGGGTCCTGAAATTAATAAGCGTTGGTTGAGAGAAGGCCCGTTATATCCACGATTCTCTCCATGTATCCATCTACTATCCATCTACGAAGCTTCCCAGGTTCTTCAGCATAAATGACGTCAAGTTGATAACCTAGTTATCGGTTGCTTCGTAGTTGCTGGCTTTTGTTGGTTTTTACATAAAAACTACTTAAGCGTCTCACCAATCTAATGGAATTTATATTATTGATAAAGAAGCTCTGGATATTTTTGATCATAGTCTGTATTATTGTGAGTTGATGGCTATGTTCAGATAAATATTTTCGATATCTTGTGATTTGTAGGATTCGAATGCTATGAATCTTCTCACGTTTTCGAGTGCGAGTAGGTGGAATTCTCCATATGTTGGTCAAATACTTTAATGCAGAGCACATTCAAAAATAGTAGATCGGTTCGTCTAATCTGTTCTCCTATCTTCAAAGACGGCTAACCCAAAACCATTCAATAATATCAACTCAACTAACAGGGAAGGATAACTACAGACTGATTTCAACTTAACCCTGTAGTAGCATTCATCAATTGCTATTATCCTAGGACATATTACGGATAACTCGTAGTCAGTTAGATACCTGACAAAGTGGGGTTATTTGTAGTCCAATAAGCCCGTTGGGCACATTGGAGTTGGGCACAGGAGTGGTACTCGCATGAGTACCACTCCAAGTCAGCTAAATAGTACATGGACGGGAATTCCTTTCCTGTCCTCCTTTCCTGACTTCTCCTGACTTCCTTTCCTGTCTTCCTTTCCTGAAAATGGCACCAATTTCACTAAGTGCCATTTTCTGCATCGAAAACCGAAAAAATCTCGCCTTAATATCCATTTAATGGCATAGAATGCCTGAATTCGCGGTGTAATATGTATCGCTGTACGGTCTTCTCTGCTGGCTCTTCTCTGGTCTTCTCTGCTGGCAAGTGTTATGTGATGTCTTGCTTAAACTGTCATGTGACGTTTTCCTTAAACTGTTCTACGAGTCTCGCACTTTCTGCTGACTTAGTGATACCATTTTCAGTTTGTAGCCACTGAAAGTGATGGATACCACTTTCAGCTTCTTGGTCTCTCCCAAGAAATGACCTTTCCTCGTTTGAATAATACGAAGTAAGAGGCGACATCCGTATATTGTATGTTCGCAACGCGGACTCGAGCTTCGCCGGTTACTTAGGACAAAAACACAAATAGGACAATAACATCTGCTTTATATTTTAGTTCACGCATTTCGCCGGGTTCGCCTGTGAGCGTTACAGTGTGGTACATTGACTTTTGCTTACATAAGCCGGGATTAGTTTCATGACTTCTGTGATCTTACGAAATGATGGTCAAGTATGGCCTTGAACTAAACTCCATCAACTTAAGGCCGAATTTGCTGAACTTCTGAGTAAACCACGGGACAAACCTTTCCAGTGATAGAGTACTTTGTTTTGGCTTCACTTAAGGAACAAATTGAATAACTGTACACCTGTGGAACAGCAAGTGCACCCCAACAGCAAATTGGAACAGTCAGTCTGAACTTTGACCTAGAGGCTAAAATCCGTACATATGAACATAGCGGCGGACGCTCGTTTTAGATCAGAATTCTCAAAAGTCAACTCGCACTCTGGTAATTAATCGAAACGTCGATTTTTGTGGAGTAAATCAGTAAACGGTATCAGCAGGGAAGCATAGTCAGCCATGACTCGTCGATCGACAATGTATCTCAGATATTTTAACTGTGGTCGACAAAAGAAATATTTTGCTGTACCATTCCAACCACACCTCCTTTAACCTTCGAAACACGTCTTTAAGTGTTTCCAGATTTTTCTTGAAGGTAGGCATCTATGAAAGGCAACACATATAAATTTCAACATATGGTTGGCAAACATATACGGATCCGGTGACCCCGTCGATCAGACAATTCCATCATTAAGGGGTACTGAACCTCCTGAAAAGCATGTGACGAGGTAGCACTCGTCATTTCCCCGGTATGACATTTCCCCCTCATGGACATACGTTGATCTGCATGGGCTACAACCTGCCAATACACCGATTGCTTAGCGTTGAAACATGCCTGGCTTGGCGCAATTGATCCATCATTGCCAAAAGTAGGTGTCTCTCTCTGTAAACGATCTCTCTCTTTCTCTCTGTAAACGATAAGAGTTCTCTTTCTACTTGGTTATTAGGATCGGTGAGAGAGCTTTCTTGCAAAGCAAAGGATTTGTAGCATTAGCTCCCATTGCTAGCGTTGATACTGACCCCAAACCATCGATGAAAACCCACCCCTGCCGGTGACAGTGTCGACATCACCAGAACTTCCACCCACCCCAATGTCACCTATAAAGAGAACCAAATTAACCTTCTGGTCTACCTCAAACAGATCTGAGAGAATATTCAAAGTATGAGAAATGTGTCACTAAGGAAGGCTCAAAGCAGTTAGTCAGCATCAATCAAAGCCTTAACAAATAATTTTCCATTTCTTTCTAGGAGAAAATCTTTCAATGTTTGCCATTCCATGCCATTCCAGATTGGAAACATTCAGATAAAATTTGTTTGAATTTTTTTTTAATTCGAATAGTGTCGGGGCCAATAATTTTTGTATGAATTAAAATAAATGAAACCAAATGAGAAGAATCGCTGTTTAACGGACGATAAGAAAGGATTCGGTTTATTTAGGATAATTTTTGTAACTTTTTCCCAATTGTTGGCTTGTAGGATTTGCAATGAGAAGTGTTACTTACTTTGCTTATCTGTCCCTCTCCCAGCACAAACTGTATTATGATAATTTCACCCCTTCACATTCATTCTAAAAAGGTAAAATCCTCTTTTCCGCCTAAGCTACACGGATAACAGGTCTATATTTCACTCTGACATGCTGAAAAATTTATAACCTAATTTATTAAATGGCCAACCGTTTTGTTTTCCCATTTTTCTCGTACAAAAAAAATTTTTTTTTTGTTTTTCTCTGCTCCTTGAAATGCCAATGAGCGGACTCTTTGAAGCCAGTTCAATAATTTTCCTCTGATTCACGAGCAGATTTTATCCGAATATATTTTACACCAGGATAGCCGATAGTCGCGCCGGATGTCCACCTACTGCTCATAGTGGTCGTCGCAAACTTTGCCTGCAAATTATCATATTGGAATTGAGGATGATATCAGACTACGATGAATAGGACAGGACTAGTAAACAGGATTATGTAGGTTTGAAGCTTCCTGGATACTTTGATATAATAAATCATCCATGGTTTTTGTAATTTTGTCGTTCCAAATCGTTTATTGGAACTGTAGAGGATAATTTGATTACTTAAAAGGATTATTTTGAAATGATAAAATTATGAGATAATTTTGAATGCATTCAGAATGAGATGAATGGTGGCTATAAGAGTGAAGGGAATATTTTCTATTCTAACAGGGAACGAACACATTACGTCAATTAAATTCAGCTCATAGGATCATATTATTCGATTAAATACAGAAATGAAATAATTTCTGGTTAAAAATTGAGCACTCCGTTCACATAGATGAGTTTGTGTTTTGGCTTCAAAAAAATTGAATTATTGGCGATACTCACACTTTTTGAAGTGGCTTTCAGCTTTCGATATTTTCACAATATTTTTTTCAGTTTTAATATTAACCCATTAAAAAAATAATAGGCTGAATCTTATGAGAATATTCATTGCACTCAGCCTTGTGTATGAGGGTAATGTAGAATGAATGGAAGTCCTAAGGGCTCACAGTTTATTTTATCCAGGTTGACCTTCACCTTCGCGATGAATGTAGTATTCGCTTTTGTATCATTCTGTTATTCAGTGCAACCGAGAGAGTTCAGCAATGTGATACGATTTTCATAGTTCAAGGATTCCTGTTTCCTAGTATTACTAGTATTCCCTGCTGTTATTTAGTTTCGTGAACATTCGTATCAAGACAATCGAAGCAAGGTTAACGTTCACCTGGGTCATACACTTAAAATCATAGTTAATCCCTATTAGAAAAGTGAGTCGAATCCTCTTTCGTCTTTTGTGGCATCCTCGGACCTTATTGAAGAACTAAAAGATCCACATCATTAGGGAACGGGACCTGGTTTTCATTTTCCTTCCCTCCTGGAATCGTTTCAAGCAGTTTTTTTTACGGTAAGGGCGTCGAGGACTGTGCAGGAGTCGTAGATTTCCTGGTTTTCCTGCTGCTGATGCTCTTTTCTGCTTCCGTGAAACAGGAAGGTACGTCTTGTCTTGGCTTCCTATGTGCTGCCATCCCCGAAGACTTTTCATACTTAATACCCTATATCAGGAACTGCTGATACGAATTCATTCTCGTACTACCGGGTCCCTTCTTTTGCACTACTTGTTTCCACTAACTGCTGATATCCTTTCAGAGCTCAGAGTTCGTGGAGAAAATGTATTTTGCATGGGAGACAACTGGGAAATCAAGATAAAAATCGAGCTCGTGTTAAGGCCAGAAATCCCTTTCGTAGCGTGAAAAATAGGTATTTTTTGAGAATTTTTTTAGAGGGGATAAAATAATCTCATCAATCTAATCATTTTCATATTTTGACATAATTTTATCATGGCATTCGAATTTGTGACACATTTTATTTTTTTTTTTTGAGATTACCAAAAAAATCGCTGCGTTAAGGGGTTTCGCACGCCTGTTTTCCGTGACATCGACAATTGCTGCATTTGTCATTATTTTGCTCTTGATATTTGCTCTTGATATTGCTCTTGACATATTAAGGGGAAGGATATATCTAAAAAAATTATGAAAAAATACAAAATTGAAAATCTGGGAGATTTTTACTTCAAACTTCGAATTTTCGACCATTTTTTTCGACATATTTGACCCCAAAAAAAATATTTATTTACACGTTACCTTTCAAACTTTAGACATATCCTTCCGGTAATATTACTGAGAGTAATCTCCCAAAATTCCATCGAAATTGGTCAATAACTTTTTGAGCTACAACACGAGCAGTTTTTACAAATGTTGTTTCGAGATAATCGCGTTGAAAGTTTCAATATGTTAAAACTATTAATTGTAGTGATAATGTCTCCCATATAAAATTTCCCGAAACAGTTGTCTGGTAAAAAAAGGGCAAATCAGAAAGCAAAGGTTACTCGAAGAACACAGCAAAGCAAGTCAAGCAAGCGTTGCTCTGCCTCTAACGGTCCGAGCGCCCGACTCGCTATTTATCTCCCCACTAGCTGTCCCTCCGCTCGGTACTATATGCCATTACTCCGCAAATGTTTATTATTTCGGGTTTTCGCTTGGTCAGTATATTTTTTATGTATTATACTTTAGAAATATGTTAAATGAAAAAAATCCATTTTTTGAAAATTCTAAAGTGATTTCTGGCCTTAAGACTCGCAAAAGACGTGCGGAAGCCCTTCGAAACTGGTTCTTAGTAAAGTTTGCTGCTTTGAAATACCAATGATATGTTGTACAGGGTGGGCGATCTAACGTTTGCATTTTGAACTACTGTTTATTTAGAGAATGACAGCTCAAATGTCATTCAATTTGTGTTCATAATTAAGTTAAAGGTTTGACATTTACGAAATGGGACGCTATACGCTTGAACAAAATTGGGAAATATTGAAAACTTACTTCCAAAGTGGTGAGTCTTCAGTGCAAATTGTAAGAAATTTAAAATAAAAATTCCATAAAAATGAGTGGCATTCAAGGCAGTTTGTGGATCAATTTGTGAATCGTGTTCGAGAAACTGGATCGTTGGTGGACAAAACAACCCGTTCCTGTTCTCGTGCTGTGCGCACAGCCGAAAACATTGCTGCTGTAGCCGGAAATGTCCGTGAACATCCATCAACTTCAACTCGTCATCGTTCTCACGAATTGAACATTTCACGCACCTCCCTGAGGAGAATTTTGCATAAAGACTTCGGTATGAAGGCTTACAAAGTTCAATTAGTCCAAGAACTTAAGCATAATGACCATCCGTTGCGTTTTCGGTTCGCCCAATGGGCAGAAGATCGTTTGGCCGAAGATGAGCATTTTCACCGAAAAATCGTCTTTTCAGATGAAGCCCATTTTCACCTCGGAGGCTATGTCAATAGGCAAAATTGTCGCATCTGGGGGCCGGAAAATCTACATGTCACCATTGAGAAGCCAATGCACCCACAAAGAGTTACGGTTTGGTGTGGGTTTTGGTCCGGCGGCATCATTGGGCCATTTTTCTTCGAAAATGAGCAAGGAGCCGCCGTTACGGTCAATGGCGAGCGTTACCGTGCCATGCTCAACGAATTTTTGTTTCCAAAAGTTGAAGAGCATGACATGCACGACATTTGGTTTCAACAGGATGGCGCAACATGCCACACAGCCAACATGACAGTCGAACTTTTGCGCACCATCTTCGAAAATCGAATAATCAGCCGAAATTCTGAAGTCAATTGGCCGCCTCGGAGCTGCGATTTAACCCCGTTGGACTATTTTTTGTGGGGAGCTGTCAAGGACAAGTGCTACGCTAATCATCCAGAGACGATTGATGCCTTGAAACACGAAATCGAAGTTGCCATTAATGAAATTCGAGCCGAAACAATCGAAAAAGTGCTTGAAAATTGGGTTGACCGAATTGCGTACTGTAAAGCCAGTCGTGGCAGTCATATGAACGATATCTTTTTTCATTCATAAATAAAAAAGTTAATTAATATTAATTAATATTAAACATTAATACCACAAACGCACATGCAACGTGAGATTGCGAGTGGCGACAGAGGATGGTTCATGTATGTTACAGAATGGGTCAGGTCAAGCAGCCCCGTTGCACAGTGAATTGGTGGCGGCTTGTGAAGCCCTAGGAAAAAGAAAAATTCAATAGTAGAATATATGTAGATCGCCGAAAAAAGAAAAGAAATCGATAGTGGAAGTTTGTTTTTTGGTTTTTATTGAAAGATTTTTTTTTGGTTTGGATGAAGTGTGATTCTAAGGACATATTTTTTTTGTTTTTGATTGAGAGTGAACCGGAGGTAACGAAAGTAACGGAAAAGACGGTGAAGAGTGCATAAGCAGCGAATGGCGTCGGGGTGAAAAAAAAATATAAAAATCGTTTTGTAAAATTGTTGAATGTTGAAATCAGAAAGAAATCGTTCGCTCAATCATGCACTTTAAGGCCGAAATACAATACTGCGAGACAACGATGTGAGAACGCGACGAGAGTCTCGCAGCAAAAGTCAAGCTGTTTTCGTAACATGCATTTGTATACGAGATCGTACAATGATTACGATGCGTCGATGCGAGGTAAGAAATATTCGGAAAAACGAAAATTCCTCGCAGCGAGGTGCGTGTGTTATTCGGAATGAATTTTGGATGAAAATTTCGTGCATCCTTGTTGAGGCTATTATTTGCCAAACGAAGAAAAATTCCCAATTCAAATTTTTAAAAAATCAAAAACAATTTTAATCAAATTTCATTTGAAACGTTACCAATTTGACATTTGTCATATGAACATTATTCTTCCTCGCATCGCGTGCATTGTAAATTGAATGCTTTGTGTGACGAAGAGCGAGAATCGCATCGCCGTCACGCAGTATTGTATGTTGGCCTTTACCCAGTTTTATATCTCAATTGTTCCTCGACTCGTGCTTTCATCTCGCGCTCTCATCCCGCGCTCACGTTTCACTTATTCGCAATATTGTAACTTGGGCTTCCATGGAATAAATTACGACTTGCTCTGAGAAAGAGATGAGTTATCAACCGAATTATGGACTATGGTTAGAGTAGTTCGAATTAAGTTTTGCAAACGCAAATTTTACAGTCGTTGCTGTCATTTAAATTGAAATAAAAGTTTAATTGTCCATTTAAAAAGGTAAAAATAGATTGTGTTAAACTTTACCAAACTAGTTTCCTTATTGGCGTAATGCAGTTGTACGAAAACGAACCTTCGACGTTGAATAGAATAGAACAGTTGACGGATCTAAGTTTAACAATGTGTTGAACAAGGCAAAATTCGAGAAAAATGTAATATACCTCCAGGCTAATAAACGTCTTGGCTTACTTTTAACTTTCATTTACTTCGAGGAATTCGCAAAAACTATGAGGCGTACTCAAAGTATCTTTGTTTCAATTTAAGATTAAACCTAAATGTTATTTGAACTCTAAAATGTTGTTGAAGTGCTAAAGGCTAAATAAATTTTTTTTTCGTTGGGTCGTTGCAGTCGCTTCAGTAAAACACACTTTTTCAGTGTAAATTGTTGATGATTTTCTTTCGTGCCAGTACTCGCGTTTCAAAATATTTTCACGCTGCATTCCAGAGTGAATGTGCCAAGTCCCGAAAAGAGTATTAAAATTCTAAATCAAAAGTATTCAACTTTTCAACTCAAACGAAATTTTCGTCCACACAGCAATAAATTTCAAGGGAAAACTTAAAATCATTTCTTTTCCCATTTCTCTGAATCCGTGTTTATATGGAAAACTCTAAGTGAGTACATGTTGGGCTGGAAGGTCCTTAAAAAAAGTTATCATCCAGCCAACAACGACGCCGGCTTCTACTAGGATTCCTATAGCAGTTAGCCGACAAAGTCCAACTTTAATTGAATTTTCCAAAGTTGAATTTTCACATAAATTTCAACTGGCATGCACACAATGTTCAGTTCAAGTTGAAAGCGAGAGACTTCACGTCTACGTAAGACGGGCGTAGCTACAGCTAACATTTTCACACTTTTCCTTGTAATGAACAATCATTTTTGTTTTCTAATTGTGAAAATTTAAGGCCTATAACAAAATACTTGGAAATCTTATGGCGTTTGCGAATCGGCACTGCTCACATTAGAGCTAGTACCTTAACAACATAATTAACAACTGTAGTACAATATCTGGGTCTTAGATACTTTACCAAAAATTTAATTAAGAACATGCAAACGAGTTGCGGCATTGCAGTCATAATGAATTTCGCGTAGAACAAAAGCGTTTCGTCTGCTCATTCCCTCTCTGTTTCACCAGCACGGCTAAACCCGAATCGAGCTGTTACTGAGCATGTTTTATCCGTTCCACAGCAAAGGACATAATCAGATATTGCACACTCGCCAATTCGTTTGGCATCGTTATTGTCCATGCACCAGATTCCGCCAAACGTTCCCTTTAGCATCCCCTAAAGCGAAATAGGACAAAGTAGAAATGCATTTAAGAACTCTTAACAACTTACGAATGGCCAACTATGCCAACTTCAAAGGCGATGCTATGGTATCAAATCCGACAGGAACTTTCAAGGATGGCCCATCTAATTAACAATGCAATTAAATGGGCATGTATAAAGCGATTGCGCACCAAAGGAAGAGTGGTTAGTATTGATAAGGCTCTTTCTGCGGGAGGCTTTTCGCTCAAGTCTTGCTTAAGTGGACGTGGAAAGTTTGAGGAGGAGACGCCTGGTTGACTAGCCAAAAACTCCTTTTGATATCGTGCCAATGCAACAAGCACAGCAATTTGTCCTCCATGAATTATTTGCATTGCGAAGCCACAAAAGGACCTTATACGAAAATTTTTCACATCGCTATCAAGAGAATGTTTTCTTGCATTTGTATAGCATGATGCTGAAATGCTGATTAGTTCCTTTGTGTGATGTACAGGTTTTGATCTTCTGAAAAACATTTTTTTCAGGCTGCTGTTTTCAAGACGACAGAAAATCTTCTTTGAAAACGGATTTTTTCGCGGTTTGGATTTTTTCCCGGCAAGGGTTAATTAAGAGTTAATTTCCTAAAACCAATGAAAAAGTTGAGAAAAAAATTGAGCGCATAAATGGTTGCGCAAATGGTCACCAAAGGAATTTTGATGTAAGTTTTCTGTTCTTAAGCTCCTTTGTAGATTCGGTAACCGTTTATTTGTGAATTTTCTTGTTTTAAAAGTTGGCCAATTTCAAAGGGAAAATATCCCCTGTTAGGAAATTTGAATCGAAAATGACTTAAATTCAAACAAAAATTATTGAATCCAGGACGTCATATTCTCAATTGAAACAATTTTAGGGGGTATTTATATAAGGGGCTTCCAAGTCGCATATCGACAAAATAAATACTTAGTTCTTTCCTTTCGTCATGAATTAATTCCTAGAGAACTCTCGATATCCCACTCCCTTATGTTTTTTTGCAGGGATTTTGAAATCGTTGGCCCATGAGAATAATTCAAGAGCGACTCACGAACCCAGAGAAACCATTCAATTCATCATCAAAACACGCAACCACTTAAAAACCTTTGAACGAACTCCAGATCGCTAACCACTCCAAATTTTCCAATACTCCATTTCCAGTACAGCTTTGTGAGCAAAACCTAGTTGGAGATAAGACTTAAGGACGAAGGGTAGAGAGAGATTTGGAATAACATTACCTTAAATTTTTCACTTGCAACCACTTAATATTAAAAATTTTCGTACAACCTTTCAATACTACATTAAAAGATCTTTCAAAACAGAAGGACATTCGTGATCAACAAACCCAGAACGAAAACTAAACTAACCTAACCAGAACTAAGTTAACCTATTCTACTAAAGTATCCTCGGAAAGCGGACTCGCTTTCGCTCGTTCTATTGTTTAGTTAATGAAATACTGTCTTCCCCGATCTATCACAATCTAACAACATAGATAAAGCTGAGATATAGCTGTTGAAGATGAGTCCTAAACGAAAAGGTGAGGTGAGGCGTGCATTAACATTCTCTTGAAATTTGGACACCTGGAAAATTATTGATCACATACATTTCAGCTTAGAATGCTCCGCATTTCTCCAGTCATCTACGATATTTAATTTATAAGCTCTCTATTTTGCAAAGCTCGTTTTATTTGCTAAATTTGTTATTCTCTTCTTTCTGTTTGTGTTGCTCCTCTGGACTGTAAACGCTGAGTGGTTGGTTATGATTGAACTTTTATTTTCACGTGAAATAATGATAGACTGGGTATCAAGTCTTCATCCAATGCAACCAAACCGAATAAAAAATTTCAATATTATTAGTTTTAGCGAAATGGAATTGAATTTCAAAAATGTCAGAATGTGAGCTATCATTTAGTTTCAATGTATAATTTTGTCCTTCTGTAAGGATGGTTAGGTATATGATTGATTATTCTTGAATGTGATTCTTACAAATAGTCCAACAATAACGTGCTACAATATGTCATCAACCATAGGATATTCCTTAAAGCTGAGGAATTAGCTTAAGCCACGAATTCAATAATGGATTGTATAAACAACATTTGGAAAAAGAGTACAGAAATCTTTCCATACTCTGCAGGGATAATAGATGATAAGATGATAATCTTCAATAGAAAAATCAAACATTCGCTCAATTTTAAGTCTTACGTAAGACAAACTGCTTGCAAAGCGTAAAAGAAAATAAGGGGTATCACCGTCGGGCGGCTTCTGGCAGAGAGAGATAGAGCCAGCATTAGTAGATTTTATTTTTACCCAAAAAATTGACAAGAGTCTTCTTGTTTAACGCAATAATGAGAATAAATTTTCCAATCGAAATGATATTTCAGTAATGATTATTGCAGCCTATTGAATCTCGATTTAATTACAAGTATCCTCGCTGTTTTGATCTTATCGAACATTTGGGGTCCCGACCGTGTCTAAACGTGTTAAACGTTTGGTTAGACACGGCAAGTTTCCGAGAAACACTTGTTAAGCTGCGCTACCTCGGATCGTGCCTCCTCTATTGATTGATAGCCCTATTGATTCTTCTATTGATCCTCGATTGATACTTCTATTGATCCTCTATTGATGCTTTTCAATTCATACTTTATTGATACTTCTTGATACTTCTATTGATTGATTCTTCTATTGATTGAGTGTCCTATACCTCACAATTTCTATTCTTTTTATAGCGATATGTACACAACAACCCAGTAAATCATATCAATAGAAAATTTTATCGCAAATAACTTCTAAGGAAATTTTTTGGTTTTTTTTTCTACTGGGAATATTTTTTCTGAGACTTTTTTTTTATAACATTTTAATTTTACTGAGACTTTTTTTTTATAATTACTTTTTTTTGTTTGTTACTAATATTATTTAACTGAATATTACTTAATACCTAAATCTAACTATAAATGTTTTTTATTTTAATTTTATTCTTATATCTATTTCATCTCGTATGATTTTCTTTTGACTTAAAAATATGGATATATATAAAAAAAAACTTAACCAAAACAATTGATTGTTATATAACTTTTTCAAACGTAAAACGATTCATTTTGTTTCATGGAAGGTTAATGCTGACTCGCTAACATAGTTTTGAGCGGGAGACAGTTGTCAGTGTCAAATTAACATGTGATTTAAAAAGAAACTACTATATGGCCCACCCTGTAGTTGTAACTGTGGAGATGGTGACTACCGTCCAGCAGGCGAAAGCATGCAATTGGTCTGCTTAACAAGATGTCCTTCTACTGACCATGGGCATTAAAAATTGCTCAACTCCACTAGATTGAAGGATATTTTCGATGCCCTTGAAATAAATTCAAGGTTGCGGAATTTTTATGCGGACAATTCGGAATAACTTAAAGGAAAGCAGTCTGAAAGATCATCAAAGGATTTTAATCACATTAAGTATATCCCAAAGGTTAATTCTCGGTACAGTCTTGTGGAGCATTTCCTGCGACGGAAATCAAATTGCCTGAGTAGTCGAATGAAGGCTAATCGAATGATTCTGTGGCACCAGTCGCTGGAGGCACAGTCGATTTAGCACAGTTAAGGCTAAGCATAATAATACAGTTGGTATAAGCCGCATGGCCGTTCACAGATTTAGCCTAGATCCAGAGAAAATTGAAGTGGTCATTTTGACAGAGAAGAGAGTCCATAGAGGACCATTATAGTAGAGTCTAGTTCTAAGCAGTGAAGTATTTGATAAGACCGTAGACAAGACCGTAGCAGAGGTTTTGGCAATCAGTAAATTACTGACCTAAGCTGGCGCTTCAAAAACAAAATGGCGGGTATTGATGTCTGTCGTACAATTACTATATGGAACGGAGATGTGGTCTGAAGTGATCCTGAAGGAAGATAGACCGTGCGGGTAATCAACCATTTGAAATCGTGGCTCAGTTTTAAGCATGATGAAACTTACTTCTCACTGACCCAGCTAATCGGTGGACACGGATACTCTCAGTGTTACCTGCATAAGATTGGTAAGCCACGGTCTTCAGATTGTAGATTTTACATTGGAGAAAAAGGTTACGCCTGTCATTCTTTTTATGCAAGAGGTGGTACACACTGCGAGGTGATCTTGCCAAAAAAGTAAGATAGTTTCATTTAGATAGCCTAAGTTAAGAGATGCTGAAGACAACTGACCAACAGCACCCTGTGGTACATTACGCTCGGGCAATCTTTAAAACTAAAAAACGCATACTTGAGGGGCTGTAGGAGAGAGTGCAGATTTATATCCCTTTTCTAGCTATGCTCTGCCACTTCGCCTATCTTTATAAAAGAAATTTGTGTAACCCGAAGTCGCTATTAGGAGTAGGCGTAAAACATACTCGTAGGATAGCTGCGTGCATAGTGTAGAGAAGCTTTGTACACAATGAGGTGCCTCTGTACAGTCGTAGAAAGTGCCTTTTATTTAATGCTTCAAATCAGTGATTAACTAAAGTCCTGCAGATTGATCCAACGCAGGATATGAGAAAATTCATTATCACCTTATTCAAATTTAATTTCGGGCATGTGAACGTCACAATTGACGCCGAGAAGTCCAAACGGGAGGTCCAATTTTCAACTGTAACAAATAATTGAGCCCATATTTCGCTCATAACTCGGAGAATGTTATCTTCCAATTCTTCAAGCATCTCGGTCTTGTGGGTGTACATGAATGATTTGACATATCCCCAAAAGAAATAGTCCAGCGGTATTAAATCATATAATCTTCCAGGTCGGTTCACAGGTCCAAAACAAGAAATAAGGTGCTCAACAAATAATTCTTAAAATATCTAAATAATCTCATAATAAATTGATGGTTGTACGAGCTCTATGGCATGTCGCGACATCCTGTTGAAATCTGAGGTCCGAAACAAACAATTCCGGAACGGGAAAGTTATTTTTCATGGCTCCTTCGCTGTCACCACTGACTGTCATGTTATTCACAGCAGCATTTCTGCAGACACATGGAAAATTGATTTCAGTGGCCCATGAAGAACTGATCAAAACGATACACTGCTTCTTTTTACTTTTATAAATTTTTTTAATTACGAAATCGAAAACTAATTAGGTAGTATCCTTTTAAAATTATTTTATAGCTTTAGTAATTGCCTTTGAAAACTATATTTTATTACATACTTTTAGCCGGTATACACTAAGTTTCTATAGACCGGTTCGTACCTAAGCATAAGTTGTAAAGCAGATAAATTCATTCGGTGGAAGAATTACGGTTGAAAATCGATTTCGTATAAAAAAAGGAACGTTGAATCTCTTTGATTAGTTGAAACATTTTATTAAATGGGAACTATTACTCATATCATAACAAACATAAAACAGTGACTTTCTCCGGTTCTAACGGTATTTAGACAACTCCCTGGTGTTACTCATCACTCCAAATGCGGCAGTTTGGTTTATTGGCCAACTTGTAGCCATTTAACCACAAATGAGCCTCATCATTAAACAAAATGTTCTTACGAAATTCAGGATCTGCAGAAATTTGTCCTTGGGCCCCTACGTCGTGCCCAATGATCGTTTGGATTCAAATCCTGAGCGAATAGGATTTTGTAGGCCAGCAAACCTAGAGCTTTCCGTCAAATCTTGCTTAATGTAAAATCTTCATTACGCACTGTACATCGTCTGGATGAATATGGATTATCAGTGAGATAAAACGTGGTGCGGAAACGATTCATAGTTAATCGAATCAATTGCTCTAATGGACGATTACTTCGGCCATAAAATTTTCAGTAAGCGTAAAGAGGTTCTCAAACAGAACCGTTTATTTTTCGCATTAAGTCTGTACAATTTGCAAACGTTGCTCAGGCGTCAACCTATTCAATATAAAATGGCCAACCAAACTGACTATGAAACAGATGACAGCCGTTAAACCAAACGTAACATACAAAAGTGTTGCAAGCATTAAGTTCTATAACTTTAAAAAACAACCCTTAGAAGCCATTCATGTTTGTCTCCTTTCTATGGAAGGACCTAATGTACCTTCATATAATAAAACAGGGCGGCCCAACAGTTTTTAGAGTTTTTAAAAAATTGCATGTATATAAAGAATTATAATTAACAAGAATTTGACATAAAGAAAAATTTGAAAAACTTCGAAAAAAAATTTAATTCATTCATTTTTATGAATGAAAATGAATGTTAAAATTAAATGATTAAAATTAAAAATTGTCGTCCGTGTGCTCGAAACAAATGAATTTGATGGTTTAAACAAACACATTATTAATTTAATGTCACTTCTCTGTCTTAGATCAATTCAGGTAAGGAGAACGATGACACGATGATGATGAGCACATCGTAGCCCCGAAAGGCTCGGGTTATGAACATTGTCAACTTCAATTATTGTCAACTTTAATATTTGGTGTTAATTTCGTGACTGGATCCGACGGCCCATGGGTGGCACTTTCTGGTTATCAAATGGCTTCAAAGAATCGTGATTTTTCGAATTATGTTGAATTGTTCGAATATATATAGGGAATGGAATCATTATAGTTTTGCGACCGTTCTACCAATAGATATTGATGATACACTCGCAAAACCTTATTTTAGTATATCTTGTCAATTGAGTTCCCTGAACGACTTTTGGTGAGGTTTGTCAATAATTTTGCCCTTAAAAGTTTAAAGCAGATCCCAACACATACAGATGAGATCGAAGGTAAATACTTATAAACCAACACCTTGCTGCCAAACCAAGCTGACAGGCAAGCCAACCCGAAGGAAGCACACAAAGGTATATATAGCAGACATAGTGTCTACACATTTCTCCCAAAAAAAAGATAAGGGTAAAACTTTCTTTCCCCGGTGACAGTTCATCTGAAGTCGTAGCGGATCGATTTTCACGTTAACGAAAACTATCCTCCAGACACTAAAGTAGACATCCTTAAATACATGTTTTTTACGTTTACCTTCTTCTGATGTATCTTTGTAACGAACAAAAAAGAGAAAATTCACAGGATTATCTATGATTAAAAATGAACACAAGATAACCATAATACAACCCTGGTCTCACCAAAACCATGATCAGACATGGTCTGTGGTCAGATAAAAGACGTGGTGTTCTTGCCAGAGCGATGCAGTTTTGATGTTTTGACTCCGAAGAAGGCCCGAGTCAATGCACTTGGTGACAGCCACGAGTTTTCAGAAAAAAACCCTTTTATCGTCACCCGTAACTATAGGGAAGAAGAAGGATTTCCTTTCAACTTCTTTCCTTACTCTGGATGGTGCAGTAGTCAGAGTCCGCGTCCTGTATAAAATAAATGCTAGACTCAAATCCCATTTGCGACAATAATATTTGAATTTGTGCTTCACAAATGGTGTTTCAACCCACTACAAGCTTCACCGCCCCATGGCACAATTATCACAAAAGTTGACAAGTTCGCTGTATGGTAGTAAATCGTAGACGGTGACTATCAACATTTTAGCCGAATCGGTCTCGGAAGTTTTTTTTCTGACCGGGTGTGCAAGCAATACCGATCGGTAATTTGATTCTTGCTTTTGGAAGAAAAATCAAAGAGCGCTTGGATGCTGTTTGCAGTGACCCTGTTCCTTCGACGGCGAACATAAAACAATGGTTCAACCAGCTACACCGTGGTGGCACATCGATTTTTGAAGAGCCATGCCCAATTACATCGAAAATTGCTACCACGGAGAATGAAGTCACAAAAATTTATGAACTTGTATTGACGAACCACCAAATTAATGTTCGTGCGATAACGTAGGAAGACAAGAGTCTAATATGTTCAATAATTGCGCCGATTCTACGCCAAATTTCTGTAAAAACGCCCCATTTTGCGAAGAAAATAGTATTTTGCCACCATGGCTACGGTCTTCGCCACGGTCAAATTGATCATATGCTTCCAGATCAACCAATTCGGACGACTTTCCAAGCTTGGTAAAGTCACTCGCCGGGCTTGAAGAATTTGGAGTATCGCTGTGTCGAGTGTATTGAGCGAAGAGGAGAGTATTTTGAGTCATAAATTGCCACTTTTCCACGTTTTTCTTTTGCAAAGTAAGTACTGACCGGCTCGCCTTCGTAAACTGTTATAAGTGCATTCGGAAAAATAACCAAAGTTAAGCACGTTTCTGATCAGACCCGTTTCTCGTGTACCTTTAGTCATGAAATGAGATGGCTCTAACATTTCCCCAGATTCAAGTGCTGTAGCAAACAACTGTGCCACAACAAATGTTATTCTTTCATACAGACAAATGCAAGTGCGGCGCACGTGAATTTTCAAGTTGACCGTCCCGTTCATCCGAATCGCGTGAGAGCAAATTTTCGCTCTTTTGCGTTGTTTGTCAATGTCAGCTGATTGTTTCTTGTATCACATTTAATGTTCCAACCAAATGCTATTGATTTTGAATTGGACTCTTATCCAGTAATGCCTCTATGTGCTACTATCAGCACGTTTGTGATTTGCCAGTGCACACACAGCTTTTTACATGGAAATCATCGAACTTAAATTCTTCAAACCATGTCTCTCATATTCTAACGACGATATAAATATATAGAAATCACAGGAGAAAAAATTGAAGGCTTTTCACTTGTTTTACGAAAAGAGACATAAAGTTGTTCGTTTTTGTGTAAAGGAAGAAGTGGTTAAGGAAGACAAAAATGTGAAATGAAAGTGTACCGTTTAAGATCTTGTGGAGACGGGTCACATCCAAGCGCGTTGAATTTTGCCGATCGAATAAAGTAAGTTTAGAAGCTTGAATAGGTTTTATCAGTTTTTCTGTAAGTTTATATAAGTTTTTACAATTTGGCTGGGTAAAATAGTGTGATTTTTTCCAAATAATCGTGATTTGTGGGAAATATTGATTTTGTTCTTTCATTCAAAGATCGCCGAAGGCTCTAAAACTTATACCGAGATGATGCTCTATGTGGAACAATGTACTGTGATCGATTTTGTTGTCTTAAAGACCGTGAGCTGGAATGGCTTCTCGTTGAGAATGCGTGAAAAACGCAAGAAGGACTTGTTTCATCATTAAAAGTTACTCCGCAAACAAGTAGAAATTGTTCATGTGTTAGGCATGTGCTAGAAATTGCTCACAAGTAACAACCTTAGGTTCCTTATCATTAGAAGCAAAAGATGTTGAGTGTCTGCGCCAGCGGAGGATGTGAAGGAGTTTCTTAACAGCCTTAAACGAGCACAGGTGCGAATAAGTGATTATACAGCATGTCGATCCTTGACTTCATATTGTCAAACCCCGCAAAAACGATTTGGAATCGCTCAAACTGGAAGTCCTTTTTCACCAACCCAACTATTGCGCTATTCGACGGAAAGCTGTTGCGCTCGATACCGCATGGTTTGGCTGATAAGCATTCCCGCTAATGCGAGGACATCAAAAAGCTGCTCGATTCAATGGAAGCCTCAAAAGATGAACGTTTTTACCTTCAAAGGATTCGAACTTTCTTAAAAAAAGAAAAAAATTTGTAATGAACGAGGGCAATACTTTGAATGATTAATTCATAATAATTTCCCCGAAAAATGCATTTTCCAAAAAATTAGCCCACCTATTATGCATCGTTATTTGCTTTCTAGTTTCCCGATTGTTTTCATTCAAACAATTCACAACCAATTAAAATGTTAACTGGCCATCAAATATCTTCACAAAACCAAAATGCAAAACTTAATCGTATCTCGTTTACCTCATCAAAATTCGCAGATTAGAAAATCGACTTGAACGCAAATTGCAAACATATTGAAAAAAAAGTCTAGAATCATGTATTTTCCACTGATTGCGCAACCAACGAATAAATGGCTGAAACGATGAGGATTTTCCTTGGCAACGTGAACACAATTTGTCCAGGAGGACGCTCTATTTTTCATTCAATCCACTCTTGCTCTTTACCTTCCCATTTTCATTCGTATCAATTTTATCTATAGCAAAACAGATACTGAAGTATTGATTTTTAAGCTGGATTTCAGACGTGAATACTTGACTAGCAAAAACGAACGTTTCCTTCCTGTGGTTGTGGTGGTTGAAGTGGATGCACGAAATGGCATTGGATACATCGGCAGTTAAGAAAACCACCCATTACCATGTTAATTCTATAATGAATACATTATTGCCTGTCTGACCCGAATTTGTTTCTGTCGGAAGCAAAGATTACGACTTTCGTATGCTAACGTGTCGCGCGCAAGGAAACGCTATCGCGTCGCTCTTCCTTGCTCTAAACTGAAATTTATGAGCCACATACTGTCTCATTAGGGTGCAGTTAGGGTGGGATGAGCGCTGCTAGTAATCAGTTGCATGACTTTGTTGAGTTATGTCATGACCATGTTAGTAGGGAAGGTCCAACCCTTATTTTGGAAACAATGTTGTGTTAAAGTCACTTTGCTTTTGCTTTTGCTCCTTTTGTGCAAGGAGCTTCGATGATTATTACGTTGGGAACGTAATCGTGAGTATGACCATTAATGCATTGCAGTTACGAGCCCCAACTTTACATCACGACACTTCACAGACTTTGTATTGCATCTCTTGGGAGCGTTAAGTTGATTTTCATAGTCGTCCTGCGGAGCAATCTGCAATGTTAAAAGTTAGCATTACGACTCGTAGGACTCTTTTGAGCCAAACTAGTCTATACGTGTAGATTTTATATCGAATTGATTCGGTTTTAGATGATGATGTTCGTTTCTGATAGGAAGGAATCAAGTTCCCCCAGGAGGTTCATGTTATCTGTGGTTAATAGGTTATGGATTTTGTTGTAATGTTTGAAAAGCTTATATTTTTCCTGATTTCTGATTTCTGGTGCAGTTAAAAATGCGATGGTCTATATAATCTGTTTGCAGTAAGTGCATAGGTTCGAAGTTGTTTGCTTGGTTTTGTAGAGTCTTTCTCTGTTGTAGGCTCTGTTCGTAAAAGCCTGTTCATCGTTTTGATTGATCTTCTTGACAAATGTTGGCCATAGAACCATGGTTTGTCGCCTTTGAGGTGATGAGCCTGTTTCCAGGCGCTTTGTTGGTAGTTTTCTGTTTGTCTATTGTAATGTAACTAACCGTTACATTACATTACATAGAATTGCTTTATTCGCTCCAGTCAATTTTATTTATTAATAAACTTTTCAAATGTCAACTTCGTTGAACAATGATTCGCTTGGAAAAGTCTTGATTTGTCGCTGAATTTCTTTCGATTGTATCAAGTAAAGGCAAGAAATAAAAGCTGACGTACATGCCGATAATTTTCTAAGGAAAATTTCCGCGAGAAAAACGAAACGCAACAATTCTCACCATTGAAAACTTCGAGACAAGTCAGTCAAGAACAAAGAAAAAAATCCTGACTCATCCAAAGATGATTAAAATGAAAAAACAACTCCAAAGAGCAAGGCAATTCAGAAAAAAAATGCTCATTGCAGTTGGTACAATGTAAGCCAGAATTATTTGATCTCTTTTTAAGTGAGAATTCACTGAAACCGCAATTTCAATGGATATCAATTTGCAACAAAACACAGGTAATTTTTAAGGTTGCCTCAAAAATCAAAATTCGAGTATGAAAAGAAACCAACACTGATATCTATCGCTCCTACGGAATCGAGTTAAAAGCAGAAAAGTTTCTGCACGTAAATTTATTTAGCTTGCGCGAAAATTCGGCCGCTGGCAGTCGAATTAAAATTAAATTTCTAAAATGTTCAAGCTGGAACACTTTATTCTTTAAAAATATCTATCAGAACAGCATCACTGGTTGTCTTCAAGTCAGCCAGACAAGCCATGAAGACGAATAAGGTCCCTCACAACTGACATATATGTCCAACACGGAAGAAACTCACCTTTTTGTTCAAGGCTTTGGATTGCTGGAAGGATACTATTGACCTTCTTCAAATGCTAAAGCGAGCTAATCAATGATTTTTTGATTTTTTTTTAACAAGGGAACGACAGGAAGTAAAATATGCCTGCCACACTATCTGCTATCAATTCTCCGTAATTGCAGTCCAAACGCTCTGCATTAAATCCAAAAATAATACCTCCAAAATTAGTGCTTCCAACAGTAGTAGCCTTCAAACAAAAAGAAAGTTGACCTTTGTTGCAAATGTCAGCCAGTTATTCCACTGTGAATTGCGCGATGCAGCAATGCTGCGTAAAAAGTATAAATAGTGCTTGGTGAACTGGGGGTGCTTTCTTATCCAGCATTGTAACCAGTATAGTGTAATTAATGAAAAGTTCTGACAGTTTGGAGATAAATAAAGTTAAAAGATATATGAATACGTATAAATAAAGCGAGCTTTTTACAATAGAGAGCTTTACAGTTGAATGACATAGTTGAGTGGGGAAGATGCGGTGGCCGCCTATCTGAAGTATATGTGATTTATTATATATATGTGAGAATACTTTATCCGATTAAAAATAAATGTGAATCAATGTTAAAGAGAGTGTTTATGACCTTTTTCCGCACCTTCGACTTTATACCGTCCCTTCAAAAAGTTTTCCTCATAATACCTATGCATCTGGGAATTTCCCTTTAGATAACGTAAGATTGGTTGTTGGTTCTTGCCCTTAGCGCATAGACCTGACAACGCTATTGTGTCGCGGATTTCTCCGATATCAGTATACTGTAATAAAGTTTCATCGGAGCAAATTCATGCACACTGCATACCTCCAAGGCACGTCAAACCTGGGATAAAATTTGCATGCACTGCGAAGGATTCAAAGAAAAAATAAAATAAAGGAGCTGATAATCAGCTAGTTCTTATTATTATTTGTTCTAGTTCACCGCTTTGATTCCTTAATCGAAAATTTGGGGAAAATTTAAACTCCACGCTTAACTTTTTTAAACAACTTTTAGACGAGCAACCTTTTTTTCAAAATTATTTTACTTTCGGCCAGACAAGTTCTGAATACACCACAAAACACAATAAACCACTTTCCCTTAGATTGGCTTCGCACCTCTCAATCAGCGTCAACTCAATCGTAGCATTCGAAATACGCGAATTATTTATCAGAAACAGGTGATGACATTCTATGTCAATTCACGGCATGAATTGGCTTTCGAAGATTTGAAATTCTATGAGAAATGACAGGATAAAATGTGAATTGGTACATGGCACTTGGATATCAATAAGAGAGCCGCATTTTTTCCTAATAGTTAATAACATTAAATTTTAAAAATTTGATATAATTTGATGTTGCGGCTTTCAAAATGCATATGAAAGTTGGGAACAACCTCGTTGATACCTGACCCTATGCTTAAATTCTTGGTTGAAATCCTCAAATAGTTGCTGGAATGGTGAATAACAGGGAACCAAGTTTTTTCAAATTACTTTTTCGAAAAAATTTTTCCAAAATTTTCCTCTATAAATTTGAGTTTCCACCCGTGAGGGAAAAAATTCATACTAGGATATCTGCATTGCTGATGCAAGACAAACACTTCATTATTGCAACCCTCAAAGGAAACTTAAAGTGCTACATTATGATGTCAGTGATTAAACATCCAAGGTATGATGTTTCCGCATTCCGATTAGACAGAAAAATCAAAAACTCTTCAAAAAACCGATTTGGCAAAGATTGAAAGAAAATTTAACCAAGATTATCAATAGGGACGTCTGTTTTTTAATGATGGAAACGCGCGGTTCCCGTTGATAGGAACTTAACCAAAGATGAAACAGATTTATATTTGTCGAAGTTGGTAAGAGTGACATTCGAAAGAATTGAGAGGGTGACTCCGAGTATCGTAACAACGTGGAAAGGTTAAGTCGAAGTGTTTACCATGAACGATTGCCGTTAAGGTCTAATTTCACTGTCTCTATAAACGCGGTCGAAGCAATGTGCCAACCACCATCCGCTTGATCTGAAACAAGTTTTAGCCTTGGTTCTCGGGTTTGCTTAAGGTATCTGGACGTCCAAATACCACTGGTTCATTCTGAGGATACTTTCAATCCTTAGAAACTACAACCACCTTAGGAATTACAACCACATTTCAGTCTAGATAAGCTCCTTACCGTGCGGCGGGCAGACAGTAACATTTCATGAGCGTTCTTCCATAGTTCAGATAAACCTCTGATCGAGTTGAATTTCTCTGCAACCCGAGAAAAACTCTCGGTTTTTGTTGCACACAGGCGGGTCTGATTTCCCTTCCTCAAATCTCGAGTAAGTGGGGACGGCACCCTTAAAGACTGAAAAGACTTAGTCGTAGCACAGACTAATCAGCCCCCTTGCGTCATCCGGAATACTAGTCTACAACCATGAAAACATGTCATAAAAACATAAATAACCATTTTTAAAACTTCAACATAAATGCGCTCATAAAACGACATTCTTGAAACTAATATTAGCAAATATACAAGTCACACATCATCGGTGATTTATGTTACTAACCACGTTATACTTCACATGGTCGACATATGACATAACACTAAGTCAGTAACATATAGTTTATGAGGTCACCTGCCTGCATTGCGACTGTACACAACAAACAACTTTGAGAATTGATCGTTCATCACTACTGCTTCAACTTGCAAATCTATTTACATCCAGTTACTCTTTTATTGAGTTCTCTTCTTACTTTTTAGTCCGGTCTTATCCTCAGTCAGCTCTCATCGCTTATTCTTCTGCCAATCATCACCACTGCCCATAGGTCTGGCATTCTTCTGAGGAGAATGCCTCTGGTTGTAAGTGTTTTAGAACCCACATTAGTGACTCCATCTATACCTATGTCAGTTTTTCAATTCTTAGGTACATCATAGTTTCTCAGTTCATTTGTCATTGGTTCAACGTTGCCACATTCCAGACGAAACGACCACAAGACTGCACAACATTGCAGGTCAGCCTCAAGTCCGAGGTTTCCACCTCATCGGCAAAAACACACTCCCACCACTCCCTCGTACTTTTTACCGGCGTAGGATGATCATAATAGAGCCGCAAAGTGAGCTCACACCAAGGCGGGGTAACATGGAAGGATATAAAACTCCAGCCCTTTAAATATTGAAAATTGATTCTCACGCGCGTCAATAAATCCGTTTATTCTGCAGGAGTTAAGTCAATAACCGATGCGCAGAGTAACTAATTGGTGTTCAGTTCAAGTAAACAGGATCCAGGTGACGTGTTCACAAATTTCTTGGAAAAAGTCAGTAGCAAATGACTTGGATTTTGAAGTCAAACCTTCTTGACTAGGCAGGTTTCAAAACGATTTTGATAACACGAAATAATAATAGAAGTAGGATTGATAGCGATGAAATAGATAAGTTGCTCTTCTAATCGTACGGCATTCAGAATAAGGTTATGTACCGAACCCTGAAGCCGGGACCCAACGAGTCGACGACTCAAAATTCAGTTTGAATAACGATTTCATGCTTCATTTCAACTAGACATCAAACCATATACTGGGATGTTATGTAATGCATTATTTCAACAACTATTAGGACTTGTTTCTCATATATTGTAGTAAATCGAGGGGCTACTATTCCAAAAGTAGGGCTTCGACATTTTTCTAGGGTGAGTTTGAAAAATTATTGCACCTTGTTCAAGATATTGTTGAATTCGTATTTCCGAAACTAGTCGAAAAGGGACAAAATGTCCATGATTGTGGAGAAAGAAAAGGACGATGACTGCCACAAGAGTAACCGCCAAATAAGCTTGCTGCCAATCATCAGCAAGGTATTGGAAGTCATATTCAACCAGGCAATGAATGCTATAATCGATAAATATGAGCTGATTACGGAAGGGCAATTTTGGGTTCCGAGCCTTACATTCGACTATACGCTTTTCTTTTGTGATTGACAAGTGCCATGAGTGAGGAAATTTCAGCAACAACAGTCTACTCGACTGATCATCAAGCACTTCCCTGTCACCATGCGTCAGAAGCTTATCAAATAAATTTTTATTTTTTGTCGAAACTTGAAATCATCAAATCGCATCGGGCAAGTTCTCTTTTTCTTGACAGTTTGGCGCCTTTCTCCTTTTGAAGCCGAAAGGAGCGAACTAGCTGAAGGATACTAGGAAAGTTTCCCTTCTACTTTCCTCTTCTAACGAGCAGGTCAAGCATGATGTGTCACAAAGTTTGGATTTTTTTTAAAGGTATGATCACATCTACCAGGCTTTACAGAGAGTTTACCAATTTCCTTGAAAAATGGAGCTCGGTCTTTTCTTCACCGTGAGCGTTTGAATAAGCTAGGCCAGGTGTTGTCCACGCTCCCCAAATAGAGCATCTAGTTATCAGGTTGCATTTCTCCCAGCTTGTGCCGGTTAGTCCGGGAAAACGCATGCCCACTCAGCAGCCGATGGTATACGGTTTTACCATGTACTTAACTAATCCGTGACTATACGTGGTGTCATGAAAGTTACCGCAGACTTAAGTCAAAAACTAACAACGAGGTTTAAGTTAGAGAATCTCTTTTTTATATGGATCATCTTTATCAACATACGTACTATAACGAAAAATGTTAAATTCATGCATACTAAACCGCATGTGCATGGCATTTCGGAGACTCTTCCTGTCAAGCTATATTGCTCAAAAGGTCTAAATTATCTTTTACCAGCCTTTAAAATTTGAATAAAACCTGATACGGAATGGACGCATAACATCTACCATAAAGTTCTGTCCGATAGAGTCACTTCAAGTTTCAATCCATATGCACTTGTTAGATTGAGACATATATGACTATCTCTCTTTATCGTTACATTAACACACATGTATGCTCAGTTAAAAAATTGAACAAGGACATCTCATGTCATTATTAAGAGAAACGCGATCGTGAAAATACGAGTACTTGATGGAACGTACAGAAGATGGTATGCATAATTTGAAGCAAGTGATTTCGAACTTAGTGCCTTCTTTGATCGATGACGACAATTATCAAGACTATGACAGAGCAAGATTTCTTTATGACAATATCGGAGATTGCAGAGAAACTGGATACAACTCATCAAACCGTTCCCGACCATAATCGGAGGCTAGGATTGGTCTATAAATATTCTAAATGGATGCCTCATCAGTTAAGTGAGAAAAATTTGAACGATTGGGACGTCATATTCATATCTCTGTTTTCTCGGGGCAAAAACGAATCTTTCTTGGACAGGATGGTAACTGGTGAAGAAAAATTGATTATATACGAAAACATCGTGAGCAGAAGACCATATTGCGAGTTCGAACAGCCTGCCCCCTCCATTCGTATGCCAATCTTAAACCTAAAAATGATAACTTTGTGAATATGGTAAGACATCCAAGGATCAGTACATTATGCTCTTTGAAACATAATGAAAAGCCAAATTCGGAGAGATACTCTAAGCAAATGGATGATTTAAATAAATCAATAAGGGGAAAGAGGCCGGCGATGTTCAAAAGGAAGCACTTCATACTGGATCGTTAAAATGCCAGACCACATTTTGCCTTGGCAACTCGTCAGGAAATCGCAAAGATAGGCTGGGAAGTTCTGTCACATCCACCATAATTCCTAGATCTCGCTTTGAGTTCTTCACCTCGAAAAATAAATCCGTTTTTAAAAATGGCATTTACAAGTTTGCATCTGGCTGACAAAAAGTCATCAAAATCGCTGGAATGTATCCAGATTGTGCATTTTACTTTCGAATCAAAAACAGACAGGTCTTTTCGCTAACACGTCGAAAAAAACTCACATTCAAATGGTATTTCACATTACTTTCCCAGATGCATGTTTATTTGCAAGCAAAGATTGTTTGAGATAGGATGGAAGATGACAGTGCGGTGAGAAACGCAAAAAAGTTTTCTTAAATTTTTCTTTTCAAACACTGATAACTAGTGACAATCAATACTTTAGGCTGAGCCATTTAAGATTTTGAACTCAGCTAAGAGTGTGCAAGAGCACAGCCGCAATGTTTCCAATTGAGCGCACTGGAAAAACTTGTTTTGTCTAACAAAACCCAGATTCTCTCAAACTCGCTTCATAAATCGATAAACGAACCGCGATTTTGCAACCCTTATCAATTTACATCAATTTCTTAGAATTTAAATAGAAACCTTACCTACATATTTAGAAATAAGTTTTTGACATTACGTAACTTTGTTCAAGCAAAAAGGGAACTATGTCATGAATTTCGAACATAAATTGAATTTCTGCCTTATCCAAAATGTCATCAAACCTTCCAACCTAAAATAACTCAAAGTTCTAGTTCCAAGCGTTAGATGTCCCAACCTGTCCCAGCCATAACACTGTAGTGTCACGGAATACATTCTCGTGTATAAAATGCAAATATAATAGGTTTATATACGCAAGTTTATTTGTAGTGCTCAACTCAGACTGTTGTCATCGACTCTCGATTAGTTTTTATGTTTTCCGCTGTTTATTTCCTGGTTTAACATCGCACGCGGGCCCTACTTACGGTATAGGCCGAAATACAATACTGCGAGACGGCGATGCGAGAGCGCGACGAGAGTCTCGCAGCAAAAGTCAAGCCGTTTTTGTAATATGCATTTGTATACAACAACGTACAATGATTGCGATGCGTCGATGCGAGGCGAGAAATATTCGGAAAAGCTAAAGTTCCACGCAACGAGGTGCGTGATGTTTGTCAGATGCTCTATGGCGCTTAAATGAAATTTGAAATTCAAACGTCTTAATTACTTTTCAAGTGCTAGGGTTATTCGGAATGAATTTTGAATGAAAATTTCGTGCATCCTTGTTGAGGAATTCGCCAAACGAAGGAAAATTCCAAATTCAAATTTTTAAAAAATCAATAACAATTCTATTCAAATTTCATTTGAAACGTCACCAATTTGACATTTGTCATATGAATATTATTCTTGCTCGGATCGCATGCATTGTAAATTGAATGCGTTGCGCGACGATGAGCGAGAATCGCATCGCGCTCTCGCATCGCCGTCACGCAGTATTGTATCTGGGCTTTATCTCATAGCAGTCCTCCTCGAGTGACAACGACATTAACATTGACATTGTCACCTGATTTGTTTTTGGTTTTGGTCGTTGATGAGTTCTGGGAACTGTAAGTCAATTGTAGTTTGCTGTTTGATGTGTTGATTCAGTTTGGATGCAAATGATATGCTGCCTATCATTTTACAAATGAGCCAGTTTCAGTCAATCTATGGATGTGGTAATCGGTTTAATTCCTGTTCGTATTTTTAAATACGTTCGATAAGGAGTTCGGCTACTGAATCAGGACCGCTATATAGCCGCCTTTGCGATTTCCTTCCAGATCCTTGTCTGCTGAGCATATGGCAGCATTTGGACAGGTCTTTTTAAACGATGACGCTTCGTTGTGATGTGCGGCAGATGTTGGCTATAGTTTTTAGGTTTTCCGTCGAAACTTTTCAGTGAAAATATGCGGGTACTCAGAAAACGAATCAATGATGAAAAAGTCTGCTGGTAAACTTGAACGTCTCTTTGAAATATGTTCTCAAACATAAATTTTTGTTTTATGGTTGGGAGGTGAAGGCTATTTACGCTCTGAGTGTTGGAATCCCGGTGGCAACCAAACTACCGACTAACCACATCCCCTGTTACACCGAGAACTTAGCCTCGAACTGTTTGGCATATTACTTCGGACTAGGCCTCATTAGTCGTCGCCTAGCGACGCTTTCTGGGTAATGGAAATCCCTCTTTCAGCACGGATAGATGGGAAGGAAGAGGATTGTTGTCGGAGAGATCCAGTGGTACTATTAGGTTTGAGAAAGATCCCCCTACCGTCTGGCGGCGCTATTGTCGTCTGGCGGGGCAGACGGAAGGGGGATCTCTCTCAAACCTAGTAGTACCGCTGGTAGCACGTTGATCCAATGTGACGACTCATGGCACATTACTGTAGGCTTCAATGAACGTTAGTATCCTTCGATGATTTCATTAAAAGTAGGGTGATACGCTGTGGTCAGGATCCGATTGCAGAACTGGGCACCTTGGTCGGTAGTTATTTTTTCTGGAGTCTCATTCTTCCTACCAAGCTCGGGAAAAATGCTGAAGAGATTGTATCCGCAGTGATATCTTCTAAAGGAATCACCTCCGGCCATCGAGAAAATCGATTTTTCAGCGTTAGAATACACGTGTATCCATATGATGATGGAAGTGGGCTCACAATGTCTGCGTGAATGTGCTGGAAGCGCCGATTCGTAGATGCGAAGTTCAATGGCACCAGGGCGACATATCGATGATCTTTTGATCGCTGGCACGCTCTTCAATTCCTAGAAAACGCAACTATTTCCATTTTCGTACCTGGCCACACGCACTTGCTTTAGAGAAATTCGCACGTAGCTTTTCCGCTGTGAAAATTCATGGAGTTGTATAAACTTTCTGGAGTATATGCTCATGTATTTCACAGAGATGTATCGCAATATAAAACATGCCCACATCCTAATGGACACAGTTTTAGTTCTAAGGACGTGCTAGTGTTGAGGAGACCTTCCAACCAAAAGTCGTTCATTTGCTGTTTCGCAATCTCCTCTGCACTTTGTATTTTCAATTCAACGAACGCGTCGATCCTTGACAGTCCATCGGCTACAATATTCCGTGATCTTGATTAGATTAGATTTATTAGGTCGAAAACTGGCTGATATATTCCAATCGGCAGTGGAATAGCTTTGTCCGAATGTTCTGCAAAGGCGGAAGCTAAAGGTTTGTGGGCAATTTCATTCGAAAAAGTCCTTTCTCGAGCATGTGTCTGATGTTTTTAGTAGATTCGTCGGTGGGTAATAACTCTGTTTCAAACGTGTTGTACCTTTTTGGCGCTGAAATCAATTTTTTCGATTGCATCTTTGCGTTAGGAGATAACTTTAGTATAGCTTGAGAGAAGTTCGCGGAATTTATTGTCCTTTGCCAAAATCTTTATGGTGTTACACACTGTTGAGATTGAAAAATGAAAAATGTGTTACCACCCAATAATCGTTTACTGTATTAATCCACCAATAAATTGATAGTACGTGGGAAATTTGCCCGGAGGGTGGGACTCGCCACGTCAACAATATGGGAGAACCAATTCATCGGACGTTGTAATCTAAAATAAAACTTCATAAGCCGCTCACCGTACGTCATGATCGAGGCGTTATTTGCCAATTGCTTGCATATAGTTTTAGAGACGCTGGTAACTTACGAATTCAGTATCATGGGATATCAACTAGAAAAAGGACTCGACTACAACGTTCTCTTATGAGTAAGCGGTTTAAATGTTGGTTATCGCCATTCACCGCGTATGATGACGAACACTTTAGTTAACCGTCGTGCACAGTTTTCAACACTTTTGCGCTTTGCCACTTTGCCACAAAATTTTATTTGCCATTTAAACTGATGCATCGGTTCCGATTCTTAACGTCACCATAAAAATTGCACGTACTCGCGATGGTGAATGACATAGCCGAAGAACACGCACGGCGTTCTTGCCAAGATGATTTCTGGCATTTCATCTCTCGGCACAATTGAGATCTTTTTTTTCTCCGAGTTCTAACTCTGTCACCACTTTGGCCTTGGGTCTATTTTTCGGGTAAGTCGGCGCACTACTGGTATGAGTGCTGTTACAACGGTACCTTACAAAACCGGAAAATTTATTCGCGCATAAATTCATGCTGAGTGAACTAGTCTTCGCAATGTCTTCATCACCTTCATCGTTTATTTGACATGCTTCCTGTCTTGCAAAGCGCATTTTATTTGCTACCTGAGCTATTCGTATCTATATCATCGAGATGCCTCTCCAAATGCGAGTGCCATTTTAATAATTTTGCTATGGTCGAAATTAATGGGATATGGGCTGTATTGAAATCGCATTGGGAGTTATGTCCCGGCGAGCCAAAGTACTTTGAAATCACCATTTACGAATTCCTCAAGAGATGTATTGAGGACATTGAGACTTATTCCACAACTTGCTTCACACTTCCCAAAACACTCGGGTATTCAGACATGAATCACTACGTCTTTGATTCCGTCGGTGTCCCGATTCTTTGACATGTTCTTCGTTCCTGGCCACATCACTGGCGATAGAGATTGATTGCGTGTGTTGAAATTGATAGATCTAACACGCAAAACTGTAAGAATGAATCATCTAATTTTGAAATATTAGGCGTTAGGATTTTTTGCTCTACAAGTTCTCTTAGTTAACTATTGCTACATGGTCGTGTTCTATTTGTTGCATATTTGTTTTTGTTTTTTGTTACTCATAAGCAACAGGTATACTTTTGAAAAAGGATATGATGGTTATTGCTCATTACAGTCAAGATCATTGTGAAAATAAAATATTGAAGTTCAAACAATAAGTTAAATTTATTTTTTCTTGTTTTTGCTAATTTATCTTTAATGATTTTCAGTAGCCTTTCATTATTTACAAAACATTCTAAGCTCAAAATCCTTAATCGTTTCGGAATTTTTATAAAGCTTCATAGTAGTAAAGCTTGCAGTATTTAAGCCACATATTTTTCAAAACCAAAACTAGATTGCTTGCAATCAACTACTACTACTGCATTCATGCATTTTTGTAAGCCAAACCCCCAAGCAAACAGCTTATATTGAAAATATCCTTGGTCGTGCTATTTTTCATTTTGATTTTTTCTATGATTTTTTCAAAAGACTTACGGAACGTCATGCACGACATACTCTGCCTTGAGGGTCACTACCCACTTCGAAAGATGAAGTATCTCCTGGTAATATATTGCGAACCATCTCCTGCATTTTCTTCGAAGATTCAAGTTCATCGTCACATTTTGTACTAACAGCGTTCATGTGTAGATGCTGAGATTGTATATGAGTGCTATTGCCATGTGAATGATGCAGAAGCCACGTTGAAATTAGAAGACGATTTATTGTTCATGCTTGTATATAATTCTTCGCACTTGATTAAGAGGACGATGTCATCTCTCTAGAGCTCAATGGCTTTTAATTAAGTTGACTCTTCTTAATTAGAATGCGATGAATTATATGGATAATATGGTAGTCAGACGATTAAGGAGATGTTCAGGTGATATATTATGCATGTGAATGGTCCACCTGGAATTGAGTGTACCTGTTAATATATACAGCACAGTAGCAGAAGCCAATCTGGATGTTATGCGTAATGGCAGTCAGTAGTTATCGAGTTATCGGGCCCCTTTTAATGAATGTCAAGCTTTGAAGGACTTCCATAACTACCAGTAGGTTACCAGTAGCAATATCATCATTCAGCTGTAAGTCTTATCGTCTTCCTTCCAAAATTTTGATCGCCTGTTGCAAGACAGACCAGATGTCAGCTTCTACTAAGTCTTATAGTCGTGACATTTTCTTCCTGCAAATAAAACGTTTTTCTCTAATCATCCCGCAGATATCAGCAAATCCCGCAGGTATAATGTTTCATATCATGATTGTTACAGGTCATTATTTTTTCTTCAGCCATCAAATACGTCCCTTTACCCATTCCATTCATAAAACTGAAGTGAAAGTGAACAAATTCTCAAAAAATCACTGCAAGCTTCATTACAACACTCCAAAATGTTGCTTTTCCACATTCCTTTACACTATCGTATTGTATTTCCGTATAACTGCGTTTAAGTAAATTATGCGCATTGTATAAATGAAGTCGAAGTGTTCAACGTGAGTACTTGCCACCATCCTTACCTCACGGTCTCAAAAGACTTGATTTGATGAATTAACCAACGCCCTTCATTAAAAATGAGGTGCCAGTACACAGAAATATACGAAACCAAAATTACACTGGTTGGTACTCAAAAACCAACTACTTTCTAGCCACTTCGCAAACCACATCGTTTCAGCCAGGATAGGTTTCTTACAGTGTAGGAGGATGACAGTAACCTGTCATGGGCCCCACACTACCCGTGGTACAGATCCAAGCTACCAATATGCTACACGTTCCTATTTCGATGTGTTGGTGACCCAGTAGCCCAAGGAAAGCAGTACAATGACGAGAGTAGGTTAAGACAAGACATTAAGACAGTAACGTCACCAGGGCTAGGGCACGGGCACTTAATAGTGACAACATTAAGAAACTAGCAGACTGCAACAGAACCCGCATTTCCCCGCGTATCGGAAGGCATTACGCGCAAATCCGTTGATCCTCTGAAAGGCATCCTCATCTAGCAACGCATCCCCAACATCTTCTGGGGTTCTCAAGACATCAATACCCCGCATAACACGTAGGCCAGCATACGCACGGCAGTCGAACAAGACATGTTGCGAAGTCTCACTCTCCACACCACACAACAGACACCCTCGATAAAAACCAATACCATGACTACACAACCATTTATTAAAACTACCATATCCAGTTAGTACACCCTAACTCCAAATAAAAATCACAATTCAACATTTTCGACGCAGCGATCACATCTGTTAGAAACCGATACGTGGTAGGCCCCTCCGCGCATGCATTCCGTCTGGATTGCCGTTCAGCAATCAACACCTCTTCCAATATTCCACGAATAGCGGCCCGACTTAGTCCATTAGGATTAGTCCCGATACTCACCCAAGAGAAGCCCTACCGCATTCTGTAAATCAGTCCTCTACGGATGATTTCCAAATCCAACGATGGGACCTCCTTGAGGACCTGCAAAGCACTAGTCGAAACTGTGTGACAAACACGCAGGGATGCAATTAGCACCGCTCTCTGACCACGCGCAATAAGCGTCCTGCCAGTAGCACTCATCGCACCTTCAAGAAGTATATGAGAGCCGTATGTCGCTACCGCAACTAACAACACATAGTAAACTTTCTTGAGAGCTTCCCGGCGCAACCCCAGTCCTTTCTGCACACTCTACGCAACATTGAGGCTAGCTGCTTGAGGCGTTCCCTTTCCCACCTAAAGTGGTGCGAAAAGGTCAGTCTCTCGCCCATACGAATTCCCAGGTATGTTACCGAAGTCACATACTTAAGAGCACGTCCCTCATATCTCACCGAAGGTGGCTGACTCAGGCTGAGTACTCGTTTCAGGAGCATCAACGACGTCTTTTCAACAGAGACGGTCAGCCCTACTCCACCACACTATCCTTCTAAGACACAGCCATGCATTGCATAGCAACATCTTCCAACTGCCTACGATTTCCACCCTCAACCAACACAAGCAAGACATCAGCAAACGCACACACATAACATTCAGTCAGCAGATCATCCATTACTAGGTTCCATATAAGTAGTCCAGCAATGTATCCCTGCGGACAACCCTTCTCTACCGACATATTGACAACATCACATGTTCCCTGCACAAACGCCGACCTGCCAGAAAAGTAGCTCTTCCAGCTTCTAGAGGCCAATATCCCTACAGCCTACCGACACCAGTTTGGCTAAAATGGTGGGCCAGCTAAGGTTATCAAAGCATTGATTGTTTGAAATCAAAGATCAAATGTAAAACGTATTTATGACGGCTTGCTCGAATCTTAGAGAGAACTTGAAGAGAAATGAAGCCATGCATAACTAGTGCAACGCCTGCCTCGAAAACCATACTGCCTTTTCGACAATGAGCCAGAAACCAGCCTTTTGAGTCCCTTGGACCATCACCCGCTCCAACACTTTACCAAGCGATTGAAGCAAGGAAATGCCCCGATAGAACCCATGAAGGGTTGGATCTTTATCCGGCGACTTAAGCAGTATTACAATATGGGCTCGCTTAAAGTCCATCGGCATGGAGTTGGTAGTCAGGTTTGGCTCGCCAGATGCTTTTACACATCTCACCAGTCACCATATCATCCCAAACAGGTGACATCGCAGCCTGCCAACACACTCGCAGCGTTGGAGGGGGGGGGGGGAGTTGTCTTCTGCCCTTCAGCACCGTTAAAATGTGCAGTTTCAGTTTCCACAGCCGGAAATAAACTCGTTAACAAATTCCAACACAGTCCATCCATGTGAGCGCTGGGTTGCCATAAATGCGCATTCCACGGAATTCCCGTTTGTTACTCCCCCACGACAGAACCTATAAGCCTTCCTCCATGGATCATCAGCATTGACACTAATAAAGCACTGCCAGTGCCTTTGCTTGGTTGGAGCAAGCAGCTTGTGATTTTCCTTTACTATTCTCTTACATTCCGACCTCAACTGACTCACCGACTCCAAGTTATGACACCTGTGCTTCTGGAACTGCCTTCTGACCCGCATGACTGCTGCACGTTTGGAAGAGAGTCCCACCGTCTACCAAGCCACTCGTCCTTTTGCGCTTCTCTTCTTTTAGTGAAACAGCTTGTTATTCGCTCGCACGTAGCACCCATGTATATGCGCCACCATTTCACTGATGCAGGAAAAACTGAAGCACTGCCTCAGTGCATTCCTGCACTAGGGCTTAATATCGAACCGTATTGGGTTCGGACCCATGGCTCCAGGGGCACCTTGCTTTAGAGGTAGTAGTCACTCGTCCCCCAACCAGGCACTAGTCTCCATCAGTATCACTGAAACCATTGACCCATCAAATGGAAGACCCAGAGACTGGCCGAGGCTACTAAAAGGTGATGCGAAAGCTCGATACCCAAAGATCGCCCCACTCATAAGAAGCAGTAAAGGTGGACTGAATCGCGTGTGGAACGTGCGGGCATTTTTCCTATCCACCCCACCGTCGTTTAGGCCCTCCTGACCTGGTCATCACCACGTTAAAACTTCCTGCCAAGAGGTGTTCTAACCTGGCGAGGCTTGTGCTGATTCGCAAGGAGAAAAGGCATCCTGAGTATACATGCATATCACCTATTGTATATGCTAGACACAGCCGGGAAGTTTTTGAATCAGAGAAATATTCGCTGACATGAGTCGTGGTGCTGGGGATCTATCTCCACGACAGAATGGCTTCAGGGCAAGTTACTGCACAATCGATGCAATCGGAGAGGTAGTAAGCGCGGTCAAACGTGCGGATGCACTGCTGTCGTCGTCCTACTGGTTACCCTGGATCCTTTAAATGTATTTAACTGCCTCAGATGGATGGATATTCTAAAAATTTTTGAAAATCGTGTTCAAGCAGCAGTATATATGATGTGGGTTCTGAGGGACTATCCGAAAGACAGCAGCCTACACTATGACTCAATCGCAAGTAGCCAAAAGATGATCCTTACTTCAGATGTCGCGCAGGGCTCCATCCTCGGCGCGGATCTGTTGAACTTCTCCTGTGACAGACTGCTGAGAATTGAACTGCCGGAAGAGTCACGCTTGATTGGCTATACGGATGATGTCACGGCGTTATTCGCTCGACGCAAAGTTAACCATATGCGACTCACACTAAATATGCTAATTCGGCGAGTAACGGACAGGATCAGCGCTCACGGTTTCACGCTGGCCCTGGAAAAACCGAAGTGGGCATCCCGAATAAGAAGAGAATTCTCAGTGAAATACCTGATCGTCCTGATGGACTTGAAGATGAGTTTTCCCAAACAAATCAGGGCAGCAGCTGAAAAGGCTACAGCGCATGTTACTGCACTTACATCATTAATGGGCAACGCAGGGGGCCACAAAATCAAGGAGCTGACTTCTAATGAGCGCTGTGCAATCAGTTCTACTCTATGTGCCAAAACTATGGAGAGACGCTCTCAGCAAGGAGTTACTCCGAAATTGGCTGACATATTTGCAGAAACAAGAACCGTTGCGAAGTACAAAGGCATTTCAAACTGTTTCATCTCATCGTTCTCCTTGTGAGGGAGTAAAGAAATATTTACCTGCGCAGAAACGAAGGCAACAGAGATAAGGTAACAAGGGATAAGAGACACGCTCTTGCAGCGATTCGCTACAGGTTTGGGAGTAAGATATAAGGGGAAGGTGGATTGCACGTCTGATCCCTGACCTGAGTCCGTGTCTCAATCGAGTGCAGGGAGAGACGTGTTTTTACTTCACGCAAATCCTAAGCGGGGATCATTATTTCCGGTCTTACCTGGAAAAGATTGACAGGTCATAGTCTCCTTACTGCGTATTTTGTACAGATCAGGTGGATGCCGCCTGTCTCACAGTCTTCTCTTGCAAAAGACAGGAACCTGTTCAACGAAATAGGAGAGCTCTGCCCATAAAAAGAAAAATTTCTTTTGCAATTAAAAACATAATCTTTTTAAAACTTTATTTGACGTCTACTCATTAAATAACATGAAACGACCTGTTGTATAAACTTCGGCAGACACTTTAACCTTAACCATAACCTTAAAGATTCATATGATAACTTTGCCTTATGTAAGGGTCCTTTATCGTATATGCATCCCTTGTTAGTGACATACTTTCATCATTGATTGTTGTTCTAACGGCATTAGAGGGGTTGATAACGTAATATGCACGTGTCAGTTTTTCTCATTCTCCGGAGTGTGTTCTCTTAAATGGTATCTGTTACAGAGGCTCATACAGCCACACTAATTTTTATCTTTCAGTTCAGAATAGTTTTTGGACGTTTGGTTGACAGGATATTCCAGTATTTTATTGAAAAGACGCATTTGACGCTTCGTGAAAACATACGAAGACGCGTTTATTTCGAAGTTGTCAATTCAGTTGATGGGAATGGAGACATTCCTCCCTTAACCAAATCTTTGAATTTGTTTTCTGGATTCTCCTCTTCCTTTTGCTCTCACGTTCGATGCCCACTTTGGTTAGGAACAAAGAGAACTTCAAAGAGTACTACCACGTTAGTATTTGATGAATTTGGTATGCTGCCAATGTCCAACGGTTATGCTTTGTTGTTGTTGTCCTGATAATGTGTGCCGTCCATTTATTATCTGTTGGTTATGTCCTGTGCGTATGAGATTAGATTATTAGGTAAAAATCTTATGCCAAGATTACGGAAACGATTCGTGAACGACATATATGCCACATTCAAAAGGAAGAATTTGGCACGAACTCCAGTCACCCTCAATGGACTACACAAGGACATCAGCTTCACGTACGAAATTGAAAATAAAGGAAAACTACCGTTTTTGAATATTCTGTTGAAAAAAAAACATGGAACTTCAGAACTAGAGGTCTATAGGAAGCTATCCATAGGAGTCTAAAAACACGTTTTCAGCAATATCGTAAGGTGTCGGAAAGTACGAAACGGAGAAAAACAAAAGATTTCTGGTCAAAGTAGCGAAGCATACAACAATCTTCCTTCATGCCATCACACTGTCATCATGACGTTTCCAAAGAAAATGCAACAGAGGCCAATATTATCAGAAAGAATAGAAAGTAAAAATACGATGTCGATGAGAGGAACTCACCGCTTAATAAAGACCAAGGCAACGCTTTTTCTTCTATATTTTAGGGAGGAAACCTCATAAGACGGCCTATTTTCAAGCTTTTTTCGTGTTTTTTTTTTTTTTGAAGCGGAAGAAAAAATCAGAGCTCGATCGAAATTGAAATTGAAAAAGGCCATTTGATTTATACTTGTCACTGTATGTCATTATTTTGTATAATGATTATCATCAAAACCCGCTTAATTAGAAGCTGTTTTATGGAGATGCAACCTCCGAGTCTCTCATTGCTCTGCAAACTGGAGTCCACAATTTTAACCTAGAAGCAGTTCAAATAAATTTTTCATATAATCTACATGTATGACTCTTCGGTGAACCAAGTTTCGAGCAATAATTTTGAAAAGGGAAAATTTATGACGCGTTTGAAAAAATGATTTTGCAGTTTTTTTCTTACTTTTGTGACAAAAAAAACTTGAAAAAATACTAAATTACTTTCTTTGAATAGGGCAGCAGCTACATATGATATCGTTTCAATAACTTGCAAGTCGCAATATAAGTGTGTTGAAGGCTAACGCCAAATGGTCAAGTTATAAATCTCGTTTCCATTCTGAGTATGACCGCAGAAAGAACGCAATTAAAATAACTATTATAAATATTTAATATTTCCTTAACAAATCTTCATAAATTGGTAATATTTCTATCAGCACGTTGGGGTTTAAAGGACTAGAATGAGATTCAGGCTTGGTTCTAAGTGCCTTTTGCCACATACCAGCTATCACCGCTCGTTGGACAGTTCTCCTGTCAACCTACAAAACCACATTTGACTACTGGATCGTAATGACAAGGATCACTATCCAGAAGAGCTTTGAATAGTTGTGAACCACCAGTACCTATATTCTGACCTCAGAAACATATCTTCCATGATTCCCGCTGAGCTGACCAACATTTGTATGGTCGTGTTCTTCTTTCGAAGCTTAATATTTTTCGGAATCTTTAAGTTTAGTTTTCCACAAAGCACGTGAATGACAGAACCTTCTTTTCATTATGAGATCTGCAACTTTGCCAGTACAATAAGCAATGAGAGTCGTCACACTAAACAGCGATTTGAATCCTCTCCTCTTCTAAGTGGCATCTCCTGAAAAAAAATTAAAATACAATTCAATTCAGTTTAGTATTAACACTTGAAAATAAGAGTAAGTGTAGCACTCTTGGCTACCGATTACAATGTCTCTTAGTTCGCAATTAAACACCGTATCGGTTGTTAGTATATTTTATTACAGGCGTTCTGACAATGCCGTTCTAAGAAAGAGTCAGGTCACAAAAACGTTACCAGTACCAAGTGTAAAACTTATATCGATATCCAGATGTCGCTTCATTCGTTCGAGAATCGCAACATACGTTCCCCTTAGAATTATCAATTAGACAATTGAAACGTCACTTACTTGCTGCATGATTTTCAGGTCCCAGTATACGTTTAAAGTGCCGGTAATCTTCGCACCGTGTAGTGACAAACGGTGACGGCGTCGATTTCAGCATCTATTATAAACGCCGGCTCAAGTCCATCAATTGAGATTATTATGAGATTTTTTTTTCATCCAACATTACTTTGAATACCTTATCAGAACGTTCTATAACACGATAAGGTAATAATTAAGTTGTATTTATGCGAACGAATATGTGACTGCATGTCTTCAGATCTTTGTAAATAGAAACACGGCTTTGACAATGATGGTTCACGGGAGACGTTCGAAGGTTTATCATATCTTTTCGAAATTGTTCTACAAAGATAGGTTCGCTTCCTTGAATCATTTACTCTTCAGTTATATATAACCGCTGGAATTCGCAGCGTCGCCCCCCTACAACATTTCCATAGCGAAGCCGTCTTCTTTGTAGGTAGAACGTAAACCTAATACAACAGTTGGTAACGCTTGTATCAATGTGGTATCTTTCTGGCACATCAAAGCTGCTTTCAAGGATCGATTCAATCGTCCAATCATTCCGTTCGAGGCTGGATGTTATGCTGTCGCCCGAATGTGTTTACACTCAAGCAGCTTAGTCAGTCTGTAGTTACGTGTGTGGTTCCGAACGTCTGAAATTAACGCGAAGAACAAACTCAACTGCTTTCGTTGTCTTATCTCTAACTTTATTTCTACTCAACTGTCGCTTATCCTTTACAATACATTTGCTTTTATACTTATGTCTAATCGCTAACTAAACAAATATTAATACGTGTTTTCGCGCTTTTCAAATCTTATCTATTTAAGATACATCATCTAATTGTAAAATTAACATCTTCTTTGTTCGTTTCAAATCTTACTTTAAATAAACATTACTTTGACCTTTTTCACGTTAGTATTCTAAAAGGCTATTCTAACAAGATTGTATGAAACATCTGGTAATGATTTACATGTTTTTATTATGCTGTTGGTTTGTTTACATAACTCTTTGAACCGACATGGAATCAAATTGATTTCCACGATCTGTTGACGAAATTCTCGGAGTTCCGATTCGCGGGACCCAGTTGGTGTAAAAGCTTAATGCAACCACCTCAGCTAGTATGTAGACGATTGGCACTGTTTCTGTTCATCGCGACGTTCTGTCGATCATTGTAAGAACGTATGAGTAATTATTAACAACAGATAACGCTTCCACTAAGTCAATATGGACGTGGTCGAAGCGTTTATTATGTGCCGTGAAATGAAGTTGAAGGATCGTAACGTGTCGATATCCTTTCTCATATTTGGCCAGACAATTCTTTTTCGTAACAAACGACTGGCTGTTTTTTCACTTGGATGCGATTATCGATGTAAAGAATTAAATGATTGAACGGTTCCTGTTGACATATCGCAGTAAAGGTAATTTCCTTGTGTCCTTAGTTGTTTTAGGTCCAATAAAGGTTATGTATTCAACAACCATTTAATTCGTCGTCGTTCTCCTGTTCGCAAGCTACGTCTGTTAGGTCTATTGAGGTCTTTTCAGTATTTGCGCTAAGTCGCGACAGAGCATCACGACAGAGTCTCCTTTGACGTGTATTATGTCGGTGGTATATTGCGATATATATTCTAACTGGCGCATTTGCCGATATGATAATACTTGGTTAAACACGTAACATAATGGCTTATGATATATTCTAAATATGAATTACTGTCCTATTCGATCACGGAAACTTTTGATTGCAGAGTAGATGGCGAGCAACTCCTTGTCGTAAATGCTATAATTTAGTAGCATTTCTTTAAACTTCTTCCTGAAGAAACCAAGTGGCTGTGATTTATTGTTTAAAAACTGCTCCAAACTTCCCCCATCGCAAAATTCGAAGCATCTGTTCTGAAAGTCAAAGGTGCATCTTTTGCACCCACAACAGCTTGTTTTTTTCGAATGCATCGATCGATTTTAAGAGACGCATGTAGGAATCCGTGTAGAGGCGCAAGGATTTCTGCAGCATTTTTCAAAAATTTCCGATAGAAGTTCAACATTCCTATATATTTTCTTAGTTTGTGAATCGTAGGTGGCTTTTCGTATTTCAGAATTATGTCTACCTTCTCAGGTAAAGGCTTGATTCCATCCTTTTTAGCTTTGAATCTTAGATATTTTACTATTGATTGTCCAAATTTGTACTTTGAAGGATTTATTTTCATGCCGTATTCTTGAAATCGTTGAAATATTGCTCGAATGTGATCTGTATATTCTCCTTCCGACTTCAATGCCACAATTATGTCAACCAAATAGTCGAAGCAGCAGTCAAAACTCGATAGTAAGATATCGATGCATAGCTGAAAGGTCTGAGCTGCGTTCATGATTCCAAAAGAGATTTTTAGGAACTCAAAAACACCAAACGGTGTTATCATGGCTGTTTTTTTTTCAATATTCTCTTCCGCCACTGGAACTTGATGATAGACGCGGATGAGGTCGATAGTCGAGAATATAGTTTTTCCGTAGAAACTATGGTTAGAATCTTCAACATCGAGCTGGAATGGTTTCTGCGTTCAATCTCCTGTAACCGCCACATGGTCCCCATTCTACTGATTGCGTCAGAACCAAATCAAGAGGACTGGCCCATTGGCTGATGAAGGTCGACATATGCCATGAATTTGAATGCCATTTTAGCACATTAGTATTTATCCTGAGGTAAGCGACGAGCTTTTTCAGCGATGGGAGGTCCTTTGGTGAGAATATGATGTTTGAGCGTCGTATCACGCGTTATAGTAACAGCTGCTGGGTTTATATTACCCAGAAACTCAAATGGGGTTCAGTAAAATTGTGTTCCTGTTTTGATCATTTTTATCGAACTCGGAAAACCATTTAGAATTATTGCGTTTGTATGTTGATTTGTATTGCTGTCTACCAGTCGCTTCCGCTTTACGTCTCCCAGCAAGTTGAAATGTCGTAGGGAATCGGCTCCCAGAATTGGTTGTTTCACAGCAGCGATGCAAAACGGCCATTCACAACTTCGTCGGAAACTCAAGTCTAGCGACAGAATTTTATTTTCTATAAGTTTCGATTGTTTCACCCGTTTGCTGCATACAGTTTTCTTTCCGTTTTCTAAAGTTGTCCATGACACGGAATAATTGAAACTTCCGCACCTGTTCCCTAAGAATACCTTTCCCATATTTTTCTCGCTGATGGTTAAACGGTTCTTTTCGTGGACCTCACCGCTGACCGTCTCTGATGATGACGCAGTTGATATCACTGCCGCTGACAATGTCAAGGCTTTCGGCAGCGAGTTGATTTTTCCCCGTAAATTAGATGATAGTAACAAATCTGTGTTGTTTTTTCTTTCTGCGTATCCGTTTTTGATGGGCGATTTGTCGCTGGATCGCGATTTCTTGAGCGAAAACGATTGCGTTTATAGAAGTTTTGGTCTCTTTGACAATTTTTTTTTGAATTGAATTCGAGATTTTTGAGGCGTTTTAGTATTTCTAATGGATTCAAATTCAGATGTGTTGCGCACAGGCGCCTGCGAAGTGGATGTCATTACAGCTGGCGCTGCATTAAATTCTTCTACGACTTTGTCGGCCATTTCTAATAATGGCGTCACATCTTTCTCAGCAGAAACTGACATTACGACTCGCTCGTGGACTGGAAGTCGGCTCAATCATATTGCGCGTAGTGCATCCTCAGGATGTTGGGTGCCTGCAAATGCTTGCATTTATCTGGAGAGGTGCAAAGGTTTTTGATCGTATAATTCCAGGTCCGTTAGTACTTGCGTTGGTTGTTGTTGCAGCGAAATCGCGAATCATGACAGCAACTGTTTTTTTAAGTTCCTCGAAGTTGTTTGTAGTCGGAAGCCTTTTAAATTGTGCCAAGACCGTTATGAACAGCGATGTTACAACTGCATTGAACTTTGATGTGTCAGAGTATACTTTATAAAGATTGAAATTTGATTTGATTTTTGAAAACCACAGCTCCACTTGTGGTTCCCAGATTTTCGGTAGTTTACATTCGTGAACAGCACCGTCGGGGATTACTGCCAGGTCACAATTCACGCGCAATTTTGAGCGGGGTCTAAAGAGCATCTGTTTTTAGTGTCCCCCCGTATGTGTTGTTTGCCCGTCGCGATTTTGCTGTCTTCCTAACAATTTAAAGCGCACTTACTTATACACAATATATGATTTATGTTGCGTTCACCAATTAAAGTTGCGGGTTATCAGTTGCAGTCGGGAGGACACCAATTGTAGCGCTCTTGGTTAAAGATTAAAATGTCTCATGGTTCGCATTTAAAGAATGTAGCGGTTTTAGGTACATTTTATTGAAGGCGTTCTCACAATGGTGTTCTTATAAAGGGTGGGTTAACAAAAGCGTTACCAGTACCAAATGTAAAATTTATATTGACATCCAGACGTCACTTTATTAATTCGAAAATCGCTGCAAAGGCTACTCGCGCTGTCCATTTTCTATTTTCCACTTTTACAACAGGAAAAATAAATATTCTTGTATATAATACTTTCCCCAATACATTGCAACGTGCAAAATATTCATATAAAGACAGCTGCACAATTCCACCCAGCTTGTCCGCGATACAAGACGGCGTCTCTCTTCTTATCCTTAAAATTTAAGGACTTCGAAAATCTGTCTAAAAGGTTTTGAAAAAAAATTATCTGTTCCTGCAATAAAAAAGAGGATTTTTTGAATCGGCTAATGTGATTTCCTCCTTAAGGACTTACAGGACACCAACACTTCTACTACCGAAACCCCTCAGTTTCAGAAATTGGACGGGTCAAGCGTTTACAAACACTTCCCAACACGCGGAAAAATGGTTTCAAATCAACAGGATGCAAGCACTTACGGGCATATAAAATAGGGTACTCACCTTTTTAGCTGTGGTGTGATGACTGTGGTGAAAACAATATATTATGAATAATAGAATCCAATAAGGCAATTGATTTACATGAAAATCGGTTTTCGGATTCGCTGGCTCACTAAAATGCGACGTTAAGCATTTTTCCAGAAGGAAAAAAATTGGTCTGATTGGAAAATATTGTATAATAATGTGAAAATTTGTTTATTTACTTCTTCTGCTGTTTACTAGCTGCTGATAACTCAAAAATTATTTATTGTTTTAGGTTATTTTGAGAGTTGTATGCGCATTTCTTATTCCAAGAGTGCTTAACCCTTATGTTAATAACCGGGTACCCGGGAAGTCACCGCGGTGTATTTCTATGAATGGCGGAAAGAAAATTCAATATTTTATTTTAAGCTCTTGAATCATCGTTTTTTAACTCAAAAGGAAGCTAGTTGTGACTGCATTTAATTTATTTATTTTTTATTTTTGAAATAAGCAAAAACTTCAGCCATCGCCCCATTAGCAACGGGGTTAGCCGGGTACCCGAGTAATACATTTTTTATAATTATTATAAGTATTATATTTTCTTTATAACTAATGACATTAAATCTGACATTTGACACATTTTATGAGATTAATTGAGTACTCGTCACATACTGGCACGTGACAATTAGCACAGCTCTTACGAGTCTTTTGCCGTCTTTTTATTGGCAAGGAGTAAGGCATTGCACACATGACAAAATCCTGTCACTTTTTTATCCCAGTTTTATCTTTTGGAACCACTGGACCAGGATTTATCTCCAACCTCAAATACTTTCAACAGCAATCTTTGTGCAGGAGTGACGAACTACTGACAATCATCGGCAACACTAGTTCTTCACTTAGCTTCCGCATAAATTGACGACGTTCTGTCGTTTTTTGGTAATCATTATAATATTATATAGGTATTATTTTCGTTATAAATTATATATGTTGTAAGTGAAGAAATGTCTAGCACGTTGAAGAACAATGCCATTGGCCATCTCGAAGATCGTCGTTAGCTTGTGCACCTCCGGACTATTTGGTCCATTGTGTCAACGCCAGCTTTATATCTATTGTAAAAATTGATAATTTCTGGGTATCGTTTATCGTCATTTCCAACTGATGCATCTGAATGCATTGTAGACAAAAGAATAACAGCTTTATTTTTTCTAGGAACTTAAGAACACATGGTCACCATTTCGTGAAATCCAAAAACTGTCGAATACTGCGTCCGTGTCTTATTTGCTTGCATAAAACTAGGGATGTACGGTTAATTTTTTTTACCGATAACCAATACCGATATTTTTAACGATAAAAATGTTTATCAACGGGTAGAGTAGTAAAGACGTTCTCAATTCAGACGTTTGCACCACTACCTGCGGAGCCGCTAATTCTTTCATGACTATTTCACTCTGGATTTTTTTCCCGAATGTCATCTGTTTTACCAGTGTACATAACCTCTAGCAAAGGATATGCGTTTTCCGCATTACAAATCCACCAGACCTTTATACCATACTTAGCTGGTTAAGATTGAATATATTGAGCGAATCCAGAACGGTATGGATAAAGCTGTTCACCGATTGTCAAGTTTGCGGTTCATTTGTACATCTGCCCTTAATTTGAATTCAACATTGTCCACATATCACGAATTGGAGCTGCCTTGTGTTCTTTTTTACGTTGACTATCTTCAAATCTCAAAAAAATCAGAATATTATGGAATCTCTTCAATCCCATCGCCGCGCGATACAGCGGATAAGCAATGGAGTTCCACATATCAAAAGTATGGTCCATATTTAAATTATTTGCCCTCGCCCAAATCAAGATACCGAAGAATAAATAAATTTCGGGTATCGTAACGGGCTTCCATTGATGCTGAGAGTCTGGATTTCCAGCGTTATAATGTTGAGAATAGCTTTCTTGCTAGGGTTACGGACGATTATATCAACCATTTCGTAAGTGGAAATTTTCTTGGAAGTCTCGCTTATTGATAACATTTCCATACTGCTATGAGGCCCACTTCGCTGACATTATGAACTGCGGTCTGATGCTGAGTCAGTGGAGTCTTGCTTCAAACTGTTTTATCCTTCGCAATAAAACTCCCAGATGGTTCTCGAGCTCGTCGTAAAATAAATAACATTAACAGCATAAGTTAATTATTTAAAAACAATTTTTTCAATGATTGTTAGGAACAAATATATAACCACCTTCAGGCTCAGCAGTTCCTACTTCTCCGTCGTCTTCCTCACTCTCACTATTCCCAACCTCTTCTTCTACTTCTAAATTATCTTCAGCAATTTCTCCTATATCTCCAGAATCTTCTGGTTCATCATGCTCTGAATTATCTTCTTGATATGAAAGTTGACGTTTAGCTATATTCGCTGGAATCCAGTCTTCGTCATCACTGTCAGACAGCCCGCTCCTAGTAGTTTTTTCAAATATACATTCCATTCAGTTGCACTTAAACTAATGAATCAATTATTATATTATACAATTCCTTAATAATATTCCTACACAAAATTATAATTAAAGTATATACAAATGTTAAATATATGTAATCATTACTTACTTAGAAAGTTTAGCTCTCGATAGTTGTTACCTAGCTTTATTTTTCACTGTCAAGAGAACACCATAAACAAAACACGTCCGATCCCACCAAAAATCCAATACGTACTAAAAGAATATTCGACTCTTGTTGTAGAAATAAACTACATAACCTTGAGTTTTTTCTCTCTTCAACGGCATCTGTTCAGTTCCGAAAAATAAAAACCGGCCGAGTACCTGGAGTGCCCAAAACTGTTTTCATATTTCATTCACAATTCTAAGTACATTATTATTATTTTTATTTTATTTTTATTGTCACTTACTATTCATATTTGAAGAAACAAAATGTTTAGAATTTTTTTAACAAAATAAACAAAAGTTGCTAAAAGACGTCGGTAAGGTTGGTTGCTAACACGAGGGTTAAATAAATCATTTGAAAATCACATCTGAATTGAAACTTTTCATTATAATAAAATTTCTCTAATATTTGACGGTTTTCGATTGCATTTAACGATTTAATTGAAATTAATTAGTGTAGAAAGACATGCAAAATTTCTCCTTCCATCTAAACAACAACAATTTCACCATGGTTTTCCAATCGCTCTTATCCCCACAATTCCCATATTGAAACACGCCTAACCACTAAATTTTTTATCTCTTTGAAAGGATATCATTCATTGTTCCAGCTTCATAACATGAGCCGAAGTTCGAATGTAGTGCAGTCGAGTTGCCTACAACCTTGGAATCCTTAGATAGGAATACATTTTAAAATTAGAAAAGTCTTGTGCTGAGAATGATGTGAAGGTAACATACCTGGGACTCACATGAATGAAAGCCAAATCTGTTTTCTGCGGAGCGATTACGAATAGGATGTGATACAGAAATGGCGCCCACCAGACGTAAGTTCCATGTCAACTTTGCCAACAATAGCACGATCCGCTGAATCCTTCAAGAAACAAATGCTAGCAGGATCTAGTGAAAAACTGCGTCGACTGGCAGACGAACGGACGAAAATTTCACTTCCGGACAAAAACGCTAACTGCATGCATGCTCGTATGTTGTGAGAGCGTTCTGGCGTGGACTGAGCCCAGGATACAGCTGGAAAACTAAATGCTATAACGAATTGGAGCTGGAATTAGGACACGGAAGACTAAACATGTTTATCTCAGGCGTTTTCTCGCTGAGGATTTGACTTCTGAATGGGAAAATGGAGCCATCGTGAAATTTTGTTTTCCTCTTGATATTTCAACGTTTTTCATCACGACAGCGACCTCGCATGCCTTCACGGTTAGAGCTCATGTGAGAGAAGCAAATAATTACGGCAAATACGGATTCTGTTCAGGACAATAACTAAACTGTAAACATTAAATAAGAGCAAACGAAAATAAAACATGGCGTTTGCAGCCGCACGAATGATCCTGAAGGATAAGAGAAGAAAATCAAAAGAAGAATTTCCTACACCCCAACGTACTAGGAGTAAGGTATTTAGCACAAAAGCCCGCAATTATTTTATTGTAGAAGAACAAAGAAAAACAGCATTTTACCATCTACATACATTAGCAAGACATTTGCATACATTCGTCCATTGTGTTTGCATATGAAATCGTGTTGTTTGAACTACATCTTTTGACAAAAGACGAGCATATTCCATCATGCTGAGTTTGCTGATAAGGACGATCTCATGCATGAAGCCATTTCGGCCTGAAGTCGGCCTACTTCAAAGCATTCATTTTCATTATTCGAAAACCAAAAGACTCAGATTATCCTTCGTCAAGTTATGAATTTAGTGTAGTTAGTAGAAAGTAATTGTAGATAATATAGCATGAAGTTCAAAGTTGTAAAAATAAATTCGTTTTTTCCAGCAGTCCTGGGTCAACAAATCATTGTTTATCTCTTTTTTCGTTTTTTGAGTTCTTGTAGCAGAATTTGGACACATCGCCAAGGCGATTTCGATTTTCATTTTTGAAAGATGATTCCGACATTCCGAGTTTCTTTTGAAAATTATAGTAGAGTTGAAAAAAGTTCCAACCGTTAAAAAATGTTAATTCCTTATCAAATAGTTCTGACATTTGTTTGTTTGACGATTATAAAACGTTTTCGGCATGAAATTGTTTTTTTACATGCATTTTACAGAGAACTGGTAGAGGCATTTTGAAAAAGATTTGGAAACTGCAAAATGGGAATTTTGAGATACGTTTTTGATAAGTCTAATATATCAAATATAAGTTCAGGATATGTACTGCCATATGTGCATATCTGCTGTCACTGTTATCGACAACCCACAACAAACAAGTTTAGTTTTTAGTTTTAGTACACATAAAAAGGAATCACTGCAAAGTTAGGACCCATCGAATTGAATGTCTGGACAATATGATCCTTAAAGATCTCAAACTTGAATACAATTCGATGTGAAGAGTCTGACTCTGACGTTGTGAATCGAGATAAATACAGGAATTATATTTAAGCGAAAAGTGATCTATCCTTCTGCATTTTTTCAAGTTAGTTCTTCAGTGAACAGATTGATTTTGATAAAGTTTGTCGAAATTTCTTTAAATTCCAGACTCGAAATTGTTTCGAAAATTGTAGTAAACCAAGAACAGCTTTCAGATCACAAGTGAACTGAAAAGCGTATTCCATCTGAGTTTGCAAAATAGTAATGAGTTATGCAAATATTTGAAAAAAGACAAAAAAATTTGTACAAAAGCTTTAATGGTCACGAAGACGCTCTTGCTAAATAACATAAATTTCATATATACGTCTAAGAGTGAAAAGACTCCGTAAAGGATGAGGCAGAACTATAAGGAGCGTCGGTTAATAACGTCGATTTTTTTTTGGCTTGAAAAAGCATTTTTTCAATTACTAAATGAATGAGCACGTTACCCAATATATTGCCTATTCTTAGCTATGACTTTCTCCCATTTTCTGGGAAGTTTGTTGATTCTACGTTCGAAAAAGTCGTCATCTTTCGAGGCAAAGTTGGCCGAGATCAACAAACGATGTTCATCGTAGCCCAGTTTACGTTAAAGGATAGTATAATAACCACATTTTGCATCACCTGTAACGATTCTACTCAAAAAACTAGATTTTCGTGTTCCTAGAGATGTTTTTGCATGCTGTAACTCGGGCATTGAGTTGATTTTCGTTCAGTTGATGTCGAACCAATTTTCGAATCTTTGCCATAGGATGTAAACGTTCAGAAATGTTTGACCGGGCAGCACTCAACTCCAAAGCAAATTCTTTTTGCGTTCGACACGAATTTTGCGATTCTGCATTTTCAAAATCTACATCTTCAAATTTTTAGGCTAACCTGGCCGTTCTTTCTCTATCAGGTCAAAATCACCAGTTTGGAAGCTTGCAAACCATCGTTCACAATTTTTTTGAGTTGAAACATGTTCACCGTAAGCTTCCATCAATATGTTTCAGCAGCGTTGTTCTTCAAATGAAAAAAGTTTATTAAATTCCCCGCAACACAAATTTTTCAGGCACAAAGTTCGACATTTTCGAAGCAATAAAATCTTTGTTTTTTAAGCTATTACGTTCAATGACTAAGTGAGAATTAATGACAAATGTTTACCCTCCAAAACACCAAATAAGTTATTGTAGACACAAACCATGTGTCAAAGTTGCGCCATCTATTGTTTAAATCGACATTATCAACTGACATTCCCAATAGTTGCGCAGTTTTGAAGACTTATTGAAGAAAATAGAGTCTACATGGAATAATGTTTAAAGATGGCAGCTTTAGCTACATTTTTAGTTCCGATTCTGAAGTTTTGAGCAGGCTGTTGATACATTTCACTTTTACTTCTGCAACAAGCCGCTTCCACAGCACCAGCAGGATTTGATGGCGTCATATAACACTTTTTCCTTGAGATATTCCCATAGAAAGAAGTCGCATACGATGAAATCGCGCAACTCCCCAAGGAAGCCACCCCAAGTAATCTTCTCACAACATAAACATTTTCCTTAAAACGACCCATGACCCCTTTTCTTCAACAACCATTTCCAAGTGGAGCTTCAGAAATCTTGCAAATTTGAAACATGACACTCGAAATCCACGATCATGGTTATTCCTCCCTCTTCAACGAACTTATTGTTTATAAAGCTTGACTGTGATACAGCACATCATTTCGTCAGTTTAGGAGAATGTAAAGGTCGCTTATGAAGAATTTGTGGTTTATTTTCAGCCGAAATTTTGAGGAAATTGAGTTTATAAGCAGTCTCGCTTGGGCGGAAATGTCCTTTGTCGCTGCTGAAGGATGTTGCCTGAAGAGGGATGCCTCCAAAGAATTCCTCCCACAGATTTTGGCAGTTAGCGTAGTCTGCAGGGTTGAATTCTCGAACCATCATTATTTTCAAGGGATGTGAATTCAAATCTAAATAAAGAATCCGCATCAAACTGGGATCGGAAACCACCAGTTCAATAGCGTGCCAAAAGGTAATCAATTGCAGCTTCCTACCACCCCAACACCCAAAACCTGTGCATCCAAAATGCTTAATCGGTTCTGCTACACCTTTTATTCATGACAGCCAATTAACGACCATTTACCCTGTGGGGAGAAATGAGGAAAAGTAAACGAACTTTCGTGCGTCCTAAATAAGGAAATTTGGTGGAACAGAAGGAAGGTTATTTCCATTACCAGCTTGAAATCACGGCTGATTATTAACATATCTTTTTGTAGCATAACCAGAAACTAGAGCTCAATGCCGCCACGTCATCTGCGAAGCCAATCAGTCACCCCTGCTATGGAAGTCATTGCCTTCTCCATAGGTCCGGGTTAAGAGTATACTCTTATGCAACTCCTGAGCTCACTTATGCCTCTTGTCGTCCTTTACGCATGTTTTACAACGATCGACGTAACTTCAGGTAATCTTTCAAGTTCCAAAGTCGCGAGCAGTACATTTCTCCTTGAGTTCTGATTGAGAACTTCCACTTTTTCAACCGCGATCATAAGCTTCGTAATAGCACTTTCGATGGCTCCGAAGATAGCCCAGTGTCTCCTTGCCAAATATCTCCAGCGTAGTGGAAAACAGTCTTGTCTAATGCATACATCAGAAAAATTACAAGTGAGACAAAGAGATGAGAAATGGGATTAATACACAAGGAATGACGTCACCATTTGTCCAATGCTATGTAGAAACCAATGACGCAACGTGGATCGCAGCAATAGTGAGGATGACCCAGACCCCGTGTGTCTCATCCAGCCGGGCAAGGAGAGTCGTTCATTGGAGATGACAGACGTCTTTGACATGGAACACTCCGAACAATTTCCCAGTAAGATTCTCTAACTCTAAATTCCGAACGAAAACCGAGGAAGTAAGGCGATGACCCCGAGGACTCATGAATCACCTTACGAAAAGCAAAACACGACTCCGGAAGGCTCTCGTCCCACCTACCATGTTGGGGATATTTATGGTCCCGGATGGCTTTCAGTGTAGGTCTTGACTGGACCTCTCTGAAGCATTCGCCATGGGAATATGATAAGGTGTCAAACAATGTTGAACCCCATAGTCATTTAATAGTGTGACGAATATTTTCGAGATGAACTCTTTCCACCATTGTCTCAATGTAAGTATTCTTAGACTCCATACGTCAACAAGAATTAACAAAATTGCAGTGGCCATTCACATTGATTGCCGGCCGGGCCCTAGCATATTGGTGGTTCGGTGTGCTCTCTCTTCCGGTTCGACTTGTACTCATTGCTTAAATCTATCGTGCAGCTAGTGCGTGCTTCCATGAATGGCCTAACAGACTCCAAGGCTCAATCCCGCCCTTCTGTACGACTTTATTGGTGAGACCTGTAATCCGTAGCACTCAAATACATTCCTGGATACAATAATGCGCTTTTGGATACGTAGAGTTCGTAGCAGTGACGGTAGTAGCCATTGGGAGCAAATGTCTGGTGATTTTCCAGAGCTAACCGAAGGAGTAAATAACCATCAGGCTACGCCGTTGTTGGTGCATGTTTCGCATGTCAACTTTGTACCGCGTCATTGTTTTCGATAAACTTTCCCTGAGATTTGATCTAAGGACTGATCGCGTTGTACAGAATGGACCACAAGTCTTCTTATATTTCAAACGATGATAAAAAAATTAGGCGCATCAGTTCAAAACTGTCAATTTTTTATAAAAGCACACAAAATGCAAATTTATTTCTTACAAATAATATCACCCAGATGTGAACCTTGATTATTTTGACACTGCTGCAACCTGGAGCGGAAATTTTCAATTACTGCCTGACAAGTGTTTCGTGAAATGTTTCTGAATTCCTCTCGGATATTTTATTTTAATTCTTCAAGATACCCTGGATTTCGGGCATAAACTTTACTTTCAGGTTTTTTTGCAAAGGAAATAGTCCATTGGGGATAAGTCTAAGTCCATTTAGTGCAAGCTGGCTAGTAATGCCACCTCTCCTCTCTTGCTCCATTTTGTGGAAAGCATCTACGTTGATTGAAACCATTGAAATCCTGTAACACTTTCTAAGTATTTTCAAAATAATAATAAAAAAATATATAATGTAGTTAAAACATAGCCCCAAATTGGACGCCATGTTGAGTATTTTCAAAATAATGGAACCAAAACATATTAGTTAACAAAATAAATAAATAAATAAAGGGGGCGGCCGAAAGCTCGCACCTACAGCAAGAAGACGTAAGCTTATTATAGAAAATACAAAGGCCGCATGAAGGAAGGTGGCTGAAGGAAGTTAATTACGGCTAGTTCACCGCGTGGGCGTGGGGGACATTCTGAAATCCCTGACCCTTTCGGGAAACATACACACACACACACACACACACAGATAAGAATATTTCTTTTATAATAAAAAATATATAAACACATATAGAAAATACAAACAAAATTCGATTTTTTCTACTTTCTAAGTTTTGTATTGTTGTTATAGATTGCAATTTAGGGATATAACCAATCTTTTCACTACAAGACACAAAATTACTGATATGAGATAACTTCTACGGCCCATTTGTCGATTACCTCCAGAGGAGGGATGCAATTTTGCACGTCATACGTCTTCTAGTGTTGCGACTTAATTGATGATGACTTTCCACAGACGTCAGCACTCCACTCGTTGCATGCATTCTTCCGTTATCCCTTTTAGTCTCAAGCATTAGTCTTTTTCCTTGTATTGCAAACCCAAATTCTCTATTTTGTTTTTTTTTCTTTTTAAATTTAATTCCACTTTACTTTGTTCTTCTTCTCTGTCAACTTTAAATTTACTTCGACTTTATTTTTTTCTTTTTCTCTCTGCTTTAAATTTTATTCCGTTTTGTTTGTTGTATTTTAGCACTTTTTTCGAGTATCACTGAGTCCTTTAATTGTGTTAATCAAAGAAATTGAAAAACTGTCAGGACACAGTTCTTTTTTTATGATTTCTTCTTTGTCGGGGGCGCTATAATTCGTAGACTGTCGACAAAACTCACTAAAATAACACTTCGTTACCGCGTTTTGCCTATAGGAATTCAAATGAATCAAATATCAAAAACGGTTGAAACTCAATAAACTCCTTCCTCCAACTTAATTAGGCTAACTTCACCTTCTTATAGGTGATGGTTAACTATCAACACCCAAATTATAACAATGAGAAATTTCTTTCCAGTTAGAGTTCCCAGAATTTAATATGGGTTTTTTGGGACTTTTTTGTGAGATTTTTTTTGTATCTTATTTTTACTGAGACTTTTTTTCTTCTTGTATTATTTACCTAAATATTGCGTAATTAAGGTATTACGCTTGTGACAAATATCATTTTAATTCTTGTTTTAGTTCTATTTTATTATGTATGATTTTCTTTTAACTTAAAAATATACGTAATAATTAATATTTAACAATAACTACATTCGATCAAAATAAATACTCCACCAACGCTTTACTCTCTTTTATTATTATTTTATGTATTTTTTTGTTTATTTTTTATTTGTTTGTTTTTATTTCTTCATGTTGCCTACACAACGGGAAATGTAACACGCTGGAGCAAAAAAGTTCTGTAGCATTGCAATATACCACTCTGTATTCACTGCAACAGGATTTCTTCTTTGGGTTTTATAAAAATATGAACCAATTATTCCTCTCGCTGACAAAGCTGCCTATACAGTTACTTGGAATGAAGGGAGGCCTTTTTGATGCTGCAACTGTGGATTAGTGTCACTTCAGTACCTGTACTTTTGCCTCTTTACACACCCATTTAGGCGAAAGTGCGCCTCGTCTGAGAAAATAATGTTGGTGAAGCTTGAGAACTTTAACATTTTATTAACAAACTGCAATCTGTGAGCATATTTTTGAGTTTTTAATTCCTGTACAAATTGAATTTGGTACGGATGTTAATGTAAGTCTAACTGCTTTCGAGTAAGGGGTCCAGGTTGTTCGTAAAAAGGCACTGTTACAAGCTCAACAATTTCGGTAAATCGAATCGTGGTAAATTTATTGTTGCACCCGTCTCCTCGGACTTCTCCACCCCTTTTCGAATCAGTTGAACAGATGGAGCTTCATTTTTATGCTGTGTGTCGCAATGAGCGCAATATTTTCGATGTGCTAGAGTCGATCAATCGTTGTTTCGATAGTACTCACGTTCGCAGAAGGAACGTTATGCTTCTGTGAAGGACGCCATGGCACTAAATCCCTGTGGGTCGCTCTTTTGATGCGTAACCCCTATTCTCCACACCGGAATGGGACGTCTGCCGTCCCAAATGTTTGTCTCAAATGAATTATAGATGATTTTTTTTATTCAAATTTTTGTTTTACTAAGAAAAGTCTCATAAATGAGATGATGGAGTAAGCACACCACATATATTTTTTGTTAGTCAGATAAGTCTTTGCATATTACAGGTTGACAATAAAAAGAGAAAGCGACAAAACATTCTGCAACATGTTTATCAAGTTTCACCATACAAACTTACTTGCATACAGACATGCAAAAAAGAAGACAATCAAAAGTAATAAATAACAAATACCAAGGCGCAAATCAGTTAACCTTGTCGCAGCAATATCTAGTATAAGTAGTAATGCTTAGAAAAAAAAATTATTAAGTTTTCACCATCATGTCACAATTCTCAATTAAATTCTCAGTTTAGTCCTTTTTCTTTACGTTCACTTCTTCACCCGTTTTTCTTTTTTATGTTCTACTCACTCATTTCTTATTTTCCACCATCTATAGAATTTTCTCTAGCTATCAATTCTCAGTAGTATGAAACGCTTTATCAATTTCTTCTCTGTCCTGTCTCTAACTCTATCATGACTTCTAATCTTTCATTTCTTTCAGGCCAGAAGTGTCAGCACAAGTAGCTTTAGGAGTCTCAGTCAGGTACAGATACCGCAAAATAGAAAACACAAAGAAATTGATTTTTTCCGTCAAAGGCTTACAAGAAAAATCAAATAGTGTTCTATTAATTGACTGCTATAGTACTGAGTAGCTGTTTCTGGTTCTGTTGTTCTTTATCTATAGATAGTTATCCTTATAACAATTTTCAACGAGTTTATGCCTCCTTTTTACTTTTTCCACCCCCCAAATATTCGGTTGGCTCGTTGTTTCTCACAAATATTTTTGAGCTGGACATGTTTTTGCCTTTAGTGTTAAGAACATCTTCAGTTTATCCATTTTCTTTTCCCAGCTTGAGTTTTTCCTCTTTACAATTTGAGGAATCTTGTGACATGTTTTATGAGCGAAATGTTTTTTATTGTAGAAAATGTTCCAATAGAAATTTTGATAGTTTGCCAATAAAAATCTAGTATGTAGAGCGTTGCAAGGTTATTGATTTTTTGCGAGTTCCTACTAGAAACACATATTCAGACATCTCTACTAGCTGACACGCATACATAGATATAACTAGTTGACATACAAACGAACATTTTGAATCGATTCACTATGAATAAAAACCGAAATAATCATTTCATTTCTTACAGCTCGAAATATTTTTTGGTATGCAAAATAATTCAAAAATTTCATATAGCATGAAGACTTACATGATGAAAACTTAGAACAAATATTTAACGGTAATATTTAAGGATTAAATTTTTTTCGTTGCATGATACAAATAATTTTTAACGTTCAATATAGTCAAATAGATGAATACACATCTTTTCCAGGAACCCGAAAATTACTCTTATACAGATAAATTTCAGGCGAAAGTTAATACATCTGGTACATTGACATCAAACTATGTAACCGTTTTTTCATTCACAAAGTATGTTGTTGTATTAAAGGTAAACTCTTACTAGCGTACAAAGTAAATTAAACTTATTGACATCAGCATCCAAAGAATATTACTGATACTGCCACTCATGCCCTTAAAAAAAAGGGAAACGTGATGGCTGCATTCCCATCAAGAAATCATACAAACAATGAGCTTTTCTGAAAACCTCGTGACACACTAAATAGGGCAAATAGGTTGCACACTAAATAGGGCAAACACTTGGAACACTACGAACAAATTCACGATCCAAGCACAAAACCAATAAAAGACCTTCAAAAAAAGTCTTCATTTTCTTCTTCATAGCACTTCAGCCCCTCTCTGGCCTTCGCTTGCTCTAACAAGCGCTTCCAACTGTCTCGGTCCACTGACCGCGTCCTCCAATTTCAGCTATGAACTGTCTTCGTCAATAAAGTCAGGCCAGCATTTCCTCGGTTTCCCCGCTGATCCCACCCTTCATTTCCCCCAACGAATGCCTTTTGGGTATCCGTTGTATCTCGATACGATTCCTATGGCAAGCCCATTGCAGAACCAGCTGTTTTAAATCGTTGAGACCTCTGGCTTGCCAAAAATTTCATTCAGCTCATGCTTGTATCAAATTCTGCATTGGTCCCCGTTTAGCTACGCTCCAATTATCCGTCTAGAACCCGTCGCTCAAAGGCGTTCCATATTTTTGCGGATGCTTGGGTTAGGGTCCATGTTTCACACCCATTGCATAACACAGGTCTAATCACAAATTTGTATACATGAAACTGTGTATGCAACTGATCTTCATAATTGTCAGAACTGAATAAACAGTTTTATTTGCTAGATTTAATGAAAGAGACGAAATCGCTATTTCGTCTCTTTCATTAGTTGTTCTCGTTATTTTGGTGCCTGGATACACTAAATCGGCCACATTTTCAATACTGTATTTGCCGACTGTGGTATTTCGGGTATCTCAGGTCTTGACAATGTCATGAGGTATGTTTTTCTCTCATTGATTTGCAATCTTTCTAGCTTTGCACCGCGTCCAAGTGTCATTAAGAGTTCTTTGACGGGTGTTAGCAACCGTGGGAAAATGTTGATCTCATCTGCCTATGCTACCTAGACTTCTTTCTACCTACCTAGATTTCTTGACATATTCCAGAGCCAAATTAAATAGCAAACGAGACAGCCCATCTCCCTGCTGTAGCCCAGTGTTTGTGTCAAAGGCGTCGATAAATTGGCTATTGATGCGTACATGGGAGATTGTCGATGTCATTGTCATTTTGTTAAAACGAACTGACTTGCCTGGGATAAGAAAGCAAAGTGTTATTTGATGACAGTACGTTACGATCAATACTGTCGTATCCTTGCTTAAAGTCGTCCAAAAACCTGTTAAACGTCAAAGTTTGACTCGCAACTTTTCTCAAGTATCTATTTGACAGTAAACAATTGGTCTTTCGTCGATCTACAAGCTCTAAAGCCACTTTGATTTCCCCAATACGTACGATTTCCCGTACGCTGTACGAAACAGTTATATGTCTCCATTGTTCTCGGTAGCTTTCTGAACGCTGCTCTCACCGTATTGATTGAGCTCTACTAGAAACTCATCAATGCCCGGCGCTTTATTTTTCATTCGAGGTTTGATGGTGAAACCAATGTCATCCAGAGATGATGGGTTCAACGGAAGCTCTGCAGGAATATCTGTATCTGGCTCCAAAGTTCTGGAGCCTATAGATAGAAATATCTTATTCGCTACTCTTTTCAGATTTTCATGCTCTTCTCTTCGTCCTGGTTTTCCTATCTAAATATTTTTTGTACACTAGATTATTTTTATCTAACGCATGTCTGCGGTTGTCATCGAGTGCCAAACTTGATGTCCGATAGTTTTTTCTGCCACGGTCTTAATTGCCCGCTTTGACTCTTACCCTTAGCTCGTTGCTTGTTTTCAGCAAAGTATCTTATAAGATCGACAATTGCTAGCTTGTTGTCGAGGGTCTCCGTGAAATTTTACGCGTTTGGGGCCTTTGGATGTCGAATTTTTGCAGGGGAAAGGGATTCATGAAATACGCTGTTGATTTTAATGTAATGATCCGAGTTACAACTGGCTCCTCGTTCAGGACAAGGTCAATCTGATTTTGTGTGTTGCCATCCGGTGATACCTAATTCGGTTTTGTATGCTTCGTAGTGAGATACAAGTTGAACGCATGACTAGATTTCTGCTACAAGCAAAGTCAATTAGGCGCTGGCCTTTTGTTTCATCGTAGAGGCTATTCTTCTAGTCATTCTCTGATGAGATAGCTTACTGCCAACTTTTTTGTGTCGTCTGTAGCCAAATTGTCGAATAGTCTTTCCAGGTGATTATAGAACATTTCCGTTGTTTCCTCGTCCTTTTTCTCGATCGGGGCGTGTGCGTTGATGAGCCAAATTTCGCTTTTATACAAATCGAGTACGATTGTTTATTAACTACTTTAAAGCCAATAACATACGATTTTAACCCTCCCCTCCACAATGAAGCCACTCCAAAATCCTCGTTTCCCAGCTTCCCAGTTTTGAATGTGTATTCTCACACTTTGGATATCACTTCCAGTCCAGTTCGTTTTCTGGGTTGCCAATATGGTTGATTTATATTGGCCCCCTTTGGTAAAAGGCCATTGACCAGTGTTTTTAAGTGATTTGATACTCCAGGAACCAATGCAATATAGCCCTTTTTCGGTTGCATAGTCGTTGCAGTAGTTCCAATCCATTCCGAGGCTCTGCTCTAGGCTTCGGAGCTATTAAGAGGTGTAACGCTTCGCCCAACCTCCACTCCTGCGGCATGGTTATTTGATTCCATTATCAGGCGCGTAATACTCGCCTTCACCCTCTTACGTCCCAACGAAGGAGGTGTGAGTAGGATTTAGCAACAGACCTTTAGTTTTATTTGCAATTATTGGCAATCTTCGGAAGTCACTATCCCATCGTTAAGGAATCAGTTAATCCAATATGCGACCCCGAGACCATTTGCTACCATTTATTCGTGGGATTTGGCATAAAGAATTATGGACGCTGTGGATAAGGGAAAGAAGAGGATTCCTCCTCTTTGCTCAACCATGCTTGAAACCATCTATGGCAGTTCCAACTAAAGTCAGTAGACTTTCATTTGTATTAATAAGGTTTTTCTCGGCATTTCTTTGAAAAATGAGTACAAATCTCAAAATTCATGAGTAAAAATGGACCATAAACCTAAGTCTACTATTGCTTTTTCTCCTTCTGCAAGAAGATACTCCAGAGTATTGTCGCTGCTTTGTGTTAACGGAACACTCTTAATAGAACAATACGTCGGAATCGAGGAACAGACGCAACTTTGGTGTAGGCAGCAGTTTTTAAGCTTTCTTCCTCTACGAAAGAGTTGTTGAGAAAAACAATAAAAAGCGATATGTGTACACTTGTCAACTATATTTAGGATTTTACCGGATTTTCGATATAACATGCACCACTCCTCATATTTTACTTCATTCCATAGAATGGGCCCATAAAATAAATAAGCTCGACAGTTGATAAAGGACGTTTTTAAAAGATTTATAAAACAATGATTTGGCAATACCTTTTAACGTCACTTATGGTGTGACAGCTGTCATTCGTTTCATTATCAGTTTATTTTGTAATTTGATCATAAATATGTTGACGCGTGAACGACGTCTGCAAATTGTGCAGGTTTATTTGAAAAAAAAACACGAAAAAACAATCTGTTCTCATTACGTACTCCATCAATTTTATCGCAGAGATAATATTCTATCAGAACAACCAGTCAATTAACCATCGTTTCAGTACCATGTCTACTTTCAGTGATAATACACATCCATTCAGTGGTTGTACAGTGCGTAATGAAGAAACCATAGAAGCTGTAGAGCGAAGATCTATCAAGTCCAAGGGATTCTATTCAACAATGTGCCTCACAACTAAACCTGTGCGCATGCACATTATGGAAGACTTCACGGAAGGATCTGATTTGCGTGCGTCAAAAATCCAACCCGTGCCGTAATTCAATTCAAAAGACGTTTAGGCATGTCAAAGGTTTGATGAATTGGCCTAAGAACAAATTGCTGCAGATTCTGAATTACATAAGACAATTGTCTTTAGCTGATAAGCAAACCTGCCACGTGGGGTGATAAGCACCCACAGGCCGATCTCTCAACATCAATACATCCGAGGAAAATCAATGTTTGGTGTGCTTTATAAGCACCTGGAATCGTAAGTCCATATTTCTTCAAAAATGCTAACGGCAATCGCATTACAGTCAATAATGATCATGAACTTAGATCAATGTCTTCCTTGCTCCGGAATCGCAGAGGACCCCTGGTTTGAACAGAATAGCGCAAAATCCTAGACAGCTGGATCAACATCGACTTTTTAAAAGAAACATTTGAAGAGCTGTGTGCTCGCCTACAAAAGATCGTGTGAATTAATACCACTGGACTGTTTTTTTTTTGGGATATGTAAAATCACTCATCTAGTTCAATAAGCCTGAGACGCATGTCCATTTTGAATACAACATTGGCCGCCTTATGAGTGAGAGACGGTACCGCTTATTAAATGGAGTAGTCGAAAATTGGACATCTTGTTAGAACTCAATCCACGCTAGTCGCGGCGCTGGCATGCCCGAAATAATATTCAAATGAAAATAGCAGAGAAAAATCTTTCCCATAAAGCCAATATCTTGACAAATAGGACTTGTTTTTGTTTTTTGTTTCATCTCGAAATTGTATAGCTCTTAAGGAAACGCTTTGTCAAAGCACATGACGCGAAGACTTCATATATCTTTGGTTGTTCTGTGGGGTCCGTTGTAATTCAAGCTACTTCGTTGTTTTCTACTTAGCATTCTGTGGTTAGTGACGTCTTTTCTTGTACATTAATCCGGTTTCTCTCCTTTTCCTGTCACCTGTCATTATTTTTTCACCATTTTGCCCGCAGCACTTCTCTGCACATCCACCTCAATGTTGATCTTTTGGCCACATCTTTTTCTTCAGGGTGATTGACATCACATTCAATCTGCTCTGAATTTGACCTTGATAGGAAGCATTAAGGGAAACACTCACAAAAAGGAGAGAACTGCTATCGGGAACGGGATGATAGAGTGGAGTTGATAACACATCGGGGAGTAAACTTGGACCCGTGAACGGAAAAGTGGAGTGGGATGAACGTTTTGCTTGTGATTGGAATCGTAAATTTTTTTTATTTGAAACTGTCTATCAGAATCTAGTGTTTTTTACGCAGGATGGGAAGAGCGAACCCTATGTAAATACTTTTTTTACGCCTGTTCCAAGCCATTGGGAAATCGTCGCTGCAAAATTGTTATTCCCCGATTACCATAGTCGTTTCTTAGCGCAAGGGGTGATAAGATATTAGTTAAACTCGCGTTAAGGAGAGTGTTGTGTTCGCGCATATCTTAGTGCCAAGGGTGGCCCAGTACGAGCAGTATTTCGCCCCTCAAGAACACCGACAGACTGAAGGCCGAAATACAATAGTGCGAGATTGCAACGCGAGAGCGTGACAAGAGTCTTGCAGCAAATGTCAACTGTCAAGTGTTTTCGTAACATGCATTTGTATACGACATAGTACAATGATTGCGATGCGTCAAAGCGAGGCGAGAAATATTCGGAAGAATGAAAATTCCTCGCAACGAGATGCGTTGACGTTTGTCAGATGCCATATGGCGCTTAAATGAAATTTCAAATTCAATCGTCTTAATTACTTCTTAAGTACTATGGTTATTCGGAATGAATTTTGAATGAAAATTTGTTCATCCTTGCTAAGGTTTTTATTTGCCAAACGAAGGGAAATTCCAAATTCAAATTGTGAAAGAATCAAAAACAATTATAATCAAATTTCATTTGAAACGTCATCATATTGTTTCTGGACCTTGAGCGCGGCCACTTTCAGCGAACCACGTAGGGGTCCCAAAGAGTACTGTCACATAAACGTTTACGACCGCGGCCGCCCCAGTTCGCAACAAGTTGGGATGAGTTTAATATGAGAATTTGGCTCTGATAAGACTCAGGTATGTAAAGATCAAGCTGAAAGTGACATGATACGAAGAACTGATCATGTCATCCCAAACTCTAAGGACAATCAGCGTATAGATGCTGTTCATACAAAATAAAACGTTTATTTATAACCCGCGAAATATGCCCTGATCTGTTTAGAATTTTAGGGCAGATTGAATGTGATTTTCTTATTTTTCAAAAAAGATATGGTATTCTATTTTTTTATATCGAAAATGTATATTTGAGACAAGGAAGTATTGAAATTTTTTGTTTTTTCTAAAATCATAATTGATATATTGACTAATGTAGACTTTTTTTTTTGAAAATTGATTGAAGGTATTTCTCTTTCTTTTCTTACTATTAGTCAAAATACTTTCACTATCCCAAGAGAGATATTTGATTTATCATTTGCTTATTAAAACTTTATTACAAACGCAATCCTTCAACTGTGTTTCGATTTTAATTCGACAGAAAAAATTGTAAGACTACCGACTTCCGCAAAGAAGCTGATATGACCTTTTTCTTTATCAACTATTCCTTGGGGAGTAGCTGACATCGCCTATGCGGCAAGTCCTTATCGTTCCTTGATAATAATCCACTGGTGAAAGTAATTTAGCTTTTCCCCAATACTGAAGCAACCAAATTCAAGTGTGCCTATAAAACTGTTTAAAGGAAAAATTTAAAATTTCAAAACATTACCATACATTTTTTAATTTGATATTTAAAAAAATGGCAACAATCCCGTGTTCAAAATAACAAAATAAGACTTTCATTAGGAACAATGCCTGACAAACTTTTTGCTCAGCAACTTTCTCTTAATAAACTACATTTTTGCTATTCTCAATACGTGACCTAAATAAAAGAAAACGTACGGCGTATATGAATTAAAAACAAAAACGTTTCATTTTTGTGTCCTTTTTTTCATTATACACTCTACGCGCATACGATCCAGGACCAAACACGTCATTTCGCATTTTAATTGAAACCTATTCAAAAGGCACGCACTCATAACACAGAAGTATCATTGAAAGAAAGTCACCCTCCTAGCTAAATGCAACCCACATACGAGTAGTGTAGGTTCGCACACAATTGCATATTCTACAGTATTTTTAACAAATTAATATCACTACACTTGCATATTGTTTCCTTTTTCTGCTTTAGCTGCCCTGGCTCTTACTCTCATAGTGATGTCCTGTCCTTCATATAAAGGGAAAAAGCCTACTATAGACTTTGAAGAGCCAAAGTGGATGCTCACTTTAAGTTCTGTAAATTAAAAATGTTCTTGGAGAAATTGTAAAGAACGAAATGAAAGTTGACAAGGCCCCACCAACAAGAGTTCTTGAAAGACGCAAGAGAGACCGCGTCAGAAGCAGTATTCAAAGGAAGTGGTTGGAAAAAATTACATTTCCTAAACTACGTTTCAAGATGTATTCAAGAGTTGTGATCCAAGAACACAATGCGAATTGTGAGGTTTTCTCTTTGTGACAAACAAATTTACAATTAGATATTTAACTTCATTTAATAATTTTTTTGGGAAAAAACACAACAGCTAAATCGCCTGGATACTGCAAAGTCAATAGAGTAAAGAGCAGAGAGAAAGGACTCTCGCTCTTTGGCATGGACCAGACGGAAACAGCAAACCCGGCGTTGGCGCACCTAGTCAGTGACCTGGAACCGAGTTTGAACAGGAAGCATGGAGAAACTAATTACTATCTGCTGCTACTGTTCGAAGCATGACTATTTTCAGTCCTACTTGGAGATAATGATAATGTTACGTTATCCTTCGACCGTATGTTGCGGATAATACCTGCCACAATAGGGGAACTCTCTTCAGTTTACAAAGAAAGGTGGAAAGAGCTCAAGCTGGTTTCGAACACGCGTCCCTGCCGCTTCTCGTCAGGTGCCAACTCACAGGCCGGGACGCATCGATTGGCACTACCAGCTGGGTGAATGTCGTCTGATTATAATTACGTTTTATCGTTTTTTTTTTTTTTTGCTCTCAGCTTGAACTTGTCCTATGTTCCAATTTGCCTTTGGTAAGCTCGACAAATTGATCAGAACTTCCGCACCCAAGAGTCTTCGCTTAGTTAGCTAGCAGGGGTATAAATCACTTATAAGTTCTAAGTGAAAATGGATAAATTGATCCACCAAAAACAAAAAATTCTCTTCAGTTACTTTCATTTTCGTGCGATCCTTTTTAGATAGAAGGGCATCATCGATCGCTTGTCTTTGCAGACATAAGAGTGTTTCTCTCACAGTAACCCTTTACATTTCTATTCGTCCTTGCTGAGAAAGCAATCTTCCTTACCCGAAGGCGCGATTAGTTCATGAGATGCCTAGTCTGAACAAACGTGTCAAACAGTTGCAGAGAAAGTTATCGATGACTCGGGAGGTATTACGGTGGGGGCCCAGGTGCTGTGTAAAATCTGGGGATCCACACCCATGGTGAAAATGACTTTCACCACCCATATGTAAAAATAATTACCATTGCCAGTAGTATTTTAGTATATATATATATATATATATATATATATAGTAATATATATATATATATAGTAATATATATATATATATATATATATATATGTATATATATATATAGTATATTTCTTTTTTGCTTAACGCTGCTGGAAAGGTGCTCAATAAGTTCATCTGACGGAGACTCGGAGCGGTAATCCGAACTGCAATAGGTCTATCTAATCAGCAGTAAGATGGCTTCAGGGTCGGACGATCCACAATCGGTGCAATATCTGGAGTAGAGAATGCGATACAGCTGCAGGAAGCCCACAATCACCAACAGAGAGAAAAGCACTGTTTATAACACTCGGTGTGAGGAATGACTTCGATTCTAAAGGCGAATTATCTGATGCAGATATGAGAAACTGCCTCAAGGATCAGAAGCTCATCTATATGCATTAGGTCGGGCAGGAATAATCATAGGAAAATGTGACCTTAGGGATGGCCCGTATCTATCAAATGTCGTCTACGATAAACTTTTGAGATTACAGCTCCTTGACGAGTTGCTTTTGATTGGCTTTTCTGATTACTTAGTGATCAGGACAGGACAGGCACAACTTAAAGGAGGTGTAGTACCACGCTGAGTGCTCATCGGGTGGGTAGCAGGCCATGGGTTTAGTCCATCGCTGGGAAAAACTGAGATCGTTATGCTGTACAAAACTCGAATCCCTCATATTACTCCCGTCCATATTTCCCGCCCGAATCAAATGAATCAATGAAATAAACTGCCCCAACGATTGACTTGAATATGAGCTTCTTTGATTGAATTCGGGTGTTAGCGGATAAGACTGCTTAGTTGCTTTACTTCCAACACTGAGAACCAATCTCGAGTCAAAGGGTCCTGACTCATGACTTTGATGGAGGTAGTATTAGTGAACAACTCGGAAGCCTGAGCCAATGTTCATATTAAGGAAAGGAATCGACGACATTTCGCACATATTCAGAGGCAAGGAGCTTTGCGTTTAGCTACTAGAGACCACAGTATCTCTGAGCCAGCGATGTTAGTTATCGCGAAGATAGTCCTCCTACGTAACACGTCCTCAGTGTGACAGAGGAGGGTATCAAGTCGGTAGTCAGGTTTCCACAAAGAGTCTGACACTGAGGGCATAAATATTCTTCACATCGCGTCGTTAATTGCGTGTCACAATGCGCGCGGACGGCTCTTCTTATAAACAAAGGGATCACCAATCGCTAAAAATGCGGAAGGTATAGGGTTTATTTTATTTTAAGCCCTCACGCTTCCATTAACCTCTGCTGAAAGAGAGAAACTTACCTAACTTGTAGATGACGCTAAGCAAGACAAAAAGGCGTAATACGAATCAATGTGACAAACAGTTCCAGACTACATTCTTGGTATGACAGACTATGGAGACTAGATTCAATCAAATAAATAGAATTCAGTTTGGATTAGTAATTTTTTTCTCTAAATTTCTAAATTTAGTAGAATAAATCTACCTTATGCTTTTTCTATCTCCCTCCACGAGAAGAAACCCACGATTTTCCGCGTTGTCTGTTCATACCATAGCGTAACCACAAACAAGCGCTATCAAGACCGAAATCGTCCAGCTGCAGCGGTTTTCTTTAGCAAAATATATTGGTTAGAACGTAATGACAAACTAAAAAGATGCGTATTAAAGTTTCAAATGAATTGAATTTGTATTCATACCAAATGACGAACGTATACCATTACATCTCTAACATTATCGTTACGAAGACTTAAGCTAAGAAAGCTCGTCATTGTTATCTTTCTCCTTTCAACAAAATCTTTTGACTTTTAAGCTCTCTGTCTTACAAAGCTCGCTTTATTAGCTTCAACATGAGGTTTTGACATCTGTTTCTTTATGATGCGCTTCCTGATTGATAGTTTTTTTATATTGTTGCGCTTTGCCGCTACCAAGTGAGGAAGCGGTTTGTGTATTGAAATTATTCGTTTATGATTCCCTGCGTGCTAAGGGGAAGATACGCGGAAAGTAGATGCGGCTCAAAGAAAACAGGCGAATAGATAGAATACGGATGCTTCAAAAAAAGAGTATTGAGAACAGGAAAAACACCTCACTTGCCTCAAAACATTTTTCAGATTTCCATCGAAGATAGATAGGCAATCCTTTAAAAAAATTTATGAAATTGTAGTATTTTATAGGCAAAAAACATACCAATCATAAAAATGCCCTGTGAAGAGGCGAATTGTCACTAATATAACATTGAACAACAATTTTTGGCATCATAAACTGATACCACCTATCTTGTGTTTTTAAATCATTTTACTGAGACTGAGACTTGATCGAAAATGATGATGAGTTCATCTTTTTTCAGTTGAGGTGTTGCAAACGGTTTTCTCCTTTTTCACGGACAGGTTGGTCAGTATCTACAAGGGGTGTTTCCAGAGTGCTGAAAGGTAGAGCGACATGTACTGATAAGCAAGCGGAAGAGGAATCTGGAGACGAGGTTTGCATAGCGTCCACAACGTATGCTATACATGGCCGGAAAAGTTCTCGAAAAACTCATCCCGAAAACACCTGCTAACGTGATTCATATTGCCAAGAATGAAGCTCAACGGCAGAGTTGCTTCATAAAAGGTTAGTCTACCTTTGAAACTATTGGAGAAGTAGTGGCATTGGTTCGTCGGCATTGGTTTTGTTGGTTCCTCTGAATGTCTTTTTTTGGGGTAGAGATGTGAAGGCTATTATGCCCTGATAGTAAGACTCCCAATGGCCCAACGTACCTGCTGGACTACCGACCAAACACCTCCCCTGTCAACCGGAGTGCCTAGCCTGGAACCGTTCGACACATTACTTCGGGCTAGGCCTCCTAATTTTATGTCTTTTGGACCCTTCGCGTTACAGCGATTCCTTCTCTAGCGGGGAGGGAAAAAGCGGGAGGACTACTAGCGATAGTAACCCTCCACCCTCTACACCTCCAGCCGATCAAGTTGGCCTTTTTTATTACTAGGATTGCCCGAGCGTAATGTGCCACTTCATTCCATTTGTCAAATGATTTCAGCATCTCTTTGATGAGGCTATCTGGATGGAGCTCTCCCACTTTTTCGGCAAGATCACCGCGCTGTTTGTCCCATCTTCTGCATGGAAAAAGAAAGAAAGAAAGTATGACAGGCGTCATCCTTCACCCTAATGCAAAATATTCAATCTGGAAAACGTGACTTACCTATCTTGTGCAGGTAAGACTGAAAACAACCATGTCCACTCAGTAGCTGGATCAGGTAGAAGTCGGTGTCACCATGTGTGCGACTGAGCCACGATCTCAAGTCATTGATGAGCCGCGCGGTTCATCTTCGTTTTAGCTAACGTTCCCATGAACGTTAGAGTGTGCAGAGTGCATCGTCTTTCATCACGAGCAACTTTTTCTTTATTACACTCGTGCCTGTGGAGGTAAATTCTTTTACGCTCTTTAGTAAGGAGAGCGATGGGTATCACCCCTGCAATTACCAACACCGCCGACTCAGAGAATGTACGGTGGTATGCTGATGCAATCAGCAGTGCTCCTCGTCTCTGCACCAGTGCCAGCCATTTTAGGTGCAGTTCTTTGTTGAGAGCTCCATTTAGAAGTGAAGATTGCACGTCATTCAACAGCAGTCACCTTTCGTTGGACTTGGTCCCCCTTGATTGGCCATTAGTCGACTAATTGCCGAGACCCCTGCTGCGGCCTTGTTTGTCGTTGCCTTGACTTGCTCCGAGAATTGCTCCGAGAAACTTAGTTTAGAGTTCATCAGCAAGCCCAGATACTTGACTGATTTTGAAACTGAAACCCGTGAGTGGTCATCCAGCTCCCTACCCGGCGCATTAGTACTTTTAACCGTTATTGCGCTTGATCCACTGTGCGCCCAGCCAATAGTGCTGCATAGCCATCATCTGCATAGCCAATCAGTCGCGAGTCTCTCGTCCGAATGTCTGAAATTGTATTTAACTGTGCTCGACGGACTGATTTTCTGGGAACATTTATGAATCCGTTTCTTGTACTCGATTGTCCGATACAGATTCTGAGAAACTTTCTGAATGATTGCAGGCTAATCTTCACCATCAGCAAAGCACATAGGATGTGGGTTACAACAAGTGGCCCGCAGAGCTCTATTCATGGCCTAGACATCTCGCAACATCTTCTATGACGGACTACTGAGTGTTGAGGTGGTTTTGCTGGTCGAAATTAAACCAGCAATCAAATACTGTGGCTTATTGAACTGTTGAAAAATGTGTTTTTCAAGCAAATCAGCGCGACAGCTAGCGTTTATCAGTCCTCACTCAGTTGATAGCACGCATTAGCGCCTCATGCATCAAGCATTTCCTTTCACCTATGTGGTGCGACGTTCTGAGCAATGAGTCACATACAAAGCTTTTGGCACATTTTTAGAGATAAGGAGCAATGTGAATTACAAACTTGTATCGAAGAGATTCTGGAGTTCAGGAGGAGTGATATATATCTCTCTTCTTGCTAGAGTACAACAAGGAAAAAGAATACAAGCAATAAATACAACGTTTCCAAGTAACTGGCAATAGTTCTAAGAGCATAACAATAAATATAATTGGATTGTAAACTTTTCACATCTATCAATAAATCAAGGGAATGGTGAGACTGATTTATACTTGGCACAGCTCTTCAGCACACATGGCTTATTCCAATCTTACCTTCATAACAATGATAGGAAACGGTGCCGAATCTCCATGTTTTGTATCTGTGGGAAGTGGGCGACTTTGTTGAAAAAATGGAACCAGCAGTGATTGTTTAGTATGATTGGAGAGCTACCCCCGGAAACAGTAGTTGAACTGATGTTTGAAACAATTGACTAATGCAACCATGTCGCATATTTAGCTCGGACTGCTCTGACTAACAAAAACGTCAGACGTCAAAAACGTCAAAACGTCAAAAACATAAGAAGACTCTGGAAATAGAAGGACCTCTTTTCTAGCATTACCTTTCTCATACTTTCCAGCTCGTGGAGAATTTCCAGTAATCTGACGGTACCTGTAAACATAGAAACACGAAACTTAGCTAGACTACATGAGCCAAACAAGGCAAGATTCTCGGGTTGACAGGAAAGGTCTTTAGGAGAGAATACAAATCCTTAGCGCATCTACCAGACCCCAACCTATGGTGTAAGCAACCTTCCCCTCACTCAACCAATGAAATAATCCTTTTCAAATAAACCTGGCTGAAATATTTTCGATGTTGTTTCGCTTTTGAAGCTTAAAGGATGGGCCGTGGAACAATTTTTGACAACGATTTATGATTCAAATATTTATGAAAAATTTGATTCGGTGTACATAACTCTTTTCAAAAATTTCATTTCTCACTTAATAAAGGTCCCTAACTCACTGACCCTCATTGGTCGAATTAGGTTAACAAAACATCAGAAATAACATGTCATGTTCCAGATGAAACAAAATATCGTTGTTTATTGGAAGTTACTCTGTAACGAATGCGAATGCATAATGAGACATGACATTTTAAGTTATTTAAGAACGTCAAATTCAAGAAATTTCCTCTTAAACAGCTGACAAACATTCAGCAAATCCAATAATTCTCATCCTGCAACGCCATAAGTTATCGTGATAGAACTGACTTCATTACTTTGGTTATGTATCAACAGATTTGGGAAGTGAAATGCCATGACAGATGGTCAATCATGGCTTTATTTTGAATTGCAAATATCTTCAAAAAATGCTCAAAAGTTTATTACAAAGTTCAGAGACAACACGAAGAAATATACAGGTTGCGCTATTTTGTTTGTACGTAATTTTTTTTTTGTTGGTATGTAAAAATTGAGCCACTGAAAAAACATCCTTCTTCTACACATGGGGTTTTATTCACCTAGTTTTTTTGTCATTGATTTGGACTAGTTCTTAGAAACAAAATCAATCGAAAGATGGCTTTAGAAAGGCAACGCAAAATGTGCTCTTTTTTTCCGCTTTTGACAAAAGAAAGAGTCCTCAGAGTAACGCCTATCAATATCGATCGAATCAAGACCAGCATGAAAAATTTGGAATTAATAGACGCAGAGATGAGTTTTTCAAACAAATCAAAGGTACTCACACGGTTAATAACTTACATACGGGGCTCACTGGATTTAGAGGGCCAAAGCAAAATGTGTTCTTTTGCTGCGCTTTTCATTACCTATTCAGGACAGTATGATGATTTTGACGTGAATGTTAGCTTGATTTTAACAATGATGTTTGGTTGCGGACACTTTGTTCTTTAAAGCCCCCCTACCCACATACGCACACACAAAGACCAATCCGGATGCGTCAAATCTGCAGATCTGGGAATCCCGTCAACGTCATCTCTTGTTGTCATGAGACACCTTTGAAGTTTATTTGGAGATACTTTGGAGTTTATTTGGAGATACCAGTTTCATTTGCCATGCAGCATAGCGTACCATATTGTTGAAACCCCTCCGTACTTTTTTCACCCATTTGCGGGCCGACTTAATGAGTCACCGATGTCGATTGACACCGATGTCGTCTGTTTCATCTCCTAACAACAAAAAATAATCTAATGATGGTTTTGGCTCAAAAATAAAAAAAACAGTCCACGTTGGTTCATAAAATGGCGGTTCATTGGCCACGTCTCGATTTGCACTTCCCAAATGCAGCAAATATGATTTTTAATTTCAGAAGTTTTTGGTAGATCAATTTTTCCATTTTCACTTACAACATTGTAAGTGATTTATACCCTTGCTAAGCTAACTCAGTGAAGACTCATGGGTGCGGAATTGCTGATCAAATTTGTCCAATATCTCGAAAGTGAATTAATATTTAGAAAGATGGAAAGAGCTCAAGCTGGTTTCGAATACGCATCCCTGCCGCTTCTCGTCAGGTGTATATGATTTTTAAGGTTTTCTGATGGTGCAAAATAGACCTCATCGGCCATCAAAATTTCTTTGAAAAAACATATTCAGTGTCAAACGTTTTGGGCGACTGTTTGACTTGTTCTAACGACGTGTAAGGTCTGTTGATAATTTTTTATGTATTAATTCCACTTAATACGGAAAAAAATAAACGAAAACAACCACTGCAATATTCAGCACAACGTAGTTCTGCTGACGCTGAGGAACTGAGCGAGCTGACGATATGACACTAGTAGGTTCTGGGAAATATTTTCTATTTTGAATGAGACTATTGAATGCTTCATGATTGTCGATGAGCGATATGAGGACGATCTTCCACTGTCCTGTGCTAAATAATTTATGTGATCAAACGACGAATGATGTTATCGGACATTACCTGTTGCTCGCGATGTTTTCGACGATACATTATTGCAACTTACCGACTATTTTCAATTTTGTCGAATGGATGCTTCACATACATGCCTCATGATGTCAATCGCATGACAAATGTCAATGCCGTTCAATGTTTAGGGAACAAAATTAAAGATGGCGCACCCCTTACATGGTGGACGAAACATATAATACTCGAATTAGGAAACCCTGTTTTCGACTTATCTTTCTAAGCTTGGAATCAAGAATAATTTTTTAGCCTTTCACAATTAAATAACAAGCAAGAAATGTGTCCAGTAAAAAATAGTTTTTTTTTAATTTTATTAACATTATGATGTTAAGAAATATCTCTTGTGTAAAATATCGCAATAAAATTGATTTATCAGTTCAAGAGATTCACGTTATAAGGTACTGTACGTCTGAATGGTTTCGCAGTAGTATAAATAATTAATTACATGTTTCACCTTGCTTTTGGTTTTATCTATCATGTGATTATACAAAAAATAAAACATTAAATAAATCAAATGAGATATCTGCACTTTAATCGCCTGTCATCATTTCCATGAACTCTAAAGTAGACAAAAATAACAATCGTTAGCTGAAATCGAATTCGAAATTCAAAATGCATTTCACATCTTACCGTCAAAATCTACAGTTCCTGATCCGTCAGTATCAATTTCAGCTATCATCTCATCCAATTGATCATTATTTAATTTATCATCTAGAGCCTGCAAGATTTCCCTAAGCGCTGCGACAGGGATGTAACCATTGCCAGCCTTATCGTATAATCTGAATGCCTCCTTCAACTCTTGTTCCATGGCGGCATCGTCCTCCTCTTGATAGTGTTGAGCGATTCGCCGGAAAGAATCGAAGTTGATTTGACCAGTTCCTGCGGGAGTAAGAAAGATTTCAAGTTGTTAAGAGCCTCAACAATGTCAAGCAAATGTAAGGATTGTTTTGCTCAACATATTGTAAGTGCAAGGAGCACTTTCAGCGTAGAGCGGAACTTCTGTTTACTTTAAGTTACACCAAGTTCTAAATTGTTAACATAATGCAACGTGTAAGACATATATTTGTTCGTGAAAAACACATCAGTGAGCCAATGTGTACATATTTCACAGGACTTGTTTGGGACTTTCTGATTTCTATGGGAAGCAAATGTTCTCCGCCTTAATTTTCTCTTAAGTAAAGACAACAATGCAGCACTTGCTCGAACTACTTGAAATAAGTTCGCTACTAGTTCTGGAGTTCACATACAGTTTAGGATTTTGTTGTGGGCCACGACTACAAACATTGTTAGATGTCCTCTCTTCCTACAGTCTATGTTCACTTGTAATTCTCAGATTTTGGATTTTAAGCAGTCTGAGCAAGGGACAGCAGTTGTGCTTAAGCCTTGGTGGCCACGCACTATATCCGAATGCTTTACATGAATTTATATCCTTAGGTTATATTACCGTATGAATACAATAGTTGAAAACCAACGAATGTCCTTAATTGGTCTGGAATATGTCACGCATATCTTCTTATAGGCATAGCATATCGAATAGCCTTATGCTGAACGTTAGAATTGAATTAAGTGGCTATATACGACACTAGTGTAAGGGCTACAGTAAAATTAGAAATTTTATTTGTTTTAACTGTTGGAGGTCCTCGTGAGGGTCCCGCCGCGGATGATGATCCCAAATTTACTTAGGTAATGAACAAACCAAGGATTTGTTAGATTGGCACATTTAGGCTAGCGGGTATGATATTTCGGATCGAGTACAGCCGAAGTAAAATGGCGCCAACATCAGTGTGGCAAGTCTTACATTTGAATTTCCCGCCAACTGAAGCTTTCAAAACATTCGATCATAAAACGAAAACTATTAGTTGGTTGAGAGGAGAGCTGAACACGCGTTTTTATTTCCACTGGAAATAATTTTCTGTTTTGACTTACAACTCTGATTCTTCACTGCCTTGGAAATCTAGTTCAGGATACATACACTGCGTCTGCTATATTGGTGACCCCGACGGGTGGCAAAATGTCAGAAAATTTTCCAAAAGTAGATTTCGCCTACAACTTTTTTGGATACCGAGTTCAATTTCGACACGATGAAACTGTAAGCCAACAATCAAGTGAGGGACATCAACCGTCTGATCTCCAAAGAACATGTGCTTTTTAATGAAAAACCACAAATTGCAATTATGTGTCGGGTTCAGAGCAAAAATTCGTCTACTGCTTTGAATACATTAAATTGCAACAGTGCAGATGAGCCTTTCGATGAGCTAATAACAAAAATTGATTGGATTCAATAACAACTTTCGGCCGCTAACATACTCAGCCAGGACAAGGCGTCCGGGAATACATAAAACAACAATGACGAAGTTGCGAAAACGGCTGTTAAAGACCCATTTTTCATGCCAATTACTCCCATGTCATTGTTTCTTCTGATCGAAGCCTAATTTCACACATCCAGCGTAAAAGCTAATTAGAGAAAGTTCGATATTGTTGTGGACGCGAACTGTAACAAAGTAATTGCAGACCTTATACTAGATTCACCAGCATCAGGAAAATATAAGTCACTTAAGAGCATCCAATAATCATCGAATTTCCTGATTCAAGTTTGAAAAAGCTACGAAGATTTTTAAACTGAATCGACCTTATTGTCTGCAATCCAAAACCGCTGCCTCGAATTATTAAGGATCTGGACGGCGAGTCCATGAGCGACAATATATTTAGGTCTCCTTGCCCTTAAACTTCGCTGAATCGATGCGACCTATTGTTGGCACACTGAAGGTTGAATTGTCAAATAATGCTGAAATAGAGGACCACTTTCGTGAGTTAAACGGAATTGAAGTTGGGCAACGCACTACCTAAGCTCCGCTGTTATTTTAAAATCACTGAATCGACCAATAGAGTCAGCTAAAGTCAGGCGTGGACATTTACGACTACGCAGCCGGGATCGTTCTTCCAGTCAAAAAAGTTCCAAATCCCGAAGCCTATCAAGATTATACAAAATAGCATGCTTGTGCATGTATCATAACCAATTAGCCAACTAAACTATGAAGTGTGAAGAAGGTTGCAAATGCAAGAAAGACGAGTCAAAAACGTAGCAGAAACACACTCTTCGGTGGCAGAAGAGGTATCAGAGTATCTAAGCCATCTTGTTATTCATGAGAAGCCACTAACCCTTAACTTTTGATTGATACTGGATATAATTTAACAACTTTTCTCCCCAAAATAAGTGATAAAGACAATCCATCTTCAGTACTGCATCTCTTCTCTGCAAAGGATCAGCTATAAGCATATTCGGCCGGAAACTGATAAAAAGGAATCTTTTTCTGCGTCTAGAATTCTCTTGGCTATTCGTTATTGCAGACTTGTTCCGCCAAATTATCAGTGCAAATTTTTCAAAAAATTGTGAGTTATTGGGTGATTTAACAATAAAAGCAAGATACAACTAGGACTATCAGAACGATCTGTCCGTTTTTGAATTGAAAAAAAATGTAAATAATGTTTTTGTTCAATACACTTTCCAACGATCCTTCTTCTTGATCCTCCATCTTGATCCTCCTTCTTGATCCTTGATCCTTGATCCGCTTGATCCTCCATCATGACGGCATCTTGCCGTCATGATGGCAACCTTTAAATGTCAAAAAATAAAATGTTCTTAGAGTCGTTTTTAGAGTCGTTGTTCGTAGAATCAACTAGTACCTGATTGATACTGGCTTCTGTGTTGATTTTTTTTAATGTAAAAAGTTCTCCGAAGGCAGAAACAAGTGATGATCGGTGGGAGCGAGATGTGGGGAGTATGGTGGATGCGACAGAATTTCTCTGCCTAGCTCTGCGATTTTCTGACGAATTATCAAAACAAAATTTGGTCTGGCATTATCATGATGTAATATGACGTGCTTCCTATTGAACGTCGCCGGCCTTTTTCTTTCATTGCTTCATTTTCTCTCATTGTTTATTTCAATCATCCATTTCCTTACAGCATCTCTTTGATGGCGAGCACCTTAACCACTTGAGATTCGAAGATAACATTGTCCTGATAGCCAATTAATGAGATCAACGCGGCTAGCGGGCAAGGATATACAAAAGCGAACAACACCACAGTAGAAATAGTCGAAGAATGTGTATACCATGGTCAGCTAATACACAAATCCGGTTCACCACTACCAGAAATCAATCGATGAACCAAGATGGCATTGAGTGCTTTCGAGAAGAACTCAATTATATTCAAGTATTAAATGAAGATGATCTTGAAAAAGAAAACCTTCGACCAATGTATCCTACCAGTACTCCTAACACTGTTCAGTACGGTACTGAAACGTGGGCGCTAACAACAGGGATAATGAGGAAACTCCAGGTTGCCCAAAGAGCCATGGAAAGATGAATGCTGGTGATTACACGAAGGAATCGCAAGAGACCATCGTGGATACGAGAAAGAACCCAAATAACAGACGTTATATCCTTGAAATGTGAATGGGCCTGTCACTTGGCGAGAATAAGGGTCGGCAGAGGGACTACAAAATAACGCAGTGGTACCCAAGAAGAATCAAACGACCGAGAGGACGCCCAAAGATTCGATGGGGCTATGATATCTTTGATATAAAGAAAATACCTGGCGCATATTGGATAAGAATAGATGAACACAGGCAGACTTAGACTTAGAAGCAATAAGGAGTCAATATGTACAACGTACAATTTCTAGACAGGCTGTAACTAAACACGGTGAAGTAGTGCAGGATAGACAAATACATTTTCTCAACAACATTCCCCATCACTCGGTTCACACAAAAAATGCCAACGTCAGCATTTGTCTCTAATAAAAGCTTTTTGTACATGAAATGTCAGTTAGTGTCTAAATGATTTGCTATACGGCGCTCTGCCAAGCTCTATCTCAAAAATATTTTTTTTTTTTTTGTTTATATTGAATTGAACCCACGTTCATGAATTTGTACAGTTCAGGACTTATACAACAGTCTAATTCTCTTGTAGTCTTAACTCTTTGCTGGGAAGTGGTATATATTCTATACTACATGTTCTAAAAATTTTCCTGGGAAAAACTCATTTCTAGCAAATGATTTTTTTTTTCGTTTACTCAAAACTCGACTTCTGAATTGCTTAGAACCGTTATGCCGGTGACTTGATCGCTTGTCGAGAACGCTCATTTGGCTCGCATGTTTCCATGAGTACACAATACGCAAAATTTTTAGTGTGGAAATCGTAGGTGATCCGCGTCGCGAAGAATTGTTTTCCCATTGGCTTGTGAACAAGCTTCCAGAGATAAATTTGATGAAAGCGATAACGTTCCGTTGTCCAATATGCGAGTTGAGTGTGGTCCGGTATTAGTGCAGGCTATTCCAACCTGGAGCAAAGATTGTCATGTCCTTCCTCCAAAAAAGTTCACTGGCGGTCATCATGGACCATCATGGGCGCAAAAAGTTCACAGCTCACAGTTCAACAAACTGTGGACGGGTCAAATTATTGACCTCATAATTTTCAAACGTATTTGTTTGCCCACAATCTGGAAAACCATACCATCCAACAAATTCCTAAGAAATACGGGTACTCATTGGTATTAACTTTTTGATGGGAATAGAACGTCAGGCAAGTTATCGAGATTATTGGTCAAGTCGTCCAGAACTACACGATGCGTTTACTGCAAATTCCATGTCAGTGAAGATAGTTAGCTGGTTATTAAATAATATTCACCTGAATGAACGCATCCATTGGATGCTCCTCTCCTATGCCTAGAAGAGGAGCACCCAATTATAATATGCTTCACAAGGTGCAATCTTTTTTGGACATGTTGTTATAGATATCAGGATTGCTTTGAATTTGGTGAATATATTGTCATAGACGAGTCTATGATAAAATTCAAAGGAAGAAGTACCTAGAAACAATCTATGTAAAAGAAACCAATAGAAAGAGACTTTAAAGTTTGCGTACTATGTGATAAAAGCCGCCATACTTATAACTTTGAATTTACACCGACAAAAACGACAATGCAGCATCGAAAAAATTGGACGAAAGGATTGTTTTAGATTTGTTTTCAATTATAAGCAATCTAAATCGTAAATTATGTTTCGAAAATTTTTTCACATCGCATGATCTTCTTGTCAAAATAAAGCACTTACGAAGTGATTTGATAGCCGACAAGTATTTACACAGAGGTGATTTTGATTGGGAAATCAGTCATACTGGACTTCTGTATTTGAAATGGGTGGATAAAAAAGCGGTTAAACGGATGGATGAAAAAGCAGTTTGATCAAACATCCACGATCCTTCGAATGCAACTGAAGTGCAAAGACGTGGATTCGATAATAACCTCCAAACCGTTCAATTTTCTCACATAATGCGTGACTTCTGGCAGATTAATAACGTTGAATAACGTCAAAGAGGATTATGAATTAGACCGTAGGAGTTGAAAGTGACGGCCAAGAATTTTCTATCATTTTGAATTTCGAAAGCTAAGAAGGGAACATTAAATACAACAAGCTTGAAATTATATACTACTTAACAAGCATATCTTTGACAAAACGAAAAAGAGGATCAAAACCAGCCGCAATGCCGATTCAAAAACGTTAAAAAAAGTCATTTTTCGCCCTTCGTAAAGAATAACAGGACACCATTTGCCGGAAAGAACATCGTCACGCCACTGTGCTCAATATAGTGTCACAACACATCAGTGAAGAACGAAGTTGATGTATTCCTCTTGCAAGGTTCCTCTCTGTATTGGTGGGGAAAAAACATTCTTTCAAATATAACACTTTCAGTAACATGGGCAGTGGTATAAAAATTATAACATAGCCTTGTCAAAAATCCTTGAATGAAAAATAAATTCACTTAAATTTTACAGTAATGATATTTTTTTATGGTTGGGAGGTGAAGGCTTTTTACGCCCTGAGTGCCGGACTTCCACAACCGGATTAAAAACTAAACAGCTGCCCTATCACACCGAGAACCTAACCTGGAACTGTTTCTCACATTACTTCGGACTAGGCCTCATAAATCACCGCCTGGTGGCGTTTTCAGGTTAAAGGAAATACCTCTTTCTGCAAGGATGGATAGGAAGGAAGAGGATTGCTGTCAGAGAGATTCCCCCTCCCTCTGCGCCGCGAAGTGATCCATGATGCCCTTCTTTATAAGAAGAACTGTGCGTACGTAATGCGACACACAGTTCCAATTGTCTTTTGATTACATCATTTTCCCGTTATTTTTTCTGGAGAGAGCACGCCTATTTTCTCCGAGTGGTACGAACGGAGTCTTGTCCATCTTGCACACGCAAAGAACGTGTGGCAGACATCATCTGTCATCAGCAGGCAGAACAAGCAAGCTGGAGACGGTGACATTCCCATCTTACACAGGTTAGACTGAAAATACCCGTGCCCACTGAGTAGTTGCGTCAGGTTGTAGTCAGTCTCACCATGCATTCTGTAGAACCACGGCCCCAAGTCACTAATCAGACATGCAGTCCACCTGCCTCGCCCTTCGTTTACCCATAATTGCTGCCCATAGTAAGGGTCCTTTTCCTTTCCTCTCGGCTGACAGCTTCTCTCGCTGACTTCCTCTTACGTGAGTACATACGTTTCCGTTCTTCTGCAAGTAGCTTAATACGGACCACCATCGAGATAACCAGCACCACTGGTTCAGAGAAAGTGTGATATGCAGATGCTATCCGCAAAGCTCCTTGCCTCTGCACCTGTGCCAGGCGTCCTCGGTGCGACTCTTTACGGAGAGCATCACCCTTTCGGAGCCATACAAGAGCACTGACTCCATTGCACTTATCAGTAGACGTCTTTTTATCGAGGATGATCCCCGCGTGTCGGCCCTTAAGCTGATACTCCTGCAGAAGCCTTATCCACTGACGCTCGAACCTGCGCGAGGAACCTCATCTTCGAGTCAATCATCAATTCAATGTATTCGATTGATTCCTTTGACTCGATGATCGATTTTCACAACGGAACGGGAATAACACGAGGGATCCGCTTGGTAAGGATGATGATCTCGGTTTTGCAGCGCTAGGCAAAGCCCACGGCGTCCACGTCCGGTGACTAGTACTGCTACGTCATATGTGTAGCCAATCAGGAGTGGCTGTCCCGGTAACTGCGACCTCAAAAGCTCATCATACGAGACATTTGAGATGTCCGGGCGAAGAACGGAACCTTGCGTCACCCCTGATGAAACAATCATTCTTCGCCGGCCTCCCAATGTGTCATAGACGAGCTTCCGGTTTCGAAGATAGTCCTTCAATATCCGCGTCAGATACCTCGGCACCTTGAAATATTCCAGAGCTCGAAGAATATCTGTCCATCTTGCAGGATTGAAGGCATTCCTCACATCGCCTCCAGTGCACCAATCGTAGGTCAGCCAGCCTTGAAGCCATACTGCTGAGGAGAAAGATCCCCAACAGTTCTCGAGCACCTTCCCAGCGGCGTTCAACATACATAGAGGCCGATATGAATATGGTTGCTCCGGGTCCCCCTTCCTCTAGCGGATCAGCACGAGCATTGCCTCTTTCCAGCAACTTGGAAACACGACCTGCTGCAGATAGGCGTTGAATACCATCCGCTGGAATACCATCTGGCCCTGTGGCCTTTTTCGTTTTCAAGGCTTTCACCGCATCATCTAGCTCGATAGCGTCTGGATGACGGGCAAGCTTGCCAAGGCCCCCCACCACGCCAAGGCAGTACCCTTTGGGGGGGAGGCAACACAATGATAATAATATATATATATATATATATAAACTTTCTGCCCCGCAAAAATTTAAAATAATATACGAGTTTTTTCGAAGGAGATTATCCCGTTACAAAACATCCCAGGACTCACATATGCACTACATCCTTAAATATCACTAGACGAAAATTACATCAAAAATGTGTTTCATCATGAAACATGTAAATAGGAAAAATTTCTTGAATGACTTAAATATTGAATGTGTAACAAGTATGCATGGCACAATTTTCATGCATTTTCCTCGACTAAATTAATCTGAAAATATAAATCAGTTCGAACCAATCGTTCTCCAACTAATTCATAAGGAGAAATTTAATGTAAGGCTTGTATAAGTCATATATGTGCGGGAAGTATGGAATTAAAAGAAAGCCAATGAAGCGGCTGAATCCTTCCTTGCCTCCTCTAAGCTTAACCGTAATCATGACTTCCTTTATCGTTAAATAAAACGAGTAATTCTTACACTATTTTCAGATATTAAAGCGATAAATAAAAATTTCGCAGAGCTCACAGAGCAAGTACTTAAATGAGTATTTCGGGCGAAAATACATAAAATTCATTTTTTCCAATTTTCATAAATTTCCATCCATTTTCACTTTACCAATCCAACTAACAAATCCATTAAAAAATAAATCCAATCTGCAGTGTATCTTTCTCGAAGTCATTTTTCACACGCATGTTCATGGAAAAAAATAGCAAATAATCGCAAATTATAACATTCTTCTCACTGCCTACATCTTCTCATCCCACGCGTCCAACCAATACTTAGACAAGTACGTATTTATTGGTCCGAGAGAATACTTTCGCCTATTCGCAATGCAATCGATTTCGAGCATCTATTTAAAATTAGCAATCAACTCTAAGATGAAATTTAAGACTTGAGCTTTTCGGATTCGCTTTGATGCCGCCACGATGTTGATACTCGCACATACACACACACACACTCATTTCCCGAAGGAATACATTTGATTTATTCCAGGCATCGTGCAGCTGAGGCGAAAATTTCACGAATTATAAATTTTAAGAATTTATTGCATCTTCGTCACCAAATGCACTGAAATTCAAGAGGAGTCATAGCAATGCCGAAATGCAAACAGTTTGGCTCAAATTCTAGTGCTTCCTTATAAAGGATCATCAATCAACCTAGAATTCGAACTGGATATCAAACATCACAAGCACATTTCCGTACTTTTTCACTTGGATTTCTTCTTATTAAATAAATGTGATAAAAAGAGTCCTTGCCCGATAACCATGTAGCCATGGAAAAATTTGCTCGTGACAAAAATTTCAAAGCGAACTGCAAGCATTTCGAAAGGAAGGACTTGATTTAAAAGGGACCTAATCACTTGAATGAAACACTCCACCACTTAATCCATATATCCTTCGGAATGCTGTTTGTTCTGCGAAAACTTACCTTCATCTTCACCCTCCAACAATTTCCCTAGGTCGGCATCATCGTAGCGGAAATCCAGTGTGGTCAAGATGGTACGGACCCTGTCCTTTTCGATATATCCCGTTTTGCGGGGATCGAACATCAGAAACGCTTTGAGCAGGACTGAGGAAAAAATATGATTAATTAAGTATATCTCGAAACGGAGTGGTATAATCCATATTTACCAGCATCTTGTTCTTCGGACTGAAAAGAGAAAAGGAAGAATAAAGAAATTAACGTACTTTTGTACTAACATGGTTTTATGATCTTTGCAAAACAATACAAAAGGAAGTAATTAATTTGTCAACGCCTTCGCTATGCTAGTCTCATTTTTTATGATCTTTAATCTCTTATCAGTTGGGTGCTCATAAAAGAAATACTCCCCGACTTTTCATTACTTCAAAACACATAAACTAACGTTTTTGCAAAAACACTCGAGATCCCATGTATATCCTTAGCCAGAGCTCCCATTGTCACACATATGCTCCCCACTTCAATTTAACACAATACAATCACAGACAGTTGGATGGAAAAACGTTGAAAAACAAAAGCGAGAATATATCCTTTGATCTATTATCAATACTAACCATTGTGATAGTTCTTGAAAACGGGATGCTTCTGGTCCAATGGACGGGAACTGAATAACTATGAATTCCCGAAGAGAGTACGCAACCATTGAGATATCTCCACGTCCAGAAGGTATTTCACCCGCTCTCATTTTATACATGATTTAATAATTTTCCAGTGGATTTCGACAAATAAAAAAATCATCAGAAACGAAACAAGCTGAGAATTTTTCGTCATTTCAGTTACTTCGCTCCGCATTTCCCTCCGCTGAATTTTCTTCGCGTCTGGATGGGGGCGATGATGTGTGCAGTGGTCCGTTGTTGTAACATAAAATGTTGATACATGGTATTTTTAAAATTAAACAAAAAATATTTCAAATTATTTCGCGAACGATACGCTCCTTGGTGTGAGATCAGTAAATGTATATAAAAAAGAAAATGGAAAACATAGTAAAACGTGGAAATCACACTTTATTGTAAATTTTGGAAACACATTCATAGGATGGATGACACTATGCGTCAGAAGTGAAGGACTATGTAGAAAAGGAGAAAAATTTGAAATGTCGAAATTATTGATGTATCTTGCAGGCGTTCAAAAATCGAACTGAGCCAAATGTAGTATTTCGTAGGTCAAGTCAGTTAGATTTTCATTAATTAAATCGAAATTTTCATTTCGAAAAATTAGGTGTCTTCCTTCTGCAGTTCCTTTTCACTTGGCCCCTTCTTTGTTGAGTCTAGAAACCATATTTTACGCTTTTAACTTCGGGATTGTACCCAAATTTGGGTGTTCAACCCCAGTTAACATGAGGCGATCAGGCTTAAACGCTGTCATGATAAAGGAGTACCATTCGCAGTTGAAGGATTAGCAGGAACTTCTCTTTACCCCGAAGGTTGCAGCAGGATGACTGCAATTCAATAAATTGAGTGAGTTCAACTTACAAAATAAATTTGAAACTCATTCTATTGTTGCTAGAGGCGGGAATTATGCAGCCTTTGGTGTTAATCCTTTATTCTTCCAGAAGATGGGTTTCAATTATTTGTAGCTATCAGAACAACCATGTGATGGCCTCGAATACCAATCACGTCCTCATGGAAAGCACAACATGAACCAAAAGATATTCAAATAAAGTGTTGTTAGGTCTTATTTCAAAAATCCCCGTGGAATTGTTATAAAAAATTTATAAAACGTACAAAAGGAATTTATGGAAAAATATAAAGATTTAAGCCAGTGGCAGCAATGCTTGTCAGACACCTTAGTAAAAAGCCGGTTTGCGTTGGACATCCGAAATCAAGGCTAGATCATGTAAAACATAAAAGCTAAAGTGATTCTGGCATTTCCTAAGGTTTTGTAGGTACTGTGATGTATTTTCAAAAAATTTAATAATAAGAATATAATTGTCGCAACCGTAGGTTGCACCTGCAGCGAAAAAAGAATAAGGTTAATTAGACAGGGTTTATTTGAAAAAACAAAGGCCGAATAATGGCAGCCAAAGGAAATTACTTTTAACTGACTAGCTTACCGCGTAGGTGTGGGGGTGTAGGACATTATTCGAGCCGTGATCCTTCCATGTCACATACACACACACACAGAAAGAGTTTACTCTTTCATATTAGACAAAGTAAATAAATAAAAAGAAATAACCAAATGAAAGTAAGTAAATATAAAATATTTAATTTACATGAATTGTGCTGCGTTGCGTCTAACACGAATCTCGACCTCAGCTTGATTTCGGGACTTTAATTGCTTCTGCTGCGCTGATTCTGACCACCTCTGCTTCCTCCAACACGAACCTCTACCTCAGCTCGGTTTCGGGACTTCAATGAATTCCGCTGCGCTAGCTCTGATCAGCTCTGCTTCCTGAAATATGAATCTCCACATCAGCTTGGTTTCGGGACCTCAATGAATTCCGCTGCGCTGTATCCTGACCTGCCTGCTGACTATCTTTTTGGCCTCGATCTTAATCAAAATTTTCTCTTGGGCTTGTAATTCAAAGATTTTGCGATTCGAGGACTTCTGAAGCTAAACACTTCAAGCAACTGCTAATACGTCTTGATTCTCTTTATTATCCTCATTACTTTAGTCACAATTTTTATCCTTTATTTCCCATCTCCTCAATACTTAACTCCATTTTTATACTTTATTTTCCATCAACACTCACTTCACAATTTTTCAACTTTGATTCTCAAGACTTAATTCAATTTATATCCTCGATACTTAACACAATTCACAATTTATACACAATACTTTCGCAATTTATATCCTCGATACTTAACACAATCCACAATTTATATATCCTTGATTTTCCATCTTTAAGTCACAATTTCTATATTCAATTTTCCATCTCCTTAATACTTGAAACAATTTCTATCCTTTATTTTCCACCCTTAAGTAAAATTTCTATCCTTCTTATAGCGATATGTTCACAACAAACAAGTGAATCATATCAATGGAAAATTTCTTCCCAAAAGCGTTACAAAATTTTTTTTTTTTATTTTTCTACTCAGAATTTTTTTTTCGCAGACTTTTTTTTGACATTTTTTTCTGGAATTTTTTTTTTGTTTGTTGCTATTATTATTTAACTAAATATTACTTAATACCTAAATCTAACTATAAATGTTTTTATTTTAATTTTATTCTTCGTTCTTTTTCATCTCGTATGATTTTCTTTTAACTTAAAAATATGAGTACAAAGTAAAAACTTAACCAAAACTATTTATTGTTATGTTCAAAATTTATTGTTATTTTGTTTATTTATTCATTTATTTATATACTTTTTTTGTCTGTTTCTATGTCACCTACACATTGGAATACGTAACAGTACTCATGTTGAGGGAACATTTTTTCCACTTTAAGATTTTTGTTGGCATTTTCAAGATCAAAAATAGATTTTCAACCATAAAGCCAACATTTGAGCCCCTATAAATATCACTGAAAAGTAAAAAAAGAGACTGAAAAGCGTTACCTCAATAAATGTGTAAATAAAATCAAATTGATCGGCTTAGTCAATTTTGAGACAGGGTCCATCGAATTTTAAAAAGCAAATTGTGGGAAAATCGATTAAATTAAAGTTTAATATTGGGTTTGACATAATTTCAAAATTTGTCATAAATAAAGAGATATTTTTTTACTAAGAAAAAGTCGCCGATTCAGGGTCCATACACTATGGAACTGTCGACCGATGTGTCTAGACTACGTTGTTGCTCTCGTCTACGCCTAGCCCGAAACGTAGTTTTGTTTTCAACTTGATTAAGCCTTTCGTTGTGCACTTCTTTTGCTCATTCATGAAAACTGGGCCCAAAAATAATACCCATATTACACGTTTTGTTTTGTATAAAGCCTGAAGGCAATGCTTGGAAGTCTTCTGGTGCACTTTGTGTTTCTATCTCATTCTTTTGACGTTTATGTGATGGAACAATTTTTTAGATGTCTCCAATCTCGAACTACTACTCTTACGATAGTCTCTGGTAACTTTATTTGACATTACGACTGAAACCAATATAAGATCGCGGAGACAACCAAAAGGAATAAACAGAACAGGTTTTTGGTCAAATAGATAACCTACACTGAACTGTAGGTTAATCACTGTACATATATACGTAGGTGTGTTTACTCATGTATGCTTGAAGGTATACTTAATATGCATACATGTATACGGACGCGTCGCTCACAAAAAAAAAACGATGAAAAAGACAGAAAGCGTGGAACAGCTGTATATTAATTCAGCCACGATTGCGCTGAAAATTGCAACTGTGTCAATTTTGTCGGATCGAGTTAAAAGTTCTCACACAATATTGCTGAAATATGGTTTTTCAACTCGGAAATTTCCAAAAAAATCGAAAAACAGCTTTCTAACCATCGTTACATAAGAATTGTCAATGTTTATCGTGCTTTATTGACCGTTGAAATCATTGGTCTGTATGTCTTCAAAAATACAACATTACAGTCAACGGTGACCGCTATAGAGTCATGATCAATGGCAAGAAATACGAGAATTGATAATAAACTACAATATTACAAGAAGTACAAGAACTACAAGAAGGACGACGAGACCGCTTGAAAGCGACAATCATCTTCACGTCCTTGAAAAAAGTGAATCTACATAGTTATGTGCATGTTTGCAATATGATTCTTCAGAAAATTTTCTGAAGAATCAGTCATTCGAGCAAATATATCATGGAAGAAATATCTTGTTTCGAGAATAGCTTTCGAAATATGTTTGCCGCAAGATATTCTGTGCCAAAATGAAGAACTTTAAATTTAATTTGTGCTAAAAACATTCATATGGTCAATTCTCATGTGACATTGAAATTCCACGTACGATTTTTGTGTTCGTCTGAGCAATATTTGTTTTGCTAGTGATGTTTCGATTTCAATTCATAACACTGTGGTCATAAACATGCTCGCGTTTCTCCAAAAGTGTTACCAAACAACTTAATCATGGGCGATTCGTCTATTAAGAGAGCAAAGAGTAGCATCCATGTGAGAAATGTGATCATTTTCTTCATTTCCACTAATCACCAACTGATTGAGTTTTCAAGCCGAACACAGATCCGTGCTTTACCAACCAAAGATAAACGCACTGCTGTGCGACCTAGCATACATTCCGGAGTGTTCCACAAGGCTATCTTCTGGACTCGCTACTTTTGTTGGCCTATTAATGTTACAGCCAGACGTTGTGATTTACTTCCACTGAGCATTAGTGTAGGCGATGATGGATTTATAAACTGACATTAAATCCGGCGAAGAGTGAAAGGAGGCAGCTCAATCGATGGAAAATACCCCAATACATAGGCGCCAAACAAACGCCGCTACCACACGTCTAGAACAACAACCGAATAATAGTTCTACATTCATCCAATACTGGACCATCAAATCTTTCAAAATTTATATCACTCCTGTTGAGACGCTTCAACCGTTGAAAAAATTCTTGACAGCCGCATGCTTTCCTCCATGCGCCATAAATCATCAGATTAACTTTCTATTATTCAACACAGCAAGCTGAATGGAATGTAATCATAACCTTCTGACGTTGTCCTTGGTATACAACTTGCGAGATATAGATGCAGATGAGGAGATAGGACATCGTGTTGTATAGCTGAGTAGATTGATTGGTGGTGGGGAGAACAATACTAAATTGTTATAATCGGCACAAAATTAGCTGCGATATAACGTATCAGAACGCAAACGATTATACGAAGTACGGAATGAGCCGGTATGGCAAGGGGAATCTGGATGTGGGCGGTATGACGAATTTGTAGTAACATGAGACTTAAAAAACAAACACCAAAATTACAGGAATCTATGTATTTACGAATGGTGAGCAAAAAGTACTACCGAACGGATATTTTTAATGCAAAGAATAAAAGAGGTAGAAGTGCTGATCCGATTTTCACAGATCCATTGAAACGAACAACAGCGAACATATAACACTGTTTTCTTATACATGTGTGATCAATTAATAAATACAATTATAGGTAATCTCACATTGACCAGTTCGAATTTCATTCAGGTTTAAAACAAATAGAACCTTAAAGTAAGAAATCAAAAATGTAGTAGATTCCTGCACCGCTCTTGTTCTGACCACCAAAGGATTGTCATCAGTCAACATGTTAAGTTAAGCGGTTATAAAGTTCAGTTATGTTAAGCGGAACAGTGTAATTGTCCAAGCACTTGCCTTCTATTCATCAGGTCCAAATTGACGCAGCACCATCAGAAAATGCTATGCGTTAGCTTATGACTTTGTCCTTGATCGTGAAAGGTACTTCCGGCGTTTACAATTAGATTCAATCATGATCCTGGCGAAATCATCTTATCATATCATAAGAGCTATGCCAATTTTCTAATATACCTTAAAATTTGATCGGCTATTACCGCAGCGTACTATCTTTTTGACTAATTTTTGAAAAGAAAAACAGCTTCAGAACGAATGGTTTAGAATGAGGCCTACATACACAGTACAAAGAATGTTTCGAAATCGGTATCCCAAGGCACTTTATTCCAACATAAATCTTCTCCTTGTATATATATCTGTAGTTAGCTGTAATCATGTAGTCATAATTCATTTGTAATTCATTTGTCCAATACAAGGTGAATTTTTTAGGTCCAAATAGGGTTTGACTCTGTGAAAAATATGATTTCAATGTATAATTACCAATGTAACATTTTATGGGTTATGTTTTCTCAATTGATGAAAAGTATGTTTTTACGGAAACTTAAGACTGCCTTTTAAATTGTACTGGAATGCAAGTGAATCCTTTCAAATCAGCATCTTTCAATACAGGATAGTAAATCCTACCAACATGTCTGTAAACCAACGTCATAATTATCATCCAACAACACTTGCTTACATGTAAATAAAAGTGATCCACGCTAGTCTAAAAAAACACGATTCATATAAATTTGAATACAAATCCTTATCCCTTCGAAAGACGCTCCTATTGAGTCAATAGGACCAAATATACCAATGGTTACTTTTCCATAAACCGTAAACTCTCCTAATTTCTACCAACATCTTATAGGGCTCGTCTGGAAAGCTTTTTCTTCGACCGGTATATTTTCTTTTAACGTTTTATCTTCGCCCCGGCGAATCTGTTTCTTTGATCTTCGGAAACAAGAAAAAGGTCACAGGAAGCAAATCTGGCTAACCAAATCGCATTGCATAACGACAAACAGCACTTACACTTAAAAAAAAATCCTGATCCAACCGAATTCAACCGAGGTATTAAGAATAACATTTATATTAGAATATTTTCTCATTTCATTTATGTTAATTCGTTTTTTCCGAATAAACAATGAAAATAGTTGAATAAAAACAGCGTTAACTTACTTAGACAACAATAAATCATGTATCGCTAACGCCATTTCTTTCTTTGAGATGCTCCACGAGAGTTTGAACGCTTATTACCAATAATGCGATGCCTAAAGGACGACGTTCTTTTCTTCTTTCGCCGAAAATTCTGTAACAATCAAACTGAAATATGATGATTCAATACCATAGAGAAAGAACCAAGGATTGCCTGCCCACAATTACTACCGTTTACTACGAGTAGTTTCACGTAGACTTGTCAATACGTCTTAACCCATTACTGCAGAAAGTTTGTTATAGTATTTAGTTCGATTACTATGATAAATAATGGACAGTTGTGGTCAAATTAAGGATTTAGTTGGTACAAAATAAAGCATTTATTTATATTTATGATTTTATGACCCGTCCGATATATCGGACGCCATGCACAGCGGAACCTTACACTACCTGTAGACGGGATGAATAGTTATAAAGAAACCAGTTGAACTGATATCAAAGTTTATTGAAAAAAGTAATCGAAAGACTAAAACATGTATATGATGATAAAGAGCCTATTAGATGGTAGCCCATAAAACACTTAGGATTCAGGCCTATATCGCATTTGAGGCACTTGAACTTGGCTTTTTCTCCACATTGATTTGCACAGCGACGTTCCGTCATACCATGTGGTGGACAAGGGTCTGGCAGGCTTTTGTACTTTTGTCCTGAGGTGCAGTTTCATATGTAACGAGCGAGCTTCGAGCTACATATCTTCGAAATGCGAATAAAGAGTCTGTATTTTTATTGCATCCATTTTTGCTCGGGAGTAACCAACTGTTCATCAACGGCAAATCTAAAAAGTAGGCAAATGTTGTGCACCTCCATTTTCTAATACGTATTCTTGTACGAAGATTCGTACGAAGATTCAACAGCGTGATCACACTTATCTACCCCACCCATATGCTTGTTGTAGCTGGCAAACAATGAAGGCTCGAGGATTGCTACTTTAGCCTTTCTCTCATTAGACCAAAGTGTTGCAGATGTCAAGTCCCAGTTTTCAAAGTTGGTTGCTACCGTGACGACCTTATTGTCGTTCCGGCGACACAAAAATACGTCGTCAGACATCCTGCTATCGCTGTAGCCCCGTTATTCCTTTTGAACTGGTTGACATCTTTAAGCGGGCAGTTCCCAACATGGTAAGTCCTTATTGTGCCAGTCGCATAGTAGCCTAACTCTCGCAGATGTCTCATCAATTACAACGATGTGAAAAAATTGTCAAAGTATATTTTGATGCCATTAATCCACCTCCACCTAATCCGAAGTCTTTTTTGTCACAGCTTTTCCCCGTGTACAAACTGAAAGCCACCATGTAACCAGTACTGGCATACATAGCCCAATTTTCATCGCCAAATCTTATAGGCTTTCCCCTGATAAATTGTTTGGCATAATGGTTCCCATAGTACGGAACAAACTTTCGTCGACGTTGTAATGCTCATCTAGACCGTAATAATTTGCCCAAGCTGTCGTGCAGCAGACGCAACTTATACAGAATTCTAGAAGAAGCTGATAAATGCGTATTATAATTCAAATGGAAGTTTTGAAGTATCACTTCAAATCTGTTACATCTTATACTTTCTGCAAGAATTTTCGGCACATCATTATCTCTAGAGAAATCCTAGAAATCTCTAGAAAATATTCGGTAACTTCACATAGCCCGACAATAACATAGGACCCAAAATAACATAAATCTCGTCTTCTGTAACCATCAATGACTTATTTTTCTGTCCCGCATAGAAGTTTGTTTGGTCTACAATTTGTTTTACTAAATTTTTGTGGAAAAACAGCCTGAAATTGTAGGGGTCTTTACAATTCTGACTTTCTTCAGACGTTGGTTATGTGTTGTACTCTGTGCATGAAAACTAAGGTAATTGTTTCTCTACTAAGTCGTTCTTTTCTTCTTAGTCTGAAAAGAAGAAAGGGGTTAATCATCTTCATCTTCGCTTTCTTTACTCGATGAAAGTGGCCGCGGAATTCCGGTATTTGACGATTGGAGCCCTGAAGATGTTAACGGCAGATTACTCTCTATTTGCTTGAAAACGTTATAGTTCACATCTACTTTGTAGCAATTTGCGTCCCAAGTGGTTTAGGTTTGCATTATGCTCCTCATCAGAGTTGTCACTGTCCTCATCTGTAGCCTGATCACCTCGTTCAATAGGTGCTTCAACATAAATAAAGTTTTCCGCAGTCTCATTATCATCCTCGCATTCTAAAGCCGATGAAATTTCATGCACCTTCAAGCTGTAACAAGCAAGCAAAAACTACACCTTAGAGCCCAATATGTATGACGTCCGATTTATCGGACGGCAGTAAAATCACACACATAAAAACCAAACTAACAATTTTGGCATGAAAAAAAGCTTATATATGCCTATGTATACTCTATATCAACAAACACAATAGATTTGTTAAATATTTATTGTAAAAATTTACAAGCGAATGCAAAATATCACTTACCATTTACTCAAAACAGTCCGACTGCGTCCCGCCATTTTGGAAAATGACAACTGACAAGCGAGTTATGTCATTCGGCTGTTTGAAACGGGGTTGCCAGTGTAGAAAATAATTAAACTTTACATTGCAAAAAAAAATCTACTCAGTGAAATATAAAGAATTTTCGTCCCTTCGATTTATCGGACGTTATGCTATATGGGTTAATAGTATTCGTCTTTGAAAATTTGGACCTCTGGATTGAATTTATAGTCAATCATGCCCCGAAACACCAAGAGAACGATGACGGTCTCCTTAAATTTGACCGACTTTGACGTGCTTTATTTTCACCTCCGGCTCATCTTTGACGCGTCATTTACTTGATTATTTATTTACTTGATTATTTACTTGATTTATTTACTTGATTTACTTGATTGTACAGTTTCGATGTCATGTTATAACTTGACGCTACCAGAAACAATGTGTTTCATGGGTGTCATTAGATTCGTTGACAAGCATTTATTTTGCGAACCCTCTTTTCAGTACGAGTTAGATAACACCACTCTGCGTTTTCCAAATTCAGTCAAAAAGAGTCAAGTTGATCCAAAAGATATATGAAAAACTCTGTAACTTCTTTTACCCAACAGGAGGATTTTGAAAGTTTAATTTCTTGATTTTCCGATACGTTCGTTGTTAACAGAAATGTTTGTGCCGCATGCGGCAAGATTTCACTGATTTCACGATACTGACTTAACGCTTCCAGAATTAATTCAATTGGAAGCACAAATTATCCAAGAAACCTGTTGTGCAGGTTTTTTTATTATAAAGTTCGTTTGGTTGTTGCCGCCAGGCCTTGCTTGGTTGGTTTCAAGGACGCGTTTCGGCTGTATACAGCCATCTTCAGCTCGTTCTCATTATTTTCTCGTTCTCTTTTTTATTATAGTTGATAGTCACCAGACAACCTTTTCACGGCGTAAACATGCGGCTCCTTAACTTGTACTAATGTATATTATCCGCTCAAACTTCTCACAAATGCCAAAGAATGAACCTGAACGAATGAACCTTTTCGAGAAAATAAATGAGCTCCCTCCAAAAATTTTGGTTGAAAAAATTTTGGCAGTAAAAGACAAATCGAAGAGCTCTTCTCATGATGTGAGGACGGTTGTTCTGAGATGTCTCTTTCATAGTATTCCTCCTGCCTTCCATTCGTTCCTGCTAAATGTTGGGTACCTTAAACGTGAGCGCCACCAGTCGAGAGTTAAGATGCCTAGTTCGAAGTAATGCGACAAAATTTCCAGTTTAAGTTCTCAGTGCAACTGGGAAGGTGTTGAATCGGTAGTTCAATTTCTGTGCGTCAAAAGCAGTGTGGAAATTAGATTAAACTTCCGCCTTCTTTACCCTTGCTTATTCACTTCCTGAATCAACGAATATCGAAATTATCAAAAGATAGTTAGTTCTTAGTTCGAAGTAGCGAGTTCTGCTTAGTTCGAATTTTCGAGTTCATTCAGCTACAACAAATTAATCAAAAATAGAGCAAAATTGTATGGAATAGATGATGATAGAGACAAGATGATCGTGTTGAGTGTAACGCTCCTGTTAAGTCGATTCTGCAGTGTTCATGGGCGGTGCTACGAAAATCCAAGCGAATCAAAACAAGACTTGTGGTTGAATCATAGCACACGAATTTTGTAATATTTATTACTATAGTTCAAATCACGAAATTTTATATTTATCCAAGTATTATTTAATTTGTGTCACTATGCGTAAATTTTTGGGATTGCGGACAAAAATTTGAGCTTCGGCGCTTATATCTTTTATCTCTATGAATTGTCCCTACCAACATGACATATAACAGATGTGGTTTGACGTATCGCATGAGCAAAATTTCTTATGTCTTCGTAAATCTCACTGAATGCTTAAAAAGCTGATGGTGCAATAACAAACAAGCGGGGAACTCGACTACATAGACCTAATCACCATACAGAGAGAAAATCACTTGGAAAACAATAGTCGCAGGAAACCAATTTCTAAGGACCACACCATATATGCTTCAAATAACCATTCTTGCCAGCACTAACTTGCAGCCTACAGGTCAATGGTGCAAAGACTTCACCCCATCCCTATGAATTCTATCGACTACACTAACGAACTCAACAACATAAACAGGATAGCCAACACTAGCGGATACAAGAAAAATGTCATATAAATAAAATAATCGCACGACTCAAAAAAAATCAAAAACACCAACAACCAAACACAACAAAGTCCGCTCAGGGATGGACCACATTGATGTACATAGGCAACGAAACATCCAAATTGGCTAGCGTTTTCGAGAAATACAAACTAGAAACCGCGTTCAAAACCAACAACAACAACGGAAACAAACTAACACCGAAGCTCAACAGTACATTAAGATAAGAAAATAGTGATATATACAAACTGACATGCAGAGACTGCGGCGTGGTATGCAAAGAAAAGATGAAACGAAAACTATAAACTTCATACAAGGAATATCTGCTTTCGTGTAAACCCCCAAAAATAGGCTCCAACTACGCAACAAACCTTAAAAACGACACACACACGTGTCTGAAAACTTGGCAAATTCTATGCCACTTAAACACAAACAAAAGACAGGGCCAAGACTAGACACATCGGGAAAACTACTAATAACGTTTCACCTGATGCAACTCAATACACATGACCGTATTCAGTTTTACCTTCACAGGATGGGAATGTCATCGTCGCCTAATCCTGCTCGGATTAGGCTCGCTCCTGCTCGGCGACCAAGAACGAAGATGGTCTAGACCTCGAATGAATCTTTCCAACGTAGCAAGAAATAGATTCTTTCAGAACGTTTCATTGGAAAGATGGACAGATAAGTTAAAATGGAACTTGTTTGTGTGTGTGGATCGTGTTTTTTCTAAAGAAAGGCATATGGATTGCTTATCAGCGCAAATAAAAGAGACGCCTCTGTCTCAGTAATCTTTTTCCCTTTAATCTGGCCCTGTTGAAAAGGGTATCTCTTAAACCCAACCGCCAACAGGCAAGGCTTGAAACGCTGAACTCCAAGAGATATGACGAAAGTTCTAGGCTAGGTTTTTGGTGTGACAGGCGTAAGGGTTTTTTCAGTAGTCCAGATGCTGTTGCAACTCGGAGGCCGACTCTCAAAGTGTAAAAAAAATAATTTTATATTATTTTTATAACTTCCACGTCTGTGACACACAATTTAGTATCAGTGGCTGAAATTTTCTATAATTTTCAGCATTTTTGAAAATTTTCGGCATTTGAGTTCGAGTTTAAAGGCGGGGTCACCAATTTTCGGGATATAAAAAGAAATATAAAATAAAAAACTAAATTACAAAAAGATGTTTTATTAGTTTGAACTGACAACTGGGTTCACCAAAATTGTTTTTGGTAGTCTCTGGAGTCCGAGGCTAACCACTGCATATCCTTTAGTTGAAACTTTTTTGCAATATTTCTTGATATTGATTGTACTGTGATAGAATTTCACTACAATGTTGTAAAATACTGTTTCTGATCACGTTATCTATATGTGATATACTTCCTTCATTCGTCCTCCTCTTTTGAAGATGACAGTCGTTGACAGATTGCTTGTGCCATTGGTGAAACTTATAACAAAATGTTTCAATTTTCGAACCAAGCTTATGGTTATAATTTTTTATTCCCTGGTAGAATCAGTTATTACTAGGCATGGTTTAAAAATGAAACTGACCAGAATAAAATATTGTGTTCTACAAACGCTCAATGCTTTTGGGCTACCACTAAGAAACCCCTTTTACCAACCCGAGTCAATGTGTCGATTGTGGATCAGAGCGAAGACGTATCCAGGGCTAGACTACACGTCTAGGCTAGACGTCGTGTTCCTAAGTTTACAGATGTCTTCAGATTCCCGGTAGCACTTCTCTTGCGGGAAAGAAGGGGGAGGAAGGGAATGCTACAAAAAAACTCATCCATCCTCGAGACTTTCTTGTGATCCGGTATTGCTTTTTTCACAGTCAGTCAGGACTTCGCCAGACAAATGTGCCTTGCGTTTTCACTTATCAACCGTTGTTATAACTTCTCCGAATTAGGGCTCCAGGAAGAACTACCGAATTCCGTTGGAGAGGTCACCATTTTTATTACTCCATCTTCTGTGAGTAAATTATGTCTGGCACGCTTCATCCACCTCTCTTTACAAAACATGCAGTTAGGAGATCGAGAACTTTAGATTGTTCAGATGCAACCAAAAACATCCATGTCCACTCAAGACTGAGTCAAGTAGAAATTAGTTTCATCATGCACTCGGATGAGCCATAGCCTCAGATTAGGGATCAAGCGTGCAGTCCACCTTTCCTTTGTATTACGCTACGCGGACTGTTGCAAATTACTGAAAGATTGTTGACTTTCTTCCTTAGGGGCTTCCACTTTTCTGTCTCCTCTTCTGCTCTCTCATAAGGAGAACGTTATGGGTAAAAACACAGCGATAATAAACACCGCCGTCCCGAAGACCGTTCGATATGCGCATGCGTCGCGCAACATTCCAACTGCTGCTCATGTAATTTCTTACTTAAGGCGTCCCCTATAGTTCTGCTCCTTAGATACAACACGAATAAGTAAAGCAAATATTGTAACAAAGTATTATCGGTTCTTTACGGACTTAGGCTAATTAAGGATCCATCAGTCCTCACCACAACCCAAATCGAAACCTGGGAGAGAATTCCCAATAAAAATAAAAACTCCCCGGAAAGAAACCTCAGAATGGTTAGTATGCCGGATGCAAGCAAAAGGACGAAAAAACAAGGAGTAAGGTTCAATGTTAAAAACAGGAGAAAAGCGGAATTGTCACCATCACCCCTTTCAGTGAATATTTCTTAGTGGTAGTGGAAAACAGGTGTGGGTTCGCTACTGCCTGGAAGGACAACTTTGTTGGATCTACAGCACATCTGCTTAGAGCCCCTTAGTATCGCAGCGAAACCTCGTGTAAAGTTACTCTGAGTAGAATCAAAGTTGCTCTATTTATATTCCAAACCAAGATGAGATCTATAAAATTAATTTTAATGCGCATGTAAGAGCCGGCAAAGCAGTGGCGATTTGCTTTCAAATGAAGTTTTCTTTTATGGACTCAGTTGTACATGAACTTATTCAATCCACGACCTTCTACCCCTAAGCTCCCTATGTGCTGTAACGACTAATCTTTTAGAATCCTTATGATAACATTTTTTTTAATGATAACATCATATAAGCCGAATGTTGGTATTTATTTATAAACCTTTACAGAGATATTGTCGTGATCACGTAGCAGTTTACATTCGCGTTTCCCCAATTATTCATACCTGACGTGTTTTTCCTGACGCTGTTAGGACCACCGCCACTCATATGCAAGACAACGACCGCAATATTCTCAAAAGGGTCACAATCAACAAACCGATCCATCTGAAGTTGGATCGCTTATCAACTACCCGGGATCCCCGGATATACCGTCAGAATTGAAGTTCGCAAGCCGAGAAGTAATGGTATATATACGGTGGGATCCCAGGAAGTTGAACTGCTACGTGTTGAACAAATGATTTTGTTCTCGATTTTTGCTAAATTAGGAGCCGCAGAATCGGCAAGGCTCGTCGGATTCACTGGAATCGCAACTTAAACTCATCACAAGAGAGAAAGTTTTTTTCAATCAGCTCCACTCACCCAGCGGAGTCTCCGGAAAGAAACATAACGAAGAGAAAGGGAACACTATACCCCAAAACATCGATTCATTGAAGAATCCCTGAAGAATCCCAATTAAGCCGGACAAGAGTAAAGTGGTATATGCGGTTCTTGGGTCAGGTCATAATACCTAAAGTCGCCAGGTAGAAACCAGCGGATCAGAAGGCAGAACTAGGAGGAACGAATCCATCTGTTTCATAAGAACGGAAAAGGAAACTTGAACCGGAGCGCATTGCAAAGAGCGAAGTCGAGAAGAACGACACACACACCGGCCAACCCGAAAACTTGACGAGGCAGAGACCGGATTATCCTCAAATATCAACAAACTTAGCAACCGCCAAGTCCCGACAGGTAAAGCAGGTTGGAGCAGTTAGATATCAGTTACGCAAGTGAATGAACCGTACAACGTATAGTGGTGGTTTAAAAGGACCAGCCGGAGCGAACGCCCCCATATGAGGAACTTACTCAACTCGAAGATGCCATTGAGTGCGAAAAGGAAACTGGAGAAAACCTTCAATTTGATGGTCTGTACTTCAAGCCCAGGATGCTTCTAATGGGCTGAGACACTAAAAACACTGCTAAATGGCACGAGGGAGCAAACTCAAAGTAATATTCTTGAGAGGGAGTTGAACGGTGTGTAAATAAGGTAGAAGATACATTCATTCCTCCCAAAGATTGAAAGGTGATTAGCATGGTTCTACTTAACGTGCTTCAAAGAAAAGTCTCAGTACGAGACTATTCAAGGTCCTCGGGGTATGCGCTGAAGGAAATGATCAATCCTTAGCCGCTAAGCGCCATACCTCCCTAAGAAATAGGTAGGACGAAGCAAACCTGGACTAAAGAAAGTCGTAACCATTTCCGCAGTTTCTGCACATACGAGGGAGTTTATACCTTTATAGACTCTTTCGATGGAGCCTATTCCTCCAACAGTGGTTATAGTGGGATCTGCTTCTTCTGAGACTCATGTTGGGGAAACTAATCTTCCTACAGAGGTTTTTTTACGCCGTTAGCAATAGACCTTACCTTCGTGACCGCCAACAAGAAAATTATTGATTTCGCGAGCATCACTAAACAGACTAAGACGTCTGTAGCGTGAATGAGGCTCTAAGCTAGCGTACAAAATAGCTTAAGCAGATGCTGGGCTCGTTGAAAGATCCAGATGCTTGACCCGCTCTACGCCATCGGAACCGCGGGTGCAATAAACTTTCAAAGATTGGCTTGTACTATCCTCGATATAACAAAAGTCAATATATTTTACAACATATATCGTCATGCGCCATACGGATTGGGCGAACGAAGTTTTATAGTTATCAATCTTTGACTTTGTTTTAATCATCTGCGAAAATTTGAGTTGTAGCCTTTTTTTGAATATGTTAGTTATTAGTTTGATTTTGATACGTGCTAACGTGTTCAGTTCATGCTGACTTTTACTATATGTTGGGGGTTCCACTTCTGACACCACTTTTGGTTTATTTTTTTATTTTGAAGTTTTCCTCAAATCATCTAACAAAATACGAGTTTTCAAGGTAGCTAATGATGTGTTTATGGAGACCACTGGCGATGTATTATTTTTTGAACGCTGTCAAATGTCCTCCTCGAATTCAAATTAATTCGTTTAGTAAATTACCGCAAATCAATTCCTTAAAATTATTTCCTAACTATGTATTTCCGCAGCCTTTCGCAACATAATCCAAAAGATAAACGCATTGAGACTGTTTGCTTATTCTGCCTGGGAACGTGAAGTAACTTCCGTAATAAATTACATCTTTCCGAGAAAATAGGCGTGCTCTGTCCTTCAAAAATGTTGAATTCAAAATACAATTGGAACTTCGTGTCACATTACGTGCGGACGGTTCTTATTTTAAAGAAGGGGATCATGGAACGTTTGGTGGCGCAAGGGGAACGGGGATCTCCCTGACAGCATCTCACCTCCTTATGTTTCCATAACTTGAAAATGTCGTTAGGAGAGAACAATGAATCCTAGTCCGAAGTAATGTGATAAACAGATCCAGTTTATGTTCTCAATATGACAGGGGACATATTTACTCGGTAGTTAACTTGGTAATGTTAGCCCAGATTTGAGGCCTGTTAAACCTTCACCTCACAAATAAAGAAGAAATCATGTCAAAATTGCCATTCTGGAACCCTTTTTTTATCCTTTTTTAATATTGCAACAAATGATGGTAATGAGAGTTTTTTAGAACCATTCACGTCACATTTTAGTCTGTTAGGTTCAAATAACTTGAAATTCATTATTTAAACATGATATTTGAGTGAAAAGAACCAGTTTAACTAACTTAACCATCAATAAGATAAGTTTCTATTTCCAATATTACTAATAGTGCTTCTGAGCGATGTTTTGACATGTCAAATGTCAAATGCTGTGTTTCAAAATCATGCCATACTAGTTTATCCATTGAACTAATTAATCCTTTGAACTTGTTTATCGTTAGGGACCCAGCGCTTCCATACAGGAAGCATATATGTCATCATTGATGTTGCATTCACAGGAATCATACGACGACAAATTGCTGGGTCAATTTTCTTAAAGAGGTTCTTAAAAAAAAACCATTTGGATTAACCTGTTCCTCAAGAAAGCGGCCTAAACGAACAGATTATTTTTACCATCTACCCTTGTTTTTAAATTGTCCTTAATTTATTACCGTATGTGTGTAGCTGCCGTCAAATATTTATATATAATTCGTAATGACAATTTGGAAAAAACAATTAAAAAAAATAATTTTAACAAAACTTGTTGAAAGCATATATTAGCATAATTCATTATTTTTTGATTTCTTATTACCGTTCCAACAACTTATCCGACTCAACCTCATATGACAACAGCAACACATATGGTCACCTATTGACCAATGACAGAGACATGACCTTAAAATTTGACCACGTATTACGAATTATGTCGCAAAGAAAACAGATTTGACCCATTTTCAAAATGATCTGCCGTGCGACTTGTTTTTCATGAATTTTCCACACTGCCTTCACTGCATTTCGTTCCGGCCGCTTTTCATTTGCTTCATAAAAATTTTGGAAATTCCCCGGGTGATCTAGATGAGGCATGATGACATGATGACGTGGTTTGCCAAGCAACAAATCCTACCACATATTCAAAAAACAGATAAGTAGGCGAATCATGGACACGATAAGTATAGTCAGTTCGTTTTCCATGTAGTTGGGCCCAATAAAAAAATCACTTTCATCCGTTGCGATTTCATTATAGCTGTTTACAGAACGAGGATACCATTGGCTGCGAACGAGCAGCAGTTTAACGCTGAGACTACCTAAAAGCCAATCTAAATTGAAAAGTGCTTAAAGCTGGAAGCTGTTGTAGCTTTTCAACATCTAAATTTGGACTATCTGTGATAATAATTAGCAAAAGACATACTTGTTATCAAAGACAGGTCCAACAGCAGCGTTTGGAGACTCCACTTGGATATCGTGTGTTCATCCATTTTCCATCGCGGATATTTTTAGCATCTACGACAATGATGTGATGTTGTGGAAATTCTTTCCATTCCAAAGACTCTACGAATGCAAGAGAAATACCTAAAGATTTTTCGTAACACTCGTCGGAAAAATTACTTGTCACTTTGTTCAAATAACTTAGGTGACTCAAGTGCAAGGATCATTCAAGAATTATATACTTTTGATGATATGTCGTATGCATAAAAAAAATATCTTGAATTTTCAAAGAAATTCATGTTTAAAAAATGTATTTCTTGAAAAAATTTTGAAAAGAAAATGAACTACAGAACATATAGGCACAAGAATCTGTTTGCTCCTGTTTTCGAAATACGAGCTGTACAACTGGGTCAAGCTTTCTTTCGGCTAGTTGTTGCTCAAAAGAGGATTGTCAGAATCAACTTATGTGGCTGCCAAGATGACAAAAACTTCCCATATTGATTTAAAAATCAAGGCTTATACCTAATAATTTTTTCCGGTTTTTGGGTCAAAATTCGTAATTTTCTAGGAAATTTTTTTTTTGAAAAAAAAACTGACTATCGGTTTCTACACATTTCACCTATCTTTCAGGTAATTTATGAATACCATGCCGGAAAACTTACTTGTCTTTTCGTTAAACCACTCATCAACGGACTTTCCAACTTCTTCGAAATCGCTGAAGTGCTGCTCTGTTTGCGCATGACCCATTGTTGCAAAGAGGTAATAGTCAGTTGGCACCAAGTTTGGGGAGTACGGTGGGTGCAGAAAGATGTCCAATCACAGCGATGCAACAATGCGTTGTTGTGTAGCAAAATCACTTTGAAATGTCTTCTGGAACCATTTCAGTCATTTTCACAATATAATTTGTTGAAGATAGCGTTGTATATTAACGGTTTCGTTGGCCTTCAAGGGTTCATAATACACTACACCACTCTTGTCCTACCAGATATAGAGCATGGTCGCCTTGCCGAGGCGATTCGGCCTTGGTGTTGAAAGACCGGCTTCGCCAGGTAAAAGCCGCGATATTTCCCGCTTCGAGGTTTCAAAATGAATCCATTTTTCGTCACCCATCACAACTCGATGGGAAAATGATTTCCTTTTGTTGCGCCAAAGCTGCATTTCACGGGTGACTGCGATTTTCCATTTGACGTTCACTCAAATTATGTGGGATCTATTTACAGAGTTTGTTGTTCTCACCAATTGCTCATTATTGTCTGCTGATCATTTCCTGCGACACATTTGATGCTTCTGTGAATTGCCGTTGATTTTGAGTCGGCTCACTATCAGATTACTTCTCTTACTCCTGCTCTTCGCATATGTGTAGTCAAGTAAAGCGTTCGTTATCTTTCACATTGAAATTACCACTTTTGAGATTTCGGAATTATGTTTCAAATGACCTAAGTGATGGAGCGTGTTCACCATATATTTTTTTACCAGCAAACGATGATATACAACAGACTTTTTCATTTGGTTAAACAAAAAAAAAATGCGTATGGCAAACAGGCACTAAATTTCACATGATTCATCAACACAATAAAAACGAATACGGTAGTTTTCGCGTGCTCAACTTGTGTGGGTTTGTAGATAAATTTTTTTTTTTGGGGGGGGGGGGGGGTTGAAGACTGTTTACGTCCTAAGTGTCGGACTCCCAGTGGACCCACTGGACTACCGACTAAACACCTCTCCTGTCAACCGGAGCGCCTAGCGTGGAACCGTTTGACATATTACTTCTGGCTAGGCCTTCCAATTTTACGCCTTTTGGCGCCTTCGGGTTACATGGATTCCTTCTCCAGTTGGATGAAAAAGAGGAGGAGGATTGCTAGATAAGGGAACCCTCCATCCTCGACACCTCCAGCCGATCAAGTTTGCCTTTTTTCGTGGCTAGAATCGCCCGAGCGTAATGTGCCACCTGATTCCATTTGTCAACTGATTTCAACATCTCTTCGATTAGGCTATCTGGACGGAGCTCTCCCACTTTTTAAGCAAGATCGCCGTGCTTCTCTTTATCAGTTTTTTGAGCACTTTCCCGGCCGCGTCTAGCATGCATAACGGTCGCTATGCTGACGGCGAATCAGGATTTTCCTTCCCTTTGCTGATCAGCACGAGTCTTGTCGTCTTCCAACGCTCAGGGAAAACGCCTTCCCGCAAGCAGCATTCAACGTACTGAGCAGCAAGTCAGGGCAAGAGTGATAGGCCAGTTGCAGTACCTCGGCTGGAATACCGTCTGGGCCCGGAACCTTCTTCGCCTTCATGGAGAGAACTGCTAGTTCCAGCTCATTTCTCGTGAAGAGTGGACAGTCTGATGTTGTTTCCCTGTGAGCGGCATCAACACGGACGGGATGTTGGGGAAAAAGTGCCCGGTCTATCTCGTTCACTATGTCCGCTTCGAGTACGCAGGGGGCCCATCGAGCAGCGAGCTTCCGCATAACTAGTTTATTGCCCAGGCCCCACGGGTCCCTGTTCACGTCTTCGACGAGGTTCTGCCAGCAACGGGCTTCACTCCTGTTGATCAGTTCACGAAGGCATTTCACTCGGGAAAGAAATTTCACTCATTTTGAAATGGATATAACAAAATTGTCCACATGAAAATTGTGGACTGGATTGTCACCTTTCAAACGCATGTCGCATGTCGTTGACTCAATCTGATTAGTGTTGCCTGATATTTGACAACGAATATCATCTAGTGACAAAAAGGGCTCAATACTTTATAGACTATCCAATATTTTAAACTTCTCTTATCACATAAAAAACAACAATATTTCTTTTTTATTTCCTTTTTTGGAATGATATCCAAAGCAAATTTACAGCTAGGTCCGTCTACTTTGAAATCATTACTGAGAATGGCTATGCCACCTGGAGATCTAAGCTGGCAACAAACAAACTGCACCGTTTTAAAGAGAAGAGTTCAACTGAACATGTTCTTGGAAAATTTAGCCGGAGATTGCTACAGAAAGAAACCCTCCACCTTCGACGCCTCCAGCCGATCAAGTACGCCTTTTTTATTACTACGATTGCCCGAGCATAATGTGCTAGCGTAAAGAAAAAAGTCTTTCATCACGAGCAACTTTTTCTTTATTACACTCTTGCCTTCGGAGGTAGACTATTGTACGCTCTCTAGCAAGGAGAACGATGGGTTTCACCCCTGCAACCAGCACCGCTAACTCAGAGACTGTACGGTACGCTGATGCGATCCGCAGTGCTCCTCGTCCCTGCACCTGTGCCAGCCGTTTTCGGTGCAGTTCCTTGTTGAGAGCTTCACTCCATATCTCTGCTCCATAAAGATGAGTAGGTTGCACTACACTCATTAGCAGACGCCATTTTGTTGGACTTGGTCCCCCATGGTTGGCCATTAGTGGACTAATTGCCGAGACCCCTGCTGCGGCCTTGTTTGTCGTTGCCTTGATTTGCTCCGAGAAACTCAGCTTAGAGTCTATCAGCAAGCCCAGATACTTGACTGATAGTTTCGACTCTATAGGTCAACTTTGTAGATGTAATAGAAACCATAAGATACTGGGTCTGAGCTTAGGTATTTACCCGGATGTTATGATGACAGAGATGCTACAGCATTCACTCCCCGGGGTTGGAAAACTGATGTGGTAGATGATCGTCTGTGGTGTATGTAGCGCTTATGCATGTTGCTAAGCATGGAGATAATTACATTGCATTAAAGGACATCGAATATGGTGTTGTTAAAGCCGGGTTTATGTAAGGGGTTCCATGAAAATCTAGGGATCACACCCAGTTAGCTTCCTTGGGGGAATGAAACTTTTTCTAAGCAAAAGCTAGAACACAGCAGCCGGTGATCAGTGTATATGAAAAAATTGACGACCTTACAAAATGGTAGCTGGAAAAACGGTAAAAAGCTCGCCACCATATATAGATTGCTACTGTGTAACTGACAGTTTTTTTTATGTGAATTTAAGAGAGCTCCATGTAGCATGAACTTGTTACTGATCAATAATTTACTGGAAAAAACCATGAGCAACGTCAATGGCTGAGACGGCGAGAGGGAAACTGCAGCAGCTCTTCTCGGAAAAGCTGCCATCGAATTTTATCTCCATTATCATTGGAGATAAATCCAAATTGCATTAAACTTCTTGAAAATTTCTCTGTTAAAGCAGCTTAAAAACGGTGGCATATCAAATGCATACAATCAGGGCCTCACAATCAGGGTAAGTTATCTAACTTCTTTGGGAAAAATAGGATGCCTGTGTTTTACCTGAATGTTGCCTAAGACTGCTCTCCGAGACATGATAGACTGTGAAAACCTCTTCAAGAAGTTTGCAGTGATGTGCGAAGCAATTGGTGTAGGCTTTGTGTGATGCAAGATTCGGAGCTACTAAGCAAGATGTTGTTGTTGCTCCTCGTAGCCCTCCAAAATACGAGAAAGTGGGCTTGCATTGAACCGACTTTTTGCATTTAACTGGTTCACTGGTGAGGTGTTTCAGCGTACGCTACATCTTCTGCCAGGATTTGTTTTGACTGAGAGGCACGTTTAAAACTCATTAAACTCAAAAGTTATGGTGCTAGTGGTTTTCTATTTGTCATTTGATTAAGGTCTAGTGAAGTTCGATGACTAAGGATACCTCACCCTTGGTCCTTGTAGTGTTATACTAGAAAGTGCACGCTATTCAGAATCTGCTCAGTGACGTCTGATACGACGCTCAAGGACACTCCAAAAATCTTACTTGGCCACATCTAAACATTCGCCTATCAATTGGGAAGGCCTTTTAAAAACAAATGGGCTGTCGCTAACTATGTTTTGACAAGTAGACAGGTTTCAGTGTGTCGCCATTTGCTAGTGATTTTTTGATCTGATTCTTGCTCCAGCAATCCAATTTCGTCGACATCTTTGTAACTCAAATAATAAATCAGGTTAAAATAGAAGTTTGTAGATGACATCATAAGGAGCGAAAAAACTTCATTCTTGGACTTTCATTTGGGGTTAGTCCTCAAATTCAAACTTTTGAAAATCCTGGCAAACGGCAATAATATCAAATACCAGTAAGTGGCCTTACTTCTTTGAAGGTTCAGGATACTTTTGCTACGAACAGGATGGGACTATAGCTCGACATCATCTACATGCTTTAAGAGAAGAAGGAAATGTTTCAAGGACGACAAAAGTCTTTGGGCCGTAATTTTTCGGTTACCCCGTAGACTTCCCTTGTTGTCCGCATCATCTTTGGTTGCATCTAGATGATTATGGATTAATGCACGGTCTTTCTTCTGAATTTGGTCATCGGTGTCGTAGGTTATGATCTCGTTTTGATTATTGTTCTGACATAGAATAACGGTACTCGTTTTATCTTCTTCAACAAATTTGTCATCGCAGCTCACAAATTTCGAGTTTAATAAACCTAAAATTCATTTTAGAATTTTTCTCTGATTCAGCCGAAAACATCTTCGTCGATTTAGCCTTCCATTTTTTTTTTTGAACTGCTTAATATATGAAGGAATCCGAGTGTCTTGAAGACTTATATCATAAATTCAAATTTCTAGAATTCAAAGTTTCACTCATTAAGAAAACAGCATTTCATACAGCTTTGGGATCAAAAAATTTCTTCAGTTTGCTTTCCGTTAACATCCTGAACCGTGCGACTATCCCCGTCCATTTACCTCCGGTTTATATGGCGAAATTATCTCAAATGTAGTTCCGCGTCTCGCGGTTATATCCTTGATGTCTTTGTTTCTGAACTCGCTGCCATTATCACAGCGTATATACTTACTCGATCAATTTAAAACATTAATGTATCCGAAAATATTCCAAATAAGTCGTTTACCTCTGGCTTGTCTCTGAGCCTCATTTGATTGCATATAATACCTGAGATCAGTATCCATTGGTTCACACAAATCAATCACAGGTGAGTTATATCTATACCACCGGCCAAATTTTACTGGATGTCGATCGAATTACCGCATAATGGACGTGGCCGAGGCGTTTATAGCATTCGAGAAGAGAACCCAACGAGGTTCTTTCCCACAGTCAAACAAAATGAATCATATTTTACAGGACGGAATGCTATCCAAACTAAGTTGCGACCATCTTAATAGCCGATTTTTCACTTTTTTAACTATTCTATAGCCTTTACGAGTATTGTCGCAATCTAAACAATTTGTCACAATAAATTCAATTTGCCCTTGGGTCCCATTGGATGTTTTTGATGTATTGTCTCTGACATTTTATGTGGGCGATGACTCGGTCATACCACCGCTTTCCTGCTGTTATATCGATTCCAGTGTCTCCCTAACACCTTTTGGCATATTACATGTCAAAACTTATTTGCCTGTTCGGACCCGCCGGTTGAAAATAATTCTGCAAGTGCTCTCCAACCCACGCGAGGGGCACTCTGGCCCGATAACCTGTTGGTGATGATTGAATAAAAACACAAGTTCACTATTTGGGTGCACAATCACAAGTGAGTGTTGTGACAGGTTTACTTGTTAGCTATTCCCGTTAACTTAGTGCAAAATGTGTGAAAGCATTGCCAATTAGAAATTTTCTTTAATTCATTATATGACAATTACCCATTTTTCCCCGCGGTTCTTTGTTTCACCCAAGGATTTCAGCTGCTTGCTTCTTGATCGAACGAAAATTAGGATTGTTCGCTTGCCGAGTAATTTCCAATACGAAGTTTCCCATCTAGAAGCCCAATCTTCTGAGTTTTGGTCCATATTCAACTTTACGAATTTTGCCATCTCTGTTGTGACTTTTTCCCATTGTCTTTCAAAGTTAAATTTTCCCGGGAATTTTGCACATTTTAGGTTATAACAGAAGACCTCGTTACATCTAGGAGTAGGGAAACTAGGGATTCTTGGTTTGTATTTGGAGAATTTCTTTCCCGTTCGGACAGGCTGACTTAGGCATCTTTTAATTTCCTAGAAATTTGTGGGTTTTATTGCCATCGGATGTATCGTTTTAAACCATTTGAAAAACGTTGAAAGAAGATGGATACGTAAAAGGACTTAATCCTCCTTTTTGAAAAAAACAAAATTGTTTTGCCTTCTTTCGCAATAGTACATAAAATTCCCGGTGACTTTGTTAAATTTCCACTGAATGTATTTAGAGAGCATTTCGAGTTTTTCATTATTTGGTCAAAGGTAAAAATAAAATGAAGATGAATTGATACAGGAGGATATGCGAGTGGCAGCGAGGAAAAAATGCAAAATATATTTTTCAATGCGGAAGTATGATGCTAATGGAAATTCGTTATTTTTCTTTTCTTCAATTTCAAAATTAGATCATACTTCAATCGATGAAATTTTGCGCTGACGACAGTGTGTGTATAGTGTTAATCGCGTTTTTAACATATGATTCTGTGGGTTGAAAACGGATTTGGTTAATTTTAGATGATTTAAGAGTATAATTTAAATTATTATTAAAGACTTTGAAATTGAAAATCTTAATTCATTGTGTTGACGTATATGATTTTGTAAAAGCCAGGAGAGAGCACAAACATATTAGTAATATTTAAGTGCATTGAGTAAATTACTGCTGGGATACGTGAAAAGTGACATTTTAATTGAATTACTCTCATAAAAAATTGTCTATAATTAACGTTTTCTCAAAAACGTAATTGGAAAGAAATTATCATGGGTTATATTAAATGAAGTCGACTTGTTTACGCTTTCATGCGTCCGGTCATGTTTTAATTAAGGAGATGATACTTGCAATGAACTGAAAATATAGAAAATATCGTTATTGAAAAATAGAAATGTTGTAACGGTACCCACGCACAAATTGATACCGGTTTCTATTGAAAGAGGAGCGCCACGCACTAGCCGATACTTCTATTAAGGCCGAAATACAATAGTGCGAGACTGCGATACGAGAGCGCGACGAGAGTCTCGGAGCAAAAGTCAAGCAGTTTTCGTAACATGCATTTGTATACAACAACGTACAATGACTGCGATGCGTCGATGCGAGGCGAGAAATATTCGGAAAAACTAAAGTTCCACGCAACGAGGTGCGTGACGTTTGTCAAATGCAACATGGCCCTTAAATGAAATTTGAAATTCAAACGCTTTAATTACTTTTTAAGTACATTGGTTATTATAAATGAATTTTGAATAAAAACTTCGTGCATCCTAGTTAAGGCTTTTATTTGCTAAACGAAGGAACATTCCAAATTCAAAACTTTTAAGAAATCAAAAACGATTTCCAAAAAATTTCATTTAAAATGTCACCATTTTGACATTGGTCATATGAACATTAATGTTCCCCGCATCGCGTGCATTGTAAATTGAATGCGTTGCGCGACGATGAGGGAGAATCGCATCGTGCTCACGTATCGCCGTCACGCAGTATTGTATTTCGGCCTTTACTGTTTGCTACAGTTGTATGTACGAGAGCGGTCCGATAAGTACTTAACCCGATGGCACCACTATCGCAAGAGAAATTGACTACCGTGTAGTACATTCTCGGCTACTGTCAAAATTTCAACCGGATCAAACTCCTAGTTTATTTTTATCGTGTGTGGAAGCGGCCATGTCAGCAGATTTTAGAAAATCGGAAAAAAGGCATATCAGTCAGCGATTCGTTTCCTTATTAGAAGGGATATTTTGTAGAAAACAGAAAATTTCCTTTTTATTTTACCTTAGCATAGTTTCCATGCTAAAACTTCTTCGCAGCATTGACTTCAAAAAACAATTCGAGCAAGAAACGAGAAGAGAACTGACAAAGGTGTGATCCGCTTGCAATAGACTGCTGGCGTCAACACAAGTATTTCTGCGATAGATGCCACTCATTGCCGACGACATAAGCAGCTTTGCTAAGCACCCGACAATCACTACATATCCATGTATAACGCCTATTATTTATTAATAAAAGAGGATTCCAGAAGAATTTGAATGATTGAAATTTGCCGTCATGAACTTTGGCAATATATAAAATTTCCGTGGGAGTGGTTGCATGGAAGCCATTGTCGGACATGACGTTCCCTTCAGAGTCTTATATGCTCATGATAAAGCAGGATGTAGGAGCACTTCTTGGCGAATGATCATCTGTGTATTGACTTCAAAATGGGCTTGCGTGCTTTTACCCACATAGCAATCCGTTCTCCGATCAGAGTTTGAAATGTTCCTGATGAATGAGTGAACGTCGTATGCTTCGGAGCACTCATTAGGGATGAAACTATATATAAAAAGGATCGCGACGAGGTATGACGAAATCTTACTCGAACGTGATGGGAATTTTATTTAATGGGTTGCTTCCCACCTGCTAAGGACTTATCTATTCCGCGACAACAGGTGGGAGAAGCCCGCAGTTTACAGGTATAGGCTGAAACAAGAATATAATGAAAATTAAAAAGAAAAACCTCTCTTTTAATTTTGCTTCCTAAATTTTTATTTTTCCGTAATCGATATTCGACCGTTATCGCCCGGCCTCCTTCAACGATAGAAGAATGAATTTAAAAACATTCTGTCATAGACCCTGCCGCTAATTTCTACGTTCATAGGATACGGGCTAGTGACATACCCGAACCATGAGATAAATATTGGCTAGGCTTCTTCGTAGACTAGTTGATGTGGCTTTGGTTATATGCTTGCGAACATCTTGCACGGCCGATGTTCCTGAAGTGGTGAGATGTATGAGTTTGTCCGGACGCCTTTGCCTGTATATTTAGTGCTCGAAGTGGTTTGAAGTATCAAAACCCAGTTGGCTGTCCGCTTTTCAGGAAAAGAAAGCTGGACAAAGCTATGCAGTCAGGCAGTATACGTAACACTACAGGTCCAGAATTCATCCTGGCAGAAGTGTTTCATTTTTTTCAAGGCTTTTCTTTGACATGTTTGACACATTTCTGCCAAAATACTGGAAGAAGAGGAGGTTTCTACTGACCAGCAAGGGGAGAGTCTTAAATAGCTCTTAGAGAGAAAGAGAGACTAGACGAAGCGGTTAGAGTCACGAGGCCTGAGGACTGTACGAACCACGATTAGCTTGATTAAACAAGTCCTGGATAAGGTGAAACTGTTGCAAATAACGGAGGGGAGATGCGTACAATTACTAATCAAAGCGTACAGTCTTCATAAGTATCGTTTTATCTAATGCGTATATTATGGGACTGTCTCAAGGACCATCAGCTCTTATACGGCACATTACAAAAATACACGGTGGTCCAATTTAACCGGAAATTTCTAAACTGTAGTAGTTTTTCATTTCACAATAAATTTTATTGAATAAAACCAAAAATGTCAAGGAATGTCAAAATTTTTTGAACCAGTTCATGTTGTTGATGTGGCCATCTTTTGCCAGGACCATATAATTCAACCGTTTGAAAAAAGACTGGCACGCTGCACGATTGTGACCAGATCGAATCTTAGCTCATTCGCGGAGAAGCGCTCCCTTAAGCGCATCAACACTGCGGTAGATTTTTACTCCAACATTTGCCTACAAAATGCTCCAGTGGATTCGCATACGGCTGGAGGCCAAAGTGCGGTTGAAATATAGAGTGGAACGTTTTCAGGAAGCCATCCCTTCCCTGAATTCAAGCGTTCGCGCTCCGCTCGCTGCATTTCCGCAAGCGCTGATAATGTCTTTCTATGACCACGACTATAGCGTAACAGTATCACGGTAACCGGTAACTTTCCGGCCAAATACAACGAAATCCCACTATCACCGCTTTAATTCCATCGCGGATATATATTTTTTCCCATCAGTTGAGACGCAAATCCTTTGACGTACTTGTAAACAATGAAATCAGTTGTCGTCGAGCACACATATGACACTGGTGGTGCCAGCGCTGTAGAAAAAAAGTGCAGTGGTGTCGCGCTGAAAAGATTGCACTTCAATTTGGCCACCGTATATACGGGACATCAGGGCTCCGAAAAAAAGACAAAGGCTTCATTCTTGGCCTATACGTATGGAATCTACCGTGTCAAAAAGTTCTTAGGCTGCAATTACCAGATGCTTCACGTTTGATCGGCTATACTGATTATAGAGTGGCATTATGTGTGTCTTAGCATTCTGTTTGCCTAATGTTTGCCTAAGCGCTGGAACACTGTCAGGCACAGGTAAGTCAAATCATGTATAATTATACGACGCGAGAATGACATACTGTGGATTCATCTGAGTGCTTCGAAAAACCAATGTCATTCTGACCAATAAGTAAATCTTCAGAGTAACATCCAACCAGAACGGCAATGTAACCCTCTATTCCAGAAGACGATAAAATGCCTTGTCATAATGATTGTCGCAAAGGCGAGTTTCTTTGATCAAATTAGAGCTTTGGCAAGTAGGGCGCAGCTGGAGTGTCTGCACTCAGCTGTATTGGACAAATATCGCCTCACTCTACTCTGTACCGATGAATGATATGGGACCTACCTGAGAAATAAATGCAGACTACCTCACAAGGGGTAAGAGGGAAGTGACCTGGAATCAGGAGTCAACCGACAGTTTGGTGAGAATTATTCCTGCCTGATGCAGTTTATTAGTGAGTACGAGTATTTTAAGTCTTAACTGTACAAAATTAGAAAGTCACAGTCTCTTGACTGCCTGATTTACGCAGGATGCGCAGATGCTACCTCCGGCCCCTTTTCTATTTGGGAAAATCCGGTAAGCATCGTTTGCATGTATTGGAGAGAATATGCAAGCTCTCTTGCAAGATCTTCTTGGGAAAGATGCCAGTTTCTAGTTTCGGTTTCAGTTCAGTTTCTTCCTTTCATGCATCTTCCAATGATTGGCGCAGCAGAGATACGGGAGTTCGCTCTTTCAGTAGTTCCAGTCCTTTCTGTTGATCTCTGCTGAAGAATCTAGGAGACACTTCAGAGATCTTTTTCGAAGCAATGTAACAAACAGTTCCAGGTTTGAACATTGGGTTTAATGTATAGAATTCACTCAAATTAGCAATGTTTATCTTTAAAATCCTGTACGGAAAGAAAGGCACAGGAGCTTTTAACATATATTAAACTATACATCTTTTTATAACCCGTCGTTTTCCTTTAAATTTTGACACCATATACTCAAACCTGATTCGGACGCGAGATTAACGTGTGCTGGCTCAGCAACCGTAAGTAGGAGAACTCTGATATATTACAGATGTGGCCCAAATGTATGATATAAGATATAAAAGTGTTATCCTTCCACATTCTTCATTCCATTTCTTCCTAATTAATTAATCTTTTCCCCCCAATTACAGGCACGTAATAAACCTGCCGACGGAAGTGGACATTTGAATGCTAAATCCGGTCAACGTGACAAGACCCCCGGACCCGGACAAAAAGGAGGTGTACCGACTAAGGCAACAGCTCATACGGCCAAACAACCAGTTCCGGCTAAGCAACAGGTTGCTGGTGGAAATAATAAACAAAATGCTACACCGAAACAAACGACAGCACAAGCAACACCAAAACCAGCGGCAGCAACTACAAAAATACAGAAAAAGCCTAAGAAGAAACATCAACAGCATGACCTTGTGGTCACTATCGATTTGGTAAGGACTTTCAATTACAAAGTAAACATATTTTAAGTACATATGGGGACATAAAAATTTGTTGACACCATAGACAAATCAGAAGAAATCAAGCAGAATATTGCACGAAAAGAGCAAGGAGCTGCATTAGGATGATTTAATTGATCCTTTGACCACTTCATTTATTTTCTTCCTGCAAACTTTCGACATTTGCTCCGAAAGTTTAACTTTGGATAGCACAGTATATGGTCCTATTTATTTGAATTTTTCTTTAGAAATGACTAAAAACAGTTTTGCTGATTGTTGTTTGGAGTCTTTTGAGCTCCAAAGCCAGAGCCTCCAGCGCATCTTCCAGACCAAATCTCAAAGGTGACAAATACATGCACATTCTGTCGTTAATGAAAGTCTTGTTTTTTCAACGTTAAACTTCGTTTTCAAACTTTTTTAGGGATTTTGTTGAGCAATTCTTTTATTTGTGAGAAACTGATTCATTTTGTCTCACATTTGACAGGGCTTCATAAATATCTAAAATGTTTGGGATATTTATTAGGAATGGAGCCTTTGATATTCGAAGAATAAGTTCATTCTTCGTTAAGTTTACCAAGAAGAGTAGTGCCAATTTTGAATATGGTTTCAGGCTTTGCCCCTTACTTTCCTCCTTACTAAAATGGTCCGTTGTGATCAAGATATGATTTGCAAAGATATGATTTGGCTAGCTTTTTATATAAATAATGTTGTTTCTACTGTCTGCTGGTAGATCCAACATAGCTCCCCACAAGCTCTTTGCGGATGGCCCATTCTGTTCTCTTTTCAGAAACGAAGCGAGTCCCCACTTCTTTGCTCGTCAGGTGTCTCTAATTTGCTGCTTCTTCCGTCCCTATAGAAAACTCAGGCAGTTACGAAGAAGGTGTTCCCAATTTCATTTCTGCTTTTCACATGCATAGTATGCGTTGTCTATTTGCATGCCAGTCGCCTCGTGTGATCACTTTCATTTTGTGCCTTAACCGAGAACCGGTTGACTTACATATGTAGGACTATGACGCCATTTCTGTTTTTCCTTTTATATTGTTGGGGTTTGCTGTCTTTCAGGTCAAACCAAAGGACTCTATTTATCTTTCGGACGTTATAGTCAATACATTTTGAATCTGTCTCCACCAACATGATTAATTCTTTTTTGCTTTCATCGCGTAATATAGTAGGCTGAATCGAGTTTGCTTGTTCATTCTCTCGTTCATTTCTTTCTAAATCTAAGTTTCCAAGGATCCATCCGAGTTTCGAATTTCAACGGTTGACTGTAATTTGGAGTGTCTGTAAGTGTTTGCAGTAGAAGAGAAGACCCTCTAGTAAGGTCTTTCTGTCCTGAGAAGATCAAAAGGATGTGGTTCTTAGCCTTTAAACGCAAAAGTTTTGGACTGGGAAACTGCAGTATGGTTTGCTTACTTCTACCTTTGGTTAGGTCGTGTCTATCTACAGAAGAAAATTCCTGCTTCTATGCCCTCACTTTGTTGAGCCCTGGCTTCCCTGTTCCTGAAAAAAGACCTCGTCAAGGGTACCTTTGTCTCAACCGCTGGTTTGGGTACCTCTTATTCCCTTCCACTTGTAAGAAGGAAATCTCTATCTCTTCATAGATTTGAGAATTAGAAGGCGGCCCGTTCGAGAATATATGGCGATTGACTTCCTAAGTATAGCTGTTGCCTTCAGCCTTGGCTATTGATCTCAGCACTGTAGTGAAAATCTTGTTGTCCAGTTTGGTCTTCTGTCCCCATATCTTGCCAAGGCATTTCTAAAGTTAAAAGCAACATGATCGTGCTTTTTGTACCTTCATCTGTATGAAAAACCCAGGTTAGTTTCCCATTTAAGGTTACTCACAAATGCCTTTTTTTTCTGTTAAAAACTTGTTTACTCGTTTTCTTTAATTGGGAGGGTAGTTTTTTTACGCTTCGTGCATGTTGTTGGCTCCGCATTGGCGTCAATACTCAGACCGTTTGTTGGACCCCTTCAAACGATAATGAAAACATGATTTGCATTAAACCTAACATTATTCACAGGAATTTCAAATAAATGAGTATCTCTCAACTCTCTAGTTCTTTTGAGGATTGATTCAATAGTGAGCAAAGGACATACGATGCCACCATAGGATAGAACCATGTTCTTTTAGTTTCTAGCTCCAACATCAATTTAGATAAATGTGGATCGATTCAATATACTTGAAGGTTTACCACTATACTTCCTGTTTTAACATGATTGATAGCCGCTCCTATGTCGACTAAGGACTTCAGGGTCGTCTCTTTGTGTGATCGATTTCTGTCTTTTCATCTCACCACTAAAAATAGTGCAGTGTCTGTTTGGCGTTTCAGCAGTCATGCGAGCTGTTTGGGACAGGTCCGTGAGGGTTACGAAACTTTTTATATACCCGAGATGCTCCAGGGTTTCCCAAAGATACGCCAGGGTTTCCAAAATGGGAAATGATGGTTTCAGGTAGAAAAAAGCATCCATTTTTCAATGGCTGGGCTTGGACTGATTTGGAATAAAATATATTTTTTACATGTATTGGTGACAAGGGCTGTATGGCTTCGATAAGGAGGCTCTACAATTTTATCAGAGTACGTATAATGGTCATACCAACTTTTATATGAATTAAAGAATACCCAGCATCTCTTATGAGTGCCCTTTTCAGCCAACCTTTCACTTTCTTCGTTTATGATTTCCTTTGTTATTAAGGAGTTAGATTTGTTTCCTGTTGACTTGCTCGGCCAGCAAACCGGGAAATTTAGGGACAGTACCATTTTGAAGCATTTCTTGCTATAACTTGTCAACGATCCATCATCCCTTTGAAGAATTGTATGTACATCTGGTTTCCAGTATAATATAATAATGCTCTACTTAGTCCACACTTCTCATACAATCTTTACTAAGGGGCTATTCTACTTTAGAACCCTATAAAAATGCTAATTTTTGCGATTTTTTTTTGAGGAGTCATTACATGTATCGTTATAAATCTTTCTGGCATTGAATGAATAAACTCTTGAACTTCACAAAAAAAATTTTCTTATTTATATATATACATATATATATATAGTCATGACGCATACATTCAAATGTCATAAAAAAAGGGATGCACTTGTCCATAAGATTTCTCAGCAACGGAGAGTCTGAAACACAAAATTCAAAAAGATTCTTAATTTGTATAATAGCGGCTATAGTTGGTACTAGAATCATAAAGTCTTATGCAAAATAAACAAAATGGCGACTGTTTAAAATATTTTTCGAAAAAACCGGTTTTTTTACCAATTTTTTGTTGAAAAAAAAATCAATATTTTGACACAATTTTGGACAGCAATCTTTGGACAGTATCGAAAAACATGATTTTGAGAAAAACGCGTTTAAAGTTTTTTTTATTGAAAATTTGTGTAAAAGTGATACTTACAGCTAATCAGCGACCCCTGCTCCATACAGGATACCTTCTGCTACGTGAAATAACTCATTTTGTTCCATTCTGGTATCTCTGCGGCTTGCTCTTGCCTTCTGAGAAGCTTCAGTGCATCGGCGCTCGGCTAATGTAATGCGGGGGTCATCGCGCTGATTGACATAATGATGGGCGTTTGGGCCAATTTTTACATTCATTATGTCCAATATTTTCAATACAGAAGCAAATCCTTCATTATAAATGCATCCTGCTATTTTGGTTCCAATCTCAACGATCTTTGCACCAGAAAAAATGTGTTTTGGTGTTACATACCACACGCACTGATTAAAATTTTCATTTTTATTTTGAGTGTTGCCGCCTAAGCATCTTTTTAATAGATCATCCTTCGTCAAATCGGTATAAATAGGCTCCATAATTTCTTGTGCTTCTACATCTAAAGCAGGAGGATGCTTATATTTTCGGTTATTGGCTTTGAGCTTTTGGTATTTGCACCACGAATCAGACTCTGACGGACATTAAGTATGCTGCGGATTTTCATCAGTCGAAATTTTGTGATAATAACCTGCCCAGATCTCCTTACGCATATCTTCAATTGAAATTTTGTTACGTATAACTGCTAATCCATAGTAAGTCGACAATTCCTTCATTACTTTGTTAGTAATTCTCACAGTTGACACACACTTTAAATCCTAAACCTCGTTGCCCATATTGAGAAAAAGATATATTTCCGTCACATTCTTTACACTTAACAAACGTTTTTAACACAGAAAACACTAAAAAAAAGTTTAAAATACAGTAACTTGACGTCTGATCAATGTTTACGTCTAATGAAGGATTACTCGATTTTCTAATTTTTTCGGCTGACTTGCTCGTATAATTTGTTTGTGTTTCGTCAGAATATCTATTGCCTCGAAATTTTCGTTTTTTAGGTCTAGTTGTACCCCTGGCTTCTGGAGATCCTTTTCTTTCCATTTTTTACAAAAAAATTCGTTCAAGATAGATACTTTTACTACGGCATGCGAAGTGAGACTAAGCATACATATAAGAGTTCAGGGTCAACTTTCTCTTTCAAAAATCAATGTTATATACTAAGAGGAAACTAATATATCTATATTTATCTATCATAAAAACAGCTGCGAGTTTATACAAAGCCTAAAATCGACGGGAGGGGCCGAGCGGTTGAACGACGTACACGCCTCAAAATGAACTAAGACGCGCTCGAGTAAAATGATGAAAATGAATGCTTGGATAATTCTGAAATTTTAATACGATATTCTTGAGATCATATACTTTCAAAAAACGTAAAAAACAAAAAATTGATTTTTTGAAATTGACAAAGTAGAATAGCCTCTTAATTGCTTTTAAATAGACCATTTTTCTCTCTTTTTATAGCCGACTTTAAGCTCTATAGACTCTATCTATAGCTTAGCTAAGCTAATAACTTAGCAAAGCTAGCCTCAAGAGACGTTGCTTGTTGTTTCTGTTTTGCTCTATTTCATTGTTTCATCAGTTTATCCTCTTATGTTTGATGGTTGTGGTAAGGCACACTTACCTTATCTGAGCGATCATCTATAGCTTTTATCATCTATTTCTCTTCTTCGTCAAAATTCATGCAACACCTTACCGCCAATCAAATGTTACAACTGGCTCTTCGTTTAGGTAAATCTAACATATTGCATCGGATCAATCAAAGCATCGGATCAAAAAACCAATGATCAATATTACCAATATTACCTTTATTTGGTATATTGAGTTTAGTAGTAGTCTCTTTGCCATAATCAAAGCCCCAAAACTTCATGATGCACATCGGCATCACAAGCAATGTTCGCTCACTGCGAAGGATTAGGTGGTTGACACCATTGTCAGAGATTTTAGATGAAATCAAATATGGCCGCCTTCTCTTCCGGAGCAGATCATAGTTGGTAAGTCGTCTGTGCTAGCATGCATGTGAAACATAGGATGCAGGAGCTGACTTTAGTTGCCTCATTTGAGGCAAGTATTTCGAATTTCTTGACGCTAAATCGGATCATCCTTCTAGTATATTTATTAAGGCTCCTGTATCAAAGCTGACAGACTGTTATGACAGCTGTCAGAATGCTGTCAAGCGAGTGCTGATTAAATTTAATCAGGTTTTCCCTTTTAGTTGTGATAGTTAATTCTCCCGTACGTACTTTCTTCAACATTTCCATATCTCCATACTCTTTAAATGAGTATTGCTCCCTTATTGGTGAATCATTTCTGTTTAAATATATGCCGCCATATTTTGTTTGATGTTTAATGTTTGATTTGGATCTTCAATAGGAATAAGAATTCCTCTGGCGCTTGCTTCGTTCTGGTTATAAATACTTTAATAATTCATGTCCGCGGAATCTTGCTTTTTGGAACAACTTTCACCTACTTTTTCAGGATGCCGCTTACTTCAGTAAGTGCCGTCTTCGAATACGAAACTAATTACTCATCGTTACGGTTGACAGTAAAATAGCATGATGTCGCCCGCATTTTCTATTACGACCGTGTGCTGTATGGTTTGCTGCGAATCGGTTCTGAAGTTCATCATCAAAAGTCTCTTTAGTATGCTGCGAAGCCGTTCTCAAAGGTTCGAATGATGAACCTTTGAGAACGAATAGATGAATAGAATAGAGAGGAATAGATGGCCCGAATTCAATTTCATTCTCGCCACGCCAGTATGTTCTGGATTTTGCTCCAAAAAAGTTCTTAAAGATCCTTTTCAGCAAAGTAGTATATAGTAGTATAGTAGTATAGCATATAGTAGTATAGTAGTATATAGTAAATAGTAAATCATCTAAGGTTTTAGTGCTCACATACTCGGGATCTATTACCGCTACTGTCAGCATATCGGTCATGGGATCACGGTCTGACTTCTTACCTTGTTTTTAAGGTCCAGACTTGATCGTTTGTCCCTTGTCCAGTGACAGATATTTGGAACAAAAATTAACCATAAATTCAATGGTTGTCGGAAAACTTTGCAACTCCCTTCACAGCAACGTCGACTTACATGGATTCCCTGAGTTTCTACTCACTCACTGAGTTAATACACAACAGAGCCTGTTGGTAGCCTTTCTCTAAGTTTATGAATGATCTGGTTATGCTTTTGTGGACATCCTGGCAAATGCCCCGTCTTTTCAGTGGGGAAGCCCCTCCTTACAGGAGTACGTTTGTCACTATTTCCTAGGTTCAATTGTAAGAACTGCTCACAGAACGTACATCCTGCTTCCGGATCGTTCATTGGTACCCTTTGGGCTTGGTGCCCTCATTACCCTCATACTAAGAGTATATATTTTTTTCTTCCTTTTTTGTTTTGATTACCAATTTGTTTCGGTGCTCCTCTTTCGTCTATATTAGACTCAGGCCTTTACAAATTACAAAATTGCAAAACCAATCGCACCGTGAACCCGAACGGACAAAAAACTTGATTCTCCAGCGCAATGTCATTCACTTCTACTCCTCCACTCTCCTCTTGAAAAAAACGGGCAGTGAAAGGAAAGACTAGCGTCTCAACTGTATAATCATTGTTTATAAAGGGTCTTTTTTTAAGTATAAGACTTTGAGATGAAATGGAATACGGATAGATTGCTTGAAAGAAAATAAGCTGCCATTTTTCCTAAATATGATTTCGGCCATATATGCGCTACGGCTGGCGTAGAGAACGTCCAAACGGGAGGTTCCATTTTCGACTACTCAAACCAATAATTGGGCTCGTACCTCGACAGTAAAGGGCAAATGTTGTCTCCCAATGAGCAAGCATCTCAGGTTTCTTGGCATAGAAGTTTGATTTGGCGTATTCCTACAAAAATTAGTTCAGCGGTGTTAAATCATAAGATCTTGCAGGCCAGTTAATTTGTTCAAAACAAGAAATTGTGCGCTCACAAAATGCTTCTTACAATAAGTCGATGATTGCACGAGCATACTGTTCCCTGTCATCCTCTTCAAACTAGAGGTGGCTTGCACTGCAACGAGTCAATTCTGGAACGAGAAAGTTATTGATAACGGCCAGAAAGCGGTCCCTAGTGTCTGGAATATTACATATATGAAGATATTTGAACAAATGATTCCATCAGCCTATAAAGGACACCAAACAGTGACCTTCTCCGGGTGTAACGGTATTAAGACAACTAGTAGTAGTTTCTCATTACTAGCAGTGGTCATTATTGACTAACTGATGACTATTAGACCAGAATTGAACCTTATTGCTAAATTAATTTTCTTATGAAATTTGAGATCCGCAGTAACTAGTTCTTAGGCCCATCCGCCATATCTACGCCATGTCCGGTCGTTCGGCTTTAAATCATGCACAAGTTCGATTTTATAAGCCCGTAAATCAAGATCATTCCGTAAAAGCTCAGGTTTAAGCACAGATTTAATTGTAGTGTCCGCTCTCGAATGGACTAACTTTTGTCTTCAGCGATACACCGACTCACAGCTGCTATGGTTTTTTCGTTACGCACTCACTATACGACGTTTGGATCCGTATTATCAGTGAAGTAAACGTGGTGCGAACTCTATCCGTGGCTTGTCGAATTTATTGTTCTGATAAGGAAGTACGTCTGCCGTAAAATTGACCGAATGCGCGATGAGTTTCCCGAACAGAACTGTTTTTTTTTTGGAATAAATGTGCACAACTTGCAGACGTTGCTCAGTCGTTAACCTAATAATGATGAAATGGCACATCGACGGCACGGATGACAGCTGTCACACCATACGCAGCATTTAAATGTGTAAGGGTTATAATTATCAATTGAAAGATTACCAATGAGTATCAATGCACAAAACAAAAACATTAAATTTACTGTAAAATGTTACACTGGATTTTATTTATTTATTATGTATGCGTGTGTGTGTGTAGATAATTGTAAAAATGTAAATTTTTCTAACCCATATTTTATTCACTCTTGGTACTTCCTTTCAAATCGCATATACATCTATTCCTGTATTTATGATTTATTGACCGGTTTTCAAATGTAATTTGTTCATTTCACCCATTATGTTACTCTTCGATCCACAACCATTTCTGATTACGATTTATTCAATCCAACGTATATTGGGACTGGAAGCCAACAAGTGGGGTCTCCAAGAACGGACAAGCAGTTTTAAAGGCCTACGTTTGCCCAGTATTTGACTAACACTTTGTCTTTGTCAGTTATAGGTCATAACTGCTACGAATTCCAATCTTTAATTTGAAAATTGAAACTTCCTACGGTCATTTTATTTATTCAATTTAAAAAAATTAAATTATAATTTCACTTTAAAATTCCTGCTTGAAGATTACTTTTCCTAAGACTGGGATCTCTATTTTATTTCTCTAATTTTAACCTTTTGATTTTTGCCCTTAGCTGAATGCAATTCCATACACCATCAAACGACTTTCTTTATCTCTGCTATCGCTGATTTTTGCTTACAAGATCACACGGAGCAAATATTATTATGGAAATGCATGAAAATCACTATGAATTTAATCTGTTCATTCGCCTGTTTTTGTTTATTTGCGATTGGATACATATTTTGTTTAGGCAATCGATTTTTAAAGCAAACTTTTTTGTGCTTGTCAATTATAGACTGCATTTTGAATTACCTATTTGTTACAGGATATAACTTAGTGATCTCCACATATATAGCGTGTTACCTTTTTTGCCACCTATGATACATATCGGCAAAGCAATTAGAATGTGCTGTGCAATCGCGTTGATGGTACAACGGTTAATATTCCGCAGCCTAGACGGCGTGACTAAGCACATTTAAGCGAATACATTTTGACGCGAAGACTAAATATAAAATCCCATCATGATCGTGATAACCGTCGCAACGGTTGCCAACAGAAAGGCAACGGTTTCTATTGGCCCGCGTTCACGTTGCTTTCAATCCCGTGCAGATGCACTTGATAGGGATCACAATGACGTATATGTCATGGCAAAATACGGTCTGCGACCCTGTATCAATTGAAATCTCGGTGTATCTCCACTTCTTGCAAAAAAAAGAAGTCATCCTATAGTAAAGGAGTACTAGGAACCGCCTTATTCATGGCTTAGTTAGTAATTATTTGTCATTCATATTCTTTTATCTACATCCTTGTTTGTTCAGTGCACGTATGACAGAGGCGTCGTAAATTACCCTTACTACATTATTTTTGTTTCATTTGATAGCAATCGACGGGGGAACCAGGTATACTCTGAAAATTCACAGCCTTTTTTCAGAGTGAATAGTCCACAGCGCAGAACTGGAAGTGGTTGGTAGTATAGTTGATAGCGTGTGAGTCTGTTTTGTTTCTGAAATTGCAAATTTTATGGAGGCCGAATCCGAGCCAGGAAGATGAACCGGGAGCAGATATTGATGGAACTGAGGACATCCGTAAGAACTCTATTTCTGATTACGAAAAGTTGGCCAGTCTTGCTGAATCTATAAATATGAGCGAATATTTCATCTCTACAAACAATTTCTCCATGTTGTCCCGACTAATTACAACACCCAAACTTTTCTTTACATATTCATGCATGATATTATTTATTTAACATACCAATCCGTATGGCTGCAACATACCTTGAATATATTTCCTGTCACTTGTCAACCGCAGTTGCATTAGAATGAGATTAAGTGCTCCGCAATTAAATAATAGATGAATCCTCATATAGTGTTCCCTACCAACGCCAGACTATCGCCCGTTCAAGATCCACTTGAAATGTTGGAATGTTTTGAATATTTTAAAATGTTTCAAAATTAATTCTAAACATCACCCAGACATAAATTCGGTTGTCCAAATCATTTGTCAACTCCCTACTTAGCCGAATCATGTAAATAATTAACAGAAACTTGTCCACCACATTTCGAATGGCAATGAAAGTTTTGATAAGCAACTTTATACAACTGAGTAATACTGTCAAGAAAAAAAGTTTGGCAAGGATTTGAGTATTCGTCAAAGAATGTTGTTCTTTTCTGATTCAACATTACTAAACGCCCAGGGGTTGGCGATAATGTGGCAAGCCAGAAAGTCTTTTCGAAATATTGCTCTTTTAAAAATATGTTCTTTTTTATTTCTGCAATTATTGATGGAAATTTGTTGAACAGATTAAATCTGATGAGGAAACTAATGAATCTAAAATAAAAAATAATAATTTATTCTTAATTTTCAAAAAAATAAGTTATATGTGAAGCAATTGCTGGGAAGAAAAAAAAAGAATTGTAATTGAGAGTCCTTTAAGGAAACTTTTGGCATCACTTCAGCACTGAATGATTTAAATTTGGATTGAAGCTTCAAAACAAAATCTGATACTATTGAGTTGGATCCAAGAAGAATCTTCATAAGATGTTTAGAAATAACAACAGCTTGTCCATGAGCTGAAATATTTGTTCAAGACTGTTATCCTTACGCGGCATTTTGTCTTCTGATAGGGCCAAGAGTTGCAGCAAAACAAGACTTTAAATAAACCGCCTTTTCTGCCAATTGAATAACGCAGCCTGGAACCATTCGACTAATAATTTCAACACGGACATGGTATTATATGCTTTACGCCCTCATCAAGCTACTGACACTCCTCATTCAGCCAGGCGCACGAAGCAAAAAGATGCTTTTCATAAGAAGGACCCCGCCATCATGCGATGAAATATAATTTTCTACCTTAAAGTCAGTCGACGCGTAATTGATTTGTCAAACTAGCTTGGTATGTCTCGAATCAGACTACTCGAAACAACTTAAACTATCACTTCGAAGGAGTCTCCACTTTCGCTAACCTGTGGCGACATTCGCTACTTAAACCATTGAATATAAAACGAAGTAAGGATCGGCTGAATATAAATTTTTTGACAGGTTTCTGTAATCGCTCAGTGACAAGCGAACATCAAACTTTTATAGACTTGATTTTTTTAGTTAATAAATATAATTTTTCTGTTGCATCTGACGTGTTGTTAAACGGTGGTGACTCCAGCGAGATCTCCTGTTGAGATAAACATTGAGAACATTTGAAAGGGAATTTATTGGGCTTCGTTTTGTGAAAAAAATAGAAGTGAAGAAGAAGATGACTACCAGTTTGGACACACCGAAAACTTCCAAACACGCGAATTTGCCACTGCCAGTCGCTCCGGCGTCGTCGACATCCAGCAATGTCTTCGCTGAGGTATCGCGTATAAACAAATTTCCAGCATTTTATAAGCCGGATCCAGCATCTTGCTTTGACCTAAGGGAAGCCAAGTTCCACACGCATCAGATTACCCAGGACGTAATACAATATACAGAGGCAAATATACAAATATATAAATATATACAAATATAAATATATCTTCATTGCGCGGAACACCCAACCGGAAAATAAATACGAAACCGTGAAACAACACATATTAGTAGGACCTGCGAAACAATGGAGATTACTAGCTCACTGACTGAAGCAACTGCCGGATAACATTCGAGTCATCTTGGCGCTAAAATGGCGGACCTTATTCTTGAGCTTCAACAAGCACCCGGCATTATGACTGTCAACAAGGAAGCTGAAAAGAACGCACTACTTATTGCAGCTCATAAATAGTTAAGATCGCCTTGAGTTGTGGAGGCGGGACCTGTCACTTTCGAGGTCCAGAAATAAGAGGCAGCGATCAGGCTCACGAATGACACTTTTCGTTCTTTCCGTTCCAAACGTTTCGGAAAACGTGCCCAGAATTTCCGACCACCATGTCAGTAGAAAATAAGTAGCAAAGATAATTCGGGAAACTAAACTCGTCGTCCCGAATAACTCCCGTCACTAGAAAAATGATGACTCATGGCATTTACCATCTTTTTTCGACAATAGGACTGAAATTTCTGTGGATCCAGAAGATATCCCAAAGACGGCCGTAATATTACCATTCGGGTTGTACGAACTCATAGTGATGATGCTCGGCTTGTGTAACTTGGCTCGGACCTTTCAACGCTACATCAATTACGCTCTACAAAGCCTGAACTTTGCTACGCGTACACCGATGACATCCTCGTTGTTTCCAAGACACATGAGGAGTACCGCAAACATTTAATAGTAATTGTAAATAGACTGCGTGAATATGGATTGTCTATACACGTAGAAAAATGTACATTTAAAATCAACGATCGAGTTCCCCGGCTACCTCATCGAACAACGACCCCTTCCTGGAAGAGGCGAAACGAGCTACTATTATGGAACTGCGCAATTCTTATCGGAATTAATTAATTCTTATCAGAAATCACTGAAATATGCAGCTGCTAGTCAAGCTGCTCTATGAATTTCTCGTCACTGCAGGAAAGAAGGATTAACATGCTATTGAATGGAATCAACGAGCGGATAAAGCTATTGAAGAGTGCAAGAAGCAAATAGCTAATGCCTCCTTTTTGTTGTCGTAGGGAGGCGAAGACTGTTTACGCCCTGAGTGAGGGACTCCCAGACGCAAAATGCTTGGACTACCCACTAAACAACTCCCCTGTCAACCTGAGAACCTAGCCTGGAACCGTTTGACACATTATTTCGGGCTAGACCTCGTGTTCCTACGCCTAGAGGCGCCTTCGGATTATGGGAATCTCCTCTCTAACGGGTAGGACGGGAGAGAAAGGAAGTGCTAGAATAGATATACATCCCCGGAGATCCATCCCCGATGCTTTCCAACACTCCAATAAAGCTGTTTTCAGAATCAGCACTGCCCGAGCATATTGCGCCACGCGATTCCAATTGTTAACTAATTTCAGCATTACTCCGATGATAGTTCCCGGACAGAGCTCTCCAATTTCGCTCAAGGGGTCCCTTCGCTGCTGGCTCCACCTTTTACAGTGTAAGAATGTGTGACAGGCGTCATCAAATTCTCCTGCACAAACCACACAGTTAGAGGACCGTGCTCTGTCAATTTTGAGATTTTCAAAAACTTTTCCAGCCGTGTCAAGCATACATAGTGGGCGGTATGGAGCTGGCGACTCAGGATCCCCTTTTCCCTTCGTAATGAGCACAAGTCTCGCCACCTTCCAGCACTCTGAGAACAGCCCATCGCCCAGGCATGCGTTGAACATGCGGAGGAGCAAGTCAGGGGAAAAGTGGAAGATCATTTGTAGCACCTCAGCTGGAATCCCATCTGGTTGTGGAGCCTTTCTGGCTTTCACCAATTCCATCTTCGTGAAAAATGGAATTTCCGTTGGTGTTTCATAGTGAACGGCTTCAACAATGGCGGGATGGATGGGAAAGAGAGCCCGCACAATTTCGTCTATACTTTCTGCCTCGTATGAGTGAGGCGACCTTTCGACACCGAGCTTTCGCATCACTATTTTGTAGCCCAGGCCCCATGGGTCTCTGTTCACGTCTTCCAGCAGGTTTTGCCAGCGGCTGGCCTTGGTGCTGTTGATAAGTCTACGGAGGCATTTTCTAGATGACTTGTAAGCTGCTAATCGGATACAGGCCTCTTCCCGGGCTCGAGCTCGTTGTGTCCTACGTCGTAGTTTGTGACACTCCTTTTGTTTTTCGGCAATTTCAGGTGACTACCAGTATACTGGGAGCTTGCTGTGCCAGGGTCTGTGCCGTGATGGATCTCCAGAGCTATGTACTGGTGATCACTGGCCCAGTAATCCTCTAGCACTCTCCAATTTTTAACTGATTGTGTTAGGCACTCCGAGGCGAATGTCACATCAGGTATGGTGCCGCCGCAACCTCATCGACGGAAAGTAGGGAAGTGGCCTGTGTTCAATACGACGAGCCCAGTTCGTGCTGCCATTTCCACGATCCGTTTGCCCCGAACGGCTGACTGGGGCATGCCCCACTCGATTCCCTTTGTATTGAAGTCCCCTCCGACGAGCAAATGGCCCTCAATACTCGAAACAGCGTCCTCCAAAATATTGAGCCTAAGTTGTAAGGACGACAACGATTCGTTCGGAGTTAGGTATACACTGAAGAGTGTAGTTCCCGAACACCGAACCCAAACAAAGCCATCTACTCGCCCCCGATCCTGCACTTGTAGGTGTGCACTGTTCCGAACCCAGATGGTGGCTGTACCAGATTCGTCAGGATACCATGTTCATGAGTTTCTGGTGTGATGTTGCTCGCTCAGCAGTAGTAAGTCAGCTTGCCTGTCTCTCGCGAACTGTTCCAGTAGGTCTTGGGCGATGATACTTCGATGCAGATTGATTTGGAGTATACGAATCATTGCAGAAGCGCTTTTGCCTTGGTTAGGGCTTCTTGGAAGACCCGACACATCCCTGTGCCTGCAATATGTTTCAAATCATCTGGTCTCGGGTTATACTCCTGGCAGAGAACACAGTGTGACTCGTCTTTGCATTCCTTCTTTTTATGCCCTATCTTATCGCAATTGTAGCACGAGGAGCTTCGGTCACTTCCATTACTTGTCTGTGCGGTATGACCGTAACCGAGGCACTTGAAATACCGAAGGGGAATGGCCGTTCACCGTATCCGAGAAATAACCCACCCTATTCTTATTTTGCCCTGCTTCAGAAGCTATTCTGCTTCCCTCTCTGTGAGGTCGAATATGGCCATGCGTTGACCCCTGTTATTCGGTTTGGCCAGCCTGACTTTCGTCTCGCCTTGTACGGGGAAGTCGCTTTATAAGGCGTCTTCTATTTCGGGCAGATCCGTAACGCAGTCAATGTCTCTAATTTCCAGTGTGGCCTTAGGCTCGAGTAAGGCTACAGTTGCCTTCTCTCCAAGGACTCTTTTGGCTGCGTCACGGAACGCGTCTTTATTGTTTGCATCTGATCCAAACTCAACAAGTAGATCCCCCGAGCAAGTTGGCAGTACAGCTTTTATAGCAGTTTGCAGCTAATGCCTCCTTGCTGAGTTAACTAGTTGAAAACGCACAGTTTGCATTCAAGACCGACGCATCAGATAAAGCGATGGGAATAATGCTGGAGCAGTTTACTAACAGTGTTTCGGAGCCTCTTGGGTTTTGCTAAATACAGCAACGTATGATCGTGAACTACAAGCAATCTGCAAAGCAGTGAAATTCAAAAAACTAACAAGGCATCTCCTCGGCAACTAAGACAGCTCGATTTTATTTAACAAATCTCTTCCAATATCTTCCACAACACGGGAGTTGACAACGTTACAGCCGAAGCACTGTCTCGGATTAGCACCATAGTAATGCCGTTTGCGGTGACTATAGAAGATTGAGCGAAAGCCAAGAAGGAGCGTGAAGAATTGATGCATCTACTTCGAGGCGGAACAAACATTCAGTTTCGGAAACTGCAATTAGACGACAGCAACGCAATCATATACTGCGATAAAATATTAAGGAGGCAAGTGTTTCATTTGATACCCCAGCTGTCTCATCTCAGTGGCCGAATTACGATGAAACGTTTAGTAATGTGGCCAAGCATTTCAAAAGATATCCCCGAATGGGCTGGACCAAATATCGCGTGTCAGCGTAGCACGACATAGAGCGACATACCACACTTAAACAGGGTCGTATTGAAATGCCTGACACAAGTTTGAGCCACGCCCACATCGACGTTGTTGGACCTATAAATTGAAAATGTCTTAACGATTATCAAAAGATTCACGCGATGGCCTGAGGCAATTCCAATCAAAACCATCTCAGCGGACGAATGCGGTAGCAATTTCGTCATTACGCCAAGTGGGCCACACGCCTTGGAGCTCCCAGGATTCTGACGTCAGATCAAGGATCACAGTTTGAATCTCTTGTGTTCCAGTCACGAACACATTGGGTTGCAAAAAAGATTCGAACAACGACATATTATCCTGCAGTGAACGGCATGGTTGAGCGTTGGCACCGGTCGTTGAAGGCCGCGATGATGTACTTAACAACCACGAATGGGTTGAAGTCCTACCGACCGTAGTTCTTGGACTTTGTACTAGCATCAAGGATGATATTGGAGCCACATCTGCGGAGCAGGTGTATGAAACTGCGCTTCGTGTACCAGAGAATTCTTCTTCAACGAGGACATGCCACATGATCCCAAGCTTTTCGTTCAAAAAATCCCTGAACACATGAAGGACGTACGAGCCGCTCCAGCAACACGTCATGACAAACGCAAGGTTTTTCTCAATAAAGACCTTTCAACTTGTTCGCAGATTTTCGTCCGTGTCGACCGAGTAAGGAATGCTTTGGAGCATTCGTATGAAGGCTCCTACAAAGTTATTGAACGAACCTCTGGAAATGTCTTCAGGCTGGAAATAGATGGAAAACATATTAACATCAGCACCGAACGAATCAAACCTGCTCCAGCGATGCAACCGTCTTCAGAATAACAACAAAAAACTCCCAGATTGTATGCCGGTCCGAAATCAGAACTTGGAAATATGTAATTTAACAATGTTTTATATTCCATTGTCAACATTTGTAAAGTTGTCAGACGTCAAATACATCCAGGAGGGAGAACTTTGTTGACATTTGCTACTTTAGCCATCGAATATAAAACAAAGCAAGGTTCGGCAGAATATAAATTTTTTGACAGGTTCCTGTAATTGCTGTTAAATGGAATTAGGTCAAGTGAATCTCCTAGATCCTTGTAAGGACCACAGAGTGACGCTAGTGCTATTAAATCAACAACTGCAAGAATTAGATAACCTCAAGACTGCACAACTCTGGCGGAAAATTAGAGCGCGCGCCAACAGCTGAGAGAAGAGACATTAAAGACTTCCTAAATGAAAAAGTTTCCTGCTCGTACTTGCATAGTTTCGACGGTAGTACAGCATATGACAGTAGGAAATTAAGTCGAAATGATGGATAAAATCCTGTGCAGGCGTGACTTTAAACGCTTTGTATTTCACTGGCGCAATTCGTACCGTGAGCTAGAAAATCAGAAACAGCATAGTTGGCATAGATTGTTGGAAACTCAGGTCTAGAATAGCACGCCACATGATGCGAGGAAGATTAAGGTCCTGAACTCGTGGAAAATCACCAGAAGGACTATGCTTTTAACATCAACGATTGGGAAATGAATCAGTGAGTGTAGAGCCCCATGCATATTGTGAAGATGGTAGAAAACCGAATTCCTCGTCGCCAGTGCAAAAGATTCATGACGACGTTACTAATGGAAACTACTTAATAGTACGCGATCGGGTACTCGGTTAGTCTTTTCTTGGAGACACTGGTGCCAAAGTATCCTTGATACCCCACGAGAATGAAATAGTGTTATCAAATCCTCAATTCTATGGCGTGAACGGAACTGAAAGAGGAAAGAAAAACAGAAAGTGTTCGCGCTCACCTTCGAGCTTAGAAGACAGTTTAAGTGGGCAGTTCTTCACGTATCAAAAAGGATCCCAGGTGCAGATTTCCTAAGACAGTTCGGGTTACTTGCGGACATTTCACGAGGGACTTTTCCCAGTTCGAAGACTGAACTGCATGTAAACGTGTTAATTTTTAATGACACTGACGCATTTTTATCGTTTGATCCGACACACAAAGTTTGTTAATGTTGGGCGAATTTTCGGAATTAACGACATGAGTTTATATAGAAAGTGACATTTAAGACGACGTTTCCACCAAATTCTGAAAAATGGACGCCAAGCAAAGATCCCACCAGATAAATACAGAATCTCAAAGATAAACTTCGAATTTACGGTGGGAAATGGCATTTACAGACTATTGAATAGTCCTTAGGCAAGCCAGAAGATAGACTCTTCTGGCTCTTCTTCGTATGTGGAAATCATAAACCAAGTGCATCGAATCGTCTTGAATGTTCGTAAAGTAAGGTTCTTCGGGTTAGATGAGGCGAAGAATCTCAAAAGATGGGCAGGATACATATTGCACGATATTTTGGAGATGAAAAAGCTGTCGGCGCGATGGTTGCCACGTTTACTGACCGTCGATCAAAAACAACAGCGTGTTGACGATTTAACAGCGGGTTTAGCGTTGTTGCAGCATAATCAAACGGACTTTTTTCGAAGTTTTATGACGATGGATGAATGAGTCGAATAGGTAGTCTGTAGAGTGGCTGGAAAGACGATCAAAATGGCAAAAAAGCCAACGTCCGGTCGAGAAGGTTAACGCATCGGTTTTTGGTATGCCCATGACATAATCCCTATCGATAATCTGCCGAAGGACAGTCCAAGGAGAATACTGTACAGTGTCATTGAATCAACTGATCGACGAAAATAAAAAAGGGCTCCACTAAGGCGCCGTCACACACGTCCTTGAAAGTGATGACCAAATTGGAACAATAACGATTCGACTTGGTTGCTCATTCATCGTATTCTCCAGACTAGGCCCCAGTGACCACTAAATGTTACAAAGTGTATCGTTGTCAAGTGGTGGCACCAGGGATGTTCCAAAATTGTTCTTTGTTTTGTCAAGTTCTTCTGATCTTGCCTGCTTTTCTTTGGATCGATGAGGGCTTAAATCCATTCAACTTTGCAGCGACGAAGTTTTCTTGCATTTCTTTCTTCTTGGCTGCTATTTTTGGAGCTAAATCGAATATTTTGCGAATCATTAAAGTTCTCTGATTTACAAATCGTCCATGATGTTGTCCTGTGCCCTGTGATCGCCAAATAAGGGTTTTTGTTCGGTAGAAATGTTCGGTACTCTCTTCATCTTCGCCACAAATTCGGCAGGTACTATCCGTTTGAATTCAGTTTATTTGGCGTATTGAGGGAATAGATGTTGATCCCGTCGGTAATGTAACTTGCGCTCTGAAGCTATTTCTATTTTTCTATGGAATTGTTTTGCTCTCGCTATTTTTCTAGTCACACTATAAAGATGAGCTTATGCTGCCATTGTTTGTGTCATTCTAAGCTTCTAACTTCTGACTGTGGTTAGTTTCGTCAAACCCCCAATTCCTGATCGTATTTATCGTGGCCATTCTAGTTGTATTTGGATCGACTCATCCAGCTTTTGATAGATCATCAGGTTTTTCAGTTCCTTCTCTAAATGGTATTTAAGAGACGCATGTCAATTTGACATTCACTCCAATTGTTGTGGCTTTAAGGACATGAATGCAACCCTATGAGCGTTGTAAAATTAGGCGGTTAGAGGAAAACCCCAGCAGTGCTAATTTGCTGTTAGAAAATATTTTTTCTCTTCATTAAGGTTGTTTTAAGTTGCAAGCTTCAGATGCTTTTCTCATCCGGTTCGGAAGAATCGGTATAGATTTTGAGATTGCGGCCAGGGAGGTACTGAACACTTTTTCCTTTCTTCTTGTGGCTGCTTCCTGTTGAATTCTAGCCGATTACCTGAACTTGACGGAGCCATCCTCTGCATTCTTTTTTTTCAAAATCCAAACGTGCCCCGCCTGCAGGTGGTTAGGTCATCAGTTTATAGATTTTTATCCGATGCTGCCTCTCTAGAAAAGAATACAGTGGAGTGGCAGTGGAGCATTATTTCCATCATCGCATCCTACTCGTGTTTATTCCGTTTAATTTATAAAAGATTGTGAAAGTACGATTTGCATCAGATGGGATACCTCCTTGATTCTCGGTCCTCGTAAAATTGAACTAATGGGTTTGTTCATCTTCCTCAACTGCTACAACATATATGATAAGTCCAAGAAACCTACTCAGTGTGACACATAATTCAGACTTTATAATAGTAAGTTCTTATTCAACAATATGAGCTGCAATCGATCTGAGCTCCTCGATAGATGGACAATTAAAACTTTTCCAAAATAATTAAAGCAGCTTTTTCAATCTTGCCACCAGACATACGATTTTGTCCAAAAATTCAGGGCGCACTTCTGACACCACTAGAATGGTCACCACCTTTACTTCAAAATGTGACGGTAACGATAGTTATCGCTTATGTATCTTTTAAAACTTTCAATATATGTCTGACAATTTGCAATGTTCGTAAAATTATATGAACTATCGAATTTCGAGAAGCATCAACACATGACCCAAACATGAACGCAAACATACAAAGTCTTTGACGTCACCTGTAGACTTTGAAAAATGACTGACGATTTTCTACCTAACTTTACAAACAAACATTTATTTTTTTTATTTTTGGATGTATAATCTGTATCTGTCGATATAACTATCAATTCAATAGTCTTGATTTTCGAAAAATCATTCGGAAATGTGTGTAATCACGAGTCGTTTAACACACCAGACATAAATAACCCCTAAAATAAATGCGACGGTATTGGTGTGCACAATGAAACTAATTACAGAACGTAGACAATCAATAAACACACTCGCAGCGATGAAAGAAGTTATAAAAGGTCACGTGGGCGAGATTTTCCTCAATTTTCGTTCATTGATCATAAGTTTGATGAAAAGCTTCAAGCCTGCACTGCATACGCAAATGTAATTGAAAACTTCCTGTTTTCCCTCTCTTTTGAATTTTTCACATTTCACATATCATCCGAATTTTCCGGCGCTTCAGGCCAAGATCTTTGTGTCTTAGCACGAAATTTTCAGATTGCTTGGGCTCTAGTCGGGAAATAAATGAGGAAAAGTTAACACGATATATGCTAGCTATGGGGAAATTTCACTTATTAATTTGAATAAATCTCCCGCTATAAATAGACAAACGAAAGTATCTAAGACGCGCTAAGTATCTCGCAGAATGCTTATGCACTCATAAAGTCCTGTGGTGTCACTGTTGACAATTTTCCTCGAAATATCTGCAACCCAATTATTTGTCGGATTGAATGGAATGCTAAGATAAACGGACGTCTGTGGTTGGGGTGGTGACGAGTTGAATAAAATAAAAGAAATTTATATAAATAAATAGATACACATGTTCGTTTGTTGGCAACGTGCATCAAAGCAAATAGATTTGCCCAGAGAAAATGAATTGGTGGCGTGCGTGTTGAAAGAAATGAAGAATGAGATTTAATTGTAGGGCAATCAGTTTATTGTCTCTCCTTTTTCTTATTGTAATTGTTTTAGGCACGGTTTATTAGCCTACAATTAGATACAAAGTTTTGAAGTTCTCCCAATTATATTGCAAAGCATTCACACACAGATAGTAAATTTATCGTAATAAAAATGTTGTTTTGGAGATTTATTGAAGATCAGATTAAAAAGTTGCACAATATAAACGTTAGATCTTATCACGATGGCAAAAAGTCGGCAACACACCAGGACTAGAACGATTAGTAAATCGCCGGGAAATCTGAGCAAAAAGAATCGAAATGTTTTTAATTTTTTGGTTTCTGGTCAAGGTGGGCCGTTTAAAAATTGCAATTTGAATCAGCTATAAAAAAAATCTAAAGCATATTTTTCAAAGTTATGAGTTCATTAGAAAGATGGGAGCTTTCCATTTGGAATTTGGACACAACATGATTCAAATTACTGTCTCGGTTAGCCTTATAATGCAAACCCTGCGTCCAATTTTTCAGTGCATTTTCGATTGTTTGGGCCTTTATTTCGTCAATGGCAACATCGATTTCATGTTTCTAGTCGTCAATTGTCTCTGGGCGAAAAAGTCCGAAAAGTCAAACAGAACTGGTATCATCCAAACCATAATTTCAGCTGATTATGCGGTTTTCGGAAAAACTGCGCAAAAGATCGATTGTTACATTGGGTTAGTGGCACGATGCGCTGTCCTGTTGAGGTCAAATGTTGCCTATGTCATCTTCTTCAATTTTCAAAACCAAAAAATCACTTAACGTGGCGCGGAAGAGTCGCTATTCACGGTAACTGCATTACCGTTCTCATTTTCGAAGCAAACTGACCCAATCATGCCACGACACCAAAATCCGGACTAAACGGTCACTCGTTATGGATCTACTGGTTACTTCACGATGACGTATGGATTTTCATAGCCTCAGATTCGAAAATTTTGCTTAAGCTATCCCCCGAGATGGAAATAAGCTTTAGCGGAAAAGATGATTTTTCACTCAAAAATACTTATCTTCGATCAATCACTATTCGGCTCATTAAGCAAACCGAAAACGTATCCCATTTTCCGCGCATTCATACTGAGATCTTTATGCAAAATTTTTCTCCAGAGTGCGTGAAATGTTCAATTTTTAAGATCAATGTCAAATTAACGTCGAGGCTTGTTCACGCACACACTGTGCAACAGCAGCGATGCTTTCAGTTGAGCAGACTGGACGAGTACGTACACATGTTATTTCGTCCAACAGCGAACCAGTTTCATGAGAAAGCTTCAAAAATTGATGCAAAAACTGGGTTTTTATCAATTTATTTTTAGTGAATTCTTTACAATTTCACTAGATGACGCAACACTTTGGAAAAAAGTTCTTAATATTTCTCAACTTTGTTCAAGGGAAAAATTAGCCATTTAATTCATAAATGTCAAACATAAACCCACGTTTCTACCGAATCGAATTCTAACCTCCAATTAACCTATAATTCCAATTTCAAACATTAAGTGGCCCATCCTGTGTTATTTATTTTGTTTTTTTATGCTTTTATTAGTTTTTGTTTTATACCTAGCAATATAATGAGACATGAATAGAACAGAATATGTAAAAATGTAGAATATATATAAAAATCTTTCTATGGAAACCAATAACACCTAAAGTAATATATGAAATGAAGTTTACAAATAATCCCAACTTAAACCATCCGTTGAAGCCCTTAAAATATGCTATTCAAATATAATTTTCGAATTTCAAAATAATTTATGCTCTTTAAGGATATTTTGAAAATGATCTAGATCTAGAAAAGTTTTTGTATAAATTTTCTACCAGGATTTCTGTTATGTTTTAAGGGACAATAGCTATTATCAACTAGCAACAACAAAAAAAACTTCAAAAAACTGGATTTCGGCCGTGCTTAAAACGTTTCAGGGTGGGAAAGAACGAAAAAAACGTCAATAAGTTTAATGCTACCACCTAACAAACATACATGCATTGGTTCTTCAGGAAACGACCATTAACTTGGAGGAACGAACATTTTTTTAAGGCTTATCAGATACACTGCCAACATCCCACTTTCCTTCAACTGTTACGTTTTGTTTGTTCCTTGGTTTCAGAAATGGTTTCTAATTATCTATGCCTCCGAGGTGACTGTTCGATCCTTGTTAGCTCGGTGAAAGGCGAGTGTAGGGGCAAGTCCTCTACCCAGTATAGAAGCACTGAACCCTATAGGTAGCTTGGTTAGCTTCAGAATTTGATACGGGCGAGCCCCATTGGAGACGGGTGTGAGCGCAGATCCTCGGCACTGCAAATAGTCTCGAATCAGGAGATCCTGTCAATAAGGAAGTCTCAATCCCTAAGAGGAACTTGGCTGGCCCTGGAAGTCGTGCTGTCACGACTGTCAATACCACATTTTCAATGCTCAGTTTCACTCGTCACAATTGAATTCGGCACGTTCCAAATTCCTGCATCTGTTCCTTTTTCCATGGACTTTACGAGCCTTACTTCACTATCTTTTGTTAAAAGAAATAATGTGGTTGAGAGGGTGTTTATCTGGAATAGTGGTCGTCATCCTTTAAAGGTTTATTATGCCTCCATATTCTGAGCGTTTTACATAAGTGTTTCAAGCTAAGCGATCTCTCTAAGAATTTTAATGAACCACTTTGTATTCAGGTCGTCTAGTTACTCTTCTATAAAAAACAGCTCCACAGATTACCTCTTTTCCTATGGGATAATGCTTTACAATCTGCTAGAAAGTAGAGTGGATTCTTATCTGGTAAATTGCTGAATCAGCACTTACCATACGCTTTAAAGCCCATTTTTTGAGATATCATTTGAGTGTATAATACCTTGTACGAGGACGACCGTCCACTTTTTCTTGTTCATTACAATGCATGCTGGAAACTTCTGCTTGTCGTAAACGTAGAGGAAAAGATTCGAATTCTGAAGCACTACTATTGCATTTTCTATCACCTCTTTTCTTAGGGCCCTACAAATGAAATTCCTTACAGTTGAACTAAAGGATCCAGGAGCGATGATTGCTTTCAAAGTTCATTTTCTTGCCTTTCATATCTAGGTTCCCCAAACCATTGAATGTATTACAGCAACCCTGAACCATTCTTGTTGTAATCGCCAGTAAATTTAGAGCTTTTAAGACTCGTTGAATATCAGAAACGATATCTATAGTTTTATCTTTGTATCCTCCATCTACCTTTGTAGGGTTGTGGGGTTACAGCGAAAGCATAACGTGAGGCAGAAAAATTTTATTGCTTAAGAGTAATTGGTACCGCGGGCTAATATTCTAATATGTTTTCTTTTGGATTTCTTGGAGCTACCTAAATACAATCCAAAAACCATTCTGTCTTATCAAGAGAATTATGGACTCAGCACTTCATCGCCTACACATAGCTGCACATTTCTTCATAGCTAAATGCTGTCGTTATTTGATTTGACAGTTCATATATAAATGGGGATACCTTAAATAGTTATACTTCATCCTTGTGCCGAATATGGAGATCATTCTCTCATCATTCATAGAAGATTCTTGACATTGTAGAATGGGTGACCAGAGATTGAAAATTTTCTCAAAGGATGTCGTAGGATCAAACCTTAGGACAGCGGGGATACATATGCAAGCCAAAACCTGTTCCGGATCGAAGGCAAGCCTTGCCTTCTGGTGCATTATTATAAATACCAAAGTCACTACTCCTTTCGTAATAATTGGTCCCACTACGTGTGTTATTGGTACGTATCCAACTCAGGATTTGCCCCAAAACTTGTTTGTCATGTTTCTGCATATCATCGAAGTTTTGATATTCTCTGCAAATATTGCTTTGATATGTTCATTGAACATGTGATTGCCGTCTATCAGAATACCTACATACATTCGTTCATTTTCAACCCAATCTCTATCCCATTTAGATACATTGAGAAAACTTGGTCCAAATTTCATTTTCTTGTGAACAGCGCAAGTTTCTAGTTCTTTGTTTTTGGCTTTTGAACACGAGTGCAGGAGTGAGCTTTAAATTTACTTCCTGTTTCCTGTTGTTCACGATTCGAACAGTTATGTATCACACAGTGTTCCGTCAAATTTTCCCCTGCTTGAAATTGCGATTTCATCCGCATTCAGATGACATATTACCCCAGCTTCCGAAAGTCTAACTATGACTTTATCTACCACCAGAGCCCACAATAGAGGTGAAAGAACGCCTTCTTGTGGAGACCCACGACCCGCACGAATGCTTATGATGCTTGGTCCCACTTTATCCCACTTTATGATCCACTTGGTCCCACAGTTCAATCCGCAAAGGATTATACTTACCAGGATAGAATTGGATATGAGGATAGAATTCACCTCACTTTTCACTAGCGCTCTCCTTGCTGCATAGTGGCTGGTTTTGTCAATGACACCTTCTATATAAGGAAATTCGCATAATGTTACGCTCTAGAGATCCTTTCATTTTTCAAGTCAACTTTTGCAAGGTGGTATCTGTTGTTTTTTTCCTCTTTTATTGGCTGATGATCCATAGGAAATCATTATAGAATTTTCCATCGTTTTGGAATTGCCGTCAGTCACCTTTGCATAAGTTATATTATTCCTTGCCGTTTTGGGCACAAACACTTCTTGCAAGTGCCTTCATGGCTTCGGTATACAAGGTGTCTCAAAAAATTCAGGACTGGTTGAGAATAAAGAAAACTACGAACGATTTCGGCAAAACAGATTTATTTTATTCAAAGTAATTCCCTTCGGTCTCGCTACACCACTTTGCATGGTCTATAAGCGTCTCAAAAAATTAATTTGAGTATTTCTTTAATATCATGTTTAGAATGGCGGTCTTCGACTTTTGAATGTCTTCAATGTTCGCAATACGCTTTACTTTCATGGCCAAATGTAATTTTCCGAAAAGAAAAAAATCACATGGTGCCAAATCAAGCGAATAGGGTGAGTGGTTGGTGGGAGCAATGCCATTTTCTATTAAAAAATCGATCACAAGCGTTGAACGATGAGCGTTGAACGCATTATCATGTAACAAACGGCAACTTCCACATTCACGATATTCTGGCCGAACACGACGGTTTCGCGAAAGAAAACGCTTCGTAACATCAAGATAAAGCACAGCATTAACCGTTTGGTTAATGAACTTGTGGAATAAACTCGTTGTGGACAATTCCCTTGCAATCGTTAAAACAAAGCAACATAGATTTGACTTTTGACTTCTCCAAACGCAATTTTTTGGAATTTAGGGTAATTCGGATGCTGCCATTCGGCACTTTGTTGCTGGGTTTCGGGATCACATTGATAACACCACGTTTCGTCACCCGTTACAATGGATTTTCAGTAGGTTGGGTCCCGTTTGTTTTCCATAATCAAATTTTTGCAATGCTGAATGCGAAGTAATTTTTGGTCATAGGTCAGTTTGTGAGGAACAAATCGTGCAGAAATCTTTCTGAGGCCCAAGTGCTCCGTCAAAATGCGATGAATCGAGTCACGGGACATATTAGGCTCCATTTCCATGTAACGCAATGAGGATTCTGGCTCATTTTCAATCGATTCGATCACAAACTCAACGTTCATTTCGTTCACAACTGATCTTTGTACATTCAGAACGTTCGTCATCATTCAGCACATCCCGGCCTTATTTAAAACATTTAAACCACGCGAAGATAGAGGTACGGGATAAACATTCACTACCATAAGTATTTTGCATCATTTGATACGTTTGGACCGCCGTTTTACCGAGTTTAAAAATGTCATGAAATCTTAACGCAACGTCTATGATAGATATTAGATGAAATGCCGAAAAGATCTCAAGGATGCCGCCACCAGTTTTCTTTATTCTTGACCAGTCCGGGAACTTTTAAGACAGACCTTGTACACCTTAATGCCAGGTTGCTTTGAAGGAGTCATAGTGATTCCTTCAAGCTCTCTTTGAGCCAACCAGAAAGATAAATTGTCAACCAACATTATAGATCAACCTGAGACAACAGTATTTTGTAACTCTTCCGCCAAACGCCATCAACTCAGCCCATCCCGCCTAGGTTACCTGCTCAAATACCATGTATAACGAGTTGAGATCCACTTGCAGCGCTGGAGAGTGTATCAATTATTCTAAACATCCTGTCAAGGAGTCTTGGGATGACCACAAATTTTCAAGATTGATCCTGAGAATCGTTCCTGTACTTCAGAAAACAAGTGCTCCAAATGATCCTGTGAGTATCTGAACAGCTATAGAAAGCAAGGTTAAAAATTAATATTTAGCTTTTGCTGGTGATGAAACTTGGATTTACCAGTATGACCCTGAGTCAAAGCATAAGTCAATGCAAGGGCATAAATATGACAAGTATTGCAATGGCTTTTTTTTCATGTTTTGGGATATGAATGGTTTGTGAATATGAATATATAAATTAAAGGGATATGAGGTTTTTTTTGGGTAGAATAGGCATGATCTCTAATTTACTTTGAGCCTCGTTAAATTTGACGTTCGTAGGTACCAAATCCTTGTGTCACAGTATTTCTAACACAGGCTTCACTAACTATCACTCTATTTTCAGTTGAATCCACTTCGCCCCACCTTTGCAGAATTTTTTTGATTTAGTAACTATTTTTGACAATTGGTTACCACTCAAAGTATATCTTCGAAAAAGCCCTCCGCTATCTAGGAAAATGTTTGGTTGTGCTGGTAATCATTTTGGCAGAACTCTCTACTTTTAATTATTGAACAAACCTAGGAAATACCCAAACATTTTTAATCAGCTTGTTTTGATTGGAATCTGTCATTGCATCCTTCTATTGCTTGACCACAATATACGACTGGATATTCGTACTTTTATTATGATTGATTTCTTTATTGCTCGCTCGCGTCAGAGGTTCAGAACATTGACACATTACAATGTATGTACTGACAAAACTCTAAAATCGAATTACATCTCTAGCAGCGCTCCAAGCAAATTAAGCAATCAAAACTTATTGAAAAATTATGAAATTAATAAAAACTAATATTGAGCTTATACATTTTGCAAGCACTATTCTGACAATGCAATGGGAATAGCTCCTAATCTTGGCAAAAAGCCGTCACAATTCTCACGGAAAAACTCGCCATGGTGCTAGCTTTTTCACCTCTAAGAAAAACTCTCTAGTTGCTGTTCTCGACCCAAGACTTCTAGATCCCTACTTTATTTTTTGTTCAGTTTTTCAGATTCAAACAACACTATTCCAGATTTGAAAATATAATCGCATGAGTTTATGCTTTTCATGCTTAATTTAGTCATGCCTACGCTATTTTGGCATTCAAGATCTTGGTCGACGAAACCACAACCAAGTCCTCTAGGACAGTACTCTCTCAGCATTTTGGCTGTTTATGCATTCGGTATTCCATTTTATATTCTGTTTTTAATATCAGATTGCTCAAACATAAAACATCTTCAATTCAGGATTGACCCATCAAATGGGATGCACATCAACGTCTTCAATAAGGTGTTTCGATACTATAAGGGACGCTCTTACTACAATAACTGCTTGAAACATAACAGAAATGCATAACACAGGAGTTAAACGCGATAAACAAATCCAAATTTCACAACGAAGTGACTACACAATACCTAGAATTCTTTTCTGAAACAAGGACTAAAACTTCAGGTTTTGGAATTTAAAACAGAGCCAATTTTTTTAATTGTTGTAATAGTGATATGCTCTTAAGTCTTTCAAGGATCACTAGTGGTTGGAAAGAAAAACATCGATATTGGCATCTGTTTTTTGAAAAAAAATCCTTTAAACAATCTACAAAAATGATGGTTCACAAAACATGAAGGGGCGATCATTCCTGGACAGGTTACTGACAGCTCCTCACAAGGTGAAGAGCCTACGCAGGCTGAAACTTGATGGTTGTGGTTTCGAAGGCTTGAAAGTATGCTGACCACGAGTCAGTGGTGTTCGATAATCCAGATACCTTGAACAAAGCTATTCAAAGCTACCTGAAACAAGTTTCTGGTCCCAGGGGAAACTTATTTCATCTGGGAAGACTGAAACTTCTTTCAAATCATGGGAGTGGTGGCTGACACATTATTTCAACCACTTCTTTGGCGGGGTGGAATAAAGCCCAAACAGCTGGTGTCCTTGCTAAATACTTCAATTTTATGCATACAATATCAAAAGCATAAAACTGCCCGGAAAAGTTAGGTGAAAAAATAAATAACGACTGTAACAGGTTAATTCCGTAAGACCAGTATCGATCTTTATACTGGAGCAATCATATTGAAGCACACGAACAACGATATTGAAGCACATTGCAGAATTTCAGAGGCTTTTTTACAGCTTTTTGGTACAGCTGAGTGCAGCAGAGCAACCTCAAACGCTGTTGAAGACTAAAACGACAACAGTCTTCATAGCAATTACCTCAAAAGGGAAGATAATAAAATAATAAACAAAACACAAACAAAAGTAAAAAGAAACGAGGAAAATCAAAAGACATGCCGCAAATGCGGTGTTTATCTAGCGTTTTATTGCAATGATTCAGCTTCTAAGCCGCTTACCAGATGTTTGCTGAGTTTTTCAGGTTTTACTAAGATATGGCGCTAACGAAAAGTACGCATCGTATTGATGTGACACATACGCCTCGATTGTTTGACATTCAGCTACAAACACACACACAACATACAACAAACAAAGACTAGCGTGTTTGTTTTACGGTATTGATCAATCATGTCGAATTTTTTGCCTTAAAACGAGCATTTGCAACACACATTACTTTTTTTTTGTTTAACGAAAAGAAAAAGTCTGTTGAAAGTCATCGTTTGCTGGTACAAACATATGGTGAATACCCTCCATCAATTCGGACATGTGAGACATTCTTTTGACAATTCAAAAATCGAGCGTTCAACAGTGAGCGTTCGGAAAGACAACATAAATGGGAAGAGGAGGAATTGCGGGAGTTAGGCCAAAGTCTTAACTTAACGGCAATCATCAGAAGCATGAAATGTGTCACAAAAAACGATCAATAGACGTTTACAAACAATGGGTTAGACCAATCAACTCGTTGAATCGGTCCCACACCATTTGAATGAACTTCAAACGAAAAATGCAAAGGCACTTGTGAAATGCTGCTTTGGCGCCTGAAAAGGAAATCATATTTGTGTCGAATTGTGACACGTGATGACAAATGGGTTTTTTTTTCGAAAACCCGAAGCAAAAAAAACTCATGGCTTTCGCCTGGCGAAACCGGTCTTTCAACACCAATGCCGAATCGCTTCGGCAAGAAAACCATTCTCTGTCTGTTGGAACCAGAGTGGTATTGTGTATTATGAACTTTTGAAACCCGACGATACGATTAATGCACAACGCTATCGCCAACGAATCATAAATTTAAACCACGCATTAATCGAAAAACTACCAGAATGGGTCAGAAGAACTAGCAAAGTGGTTTTGTTACATGACAACGCCAGTAAAAGACACAGTGAAATCGCTTGGATCCTTCTGCGCGCGCCGTACTCGCCAGGCTTGTCGCCATCTAGCCATCACCTCTTCGTTTCAATGAGGCGCGCACTAGCAGAGCATCACTTCATCAAGTTTGAAGAAGTTATAAAGAGGCTTGAAGAATTACTTGCTGCAAAACACAAGCAATTTTTCTGGCATTGTATTTATAAATTACCTGCAAGACGGGCGAAATGTGTAGAAGCGAATGGCCAGTATTTTGAATAAAAAAAATTATAAACCAGAAAATTGCTTATTTTTTCACCCGAAAAAATTTATGCATACACCAGATGCATACGAAACAACGTCGGCTCCCTCTTGGCAAAGAGTTATATCAGCATATATACTACTTACTTAAGGCTTTAGCCTAAATGAATGAAAAAAGAAAATAGTTTCCACCACGTCTAAAGTAAAGGTCCTTTACTCATGACCAATTGCAGTCATTCCACATTGGTCTTGTTTCCCGTTGTCTTGATTCATTCGAAGAGTCGAATCTTCGAGTCAACCACCAAGTCACACTATTTGATTGATTCTGACGATTCAATGATAATTTTTCCGACTTAGAATAATCGTTGGGATCAGCTTCGCAAACACGCTTGCGGCCTCAGTTTGTCAAAGTGCTAATCTGAACCCACTATAGATCATATACTTATGCAATCGACGCATTTTTAGGCCTAAATTAAACTACATTTGTATGAGAGTGCCCCAGCAACTCACGCTACTTCACCAAGGGTATAACATATCAAACGCACTTAACCTAGTAAATTCATGAGTAACAGCTTGTGCCAGCTATTATGTCGAGTGCATTCTTCACCAACCTTGCCGTGTTTCATAGACGAGGTTCCTGTGTTTGAAAGATTCAAAGGTTCCAGGTCAGGTTCTCTGGTTGATAAGCAAGGCATTTTATCGGTAATATAGCACGTCTCACCATTGGGAGCTCACTAGTTAAGGAACTCCCAAATTTGTTGTTTCCAAAGAGCAAACACTTCAACAATCCAGATTCTCTAGAGAACATCAATTCGCCTGACGAAATTGAAGTTTTCCCCTCATCGAATTTCACAAGAAATATTATCCGCCTTGAGTAGTTTCTGTGTACTTCTTCCCCGTATGTTTTTGGGCCTGTTTCACCTAGTTCATCACTCCTATAATGACGTCAATCGTCCAACCATAACACGGGAACAACTAAACTTCGAATCATCATCTTCTTTTTGATCAGCAGAAGTCTTGGTTCTGCCAGCATTTTGGGAAAATAACTATTTTCAGATGGTCGTTGAATCTGTCAAGCAGCAATGCTTGGAAAGTTGATGAACAAGTCGTAGTAGCTCCACTGGGATACTTTCTGGCCACGAAGGCAATTAACATGACTTCTTCGCATGAAGAAGGCGATAAGCCTTAAAGAGTGCCCGACAAACCAACATCTAAGCACACAGGGCGTCCATGAGGTTCCGAACTTTCGGTTGAAAAGGCTATATCTTTAGCGCCACGGGTTTTCATTGATGTCTCCAGTGAAATTTTGCCGGAAACGAACCTTGCTATTGGTGTTCATTCTGCGAAGATATTTCCCAACCGAATAGTATACCAACATATAGTAATGGAACTCATGTAGATCCTCTGAACGTTGGGCTTCGCGTAAGGATCCATTACATTCTCTTTGCCTTTCAGCGATTTCCGCTTACCACTAGTACATAACACGCTCATCATCTACTGGCTGTCGCCGGGGCAGAGGCAGACTCAATAAGGTCCATTGTGGACATTATCTTCCTTCCTTAGGTTTGCCCAATATTCCAGGCTATAGTTAGAGGTTGAGTTGAGGGGAGAGGTAAAGCTTTTGGCGCTCAAAATGGCTGCCTTCCTTTAGCACAAAGCAGTGGAACAAGCAACTAAACTCCTCCCCTGTCACATGGACAAACAAGCCTGGAACTGTTTATGACATTACTACGGACTAGGTGTCTAACAATTCCATTAGTATTGACGATCCAGCGCATTACGCATGCGAAGGTTTCCCATTCAACTGAGGCAGATTAGAGGGAAAAATAGGTAACTCTGAGTGGGCAACCACTCTGTGGCAAGAAACGCTCTTGAACGGTGGATCCCCAAGTAATGTGGCACAAAGATGCATTTGTTTTTCAAAGCTAATATCAAACATACACAAAACTAACCAACCGAAAAAATCGTATAGATCTATTTGGAATCCATTTAAAAAGAGCTCAATAATTCTTTCTCCGCACAAAGCCAAAACTAACAAAAATTTTACATAGATATGCAAAAATAAAGTCCTACGCAGGGCGTTAACTCCATTAAACTTTCTTTTCAATATTCATTTCAACCAGAAAACAAGATTTTAGTCCTAGTCGTCAACAATAAAAACTTTTTCCAGCTGACGACATAAGAAATCTATAAGCAGCTAAACAGGATCCTGTATCATAGGGCAAAAAGCGTGGTGATGCGATAACGTAATAAAATGAAAAGAAACTTTCTGAATGCAACAGAATGCACTCAATGTATGAAATGTATTTTGCCTTATTACTTTCGAAAATATATCGTAGCAAAATGGAAAGTATCTTTCGCAAAATGATTTATTGGGGCGGCAAAAGATATTACGTCCCAATGCACTTAAATGGAGCCCACAAATTGGAAGCAACATTGAATCTATTACAAATGAGAAATGAAGTGAAAAATTAAATCGTATTTTCATCAAGAAACATTTCTCTGAGCTGTTAAGTGTTCAGTTTTCGAGTTTGTTTGCTTCGTTATTCAAATAATTAACATCTGCAAACAACTGAATGAAACATTCCAAACTCTTCGAAGGAAACTGCAAGGCTCCTGAGTGACTGTTTGAATTTACACATGAGCTCATTGCACAATACAATAGTGATAACATTATTATTTCGTTTGCTTCGTAGCGTCGAAGGACATGGTGTTTGCGACGGTTGTCATCGGCAAAGAGGCATGCAAGAGCATGCAAATGCACATTGCAATGTCGAAATCCTTGTGCAAATGTGTGTCTAACCTAGAAGCATTTCTATTGCAAATAATATCAAATAATGCAAATGATCAGGACTCGCCTGTTAAGGCAACTTAATTTTCAGGTACATAGAAGAAACTTCCCAACTATTTCATTTTCATGAAGCTACAAAGCTATTCAATATAATGTTATCGGAGCATTCAATTCCATTTGCTTCCGAAAACGAAACTAATGCATCCTTATCATCAGACGACACTCTCCAGCTTAGGCGAGAGATGCTTTGAGCCGAAAGTTTTCATGTTCCAGTTTCAGCTCCGGTTGTTTCGCAACTCTTTTGGAAAAACTCTAGGACTTTAATCCATCCGAAAAATTTAACTTTTTCATAAAACTTAGCTGTATTGAGAAAACAAAACAATTGCATCAGGACAAAAATTAGACGTACCTCATTTTGATAGCTGCTATTGTGATGAAATATTATCTTGTAATTTATTCGAAAGTATTATTTAGCATTTTAGTCTTTTTATTAGATTATATATTATTTGAACTGGGGTCCACTTGCTGGAAATAGCACAGGCCAGCATTGGCTCTTAGCTCCCCACTTGTAGTACAATTGTAATAGGATTTTAGTCTTAATTCTAGTCTTAATTCTATTACTGTAGTACCTTGCTCGTATCTGACCGCAATTTTCTCCATTTATATTAATTGAAATGCCATTAATCCGTTCCAGCTCCCAAAAACCCACCTCTGTCGTTTTTATTGAGTGTTTTTAAATAAGAAAAATGAATGTTTTTACAATAAGAAACATTTCTTTAGAAATAACAAATTTCTCATATATATAACATATTCTATAAAAACAAAATAAAAGAAAAAGTCGCTGATCTTCACTTTTTTCGTCACGGTTTGCTCATTTTTACCTGCAGATCATTTTAAAAATCTGTTCAAGGAGTTTGTTTTCTTCCTCCCATTCAAATTGGGAGTTTCGTTGAAGTTTCGTTGAACAACTCCGATGCAAGAACAGTTTTTTTCATGAAAAAAAAACGCAATTAATTAGGAACAATGGCAAAACATTTTGTATTCAAAGTATTGGCCCTCGCTTTTTACTCATTGTATTCATCGCTCGAGCAATTTAAGCTGATAATCAGAAGACGCCAGGTATGGTGGATATGGCGGGTGGGCTAGGAGTTCCCAACCAAGCGAGGAAATCGCTTTTCTTTGACAACTTTAGCTGAGCGCGCAGGAGCGTTGAAATGCTGCAGAATGAGTTCGCCGTATCTTCGAGTCCATTCTGGGCGTTTTTCGATCAATGCTTGGTTTATATTGATCATTTGTTTTTGGTAGTGGACGGTTTTAACTGTTTCGCCGGGTTTGAGAAGCTCGTAATACACTACTCCACCATGGATGCCACCACATTCACAGCATTGTCTTCCTCCCAAAACGATCTGGTCTTGCATTCGATGTTGATGGTTGTCCTGGCGTTACCCACGATTTCTTACATTTGGAATTTTCAAAATATATCCACTTTTCATCGCCAGTTACAACCCAATGCAAAAAACAACAATTCTTTCGTGACATAGATGCAGCATATCGCACACTGTTTTTCGTCTTTCCGTCTGTCGTTCGTTCAATTTGTGCGGAACCCATTTTCCAACCTTTTGAATCTTTCCCATAGCTCTCAGGCGATCGGAAATGGCTTAATGAGTGATATTCAACTGATCCGCCATCATTTGTTATATTTATGTATCGTTCCCGTCCAACAATCTTTGTAATTCGTCGTCTTCACTTTCTTGACTTTTTTGGGCGATTTTAACGTTTTGTCAATAACAATGAATTCGCCACTTTTGAAACGTTGAAACCAGCGCTCACAAGTCTTGACGATTGGAGGAAGATTGGCGTAAGTATTTACAAGAATTCGATGAATTTCCGATGCCTTTTTCTTTCCTTCCAACAAGAAAAGCATAACATGCCGCAAATGCTCTTTGCTCTTTCTTCTTGGCTCAAAATGTAAAGGCTCGATATGTTCAGCACGAAAAAGAAGTATGCTACAAACTCGTAAACAACTAAACGAATATGACGTTTTGTAGCGGGCAGTCTTACCAACAAAATGGCGATTTTAGTTCAACATGTTACTTCAATAGCCCTGCGCCATTCGATGCGATGCGCAATTCGACGCGATGCGCCATCTCTTGACAACAAAACTACATTTTAAACTTGCTCATCTGGTAGAATACGACTTCTTCAAACTAGAAATCATCTTCTGATCCATGGGGTGCAGGATAGGAGTGGTGTTGGGTGGTTGGTAAAGAGCCTTTAGAAACTTGAACTTTTCTAGTAAATCATCTTCGTGATTTCTTGTCGAGGACGAGAAGGGCTTGTATGGGTAAGATGTTTCCCTGTAGATGTTTTAAACAGAAGGGCCAAAATCTAGGTTTACCCACTCCACTAAGAATTTCTTGGTGACACACGCCTTCGGATTTGCCCTCCATATAACTTGCGGGTTTTCTTTTATAATCTTATGTGACTTAAAAACTCTGGGATTTTCCGGATGGTATACTAGCGGGGCTTGATTTTGCAGTCACCACTCGCATTGGTGCAAAGTGCTAGAGTTAATCTATCCTTATGGGTTTATGACCTGGCATCGTCTTCTTCTCTGCTGTTATGTAGGTCCTATTTGACATCCTTATCATGAAAAGCGCTGTCTCGTCACCGTTGAAGACTTGCTGGGGGATGTTTCCTATGGCTTCTATTTGTACGGAAAGCGGTTTGATGTAAACCTGTGCTGCCTTCATATCCGAACTTGCTGCATCACCAAGCCTGTGGACGAAGTGAATGCCGTTCCTTTTCCTAAAGTTGCCAAACCAGCCCCGAATGACTTTAAACGAGTCTTCCGATACCTCATTTGTCGAAGTGAGTGAGATCTGCTTCAGGAAATTACGGTAAATTGCTCGTGCGATCCCACATATGATGCTTTGTGTTAAGGTTCCTCCTTGAAGCTGCTTCTCTTGCGCCAACACCATCCGTAGTTTCCCCATATTTTAATGGAGAAAGATCCAGAGTTTAAAAATTATTGCAACGTCCTTAGCTAGCATTATTCCCTTTATCAACTTCTTCTGTTTAAGCATAGTATATATCATTGGTTGTCTTCGCCCGTACATCCTCGCCAAGTCAATTGCTCGCACACATTGCTCATGTTCGCTATGATTTCACGGTTTAATTCAAAAGACATTATCTTCTTCTTCTTCGGACCCATGGTTATAAAAATAAATGCGAATATGTTTTGTTTATTTTCAAGTTTTTTTTTCTGCTTTTTGCGAACCCAACTTTTCAAAAATGTTTCGAAAATGAGGGAAACAAGCACACAGACTGAGGTCTAGTCTGAGGTGGGAAAAACTGTTAAACGCTGCACACGACACTAATATGCGCCCCACATGTTGGGGTCGTGTGCAGCGTTGTTATATACAATTCCTCGTATCGCAAATCTTGCTCTCATCTCAAAGCAAAATATCACTCGTTTGACGGCTCGTATTTCAAAACACTCGTGTATTAGGGCACTCGTATATCGAGATACCACTGTATCAGGTGTATGCATAAATTTTCTCTGGATTTGCTCAGAGATGGAGCCAGCGAAGAGTACGTGACATATTTATTTGACACACACGCCTTTTCGATCGTCTCAGACTTAACTGCAAACACACACCAGTTGAGTCTGCCAAAAATAGCATGTTTTTTTATTGTGTTGAACAATCATGTCGAATTTTGTGACTGAAAAAAAAACATTTGCGGGACGCATTCATTTTTCTTACTCGGACAAAAGAAAAAGATTATTGAAAGTCATCGTTTGCTGATGAAAAAAAGGTGGACGCGCTCCATAAAAAAGGACATGTGAAACATATTTTCGGCAATTTCAATGTGAAAGATAGTATGCGCTCCGGTAGAACACAAAAACGCGAAGAGCTATAATTACAGGAGTTATTGGATGGTAACCCCACTCAAACTCAACGGCAATTGGCAGATGCATTAAGTCTGTTACAGGAAACGATCAGCAGGTATTTATGAGCATTGGGCATGATCAATAAACTCCGTAAATAGGTCCCACATAATTTGAATGAACGTCAAATGAAGAATCGTAAGGTCACTTGCGAAATGCTGCTTCGGCGCCAAGAAACGAAATTATTTTTGCATCGAATTGTGACGGGTAAGGAAAAATGGATTTATTTTGAAAACTCGAAAAAAAAAATGGTGGCTTTCACCTAGTGAAACCGGTTTTTCATCTCCAAGGACTAATCGCTTCGGTAAGAAGGCCATGTTCTGTGTCTGATGCCACCAGAGTGGTATTGTGTATTATGAACTCTTGAAGCCGGGCGAAACCGTTAATTCATAGCACCATTGTCAACAAATAATAAAATTAAACCGTGCATTAATTGAAAAACGACCAGAATGGGCCAGAAGAAATGGCAAAGTGAATTTGTTGCACGGCAACTTACCGTAGCTCACAGCAAAACCAGTGAAAGACACAGCGAAATTGTTTGGATTAGACATCCTTCTGCACCCGACGTACTCCCCAGACAAGGCGTCATCTGACTACTACCTCTTCGCATCAATGGGATACTCGCTCGCAGAACGGCACTTCATCGATTTCGAAGAAGTTGTAAAGTGGCTGGACGAATGGGTTGCCGCAAAAGACAAGCAGTTTTTCTAGCATGGGATTCATAAATTGCCTGAAACATGGGCGAAATTTGTAGAAACTGATCGTCAGATGTATAATTTCTCTAGAAAATTCGTATTATTTTTAAGCAAAAAAACCGGAAAAACTTATGCATATACCTGGTAGGATTGCTTTAAACGTCATGTGCATCTACGGGCACACGCATTGGACGTCTATAGACGTCTTTTACGTCAACGTGTTAACTTGCCAACCTACCTGCCAGTATCTCGAAGCTTTCCAGCTGTAAAGAAAACAACGTATCTTTCTATGCTTCATAATACTCCTTCTAGCCTTGCTAACAACAACTCAACTGCGAAAGACGTTCCTTCGACTTCGTGGTCAGCCTTGAACTACTACATTTTATATCAATTCCAGCAGCTTTCAACAAACAAACTATGTAAACAATTTGATCGCAAAGTGTCTGTAGCAGAAGTTCTTTAATTCAAGTTCTGTATCTTCCCTAAGACCTTCACCTTGCGTATCTTTCAGTCTATTTAGATACGCGAACAGCACCAAAGCATACCAAATCCGCAACTAACATCCAAAGTAAACGCGAGTAGCAGTCTATGAAGGTAGTATTAAGTTTATGTACAATACATTTAGTGCTTTTGATAAAAATAAGATAAAATTGCAAATAAGATGTGGGAAATCAGAGGCAAGAACATAAGAAATCTCAAGTGTTTTTCATCGGGTAGCGTGGCCTAGCCCCCACTGAATAGTTTCTGTTTGTAGGAGGAAAAACTTTTCCGTCTCTCTAAATCACTTTGCGACAACGGCGTTACGATCGCGAACTGTTTTAAATTTAACAATATTTTGGCACCTCTTGCAAGATCAACAAAAGGACACGTTGCGTCTCACGCCGCCGTCATTTGTTCCGATATATTCTGTCGTACGTGGAGCGTGTGCGTTTACCGATCGAGCGTGCTGATGGATAGTAAATAAATTGCTCAGATTGAATTACAATACGCAGATACGTGTGAGTATCTCTCAGCTGGACCAAAGTACTTACGCCTGGCCCAATATATCTCGCGAAAGCCGCGGACCGGATGCTTATTAGCGAATTTTGATTGATTATTGATTTGTTTACCAGTGACGATTTTCCAAGAGGGAAAAGTTATGTGAATTTTGAGCCAAGTCTTCTCGGAGAAGATAAATTTGTTCGGGATTTTTTGTGAAAGCTGTCGGAAAATATAAATAAATCTTTTTAGTTCTAAGGTACAGAACTGAGTGTAGACATGTCTGTATCAAGGAGACTAAGTGCAGACGAGGAGATCTATTCGAAGGAATACCGACGTCTACAGACTTTGACGAGCAGGGATGAAATACGACAAGTGTCTGTAAGTAGATGGTTGGGAGTCGGATAGCAGACTTGGGTGAAGGACATCCAAATTTCAAAAGTTAATTGCTATTCGAAAAGACTTCCTAGAAATTCATCATGGTACACTCTTAAGCTCCACACATGCATATCCCCATTATATCTTTACACCATTGTCTTCGATATCGACCAATACCCAGCTCATCTTTTGTAAAAAATGAAAATTGGCCCAGAACGCACTATAAAATTCGAAATAAAGAAACATTATTTTATGCGTGTATATATTTTGATTTGGTAGTCATAAAAGTTTCCTGAAATAATTCCGCCTCCGTGTTTTTTTTTTGCACATCGAGCTTATTGTTACTATAATTTTAATTTTTTATTTGGTGGATTAAATAAATTACACAATAAACAAACGATTAAATGGAAATACTATCGCTGTTTTGGCAAGCTGCGAGCGTATGCAGTAAGATAATGAGCTTAAAATGAAAACACTGACGCACTAATAAAGAAAAAAATTGTCTTGCATCCCCAAGAATTAGACGAAAGAAAAAACGTTTTCTGAAACGAGGCTGCAATGGCTATTCTAATCGAAATTGACAGTGAACAAAAGCCAGAAAATTCCGCAGTAATTCATAAACATCTTTATAATACGTTCACAAATAACTTCTTCACAAAATGTTCTAGAGTAGAATTTAAGAAAAATCTTTGACAACTTTGCCTTCAGTTTTTGAATATGATTTCAAACAAAAGCCTAGAACTGTGAAGTATGCGTCAGTGACTGCATTAATGGCGTAGAAATTATAGTTTTTTCTTTCTCAACTTTCTCAATCTTTTCTTCGTGTTCTCCAACGGTCAAGCCTGAGCAGCTTCACCCTATCTTCGTCGTTTGAAACCGGTGATTGCTTTCGAGGAACACCTCCTATCCCTTGACCTTCAGTACTCGAATAATTCACCCTTTTTAGGATCCGAAAAACACCACAAATAACCAGCGAGTTGAATTTGCTGAAGTATTTGTAATTTGTATACACCAAAGAATTCATTTTAGCTACAAATTTTCCGTTTCACTGGGTTACTGCTTCTTAGGACCCTCATTTTGAAAGCGCGCGGATTTCCTTTTTTGCAGATTTTCAACAAAATTGCGCAAAAGTCTTTGTCAATAGTATAGGATGTTTTCTTCAAGGAAACGAACTTTGAAGTCAAATAAAATTCGGATAACTTGTCTTCAATGTTATGAAATTGAAACATCACGACTGGTGCGGAGGAGCTTGGACACCTGGGCTTCCAAGGTCAAATTTTTGAATACTCTAACCAATAATTTGGACCGTCTCCCGTCAATAACGTGGCGAATATTATCTTCCAACATACATACATACATACATACATACAAACATTGCTTTATTGAGACTTTCTTTTTACATGAGTGCTTTTTTTTTTAAGTTCACACTGGGAGGATACCAGCTTAAAATTGGCCCGGGCTGCTATGGCACTGGCCAGCGTTGTCGATCCTGTGAATTATATCATTATTACTTGTTCATAGTTAGTCTGTGGCTTAGTTATATATTGATTGTGTGGGTATGAGTGATATATCGTTGGGTGTTATATGTTAGGGTTCGCTTCTGCTAAGAACGCTCCAAAGCTGTCAAGTAAGTTACTGTCGTTTTTGAGAATTAGGTCTTTAGTATTATTAGGAAAAAGATTGTGATTTGCCCTGATCCTTTCGTATTTAGTGCAGTGAAACAATTGGTGATCTATTGTGTCAGTTTTGTTGCATTGTATGCATAGATCGGTAGTGCTTTTTTTAATTTGAAAGAGACGAAGTTTGTTGTAGGCTCTGTTTATGAGGATTCTGTTGATGGTTTTGATATGTTTGGGGGTGATGTTGCTTTTATGAAACCATGGTTTTCCTTTGTTGTTGAGATGGTGTGCCTCTTTCCATATGCAGGGTGCGTAGTTGGTGGTTTGAGCTCTAATTCTGCCCTTCCACTCATCGTCTATTTCTTCTTTTATTAAGTTTATTATTTCGTCCAGTTCATATTGTGTGTCCATGATACTATGGCTTAAAACACCTATTTTGGCTTGTTTTTCGGCTGTTTCTAACGGCATGATGCCCGCGTGTCCCGGGATCCAGATGAAATTGAAGATCTTTTCTGGGTAATTTTCAATGAATCTCCATATATCTTGTGTGGTCTTTCTGTATTCTTGATTTTCCTTTAGACTTTTGATAGCATTATTCGAATCAGTGAAGACAAAAATCTTATGGTGGTTCTGTATGTTGTTCCTATTTAGGGCCGACAGGATGGCGTGTAGTTCCGCTGCTGTTGTTGTTACGCTCTTGCGGAGGCTAGAATTGTAGGTGATGTTGTTGTTAAGGTTCAGGAATCCTATTCCTGTGCCAAAGAGATTTTTGGCTGCATTGGTCACCAGTATCAGGGCATTTTGTTTTATAAGGTTATCTGTATACTTCTTGAAGGTAAGGTTGGGTTTTGTTTGGTTGTGGGTATGGAGGAAAGAGGACGTTGTTGAGAAAAGTGTGGTGAACAGGTTAGCTGGTCTTTTAGTCCGGTGAGTTGGGTTGAGCTTTCTCAGGTGGTGATTAAATTTGTGGAGGATGTAATTGTAGCTGCTTTTGTGGACTGGATCCTGTTCAGTCCATGTTGGTCTGAAAGTGTTGTTGACAATTTGTTTAGCTAATTCTTTCGCCGTTAGTAGAGCTGCTCTATCTATAGATTGACGTTCGGATGCCATGTTAAAAGCATAGAGGTTGGGTGTGCTAGGGGGTAAACCTAGGCATTGCTTGAGAATCTTAGCTTTGAGCCTTTCAATGGTATTGAATAAGTATGCTGGTGCATGTGCCATTGTGGTTAGTCCGTATTCTATTTTGGGCCTGACTAATGATTTGAAAAGATTTAGAGCCAGGGTAGGGCTAAAGGGATTTGTGGGTCTGTTCAGATATTTTATGATGTTGCCTATGTTGTTAAAGGTTTGGATGTGTTCTTCCTGTGTTCTAAAGGTTAGATTTTTATTTAGATATATTATATATTTAGGTATTTTATGCTATTGCTCCATTTGATTTGGGTGTTATTGTGTTTGAGAATTATATCTGTGTTCCTACTATAGTGGAAATTAATGGCTTGTATTTTGTCCGGGTTGAAGGGTAGTTTGAGGTTGTCACTCATTGTGGAGAAGAGATTTAGTTTAAGTTGAAGTAGGTTAATCGTGTGCTTTAAATTAGTTTGTGTTGCTGTCAGAGATATTGTGCAGTTTGGAAGTGTATATATTGAAAAGAAGTGGGCTCAAGACGTCACCTTGTGGCAGACCATTGGAGATTGTCGTGTGTTGTTGGTTGAGGTGGAGTATTCTTTCTTTATGATCCATGAGGTGTAGGTTTTTGGGATGTTGAGGTCTGAAAAAAGTTTGTTCAGGATCTGTAGGTCGACTTTCTCATATGCATTTGAAAAATCTATAACACAGGCAGTTTTGAAGGGGAAAGTGGGTTTGTTTTTAAGTTTTTGTAAAAGGGTGTTAAAGCATGTTGTCGAGGATTTGTTTATTGTGTAAGCAAAAGTAAGAGTTGGTAGTGGATTTGTGTTTATTAGGTGTGTTTCGATTCTTTGTTTTATAAGTTTATTTATGATTTTAATGGGAACACTGAGGAGGGATATGGGTCTATAGTTACTGAGGTCTTCTAGATTTCTATTGGGTTTGGGAACGGGAACGATTCTGATATGCCTTCCAGATGTGGGTATGTCACATCTATTGACTGCATCATTAATAGCCTGTAAAAGATTATTCGGGTGAAGTGTGAGTAAGGCTTTAATTAGATTGTAATTAATGTTATCAAGACCAGGGGTTGTGGATTTACGTTTCTCATTTATAACATTATTGAGTTCTTCCTGTTCGAAGTCTGGTGGGTGTTCCAGTGGATTGTCGTTGATTGATATCATGTTTAAGGTGTTATCAGGGTGGTGCTTTGATTTAATCATGTTGAGGTAGGTTTGGGTCTGGTCCTCATCAAGGTTGTATCGTGAGGGGGGTTCTTTATTATTCCTGATACTGTTGATAAATCTCCAGAAGTTATTTATGTTTCCGCTGCCTCGGATTTGTTCTAGTTTGTCTACTCAGCTTCTCTGCTTGGCCTCTTTGGATCTTTGCCTCCAGTTTGTTTTTGCCTCGTGGAGAATTGCCCAGTTGGCATTTGATTTGAGTCTGTTGTAATTAAGTAATGCCTTATTTTTTTATTTTCCAGAGCCTTGATAAATCCTTGGACCACCAGTGTTTGGGTGTGTGCTTGTATCTTATCGTGTTTGAGTTTAGGTCTATTAGGTGGCTTAGTTTATCGTATATATTATTGAGGTTTGGTGAAAAAGGGGTTTTATTTATTTCTTGAGCGATGTTCCTATATTTGATTTTCTTGGTGTTTGAAATGGGTATACTGGGCAAGCAGATTTTAATTGTTATATGATTACTGTTGCTGATGTGTTCTTTGTCTTCCATCCAGAGGATATTATTCCTATTCGTGTTACTAAGAGTTATATCCGGCGTTGACTGTAGAATTTTGCCGTTCTTGTTTGTTGTTTTATAAGTGTATATGCCAGTGTTCAATGTTTTGAGGTAGTGTTCCGTCATCCAACTTTTCAGAATTCTGCCTTTGGCATTGTTAAGATGATCTCCCCATGCCTTGTTTCTTGCGTTTAGATCTCCTCCGATGAGTATGTCTTTGGTGTAGTCTAAGATGTTGGAAAGCTTGTCTAATTCTTCTTTGAAAAATTGGGTATTAATCGAGGGGGGAGCATATAGGGATGCTAAAATTATGTTGTGTTTAAGGTTTAGGGTCTGGATTACTACATTTTCTATACGACTGTTCGTGTGGATCTGTCTAAACTTAATGTCCTTTCTGATTAATATTGCAACTCCTCCTCCTATGTTGTTGTCTCTGGTTTTGAAGATTATATTGTAGTTGGTAAACTTCATATTAATATTGAAATTACTGAGTATTTCTTGTAGGAGTGCGAAGGCTATGTTATTCTTGTATAAGTAGTATTCTAGATTGTCCTTGTGCTTGTTGATACTTTGGATGTTTAGTTGTAAAATGTTCATGTGTTAGATGATAATGTTGTTGTTACTCTTTCTTGTGTTACTTTTCTCATTACCAGAGTTGGCGAGGTATTTCTGTAGTGTTTTTGCCCATGCTTGAACACTAGTTATGAGTAAGTCCTCGTTTTCCTTGTTGTCTCCGGTATTTCTGATTTCCTCTACCATTTTTCCTAGGAGTTTTTCCAATTCAGTGGTTTTGTTTGGGTTACATGTAATGGGTTTGTTTGGTATGGTGAGAGTTTCAGTAGAGGGGAAACTATTTTTAACGATGTTTCTTGATGTGTTGGGTTTATTGTTTATGCCAGCGATTTGGGCAAAGGAGCTTTTGAATAGTACCTTCGTACTATTGGGGGTTTCTTGTTGGGGGTTTCTGCTGTTGTGTCTTTCCGCGTTCGTTAGACTGGGGAAGTTGGCTTCATTAAGGTCCACTACATCTAAACCCGCAAATTTGTTTCTGTTGATAATAACTCTTGCTTCTCTGTTTGTGATGTTCAGGATAGAGCTAACATCTACCTCTTGTTTATATGCTACCCATTTGGGGCATCTTCGATGTGTTGCCTCGTGCTCCTCGCTCTTACATAATACACACATGATTTTTGTGCATTTGTTGTCGCAATCGTCCGCACCACATTTAAGGCAGGTTTTTTTTGTTTTTGCAAAACTGCGCCGAGTGACCTAGGAGGCCGCAGTTTGTGCATTGTCTTGGTCTAAATTTAAAATAGCTAACTTTGCTTATTATGTCGAATTTCAGAGAGTCCGGGAGGTCAGTTCCTACGAAGGTTATCTTGAGTGTTGTGGTTGGTATAAATCTGTTAGGGTCGTTTCTATCTCTGGTATTCAGCCTTTGTGCTTGTAGTATCTTTATATTTTCTAATAGAATTCCCATTCTATTACAAGGCTTAGCTGAGTTTACTATCTCTTCTGTGTTAATTTCGTGCGGGATGTCTCTGAAGACTCCATATCTGTAAACAAAATTGCCGGGGATAAAGGCCCTGAGGTTGAATTCTTTCAACTTGGTGTTGTCGACTGCATTGTTTGCTTCTGTAGCAGTTTCAAAGATTACCCTTAGTCTATTGAACCCAGCTTGCTTAACATCTTTAATGCCTTGGATGTTTAAGCTTTTGTTGTATACGAACATCTTCATTGGGGTTAGTCTAACCCTGACACCATTTGTATCAACACTATCGATGAGGATTGCAAAGGATTTACCTTTCACATCGGGTTGATATTTATTGACTTTCATGTTGGCTAGCGGGGCTTGAGATGGTGTGGCGCGTGGTATGTCTTCAGAGGGGTTTGAGTGCAAGGATGTGTTATTTGGTACAAAGCTTTTCAACTCTCCCTTGCTTTTTGTATTACCGTTGTTTTCAACTAATCTTCTTTTTTTGAGAGTTTTGGTGTTTGGGTCCCCTGGGTCTGGGGGTCTATCCTCATAGTTTTCTTCCATGTCGCAGTTCACAGAATGAAATATTAAGGTGCTAGATGTATGCTATATTATGCTCGCCAATTGTTGACTTCACTTAAGAAAGTAAAAGGGTACTCACTGTTCTTTTCCTTTGTGAAAGTATGCCAGTATGTCGGTCTAAGTCCAAAGATCGTAATTACGCCAGGAACCAAGGTATGGCGTTCGTAGGATTCTGAGAAAAACAATAGATGCTCGGGGAAAACCCTTCACTTCACTGATCTGAATACGTCCTTCCACTATCACGTTCCACATAGGAATGTACATGAGTGCTTATGCTACAATACATTGATAGATAGATAGGTAGATAAATTTATTGAGGTTTTATACGTACATGTCGTTCTTAACTAGCTACGGCAAATATTTGACAGTAACAAATTGTCAAACAGCTTTTGAAAAAGTAAAATCTGGTCGTAACCGATTCTTATGCTAGATTGTAGCTGTAGTTTTTATTCATCTTTTGCTCGAAAAGCTTTTATTTGATTTTGATTACAATGTTCTTATATTAACTTATATCTAACTTATCCTAGTTTATTTACAATTAGGGTTAGTGGTCTGATGAAAGAGGGGTGTAAGTCTGAAGGGGTTGAGGAGCAGAAGCTCTTCGGCTGACTTGGGCTCTCTATAATCTCCGGTGACATGTGCCGACCCGAGTCTTTGAGGTTGGCCCTATGAGTGTCGTGTGTTCACCCGCCATCTTCTGGTCCAGGTTGGATATAGAATGGTGGCCTATAATGTGACGACGCATCGAAGGATGTCATTGTTGGCAGATTAGAGCAGAGGAGTTTGATGGGGGCTACGTAGGCTGAGGAGGCGTTGTGCGACAATTAAGAAGTCACGTACAATAGCTTCGGGCTGATTTGACCATCTACTCAGTCTCTTGACGCTTGTTTGGATCATATAATTAAAGATGGGTTGGATTTGTGTTTCCTCGTAAAGTATGCTGCTGATGTAGTACTTTTTATTGATCTTTCGATATTTGGACAGGCACTTTCTAAGAATCTTTCTTTCAAAAATCTGCAGTTCTTCAGCGACAGTAATGGAAATCGTTAGCCAAACCGGGAAGCAGTATGATATTATGGGCCTGATCAGGGTTTTATAAATGAGCAGCATTGTGCTAATGCTGACAGATCTGCTGGATAGTAGTGGGGCCAGCGCTGTAGAGGCTATGGTTGCTTTGGAAATGGTCGCGCGTGCGTGCGGGTTGAATTTGAGGCGATGGTAGAACAGGACACCCAAATATTTTATAGTATTCTTAGCGGCGTGGGGGAGTTGTCGATAACTTGAGTGAGTTCTCTACTCTCTGAAGGTGCCAATCGGTGGCCTTTCCCGGAGGCATTACGAAAGCAAATTAGTTCGCATTTTCCGGCGTTAATGGTTAGCGCCCATTTTGTGAAGTACAATTGGAGGGATTGTATGCGTGGTGTGATGGTCCTCAATGCTTTCTGAGGGGAAGAGTGGGAGGCCAGTACAATGATGTCATCTGCGTAGAGGATGGAGGGCAATGGGGCGAGGGGGGGAACGTTCTGAGTAGGGCCATTTAAAATACTTGTTGGCTGGGCCATGGGGATATCGTGGAGGAAGAAGTTAAAGAGATGCGGTTCGAGAATGGATCCCTGTAGGACGCCTGAGTTCACACTAATTAAGTTTGAATATGTGTCCGCTATCTTTACGGAACAGAACCTTTCTTGGAGAAAGTCAGCTATGATGCGTGCAACTGGAATAGGGCATTCGTTGTTGAGGAGTTTATAAATAAGTCCATTTGACCACACTGAATCGAATGCTTTTTCGAGATCAATGGAGCATACCACGATTTGCTTCATTCTTAGCCCGGTCGAAATTCGGTCGTGTAGCAGAAGCGCTGCTTGCTCCGTAGATAACTTCTCTTGAAATCCAAATTGTTGGGCAGGCAAGAGGGGTTTAGCAAATGGTTTGAACGATAAAAGTATGATCTTCTCTTATATCTTCCCTAAATTCGAGAGCATGGATATTGCCCTACATTTACCTACATATATCTCCGTTTGAATTTTTTTTGGGTAAGGGGATTCGAACTGCAGTTTTCCAGGCTCGAGGAAAGTACCCATTGCTTATGCACTGGTTTATAATGCAGGTGAGGGGTCTAAATATGGTGGCGGAACATTTCCTTAGCACGTAGTTGGAGATTTCGTCTCGCCCAGCTGACTTTTCATGGTTTAATGAGCTTAATGTGGAGAGGACTTGGTCGGGCGTTGCAAAGAAGCATTTGAAGGGTTCGCTTGAAGGTCATATAGCTCGGTTAGTGGGGAAGAAGATTGTAAGAAAGGAGCCCTGGTATCCTTGCAGAAACTCGTTGACTTTCCGCTCAACAGTGGCGATGAAGTTGCGGTCAGCCGAGGACTTCTTTGCGAACAGATGGTGGAAGTAGTTGGAGCACGCAGATAGTTTTTGCTCCGTTGACGTTACTGTTTCCCCATTCAGTTGCATTGGGCTCTTATTTATGTCGAAGTTTGAGGTCCGCCGGCCGGTGAGGGCGTTCATTTCCTTGAAAACATTTGCGGGTGGTTTCAAGGCGGATAGGCGATCTTTGAACATTTTGTTCAGCTCTGCACGCGTGTTCGCCCTTATAAGGGTGTCAAGACAGTTTATTTGGGCTTTTATTGAAACGTATTCATCGTTAATGCGGTTTAAATTCTTATGAAAGATTTTCTTAAGGCGTTGTTGCCACCTAACTTTGGTTCGGATGAGGTGAGTGGTATGAGGAGATAACTTTCCATATTTGAAAAACGAACGTGGTTTGGCGGGTGCGTAGTTGTTTAGGGGCTTTAGTATGCTCGCAGAGAGTTCTTGGATGGATTTGTCTATTTTTGAATTACTGAGTCTATGGTACTATGGTCCGGATATTTTCCCTCAAGTTGATCTGAAAGTTCGTCGTTGAATGCTGACTAGTCTAGCGCTGCGAAACAACGACTTGTCTCTGAGGCGGGGTGACTGGGGTGATCCCGCGTAGTTGTATGTCGATCTGAAGCGCGAAGTGGTCGGAAGTTCCGGCGTGGTAGTGCACTTGCGATTTGAGTGGTTTGGGGTGAGAAGAGAGGTAGACACCAGGAAATAGTCTAGGAAAGAGCTGCCCCTCGGAAATGTTGGTTCACCTGCATAAATAATACAAAGGGATGTTTGGTTGATGTATTAAAGCCAATTGAAGAGTGTTGAACCATTGGTATTAGTTGCGCTATCGCCCTATGAAGGGTATCTGGCGTTGAGATCACCTCCTATAATTATTCCGTCACGGCTCTGTACGATGTTTGTTATTTGGCTGAGTTTGGATTCAATAGGGATTCCGGTTCCACATGGTACGTAAAGTGCTCGAAGCAATACTTTACGTAGATGGCTTTGGTTTATCCGCAGATGAACAGTTGCTAGAGTACACGAAAGGGGAGTGACGGTGCATTCCACCTGGTTGGCGGTATGGATCGTTTGAACCATGATAAGAGTACCTGTACCTTCGTCATTACGGAATACGTTAGTGTGGGAAGTGCGGTTTGTGTGTTTCGTTTGTGTTTCGCTGATGAGAGCGAAATCTGCTGAGTACCGTTCTAACAGATGTTGTAGCGCTAAGCGCTTGTCGTGTCTCTGGAGGTAGTTTATATTTAGCGATAAGAATCTTAGCTTACTGCCCTCCAGTGACATACAGACAGAAGTTGAATAATGCGTCTGGTTTCTGTTCTTGAGGCAAATGTTTGTAGGTTGCCCAGAATTCGCGGGCTTTTATGAGTAGGCATGGGAGTGAGATTCCAAACATGTTTTGTGTTTCCTGAGCAATGAGGTTCAAAGGGTTTTCCTCCTGGTATTGTTCACACCGATCTTGCGGGTTGCTGGGAAGGGAAGAATTTTTCGCCATGGAGGCATACCACTCTCTGTTGACTGGTGGTAGGTGGATGGGTGGTGCCATGTTATTGCGAACACTCATCGGAAGATTTGGGGGATGAAAGTTTTGAGGGTCTAAGGTCAGCTAGTTGTCGTTTATCTGAGCTCGCTTTTGACGAATTCGGTCCCTAAGTTCAAAGCGTTCCGGGCAGTTGTAAAAATTGGCCGGGTGGCCCGTGCTCGCGCAGAGAAGGCAGTAAACGGGAGGAATTGCGGAGTCTGTTGCCGGGTCCTCTCGCGGGTTGGCGAGATTTTTTCTAGGGCAGGTGGTCCCCGAATGGTCTTTACCGCAGGCGACACACCTCTCGCTATACCCACAGTTGACGGCAACATGCCCAAAGCGCTGGTATCTGTAGCATTGTGTGAGCTCTCCCTTCCGGGGTTTTTCCCACGTTTTCCTGCAGTTAAGAATGCATTTTATTTTTAATAAGCTTCGTCAGGTCTTCTTCAGTAGTGAGGGATACTCTTAAAAGGTTAAGAGCAATATTATTCTGCCGCGACCAGGCAATGCTCATGTAGGTAACCGAGGGGTTAGCTTTTTCCGGGAGTTGGAGTTTTATATCTTCAAGGAGTTCTTCCTCTGAAAACAGAAAGCTGAGAGCTGTCGTTGCTATGTCCATTTTTGCCGAGCTTGATCCGGCCGGTTGGTCAGCTGATTTGAAGATTAGTTGCAGTTCCTTGGATATGGCTTCCTTCACTCGATGCGATAACAGCGCATTCTTCGGATGTCCCCTCGATTTTAGTTTTGATTTCGGTGTCTGTTCCTAAAACATTTCCCGAATTCTCGAAGGTTGGGAGTTATGTGTTTTTTTTTCTGGCTGGACACTCGCACTAGGGAAACGAGACATAAATCGATGTCCTAGCCATTGCGTTCACAATTAGGAAAATGGCGCACGTCAGCGTCCTTTCGCGGCTCGTATCACTCGTTCAATTACTAGTTTTTTTTTAATCTACTAATAGTGTAGTCTCTCTTTTCTTTTGTCTTCACACACGCACAAAAGTTATATTGAATTTTGACACAATCAGAACGTTTTTTTTTTTTTTTGAAAATTCGCGGTTACATTCGGCGCGTATCGGCGAACACTTGACAATCAAGATATGCTAGAATACATATGGTATGAGCTTCCGACTGTCAGTTATTAATTATGTCAGAAGTCTGTTGAGCGCAATAGTAGTTTATTTTTTACTTATGTATTTACTTATTACATTAATGTATAGATATTTGATGCTTGCTCATGCGTTATATAAAATCACTTAATATTAACTTAGTATATTGGAGAGAAAAATTACAATTTATTTATCGATTAGTTAGGCAGTGATTTCTTTTCAGCCGATACATTTGAGACTTATTTCTACTAAAAGTTGCTGATTATAATAATTCTGTTCTTTTGTTCGTTTAATAATTTTTTGATTTTGACATAAAAGTGTTAAACTGGAATACGCATAAAGGTGTAGAAGGTAAAGTAATGGTTAATAAATGTGTGATTTGATTAAAAATGTTACATTAATTTTGGATGTGTACGTCTGCCTGTTCCAAGGTATGCCGTGAATGAATTAAATAGTTTTTTTTAAATAGTTTTAATTCAATAGTAATCAAATAGTTTTGGGCCTAACATGAAACCTTGAGGGACTCCAGCTTGGATTTCAACAGGTCTTCAGAGTGAATTTGCAATAGCGACAGATAACTTACTATAGCTAAGTAGTTGATTATAATTCGAGTCAGAAGTGTAGGACATTGTCTTGTAGAGTAAACCGTTGGTCCAAACCATGACGAAAGCTTTTTCAAGGTCAAGCGCAGTTGCTTGTTTTTTTCTTAGTCCTTCGATTATGTGATTTTAAAGCAGTAGAGAAGCATGTTCCGTTGAGTGGCCTGGTGTGAATCCAAATTGGATTTGAGGTCGTAGCAACGCAAGGTGTTTGTCGAATTGTTTTGCTATTATCCTTTCTAGAATTTTTTCTAGTGGTGACAATATGGATATGGGAAGCAGTGATTGTATTTCCCCTTGGAATCCCTTCTTGGGTATCGGAATTAAACGCGCGAGTTTCCAAGAGTTGGAAAAGTAACCATTATTTATACAATTATTGAATATTATTATTAGGGTAGGTACTATTGTTGTTGTTACTTTTTTGATGAGGAAATTGGATAATTTGTCAGGCCCTGTAGTTTTTTTATTTTGCAGTGATGCGATTGCATCTACAGTGTCGACATAATTTGCGAAGAAGGGAAGATGGGGCCCTTTCTGAGGGTTGGATGATGTGTTCTTCTCTGAAAAATTGTGAGAAATGAACACGTCATACTTAAAGTGTAGCCGTGAACACGTGAATTTACTTGGGCAACGAGCGAGGGAGGGATGTTGGTAGTCGAGGCACGAAATATTTCACTGTAGTAATTGGTGTAGCCCTCGAGCTTGCTGTCGCGATCAGCAAAAGTTGCGTTGTTGTGAGTGAGGTTCACCAAGTCAATATTGGGAGATTGGTATTTCCTTCCTGAAATTCGATTTATCTGAGAGAAGAACTGTGGACCTGGCCTTATGTTTTTGAGTGTAGTGGTATTGATGATTCGTTCTGTTGAGCTGATTATGATAAATTCTTTTGAGCTTTTGTAGGCACCGGTTACGGTGCCTTACCAATGTGAGAGTAGTAGGAGGCAGGACACCGTATTCGAAGTATTTCTGTTCGCGAATAGGGGCATGTTTTTCAGCAGTGGAAATGAGGACTGCAATTAGTTTGGAGATGGCTGAGTCTATCTCCGTGTTGGTTAACACTCTGTCGTTAGGCAATGTTATGTGTTCCAACTTTTCTGAGATCTCTTCGTTAAAGTTGGCCCAGTCTACAAAGTTGAAAGTTTGTACCTGGTTAGGGATGTTATGGTTTATGTATTTCGATTTCGAGTTGTAAGGCAAAGTGGTTGGACATGGAGGGTTAGGTGCCACATTGAAGATTTACGGTGTTTCCAAGTGTGGTTGTGGAAATAACATAATTATCGAGGAAAGATGATCCTGTTGGATAGGTTGGCGTTCCAGCATTAATGATGAGGAAGGAGATTGCGCCATATCCGGCTGTGTAACATGGTGCCATTTTTGTTGCAGCGTGAGTCAACCCAATGATTGTGCGTTGCGTTCAAATCTCCGCCAAGGACAACGTGGTTGAATTCAGAAGAGATTTCCTCCAGTTGGTTGAGGTCGTCAAATAGGGTATGCCCAGTATTTGTTAGGATGTAAAGTGCTCCGATAAATAGTTTCAAAGGACACTTGGCGTGGTCATAGAAGGGGATTGATGCCAGAGTGGCTTGGACAGACTTCATTGTATGTTTGATGACAGTGAATTTAAGGGTGTTTTTAAGGAATATTGCCGTTCCTCTACCAGAGTCATTTCGAATCACGCTATAGTTTTCTGGACGTATTTTGTGGTATTCAGCTAATCTTGTTTCAGATATTAGTCCCTAGCTTAAGGAGGTCTTCTAAGTAAAACCTTTTAACGTGATTGACGAGAGAGGTTATGTTTAAATTTAAAGGCGAAGTTTAATGTTGTTGGGCATTATGAGAGGTTAGAGTGCTTACGAAGTTCAGGTAGGAGTGAATCGGTTCAGGGTGTGTTTTTAGGTTGCTATAGTCCAGCATGAAAGTAGTAGCTTTTTCGAATAGTACTTCGAAACTAATACCGAAAAGTTTTGATGATAGATTAAATATACCACCAATGGCGCTGGTGGTGTTCGGGCTGAAGTTAATATGATCAGGATTTGCGGGGAAGTTCTGCGGCAAGGGTCCACGTGCTATTGCTGCGTAGGACATACTATTTCTTATATAGGATGGGGCTGTGGCAGTAATTGGAGGGTTAGGTGCCCTTTGGGTTGTTTTTTTAAACTCAGGTTGGTTGAGCTGTTGTTTATTTAATATGTGTAGTTCACATCCTAAGAAATTGGCTAGATGGTCACATTTCACGCAATTAACGCAGAAAGGTGGGGGACTATCTTCCTTAGTCGGGTCTCGATTGCACGCTTACCGCACTTAACGCAACGAGCGTCATACGCACAGCTGGATGAAACGTGGCCAAGCCGTTGGTGGCGGTAGCATTGAATTAATGCTCCCTTTTGCCTCGGTTTTTCCCACTGCGCTTTGTAGTAAAGTATGTATTTGACGTTTGTCAGTTTCTTTATATCGTCTTCCGATTCTACCTTAACTTTGAATAAGTCGAGTATTATTCCCTCTCTTCTCAACTAGGTTGTGGATATATTGTGGATAGCAACAACTTTTGCCTCCGGAGCTTTTTCCGCAATGTCCACTTTAATTTCGTCCGCCAAGAAATCGGCGCTCAGGTCTCTTAGTACAAAAGAGTATTTTCGTAGAGGGGACGGGGTAAACGAGAATGCTTCTACTTTCGATTCCTTGAGGCAGTGCATCAGCTTCTGGTTGGTATCCAGCGAGTCCACACGAACCTTATGTCTCGTTCTGGATAGAGCGCCAATCCTTGTTTTTGTTGTAGGCCAATTTTTTTTTTGTAATTTCAATTAAATTTTTTGTGCCCAGTTTGTAAACAACGATGGGTGGTACCAAGTTATTTTGTTGTTAGTATTATAATTAATATTATCGTTAGTGTTTAGTCTATTGTTGCATAGTAAACCAGTTGAATTCTGGTTGTTGAGGATGACGTATCTGTTGTTCGCTGTTGTTTTCGGAACTTCGTTAGTTTAACGGGCTCTATTCTTTGCCACATGTTTCCGGTCCGCTGCTTCTTTGATCTAGTTGACAACCTCAAGATACTGTAGTTTTTTTTTTTTTCTTCCTCCGTCAGCATTGTGGAGGGCATACTGACTGTCACGGCTTCCGTGCGTCTTCTCTTTGCTCGGGCGAGCATCTGGCATTAGGTGTAGCCATTGCAATGTCTCATGGGGTTCACTTATGAAGGTCTAAATTCGCGGTTTTTAACTTCGTTTCGCACTACAAATGTGAAGGGCGTGATGTGAGTCACCTAAAAGGTCAGTGATATTGTTTAACTTATTTTGTCTTATTACAAGGGGTATAACCGAATATGAGGCACCTTGTCACTGTTTTTTTTTTTTTAAACACTTCGTCAGTTTTCAGTTTAAAAACAATGCAGTTTTGATAAATTTCCGTTGCCACATGCCTTAGCAACGACCTTCGCCGTAACACGTCATCATCCAACCATTATCTTCCAAACGGTTAAGTGTCTCAAGCTTCCGGTGGCAGGTTCAAAACGAGAAATTATGCGCACATCAAATGCGATGATTGCCATCCTGTTGCAGCCATGGGTAGCATTGACAGTAAGTTAATTCCCGCACCAGAAAGTCATTGATCATAGCCCTTTACCGGTCACCACTGACTTTCCCAGCAGCATAGACCAATCATTATATAGACCAATGATTCCACAGGCCAAAAAACACACCGAACAGTCACTTTCTCAAGTCGTAACAGTGTTTCGACAAGCGCCTGTCATTTCGGTCCCATACACAAAATCTACGATTTGGATTTTGTAAGCACTGAATCCAAAATCTTTCCTTAAAATCTGCTATAATGTGGATGGGCACATGTTAAATTGTTGAGCACGATGTCAAATGGACTCATTTGGGTTTAGTTTCTCCATTACGCAATATACGACATCTGAATGGATGCGTATTATCAGTGAGAGTAAACGTTGTGCGGAAACGATCAATGACTAATTGAATTAATTTGCAAATCGGCCAAAAATGGACGGAGTGTGCGACGAGTTTCTCGAAGAAAACCATTTTTTTTTCGAAATAAATCTTCATAACTTGTATACGCTACTCGGGTGTAAACATATTCACGATAAGGTGACTAAACGCCTGAAAGAAAAAAAATATGTTATGAATAGTTGGTATAGTTTTTTTTAAAGAATAAAACCTTGGTATAAACAGCAGTTTTTTTTTCTTAATTTTGATTGATTTGATTTAAATAGTAGGCTAAGTACGCGATACTTAGCTGCTTAGGTGAAGAAGTTGGTAGGGCAAATTGTATCGGCTCATTCATGTTTTTCGTGAAGCTAGATATCAGGGACATATAGCTCCCGGGACACTGTGCTTCTGCAGAATTGAAAAAGCAGCTTGTGTTCGCAAAAATGTACACAAATTATCTACTGGACATTAGGAAAAAAGTGGTATGCACAGATGAAAGCAAATATGATATTTTTAACTCTGATGTTGGAATAAGGACAGGAAGCAAGCATAACTGTGAAATAGATGAAAAGACTTTAATTTCTGCAGGAAAACACGGAGGAGGACAACTTTTGGTACAGGGTTGATGGAAATATTGGCCTCAAAGCCTATGTTAATATTGTGACGTGTTCAGGTCACGCGAACTGTAGTCGGCGTAAACAAAAAAATCGTAAACATGTTTACGACTATCTGCTACCAACACATCGATTGTTCTCGTGTGCGCAAGCATAAACACGTCACGCGCATCAAGTACAACAGATCCCGGTGCAAGCGACTCGACGCGTACACGCGAGAACAATCTGTATGGAAGGTTCTGGGATGGTTGGTAGTGGTATATAAGCGACTACGGCGAGCGACGAGACAAGCAGTTGTGAATGAAAAACGCGAGAGTACGCGACAGTGCGCGCCAGAAAAATTCGAAATATGAAAAGTGAGAAAAGTGTTAAATAAGTGAATTAGTGTTTAATTATGTTGAATAAGTGTTAATTAATTAATTTAATTCATTAAAGTTATTAGTGATTTTACTAAATTAATCATAAAGTGTAGAAGAAACTTAATAAAATTTTAAGAATTAATTTTAAAATACTTCGCGAGTGTTTTATTTCACTATTAGCAATATTTGCGAATAGCAAACAGGTCGCGCACCTGCTCAACGCGCAACAATATCTTGAAACTACACAAAAAAACTTGCAAAGTCCGAAACTATCGCAGATCCCATTTTGAGTCAAGGAAATGACGCGAATCACATAGTTATTCCTCCTGTTGGGATGATTCAAATTTTAAAGTTATAGACGAAATCAAATTATAGAGTTATAGAAATCCAGGACAGGTATATTTCGAAGAAATTTTCGAATTGATTTTCAGAAAGAATGGAAACCATTTCAAGAGATATAACAGGAAATCTCGTAAATTCAATTCCAAACCAGTTATCGGTTGAAATTAAAAGCAAAGTATGGCCCATAAAATATCAAACACATTATCCTTTGAAGTTCGTCCTCTCGTTGCCGCAGACCAAAATTTGTCAACTAGACAGGACGCGTCCCGACTGTATGTAGTCATCTTCAGTTCATCACCACCAAGTGTTAAACATATATCGGCATACAGATGTCGTATTGTTCGCTCGAGAATCGCTAGAATTTGCAGCATAAGAATTTGACACATACGCTATTTCGACCGTTTGACATTAACTATAAACATCTACAAGTCGAGTCCGCCAATGCTATAGCGTTTGCGTTATCGTGTTGACCAATCATGTCAAAATTTGTGCCTCAAAACAAGCATTTGGGGCACGCATTGCTTTTTTTCGCTTAACCAAAAAGAAAAGGCTGTTAAAAGTCATCATTTGACATTGGACATCGGTTATTAAATGACATGTGAGACATTGTTCCGATAATTGAAAATGATAATTTCAATGTGAAAGACAGAGAGCGGTCTTCTAGACCATAATAATGCGAAGAGGAAGAATTACTGAACCTTTCTCATGGCGACCCAACTCAAAATGAACGGCAATTAGTTCAAGCATTAAATGTGTGACAGGGAACGATCAGCAGGCGTTTACAACCGATCGGTAAGATCAATAAACTCGATGGAAGGGGCCTGCGCGATCTAATTGAACATCAAGTGGAAAATCGCAAATCGTTCTGCTTCCACGCTACGAAAGGAAATCATTTTTGCATCGAATTGTGAAAGTTGGAAAAAAATGAATTTATTCTGAGAACCCGAAGCGGAAAAAATCATGGCTTCCAACTGACGAAGCCAGTCCTTCAAAACCAAGGCCGAAATGCTGTGGCAAGAAGACCATGCTCTGTGTCTTGTCTAATGAACTCTTGAAACCGTTATTGCACAACGCTATCATCAGCAAATGATAAATGTACACCAAGCATTAATCGAAAAACGATGGGAATAGACCAGAAGACATGGCAAAGTGATTTTGTTACACGGCAACACACCATCGCGCACATCAAAATTAGTAACAAACACCTCTTCGCATCAATGATGCACGCGCTTGCACAGCAGCACTTCAGCGATTTCGAAAAGTGGCTCCATGAATGGTTTGCCGAAAAACACAAACAGTTTCCCTGGCATGGTGTTCATAAATTTACTGAAAGATGGACACAATTTGTAGAAGCCGATGGCCAGTATTTGGAATTTTAAAAAACTGTTTTTCCTAGAAAATTATGAATTTTTTTCCCAAAAAACAGGAAAAAAATTATGCATGCAGCTGGTGTAAGAAGCATTTATCGTAACGGAGAACAACAGTTTTAAGACCAGTCACGATCAAGACGGACCAAGGAGGGGACAGACGGTGATCTATTGGGAGTGATTCAAGAAGATGATAAAATGGCCTCATTGTAATCCATGTCTCAACTGTGGAAACCCCAGAAAGACTGCCCACGTAAGAGATCTGAACCGGTTGTAATTCACCTTTCAAATATGGCAATCCCAACATGATTGCCCAGGGGGCGAAAAAAAAAGCCAAAAAAGACGTAACAAGCATTGTGGGGAAATCCATGGAGCCATATGTGGATCGTCGTTGTGTTGAACCATCGTAATCCTAGAGTTTTGTTTTGAAATTTTCAAACAAAGGTTCAGATTCATGTGTGAAACAAAATTAGTTATTCAAAAGTCAATTTTTACATAAGAAAAATGTTTAAATTGTTCCTGGGATTCGATACTGTTACTAGTAATTAAAGAATGAATTTTTTTTAACAGTAATGAAAATATGCAAAATGATATGGAGCCAAATTTTGAAAAAAATTTTTAAATTTTTTAGAACTTAAAGAAATTAGAAAGCATATGAGAATAAACACTTTAGGAGTCGCACACCAATTCAAAGCAGAAGGAATCGGTACTGAACATACTCGACCACTGGAATATTTAGCAATGTAGCATTATTACCCAAAGTAAGTATCGTGCGCCTCTCTATTTCTGGTGTGTGTAAATTCTGGAGGTCTCTCTGTTTTAGTTTGTTCTTAGAGTTCCTAAGCATGTCAGGCCGAAATTGCCTCATAGATCTGCCATCAATGAAACACTAATGATCCAGCTGTCCATTACGACATTGCGATTAGAACCCTTTATCGGGTGAACCAATCTTTTCACTGCATCGCTTGAGGAGTTGCTGACCTGACATGGACCATCGTTTTGCTTACCGGCATAAATTTTAAGATTTGATGTACAGTAAATGTTGACATCACAAACTGCAAATATCTTCATTCCGGAATAGACACCGCCCACACAATTCTAAGGCATTTCGTCATACGGATATGCTCTCTAAGACTGTAGTAGAATATGAGACACACATAACTCGAAATCTTCTCGAATTTGGCGCTAATTTATCTTTTCTTATGGATCGGCTACCTAGTCCTTACGTTATCAATTACACAGCTGAGTAAAAAGTGAAATCTACGTCTTGCTGAAGCTGTTAAGCAGATATCACATACCTTTATACCTCGCTGAACGGAGCAAGTTCGCCAGCTGGCCTGAAGGGTACAGGTTGTTGCTAAGCTCCTCGGACTTCACGTCCTGATGTCGATGCGAGGCTGATTCGTCATGTGGTTGTCGCCATGGCGATTACAACATCTTAATCTATTACAACTATTGAAGAATAATCGATTACCTCTCCGATTATTCTTCTTCTTCAGGTCCACAGAGCCACTATAGAAAGAAGGGTATGTGGTAAAATTGGATGCTTGAGTACCCCACGAAATTACGCAAAGAAACAACAAAAGAGAGATCTGCTGTGTATCCTATCTTGCTCGGCAACCCAATGGAGGACTTCTTCGTCGGATAGAGACTATAGATGAAAAATGGGCCCTTTACAATAACGTGAAACAGCAACGGATAGTTTGCGACAATGAATGAGACAAAAAAAATGAGAAAAAAATGAGACAAAACTCCAGCATTCGCTTCAAAACCCACCCTTCATCGACGAAAGTTCTTATCGCCTATTTAGTGAGATTGTTGAGCAGTCATTTTATGGGAGCATTGAGGATGAAATCAAACCTTAAATACGCACATGTACCGTTACCAGCTGGACAGACTGCAACAAGCAATGCGTGATAAGCGTCTGTTGTCGCGAAGACATATTTCACCGCGACAATGCGCGATCGCATAGAGCAGTAGTTACTTAGCGGAGGATTGACGGAGGTTGAGTACGTAATTTTACCCAACCCACAATATTGTACCGACTCTAGCTGATTATCAGTTGTTTCACTGAAGAAGATTTTTGCATAGAACTAGTAAACTTTTTCGAGGGTAAGGACGAAGATTACTGCAAAAGAGGGACAGAGCAACTTATCCAACGTCAGAGACAAGTCATAGATAATAATGGTGATAATTTTTCAGATCAGTTTTAAATATATTGGTGATAAAAACAAATTTGTTATCTCATTCGAACCCGCAAAAAGTATTGGCTAACATTAAATTTTTATATTCATGATTCATGCAATATCGACTTAGTAATGTAATTGATTCTTCTTACAAATATTATCCATAAAGATTATGAATTCATTGTCTGTTGTTTCGGAAAAAAATTAGACGAGTTTTGTAAGTAACGAAAAGGTTCACAACTACAACTGGGAGGAATCCTTTTAAAAAATTTCAATTTATCTCAAAAAATTGGTTGGTCTATGGTAGCCTTCTCTCGCTCCAAAAACCTAACAAAACAACAAGAGAATCTTTGCTTGGCAAGGCTAAAATTGTATCAGAAAAGGAGAAACATGACCTGTGCGAAATCGAAGGAAGGATGCAGTACATTAGCTTAGACAACACAAAAAAAAGTTCAGTTCATGATTTACACATTTATCTAATACTCACATACGTGTATGATCTTCATGAAAATCTAAATATGTTTTTGTCAAAAAAAACGTTCTCTAACGATATATTATTTCTCCTTAAATTTCATGTTTCCCTCCAGACTGAATATGGACTATCGGAAGAACAGGTTGCTGGTAAGTGAACATATAAAAATTTACTGTTGCATATTTCCACCATATATATTTGTACTAAACATTTTGATTACAATCAATCTAACAATTTCTTACGTATTTTGTTTAATGGCGTTGGAAATTGGACTCAGATCACGAACTAAAAGCCGACTAAAATCTATTTTTAATGTCTTAGTGTAAACAACTCAGTTATTAAATTACTAGAAAGAATTCTGGGTTAGTAAACAAAAAAGTTGTGTCGGCATTGAAGTACGATGAAATAATCAACAATATATTATGCAAGGAAGTGACTAGAAATGATTGAAGTAAAAGCATTATCGATTGGATAGTAAATAATGATATTATTAAGATAATAACGATGAAGCATTTAAGTTAATTAAAGGAATCGTTTTACATAGTAAATAAGTAATTATTGATGTCAGACTGACTCGATATCTCAGACTTTCTCAGAGAAAAAACTTCGTCAGTATATTTTTAGAGTCTATTATCATTCTACGTCAATTTTATGATATTTATTAAGTCTTTACTTTTTCTTTACATTTGCTGGTACGTTGAAAACTGCTAAAGAATAGAAAAAAATGTTCTCCCCAGTTTTCGTCTTCCTGCTTTCATATTTGGCTGCCATTAATATTGAAACCTTAATTTTTTATGACATCGTCATCTACGTCATAGACGTCATCTTAACTGACGTCATCTACGTCATTTGCTAAATTTAAAAATGGCGACTTCGACGTGAGAAACGTAGAGCGTAAGAAATTATCGAAAAAAGTTTAAAGGCAAGGACTTGCAAGCCATATTGGATGAAGCCGATACTCAGACTCAACAAGAGCTCGTGGAACGCTTAAATGTGACGCAAAAAAGCAGCTATGGAAAAAATTCACAAATCGTGAAAGTGTGTTATTACGTTTGCTTTACGGGTAAACCTGAAACTCCACCCTTCTCCCGAATCGTTGGGGTAGTGTTATGCTCGATGTACCACCACGGCAGTTCCTGTTCAGAAAGTAACCAGCCGGGGCCCTCGGTCCAGGTAGATCCGTCAGAGACAGGCGTGGGCGCCATTCACTTCACCGAGCCCCGATACGCCACCAAGCGAGAATGCGACGAGGTCGATACGCTCTCCTCGGAGGAACTTCCGCACACTCGAAAACCGTTTGGTAACTCAGAGACGACCGTTGTTAGAGTTCGCAAAATCTGTCACCAGCGGAGGAGAAACTCGTGACAAATTGTTCTTTAAACTCTATTTCACTTAAACTTCTCTTATATCTTATCCTACTTGTAACACAAATGCAACTGCTTAAACCCTAAAATAACTTACGACCTATGTTGTTTTCGGGTACTCCGGGCAACGAAAATCTGGCTGCTCTCGCTTGTGCGACGGTGGCCACCCTTACAATCCTCCTCCGCGCTTCGACCAACTGCCAGCTGTACCGAATCACCTTTCCAATAGTAGAAGGCTCAACTTCCTTCACACTTTCACTCGCTACTAGTGTTCCCAGCTATCTGCTCTAGCTGCTTTTGTCTTTTGCCTAAGCGTCGAACGTTCGCGCTTCGCCCGGTCCTGCCGGTCAACGGCAACAATAAACATTGAACGGTCGGTACTTTCGCACTCGCGATTTTTCATCAGCGTCCGTTTTCAAATCACACTTGAAGCTCGCAGTTCGCAACTTTTGGCAGATCTAAGTTAGCCACACGATTCGGTTATCAACCAACTAATTGTAGGTTTTGGCCGCCGTCCACCTTCTTTTCTTTACCGCACACTTCTGTAAATACCGACTAGTGACGGGCGGGGTCTCGCCCCAATTGAGCTTAGTTAAGGTGTTTATTGCAGGATCACTGCTTCAACAAATTCTATCCTTTTATTACATTCACAGACAACCGGTCGTTTAGAATCGCACGCATTACTTCCTTACTTTTGATTTCTACTTTTCATACACTTGCATGTGAAATAACAGTCCGTAGTTTTCTATCAAGTAACTACCACACAGAATACACGATTTCACGAAAACCAGATGCTGAGGATGGGACAAACTGTGCGGAAAAATTTTCGTTAACGAGGCTGTTTCCGATAATCCAAGTGCCAATTGAATCGCGTCGATAACAACGTTCTTCAGCAATGTCATACGAAATTGGCCGTCGTAGAATCTTAATTCTACGCGATCGATTCAAAATTTCTCCGCGCACAGGGAAAATTTTTACAAATTGCCGCAACGCACCCACCGCGTATCGCTGAGGGAAAAATCACAAAAGAGCCCCCGCCGTTTTTTTCACTTCCTTTTAAAACTACCCATCTAGCGGATTGATGACCCTCACGCTGCGGCCGTTCATCCTTCGGGCGATGACCCATCCAAGACTCGACCCACACTTTGTGAACCTTTAATTGCTGTGTTTGGTGAGTCCTACTATCCACACTGGATCTCACAACACTTCGCCTCAACTGCTGACACTTGTGACGTGTCGAATGAAGTGGGTCGAATTCGCCGCAAAGTGTTAGCCGGAATAAAACCGCTCGAGCTCGTTCCAGTAGCTCCTTATTTTGATGCTGGTTTCCGTGAATTCTTGCGCTGCTCGCTGTCCTGCAACATCAAGTGATCTCCTACGACCAGTTCGTTCCCCTTACCAATCTAACGACGATTCTCCTTCTAGCTTCTATGAGTTTCCCCTAACCACTAAAGTTACCATATTTTGGCTAGTCGCTAAATAAACCATACTTCAAATTTTTCCTTCTCCTCGTAAAATTTCCTGGTTCGTTATCGAGCAACAAATTCAACTCCTACTATCGCGAATCAACGGAGGGTAGTGGTTTACTTTGTTTACTCCATTCGTTAATTACGTTGCTTTCGGAAGACGCGTTCGCCCGATTCTTCTCCTAGTGGAAGCTCCCCCGAGGGTGGTGAAACAACCCCGTAACAGTGTCCCACATAAACTAAATGAAAGACACCAAAAAAATCGAGAAAAAACACTTGTCAAATGCTGCTCTCCCGAAAGGAAAGAAAATCATTTCTCTACCGAGTATTGATAGGTGGTGAAAAGGAAATATATTGTCAAAATCCTAAGAATCGTAAATCATGGGTGAGTTCAGGTAAACCATCAATGTCCACTGCGGGAATATTCAAAAACGCAGCATAATTTTACATAAAATTACAGTCATTACATTTCATGATACTGCCCCTAACACACTGTAACACGGTTCACAGTTACGATCGAGGCATTCAATAGGGAAATATCAGTGCCCTCGACTTATTCTTTAAATTTGGCTCCGTCTCGTTGCCATCTGTTCGCATCATTGAGACATGCAGTCGCCGAACAACACTTTAATTCGTATGAGAATATAAGAGAATGGCTCGGCAACTGGTTTGCTTCAAAGGAAGAATTACTTGTTTTTTGGCATCGCGTTCACATACTGCCGCAGAGGTGAGCAAAATTTTTTAAATTCCAACGGAGACTATTCCAGACTCGGTATGGCTCCAGGCTAGATTGACAGGTTGACAGGGAAGGTGTTTAGTGGGTATTCTATTCCCTTCAACTCCGTACCACGAAAAAAATGGAGGCTATTTTTAATAAAGTATCTTTAATAACACTATTCAACAACGGTTCTCCCACCTAAACGATTTATTTTGTTTTTGTTAGTTATCCTTCGCCTTACCGAAAAATAATAGTACTTACGTTTGATTAGCTCCTGTTATCAAAATAAATGCCATGCATTAATTCTCCATGTTTACATTTTTGTTCCTTACAACACTTTATAGAACAGGCAAACTATTTAAACAAGTTCAGTCGTGTCCGAACCGCAAGACAGTAAGCTACAAAAACGCCACGCAGTTGCATAAATTCTCTCGATCAGATTTTTCATGTGTGTGGAAAGTTCACAACAGATGGCCAAGAAAGTCTTTCACTGTGTTTATCGAAGAGTTTTATTTTAACTATCTTAAAATTAGAGTTGTCAATCGAAAAAATCATGGATGCCACATGTCTGCTGTACAATTTGCTACAAAAACCAAACTGGTTACGAAACCGGTCAGTTGGCGTGAAACAAAAGATCACGTTACTGACTGCTATTTTTGTCTCACTGATCTCAAAGGACAAAACAGGGAAAGGAAACAAACTCTAAAGTATCCCGACGTGAGTTTGGATCACAAATCTGCTTACCGTTAAGAAGATTTGCCAGCGCATTCATCACTAGACAATGAGGCATCATCAGACAGCCCAGAAGATTTGTCCTCTGATCCAGAGTTTTATGAAACTTCTATAAACAATGCTCCAAGCCTAGTGAGCCAAAAACAACTCGATGTTCTATCCAGAGATCTGAATCTATCGAAAGAATAGACCGAACTTTTAGTATCACGACTTAACAATGGAATTTGCTCGAACCCGGAATCGCCATATATTAATATCGCAATCGTCACAGTATTTTTCTTGATTTTTTTTTCGAAAGAGGAAAATCTAGTGTTTTGTAATGATTTCAACAGCCTGTTGGCTACATGAGGCTGTAAGCATGTTCCTTCCGAATGGCGTCTTTGCATCGACTCTTCTAAGACCAGTTTAAAAGCTGTGTTTCTAACTAATGGTAACAAACTTCCATCTATTCCCGTAGCATACTTGCTATTTTAAATGAGACGTATGAAGTGATGAGACTTGTTTTAGACAAAATAAACTTTAAAGTCTTCCAGCGGACCATCTGTGCTGGTTTCAAGGTATTAGCTTTAATTTTAGGACTCCAAACTGGCTTTTCCAAATTCTGCTGTTTCTTGTGTGAATGAGATAGTAGGGATCAGTCAAAACATTACACTCGAGAGCACTAGCCTGAGAGAACAGCTTATATCTCTGACAAAAAAAAAATATGAAAAATGTTCCATTAGTCGATCCAAAAAAAATAACATTGCCACCTTTGCATATAGAGTTGGGATTAATAAAAAAACTTCCTTAAGGCGATGGACAAAAATGGTCCTGGGTGAACACTTGGGTTAATTGTATCACTAATTGTTATTGTAACTAATTAATTGAGTTAATTGTGCCACGTGGTTTCATTATTCAATCGTTCTAAGCATTTCTCGGACCACAGTTTCGGGCAGCAACCCCGGTCACCGAACTGTTCCCAAGACTTTGGCCCATCGCTGTGAGAGCCTTGTCTCCCTTCCTTGGTGACTTCTTCTCTGTTGTCTTCGCACCTACGAAGGTAACTATTTCTGCGCTCTCTCACATGGGGGCGATGAGTTTCATCCCCGCGATTATCAGCACTGCCATCCTGGAGGCTTGTCGATATGTGCCTGCAAATCGCAGCGTTCTTTTATTCTGCATCTGTGCCAACCAATTTCGGTGCAAGTCTTGCTGAGAGCAACGACCCATAGTCCAGTTTCAGTACGAGTAGTCTCCTTTATGTGATTATTCCCCCTTATTTGGCGATTAACCGAGTAAAGCCCTTACACGCGCTGCAGCCTTGTCAATTGTTACCCTGATTTGTAGGGAAAAACTCATCTTTAGATCAGTACGCCCAGGTTTTTCACTGCTCATTGCGATGTAACCAGCACTTCCCAAACACTGATAGGCTTTACTCTGTAGATTTTCTTCTTTGTCTGGATGACCACTTCGGTATTTTTCAGTGTCAGCCTGTCGCCATGAGGGGTCATCCAATCCTTTACTTGCCGCCCTAGTGTACATAGTCTGAATTGCCAATGGTTCCGGCTAGCCCCGCTACATGTCCGATATGCAGCAGTCCGTCATAGAAGATGTTGCACATGTTCGGGTCGAGAATGGAGCCATGAGGAACTCCTGAAATAAATATAATCTTTCGGCTGCCTTCGTTCATGTCTTAGAGCAGCATGCGGTCTGTCAGATAGTTCCTCAGAATCGTCACCTGATACACTGCAACTTCAAAACGATTTTTAGGCGCTTGCAGAATACCTACCCAACTATCGCAGTTGAATGCATTTCTTTGCACATTGGATCACGGTTACCACTTCATCGATTTCATCGATGGTGGATTATAAGGCCATACTACGGTGATGATAGACCCCCGGCAGCACGAGTTACGTCAGCAAGTCTTCCTCTCCACAGTTTTTGAAAACTTTTCCGATCGTGTCTGGCAAACACTGTAAGCGGTATGCACCTAGCGACTTGGAATTTGCTTTACCCTTACTAATCAGCACAAGTCTTGGCCCTTTCCAGCAATCTAGGAGCACCCCTTCGCGCAGGCATGTGTTGAATAGGCCTTCATAGACAAGACTGCTTTCTCCAATTTCATTAACATGAGAAGTGTAATTTTTATTGACATTTCATCATCGACGACCTCAACGATAACGAGGTATATAGAGGGTCCTTGCTTCATGTGAGTAAAGCGACTTTTGTGCACCGAGCAAGACTATATTGTAGCTCAGGCCATATCGATCCCTGCTCACGTCGCTCACCATGTTTGTCATCAGATGGTGTTGCTGCTGTTGATGATCCCGCGGAGATAATTTCTACGTGACTTATAAGCTGCTGATCGGGCACATGCCTTTTCTCAAGCCCGTGCTTGCTGGGCCTCCCTTCGTTTAACGGCAATTTCAGATGAGCATCTGTGTACAGAAGACTTTGCATGCCGGTACCTTCGTAGTAGCGTGGAAGACCAGCAGGCAGTCGTAATTATTTTCATAGTAGAATTCACCAGATCTTTTCCAGCAGGTCCTCCGCTCCCTAGTGTAGATTTCATCGGCGGTGATTGTGCCATTAGCACTTCAAAAAACTTATCATTATCCGTTGGTACTTCTCTCCAAGTACCACCGGAGTGCAGAAGACTGAGCACATGATCACCGAGAAGCACTTGCATGGATTTCCAGTGCTTTGGATTGGTGATCGCTGACTGTGTAATCCTCCAGCTCTCTCCATTTTTTAACCCTTTTTAATGGGCACTCCGAAGCGAATGTCACATTAGGGATGTTTCTAAGACAGCCTCATTGACAAAGTAGGGGTGTTATCTGAGTTCTATATGACGAGCTCAGTCTTGGTTGCCATGTCCAGGATCCGTTTGCGTCAAGCAGCTGATTGAGGTATGCGCTTTTAATTCACCTTTTGATGATTGAAGTCACCTCTGACGAGCACCCTCGATTCTTGAAATAATGTTCTTCAAATCATTGAATCTAAATTATAAGGATGACAACCTTTATTTGACGTTAGATATATACAAAACAGTGTTGTTCCCGAACACCGAACCGAAATAAAACATTCATCTCTCCCTTGACCCTGAACTTGGAAATGAGCTTGCCTGAATTTTAACGACTCCATGGTATTTACTTGGGAGTTTCAAGAAATTGATTGCACTGAACCTATCTGCTGAGTTGAACACTCACTGCCCATTGTACTGCAATATATTGTAGTGTAACCACAAGGTTCACTAAAATAAGTAAACTCCGTCACAGCTCCAAGACATGTAACCCTGATGGACACAAGACTCATGCAATATCAATTCCTAAAATCAAAGTCAATTTTCAATCAAAATTAAATTCAAATTAAAACTGAACACTATGAATTAAATTATTAAGATTAAAAATTTACCTCAAAGGACTAAAGTTCGAACCAACAAAGACGATTCATAGAATCGCGTAGAGAGCGCTATAGATAATTTCATAAACGGACATCCAAAACTGTTTCGGATTGTAAAAACAATGATAGGAGCTTGCTTTTTAGACGAACGAGAACTGCAGAGGACACACATTTGTGTACAGGCCAAGTCCTTTTGGGACAAACTTCTTCCATGTGCAATAACCAAGATTTCAAGCTCCTTTCGGAGGAAATACATATATTCTGCTATTTGACTGTTAGTCTTTGGTTTTCCGAAAATTCATCTGAATTTATCACGAGCTTCTGTGATGCAAGGCACCCTTATAATTTTTCAACAGATATTTGCAACGTACAAAAAGTCGTAATTGTTTTATTTTTCCGTCTTCAAAACACAGTGTCCAACCAAGTTTCAATTATCCCTTCCTTCGTATTTAATTTGCATTCGAAAGGATTGCAACATAAAATCCAACAACGTTCTCCTTCCGAACACTCTTAACTGGCCACTAATCGCAAAAAATAGTGTTTTAATAATGTTAGCCCGTATCCAATTTGAATCCCCTTTCTTTCCATTACGGCGATCCTTTGAACTATGTCGCCTACGGCAGCCCGTTTTTTATATGTTTCGGTTTTTATGGAATTTCCACAAACTGAGAACAGACAACTAGACAATATATTTTATTGCAGTAGCAAATAAAAGGACTTTTTCATGGTGACAAGGTAAGCTTAACGGGGTCAGAAAGAATTTGTTGGAACGATTAATTTCAGTGCAATGCAGCTACAGGAAATTTAAGTGAGAATAACCTGCAGCATCTGGCTACGGTTCGCAGATTTTCAAAGCCACGTTTGTCACGATGACGTTTTTTTTATTCCTGTTCATTTTCTGAGAACTATGTTGATGAATTCACTTGCCGCATTAAGAATTTAAAAGGACTAACTTTGTAGCAAGGAATGAAAGAGTGCTTTCTTATGATACTTAGGAATATCATTAGAAATGTTTGTAATATGACAAGTTTGGGCTTTTATTCTATAAAGCGTCTAGTATAAAACACTTTTCCTTCTCAAAGGAACTTGAAAATAGGATAATAGGGAATAAGCCTGCCCACGAAATTGAAATCCAAATAATCCTGATGGCATCATCCAGCCCACATTTTTTCCCTCTTGCAATTGATGCTGACCACAGTCGAATACAAACACTCTCAGTCAAAAATAGGAAAATCTTCTCAGTCGTGATAATCCCATTTAGCAGATAGTTATGAAAAGTTTTCAGTGTAATTCCATTTTGAATCTTAATCCAAAGGGATTAGAGAACGCTAAGAGAAATTTTGATAATTTCATTTTATAAGTCTATTTTAATGGTCTACACTCTCCTGTCGCCTATGTCAACTAAAACATCAACGAAAGAGTAAATCCAAAGGGATATAATTTGAGTTGAAATTAAGCTTGAGACTGTTTTGCAAGTTACTCGTGATTAATAGAACATCAATCGATATTGGACAGGTAAAATTTGACACAAAGTTTCCAGGATGATTACTTAGAAAATTATACAGGGTTTCTCAGTAGAAAGTTTATGTGAATCGATGAAATAAAAAATAAGATTTCTATAAAAAAGTGTTCACAATTTATTAAGGTACACCTTTGAGCAGTTCCTCTCGATCCTGAATCTCAGGAAAAGACAGCTTTCACAGTGCCGGGGCGCCCCTTATACCATTTTAAGGTCATGCCTTTCAGATTGTGCAGCGCTCCTCAAACCATGTGCCGTCTAATGCACATGGTTATCCCGCATGAGCTCCAAGACAAAATATTCGTTTATCATGATGATTTGCACGTGACCAGCTCTTCCTTCACTGAATATTTGGATCTGTTGTCCACAGCAGCTAAGTAACTCTCATCAGCTGGGCTCACAATCAATGTTTAGAAGAGCCAATTTGTTCAGCGTGCAATAAGGTACCTGGGACACATCGGTAATGATGATATCCTGAAGACAGATCCCTCTTAAGTCTCCAGCATAGTGGATTATCCAATTCCCCGCTCCACTAGACATTTGCCGTCTCATGGGAATGGCTGGATGGTACGGCCCAATTATACATAGGTGTACCTCCATAACTACCCCACTAACTGACCTGCTGAAAAGCAAATCTTCCTTTAAATGGACTGACGCTCAAAATGCTTTCGGCCAACTGAAACATGCTCTTGTGTCCGCACCCGTACTGATTAACCCTGACTTTACAAAATTCTTCATCATTCTGTGTGACGCAAGCACCACTGGAGATGCAAGCGTCCTCTTTCAAAAGGACGAGAAGAGAGAAGGGCATTCTTTTGCCTTCATGTCTTATAAACTGGCGTCAGCGCAGCGAAATTACTCTATCACCGAGCTGGAGTGTATCACCGCCGTACAGAAAGTAAAAACATTCCGTGCCTACATTGAAGGACTTTCCTCCACCATCATCAAGACAACAAGACCTTTCCAGCAAATTAGCTCGCTGACTTGACTGACGCTAACTTCAATATTTAACATGTTAAGGACTCAGCTAATACCATCCCCGAAGCCCTTTCCCGAGTTCATGAGAGTATTAGTGTACTCTCGTGTCGGTATCTCCCATTCCTTCCCGAGCTCCATCACATCGATTCCCTATTGCCAAGTTCTGCTTTCATAGAAACCGATTATATGTTCTTCCTTTTTCGAAAGAACCTACACGGTTTCCTAACGACTGGATAAGAGATTACCGTATCCACATTAATATAGGAAGAATGAACGACCCGGATCTAGACTTTCCTCGTACCAAATTATAGGTACCCGTGAGTCAGCAATCCAGGCTGATTTTCCAAGCTCATGATAGACCGGAATCATCTCAATGTGGCATACGTAAGACCACCGAAGTATTGTAGAGATATTAATTGGGCCACCCTTCCTAAGGACATCGCTTCTTACATCACCCATTGCTGTACCTGTAAGCAACTTAAGCCCTGCAATAAAGTTCTAAGACCACTTATGGGTCAAGAGCTCCAATCTGATAGGCCAGTGCAGCGATTATTATTCGATTTCCTAGAACCTTATCCACGTTCCAAGAGTGGAAATATCCAATTGTTTCTCGCGCTTGACCATTATACGAAATTTGTAGGGATGAGAGCCATGCCCATGGCCACTACCGAACACGCTACTGAATACCTTCTAGACAACTTCTGCATTTGGTGTGCCCAGACTCCTCCATTTGGATAATGATGAGCAGTTTACAACTAAAAATTTCACGCAATTTCTTCAGAAATATAACATTCAACACGTTTTCTCTCCAATATACTCGCCTTAATTGAATGCTCCCGAACAGGTCAACCAGTCCATCTTATCAGCCATTCGCTCCTATAAAGGTGATGGCCATTGCACGAGGGATAAGTTTTTATTTTCCACTTACACCCCAACCGACCAAAAATCAAAAAGTCTAGTCATACGAGGACTACATAGTACCTATACGGAAGAGGATATCCGTAAGGACCTCAATGCTCAAGGCATCCAAGAAATTATTTCAATCAAGCCCTTCGAAACGGCTACGGCTAAACGCCAAAACAGAAAACTAGACCTATGGCTAATTACCTTCGGTTCCAATTTCAACCTTGCGACTATAAACAAGGTGATAGCCATACTTCACACAATTGTAAAATTTGAAACCATTAAAAAAAGTCTATTCTGCGGTTTAAAACTGTCAGCAAAATGGCCATGCTGCTACTAACTGTCATCTTACCTTTAGATGCGTAAAATGCAGCTTATTTCATGGGCCCGGCAACTGCCAGAAAATCGCCGAACAGAAACCAAAATGCGTAAACTGCCGCTCCATCGAGCACCCTGCCAACTACCGCAACTGTCCTGCAGTTCTCAAATTCAGACATTCGAATCCTGTTGCTACTCCAAAGAAAATGCCTACACAATAAAAAAACCTCAAACAATAACAATCTCGTTCAACCAGGGGCATCCAACGCATCAGCTCTCAAAACAAACCTCCAAACTAAAGCTGCTCTACCATCATTATTTCAAAACGAAATATCCTTCCTATTCGGGATGTACATCGCAGGACTTGCAGCGAAACTGTAACAATTCTTCCCCGTCTACAACTGCACCATCAATCTACTCGAGAAAAAAATCTTGATGTGCTCCTTCATTGCACCCCTAGATGGATGTTAAAATAATCGAGCTAAACATCAACTCAATTGTCAGTAGAGCACACCGTCACGAGCTTGAAATTTTCCTTCAAACCCATCAACCTCATATTGTCCTCCTATGTGTAACCAAAACCTCACCACGGCACAGGCCACACTTTCCCTCATTCACACTTTTCCGAATTGATCGCCGAGACTCTCACGGTGCGGGATGCACTGCTCCTCGTCAGATCTTTGTCAACTCGAAATTCAAAACCACCCAGCTCTCTCCACCCTGCCGGGATGAATCCCGTTTCGAATCCACCACAATTTCCATCGAAACTCGAAACATCGTACTCTTTTATTCATCAATCTACTGACCCGAGTCACAACTCAACGAATCTGACCTAAATCTCCTATTAACATTCTTGAAAAATCACCCCGATGTAGAGGGAAAAAAATCCTACATTAGAATAGGTGACGACTACAACAAAAGACATCCTTTATGGCTAAATCGTAGCACCAACCCCAACGGCACCACACTCCACCGTTGGTACTCCAATAACTCAATACCTCTCCAAATCTCCCTACAAACACCAATTAGTCCTACCTACCCACAAGGAGCATCATACCTTGCCTTATTCATAGTCAACGATGACCCTCCCATTAAGCCCCACACAACCAGTCACCCCTTCCTTCCCACTGTCTCCGGTATCAGCAACCATGAAGCTGTAGTCCTATAAATCAAACTCCATGAACGTCCACTCACGAAAAACCCTCCCTTTGTCCTCGATTTCCTCAATGTCAAATGGAAGAAACTAAATAGGCATCTCTTTAGCAAACTTAAACCCATCACCCCTCCAGATACCAACCAATCAATTGACGAAACTGTATACCGTTACACTACCCCATCCATGAAACTACAGAGAAAGTCAAATACCCAAAAGAGTCCTCAACTACAACTCCCTACCAACACTACCCCTGAACTCATCGACGATTTACGACTTAACAGAACCCTCCGTAGACGTCTATTCGGCAACTCATTTAAGCCAAACAATTCCTATACCCGCGATCAAATCTGACAATTAGATTACCACATCCGTTCCAATATTCAGCACCTCTATCACCAACACCTCACTCTACGCCTATCTAACATTCAGTTTAATCAAAACACATTCCAATAACTCCGAAAAACATGCCCCCGACTCTCTAAGCCCTCCAATCATCATTCGCATATTCTCCTTCAAAATGTATCACCCACTCAAAAAGCGGAAATGTTGCCCGATCATTTCCTCACCACACATCTGACGTCCGCTCACCTTTCAGACTATAACTTAGATTGAGCAATCAATGCCATCATAGACTCCATACGATCATACCCCACATTACGTCAACACATAAACCCCCACCTTTCCATTTTCAACCATCCACTTTCGAAACCAATCAACTTCATACCTGAATGCAAACCCATACACTTTACCACACCCATACAAGTCCATGACATTATCCGCTCTATCTGCTATAACAGGTCCTAACCAAATCCCAATCATCTTCCTCAAGAAGTCAGCCAGTACTGTTAGCCACTTCTCTCCAAACTATTCAACCACTGCATTCTCAGTGCATATTTTCCGCTCGCCTGGCGAAACACCTGTCCACCAGTAACAGGATAATCCAAGGATTTCCTTGGAAATCAATGCCAGCAGGCATCCCACAAGGTTCGGTCATTTCTGCTACCCTCTTTTCCATTTACACAACCGATCTTCCACCCCTTTGCCAGTCGATTTCACCTTTACACATTCTGCAATATGCGGACGATATTATCAAATATCACTCAGCGTTAAGCATTCCGCCAGTAGCGCCTCAATCACGTCCTCGACACCTTCCACAAGTACTTCATTAAATGGAAGCTGACCCCTAACCCCTCCAAGTGCGAGACTATAGTCATATCAAAGCCAGATCTCACTCAACCAGAATCCAACTACTCCTAAACGGAGAAAAAATCCCGACCAAATCACAAGTAACCTAGCTTGACATCCTAATTAATCAAAAACTCTGCCCAAACGCCCACGTCGCAACGATCCTACAAAGAGCCTCTTATAAATTTAAAGCCCTCTCCACCCTCAAGCACGTTCGCATCGCCCTCCCCAAAATGGTGAAGCTCCTCTGCTACAAATCCCTCATCCGACCACTAATTACATTCGGTTTCACCTTCTGGTGTGATCTTCCCCCATTTCAGCAACAAATTCTCCGCCACTGCTGTGGAACTTTCAAACAGGAAGACGACCACCAGAAGCACATATCAAACCAAATCCTTTATGACACAGCACAAATTCGAAATTACGAAATCACGTACTCAGTAGTGCTATGGAAAAATTTGCAGCTAAGCTCGCACCAAAATTCATACCAGCCACAGTTTATCATAATATTTTAAGTTAAAAGAAAATCATTCGAAATAAAATAGAATGAAGACTACAATTCAAATGAAAGCCTTTGTAATTAGATTTGGGTATTTAGTAATATTTTGATGATTAATAACAAAAAGAAGGGTCAGTAAGAAAAATCTCAGTTACAAAACAAACGTTCAGTAGAAAACCCCCATTAAACTCTAGAAACGCCTACCACAAATTTTCAATTGATATAACTCACTTCTTTGTTGTCAATAACTAGCTATAAGAAGGAGAAAATGTAAATGTAAAGGACAAGAAAAGAAGAAAAGTGACAAAAAGAAAGAAAAGTATATAAAGTATAAAATATAACAGAAGGAATAAAAGTAAATACAGCAAAGAATAAATAAGAAGAAAGAAAAGTGAATAAAGTATAAACTAAAAATAGAAGAAGAAAAAAACATAATAGAGTAAATAAAAGTGGGGTAGGGTAAAATAGTAAAAAAATTAAGAAGAAAATAAAGTGAATATATACATATATATATTTTTAATTTTTTTTATTTAATTTTTTATATATATATATATATATATATATATTAAAAAAATTAAATAAAAAAAATTAAAAATATATATATATATATATATATATATATTCACTTTATTTTCTTCTTAATTTTTTTAATATTTATATATATATATAAATATAAGATCTAAAAAAAGGAAGAAAAACGGATCCTTGCTATGAGTACAACTGCAATAATTTGTGTCATGCTGATCAGCGGATGACGGAAAATTGATTACGAGCTGATTATCGAAGTATTTGGACTGCACTAGAAGACACTTGGATAAACGAAATTTGCGGGTTGCAATTTGCACATCAAAGGATGAGATCGTTTCTGGCAGATGCCGGTAAATTATATTCGAAGAAACACAATCCAATATCTTCGAATTCCCGACGAAATTAAGGATAGAGTGAAAGAACACGCTTAGACGAAGTCACGAAATCGAGCTGACAAAAAAATTCGTGTTGGAGGCAGCATAGGTGGTCAGAATCAATGTAATAGGACTAGTTCATGTAAATTGACTATTTTTTTATCTATATATACCAACTTGTATGGCATGATTATTTGTATTTTTATATAAAATTTAGTTAAAATGAAGCACTAAGATTTTTCTGCTTGTGTGTGTGATATTCAAGGATCAGGGCCTTAATAATGTCGTAAACATCTCACCCCCCCCCCAAGCTCGCGTGGTGAGCTAGTCGTTTAAAAGTAACTTCCTTCGGCCGCCATTGTGCGGCGTTTGTATTTTCAAATAACCCTGTCTTTCTTACCTTATTCCTTCTTCGCTGCAGGTGCGACCTATCGGTTTTACATGTTCTTCTTCTCCCAAGCGTAGGTACTGAACTCTACATTTTAATTATGATTAAACACTAAAAATAAGCAAACTATACTCAAACTATAAAACTATAAACTATATAGAATTTTTTTTTTGTTTGGGAGATGAAGGCAATTTACGCCCTGAGTGTCGGACTCCCCCGCTACCGGGCTACCGACTAAACACCTCCCCTGTCACACCGAGAACCTAGCCTGGAACTGTTTGTCACATTACTTCGGACTAAGCCTCATTAATCATCGCTTAGCGATGCTTCGGTGCCTTAGCGAACCACCCTCGAGATTACCAGCACTGCAGGTTCAGAGACAGTGCGGTATGCAGCGGCTATCCGCAAAGCTCCTTGCCTCTGCACCTGTGCCAAACGCCTTCGGTACGTCTCTTTACTAAGAGTGTCAGCCCAAACCTCGGAGCCATACAAGAGCACTGACTCCATTGCACTCATCAGTAGACATCTTTTGCTTGAGGTTGGCCCCTCCGTGTTGGCCATAATGCGGTTTAGCGCCGATACCCGTACGGAGGCCTTATCTGCTGACGCTCGAACCTGCTCGAAAAAACTCTTCTTCGAGTCAATCATCAAGCCAAGGTATCTGATTGATTCTTTTGACTCAACAATCATTCCCCCCACACGAACCGGCATAACACGAGGGATTCGCTTCTTTGTGAGGACGACAACCTCGGTCTTTTCTAGCGCTAGGCTAAGCCCATGGTCTGTCATCCACTCGCTCACTCGACGTATTAGCGCATCCAGTTTGAGCTGGGTCTGTCCGACAGTACGTCCGGCGACTAGTACTGCTACGTCATCTGCGTAGCCAACCAGGCGCGACTCCCCCGGTAACTGCAACCTCAAAAGCTCATCGTACGAGACATTCCAGAGGTCCGGGCCCAGAACGGAACCTTGCGCGACCCCTGATGTCAAATCAATTCTTCGCCGGCCTCCCAACAAGTCATAGATGAGTTTCCGATTTTTGAGGTAGTCTTTCAATATCCGCATCAGATACCTCGGCCCCCTGAAATATTCCAGAGCACCAAGAATATTTGTCCATCTAGCAGAGTTGGAGGCATTTCTCACATCTAGAGTTATGAGCAGTACTATTCGTCTCGAGTAATGATTGTGGGCTTCTGCCTGCTGGACCGCGCTCACTACCTCTGCTATTGGACCAACTGTGGATCGACCAGACCTGAAGCCGTACTGCCGAGGAGACAGATCCCCGGCAGTTCGAATGGCTTCTCCAAGTCTTTCTCTAATGAGCCTCTCGAGTACCTTCCCAGCGGCGTTCAATATACATAGGGGCCGATATGTAGATGGTTGCTCCGCGTTCCCCTTCCCCTTGTGGATCAGCACGAACCTCGCCTCTTTCCAGCAATTTGGAAACACGCCCTGCCGCAAACAGGCATTGAAAGTGGTGAGCAGCTTATCAGGACAAAGTTTATGTGCAAGCTGTATCACTTCCGCTGGTATACCGTCTGGCCCTGGGGCCTTTTTCGATTTTAAAACTTTCGTATATATACATATAGAATAAAATATATAGAATAATAATATATAATATAATATATACTATAAACTATACTTAAACTATATACGCAAATTTCTCCCAACCGTTTCGATGAATTTAAATTGGCGGATGAGCGCTTGGTCACTTTTTTTTACCTTTTTGTTTGTATTCTCCATTATTACCTAATTTGATTAATATTATTTATCTAAGCGTTACTGAATAACTAAATCTAATTACAAATGCTTAACTTAAACTTAACTTAAAATATTATGAGCAAAAATTAAAATTTTTATCAAAGCTTCATTCGATAATAGCAATTAATTATCATCCAATTGTGTTCGCTCTTATTTTTATTATTATTTCTCTATGCCGCCTACATTAGACAACGGAAAACGTAACAAAATTACAATATTTCCTTCTTATGATTCAAACACATGTTCTGTTTTGATCCGCATTTTAACCTTCAAATTCTCATAAACATTAGTGGGTTCTTAAAACTGAAAAAAATTACGGAAAAATCACATTACATTAAGTGTAATGTCGCTACAAACAACTAATTTGTGTTCCCCGCGGATACAGATAATCATCTTAACGGGAATGTGAACTCCACACGACTGTCATTTCCCGAACAATTAATTTCCGCTCATTCCACACCATTTTAACAGACTCTCAGCATTGGATTTAACTTCCTGAAGCCGAATGAACATGGGGAAATTGTAATCTTCAGCTGATATCAAGTCTACACTAACCTAATCAAAGATGCTTATCCTTCCGTTGTTGATGTCATTAATGAGAATACTTGTGCTGTTGTTCTGCTTTTCGTTTTCAAGTTCCTTCTGATCTTGTTAATCAGGTCTTTCTTATATCTTTTGTTTTCTGCTATCGTGTGTATCTTCATTGATTCTTTGCTATGGGCATGATTTGTTACGGGTGTCCGCTCATATCATGTTATTAATTGCCTAATAGCTGCGTTTTAATGCTGTTGGCGATGGTTGCACGAGGTCTGTATTATTGTGTCTATGAGTTTTCCACATATCTCGTATTGGAATTTGTTTGATATTTTGCTGTTCTATACTGTAATGTCAAGGTAATTTATTTGCCCCTCTTTTTCTGTCTCCATTGTAAATTTTGGATGTTTTTGTGTTATTTGTTGAGGTATTCCAGGATTTGTTCTTCATTTTTCTTGGCCATTATACCTATTATGTCTTTCACATTCGAGTATCTTGCACAAAATATCACTCGCAAATTAGATGTTAGTTCCTCGGTGTTTTGTTATTCCAGGCATTGAATGAAAGTTTCGATGAGGATGGAAAATGTTGTAATTCCCATTCCCATTCCTAGTCCGTTTATTTGTCTATAGAAAGGAAGTAGGTTTTTCGTAACTATAATAAGGACGTAAAATAAGAACTAGATTTCGCGAGCACATAAGGGACTACAACAAAAGGGTACGCAAACCGCACGCCACAACTGATCCAAATTCATAAACCACATGATTCAATACAAATGTATACCAAAACGCGTGAAGGAAATAATAAAGGTATACATACATAACATAACGGGCGATGGTTGAAGGCACTAGAATAGAAACATACAAACAAAAAACATTTAACGAAGGCACCCTATACAAACAAACAAATACCCATTCGGATATAACCTTCGAGTCGCTAAAACTGTTCTTAAAAAATAAAAGAATACCATACGACTACAACAGATAAAGGAGCACGGGACCAAGTCATAAAACCCCCTAAAGCTCTTCAAAAATCACGGACTTTAAAGAACATAAAAAACGGAAATAAAAGGACACCTACTTCTTTGCGTAAACGAGGAATCTATGAGTAAGGACACTTGAGACCGACAAAACGTAGAGCGGAACATCACCCGAAGATGGCGCACCAACGAAAAAAGTCTGTGGACGAAACAAAGATAGTGACGGAGAACAGGGAAATGTTCCGAGGACAACAAAAAGATTTCATGATAACTTCAACGTTCAAATAATATGTGTAACCATCACTTTAGCAGAATTTCTTTTCAAACGGTAATGTTAAGAAACTGTCAAATTTAAAACCGAAGGTAATCGGAGATTATGTAAAATGTAAATACGTAATATTGATATAATTTTTAATAAATAAATTATATGCTTTAATTAATAACTTTAATGTGGCATCGATGAATAGTGTCCAATTTCACGGCACATACCTTTTGATAAAAAGAATGGAATTTCAAAAAAACGCTAAATTTCAATTTTTAATAAATTTCTTTACTATAGCCTTCGAAAGACTCTTCTTCTTCGGCAATAGATGCATGCCAACTATTGACCCAATTTTCAGCAGTCAGCTCACGCAGGAAATTCCCTTTTATGGTCTCTATGGTGTCAAAACGCATTCCCTTCAATGGCAATTTGAGTTCGGGAAATAGATAAAAGTCACACGAGACCATGTCTGGACTGCACGGTGCTTGACTGATGACACTGGTCGATGACGTTTGAGATGGCGCATTATCGTGGTGTAAAATCCATGAATTGTTCTTCCAGAAATCGGGCCTTTTTTTGCGAATGACTTCACGCAAACGACGAATAATGCCTACATAGTATTCTTTATTGAGAGTTTGGCCCTTCGGAGGGAATTTCCGGACCGACTTTGGGGCTCTCTATTTGGCTTTGGCTCATTTTCGAAGCACCATTTGGACGATTGTTTTTTGGTCGGCATATGAAATTCATAAACCCATGTTTCATCACCTGTAATGATGCGTTCGATGAATTTTGAGTTTCATTTCTTCTCATTCAACTCATCGTTTCTTTGGCCACATCAATACGACGCTATTCTCGAATGAAATTCAGCTTTTTTTTGGCACCAACCCAGAAGCGACGTGTTTCATGCGCAAAATATCAATTAAAATGTGTTTGGCTGATCCATAAGAGTTGCAAACGTAACGATATTCCCATACGATCAGCTTGGCCGATTCGATTTTTTCTTCGGTAACAGACGTAGATGGTCGTCCAGGGATCTCATCATGCTCTAGGCTCTATCGGCCGCCTATGAACCTTTTATAGCATTCGTACAATCAAGTTTTCATACATGCTTCACCATACCCCTTTTGTAACATTTTCAACGAATCGGCATACGAAGTTTCATTTTTAACACAAAACTTTGAGCACGCGCGAATAACGTATTCAGTAAATCTCGACGTTAAAAAAACAAACAAAACGTTCTTTTCCGAATATAAAACCTTTATTTCTCCGTCTCTTATGCTAGCGATACAACAACTGCCTGCTGTACGGTCGATAGCTCTTTTATTGATTCATTCTCATGATCAACAATAAAGCTTGACCCAATTAAATTGGTATTATGCTTATTAAAGAGCGATCGGCCGTTCACATTATTTTCGCAATCTGCAATGTTGCGGTTTGCATTTTTATTTAACCTACTTACGCTAGGTGAATGAACATTAAATATGTTTTCATTTAACCTAGTTATTGTATTAGGTGAATGAACACCGGTCACATTTGTATATGTTACTCCTCCCCGGTTTAATTTAAGATTCTCCTGAATCTTTTTATCAAATTTTCTATCCAATATTTTCTTTCCAACATAAAATGCCATAATAATTATTGTACCTGATACAAATATGATACTAACATTGATACCATAAGAAATGACTTTATGTCGTTTTAATTCCTTTATTTCCTTGATATTTTCAAAACTATTTGAAACCAAATTATCGAACGTTAGTGATTTTGAGAAGTTTTGGTGCACTTTTGAATGTGGGTAAAAATATTTATCCTGTACTATGTTCTCTTTGTTATAAAAAGATTCTTCCAATGGAGTTAACAGTTTTAAATCTGTTTCAATATAATTTCTTGGAATCTTTATAGCAATGACAATGTATTTATTTTTATAATCTAATATTCCCATCCGTGTTAACTTAAGTTTATAAAAATCTATTCCATATTCTTCAATTTCTTCCATTGTTAAAATACTTGGATGTAGCAAATTATGTTTTGCTGATACAATGTTGTCTTGAATCTGATTTACTTTGTTCTCCAAAAATCTAAGTTTCATTACTTGTTCCAAAAATAATTGTTGATGTATAATTTGTTTCATTGTGCCTTCCAATCCTCTAAAAGCTTCTAATATTTTTCTTCTATCGTTATTTATAGTTATTTGCAGAGATCTGATAGATTCATTAAAGTGGTTGTTAATTCTAACTTGCTCATTGAGATTTTTGATTGCATTATGGTCGTTCTCTTCTATAACTTTTAAATGAGTCTCAATTTCTTCCCTATCCTCGTTATCCATCGTTCCGAAAAGCCATTTTTGTGCATTACCTACTATGTTTAATAATCCTCTTTTTTTTCTTTCAGAATAAGGCGTAATTGACTTTATTTTCGCTACAACCGTATCTATTTCCCTAGAAATTAGTTCCTTATGATCAATGTCTAAATGTTTTATATTAACTCTTATACTTAATACCGCATCTAAAATATCTCTTGGATTGATTAAATGTAAAATGGTATTTGTTTGATTAACAATCTGTACTCTTCGTAAATTGACTTTTGCATATCCACTCTGTTCATCAATTGAAATTGTTTGCAGAGATCCCTTCACCGTTGATATTGTTAAGACCACAAGGAAGAGAATTACCTGTAAATTTATATGGTCTCTTTATATTTGATACGTGTACATTCTTAAGTTTTTTAATTTTGTATCTGGTTTCGTCCTTATGCCTAACATGTTTATAATTCTTAATAGGTCCTACATCTCTGTTTTCTATATAATCTTCTCGTTCTTCATTGATTTTGCTTATCTTCCTTTCCTTGTTTTCTTTGACAGTTTTAATTAAAATTTTCACATCTACCTCTTCTTTAGCTTTCCTAGGCGTAGTTTTAATTGTTGAATGATATCTATTGTTATAGTTTCCTATAACTAATTGAATTTTCGCTTCTACTGATAAACTTTTATCTTCAATGCCTGTTACCTTTTCTAAAATAGTTGAATGCAATCTCTCTACATCTGCGTTCCCTGTATGGCTATTTGGTTTTGTCCAATGTATTTGAATATTACATTCCCGAAAATATTCTTTCAATTGTTCTGCAATGAATTCATTGTCAAGAATTACCTTTTTTGGTATGCCAAATTTCGCAAAATGTTCTACTAAAATTGCTTTCTTTGCTCTCCAATTTTTGTCATTTATGGTATAAGCTACAGCAAATTTAGTAAGTTTGTCTATTATGGTTACAAATGCCCGTTTTGACAAATAAAAAATATCCAAATGTAGAATTTCATTTTTCTGTGTTGGAGTCTCAGTTATTCGGAACTTGGTTTTGATTGGATTTCGATCATATTTGATTTCTTGACATTTTGTACAGTTATTTATCACTAATTGTATATGTTCTTGAAGTTTCGGAAAGTAAATTTTTGTTTTCAATGTATAGTACGTTTCATTTATTCCACTATGCATTGATTCCTTTGTATGGTAAATGGAAATCTGTTTATGCAATTCCTCTTCAGTTTCCACTTCCATAGCTCTTTTTGAGCATCTTATGAACTTTACCGTTGCATCATTTGAGAATAGCTCTACTATAACCTGCTGAACTCGATTATAATCATGATCTTCTACTTCTGAGAATATCCCTGTTTTGCCTTTCTTAATAAATCTTATTAGTATGTCTTTAGTTTTATTTAGTTCTTCTAGTGGGTTCAAATATATAATTCTACGGCCATGTAATATTTCTATTTCCTTGCTAACACTATACGTTAATATCAGTTGTGTCTTAAATTTATTTACGATTTCCTCTTTAATACCAATGTGGTCCAATTGCTGTTCATCTACAGAATGTATTGTATCTGATAAGTCCATATTTGATTCATCATCATTACTTTCCACGATCTTAGGTGTATCTTCAAGTCTGCTAAGAAAATCTGCTACTTTATTCTCCTTTCCTTGAAGATATTCTATCTCAAAATTATACTCCTGCAATTTTAAAATCCACCTTTGATCACGTTGTGAAAATTCTTTGCCTTTATATTTACTAGTTAAATATTTAATGGGTGCATGGTCAGTAATAATTTTAAATTTCCTTCCATACAAATATGGTCGAAAATAATTTACTGCGTTAACGATAGCTAAAAATTCTTTGTCAGTAACGCTGTAATTTTTTTCATGTTTATTCAAAGTTCGTGACATGAAGCAAACTGGGTGTCCGTCTTGAGAAAGCACGGCTCCAATTGCAAAATTACTAGCGTCTGTTGTAAGTGTAAATGGTTTGTCATATTCTAGAAATTTCAATATTGGATGAGCAGTAATTAAAGCTTTTAAATTCTCAAACGCTGAAATATACTGAGGGTCATTTATGTTTATTTTTTCGTCCTTTTTCAAATATTTTATCATTGGATACGCCATTTTAGCGTAATCCCTAATAAATTTCCTGTAAAAGCCAGTCATTCCCAAAAATCCTTTAAGCTGTCTCTCAGTTTTTGGTAGACTAAGATTTTCAATATCTTTAATTTTATTAGGATTTGGTTTAATTCCATCTTTTGTTAATATATGCCCTAAAAACTCTGTGTCCCGTTTCATGAAACTACACTTATCAGCTTGTATCTTAAGATTATGCCTTTGTAAGGTTTTAAAAATTGTGTCCAGTGATGAAATATGTTCCTCCAATGTTGTTGAAAATATTAATATATCATCCAAGTATACCACACAAATTTGGTTAATATATTCACGTAAAATGTTGTTCATTAACCTTTGAAAAGTTGCCGGGGCGTTTTTTAACCCAAACGGCATTCTAACATACTCGTATAAGCCTAAAGGTGTGACAAAAGCTGTTTTTTCTATATCTTCTTCTGCCACAAGAATCTGGTGATACCCTTTTGCTAAATCTAATGTGCTGAAATACTGAGCTTTTCCCAATTTATCCAGGATACCATCTATATTAGGAAGTGGATATTTATCGTCCACTGTGACCTGATTTAACTTTCTATAGTCCACCACAATTCTGTACTTTTGTTTGCCAGAATTATCCATTTTTTTTTGGAATCACAATTATAGGTGAACTATATCGACTATTGCTCTTTCTTATAATCCCTTGATTTTCCATCTCTTTCATTTGTCTCCGAACCTCAGCTTCATGCTGTGGTGGATATCTATATAACTTCGCATTTATTTGTTGGTCCGTTGTTGTTTTTATTTGGTGAACCACTGAGTTGGTGTTTGTTAAAGTATCTCCCTCTTTGAACATTAAACGCTGGTATTTACCCAGAAGTCTTTTAATCTCCATTTTTTCGACATCATTTAGATGATCCGTTTGAATGTCACCAACTTTACTTACATCTAGCACATTCACTTCACTTAACGACTTGACTAAAAATGGAAGATGTGTACCATTCGTAAGAATTATTTCCTGGTTCCGAATATCAATGACCTTAACATTTTTATTAATCCAATCCATTCCGATTAGAAAGTCGTATGGCTTATTTAAATTAATTTTTGTCCATCTGATTCGAGCATTATTAGGTTGCTTAAACTCTTTAGGACATTCAGTTTTCACTTGTTCCGTCTGATCCTTCACTATACCTTGAATTGTATTGATTCTAATGGGAGTTTCTTCTCTAATTACTTTATATAACACCGCAGGGACTTTGCTTGAATTAAGCAAGCTTATTGTGGACCCTGTGTCCATCATCGCAATATAACTTTTGCACTGGAAAGTTAAGGATACAAATATTTTCTTTTCTTCCGAGGCTAGTTCGTAAAAAACTCGGAAGTTTCTACCTGATCTACATTTTCTTTACTAATGGAGTCGATCTCCATTGGTTCTTCATTTTTCCGACTAAATCGATTTTGCCCGGAATTCCTATAATTATTTTGGTTCCTACTCTGATTTGTTTGATTTGAACTAACCTGCCTGTACTGACCTGAATTCCTGTATCTAAATTGACCAGATTCCTGAGAATTGGATTGAATTTTCTTTTCATTCGAGGCACTTTTATTTTTTTCACTATTTTCACTTGGAACATTTGCTTCGGAATTTTTATAAAATTTCGATTTATGGGAATATCTGTCAAGTTTTGAAATATTCAAATTATATTTATCCTGTCCAATATATTTACACAAAATTGTTCTTATATTAGCCAACGAGAATTCATTATAGATTTCTGCCGCCACTGCACCAGCCGTAATTTCTTTAATTTTCAAAATTAACGCACTTGTTAAACATACAAGAATTTGATCCCGATTATCGCAAAATGCCGCATACTCAGTTATTGAATCCACAATTTCTTGAATTTTAAGTAACAGATTATGAATGGTAAATACCTTAATACTGTTGATATCCCTTGTGATCTGAAGCTGATCCTTCACTGGTCGATAGTGAATCTTCAATTTCTCCTTACACTGCGTCCACGTTACTGGTGTATCAATTGCCAGGTAATTTTTTGCTTCTCCGCTGATTTTTTCGTTATAGATGATCTGGTAGACTTGGTGCGCTTGGTCGCCATATTCTTCCAATATTTGCTCCACAGTTGAAATGAATGAAGGCAATGTTCCTGGTTCTCCCTTGAATGGTTGAACGTACTTAATTCGCTTCTCCACAGCTGTCCTCCAACTATTCCCTTGGTTCTGTCTTGCTAAAATTTCAGTTAGCACCACTAAGCACTGTTCGAGTTGCTGCTGCTGAGACATCGCGGTTCGATTTTTCGGCGTGAGTTATTTACTGTTTTATTTTATTTTGTACTAAGTTTGTTTCTCCGTACCGCGGTAAATTGCGCCTCACGATACTATGTTAACCACTTTTTTGTACGTTTAATTACTTTGATCCCGATTCGATCACTTTCCTTCAGCTATATGAGTTAATAAACACTTAAGAGGGTTGAGTAAAAAAAATCATTTATTTTAATTTACAAATCTTAGTTTAACATTTTTGAAATCCCGCAATGAACTGGTTTTTGCTGTTGAAGTTTAGAAGCTTTTATAATGCTGATTTGTTGAATTGCATTTTCCTGAATGTGGGAAAATGCATTCGTTGAAGGTCTGTCCGTCTCCGTGGGAATTGCTGATACGATGGTTTTCGTAGACATTACTGGAATTAGATGTCTGGCTATTTTCCGTGGGAATCGCTGAGTCGATGCTTTTCGTAAAAACTGCTAGGATTGTTGTTTTGGTGTTGTATATGGAAGATCGCTGTTAAGTCCTCCCCACTTAAGATCGATTGTCCTCAATCGTTAAAAATACGGTAAGTCATTGAACGTAAGTCGTCTTGCTGCCGGGATGTTGTTACAGCTTTGAGAAAAGTCAGGTATTGTTGCTATTGATGTTTGATGATTGATGTTTGGTCCTGCTTCGGCTATGATGATTTTATTTGATTTGAAGTTGGCAATGATTTTCAAGGTAACATATACTATGGCAAAAAAAGATAATGTTAGAATAGTTCCATATGATGTAATCTTTTGTATATAATTTTCTGATTCGAATTGCTTTATGGTTTTAGTGTTGTTTATGAGGATCTCGCTCATATTGTGCGATGTGAGAATATTTTTCTGCATCTGCATAAGGGGTGTTTGTTGCAGGATGGCGGGCAGGACTTCGAGTGTTGATACTTCCTTGGATACGAACGTTCTTCCATCGACCTTGATGGTGGTGTTTTGGAATTTTACGACGAATGTCCCATCGAGGTTATGCATGGAACCTTCAACTTCCATTACTCCGGTAAATTGGTTCAAGAGTATCACTCCTATTGCTATTTCTTCGACTGATGGTAGATGTTCATTGCTTTTTGTTCGACAGGTAGCGTTGAGACTTTTCAGCAGATGAGGAATACAATGTGATTTGCTTATATCTAATACATCGTTTTGGTTACAAATTATTAAATTGTTGGATGGTTTACATTTTCCTGATAAGGCAAATATTTGATCATTTAATTTAATAATCTTTTCGAATGGAATATCGTACATCAAATTTTGTTTCTTAATAGGTTTTATCAATATTGTTTCAAATAGTTGGTTTGTTGTTATCGGGATATTGACAATATACAAAATACATTTGTTATTCGTTATAATTTTAATTTCGGACACGCCTAGGGCCTCTTCCACTGTTGTATATGGCAACGCTTCTTTACTTAATAAGTTAGTGGCTATTTGAATCTCTTCTTTCGATAATACAATAGAATTTACAATGCCTGCTTTGGCCCAATGGATTGCATAAATGAGATTTGTAAGATCGTCTTTTATAAACTTTAGTCTAAATTGTAAATCTAAAATCAAGTTATTTTTTATATCATCTTTGGATTTTATCATTTCCTGGATTGTATTTGCTATTTTTGTTATGTTGCTAATTCTTTCATTGTATAATTTGTTTATTATGACCTGTCTATTATTGTTTTCTAAGACGTCTGACATTTTGTGCTTAATTGTGACGAAATCCTCGCGGTCCGGAGTACCGGCTATCCATTTCCACGCAGTCCCGATAAAGTCAAAAGATCTTTTTATTTGGCGTGGTTTCAGATTACTAATCATCTCAATGATCTGTTGCGCTTCGTGATCTAGGTAGTGGGAAAGGGGATGATGGCGAGTTGCAGGGAGATTCAGAAATGCGTTTATGTCTTCTATCAGCCTTGAATATTTTTCAAGATCGACTATGTGGATTAGCTTAAAGTTTCCCTCTCGTATTTTTGCGTGCCCCAGATTGAAGGTGGCGATGTAAGAGTTGGAGAAGTCCAGAATTTGGATGTTCGCTGCAGTGGCGTGAAGAAGCCATCTGAAAGAAAGGACCTTTTTAGCTCTTGATTCTATCTTTGTGTATGACTTTGCCTCCTTCAGTTACTATAGTGGTATTTTTATTTTCCCTTACGGTTTCCTGTCGATATCGGGGGGTTAGTTTAGAACCTAGACGTTTGTTTTGTTTTACATATACTACTTCTCCTACCTCATAGCTTTTAAGTGGTTTTCTTTTCTTGTTATGGTGTTCTAAATCTTTTTGTTGTTTTTGTTTTAGCTTTTCAATGTTAGTTTGCCTAACTCTTTCAAATTCCTCGGGTTCAATGTTGGGACTTCTGCCAAAATATAGCTCTACTGGTTTTCGACCTGTGCTGGAGTGGATCGAGTGATTATATTCGTTCACGGCTCTATCTAGGAGTTCTTGGAAGGATCGAGATGGGTCATCTTTTCTGAGACATCGCATAAGTTCGCTCAATGTGGAGTGCCAACGTTCGATTTGGCCGTTGACAGTACTTTTGTAAGCGGGGGTTTTGAAAATTTTTATTTGAAGGTCGTCTTCCATTAAGGATGTAAGAGATATAGAGGTAAGAGCGCCCTCGTTATCAATTACGACATTTTCGGGTACACAGAAAAAGTAGAGGATGTCCAAAAGGGGTTGTTTTATATCTTCTACTGATTTGGATAGGATTATTTTTGCTTGTGCAAACTTCGTGAATTTGTCTATTGCAGTTAGAACCAACTTCTTCTCAGTGGAAAACAGGTCGATATGAACTGTGTGGCCAGGATACTTGGGTATAGGAGTTTCGTTCAGGATTGGCTTATTCGGATGTCTATCGTATTTACTAACTTTGCAGGTCGTGCAGCGTTTAAGTAGCCTTTTGATTTTGAAGGACATACGTGGGAAGTAAAAATGTGCAAGGAGTTGAAGGCGGTTCTCTTCCGCATTGCGGTGAGCTCTGCGATGAGTTGCCAATATTTTCTCTTCTTGCTCCACATCACCTCTAAGATCTTCGACCGACTTCCGCGCGAACCTTATCCTGTAATCCCGAAAGTGGTGAGGATAAAGTTCTTGTATTTTACCCATGGTTTCCTCATTCGTCATGATGCCGTTAATTGTATTGGGGTTCAGATATCTTTTGAGGATATCTATGAGGTTAGTGTTGGTGTATTGGGGCTTTATTATAATATGTCTATTGTATTTATCAAACGGATGGATGATTTGGTAGCTGTCTTCTTGGTCAATTTTGAGAATAATTTGGTTGCGAAAAACATTGATAGGAGTTTCTACCGTAGGTATAAGGTTATGGGAAGAGCTTTCGTCACTGTGTTGAGTTGGGGTTAGAGAATTTATTACTGAAGGTTGGGGAGGTCTTGATAGGGAGTCGGCGACGACGTTTTCTTTGCCAGGCTTGTATTTGAGCTCGTAGTTGTACTCTTCGAGGATCGCTTTCCACCGTTTCATTTTACTGTTGGTGTTTTTATTACTTAATGCATAAGTTAGTGGTTGATGGTCTGTGTATATAACCACCTTGCGTGTTCCGTACAGGTAACTTCTCAAAGAGTTTAAAGCCCAAATTATTGCCAGCATTTCTTTTTCATTAGCGGCGTAATGTTCTTGCGTTTTGTCAAGAGTACTGGATAGAAATGTTATTGGCCTGTTATTTTGTGAAAGGACGGCACCGACAGCATGTGTGGAAGCGTCGGTGGTGAGCTCGAAAGGTTTGCTGAAATCCGGGTGAACTAGTACCACTTCGCTTGAAATAAGTGAGTTTTTCAGCTTGTTGAATGATTTTAGAGCATTCTCATCCATGTGTATGAGTTTATTTCTCGAAAGATGTTTGGACACACGTCCATCCTCCCCTCTTAAGAGAGATGTCAAGGGTTTTGCTATTTTGGCGTAGTCGCGAATAAAGCGACGATAATACCCTGACATCCCGAGAAATGAGCGTAAATCCTTCAGTGTTCTGGGCAGTGGAAAATTAGCAATGGCTTGAACCTTTTTTGGGTTGGTTTTTATACCATCTTTCCCAATGATGTAACCCAAAAATTCGATTTCTTCGTGCAAGAATTCGCATTTGTCCAGTTGAATTTTTAGGTTTGCCGCTTCTAGGATCTGAAAAATTCTTTCAAGGTTCTTGAAATGTTCTGCTTCATTTTTGCCAAAGATAATTATATCGTCTATATAAATGTAGCAACTTTTGCCTATTTCTTCTCGAAGGATGTCGTCTAACGCTCTTTGAAAAATTGCGGGTGCGTTTTTTAAGCCAAACGGAAGTCGAGTGTATTCGAATTTGCCGTTATTGATAGAAAACGCAGTCTTTTCAATATCCGATTCCTTAAGAGGAATCTGATGAAAGCCGCTTTTAAGATCAATAATGGAAAATACTTCATTTTTTCCCAAATTAGACAGAACCTCGTTAATTTCGGGAATGGGATACCGATCAGGAATGGTAATTGAATTTAATTTTCGGTAGTCTACTACCATGCGGTACTTCTTTTCTCCTGAAGCATCTTCCTTCTTTGGGACAATCCAAACCGGAGAATTGTAGGGAGATCGAGATGGCCTTATAATCCCGTCGTTGAGTAGTTTTCTTACTTGTTCTTCGATTTCACTTTTTAGAGCCATGGGATAGGCGTAGGACTTCGAATATACGGGGTCGTTGGAAGTAGTTCGAATTTCTCCTTTCACTCTGGTAGTGAAAGTTAGACGTTCGTCAGGATCTGTGAGAAGATGGGGGAATTTATTAATTAGTTTCATTAATTTACTTGAAGAATCTTTGCTTAAATGAGACGTTCGAATGTTAATGTTGTTCACTGACTCGGAAAAATGCTGTTTCAGAGGAATACGAAGCCCTGTGTTTATTGCCATGTAGCTCTGCTTGGTATGTATTACGGCATTGAGTTCTTTCAAGGTATCGTTGCCAATGATACCATCAAACGAAATAAGACTGGGTAGTATGAAGAACTTTTGTGTTTGGGTAGAAGGTCCGAAAGGATTTATATAAGCATAATGTGTAATTTTAATGCATCCTGCGACGGATTTGGCATAAAATTCTTTGTCGTTGCGGAGAGGATACTTTATATGACGTGGCTGAATGTAATTATTGTTAGATCCGGTATCTATAAGGAATTTTAATAGCTCTCCACTTCTGATTTTGAGTTGAAAATACGGGAGTGAAGAGCGTTTCAGCCTAAAAAATAGATGTCATCGAGATGTTCGGTATTGTCCGTTGTTGGATTATCCGTTTCATTGCCGTTTTCAGTCTGCGGAGTATTAGTTTGGTTTATTTGAGAAGGGTCAGTCAGTTCGGTCGGAAAGGGTTGTGTATCGTCCTGTCCTAGGTACTCTAGGAAACCTTCCTCGTCGTTAAGTCCAGGGTTTCCGAATACTTCGCCATAAGCTTCCGGCGTTATATTATTATTCTGGGTCGTAAAGTACGTACGCTGGAATTTATTTGGGAATTGTGGTGCCGGTTGCTGCCTTTTGTGGCCAAATCCGTATTCGATTCGTGGTCTATTGATATAATTTGCGTTACGAGAACGCAAGCTTCTGTCGACATCCATTGGTTCGGGTCTATTTGGTTTTGGGGGCAGTGGTTGAGGATTTTGAACAAATACAGGTGGTTGGTTGTAAAATCGTGGAGTTTGGAATGCCTGAGGGTTATTCACTAATTCCGGGTAAAATTGTCGTCTTGGAGCAGGTACAGGAGCCGGTGGTTGATTATTTGAATAAAGCCTTCTCGGAGGTATCGGTGGAGCGTTTTGAGGATGTGGCCTATTTGTGCGAACATGTGAATTGTGCGCGTGTTGCGTCCTGTAGTCGATGTTTTGGAGCTTCAGGCACAAGTGCAGGGCCTGCGGTAAGTCGACAGGCTCTTTCATGCTAAGAAGTCTCGAAAGGTCACCTCTAAGTCCTCGAACGAAGGTATCTAGAGCTTTGTCTCTATATGCCTGCGTCATGATGTTGAGTGCTTCTTGGCCCATATCCATCGATCCAAGTTTGTTCAAGATTAGTGAGAGATGATTGTACACCGTTTGGTAAAACTCGGGAATTGTATTTGATCCTTGAACCAGAGTAGTCATCTGGTACTCTAGGGTTCCCAGATCACGCTTATCAGCGTAATGGAGTGTCAAGCACTTCGAAATTTTTTCCCAGTTTAACGGCGTATTGTAAGATTCTAGGGCAATATCGGCGTGCCCTATGATCTTATTACGAATCACAGACAGGATTCCATAATATTTCGGCGTACCCCGTAGATGACCGTAGATCTTCAAAATTCGGTCGACGGATTTCTTCCAGGAGCTAAACTCTCCTGGGTTGCCGGAAAAGTCTCTCAGACTTTTAACGACATCTGGTATCTTGTCCATGTCGGCAAGATTATTGTCGTTATTTATACTAATCGGTATATCAACGTCATTGTTTATGTCGGAAGCTGGATTCATAATTGATTGGAACATTTGTCTACCTTGCGCTTGCAGCGTTGTGGCGACAATCTGTGCGATGATATTTCTGATATCTTCGCCAATCACTAGATTGTTAGACCCGGATGGCTGGGTGACCGGTTGAGGTTGGGGCTGTATGGGTGCATTCTGTGAACCGATTTCTAGACGCGGGGGTCTAAGAAGGTTGTTTGGATTTGCCATAATGAATCACGAAAGGAGCCACCAGATCAATAGGTAGGTTTATATTCCACAAAACGCGTATGAGAATTTTTGTCACAAAAATCACAATATTTTCACTAAAATACGCAAAATATGCACATAAAATCAGAGCACACTTATATATAAAATATATGCATCAATAAATCAAAAAATCTTATGTATATAATATATATATACAAAATGTATATCAATAAAATTTTTCTGAGGATACTTAAATTTACTCAAGTCAATCCAGTATTTTGTACAGCAAATATTTTCGATAAAGAACTAGAACACTTCAAATATGTTTGTAATAGTACGACTTTTTGATAAAATTCAATAATATTTCAAATAAGTTTTCAATGTTTTCGATAAATAATTTAATGAGCCATTTCTTGAAATTACTTTACTTTTAAGTTGCCACTTCGTGAATATTAACAATTATTTTATTAAGAAAACAACAGTGGAAGAAGACTTACAAAATTATTGTCAGTTTGATCATCCTTTTGTTTCTGTTGAGTTCCTCCTGGGCTGCTAACGCACTCGGTTGGCTCTGGTATCCTTTTTTGCTCCCCCTTGGTTCTTGGATGGAGCTACTGAGGGGCCTTTCCCGAATTCCGCGTGGTCTTCAAAATTTGATTATTTTGGTAGGCACCTGGTTTAAATGCACTTATTCCAACTTAGGGCAGAGTCACTATGATTAAGCACTGATTATCCCGTCGATTGGACTTGTGGACCATTGGTCAGCCTCAACGCAATGTTCGACCTACTAGGCTTAATTATCTATCGATAATTTGGTCATCCACTTGTACCACGCACGCGAAGCAGCCCCACGTTGGGCGCCAGTTAATAAACACTTAAGAGGGTTGAGTAAAAAAAATCATTTATTTTAATTTACAAATCTTAGTTTAACATTTTTGAAATCCCGCAATGAACTGGTTTTTGCTGTTGAAGTTTAGAAGCTTTTATAATGCTGATTTGTTGAATTGCATTTTCCTGAATGTGGGAAAATGCATTCGTTGAAGGTCTGTCCGTCTCCGTGGGAATTGCTGATACGATGGTTTTCGTAGACATTACTGGAATTAGATGTCTGGCTATTTTCCGTGGGAATCGCTGAGTCGATGCTTTTCGTAAAAACTGCTAGGATTGTTGTTTTGGTGTTGTATATGGAAGATCGCTGTTAAGTTATGCTTTTAAAGGAACACCGACTGCGCCAATAACGTATTCAGTAAATCTCGACGTTAAAAAAAACAAACAAAACGTTCTTTTCCGAATATAAAACCCTTTTTTTCTCCGTCTCTTATGCTAGCGATACAACAACTGCCTGCTGTACGGTCGATAGCTCTTTTATTGATTCATTCTCATTATCAACAATAAAGCTTGACCCAATTAAATTGGTATTATGCTTATTAAAGAGCGATCGGCCGTTCACATTATTTTCGCAATCTGCAATGTTGCGGTTTGCATTTTTATTTAACCTACTTACGCTAGGTGAATGAACATTAAATATGTTTTCATTTAACCTAGTTATTGTATTAGGTGAATGAACACCGGTCACATTTGTATATGTTACTCACGTTGCTCTCATTTTTCATCCATTATAAAAATCGCCGCACAAAAATTTTGCGACTTCTTCGTATAGACGCCAATTAACTTCTAATCGTACGATATGCGTCAAAAGATCACAGATGTGAGTGAAATGATGTGTGATGTTGGAAAGATCACTGTTGTGTTGTTCTAAATTTCAACTGATTAAAGTGTGAAGGTCGAGTACATTGGCAAAGAAGCATACTCTCTGATATTTTGATACGTTTTGACATACCCACTTTGTTCCTTACATACACTTACTAGGTTGCCTGAAGATAAGTCTTTGCATCAAGTTTTACATATGATAAGAGACCGAAATAAGATAGATAAGAGATCTTAAGTCAAATCTTTGTGTGCCTGACTGATCTTTGACCATGTTCAGAATTCAACCTTCTTCTCAAAAATAGAATTTGTCAAACCTATTATGAGGGACAGCACGGTGGCTAGTAGCCACAACATTATTAATGCGTGGTGCACAGGTGAAGGCTGCTTCAGCTCTGACTGTAACACTCACATACGCGAAATGCTTCCGGACTTCCCAGTAGATATCTTTCCTGATTATTCCAAACCTTCCGTGGAATCGTTTGACTTCCGACTAGGTCTAGTTCTTCTACGCGTATATGTACGACAAAAACGACTTGTTCCGCACTACTCAAACCTAGAGGTGTGTTCATGTACTACATGCAGCTCCATAGGGTGGATCAATCTATTGCGTGCAGCCCTTCATGGAGAATGGCCTGGGTAATGGTTGATCAAGATGGTATAAAAATCTTTATAAAATTTTTCTTTTTATAAAATGTAAATGATGATATAAAAAAGTCAGGAAAACCCGGGTTCTGCTCCTAACAATACGAAACTTCATGATCCTAAGAGTAAATGAAATTATTATAATCAAAAATTCGGGAACACTAATAGACGCATCCCAATTCATGCCAAAAGATAGGAAGGGTTGACCAAAACCTTCTGCAAAAAAAAGCCCGAAAACATCAATACCAGTTCAAGAGCTCGGAGATTAGAAATCAGCCTTACTATGCCCTCGCTACAAGCATAAATACGTACAACACTAACACGTCAAACAACCTGCCAATCTAACGGTATTTGACGAAAATAATTGGAGTTTTATTTGGGTTGGTTTTGACTCAATCATCTCGTTCTCAACACTGAAAAGCCCTACTTCCACGCTTTTCCTGATCAGCAAGTCCTATTAAGGTTTTTTTCCATATCAGCTTAAACTTACGAGTTAGTTAAGCTCCAAACTCACCGCAACAGTACTCCTAGTCGAACTTGAACACACTCGACTGTGCATCCAGTAATCAGCGCTCACAGAATCGATCGTTAACGAAGCCTATCACGCGTAATTAATCTGAATGCTCAGCACTATAAAGCTCATCAGGGCCAAGAACAGAACCCTGAGTGACAATTTTCCTTTTGCTTCTTTCGTTCAGAGCGTAGAGTAGGCTGCAGAAAGCCCTTCAGAATCAACATCACATATTCAGGAGCTCCGAAACAAATTTCTGGAACTTCAAAATATTTCTGAGGACCAAAGCATAAACCAGCATGAAAACCTGTATGCCCATAAAAAACTGGATATGCCATGCTGGACAGTACAGACCACTTCTCCTACTACATCGATGATAAAGGAACCTGCTCTACAGCTATATGCAGCTACTCTAGAACTGTACAGCGAAGGTTGCTCCTGAGGAGCATGAGCAGTGCTTTAGATTCCAATATTTATGCGGAAAATGTTTCGTATCGTGATATACTCTTGAACACATCTCCTAAAAAGATTCAAACTCAGCCTGCAAATCACCTGGAAGTATTATGGTGTTGGGCGGATTACACCTATCCGGCGCTGAACCGATCAGAATTTTGATTATCCTGATATCTCAAAAACGCGTTCTCTAAAGGGCATTTGATTTGATGGAAATATGTTCAACTGAATGTCCTCTTATTATACCTTGTATGTGATGACGTAAATCTGGCTTGCTTCTTACTTTGCAAGTAAGTTTTGCCACAATTCACATTCTCATTTTTTTATTTTTTTGTGGAAGGCTGTTCACGTCCTGAGAATGGGACTCCCAGATGCGCAATGTTTCTGGGCTGCCCACTAGACAGCCAGATAACCTAGTCTTGAACCATTTGACACATTACTTGGGACTAGGCCTCGTATTCTTACGCCAAGAGGTGCCTTCAGATTATGGGAATCTCTTCCCCAGTGGGAAGGAATGGAGAGAAAGGAAACGCTAGAAAAGAAATACGCAACGCAAAAAGATGCACTGAAAATATATAGCTGTTTTCAGTACACCTTTTTTCGTAGAATAACAGCCTGGAAGGGCAGTAACATGGGAATTTGCATTCAATATGCCAATAAATCCCGAGTTCCAATCGCAAAAATTCCGATATCTTGTCAAATCTTGAATTCGGAAAGGTTAGTGAATCTTTTGTGAAGTTTCATGAGATTCTTTTTTATGTTCAACTGAAGTTGCTTCACAATCTGTGAACAGGATAAAATCACAAGAAAACTTACAGAGCTACCCAGATCACTCTTCGTATTTCTGGCAACCTCACAGACGGAGAATTGGATCGTAGAGGCCCATCCATGTCGACTAAAAACTTCAACAAAAAGCTCCGGCTGAAACTGTCATCAACGAAAGGATAAAAGGAAAGCCAATCTCTTGCTCTGTACACACAAGTACTTAATTCTAATTATGTGTTCTTGGAATAGATTTTTTTGCTAAAACCTGGTGTATATTGAAAGACAGCCCAGAAGATTACAACATAAGACACTTGCGTCAAAGCCAGTAAAAACCCTTTTGGAAACATTCTTTGAAAATATTTTGACATTGAACCATTTTGTTCCTATAATTTTTTTCAACAAATCCTTAATTTTTTATTAATATTTCAGAATTCAAAGAAGCTTTTATGCTTTTCGATAAGGACGAAGATGGTACCATAACAATGGCAGAGTTAGGAGTTGTCATGCGATCTCTAGGGCAACGGCCCAGTGGTAAATTGTTTAATTAATTAATTCTAATTCAATCCTGATTAATCAAAATTCAATATTCATATTCCTTGCTAATATTTTTAGAAACGGAACTCCGAGACATGGTCAACGAAGTCGATCAGGATGGTAATGGTACCATTGAATTCAATGAGTTCTTGCAAATGATGTCGAAAAAAATGAAAGGAGCTGATGGCGAGGATGAATTGAAAGAGGCATTTAGGTTTGTAGCTCCTGGTTGAGTGGCGAATTTTTTTGTACCTTGAAAACATTGTTGTAGAGTATTCGATAAAAATAATGATGGACTAATATCATCATCGGAGCTACGCCATGTCATGACCAATTTGGGTGAAAAGCTGTCACAAGAGGAAGTCGACGATATGATTAAAGAAGCGGATCTTGATGGTGATGGTATGGTCAACTACAATGGTAAGTCTTTTCTTTCCAATTTCTCGACATTGATTCTAATTTTAGGAGTTTAGGAGGAGTTTAGATTTTGGAATGTTTTTTTCGGAAGTTATCTGTTTCTCTTCTTTCTTTCTTTGAAAGTTATTAATTGAAGCATATTCACCACAAGATATTTTTGTGAAGACTTACAGCGTACACTGCATCCTAGCAATAAGATTTCAATCACCAGGGGATAATACCTCAGCATACCCCAGTTAGGGAAACAAAATCAAAGGCAGGATAACTGCCAAACAAGAAGTGGTATACACCCGCTAGATAATCATGGACTGGTCTTCACTTATCTTTCGAGTTCGCGTTTCAGTTGTTCAATTGTTCTGATTTGTCCAGAGGATTTGTCCTTTGCCCAGAGATTTGAGGCCAGATTACGTGGATTATACGAAATGTATATCAACGTGCTCCTCTAGATCAAAGCACCTCTCCCCAAGAGTATCCGAGATTGCTATTCTTAACTGAACTGAACATCTCCATTCTCCGATTACCTAAAGAAATTATTTCTTTTTCTTGGAAGGGGCAACAACCTGTAGTACAGCGTGACCACATAAAACGTTAACACTACAAATTTCCGTTCTAATGAAAGCCACCCAAAATAAATGGAACTTTATATGGAATGGTAAATCCTTTTACGTAAAAACGCAAAACAAGCATAAAGCTACTTATACTGTTCCTATCTCTGTCTGAAAGAAGCTGGCCGAGAGTGTTACCACTTTTTGTACTGCCGCTCTGTCTATATAAAAAAGATGCATGCAAGTTGAGGAGGGGTAGGTTCCTCATCTCAAACAACTCAAAGCAAGAGACCGTAAATTGCTTATTTTATTCAAGAAAGAATGAAAACATGCGCCCCTCTTTCAGGAACAGGGCCCAACGGAATCCATATCCATTACACCTGTATCCGAGTCTGAATTTCAAAGAATCGATTATATATGCTGTCGTATTTTTCAATCAGTTATTTTTTCTTATCCTCTTTGTATGGAGATAGGCTAGGCGAGATAGGCGAGGCGTTATAGGTGAGGTTCCTCTCTATTCGGTTCGCGCCTTCATGTAGTGTCCTCTTTTTGAGCGCCCTGGAAGCATACATGTTGTTTGGAAAAATGGCGCGTTCTGTTCACGGTGCTTCCATGTACGCGGATTACATGTGTTTCTTTTTATGTTCTCGTTTATTCACGACATAAAGCGTTTAGCTGACAGGTCGTTGATTTCTTGCTTTGTAGTGGATGTCTTTTGCCGGCTTTGGAATGAACACGATTTTTGTCTCTCTACAGACAAAAGGGATATATCCCTTGGATAAAGAGGCTATGTAGATTTTCATCATGATCTCTATTACTTTCATGAGCATAATTGGATACGCTTTGTAGATTCCTAGTGATTCGTATAGTTCGAAGGTAAAAGTGGTCCACAGGACCTTTTTACGTTTCCCATTTCCTCTCACGTTTTCCTTTCACGCTAGTTTTTTCAATCTCTTCATTCGTTTCTGCGGGACTATCTTCGCTGTTTGCTGTCTACATCAGGCATTTTTGTGTTCTAACTATGTCAACTTTTGCGCGAACGAAATAACATTTGCTGGAAGCGCTACTTCTTCCTTCAACTTGAAAAAAAATGCAGCTCTAGGACATCGACTGCTAGGCGAAACGAATGGAGAGCATACGACACCGTACAATGATTGCGATGCGTCGTTGCGAAGCGAGAAATATTCGGAAAATTGAAAATTCTCGCAACGAGGTGCGTTGAAGGCCCAGATACAATACTGCGTGACGGCGATGCGATTTTCGCTCATCGGCGCGCAACGCATTCTAGGCCGAAATACAATAGTGTGAGACAGCGATGCGACAGCGCGACGAAAGTCTCGCAGCAAATTTCAACCCGTTTTCGTAACATGCATTTGTATACGACATCGTACAATGATTGCGATGCATCAATGCGAGGCAAAAAATATTCGGAAAATCAAAAATTCCTCAGAACGAGGTGCGTTGACGTTTATCGGATGCTACATGGCGCTCAAATGAAATTTTTTATTAAATTAAATGAAATTCAGACGCCTTAATTACATTTTTAAGTACTAGGGTTATTCTGAATGAATTTTGAATGAAAATTTTGTACATCCTTGTTCAAACTATTATTTGCCAAACATAGGAAAATTCCAAATTCAAAACTTTTCAAATATCAAAAATTATTGCAAGCAAATTTCAATTAAAACGTCACCAATTTGACATTTGTCATATGAACATTATTCTTCCTCGCATCGCGTGCATTGTAAATTGAATGCTTTGCGCCGCGACGCGAGAGAAACGCATCGCCATCACGCAGTATTGCATCTGGGCCTTTACTGGACCAAGATTCATACCAACTCAAAACGAGCTTGCTGAAAGCTTTGCAGTGAGTCAACAAGAGATGTCAAATCGTCTCAAGGCCAGGAAAATTGTGCAAAAAGCACATTGAGCTCCGCATGAACTCCAACCAATTGACGTCGAACGTCGTTTTTTCGCGTGCGCAAAACTGCTACAATGGCAAAGCGGAAGGGATTTTGTATCGAATAGAAACGGGAGATGAAAACTGGATCCACTACAACAATCTAAAGCGCAGAATAAAGTGGGATTAACTCGGCCATGCACCAACTTCAACGACGAAACCGAGTATTCAGGGCAAGAAGATAATGCTGTGCATCTGGCAGGATCAAGTAAGAGTGATCTACTATGAGCTACTCCAGCTAAACGAAACTATCACTGCGGAATCTTTTCAACAATAATTGATGCAATTGTTCTGAATTGCGCAAATTTTACAAGGTAGTAGAAAAGAGACGGGATATATTTTGAATGATAAACATTGCACCAGCTTTTCTCAATAAAATTTCAAAATAAAAAAAAACCTTAAGACTTATTTCTACACCTAATACAGGGTGGGCCATCTAACGTTTTAAATTTGAACTATTTATATTTCGACATTGGTAACGTCAGATACCTTCCGGAAAGTGACAGATATTCAGTAAAAAGTATAAAATTTACGAAATGGGTCGCTATTTACTAGAAGAAAACTAGGAAATATTGAAAACTTTTTTTCCAAAGTGGTGAGTCTTCAACCCAAACTGTGAGAAATTTGGCAAAAAAAATGGACAGACGAAAAGTGCCACCAGTTCAATTTGTGCAACAATTTGTCAAGCGTGTGCATAAAACTGGCTCGTTGGTGGATAAACCAAAACGTCAGCGTGCGTTCAACCGAAAATATTGCGACTGTGGCTGGAAGTGTTAGTGAGAATCCACCCACCTCAACTCGCCGTCAATCACAAGAATTGAACATTCCACGAACAACGAATTTTGCAACAAGACCTCGCTATAAAGCCATATAAAGTTCAGTTGGTGCAGCAGCTGTAGCCACTTGACCATCCGAGCCGTCTACAGTTCGCAGATTGGGCCGAAGATCGTTTGACCGAGGATGGTCAATTTAACGAAAAATCATCTTTTCGGACGAGGCTCATTTTCACCTCGGTGGTTACGTTAACAAGCGCAATTGTCGCATTTAGGGCACAGAAATCCCGTACCTAATTGTCGAGAAGCCAATGCACCCAGCACGAGTCACTGTATGGTGCGGATTTTGGTCTGGTGGAATCATCGGCCCATTTTTGTACGAAAATGAAGGAGCCGCCGTAACGATCAATGGTGAGCGATATCGCGCAATGTTATCCGAAGTTATCTTCAAGCAAATTGAAGAGGAAGACTTGGACAAAATTTTGTTCCAGCAGGACGGCGCTTCGTGCCATACAGCAAACGCTACACTCAATCTTTTGCGCCCTTTCTTCGAAAATCGCACAATCAGTAGTAGAGGTGATGTGAATTGGCCTCCCAGGAGCTGCGATTTAACGCCGTTGGACTATTTTCTTTGCCGAGCTGTTAAAGATAAATGTAACGCCAACCATCCAAAAACAATTCAAGATCTAAAGTACGAGATTCAAGCTGCTGTTGCTGCCATAAGGCCTGAAACCATCGAGAAAGTACTACAAAATTGGGTAGATTGGATGAGCTACTGTAAACTCAGCCGTGGTGGTCATTTGTCCGAAATTGTTTTCCACAAATAAATTTCATAAAATAACCTTTCAAATAAATGTCCAACCTTTGAAAAATATCAAGCCGTTTTTTTATGGACTTTTTAAATTTAAAATTTTATATGGCCCACCCTGTACATTCGCATGAAATGTGAAAGAAGAACTTGGCGTCACAACTATCGAGCCACAAATTTCTTTTATTTTGGTCAAATTTCCACGAAACGATCTTTAAGAAACATAATGGTTTCCTCATCCCATTTCGGAGTCTTTTGTGTGAAAAAATGTCATCATTATTATCATTATCAACTTTATTGGTAAAAAATCAGTTTTATTTTGAATTATTAATTTTTATTAATTTAAACTTAAGAGCACTTTAACGTGTGTAAATACAACATACTATAGAGCAAGCTTTTCTTTTCCTCTTCTTCCAGAATTTGTGATGATCCTGACTGCGAAAAACTAGTGCAAAATTTGTAATCGTCGAGGCAGAAAAAAAGCTGAAAAACAAATTGGCAAATCGAGAGATCATTCAAACAAAGGACATTAAGGACAAAAGTTACACTGAAATGCAAACGAAAATATTGCTAATGGATTGCTAAAAGACTAACGAATCAACTTGTTTGTTGCCAAACCCGTGGACCAGCGAAAATCCGTCAATGGAAAAAGAAAATCAAGTACTCGGCGATTATATACACACACAATTAAAAATATCCTCAAAAACAGACGAACATACACAACCACAGAATGAACACAAAAATTCAACAAATCACAGCCCAAGAAAAAACGTGAAAATAACGAAAATGTTAACAGCAGACTGTAAGGTTTAAATAAAACCTACAGCCATATCTAATATATGTATGTTTGATAGCGAATTTCGTAGTAAATGAATTGTTGTATATTTGCTAGAACAGAACTTAAAAAAGAGGAAAAATAATTTCAAAAAATATAACAAAAATATTAGTTACAACAAATAAACAGACAGAAACAATACAAACTTTAGCTAAATGGGGGGGAAAAATAAATCAAAATTAATAAATTTATGAAACTTATAAACATGAACAACTCCAACAACAATGAATTTATAACGGTATACACATACATTATGATAAATTAATCGAGTTCAACGCATAAGTTTAAATGAAACGTGCATATACATATTAAACATATAAAATAAGAAGAATAAATGAATACTAATGAAAATAAAAATATAGTCTAAACAGAACGGTAGGTTAATAAAAATTATAAACAAGTGAAAGTTAACTTGATTTCGTAACGGTTAACGTTATCAAAGTTTTTAAATTACAATTTTTTGACCACTTTTCAAAATGAAACCAAAAAGACGTTGGTCGTTAGTCATTTCGGTATAAACATTAAAAATTATTACAAAGTTGGTTAAGGGAACCTTTAAAATTACTTTTGATTTCCGAGATTTTATTGTTTAACTTTAAAAATTTTGTTTATTATTTGATATTATTCCTTAATCCTATTTATTAGACCGACATTAACACTTTTAAAACAATATCAGATGAGTTTTAAGAAAATAATGAAAGTATTACGCTAACCATGAAACAAAATATATTCGATGTTCAGAATTTTATTTAAATTTATGGTTTTGAAACGATATTAAATTTTAAAAGGATAATGATGTATTGATTTATGTTGATTCATGTAAAAATTTTAAAATTTTGGGTTTTTTTGGCTCGGTTTGGTTTATGCTGGAGCGAACAGCTACGGAAACAACCATTACTACTACCACTGTTCCTAATACCCCTTCTTCTAGAACGACCACTACTCTCGCTACCTCTTTTTGGACACCTACCACTACTTAATCCAAGGCTACCTTTCCTACAAAAAACCACCAAAACTACTATTAATACTTGGTAGTGTTACTGCCACCCTTACTATAACTCCTACTATTGCTCCTACTTCTACTACAACTCCTTTCAATTCTGAAATACTACAACTGAAATATACGAATACTACTGCTACCAATAATACTGGAATAACTACTACTAATACTGCTACAAATACTACTACTACTATTACTACTACTACTTCTACTACTACTACTACTACTACTACTACTACTACTACTACTACTACTACTACTACTACTACCACCGCCACTACTTGTTTTCCTTTTTGCGGAAATGGCCGTTGTGTGTGAGACATGCTCCCACTATATGCTTCCCCCATAGCTCACTAGAGACTAAGGCCCACTCTGTGGCCGCTTGCGGATTACTTCAGGACGGAGTCCTTGTTATAGACCCACTAACATCAGCGTTTATATACAGTTTTCAGTAACAAATTAGACAGACCCATTCTCGTCTCCGTTCAGGAACGAAGCAGAAAATGCGTCTACCATCGAAGCTGATCTATGGTGAAAATAATTGGACTCCTTTTGATGTTCTCAATCAAAAAATGTGTGGAATACAGACTTGTCGAAAACGACAAAAAGTTGTTCAAAATGTCCAAGTATTCCGATCTATGAAGATATTTACAAAAATATCCGCACACGTATGGAATTAATAAAGGCAGGGATCTAGCTTTCTTTCTCGCAGATCGCTGTTTCACAAAGCACAATGAAGCAACGCATCAAACAACAACGATCGCTTCTGGACCAACATTGCTATCACTTTAATATTTCCCATGCACGTTTTTAACACCAGTTATGAATCTATCTTTCGCAATAATATTAACAAACAATTCTTTTCGTTCACTCACAAAGTAGTCGTTTGAAACCAAACCTTCACCACAAGCACTATGTCCTTCAAGAAAATGCAATCGCTGAAACCAATCCTCAATGACAAACGCATACAAGACACACCCAACATCTCAGCTTAGGTGAATGGGATTCATGTGGATTCAATTCCTCTACTGGTACTACATAAGCTAAGATGGAGTTTTCGTCATCATAGCGCTACGATTGCTCTTGGGCCGTTGCGTTCCACATCTTTCGATATGGAGCGACTCATCTTCTGCTACCACGAACTTCAAAATCAAATGAAGACGAAAGATGCAGGTCGTAACTTTGATGACACTTCCCCACTCTTTGGGTCTGACTTGAGTCGCTAATATTAGTGAGAATGACTAGTGCCACCCTGGTTCCATCCTTTGATTTATTTTTTTTTTTTTTTTGAATTGTTGACTTTGAGTTACGTGGCTATCGATGCTCACCTCTAATGACAAGGTTTTTCGGCGGCCTCTTGCCAAAACATCCTCGCTGTTTGTCCTGCTAGATCAACATCTAATATTCTCTACCCATGGCTGAACTATATGCGCCGCCTCACCAGCCAACAATATAATATTTTCCAGATTTTAAACTGGCGCAAATATACCACCAACTTTCTTTAAAAGTTTGAGCACGAGCGCGAGACAAATATACCACAAACTTCCTTGAAATGTTTGAAATCAAGCGCAAAGGTTAGGGTAAGGACATAAAGCTCCTAAAAATGGGCTCAAAGATCCATCCGAATGGAAACTCAGTCGAACTCTGAATAATTTCGTCATCAGGAGTTTGCCTTCTTCCAGAAAAATCCCACCCTAATACAGTCATGCCATATCATCGCAACGTATGCAGGATTTCCTAGATGATTTTTTACAACTTTCCAAGTAGAAATGGCTGAATTGAAAGCATATGCGACAGCAAATATAATTAGAGTTAGTGTCAGCTTTCGAAATGTCTAAACATGTTTGACAGCACCAGTTGTCAAACGTGAGTTATTGGTTGGATAAACTCCAATGATTTCCAACTGTCCTTAGACGCCGATCAAATATTGCTCGCTCCAGAACTGTGCCACGTCTAGACAGATTGTGTGAATTGGACAATATGGTGGTTGGATGTCTGGTTAAAGAACCTCAGCATTAGCTACAACTTACCTCAAATTTTGGAATTTTTTTGTCATATCATGCCGGGACATAATATCCTTTCTAAGCCAACAGAATATTTTAAAAGTACGGTGTCTGTAATCGGCAAAACAAGATCTATCCTTTCCAGGTGGTGAGAATATGCTATTTGGTCTATCCTTCCGAGGACCATGATAATCTGACTTGAGATAACCTAATTCTGTTTAAAAAGGGTATGACCATAATGTATGGCTTGAACTTCAGGGCTCGAAACTAGTTTCATCCAAAATTTATTGAAGCATAAAAACCAGAATCAGTCTCTGTCTACTCATTGGTATACATCGGGATTTCGTGAAAATGGAGCCGGTTTATGCGTCGTTACTTTCTTTTCCTGTCATTTAGACTACGAGTACGACGAACAGAGGTATTACTACACAAGCCACCTGGTTTTCTATTCACTAGCGATGCCAAAGACTGTTTCATACAGATTGTCAACCTTCCGCACATCTATTCAATTGACTCTATGAGTCTTTGTCTCTATCCATAGGAAGCAAAGCAGAAGTTTATTTCGACCCAAATATTGTGGTCTTCTTTAACGGCAGTTTTTTCTTTTGGGTTGGTAGTGGTTCGGTTTTTTTTTTTTATTTCTAGGCATGCCCATACCCGGATCAGATGTTCGCAGACCTTACATATTAAAGCCATACCCACCTTTATCCCAAAGACACTGATGGACCTAATATTCCAGCGATAGTACAATGTTTAAGGTTTAGTTTGACGGACCTAATGTTCGTTTGACCGCCACTCTCTTCAGCACTGGACATCTAATACTGGCTGGGAAATTTTTGATGTCAGTTTTGATTGTCAACGCTCAGAAGAAGTACTTTGTTTTTGTGGATCTAAAGAACTTTTTAAATTATTGTGCAAACTGATTTTTCTTCGTTATAATATCGTTTATTATTGGTCTCAACTCAGAGCCTATGCGTTGGCTAACAAATTTATCACAAATTTCTAACAAATTTGTCTGAACTTCGGGGAGGCAAGATATGGAGCTGTGTTACATTGTAATAGGGCAATAGGCTCTTGTTAAAATCATTGAGGTCAAAATTTTCTGTCTCCACTAAACCGATCTTCTTTTCCTCTAATTTCATTTATTCCATTTGTTGAAATCTTGCTAGAGTATCAACTTAGATCTGTCACTTCTTGTAAGTATGAATAATTTTTTTTCGATTTTTGAAAACTTTTGAATGCCAAGATTTGCTTCTTTCTTGGTGAAGATTTTATGTCCAGAGTATCGGTAGAAGGCACAAAACAACTGGACTACTGACCAAGGGTTTCTCTTGTCTATCAAAGCGGATGGTTCTCATTTCTTCATTCTTTGTGTTCTTCATTTCTTCAGAATAAACATTCTTGCTCCTTCTCCCCCTCGTGAACCGCTTTGCCAGGAGGAAAAATGAATACAGGATTCCTGGAGAATCGGCCAGTGTCAGCAGGAATGGAACTTCTAGTTTGAACCGACTGCTTGATCTGAACATGAACTTTGAACAATCTTTAGGAATTTAACCACCACATTCACAACAGCTCGCTCTGTTTGGAAATCATACCTCCTTAGAGCATGGTCCTAAGTATGATAGGAAAAGTGTGGGTGAAAAGGATGAGTAACCGGATGTAAGAACTAATCGTGCTAACGGTAAATAGGAGGAGTAATTGTGCTAACGGTAACTTGGGATTGCTCTTCTTCTTGCTAATCAGTTCAAGTTTTTATAGTATTTTATAGCTCAGTGAAACCTGCAGGTAGTTCCCTTCAACTCAAGCAAACAGGTTACTTGTGATATCTGGACACGGAAACGGTCAGTTTCTGGAGCCTCTTTCAACTTTATAGAACTAACTGCTACTCCCAGTGCTTTCCTCGTGAAGAGTTGACCATCATCTACCGTTTTTAATCTAAAGAGGTTCCATGAGAAATGGATAATTCTCTTTTCACGTGATCAATAATATTATGCCAGCAGCAAGTCTTGCTTCAGTTGATTGACCTCAAAAATATTTTGTTGACGATCTATAAACTTCCATTGTACTACATGCCTCTCCCTGGCATCATTCCTGGCGTACACCTTCTTGCCGGTACTGCGGCGACGCTGCAGCAACGGTGACGCAGCCCTTATTATTTTATAGTTATAATTGCCCATCAAATTACGCAAGGATTGCCATGCCTGAGTCCCTCAGGTGGTAGAGAAGACTTTGATAAAGTTTTACAGGTGGTGCTAACCATGGGTTTTACTTGAGACCTCGCTGTGAACTTTACTTTATCACCACATAGTTCTCCGCATTTCTCCACAACTATGCTGGGTGGATCATAACACTTCTGCTGTCCTACGCATCTTCGTTTGCCGTTTTTGAATTTTGTTGCAAGATAACTTTAATTGAGTTCAGATGTGTTACATCTGTTCCATTTGCTAGGATTTGATCGCATCAGATGTCGGCGTAACCTGTCTTCCGGCCTACATTTACATTTCCTGATTTCTACTTGATTCTAGTCGATTTCATGGATGTTTCGGTGTCCCGACCAAATTTGTAGAGACGGAGAATAGAACATTGGTTTTCCTGATTTTGTATAGTAAATACTCCCCTGGGGCCCGATTTCCCACCATTGTCCGCAACACTTATGTTTTGTGCTTCCCCTGTCTCCCTGAGAACACAGACTAGAACGCTGACATGACTTCGGGCTAGCCTTTTTTTCCTCGCCAGATGGCACCTTCCGTTTCAGGAATCATTTTTTTCATCGAAAGGAGCGGAAAGAGTATCGGTTCCTGTAAAAGCTAAGAAGCGTAGCCCTCTGCGTCAACCAGTGGTACAAGAAGATTTTGTTCTTGAAAAAACCAATTGAGTGTAATGGGGCAGTTCCATTTGTCTATTGATGATATCGCCACATCCACCAGACTTTCCCGAGAGATCACGCAAAGGAGAGAGGGCTCTTTTAACCACCACCTACATGAAAACGTTTTAAAAGGCGTCTTTTACACTTGCCGGATAGATCAAGCAATCTGTTGCTTGCACCTTTTCCATCGTGTGCCGGTAAGACAGGAAATCTCCATGCCTACTGAACTGATGAGTTAAGAAGTAATTGGTATTACCGTGTCCTCAACTAAGCCAAGGACTAAAGTCGCCAATGAGTCACACCGTCAACGTACACAGTGCCTCATGCTCCAAGGAGCCCTACCGCAGTACCTTATGTTCACAGGGTTCCTACTGCAAAACAGTAACCCGAGGCATCTTCACACTTACGATAGCCACCCTCTCCTGTTCATCCCTCGGAAGAGGGTGCTCTCTTGCTGGGAGAGCGAGAGGTGCCGCCGCCCCCCCCCCCCTAATAAAAACCATGACCACTCGTCCTCGATAGCTTTATTTTATTGTTTATTCTCAGCATATCTTCGGGGCAAAGAATTTCACTGCCTGTACATTGTGGGCGTTGTTCATAGAGGTGTTGATTACCCAAGGTAGCATTTTAGAGTAAGATCAGATAATGTCCTTATCCCCTTGCCTTCAAAGACACAGTAGCATAAAAAGCCCAATAAAATCATTTTTAAGACTTTGGATAAAACAGGCAGTGTTTCTTAGGTTATGATTACGCCATCGTTGACAAATTCTAGAAAAACTGGTAAGATTCATTTGGTAATGTTCCAAATTAAATCTTCGTTATACTTTTGACAAAGGCTATGATATATATCATCTTGAACATATCTGCAGACAATCTTCGGTCTGAGTCATGCGTGCTTTTTGGGCCTTTTCCTATTTTTCTATTTTTTTTTATCTCAACTTTAAGAGGACATTTCAGTGGATCGTGAACAAAGTCATACTACTCCACTGAAAATGCCCCACCTGAAATTTCTACGACACTTTCAAAAGCCTATCATTGAGATCCCTAAAAGATTTAATGGCAGTATTCCGTTAAAGTCAATTGTTTGCATCCCTGCTCAACAGAAGTGTACCAAACTGAAGACAAAACATTTTTCTTATAATAATTGACAAATAAATGTTTAAAGTAATTTGTATTCATTCAATGTTTTATTTATATTGAGACTATGACTTAAAAATGTGTATATTTGTAAAAAATGAGTATCTACATAAGTAAAAAAATGGAGGAACATATTCAGAAAATTTTCCATCTCAATTTATGACATATGTTCATCTTTCTAGCAATTTATGGACCCTATCAAAAAAACTATAGATAAATTGGAACCATAGAAAAAATCAAGCCAATTTTGGATACTCTTTCCTGTAAAGAGTAGAAGTTAGTAAAGGGTTTAAAGAGTAAAGATTTCCAGTGAGCTATCTGCATCGATCTTAACATATTGAAATCCTACAAAGCGACAAAGTCTAATCCATAAGGCAGGTAATGTGGAACACGCTCTTCCATACTATCCAAACAGTTTCGACCGGTTTGCAAATATGTGTCTGGACGGAAAACTACATATTCTGAACATTTTCAACCTAGAGCTCTCTTGCCAAGAATCAATTGTTATGTATGCAGATCCTTACGATTGCCTAAACTGATTTGAAGAGATTAGAGTGGAACACACCTTTCTGATCCAACAAAATAGAAATAATTATCTTAACGCAATGGATATTTCGTTTCGTTCGCGTTTGATTATACTGGTTGCTTATGATTCGTCCGGCCTTTTCATGTTTTGCACCGAACCAACATTTATCACCAGTAGCAACCCGATAAACAAAGGACTTCGCTTTATAGCGGTCAATCAAAATTTCAGACATACAAAGTCACCTTTCGACTTGTCACTTCACGCGACTTTTGTATCAAGCTCAACGATAATAGAAGTCTTTTTTAAACAATTAGTACTTATTAGTTCCTATCTCCTCACCATCAACCCTTCTCAGGGTGCGTTTTTGCCCAGATATCAAAATCAACAAATGTTACACAAGCCACCACTAAAACCTTTTTGTGTTTGTGAAAACTTTTAGCGATAATTTTTTTTTGATCAAAGAACAAAAACAATGATTCCCGATAATGTTATTTTGTCGGAAGGCAATTCGGCATTTTCGACGTGAAAAAACATACTTTGAACACTGTCAGCAAAAGACTAATGCCGTTTCTAAAGATAATTTGACAGTACTTTGAGTTTTTGCTGAAAATAGTATGGCCAGATGCGAAAAAGTACTACTCATGTCATCTAGCAACAAACAAACATTTTTAAGTCATAATTGCAATCTGAATTTTTACTCTTAACCAACAACTTTCGTACATTTATAAAATTTTGTCTTAACTTGACTTAAGAAACAATATTTTTTTTAATCAAATAAATTGTTCCATATTGGTCTTCCTGTTTTAAATTAATATTAGTACAACAAGAAACCGTCTAGATAACTCAAATTTAGTATTATTAGTTCCATTTAATGTATATAACATGAAGAGAGCATATTTTAGATTCCACAGACTATATTTTGAATATTTACAAACAGTATCTATATCTATTTTCGGTAACAAATTTCAGCAGATTAAAATTGAAACTTATATCACATCAGATCAACAAATTATTTTGTATTTGAATTACTCTTAAATCAATAAATAATGTTATTTGGCAGTATTTTGCACGAAAAGGAAACACAAAATTATAGAAACATATATACCAAGAATATTTTGTGGGAATGTCGTTTGAAACAGTATAAAGTTATATTTTCTATAAAAATTATTTATAGAGTCCAACAGGAAAAATTGATTGCTGTAACAAAAAGCAACAAAACGGATCCTTCATACTAAAGGACCCATTTTGTCTATTTTGAAACGTAAATAGAGCTAGCATGGATGAACATTGTTTCTAACCTATAAACTTTTAAACTATTTTTAATCCTTATTTTCCATTAAACTAGATCTACTAACTATAAAATAATATTTTCGCGAAATTCTAGCATATCGAAACTTATTTAAGGATCTATTTATAACGTCAGTAGACTTAACAAATTTTTTAAGGGCCTACGAACGTTTAAATGTTGAAACAAGGAAAACAACTTAATTGTATCCTTTCGTATGAATTTGTGTTTTATTACCGCTACGCTGAATTTCTTTAGTGCGCTATACAAAATTATTTCTAGCCATAAATGCAAATTTTCCATAAAAGGTTGAATCAAATCAAAATTCAATAAAATTAACTAAATAAAAATATCTTCACACGAAGTATTTCGCATACTACAGAAAAACTACAGCTACTAATTCGAGTGTATTCGTGCTATTAGAAGAATTGATTGATGTTGTTACGTATGTAAAGTGTCTAGCGCATATGAGGCGAAATAAAAAGGATACAAGCTACTATTCAAAGGGAATTTTTAAACTTAGAGTAAATATAAAAGGGATAACACGGGATTATCAGGAGATAAAACTTTATCGATATCTATCAATGTTAGCTAAATACTGAGAAACGAGCAAGGAATAGGGGATTAATAATTTTCACATAGTGTTGTAAGTTTGCAAGCAAAGGGCGCAAAATGTTCGAATATACATTCATACTTGAATACATATGCAAAACAAAAAACAACTATAGTAAAATTCTTACGAGCTAGCGCATTAACAACCAAAGAAATAAATAAAATTTACACAAAACATATTATCATGTGAATGGATATTGTAATTGAATGAACATTATATAACTCAAATATATAGCAATCAAAAATATTTATCTATACCATTTTTATAATGGGAAGTAAAGAAAATGTGCTGCGTTTTATTTCTAAAAGTTAAGGTCTGTTGAACTATTTCTGCGAGCCATATACTACCTTGCGAAAGAATTTTCACGCGGGACCTTGCGTGCGTGTAGCAATTTCGTAGAAAATAATTTCCGACCTGGGTATCCTCCACATCTTCGAACTCAAATCAATCACATGGCATCTCAAAAGAAGGCAAAAGAAGGATTCCACAATGAAGTGCAAACAACCGAAAAAAGGAGAAAGGCTTTCTATACTGATAAATGTGGATATTTTCAATGCCGCAGGAAAAAGGACTCTGTTTATTTGGCAAACAACATACTACTGTGTCCAAAAAATAAGGTGACATTTGAATTTAAACTGCGCGCGTCGAAGGATTTGGAGAATTATTTTTTTAGGTTGGTTGTACTGTCAGTGACATTTATGTCAAATTTACATGTCAAAATATTCATTAGTGTTTGAGATACGCGTCGTTTGTGAGCTGCTAAAAGTGAGTTTTTCGTTTTTTGCGATATCGAGGATTGATTTTTGAGGATGGTGCAGAAAGCCTTTGGTAATGAGGTTATGTCTAAAAAAAAATGTTTACAAGTGGTATAGTGAGTTACAAGCTGGCCGTGAACGTGTCGAAGAGCGTCCTGGGCGACCATCAACCTCAACCGACGAAGCTCACGTCCAACAAATCAAAGATTTGGTGTTGAAAAACCGTCGATTAACGATTAGAGACCTTGCTGATGAGGTTGGCATATCGAAAGGCTCGGTAAATACCATTTTAAAGGATATTTTGGACCTCGAGCGCGTCAAATCTTGACTGGTACCGAAAACATTGAATTTTTTGGAAAAAAGGCGTCGCGTTGAAGTGTGTGAAACGATGCTTTCTGACTATCAGGACAAGATGGAACGCATTATCACTGAAAACGAGACTTGGATCTATGCTTACGACCCCAAAACAACCGATCAATCGAGCGAATATCGTACCAAAGGGCAGCCGAAACCAAAAAAATCGCGCCAAAGTCGCTCAAAAAGCCAGGTCATGTTGACTGTTTTCTTCGATTATAGTGGTGTTGTCCATTATGAATTCGTTTCGCCAGGCCAAACAGTCAACAAGGAATATTATTCGAACGTTATGCGTTGTTTGCGTAACGCTATCCGCCTAAAAAGGCCGGACTTGTGGAAAGACAATTCTTGGTTTTTACACCACGATAATGCAGCATCCCATACTGCACTCGTAATTCGTCATCATTTCGCCAAAAACTCAACCCATATCGTTCCGAAACCTCCGTATTCACCTGACCTGGCGCCGTGCGACTTCTGGATGTTCAGCAAGCTCAAAAGACCGCTCCGGGGACACCGTTTTGATATGATAGAGGAGATTCAAGCTGCAGCGAAGACAGAACTGAAGGCCATCCCGGAAAGTGACTACAATCAGTGTTTCGAAGAATGGAAAATCCGTTGGCATAAGTGCATTGCATCGGGAGGGGATTACTTTGAAGGGGATGAAATTAACTTGGAAGAATAAATAAAGAATTTTCAAAATAAATACAATGTCACCTTATGTTTTTGACACAGTAGTATACTACACTACTACTGAATCCTTTTCTTCCTTTTTCTTTTATGCTCAAACTCAACATGGCATTCGCTATAGCTACCGGGAGCTACCAGCGGCGACCTTAGGGGTGGCGAACAGGGTGATCGCCCGGGGCTTCGCTCTTGCAGGGGCCTCGCGCAACAACCCAAGCAAATTTTAAAAAATATAGATATTTTTAACTATACTTTTTTTCTTTGAAACTATTGATTTTGGTCCTTAATTACTTATTAAGGTTATAATATAAGTACTTTTCTTAACATCTCACAATTTGGCCCTGAGGGATCATAGGGAGAAGTTCCCATCAGACTCAAATTCGAGTTAGACAAGCGGCAACTTTATGGATAAAGTAAAGTTAATAGCCCAATTCCGTCCCAGGCGGAGACTTCACCTAAAACAAGTCAAGGCTAAGACCATTAATGACCACTATATTGGAAAAAGTATTCAAAATGAGCTCATACATACATACGTGAAGACTCAAATTGTGGAGAATATAATAAATATTACTCGATTATTCTTGATTGCACTCGCGACGTTTCTTGAGTTGAGCAGCTTTCAATTCTTATAAGATTTTTTAATACAAATACAGCTGAATTGAGGAATTGGTTTCATAGCCGTCGAAAAAACCACAGCTGAGAGCTTGAAGAATTATATTATCACAGAATTAGAACAGATAGGTAAAGCATCGCAAAACTGTAGAGGCCAAGGATATGATAATGGTGTCAATATGCGTGATGAAAAAAGTAGTATTCAAAAACGTATTCTTAAAATTAATCCACTTGCTTATTTTTAACCATGTGGGAGTCATTGCTGGAATCTCATCCTAGGAACTGTAGCATCGTCTTGTGTCGAAGCAAAATCTTTTTGGTTTGCTAAAAAGGTTGTACACTCTGGTTGCCGATTCAAGTCAGAGGTGAGCTACTTTAAATGCTCATGAAAAATCGTTATTTCTAAAACCACTTTCTAGTACTAGTTGGGAGTGCAAGGTAGTATTGGTGAAGGCCGCTCAATACCAACCAATCGATATATGTGTTGCTTTAAAGGATTTAGCAGAACATACAACAGATTGTCATTCGGGCAGCGAATGTCTTCTGAAAATGAAAATGCAAATAACTACCTACGAATTTGTAGTTTCACTTGTCATATGGTATGACATTCTCCCAAAAATAAATGTTAAAGGTAGAATGTGGCAAAGCGAAAACACGCACTTAGATGTGGCTATACAACACCTAAATGCATTCTCAAATTAGCTCGATAATTATCGCAAAAATGGTTTTCAGTCATCCCTTGTAACAGCGAGAGAAATAGCCGACGAAATGATATTGACAGATAGTTCAAAGAAGTCAGAAGACGACGTAAAAAAAAAAGGCATTTTAATTATGAAGCGGAAGCTCAGGAATTGAATGCGAAAGAAATTTTCAAAATATACTATTTATATGTCATTGTCGACAATGTGCGCGCAGGCTACCATCCTACGTTTGAGGTCCTTAAACATCATGAGAGCATATTTGGTTTCATGTTTATATATATATAATAATTCTTTATTGATATGCCTTATTTACAGAGTTCTAACTGTTAAATGCTTATATTTAGAGATTTGAAGGAGACTTCATTACAACTATTCTAACATAAATTTTTTACAAGTTCATGATAATTTAACTTTAAAAGTGCTAGTATCTATTTCGAGAGGAAAATTGACAAAAACCCCCACTAGGCTTACATCTAACTTATAACTAACTTTATCTTATTGTAATTATGACCTAAAATATAAACTAAAATATAAACTAATTATTCTAAGCAGATCCATGGTTGAGGACACTTATTCTTGGCTTTTAAATATCTCTAAGAGATTGGATGAGGGGATTCGGGGAGTAAACGGCTTTTTTGAGGAGGTTAGCTCTACGTGATTCCGCGAGTTTACTGATAGGGGTAATATTGGCTATTTGGTGTAATAATCTAGAGGAGTAATAGTAAGGTTTGTTTAGTGCCATTTTCAAGTAACGGTTTTGGGTGACTTGAAGCTTAGCTTTGAGATATTTAGCGCATTGGAACCAAGTGGGAGCTCCGTAGGTAATTATAGGTTGTATGCTCATTTTAAGGATGAGGATTTTATTGCGCAAACTCATATGCGACTTTCGATTGAGCAATGGATATAGGGACAGAACCGACTTGAATGCCTTAGAACTGATGTGCTCAGTGTGGTTTTTAAATGTGAGTTTCCGTTCTAGTTTTAGACCCAAATAGGTCAATTCTTCAGACCAGGGAATCATTTGGCCTAAAAAGTTGATGGGTCTGTTTGGCAGCATGGTGGGCTTGCGTTTTCTGCTGAAATATATTGCTGCGGTCTTGCTGACATTTATTTTGATTTTCCACCTGTAGAAGAATTGATAGATTTTTTCTAGCATTTCTTCTAGGTTGGAGATTATCTGGTTAGGATTATTTCCAGTGGTGACAGACAAATGTCGTCCGTAAAAGCCGCTAATTGACAATTATGGCTCACAAAAATGTCAGACGTATATATATTGTAAAGTATCGGACTCAGGCATGAGCCTTGTGGAACAACAGCAGGGGCAGTTTTGGGAGCGGATGTTGCACCTCGGACTTTCACGTGGTATGTTCTGTCACTCGTGAAGGATGCGATTAGTTTCAGCAGGTAAGGAGGGGTACTACACGCTTTGAGTTTGGTAATTAGGCCATTATGCCAGACGGTATCAAACGCCTTCTCAATGTCAATGGTCAGTAGGCCAACCGACTATTTCCCAGTTAGTGCTGCTTTTATGTCTTTGGAGACACGTAGCAGTTGGTGTTCTGTGGAGTATCCATGCCTGAAGCCAAACTGGTGTAGTGACTACCGACCTGAAGATGGTGCCACCATCTTTTCCCGCAGTCGGAAGTTCGGCGGACAGGTCGAAAGTCAGCTGACCTACGACCTGGCGACCACTTCAGGTCAGAAGGGAGTGATGGCATTTCCGGAACGGGAGTTGCGAGAGGACCGCGAGAAGAGACCCACGCGGGTGGAAAAGAAAAAAAAAGTGATCTCGTGGAAAATCACTCGACGTAATTTTATTTCCAAACGTGAACGTATCTGGACAATTTGGTGTGTCTTTCGCGCGCGATTACCTGTTGGAAAGTAGAAAAGCGGTTTCAAATCGATTTATGGGTCGGTCGTAGAATGTACGGTAGATATACGAAATCGTCGCTGATTTCAATGCAACCGCAATTCTCGTTTTCTTCGAAAAAAAAAACTAACATGTCGAATGCAATGGATATTTTCGTTGTCATCAACGCCACTAAAACAAAGATATCGCCAGAGGTTTGATGACGGTGTGACGTGAAAACCCATGCGGAAGGGGGGGTTCTCGAGTCGCGCATGGTGTAAAAATCCGAAGAGGATTGAATTGAGTGAAAAAAAAGAAAGAAAAATCAATAGACAGTAAAAAAATTTTAAGTGACGAGTGTTCAAGTGTTCCTTAAAATATAGTTTTGCTTGAAAAATGATGCGTTCCATGTCGGCTATGCAATGGCGTCCATACGATTGAGATTTGCTATAAAATTTTGATTACTCGCCGGCTGCTTTAATTCGTGCAAGTTCTGTGAACAGTGGAATCGATCGTTGGAGTTTGCGCGGCGATTTAAACCACGCGCTGTGGGGTGTCCATTTTGCAAGACCAGGGCGTCCGATTCGAATGTTTGCCGTATTGTAATCGACCCGACCGAGCCACCACTCGATCGACGGCGCTCAGCATCAAGAGCAGAAAAGTGCAGGGGCCGCACGACGGGCGCAGCACGGACGGTTGACTTGAGGCTTGTAACCATTGGAATCTGCTTCCTGTTTTCAGACTGCAAACTGCATTGAAGTCCATCTGTCTGAGTTGAAATTGAGGAAGCTTACCACTCATAAGATTGCTGAGGCATTCAAAAATAATCAAATCGCTAAAATATCTTCAATAACCCACAAAGTCTACAATGATTTCTCTTCTTATTCGTGAAATGCTGCCACTACGTTGAAACAACCAGTGCAACAACTGAAAGCAGTACAGTTGTTGTAATTGCGGCGTAAGGTAAACCTAAACTATTAAGTATTTAAACAATTACTAAGCCGGGTTAATTTGTTCATATGTTCATATGTATATTTTTATCAGAATTATATTTAATTTATGTAAATTTTCCATCGAACCAAAAAAACACAACATACTAACTAACAACCTTAACTTTTCCTTCCCAATACCATTCTTGAAATAAATTTAACGTTAAGCGATAAATTTAACAGTCAAACAAGTGTAAAGGTAGATGGAAATATAAACAACGCATTGACAGTTAAGAAACTTACGCTCTATTATTTTACTAGTACTCTAGAATAGAAACCTCTTAGATGCAACAAAAATTAACATACATTATATTTTAACAGAAAAGAAGCAACATTTATTTCGTTTTAGTTACTCTCCATTTTTGTTTTATTATTCATAAACTAGAAGTATATATATTCAAATAAAATTATTTAAAAAAAAAAAAAAAAAAATGAAAACAATATAACAGATACTAAACTAATTGCTTAAGTTAGTTAAATTTTAATTGTAATTTAAACAGTTAAAAGAGCCAGGAAATAATTAGAAGTAAAAGAAAAGGAATAAATAATTCATTGGATTATTCAAAGTGTACAAGCGATTTACTCGAGTTGGGATTTATTTTTATTTTTTTTTCCAAGCAATTTTTGTTTTCATTTTTATTTCTCTTAATTTCCTCCTATCCAGTTTTTTTGTAGTTTGTAATCGTTGCATTTTTTTCTTGGAGAAGTAGTACGTAGAATCAAAATACACTCTTTATATTGATAAAATTGATAAAAATACATAAAATGAAGTGCTAAAAGAAAAACCACATTATTTCCTTCCAACAACCTTTTCTTTCAGGTGGAAATGGCGCGAAGGTAAGTGCAAGATGATGTAGGGTCAACAATGTGTTTCGTCGCTCGGGTTCCGCGGTGCTGTAGTTTGTTCCGGTAATAATTTGTAGTCGTGTCGCGGACTACTAGTTCGGTTTTTCGGGTTCGCGTGTATTACGGTCGCAAAATTAAAGTAGTTTGTTTTTAGGCACCGCGGTAATATCGGTTCGTGAATGCGCGTTAGTCGGGGAGTTTGATTCTTTGATTCTTGGATCTTGATGGTAAAAATTAGAGTAAAGTAACATAATTTGTTTAGAAACGTCGCATAGTAAATCGGGCTTTTCGGTGGCTGGTTCAAATGGAACCAAGAGCGGAAGTTCACTTGGGTCCGACCCACGTCCGCAATCCTCGCCGCACTGAGCTAGCTAGCCAGCAGCCACCACGCGAGGGAACTTCCGAGTGGCCGAGTTGTTGACCCACGGGGTACGACTCGTTGCCACGTCTCAGGACTGCACGTCCAATTGTCGGTGCGAGGCCGACTTTCATCCCGAGTCGTCGCCGTGACGGCTGGGAATTTAAATCCATTACACTGGAAGTGAGGGAGGATGTCATTGTTTTCGATGTAATCCGTCAACCTTTTCAAGATTAGTTTCTCGAATAGTTTGCCAAGCGCCGGCAGTAAGCTTATTGGCCGGTAGTTGTTTGGGTCATGCGGGTCTTTATCGGGCTTCAGGACTGGTATTACGCTAGCGTGTTTCCAGCAGCTTGGGAAGTATGACATTTTCAGGCAGGCGTTGAATATCTGGCAAATTAGCACTATCGCTTTCTTGATATACCGTATCTTGAATACCGTATTGGGTATTCCGTCAATTCCAGGGGCCTTACCGTTCTTTAGCCTCTTTATTTGCTCGATTAAATATTTAGGTTTTATAAGAGCGCCGGGGGGTAAGATGGCGGTGTTTTCAATGGAAAGCAGTGACTTAGCTACTATCACTTCTGCCATGTTGTTGTTCATTCTATGGGAGATATCATGGTGTTCGTGGAACTTATCAGCAAGTAACTCTGCTTTCCCTTCGTTAGAATGTATCTGGCAACCATTTTCGTCATTCAGAGCATATGGAAGAACTTGATGTTTACGTTTTAAAATTTTGGTCAACTTCCAGACTTTCCGTGCATTAAAGTCAAGGTTGGTTCATTTTGGCCTCGATAGCTCTCGTTAAAGAGTTTACGCCAGTTTTCAAGAAGGCGTCACGATTTCTCTGCCACTGGCGTCGTAGAGGATTGCGTGCTCGAATAAACTTGTAAGTTTCCTCATCGAGTTCAATAGCGTGGACTTTTCTGCTATATTTTGGTGCACTACACTCTATTGCTCTCCAAATGGTGTTTTTAAGTTCCTCTATTCGCCGTTCGATTTTTTCCGCTGAACTTAGAGAATTCGGCGTGTCTAGAGCTAAAGGAGTTTGGTCACTTATAATTGACCGGAATACCCGCCAGTTAGCTTTTTTAAAGCAGTAGAACCGTTTCAACATATGAGACGTATTTGTTGCTGCTTCTAATGAGAACATCACAGGAAGGTGGGGAGAAGAAAGCGCTTGTAATACAGTGGGTTCCGAGGGGGAGACGTATTCATCTCCCAAGGCAAAGTCGAGAGTAGACCCGATACCTTGAGTGGAATAGAAGGTCGGTTCTGGAGGGTGGTGGATAAACAAGGTGTTATCTTGTAGCATATCATAAACTACTTTGCCCGCTTGGTTGTTGCGTGTGCAATTCCAATGCGTATGCCGAACGTTCAACTCACCACAAAGTAGGAATTTGCTATGCGCCCTACAAAAACGCACTAGATCACTTCTCAGATTAGTGATTTTTTCCTTGGAGATTTTCGTTCCAGGAAAGTATACATCGTAAAGCTCAATATTAGATTCAGCCAACATTATCCCAATGTTTTCAATGGAGCAGGAGTTGAAGGATGGGAGAGGGGAATGTGGGATGGATTTCTTAACGGCTATTGCCACACCTCCACCAATGTTGTTTTGGCGGTCACGCCTGTAAATTTCATAATGGGCGTGCTTAATTTTGTCTTGTGGTCTCAACCATGTTTCCGTAATTATGAAGACATCGATGTCGCTTCTGAGCGCAAAATCGAATGCTTCAATGGACTTATTTTTAATGCTTTGTGCATTCCATGTTAGCACTTTAAGCCGCTTGGCCATACAGAAATTTGATTGAAATATTAATAATGGCATTAAGCTGATCTTGCCGATTTTTGCAGCTTGCCAAGTTTTTGATGATCTCCTGAGTCATTTGCAGAAGCTCGCTTGGTGAGAACAGATTTTCATTTGGTAAGTTGGGAACAGCTGAGCTGCTTCTTATTGCCATGCTGTAACTTAGCTGAGGCGAAGCGATTCCTCTGAAGGTGGTTGTTGTATTTGCTGACGATTTTGGTGCGTGCATTGTATTTGAATTCGTTGGTGCATTTGATAGTGAAGGAAAATATGCACCTGCAAGGCTAAAATCTGAGGTGGTCGATTCGGGAAATTTGCGGGTTGAATTCTGGTTTTTTCCTCTGTTGTTTAGCTTGGCCTTGATTAGGAGATATTCTTTCCTGCTCCAACATTCAGGGTTATTGGCAAAGTGATCACCTTTGCAATTGCAGCAAATAATCTTATTCCTCTCCTTGTCCGTGAGGGTACACTTGGAGTAATGGTGTCCACCACTACATATGGAGCATCTTGTGGGCAAATGACAATGGCTGGATCCGTGCCCATACATTTGACAATTTCGGCATTGGGTGGGGCCTTTGCGCTTGTTGGAGTACTAATTCCATCTCACGATTGTGTGCAAGATTGCTTTGATCTTTTTGAGGTCAGCCATTTTTGTTCCTTTTTGCATGTACAGGAGGAAGTAAGAGTTATCTCGTTCTCCCAACTTAGAGGTGAACTTTTTGATATCCAATGGACATACGTTATGCTCTGCTTTGAGGAGCTTTTTGAGTTCTTCGCACGACATGTCATGCAACCCTGATAGAATAACTTTTACCGGACGAAGATCTGGCCGTTGGTGGGTGAAGAAGTTTACCTTTTTCGCCTTCAGGTGATTTTCTATTTTATTGTAGTCTTCAAGATTGGTTAGGAATAACTTTAAACCGATCGACATAATTTTTATAGAGTAATTTTCTATTTTTAATTCTTTTATCAAGGCATCAATACTATTCCGGGGAAGATCGGTGAAATTTATGGGGGGAACTCTCACCTTGGTTTGGTCGTTGGTGCTGGGTTGTTGAACCTGGTCGTCGCAGCATGAAAGTTCGGCTAGCGGCTGGAATCTGTTAGAATTCACAGCGGTTGGTGCCTTTCGTGGCATCTTGTATTGATCCCTCAGGAAGCCTTCTGCCAGCGAAGAGTCCCGGGGTCTTTTCCTGCTCGGGGCAGGGGTGGGAGATTCGAATGGGGTTTCACTCACTTCGTAAATGTACTTTTCAGTCAGGTTATAAATTCACTGCTTGAAAATTAAGTAAATAAAAACTGGGTTTATTTGGATTAATTCGCGATTCGAAACACACCGGGAACACTTGGATGTACGTCTGCACTGAACGAGAGTCAGTGTTTAATATAAAAGTGAGAGAGAGTTTAATATAAAAAGATTAAAGGTAATTAGTGATAGTGAACTTTTGAACAATGCAGCGACTTGTAAATATTTATGACAGTAGGAGAATCATGAGATATTGATGGACATGAATTGTACGAAGAAATGAACATGTTAATCCGTCTGTATGTAGGAAACGACCACGTTATCTCGGTGCTGAAATAGATAGTAGAAAAAAAAAATTCACTGAAGTTTACTCCATTATTGAAATAGTCCTGAGAATTATTGCTACCACACCTGTTACAGTTGCGTTTGCTGAAAGGAGTTTTTCGAGGCTTAAATCATTAAAACATATAGGGCATGGGAGTAAGTTTCCGCTGTTTTCCGACAACATTTTTACTTGACTTCAACATTTAAAAATACAGTCTTGTCTTTCAAAGTTTGCATCATTCGAAGCTATGACCTTCTCCTATCTTTCTGGTAGTAGATGGATTCCTTGGCGAAAAAAATCCCCATCCTTCGATTCGATCCAGTCATCGAACCATTTTTGACGCCTTCATAAGAAATCATTCGTTCTCTAGTGAGGGCCGATTGCGTACAGCGGAACAAATGCAAATCCGAAGGTGCAATGTCTGGGGAATACCGCGGGTGGGACAAGATTTCCTAATTCACGCCTTCCAATTATTTTTTGACGGGCTGGGCTACGTGTGGCCTTGCATTGTCATGCAGTAAAATCAGCTTGTCATCTCTGTCATTGCAATCTGGCCGTTTTTCCTTCAGAATTTGTTCTGACGGCTGAGTTGCCGTCGGTACACATCCCCAGATAGTGTTTTAGATGGTTTCAGGAGTTCGTAATAGATGACATCACTGTGGTCCCATCGGATGCACAACATAACCCTGGAAGCGTGATTATTTAATTTTGGCGTCAATGGGCGTGGTTCACCTGGCATTACCCAATGTTTTGGTCACTTAGGGCTGTCGTAGTACACCCATTTCCCATCTCCTGTCACATTTAGATGCATGAAAGTCTTTCTTTTTTGTCACCACATCTCGTACGTCACCAATCGCCGTTCAATGTTCCTTTCTCTCAGTTGACACGACACCCAAATCCCAGCATTTTGGATCACTTCCAAGGCGAACAAACGCTTACCGACGGTAGATCTCTCGACGTATCATTCCTGCGACAATTCTTCTAGGCTCCGACTTCAATCTTCATCCAACAATTCCCGTAGTAATCTTCAAACTTTTATCAGTCATGTCAAAATCACCATTTTTAAAACGCCGAAACAACTCTCTGAAAGTTGTTTCAGATGGAGCACGATCACCGTAAATATAGAGCACTATACGATATGCATTTAAAGTAAGATTTTGAACTTCGCAGTACCATCTTTCTCGCACCAAAAGTTCTGCAAATCTCTACCCGACAACGAGCAACACTAAGCCTTACGGAAAACACAGCACCAGGACCGTCGAACAGAGCTGGTGGAGGATGCTGCATGGAAATACGATGAAAGGTTCAGAATTTTTGATGCGACCAATAATTTAAAGGACTCGACCAAAAACGCTCAACAAAAAAGTGCGAAAAACCTCTACTAGTAAACAACAGGGGCCCGTTGCCAGCCAATAGCTTGACGTTGCAAGCCAAGCCATTTTCAGCCTGAGCGGGAAAGCATGTCGAGGACCAACGGACCAACACTACAACCAACACCTGCCTACCTGCAGGCTATCTCTATCGGTGTAAATAATTGGGGCAATTTTCAAAGGCCTGAAACAAATCATTAATATGGACAGCAAAAAGGTATCGGAAACCTCCAAGAAGCAGTCAATAGGATACAGTACTGCCACCCCACTAGGCGAAAAATAAAAGGAGAGCTGAAAGAACTCAACTCAAACACAGCCATTGTGCACACACATCTAACTAAATAGGCTAAAGAACGGCATGGAGCTCCTTTCAGATCGGGCACGAAGTAAAAACAAAAAATTCCCGAAGAGAAGCGAGAAGCTGACAATCAGGTCTTGCGATCAAAATGATTAAAGAAGGCGTAATCGGAAGCCAGACGTTCGCTGAGAGGAACTTAAAACAAGATCCTGTTCGTCCCTGAAAAAGTGGAGGAGCTTCTACCAGCATAACAGAGGCCTGTAACGAAATCAAACCATTGGACAATGGGTCATACTCCGAACTTCTGAAGGAAAGAATCGAGAATTTCCAAGCTAGGCAACTGGGTGCATACATCATAATAGTACGATCATAGAAGCAGACTCAGTGAAGATTAAAGAACGAACAAAGGCGCATTATCGCTTTTAAGAATGTCTACTCTGAAAATATTGCATGAAACGCCGAAGTTGCCGATGTCAAAGAGGCTGTCAGAAAAACTAATGGATATTAGTAGCTTCCGGGTGGGACAATTAAGCCCCAGAGGACTAAACGTGGCAATTGTGGACCTGCAATAAAAGGCAGGAACACTACTAAAATAAATAACAAAACCTGCTGAATTGTCAGCCGATCCCATCTGAGAAAAAGGTTTGAATTTCTAATTTTGGTCCGTGTAGCAATAAATTGCATAAGACCAGAGCGAAGCAATCTGTACAACAAATATGAATCGCCAGGACATAAGGCCAAAGATTCATAAAACTGACATGTTGTGCGAAGAGAAGTCGCACAAGATTCCCTGGGCCTTGGCCAATAGAACGATTCGTAAGGCAAACTACTCAAGCTGCGACTACCTGTAGGAGCGCGAGTCATTGGCTTCTCAGACAATGTGGTGATCTTGGTCATTGAGCGCTTGATTGGGCAGACACAACTTAAACTGATTGCGATGATGCCACAAGAGTAAAGGCAGATGATCAGCCGTGACAGTGGCAAACAATGAAGAATGTGAATTCCCACGATTCTTTCTCTACACGTACGAGCAACTAGCATCGAGTCGAAGAAGACTATCAAGCACTAAGGCTAGATAAAAGTTCCAAAGGTAAGCATACAAATAAGAGCAGCGACAGGCAGGGCTACATTGTGTGAGACAGTATCAAGACACCCGGCTCATGTTCAACATAACCAGACCTCCACAAGATGGGAAAGACGCGATCGGCCGATGGCTTGCTCTGCCCGGGAAGCGTAGATAATGCCTGCTACACCGGAAAGTCTGCTAGATGTGGTATCATCGATTGACAAATGGAACTGTGAGGCATATTCCGCTCAGGTGGTTCAGAAAAAAGGATTCCCTACCACTGATTGACATAAAAGGAAGAGGGCTTACTTTGGTAATAGCCACCATTCCTCAGCTCCTTCCTTCTAAAAAGGGGACTGCTTTAACTGAAGGTGCCAACTGGCGAATGAGTAAGGGTGACAACTGACAAATCTAACGTTTTAAACAGCTCTAGATTAGACTCTCAGGATGACAGAGAACGTATTCGCAGAGTAGCCTCCAAGCATATAGAAGTATTGTAGCCTTCTGCTTCCGGATGTCTTTATCTGAGGTCGCCTTCATCTCCCAACCGTAGAAAAACCAATATATGATGACGTGCCTTAAGAAGGCATTGTTTTTTTTTTTTTTTTTGCAAAGCGAATTATTTTTGCAATTTGCTTACAAAGCGTTTGTGTACATACACGGAACATCCTACAATTACCTGGAAAGAGTCTTTGGCTAACTGTGAGAAAACAATTCACAAATAATCCGAATGACTTCAACACTAAAGCCAACAATGAGCAATCTTATCGGAGAACAATTGGATTGCATAGCCTCCTGTTGGAAAGCTAACTATCACCGTGCAATACCCGGTGAAAAAATTGCCAAAGATCCCGAATTCCATAAGCAAATGTTGTTCAGCAACGAGGTAGAACCAGGAAAACAGTCTAGTTCTCCAGACATGTCATTGATTCGAATAAGTAAGCAGCATTGCTTCCTATTGACCATCACCGTCATATTTTCTCTTATTGCTTTATTCAAACCCTCCATTTCCTTACAGTATCTCTTGAAAGCTAGTTTTTCACTACGTTTCAAAAGCTCGTAATGTATAGGTCCTTAGATGTCCCACTATATACTCAAAATTCTCTTTTTAGGTTCAACCTTGGCTTATAAGTGGAAGGGTTGGCAAAGCCCCCAGATTCTTAGATAAAAGAGCTCCATTCTCCAGAGGAAGTAGCAAATTGACTACTCAGGAAAGCCATGCCTTTAACCAGCCAAACATTCATATCATTGTTATAAGGATAGCCTGAATTTTGTGCACCATCTGGTTCTATTTTGCAGTCGAATAAAGCACGAAAGGATTAAATTTTCTTAATCTTTCGCAAGGTTAAGGCACTGCATGCACCATTTTCTGCATGGGAGCATGACAGGCGGTACCCCCCCCCCCCCCCTTCAATGCAGAACATTCAATAAGAGGACCTTGGCTTACAAATTTTGGTCAAGTAGGACTGATAACAATGATTTCAGCGCAATATCCTGGTAAAGTAGAGTGTATATCTGTCAGAACATGTTTTTAACCGAAATATTGTCTAAAATCAAATGAAGAGTCACTCGATTTATTTCCCTTTCAGCTCGCGCTCCTGAAATTTATGCCACTCGTTGAGAGTATGGCATGTTTCATTCCCAGCGACTGCTATTTGTTAACCTTGTGTCTTCAAAAGCAGATTCTTTACCCTCTATGGCAAGGAAGGCGATGTTAATCATCTTAGCGACGAACAATCAGATACTTTCCGGTGTGCTAATGTATCCCGCAGTGGTCTTCGGCCCTCACCTGGGCGAATGGTTTTTGATACATAGCCTTATTGAGATTTCACTCCATGCCACTGCTTCCTTTTAGAACGTTAGGTTGTTTGTCTTATTTGTATCTCTGTCTGAAAGGCGTCGCCCGAGAATGTAAGTGTTGTATACACCTACGCTATGGTTATGCTCTGATGTGGGCTATAAAAGGACCATTGAGGCAAAATCAAACGCAGAAACGCGCTCCACTCCAGTGAACTATATACTTGCAGAGTCAGCTTTATCAAATCCAAAGTCTTTTCCGGACATCTTAGAAAAAGATAAAGGTCTGGGTAGCTTGGGTCCGCCGGGCGTTGCTACGTGGGTCTTGAGGACGCGTTTCGGCTACATACAACCATCTTCAGCTCGTTCTCACGAGCTGAAGATGGCTGTATGCAGCCGAAACGCGTCCTTGAGACCCACGAAGCAAGGCCCAGCGGACCCGAGCTACCCAGAGTTAATTTTGGCCTGCGGCAACACCAAAACAAACTTCAACGATACAGGTATTTAAAGTGAGTACCGAAGGCAAAAACCGGTAGGTGTACCTAGAAAATACAGGATGGACTCAATTGGCGAAGGAGTGTGAGGTTGCCTGGACTCAGAAACTAACAGAGCGACTAAAATATCGATCCTAGATGAAATTACAATTATGACGAGATAATGAAAATGATGTACTTGATTTTTCTTCGCGGCGTTGCCTTATCCTTCTTGCGTTAACTCCTTATTTATTATAACTAACAAATAAATGAATAGATCAACTTACAGTCTGACAAAAAAGTATCCGGAAATTTGCAATAAAACGCAAAAATATTAAACTTCTTCAATATTTATTGAATCTCCTTCAAAATATGCTCCATTTGAAGCGATACACATGTGCCAACGTTTTCTCCAATCATGGAAACATTTTTTATAGGCGCTTTCAGGGATGGCCTTCAGCTCCTTCTGCGAATTTTCTTTTATGGCGTCTATGGAGTCAAATCTGGTTCCCCGGAGCGGTAATTTCAGTCTGGAGAAAAGAAAAAAATCCCACGGAGCTAGATCAGGCGAATAAGGTGGCTGGTCGATGGTATTTATCGAGTGTTTGGTCTTAAAATCGTTAATAATCGTGGCTCGATGTGATGGTGCGTTATCGTCATGCAAAATCCACGAATTGTTTTGCCACAAATCTGGCCGTTCACGGCGATTATTTTCACGCAAACGTCTCAAAACAGTTAAATAGAAGTCCTTATTGACCGTTTGACCTTGCGGAACGAATTTATGATGAACCGCACCACGAATATCGAAGAAAACTTAGCATCGTCTTGATTTTCGAACGACTTTTGCGAGGTTTTTTCGGTTTCGGCTCATTTTTTCCTACCCATTCAGATGATTGTTGGCTCGTTTCTGTGTCGTATTTATAGACCCATATCTCATCACCAGTTATGATCCGTCCCATGAACGTGGGATCAGAATTCGCACGATCTAGCATGTCTGCAGCTACCTGCATCCGGTACTGTTTCTGAAGAAAATTCAGCTCTAACGGAACAAGCCGAGCGGGGACGCGCTGCATGCCTAATTGGTTCACCAAAATCAAACGAGCGGTTTCACGAGAGATGTTGAGATCACGAGCTATCTCTCGAACACTGGCATGACGAATTTCGAGCACAATTTCCTTGATTTTTTCGACGTGATCGTTGGTTGAAAAGGTCGACGGTCGTCCTGAACGAGGCAAATCTTCGACGATCTCTCGACCGTTTTTAAAGGCTTTGTACCATTTGTACACTTGGGTTTTCGATACAACAGAGTCTCCATAAGCCTTTTCCAGCATTCGCAACGAGTCAGCACACGAAATTTTGTTCAAAACACAAAATTGGAGACAAACTCTTTGTTCAATATTTTTTTTCCATTGTAAAATTCGTAGACTTCCACTGAGGTCGACTGGTTTCAACAGCTGTCGTAAACAAACTAGTTGACAAACCGCGCTCATGTTTGGCATAGTAATTACGGGGCAGTCCTACCAACATACAGAAACTTCAAATACTTAAAAATACTCAACGCGGGCAATTTAAATGAGAATTTCCGGATACTTTTCTGTCACAGTGTATATCTTACAAAAATAACCTGACCACAGAGATTCATATTAAGGATGATTTTTCGAAAATCAAAACAGTAAATAATTTAACTTCAGGGAGACCTTTCACCATATCGAAATATTTTTCCATACACAATATTTCAGTATGACTATTTCGCGAGGACGGAAGTCCTTTGTTTGGTCACTAAGTTATTATTTTTTTTCATTTGGACTACCAGCCACGCTAGGAGATTAGTAAACAGAACCCTACATTGACCAGCGCTAAATTTCTGTTTATCTCTGTACAAAGTCATAAAACATCAACGTCTTCCCACCGATAATTGAATCTCCATCAATATAATCTAATCGCTGCAATCAGCCCACCGCATGATCCGCTATCGGCACTACTGATAGACTTCGTAATTTTCTTTGATAAAATTTACAAGTAAATTGTTATATGAGTAGCAACCGTGGCTCGGACACACTTCAGTAACGAGACAACCTTTGCAATGGCGAAAATAGCTCTTCTAGTAACCGCCGTGATTTTAAGCGCGTCTTGCCTCGCTAGTGTTGTTCCAAAACCAACTCGAAGTAAATGTGTTGATTCGTCGGAACAATGCTATGACAAACGTATCCATCCTCCACATAGTCGTGCGACGAGAAAATCGGCCAACCAAGAACAGGAGTCTGAGACAGAGTATTGGTTGAAAAAGGCCAAAGCATTCGTCGGAAAACAGGCGACCCGCAAGTTGAACACCAACAAAGCCAAAAATATTATTTTCTTCCTTGGCGATGGAATGTCTGTTCCAACCAGTTCTGCTGCAAGGATGTTACTGGGAGGCGAAGAGCAAGAGCTATCATTCGAAAAATTCCCATACACGGGTCTATCAAAGACATATTGCTTGGATAAAATGGTCCCGGACTCAGCTGCCACTGCAACAGCATATTTGTGTGGAGTCAAGGCTAACTATGGTACCATAGGTTTAAATGGTCATGTCCTGCGAAGAGACTGCAAATTGACAACTGATGAAACCAAGTTTACTCCTTCCATTGCTAAGTGGGCACAAGATGCGGGCAAAGCGACTGGTATAGTGACTACAACAAGGATAACGCACGCCTCTCCCGCCGGCACATATGCTCACGTTGCTGACCGTGCTTGGGAAAGTGATGGATACCTGCCAGATGCATGTCCCAAAGGAATCGATATTGCCGCGCAGCTCGTTACTGGTGAAGTGGGAAACAAATTTAATGTGATCTTCGGAGGTGGACGACGTGAATTCCTCGACACTACATTCCTGGATGATGAAAACAAACCGGGTCTGCGCAGAGATGGAAGAAATTTAATCAAAGAATGGCTGGATGCTGATTCGAAACGTAAATATATCTTCAATCGTCAAGGACTGCTCGACATTGATGCTGAAACAACGGAAGCTGTAATGGGACTGTTCCAGGATACTCACATGTTATACCATCTGGAAGCTGAATTCAATGGTGTCGAAAACGAGAAACCGATTTTGGAAGAAATGACTCGAAAAGCTATTGAAATTGTGCGCAAAAATGAAAACGGATACTTTTTGTTTATCGAGGGGGGTAAGATTGATTTAGCCCATCACGACGTTTACTCAAAAATCGCGTTGGATGAAACTGTTGAGTTTTCAAAAGCCATACAAGCCGCTGTGAATATGACCAATGAGGAGGATACCCTTATCATTGTAACTGCTGATCACGCTCATACTATGAGCTATGCCGGGTATCCTGTAAGTAGTGATTTGTGTTCATCCTTCTTTCAACCTTGGTCTTGAATCATTCCAATATCCTTTTTAAGTATGCTATTTCTGATAATGAGTCATATTGAAATTCTTTACAGTTCCGCGGCAATGATATTTTTGGAGCAGCTGGTACCAGCGAAATCGATAATATTCCATACTTGACATTGAGCTACGCAAATGGAAATGGTTTCTCCAAGCACATGGACGTGGTGACAAACTCACGTCAGCCAGTTGTAGCCGGAGATGCTGATGACTATAAGCAGAAGTTCCCATCTACGATACCAATAGATAGTGAAACACATGGAGGTGAAGATGTGGCTGTCTACGCTAGAGGACCTTGGGCCCATTTGTTTAGTAGCACCTATGAACAAAATTTAATCCCTCATTTGCTGGCTTACGCAGCATGCATAGGAAACGGTGAGAAGGCTTGCAACCGATCCTAGGTAAACCTTAAGAAATTTATTTATTTTGTTAATCTTTAAGACGAGTTATGTGATTACATTAGTTGTATACAAATATAAGGACTCTAGATTTATAAAGCTTGTTAACTTGTTTTACTAGTGAAAATCGGTTGAACCATCAAAAGAAGTACTTTCAAAGAACCGAAGGTTCAAATTATATTTGTCTGGCAACGAATGGAGGATTGCGATGGTAAAACCCATAGTTTCTACTGATCAGATTGCATTTTGCAACGGCCAAACAAAACTCATAGTTTCTCCAACAATGGCCCAAAAAATCAGTGCAGGCGGCTTCCTGGAAAATTTGATAAGACTATGCCTTCGTATAATTATTACAAGAGCTTACCGATGGAGAAACAGGAAAAACTTGAGAAATTTTTTAGGTAGGGCGGTATTTATGCCCAGATTTCCCGCATCCAAACCGACTGGAGTACTAACTAAACACCTCTCCCATGAACCAGGCAACCTAGCCAAACACCATTTGACAAATTACTTCGGGCAAGACCACCTTATTCTAACCCATTTAGCAGTGATAAGCAAAGCAGCAGAAGTACTTCCAGACAGAGAGGCCCTCCACATTCAACACTGGCAGTCAATCAAGGATACTATTGATTAGAGGTTCAAGGTACAAGTCCAGGTGGTGACGATGATATTTAAATTGTCATAGGTACCTTTAGTGAAATTTTCATGGTTAAGCGTGATAACGACCAAATCACTTTCACGAGTACTTTTGCGTTTTGAAATGAATTGACTCCAACAATTGACTGCAAGGCCTCAGCGATGAAGTGAACTTTTGTGAAAAGACACACATATCACAAGCAATTCACTTCAATGCGACGGGAAATCCTTCTAGTGAATTGTGATAAATGATCACTAAGAACAGCAAGGCAGCTACTGGCGGTATGATTATTTACTACTCACCGGTGGTAAATGCTGATCGCGAAACTAGGTATGCAAAACTTTCATTACAGAACAGAATGGAGTCACAGATCTCCGAGATCTCAGATACTCTTCATTTTACGCAAAAAACTTATTTGCATCTCACTATTTGACGTTGATATGGGTGGAGTTCTTAAAAATTAGATAAGACTATAACTATACAAATATTAAAATATAGCCGGCCGAGAAATAGCGAGAAGTCAAAGAAAATCGGAGGATATTTATGCCCTAAATCTGAGTTTCCTCAAGGGGTAAAGAGTAGAACTTACGTTTTCGTTAGAACAAGAGCTCGTGTCTAAGTACATGGCATAATTCGAGCCATTGTAAGTCTTCAGCAAGGTCGAAAAAAAGTATTAACTACAAAAAGTGTTGACCGATACAAATGCATATGTTAAGATTTCTATGATTTTCTTTCTCTCCTAGTTCATTATTGAGGTTATCAGTTTAATTTTGAAATGCTTATCTCTTACATTGGTGCCTTCAAGATTATGCATTATTGCCGCAATCAATCGTCACTTTGTTCCCTTAAAATGTAATTTTCAACCTTACCCATCCTTACCCTCCGCAAAATCCGGAAAAAATTTTCTTGATAGGCAAATTGATGCAAACTGAATCAAGTATCTCGGATTGCTGTTGGATGGAAGGCTCAGGTGGAACGGACACATTAAGGCAGTGTCTGCAAAGGCTGTCAGAGCTCTGATGGTGTGCAGGAGCATGACAGGCAAGTCCTCGGGTAGCCCGGGAATCCGACAGTGGATGCACACTATGATGATGAGACCAATCATCACCTATGGAGCGGTGACCTGGGCAGACAAATTCCAAGAATGCAAGGCTTGCACTTCCCGTTCATCTATGCACCGTCAGATCGCATGACGTCGGCACTCAGCTATCACAACAAGTTTTGTGTAGTGCTGAGTGACAAGACAGAATGGATCGTTGAATCCAATTTGCACCTCATAAGATGGAATACAATCAGGTGGTATACCGATGGTTCTAAGACATCTGAAGGAACAGGAATTGGAGTATTTGGACTTGGCACCAAATACTACCAACCGATGGAAAGTACGCCAAGTATATTTCTGGCTGACGTCGATGCCATCGCTGTAAGTGCACAACTCAGCATAGACAAAGGATAGAAACGCAAAATCATAGCTATAATATCCGATAGATAAACAGCCTTAAAAGCACTAGAATCCTCGGTGATTACATCGAGAATGTTTCTAGATTGTTGCAATACACTCAACAAATCGAGTGCGGACAATAGGATTACCCTATACTGAGTGTCGGGGCACACAGGCATCAAGGATGATACGCAGACAGACCAACTGGCGGAAAAACAGCATCGACAGCATTCATCGGTCCTGAACACTTTAGCGCAACTGAAATGAATTTCATTCACAGGGCCTTAAAGGTAACAGAGGATAGAGAGGGCAATATGCTCTGGAATGGACTTCCAGAGCTTCAAATGTCGAAGCTGTTCCTCAACGTTTATGACGAGAAGAAGTTTCGAGCGTGCATCGAAATGAATAGGAGCGGCGGAAGCGGGGGCACAATAAACCTGTAAGGGTTGACGTGCACCATCCCCGACAGTAAATCAATCAATCAATCAATCAGAATGGCAAGAAAAGTTTGTAGAGAGAACCTTGGAGTTGACGATCAGATCCATGAAAGAACAATACAAACGTGGTCTTAGGCACTAAACGGGTAGACTTATTCTTCTAAATTGACTATGCTTTACTCGAATACACAGGGAGATAAACGTTTATCTGAGTCCATTACTAAGGGCACACAGATACTTCCGTGAACATTTCCGTAGAATATGGCTAAAAGATTGAAACCATTTTTGGCATCATTGCCAAGTCAACATAGACGATCATTATTGTTTGAAAGTTGTATTCGTTGTTTTCATGGTAGGTTTAATGAATCCTCATTCCTTATCTTTTCAAAGTAATTTTGGAAGATATGCGATAGCGGTAATATTTGTTAAGTTTGTCCATGAAAAAAAACGAAAAAAGCTCTGTCGAACGCATTATCTATTTATGTGAAAATAGTTCCTGGATGCAGATAGATTAAGTGAGGTTCCAAAAGTAAGGTAGGGACTCTGCCCTAAAATAATGCTCAAATATCCCATACTGGAATTGCTGGATAAGCGGCTCTAGGATAAGTTTCAGTCTAACTGGGTAGAAGATGTAAGAACGGTTATGATGATCCTCAAGTGCTCAGTGTATTTTTATCTCTTAAAACTTTTTTACCAAAAAATCGGATGTCTGTTGGTGTTCCATGACATGCAGAGCTCCTGAACAACCAACAGAAATACTCATCAGAAAGGGTTATATAATCCATCACCACAAAGCTTCACTAAATTGGTCGTAAGAGATCCGATGGTTCAAACAACAAGGAACTCAACGAACTATGATTCCTACGATTCGATCGATTTACGCCACTTTTCAAAATAGTTACTTTTCATACTGAACATAACACGAAAAGGTACTAGAAATAAAGAAACCTTCCTTTTAATTTTATGTTTTTTTATTTACCTTGGGGAATCGATTGTCGACCGTGATCGTTCGGTCCAAATGCCCAGAATCAACAAAAGTCAACATTTGCACTGCTCTTTTATTACATAAACATAAAAACTCGGTGGAGTATCCTTTGAAAAATTCTTCCTTACTACACTTTTTTTAAACGCGAATGTAGGGAGGGAGATATTAATGGCTTTTTCGTTACTTATGTTTCTAGTTATTTTGTGGCTTACAATCTGACTTATTAGTTACAAAACTTCTATACAATAAGAACACTTTCATTGCTTTGAAACTCCGTCTAACCCTTAATTGCATTTAAATCCTTTTGTTTTATAAACTTCAATGCATCTTTTTCTGAGCGTTGATTTTTGTGCACATTCGTGGTCTCCAAACTATTCCATGCGTGATTGGTATCAGGGTATCTAGTTAATGATCTAAACAATTTCCAGGTAACAATAGTACAAACATTTCAAAATTACTTTGAATACTTCTTTTCATACATCATGGACCTGAGTACGGAAAAAACGTACTTCAAAGGTCAAGTCCCCGAAATCCAACAGTAACCTTACACGCGATTGACATATTGATTTATTTCTTTATTAAACTAGTCATTTCGTACGTCAAAAGTGAGTAGGTAAAGCTTGCCAAAGGAAATAATTGATAAAAATTTATCCGGGAGAAGTTCTGTAGTTCTTCTGTAATCTAAAAGAAGTTCTTCCTTGGTCATTCTCAGCAGTGGCACATAATAAGCCTCATAGTAATTAACAAGCCTCAATACCAAAATTATCACGTAGGGATAGCAACTGGTTCGCCCTAATTTCCCCTCTTTTTTCCACCACGTTAATTCCTCTCTCTCTCTCTTTCTTTCTCTCTCTTTCTCTCTCTTTCTCTCTCTGTCTATTTCTTCTAAACGTTCTAATATGTTGATTATTGCAATATCTAAACGTTACTCTATGATGATTTGTCTTGACACATTATGCTCATCAATTTGAAAAATGTCAGCAGTACATTAAACGTCATTTAAATGTTAAGATGCTTCAATCCGCACACAGAATGGATTTATTTGCATAAATTTATAAAATACGTGTTTGACGGATTTCTTTATTGCTGAATAAGGCAGTATATGAAGTCGAGAGATTTAACGTGGATACCTGCCTTTCTGGATTCCACGGTCTTCATAGACGGCGTTGAAACAATGTGTCAAACACCACACCTAGGTCGCAATTTATATTGAGCTTGCTGGATTCCCGAACACAACTGGTGAATGCTCACCGTACTATCTAACCTCCGAACCCACAACCACCACGTTTTAGCCAAGGATAGGTTCCTAACCGTGCGCTCCTTACCTGTAATGGGCATTCCCCCAACCCGTAGTTCAGATAAACTTCAGATCAGGTTGCGCTTCCCTACAGTCCAAGAAAAACTCTGAGTATTTGCTCCGGGCGCATGGGACTACCTCGGGTACATGGGGACGGCACTCCCGAAAAACTGAATATAACAATCCGAAGCCTAGACCATCAGCTCCCTGCGTCATCCAGAGTCCTATAGCATAATTCTATAGAGTCTGGGTTACCAGCAGTCACAACATGTATGTCAACATTAAAAGCACATTTTACGACATTTTGACTTCTACGTTTAGTAAATATACTAGACTTGCATCCACCACATCAATGTGAGATTTTCGAAATTCTAAATACATTTAACACCACTCGTCCACTTCTAACAAGACACTTAGTTCGTCACATTCAGTATTATAAGTCATCTGTCAATCTTCGAACGGTACACGACAGATATCGACTTTAGCAACGAATCACTTTGCATCAAATTTTTCAACAAGCTCTTCATCATCTTCTTCTTCATCATCTTCATAATCTTCTTCATAGTCATCTTCATCATCTTCTTCATCCTCTTCATCATCTTCTTCTTCACCTTCTTCATTATATTCTTCAATACACTTGCATATCTATTTACATTCAGTCTGTCTATAAGTGTCCTCTCCTTTCAACATTTCCGTATAGTCCTCATTAATCATTATTTCAGTGCATCAAGTCATCTTAGCAGCTATCACTCATTGGTTCAGCATTTCTCAACTTTCCCTCGGTAAGCCCCAGGTGCTCAACCATTTAGAACCCCTTTTGGCAGAGCCATCGGTACTCGTTTCAGTCCGACCTCTCCAACTGCGACTAGTCTACTTCGATTCGTCATGCCGCCATCATGATCTCATCTCTGTCAACACGTCATCAATCCAGCAGTCCACTTATACACCAGTTCATCTGTTCAGCGTTTCAGCGATTCAGCAGTTCGTCAAGTCGTCAATTGATCATAAAACAGTCATCGCATATCAGTAAGGCTTCATTCCACTTTCCCTCAGTACACCCCGGGCCGCAGAACCAGGTCTGTCCGCACGTCTTAGGTACTCGCTTCATTCCGCCCTTCCTAACTGCACCTTCAAGCAAAGACATGCTTCTCTCCTTCATTTCTTCGGTTCAACAGGTTCATCATTGCTTCGGTTTCAAGACGTCTACAACATTAAATCTGGTCATCAGTTCGCCAATCTACATTTTCAACATGTTCACGCCACAAAGGACTCACCATATTCAACGTCTTATTCAGCATCAATTCCACCTTTGTGTTTCCCTACTCGGGTGCATTTCCACTTCATAGGACACCAATCTTCCCTCCCACTTCATACAGGCTTGGGACTGTCATGATGGAGCCGCAAAGCGAACTCACACCTAGGCGTGGTTAAATATGGCAGAACAGCTAGATCAACAAATTTTCATCTATCATTGCTTAAATCTTGAAAAAAGTTTGATAACAACGTTCGGCATATTGCAGTGATTTTCGCTCTGGTCCCCCTTCAAACGCAATCATATTCGATAACTTCGGGCATGTGCGGCTTCCACATCAGATCGTTTCTGGGCCATACGCGAACTATAAAATGATCTTTAAAAATATACCAAAAACTATTGTTTGGAGAATTTTAACTCGAAATTCATATCAATATTTCTAACGGCAGAGCAGACGAATCTCAGGATAACTTGAAAATGATTTCATTTGACAAAAATGTACTCAAGAAGATTCATTATGGTGAAAAATCATGAGACAACGACTCTAATTAAGAATAAAAGCGATAGCCTTCAAACGCATTCTGGAGCGCCAAGGCCAAAAAGTCACAGTTGAAACGTTGACTGTATTCATTGATTACAAAAAAATCAAGACCACACAGGTCAAATGATTACTCAAAAAAACTTCAAAGTATTGAAAAAAATGCGTGATGTTGTAAAAATACTGCCCCATATATTGTTCAGGCGGTTATACGTCAGCGCATTCGTAGAACCATTTGAAGTAATATTTGACAAAACATAAGATCGTACAGTATCGTACAGTCTTTTGCATAGTCTTAACATAGATTTTTCCGACTTTTGGCACTTTCCCACATTGTAATTGGCGAAAGATGTCAGTTTGACAACAAAGAGACGTTAGAATCTGCTATGACAAAGACAATTCTAAAAATATGTCAGTGTGCGGGTTGTTCAGTCTAATTGGAACTTCGTTGAACTATAAAAAAAAATAACATCGGCGCAGAAATTCAAAGGTAGGCTCTAAATTTTTGGGCTAATTTGGGACTCATCATCCCAATCTACGCTTATATAAAGCTGGGTAACATAGAATCTTCCTGCATTGTCATGGTCATTTTAAAAAAAAAGATTATATGCCATTTATGCAAAGTCTGTCTCAAAAGTTCCCGGTGTGGTCAAGAAGAAAGAAAACTGTTGGCGACATCTTTGAGATCTTTTCGGCATTTCATCTAATATCCTTCATAGACGTTGCGTCAAAATTTCATGACATTTGTATGAATAGAACCCAAGTTATTGCGCTCTAAGTTACAGACCTTTTGTTTCATCGGTCAAAATATGAATTTTGAACAAAGAGCGAAAATTAAAATCGGTTTTAAACTCGGTAAAACGGCGGCCCAGACTCATCAAATGATGCAAAATGCTTATGGTAGTGAGTGTTCATTCTATACCTCTATCTTCGAGTGGTGTACACGTTTTAAAGAAGGCCGGGATGTGCTAAATGTCTAAGATCAGTAGTTAACAAAATGAACGTTGAATTTGTGCGTAAATTTATTGAAATTGAGCCAAAATCCTCATTGCGTTACATAGAAATGGAGCTTAATATGTCCCGTGAGTCGTCTCATTGCATTTTGACGGATCATTTGGGCCGCAGAAAAATGTGTGCACGATTCGTTCCTCGCAAGCTAACCGATGAACAAATTGCTCGCATTCAACATTGCAAAGACTTGGTTAAGGAAGACAAATAGGACCACAACTACTGAAAATCCATTGTAACTGGTGACGAGACGTGGTGTTATCAATATGATCCCGAAACCAAGCAAGTACCAAATGGCAATTACCGAATGGCAGCATCCGGGTAATCCCAAACCCAAAAACTCGTGTTTGGAGAAGTCAAAAGTCAAATCAATGTTGATTTTTTTACGATTCCAAGGGGATTGTCCACAAAAAGTTCATTCCACAAGGTCAAACAGTTAATGCTGTGTTTTATCTTGGTGTCGAGTTCGGCCAGAATATTGTGAATGTGGAAGTTGGCGTTTGTTAAATCATAATGCGCCGGCTCATCGTTCAACGATTTTGACCGATTTTTTGATAAACAATGGCATTCTTTCCATCAAACACTCGTTGTATTCGCCTGATTTAGCACCATGTGACTTTTCCCTGTTCGTAAAATTACATTTGGCCATGCAAGGAACGCGTTTTTCGAGTATTTGTTAAAAATATGTACTCTACTCTACTACTTTGGACGCACCTACTACTACAACATTAATCTGTAACCAACTTCATCTAAATGTCTAAATAATATGTAACTAACTTTTAATTGTAAACTCAAGGTTAGGCACTTGTTGTTCTATATCCGGAACTTAAAGACGGGTTTTTATACCTTCATAAACTCAGTCCTTTCATTATCGGCCACTGTTTCATACGATCTCAACAGGTTATGGGCCCAGTGGATTCGAGTTAAATCATTTCAATAATTACATGTATGCACTCCAGTTGTGCACAAATGTACTTCCTTATTTCCTAAATTGAAAAAAGGAAGATTAGATTAAAATTATATGCTTTATTATTTTTTAATTTTTGTTGCTTCGTCGACGACAGAGTACTTACTGACTAGTTACATAATATTCTTAACTATTTATATTTAAATTAGATCATTGTATTTCTATGTGAGTTATACATAATTACTAAGTTGTTATTTACTTATTCGGAACGTACATTATAAAATCTTAACCGCTATAAAAGTTTTCCTTTTCGCAAGACATCATAAAATGATTAGTCTGCTCCTTAGCTACGCATGGTCTTTGAAATGCCGACACCCTCATAAAACAATAAAAGCAAAAAGGATAGATTTGTATCGTCACTCTACGATAATGAGAATAGTCGGCAGATGTGATACACGAAGTATGTAGCTCAATATCGCTTTGTTCGTAACTAGGTTTATATCGGCCGTGTGTCGCTTTATTTTTTGAGTTGTAAGCTTTGCACGAATTTCCATTCACCGCGTGTGTCGCAACAAGTTGGAATATGGCATTAATTACCGAAGCGAGTATTGAAAAACTGAAGGGCGCTGAAAACTATTACATATGGCAATATGCCATGCAAAATGTGATGGCCCTGAATGGGCTGAAGGATGCATTATTGATCCTGTGACGGAAACTGATGTTAAGATTAATGATTTCCTCGGACACTCAAAAAAAAACACAAGTTTATCTTTAAACTTTTGATAATTTCCTTGCACACTTCGACAAAGCACAAGCTTATCTTTAAACTTATAATAATCTCTTTGTATACTTCGAAAAAAACACAAGTTTATCTTTTACTTTTATTTTATTCAACGATTAAGTATTTACACGTCCCGTTTGGAATCTTTCTTAAGACTAACTTAAACTTAAGAATTAATTTCTTATATACTTCTGCAATCGCTTCAATATACTATCTACTAGTTAATTATTTCGCACATGTGTTGAAGGATTCGAATGGGTTTCGGAGAAGGATGAGTTTTATGATAGTAAAACAGGGTCGAAATGGTTTACGGATTAGGATAGGTTTTATGACGGTAAAAAGATCTAAGAATGTTTGCCCCGCTAAATACGATCGGAAGAATGTGATGGTTTTATAACAGTAAAAAGATCTAAGGATGTTTGCCGCGCTAAATACGATCGGAAAAATGTGATGGTTTTATATTGTATTATTTAATGAGAGGTGTAATATGTCGCAGAAACATACGTGTGAAATTTACATGAAGGATACACAAGGTATGTAAGAGTTAAGCTCCGCAAGGCATAGGCGTGCCTTGTTTTGTCAGTTTCAGAAAATATTTTCGTACACATCGAAAACAAGAAGTCAGCCTTGGAAGTGTGGATAGCCTTGAAAGAGCTTTTCGATGATCGCGGATTATCGCGGCAAATTAGTTTATTGCGAAAATTAATTACAATTCAGCTTGAAAACAGTGATTCCATGTCCCAATATGTAAGTGAAATCACGACAACTGCAAATAAGTTGACTGACATTGATTTCCCAATCAGTGGCAAGTGGTTAGGTGCAATCCTACTAGCAGGTTTGGGAGATGAGTTTAAAGCCTATATCATGGGTATTGAAAGCAGCAGCACTGAGATAACTGCTTAATCCATTAGCGCAAAATTGATAGATCTAGGTTATCAAAAGGTAACGAAGACAAATGAAATTGCATTTTTGAACGTTAAACAAAAATATCATAAAGCAAACCAAGTAAAGTGCTATAATTGCGGTAAACGAGGGCACGAAAATTCAAATTGTCATGCGAAAATTACTAATAATAATCGTTCGGCTTCAAAATATACTCCAAAGCTGGTTAAAAATGCATTTAGTGCGGTTTACTCCTTCCAAGTTTTTGATGACGGATAAAATCGTTTTTATGGGATTTTACGGTTAAATGCAATGATAAAGGGTGCGAAATTTTTAACGCCATGGCAATTTAATACTAACCGCGAAATCTGAAAATGTTGTCTATAAAATTATTAATAAAAGTATTTCTTGTTTTGCTGCTGGTACGTTCTCAGATGACATCTTAACCTGGCATAGACGGTTAGGTCACATGAACTATAATGACATGTGTAAAATGAAGAACTACGCAGTAGAAGGGTTCCTGTCATGTAATGTCATTTTCCGAAAATTGATCCCGTCTTAACAATTGTGAAGTTTGCCTATAAGGTAAACAAACCAGGTCGCCGTTTAAAAATAGTAATAAACGGTCAGAAAAAGTGTTATATTTAACCCATTCAGACTTGCGTGGCCCGATGGAAAATGAATCAATAGGAGGTGCTCGGTATTTTTTGACATTTATTGACGATCATACGCGGAAAATATTCGTATATTTTTTAAAAAATAAATCGGATGTCTTAAATGCATTTCAAGAATTAAATAATCGGGTAACAACTCAACTCGGGTGTAAAATCAAGGTGCTCCGCACTGATAATGGTATGGAGTATTGTCGACGAAACTTTGAAAATTATTGGAAAAGTCAAGGTATAGCTCATCAAACATCGAATGTTTACACTCCCCAACAAAATGGAGTTGCCGAACGCTATAATCGAACGATAGTCGAACGCGTAAGTTGCATGCTAATGGATGCTGAGCTGTAAAAGATGTATTGGGCAGAGGCAGTTAATCATGCTGTGTATATTATTAACCGCTCTGTCAACCCTGTGTTATCAAAACAAACGCCAGAAGAGCTTTGGACAGGCATTAAGTGTGATTTGCGCGATTTGAGAATTTTTGGTACAGAAGTTATGGTGCATATTCCCAAATAACGCCGTAAGAAAATCGATGCCAAGGCAAAGAAAATGATCTTTACTGGATACTCAGAAACGACAAAAGGATATATATGTATTGACCCGGTCACAAAACAAATGACATTGAGCCCAGATGTACATTTCATGGAGCTCTGAAATCTTTTGGACTTAAAAAATCTCGCGTCGACCCGTGCGTATATTTTGATAATAATAGAAGTTTATTAATTTCCATTTATGTGGATGATTTTTAGATTTTTTGGAAAGACCCTAATATTCGTGATAAACTAAAATCAGCACTTTGTAATTTTTTTAAAATAAAGGAAATGGGCATAGTGAAAAATTGCCTCGGTAGAAATATAACATACGATTCTAAATCACACGGAGTTAATTTAGATCAGTCAAAATATATTGATGAAATACTTTCGAAGTTCGGTATGAAAGACTGCAAGCCAGTGTTAACGCCATCAGATTGTAACAATAAACTTTCAAAGGGAATGTGCGATAATATTAGTTTTGCTTATCAAAATTTCGTAGTTCCTTACCAAGAAGCTGTTGGATCTTTTTTATATCTCGCCCAAGGAACACGGCCAGACGTATGCAGTTCACGAAGCGAGTCGCTATAACAACAACTACGGGAAAGGCCACTGGGCAGCAGTTAAACGAATTTGTCGTTATTTAAAAGGGACCAGCAACTTCAAACTACACTATTCAAGTAATGGTATTCTTAATGGGTTTTCAGATTCTGATTGGGCTTCAGACCTCGATGAACGTCGATCATGCACAGGGTACGTTTTTACTTTTGACGGAGGTGCCATCTCATGGGGAAGCAGGCGACAACCGACCGTGGCGCTTTCGAGTACGGAAGCCGAATATATGGCGCTTTCATCCGCTATTCAAGAAGCTGCTTGGCTTTAAACAATTTGAAAAAGAACTCGATGAAACTCTTCAAGACCATCCCATCACCATTTATTGCGATAACCAGGGCGTACTGAATTTGGCGAAAACTGACAATTATCGGGCAAGTTCGAAGCACATAGATGTCCGACATCATTACATCCGGGATTGAATAGCCGCTGGCATAATAAAAGTACTTCATGTTCCCACTGTCGATAATGCAGTATTAATTTAACGAGAGCAGTGCCAAAGGATAAACATTTTTTTTTGCTCGAAATCAATTGTATTATATTAAAATATTAGCGTAACTCACTCAATTTACTTAGAGATTTGGATTTTGAATTAAAATAACCTTGAACTTTAATACTTTAATAAGTGGAGATGTTAGAAATCTGTACTCTACTCTATTACTTTGAACGCACCTACTACCACAACATTAATCTGTAACCAACTTCATCTAAATTTCTAAAGAATATATAACTAACTTTTAATTGTAAACTCAAGGTTAGGCAATTGTTGTTTTACATCCGGAATACAAGGACGGATTTTTTCATTTCCTTCATAAACTCAGTCTTTTCATTATCGGCCACTATTTCATACAATCTCAACAGCATTGAAGACATCCAAGAGTCGACGACCGCCATTCTAAACATCATATCAAAGAATGACTTAAGTAAATATTTTGACACGCAGACCGAAGGGAACTACTACTTAATCATTCGTAGTTTTCTTTATTTTGACTAGTCCGGGAACTTTCATAAACAATTTGCATGTGATCAAACTAGAATATTCCTAAGAAGTTTTGATACCCTTTTTATGAGACTTTTCTTCGATACCCCTTCTATAATGACAACCTCATGAACCTATGCTAGGACCTTTGCAGGAAACGTGCATTGAATTTGGTGACAAATGTGTTGTATATTATTGAACTGATTGAGGAATCACATTTGCCCTTTTGCAAATATTTACAGTCAATTCTTGGAATGGATCATGTAAAAATCAAAACTTTATTGACAGTGGACTCCTCTGGAAAATTTTATAGCACGCCCCGAAACACCGTTCACGGAAACAAACTCGCAGATAACAAACAAATTTTATATAATAAATGAATAACACGAATAATTTTTTTAATATAAATGACACGAAATCTAGTGTCAATATCCTTAAAGCTGTTAAATAATCAGCCACTCTTTGCCAATGAATGCATGAAAGGAGTCGAAGCTTAGGTTATAATTCATTCGATATAATCATGTCATATCATGTGTTTACTACCATTAATACCATTTAATTTAAGCCAAAATAAAGTCTGAGAATTTACTAGTAAATTACTCAAGTATGCTCACGCGTTGGTCACACCTTCCACTTTTATTATTTATTCACGTGTATCGTGTTTCGCATCATTTCGAGTCCATTCCTCTTATCATCACACGTTTCACTAATTGACATGTTGTGAGTGGAGATTTTTTCAGACAAATTTATTGCTCGGTTAGTTGTTAACAGATCAAATTAATTATGAAGAATGAATAACAACACTTAAAGCATTGTTCAACAAAATATTTGTTTGCTCCTGATTAAGAAAACTAATACTTTCCATTTGGCAACAGCGTGACAATCAGGATTGTGGAAAAGCTACCCTTATTTGTTAAGTACTTTTTGAAGACGTAAGTAGTATCTAGAGTCTGGCGTGAAGAGCATGCTCCTTGGCAATGATAGTGTGAAATCACTTTGAAGATTGGTGTTTCGTCGAAGTTTTAGAAATACTTTTCTATAGATCATGTGTGTAAACCAGTACACCCAAAAAACCTCAGCGCATATTGGCATACATTCATTATCTTTTTCTGCATGGTCTAAAATTTGAACATTTTAGCAACTTGTAGCAAACATAAATCATGTCCCGAAAACCATGGTTAACCTATTGTCGCATAGTCTATGTCAACCAACCTCATAAAGCCTGAACTATCCCTACAAACTGAAATTTCCTTCATCCACTGCGGTCGGGAGCGCCACTATGGTGGCATTTCAAAATTTCATAGGCGGCATTTCAAAATTTCATAGAAACTGGAGTCAACAAAGTGGTAGCATGATCAAGTCTGGAAAAATCAATCCAGAAAAATTGAGATTACACGCTAGCCATTTTAGACGTCGCTATTTTTCCACCGAGAATCTGGTAAGGAAGTAGAAATAAATTAATAAACAAATAATAAATAACACATGATCGAAAAAGTGGCATTTTTGAATTCTATTCTGTTTCGTTATTTTTCAACGTAGCATTGTAAGTACTCCGCCCTCACTATGATTAATTTCTCACCTATTCCTCTCACCTGACATTTCGTTTTCACCTTTTTCCCCACAGCACTTCTGCAAACATCCAACTGAAATAGTTGGTGAACCATCCAATGTATTTGAATTTCGTATAATTCAAATACATTGAATTCTGCCAACAACCTTTCCCGCTACAAGTAAATTAAATGGCCTCTACAGACGCACGTGCAGTGTAAGATTGCGAATAGCGAGTGGTAACAGCTTTTTAACCTTTTTAGTTTCTTCATCTTCCTTAGGGTGAGTGACATCACATTCAATCCGCTCTGAGGAAGTTGACTTTGACTAAAAGATGAAAGTTCAATACCCGCAATCAGTAGACAACTGTTGTCGGGAACAGGACGAATCGATGGCGGTGTGGACTTAGTGGTGAATCAGAGAATCAGATTGAAGTCGTGAAAGGGGAAGGTAGTGTAAAAGGAAAGTTTTTTTGTGAATAGAAAGTAAATTTTTAAGTTGGAAAAGCACGAGAAATCATTAATTTGTCAAAATCACGCAAGGTCAAATATTTTCAAAACATTGATGAAAATATAGTGTCTGAATACATTTCATCTGGTAACAATTCAGGCATGGAATTTACAAATGGATTAAGTGCCGAAAAATTCAACAGAACTTTTGCATATCGAAATGTTCTATATTCAGTAGCTATTCCATTTCATCAGGCGTCAAGTGCCTTACATATATTATTCTAGTTTTATTATTTCCTGAAAGATGCGGTTGTCATTAAGTGCCAAATCTTTTTTCTTTACAAATTAGTTATCTTCCTGATCGTGTCAATTTCAAACAAAGACTTGTGTCACCTGTGAAGAGCTTTCAATTTACATCAGTTGTGTTTGGTTTATTTTTTTCAACAAAAATCGTATATTTTTATAATGAACGAAAGTAAAGAAAAAAAAGAATTGAACAGAGATAAGAAAATCTCTGATTCTACAAGAAAAAAGCTATGTCACAAGCAAAGGAAAAGTGATATCGGCTAAAAGAGCACCTTCTGTGCTGGTAAAGTGTTTAATGATGGTTTCATTAATATCTGACTTGTACTGTTTCCAAGCCCTTGTTGCTGAAAATATACAAATGTAAAAACCAATGTCATACGCTAAATCATGTCATAAAGTTGAGTTTATTTGAGAAGCTGTACCATGGAGACTTGAAAACGCAACGACCATATTTCATGAAATTGTAACAGCTGTACGATGTCAAGCGACGCCGGCATGGTAATTATAATGTATCATCGAAGTGTCGACAATAGACATCGGTTACTTATGGTTTGCCTAATGGTAATGGTACACTGGTGCCAGTTTGCAAAAAGACATTCATGGACGTTTTTGCAATTTCTAAAAAGGAAGTGGAGATATTTATTTACAAAAAGAAACAGGGTGATACATCATTTACGGATCAAAGAATTTCGCATAAAACCTCAAGGATTTCTCAATATGATGTTTTTAGGGTTATAAATCACATTGATATGTTGCTCGGGATGAAAGTCACTATACAACAGCAAAAAGTACTCAAGAATACCTCAGCTCAGATGCGAACACACAAAGGTGTTTAAGGCCTTTAATGAAATGCATCCTGATAATCAAGTAACGTGTAAACATGTTCAAAAATATTCTATAAAGATTTTCCTAATTTATAGTTCTAGAAACCCAGAACTGATAGCGGCAAAGTCTGTAACCGTTTGTCAGCAATAGTGCGTTCTTAAAACTCTGACAGTCGATCTGCCAAAGTTACTTTGGACTTACATCACCGAAAAGCAGAACAGTCTCGTAAGCCAACGGGAATGGATGGGGAGCAATCTCAACTATCAGGTAATAAAACCATGACATTGGCCATAGATTTTCAACAGGTGCTTTTTGTCCCTACTCTCACTCACTCTGAGATGTTTTATAAACGCCAGCTGAACTGTTATAACTTACGTATGTGTCTTTGCCATTAAGACATCTGTGGCAGAGGGGATAATGAAAAAGCATTTTGCTTTTTGAATTTTCTCACCTATAAAGAAAAGAAGGCGAGAAGTGTTGTCAGACAATGCGCCAATGCACTCTTTCGTCGAAACACTAAGTCGCGAAAACGGGAAATTTACAGTAAAGTTTCTGACCATGAAGTAACATCGATGTTGCAACCTATGGGCCAAAGTGTCATTGAAACTTTGATTTTATACAAAAAGCAGCTGTAATGCAATGCCTTATGTCAGCCGACAGCAGAGAAGCAGAGTTGAATTATTTTAAAGAAATTAATTTTAACGCGCGGAACATTAGAATATCATCATTATGAAGGGCACGTAATGAATTATTTAAGACTTCAATTAAACCACATGACGATTTCAAAGAAGTAACAAAAGCAATTGAAGTCCTAAGCGTCGATGATCAGTGTGATAAAGAAAATGCCAAGGAGTGGCTGAACTGCCACCTGTTAAGTTAAGACCTGGATTCCAAATTTTTATTGGTGAAGAAATCATTGACGATTTGAACAGTTAAGAGGAAGAAGATGAAGAAGAGAATAAACCTTGTCACGTTTGTCAAACACCATCCCACGCAGACCTTTTTCTAAGAAGGAGAGAAGCGTGAGAGAAGCGGTCACGTGTGGACCATATGCAGTGCTCAACCGATCAGTATATTCACGTCACGGCTGACTGATCTCTGCTCTCTGAGCTCTGATCAGTCAGCTAAACAAAATAATCAATAAGTTAGATATCGCGTTGCGGAAAATCAACGCGTTATCCAATGAGTCGGGTAAGACAAATGCTGATCTGGCCGAGCAAAAACGTGTCAACAACGAACTGACGACGCGATTAGTCCTAAAAAATTCAAGTCCGCAAAACATACCACTAAAAAGTGAAAAATGTGAACTTCTTTTTCTCTCTCTTCGGAAAAGATAGAAATAGAGGAAAGCAATGTTTCCAGCATGGCTAATCGGCTAACTCTTCAGAAGAGGGAGAAAAGGAAGAAGAGGCTGAAATTGAGGAGTTTCCAGCCCTCCCACCCTCTAAACTCACGGCCTCCAAGACCACACAAACGGAGAGTGATACGGATCCGATAATAATCAAAGAACCAAGCAAGTGGTCCGAAGTACTGCTTATAATGAGGAAGAACAACATATCCTACACCTCAACCTAAGGGTCTGGCTTGGCATTCAAGTAGTACCCAAGACTCCGACTGCTTAGATATAGAGGACATATACCAACCAAATACCAACCGATTCATTCTTCCTAAAAATGCGAAACGGTCCATCTAAACTCGTCCCAGTTCTCCTCCCAAAAACTGAGACCAATATTTTCACTATCAAAACGAGTTGCCAACTAATCTGCACCGTTGAGGCGCAACGCTCGCACACCTGTCAAGCAGTGACAGTTATGAGAACTCCCTGGTTCGGAACTCTGGTGGCTTGACACAGTTCGTTTTCAAACATAAATTCGACATTATACTCATCTAAGAGACATTCTTCACTAGATTTTCTTAGAAATGATAGACTAACGGGTAGAGGAGGCGGTACAGGCACTCCCGTGAGGCGAAATGTGACTCAGAATGTTATCAACACACCCCACCTCCAACACATGGAAGCCACGGTTATCAAAGTGCGAACTGATTTCCTGGAATGTTTTGTGATTTCCACATATAATCCCCACAGAAGTGGAAACTACTTTCATGACAATGATTTTTAGGCACTAGCATATTTTGACGGTCCACTAATCATAGCTGGCGACCTTTACGCCAAACATCGCTCCATAGGCGATGAGGAGCTGTGAGAAGCATCCAAACCGGGGTCGGGCTAAACAAGTGCAGCACAGAAAATCAATTAAACCAGCACATCCCAAACGAACCAACCCTTTTAAGGGATAACACATGGTCGCGCAATAGACCGCTTAATAAATGAAGTATAAATAAAGAATATAAATGAAGATCATAGCCCGGTTCTCTTTGTATAAGAAACACATTCTTAGAAGCTCACATACGAGGGAGAAAAGTTACAGATAGGAAAGCTATTCAAGTCGCCAAGGAGGAAGAATAAGGTTCGAAGAAGAGCTTGGTTTACAGGTAATCCTAGAAAAAAAGTGAAAGCCACCCAGCTAACAAACGAAATACGTGACAAGATAAACGAATTTAGAAATGTCCAATGGAAAAGCTATCTACATAGTTTTAATCCAAGTTCGGATGCCTTTTGGAGAGTGTCGAAACACTTCCGGCTGCAAGACATAGTGCAAACACCACCAATCCATGGCCCAAACGGCCATGACGGCAATACGACAGCACAGGCAAAGTTGAAGCATTGGCGGACTCCCACGAAATGCAATTCAGGTAAAATCCATCTGGACGAGCCGTACTTTGGTTTTGCGGATAGCGTACTAAGCTCAGAAAGCAAGCTCCTTAGAACACGTCCTTAGAATCCTCCAGCTGCGAAAATATCCCAAACTATGGTAATCAGCTACGATTATTGTTTTTTCGAAGCCAAAAAAGGACCCAACATTTCCGCAAAATCCTTTCCATCCCTTTCCAAAATGCCATTTCCATCAATGGCAAAACTTGCAGAGAGGATTATGCTGCATCACCTCAATATGGCATTACACTACTGATACGGTATTATACATACGACTGACACTACTATACTGTAGTCCCGCTTTCTAACAGACGACAAAGACCAACAAAATAGCGCTCCAGTCCTTTCAGAACCGAGTAATAAGTACAATCTTGGGAACTCAATGGTACGTCAGAAATGCAGACATATACAATGACATCAAATTAAAAACTGTAGAAAAATTCATACGGGACGAAGCACTGAAGCTTTTCGACACAATTGACAATCACAAAACAGTACCTTGGCGTAAAAAACGCACCTCCGAAATAAAGATAACCTCAGAAGTCAAAATATCCGCCAAATAATACAGTAGGGTATAGAATCCGCAACAACTTGAAAAAGGCCGCGATACCATAGTGAGCATACACCAGGTGCTCAAGTTTAAAATGTCATTTTGTTGTCAAGATATGGCGCATGAAACGTATTGAAGTAACCTGTCGAACCCAAAGCATCATTTTGTTGGTAAGACTGCCCGCTACAAAACATCATATTCGTTTGTTTTTTACGAGTCAGTAGCATATTTCTTTTTCGTGTTGAACATGTGGATTTTTGAGCCAAGTTAAGAGCATTTGCGGCATGTAAAGACTTGCAAACGCTGATTTCAACGTTTCAAAAGTTGCAATTTCAATATTATTGACAAAGTACGTGAAAATTTATCAAAAAAGTTTGAAGACGACGAATCATAAGCATTATTAGACGCAGCCGATACGCAAACACAACAAACGATGGCGGAGCAGGTGAATGTCACTCGGCAAGCCATTTCCGATCGCCTGAGAGCGATGGGAAAGATTCAAAAGGTTGGAAAATGGGTTCCACACAAACTGTAAAGCCATAAAGTAAATACAACTGAACAACAGCAGGGATTTTGCCGCGATGAAAAGATGTGATTCATTGCGTCAAAGATGAATAACAAATTATTATTTTAAAGAAAATTTTAAATTACATCGGTATTACGTTATTCATTGTCTTTATAACTTTTAATTTTTTCTTACATCGTATTTTTTAAATGACGTATGTAAACCCCTTTCTATAATAGAAAATAATTAAAATTTAATTATTGTTTGAAATCGATTCTCCTGATTTCCGTTTATACGGAAAACCCCATGTTTAATTTGATTCGGAGAATCGAGAATTCCACTCAATTCGAGAATCGAGAATTCTACTGTCTTTCGGAGATAAAGAAGACCATTCCTGCAAACATCTACGGACGTTTATTTTGAAATGTTCAAAGTTAGCGTCGATCGATTGATAAATGACACTTGGTCTTATTGTTATGTTTTTACAAAGCAATATCTTAAACCTAATCTTATGTCTGTGAATGCATAAATTCATACTCTCGAATAACATACACATTTTCAATTTCCTCTTTCGTTGTTGATATGAGTTCCAAATCCGAAATAATATCGGACGAAATCCACTACCTGTATCATATGTTTGCTAAGAAAATTTTTTTCTAGTCTGACACGTTTTTATGCAAGTTTCTCATGATTAAGTCTTCCAGTACTTAGCCAATTTCCTGTGATAAACATTAATATATTTAGAAATTAAATAGACACTTTAATCATTCAAATGAATTGCTGATTGTTTAAAACAATTGTGTGTTTTGTATTCACTGGATCCTTCAAATTAATATCAATTATCAACGCACTACAATACAAAGGTCATAGAAGTTAAATTTTGATAGATTAGTCCAAATAGGTTAATTTCCTGCATTTGTATGAATTAAAATTTTTTTAATCTAAGACGTTTTGGGAAAACCACAACTCTTCTAATTTTCGTTTTTTTTTCAGACTTAATCCAGAGTTTATTCAACGTAATATGACTTGTATGTCTTTATTTTAATAACTACATTTAACGCTTTTAATATTTTTATTTAATGTTTTCAGTTTATTCACTACACATTTTATCTTCTATATTAAATTTATTCGAATCCTTGTAAATTTTAGCCGAGAATAGATAAAAAATCCACGCGACCAGAATGCAAACTGCAAGGCCTTGAATCAAACAAACAGCAAAGTTCGTACCAGAGTATTTTCAATTCTACTAATAACGTAACTTCAAAGTAAATTTACACTTTTCAAGATAGAATACATCCTCTTAAAGGACTTCAGCTCATCAGCGCGTCGGGCAAACCGCCTCTCACTAAACAATCTTTGCGGACATCATAAAAGGAGAAGAGACTGTTGAACGCACTTTTCCTTCGGCAGACAGCTTCAGGGGTTTTTTTGTGGTTGGGAGGTGAAGACTGTTTACGCCCTGAGTGAGGGACTCCCAGACGCAAAATGCTTTTGGACTACCCACTAAACACCTCCCCTGTCAAACTGAGAACTTAGCCTGGAACCGTTTGACACATGACTTCGGGCTAGGCCTCGTGTTCCTACGCTTAAACGCCTTCGCATAATGGGAACCTCTTCTCTAACGGGAAGGACGGGAGAGGAAGGAAGTGCTAGAAAAGAGATCCATCCATCCTCGATGCCACCCAGCGCTCCAATAAAGCTTTTTTCAATATCAGCACTGCCCGAGCGAATTGCGCCACGCGATTCCAATTGTCAACTGTTTTCAGCATTACTCCGACGAAAGTTTCCGGACACAGCTCTCCGATTTCGCTGAGTAGGACCCTTCGCTGCTGGCTCCACCTTTTGCAGTAGAAGAATGTGTGACAGGCGTCATTTCGTTCCCCTGCACAAAACACACAGTTAGGAGACCGTGCTCTGTCAATTTTGTACAAGTATGACCGAAAACAACCGTGCCCGCTTAAGAGCAAGGTCACGTAGAAATCGGTATCACCATGCACTCGACGGCCTCAGGTCAGGGATCAGACGAGCAGTCCACCTTCCCCTTGTTTCTTGCTCCCAGGACTGTTGCCAATTGCTGAGAGAGTGACGTCTCTCTTCCCTGGTGATCTCTTCTCTTCGCCGCTTGTCTTCGCCTCTGCGCAAGTAAATACTTCTGCGCTCTCTCGCAAGAAGGGTGATGGGTATCGACCCTGCGATTACCAGCACTGCCGCCCCGGAGACCGCTCGATAGGCGCATGAGATTCGCAATTCTCCTTGTCTCTGCGCCTGTGCCAACCGCTTCCGGTGTAACTCCTTGCTGAGAGCGTCGCCCGACAGTTCTGATCTGTAGAGTAGAAGCGACTGCACAACGCTCATTAAGAGTCGTCTCCTTGATGTGGTGGGCCCCGTATGTCGGTCATTAATCGGGTGATCCAGCAGTTCAAGCTGCAGCAGTCCATCATAGGAGATGTTCCACAGGCCCGGACCAAGGATAGTGCCCTGAAGTAAGAATTGTACTGCACCTACCCTCCTTTGAGTCGTAGAGTAGGCTGCGGTCCTTCAAAGAGTCCTTGAGAATCCGCATCAGGTACACTGATACTTGAAAACGCTTTTCTAGCGCTTTCAGAATATCCACCCATCTAGCGCTGTTAAATGCATTTCGGACATCCAGAGTAACCAGCAGGACGACCCGTCGTGTGAAAATACTGTGAGACTCCGCACGTTGGACCGCGCTCACTACTTCTCCAATTGCATCGATGGTGGAGTGGCCTGCTCTGAAGCCATACTGCCAGGGAGATAGGTACCCGGCAGTACGAATAACGTGAGATAGTCTTCCTCTGATAAGTTTTTTAAAAACTTTTCCGACCGTGTCAAGCATACACAGTGGGCGGTATGCATCTGGCGACTCGGGATCCCCTTTTCCCTTCGTAATGAGCACAAGTCTCGCCAACTTCCAGCACTCCGGGAACAGTCCTTCGCGCAAGCATGCGTTGAACATGCGGAGGAGCAGGTCAGGGGAAAAGTGGAAGACCATTTGTAGCACCTCTGCTGGAATCCCATCTGGTCCTGGAGCCTTTCTGGCCTTCATAGACAAGACTTCCTTCTCCAATTCCATCTTCATGAAAAATGGAATTTCCATTGGTGTTTCATAGTGAACGGCTTCAACGATGGCGGGATGGATGGGGAAGAGAGCCCGCACGATTTCGTCCATCTTTTCTGCCTCGTATGAGAGAGATGACCTTTGGACACCGACATTCCGCATTACTATTTTGTAGCCCAGGCCCCATGGGTCTCTGTTCACGTCGTCCACCAGGTTTTGCCAGCGGCTAGCCTTGCTGCTGTTGATAAGTCTACGGAGGCATTTTCTAGATGACTTGTAAGCAGCTAATCGGATACATGCTTCTTCCCGGGTTCGAGCTCGCTGTGTCCTGCGTCGTAGTTTGTGACACTCCCTTCGTTTTTCGGCAATTTCAGGTGACCACCAGTATACTGGGGGCTTGCTGTGCCGGGGTCTTCGAAGGGGCAGAACCTGCAGGAAGACCTGCAGGCGGATGTAATGATTCCCATAGTTGAGTTAACGACATCTCTTGTCGCGGGTTCTCCGTCCTCTAGCGTTGCTTCCGAAAGCGGTGATCGTGCCATAAGCACTTCAACAAACTTCTCAATATCCGCTTTCTCAGTATTCCACCGGAGCGCAGAAGAACAAGCGCGTGGACTTCGGGAAGCATTGTGATGGATCTCCAGAGCTATGTACTGGTGATCACTGGCCGAGTAATCCTCTAGCACTCTCCAATTTTTAACTGATTATGCTCCGAAACGAATATCACATCAGGTATGGTGCTGAAGCAACCGTATCGGTGGAAAGTAGGGGTGTGGCCTGTGTTCATTACGACGAGCCCAGTTCGTGCTGCCATGTCGAGGATCCGTTTGCCCCGAACGTCTGATTCAACTTGCGTTGAAGTCCCCTCCGACGAGCAAATGGCATTCAATACTCGAAACAGCGTCCTCCAAAGCATTGTGCCTAAGTTGAAAGGACGAAAACGATTCGTTCGGAGTTAGGTATACACTAAAGAGTGTAGTTCCCGAACACCGAACTCAAACGAAACAATCTCCTCGCCCCCGATCCTGCACTTGGATGTGAGCACTGTTCCGAACCCATATGGTGGCTGTACCGGATTCGTCAGTATACCATGTTGGTGAGTTTCTGGTGTGATGTTGCTCGCTCAGCATAGTAAGTCAGCTTGCCTGCCTCTCGCAAACTCTTCGAGTAGGTCTTGGGCTATGATGCTTCGATGCAAATTGATTTGAAGGATACGAATCATTGCAGAAGCGCTTTAGCCTTGATTAGGGCTTCTTGAAAGACCCGACACTTTCCTGTGCCTGGAATATGTTTCAAATCGTCTGGTCTCGGGTCATATTCCTGGCAAAGAACACATTGTGACTCGTCTGTGCATTCCTTCTTTTTATGCCCTGTCTTACTACAATTGTAGCACAAGGAGCTCAGTCAGTTCCATTACATGCCTGTGTGGTAAGATTGTATCCAAGGCACTTGAAACACCGGAGGAGAATCGCCCTTCACCGTATCCGACAAATAACCCACCCTATTCTAATTCTATTATATTCTGCTTCCCTCTCTGTGAGGTCGATTATGGCCATGCGTTGATCCCTAGTACGGGGAAGTCGCGTTTTAAGGCGTCTTCTATTTCGGGCAGATCCGTAACGCAGTCTATGTCTCTAATTTCCAGTGTAGCTTAGGCTCGAGTGAGGCTACAGTTGCCTTCTCTCTAAGGACTCTTTTGACTGCGTAACGGAACGTGTCTTTATTGCTTGCATCTGATCCCCGGACAGCGTTAGCCGTACAGCTTTTATTGCAGTTTGTATGTCTTCGGACCTTACCGCTCCCTTGATTTGTCGCAGAACATAGGATCTACAGTCGGTGGGTTTAACCAGCAGTGCCTGCCTAATGGGTTTTCGACGCTTCTTAATCTTTTTTTTCTTGGGTTATCTACGATGATTCATTGCATTTCGGTTCCTGTGGAGGTTTATCGATTTTGAACTTTAGGGTCGCTTTTTTAGCTGCCTTCTTGGCAGCTTTAGATAGTGCCCTCTGAAAACCGTCTCTAATCGCGATTTGATCGTTCGGCCTCCTGTCTTCGTCCTTCCCCCATTTATCCCGATCCCTTTTGATTGGGCTGAAAGCCAACCTTTTGGTGGCAGTAGAACTCGGGACGACTACTGCGCTGTCGAATAAATTAGCCTGTTGCTCTTCCTCTGCCTTTGCTGCGCCCAAATGCTGTTAGAATCTCTGGTTGTACCAGATTTTCTACTTTTCGTCCATCCGTTTTCGAATGTTTCTGTTTCCACATATTTTCTTTTGTTTATAATTTGTTTGCTTTCATTTCTTATGGGTCCCCCCTCAGAGCCGCTATCTCCACTCGTGTGTGTAGTTGCCTTATTGGTCCCATGGTTATCTTTGCTAAGCAGGGAGGACATGCGAGGGTTGGCACCAGCTCTTATGGGGACCGGTGCTCAGGGCCAGACCGGCGCTAATCAGGAGTTCGTCTCAACCGAGCCTACATCACCAACTCAATGGTGCGAGCTTCGAACGTACTCCGAGGCCTGCCGAGGTTTTACCGGGACGGAGACGGTATGATCGTTAGATTGGAGCCGTTCACACTCGAGTGTCACCTCGGTGCTACCGTGCGACGCAACTAGGTCCAAAACATCATATCCGCCAGCCCAAGGCGTCAATTTCGGTTAATCCGTCGAATCGTAGTCCATAATTTGTTCAGGGTCATATTCCGTGAAGTCCTCCATTTCCTCGAGTACGTGGGGGCGGCACTCCCCAAAGAATACTAGTGTGACGTGTTCAGGTCACGCGTACTGTAGTCGGCGTAAACAAAATGTCGTAAACAAAACTACCAACCCATCGCTTGTTCTCCAATGCGTAAGCATAAACATGTCGCGCGCATCAAGTACAACAGATCCCGGTGCAAGCGACTCGACGCGTACACGTGAGAACAATCCGCATGGAAGGTTCTGGGATGGTTGGTAGTTATATTAAGCGCGAGTGTTTAATTTTCACTATTGGCAATATTTGCGAATAGCAAACAGGTTGTGCACCTGCCAAAGCGCATCACTAGCTTTCAGGAATACTCCTGGTAACCAGCGTTCCCCCTGCGGGAATGCTGGGTAGCTGGACAACTTCAGGGTAAAATTGACCCTGGAGCGGAAAAGATCGCAATTCTAGAAATCCCAGAGCAAAACGCAGCGCAACCAGCTATTCTTGCTTAGCCAAGAAGGAAATAAAAATCGTCTGGGTTGTGTGCAAAATTCTCCGAAGGGCTTTTGTAAGAACTTAAACTTCGGACACATCCCTTTTAACTGCATGGAACCATGGAAATGATAAGAGCTACAAGTGCGGCACTCCCGGCCATAGGGCGTGAGATTGCACAAGTAAACCAATTTGGATGATGCGCCCCAACCCAAGGGGTTGAAGCCCGAAAATTTGGCTCAAATTTCAAAAAGCTGAAGGTGCATGAATTACCTAGAAGCACTAAGCAAGAGAAACCCGAAGCTATGATTCACGTCCTTCAGATCAACACACATCACAGTGCAACAGCACAGAACTTGCTTAGCAAGGTTTCGAGGGAGAAAGAAGTTGACCAGCTGTCAATATCAAGGAGATTAGCTGATTTGTGCTGAAACCCATCTGAGACTGCCGCCATCTCAGCATTCTGCTCCCAATTTAGAGCTGCTCCTGAAGAGATAGCTTTGTGCTGATCAAGTGTACGCATATGAGATTTACCAGCATCTACCTCACACCGAATAAGTAATATTTTCAGAGCAAGGCTTTTCATCTTGATGACTTGGAGGACTCCATCTCGAGCACGGAAGGAAGAATCATTGCTGAATGTGATTTCAATGCTAGACGATTGAATACCTCATTCGAATTCCTAAGGAAAACAAACCCTAGAAATGCCGGCTAGGACAAAACTTGTCGTCATATACTTAAGCAACACACCAATCTTTCGCAAGAGAGGTTGCTTGGAGACCGTCCCTGATTTTCGCTTCGATGTCCTTAGAGCGCAATCGGAGGGCACTTGAGGAGTTCTACTAGTACAATGCACTAACCACCCGTATATTAACTCGAAATTGGCGAGCGTGCTGCTCGATGTGCAGGAATCCTACCTTAAACCGTCAGTTGAAACCTCACAAAAATCGATGTTCACACTTCCGAAGAAGTCCCCATGAGCGTAAACACATGACGGGGACTAGAGGAGTCTCAGCCGAAAATATTTGATGTCTAAACGACTGCATGTGACTTCCCTATGCACAGGCAATGGCCATGACATGATCGGCCTGGTGTGTAATGGCGGTGGGCTTAAATCGAAGGACGACGGACGCCCAGTGTATCAGAAGCGGAAACAATGGACGATTTCGGCCACTTTTCACTGTGCATTCCCTTCGTTCCGGTGCTTCATATAAGTCTAGTTGTGTGCCCGCTTATTACTACCACTGACAGAGAGGTGCAGACTTTAAAAATGAAAAGAGCGAAAGGTCCAGCTTTTGTACCAAACTTTGGACAGACATCACGGGACAATTTGTATTTGCTCAGCATATTTAATGTCTGCCTGCAGGAGGCACTATTCCCAAAATGCTGAAAAGAAGCGGAGCTCGTATTGATCAGCAGGACGAAAGAAAATCCGGAACTACCATCAGCATTCACCGCGGCTCATGTATATGCTGAACGCCACTGCGAAAGAACTTGAAAAACTCATTCATGAAATACTTGGGGAGGCCATCCGAGCAGGTCTTTCTCTTCTTAGGTCTTTCTCCTCAACAACAAGGCCTTATGACTGGACAATCCACGATCTATGCAACAATGAAGGTATTACTACGAAGCAAATAGTACTATTTATAACACTTGATGTGAGGAATCTCTTCGATTTTGCCAGGTAGAGGGACAATCTCGGTGCTCAGTACTATTTCAGGGTGCCGAAATAGCTGATGCGGATACTGAGGGCTATCATATTGACCAAAAGCTCATCTAAGACACATTTGGCGGTCGGCGAAGACTCGGTGTGACATCGAGGCGGGGCAAGATCCCATTCTGGCTCGGACCTATGGAATGTCTTATACGATGCGCCTTTTAGGTTATAGCTAGCAGATGAATCGCGTCTGATCAGCTATGCGGATGGCGTTGCTGCACTAGATGTCAGACGAACTACCAAACAGGCGCAACTCAAACTAGGTATGCTATTACACCGAATGAGTGTGTAGATGGCCGACCGTGAATTTAGTCTAGCGCTGGAAGAAAACTATGGTCGGCATACTGGCCAAGAAACGGATCATTGAGTCAAAAGAATCAAACAAATAGCTTGGCTTGATGATTGACTAGAAGATGAGTTTCTTTGGTCAGCGGATAAGGCTGTTACGGCATTGACGCTGGGGAATTGTGGAACTTTGAGCGAAAAACACCGACTCATGACTAAGAAGTAAGTAAGGAGTTGTACACGTGCAGAGACAAGCTAACGAGTGGAGGCGAGGCTACTTATCTAAACAGAGCCGAAAAGTGAAATTATTAACTGAAAGTAAGGAAGAAGGATACTTTTTTCTGTGGTAGGAAATGTATTTATACGAATCGCGAGACAGATGGACCGCGTGGCTCATCAGTGACCTGGTGTCGTGGCTCTGCAAACATTATGATAATACAGATTTCTAGCTGACTCAACTTCCCAAGACGCACGAGTATTTTCAGTATAAGCTGCATGGAATGGTAAAGTCGCCTTGTTGGCTTGTTTTGTCCAGAAACTACTGACTACGCATGCCACACCTTCTTCACATGCCACACCTTCTTCACATGCGTTAGATAGCCCACTCTCCGTTTGCATCTTTCCGAGAAAATTTAAGGGGAGAAAGTTGACGTCTCAATACAATTGGAACTGCGTTCTTTAAAGGTAAATGGTCTTCTAAATGGAACCACTCTTTTCCTGCTGTCATTGTGTGGTACCGCCTTTGAAGGTTATGTCCGAATGAGAGCTTTAATGTTCGTTCATGATTCGTCTGTCGAATGTTCTTTTTTCGTTTATGTATATCCACGTTTTTAAGTACTTTTAAAAGCCGTCCTTTATTTTATATGTCTAATCCTTCTGTTGATAACGTTTTAAGCTCGTTTAGAACGTATTAACTCGAGGCGTTAATACCTTTCTACCTATTCGCAGATGACAGCCATAGATCCATAGATGACAGCCGTACGGATGAAAAATACCACATGTACTCGATGAGTGACCTCCACAATGAACGTATTAAAAAACACTGTCCTCACCATTGTTCATAAATGAAACCCACTATTAATACACAACACGCTTCCCAGAAGAGGAAAGCGTATCAACACACCTTTATCGTTTAATTCCTAAACAATAGGCCTAAATGCCAAATCGATTGCACGGGCTTCCATTAATTGGTACTAATTTCACTTAAATTTTCGCTGTACAATATCTCCGAATTATTAATATAACAATTGGAATTATGCGATTAATTAATAGCAAATTAATTCCTCGCGGTTGGTTGCCTAATAATACAAATGCAAGGTTCGCAGAAGCGATTGCGCCTCCATTTTCTTCATAACATTCTCAAGCTTTGCGACTATTTTTTTTTGTTTGTTACCAAGCAATTTGTAATTGTTTATTACATATAGCCAAATACCGAAGTGAGTTTAGATAAAATTATTGAATTTGTGTGTTTATTTTTATTTTTATTTATAGCGTCGTAAAAAAATGTGATAGCGTCTGGATTGGCACGAATCGTAATTGATTTGGAAGTGAAACCATAAAAAAATTGTAGAGTACTTGCTTATCTTGTTTTTGATCCATTCACAGCACTTAATAAATTTATAAATAAAATTCGTACGTTTTAAATAAAGTGAAGTGCTACAGATCTTTTATCTTGGCACGCGACTTCGTATGACGACTATATTTAATCGGTTAGATAAATATTTAGAATTCAGTTATATGGACATGATGTAACGTATATGTCCATAACCTTATATGAGGGGCCAAGGTACTCATATTATAAAATAGCCTAAAATAGCCTACAAACAGACCAATTTTCAAGTTTGAACCCTATTATCAGAGTACAAAGTAACTTTTCTAATCGATAAATTACTGCAGTGTGCGAAAAAATTGTATCTCTGGTGGTGTTGCAGATTAATAATGAAAAAATTCCATATTTATAACATAGCGCCATGTAATTTGTGCAACAATAAAATTAGCAGAAATCGTGTAAGGACCTTGGCACGAACTCGGATGCACATTGAAAAAAACATGGATTAAATCACTTTGCTGGAGTGAAATGGCGAACAATTAATGCAAGGTATGAAGCGCAAAAAGTTTTAAGGGTTCAATAATGCGAACCCATAATCACAGACGACTAGGCGCTAGCGCTAGCTTTTTTGTAATGGCAGATTCTCAAATGTGTCAGAGTTTACAGGGAAGCAAGCGAAAAAACATCATAACATGGGTAAAATAAAATTTAGTTTCGGTGGTCTGCAGGGTATGGTGCAGAGCAGTTTCCCTCCACTATTTCAAATGCCTAAGTTAGTGCCATACCGCACCAGGCAGCAAAGAGGCTGATAGGAGCTCCCTATCTATAAGTCAGGGCATGAAGGATACAATTCACGGGAAAGGCGCAAGGTAAGAACACTGAACCCCGATCTGAAAACCTAATACCCAGGCACGTTCGGGTTTCAGTATCAGAAACCGTTTTCTCAGGAGCCCTGGCGAAAGCCAAAGCAGAGCTACAACGACCAATGTCCTTCAAATAAACTTATATTGAGACTCAAACTCCCAAGATCTGCTCAAACAGCTCACGAAACATATGATAGCCAACCTATTGCTACATAGCGATGAAGATCCATCCGAAAATTCGTTAAAATATTACCCTGATATATTTTGTACTTATGGCATCTTAGTTTGAGACCGTACATGTCTCAGAGTTCAGAGCTGTGGGAGAAGAAATGTTGCATCTGGGTTTGTGGACCAGAAATACCATTCTTTAGTGTCAACCAATAACCAATAATAAATTTTAAAGTGGAGTTCAACCTTTCGGAGGACGCTTTCTTGAATACAGAGGGTTAAGTTCTCGTGAAAAAAGGGTACGTTTGAGCCAGACCCAAGGGGAAAACAAGTCCTGGAGATGGCAGACTTTGTGGAACTAGTCGTAGTGAACATTGATAACCGTTCGACCACAACTGGAGAGTTCTAGATTACCATTTCGCCAGTCACCATCAGTACATAAAATTCAAGACCACCGACAGTACTCCTACACTACAACGCATTCAGCATTGCTCCTTCGTGGAGCATACTGCGCCCCACGATGGACGCGGCGACCGTCGTCCAAATTCAGTCCAGATCACTAGACGCATCCAAACGGTGATCTTAGTGGAGGACCAGAGGAATGCCTGTTGAAAACATTGAACATTATACGATTTCTCCTCGCCGGAGACAGGGTAAACCTCCGGTGTGCTGCAGATCAACTGAAATCAGGAAACTACAAAGACACTGTCGCGAAGCCCGTGGGAAGTTCAACGGACGCGTAGGCAGGATGTCTTCGCGGACTGGTTAACAGAAGCAGTATCCGCTGTTTGCAGAAACTCGTCAATGGCGTCAACAAAAAGACGTTGGCACAGCTTCAAGCTAGTTATATGAAAGTTCGCTAGACTACTGCTTCCCTATGTATACATATGAATGAACTGGAATGAGCAATTATTTTCACGAAGTCAAAGAGGGCTCCAGGATCAAACGATATTCCGACGGAGGCTTTGAAGTTGGTTTATCACTTTTGCCCTGACTTGCTGCTGGATACCTTTAATACCTATTGTCGAGAAGAGGTTTATCCTGAGCATCAGAAAAACGGCAAGACTCATGCTGATCAGGAAGGAAAAGAGAAATTCCATGTCACATTCTACATACCGACCGATGTGTTTGATTGATACGCCTGCGAAAGGTCTCGAGAAGCTCATAAAGCAAAGACTCACTATACATGCCGCAGAAGATCTTTCTCCGCAGCAGTACGATTTCAGAACATGGCACTCCACTATAGATGCAGTTGCAGAGGTGGTGACCCAGCTGATGAGAGCACGCGATCGGTCCACCCATCGGGTAGTCCGCCTAGTGATGCTGGACATCAAGAATGCAATCAACTCTGCTAGATGAACCGATACTCTGGATACCCTGTCCAACTTATTCCATGTATCAGTATACATGATGCGGTTAATCCGGAATTACCTGAAGGACGTCACTTCCTAAGCTTCATCGTCGGCCTAAAATTGTGGAACACCTCTTACAACCGACTGCTCAGACCCGATCTGCCAGAGGAGTCTAGACCGATCGACTATGCGGATGATGTTGCGGTACTGGTTACTGGGAGTACAGTTGAACGAAACTAAGGAAGCTAATGCACTGGGTAGGGACCTGGATGACCACTCATAGACTTAGCCTAGCGTTAGAGAAAACCTTAGTTATTAACTTGACAACGAAGAGGCGTGGCGGCGACAATTAGTAGAGTCGAAACAATCTGCTATGTACCTGGGCTTGCTTATAAACTCTAAGCTGAGTTTCTCGGCTCGTAACAGCAAAAAAGACCGCAATCGCCAAAGTGGAGGACCAACAAAAAGCGACTCTTGATGAGTGTCGTGCAATCTACGTTCGATATGCAGTGAAGCTCTGAATAAGAATCTGCATCGAATACGGCTGGCACAGATGCAGAGAAGAGGATCACTGCAGCTTGCATCAGCATACTGGACAGTCGCTGCGTCTCCAGTATTGGCAATCGCAGTTGTGACACCCATCGACCTCATTGCCAGGGAGCGTAAAATTATCGACCCGTGAGGAAACGGCGTATACAAAGAAAGACAGTGGCAAAAATCTAAAGAGCGTGACTCATAAAAATTTGAAAAAATCATCTCAACGGAGATGACGTCTTTAATACTCTATTATCATACAGAAGATGGGACAGGGTGCCTGGTGATTTTGCGAAAAAATTGGAGAGCTCCGGCGGAATAAGCTAATCGAAGAGTAGCTGAAATTGACTAGGAGCTGTAACCAGGTGATACATTATACATGGACAATCCCTATAATTCAAAAAGACGTAATTAGCTGGAGGAGTCCAGTGTGGAGAGATCCTGATTCTAGCAACTAACCTTCTCCCCCTAGAGAAGGTAGTGCTGTGAGCCCAGCTTGAAGTTAAATAGCAAACAATGGCAGACTAGGTACTCCGATTGACAGGCGAGGTATTTAGTCGTTAGTCCATTAGGATTCGTGCCACTGGAAGAAAGGGCGTAAGAAATCTTCACCTCCCAACCAAAACAAAAATATGTCTCTCAGGACAGAGAATTGGTGCTACTAGATGAAACTTGAAAAACCGTTTGTCATTGTTATTTTAAAAATTTTGTTGTTTTTTTTTTAATTATCAATCTTAAAAATCTGACATCAACCCACAAAACATTCGTAGGTGATATACATACCCTTTTGCCACAAACCGTACTGCGATTCTTGGAGTAACATGGTTTCATTTAAACCATATTCCGAATGAGACCAACCTGACACAGGGAATGAATTAGCCTTTATTTGATTTTTCATTAATGATATTTTGATTTAATTTTGACGTATTAATAAAGTACATGTAACAATATATGTACGTATATGTGCAATATATATGTATACATATAGTGTTATTTAGAGGTATAAAACTTTGAAATTAAAAAAAACTGACAAATTGTTTTGGAATTGCCATGTTTTATTGGGAAAACAATTCTCTGTCAATATAATTAATTGGTAGTTACTTTTGAGGAACCCCTTCTATCATTTGACCTTCGGCACTCCCATAATGGACCCTTTCGGTGGCCAAGGCATTGAATTTGCTAAAGTATTTTATTTTGTATACTACAAGCATTTCACTATAGTCACTGATTATTAATTGGCTTTCATCTCGTTTCGATTGCAAAATGCCTTTTAGGACCATTTTAGGATACTTCAACAGGATGTCTTTTTAAAATATAGACCGTTAAAATGAAATAAAATACTGATAAACTGTTTTGGTTGCAATTATTAGGTGTATAAATATGAAATGCGGATTTTACTAACAGATGGCATCACCATTACATATGGTTTGTGTCGGGAATAACTAATATGGCATTTTGGTGGGTAAACATCTGTCAACAAATGCCAGTATGTCTTGGTTTTGATTATACAAACAACATAGTTTTTTTCGCTTCAAAAATGTCGAATTACGTGCCAGAAAAAGAGGTTTTGTGGGGAAGTCTAATAACATTCTTTCATTTGAAGAAAATGGCAGCTGAAACTTATCGATTGTTAGTGAAAGCATATGGTGAACATGCCTCAAGCCAAGACACTTGTGAATGACGGTTTAAAATATTTAAAAGTGGCGATTCCGATATCAGCAACAAAGACCGTGGAAAACCACCAAAAAAATTCGAAGATACAGATTTGCAAGCATTATTGGATGAAGACAACACACAAACTGAAAAACAGTTGGCAGAAGCGTTGGAAGTTACTCAGGCAGCCATTTTACAACGTTTAAAAGCCATGGGAAAGATCCAAAAAGCTGGAAAATGGGTGCCGTATCAATTGAAAGAAAGAGACATCGAAAGACAAAAAACCATTTGTGAAATTTTGCTTGCCAGAGAGAAAAGGTTTTTTGCATTGGATTATTACTGGCGATGAAAAGTGGATTTATTTCGACAATCCAGGTAGACCCAGGCCAGCCATCAACATTATAACCAGTCCGAAATATTCATGGAAAGAAGACTTTGCTGTGTATATGGTGGGACAGTAAGGGACCTTTGTATTACGAACTGCTGAAACCTGGTGAGACTATTACTGGCGAACGTTACCGACAACAACTGATCAAATTCAACCCCGCACTTAAGGAAAAACGACCAGAATTTCACCAAAGACATGATAAAGTCGATGCTCAGCCGCATGTTACAATACTTGTCCAGAACTACTTGGGAAACATTAATTGGGAAGTTCTGCCCCACCCGCCATATTCACCAGACTTGGCTCCTTCTGACTACTACTTTTTTCGATCGATGCAGCACGGACTTTCAGAACAGCACTTCCATTCTTACGAAGAAGTTAAAAATTGGCTTGATGAGTGGTTAGCCTCAAAAAATGAGAAGTGGTACTGGGACGGAATCCATCAATTGACAGAAAGGTGGTAAAAAGTCGTAGCTAACGATGGCCAATACTTTGATTATTGAATTCATTCGTTCTGTTATTCAAATAAATGCATATTTCAAGGAGAAAAAATCAGCATTTCATATTTATACACCTATTAAATTGTTTTATTTGAAAAATAATTCTGCCCATTTTATTAACATATGATTTCGTGCATGTCAGTCCCATGACTGGCGCGGAAGAAGTCCAAACCAGACGCCCAATTTTTGGCTATTCTAACGGATCATTGGGGCCCTATCTCGTCAAAAACGCGGTAAATGCTGCTTTCCAAATGGTCAAGCGTCTCAGGATTGTGACATAGACATGCGATTTGACCTATTCTCTCAAGAAATAGTCTAGCAGTGTTAAATTACAAAAACTTGCAAGCGCGTTTATATGTCCAAAAGTCGATGTTATGTTACATTCAAGACATATGAAACACTGATTCCACCGGCTTCTAAAGCACACCAAACAGTGACTTTCTCCGGATGTAACAACGTTTTAACAACCGCATATAGTTGATTATAACTCCAAATGTGGAAGTTTTTTATTAACATGGCTATTCAACCAGAAATGACCCTCATTGCCAAACAAAATTTTCTTATGTAATTAAGGACCTGCAGCGATTTATTCTTGTCATCAGCGAATCTACGCCGTGTCCGATGGTCGTTCGTTCATCGTTCAGTGTCTTCCATAGTGTGGATTTCATTGTTGAGCATGATATGCACTGGTCTCGCTTATGTCTACATCGATACTAGGCTCTATAGCTGCTATGGATTCAGCTGCTTCGTTATGCACTTTACGACGTCTGGATGGATACGGAGTATCAGTGAGCAAGACATTGCTCAGACGTTAACCTATATACGATAAAATGGCAAACCAAACTAACCATAAATACATGACAGCTGTCACACCATACGTAGTAGTAAAAAGTGTTGCCAACTGAAAGTCCAACACAACTAAAAAAGCACCATTTTTTAACTAATTAAATTATTCATTTGAGATTACTCACTAATGATAGAAATTAAATTATAATGTATTTTCTTCAACCTTCAATGCATACAAACATTCCTTTAAATTTCCTAGTTTAATAATGTCTCGTTTTCTTATAATTTGTTCGGAATAATAATCAGATAGGGATTTTGTCATATCCACATGAATTTTATTTAATCAAAATATCGCTTGCGTTTCCTGCGCTTGATCTGTTATGATTAACAATACACGTAAATCAATAATTAATACTTTAAGTATTATTTCGTGAACTTTGTGATGAAATGATATGATTGGTGTTTGATTATCTAATATCTCTGCTATTACGAACAAATACAATATATTTCACCTTGCAATTGATTTATCATCAATGATTAATCAATAAAACAATGCGCGATTAATTTGATTTCGGCATATGCATGAATCAGTTGGCACTAAGAAATTAAATTGTCAAACCATCGAATAATCCTCTTGAATATCCACTGGAAGTGACTTGTGATTTACTTAAGCACCACCCAATGTATAGAAAAGGCATTATAATAAAAAAAATAGTAATTACTATTCGAATAAACAAATGTTTAGTCTATCAGTCGGTTTCATCTGACAGGAACCTATAATCCGATTATAAAAACGTCGCACGATTTTTGAAATACACGAACATAAATCAATAACATAATTTTGATTCGCATTTAGTTGCGCATATGCCTCCGTCAATATCCCCGTGGAAGACTAAGAAAAATAATCTATAGATAATAAATTAATATAATCAATGATAATTATTGATCAGAATATAATCAATTTTGTTTGTTTTTTCTCTGGTTAGCTTTAGAGCAGAACAAAAACTTCGTTAATAGGCGGGGTTATTGGAATTAGGGATTACTCATCCAGGTAAGCATCAATCAAGCAAACTATTGTCAGTGCATATACCAAGGTTCACCTTTATCCAATAGTTAACGTGTGAGTTTGAAACGAGGAAGCAAGTGAATTTGGAAAGGACGAGCCAATATGGAATACTCTGACCTTTTTAACCTGAGGATTTAGCCGGGAACCTTTTGAAATATTATTTCAGCTTATGCCTTCAGGCACTTTATATGGGAATCCCTTCAAAAGTCGAAAATTTGGGAGGAAAATTGAGTGATGTACGGGGGTTTCTCCATCGGGTCGCTTTCTGAAGCTCCCGTAAACCTTTTACAACAGTTGGTACTGCTAAATGTGCCAATCGACTCAATTTGTAAATTGTTGTAAACATTTCTTCGTTTACCACACAGCTCGCTCCATAGGTGTGAAGACACCTATTTTTGCAAGACAAAAATAGGTGTGGTACGCGTCATCCTCCTCCACTATGCTAAGCATGCAGATGCAGATACTTGGCTCACCTTGGGGCTGAGACCAGAAACATTTATGCCTGGATAACAGCTGGGTCATAAACCCCAGTCTCATAATGTTCGCGATTGAGCCACTAGGTCAATTTAGCATTCGGACGTGCAGTTCACCTTTTGTTTTGTCGCGCTATGTGGATTATTGCTATCAGTAAAAGAGTGTTTTCTCTCCTGCGACGATAAAAGTTCAAAAGTCCTCTAGCAAATAGGGCAATGGGTATCGCCCCTGTAATCACCATCACTGTCATTCTGTAAACGGTTCGACATGCGCTTGTAAATCGCAGCACTTTTGCCGCTCCACCTTTGCTTTTGCTTTAACTCCGGGGTTAGATTGACACCCCTTTTTTCTAACGCATAGAGTAATACGTTCGGTACAGCGCTTATAAAAAATTGGTAAGCGATCTATGTTTCCCATGACACGTACTTTGGAGATGTCAGATGTAGCCCAGTATTGATCGATAAAACTGCTTATGTCAATGCTCCAAGGTTTTTGCCTACTGGTTTCGATTTTTCCAAAACTTCTCAAAAATTGATATCGACTCCGACTTGCCGTCACTGTAAATGTTCTGCAGCTGCAGGCCGAGGATCGAGCCCTGCGTGATACTTAATTTCGATCCTTCGAATAGCCTTCGCTTCTCGTACTTGAAAATAATTTTCAAACAATTCTAACCAAATAGGCAATCCATCATGTGGATTCATCCTTTGCCTGGTCACTCTGGATCGTCGTCACAACTTCTCCGTTTGCATCGATAGTGTAAATACTTTTGCAACTAATAAAGTTTCCAACTTTATATATTTAAACTTTCGGACATACAAAGTTAAAGGAATGCAAACGGAAAGTCACAACCTTCCAGCATCTGGAAACGCCTCTTTACATAATAGGTTTGCGATTAACGCGCTGAAAATGAAATCAGCGCGAAATTTTAAGGACTGTCTGCAGCACTCAGGCACCCTTTGGATCCTGAAGACTTTCACTACTTCATAGAGAAGTTTGTTTCCTCCAGTTTATTCTATGTTAAAACTAGACTTTCCAGTCTTATTTCATTGTGAATGGCCTTAGAGGAGTAGAGGCATGGCTGTGAGAAATGTTGTTATGTATTTTCAAACGGAAATTAATAAAATAATATATGTTTATATAATTAATAATAAAATAATAATTGGCAACCGATAGGTCGCACCTGCAGCGAAAGAAAGGAACAAGATTATAGGGTTAGCTGAAAATACAAAGGCCGCATAATGGCGGCCGAAGAAAGTTAATTTTCCACCGACTAGTTCACCGCGTGGGCGTGGGGGTTAGGACTTCATTTAGGCCCTGATCCTTCCATGCAACTCACACACACACACACACACAGGGAAAGAGCTTAGTTCCTCATATTATATAAAATAAAAATTATAAAAAAAATCAAACAACCTGTGAATTGTGCTGCGCTCAATGGTGCTGCGCTGACTGTGAACACCTCCTCCTTTACTGGTTGTGTATCTTCAACTGATTGAGTGTCTTCTATGGTTGAATGTCCTCAACTGGTTGGTGGTTGGTGTTCCTTGGCAGAATGTTCTCTGTGGTTGAGTGTCATCCACTGGCAGATTGGCCTCTACTGGTTGGCGATTAGTGCTCCTTGGCAGAATGTCCTCTGTGGTTGAGTGTCATCCACTGGCAGATTGGCTTCTACTGGTTTTTGTTTCTTGGCAGAATGTCCTCTTTGGTTGAGTGTCATCCACTGGCAGATTGGCTTCTACTGGTTGGTGTTCCTCGGCAGAATGGCTCTACTGGCTGGACCTCTACTGGCTTCAACTGGTTGAGTGTGCTCCACTGGTTGCAACTGGTTGAGACTGGTTGAGTGTCCTATACTGGCTGCTGCAACTGGTATTATCAGCTATCGGCTAATCGGCTGGATGTCTTCACTTGTTAGGTATCTTCTATCGGCTGTCGTCTATCGGCTGTCGTCTATCGGCTGAATCTCCCCTTCCTCACAATTTCCACTCCTTTTATATCGATACGAACACAACAACCCAGTGAATCGTATCGATCGTAAATAACTTCCAAGAATTTCTTTTTTTTATTGTGGGGTTTTTTTTCTTTTTTTTTTCTTTCTTTTTTTTGGGGGTTTTTTTTTGCTACTTGGAATTTTTTTTTTCTGTGATGTTATTTTTTTTTTTTTTTTTTTAAATAACTAATTATTATTTTGCTAAATCTAACTTTACATATTTTTATTTTAATTTCTTAATTTATTTATTTACATATATATATTTTTGTTTGTTTGTGCAATGTCGCCTACACATGGAAATACGTAACACGTGGGGACGACCTACCCCTTGAGAAGGGTCTCACTCCAAAAGCCGGGCTGCTATCCATGTAGGATTAAGGGACTATGGCCTAATGTCCTGGCAATGGTAGACTCCTAATGGTTTCCCATCTGGGGACTCCAGTTCATACGCGACCTGTCCAACTAAACGAACTATTCTGGCCGGTATGAATTTCGGTGCGAGCTTAGCTGCAAATTTTTCTACTGCACTACTGAGTACGTGATTTCGTACAAAAATCATTTGTCCGGGGGTAAAAGAACGGGTCCTTGCCCGCAAATTATAATGCCTTTGTCCTTTAGCGTAAGCTTCGCCTAATTTCTCTCTAACTCGTTCACGTATCACCCTCAATCTCTCGTGAGGGGTCATGAGCTCGACTTCTCCATCTTCAAAAGAAGACAACTTCCGGAGGAGCTCGTAGTCGGAGCCATGGCTCACTGACTGAAATCCGAACATCAGATAGTGAGGCGAACAACCGGTCGACTCGTGTACAGTGTTGCGGAATGCAGAGCTTGATTCTCGCAAATACTTATCCCATATAGAGTGGTCATCACCTATAAAGGAACGAATGGCAGCTAAAATGGACTGGTTGACCCGTTCGGAAGCATTCGATTGAGGCGAGTATTTTGGAGAGAAAACGTGCTGAATACCATATTCTTGAAGGAATTGCATGAAATGCTTAGAAGTAAACTGCACACCATTATCCGAATGAAGTAGTTCGGGCACACCAAATGTACAGAATATATCTAGAAGGAATTGAGTAGCGTTTTCGGTAGTGGCCTTGGGCATGGCTTTCATCCATACAAATTTTGTATAATGGTCGAGCACAACAAACAATTGGGTGTTTCCGCTCTTCGAACGTGGATAAGGTCCTAGGAAATCAATAAATAAGCGCTGCATCGGCCTATCAGATATGCGCTCTTGACCCATATGTGGTCTAAGGACCTTATTGTACGGCTTAATTTGCTTACAAGTACTACATTGGGAGATGTAAGAAGCGACGTCCTTACGAAGGGTTGGCCAATAATAATATCGCTGTAGTACTTCGGTGGTCTTACGTATGCCACAATGAGATGCTTCTGGTCTATCGTGAGCTTGGGAAATCAGCCTAGATTGCTGACTCACGGGTACCCATAATTTGGTTCGAGGAATGTCTATATCCGGATCGTTAACTCTTCCTAGCTTAATGTAGATACGACCATCTCTTATCCATAGGTTGGGGAACCGTGTAGGTTCTTTCGAAATTGAAAGTATTCGTTCTATATAATCAGATTCTGTGAAAGCAGAGTCTGGCAACAGTGAATCGATATGATGATGCTCGGGAAGGAAGGGAAGATACAGACACGAAAGTTCACTAAGACTCTCGTGAACTCGGGAAAGGGCATCGGGAACGGTATTAGCGGAACCCTTAACATGTTCAATATTGAAGTTGAAACCTTGCAACTTCAGACTCCAGCGAGCTAATCTGCCGGAAAGGTCTTGTTGGCTCATGAGCCACTTCAAACTAGCGTGATCAGTGATGATGGTGAAGGGAAGTCCTTCAATGTAGGCACGGAATTTTTTTACGCTCTGTACGGCGGCGAGACACTCCAGCTCAGTGATAGTGTAATTTCGCTGCGCCGACGTCAATTTGGCAGACATGAAGGCAATGGGATGCTCTTCTCCCTTCTCGTCCTTTTGAAAGAGGACGCTACCAATTCCAGTGGTGCTTGCGTCGCACTGAATGAAGAAGGGTTTTGAAAAGTTAGGGTTAACTAGTACGGGCGCGGACACAAGAGCTTGTTTTAGTTGGTCAAAAGCAGTTTGAGCGGCGGCAGTCCATTTAAAGGACGATTTGTTTTTCAGCAGATCAGTTAGAGGGGCGGTAATGGAGGCAAACCTATGTATGAATCGGCGGTACCATCCGGCCATTCCCATGAGACGACGAATATCTTTAATAGAGTGAGGAGTTGGGTAATCTACAATGCTGGAGACTTAAGAGGGATCTGTCTTTAGGATACCATCGCTAACGATGTATCCAAGGTACCTTATTTCACGCTGGACGAATTTGCTCTTCCCAACATTTATTGTGAGCCCAGCTGATGAGAGTAACTTAGCTACTGTAGACAACAGATCCAAATGTTCTATGAAGGAAGAGCTGGTCACGAGCAAATCATCAAGGTAAACAAATATTTTGTCTTGAAGCTCATGCGGAATAACCTTGTGCATTAGACGGCACATGGTTTGGGGAGCGTTGCACAATCCGAAAGGCATGACCTTAAAATGGTATAAAGGTCGACCCGGCACCGTGAAAGCTGTCTTTTCCTGCGATTCAGGATCAAGAGGTATCTGCCAAAAGGCGTCCTTTAAATCGAGACTTGTAATAAACTTAGTGGATCTCAATCGAGATAATAATCCATCGATTAACGGCAAAGGATATGCGTCTTTAACGGTAACATCGTTAACACGTCGCGCATCCAGACACAAACGTACTTTTCCAGGTTTACGAACCAACGTTACTGGAGAGCTCCAGGAACTGTGACTTTCGCCTATCACACCCAATGCGAGCATACGATCAAGTTCCTTGTACAGCAGATCCTGTACGACCGGCGAAACAGCATAATGCCGTTGCTTGATTGGCTTAGCAGTCCCAGTGTCAATGTGGTGTGTAACGAGTGACGTTTTTCCCAGACCAAGCTTATTGAAGGAAGGAAATTCGGCAACTACTTGTTGCAATAATAGCTTTTGCTCTGGTGTCAATTGGTGAAGGGTGTCAGCCTCTTCGGTTTGAAGAGAATTAGGGGCTTCTTGGAACGCACTGACATTTTTGAACGACGCTGGTGCTATCTGAAACGCATTCCAGAAGTCAATGCCAAGGTATAATTTACCGGTGAGGGAAGGGACGACTAAGAACTGCAAAAGTTTAGTCTCGTCATCATATGTGACGGGAACATTTACGTATCCTGCTGCTGGAACTCGCTGTCCAGACGCTGTTTGGACACTGGTTTTCAGGGAGTGAATTTTGAGATTTAAGTCTTGAAGTAACTCAATGGACCGGTGTCCTAAGACACTGACGCTAGCTCCACTGTCCATAAGACCGGTGAGCTGATATCCTAATATGATGATGTCACAATAGGGACGCGGATCTTTAAGATCGCGATCGGGTACTACCGAACTAATCGCTAGTTTACGAAGGGCGCGTTTCGCGCGAAAGTATTTGATAGCGCGAAGTCTTCTTCTATATCTTCGTGTAATGGTGAACAGGGGAAAATGGTTGACGGGAGTGGGTTTGTTCAATCGAGTGGTCTGAGCTATAGAAGTCTTGTCATAATGTGATGATGGACTATTCGAACTCAGCGATTGCGACGCCATTCGGGATCTACATTGGTGGATGCGTCCACAGTATTGACTCGAATTTGAGTTGTTGCTTAAGGGTTGAATTTTCGAAAATTTGGAGCGGGCCGACTCCTCATATGCGGGCCGCTCCTGGAATAGTTTCCCGGAGGTTTACACTTTTGGCACTGAGTTTTTCGTACTCCCGGAGTACCGCAACCAAAACAAAACAATCTCTGGATCGGAAGTTGGCATTTGCTGAAGAAATGACCTATATTCTGACAGTTCCAACACAAACGGTATTCGGGATCACCAGCAGGGTCCAGAGATTTGATTACTTCTTCGGGCCCCACGTTGGGCGCCATGTTATGTATTTTCAAACGGAAATTAATAAAATAATATATGTTTATATAATTAATAATAAAATAATAATTGGCAACCGATAGGTCGCACCTGCAGCGAAAGAAAGGAACAAGATTATAGGGTTAGCTGAAAATACAAAGGCCGCATAATGGCGGCCGAAGAAAGTTAATTTTCCACCGACTAGTTCACCGCGTGGGCGTGGGGGTTAGGACTTCATTTAGGCCCTGATCCTTCCATGCAACTCACACACACACACACACACAGGGAAAGAGCTTAGTTCCTCATATTATATAAAATAAAAATTATAAAAAAAATCAAACAACCTGTGAATTGTGCTGCGCTCAATGGTGCTGCGCTGACTGTGAACACCTCCTCCTTTACTGGTTGTGTATCTTCAACTGATTGAGTGTCTTCTATGGTTGAATGTCCTCAACTGGTTGGTGGTTGGTGTTCCTTGGCAGAATGTTCTCTGTGGTTGAGTGTCATCCACTGGCAGATTGGCCTCTACTGGTTGGCGATTAGTGCTCCTTGGCAGAATGTCCTCTGTGGTTGAGTGTCATCCACTGGCAGATTGGCTTCTACTGGTTTTTGTTTCTTGGCAGAATGTCCTCTTTGGTTGAGTGTCATCCACTGGCAGATTGGCTTCTACTGGTTGGTGTTCCTCGGCAGAATGGCTCTACTGGCTGGACCTCTGCTGGCTTCAACTGGTTGAGTGTGCTCCACTGGTTGCAATTGGTTGAGACTGGTTGAGTGTCCTATACTGGCAGCTGCAACTGGTATTATCAGCTATCGGCTAATCGGCTGGATGTCTTCACTTGTTAGGTATCTTCTATCGGCTGTCGTCTATCGGCTGTCGTCTATCGGCTGTCGTCTATCGGCTGAATCTCCCCTTCCTCACAATTTCCACTCCTTTTATATCGATACGAACACAACAACCCAGTGAATCGTATCGATCGTAAATAACTTCCAAGAATTTCTTTTTTTTATTGTGGGGTTTTTTTTCTTTTTTTTTTCTTTCTTTTTTTTGGGGGTTTTTTTTTTTTGCTACTTGGAATTTTTTTTTTCTGTGATGTTTTTTTTTTTTTTTTTTTTTTAATAACTAATTATTATTTTGCTAAATCTAACTTTACATATTTTTATTTTAATTTCTTAATTTATTTATTTACATATATATATTTTTGTTTGTTTGTGCAATGTCGCCTACACATGGAAATACGTAACAATGTATAGAAACAATTTCATCCGTCTTTTCTGCCTAGTATCAGTAAGGATACCTCTTCGCGCCGTGCTTCGGTATGAACAGTTTGAAGTTTACTCAAACCCTATGGATCCCTTGTCAATTGTTGATGCGGTTGTTGATGAGGTTTTACAATTGTTATTTTAAAATTGCTCATGAACAAGGGAAGGCCCTTCAAAGCTGACTTACAAACTGTTGATCTGGCCCATACACCCTTCCAAGTCCATACTAGGTGAACCTCTCGTTAAAATCTGTGACACTCCGCTCTTTAAGCAATTGCAGGTAAGCACCTCAATTCAGGTGACCACCATCTGGTCAATGTCGTTCGTAGGTCTGTGAATGGGCATGTAAGACTTGCATTTAGACATAATGATTCTCATAAATGAGTTCACTATATTTTAAGCTGCAGATTCCTGCTCCTAAGCGCAACTTCCATCAGCCGAAGTCACACAATGAGCATTTCAACACACCTCTAAACATCCCTATTTTCAGTATTTCGTCAGAGGGTGAAAGACAGAGCTTCTGGACTCCACGAAACACTGTCATCGAGCTCCAATGCTATGTACTGGTAATCGCTGACCGAGGAATCCTTTAATCCACAGTCGGGGCTGATATTCCCAACGAGCAAAACCAGAAAGATTTAATTCAAAGACAGAGAAGAGTGACAGTGACAGTTCGGTTACATCGGCATACCACAAGTTCTCAGACTAAGCGGCTAAGGTTATTGCGGGCGTAGCGCCTATCAACTCCCCAGCAGGAGAGCTCTCTTTAGATTAATGAACAGGAAATTCATCCTATAAGGCTTGTAGGTGTAGAGGTGTATAAGGTGTTGAAGTGTAGGCATGTGTAGAGAGGCAACTGCCTCTGACTCTGTTGCAGAACAACTGGGAATATAAGTTACAAGTAAGGTGGATGTCGGGCACATAAGTGACGTGAGGCCACTGCTTAGTCAAAGAGGCAGTGAGACGAAATACTGCCCGAAACAGCTGCTCAATGGACATGGGTGGCCTTTTTTCTGTCTTCTCTGCAAAAAATGCGACAAACACAGTCCTCACAATTTTTCGACCAGGGAAAAGAGCAATTGGTGTGCGAACGAGCACTCTCTACTTTTTATGAGAACCGGCGAATTCTTTCGGGAATTCTCATATAAAATTAAAAAATTAATTATGTGGCATATGTTTCAGTGTTTCTTATGACAGATTCTTGGATGACTAGTTGACGTAAAGTGTCGAACATTAACGCTTGCGGTAACCCTTCCTTCCGCCTCTTCCGGCTGAAAAGGGGACTATTCCATTTGAGGACGACAACTGGTTAGAGAAAAGAGAGGTTCTCAGGATGACTGAGGATGTGTTTGTAGGGTACTTTAGTAGCTTTTTACTGCTAGGAGTCCCTTACTCAGGGCGACAAAAGCATTCACCTCTCAACCACAAAAAAAGAAACATTAAGTTTATTACAAAAAGGAAATTTTGATAACGCCATTATAGGAAATAAGATTATTTTGGTACACTTGCCATAATTACGGACATTACGTTACGTTTGATTTAAATTGAATATATATAAATCTGGAAGAGTAAGGTTTGCTTAAGGCCATTTTTAAATATCGATTTTGAGTAAATTAAAGCTTAACTCTAAGGTATTTAGCGCATTGGTTCCATGTTGAAGCTCCGTAGATTATTATTGTTTGAATGCTCATTTGAAGGTTGAGGATTTTATTACCAAGACTCATGGTTGACTTTCGATTGAGAAATGGGTACAGAGACCGAACGGACTTGAATGCCTTACATCTTATGTGGTAGATGTGGTTTTTAAAAGTTAGTTATCGATCGAGTTTAAGACCTAAATAGGTCAGTGCTTCGGACCAGGCAATCATTTGGCCTAAGAGGTTTATGGATCGGTTAGGCAAAAGAAGCTAGCTGGCAGCTTTGGCTTATGGTCATGCCAGACGTTGTAGTAATTCGCTTCTCAAGTGCGGCAAGATGACATACTTGACAGTTACAAGTTTTTCCAAAATTCACCCCGCAAGTGTGACAATGCCGTCAGAAGGACAAGCTGGCCGGAGAAAAAAACCACCAGAACGAACAGGCGGGGGATCCCGTTGCCGACAAGCGGCTTTGTGCTTGGGGGGGGAGTGCTTGGGAAATCAAGTGCCTTGAATTGTTATTCAGTTGTCGAGGTCTGTTAGAGTGCAAAAAAAAATAAAGTTTCGAATTAATAATCATCGGTGAAGCGTTGCGCATCCACCGGATGAATTGGATGTCGCATATACGGTGTGGCGGGATTTTCCAGATCGGATAGTAGGATATCCAGCAAGGGCACATTTTTGGGATGACTCAAAACGCTTGGGTTACACATCAAAATGGACAAACTACTATTCCATTGTGTTAACGGGTGCAGGTTTCTATCATTGGTTGTCGCTGCTGCTATTTAAGACCTTTTCAACAATCCTACAATTGTGAAGATAAACTTATGAATCTCCTCGTGTCACATGTCACATGTGAACCGCTTATTAAGACACGCAACAACGTAGAGGTTATAATAATCGTGACGGTGGACGTTCACCATGGAACGATTCTGACCATTTTACACAGCAGCAAAGCTGCTTGATCACATTTGATGCCGTTTTGGATACATGCGATGATTACGTTCCAATTTATGTTTAGACCCAGTTCTTGTTGTTACAACAACTTGTCGCTACGCATCTGGGACTTCACGTCCGGATGTCGGTGCGAGGCCGACTCGTCCTGCATTCGTCGCCGATTGCGGAGTAGAATCTATTACAGTGTATATATTAAAAAGTGTTGGACTCAGACATGAACCTTATGGAATACCAACAGGAGTGGTTGCAATAGTGAATTTTGAAACAAAATATCATCGGAAAAAAAATTAAGTAAGCATTAATTTCTCGGTTTTATTTACAAAGCTTGAGAATACCATTCTTATGATTTTTGAAATTTTTATAACAGACTATACTATGATAATGAATTTTTTCTATTCGTACACAAATTAATGATTTTTCAAAATGTATCCGTAAAGGTGTTGCTTTTTATTTAATACCATTCTTAATTTGCTTTTGGTGAGCATTTCCATGGAATTTACCTTAAATACATGTTTTACATTAAAGGAATAATATTCGCTCCCCAAGAAATAAGGTGTGCTTTAATTAATTCATCCTGTAATGCGCACAGATTGCCATCTTATACATAAATAAAATCACGCGGATCCTTTCAAGGTTCCCAAGATAAATATAAACTTATATGAAATTTACCTTTATAATCTACAACTAAATCACTGACATGTTTGCAATCATACTTGATTCATCAGATTCATTTCTCGTTATTTGTTCGTTATCCGTTATAATTCAAAGCAATATTTTGATCAACAACACTGTCTCCTTAATACAAGAACTAATGCCAATACTTAACCACTACAAATAAGGAGCCTATCACTAAGGAAATCGTACAAGATAATCCATGAGCCGAGTTACCCCGATCCTCATAAGGTCCAATTTCTGCTGCGTATGCCATTAAAAGGGGTATGTTATTTTGTTCGTAGTTTCCTGTGAACAGATGAGCAAATGGACCTGAAGCAAATACACCGACATCATCAGCTCCATGCGTTTCTGAATCTAGAGGAACAGTCGCAGGATACTCGTATTCGGCATCGTTAAGATCGTCGTTTGAGATATCACGACGCCCGCCACCACTCACTAAGTATGTTTTATCAAAGCCTGGTCCATTAGCATAAGAAACAGATGTGTAGGCAAGATTATCAGAGCCCATCCCGCCCGAAAGTCCTAATATGTTGCTTCCACGATCCTGCACATTCAACAAAATTACTACTTATCGTGCTAGTTCGGTAACAAATTACCAACTTACCGGATATCCATTAATTGTCATGGTATGTGCGTGGTCGGAAGTAACAACAATCAAAGTATCATCTTCGTCAGTCATATCTCTGGCCTTTTGAACAGCCTTGGCCATCTCCACTGTATCCTCCAGTGATTTTCGTGCACGAGTGTCGTGATGAGCCATGTCAATACGAGCCCCTTCAACGAACAGGAAGAAGCCTTTTTTGTTCTTCCTTAAGATCTTAATAGCAGCCTCAGTCATTTCAGTCAGCGTAGGTTCAATTTGATCCCTTTTTTTCCGAGCAAGATCACCATGATACGAGCAGTGCCCTTGATTGAATAGACCCAGCAAATAATCGGTTCGATTATAGTTCACGTTGAATAGTTCCGACCTATTCCATACGTAAGTAGCGTTGCCCAAACTCTCATGCTTTGAGAGCCACTTTTCAATCAAGTTCTGTCCGTCTGTACGCCAACCGGGGAATCCTTCTCCATCATTCATTGACGCATCGAGAAATTCTGCTCGTCCGCCGCCCAACACAACTTTCAAATGTTTTCCAGTTTCCCATTCAACCAGTTGCTGTGCAATATCCTTAATTTTCAAAGAATCACATCCATCCTCACGAACTTTAGCATCATTTTCCCAGTCACGGTTAGCTGTGTGAGCATAGATTCCCGCAGGAGAGGCATGTGTTACTCGGGCTGTTGTAACCAAACCAGAGTCCTTCCCAGCATTTTGAGCCCATTTCGCAATGCTTGAAGTAAAACTTGAAACATCCAAGCCTTGCTCGCAATTACGTCTTTGAACTTTTGCATTAACTCCTATCGTTCCGTAGTTGCTTTTAACACCACACAGATATGCAGTAGCCGTACAGGCAGAATCCGGTACTTGCTTATCCACACAATATGTTTTAGATAATCCTGCATAAGGGAATCGTTCAAAGGAAATTTGTGACGCTACGTCACCAATAAGAGATCTGGCAGCTGCTATTGTGTGTAAGGACATTCCATCCCCGAGAAACATGATTACATTCTTCGCGGTATTTGTGTTTACCTTTCGGCGGAGTTTGGAACTAAGCGTTGCTTGTGCGCTGTTGTGCCAAAAATCACTGTTCATTTCTGATCCTGACGCGCGGGACACTGGCGATAAGGGTAAATATGGATGAACACGTTGATCTTCATCTGAAAAAAATTTAAGGAAAACATTAAAAATGTAACACCACTCACTTTTCATAAATCTTTTACCTAAGCCACCAAAACGACTCAAGTCTATGTTTTCCGACCGACCATAAGGACATAGTGTAAGTGTTAACACTATACCTAATAGTTTAGAATTCATCATGCTATAATGATTGCAATGATCACAACAGAAGGCAAAGCTGAACCGAAGAGCCCAAGATTGTATCTGAAATACTCTTAATATAGACAAACTAAAATCTTATCTAAGTGATAAGTCCACTTACGTTTTAATAAAACAGATTTGGAATATATCAAAAAATCAATCGTTTACTTTAGATAATATCTTTCCAACTCAAAAAAAAATTAATTGACAAAGAGCTTAACGAGCTCATAGTTTTTCATTTCTGTCTATTGTTTGTGCTTGATTAACAACATATAATAAATCTGTTAACTATTCAATTGTCTCGAACATCGATCTCACGTGTGCAGGTGACATCACGTGAACACTTAATTATACAAAAGTGAGATTTCCGGAAGATTAATTTCATATTGACGAGTGATATCCACTGATAGTAATTGCTGCCTGCTAATTTTTTAGGTATGACAAATTAAGACAGATTCATACCTATACCATATAAAAGTACCCAAACGAAAACCACACACACTCCAGCGTACGAGGGATTCGTGATGTCATGTGAGCTTCTCTCCTACAACCAGGTTGGAGACAAGTCACTCGGGCATTCTTTCATGTTGTGATCTCTCAGGTCAACGAATACCGCTCGCAGACCAAAAGAGCTTTAGGCTCCACCTCGAAAGTCAAGAAACTCTACGTAGAACTTTGAGAAATCAGCATATGGGGAAGCCTACGCGGAGCTTTTGGTGTTTAGATGAAACCACAAATCCCAACAGGTCTCTTCCTCAGGCCCTGCCAGCATAACGAGGCATAAAGAGTAGTGACCTTTATAACCAGCCGTAATACTCCAGAAGCTGGGAGTGGCCATGAATAGAAAAGAGCTGACAGTGGAAATAATAAGGCCCAAGAATCATCAGGTGATAGTGGCAGCAGGCTGCAACGAGATCAAGTCGCCTGGAAATGGCTTTCGGCGGAAGCGAAGATAGGTAACTGGCGCGAAACACGAAATGAGACATGCCACCATTGTCTCTAAACACAATCAATAAGGAAGCTTAAATCAAGACCAACATGCTTCAGGAGGTCGTTGGTAGAATCGTTCATTATTATCGTAGATGACTAAAGGGGAGAAATAAACTCAAATTGCTTAAAAATCTAGCAGCCAAACCTGAAAGAATTCTTTACAACTAAAATGTCAAAGGGATGTATTGTAGACTCGTAAAAACAGTCTAAGACGACACCCCTCGAAGAAAGAATATCCAAGCTGACTTCGACTTGTTTCACTCAAAAACAGACCATAAGTTTGCCAAGAAGGCTCACATGCCAGGACGAAAAAAGTATCTGAGCAGACACCAGAAAAGATTGACGCAGCCAACAAGAAACTAAACGAACTGACCAGAAAGACCAAGCGCCACCCCATGTTCCCCAAACGAAACATGCGTTCTTTGCAACGCCCGATCAGGTTCTTTCCATACTTAGCAGAATTAAACCATAAAATTTAACCGGGTCAGTATACCAAAGAGTTGTTCCTCCATCTATTTGGACCCTTCATCACAATAATAAACCACTGTGTAAAAAATGTGTACTTTCTTTGAACATGGAAAATCGAAGTTCCAATATCCTTACCCAAAACTAGAAAGGGGTGTAGAAATTTAAACAAGGAAATTAATAATTTCAAACGATATATATACTCTTGGATCATACTTTTCTCCGTTTTACCAAATCCCTCATGCCTAACCAGCAATTCGTCTTTGAAAAGAAGGATTTCAACGGAGCAAGCAGCGTCGTTGTTGTCCAACATCTCGACCACATTTACACTGGACTAGTAACAAAAAAAGCGACCAATGTATACTCCTTTGATCTCAAAAACTCATTTCACACCGTGCTTGCAAACGAACTTATTTACAAATTCCTGAACAATGAATCCCCCATCCCATGAGTTTGCATCATGGCGAACTTCTGACATGATGTTTCTTTACAGTAAATGAAATCATCACTTTCTCCATTCTCCTCAGTGTGAATTTGGGACAAACTCCACAAAACGTGAAGTATGCACTCATTAAATGCTTCTTTGAATAGGTTGTAAGAGCTGTATAACATGTCGTGTCATCCTGTTGACACCAGAGGTAGCCTGAATTACGGCAAGTCAATTTCAGAACGTGAAAGTCATTGATCATGAGTCTATAGCGGTCACCATTGTCTGTAATGTTATTACCAAAAGTTTTGAAGACATATGGCCCAATGATTCCACCGGCTCAAATCAAACAGTGACTTTCTCTGTATGTAATGATGTTTTGACATCCACCTGTGCTTGCTCATTAAACCATACGCAGCATTTTTTTAGTTGTTTATTGACGCAGCGATTCAAACAGAAAGGAACTCAACGGCTACAAAAAAAATTTTTTACGAAACCCGGAATCTGCTGCAATTTGTTTTAATTGTTCTTTGGCCTCTTTGTCTTCAATTCCCGCATGAGTTGAATTTTGTACGCCCGCAAGCCAAGGTCCTTCCGTCAAATCTTCCATAATGTGGATGAGTACAAGTCTCATTGTTGAGCACGATGTTGAATGGACTCAAGGCCGAAATACAATAATGCGAGACTGCGATACGACAGCGCGACGAGAGTCTCGCAGCAAATGTCAAGCAGTTTTCGTAACATACATTTGTATGCGACATCGTACAATGATTACGATGCGTCGATGCGATGCAAAACTAAGGAACGTTCCAAATTCAAAACTTTTAAAAAATCAAAAACAATTTCTAGCCAATTTCATTTAAAAGGTCACCAATTTGACATTTGTCATATGAACATTAATGTTCCCCGCATCGCGTGCATTGTAAATTGAATGCGTTGCATGACGACGAGGGAGAATCGCCTCGCGCTCACGTATCGCCGTCACGCAGTATTGTATTTCGGCCTTCACTTGGGCGTTCTTCGATTCTACGCTCCTCAGTTGCTATGGTTTCTTCATTACGCACTGTACGACGTCTGGTTGGATGCGTATTATCAGTGAGGGTAAACGTGTTGCGGAAACGGTCCATGGTTAATCGAATTAAAAGTTCTGATGCACATTTATGTCAGCCATAAAATTGATGGAGTGCGTAATGAGAACAGTTTTTTTGCCAAATAAATCTTTAAAATTCGCAGACTTTGCACAGGCGTCCACCAGTTTATGATGAAATGGCAAACCAAACTAACCACGCGTAAATTTCGACTAAGAACAACGAGGCTTCTAATAACGAGAATACTAAGAGGCAACGTTTCTAAGTTCGCGGGATGAAGGAGTAGGTCATTAATAAATTAAATTAATGGAGTGATAAATAAAAAATAAAGATTAATCGTAATCGGTTCAGTAATCCTACAAAAAATCTCAACGTAGAAGTAAGTGTGAATTATGGAAAAAATTAAGTACCACCCGCCACAAAGTTCCTTACCAAGCAAGAAAGTTCAGTTGAAATCATACTGGAAAAGATAGGGTCCATTTACAGGAACTCTTGTCTGAGTAAAACTATCGGACACAAGTGTTTGAATAATTCGAAAAATTTGCAGTGGAGGATGCCGGGCTAAAGAAAAAACAGTTTGCAAAAATGGTTGAAGTACCAGATAAGAAAATTTTTAAAATTCTTCACAATTATAATGGTACGACAAAGCGCAGCGCTCTATGGACGCCGAGAATGCTGATGCCGAATTTTAGATCATCCTTTAATCCCAGCAACCTCACATTGTCCTCGTATGTGAAACTAAAACCTCGTCACAGCATAGACCACATTTACCCTCATTCAACTTCTTCCGAAATGACCGCAGAGATTTTCACGGTCCTAGCGACACTGCAATTTTCGTCCACTCGAAATTTAAATCCATTCTGCCCGGATGAATCCCGACAAAGAAACTCGACCAACATAGAAATTGTGACGAGCCTACGACATATGTGTATATGCCATATGTGTATGGATGCAAGTGGACACTAACAGGCCTATTATGACGGCCCCAGTAGGGCCCTAACTGTCGAATTTGCAAGGAGAATTCCACATAAAACGATTTTCCTTTCACTCACCTCATTTTGCTGGTTTTCCGTTCAAAATTTTCCGTTGATTATCTTTCACAATTATGAAAATTAGATAAAAATAATATTTTGCAGTTCATTATAAATAATATATTAAATATCAGTTCAATATTTCTTACGTAATATACACATGTTTCACTTGAATTATAAAATCAAGTTATCACATAATTCTCAATAATTTTCCATTATCTAAAATATCTACAAAAAATATCTTAAAACGACAGCTAAACAACTTAGAGCAAAAGATCCAGCGAATGTTAGTTGAGCAGCACTAGAACGTCCTTCGTATGGTCCAATCTCAGCAGCATAAGCCATCAGCATGGGAATCACATTTTGTTCGTAGTTGCCGGTAAATAAATGAGCGTAAGGTCCCGAAGCGAAAACTCCAACATCATCACCGCCATGAGTTTCGGAATCAAGGGGTGCTGTCGCCGGATACTCGTGGTTAGCATTTTTGAAATTGTCATTGGATATATCGCGGCGTCCGCCACCTCCTTCCCTATAGGTTCCATCAAATCCTGGTCCGTTTGCATATGAGACAGATGTATATGGTAATCCATCGGTTCCTCGATTTCCAGTGATTCCGAGAATATCACCTCCACGTGCCTGAAGGAGAGAAAACAGAAAATTTAAGTATGATTGATTTTAAGCTATCCACAAATATTTTGATTGTAGAAATGCCACTTACCGGGTAACCATTTATTGTCAATGTATGGGCGTGATCCGAAGTCACAACGATTAAAGTGTCGTCCTCTGATGTCATATCTCGAGCTTTCTGGACGGCCTTAGCCAGTTCTTCAGTATCCTCCAGCGACTTACGCGCTTTCGTATCATGATGCGCCATATCAATACGAGCTCCTTCGACGAAAAGGAAAAATCCTTTTTTGTTTTTCCGGAGCATTTTAATAGCTGCTTCAGTCATTTCTGTCAAGCTGGGTTCGATTCTGTCTCGTCCAAGTCTTTTGAGATCACCGTGATATGAACAATGACCCTGGTTGAATAAGCCCATTAAATAGTCAGTAGATTCCACGTTCAAGTTTAGTAATCCAGGACGATTCCAGACGTAGGTAGCGTTTCCCATTGCTTTATGATACGATTCCCATTTTTGAATTAAATTTTTTCCATCTCCGCGCCATCCTGGTAAGCATTCCTCGTCCTTTATTGTTGAATCCAAAAACTCGGCGCGACCTCCACCGAGGACCACTTTCAGCTTCTTCCCAACCTCCCACTCAACAAGTTGCTCAGCAATATCTGTAATAGTATTTGAGTTGCAACCGTCAAATCGAATTTCTGCATCATTTTCCCAATCACGGCTCGCTGTGTGGGCGTAAACTCCTGCAGGAGACGCGTGGGTAACCCGCGAAGTCGTTACTAGTCCAGTATCCATTCCAGCATTTTGCGCCCATTTTGTTATGCTTTCTGTAAACGTGTCCTTGTCTATTCCTTTTTCACAGTCACGTTGTTTCACTTTAGCGTTAACTCCAATTGTCCCGTCGTTTCCTTTCACGCCCGAAAGATATGCCGTTGCTGTACACGCCGAATCTGCAACTTGGACATCGACACAGTACGTTTTAGACAGCCCAACGTATGGGAATTTCTCGAAGGAAATTTGAACAGATTCATTTCCTATAAACGCCCGTGTCGCGGCTATTGTATGCAAGGACATCCCATCACCGATGAACATAATAATGTTTTTGGCTTTTTTCGTGTTCAACTTTTGTTGAACTTTACCTTGGAGCGTTGATTGGGCGAGGTAGTTCCAAAAAGAACTATCTAATTCGACTCCACCGTTCCAGGTTGACGGTGTATCAGGCAGATAGGGATGCATTTGTTGTTCATCGTCTGCGAGAAAATACAAAATGTTCAAACAAAAACAATACTAACAATTATTGATCTGAAATTATAGGCACCGAAATTATTATCAGAATATGTTATGATCCCAACAGCATCAAAAATTTTACGTGCCCCGAATTCTTGTTTTATTTCTAAGTTTAAGTAGTGTACATAAATCAGGTTCCAAAATATTTGTAACATACTATTAGCGGAAAATTCTGTTACTAATAGGATTTATGACCTACAATTATGACTATGAGACTTATGACACTACTATACATGCAGGAATTCGTTTTCAAAAACTTTGACACAAACTTTCTAAGGCCTGTGAAGTTTTCTGTGCCTTTTACGTTATGTTGCCTATTTACGTAACTTCTTGAGACTCACGAGAGCTGTCATCTGACGCTTATATGTATGACTTATATCCTCCTTTATAATTAACCAGAAACCGTACAAAGTACTTGTACCTTGAAATTATGATGATCAGTACCTTATTTAAACGATTCTGATGTTTAGGATTTGTAATTCTTTACCATCAATTTTTCCTTGCAGAACCCTACTTTCAGCTGCAATATACTCTCAGCAAATTGAACGATATCCTTTAAATAAAGTTTGATCATAAATTCAGCGTACACGATTTTCTGAAAGAGGAAAAGCTTCTCTGTCACCTTACTAAAAACTACTGGAAAAATGCACTTTAACCAGCTGTTAAATAGCAAGACGCAAAGTTCTTTCACCCGTTTCCCAATAATTATATAATAAAAATTAAAGCATATTCAAATTTCTCTTAACAGAACTTAGTCTCTTTTCCAGACGATCCACGATCAATAGCGAAGTAAGGAGTATGTTTAACTTTTGACACCAAATCCCAGTAATCTGATACACAAACTTAATCTTCAGCAGTCCGCATCCTGTCTTTCCAAGACACAACACTGGTTTCTTCTCTAACAAGCTGCATATGAAGCTCTACCAGCTCGGATTGAATCTCTACCAGGCTCCTCAACATAACCAGTACCTTAAAAAATCTTAGTTCACGTCTAAACGAAGCAAGCAAAAAAATTGAATACACCTTACAGATGTCATAGTCTCTAACTCATCCTTGGTCTTTTGTATGGCTTTTGAAGAAGATTATCTCAAACTGCATTTGATACATAGCGCTCTTGTTGCTCTGACGTTTAATCTTTCAAATACTGCTAGGTACTAAATACAAGCATAGTGTAGGTACATACAGCGCTAACACTCTCGGAGAACTTCTCTCAAAAGAGATACAATAAGTAGTAATAAAAATCATAAGTTAATTGATTTTTGTATTGAGTTTCTCATCAAAAGTGGTGACAAGGTTACCCTTGTTTTACACTAAAGTGAGAGAAAATTTACCAATCCAAATAAAGAACGGAACATCAACCCGAAGATGACGCACTGCCGAAACGTGTCTGTGGAAGGAACAAAGAAAGTGACGGGGAATGACAGAATGTTTCGAGTGCAAAAAAACAATAAAGTTCCCCTAATTTTGTTGAATAATGTAAGAACAGGAATTTTCCAAAGAACTACTGAGGTGAAGTATGGTTTCAAGAATGGAGCTAGTGCAAACAAATTTCTTGGGGGCATTTTATTGTTATTTTATTAGTATAAGGTTATTCTCTCACAAAGCAGATGTATAGGTATAGAGGGACATTTTTGTACACCAGTTATACCTATATGTATTTAATATATGCCAGGCGGCGATCTTTTCTTATTATATAAAGAGTGTTCTAAGAGGTAAAGAAATTTAGTTTGGCAACGCATTAATACACCGAATTGTATGACAGCTGTCATGCGTTTTATAGTTAATTTGGTTTGCCATTTTAGCATAAACAGGTTAACGCCTGAGCTACGTTCGCGAATTGTGCAAATTTACTTGAAAAAACCGGTTCTGTTCGAGAAACTCATCGCACACTCCGTCCATTTTTTGGCCAACATAATCGTTCATCGGCTGGTAGATTGACGATAGACCAATTATTTACTGTCAAGAAGGTTTCCTGAAACTGCTGGGAATTCAATATAGGCGTTTGCCAGATTTTCTTTGACTTTGAGCAGGCATACGACAGTATTGATCGTAACGTACTGTATCAAATGATGCTTGAGTTTGGTATCCCAGCCTAATAAGTCCGTCTTTCCAAAATAACAACGACGCCAACAATCTCCCAAGTATCAATAACCAACTCACCAACGTCTTTAACAAAAATACCGGACTAAAGCAGGAAGATGGGCTGGCACCTTCATTATTCAATTTGGCTTAGGAATATGTTATAGACAAGCTGCCTATCGATACAAGAGATGATCTTTTGTACAAGTAAAGCTAAGTAGTAACCTAAATAAAAAATTTCATTACGATCCCTAACAACCGCCAAAGGACTCTTAAAGAAATTCGATCGCGAAGCAAAACTAGTAGAACTATAAATCAATGTGAAGAAAACAAAGCTCATTATGCAGTCGAAAAAATACATCAAATGCCCAAAATATCACAATTGGCGAATACAGAACTGATAACATGGGCCAAGTTGAGTACCAAGGTGCCATAAAATTGAGAATCAGTAATAAAAGAGACGAAATACGCCGAAGATTGTAGCTCGCAAGTTCCGAACAAATCATCCGCAAATATGTTGAACGCTTTTGAGCGAAGGGTCCTGAGAAGGATAATAGGTGTGAAACAAGACGGAGGCCAATGGTGAACTCGATACAACCATGAGCTGTATGAAATTGTTGACGAGCCGGAGGTCTCTACTACTTTAAAACTGCGGAAGCTGCAAAGATCTGGCCATATAAAACGTTTAGACGAACAACAGATACCCATAAAGGCATTCGACGAGAGAACTGAAGGGCGGAGACCTGTGGGGAAACCGAAGATACGCTGGTCTGACTCTGTTGATGACGACAGTTCATTGCTGCTCAGATTTCAAACTTGGAGGACGCGGTCGATGGACCGAAATAGTTGGAGACACTTGTTGCAGGTAGAGAAGGCCTGAGAGGGGCCGTGGAACTAAAAACAAGAAAAATCGTACATTTCCAAACACCGTTATATCTGGAGAAAGTCACTTTCTGGTATGCTTTGCGGGGTGGTAGATCATATGTCCATATGTCTTCAAGAACACAGCTGGGAGCAACATTACAGTCAATGATGATCCTTACAGATCCTTGATTAAGGACTTTCTTGTTCCAGAATTGGCTTGCCGTAATACAGGGGACCTTCGATCTCAACAGTATGTCGCGAAATGTCATACAGCTCGGGCAACCATAGACTTATTGAAAAGAGGATTTGTTGCGCGCATAATTTCTCATTTTGGACCAGTGAACTGGCCTTTAAGATCTTAGGATTTAACATAGCTGGACTAGTTCTTATGGGAATATTTCAAATCACTCGTCTACACCGATAATCCCGAGACGCTTGACCATTTGAAAGGCAACATTCGCCTTGTTGTTGGCGAGATAGGGCTTCAATTATTGGTTACAGTAGTCGAAAATTGGATCCCACGGTAAAACCTCTTCCGCGCCAGTCATTCACATGCCCGAATTCATATTAAAAATAAAATTGAGGAACTTAATTGAACTATCTTTCCAATAAACCAATCTCATGGTAATCAAAACAATTTATCAGTTTTATACACCATTTGAAAGTTCTTTGCCTATTAAAATCACACCCTATACATATATTTTCGGGGAAGGATTGTCATTTGGAAACCAAGTTGCTTATCTCGAAGTACCTTTTTCAAAGTGAAATACTCTCAAAATAAAAAATTTGGTTATCCTTTTGTATCATATACGAAAAATTTCCTTAACAAAGGACCTTTTTCAAGTTATAAGTGTTTCGGCCCGTTCTTACAGAGCGTGTATTTTTATTATTCTTGAATTCTTTTAATTTGAGGTTTTGCATAATCGTTAATGATAAGAAGTTACTATTTTTTGTTTTCTTAGAAATCAGAATCTTGATTCGATTGTAGAAAGGTTGGAAGGACATTGATTATTTTGATTTCATCGTTTATACTAGCAACGATTTGATAGTATCTTCAGATGGTGGAAAATTGTCAGCTTTAATTTAAAAACGGTTTAGAAGTTTGTCTTACCTACTCGTATATAATAGAATTATATGAAAATGTGTTCCACATTATACTTTGTAACTCTGGCTTATTAGTAAGGTAAGGCGAGCCGAAGCACACAAAGTAGCGAAATTTGTTGGAGGGGGCCAACGATATCAATCAAAACAATACCTGCGTCCCTCGCCTGCTCGGCTGGTTAAAAGTGCATGTCACCGTTTTTTTCGACCTCTATTGAAGAGACGAATAGAAACTTGATGCTATTTCATTCCAGAGAGCAACGTTTCACTGTAAAATTTTTAGAAAAATTTCAGAGAGGACGCTGAAAGCTGAATGAGCAAGCCACACATCAAATAACCGGTGTTCATTGTCTTTTTTGACTCGAAAGGCCATGATCACTCGGAGTTCATTCCACTGGGACAAACAGCAATTTTAACATTTTTGGAAGGGATATTATATCTCAAAACACTAGCATAAAATAAGGGTGGGTGCAAAAATTAAAATGTGGTGAACCGCGCATCAAGTCAATGATCATTGTCTTCTGCAACTCGAAAAGCCTTGTTTACTCGAAGTTTATGCTACCAGGACTTATGGTGAGCAGTCACTTCTTCTTGGATTCCCGGCGTCTTCGCCGTAACAACGCTCCGTTGTACACAGCCTTCGCAATTATCAAATATCTAACAAGTAGTCCACTGACACAGCCGCCCTATAGCCTAGACCTGGTCCCTTCCGACTTTTTCTTATTCCCAAGAAATAAGAGGATCCTCAAGGGCAAAAATTTTCGAAGCTGGTCCATAAGAAACAACAAGGTGCTTCAAAGGAATCCTAGGAGATACGTACTGCGAATGGAAGGAATGCTGCCACTGATGTTCTAACGTGGCAGGAGCTTACTTCGAAGAACTACCACTTGAAGCAAAAACTGCACTGAAATTTTTTCCTGAACTCATTCAAGTTTATTTTGGGTAGACTCTCTTCCGGTTCTTCCTTCGAATGAACAATTAGATGTGGTGTCCAACTTCACTTTAACAGCTTCTGTAAAATTAAACTCTAGTGATCTGCATTTAGCAGCTCAACCAGATATTCCAGAAAACCGCATATTCAAAACTGATCTAAACTAAATGATCTCGTTCGTTCGTTTCAGCTGTGGAATCCTTCGCACAAAGTTTGGAATCATGATTATAGCCTGCTAGAACCTGGGACCTGGATATTATTTTTCTGGATGAGACATTCTACCAGTTCTCAAAGTTTTTCGCAAAAATCAAGATTTAGATTATTTTTCAGACCCTGAATAACTTCCTCAAGAACAAAAACTTTGGAATGAATGGAACGAAAGGGCCTAATACTAGAAGCAAAACTCAAATGCTTTATTGTTACATAATGGAAACGGATGTCTGTATTTTCTAATTTTATTTGCAATTGTATGAGCCGATTTGATCAGCTCATGAAATTAGAAAACAAAATTAGAAAGTTTTTCTTCAATAAAATTCATTACGAGCACATTTTGTTGAATATATCCGTAAATCAGCCTTTCGCTAGCACCATAAAAATGTTACTTTTTTTATTAAATATAAAAGTTGTCTTGAAACAATGAGTGGCAAACGCTGCACACCCGTAAGTAAATCCGTTTAATGATTTGCATTTGCTTCACGTGTAATTGGGATCAAAATGGAACAAGAGATATATGGGTAAAATCGCAAAAAAGAAGGTCTTCTTGTCCGAACTGTACAGAGGAAATACGAAACTGTTTTGAGATATGGTAACAATATGGTGTCTTCATACACAAGCCTGTAGTGTCCAGCAAGAGTTTACCAGACCCCGATCCTCACTTCTTAGCTGCTAAAGGAGTTAGTGAACTATTTTCCCCCTGCGTGGCTTGTCCCAAACCTTCTTTTTCAGGTTCGAAACCCCGGGGCTGGAATACTTGGAATATTAATTCTTCAATCCCAAGCCAGATTTATGGTTTCACGCCTAAAAACTCCAGCCGGGCATACAGATACAAATTATTCACTCCTACACTTTGTCCGCAACTTTGAAGAAAATTTCGAGCTCTTGAATACGTTTGTGTCTCACCTTTTATGCAAAAACGTTCGAGTTTTTGACTGTTTTCAAAGACCCCCGCTGACGCGTTCGATTTGAATTCTCCAGTTTCAGTGGAACTCGATTTTTGAATATATATGAGGCCGCATATTTTATCTTGTTCCTAACGTGGTCCTAAAAATTTTGTGATAAACAGTGATTTGGATATCGAACGAAAGAATACTGAAAATAAACCTCAAGCCAAACCTGTGTTTAAACGGTAGAAATTTCGGGGTCGATAACAAGCTTGTGAGGCTTATTGAAGTTAATTTTTCCCCTCTGTGTTTGTCCCCTCTGTGCTTGTCCCCTCCATGCTTGTCCCCTCTATGCTTGTCACCTCCGTGGTCAATTGAATTTATTCACTCCTTGAATATATGTACATAAAGATTTATAGTAATGGCCGCCCGAGAGGAGCGAATTTTGAAAATAAAAAAGGCGAAGAGAATAACAATCAAACGGAAAAAAGTAAGTATCCACAAAATGAAGAAACATTTTGCTTGATAATTTTTGAGGGGAAATTGAGATTTTCAGAAAAAAGATACTTCGCTGACGTAATTTCAATCTTATATTTTTCAGAAGGAAACTTCGAAACGAGCTTGACATACGTCTGGAACGCAAGCGGGAAAACTAGCAAAAACCACGGAAAAAAATCCGTAATGATCCCGAAAAATAACAGTAATATTGTGATACAGCAGTTCCCGGAACTTCTCACCAAGCCATTACTACTAGAAAAAGATCAAGAAATAAACAAAGGAAATTGTACAGAGATCTACAAAAAGAGTAAATGTCGAACAAAAAGCCTCTAAAAACGGCTCTAAACACGTTGAAAAAGGCCTACACAAAAAAGCCTACAATTTGAAGAAGAAATCGACAACTTGTTATCAAAACCGTCCAAAAGCAAGGGTGAAATTAGAAAGAGAATGGCAAGAAAACTACATTGCCGATATAATATTGAAAGGTTCGCAGTCCTTTTTTGAATCGAAACGCCCTGTTCACAGGCAATCCGCCAAGTCTCTTTAATTTTTCGTCGCGAGATCTTAAAATGTTGACGTTTTTGCGAGAGGCACTCAAAATAGGTTCCTAGAATTTTATGTGGAGTTTTCTCGTGTTTTGGGTTCAACAGGATTTCAAAGGAGTTTTTCATTATGTGATGTATGTGTTTTTTTTTAAGTTTCTTATGGTCTTTCATCAGTTTTCTGGTATTCTTTTCGAGGTATAGTATCCTTGAGTGTGTTTGAATCTCACTTGGGAGCCCCCGGAATCGTTTACGTGTTTTTTGTCACAAATTACTTCTCTGGAACTACTCTACCTATGTTATCAAATAACATAGGTAGACACAACATATCAAATAAAATCATGCCATGAAGCATTCACTGGCAGCGATGCTGGCTGGAAAAGTAGTCGGAAAATACAAAAAGTTAACCAAATTTTGGAAAATCACATCGTTGATACAGAATAAAGAGTACATATCGTTCAACAGATCGAGTACAGATCGTTGAACCTTCCCAAATTTCCATCCAAGAGGGAAAAGGCCAGAACAGCAAGTTTCAGAAATGAGATACGAAACTACCTAGGAGAGATCCTGCAAAAAGAAAATGTATGCAGGTTGACGGTTAACCAATCCCACGCTTGTATTTGAACGGGACAATTATTAACTTGTAATCTAAATTCTGCACTGAACGCACTTCTAACCAAAAAAATCGGCCTCACGTCCTTCTCAAAATACAAGTTTACAAAAAAAATGCACAAGTTACAACGTCACAGAGAGGAATGAGATATTAAAGATTTGGATTATACCAAGTTAATTAACAAAAGATTACTCTGTTATATCAAAATTCATTGTGCTGAGAAAAAGAAGAAATACTTTCTGAATTTCAGAAAAAATGTCCCGTCCGTGGTATGGACAAATCACAAAAATCATCCCAAATAAAAAGAGAAAAAAACGTATGATTTGGGTCCACCAGTCGATGGGCACAAGAATATCCGATATCAAACATAATTTTTTTTGAATTTTCACGTCAAAATTCCTTGTTTTTAGCGATTTTACTCATACGATGGTCCCCACATTTGAAAAATATTTCTTGTCCTATTTTTCGAACGATGCTGGTCCCCAGATTCGATAAATGGAGTTTTTCAATCTTTATTGGTTGTAAGAGAATAAAATGAGTAGAAACCTTTGAGAACAAACGAAACAATCTACTTCGAAATCAAACGGATAAAAAGCACCTAGGGTCGAAACGTTGTAGCAGAAACTGGGATATAAAACGTCTCTTGTATTCGCATTGCGATTTTTTTCACACAACAACATGATACCGTCTATGATAAGAATGAAAACTGATTTTACTAAGATATTGTGAGATTAAGATACAAGATATTGAGGAACAAAGTTCAATGGCAAGTAGTCCCCAGCAACACCACCTGTTTTCTGTGGAAAATCAATCGGGATATAGAATTTTTCGAGTTGCATTGTGAAACTTAGAATGTTACCATCAGTTTCTTTTTCTTAAAAAGAATACGTTTTAAATATCTCAATTTAAAGTAATATCTCTAAAACTAGACCCATCATGCTTATAGTTCGATATTTGAGTCTAAATTCAAGTGTCAAATTGCACTTGAACCCGAGATCTGTCGCATAAAAGGTAAGTGCCCTACATATTGTACCATCCGAATTTTATTTAAATGTCTTATAATTATTGGTTGAACTCTAACAGGGGTTTGCATCCTAACGAAAATGTAAATTTTGGAGTACCTCTTAGCTATTAGATGGCAGCTTTGACTTAGTCATATTGCCAATCATATTCATTTTTTATTTACTAACTACTTAAACTTTAAAGGATTTCTCAGCTACCCCAAAACTACCGCATGCATTGTTACACTCTCACCGATACATCCTCACAAATTCATCTGTCATGAATTATTTAGACGCCGAAAGAGCAACATTATTTTTCATTTGATCTCTTGGTCCCTACAACAGGATACCAATTGTTCATGTGTTTGCGTTACAGTTATCAATACGCCACGAAACTTTTCACTGTTTTTTTTTAAGTTGTATGAATGTAATTTTAGGAATTTCAAAAACATTTCCTCATCTTGACGCAAACATCGAATGACTAAATATTCGATTGAAAAATACGGGCTGAAGCACTTTCTTCGTCAATTTCACCACTTTTTCGATTGTATCACTAAAGGACTAACTCTATTCCGATTCTCATGCCAACCGAAATATGAACATCTTTCGCTTCATATTCTGAAAAAGCAATCCCAATCCATTTCCGACTACCAAAAATTTGGCAGAATCCAAACGTAAAGCATTAAATTTAACCAATATCCAATCAGGAAGCCATATCCTTGTACAATATGTGATCAATAAAATAACAAAATTTTTCGAAAAATCGAAAAAGGAAACTTTACACCCACCGATACTTTGATCAGAAACAACCGAAACAACAAAAAAAGTTATCAGACTCAGCACAGCAATCCTTCCCGCCATCTTTCTGAATTTTTAACCGATCACCTGAGACGACAAAAAGCAACTACCGAATGGTATTGAACTTGCATCGCTAAATAAGATTTTCAATTAGGAGATCTTATCAAAGGATTGATTGATAAGCCAAGTAATATTCCAAATCCACAATAGATTATGACGTTTTTTATTATGGTTATTATTACCTATCGCAGATTACAGGCAAATGGTAGATCTGATCTTTGAATTTTTCGGTAATCCTAATCAATGACTGAAACACGATAAGCTATTAAGCAATCCAAAAGCCTATTGTTGATGATAATTATAACTCTAAATTATATATAACGCCTTATAGCTGTAGTAAATAAATTTTATCAGTGCGCATATTTAAAGCATTTGAATCCTTGAAACCCCCGAATTAGATTATTCTCAGACGAGGATAGGTGGAAGCTTCGATGATGACAACGATTTCTTGTTATCAGGCTTCCTCTGCAAGCTGCATACACTCCAAAACGGAAAAATAAACATGATTTTCAAAGACTAACCAAAACGCTAAAATCATATATTGTATGTTATATCTTCTTCTAAATGCCTCCTTGGCACTGAAGACTATATATTATCATTATTACATTATTACTGTTGTAATTCACCTCTGACGTGTGGCAATTCCGACTGGATGACACTCTTGAGAGTGCAAAACTTTACACTTTTCACCTTGCGAATCTAACAATGCCGACAGGGTGGCACACTTGCGAGCGAAAAAAAAGAAGAAAACAAGACACGCGGTAACGAAAAAATTTTGCGGGATTTGAATTAAGCCGGTCAGGTCGAGCGAATTTTTTTGGTTCGCGGTCACAAAAAAATTTTAAAAAATTTTGTTTTAGAAAATTCACCCTCTGCACATAGACTTTTTTTTTAAAAAAAAAAAAATATGCAAAATCATCAATAATTCAAATTCATTGATTATCGAATGATCATTTTAATACCAAAATTAAAAGGCTAAAAGAGGTTATCAAAATTGAATGTTATGTCAAATGTTTTATTGGATAGAAATTTAATTATGTATTTGAACACTTTATTATGATCAATATATAAATGATGATCACAAACCGCTCTCGGACTACAGACATCATTTACTTCCAGCGATGTAGGGCTACAGGTACAGGTGTGGCTCGGGTTCCGAAGTGCCGCAGTTTGTATTTTGGTCCGTTATCTTTTGTGGTATTCGGGTAATAATTTGATTCTTTTCGCGGTATTCCAATTAACGCAGTTTATTTTCGGGGACAGCAGTATTTCGGTATTCCGGTGAGGAAAGGCCCGATCGATTTTATTGTTTTGATTTGTGAAAAATCTAAAAGGTAAAGTAACGTTACAATTGCAACGTCACGTTTGGATAATCGGGATTTACGGTAGCTGGTTCACTAATAGAACCGGAGCAGAAGTTCACTAAGAGTCGAACCACGTCCGCACACTTTGGCGCACTCAGCTAGTCCGCCAGCAGTCACTAACGAAACGAACTTCCGAGTAACCGAACACGCCTCTAGGATTTCACCTCCTGATGCAATAAGAAATCCATTAAAATTTATTTCCTTATTTATTTTTCCGGATTAACACAAAATTGATCAATTCGGTCTTCGTTTGTTTATTGGCATAGCTATTCAATCAGAAATGCGCCTCATCGATGCACAACAGCATATGAAATTCGAAATTTGATTCTATTTGTTCATATACACCGATTCTACGCTTTGCCCGATCGTTCGAGTTCAATTCCTGCACGAGTTAGATTGTCTAAGCCCGCAAACAAATATCCTCCAATAGTGTTGATGGGCACAGTTTGAATTGTTGAGTACAATATCGAATTGAATCACTTGGGTCTCCATGAATATTACGCTCTACAGCTGCTATGGTTTCTTGAGTTGCTTCACGCAGTAGACGACTTCTGAATGGAAGCGTATTATCAGTGAGAGTAAACATCATACGTTCGCGCGATTAATTCTGATCGATGATTATTCCAGCCAAAAATTGACGAAGTGCGCGAGCAGTTGCTCGAACAGAACCGTTCTTCTTTTTTTCTCGAAATACATCTGCAGACGTTGCCCTAGCGTATTCATAATAAAATGAAAAACCATCGAGGAAGTAGATAGCGTACGGAGCCCTACGCTCTCATTTCTGTCCGAAATTACCAAAAGTAACGCATATAAACACAAACTCACCAACCCTTACTCAAAACTAATCACAGATAGTATTAATGAATGGTCAAAAATTTCAAGATCTGAACTATGGTCACAAACACCACGATATTTGCTTGCTATAATTCAAGCACATATTTTGTTTTCATTCGCAATATACCATCAGAAAACTCATAAGCAATATTTTGTCCTTAGATCAAGAAAATTACGAAATAATATCATCACATTAAGTGCCCTCTCCTACGCAAATATGTACTGTCCATGGACATAGAGTAACTCCGCACGAGCCTCATTCCCCGAATAATTAAAAATCCATACAATTTTTCGAGCCGATTGAATATGGGGAAATTGCAATCTGCAGCTAGTTTCAAGGCTACACTAAGCTAATCAAATGTGTTCAAATCTTTAATCCCGTTGTGAATGTCATTAATGAGCATATCCATATGCTCCCTATGCTTGATGAGGCTCACTGTCAAATTTTAAACCCAAGGTAGCCCAAGATTTCCGAAAATGTAAATATTTTATTTTTATTTTAATGAATGAAAATCACTGTGATTTGCTATTAATATGCTGTAATTGGTAGGTTAACTTGTATGTGAAATTATTGAAATTGTGAAATTGAGTTATAATTCTCAATTTAAAGGCAATTATATGCTCTTCAGCAAAACACGTAAAAGTTGTCCGTTCTTCAGCTGTTATTAGTGATTTATGAATGTAGTTTTCGTGTTTTTTCCTATGATTGGATACTACATTGTGAACGCAATGTGCTTCTAATTAAGCTCTACTTTGAAATTTCGATAGAATTTCGGATATCATTCTGCATATGACACAAATGGCAGGAACGAATGGAGCCGATGATTAGAACATCTGATGAGGGGAAAAAAATAAGAATAACATTTCGGACGCTCAGGTACGCCCATTTACGCGGAAAGGGCTTCTCTCTATATGTTATTCCTCTGTGTGGGAAAGTCAACATAAAAGGCATGACAGCTGTCACTCCATACGTAGCATTGGTAAGAGTTACCAACTCAAAGTTCTATTCCTCCAAAAAACCAAGCTGGACTTTACAAGCAGTTTGATGAAATATTGATAATATATGAATATGTGTGTAAAATGGGTTGCCAATTGTTTAAATTTTATTATGTAAAGATAATTGAGCATGCCTAAAGCACAAAAGCATTGATAATCATGCTTGTTGCATTGCCACAATTCCAACTTTGCTCTTTTTGAGGGTAAAAATCAATCAATGGTCAATGAGCACAATGGTCAAAGTTTAAATTTGACTTTTTGACCAGTCTTTTTGACTGATCAAAAAGTCAAATTCAAAGTTGAGAGAGAAAAGTGGTAGAGAAATTAGAGAGCTGGTTATCAAAGTGATCAAAATAATAGCAGTGTTCCTGTTTTTCTTTTCGAGTTTAAACTTATATTATGTGTAATGGCGTTTTATTGGTTTTTATATCATATATATAACGGGGACACCATAAAAGCATAGAATATTGCCGTTCTCATCGAGGTACATAAAATCATCGAGGGAAAAAAGGCCGGGATGAGGGTCTTCTCTTTTATAGTCTCCAAGGACTGCGATATATAAGGATTCTCCTCCGAGGCCAGAGATTGAACATATGTCAATAACTATATGTTCCATATGGAAAAGAAGAATGAAAGAATCAGAATGGATGATTGATAAAGAATCAGTGAAGAACGACAAGTATGATTTCTAATCCGAAATGTTCGAAAGGCTTGGACGCTGTCATTCAAGCGCACAAACTGGTGAACCGGACGTTGTCTTCGAAAATTCAATGATGCACAAAAGCAGCGTGTGGATAAAATATGCCTAATTTTTATTGTTTGTGATATATGGCGAGCCCACGAATCAATTAGCCAGGCAAGTTCAGCAAAACATGATGCAGATGCGCCTGTTGCCATTAATCACGGTATAACCGCAATTATGATACGCCATTTTTGAGCGTTAGTTGGTGTTCCGTCTCAAAGACAGTTAAATAAAGAATGAAGCCATAAAATTAAAGTTGTAAGATTTACATTTAAATAACAATACAACACAATCCATCCATTTATTACACGGAAAATTCCGATTGTTAAGAGCATCTGCTCACCAATTGTAATCATCTTTCTTTTAAAGCATATTCCTTTTATCTATACATGTAACTTCAATATATCTATTTTTTGCTAAAGAAACATATTAGAAATTTAAATATCCATAAAATTTTACAACTTAACCCAAAACAGTCTTTCCCACAACTCAAGCAGTTATATTGAGATCGTTTATGACGTTACCTAATGTAAGACGCAACAAACCCTTTTTGATCTCTCTCATGCTTACATCAAGACCACTCCATTACTTACCTTCATACAAAACACATCATGTGTGTGAATTCATAAGTGTTATTCGTAAGTCTTGTAACATATTTTGCAATTTTTTGTTATTATTTGAACCATGTGAAACCTTGTTTTTGAGAACTTAAGAACTTAAATAAAGTGTTGAGCTATCATACATTTGTGTCCGGAAAATTATTTCTTTTGTGAATCGTTTTAGTTTTCTTGTTAGCGCATTTTATCATCTATGCATATCAAAACATAACAGTTGGTCACCATAGGATTCAAGGAGGAAATGTTGTGCTACAGATACTTCGTCAAATTGCTTGACACTAAATACACGCTGCAAGTAAAAGCTTTGCCCTCTTGCCACCAACCACTACGCAGCGTTGAAGGAGGCCCTAGTGAAGCGCCTGAGTATATTGTGGACGTAGCATATGAGTCAGGTGCTTGAAAAGAAGAACAATGGCCACTACAAACAGACACAGTTTTTACCAGCGTTTCCACGACCTGGCAGGAACATCGGTCTGTGAAGTATATCTTTGCATACTCTGTTTGAGTCGATTGCCTTCCAGCATCCAGGGCATTATAACGACGCAGAAAGACCGGCCTCTAGATAGGTAGCAGATTTTGGCAGAGTATGCCAGATGGCAAAAATCGAACTGACGGGCACGAAAACTCTCAACACTTACAGTCAAAAAATTGCGATTAAACAATAAGTAAACTCTTGGACAGGGGCAGCACGATCTTGGTCATCATCGTTAGCGCTAGCAACCACGCTTGCGATCCCAAGCAAACGGATATAGTTGGTACCACATCTTCCTCATTCCTGAAGCGAAAATTAAAATTAGAGCTCGTTTTCGAGAAACGCAAACAATCATCGCTTATGACGGTAAACATTTATGTTATCAAACCTACACTAAACTATTCAATTAAGTTCAAATAATTAATTCCGTTGCTAATATCCTTAGCACACTTATTAAGAATTGGGAAAGGTTAATTTAAGCTTTAAGTATGGTAAATATAGCATTTCATAATTCAAATAAAAAGTGTGACCGTCCCTTTACATAAATTTCTTTTCTAACTGTAATGTTAACTGGCTGGCAATTTAAAAAGTGAAGGTGGCCGACGATTATGAGAAATGTAAATATTGATATTATTTTTGCATTCCACAAATGAAAAGGTTCTGCAGATTATATGCTTAAATTATACTTTTCAATGAGGTTCTGTAATCATCAGAAATGCCTTTAATGAATTATTTCCAATAGCAAAGCAGATATATGCATTAAAACGTAACGTTCAAATCTAATACATTTTTCAACTGTTTTGAGTGATTTATGAAAGCAATTTCAATGCTTTTAATTATGATTAGATACCACATTGTGATACGACATTGGGCACATTAGCCAATGTGCACAGCCTCTCAACCTTAGGTTTAGAAAGCATGCTTTTGCTCCTGTGCGCAACTTACCCTCGCGCAACCCGTTCATATCGCACCAAATGGAGAATGGACTTGTGTGGACTGTGGACTGCCTTCGTTGTAACTGGGGTCAAAGCTGAAGTGGCACATAACATGTTCTTGACACGGCAACATGGACCAAGACAGGACGAGCCATATACCCAAATCGAACGAAGCGGGAATTATATGCCATTCCATTACTAGGAGGTACCTGATACCACCGTCATGTATTTGTTTCACAAGTTTGCTAGTAGTAGCACATCCGTCGTACAAATATTTACGGAACGTGTAAACGCCCGGAAGTTTTCTTTGTTTCAGTAATATATAGCTCCACCTAGCCATAAGGCCTAACCATTGTTGGTCCTATGGGAAAGTACTTAGATTTTCTGCTGCGTCAAGAAATTTCACATTTAATGAACATGACATGACATGAAGTCAGCGACCAGTCAATGAGCCGCTACTCTCCGTCAAAGGAACCAGTGTCAAATAAGTGATGTACGTTTCGAATTTTTACGCTTTGTTCAAGTGATTTATTGTATTTACCTCAATTTGTAGTTTATTTTTCACTAAAATTCATTATCAACAAAGTGGGACGAGTAAATCAAAAATCATACAAACAGCTGAATCTTTTTTCAGAAAAAGAAATTCAGTTTGTATTTACGCAATATATGTATGTGCTGGGACAACACTAGCTAATCGGACACAAATTGTGTTTAAAGATTTTTACTTATATTTGTACCCTAAAATATACTTGAATGCTATGCAAGGAAGACAGGGAACAAAGGTGCCATAATATCTTTTCTTAAAAGAACATTTCCGTTTTATTTGTTTCATTATTATATTATTCCAATAGTTTTTATTTTTAAATATATAACTTGTCTGCCTACAACGCATCCTTAATTATAACATAAAATGAACATTGCAGAAACGTAAAAAAGTATAAAGGAAATATAGAATTTTTTTCTAATCATTATCCCAATTCTCATCGTAGAGAGGTGTGGCATCACCTAAGGTCATCGGTAGTGGTGAGGTGTTAGTTCGCGGCGTACTTCGAGCAGATCGAGGGCTTTTGAAGTAATTATTATTGTTGCCGGCACCTGCACCTGCACCTCCGCCTCCTCCACCACCACCACCACGTCCACCGCCCATACCGGCGCCACCACCACGACTTACCGGCCGATCATCATATTGAGGTGTTTTTCGCGGCTGATAATCGTCATAGCGTGGCGTACGTTGCGGTGCACGCGGCGTACCCCGACCAGCGGCTTCTCGGGGTGTTCCAGTTCCAGCTTTGGTCCGAGCCCAAGCATCGGCTGCCTTCTGCCAGTCTAGATTCTCTTGATGTGCTGCAGCTGCAGCGCCGCCATAACCACGCGGGTGTGAATTATGTGGGGCGCCATGCGGTGGATTATTGTACATTCTCGGTGATCTACCAAACGATTGCGGTGAAGAGTGGACCGAACTAGCCCGAGACGAACCGACTGGAGGTCCTGGTCGCAAGAACGGCCCATTTGATGAGTAGGATGGCGTCTGGCTGGGGGTGCTTTGTCCATAACGTGGAGTTTGAGAGCTATGCGGTGTGTGATAAGGCGTCATGAATGGAGTCTGACCACTGGGTGTGTACGGAGTATTAATGTAAGCACTTTGCCCATATCCTGGAGTATTTGGATAGTGTGGTGTTTGACCCGCGACCTGTGAAAGCGAATGGAGCATATGCGACGGCATGTTCTGTGCGAGCTTCTGGATTGTATCAGAGTTCATACTGAGAGTCGGAGTTGAATAGTTGGGAGTTCGAGTGCTCGCACCACCCCGCGGTGTGATAGAAGGCGAGTTGCCTGGAAGGGGATCAGCGAAGTGCTCTTTGAACCATTTCAAAAATGAATTTATCGATTCAAATACTTTCCCCCTATACCGAAAACCTTCCGGTGTCACAGTTACATACTCATGACGACACTTTTGCTTTGGCAAATAAGAAAGCAAAAATCTTCCAGGATAGTTTTTCGATGCCGAAATGAAGTAGTGAATTTTCTTCGGATCCTTCTTCTTCTCTTCCTTCAGTAATTCCTCCATCTTGTCTTTCATGCCACCATCAGTCTCTCGATAATATTTATAACTTAGTAAATCCCTAGCGTGCGCTGCCATCGGCGTAACATGCCGGGCGATGATTTCGTCTAAATCTTCAAACTCGTCATCTTCAATCCAAAGACTTTGTCCCAAACTGAACGCGTTTTCCTTGCCCCTTTCGCGTACATCGATGTGTTGGTAAATATCTTTACATACTTTCCACGTCACTGTTAAGTGATCTGCGCCTTTACTTGACGGTCGTATGATCGCTTCGCCTTGATCCATATTTTCCATGATTTTAATGACCTCCAAGTAAGATTTATTATGGAACGCAGGATGAACAATAACTCGTTTCACATATTGCTGCCTAGTCTTGGTTTTTTTGCCTTCATCGTCTTTTCGATTGTCCTTATCTTCCTGATCTTGATCATAGTATGGGTCTTTCCGCGGCCGCCATTCATGATTTTTGTCAATTAGATCCGAACTTTTCGAAGAACAATCAACAGAAAAACGTTCAACGTCAATTTTCGTTATTCGTACGTGAATCGCTTGACCGTTTTGTACTCGTTCCTCAGGATTTCGAACGTGCTTGTCTGAAAGATTTTTAATGTGAATGAAGCCAGATAGGCCATTGTCTAATCTTAATTTCACTCCCGTAGCTTGCCCCGGACAAGCTCCGGCGTCAAAATGATTCCAAACTTCGGAAAGTTCGGGAAAATCATCTTTCAAGCAGAACGGACACTGCCAGTGACCAGTTTCATCGTTTCGAACAGGATTTGCTTGATCTAGTTGCTCGCCTTGTGGTTTTCGGTGAGATATTCCGACCACTGTCGCCAACACCATTTTACCGACATAGAATGTTTCCGGCGTTTCTTTCGTTAACATATCGAAAAGTTCTTCTGGATTAGCAGATCGAAACAGCGTGCGCAAATCCTTATACCGTGAATTCAACTCAGCACGGATGTCATAGAGTGTAATGCTTTTATTACCAAATCCTTGTCGCTCCAATTCAACAGCAAACGCATCCAAATCCAAATCCTTCAATCGTTCGGGAGACTCAAGGATCTCTTCAAGCGCACCTGCCGGATTGGCTTCCTCGTCATCATATTCCAAAGCATCAACGGCCATTTTTCGAGCCCATTCGTATGTTTCTGGGTGAACACGAGACCCATCCAGTACTTCGACATAAGCTTCCGTGCTATCCCCCAAAGAGTTCGTATCTATCTTTATAAACCCAGAACAATTGATGAACACTTTCGGGCCCATATGGCACGCCGTCACAAGCTGAGTGCGATTCTCCAATCGTTGATTAGTTTGCTTGAGGATCTTTATTAGGGCTTGGCCTTTGCGCGGACCTAGACCACAAATGAATTGCACCAGATTTATCGTCAGTGAGTTCTGTACCGCTAAATTAATATCAACGCCTACTTCATTCGTTCGATTGATAAATTCCAAGTATAAATTTTCAAGCAGTTCTTCTTTGGGCAATTGATCTTGCAAAGTGTGGTACCTGATGCACAAAATTTCTTCGTCTGCAGTGCAAAGCTGTGAAAATTCAACAAGTGGATCTTGCATTTTCCGTGCCAGTGAGACAGCCTGGCGAAGTAAATCCGGATATTCTCTGAAGTCCGATTGTCCCTTATTCGAGTTGGCGTAAATTTTAGCTAATTCGTTATCGATGATTTCTACAGCAACACTGGGAAATTGCTCTTCCTCGACGAGTTCTTTGATGATTTCCCGCAAATCATGTTGAATCATGATTGCTTCACGTGACTCCCCACCGATCGCAATGACATGCGGTTTTTTGTTTCGAATAAATGTTTTTAAGTTAGCTATATCCGATTCTTTCAGTTGTTTTTCATCGATTCGGTATGAGTTCTTACGCTTAAGAATATGCGGAATGCGCAGATAGTCAGTCACATCGCCTTCAGGACTGGTTATAGCACAGAAAGCAGCTTGGTTGTAGTCAGGAACAAACGCCACACCCATAGCTCTTATGCCTTTGGTTGTTTCCCAATCATAATCGTCCTCTTCAGTAAAGGGTGGAACATAAGGCGCAATCTTAATCCAATTGTACAATTTACGGCAACATGCTCTAAGGATGGCCTCTTTTGCTTCCGCAACCAATATAGATTTGAGCTCCTTACGCATATCTGGCAAAACCATTTTCGTCAACGCCAATTCCACACACTCCGCTCTCAGCGCATTCCAGTCTTGAACATTTTTCGAAAACTCGTCTCGTTCGTACAGTTTTTTCGCTTCGTCCAAGAACGAGTTTGTGGTGTGACCTTCAATTTTTTCTAAAATTGTAACTTCCAGAAGTCTATCCTCTTCAGCCATGACCATTCGCAGGAACTGCTCACCTGATAGGTCCCTCACCGGTTTGTTTTGTAAATACTTCACCGTGTAGCATGGATGGTTTTCATCAATTTCTTTCGCTCCTTTTTTCGTCGGACGTACGCATAGTTTCGCTCTCTCGAAAAATATCTCGCGTACCGATTTTCGTAGAAGAGGTTCTTTAGATATCTGCCGGGCAACTACAAATTTCGCTGCATGCAATACTTCATCGACGGTCAAAAACTTAGGACACAAAAACTGCTTGGCTAAATCATTCGGTTCAATGGGCTCCTGCTCGACTTCGTGGCGTTGATAATTATCGCGCAAGTTCTCGGCGAACTGATCTGGCGATAATCCGAATCGCTTTGCCAAACCACATATACCAGCTTTCCGACACATTGCATAGGGTCCCGAATCACCAGCTTGTTTAATCTGTTCTTCATGGGGCTCTTCTTCTTCATCTTCTTCGTCTTCTAGTTCTTCTGGTGGCTCTGCGCCCTCTTCCAAACTCTCTAACTCTTTTCTCCTTGCTTCTATTCGTTCTAATTTTCGCCGTTCCCGCTCTCTCTTTCGCCAAGCCTCCTGCATTTTTGGAATATCTTGAGCATAATACAACAAGAAGTGCATATGCACGTCTTTAAGTTCTTCAGGCGTCTGAACACCTCTTAGCCTATCAATATCCTCATCTTTGATGAGACGGACGTCTTCAGGAATAGGAGCATCTGGATTTTGCATAATTATATCCAGTTGGTAGTTCCGCATTTTTTCAAATAATGCAATCAAATTTTTCTTTCTTGCCAACAACTGGCACCAACGAGCATCATAACGATAGACCTTCCACAAATCGTTAATGTTCAACTCTGGCTGAACGTATTCTTTCCTGTAAAATGCAATGAACGGCACTTCGAGTTGTTGATTGCGCATGAAGTCCAGGGCTTGCTTTATTTTACTTATAGCTGAGGGCGGTTTCCGACTTCGATCGCGAGGTCCGCTTTCATTTCCCTCTTGTTGTGATACAGTGGGCTTGCAAAAGGCTTGCTTATATATCCATTCGGCCTCATCTTCCAGTTCACTCGATCCATCCGGAACAGCGACAATCGGAACATCACGTAATTGCATTCTCTCCGGAATATCCGTCTTGCGAATTTCGTTGTCCAAATCCGTGAAATGCCCACGTTTCAATTCGCTCGGCTCGTAGATTTCGAAAATAGATTTTTTCGTCATCTTCTTTTTTGCCGCCTTTTTCGGCCGTTTTTCACGCTCGCCATCAAAGTCTTCTTCATACTCGTCGGCATCCGATTCCTCTTCGTACTCATCTTCGTCATATTTGGCGAATTCATCATAATCGAAATCAACGCCGAAAATGTCTTGTCCCTCCTGCAGTGATCTGCGGGAATAAAAAAAAAAGTAGATTTGAATCGACATCGACTTCGACTTCGGGAAAATTATTGAAACAAATTTGAAGGATAAATATAATACAGTAACAACCATTTTGGCATATAATTAGAAACTATAACGTTAATGAAATTCATAATTTTTATGTTTTACACTCAAATTTTGGCGCGTGTTCGCGTCCATTTCAATCTAAAACCTCTCGCGGCTAAACCGAAACATTTTGTAATCGTGCCTGATGATATGAGCGTCTGTCTTTTAACAATTAGTGGTAAAATATTTTCAAATCATTTTTAAGGATATTTGAGGATGCCATTGAGCTCACCACCTAATCGAACTTCGGTTCATTCTAAACAGTAACTGATAACATTAATTGTAAAAAAGTTTAGTAGGCATGGAGACGTAAGTAAAGAACGTAGATCGATGAAATGGACCAGATCAAATACCAAATCCTTGAAGCAATTTGGTATAAAACTGCAAAAAAATAGATTGATTGTAGAATTAATCTTCGAATGACGATTTTGAACCTGTTTACCAAAGAAAAGTTCACGTATTGTCAGACAAAGAAGGGTAATGGAATATGTTTTGAAAAGTTTTGCGTGTTTAAAATGGGTACATAGGTAAATAAACTGTTTACAAATATTCAAATGGGTATTTTCTACATCCCATAAGGGCTGATGCCAACCCTTGCATGGCCTTCCTACTTGGCAACGCTAACCATGGGACCGTTCAGGCGACGACACAAACGAACGAGGGACAGGCACTTCTCGTTGAACCCATCGACGGTAGATCCTATGCGGATGTCTTGCAAGAAATCAAGAGAGCGGTACAACCGGTCGATATCCAAAGTGCAATCAAAGCTGTACGGCCAACTCGGTCAAGTGACCTAATGGTTAATTTTGCACCAGAAACTACATCCAAAATCAGACCTCGGAAAAGAAGCAACAGCAGCCACACTCGAGCCTATCGCCACACTCGACATAAGGAACATTGACTGATTTCCATGTTGTAAGCGAGCCGGATGGTTAGGTTGAGCAAACCACATAATAAGGGCCAACGCATGGCCATAGTTGACCTCACAGAGAGGGAAGCCGAACAGCTTGTAACGAAGGGCAAAACTAGACTAGGGTGGGTTATGTGAAGGTACCGGCGAAGGGCGATTCTATCGAAGAAGGGCAATTCTATTCCGATGCTTTAAGTACCTTGAAAAGGGATGCGTTGGATCCGATAGATGCTCTTTGCGCAACAATTGCAGCAAAGCAAGTCAAGCAAAAGAGGCACAGTGTCTTTGAGATACATCCCATGTTTCGGGTTTGCGTAGAAATCCTAACGAAAGCAGTTCTGCACTGATCCGTATCCTACCAGTAAAACTGCATTGAGATATAAACGCCCAAATCTGCTCGAACAGTTGGCGAGAGATAGGCAAACCAACTTGCTCATGCGCTCTAATGGAATACTGGGAAACAGATACTGAGCGGTTTGTTGAAGTGCTAATGGCACGACCGCCGCTGACAGAAGCTAAGATGAAAAGCCCATTGAGCACGGGCCTGGGTGTAGGCATGTATCTGATCAGAAGCTTATAATTCAGCTAGAAAATACATCCACTGGCTCATCAACAGAAGCAAGGCCAGCTGTTGCCAAAACCTGGTGGACGACGTGAACAGGGATTCATGGAAGCTAGCTCGGTTTCCGGTGTAGGGAGGACTCCCTATCTCCATGAAATAGAGTGGAAACACTATTCACGAACATGAAATTGGAGAAAGCGGTATTGTCTATGAAGGCAAGAAAGACTCCAGGACCACATTGGATTTCAGCTGAGGATATACAAATGATCTTCAACTTTTGCCCTGACCGGATCCTCAGGAAGTTCAACGTATGCCTACGCGAAGGAGTGTTGCCAGAGTTCTGTTCCGAGGCTTGTGTTGATTAGCGAATGAAAAGGTCCGAGGCGACAGCTGCAAAACGCCAATTGAGTATGATTGTAACGCCCGGATAACTTTCAAACAACTGATCAGGGAAGACTTGACGCCGTGATCCGCGCTACTGGAATCTATTTCCTCGGCAGTATGGCTTCAGGCTTCAGTGGTGAGCGCATTCTAACGTGCGGAGGCACAAAGCAGTTCCTCACGACGGTTTGTCCTGCTGATAGCTCTGATGTCAGGAATACATTTAACAGCGCTAAATGGGTGCATATTCTGGAAGCGCTTGAAAATAATTTCCAAAGATCAATACATCTAATACAGATTCTGAAGAATTATTTGAAAGAATACGGCACGAAAAAAGGTAGCCGAAAGGTGATGCTTACGACAGGTGTCGCTAGGACTCCATTCCCGGCTCATTGCTGCTTGAGCTTCTGGATGAGCCCCGCAATGCGAACGACGTAGCGGCGCTAGTCGCTAGTCGACTATGTGTACACTGACACTAAATATTCTAATGGGGCATGGGACTGCAAGACAATCCCATCACTGGTTCAATCTGGCACTGGAAAAACCCGAAGAGATCATCCTGACAAAGAAGAGATTTCCTAGAGTAAGGCCTATCATTGTTGAGGAAGCGTTGGCTGAATCGAAATCAGCAGTGAAATATCTGGATATCTGGTTATCTGCCAACAAATCAGGACCATAGCCAACATAGGGATGACCCACCGCATCAAGGAGACGACGATGGGTCTGAACTGTGAGACGACGCTCTAAGCAATGTTACACCGAAAGCGGTTGGCGCAGGGGCAGAAACAAGGAGCGCTGCGAATTGAATTCGCATATCGGATAATTTATTATAATATGAGGGTAATAACTGTCGCCCTCCTCGCGAGAATGCACAGAATTACTGACCTGCCAAGAAGCGAAGACAACAGAGCAGTGGCCACCAGGGAAGAGACAACGCTCTTTCAGCGATTATCAACAGTTCTTGGAGCAAGACATAAAGGGAAGGTGGACTGCACGTCTAATCCCTGACTTAAGGCCGTGGCTCAAACGAGTGAATGGTGAAACTGATTTCTACCTAACCCAGCTCTTAACGGGGTTTTGATGTTTTCCGTAATCCTTGGACAAGATTGATAGGTAACGATCTCTTAACTGCATGTTATGTACAGGTGAAGTGAATGACTTTTATCACATTTTTCTCTTACAAAACATGCAGTAACCAGCGCAGTGAAATCTTCAGTGAAATTGGAGTTTTCTGCCTAGGAACTATGCTCGGAGGAATGCTTAGAACGTTTGACAAATGGGATTGTGTGGCACAATATGATCGGAGAGTTCTGACACTTAAAATAGGCATCAATACTGGAGATTCGGGAATGGAGAGCTCTCTTTTCTAGTCAGAGAAAAGATTCCGTAATCAAAAGGCGCCTCTGGGCGCAGGAACACAAGGCCTAGCCCAAAGTAATTTGTCAGATGGTTGCAGTCTAGGTTTTAAGGTTGACAGGGGAAGGGTTCAGTGGACAGACCAGAAGCATTGTCCGTCTGGGAGTCCCTCATTCAGAGCGTAAACTGCCACAAAAAAAACATTCCATTTTTTGTGAGACTACGTTTGTGGTATTTTTTCAATATGAGACTTTTTTCACGCGGCCCCATTTCGTTGCAGTATAACCATCTCAACAAATAAAGCCGTGGAATAAATCGGTTTTTTTTTCGAAAAAAAAACGAAAAAAATTCAGGCATATTCGTCAAAGGTAGGCAATACATTTACAATTAAGCGAAAAATACTGAGAAACAAAATTCATATCCAGATAATCCTGAACAACAAACACAAAACGTAAAATGTAGAGTGATTGACATATAAATTTAGTTTAATCAACAACTGTCGGCTCATATCCTCCTAACAACCAAAGATTATCTTCCATTAGGATGAGGATAACAAGCATATGTTAATTTTTTTGCATGCTCAACTAATTATCTGTCCAGCTTGCATTCGCATTGTGTATATACACAATATACATTGTGTATGTTTAAACAGATCAATCTTAACTCAAATTATGAGAACGAGTTTGCCCGTATGGTGAGTCAATGCTATGCGAAAAGTACTTTTGTCCATATTCTACGTGCGGTTTTAAAGAATAAAATATATTCAGTTTGTTCTCAAAAGAACTTATACGTGTTTTCTTATGGTATGAGTTAAAATATCCTGTAAAAATTACTGAAAAACTAGAATGTAAATTCACTTACGCATCGCCGAAAATTGCACGACGTTTCTTCTTTTTTTCCGCAATAGGACGGCCATCATCGTCGACAATGAAGTCATCCGCATCCGATTCCTCGTCTTCTTCGTCGTCAAACTGTTCGACTTCTGCTTCACGTTGGCTGCGCTCAGAACGCCTTTCGACTTCCTGTGGAGAGAAATTGGCAATAAGCAAGGAACATGAAGTAATAAGTAAATTCATGCAATTGGTAGACCTTATGCACTTCTCGTTCCTGTTTTCAATTATGAAAGCATAATAATGAATTGGAGGAAAACAGTGAATGGATCATTATGTGTGCATTAAAATAAACTTACATCATCGCTTCCTTCAAACAATTCGCCAGCAATTGCGTCCTTTTCCAATCCCTCGTCTGCGTCGCCTTCACCGTCACTTTCTTCGTCCTGTATCCGACGGAGACGTTTGAAGCGCTTCTGTAGTAGCAAGCAAAGTATTAATTCATGTCATATTCCAGCAAATTATTTACATACTCTTCGTTCGACTTTAACACCCAAATTCTCCTCAATCAAATCGTAATCCTCATCTTCTAACCGGTCGTCCAACTCATCATCATCGTCACTCTTCTTGCGCTTCTTCGAATTCCCCGACGCGTCCGTATCCTCGCCATCACTCGCATCATCTTCCTCAATGGGATTATCGTCAATCAGGTCCTTCAATTCTTCCCGCAGACGATCTTCATCATCTGGCAAAAGGTGGAAACATAAAATCGTTAACAATCGAAATATATCGGATGAAGCGTCACCGCTTCCAAACAAATACAAACCTTCGTCGTCTTCTTCGCTGCTGTCCGACACTGCCTTCATCTTTTTGAGCTTTTTTCTCTCGCTCGGGTCCAGGTCTTCCTCATCTTCTTGCTGCAGGCGGTCAAATGAAAGTAAAAATTTCAAAAAATTTTATTGGTTAGGATTCGTGGCCAAAATTTATGCGTCCTATATCCACGCAACAATCAAACGCGCATCAGGATCATGCAAATTGGGCGATTACCGCCAGAAAAAATGATCGCAAAATAATAAGCATACTTTACAATGCATTCCCGCCCGAAAATCGAAATTAAGAAATTGCACACAAAGCGTGCATTTGCAAAAATTACACTCACATCAGACTCTTCGGCTTCGGAGTCAAGAAAATCTGCCATTGTTGAGTTAAAACAACTTCAGCTGCTTCAAACGCTAGAGGAACACGGCAGCACGCAGCGGCTTCGACGCCGAACCGCCCAAAATCCGATTTTTGATCGTAAAATCTGAAAATTCTGTGCAATTTTCGAGAACAGCTCAATTGCCGCGGCAGCACGGTGACATTTTCTTTTCTGGAATGGAATCAAAATTAGTGGAAAGGTACGTGCTGGAAATGGTTGTCCAACCGCTGTAACGATAACCTGAATGCACTTTGCGTTGACAGCTGTCAATATTCGAATTAGCTAGCTTACGAGACTCGCCATTTCCAATTGGAAAAATGCGAATCGAGTGCAACATGCAGTGAGTGTTAGCGCACGAATTGTCAATGTCAAAGCACAGTGTCCCCTGATGAGAGCGCTTTCGCCGGTGGTTCAATATTTGGATTAGGGAGGTAAATTTTATCATAAACTATCGCATATACCGAATTTTGTTAAGATATAAAGGCAGTGAGTATATTTTAAAGAATAGATAGCATGCGTAATATCAGCGCGAGTCTTCTGGCAGTTAAGATTGACCCTTGCGCTCTGTGAAACAAAATATGGAGGGAACAAAATAACAGATTCAAAAGTTAACTTGTACATGTTTGTAGCTTTGGTACTCACGTAGGCGCTACGGCTCACGCACGTTGCATTGTTCATTTAAATTTGATTCAAAAGTTTAACAGTTTTGTGCATTAGTAGAATTAATTGGCCTCGTTAGGGATAATCCTTGAGCGTTGGACATCGGATGGTTTTTCTTAGAAAAAATTTCTCACTCGAGGGGGAACACCTCATTTGTGGAGTATTCCTATTTTAACCGTTCCAATCAATCGCAAGTTTATTTCATTTCTTGATAAAATTTTGCTGACAACCGTTTCCGTCATCTAAACAATGTTTTGAGTCGCCTCCGTTAACCCTCAGTTAGTAGCGGTTGACAATGAGTGATATTAACTTGAATTTCACATCCTGAAACCGAAGTGATTGCAGCAAGTAAAGAAAATACAAATCCCACTGTATTAACCCTTATCGAACTCTCCTTTTCGCATGTTTCAACCCACCTGGCTTGGACCGAACAGCAGTTATTTCTAATACTGTAGAATCCAGATATGACGCCCTTCAGGGGACCGGCAATACTATGTCGTACTAACCGGACGATGCACAAACCGGCAGGATTATTTCTTAAGTACATATGGATTTATTTAAGTAAATATAACATTTATAGGAATCACATATGCTTTATTCTGATGGTTCTTAACACTAGGAAGACCGAAATTTTGAACTACCTATAACGACCAACTGGGCTCAAATGACTCATGTAATGTTTTATTCGTGTGTTATGGTTTTATATTAATATTTTAATAATTGAAAAATTTAATAATAAATAAAAGAACTTATAGTTATTAAAAAAATAATTAAGTGATAAAAACTAAACTAATAGGCACACTGTAAACATTTGAGCTCCTTGTTGACATTACAAGACCCACACAAAGGTTTTTTACAAGTGTTGCAAAAATTACTGGTTTTGTTTCTGCACTTCAGCACAAAACACCATCTTCTCTTTCTGCTACGTTTTTCGCCAGGCTCTGGCCGTATGCTGAGCTGTCTAATGGGTGGTGTCAGCAGGGAATGAGTATCTTGGCCGACTAACTCTCTTAAGAATAAACTTTCTTCTACTGATTATTTCTTGGCTAGTTTTTGTACAAAATCCATGAACTAATTGCTGCCAAATCCAAAATATTATATAAAACTTGCTCAGGCCAACGACGAGAAGGTACTTTGACGCTATATTTCTTGGCCATTTCATCAATTACGTCTACACCGAATTTCGTAGAATTGTAAAACTTAACGGTGTTCGGCTTCTTTTTTGCTTCTTCGGTGTCAAAAAATACATTGTGTACTTAGGATCATAACAGATTTTGAAAGTTTACCTTGATAAACTGTAAGTGTGCAGGTTTCAGAGTTGTGGATACGGGTTTCAGATAAACTAAGGGATGCAGTTTTTATAGTAGCTGGAACATCTCGTCGTGTTTTGTTTACCGTCCCAACTATTGATGTACGTTTTTCAATTAGTTTTTCAACTAAATTTACACCGGTGAAAAAATTATCATTTGTTACATTTCGACCAGTATTCAAGTATAGATCCATTTGCCGCAATACAACTCACTCGCCTAAATTTTGATTTTGTGGGCGGCTTTCATCTCTTTCCAAATATGGAAAACCATTACACAAGTACTTTGAATCAATATCAACACAGAACCAAAATTTGAAAAAAATCTACACCGAACTTTTGTGGAAAAAAGCTGTTCGTCAGCAGTGAGATTTTCACCAGGCTTGTAACATGAAATTAAATCAGTTATGGATGAACTTATTCCATACTTCCGAAATCATTGCAAATTTATCTGTTTGCAAACGTTCAGCCCTTTCTGTTCGCACATCAAAACGCAAAAATCGCATTATTTCTTTGAAACGGTCCATGTTTTGTGAACAATACTGAATACCCCAATTTTTATCCCATAGATTGCTAACAGCAATATTTTAGCCCTCAAGCTCCTCGAGCGTAGATAATTGCAATAAAAGTATCTAATACATTCAATAGGAGTGACGCAAGTATTATCTCCAAGTTGACGGCGGGCTTCGGTTTCAGTACAGTTCTGAATATGCCGCAACATGGAATCATCAATAATTAGTTTCCATGCAGATTAAATACTTCCTTTGCTTTCCTTTTAGCAAAAGACGTCGGTCCAATTTCCTCTGTTCGAATATTTTGCCGTGGACGACGATCAGGTTGATTCAAGACTGATACGTTTCCAGGGGTCCAACTTACGCTGCTAGCAGATACTGCGACATCACTGTTGTGATGAATAATTTCAGTTTGTACTCTTGAACCCCGGCCACGATGCCCTCGATCCCGACCTCGACCTCTTCCGATCTTGTGCTACGTACAGTCGAGAGAGGTGCCAAATCTGAAACAGTAAAATAAATGCTTGCATAGTTTTCCGTTTCTCTTGAAATTTTTATTTTATTCACATCAATAATTAGAATAATGTACACCTACCATCTACCACCTACCATGTAATACGTCTTTGCTTCGATAAGAACAAAACCAAAATGAAACGGAAATGTTTATTTCAACTATCCACAATACAAGTCTATTCAAGGAAATGTAAATGTTTGTCTTTCTAGGAAGGTAATAATTTTTAATAAATATTTACCTTGCTATATACTTGCTATACTATGCTATGCACATATTAAAATAATGTAAACAATGACAAAATATTAAAAGTCATAAAACGACAATGACTTCAATGTAATGGTTTTAATAATATGAATGATCAAAAACTTCATTGGGGTCATTTGACCACTCTGGTCTTTCTAGTGTTAAATATTCCAAAGTACAAACATAGGTACATAATGTACTGTAATACAAAGAGATAAAATACATACGCGATGTACGAAAAAATTCTGTGTTAGTAACGTAGAAAGTCTGTTATTTCTGAAGTCTGAAAGTCTTTCTGAAGTAAGAACTACGTACAGCATTGTGAGATCGCGACATCATTCTTTTCATAAGATCATCATCGAAAGTCTGAACACCCTCTTCAGACACCCTCAAGGTTGGATGAATCTCCCCTGGTTCGTCACTATCTTTGCTATTCGCGTCGTTGCCCGAAGATATTTTCTACAATGTTTTCATCAGACGGTTCATTACAAGTGGCGACAGCATCATCGACACACGCATATTGTTCAAAGTGCTCGTTTGTCATGGGTAACCTCGCCCAAATGCTCAGCGGTAAGTCGTCTTCTTGATTAAAATCATTCGCGTTTGAAGTTATGGTACATTAAACATTGCTTCGGACAAAGCCAGCGTGTTTGTAACAGTGAAAAATTTCCCTTGTTTGAGATGGATCCGGGCATCTTGAATCATTAGAATAGAATCAAGAACAGTGATCTTTGGGTACTCAACGCAAATTCTTCCGCAGCCGTCTAGTAACTAGATAATTTTCAGGACAAGGTTCTTACGAAAATTTGCTTCAAACCTCGAATAATCCCTTGATTCATGGGCTGCAACACTGATGTCGTATTTGGAGGTAGAAACATCAGGATTATGCTTTTCAAGTCTTCCATATGGGATGTGAAGGACAGTTGTCAACCAACAGAAGGATTTTCTTTTTTTTTTTTTTTTGTTTTTTTTTCGTAAGTTCAAGATCCCATTTGTTAAAAAATTCAGCAGTCATCCAGGCTCTTCGATTGCTCTCATAATCCACTGGCAAATGCCGTACATTTTTAAAACATCTGGGACGTTGAGATTCACCGATTACGAGAAGTTTTTTAAACTGTGCCATTCATGTTGGCTGCCACCATAACAGTTATTCTAGGCCAAACTTTTTCTGACCAATCGACTACATCACTCTGTAGAACTGACAAAGATTCGCCAGCAATCCTACCACTGACGATGTAATGTCTTCCTTTAAAACGGTTTATCCAACTCATGGAGCATGTGAAATTTTGCATGTCTATCTGTCTAGCAAAATAGTTTGCTTTCTCTTGTAGCAGAGGTCCATTAACGGGTATCCCCCGGTCACGCTGAAGTTTGAACCACTGTAACAATGCCTCATCGATCTGCTGATGAGTAGAAGTCGTTTCATGTTTGCATTTTAAAACATTGGTATTGAATTTACTAGATCTTACTTTTATTCTTCTTTATTGGGGACATTGTAGAATGAGATACGCAAAACTCCTTTGTAAGGGTTGCATTTGATTCACCGGCTTCTAATCGGTGTAATATTGCACTTTTCTCTTTATTTATGAAACATTTTCTCTTCATGAACTTGCCATAACAAGTGACAAAACACTAACTGTGATTTACGCCCGTTAATAAGGAGAGGTGAGAGGGGCGGGATGAAGTTGAGGTGCCTAGGTTGTGAAAACAAAACACTGCGCTTCGTATTAACCGACCAATATTTATGAAAATACGTCAGACGTATTTTCATAAATATTGGTCGCTTAAACCGGAGTCGCACTAAACGGTTATATTTCCTCAGTCCCTAACTATGAAACCTAACTTGAGTAAACATTATCGTCGCTAAAAACGGTTAGTCGTTATAAATGAACTCTACTGTATTTAAAAATAATTTTTTTTTGTTATACATTTATATTCATTTCAACTTAACAGTTTTGCTAAAAATTATTTATATTTTCAAGCAATCTCCAACATGAAGGAATGATTTTCTCTTGCAAGTTGCACAAAAGTATATTGTTGTTTTCCTTCTACCTTGTCCTTACTGTTGAAAACCTTCCATGTCGTGTAGTTTACCTTTGGCGAAATTAATCAACTAGCGACGTTACTATTAGGTTGAAAACTGAAACGAGCGTTAAATGAAAATATAAAAAGAAAAATGTATTTATTTACACTATTTATTATATTCATTATAAATAATTTCACATAGATGCCTTTTTCTTTGATGACAAGCACAGCTTGTCATCATTTAATGTTAAGTTGTTAATGTTAATGTTAAGTTCTGGAAACATTAAATAAATGTAAATGTTTCTTTGGTTTGTTGGTTGGGTCAAGTCCACAAAAATGTTACGATACTCGGCAAGCATAGAAGTAATCGGCAATCATCATGAAACTTTCTGTGTTTAATACGTTAAGAGTATGTGATGACTACCGAATACTTCTGTCAATCGCTTAGGAGTGAGCTTTTCTGTCACCGCCACGAAACTTTCCATATGTTTTCAAAGAAAACATCATGTGACGACCACGGGAGCTGTTGTGCAACCTCGAGATGAAATGTCCGTTGTGACCGTCACGAAACATTCTCGGTATTTACCGCACGATAAACACTCTGTGACGATCACAGAAATTTGCTCAATGTGCTCTTTTGATCGTCATGAAACTTTCTGTTTGTTTGCAAGAAACACATATGACGATCACCAGAAAATCGTTCAATGTGCTGCCGTGACCGTCACGAAACTTTCTATTTGTTTTCAAAGGAAACATCATGTGACGACCAAGGGAGCTGTTTGACTGGAATCGAAATGTTATGTTCGTTGTGACCGTCACGAAACTTTCTCGGTGTTTAACTCATGCTAAACACTATGTGAAACACTATCACCTCTAAACTGTTTCGAACATATCGCTCATTACCTCTTCGCTGTAATTCGCGATCCGCTGGTAACGAGAGTCTTGAGCAGACTCCCTCGGTCTCAGATACTTAGTGGGGTTTTAAACAAAAACCGAAGTGAGCAAAAAAAGCGACTCTGGCTGAAATTGTTAATAACAAAAAATATGATGAGTTCAACATCCGGCAAAAGGGACTTCAGATTGAATAAAGGATGCGAGAAAAGGCGATCGCTTTAGTAACAACGGATGAAATGTTTATAATTCACACATTAATGCGAACGAGCGGCTTTTGAACCTTCAAAGGTTTACGGAAAACAATGTTGATTGTTTTTGTGCGCACAAACTCGAACGCACGTGTTGTTTGGGTTATCTCAAAGGATAAAGTTTAGTGTCTTGATCCTTACCCATTAGCGAGCAATAAATTGTGCACATGTGGTACATTTTCTCAACCTTTATTGCTTCACGATATGAAGAAAGAAAAAACTGTAGCAGTTATTTATTTGACTGTTCGTTTATTCAACACTTGTTGAAAAAAAATCTTTATTTTTAGAGTTAATAAGCAATTCAAAGTCTATTATATCATTTTGGTTATTTTATTTTTGTCCCCTTAAAAAATATTTCATAAATACGAAAAAGGTAATAAACGGTCGGTGAAATATCAAGTGAATATGGAGGATGTGGTCTTCAAATTGTAGAGAAGTTAATTTGTCAACAGTAATCGAAGCTTTATGTGGTCTTGCGTTATCATGCAGTAATATTGCGCCATTTTTATAAATTTCTCATGCATGACATCATGCTGTGAATAATGAATAAATAAATAATAATGTGAATAAATAATAATGTGAATAATGGATTACTTCTTGGGCATTCCACCATATGATGACCACAAAATTTTTTGATGAAATTTCGGAGTCGCAATGTAGAATGGAGTAGTATTCTTGTCTACCCATGGGCTTGATCGTTTTCGATTATCATACAAAATCCACTTTTCATCACAAGTGTTGATTTGGTGTTAAAAATGCCAGTCGTGTGTTGTGAAGCATCGAAGATGCGTACTTGCTTTTGCGGTCGATCATCTGCAGTTGCGTCAATTCGTGCGGCACATATGAGTGAAATTTTTTGACTTTAACTCCTTGAGTCCGGAATTAACTGGAATTAAATGTAAAAATATGTGGTTTAGAAGCAAACAATTAACCACAAAAGAAGTTAAAATAAAATTGGGCTACCGGATTTTTTTTCAAAAAATTGTGGTCTTTTAAGCTGACCAGTAGGAATAAGGGTTGAATTAAGGTTCTATTTTTTTTATTGCCAAATTATTTAATTTGCATTATAATATTTAAGAAGTATCAGTAATATAACTAATAAGCTTACTCTTCGCTATGGTAGATCAAACAGCAGTTTCCCTTGCCATTTAGACATAGTCCAACATTACAAACAGCACAACTCCACATATTTCTATGCACTACTTTCTTCGTGCTACACACCACAGAACGCCTAGATGTACAATATATAGGCATATGGGCTGACTTGTTAGTTCTTCTCTCGATTGGCACTGTCTTTCTGTAATGATTTATGACATCCACTAACTTTCGTCCCTTTTTCTTTGGTCCATTTCCAGTACCAATTCATTTTGAAGCAACATTGGTTTTAAATTGCTTCAAACAAACCGTCGCTCTGCTGTATCTTTTTTAAAATAAAACATATGCATATACCACAGTAGTGGCAAGAAAGTGTCAAACTATTCTGTGGTACCATTTTTTGCTTTTCCGATCAATGGCGTAACATTTTTTGAGCATGTCAGCTTTATCAACGGCACCCATATGGTTATTGTAGTCAATAATGTAGTCAACAATTAGTTTTGGGCAATTTACCACTTCCAACGTATCATCTTCATTTCTTCGATCAGTCGTAACAGCGTCTTCAGTATCATGGTAATTTGATAAAAGATCTTTAACTTTCCATTTTAGGCACAACAGCCTGTCTTCCGTCATCCGCCAATCATACTGGCCTCTGGCAAGGTTCTTGTCATCTGCAAAGTAATTTGGTAGATATTTCTTTCCCTTTAGAGTTCCGCAGCCATATACTTAATTCTGTTTCAAATCCCACAGGACAGAAACACCGTTAAAATAATTATCAAAGAATACCCTATGGTTTTTATTTTTCAAATCTTCTGTCAGGTCCCTCACTAGTCTTGCTCCCAAATCTTTTTTTGGGTAGATTATATTTGTAATTCGAGAACGAGGCCTGAATAATCTGCACGAACCCATACCTTCTAACCACGCTTGGTAGGTTTGCAAGCATTTACTGTTTCATGCATGATCTTCCTTTATATATGATCATACTTTCATCAATTGCTTGACCTTCTCCCGGATAATAGTTCTCCATGTATGTTTGAGAAAGGGTAGACAAAAGCGGTCCGACTTCATCGAGTTTATTATAAATTGGTCCCCCCTTTTTCGGCTGAGGAGTATTGTCTGCAAAATGTAAATTACTGAGCAATCAATAGAATCTGTCTCGAGAAATAATTTTGCTAATATAGGCATTTCTGACCTCCTCTTGTGAAGACCAACAGTTCTTCAAACAAGGAAACTTTTTATACCCATAAGGAGATTCACTCCCAAAAATAGTTTGATTTCTTCAGATGTAGCTAATTTGAAAGTTGTATTTCCTTTATTGGTATTTTTTTGATAAGCTTATAAATTGGTATTGAATGCAATTGACTCCCAACAAATCTTCTGGGAGTAAGCACAAAAAAATATCTACAGGAAATTCGATTGCATCACCCATATTTACGCTCGCAGATAAATCAAATGTTGGAGTTTCCTGATAAAAATTACGTTTAGTCCAAGTTGCACCGGCAAATTTGGGTACAGATGAAGCGGCTCCCCTTTCAGCTACTCTTGCAAGCGGTTCGTCTTCATCACGCTCAATCTCAGCTTATTCAGGTTAAATTTCTGTGACGGGGTCGTCCTGCACAACAATAATATTTTCATCAAGATTTCCAAGTGTCTGACCAATTGTATGGTCAAGTTCATCTTCGTCCCTTGATAAATAGTCATCTGGAAGGATTCGGCATATGACGGAATTTCAGCCAGGAGTCATTTATTTCTCTATCATCCATTGCATCAAGCTCCACAAAAGAACATTTTTCTATCCTTCTGCAATTGCGGAAAAAAAAATTTTCTAGATGCCCACATAATATGTTTCACGTAGCCACCTCTTATCACAAGATATAAAATGGAGCAAAATTTTAAAAATTAACAGTCGTCATATAAAATACGAAACTATATGGTAGTTAGGGCAATTACTCTCGTGCGATTTCAAGCAACTCGTTTTTTTTTGTCAATATCTAAACAAAAACAAATCTTCTGTCACTAATCTCTCGAATGTAGGCAGAACACTAAACTACATACAACGTATAACGTGGGAATGAAGTCTAAAATCAAATGTTTCAAATAGATGGCATTAGTACTATGTTTAAGCAGTGGCAGTGGCATATAACCAGTAAGAGTCAGCTGATAAATTATTAGATTGATGGTTGCATGGAGTGACCAGTGGGACACAAAGGGTAACTATTGCACGTAAATGTTTGAACACAACACTCTATGACAAATTCCTAGTTAAGACCCAAGTGTTCGACTAGTTGTGTGTGGATCGGATACCACTGTCGTCCTTAATTTCTCGTTATCAATATGGGCCGGTGGTCTTCCTTGAGGCTCACTGACGGTACTCAAATTGTCAGAACGAAATTCTTGGAACCAATATTGAGCATTTTTTTCATTGGTGGATCATTCTCCGAATGCCTGGTTAATATTTCTTGAAGCTTGAAGGTGCCGTATGACTTAATTTAAGCTCGTACAAGAAGTGTAGAGGTAAATCACGTTTTGTTTCCATCTGCTTTAGGATAAAAAATAAATAAAAATGAGATGCAAACACGAAAAAATTTCACAAAATAGTAAGAAGAATACCTGTAAGAATAATAAAAATGTGGAGCGCACGCTAGAACGATCAGCTCAGTCGTAGCTGAAAACAGACTAAACACAAAACACCCGTTTCATAGTTTCCAACCTAATATTTTTGAATAAATTTCCTTTCATTTTTGAAAAAAAATGAAAGAATGGAAAATAAATGAAATTTCATTCCCCCAGAATAAAACCAACTTACTTATTCTTATTTATCAGTGTGAATAGATTTTATCCGAGGAATCCATTGGAGGTCCAGATTGAAATCTACTAAATTCTACTAAAACCAATCCTCCTAAGACACTTCACTTGTCCCCGTTTGCGTCAAAAGAATAAAATAAACAAAAGAAACATTATAAATAAGATTATTTTCTATGAACTACATCCGCAATTCTGAACAACATTTTAGAAGTTATTGAAGGCGAATCGACATAAGTACGTGAAGCTCGCGAAATGTGTCACCCTTAGGGTGAACAGTTTGACCACTCGAAAGTTCGCTAGGTTGGCGGCGAGGTATGCAGACGTGAGTCGGATCACTTGTGAGCTTTCGCTGCGGTTCCATTAGTGAAACCAGACACCATTAAACCCGAGATTCCATACGCGCCATTTCAAACACGAACTCTACGACTGCTGAAGTGGCCGGTGAAGACACAGCCAAGCACGAGAGTTTAAAAATCTCGAAAATATGTTTTTAATTTTTTTTTAATTTGAAGTTTCAACGTTATCTGCTGAAAAACAAATAATGCTGGTAGGGTCAGAGTAGCAAATTGGAAGTTCATCATGAAGCTTTTGTTTTTCAAACATTTTCGGATACTGTAAAAAAAGACACTCTAGTAGATTTTTTATACTCAGAGAATTTTTCGCGGTTTATTTGGCTTAACAAATTTAACTTATTCTGCAAATCTATTATTTGAATATAAAGCCGCTTGAAATATAAGGATTTTTCAGAAATATCATAATGATCTAATTTTCTTTTCTTTGATGGTTGGCCCACTCATTTGAAAATATCGTTCAAATTACTTCTAAACCCCGTCTATTCTTGCAAAGTTTCTCGATTGCGGACAAAATCGTCGCTCTCTAAAAATTCTTCAAAGACTTACACCATCTGTTATTCAGCAAAATATCAATAATAGCCGTTTTAAAATTCAAATGCGTATTGCTACTGCTTGGTAGTCGTTTTTCACAAATTTTACCTAATACATGCGTCCGTTTGCTAGAGTTTTCAAAAAATAGCAAAAACGGATAAATAAGCAAAAAAGATACCACATTCATTTATTTTGCAAGCAGCATCTTGCAAAACGATGAATAAATAATGGTTGTGGAGCAGTTTTTTTGACTTTTTTGCAAACCATTTAAGTCATTTGACATTACAGTTGCTCTATCGTTCGTATAGGCATCTAACTTTTCAGTTATACTGAAGCAAGTAAAATCATCTTTTGAAACTTGAAATAAATCTTGCACAGTTTCGCCCGTGGGAACATCAACAAATGCACCTTCCTTTGTAACATATCAAAAAATCACAGATAGTAGCGACAAAAATTGGAAACATCAGAGGTTTCATCGATTTGCCATGAATAACTAGGTGCTTCATTTATTTCAGAAGATATGAAATTTTGAATTACTGAGGCGATACACTTAACTCATTTTGGATAGTTTTGAAAGCTCCACTAAAAACGGATGATGTGTCCAAAAAGCTCTAAAATCGTTATTGTATTTGGCAATTAAAAACGCTAGCTTCCGAAAATTGGCCCGGTTAGACAAACTATATGACTCATCGTGACCGAGAAATGCTTGCTCCTGTGATGCCAAGTAAACTATGATAGTTTAGCTTTATCGATTAAACCTACATTATTTACCGATATTTTTCAACGGGCTTATTGTGTTTAATGATATTTTCGTGATAAACCGAATCAAATAATACTGGAATTTGCTGTTTCCCAAATAATTCAAATTTCAATGAAACATACGTGGTCACTAGATGTTTTTGCATTGACTCACTGATATGTTGAAACTGAAAATTAAAAAAACACTGAAATTACCACATCCAGTAGAGTTCCATGGAGTTGTTGATTTGTGATAGAATAAAAGATAATTCCAGCGAAATGCTTTATTCAATTTTTCACTACTAGTCACATTTCGCGTACCGAACACAATCAAAAGTTCGCGATTTGTTATTATTCTCCAGAATGATTAAATTTTTCATGATCAGACATGTTCGTCATTGTACAATAAATAATTTATTGTCTAACGATAAGCAACCGAATTTTTTTTTCAACAAGGACTATATCTTCCTTATTTTTAACTTTAACCTGTCCTGTTCCTCCATTTTATACTTTAATTTTTCCACTTCACTGAAAATTGCTCGTTATTGGAAGATTAGCACTACGAAAAATTTCCGAAAATTTGTAGAAAATCGTTAATATCATTTTCGATATTTGGCGTATCATCCTGCCATTTCAATTATTTTACTATTAGATACATAAATGGTACAATGTCTATCCATTGATTCCCACTGGGAGAAGAGCCACAAATATCTTCGACACAATTTTCAAATTTTCTTCTGCTTCATAATCTGTTGAGGTTAGGCTTGCCCATCAGCTAAACAGACAATCGAAATTTTTAATTTTCTTTCGCACACAAAGGAAAACGTGTATTTTTTTTCCTTGCTCCTACAGTCCATAGGTTGTATTGGCTATGGTGCAGTGCACATTAGCCAGCGTTGTCGCTCTCGGTGCTCTGAGGCTGTTTGTTGTTCGTGCCCCTAGGGGGCTTCGTTTTGCTGAGTTGACTTCGTTGATTTAGTTAGTATATTAGTGTTAAATTATTGGTACGTTAGTCGGATTTTCAAATTGGAAGAGGGTTTCTTGTTAGTTTAGGATATGGGTGTGAGATTAGAAAGGAATGATCACAGCTCCGCCTTGGCCTCCTCGAGGAATTTACCCAGATGCCAGATTTGGTTTTTGTTGTTAGCATTGAAAATTTTATCTAGTGAGGATACTTCTTTAAACATTTTAAATTTGATTCTTAAATTGTCAAAGTTGGAGCATTTCAAGATTTGATGTTCTAGTACATCACGATCATTGCACCAACTGCAATGATCGGATGTAGTTATATTCGCTTTGTAGAGTCTTGCCTTATTGTATGCTCTGTTAGTTAGTATCCTGTTGATAAGTTTTGTGGTGTTGCTGTCTAAATGGGTGTAATGGAACCAGGGTTTAGAGTCAAAAATGAGGTTGCTTTTAAGCCATGGGCAGTATTTAAGTTCTTTTATGCTTTCCTTGTAATCTATCAGCCATTCCTCCTTAATTTTATCCTGTATCAGTTTGAAGGTGTCGTCCCATTTCGTGTAGTTGGGAGCTTCTCTCTCCTCATCAATCGCTTTTTTCGCCGCCCTGTCTGTTATATTTAGTATTATCCACCCACAGTTTCTTGGAATCCAATGGAAGATGAATTTCCTGTTGTTGTTTTCCTTGAACAAGAGGCTCGGTGTGGTATTGGTAGTTTCTAACGCTATGATTTCCGTCTCTCTGTCGGTGGGGATTGTTTTATATTTTAAGTTTTTTCTTATGGCTATAGCTACTCCTCCGTTTTTGTTCTGTCTGTGTTTGTACTCGATGTTGTAGTCATTCAGGTTACGTATATTTTTGTCCTCAGAAGTCCATGTCTCTTGGAGGAGTGCTATGTCCTCTTTTAGGATGTTTAGAGCCATCTCAAGGTTGGACTTATTTTTCACTAAGCTTTGAATATTTAGTTGCAGGAAATTCAGTTTTTTATTATTTGATGTAGACATAGGGGTTGTTATTTGTTTAAATTTGCTATTATACGTGTACTAGCAAAAAAGTAAAAATATGTTACGTTAAAAAGGGTTATTTTACAAATTTAGGTGTTCTTATTCTGTTTCTCTATTGAGTTGTCTTTTGTTGTAAAAAGCGAAAGAGCTTGTTGTAGGAAATACTTGATGGTTGCACATTCAATGAGATATTTGTTGTTTTCTTGTGGGGAGTTCTCTACTGAGCTTGATAGCTGCGCTATTAGTTTTTCAAAATCACTGGTCTTGCAAGCTGATGGGTGGTTGTAGATTGGGTTGGATTTTTTACTGCTGTCGTCAAGGTTGTGCTGGGAAACGTTTCTCGGTTTGTTATGGCTTACAGCTTCATATTTGCTTTTTTGTGCTCTGGAGTTGCTCGCTACTGTACTTGCGTATGTGTTTCGTAACTACGTTTTATTGATTTCCGCATCGTTGTTCCTAAAATTTGATTTCATTTTATTGTTGAGAAGAGGGAAGGCTTCATCTAATGTTTCATTTTCTTTTAGCAGGTGGAAGCTGTTGTCATATAGGACCCTCTTGGCTTCCTTCAGCGAGATATTCTTGATGGCAGATACTTTAAGCTCCTCTTCGTATGCTACCCATTTCGGGCAGATTTTGTTGGCCGCTGAGTGATCAGTCGATCCACATAGAAAGCATAGAATGCCAGTACATGTCCCATTGCATTCTGATTTCGCACATTTATTGCATCTTGGTAGGCTCTCTCTGCAAAAAGCTTGTGTGTGTCCTAGTCTTAAGCATTTATTGCACTGCCTGGGCCTGAAGAAGAAGTATTCAACCTTCAATGAAGAGTAGCCAAACCATATCGCGTCCGGTAATACGTCCCCTGAGAAGGTGATTTTGATCGTTTTCGTCGGTAGCAATTTTTCGGGATTTTCCGGGTCTCTTCGTTTTAACCTGTACGTTTCCAGAATTTTGATGTTTTCAATTTGATTTCCTATTCTGTTGCACGGATATGCTTTCCTCCTCCGTAATTTCGAAATGAATGTTGCGAATAACTCCATACCTAACTAAAAAATTGTTGGAAATAAATAGATTTAAATGGCATTTTGTTGCCTCTTTGTTATCAACGGCTAGATTCGCGTCCAGAGCTGACTTAAAGTTAAGTTTGATTTTATTGTACCCTAAGTTATTGATATTAGTAATATTTTTAATGCCTACTTGTTTATTTAATGAATAAAAAATAAGAGCGTTAAGTCTCCTTCTTTCTCAGACCGTTAAACTGTCATTGACATTCATTTGCCGACATGTGGTTACATTAACCTCATTTTTGTTCGGAGTTGATTGCCTCCCTAAATGTATTGTTTCGAGGTTTGTCTTTGGTTTACAGTTATTCTTAACATTAATTTCTGTACTGTCCTGGTTCGGTTTCGTTTTTCTTGTTAATGCTTCTTCCTGTTTGTCAAGTAACTGTCTTCTTCTTTTTGTCCTGTTGACCTCCTTGAAATCTTCCATTTCTGTCTCTCCCGGGTCCGGCGGGAGTTTCATGTCTTTAATTTTGTCCATCTAGGCATCAAATCCTAAAAAATTTACCTCAACTTTGATTGACTGCACTTGAGCTCGCTGCTTCGTCACTTTTAAATTGTCTCAAAGGATTTGACTCGAAAATTTCTCACTATTACAAATTACGCTTTAGCGTTACTCTGAACAAAGGGGAATGAGAGGGAACGGAACACCTGGCAACTGTTTTTTCCTTTCGTATGCCTTAGCAAACACTGTCACGCTTCCTTACACTACCGTGGTTGGATTCGGAATGGGAAAACGTGTATGCTAAAGTCTCTGTCATTTAGGGTCAGCGAAAATTTGCTAAAGTTTTGTTGCGTAAAGTTTTGTTTACACTGCGGACTTTGCTTTGACTAACATAGAGGACGGGCTCGCGCAGTGCCACCGTTTTTTGAATAAATTTAACTTTGGTGTGTGAATTTGTATGCATTGGAATGCGTTTCAAAGGAAAATTTTTAGCTTTTATTTGTATGCAATAATGAATGAATGACAATATGTATGAAAAACTATGCGAAAAGTATGATACGATCAAATTTTTGAATTTGAAAGTTCAAGCTAAACCTTGAAGTATAGTTATTTTCTTTCATGATCATAATATGGAAATAAATATGAACCAAATATATTGACATTCGAATATTTGATTTTTTTGTTTCGTAAGTTGAGATTTGGAGGGCGAGCCTCTCCCACCCTTCTCACGCTGACGAGTCGCCACTGAATCTACGTCATTCAAACATCCAACACGCTTATTATATTGCCAAAGGTAAAAGTACTAAACACAAAAAACAAACACTATGTTAACACCACTCATCCCTTCGCCGCCTGTTACTCCAGAAAAAAAGAGTGAGTGGTGAAAGGGAAGAACGTATTTGCTTTTAAAAAAATATTTAAAAATAAATAACCCGATAAATTACTATTAATCTGATTATTTATTTTTAAGCAATTGTTTTCTTATCTTTTCTTCGTCCTTATTTTAATGCTCTAAGCTTTCAGTCAAACATATATAAGATCGAATATTCGTGTAAAGAGTCGTGATTCAAATTACCAATCAAAAAAAAAAACTCATATTTAATCTTATTGACAATATTTACGTAAAACGTAAAAAATATTTAATAAAACGTACGCATTGCGACTATTATTTATGAAAAATCAACTGAAATTTGTTCAAAATTGAAAATTCTTAAATTGTCAACGTAGAATTTTGAGAAAACATCTTCCCTTAACTCTACATGTCCAAGTGCGTATCCACTGTTGCCTTATCGAACTATTTTCCTTCTATTGTCTTAACTCCTAAATTGTACAACATACAGCATATATCTAATACTTTGTAAGTTTTCCGTTATCTTTTATTAAATGTTTATAAGATTATTTAATACGCTGTCGGATATCTCACTCTGCCTACAATTATTATTCGTTTTAGCTTTGTAACATTTTCTATAGATGGTTTCTCCTGTGCGTAGACTTATCTCACAAATTTCTATAGGCTTTAGGTCGGTACTTAACGCTGTCTGTGGTAGCAATTCGATTTCATAATCCTGAATCCACTTTTTGGTGGAGGTTTCTATGTGGGTGGGTGCATTATCCTGCTGAAAGATACTGATTTCATCTTCTGTAAGTGCCAGAAAAGGTCATCGATGTTATTCTAGAAGCATCTGGTAATCAGCCGCACTAATTCTTCAATTTATGAAAGCTGTTTCGATCCGAAAACATTTTTTGAAAGCTGCCCAAACCATAACTGAATTTTTGCAAGAATTTTTGATTCTTGTTACAATGTACTATACACTATGTTCATAATTGGTACTCGGATACTTCTTGATACTAAAATAACAGTCCAAGTTCAAACGCGTTGTAATTTATAATTATGAAGCCCCAGTGTGCGCTAATTCTCTTAAAACCATGCGTTTAGCAGCATGCGGTTACTTTGGCGAATGTCCAGATCACTTCTTTCTCTCCTGTAAGTACACTCGCAATTTCTCTTTGAGTTTTTCCTCAGTTCTTCAAGTTAATAATTCTTTGTTTTCCATCGTCACTAAATTTTTTTTCGCGGGATTTAAGGAATAAATAAATTTCCCAATATTTCTACAAAACCTCGCTTTATTCTATATTTCTATAAAAACACGCTTTCAGATCTTCCATGTATTATAATCTCTATATAAAAACTTAAAATCTATCACACAAAATGTCCTAACAAACTCCAAACTGCGACTGAGTTCATAATTATTCACAGCTGCAAAACTCATTTTCAGCGATTTTGAACCTTGACTTAACTTAGTGTGGTTGAAAGGACGAGGCAATTTGATATAATTTATTACCTAGTAATACTATGGAAAAAATGTGAAAAATAGGCTTGAATCTCTAATTTTTCAGAGCACTGTAATAGTGTGGCTGTTGTTTGGCCGATAGTGTGATCTTCGCATTAATCTCCCCTGCAAGATTTATACGCGGATAGCAAATGCATTGCAGATTTTTAGGATTCAGATCCTATACACAAAAGTTTTACTTTAAGGAAATCGCCTTCCTATTATACAGACTCGTTCACTGCAATACACAAGACCACCAAGGTAACAAGTAGAGAAAAAATAATTGCCGCAATTCGTAATATCAAGCCATTAAAACACGCGCGCAACAGTATGAGTAAGTTTCGTTGTCATTGTTGAACATTTGAGCGCAATTTATGTTTCGGTCAAACGTGATAACTTTTCACATGAACACTGACAAATAAGTGATCCGATTTTTATGCTGTACTTTCAAAACGAAGTTGCGTCTGAACAATCGCGATTGCACTTACTCAAATGCACCGGACATTTCCAGGCGAGGATTTTTTTTTTCCAATTATTTATTAGTTTTTCTTTGGAATCCAACACTACGATCTAAATCAGATAGAATACGACAATTAAAGTACAGGTAACAAGCTTTCGCTCGTAGGGTACGCCCAACACCAAGTGTCCACTCTTATCGAAGTTTGCACCCTGGATATGAATCTCAATATCAACTTTTCGCAATATGTGGTATAGAAGTTGATTCCCGCTCATTTTAGCATATTACAAAACATGCAAATGATCATCGGTTTGTCTTGCGGTGACTTATCATATTTAAACCTATCTGATCAAATGAATCTACTCTTCCTTTTGTAGAATTGTAGTTTTCGATCTGGGTTTGGTTTTTGATGTTCGGTTCACAGTGGAGATGAGCACAATAAATACACCATTTTGCCGCTCTGCCCGATTATTTTCTAATTCTTCCGTGTTTTTCTAGTTTGTTCGCCTGCAAAATTCCGGCTACTGTTAAATTGTAACGGAATTGTAGCAGCTGTTTAGCAAATGTAATTGATGTAAACCAGTTGTCGGTAGTTACATTTCTATTTGTATCATGATTATTGGGCGTTAATTCCTGAACTACATCCTCAGCAAGATGAAATCCGCAAGTGTTTATACTTTTCCCGAAGTACGGCATGGCATGCATCTGGTTTTAACGTCACAAAAGATTTCAACCTTTATGCAAAATTTGTGCAGGCCTGTTAGGAATCATCATCATTCTAAGTTATGGTGCAGCCTCCCTTTCATACTGACTCCTCATTGCTTTCCAAGTTTGCCTGGTTTCAGCTATTCTCGTCCAAGATGTGCCAACTTTTTTCTTTATATCGTAGTCCCATCGAATCTTTGGGCGTCCGCTCGATCGTTTAATTCCTCTTCGGTTTCACTCCATGCCATCTTTATTCGTCGATTGATTTCGGGTAGTAATGAACCGGATTTGTGTATTAGCTGACCAAGGTATACATATTCTTCGACTATTCCTAGTGTAATGTTGTTCTCTTTTGTGTGTCTATATAATCAATGAACATGATCTTGGTTATGCTTAGGTTCATTTTCAAGCCTACTTTTCCGCTAGCCGCGTTGAGTTCATTCAGCTGTTCTTGTAATTCCTCTTGGCTGTTGGCTATCAGGACTATGTCATCTCCCAATGTAGGGTTCGGAAGATGCCCTCTAATGTTGCGTTGAAGAGTATTGGCGATATGGTATTTCCCTGTCTCACTCCTCTTTGTGTGGGGAACCCTGGAGTGTCCTCTAGTAATTTGGCATTTACTCTGGCATTGCGGTACTTGTTGGCTAGTTCTTCCACATATGGTTTGTCCATGCCTTGCGTTATTAATGCATTTGTTATTGCATCAGGGAATACGGAGTCAACTAGGGGTTGCTCATACTATTTATATCTACTCAACACTTTCCGTAATGTGTGGATATGGTCTATAGTGCTGTATCCAATTCTAAAACTAGCCTGCTCCCGTGGCTGTTTGCATTCGGTTGCTAGAGCTTCGTGAATAGTTTTTTGAAGACCGATAGTAGACTTATTGGCGTTAATGCAATCACTGTAAATTTGTGCCAGTAGTTTCCAGGTTTTTCGGCCTGCGTTTCGGCCTGCGTATTTGAGCAGTTCAGCAGTGTTACCGTCATTACAAGCCGCTTTATCATTTTTCATGGAGTTGTTATCCGTCTCGACCTCTTCAACTAGAATATTCGGGGCATTATCGTTGGTTGCAGAGAAAGCGGTTGTTATTAAGTCGGAAGTCGAGTTATCTGGAGCCATACAGAAAGCTCGGTAGAGGTTGGTGATTGCCACAATTATATCATGTCTATCAGTGAGTTGAGTGTTCTCATGATTTAGGGTTATCACTTTTTTTTACCAATGAGGAGTAGTTTGTCTTCTTGAGGCTTCTGTTGTTTGTAATGGCCTCTTCCAACAGTCTTCCGTCGTACTTTTTGATATCTTCACCTATCATCTTCTTTACTGTTTTGCAGGTTTCTATGTATACAATCCTTTCGATGTTTGAAAATGCTCTCATTTCCCTGCGCTTTCTGAGTAGCGTCTTAGTCTCATTTAATAGCTTATTGTGTCTATCGACTACTCATGGTCCGCCTACTATTTCGGCACATTTCAGAATCGCTTCGGTTAGCTGGTTTGCTTGCCGGTTTGTATCTTCGTTTATTTGGGCTTAGTGACCTTCTATATTACACTTGATATTTTCAGTGTTAAAGCCGGGTTTCATAGGCTTTATTGCCAGTTTGCGTCTTTCTGCTTTCAAGTCAAGGGTGATTCTTGTTCTGACCAGGCGATGATCGCGTCCCGTCTCAAGTCAGTTTATTACAGAAACGTCATTGACCGTTCTTTGGTGTTTGGTAAGTATAAAATCAATTTCGCTTCTTGTTACCCCACAGGGTGCTTGTTACGTCCATTTCCTGTTTTTGTTCTTCTTGAAGAAGGTATTTGTTATGAAAAGACCGTGCTGGTAGGCGAACTGTGCTAGTCGTTCTACTCTTTCTTTCTTTAGCTTTGTCCAAATTTTCCTACCAGTGCTTCTTGGTCATTCCTTTCCCCTATTATGGCGATTAAATCACTCATTAGGTACTTGATGTGGCTGGTGTTATTGTTCCAAGCTTGGTTGACGTCGGTGTAGAATTCCTCAATTTCTTCTTCTGTGGCTAGTTGTATGTGCGTTGACTTGAATAAATTGAAAAGTATATCTCTATGAGAGTGTTGAGTATCAGACTGGCTACTCGATCTGAGACGCATGTTACACTGGCGCTTGTTAGGAATACTCATTAAAATATATAATGCCAACAATTGCTCATCGATGGTAATGTTTCTCCCGGAAATGTAATTTCCTTGACATTAACTCATCAACAAGTCCCATAGCTTCCAAATAAAATGGATAAGATAATATGCTCAGTTGTCCCATCGCCTGATTATCAAACTATGACATCTTATAAAAAAGTCAAACCTTTCTCTACTCATACACGAATCACATTGAGCTCCACAAAAGCCGTGTTCAATAATTCAGCGCTGGTTTGATCCATCAACTACAAAACATCAATCAACGCGTCGAATTCCTTAATGATATGCTTAAATTGAAGTGACAGTTTCGCCGCTTTTATGCAAAAGATTTTATTTTCATTCTTTGGAAATGCATAGATATTCTTAATCATCGCATGGTAGCTTTAAATTAGCCTTTGAGCTAAATTTGCCATTAATTTGTTTTGTGAAACTGCACCTCCTCTAATAAAAACACATTATAACACTCAACTGATCATTTTAAGAATTTTGTTTTTGTTTGAAAATTGTATGCTTTCCATAAATTTGTATTGTAATTTTATTTATAATTATAATAATTTATGGTAATATTTATATTTACATCTCTATATTGAATATAATTCTATCGCCACATGTGCATATATATGTTGCACGCAAAAGTTCAATTGCTGCCAGGCTATCGCCTCCTGTCCCAATTGAAATTTAACAATAATACTTTTAAATTATCTATTTAGTATCCATAATAAAAAATCATCCTTGCGCAGCTTAAGCATTACAATACCCCACTAGAAAATGGCGTCGTCCTCTGACGAAACGGATTATAATCAAGGCACGGATGTTATGTCCGAAGCAAAAAGCGGGTGCTCAACACCGTCTTCATCACAAGACTCGCAAGATGATGACTTCTCGGTACCGTCAATGGCTCAATCATCATATTCCACGTACTTTATGCAACAGTCGCATCCAAGCAGTATGAATGCTGTCAACTCCTTGAAACGCCGATACTCATCGCAATCCACCTCCTCATCAACACAAGATGAAGAGACTATCGAACCACAAACGAAAAATGCATTAAGCAATTATTCTGATAAAGCTATGCGTATTATGGCTTCAATGGGTTATGACTCGCAGAAAGGTCTCGGGAAGTCAGGCCAAGGTCGATTGGAGCCAATCGAAGCATCCATTCAAGAAGGACGTCGTGGTTTCGGTCTGAAGTTGGAAGATTTGAACGAAGCAGCTTTAAAATGGTCCCCCGAAATGGAGCAAATCAACATACCTGAAACAATCGAATGGCTGACGAACGATCATAATGATTTGTACGATATCACTATGCAAGACCTGGCGGAATGGGTTGTTATTGGTAATAAGAAGTTAAGCATCGATGATGAGACGAAATTTTGTGATTCCGAAGTTTTAAAAAATGTGCTAAGTTCGAAAAGCGTGTTCGACAAGCTAAATGAAACCAGCATGCGACTTGCTCGCAACCGCAGTAACCCGTTTGAAAAAATTAAGGGTGCAATATTCTTGAACAGGGCAGCTGTTAAAATGGCTAATATAGATTCATTATGTGACTATATGTTCACGAATCCCGTCGATGAAAATGGTCAAAGCTTGATAAAAGAAAATGATTTGCTCTATTTTGCCGACATTTGCGCCGGACCCGGCGGATTCTCAGAGTACGTACTCTTCAGGTAAGCACGCAATCACAGTTTATGCATTACAAGGAAATTTCACGATAATGTAAACTTTCTCTCATTTACAGGAAGCAATGGGAAGCTAAAGGTTTCGGATTTACGTTAAGAGACAAAAATGATTTCAAACTGGACAAATTTCATGCCGGCCCACCAGAAACCTTTGATCCATACTACGGCGTTAAAGGTGACGGCAACATCTTTGACCCGGCAAACATATCCTCATTCATGGAATACGTGCGTCGACAAACAGTGACAGGAGTACACTTTGTAATGGCAGATGGAGGCTTTGATGTGAAGGGGCAAGAAAATATCCAAGAAATCCTCTCTAAGCAGTTATATTTGTGTCAGTGTCTAGTTGCTCTGTCAATTCTCCGCGAGAAGGGACATTTTGTGGTGAAAATGTTTGATTTGTTTACTCCCTTTAGCGTTGGGTTGGTTTACCTGATGTACAAATGTTTTGAAGAAATCAGCATCTGCAAACCCAACACAAGCCGCCCTGCCAATTCTGAAAGGTACTTAGTTTGCAAGTGGAAAAAGGATCATACAGATACAATACGCCGACACCTTTTCCACATCAACGAGGAAATGTGGGCAAATAAAGAAGGAAATGTGGATACAGTGGAACTGGTTCGCCATGACATTTTAATGCGAGACGAGAAATTTGTTAATTATATAATAAATAGTAATAATAAACTAGGAGCGAACCAGATAGTTGGTTTGATGAAGATCGCAGCCTATTGCAATGACACTAAGCTCGAAGAGAAACGACAAAATGAAGTCAGGGACCAATGCTTGAAATTATGGAATATCCCCAATACAACTAGACGTGAGAGCGAAAAAGTCCCAAACGAAATAATGTTGAAACAACTTTTAGGTAAAATTTTTTTTAGCATTTTTCTTTCAGTAGCACTGAAATTTATGTCTTTCATTTTGTACAGTTGGCTGGGAGGACAAATCGAAGCTATTGGACACACAAGCGAAAGAATTGTCTAATATTAACGACTTAAAAAAGTGCTTTACGAGCATCTACAATTGGCATTTTGTTCCAATCGGTCGAGAAGATACTGAAAGAAACATTCGGACAATGTTTTTGTGTAAAGGAGGTCGTGACGTCTATATATATACACCGTCGAAATCGTGGCGAGAATTGCGTGAAATTTCGGTACAAATCAGCCCGAAAAGTTTATTTTTTGGTGAAATCGTCACTGAAATGCTTGGTGAAAACCGTTCCCAGAACAAAACCCTCGCGCTACATATCATTGATGCTATTTACTTGGGAGGAAAAGACGTGAGAAAGCTTCCTCTCCAGGAGCGAGTGAAAATGTGTGACAAATTCGCTCGTGCACTGAACAAACCATTTGTCCCAACAACAGAAGAAAATCAACAGCCACCAGTTGCGATTCGGGCCAAAAAACTTTTCCCGTTGAATGAAATGAATTCGTTTTTCGAACAAATGAAACTTTACAAGCTCAAAGATGGCAAGGAACGCCTTGGTCTGCGGATACGTACAGACGAAGAGAAAGAACGTTTTTACGTGCCCGGTGGTTTGTTGTTCTTCAATGAAATATATCCTCACCTTACGTGTCACTGGTCAAAGAAATTTCAACATCACTATTACTCAGACACGACAACTAAAAAGTCGTTCTATCTGCAAGACGTACGCCATCCCAACGACATTTTTGCTTCATTTCGTGCCAGCTACTCCCAGCGTTTGATCTGGAAATGGCTTTATGTTACGCAAGTTAATGAATATTTGAACGAAACTGAAAAGATGCTTAATGTTTTATATAGGACTGATTTCTCTCAATATTTGCAGGAAATGTTAATGGCATAAGAAAGACGATGAATGAAATTTAGGATTAATTTGTTTTAGATAAATGAATATATTTTATTAATATATAAATACTGCAAAATCTTATGTTTTATTAAATTTATTGAAATGTGTCGTCATGACTCAGTATATAATTTAAACATTGTAAAATAAATGCAAATACTCCGTGTTGTATCTGCAGCCAATATCGTGGCAATATGTGTAACCAAAATAACGAAGTCCATGTCGGTGGAATCATCTGAAAGAAAAGAAAACTTGCTACCACGTGACTCCCTCGCACGGGAGCATGTTTTGAAATCCATAATATCATAGTTGCTTTGTCAGCTATGAAGCCTGCAAGCGTCTGAGCGGACATTGAAGATTACGAAAGGGCAGCAATGCGGAAGTATTTCACGAAGAAAAATGCGGTAACAGATATAAGAGATACTCATTACATTGCAAAGACACATCTATTTTAAAAAGATAACCTAGCATTTGGTAATTTATCTTGACTTATCATCAAATCAGATGCTTTAAATATGAGCCACTGACCAAGAGGCAAAGCGCAGCATGGACATTGTCAGATAAGTCGAAAGAAAAGAAATAGCGGCAACAAAAGAATCGCATCCAGACAACTCACCGTTCTCTTTCCAAAGCTATAATCCATAGAGCTCGCACCAAAAAGTCAGAATGCAAATGCTGAATATTATTCGGGTTTCCCGGAGAGATCGTAACGCAATTTCATGGAGTTCCATTGGAGTTTTTCTTTCATGACAATGCACCCTCGCAAAAGGTCCTAGTTCCACGTGAGTTTATGGCTAAATCGGGGTAACTGTCGTACACACCTGATGTCGCCCCATTCGACTTCTAGCCGTTTCCTAAGCTAACAATGAAGTAGGGCACCCGTTAAATCTGTACAATCCCTCTCATCCAAATGTCCTCGATCGACATTCTCACCGCTTTTGCGATCCATGAGTTGTAGACATGCTTTGACAACCTCTATGCTCGCTTACAACGCGGTATTCACTCGGAGTTGGATTATTTTGTACGATTTATTTCTGCAAACCTTATTCTATACTCTAAAACAATCTCATATATTGAATGTATGTACGACCAAAAAATGATTCCGTTAACAATCCTGAACGTCGAATCCTCAAACGCCAATCGGAAATGCTAAATGCAATCGCCGATTAATATTGTTGGTGCGTATGAGAAGAAAGATTTTCAGTCTTTTCAACATTGTGGTGGCCGGGGTTTCATATTCTTCCATGTTGTTTCGATGACTACTCTTAGGAATCACTTTCTGTATCGTTTTCAATGTTCGCTTCTCCAACTTCGACAAAAAGACATATATTATAGACATCTTCGTTAGATTCTTGTCATTGGGAACCATTGAGCAAGGGTTGCCTTCATCGGAAGGTGAACATTTCTTCTGGGACTTAAGATTGAATTTCCTCTGAAACTGCCCGGTCCGTTCGTTTGAAGTCCAACCTGTGACTTCCATTTCGAACTGGTATGAGGAAGGTATCACCTCTTGGATGATTCATTTCTATTAAAATCGCTTCGTGATCACTGAGGTTATAATGAATAACCTGCAGTTCCGTTAAGGACAGCGGAATTGAAGTTCGAGTCTTGCGTCAGCAATGCAAATATCCAAGTATGAATTTACCCTGGGTAATGTTGGCAGCTCCGACCCATATAGTATACATCCGTGTTCTTCCTGGTTATCTGTTATCCACGATTTCAGGGTCTAACCTCTGGAATTATTGAAGGCGTTCAGCCATGATGTATGCCAAGCATTTAGAACCCCGGCAAGAATATAATAGATACGTAGCTCATTCAATTCGAACATTTTAAACAAGGAATTAAGTTCATCCTTGAATAAGAGCACTTGTTTTCCAGGTGCATAGACCGAGATAGCCAAGGGGTTATCTCCACCTTGCAGCATAGTTTTGATAACGGACACTTCAAGACATTTAAAATCCTTGAATTCGATTTTATTGATGTGTTGGAAAGGTTAGGGTCTCCTAACTAATATCCCAGACCCGCCTCCTCACAGTTTACTCTATCATTTGTTAAAAATTCAAAATCCTTAACACGTTGAGTGCCACGTCAGTCACCGGTGACTGATACCGACCTTTCCGTTCAGGCCGCGTCAGTCATCGGTGACTGACAGTATAAAATATGATAATAAAGGTAAAAATTGAACATTTTTTCCGAAAACTCTAATGGATTTTATTGAACAAGGTAAACATAAAAATGGTTGTCCCTCGAAAGTGTCACAAAATGTTATAACCTGTTTGGTCAAATTTCGTGCTATTTTTCTGGCACTCTGTGCCGCATTTTCTTCATAGCACGATTTGCAATATTTTCGCACTGCTGAAACTCGGCCAGGTTTTGTCTGCAGATTGTGTGATTTTTACTGGTTGCAATGCTGCTGGATGGAACGTCGGCTTCCTTATACTATAAACTATATATAATATAAACTATAAACAAAACAGGCGAGGGGCCTAACGTGTTGAATGAATACTTATATAAGCATTCCCTTTCGAACAGAAATACTTTCCACTATGCTAAAAAACAATGGCCCTTATACGTTTTAAAATTTCCATCTAATTGCCATCTAATTTGCCAGTATTGCGCTTCGCATTGCTGTACTACGATACCTGTACGTAAAATACCTGGTATTTTGTTTCTAAATTTGATTTCTTAGTGTATCTAGAATATGAACAATTGCTAGTAGGAGCTCTTTATCGCTTACAATTTTTGAACCAGTTTTTTTGGGACCTCACATAACTGATGCAAATGAAATCCCTGGCTTAATGGTGCTCGGAGGTATGAAACTATGGTGTGTTTGGTCTCGTGGGGTCGAAGCTTTAATTTGGCGTCTTGATAGCGCGGGCATCCTGCATAGGATGTCCAAACAGACCACAATTCACGCAGAAAACATTCGCTTTTGGCTCATTTTTCCCCAATTTACATTCGCCGCGTGCGTGAACGTCTTTACACTTTATGCAGCGTTGCTGCATTGAGCAGTTCGTAACCGAGTGTCCACTATAAAGATAGATAGCACTAGTTGTTATCACGTTGAACGGCACTTGGACTGCTATCATTTGAGATTTGTACTAGATAATGTGGCAAACTAATATTATCTACCGCCGATCTCCGGGTTGCAACATTTTTTAAGCTGATAAATTTAGCAGCAGGGGATGCATTCATTGACTTTTCCCAAAAGATCGGCAGTATCTTCTCATCAGTCCAAGCCCCACAACAAAAACGTCTAGTTTTTTCGTTTTTTCGGAGCATATGTGAAGTTGGGAACTTCGCGAGCCTCCAATTTTTTTTTGCTGACTTGTGATTTTGGAGCAGATTTTTTTTTATCGAAATTTTGCTTCCTTTGACTCGCTTGACTTCGAATTTTTTGATCTGACACTCGGATGCCAATAGGTGAACCATTTCTTGCATAGTTTTAGGGACAACAACAGAAACCAAAAATGAATAATACCTAACACAGATTTTATTTCCAAATATTTTGCCGTTTTGACAAATAAAAATACTTTAAGATTACATAAAACTTTGTATTAAGACATATCTACTCTATGCGTGTGTTGCGTCATCTTCAACGAAATCCTTAGCCTGCTCTTTAGTCACGCAATCAACATGACTCACTTTATTCCTAAATCGAACGCCATAAAATTTGTTCGCTGTTTCAAGTAACTCCGGTCGGAACGTAGTTGTAATAAATTGTGCTTTGTCGCTTAATTCATGGATCATATCCGCTACGGCCTTCCTATGCTGAGCGTCAAGTGCCTAGATGGGAACAAACAAACATTTGATTAGCTATTACAAACTAGGTACATAGACGCTTCGTACGACTATTTAAATTCTATAAAAAACCATAAAATTTATGATATAAATATGATCCTCACCTGGTCTATTTCGTCAAACAAGTAAAATGGAGCTGGATCGCATTTCTGAATAGCGAAAATAAGTGCCAGGGCCACTAGTGATTTTTGGCCGCCAGACAGTTGATTCATTTCCCTCATTTCAGCGTCAGCTCCAGTGAACGAAACACGAATTCCAATGCCAATAAACTCATCAGAACTAGCAACTTCAGAGTCGACATCATCACTATCCTTTGTTTTCAACACTAGATGACCAGAGCCTTGAGGTACCAATTTCGTGAAGACTTTAGTGAAATTTTTGGCCACTTGTTTAAATGTGAACTGAATTGCTTCAACCTTTCGCATCTCCAGCGTTTGCATCAATTCACGAATTTTTTCATCGGCTATATCCAGTTCTTCTTTACGCTTGTTCAGTTTCTCTTTTTGCTCCGAAAAGCTCAAGAATTGATCCAAGGCTTTTTTGTTGACATGATTATATTTTTTTAAATGCTGATTCGCCTTTTCCAATTCTTTGAACAGATTTTTAAGTGACATTTTTGTGTAAGCTGGATCCACTTGTGGCAATGCTCCTAAGCTGGCAATTTTTTCCGTGCACTCATCGATTTTTTGATGTAAAAGATTTTCTTTAGCCGCCCACTTTTCCATTTTTTTCGAGTCGTCTGATATCTTTTCTTGCGCATCTTTCTCGGTTTGTATTAAATTTTCAAGTTCCTTCTGGAGACTTTTTTGATTTTTTACTGCTTCCTGCAATCTGCAGATATAGTAACTAATTAGTATATATTACAACTAAAATTCAAAATCCCATTCTTATGGGTGGGTGTTTGTTTGCTGTTTGTGGTAATAAATAGTGGCAAAAACAATTACCCAGGATAAATTAAGCACTACATGTTATACTCACTTCTTATCCATTTCCTCCAAGTCTTGATTAACTTTCTTAATGCGTTTTTCCGTTGCCACAAGTTCATTTCGACAATTGTTTAACTTCCTTTTTCGATCTTCCACTGAAATTTCCTGTAACGCTTGTTGCAATTCATCACGTCGCCGGAACATATTATTGGTTAATAAATTATCAATTTTATTCTTAATAACTTCCAACTGCATACGAGCCTCGAAAACATCTTTGTTTTCTTGATTCAAACGTCGAATGTCGTCGTTAAGTTGATCTACTTCACGTTGGTCTTGTGCTGAAAGTGACGACATCAACTCTTGATGCAATTCACTTTCCAGACCTTCTTTTGTGCTCGTCATGGCCTCTAAACTCGCCTTGCATTGTTGCACGGAACGTTCTTTAGGTGTGCGATATTTCTCGATTCGGATTAACTCTTCCTTCATCAGCCGTATATCAGCTTGAACTTTCTCAAAAATATCTTTCGATTTGCCTTGTTTCGTTTCTGTGCGTTGCATTTCTGAGACCACGTTATTTATGTTTGATTCAGTTTGGCGTAACTCATTGCGTAGCTTTGTGAGCTCTTCTTCAAACTCTCCAATGAGATTCATGTATTCACTGCGTTTCTTTTGCATCTCAAGGCGAGATCGGGATGTGTTGAAGTAACCACCGGTTAGACAGCCTTTAGATGAAACTTGATCTCCTTCGAGAGTGACACAATCCAAGCCCGTGCTCTTAGCAAGCTCGGTGGCCCGTTCCAAGTTCCGGCAAATTAATGTTTTGCCAAAAATATATCGCAAGGCTTTATCATATTGCTCTTCATATTTCAGCTTGGAAATCATTGGTATCGAGTCAGGATCATCGGGATAATCATGAATTTTTACTTGCAAGCGATTCAACGGCATGAATGTTACTTCGCCTGGTAACTTCTGTTTGTTCATTTCCTTAAGGATTTGGGTTCCTACTCGATCGGATTCGACGATGTGATGGAAGAGCCGATTTCCTGCTGTCACTTCAACGGCTGTGTAAATAGTTTTATCGCAACTGAAATTTTCAATGACTGGCCCATAGTAGGCATGTGCAATATCCTTAAATTGGCCGCCTCGTTCAACAAAACTATCCAACACTTTTCGAACCGAGTCTCGCCCATTCAGGATCGGCTACTCATAAAATCAAGGATAATATCAATACAATAAATAAGGTGATTCCACAATACATACCTTTCCCGCCATTGATCTTAACGCCTGGTCGGCTTTGGCCAACTCTTCCTTATGCGTTTGCAATTGCTGTGTCATTTGAGTTTCTTTTCGCCACAGTTCGCTGTAATAAACATAATTTTCAATTAAGGGAAACCTTTATTCTTTTACAACTATTACTTCCGTGCCGCTTGATATTGATCCTTCTTTTTCTTCAACTCATAAAATTGCTTATTATGTTCGTCTATTTGCAGGCGAAGTTGTTCAATTTCAGATGACTGCTCGGTAATTTTTCGCTCGAGTTCTTTTTCCATTGCAGCACCTTTTTGCAAATCATCCAAAAGTTTATTTTGATGTACGATTTTGTCCTTTATTTGCTTGTTCAACGATTTCAGTTCATTCTGGATCCACTTATCACGCTCCTCCCGCGATGAAAATTGAGAGCCACGACCTTGTTTTGCATACAATTCCTTTCGTTTTTGCTCTTTCAATGCCAGCTCTCGGGCGAAATCCTCTTCTTTCCTCCGCAGAGCGTCATAGCGGGGTCGGATTTCTTCAAGCTCTTTTTCTTTTTCAGCAATTGCAATTTTCAATCGTTTAAGTTCTTGATCAGCTCTTTCCTTGGATTTGTTATCACCTTGTACTTCATCTGTTAGATCAACTATAGTTAAATCCAATTTCGTTTTGTCCCGAAGCAACTGTTGTTGTTCCGTCACTAGAACCGCACGTTCATCCTTCATTGTCGCAACATCTTTTTTTGCATCTTTTAAACTTTTCTGAATTGACTTTATCTTTTCTTGTGCTTTCTGTATTTCCATGTTGAATTGTTTCTGCTTATCGCCTGACGTTTTGCGTTGATTCTCCAGATCTTCTAATGCACGCTTCGTTTCCTTCAACTCTGTTTCATGAATAATATACTCTAATGTTCGGCGCGCTTTATCCCACTTTTGATACTCTTTCAATTCCTCTTTTTCTTCCTCCAGTGTTTTCAATCGATCTTCAATTGTTTTCAAATATTCAGTAATTTTCTCAACTTTACCCTCGGTTTCTTTGAGAATATTCATAGATTCTTCCTTCCGTTCATCGAAGACTCTGGTTCCAGCCACTTCGCGTAACAACTTCAGACGATATGAATCAGGAGCAGTTGCCATTTGATTGATTTTGCCCTGCTTGACGATGTAATATGGATTTGAATTCGAAAATCCTGCTGATTCAAGAAGATTGACAACTTCCTGGCGCGGGACGACTTTCTTGTTGAGAAAATATTGGTCCTTTTTGGCACCGATAACACGTCGCAGGTAGATTTCATCTTTGTCAATCTGCAAAATGTAGAATAACGAAAGATATTAGTCCAATAAATTCGAACTCTCACAGAAATTTCTATAATTGGGATATATTTAGGATCCGATAAATATTTTTGTATATTTGAGAACTGGACTGAGAACCACACTGGTGTGGGCGAGCAACTTAGAAAATGATCATAATAGTAATAGGACAAATGCATAAATAAATTATTAAAATAACATTTTGAAGAGTTTTAATGAACCTCAAAATTATGTATTATTAATGAATTATTCATTCATGATTAGAGGCGCGTTCTTGAATGGAATTTGAGAAGGATCTCTAATGCGGAGGTAGGATAGGATAGGAAGCGGATAGAATAGTGATAGGAAGCGGAGCTCAAACCAGAGGAAAGCGAAAACAAGTGAGTAGAGGTAATGACGAAATGCGAAAGTCAGTGAAACGACCTTCAGTTGCGCGAAAGTCAGAAGATACTGAATGAAACCTATTGTAAGTTCAAGTAGAGAGATAGAGGGAGGGATTTTTTTAAATAAAGTGGTTAAATAATGATTTCCATAGAACAAGAAATTTAAACGCCAAACTCGAGAAGACCGCGTTTTACGCATGGGCATGTAGTATTAGTACGAATTTATTCATAACGCTATAACGCAAAAGAGACAATTCGTGGCCAGCAGATAGTTGAAAACCTATGTAGAAATTCATTCACCGTGAATAATTTACAATTAAATCCTAACCAGTTGGTGTGCAAAAGGATTGATGCTCTGTAACTATCAACAAAGCAGGAAACATTTTAGAAGATTATTGATTTCACGCACTTAAATTCTGAACTGTGCAATCGCTTAAACCCAAATATCTCAAAAATACCTTCAGGATGTATTTAAAATAATTGTTCAACATGGCGTTTACCTTATTTTGGTTCGAATGGCGACAGTTCTTACAACAGCTTCTAAAAGTCTAATTTAGACTTCGTGTGCTACAAGACTTCATAGTAGTGGAAAAGAAAGATGCATACGTTGTCCTAAGCAAAAGTTTGTACTAACTTACAAATATCTCTTTTCGTTAGCGCTGTTTTCATTGCATTTGTTCTATTATTATCAAAAGTCCTTTTAATATCAAAAAATACTCTTCAATTCTTCTAATATTCCAAGATTTTTTGATCATATAATTCAACTCCTACAAGCAGCAACTATTGATTTTCTCGTTGTGTATCCGTGTTAATAAGGATGCTGTGGAGTTTGGCCGGATTTAGGTATTGCTTCTGTCAGCCTCTATGCTTTCGGACAATTTATTTGATCGCACCGTACATCCTTTTTGGATTGAGAAGATAACTCCCAGGTTTGTTGGTTTCATCCGGATGCGCACAGCTTTTCGTGTTTCTATATGGAATACAAGGCCTCGTTTATCTTTCTGATGATGCGGTACGGTGTTTCTTTCGAAATTGGCTTTTTCGAATTTTTGGGTTTTACTGCTACACCATGACGTCTTGCCTGAATCCACATGCCTTTAAATTGTGCCCGGGTTATTCAAAGCGCATGTTATGCACATTACATGTTATGAGGTTGCTCAGAAGATGTTTCAAACTTCATTATGCTGATTTATACTGCAAAAAGAGTATTGGGCCTTTTTTGATTCTTGACATTTTTCCTTCTTAGATAAATATGAGAATTGATGAGCGTGTCGATAAGTCGTTTATTAATCAACATGGATCAGTGTGATCAGGCATTTCTCGCAGCTCGCACATCTCCCTCCATTTGAATACAGTTCCAAAATACCGATGAAACACGATCTGTTCAACTACGGCAGTTTCATCATAGTTGGGAAAGGGGTATCGAATACTTCCTGATCTTCTCTTTTCGACGCGGATAGGCGTACTACGATGTCAACGGCTATTTGCTCGAATAGTGTACTTGATTTCCATGATGGGATAAACAAAGTTAAAACCCAAATAGATCAGACATAATCGTCTACGCAATTATTGGAAGTTTTCCAAAAAGAAATTTATTATTGTATATCAAAAAAGTTTGGATTACAAACTGTGGTTTGTAGACTACAGACTTACCTTATTTTTCTATAGGACTTGCTAGGAATATTTCACTCTTAAATATTGGTTTGTCTTAAGACAAGTTAATAAGTTAAGAAGTGAATACAGCCATGTATAACAACACGTGGAAACCGCTCAGAGAAAAGTTCAAATCGATGGAATTATTGGAATCAATTATTTGCCGAGATTGATTTTTTGTTCCAAAGTACGTGCAGTGACGTGTTAAAATATGCCTATATATATTAATAAGTTCTTTATTGTGTCTGAACATTTAAAGGACTAAGCTAATAACTTAAAGTGAGAGTTCTGAATTCGGTATTCATTGCATCTACAGTATTGTTTTTGTTTGTACCACAAATGTTTCTTATTCATATGGTATATTCATAATAGTAGAGGAAAATTCAAAAAAACCCTCTTTTAAACTTAACTCTAACTTAAACTACTACTACCTATGTTAAAACCTATTTACATACTATTTTGGATCTTAGTAATAACTATCAATACTCGGTTGAGGACGCATGATCTCTCAGTTTGATCTATTAATCTAAATCCAGAGTGCTTGAATGTACGGATTCGACGCGTGTTCTACCTTAGCTAGTAGATTATCTCTGCGTGAGAGCGCGAGTTTATTCATAGGGCTAATATTAGCAAGCTCATGTAATTTGCGCGATGAGAAATAAGAAGGCTTGTTTAGCGCCATTTTTAAGTACCTGTTTTGAGTGACTTGAAGCTTTGATTTCAAATATTTTGCGCATTGGCTCCAACTAGGCGCTCCGTATAATATTATAGGCTGAATGACCATCTTTAAAATTATTATCTTATTCTTTATGTTCAATTGGGACCTTCTGTTAAGTAGTGGATACAGTTGAAGTACAGAATTAAATGCTTTAATGCTTATTCATTCAATGTGGTCTTTGAACATGAGTTTCTTGCCCAACATTAGCCCAAGGTCCTGCAGATTTTCGGACCAAGGTATGCTTTTCCTAAAAAGTTAATCGGTCGATTAGGCATCAAGGAACGTTTACGTTTTTAACTGAAAAATATTGCCTTAGTTTTGTCAATATTGATGCTTATTTTCCACCTGATTAACTGATATACTTTTTCAAGTAAGCATTTTCTCTACGTTAGCTGTTATTGTACTTGGGTAAATAGGCCTAATATCGTTTAAATATTACAATCGAGTAACAGCGTTAGCAAATTAGTTTAACTTTGAGAAAGCCAGTTAATTAAGTAATCAAGTAAAACTGAAGTATGAATGGGTGAGATGCAGCGATCAATCATAATACGCAAACTGAGGGTGGATTTCCACGTGATCAATCCAAATAAATTAATTTGTGACAATCTTGTTGTGGTAACCAGAATGCCACCTCTACTGCGGCCGATGACATCTCTTTAACGAAATACAAATGTATACGAGTTTATTCCATGGAAAATCGGAAGAGTGAGAAACCGTATTGATACTTGTCGCAAGGCCTTTAAATCGAACTCAAACTCTACAGCTACAATGCATACACTGGTTTAAGAATCTGAAGATGAACTCGAAATTGGATGTTGAAATCTGCCGAAACCCTTCAGCTAATAATCAAAGACTTTGAAAGACTGGTATATTGTCTTACGACGCCTATGCCCGGGGAAATATAGGAACTATAACATACTACTACCGACTACTTGCGGCTTATGGTTTAAATTTTGCACCAACCAGCGTTGTCGGTCTTTAAAAAACAGGAACGATTTCATTCTTCGACATAATCTCCATTTAAAGTGTTGCAACGATGTTCCAACATTTCGATGCCTTTCCTGGTCCGCGTCACGGCCCTAAAAATTGGCATTAGCCTCAATCGTATAAAATCTCTTCCCAATGAGCCAATTTTTCAACAGGGTTGACAGTCGCAACCAAGCGATTGCAGTGGGTTTTCAACCACTTCGTAACTTAATTACTCCATTGTATGAGTCGCATCCCGAGAAGAATGAGCTGAACCGTTGCATTGTTGAAACAATAGGTGTTCTTGTGAAAAGACGTCGTTTAGACTTGATTTCGTTGTCCAATGCACAAGAATGCACAGTAATTTTGTGTTGTTTTTCCATGATCATGATATTCCATAAAGAGTATACCAAGCAGATCCCAAAAAATACTGACTAGAACGTTACCACTTGATTGCTCCGTCTTCAGGCGCTGCCTACTGCTTTCACCAAGCAATAATCATTTCGCCGAATGGTGAGCGGACTCGTCGATTCTCACAAATCGTCTTAAAAATTCCTTTTTATTGTGGCGGAATATTTCCCACATTTTCTGAACTGAAAGAACATGTTTTGCATTCTGGTTAATTGTTAGGATCACGTGCACAATTTTGAGATGTCCATGATTAGAGCTATCTCTCTCTCTATGGTGAGCCAGATGCATTATAACATTCGAAGTCATGTCCTTGCATGCACTGTATTTTTTCCCATCAAAAAACAAGTTTTTATCAAAACACGAAATTCACCTTTTTTCCATTGTTTACAAAAGTTAAAGGGAACATCACTTAGAAAGCCATAACTTGAAAAGAAGTAAACCAAATGTCATGAAGTGTTGACAGGAACTAAGTTAAAGTTGGGATTTGAATTTGTGTTGCCATATCTATGTCCGGCAAAATACTTTTCAACCCATTCAGTATATTGTATAGCAGATTCACACTGAATTCAGAGGCAAGAAGTAAGTCCTAATTTTATCAAGCTGATAATGCAAGAAATATATCCAAATTCGTACGAGTAGCGGCTAATAACGTAGGTAGATTTGGATGATGATCTAGACTATCAATTTGTTGCTAGTTGACGCTGCTACTAAAAGATCTGCGTTAAAATTTTTAAGAGTAAAAGTTATGCTAACGAATGATGACGCCGGTATTTGCAGTTAGTTCCCGAGTCTCTTAGTCACTTAATTTCTCCAAATGTTATAAGAATTATAACAAAGTAATTATCTGCTTGAGAAAACACCCCTCAATCTGATTAAGGACTGAGTATATAAATAGTTTCCAGGGTTCTAGAGTTTCCAGGTTAAGAAAACAATCGCTAGGGAAGACCCAACGGTAACGATAAACTGTTGACGGAAGATTAAAATTATACATGCAAATAAAAAGGAAGGTAATTCTTTTATTTGTTAAAAATATTTTGCAAACAGGAAATCAATAAAGAACATTGCCAACAATGATTTTAGGAGATCTGCTAAATCTCGAGCGTTTAAAAATGTTAATAGGACGTCAACAAAGCCTGAATGGCGCCAAAAGTTCATAACTTTATTTATGTCTATTAACAACTAATAGAGAAGCATACAGTACAACTTATTGACCAAAATATTAAAAGATAACTGTGTTCTGAAATTAGAGTCTTTAGTCTTTACTTTCTTTTGATTTTTCAGAAGTACATTAATACCTGAATACCTTCAGGTCTCTGAAGTTTGCATCGTTGCAAAGGCAACGTTCTCGTTTTTTCCTACTTCGTGAAACTTTTTGGATAAGTTTAATGAATTTTTTGCCATATCTGTTTGTAATTTGAACACTTTTCGAACTGTACTAGTTTTTCATTTGAATCAAATTCTCGGCGAATATCAAAGTAGTGAAGAAATTCGAAACCGTTGCGTTTGCAAGGATGCAAATTTCAGACATATATGAAACTAACATTGACTGTATAGTCAATGATGCTGCTCATATGTGCTAGAGTTTTTCTATCCCAGTTGGTCGAGATCTCGATGCCAACGATGTCAGATTCGAGTCCTGTGATGACAGTAACAGGTAAATTTTTGTGTCTGGTATAGGAGCTCACCTAGTTGTCATACGAAACCCTTGAACTTAAGGGAAGCTTTCAAAGGCCAGCGTGATCCTGAACAGATCATCTCGCGTTTCTTTGGTTTTATTGTAACTCACGGCCCGAGTCTTGGAGTGAAGTGTTGCGGCACAACAATAACGTTTGGGCTGCTCACATTTACCTCTTTTGACATTTTGTTGCCCGTAGGGGATTTTGCTAGTGTTAAAAGTACAAATCGGATGGAAAAGTTGGCTTCAGAGAATTTGGATTTAATTTTTCAATGAATGATTGATAAAAATTGTTTCACGTTCGGAGACATGTGCTAGGCTCATCAGTGATTACTGGGCAGAATTTTTTTAAATTCATTCTGGTAAGATGCGAGTGTATAATTGGCCCTGGCTACTAGGGCACCGGCCAGCGTTTTCGATCTTGTGTTTGCAGCCTCTACTTCTTGTTACAAGTCAGTATGTGTGTTTAATTTGGGTGTTTGTATTGTATGGGTTTATGTGATGAGTATTAGGAGTGGTTTAGGTATTATATTTGAAGATTTGCTTCAGCTAAGAAAGCTCCGAAGTTGTTAAGTAAATTGCCATCATTTTTGATAATAAAGTCTTCAATATTTTTGTAATTTTGTAAGAATTTGTTCTTCACCCTGATCCCTTCAAATTTAGTGCAACGAAACAATTGGTGAACTATTGTGTCTGTTATATTGCACTGTGTATGTATATTGCATAAGTCTGTTGTGCTTTTTTGATTTGGTCATGTTGGAGTTTATTATATACTCTAATTGTTAAAATTTTGGTCATGGTTTCTATGTGTTTAGGGGATATGTCACTGTTTTCAGATGCATGGGGCATCATTTGTGGGTTTTCCCTTATTCGGAACTTCCACTGTTTTCTATTTCTTCCCTAATTACGGCGACTATTTCATCGAGTTCGAATTGCACTTCCGTAAATCTGTGGCTCATAACGCCTTCTTTTGCTTGCAGGTCTGCCATTTTTAATGGTTTGATACCCACGTGTCCTACGGTCCATATGGATCTAAAGGTTCTCTCAGGATTATTATTAATGATTTTCCATATTTCGTACGTTACTTTACTTTTTCCTGATAAAATCTTGATTGCATTGTTGGAGTCGGTGAAAATTACTATCAAGTTGTGGTCCTCAATGTTGTGATTTCTAAGTTCTATCAGTATTGCGTGTAGTTCAGATACTGTTGTGGTTATACTATTACGGAGGCTCGAATTGTAAGTGGCATTACTGTTTAAGTTGACGAACCCTATGCCAGTAACAAAAAGATTATTGGTGGCGTCAGTTACCAGTACCAATGCTTTCTTTTGGATGAATTTATCAGTGTGTGTCTTGAATATGTTGTTGAGCTCTAGTCGGTTACAGGTTTGGCGATAGGGGGAGCATTCCACAAAGGGTGCGTTTTTTTAAATTTTTTGGTTTATTGATGGGGTGCGTGGGGTTCAGTTTCCTGAATTGGTGATTGTATTTGTTGAGAACATGGTTGTAGCTTCTTTTATAGTTTATATCCTGTTCTGTCATTAATGATTTGCTTTCCTACTTCTTTAGCTATAAGTAGTTCTGCTCTGTCATTTGAGTTCTGTATATTGAATGCATAAAGGTTGGGAGTACTGGGAGGCAGTCCTAAACAATGTTTAAGGATCTCTGCTTAGCCAGAGATTTGTATAGGTTCAAAGCCAAGACAGGAATCAAAGGATTTGTGTCAAACATCTAATGATGTTGCCAGTGTTATCTAGGGTGTGTATGTTTTCATCATGTATTTTGAAACTTACGTTTTTGGTTAAATTTATACCTAGGTATTTTATACTGTTGCTCCATTTAATTCGTATGTGACTATGTTTTAAATTGAAATCAGGATTTTTATTGCAACGAAAATTTATGGCTTGGATTTTATCCGGGTTGAAAGGTAATTAATAGTTATCGCTAATAATGGAGAAAAGGTTAAGTTTATGTTGTAGAAAGTAGTGTAATTGATATTAGTGCCCTCGACCAGAATCAAAAACTCATCCGCATATTGCAGTTATGTAGTATTGGGGTCAGATATGGTGTGGAGTTTAGCAGTATATATGTTGAAAAGGAGCGGACTTAGAACGTTACCTTGCATTATTCCGTTGATGATTGTCGTGTAGGTTTGATTAATATGTAGTGCTCTTTTCCTTTAACCCTTTTTTCCTTTCCTTTTCCTTTAAAATTATAACCCACTGAATGTATGTTTTTGGAATATTGAGATCTGATAGTAGTTGACTTAGAATCTGGAGGTCAACTTTTTCATAGGCATTTGAGAAGTCTATGACGCATGCTGGTTTCACAGGAAAAGAGGTTTTATCCTCTTAGAGGATAAAACTAAGAGGGTATTGAAACATGTTGTGGACGGCCTGTTTTTACCCATTCCCAACATTAACCTTTATGTTGGGAGTGGGTTTGTATCCTGTAAATGAGATTCTTTTCTGCATTTGATTAATTTATTGATAATTTTGATGGGTACACTCAGTATGGAAATAGGTCGTAAGTTAACACATCCAAATTTCTATTCGGTTTCGAGATGGGGACTATCCTTATGGGCCTACCAGATTCAGGTATTGTACAATTATCAACCGCGTCATTAATTGCTTGGAGTAGTCTGTTCGGATAGTGAGTGAAAAGGGCCCTAACTAAATCATAATTGATTTTGTCCAACCCTGGGGCTGTAGATTTTCGTTTATCATTTAGTATGCTACTTAATTCTTTATGATCAAAGTCAGGTGCGTTCTGCGTTGGTGTTAACAGATACATTAGGAATGCATTAGGAGATGATTTAGGAAGGCTCTGGCATGATCTTCTTAGAGGACGTTGAGCATAGGAGGAGTTTTGTCTTTCCTGATGCAATTTTGAATTTCCAGAATTTCATAATATTCCCACCCAGCCTAATTTCTTCCAGTTTCTCGTTCCAACTATTTGTTTTGGCTTGCTTTGTTTTCTTCATTCAGGCTTCTCTTATTTCACACAATGTGTTCCAATTTGCATGCCAAGATGGATTTCGATCTCTTGTATATTAGGAGTTCTTTGTTTTTATTTTCCATAGTTTGGCAATATCCTTGGACCACCAGAGACTAGGAGGGTGTTTGTGTTTAATGGATTTGGAGTTGAGTTCAATAATATTGTCCAGTTTATTCCAATAGATCTGGTTCAATAATATTTATTCATATCTACTAGATCTGGTTTCAACGTTGCTTTGTTAATGTCTTGAACTACGTTCCTGTAGTTTATCGTATTGATGTTTTGCAAAGGTGTTCAGGTGTTCGGCAGATCTTGATCGGCATATGGTTGCTGTTACTGATGTCTTGATTTTCATCCGTCCATTTTATATCATTCCTCTTCATATTAGTGCAACTGACTGTAATATTTTTCCGTTCTTATTTAGCATTCTGTAGGTGTAGATACTTGTGTTCAGTATCTTGAAATTTTTTCTGTTATCCATTTCCTTAAAATTTTTCCTTTTGCATTGCTATGATGATCCCCCCACAAATGGCTCCTCGCATTGACGTCTCCCCCTATCAGGATGTCTTTGGTATAATCTAACATTTTATTTAACTTTTGTAGTTCTTCTTAAAATTCTACGGAATTGATAGATGGTGGTGCGTATATGGAAGCTAGTATCATGTTGTATTTTAAGTTTAGCATTTGTATTACCACGTTTTCCAGACGGCTGTTAGTGTTAAGCTGTCTGAATTTGATATCTTTTCTTACTAATATCGCAACGCCACCACCTATGTTGCTGTCTAATTTTAAAATTGATCTTGTAGTTTGCAAAACATATATTATGATTGATATTATTAAGAATTTCTTGCAATAGCGCACAGGTAATTTTATCTTTCTTTAAGTAAAATTCGTGGCTGTCTTTGTGTTTAGTTATGCTTTGAATATTCAATTGTAAAATTTTCATACCTTATACCTTAATGTTGTTACTAATTTTACTCTTTTCTTTATTAGTTTCCCTCTCTGGACTTGTTAGATACTTTCTTATGGTTTTTGCCCATGTTTGAACAGTCTTAATTTGGAACTCAACGTTTTCCTTGTTATTTCCTGCCAGTTTATTTATATATGATCGTCCATGTTACTGAGAAGTCTTTCAATTTCCGTAGTTTTGTATGGGTTATTTGTAACGTTTTTGCTTGGTAATCTTAATGGTTCACTTGTTGGGAAGGTGTTTATTATATTACTGGGAGTTTTCCTCGGTGTATACTGGTCCTTGTTAAGTCCTTGTAATATGTGCGAAAGAGTTTTTAGCCGAGTCTTTGTGGGGATTTCTAGTGTTACTTTTGTGAACATTTGGGAGACTTGGGAAGTTAGCTTCGGTGAGGTCCACTTTTTCTAAACCTGCAAATTTAATTTTATTTATGATGCTTCTGGCCTGTCTGTTAGTGATGTTCAAGATTTAACTGATTTCCACCTCCTGCTTATATAATAACCATTTGGAGCATCTTTGGTGCGTAGCCTCATGCTCCTCACTTTTACATAAAAGGCACATGGTTTTGGTGCAATTATTGTCGCAATTGTCGGTCCCACACTTCAAGGAAGTCTTCTTTTGGTTCTTACTAAATTGCATGGAGTGTCCATGTAGACCACACTTTGAACACTGTCTGGGTTTGAACTTGAAATAGCTGACCTTGCTAATCACATACGCTATTTTAATGCAGTAAGGTAGCTCGGTGCACGAGAATGTTAGTTTAATCGACGGTGTTGGAACGAATTTGTTGGGGTCATTTCTGTCCCTTGTGTTGAGTCTTTAGGCATGTAGAATTTAGATGTTGTCTAAGATGACTCCCATTTTATTGCATGCTTTAGGTGTGTTGATTATTTCTTCGGTTGAAATCTCGTGTGGGATATCTCTAATGATATCAATCTCCTTGAGATTGAAATCCTTTAGTTTGTTGTTATCCACTGCTTGGTTAGCTCCTTCCGCTGAACCAAAGCACACTTTGAGTCTGTTATAACCAGCTTGCTTGATGTCCTTTATTCCAGTGTGTCCTAAACTCTTGTTGTATACAAATAACTTCATAAGTGTAATTCTAATCTTATCACCGTTTTTGTCTAAACTTTCAATGAGAAGGGCAAAAAGATTCCCTTTAGCATTCGATTGGTATTTGTTAACTCTGATGCCGGTTAACGGGTTTCGAGTGACTGAAGTACGCGGTGTCACTTCAGTAGGAACCTTGATCATGGATGTATCATTAATATGGGGAAAAATTTTAAACTCAACTTTGCTTTTGATTACATTCTTTTCGTCTAGAATTCTCCTCTTAGAAAGCCATAACTTGAAAACGAGTAAACCAAATGTCATAAAGTGTTAACAGAAACTATGTTAAGGTTGGGATTTGAATTTGTGTTGCCATTTCTATGTCAGGCAAAATACCTCTCAACCCTATTTTCCATACCGCTTTGGTTAGCTTTATCAATTCTAGGGGTTTTTGGTAGATCAAGGAACCTTTGGTGCTTTTTGTTCCTCGTGGGAGATTTTGTTAAGAGATTTGTGTAACTATTACAAATCGGACAGGAAAGTTGGCTTCAGAGAAGACGAATGTTATTTTTCAATGACTGATAAAAATTGTTTCGCATTCGGGGACATGTGCTAGGCTCATCAGTGATTACTGGAAAGTTAATAAGTGATTTACACTACGTTCCGTCAGATTTTGCTATGCTATGCTTTTGTTCGTGTTCATTGCTTTTGCTTCTTCCTATTCAGTCCATGACCAAAGTAAAGTATAAACTGCCCTTACGCGTCAAACTTTAATATTCTTTTAATTTACTTTTAAAATTTTACTTACCGGAACGCGATTGTCAGAATTATCAAAAATTATTTCGACGTAAGCTGAAATCACACGATTGCCAGTACCCTCGTGAAGCAACGCTTGTCTTTGCTCCGGCCGTAAATGAGTGAATTCATCACTGAGTACGAATTGAATTGCTGAAAAATGAATAAGCATAGAATCAAGTTACCTTGCAACTAAAAGGGAATTACCATAGAAAAAATTGCTCTTGCCTGAGCCATTCCTTCCGACCACAACATTATGCCGCTTGTCAAATGGCTCCACAACAGTTTGATCCTTATAGCTTTTAAAACCTTGTATAATAACCTGTCGGAAGATACAATGTTACTTTTTGCAGGACAAAATGAGCTAAAATTGTAATGTTTTCATTTTTGTGGCACCGTCAGCATTGTCAACTTGACATTTGCATTGGCGGATGGACGCTTATTAGAGAAAAAAGATGTTCAACCTGTTTTATGTGCATTCTTTAAGTTCTGTGATATTGTCATAACAACAAACAAAAGTTATTTTCAACGTATCTCGCACACTTAATGAATATACGGCATTAACTTAAAAACCCGCGAAAACTCAAGGTACGACTCTATCGCGGCAATACAAACTTTCCATCGGAACTGCCAACCTGACTAACTCCATTTTTCAACCGTGCTGTCAATTTCCAGTTTAGCTAAGACGCAATGTCGTCATCTTCCAGTGGGTATGGAAATTGTTGGTGCAAAGTGTACATGGAGGAAACTCGTTAGAGAGTATAAGAAGTTGAAATCTCCATTTGTTTATACAAACATTTATTGCAAGTGAGTGTCCTATTAAAAAGTGTTCTCTTCAAGGTAATCGAAATATTTGAAAACATACATATTGCTTCAGATTTATTTTTATGCTTTCCAATACTTCAGGTATGAGCTCAGCTGAAGTTCGTTTTTCTCTATTTGCAACATTACTGAGAATATTTTGTGTATTGTAGCTCTAAATATTATGCGCTAAAGGAAAAATGTTGTTTTTTGCAGGTTTTGCAATCATTTACTTGACTTCGTCTCGAAACCAGATCTTTTTCAAATGGTTAAAGTTAAAATAAAACGTACAGTCTCAAAACAAGGTTTAAGGGATCCGAACTAGTACCTATTGGACGGGGTTAAAATTATACCAAGGAGGCTTGCCCTGATGCGTCTCTATATTTGATTTTTTTTATTACAATAATTTAAAACATTTCTCTTCAACAGGGTGAGTTCCATTTGAAAAGGCAAACGGGTTCGAAGTCAACGAAATCGGTCTAATGTTTGGTGTAATAAAAATAATAAGAACCTAACAACGACGAATAGAATCGCTCGAAAAACTATCATTATAGGAGGCAAAGAACTTAAAATTATAAATTTTTATACTTATATTGAGTGGCCCCTTCAAATGTATCAAAAACAATTAGATCTTGTGAAAAAAATGCACCAAACACGACCTTTTGCTTTGTACATTTCGTATTTAGACAACCGGCAAAATAAGTTCGCAAAGTAAAAAATATACTCAAAAGCTGTGCACAGAGACAAAAACTATGGAGCCAAGATAAGACTTCCTTACGAAAGTATGTTCGAAAAATTATGATTGTCATCCCCGCGAGTCTGCATACCGTTTATAGATTACAATGCACATACCATGTGCAAACAATATATGAAAAAGTGAGATCAATCCGCTAATGAATCAAGCGCTCCATTAGAAATAAAAAGAATTATAACAGGAAATCCAAGTTAAACTTAAATTTTTCATATCTGTGAAATAAAACGCTGGAAACATGGAAATATACAAACAAAAAACCATTCGACGAATGAATCATACACGAACAGACCAACTCTAATTCAGGCATAATCTCTGAGTCGCTAAAACAACTTTACAATGCTCAACGGCAATATCACACAATATCCTAATATCACACCCGTGACCAAATCAAAAGACTTCATCAAAATAGAAACCCTGCATGAAAGAATCATCATCTGCTTGTGAAAACGAGGGATCTTTAAATAACAATTAAGACCGAAAAAATTCAGAACAAACCACACATCCAAGATGGCCAAAACGCGACATTATGACATAATGAATTACTCACAACCTCACTGTTTAAGCATAATCTTAAGTTAGTATATTCATTTAAAAAAAAAAAATTTTTTCAATGGCACAATAATTTTCTCACACAAAACTTTTCTGTAACAGACATTATGTCAGCAAAATTCCTCGAATCAAATTTCTTTCATGCATGGGAAAACTATTGTGTAGTTATTCCGAACTAAGTGTTTTTTTTTTGTGTGTAATGAACGTTTATGTAAAATTAGAGTAAGCAAGATTTTTGTATATATAGTTGTAAATTGTCAAATAAAGAACAGTAGTTGATGAGACCTCGAGTTTTTCATTTCTACTATCCTAAATTCTAATCTGTTGGTAGAGTAACCTGCCATATAGATTTAAAGGTTCGATGCGGTCATTAGTAGTAGAGTAACCTACTATCTGATTGCTCAAGCGTGAACATTTTTTTGTGACCCCTGTTGAAAGAACGCAAGTTCCCAACAATTGAAATTCGAAAATTCAAAAACATTGAACTTCAGTAAAGCATTTCTTTGTTTGTTTCAGTAAAAAACTTCCAGTTCTCTGAAAGTTTTTAAAACAAAAATACTTACTAATGATGGAGTCATTGGCAACAGAGCAATCTCGTCTCGGAAAAGAGATCGAGAAAATAATAAAAGCTTATCAGGAACAATCATCTGATAAGAAAACAATTCCTATTTGGAAGATAGAGTAACTGTGGTCCAAAGTCTTTTGGGAAAAAATTGAGAAGAATGACGATGAGATACAAGATATTACGGGTATGTCTCTTGATCACCCATATTTCCTTAAAGATTACCACAGAACAGTAAAAACAGCTCTAGAGAAGTTCCGATCAGAGGTGATGGCTTTACTTGAATATGTAAAGACTCAATCATTTGAAGAAGTTCGTGCAAGTTCAAACCAGGAGCATGAATGTACACAAAAGGTTGCATTGAAATCTGAAAGTCCCGATATATCTCGACTTATGAAAAAGCAACAAGCATTAATAGTTGCTTAATCTATTTAAGACATTTTTAATAGTATCTATATCGTTGCGTGATATGCATAATAACAGATACGCAAATAAGCGATGACTCATAAATGCTTTACTAGATAAGTTAACGGCCCAATAAGCGATAACATCTGAGTCAGTATCAGCACTCAGATCATTACATGATGCAACAAAAGAATGTCTATTCACCTTACAAACAAAAGATAATAGTAACAGAGCATTGGGATCTAATAATAGTGCATTCGGTACTCCAGAAATTGGGTTTAGAATCAAGCAATTAGGGTAAAAAAAAATTTATTACCTTTGAGTGAAATTTTAACCAAATGAGAAGAACACTAAAGACTCGTGCACCTAGTCCGTGTAACAATGTGGTAACGCTCCTGATTTGCTTTTGTTTGAAAATTGTGCTCAAAAAGGCCGTGTCTAGTTGTAGAATTTTATGTTGTTGGAAGGTGAACGCAATTTACGATCTTAAGTATCGGATTCCCAGTGGCAACCATTCTACCGACTAACACCTCCTCTGTTACACCTAAAACCTAGCCATGATTTGTTTGTCATATTACTTCTGACTAGGCTTCATTGGCCGCGCCTAACGGTGCCTTCAAGTTAGCGAAAAATCCGTCTTTCAGCAATAATGGGTGGGAAGGACGAGAATTACTGCCATAGAGACCCCCCTTTCCACTGCTTCGTGAGTTCATAATTGTTTATAAGAAAACCCATTAGCTCGTAATGTCACATTCTGTTGCAATTGTCTTTAGATTTCAACATCTTTCCCATTATGTTTTCTGGGAAGAGCACTTTTTTTCTCGGAGAGATATAAACAGAGCCTGGTCTAAGTGTGGCAGGCGTCCTGTGCCGTTGCCACCGGTGGCTTTCCCATTTTATACAGCTGAGACTTAAATACCAGAGAGTAGTTATGTCAGGTGATCATCAGTCATGCTTTCTGCAGGACCACTGAAGTCACTGATGAGCCCTGCGGTCTACCTACGTAGCGTTTTGATTACCCACGTTTCTTGCCTCAAGGCTAAGGTCCGTATTCTTTTCTCTGCGCTAACATTTTTTTCTCTCCGGCATCCCCCTGCGTTCTTCGCTCTTCAGCAAGTAGGACTTATAGGTCTACCCTCACGATAACCAGATCCAGATGATAACCGCCGGCTCAGAGACAGTGCGGTATGCAGCTGCAATCCGCAAAGCTTCTTGCCTCTGTACACCTGAGCGAGACGCTCTCGGTACGACTCTTTATTAACAGCGTCAGCCCAGATTTCGGAGCCGTACAAAGGCATTGACTAAATTGCACTAATGAGTACATGTCTTTTGCTCAAAGTTGGTTCTGCATTGTGGGCATAAAGCGACCGAGAGCCGAAATTCCCGTAGCAGTCTTATGCGATCACGCTCGGACCTGATCAAAGAAGCACATCGTCGAGTCAGTTATGAAGCCAAAGTATTTTATTGATTTCTTGACACAATGATTGTTTTTCCAACCCGAACGCGAGTAACCCGAGGATTCCGCTTCTTGGTCAGTGTGACAACCCACGGACTAACCCAACGGTCGGTCATCGCTAACTTGACGCAATATCATACCTAGTTAGGGATTTACCTAATACTGTTCGGCAGTATGTTTGGCGAGTAGCGCTGCTACTTAACAGCATAGTGGATCAAGCGCGACTCCTCCGGTAGCTAAAACCGCATAAGTTCGTCGTACGAGACATTCCAAAAATCCGGGCTTAGAATGGAAATTGGCGTCACTCCTGATGTTACATCCGTTCTTCGCCGACCCCCAATGGGCCATAAACGAGCTTCCAGTTGTTGAGATAATCCTTCAATATCCGCGTTAGATATTTCGGCACCCTGAAATAGAGAACAGAGGACTGAGAATATCTACACATCTACCAGAACTGGAGTCATTCCTCACATCGAATGTTATCAATGGTAGTATTTGCGTCCAGTGGTGATTATGGGCTTCTGCACACTGGAATGCGTTCACAAACTGTGTTTTTGAATGAGTCTTGGACCGGTGAGCCCTGAAGCTGTACCGTTGAGGGAAAACACCCCCAGTAGCTCGGATGACCTCCTAGAGTTTCTCGAGCCCTTTCCCATCGTCGTTCAGCATACATAGGGTCCGATATGCAGATGAGACAATATGACGATATGCTGCGGATCCCCCTTCCCCTTGCCGATCTGCACAAGCCTCGCCTCCTTCCAGCGTTTTGCGAACACGCCCTCCTGCACGTAGGTGATGAAAATGCTGAGCAATATATCAGGGCAAAGTTGGTATACAAGCTGTGTCACTTCCGTTGGTAAACCGTCTGGTCCGGTGGCCTTTTTCATTTTTCAAGTCTGAAACGCAATTTGTATCCATCTACTCGCAGAATATGTATCTAGGAGATAGAACTAATGGAAGTGATTTTTCAAAGACAGAATAAAGAAAGAAAAATTGCTTTTCAATGAAGCAATATCTCATTAGATGTACTAAAATTTCATAATAAAACTATCGAAACCAAGCATACATAGACACGAAATCGAAAACTAAAGGATAAAAAACTTTCTGAAACAAGCACGGTAGGACATGTATTCCAAAGTAAGCAAACTATTAAATAGCCATAAAATGTTATGCGGCAACATTCACGGGCTGTCATTGACACAAATGATTCAATTATTGCAACGTTAACCGACTGACACCGGAGAGCCACGATAAGAAAAACTGTGGTGGATACAGCAATCTCAAGATTCTAGTCTAGTCTTACATCTCAAGAATTTTAACATAAGTGTTATGCGAATAGAAGGAAATTGTGCAGAAATTGCTTGTTCGTTATAAAAATTAACGTGAAACCACTATTTATAGCATCTTCTCACCATCTCAACACAAAATTAATGGAACATGAACACGCACCTTGGGATCTGAAATATAATTTTAAAGCCAATTTGGCAGGGTCCAGCTTCCCTGAAAACTGTTTGGGCACTATTGTTTTGATACCAATAGTCAAAGTTGAAAAAAAAATATAAATCGTCATCCAGCTTATACTAGTATCTGGAATGTATTACGAAATTTTATACATAATATCTATATTACACAAATCAGGAGGCAGCGCCAATCATTGTTGTAAATTTTTTTTTTTCATTTTTCACAATAATGCGCACCTTTATGTTAAAATTTCGACAAAAAATACTAGACACAGCTTCCTCAACAGTTGATTAGTCCTGATTTGTACCTTAACTTTAATTTCTTTGCGAAACTGAATAAACTGCTTGTGAAGCATGTTAATTGACTCCGAAAAAGTTCCGAACAGTTCGGCCACGTTAAATCGAAAACACTTTAAGAACGAGAGACTGAACAAAATCTGAGCACTTTTGCATCGCTATCAAGCGTGCATTGACAAATAAGGTTAGATTGAAGGCCCGTGATCAGTTGTACATTTTTCAATAAATATTGCAATAATATAATGCTAAGCATGATTAAATAACAAATTTTGAGAGATGTATATCGCTTTTGAACCCTTTGAACAAAGAAGAGAATGGCAACATAAACTCTGACAATAGTATCAAGGATTGTAATGGGTTACCGATTTTAAAAAACAACTCCTCCATCCTAAAATCACCTTAAGGCAGTCACCTCATGTGCTTTTTTGAAAAAATAGCTTTGTTTTTTATAAATTTATTTCCAAACCTGTGTAGAAAGTTCTTCTAAATTGATTTTTCAATGTTCAAAGTCATTGGAAACTTACAGCCGAATAATGGTGAGTAAATTGTTCATACTTTAAATAATACTTCAACTACTAAACGCGTTTTTTAAACGACGTTATTCTATCTTGTATCCACAATACGTTTAAAACGGTTTGACTACCAGCTTTGATATTTAATTGGTTAAATAAGCAATCGTGCAGACCATTTTCATGATTTTTTTAGATCTGTGTTCTTTCGCACTCCTGTAATTCATATCGTGGTAAAAATTTTAGTTCGAAAATTGTTTGAAGCTTTCTTGGAATATCGATAAATATATATAAAAAATTTCAAATTGAAATTTTTTCACTTTTCGTCAAAAAAAAAATCCGGAAAAAATGAAAAATATGGGCAATTAACCGGGTTGACTGCCTTAATAACATCAGACTCCTACAATGAGTCTTCTGAGTTGCATTTCAAACCATTAGCGTTGAGAGAGGCAAATTGCACGATCAAAAATCAGAAATCGGATCCAACATCTCTGACGTCGAAATGATCAAAGAGGAATGGATAATATTTTGAACAACTCTTACCTACCAACGCCCCAACAAGATCAGTCACGTAAAATTCTCGCACATATGAGTCTTCTTTGACACGATCATCGCTGAAGGATCAAATGTCGCTAGCAGAAGCCAGAAGAATGGCGAAGTACCTGTTATTCATGAGATTCCAACAGAACTTTTAATATGGAGGCAACAATGCTCAAAACACCATTCACAAATAATCAAAAACATGTGGGATCAAGATGATATGCGAAACGAGTAGTGTCGTTGCACTTTTATCATTAGATAATTCTAGATTGCAAAACCACCACTTACCAAGAAAACGCTATTGGTAAAATATCAAGCGGGTCTAACAGTTGAAAAATCAACTACTCATCAATTATTCACGGTAATGTTCTGGGGAGATGCTAGGAATAGGTGTTAGTTAAACTCTATATAAATACATTCACACATGTATGTGACTCGTTTGATATGAAAATAGATTGAGACCTAGGAAGGTATTCGCAGATGCGCAGGCTGAATATACAAGCACCAGCGAAGAAAAAACAAAGAAAAACATATTGAAATCGATATTGACTTTAATTTTTTTATTTTGTAAAAACATTTCAAATTTACAATATTTTTTTTTAAAAACTTTTATTAAAAGCGTTCTTTGTTTTATGCCTCTGTGGCAATTATTTTTCTGTATCTATATAAAATGATATACTTGGGACTCTTCAGGCGGATCCATTTGCTTTTCGAAAATGAAAATGAAAAAAAATATATAAAGAAAATCATAAGGCTTTTAGATTATCCTAATAATTGTCACAGCAGCATTTTTTTAATTATAAAATTTCTAAATTCTACACTATCCTAAAATTAACAATAAGGCTTAGCTAATTAGTTCTTTAGAAAATGAGAGAAAATGAATATAACTATTATTAATTAAGGCTTGATTAAGTCTACAGCGTAAGCACTATTCCAGTCTCGTTCAAATACGCTTGCTAGTTGCGTTCTAATTGTATCCTCTGTTCCATTTCTTTCAAATTCTGGATCCTCAAGCACAAAACCGATACCGGCTGTGTTAACGAAATAATCACCTGACCAATTCGAAGTTCCAATGTAAGCTGCAATATCGGTAACCATATACTTGTTGTGATTTACTCGACCAAAAGGAATTTTTGCTTGATCTTCATTTGATGGCACAATGAAACGTTTCTGAAGTCAAACGAAATTGAAAATGTTTTATGTTCGGAATATGCGAATATTTGCTTACCACTTGAATGTCAACTCCCTTATAAGAATTAGATAGGCTCGTCAACGAACGCAAGAAATAATCTTCAGAAGGTCGTGAATGATTCCACCAAGATATTAGCAGTTTGACAGAGACTTTATGCTCAATTGCAGCTTTACGTAAAGCATCGTCAATGATCGGCCAATACCTACAGAAGTTTATATTTTGTTCAAATAAATGAAATAGAATTTATTGTATATTATATTCGAGAAAGGAAGTTGCCTTCATACTCACTGAATTTTAGGAGAGTAAATCATAAGTGGGAAATAGTCCATTACCGATATATGAACGAATTTTTCAGCCCGCAAAATAGTTTTCACAATAGCATCTTCATCCTGTGTACGACCACGTGGGCTCATTGGTGGTGGAGAGCTCTGGAAAGTGAACATACATGGCAGAGTAGATTTATGGTTCCACCTGATACTAATAATACAATATTATTTTAGTTGAGAAAATACTCACCGAGAAAAATGTTTTAAAATCATAGTTTCCGTTGAAAGTGACACGTAGTGGGGAAATTATATTCACTTTTGTGCTAAGCTCATCTGGCCAATACGATGGTATATGCGAATTGTTTTTGCCCATCGACCAATACACATTAAATATTTTCATTAAGTCTTTGGCAAGGCACGTACAATTTGTTACCATGACGCCAAGTTCCTTAACCTGAAATAAAACCCGAAAATAAAATGCCAAAAAATTATTAAATAAATCCAAGCAAAACATGAACTGCAGCAAAAAAGGAATACTCACTTGCGTCAAAGATCTCCAATCCATATTCGCACTGCCAATATAAAAGTGCTTTTCATCAATAATCCATAATTTCGTATGCAGTACTCCACTGCCGAGAAGTTTTAAGAAATTCACTGATCTTACTTCGGCAGCCTTACGCTTTATTAAATATTCTGTATCTAAGTTTGGCTGTTGTTGTGTGGGAGCATTTTGTGCTATCCGAAGTCGAATTTTACGTTGCGTTGCACTACTAAGCAATTGTTGGAAGATCTTTTCACCTTGCCAGGCTGAAGAGTGATTATACACATCCGAGCCCCGCAGCGTCCAGTAAAATGAACCAATGTCGATTGATGAATTAGCCATATTTATCAGAGAAGACCATGCTTCAAATGTGGAAGGAAATTTCGGACCTCCATCTGGATAAACTAAACCGTCTGGAATACTTTCGACTAACTGTATACTGTGCAAATGTAAAAAGAAAAAGTAAATTTATAAAATAAACATTAGTTTTGCTGTGAAAAAATATGAAAGTTATTACTATAACACGTGGAGTTTGGGAATGTTTTACTACTTAGAATTGACAAAGTGTAAATGTGAAAACGGCAATTCTACGCGGATGTATACCATGATGGTTAGACCAATCATTACTTAGGAAACAGTGGCGTTGGCAGACAAAATCCAAGAACGTACGATGAGGCTTGCGTCCCATACAGTCCAGCGAATGGCAAGCGTCTAGTACCAATGCTCTATGCTCATAAATATATTACAAGAACTCTCGAGAATATTTTCATCACATCTACAATGTCAATACTCTTCCATGAAGGAAGAGAAACTAATCTCCGAATTGGACTTATTAAAATAAATCAAGTTCTTTTTTCATTTACACTCCGTCAAATTGCATAATGGATGCATTCAGCTGTCGAATCGCATGGTGGCAGCTTTAGCTTTCACAAAAAGTTTTGTGTAGTGACGAATGACAAGAGAGATTGGAGCGTTGAATCCAACATGCACCTCATCAGACAGAATACGATAAGATGAAAAATGAAACAGAAATTGGAGTATCGGCGCCAAATTTTTACAACTGATTATTAATTTTCCATTTAAGGCCAGAAAACGGTTTAGAAGCGTGAAAACTGGGTGTTTTCCGAGACTTTTTTTAGAGGAGATAAAATAATCTAATATTTTCAAATTTTGACATAATTTTATTATGGCATTCAACTTTGTGACACATTTTCTTTTTTGAGATTACCAAAAATATGGCTGCGTTATTAAGGGTTTTCGGACGCCTGTTTTTCGTGACATCGAAAAGTGCTGCTAAAAATTAAAAAAAGTGCTAAAAAATTATGAAAAAATTAAGGATAGCTAAAATTGAAAATTTTGGAGCCTTTTTACTCCAAACTTCGAATTTTCGACCATTTTTTGGAACCCCAAAAAGATTATTTATTTACACCCTACGTTTCAACTTTACTTTAAGTAGATCCTTCCGATAATATTACTGAGAGTAATCTCCCAAAATTTCATCGAAATCGGTCGATAACTTTTTGAGCTACAACACGAGCAGTTTTTGGAAACGTATTTTCGAGATAATCGCGTTTAAAGTTTCAACATGTGAAAACTATTAATTGTAGGGATGATGTCTCCCGTATAAAATTTCCCGAAACATTTTCCTGGTCAACAAAAAAGGTAAAGCAGGAAGCTAAAGTTGCTAGGACAGTATAGCAAAGGAAGTAAAGTAAGGGTTGCTCTGCCTCTAACGGTCAAAGCGTTCGACTCGCTATTTATCTGACCACACGCTATCCCTCCGCTTGACACTATATGCGATAACTCCTAAAATATTGATTATTTTCTCTTGGTCAGTATATTCTTTGGGTATTATACTTTCGAAATATGTAAAAAAGGAAAATTCGATTTTTTGAAATTTCTTAAAGGATTTCTGGCCTTAACTTTTTGGCTGAGGTTTATGCCATCGTGGGAAGCTGAGAAGCTGATGATAAGACACTCCATGTTCTTCAAGAAAATTTAATATGATCAAACGAATTCAAAAAGCTGTGTCTGTATTTGAGATAATTTCATCGCATTTTATTTATCTGCGCAATGAATGGGGTAAAAACTAGGTGAAAAAGATGAGACAATTTATTAGACAAAACCCATTTTCTGTTTTTTCGGATATACATTTACCCGGAAAGGAAACAAAAGGTATTTAAAGGGTTGATATTTGAAGGTCATTCTTTACTTGTATCGTCAAGTAAACTGCTGACAATGGATGGAGGAAAGCAATTGACTGTCGAGGCAATGAACATTATAAAAAAAAACTGAATGGCGAAAGAAAGTATATAAAAAACATTGCTTGGATTGTAGAGCGGAGCAGGTATGCGGTTCTCAACATTATTGACCCTAAAAATTATGCCATGAAAAAGTCGAACGGACGGCCAAAAGCTGCGTCTGTTCGACTGAAATTATATCGTTCAATGTCTAAGTCTACACTAATTGTAAGACACTCGCAGGAAAGCGGTTGGTTTCGGAGCATTATCACCCGAGCAAGGCACCTCAAGCGCTAAAAATCGCAATTAAAATCCGCAAACCGCCTCTGACAGAAGAGCATACACTAGCAGGACTGGCCTTTGCCGAAAACCACTTGTCTTGGAAAGAAGAATTTACGGATAAAAAAAAATTAATCTGGACGGAGATTAGCTATTATTTCCAATACGTAAGGAAGGAAGCACGAAAACACGACTTTTAAGCAAAAGACAGCACGGTGGCGAAAGTGTGATTTGGGTTGCTGAAAGATATAGCGGACGGTCGCAAAGTTGAGATTTTTTTTGCGGTAGGGAGGTGAAGGCTGTTTACGCTCTGAGTGTGGGACTCCCAGACGCAAAATGCTTTTGAACTACCCACTAAACACCTCTCCTGTCAACCTGAGAACCTAGCCTGGAACAGTTTGACACATTACTTCGGGCTAGGCTTCGTGTTCCTACGCCTAGAGGCGCCTTCGGATTATGGGAATCTCTTCTCAAACGGAAAGGACGGGAGAGGAAGGAAGTGCTAGAAAAGAGATCCATCCATCCCTGATGCTTCCCAGCGCTCCAATAAAGCTTTTTTCAATATCATCACTGCCCGAGCATATTGCGCCACGCGATTCCAATTGTCAACTGTTTTCAGCATTACTCCGACGATAGTTTCCGGACACAGCTCTCCAATTTCGCTGAGTAGGACCTCTCGCTGCTGGCTCCACCTTTTGCAGTAGAAGAATGTGTGACAGGCGTCATCCGGTTCCTCTGCACAAAACACACAGTTAGAAAACCGTGCTCTGTCAATTTTGTACAGGTAGGACCGAAAACAACCGTACTCGCTAAAGAGCTGAGTCAAGAAGAAATCGGTCTCACCATGCACTCGACTGAACCACGGCCTCAGGTCAGGGATCAGACGTGCAGTCCACCTTCCCCTTGTTTCTTGCTTCCAGGACTGTTGCCAATCGCTGAGAGAGCGACGTCTCTCTTCCCTGGTGATCTCTTCTCTTCGATCTTCGTCTCTGCGCAGGTAAACACTTCTGCGCTCTCTCACAAGGAGGGTGATGGGTATCACCCCTGCGATTACCAGCACTGCCGCCCCGGAGACCGTTCGGTATGCACATACGATTCACAATGCTCCTTGTCTCTGCACCTGTGCCAACCGCTTCCGGTGTAACTCCTTGCTGAGAGCGTCGCCCAACAGTTCTGATCCGTAGAGTAGAAGCAACTGCACAACGCTCATTAAGAGTCGTCTCCTTGATGTGGTGGGCCCCCCTATGTTGGCTATTAATCGGGTGAGTGCTGTCACACGCGCTGCAGCCCTGATTTGTTGGGAAAAACTCATCTTTGAGTCTATCTGGACGCCCAGGTACTTTACTGCTGTTTTCGATTGAAACTTCGAAGTTGAGTTTGAACTAGGAATATAAACAGCTAGTGTTATGCAGAAATGATGCGTGAGGAGTATTATAGCGAAAGACAAACTGACTGATTTTCTCACTAATTACCTCCATGACTTTCTTCGGGGCTCTCTACTGAACATTTAATAAGAGCAACGTTATTTCCATCTCACTTATCCGTTGATAACTTTGTTGCTTTATTTTCTGTTTATAAACAACGTACCCAGTCCTTACTTTTTTGCACTATTCATCAATACTTTCAAATATCTACACAAATAGTCAAAAGCTATAAAATCTATCAAATTTAACTTTACAATTTTACTGTCACAACATCGCAATCTTGTTAAACACTTTTTTTACAAGCATTTTTAGCTATCCTTTAAAAAAAATTATCCATCTGCATCTCAACCGAGTTTACCATAGACCCAATATTTTTCTTCAAGCAGTCAGTTATAAATCGTTACTTGAGCCAAACCGACGTATCTCAACGAAACAAACGGCGATCAAATCGTTCGTGTTGAAAATATAAAGATTATATGTGAATTACTTATAAGTGAATAAAATTAAGTTATATTTGTGAACAAACAGCGCGGTTGAATCTTTAAATCCCAACCCCTTCCAAGTACTTATAATCACATTTTTGAAATTATAGGCAATTGCTCATAACTTAGTTCCAAACGAAGTGATATCAGCAATAAACATAACGATTTGGGACAAATCGCGGATAAGTCACGTATTTTTCAATAAGATAATGCTGCAATTTACATTGCAAACGTTTTGAAACATTATTTTTAATAGTAAAAACCGATGTTTTCCGTTCCCAGCAAAATATCAAGAACTGAATATCATCGAAAATTTTTAGGGCTGGCCTGACTGGTTTACACTGAAACGTGACCAATAAAGAATGCCATCATCTCTGCTTCGTCCCAGATATTAAGAAAGAACATTCGAATATAAATTATATATAATATAAAGTAGTCATAAAAAAGTCAACGACCACATTATGTGTAGACTGGCCACACATAAAAGGACGATAAAAAAATTAAAAAAGGAAAATAAAAATATCATAAGCAATTGGGTTTCATTACTTATCTGTCAAACTATAGCGAAAAGAATAAAGGATGTCATACTAGTTTTCTACCTATCATTGAACTTTGTTTGACTACTTGTTCAGTTAAACGGAAAACCCCAAGTTAAGATTATGTAATAATCTAAAATGCACCTGCAGTTTCTTCAAATCGTTTGTTCAGATTACGATTTCTTGAAAAGTGATATGATATCTTGGAGTGTCTTATCATTTTTACCGGCACTGTAAACACGGGACAGAGGACACAAAAATAAGACTATAATTATCATAACATATGGTCAAGAAGCCTTAAAAGTGCTAGAATAACCACTGATTGTATCAAGAATGGTTCTGCATTGCTGAATTACACTCAACAAGTTGAGTGCGAACAGAAGAATCTTCCTATACTGTATGCCGAGGCACCCAGATACAGCGGGTAACGAGCAGGCCGATTAATTAGCGAGAATACGAGCTTTGACATCATTCATCGCCCATGAATCCTTTATTGCAACTGAAATTAATTTCATTTATTGGGCCTTAAAAGAAAATTAGGACGGAGAATACATTAGGCGTCAAATGTCGAAGCTCATCCTCGACGTCGGTAACGAGAAACAAGAGGAGGGTAAGGATTCCCACTGGGATCTTCACGGTGCATTACACACTCGACGGACATCTCAAGGAAATGGGACTGAATGCGGACATTGGCTGCAGATTCCGCACTTCTATGGAGATAACAATAGTACATATGAAAGCGCATTGCGAATCACTATCCTGGAAGGAGAAAATCTAGTAAGCTGCTTTTTTCTTAAAGAGGAATGGCGGCGCCTGAAGCTGAACTGTCTTAGAAAGCTCGATTAGCTTGAGGTGCTCTAGGTGCACCAAAAACGGGGGCAAGATCCGTTGAACAGGGACCTGAACTAGTCCCGATATATAATCAATCAACCAAGATAAGATTGTGAAGGCTTTTTACCTCTTATTTTTATCTTCTGCCTAAGCGCGATACACATTTTTCGGCGTAGTTCTCCGTCCAGGGCCGTTAGTCCGGCCACACGGTGGCCCGTTCAGCCAAGTCGCTCCGATGAAGCGCTATAGCGAAAGGGCTAAAGTCACTACTACAAGGGTTAGTGACTTTAACCCTTTCTAAAATTAATGAGGAGTGCAGTTAAAACAAAATATATTTTCCTTAAGAAAATATTCTTAGCAAACATTTGAATCTGGTGGATAATTTCTCTTTGGGGTTCTTCCAGTCACTTCTCTTACGTATATGGATTACGATGTGCATTCATTTTTGAAATTTATGTCTAGGCTCTACTTTTTTAATTTGATACTACATTTGAGACGGTACTTTGTAGATAATATCGACGATCTGATATTTATTCATGCCTGAATTTCTCTTACATTGATTCTTCGATCTTGTTCAATATTCAAACATTTCACAACCCTGATGTACGAGGAACAGAAATTTAATTTAAAGAGATATGTTTGTGTCATCTTAGTTGCCAACAACCTTTTCTTATATAGTGCCATAATTTGCAATGCAGCATCTATGAAAACAATTGGTTTTGAGCAAAAAATTTGCACATTCGCAAAGCATTTTAAATACTATCAACATTTCAGAATTATTTCAAATAGAAAGCTTCGCAGGCATCGAAATTAATGCAATTCTGACGTTTTGATATTGGTTGCATAGCAAAAACACCTCTTTTTAGAAGGTAAAACGTCGTGCGATAATTCGGGGTGACTGGTTCACAGAGAATCATTGTCTTTAACTTTTGGATTATCATAGAGCACCCATTACCAATCAATAAGAGACCAAAGCATATTTTCGTATTGTTATATCAAACCGGAAAGGTGCAGTCGAAAATCTGCTGCAAATATTCTCAGGTGACTTATATGGTTTTCAACTCACATTCAATTATAAATTTATTCATACTTAGCCTTTGGCTGAATAACACGTGCATGAAACGTGAAAAAATCCAAAAGAAAATATTGATTAATTTCTCTGAGGAATTAAATATTCAAACTAAAGCTATCAAATATCACGATAATTAATAACTTAATAAAATACAATCATTCTATTTTATATTGCTCGCACATAGCAGTCAGGTTTAAAGAATCATGCACGTAATTGCATTTATATTTCTGATGCTAGAATACCGGTGTATCCATTTTACCGGCAATCCTTATACAACATGGAATTCGAATTGAGCTGATTCTAATACCCAAGTGCAAGTATGTGATGATGATGAATTATTAACATGTCATCACGAAAACCTTGGCTAAGTTGTAGTTTGCAAGTTGAATCGTTATTGATATATTTTTTTGTTTAAGACATTAAACAATTTGGTTTTCGGTTAGCGCATGTAAGACAAGACTATCAAATAAAGGTTTCCTATGCAGCATATATAAGAAGATGCAATAACATTATATCTATCTGCTTACTAGTTTGAATAAACAATAGTGATACTTTGACAAATATTTGCATATCAAATAGGATTATTGATCATAACACTCTATTAGATTGCATATAAATAATTGGATAACGCTTTCATATCACAAAATTGAAGAAACAGGCACAATTTAGTAGCAAGAATTCGTATTACAATGAGCCATAAACTTCCCCCAATTCAACAAGTGTTAATCCTACCCCATTTACTATACATTACATAAACGGGCCAAAATCAATTTTATGTAGCTAAACTAAATATACCTCTAAAAACATTTTTTTTTCATTCTTACCTGCACATATCCGTACACAAATACGTCGAACCGTTTGTTTTAGTGTGTAATGTTTTATCGTTTGAATGTTCTAGTAATGGAAGCAGTACAACAAGTACTATCAACGTTAATATAACCGTGATTGGTATGCATGAAGGTTTACACCACGTTCCATGATTCCATCTGGAAGAACAACTAGTAATCAATAAAATATGAATAGGGAAAAGGTGTTTAATGGAACACGTGGATGTAACATTAAACGTACTTGTAGTTTCCATTGTGTTCCGAACGGAGCATTTGGCTTTGATCCCACAGCTCGAAGTCATCGTCAGCCCCTTGCGTGCCACTCTCTAACACTGTCTGTAAACAGAAGCAAATATAATTATAATTTTGTTTTCATTTTCTGGCAAAACTTCATCAGTTATAATTTTTATTTAGGCAAAGTAGATAAAAAGGCAATGAATTATTTGACAAAATACTAAGTCAATGCATTCAATTTAACGTCTTTTGGGCAGTTTACAACATTTTACAACTATTACGATTCCTTATATTTAAAATCCTGATGCAATGAGTAAACTTACCTAAGATTTCTGTGTTGGTTACGCTTATATGTACTATACTATTCTATCCATAATTATTAAATTTTATCATCGATAATTTAAAAAATTAGTAAAAAAAAGTCAATTTAAGTCATCAATCAAGTAATAACAAAACGGACATGGTTAGGTGTCTAGAATTTGTTACAGCGTGTGCAACGAAGCAAACTTCAAAGAGATAACTCTACTCTTGTACATACTTTTGACACTCTAGCGAGTTTGATAGGCAGTTTTCGGAGGGCCAGTGTGTCGAGTCTTTGGAGCACGGTGGTAGGGAATGGAAATGGCCATTCGCTTAAAGGAAACCCCCAAAAGGTCGAAGTTTGAAGTTCAAGTAGAGGTAACGTTGCCATTTATTTACATTAGTGGATTTATGCCTCTCCGTTTTAAATGAAATTTAGTTAAAATGAATCGCGGACTGTATTGTTCATCTATCAAAACAATTACTTTGCGAGATTAAGTTTCATTACAGCGAAAAACTGCTGATATTGTACGGTGTTCCAGGAAGGTGGTGCAGAATGAACTTAGACCTTAGATCAATTAGGTAAATCGTGGAAGAAAGAGCAAAACCATCTCAAAATTGGTTAGTCGAATCGTCAATACTTCCAAGTCTGACCCTTTCAGGTCTTCAAATGAAATTTAATCAGAACTAAATTTGAAAATAAGTGCACGCAAACGGACGGAGGTTACAGAAAAATAATTTGCATGAAAGAGCTGCCAGAAACGTCTCTCTTTTAAGAAAAGATAATGCCAGAAAGAGAATTTGAGCGGTGGAGATGCTATTACAGCGATTAAACCAGAATAAATTTGATTAATTCGCGATGCCACCCTTTGGATGGGTTCATCCCTACCCACAAGACAATGACCCGAAAACATACTTCGGTTAAGGCGAAAAAATTTTTCCATTAGCATAAAATTTCTGTTTTGTTTTGGTCTTTTCAATCGCCAGATTTTAATCCGATTGAGAATTTATGGAACGATCTGAAAAATGCCGTAGGTAGGTACAATAACCGAAACAAATCACATCTGGGGGAAATAATCCAAAAACAGTGGTAAGAAATTTCAACCGAACGATTCGAAAAATTAGTGAAGTCAATGCCAAGACGTGGTTCAGCAGTAATTACTAATAAAGATAGAACAACCAAGTATCAGTATAAGTAAAAGATTTACAAGTTTATTGGAATTATTTTCCAAACTAATTTGATAGCAATTGTTTCATATTGTAACTAGCAACTCCTTTTATTTATATTAGTGGATTAATTATTGTGACTAACATATTTTAAAGAATTTTATTTCGTTTACAATTCATTTTAGATAAAAGTTGTTTCCTTTTCTAAAATGAACGCGATTTTGTTTTATATTAAAAAAAAAAATTATGTAATAATCATCTTTTGTCCTTTAAAGTTTTATTCAGGTAAGATTATTCAAAAAAGTTTTAAGTTCCTGTAGTGGCTCTATTTTTGTGACCATAACTGTCACCTGATCCTAATAACAAATTGTTGGTGGATCTATAGGTTGGAAACAACACCACATTCCGTGAATTTATTAACACGTTTTATACGGAGGGTAGGTTCGACAACCACCTGCACATTACGCGTTCGACAACCAAGAAAGATTGTGTCCTCAATAGTAAATATTCTGATTTTCAAAAATCCATGATTTTGGTGATGTCTGCATCAAAAAGCCACGATTACATATTGACGATTGCTTCGAAATGTATCATACCATGGACGATTACGAAATGTAACAATTGTATAATTTTTCCCTTTTATTAGTTATCATAACCTGTGAATCCATAAGGAATTGAAAAAATAATAACATACAACGATGACTTCTCTTTGAATGCGCATATCATTCAATTATATGTAAATAAGATCTTTCCACCGAGGTTGCTTCGAGTTGCTGGTGATAGGAAAGAAAAAAAAAAAACTTCAAGTGCAAAGGTTAACACTCGAAGTGCAAAGGGTCTAGGGACTGTCATGATCCAGCAGGACGCTTTCAAAAGAAAGCATCAAGTATGTCAAACACAGCGAATTTGCAGGGAGCAGAAAAAAAGAAATTGGTTGTCGTTGGCGAATCAAAAGCGCCAGGATGTTTAATATATAAGAAGCTTCCTGTGAATTACGCAACAAATCAAAAGGCTTGGATGACTGCCGATATTAAATCAGATCAAACGCAAACACATGGGAATCTGGGAGCTTGGAGATCGACGATAGACCAATTGTTAGACCAATTGATAGACCACTGACAAGTACGTGCTTGAAAAATGCTCGCAGTTCAACATAGACTTTTGTTGACTTTAAGCAAGCATACGACAGTATTGATCGTAACGTACTGTATTAAATAATGCTTCGCGTTGGTATCCCGTACAAACCAGACCGTCTTACAAAAATGACAATGACGTCGACATCAATATGTCCGCATCAGTGAGCAACTCTCCGGAGCATTTAACACAAAAACCAGGCTAAAGCAGGGAGGTGGCTTGGCCCCTTTGATTTTCAATCTTGCTCTGGAATATCTCATAAGAAAACTTCCTGTCGATACAAGACCCACACTATAATACAAATCAAGCCTATTGAATGGTAAGAATGGTCCGAGTCGGGGACACATTAGTAGAGTCGAAACTACCAGTTAAGTATCTGGGCTTGCTGATAGACTCTAAACTGAGTTTCTCGGAGCAAATCAAGGCAACGGCAAACAAGGCCGCAGCAGGGGTCTCGGCAATTAGTACACTAATGGCCAATCATGGTGGATCAAGTTCAACAAAAAGACATCTGCAAATGAGTGTAGTGCTATCTATGCTTCTATATGGAGCAGGGATTTGGAGTGAAGCTCTCGACAAGGAACTGCACCGAAAACGGCTGGCACAGGTGCAGAGACGAGGAGCACTGCGGATTGCATCAGCATACCGTACAGTCTCTGAGTCAGCGGTTTTGGTAATTGCAGAGGTGATACCCATCGCTCTCTTTGCTAGAGAGCGTAAAAGAATCTACCTCTGAAAAACTACCTTAAATAACCAAATGATCACAGATTGCGAACACATGAGGGTAAATTGTATATCAAGGCGCCAAAATAACAAGAATGGCGAGAGCAAGAGACGAAATACGCCAACGAGTACAGCTAGCAAATAAAACCTTTTATTAAGTTCTGACAATTATAAAGACCAGCTGCATACACAGGAAAACAAAGCTTCAAGTATTCAAATCTGAAATAAGACCTGTGTTATGCTATGGGAGTGAAACATGGACCCTAACTCAAGCATCTGCAAATATATTGAATGCCTTTGAGCGACGTGTTCTCAGGCGGATAATTGTGGGGGAACCACGGGGACCAATTGCGGATTTGAAACAACCATGAGCTGTATGAAATTTTTTAAGAGCCGGAGGTCTCAATGATTGTGAGATTGCAATGGGCTGTCCATATGAATTGCATCGACGAGCAACGGATGCCGAAAAAGTTATTCATTGGTAGAACTGAAGGGCAGAGACCAGTGGGGAAGCCAAAGAAATTCGAGTTTGACTCTGTTGACGAAGAAAGTTCATCGCTGCTCGCATTTCAGAATTGGAGGACGCAGTGAGTGGAGAGACAGTTGGACGCGCTTGCTGCAGGAAGTCAGGACCCGAGAGGGGCAGCAGTGCTACGAAGAAGAAGACTGCCGTTATTAGTTTCTAACTATTTATAGCAGTGGAATAGGGAGTTAAATAGATCAAATCAGATATTCTATTATTGGTCGAAAATTGTCCTGGAAAAGGTTGGAAGTGTATTAAATTGGAATTCATACCACCTAAAACCAGTTCGATGTTACAAACAATGGATGAAGGGATCATTCCCAGCTTGAAAGGTAACTACGAACGCAATTTTTATGGTGGATCACTTCAATTGATACTCATAAATACAAGTTCAGTATGAGTTTGTTGGGTGATATCAATTACTTTCTAATAGCTTTCTAATAGCACTTTCCTCTAATCGCAAACTATTTTGCTCATGGTGGATTCTTGAAGGATTATTGCTCTGAAAGGTTTGATAGAGGCGATGACTCTCTAAATCTTATCAGCACCGAAATTCGGACCGATGATCAAGTTTTGTTTTGTGTGGTATACCTTGAACGTGACGACGACGAAAACGCAGAGCTTTGCGATTCAATCCAATTAGTTCCGCTCATTACCAATTTGATGCAAAACATGAGTCTAATTCGAGGTATATTACTATTCCGAAATGCTCAAACTGATGTTTTCAAGTGCTTCGCACGAGTCGAATTACATATAAATAAAACATTTTAACCATCGAAGAGTAAATAATCAACTATTTCACCAAATATTGAAATATATATTTTTTCCAAATGTCTCAGTTACTTAGAAGTTTTTGTGCCGATGTAAGTGCATATATAGTTTGACATAACAAAGAAATTTTTGGGTTAATCATTGTAGACCTATTGTGAGCACTATATTGCACCCTACATTGCAAACATCGGATATAACAAACAATATCTGCTGGTCCTTTAAGGTTCATTCGTTTAATGTGTTATCAGGATTAACTAGTAGAGACGGCTTCAAGGAATATTCTTACAATATTGGAGTGAGGAATTTTATAGTTTAAAGCAGGTAAAGTGAAATGAACTAAAAACATTTAGTAACATTCAAAACATTCAGCAAAACAATTTTCTAATCAAATTAGATAAGATATTGCGTTTGTGATGATTACCGATAAGACATATTTGCACCATAACAAAATGAATTGGCGATATAAAATTCTTTGACTATTTATAATCCTCTGCTAATTTTAGGTAGTCTGAGTCTACCCTTGTGTCATCAGTATGTAAACGTCGCAAACACTGACACATTATCCACATGGTCTTAAATTACAATAATTCTATACACCGGGAACAATGAACTTGAAAGCCAACTCACCGTTTTTGTTTCGATTAGAGGATCCTTAATTTTGTCACTCTCAGGCAGTTTCACGATCATGGCTGAGAGTTTAATTGCTTATGACTCGTTCGCCCTTTCTTGACAATTTCACAAAAGTAAAATTCCTGAAACTATTCCACTCGTCCTCTGTGCAGCAGCATAAAATGGACTGTATGTTCACCCGGTCACTAGTGTATTCGATAGCAACAAATTTTCACATATGCTCGCACACATGTCTTACTGTCAAGATAGAACACCTGAGATCGGGAGACCCGAAGCCATTATGTTTTCTATTTTCCTCTACCGAGTCAGAAACAAAATTTCTCCAACCAGTGTTCAAAGCTATTCTCTAATGCAGATTAAATGCAGTATTCAAACATATGCTTACTATTCTTTTTTCCACGCATTGATATTATTTTAAGAGAGCCCACAGGGAAATCTAAATTCACTAATCCATATGTTAGCGTATTTCATTCTAGCTGTAAGCGCCGTTGTGCTCATTGAACATATGTTTGTTTATTCAAAGCACTATATGGGGAGCCCCACATGTGCCATATACACTAACGGGTGAGCGATAAGCTGCGCGACAAAGAGACCGTTTGAGGTAACAACAGCATAAAAATATAATTCTTCCAAGGCATTAAGACGCTGTATATTACAATAATAAATTTATCAAATTATACACATATGTGTACTATTTGAGTGCATTTACAGGGATACGGATAAATATTTGGTCGCTATAAAGTACCAACTGGCTTGAAAATTACAGACAAATTTGAACAACCCATAAAATAAGTATATTTGTACTACATAATTAAAATGGTATGAAAATTTCATAATTTAAATTTTCTTTGAAAAAGGAGAAATATAAAAATTAGTTAACAGTAAGTGTCCATGACATCGACAGACGGACCTATACGTCGTTTATGCAAGCAGACAGGCGCCCTCTCATGCAGGTAGGAAAAAATCCGTGATCACTTTAGTTTGAGGAGGTTTTATGATTTCGTCTCGGGCTTTTTCGTCTGTTGTAGTTGTATGGCGCTTCTTTTGATTTTTTATTTTCGAATGAGTGTTTGTTTGTTCGTTGATGATGCGTCTGTCAAATGTTTTTTGTTTGTATATTTCCAAGTTTTCCAGTGCGTTCAATTGTACTACATGTAGTACCTTCACTGTTTCCTTGACGAGAGTTGATATATGTACATTTGTTGTCAATCATGTGGTTTGCGAAGTTGGACTCAGTTGTCGCGTCCGGCTTTGGTAGCCTTTTATTGTAGCCCTCATGTGTTCGCGAAATCTTGTCTTTTTTTTACGTCCTGATTGACCGATGTAGCTGTGTTGGCACGCACAGGTTAATTTGTAAACACCCTGTTTGTCCAGCGGGTCCTCTTCGTTTATGTTCCTTCGTAGTATTTGTCCCAAATAGCTCGTTGTTTTGAAAGCCGTGTTGATTTTGTGTTTCTTCAACAACTTTGCCAATTTGTATGGTTTTTCTCCGTGTATTTTAATGTTGTCCACGCTTTCTTGTCGCTTTGTTCTTCTTTTCTGTGTTCTTTTGGGTGTTTTTAGGTTCCTTCTTATCTTGTTCACCAGATTTCTCTTGTATCCATTGTTTTCTGCTATGTTTTCTGTGTATGTCTCGTTTAATTCTTTGCTGCAGGCTTGGTCTGTTAGGGGTGTCCGCTCCAGTTTTGTTATTAGTTGTCTTATTTCAGTTGTCGTTTTTATGCTGTTGAGAATGGTTCACGAGTTGTTTATTATTGTGTCTGCGGCTGTGGGTTTTCTATATATCTCGTATTCGTATTCGTTTGCTGTTTTGATGTTCTTTATCGTAATGTCAAGGTAATTTATTTGCCCCTCTTTCTCTGCCTTCATTGTAAATTTAAGATTTTTGTGTTGTTTGTTGAGATACTCCAGAATTTGTTTTTCGTTGTTCTTGGTCATTTTACTTATTATTTCGTCTACGTATCTTGCGTAAAATATCACTCCCGACATAGATGCTAGTTCCTCCATGTTTTATTGCTCTAGGTTTTGAATGAAGGGTGCTATGAGAATGACCGATGTTGGACTTCCTAGTCCGTTTGTCTATATTGTTGTTGAACTGGAAGTAGTTTTGTTGTAATACCGTTTTAAGGACAGAAGTCTTTATTTTTCTTTTTGTCAACTAGTGCTCCTTGCAGTGTATTGATTGTTTCTGTTACCCGTATCGATGGATATGGATCTTTGATATCGAATGAGACTAGGCTGGTGTTTTCTGCTGGTTTCATGTTGCTTATTTGTCAATCAGCCAGCACCGAGTAAAACGCAGAGAAATTCACCATTATGGGTAAGCATGGTGCTGGGTTAGTGATGGTGTGGGGCTTTATGGTTGGTTCTGGTGTTGGCGAGCTTGTCTTCATTGAGCGAAATATGGATCAAAAACTTAACCTACATATTCTGAAGGAAAATTAAAAATTATATTTCCAGCATGACAACGATTCGAAACATACGACACGTAATGTCAGAATATGGGTCACTTGTAATACTGCTCATACATTACCGATTTCTTCACGGTTACTGGACCTCTATGCGATTGGGCATGTGTGGGAATAATTAGAGCAACACTTGAGGAAATTTGGACTTTCAAATAGGACAAATTGAAAGGAAACATTCCAATCAGAAAGGCAAAAAATCGCGGCAGGTTATACCAAAAAGCTTGTTCAATAGTTGCCTAGAAGATTAAAAGAGGTTGTTAAGCAGAAAAGGACTTGCGACGAAGTATGAATAAAAAATTTTATTCACGATGATGTTCATCATTTCAATCCGGGTATCAAAGTGAAACAAACGGAAGTATTTGTCTACGCTATAACAATCGACAGCTGGTTTAGGAGAAATAGCATTAAGTTAGGGGCATAGCTTATTTTAAAACGGTGATAAAAGGGTAATGCCAGTAGGCTTGAAAGGGTTAACGTGTGGTCATCATCCAAATGGAGCACAAACACAGACTTCCCCGCGAAGCCAAACGTTCAAGGGAACGAAACGAGTCGCATTCTCGAATGATGGCATAGAGGTCGTCTAGAAAACACCTCCGCAGGTCGATTAACGAGAGCAAAGCTCGCTGTTGGCACAAGCTCGTTGAAGACATCAACAGGAACCCCTGGGGATGGTGTTATAAGCTTGCCATGCGGAAACTAGGAGCCGCACGGAAGCGAAAAAAATGGACGCGGTTGTTCGAGCGCTTTTCCCTGTGCATCCCGTCCGTCCCAACGACTCAGACGGAGAAATGCTGGCAGAATGCCCACTTTTTAGTTCCATCGAGCTAGACGGGGCGGTGAAATTATTAAAAACTAAAAAGGCCACGGGGCCAGACGGTATCCCAGCGAAAGTGGTGCAGCTTGAAAATAAACTTTGCCCTGACATTTTGCTCAGCACATTCAACGCCTGTCTGCAGCAGGGCATGTTCCCAAATTGCTTGAAAGAAGCAAGGTGGTGAATGTGGATCAGCAGACAGAAGCCCACAATCATCACTCGAGGTAACTCGTGTAACACTTGACGTGAGGAATGCCTTCAATTCTGCTAGATGGGAAGATATTCTCGGTGCTCGGGAATATTTTAGGGTGCCCAAGTATTTGACGCGGATATTGAAGGACAACCTCAAAGACCGGAAGCTCGTCTATGATACATTGGGGGGTCGGCGAAGAATGGAAGTGACATCAGCGGTGACGCAAAGCTCCATTCTTGGTCTGGAACTATAAAATGTCTCGTATGACGAGCATTTGAGATTGCAGCTACCGGAGGAGTCACGTTTGATTGGCTACACAGATGATGTGGCAGTACTAGTCGTCGAACGTACTGTTGAACAGGCGCAACTTAAGCTGGGTGCGATAATGGGTTGAGTGAATCAGTGGATGACAGGCCGTGGGTTTAGCTTAGCCCTTGAAAAGACCGAGGATGTCTAACTGACCAAGACGCGGAATCCTCGTGTTATTCCCGTTCGCGTCGGAAAAGCAATCATCGAGTCAAAATAATCAATATAATACCTTGGCTTGATGATTGACTCGAAAATGAGCTTCTCGAGCAGAGTTGAGCGACAGCAGATAAGGCTGCTGGGGGAGTGTCAGCTCTCGGTCGCCTTATGGCCAACACACGAAGACCAACCTCGAGTAAGAGACGGCTACTTATGAGTGCAATGGAGTCAGTGCTACGCTCTTAGTAAGGCTGACGCTCTTAGCAAGGAGTCGTACCGAAGGCGTCTTGCACAGATACAGAGGCGAGGAGCTTTGAGGATTGCAGCTGCTTATCGCACTGTCTCTGAACCAGCAGTGCTGGTTATCTTGAGGGTGGTTCCTGTTATACTGCAGAGGGAAGCTGGATCTTTCTGGCGGCAACTCTCTTCCTTCCCATCCATCCGTGCTGAAAGAAGTATTACTAACCCTTAACCAGAAGGCATCGCTAGGCGACGATTAATGAGGCCTAGTCCGAAGTAATGTGACAAACTGTTCCATGCTAGGTTCTTGGTGTGACAGGGGAGGTTTTTAGTCGGTAGTCCGACACTCAGAGCGTAAAAAGCCTTCACCAGCCCAGATATTGGTGGTTTTATTTTGATTGAATAAACTTATTTGACGAGTTTTTAGTATATTAGAACTTTCAGGACACGGAACTGACGATGACTTTGTCTCGTCCTTCCCCACATACGGAACCCGATTAACAACAAATTGACTATTGAGATCAGATGCCAAACAAAATGTAATTCAAACTTGCTGGGTATGTTTGGCATGTATTAAGTGAATATTCATCTCGCTTTTGTCGTTGACCGTTGACTTCTTTCATGTTTTTTTTTAAACTGCAAAATATCTGAGAAGTCTTTTCTGTTAATAGTCTTACAAACAAGGTAGTTCTCACGGATTGGACGGTAATTAACATAATTTCAAGATCTTAACTTCGTATGCGCCATGTACGTTTAAAATTGAACGTAAAGCATTGAGCTTTTCATGTGTAAGATTTAAGTTTTTTCCAAATTGTCGGAAAGCTTCATGCGCAGTGCATGTTATAATATGATAATTTGACGATCAATTATCAAAGAAATGCACTACTTACAGTGCATTTTATTATGTTTCGTAATAAAAACGTTGTAGGCCCAATGACTTTTTTTGAAAATTGTATGTATTGGTTTCCGTACTGGAGTGGATTCAGGTTTTAATTCATTCTAAATTGTTCCATCAGCAGCAATTTCAGTTGACTGATCGTCACTCATCAGAATATGATCGTTATCTTAGGGTTCTTCTTGGTCTACGCCCATTGAAGATGTTCTCTTCCTCACTATCGGTATCTGTACAAAATATATTTGAAGATCTTAGCAAATAAAATCAGATCATACTCCTGGTAGATAGCCGATAGACAAATTGTTTACTGCCAAGCAGGTACTTGAGAAATGCTGGAAGTGTAGCATAGACGTTTTTCAGATTTTTGTTGACTTTAAGCAACAATATGACAGTATTGATTGTAACGTACTATCTACTATCTACTACCTACTACGTACTAACGTGTCAAATAATGCTTTGCTTCGGTATCCCAGCCAAATCAGTCCGTCTTGACAATGACGTCGACAACCTCCCATGTGCGCATCAATAAAGTATTCACCGGCGTCTTTGACACCAAGGGCGGACCAAAGCAGGCAGATGCGCTGACCCCGTGTTATTCAATTTGGCTCTAGAATATGTCATAAGGTACCTAGCCGTCGATACAAGAGGCACACTTTTGTAAAAGTCAAGCCAACTGGTAGCCTATGCGAAGGACAGCAATATTTTGTTACGGTTGCTAGTAATAAAGAACTTCTTCTGAAACTCGAACTTCTCCTGGTTGCTGGAACTTCTCCCGGCTGCTTATAACAAAGAACTTCTCTTGAAACTCGAAAGCGAAACAAAACTAGTAGGGCTTCAAATCAATGAGAAGAAAATGAAACTCATGACGCAGACGAGAAAAAATATCCAAAATATCACGGTTGGCGGATACAGCATCGAAAATTCCACTATGTACTAGCATCGAACCACTAATGAAAGAGACGAAATACACCGAAGAGTACAGCTCGCAAATAAAACCATTTATTCGATTCTGACGATTATGAACAGCTGTTTGCACAGGAAAAAAAGCTCCTAGAATATAAGTATATCTGTGATAAGACCTGTGCTATGGTATGCGAATAATTTGGGCGAAGCTAGACGGGGACCAATTTCAGATTCGATACAAATGTGAGCTGTATGAAATTTTTGACGAGCCGAAAGTCTCAACGATTGTAAGACTACGGAAGCTGCAATGGGCTGAGGATGTGAGTTGTGTGGACGAACATAGTATACCAAAAAAGGTATTCGTTAGGAGAACTAAAGGCGAAACCGAGGAAACGCTGATCGGGCTTTGGTGACGAAGACAGCTCATTGCTGTTCGAATTTCAAAATTGGAGAACGCGGTCAATAGACCGAGACAATTTCAGGCGCTTGTGGCAGGGAGGGAAGGCTCGAGAAGAACTGCTACTGTTAAGAAGAAGAAGGAGTTCTTCGTGGAAATTATGTGGCATAAGCGTACTAAGTTGCGTAACGGACGGTTTGACTTCGGTTACACCTAAGTGACTGTCACAAGGCAACCAAACCCTTGGTATAGTTCGAAAAATAATGTAGCTGACAAGACCACGTATGTATATATTACATATATCAGCAGAGCAGCATCAGACAGCTAGATATCTATTTGCCTAGATAACTAGCAGATGGGAACATACTTATAGTATTGACGATCTTAATTTGAACTTAAAGTTTTGGCGAAAAGCGTTTTTTTTGTTGTTTCAGAAAAAAATTGTTTTTTCTTATTATTTGCCATTTAATTTCTCAAATCATAAACGATAATCCTTCAGTTTTGTACGCTTACAATACTTACAACAGAGCAGCAAGAGCAATCCCAACGGCAGTTCGAAGCATCGCTTGTCATTTGTTTTCGTTAGTCATTTTTCTTATGATTTTGTAAGTTCCAGTTTAAACCAAACAAGATCCTTGTTTCTATGTCAACTTCACAAATTTGAACCTTTAAATCACTATAACTGATTAATATGGAAAATATTAGCGAAAATCTTTCAAATTTAAGAGATTCCGATGGTATCACTCGAAGATATTTTCACTCATACCCGCCAGTTTACTGCAAAATTGGTTTTCCAATAAATTTATAATTTTTTTATTTTGAAATTAAATATGAAGAACGTATTACTACAAAAGCTTCTTGGAAATAGACTATTTCAAATGGCACTTGATTGCTTAGGTAACAAAACGTAAACCGTTCACACTTTACTCACAAACTTGATATAGTGAATAATTAATGCAATGCTGCACTAGCACTTCTTGTTTTTCTTGTGTGTCACTGTCACGTTATTGCAGGAAATATTTATTTTCACTACTGTCGGAAGAATCCTCAGTGTAAAGCACGCTAATAAACATTACGCTAACCACGAAAGATTTTCAGTATCCTTGATAGTAATTTACATTCCAGCTATGAACGATGTATACCACTCGGATTAATTGAATATACTATTTTAGAAACCCTTCAGTTGGAATTCTCCTGGTTTACAGTCAATTTTCTAAACTGCATGTGTCCCTTTAAATAAACAGTGGAACGCAACCTACACCTGGGACACTGAGTAACGTGAATCGTCTGGTTCATTAGAACGTGAATAATTAATATATTTCGTGTATGTATAGTATGTAACGTGACCATTGAGTACTTGAATGTGAAACTCAATCCCTCTTTTGTAGCCTTATAACTTCGTTCCTGAAAAACACCTTTCAAATACCGAGAAAAACGTTTTCATACATAAGGCTGTTGAAATGAATTCATTAGAAACATCGCAATAAATTTGTATCATTTATGGCCTCGAGTGACGGTCAGAAATGCGACGGTGTCAAAAATAATTTATATTAAGTATAAAAAACCCGTCAGGATCTACGCTTAGATACGTTTAAACGAAAAGGGAAGCAAAAGTCTTTATTGTATTGGATACTAAACAGAATATTTAAAGCGCAACAATAAATTAGACTAATTAATAATTAAATAATGGGATACCGTTACAAAACCTGTTCTACAGTTTATTATAAGTCCTGCGTGAATTTTTACATCCTTAAAGCTTTACTTCACTTCCAGTTTTTACTTCGACGAGTCCTGTGAAACATTTGGATTCTAAACGATTTTCGTTAATAGCTCAATAATCGAACGGTACGTCACTGTAAGTTATGTTTATTGCTACGAGATTCGTCTCAAAAGCATCGAGCATATCTTTATAACCCGGAGCCACAACATTTGAGCGCCTTCTATCGACCATCAATGTAAACTTCAACTCTCCAGGAACAGTTTTTCTTGAAACGTCATAGTTCGCACATAGCGTGTATTTACTTACATAGACTTTGTCGTGTTTATCAAATTTGTTTGTTGTTTTTCTAATGGCAGAATCAGTAGATCAACAAAGTTGAAACAAGATTTTGCCTTGAAATTACGAAAAAAGAATTTTAGGAGGAGTGTATGAAATAAATAAAAGAGTGGTACCAGCAGTTCAAAGATAGTCACACGTTAGATGATGGCCCGAAAAAGCCCGAAAACCAAGATCTTCTCTTAAAGTCTTTTCTAATGGGGATAGGTTTAACTGTTGATCATGATGTCGAGTGAATTCACTTGCAGTTTTGTTGATAATACGCTTTACAGTTGCTATGGATTCATTTTTATGCACTGTGCGACGTATTTTGTGGACGTTGTCCAGCCGTCAACCTATCCATGATAAAATGGCAAACCTTGGTTTATTAGAAAATCTTAATTCATATTCGTTGCTAAAAAACACAATTTATTTCATTTATAAAAAATATATTTTAGAAAGATTAAGTTTTGTTAATGTAGATAAAACAAAAAGTATATAAAATCAAATGAATTTCAAGCGATTTGTGGGGTATGGGAATATGTTTCCACCATTTTTCGACGAAATTTTTAAAGTATTTCAACATCAAAGAAACCAGTCATTCTAAGTAGGCACCATTTGAAGCTATGACTTTTTCCCATTTTTCTGGTAGTAGATGGATTTCTCGGCGGAAGAATCCCCATCCTTCGATTCGATCTAGTCATCGAGCCATTTTTTTATGCCTTCATAAGAAGTAAATCGTTCTCAGTGAGGGCCGATTGCATGGAGCGGAACAAATGGAAATCCGAATGAGCAATGCCTGGGCAATACGACGGGTGGGCCAGGTGTTCCCCATTCACACCTTCCTTGGCTACGTGTGGCCTTGCATTGTCCTGCAGTAAAATCAGCTTGTCATTCCATTCTGGCCGTTTTCTCTTCAGAGCTCGATTTAGACGAATGAATGTTTCAGGAGTTCGTAATAGACGACGCACAATATGACCTTGGAAGCGTGAATATGCGTCGATGGACCTGGTTCACCTGGCATTACCGAATGATTTGGTGGCTTAGGGTTTTCGCAGTACATCAATTTCTCATCCCCTGTCACAAACCGATGCATGAAACCCTTTCTTTTTTGCCGCCGAAGAAGCATATCGCCCGTCATCAAACGGTGTTGATGCGTTTGATGCGTCTGAGTTGATGCGGCACCACAGTCGCAGCTTTTTGGATCATTCCCATGGCGTGCAAGCGTTTACCGATCCGAGATAATTCTTCGAGGCTTCGACTTGAATCTTCATCCAATAGTTCCCGTAGTTGCAAATCTTCAAACTTTTTGGCGGTGCCCCTTCATGATCTTGATCAGTCTCGTCATCCTCCATTTTTAAAACGCTGAAACCACTCTCTGCTAGTCGTTTCAGATGGAAGAAGTTCATCGTAAACATCGAGTATTATACAATAAGTTTCTTCAGCACTTTTCATGAGAATGAAATAATGAAATAAGACTTCCCGCAAATGCAGCTTTTTCGGTATGACATTTTCAACACGAGAAAAAAAAGGTGTTCACAGTTTGAAGGAATGTCGATTATTGCGTTTGTTAGCCTACGCATACAAATTCCAATTCCAAGAACATTGCCACAGTAGACACACAAGTAGTATCTGTAAGGACATCTGTCTATCAACGGCGGAAACTTATTTCCATGCCAAATAATTTAAAAACAAAACATTTTCATTAAGAACAATGAAACTTTTAAAAGGAAGGTACAGCACATAATGCTACGCTACTAATATTATTTTTCGCACAGTACGAACATCTACGTGTTAAATTTTGTTTTTATTTTGTACTTGGTACAAAGTCAGAAAGATGCTTTCCAAGTAATTGTGAAGGTTTTGTTGAAAGAGGGCAACCTAATTGAGAAGTATTTGATGAATTATCAGAATATTGTTCAATTTTTGGGTATCTTATAGCAAGAAGTCAATATGTTCTAATTTTACATGACATTTTTTATATAACAAAAAAGTATTTATATAAATAATATCGAGACGATGAAGAAACATTTTTTAAATTTTTTTTAGCCTTTTTCTTCCCGCAGAATATGAAACTATTACGTCATCACTTTTATGTACTCGACCCATTTTCTTGTTATTATCATAAACTGCGGACGGTATTTGTTTATTTGACGGTTTTTATTTGATTATGTTTCTTGATCTCTATCATAATACCATCATCAACTGTGCTTAGCATTAGGATATCTTTTTATCTCGCCATTTTATTATCATCAGATTGCCTTTTACAATATGTTCTCCGTTTTTATAGAGGAGTTTTTTATTTCAGAAGGAATTACAACCTTTTTTTTCTCAATGTGCCAATCAAATCTGTTTGATAAGTACACAGAATTTCATATTAGTTTACAAATAATATACATGCATTCAATATTCAAAGTCCAAGAGTCCATGGGTTATCTCAAAGACTATACGTGACGAGGTCTGATATTCTGCATAATGAGGACTATACTTAGTGTCCTTTCCAGTATACAAGAGAAAATTCCATATGTATCCGGAATAACTCTGGCATAAGCCGAAAAATTTCATCCCAAAGTGACATTGTTTGGAATGTATATGTTGCTTCAAAGACAATCGTCCTTTCCATAGTAGTAAAGATTCATCTACGCATATATCGTGTTCTGGTATCTATAAAGATGAACATGTTTCTTTAATATTTTCACAGAAAGTTTGTATTTTGGAGTTTGTTTCTTTGGCGTGTTAGTTATTTGATTTTGAATTAACGAAACGTTCATTATTTTCAACGTGAATAAATTGACATAATAGCATTGAGGGTGAGAATTAATGACAGATGTTTATCCTCCAAAATACCATATTAGTTATTATAGACACAAACCATATGTAAAAGTTGCGCATTCTGATTTTCTAATTCTGATTTTCTTTTTCCGATTAATTGTATTCTTCATCTTCACCATTGCTTTCTTGAAATTCATCCCTGTCATCTTCACCGTGATCGCTAATTCCTGCACCTTTATCACTGCCTACATTCCTTCATCATCATCACTGCTTTCATCAGAACACAACAGAATTGTCGTTGTTTTTTGCGTTTAATCATATATCTCCCCCACTATCACAATAATTGATCGATAGAGATAATTTGAATTATTAGTTTTTTCATTTTTTTAAATTAATTATATCTCACAAAGATATTTAATGTTCCTATTACTTTTCCTGTCAATAAAATTGACAAAACTCTTAGCTTAAGCTCTCTGAACTGTCACACCATACACAATCAACTGACAAAATACTCATTCATCTGATAAAACCGTTTTGAAGGGATTCTTCTCGCAGAGTTTGTTTTTTCAGCTTAATACGAGCTACTGCTAATTGGTAAACAAACTTGTGCAACTAAGAGACTATATAAGGTTTTTTTTTCAAAAAAAAAAAATAGTTGTTTCGTTAATTTATAATACAAATTCATTTTTTTATCTTCGTGACGAGTTCACTCGATATTATGCGAAAAATGGTCGTTTCGCCATTCGAGTATTCTCGACATAAATAGATGAAGGGTTAAAAAGTGTTGCCAATTTGAAGTTTTATGCCTTTCAAAAAATACCCTTTTATATCCTTTCACCTTGCAACACATCATCCCAAAAATTCTAGCTAGTGAAGGAGTTCAAGTAATAGAAATTTTGCAGAGGGTTTCAAGCATATGTCCCGTATGGCGTATAAAATTAGTAGAAGGATTTGATGGGTTGAAAAATCAGCAAAACAATTACCATCTCAAGTTTTTGCTAAAGACGAAATTCGTCGTTTGGTATGAAAAATTCTTGAAGAGTATCAATTGGTGAGAGAATACGAAAGTCTGAAACCGATTGAATCATCGAAAATGATCTTTAGTTCGCAAGCTATATATTGGTCAGTCTTTGAATTGAAGACTTTGCAAAAAGTTCGAAAAAGTTCAAGACTTCAAAAAAAGTTTGCAGAACGGTGATGGCTTGTTGAGATAAGTTTTCATGTGGACCGAAATTTGTGTCCAGCAGTGTCCTCCTGAATCGTAACCAGTAGAGGCAGTTCAAACCAAAACTATTGGGTATGGGAATAAGTTGGGAATAACCGCTGTTTTTTCGACAATTTTTTTTAGTTTATTTCAACGTTAAAGAATACAGTCTCGCCGTTCAAAGTATGCACCATATGAAGCCATATTTCTTGTAGTAGAGGGTTTCCTCGGCAGAGAAAATCCCCATCCTTCGATTAGATCCAGTCATCCAGCGATTTTTTGATGCCTTCATACGAAGTAAATCTTTTTCGAGTGAGGGCCGATTGCATGGAGTGGGACAAATGGAAATCCGAAGGAGCAATGTCGTAGGATTTCCAATTCAAACGATATTTTCATGTGAAGTCACGAATAGATTTCCCAGTTCACACGTTCCAAATATTTTGCGAACCTAAAATGTACAAAATGTAAAAATCATAAGAAATCTAAAATGTACACCGACGGTACATAGGAACTGATAAGGAAAACGTAGAAATAGCCACGCCCGGCTTGGACGCAGAGTCGTAAGTAATTAGACGTGCATATGTAAGGAAGTATTTATGTTAAAATGAAGAGTGATTACAGAGCGGTAATTTTATTCTTGTACCTCTCTAATTAATTCGCTCATTTGGCTTCCTTCCTAAAAGACATTCCTGACATCTGCAACCTAAATTTTGATACTCTTTTAAAATTTTTCATATCATTTTACATATTCAGCCATGATCAGACATTGGGTTGATTAAACCAAAGAAAATTGTTGCTATTTCTTCAAATCTGTGGAGCCAAACTCTTGTTGAACTATAGCAAAGAACAACAAGAGTTTTAAGACAAACCAGTAATAATTTTTTATCAGTTGGTCAATTAAAAAAAATACATAAAGCGAGATTATTACCAACAAAAATTACAATAGACTGCTTTACGGTCCAGCAAATGCCACCATAGTACTAGCATAGCTTTTATTCCATAACTAAGGCAAAGGGCTAACACTAGGAAAAGAAACAACTGCGCTAATTAAAAATGAAATAGTGCTTCTGCTCTACCACAATACTGCTTCACCATAGCGAAACTCCTAAAAAGCGCTCATTTCATCATGAAGAACGGAGTATGAATTCCACATTTCGAAAATTAAACGAGCTTTGTAGGATAGAGAGCTTGCAAATAAAACTACGTCGATAAGTGAAGTTATGGCCAGCTTTCCGAGTTTAAATGTATGTATGTATGTATGTATGTATGTATGTATGTATGTATGTATGTATGTATGTATGTATGTATGTATGTATGTATGTATGTATGTATGTATGTATGTATGTATGTATGTATGTATGGATGGATGGATGTGTCTATGTGAGTTCTTTTGTATAGATATAGCATTTTAGAATTATTTTATTTTTTTATTTCTCCATACTTTCATCTGTACGTGTTGACTCCAGCAAGTTTTGCATACAAATCCTAATACATCTGGGAAATGAACGGTGAATACAATGAGATAAGGAGTTTTTTTCAGTGTTAATGCTTTTGAGTGTTTGTACTATGTCCGACAGATGATCCCAGATCAGGCAGGCCTTTCACACGCAAATTAAGAATCACTGCTTACTTAAATTGGGAGTTTGTTCGAAGTGTTTGTACTTGCTAGTAGTTACGCTAGGTGTCTAAAACTAAACGGCATAGGTTATGAGACAGAACTAGCGAATGGAATGATATACAATCAGGAATTTTCCCTTGTCGTTGCGCATGGATACTAAACAATTTTAATGCCTATTATATTTTAATAGTTGTTAATCGTTTTCCAATGTACATAAGCTCTTACTATGTCCATCTAGTCATGTTTCTGAATACCAATGCAACTGATAACATTGGCAAAATATGTGGTTTGGTGTCGGTGGTGTTACGATCTACAGTTTGATGAAATTCAAATCCAGGCAGGTAGGACATTATGTGGAAGCTATCTGAGTATTGAAAAGGGTATACTTGATCAACTGGAGGATCCAAAGGTGCACGGGCTTTTTCTATAGCTTCCTTCCTTTTATATTTCAACATACAAAAGCATGTGGTTCCAAGGCGCCTATAGGCTTATAATAGGGGAAATAGACCAAAGCTCTTTATGAGTCAGGTCCAGAATTAGTATTCTGTTTAGAAGGTGAACTGAGGTATTCTATTGAACAGGCGGTAGATCAGATTCTAACTACCTACCTACTTTCTACCCTCTAACTTAATTCCTCGTCACCCATAAGATCAAAATCGCAAATATTCTACCACGACCGAGCAACTGCGTGTTCACAAAAGTTTAAAATTGATGCGTTTAATAAATTTTAGCAAAGAATCAGAAGCAGACCCGAAAAAACATTCAGCGAGAACTGAGAGGACTGACTGAAATGATTCGTATAGAAAAGTAACTCTGTTTTAGCATGGAATAGAAACATATATCTTACATGTGATGAAAAAAGATTCCAACACTATTTGTTACAGTCAAAATTAGTACAAGGAATCACAAACGAAGGAAGGGAAAACTCGCATACCTTAGATGGTGAAAACCGAAAAACTGTTTAAGTTGGTGCTTGTTTGGTGTTTGTGTCACAAGTTTGATCGTCATTTATTAAATTTGTCATGCAGATTCGACTCTTATTCTCAGCAATTACTACCATATGGGGAAAACATGAAAATTTTCTACGTAGATAACACAAAACCAGGTCGTCATAGATATCATCTTGTTCTATGACTTATGCAATGCATTGAACAACCATTGGACAAATTCCATTTAGAATCTGTTGAAAATCTTCCATTCAACCTACATTTGTTATCCTAAGACTTTTATCTGTTTGAAAGATACGCTGAGTGAAAAGCGTATTCTTCAGTGAAAAGCACAGCGTGGAAGTGTGTAATTGAATCGAGATGATTTTTTAAATAAAGTTTTCCAACTCTTGAAAAAAAGAAGTGAATCTGATCTGAAGTCATGTGGAAAAGCAATGATTTTAGCTTGTTTTATTCTGTTCAAATAAATAATTAAAACGAAAAGTTGCATCACGCTAGAGGGAACCGCGAAAATAAAACATAGATGTTTATTTATTTAAAATCAATTTTATTTAAAATTCACAGCGGACAATCTTTCTTTCTGTTTAAATTTGGCCTGTCTACCTTTGCAATTACGTTGATATGTTGCATCTTTTTCTGATACTTGGGCAAAAAGTTCTTTTAAATTTCAAACGATGATAAAAAATTAGTTACAGGAAATAAAATCTGTTTATTTATTATAAAAGTATACAAAATGGGAATTTAACTCTTAATAACAACAGTATTCAGATGACACTGTTGCAACTTGGAGTGGAAATTTTAAAAGACTGTCTTACAAGTGCTTTGTGAAATCATTTGAATTCCAATCATTCAATTTACTCTCGGATACTTGATTTCAATTCTTCAAGAAACCCTGGATTGTTGATATACACTTTACTTTTAAGCTATCGCCAAAGGAAATAGTCGCATCGGGGACAAGTCAGGGATACGAGCTGGCCAGTGAATTTCACCTCTTTTGGATATAATATTTATCCAGAAAATTTCGTGAATTGCATTCAATGAGTCGTTGGAGATGTGACATGTTGCTGCATCTTGTTGCAACCACGTACTTTGATTAAAATTATTGAAATCCTGTAGCGCTGGACCAAACTGTAGCATTGCTGGTTTTAATCCGGTAACAGGATATGCTTTGGTCATCATTATAGAATGGGTGTGGACTAACAATTCCACTTGCTAACAAAGTTGCCCATACAATAATTTTGACTGAATGCAGGGTTTTTGATGCTTCAACTGCTGATTAGTATCACTCCAGTATCTGCAATTTAACCTGTTTACATATTCATTCAGGTGAAAGCGCGTTTCGTCTGAGAAAATAATGTTGATGAATTTCGTGAACTTTTTTGACATTTCAATATACACAGACATTTCAATATACACAGGCATTTCAGGAGCAAACTGCACCCTTTGAATTTGATCTTCAGGCCTGCAGGATTTGAATTTTATATGGATGTGAATTTTCTGAGAGATGAAGGATTTGCGAAGAATGCGACAGGAAGATGTTCTGGACAAATTTAAGACACTAGACAGCTTTCGAGTACAGAGTTCAGGTTGCTGGTGAAAAGACGCTTTTATACGTTCTACGATTTCCAGATCCCTTGATATTGTAAGTCGGCCGGATCATGGACAATTTGTTGTTGAACTCGTCTGCACCCATATTCAGTTGAATCAAGGGAGCTTCGTTTTTATGCCGCATGTTGTACTGAGCGCAATATTATCGTTACAATAGAGCCGAAGAATCGTTGTGTCGATAGAAATTACATACGCAGAACACACGTTGTGTTCCGGTGAATGATACTATGGTACTAAATTCCAATAGGCCGCTCTTTCGATGCGTAACCCCTCTGCCCCACATTGGAATCCCTATTCCACGCAGCTACCAAATCATGCTACCAATTTAAATAAATGTTAAAGGACTTTTGGGTCAGCTTGTATATTGGGTTTTTCGATAAGCCACGACGTTTTCTTGTGAACGAAATATTCCATACAGTAGTAATTGCGTGACTTCAATTATTATAGATTTTTTAAAGTTAAGACTTTCGACTATCTTCAGTCAAAAACTGAGCGTCTTCGGCAAACAACAGCTTATGGTGAGAGTTGTGTAGAGTTTATGTTGAGGACCGCCTTACTGAACATCAGTTTCAAAGTTGGTTTTACTTTTGTCCTGCAAATTTTAATGTGCAAGATGCACGAAATACTGGTCGTCCTTAAACTACTCAAAATGACAAAATAAAGGCGTTTATAGATATTAACCGGCATATGACAACTTGGGAGATAGGAAGAAAGCGCGACATATCGAATTAAACCGTTTTCAACCGCTTCAGCTCCAGGAAATAAACTGGAGGTTTGGTTTACTCACGAAGCAAAGGAAATCCACCTCGCCATATGCATTAACATATGCGACTCAATGCTGAATCGTAACCAAAACGACCCATTTTGAAAAATAATCATTTGGTGATGGAAATATAATCATCGGCTGATGCAAAATGGATTGTTTACGAAAACGTAGTCCGAAAACGATCATGGACCAAGCAAGATGATGATTACGCTTTCTGTGGGTAGGATTACACGAGTATAGTCTACTTTATGGTACTTTCAAGAAACCAAACTATTGATTCGAATGTCTATTGCCGTTAACTTTCAAAATTTAACAAAGAAATCCAGAAAAAATGCTCTGGACTGACCTATCGCAAAGCCGTCATGTTCCATCATAAGAACGCCAGACTCCACACCTCTTTGAAAATCAGTCAAAAATTAATGGAGTGCAATTGGGAAACGATCCCTCCTTTATCCCTGACCTAGTATCATCAGATTATCATTTATTTCGATCCCTTCAAAACCATGTGAATGGGAAAACTTTTGATTTCGATCAAGCTGCCAAAAATTAGTTGGACCTGACGGACTTCGCTTTTAAGCCTTCTTCTTCTTCGTGGAATTTTTGCACTTATCGTATGATGGCATAGGTCATCCAACAAAATGGTCGATGTATGTTATTAATATAAATATATTTATGTATTTTATTAATATAATGCAACGAATTAAATTTATTTATGTTATATCTTGTTAATGTAAATAACTATACTTCGAAGAACATGAAAAAAGCGATTTTAATTATCGAGCAACCGAATATTTTTGTAATATTTTATAATAAAAATAATAAAAATCATTTATTGACACATAATGCTCTAGTCTGGTATGGGACAGTTTCGTTCGCGTACTAGAAAAGGTTTGAAAGTGCGTCCTAACTTCCTGGGAATATTAAGTGAGTGCAAGTGTTGCAAAAGAAACAGCTCAAGGGTAAAAGTTTGTTTTGAATGTGCAGATTATACTATGAAGAACTTTTGTGGCATACTTCCGTTCAGTTTGCAATTACAATGCACTATATAGTAGCATGTTGAAAAGCAATTAATTCTGAACAACTATGTCTATGAATGGCGATATTAAATCGCTTTTGAACTAAATGCATATACTCTACGTAATAGTCCTTTTTCATATAACGACATTCATGTTGGAAGTCCCTCGGTTGTCTGGGGCTATAACTATATCTTTCCAATAGTAATTTCCATTCGGCTCGATATTGCACTTGTAATGTATGAACGCTGACGAGAGCTATGTGTATACCCTAAGGATTTTAAGTTGAATATTAAGCATTTGGTGGAAAGATATCCGACAATCGTATAAGTCTTCCGCGAAGCTTACATAAGGGAATTTGTTTTGAGTCCTATCGTAGACATTAACTAATCCAATTTATTGGTTGGATTATCCACAACGATCGATAAACGAAGTTCACAGATAAAACGATTTACGAAAACAGTTACAGGTATTATTGCGTTGGATGTGCATAATTTGGTTTTAATTGAGTCAATTAAATTCGGATTTTCCTTCATAAATCAACAAAAAAGTGTGTCAGTGATGTTAATATCAAATTCAAGAATTATAGTCTTATTTGGTAAGCGTAATTTTAAGCTGCATACCCACATATTATTGGCGATAAATATCGGCGAAATATAAATCAATCTTTTAAATGAAGTATTTCTATTACTCTGATCGATATTGTCCTCTTAAAAACTTAATAGGAAGCTTTTATATTTAAATTAAAATGTAACTTCATTTTGAGCGAGAATTGGCAAAAATGACTGCAACAAAATTTAATATCTCTAATAAATTTTCTTTTCCCTTCAGACATATTAATTAGGCCTTTGTTTTAATTAGAGAATCAAATGGAAGCGGAAATTTAGTACTCGCGTTAATAATATTCGAAGGTTAATTAAAAATAATTAATATTCACTTTTATTGCTTGCATAAAACACAGAAGTAAATAAACGTAATAAATACCTCAAATCAAGCATAAAACGTAAATAAAATCGCCACCTCAACTGTTACGTAGGCTATGGCAGTCATAATATTAGCGACATATATTACTTGAATATATATAAAAACAAATGTTTTTAAATGACAAAATGGCAAATAAATGTCTCTTAAAGTTTTAACGTCTTTTGAACATCTTCATGAGCATTCAGAATCCTCTTTCAAAATCTCCTTTATAAACATGACTACTAAATTTTTTAAGGGAAAAAACGATGAAAACACCTAGGACCAGGTGAGATAATTGGAAACAAAATTCCAGTGTGTTGCATTGATATTGTCCTCGAAACCTTGGTGGATTTTCGAAATGAAATTTCAAGAATTGTATTAGAAAATACAAGAGAAACTCCACCTAAATTGTAGGGGTTGAAAATATGTACTCTATTTCTAATTTTAAAGTAGAAAATGCCTATTTACATTCACTCAAAGTTGTTTCCAATTATGCTAGAGACAAGGATCTACTGTAAGCGTCAAAAGAAAGTGTACACCTATGTGTAGCATATTCAAAACCTCATAAAATGAGTTCTAGACGTCGGACTTTAAAAATGTTTTGTGTTTTGAAAAGGTTTTTATAATTTCTAATAAGAAAATAAAAAAATTGATGATAAAACATTGCGCTAAAAATTCAACAACAAAATAACAAAAAATAGTTCATTTTTTACGCGTCAAAAATAAGTGTACAGTAAACAAATAAAGCAAACATCTGCAAATTAGTACTTAGTCTGCTTCCCTTTCGCCTTTAAAACACCTTCTAGTCTTTCCATTCTTCGATTAAAATGGACTTCAACGACTCTTCGCTTGTTATATTCCGTTTTCGGATTTGTGTATCGAGATAATCCCACAAATGCTCGATGGGATCAAGGTCTGGAGATTGCGGAGGATGATCCAGCTGCTTAGGTGTTCGATACAATAACCATTCCTGCACTAGCGTTGACTTGTGCTTTGGGTCGTTGTCCTGCTGGAAGACCCATGATGTATTTATACCTACTTTTGCGACACTAGGTAGTAAATTTACTTTCAAAATGTCCAGATTCCCAACGCCTGATTCCGCCATACACCCCCAGACCATAACCGAACCACCACCATGCTTTATGGTTGAACTTATGTTCTTCTGATGAAATTCGGCGTTCTTACTTCTCCTTATTCTGGGTGATTTCTTGGAACCAAATATTTCAAATTTACTTTCATCACTGAAAAGTACGTTTTCCCAGAATGAAATATGCTCTTTTTGATACTTTTTGGCATAAAGCACCCGGAGTTTCTGATTCTTTTCAGAAATGTATGGTATTTTACGGGGTAATCTGCCATGTTACCCATTCCTTTTAAGTATTCGGTGGACAATACATGAGCTGACACTGACCCGAGAATCTACTGTTATGTTTTCCGCGATTTTAACTGCACTCACTGCTGGATTTTGTCGCACTTTTCTCACAATAAATCGTTCATCACATACGGACAATTTTTTTGGCCTACCGGAATGAGGCCGATCACTTACGTCTTTGAACTTCTCGAATTTGTCCAAAAGTTTTTTTCACGGTGTTATGGCTTCTACACACCAAAGACTGTGATATTTCCCGTAACGATTTTCTTTCCGTTCTTAATTTTATAATAAGTTTTCGCGTTTCAATTGCACTTTGCTTACCCATTTTATATAATGTAGAAACTGGATCGTTCTATGGTGCAAATAAAATTACGAATGATTTCGTAATTTTGAATTATCGCAGCATGTCAACCAAGTTTGCATTTTTCAAGAACTATAAACTGAATCGAACGGAAATTTTCCCGTTAAACACATCAAATATAGCGTGTGCTGCATGCTGTACACTTATTTTTGACGCGTAAAAAATGAAGTATTTTTTGTTATTTTGTTGTTGAAATTTTAGTGCAATGTTTTATCATCAAATTTTTTATTTTGCTATTAGAAATTAGAAAAAGCTTTTCAAAACACAAAACATTTTTAAAATTCGACGTCTCGAACTCACTTTATGAGGTTTTGAATATGCTACACATAGGTGTACACTTTCTTTTGACGCTCACAGTAAGTGGAAACAATGATTTCATACCGATGTTGATGGGGAGAGCATCAGGTAACAGGAACATTCATTTTGGAGGCACTAAAAGGACAGACTTTGGACATACTTTGATGATGTTAGCTGCATGTTGCCAATTACCCCAGCTCATATTTCACAGAAATCGAACTCTCATCTTTGACTTTTAAATTAATTTTCTAATGGAATAAGCAGAAAAATAGAATTCAATATACTGTATGCAAAGTAAAGTGATGATTTGGACCAAAATCACAATATCAATCAAATTAACAAAAGAACATAGCTCAATTTCTTTTACGTTCAAGCTTCTTTGAAAGTTGAAGACTGTTTTGCGTCCATCTTTTTCAACATATGGGCTTGGTAGAGTGGCTTTGACCTGCTCCACGTTAACTGAAAATCGGGCGTGCTTATATTCAGGTTTTTCACGGCGGTGACTGCAATTTCATTCGACTGGGATAATTCATCAACCCGGCCCACATAATGGAACCGAGTCTTTTGTCGGGCACCTCCAATTAACCCCTTGTTTACGGAATTATTAAATTTTTCACAAACAGTGTTTTTTTTATGCCTCCTGCTAATCCATGCATGGTGGACGCATATTCGCAGGAAAAAAAATAATTTTGCTGTATCGGGATTTATGATATTTTCAAAATGTGGTTTCAATTGAAACCACTAGAAAACGAAGATTTTCAAATAAAAATTAATTTTTTATTTGAAAAGGTTTATTATTAATTTTATTTTCTATGATATGCCTTAAAAAAATTTCGTTGGTCGTTAAGACACAATGGAATATCACACGTTGAACATGACCCTCTCGTTCAATGCGGTTCATCTCGTGAGCTACAAAAGCCACAACGACGTGAAGTTCCGTGTCCTGGCATGTCACTACATTCATCATATCTCTTTTCTTGTGGCACTGATGTCCTAAATTGTTTTGGTGGTATATTGCCGCTTGTTGTCGGTCTTCCCCTTTTAGACGGCAGTATGCTTGTCCCTATGAGACTTGAACTTACTGATACTCGAAACATTTTTAACGAAAAAGTCGATGTAGGCAGTCTTGCTTTGAATATTATGTAAGAATTTAGTACTGTCAAGTCAAGGAAATGCCACAACAATCAATACCACCATTTTTTAACTTCACGACGACTTCCATCGCTTTCTCTCCTCGACGCAGTATCATTTACGGAAGGATCATGGTAGTTGCTTAGCAAATAAACCGCTTTCCTGTCTTTCCACTTACAAAAAGCTAGACCATCTTTACTAACACGACAGTTAGACTCACCCCTCTGTAAATCTTTGTCATGTTTTCAATTCTTCGGCAAATATCTTCTACCTTTCCTTAAAGTTCCACATGCATATATACCACGAAATTTCAAGTTTTTCATCAAACTCATTGAATTAAAATAGTTATTGAAGAAGACATTGTGATGTTTACCACCTTATCAAGTCATGCACCACACGTGAACCCAAATTTTTTTCCGCAACTGCTCAGACCTTGCCAGTGTATATTTGGAATTGGCAGACATATCCTGACTGATCTGCCCGAATTCATTTTTGGTATCCTCGTTTTATGGGCTTGATCGGCATATACTGACGGATACTGCTACGGCCTTTGAATTTCACCATGGACTCGTCCAAAGATTGATACTCGGAAGGTTTTCACGATGTTTGGAAGGTTTTGGATAATGCATCAACCCGTGGTCATATTTTGCACAATTTGTCGTACTGGTTCAGATGAATATTGCGGAGAAGCCAAGAAAATCGATCTCGAAAATCGGGCATCAGAGCGCTTATGTAATGGATTCTTATTTTAGACGTTGACGACCAAAAATCCAAATAACTTGACAGTTATTTGCTAATAACTTCTTCACACCCATTAGCAAATTGATCACCAAAAAAATTTTCATTTCACGTGGATCAGTTACCTGGACCAAATTGCTCCCACCGCATTTTTGAGCAGCATACAAATTTGTTTCGTATACCATTTTCTTAATCAATACTTCCGGGAAATGAAGTGGTGGTGTTTCGAGTTCTTCTTCTTCAAGTTCATCTAGTGGTGTTTCAAGTTCTTCCGAGACGCTGGGACCAATATCCTCCTTAAATTTTTCTTTTGCATGTGCGCGAAAATTGGCGTTTTTTGTCCAAACCATTTCAGGTTAAAAGGCTGACAAGGGAACCTCATCCTCACTATCACAGATAGATTCTTCGGTTTCCACATCCTTTGCGATGATTACGTTCACTGGTAAGGTTTCTATCAACTTTTCTTCGTATTCATCATCAATAGGTCCGGAAACTTCCAACTCTACATCAGATAGAATGCTCTCAAACAATGCCGAGAATTCCTCATACGGCCTTTCCTCTAAATCGCGAGCAGAAAAATTATTTTTATATCCAATAGAAAAAAAATTATCTACACAATACGAAAAAAGTTACGTGTTTCCTAGTGGTTACATATGAAACCACAAGGAAAGTAAGCCGTGTGTACTTAAATTTATTAGAGTTTTCGAAAACAGTTTTCACTTACCACACATTTTACTGAAACACTGTAAAAACAAAGATTTAAAACTAAAAAATTTAAAAATCGACTTGTCCCTTCAAAGAATGCATTACAAATGCCTTTCTAACGAATTTTCCTTTTTCAAAAATTTTGCTCATAAGGCAAAAATATCCCTTCCCAGAAATTCATAAGTGGTCTGACGAAATTGTGGCTACCAAAGAAAAAAAAACATTGTTTTCTAAGTGGTTTCATAAGAAACCACGTTAATTCATCTCTCTCAACTGCTTGCTTTCAAGATCTTCAAGATAAGTATTAAGGTCTTCATCATCGACTGGAGCCAGGTTTCTTGAATTTAGTTGTTCTTCATCGCTGTTGCTATGGTCTGCCCTTTTCTTTTCTTTGTTTCTCGATTTTTTTATTTTCTTTTCCACACCATTTTTCTCTACAGTCCCGTTTCTCTTTGTTTTCTTTGGAACAAGCCTGTAGAGCTGAAACCATTCACAAAGTTCGTACACTTTATCGATGACCAAACCGTACCCAATAACTCAGCAAACTCCTGTTTTGCAAGACGTGAGGGGGCGCCACCCAAGTTGGGGTTTCCATGGTTGACTAAAACTCTCTCCCAAGTCATCTTTACCGGCCCAAAGAGGCATTTATCTAGGGGTTGAAGGCAATAGTTAGGATGACTAGGAAATTTTCTAAGTTGGATATAATTAACGCAACTTAATCTATACTTCTTATCCTTATGTTTCTTACATGTCCATCATAGAATAATACGGCTTTTTTCCGACTAGGCCATTTCTGATTCGAATTTCATTGACGTTAGGTATAGAAATTTTGTTTAACCAGTGAAAAAATGCAGTTTCTTGCATCCAGTCGTGGCTGGTTGCAGCATACATGGTCACAGGGTATGCTTTTTCCGAAATCCAACGTGGCTGAACTGAGGTAGGGTTGCACCACTGGCAAGCACGCATTCTAGCGCCGTAGTTGCTTCACGATCTGCGCCATTAGAGACACGATGAAGTTTTTTTCCTTTTCTTCAATGGTTCTAATGTGTGAAGTATAACTAACTAAACATGTCTCATCCTCATTGAAAATTAGGCTTCCTTGGCTTTCTTCATCTATTCCATTGGTAAGAAAGACCTTCTTGACGTTATCAAAAAAACCCACCACTATAAATCCCGCGCATGTTTTCTTGCCTTTTGCAACTCTTCAGGGTTTTTCAAAGAGATTGAAAGATTGTTGCACATAAAGGCAAGATACCAATGTTCACTGCGGCAACCATCTCGAAAGCTCGTTTGAAGGTTGTTACTCTTGATAAATTCTTGAACTAAATTTTATAGTTCTTTCTTGGCACACCCCACCTGTGAACGGTCAATCAGACATTTAACACAACATTCCTCGACTTCCATTGATAAGTTCGTTGAGCGATTCCATAAATATCAGTCTTTCGACATTCAATTCGCTTATATATAATGGCGATACAAAAAAAAAATATAGGCGGCTTCCGTTTCACTGTATGTCTTGTTCCCGTTCATCACAGCAAACAGCTGCTTCTAATCTAATCTGCTATCTGTTGTGCAAGGTGTTAGTGGATATTCCTTTAATATATTGGGCATCCTGTAAAGGCTATGTAAATCAACTGTCTTTCAAACGTGATCTAAGAATATTTACTGAAATAAATCCCACTAAGACATGCCAAATTCGAGTATAGTATCTACCAAACCCGTAATACACAACTAAGTGTGTAGTTTGTCGTCGCGTAAAGGGCAGTTGTTTCGTTGTTTGCCGATTCCAGGATAAAATATGTATGGGTTAGTTGGAAACCAAACTTACACATTAATTAAATCAGAAAGAATAAAAACAAATTATTCTTTCAATAAGATTCCACATAAAAAATTGAAATATCCTAATCGCTTACTTTGCGGTTTTTAATGTGCTGCAGAGGAAAACATGAGCTCACTAAATTTCGGCAAACAACCTCTTTTCAAAATGTCAACTTCACACAATGAAGACACTTCACATCCGCTTGTGGATCCCTTCAAGATGAAATCTGGTCTGTGTCATTGACAACATCAACCAGCCTGAATTCAGATTTCATTTTACACATTGGTCATGATGGCAAACTTTCTACCACTCATTTACCTACCATGGAAACAAGGGTTCTTTAATAACAAGAGGTTCCGGGAAGCGGAATGTACCACACGGGGTATCGGTTATCAGCGGCCGCACGCATGACTAATCATAGACTATGTAGCTCGTAATCACATGCCGCTTTCCCACATATCAGTCAGAATTGTAACCGGCGGACGTTTACCAGCCGTAGCGTGCAGACGTGTTTTATTCATTCGTGCTTGTCATATTAAATGACAGCTCAGTAGTGCCAAAACGTGACGAAGTGTCAAAATAAACAGTGAAATCCAAAAAGGCGAAAAGACAGAAGAAGAGCCTGATTAACATAAAAGTGAAATAAGTGAGAAGAGACTGGCGGAACACGAAAAAAGCGAGCCCCCAACTAAACAAAGATGGTCGGAAGGAACCAATGACGAAGTAGTAAGACCACCCCGAACGAAAGCCGCCCGATAGGAAATCGAAGTTGCATCATCAATGAAAATGGAGCAAGGACCAACAACTACAGTCGACCGCATCGAAGTGGAGCTTATGAATAAGGAGATAGAAGAATTTAAAACAGCGACGGAGAAACTTCTTCTTAAACGTAAGTTGTCCGCTTCTAGTGTAGAATCCCCAAAACATAGTGAGAATCCTTTTTCGCCTCTCTCAAAGAGCCCACCAAAAGACACATTAATAACAAACATTCCCTAAAAAAATCGTCATGGTGTTCCCAATATTTGTAGAGGGTATTTCAGCCATGACGTTCAAAACGATCATGGAAAAAAACCCTACAACTAAATACAGAGTCACGCGTATAAACGTAAAAAACTGAAAATTATAGTGGAAAACGTTGCCACCCATGAAAAATTGCTTGAGACGATACGGAACTCAAACGCAGAAGGTTACTCCTTCACCCCAAAAGAACATAGAAGATACTCTCCTATCCTCAGAGAAGTAGACTCCGCCTTCGGTGAAAAGGAGGTAAAAGAGGATATTGAGGACCAATGCCCCGGCATAAAAGCATGCACCGTTTCGCCACTGACCACCGGTTGGTCCAAAGCAAACGGACTGAGCTTATACCTCTAAAGAGTGACGGCAGAACAAGAAGATGATCTCCATTGTCTTCTGAAAGTACGGTATATAATCAATTAAAAGGCAATCTGGCAAAGACTTAAAAGGATTGAAATGCTCCAATGTTTTAGGTGCCAGAGTATCGACAAACTGCGCCTTTCACTCAAGATGTGTCGCTTGTGGAGAAGGACATAGTAATGCGGCGTGTCCAAGACGGCAAACAGACAAGCAAAATGAGCCATCCTTCTGCGTCCTTTGCGAAGAGAAAGGCCATCCTGCAAACTACTCCGGATGCCCCGAAAGGAAAAGGCTTAGGGAAAAAATAGCGTCTGTAAAAACAAAACAACTAGATTTCCCCACCCCAGCATTCCCTTAGTATAAGCATAATGCATAAGCTTTCCCTTAGCATGATCTCTGTATGAGAAGAATATATTTTGATCCTTGTGCTATAAGTGCGGTAACGCAGGACATAAAAGGACAGAATGCACGGGAGAGGCGTATTGTATCCTCTGCGAGAACGCTGACCTCAGACCTGATGCCCTGAGACATATTCCAGGAACAGGGAAGTGCCACGTATTCAAAGAAGCCCTAACCAAAGCCAAAGCAGCTCTACAATGACCCGTGTCCTGCAGATAAACTTACATCGGAGCTCAAACCCACCAGACATGCTAGACCAGTTCGCGAGGGATATGAAAGTCAATCTATTGCTGCTTAGCGAATAACACCGAGATAAAAATTCATCAGCATGGTACCCTGATGAATCTGGTACTTGTGCCATATGGGTTCGAAACGGCACTCAACTGAGAGTTCAGGGCTGTGGGCGAAAATATGTTTCGTGTGGGTCCGGTGCCCAGGAATAACATTCTTTAGTGTGTATTTGACACCGAATGAACCAATAACATCTTTCCAGGCAAAACTCAACTCTTTGGAGGATGCCGTCTTGAGCACAGAGGGTCATGTTCTTATCGGGGGAGACTTTCACGCCAAGGCTATTGAATGGGGAATGCCTCAGTTAGATCCTAGGGGGAATCCAATCCTGGAGATGGCAGCCAGAGTAGGGCTAGCCGTGGTGAACACTGGTAACACTCCCACTTTCCGCCGCTTGGGCTGTGCGGGTACCATTCCGGACGTGACATTCGCCGCGGAGTCCCTCTCCTCTATGACAAACAATTGGAGAGTTCTACAGGACTACTCGGCCAGTGATCACCAGTACATGGCGTTCGAGATTGGCGACAATGTTTCTACACTCCCAGACAGTCAGCGCTCCGCCTTTGTGTAGAATTCTGAGAGGGTGGACGTAGAAAAGTTTGTCAATACGCTCATGAGATGCTCACAACCGTTTGGCCAATCGCCGGGGACCAGAGGACTGACTGCTGAAGACAATGACTACCATCAAGTCTGCTTGCAAGTCATTTGTGCCCCGCCGGAGACCTAGACACGGAAAGCCTCCGTTGTATTGGTGGTCCACTGAAATAGCTGAACAACGGAGGGAGTGTCACAAACTCCGGCGAGAAGCTCAACGAGCGCGTAGCCAGGACGCACCAAAATGGCATGCACCAGAATGGCAGTATATCGGTCGACCAGGAAATACCTTTGCGGAAACTCATTCCAAGTACCAGATTATCTGATACGGATAGTTCGAAATTACCTGAAGGATCGAAGCCTGATCTACGATATGGCGCAAGGTCGACGGAGGATGCTAGTCACATCACGTGTGGCTCAAGGATCCATTCTCGGTCCGGACTTGTGGACCGTCTCCTACGACGGACTGCTCAGACTTGAACTGCCGGAGAAGTCGTGACTGATCGGCTATGCAGATGATGTTGCGGTACTAGTGGCTGGGCGCACAGTCAATCAAGAGCAATTAAGGCTAAATGCACGAATGCGCCGGGTATTAAGCTGGATGACCACTCACGGGTTTGACCTAGCGTTAGAGAAAACCGAAGTGGTCATCCTGACCAAGAAGAGGATCCTCAGAGTAAGAATGGTCCGAGTCGGGGACACATTAGTAAAGTCGAAACTATCAGTTAAGTATCTGGGCTTGCTGATAGACTCTAAACTGAGTTTCTCGGAGCAAATCAAGGCAACGGCAAACAAGGCCGCAGTAGCGGTCTCGGCAATTAGTCTACTAGTGGCCAATCATGGTGGATCAAGTCCAACAAAAAGACATCTGCTAATGAGTGTAGTGTAATCGTTGCTTCTATATAGATAGAAGCATACATTTGGAGTGAAGCTCTCAATAAGTAACTGCACCGAAAACGGCTGGCACAGGTGCAGAGACGAGGAGCACCGCGGATTGCATCAGCATACCGTAAAGCCTCTGAGTCGTGGTTTTGGTAATTGCAGGGGTGATACCCATCGCTCTCTTTGCTAGAGAGCGCAATACAGTCTACCTCCGAAGGCACGAGGGTAATAAAGAAAAAGTTGCTCGCGGTGAAAGACGATGCACTCACGACGAATGGTAACAATCATGGGAACGTGAACTAAAAGGAAGATGGACCCCGAGACTCATCAAGGATTGGAGATCGTGGCTCAGTCGAACGCATGGTGAGACTGACTTCTACCTGACCCAGCTACTGAACGGACATGGTTGTTTTCAGTCTTACCTGCACAAGATAGGCAAGTGACGGTCTCCAGATTGCATAATCTGCAATGGTGTGAAGGATGATGCCTGTCATACTTTCTTTTCATGCAGAAGATGGGACAAACAGCGCGGTGATCTTGCCGAAAAAGTGAGAGAGCTCCACCCAGGTAGCCTAATCGAAGAGATGCTGAAATCAGTTGACAAATGGAATCAAGTGGCACGTAACGCTCGAGCAACTCTAGCCACGAAAAAAGGCATACTTGATCGGCTTGAGGTCAAGGGTGGAGGGTTTTCTTCTCTAGCAATCCTCCTCCTCTTTCCCTCCCCGCTGGAGAAGGGGTGGTGTGTAGTCGGCAGTCCAGTAGGTCCGTTGTGCCACTTGGAGTCCGAAACTCAGGGCGTAAATAGACTAAAAAAGCGTAAAAAAATAAAAAAATATATGGGAGGCATCAATGACTCAGATATGATGGTCGTTTCATGTTTGAAAGAGACGAGGACGATAAAATTTGGAAAATGTGGTATTTTCTATTTTCTCTCGCATGGTCTTGAATGCGTACATATTATACCAACACAATACAAAAGGAAAGATTATCATGCGACTTGATTTTATAACCAGTATTATTCAGTCGATCACAATAGATTGACGGCCGAAAAAAATGAATCCAGAAAGTTCATTAAATCACACATCGAGAAATTCAACAGTCCCTGGTATCCATAAACTTCCTGGAAGGAGGGAAAAAGTTTGCGTCGTTTGTAGTAGGATGGATGGTGGGATGGATCTGTGCGAAGATCGCGCATATTTGCAACCATTGCAATAAAGGTCTGCATGGTGTATGCATTAGAAAGCATCAATGCTAATAAATGATTTGTGTAAGTAAAAATAAGGAAATATTACATATTTTTAGTGGCCAGAAAACTAACTATAAGCATCTATCACACCACGTTTATTTTTTTTAGTGAACTATTACCAGCTGCATGATCTACTTGTGTAGTTGTCAGACGCTTGCCGTGCATTATAGCGTTATCCTTTCGTTTTGCTATCCGACACCAACTATTTCATTGCAAATGATTGCAAAATGCGATGCCTGTACATCATACTACCTAATATTTTGTGTCCAAACAATGAATTTTTTATGTGCAATTACATTTTGAAAAGAGAAACCACTTTGTACGATTTTGATTATGTCTTATATTTATGTTATCCTTATGATTTTCAATAAATATCAGAACACAATTTTATCGTATAATTCGCCATTTATTTCGCAATATGCTGCTTCTTTAATTTTGTCAATATCACTCTTACTTTCGTTTTCAGGAGTATTTTTGCAAACCTCTGCGAATTCACCGATTCGGCCTGGTATTCTTCGCTTAGGTACGTTCCTTTCGCCCGTAGGCAAAGGGCGAGAAGTGAGGCGAAGAGGTAACCAAATTTAAAAAATAATGAAGTACGAAAAGAAGAAGTACCCTCAGTACCCGGCATACGAGGGGAGAAATCTCCGGGGACCGGACAACTAGCGTGACGGCACCAAGCATCAGTTACCCAGAGCTATTGGGCCAGAAATGTACGCTAAGGGAGCAGGGCGTGCATTTGACGAGTGACTGCGACAAAACAAGCACAATGACAGCTACCGCACCCACTGGGAAGTTGGGAGCATCAGCCAGAACGCTAAGAAGAGAGGCACAAAGGAAACTGAAGCGTCAAAACAAAATCGGGGAGAAGAGCTTCCTAACGAACCCTGGCACCAGCCAAAAAGCGGCAGTCAACCAAGGGAAACCTAGGAAATTGGCTGCTGCTGCCAAGGAAGCTGTACCACCAACCGCAAAGGAAAAGGGTAAAACCGGACCTAAGCGGATGAGATCGGACGACAGCAACCACGGCACTGGTAAAAAGGAACGGAGGGTTAGCCCCGAACCCCAAACTCTGGCGAGGAAGTCCTATCGGGACGCCTCAACCGATGCAGTAGCGGTAGCGGTGATAGACTATCTCAATGAGACTGATAAGATCCAAGACTCGCTGCAAACCGCCCTGAAGAAGGACCTCTTCGGGCACTTACGCAGCAAACCAGACAAAATTCCAACATTCAGAGGAATGAAACCGACAGCAGGCGATCTTACTGTAACCTGTCGCGGCGAGCAGTCTCTAAATTTGATAAAGACTGCAGTTGCCAAGGTAAAAACCACCATGAATGATGAGTTTAGAGTCGTTCCCATAAAGGAGGTACCGCGGTTATGCACCGTCAAGGTATTTATATCCGAAACGTAGCAGACACCGCAGGAAAGCCTTCGAGAGAGAGCCTTACCATCTTGATGGAAAGATACTTGGAATCAAGGCAAAACAATTTAAAATCTTTGCCACTAGCGGGGTAAATAAAATTCGTAGCTGCATTATGTGTCGGAAGGAAATTAATTTAATTCTTCTACCGCAGTTCAGCAACATGGACCTTACATCAGCAGTGTTCGACGGAAGGGACGGGCAGGTAACGCTGGCCTCGACATGCCGACCACCGAATTCCGCACCCTATCGGAGCATATACGGGGCAAGCAGGCCATCATCGGATGCGATGCGAATGCGCAACACGAGCTCTGGAGAAGCACCAAGGGCAACTACTGACATCAACTTAGCAAATAAGGGTAACACACCGACTTTTATAATGAAAAATAGAGCGGAAGTGATTAACGTCACTCTAATCACAACAGGGGCATTGGAGGATCTGCACGGCTGGAGAGTATGTAACTCACCTAGCCTGTCGTACCACCAATGGATCACCTTTCAAGTGAGAAGAGGCGAGGAGACCCCATTGGTCTACTGCAGTCCTAGAAAAGCGGATTGGGACGGCTACACCAACGCTACTAAGAGATATATAGGTTCACACCAAGCGAATCCATTGAGAAGTCGAAAGGACATCGACAATGAAGTGAGATACATCACAAGTATACTGGTCGATAGTTTCAGTGAAATGTGTCCAACCACTACCACCAAACAAAAAAAGGTAAGCTGGTGGAACAAAGAACTGGAAGAGATCAGGAAAAATACTCAAGGACTATTCACAATAGCTAGCTTCACAAACCGAGATATGGGTTGGGAGGACTGTAAGCGAAATTTGAAAATTTTTAAAACAGCTGTAAAAAGAGAGAAAAGGAAATCCTGGAATTTTTTTTGCAGCAATAATAAGGGAGAAGTGAGACATCTAGGCTAAGCGGGGCTCTGAAAAGAGAACCACATGTGGACACGATGCTCCAAAAGGAGGACGGATCGTGGACAATAAATAGCATAGAACGTCTCAAGTTCCTACTAAACCAACACTTTCCAGGCTCAACGGATGAGTAGACAGAACAAGTAAACAACGTGACTCCTTACCGGGGGCCACGGTAAGGAGTCAAAAGAAATAGTAAGCGAAGAAAAGGTCCTTTGGGCCATTTATACCATCGAAACTTACAAATCACCAGGAGCCGACAAAGTGTATCTGATCATGCTTATGAAAGCGGATATCACAATAATACGGATTTCGGTGAAAATATATAGAGCCTCCATATCAAAAGTCTATATTCCTTTAGACTGGAGAGAAGCTAAAGTAGTTTTTATACCCAAGCCGGCAAAAGCCAGCCACTACAAAGCAACGGATTACCGACCTATCAGCTTAACGTCTTTCATGCTGAAAACCCTGGAACGTCTGGTGGATGGGTACATAAAAAGCACCGTGAACATAACGGAGCTTTGCCCCAACCAACACGCATACCTCCCAGGGCGCTCAACAGAGACGACACTACACGAAGTCGTAAGCAGAATAGAGAGGAACCTTGCCATCAAAGATTACACCTTGGCGGCCTTCATTGAAATCGAGGGAGCCTTCAACAATGTAAAAACTGAGAGCATAGTAGCAACCATCCAAAGATATGCAATAGACCCATATCTTACTAAATGGATGACGGAACTATTAACTAAAAGGAAGATTACAGCCGAAGAAAACGGCGTAACCTTGAATAAATGGGCTAACACGGGTACAGCACAAGGCGGCATAGTATCACCACTTGCCTGGGTACTCACAGTTAACCAAATAGTGGAAGACCTCAACGGGAAGGGTTTCAAAACGATAGCGTACGCTGACGATATCGTTATACTGATAAGTGGAAAGTTCCCGAAAACCATGTCGGAATTGATGCAGACCGCACTCTCACATCTTTTTGAGTGGGCGAAGCTAAACGGACTGCACATCAATGCCGACAAAACGGAGCTTATGCTTTACACAAAGCGCCGTGAACCGGAGACATTTACACCCCCGACCATTGACGTAAAACATATCAGTTTAGTAAACAAGGTGAAATACTTAGGAGTAACCTTGCATAGTAAGCTAACTTGGACTCCACACATAGGAGCCGTCAGACGGAGAGCTACAGCGGCGCTCTTCACAATGAAAAGACTAGTGGAGAAAACCTGGGGAATAAAACCCAAAATGGCCCACTGAAAGTGAGGCCTATAACCACCTACGGGGCATTGATTTGGTGGCAGGCACTACAAAAGAAAACCATTGCAAAAGAACTAGAGAAGATCCAGCGAATGGCCTGCCTTGGCATCACAGGTGTCATTAGGACTACGCCAACTGCTGCAATGGAGATAATGCTTAATCTCATGCCACTCGACAAATTCATCTTCAGGGAGGCATCACTTGCAAGCATCAGATTAAAATCCACATGTGGGGTATCTAACCACACTCAAACGGGGCACGTATGCATTTTGGAAAAAATTGAGAGAATGGCCCCTTCCAGTAAGAGGGAGCTGGATAGAATTCAACCAATATTGGACACAATGATTCCATACAAGATCAGCGCTCTGACCAGAGAAGGGTGGAAAACGGTGCAGGATTTCACATCTGGAAGTGAAATTATGATCTACACCGATGGTTCCAAAACGGAAGAGGGAAGCGGTGCCGGAATCTTTTTCGCAGATCACCCCCAACTGAAGTTATAAACTGGAGAGCCACACCACAGCTTTCCAGTCGGAAGTGTTTGCAATAAAAGCGGCTATAGAGGCGGCAACAAACAACCATAATGGAAGTATACAAATACTCTCGGACAGTAAGTCGGCACAGCAGGCGCTTACCTCTAACCGCGTAGTTTCACAACTGGAGCAGGATTGTAGGCAAGCCCTCAAAGCCGCAACTATCCGAGTACATGTAAAACTGACATGGGTCCCTGGACACAGCAGTGAAGAGGGAAACGAAAGAGCGGATGAGCTAGCGAGAGCTGGATTAGCCGACCAAATTGCCACTAGAATAGACACAACTAAAGTGCCATTAGCAACGGTAAAAAGGGAACTAGACGAAATCCTCTGGAAAGAGACAGATACGGCTTGGAATGACAGGAGCTCTTTGGCCTCACCCTAATCAAATGAGGACAAAACAACTCCTAGGAAAAACCGAAATGGCGTTAGAACATCGGTGGTAGTATTAACTAGCCATAATCTTCTAGGTCAACACGCCAAACGAATAGGAATCCAAACGGATGACACCTGCCGAGCTTGCGGCGAGGAGGAAGAAAGTACAGAACACTTCCTCCTAGACTGACATAGTCTGGCCAACAAACGCCTTACTTGGCTGAGGTGTACTGGCGCAACAGAATTGGAACACTTGGCGACCACAGGACTGGGGGAACTCCTTGGCTTCTGTAGGACGACAGGATGGACCATCTGTAAACAATAGTACTACAAATGGGGAGCTAAGGGCCGATTTCTGGCCTATGCTAATTTCCAGCAAGTGGACCCCAGTACAATAATACCCTTCATTCTGTCATGCCCCACTACGTAGGGACATTTTTAAGTTATCCAAAAGTACAAAACCGATTCCCGCGATAATCCCTCAATTTTTACCACTATTTCGTGCTCGCAATGAGCCAATTCATCATTTCGAGCATTACTTGATAAGTAATAGGCACGTGCCTAATCAAGGTGTCGTCCTTAATGTCAAATCATTACCGCATGTGTTTTGTAAATCAGGATAAAACATCATGTTTGCGTGTTGTAGGGAAAATCAAGGTAAATATGATATAAAAGTTTTTGAAGGTACCAATTATGTCCTTTTACTTTATTAATGCTATCAATGAATTTCAAGTTTGTCTATATATGGACTCTTATTAAGGAGGATTTCCAAGAATTTTTTGTTATATTTTTTTCAAAAATATTCCCATGATTATCATGAATAATTCATATTATGTGTCGTATCTTTCAGGACTTTTTAAACAAAACTTTTATCATAAAAATTTAACAACAAATCGATACTAGATACTTTCCCCAAAAAAATAAGGTTACGTGTTATTTATGACCTCGATTTGAATCTTGACTATTGCTTCGAGGAAGTTTTCAGTATATGCATAGGAACTGTTTGAATAAGAATATCGCAGGAATGTTTAGGCTACAGTTGCCGATATGCTTTCTAACGATGTACGATGTTAAAGGAAGCCGCATCGATTGCCACATGGACTGAGTAAAACGGCGGAATCCATTAGCTATAACATAAAGTTTCCTATTTCGCCGTTATCTATTTAATCGCAGAACATTCATAAAAATTAAATCAAGGCTAAACATCTAACAATACCCTGACTACGTTTGATTGACTGGCTAGCCCTAATAATATATCCTTCGAAAATCAGTACAAAGTTCATGCATTTATTGAGTGTGCAAATGGTTAACCATTAGTGTATGTAATTAGGACAATAACCATTGGGTTGGGTGGGCGAATGACTTCAACACCTTTGATAGTCAATATGTGAGTCTGGAAATGGTGGAAATGTTAGTGTAGATGTTTGTCCAATGAATAGAAGGGAACGTTTTCTTTTGTCTGGTGAGTGGTAAATAATTACTTTGTTGGAATAGCGAATAAAGTCATTAAGGCTAGAGCTTTGCGTGCGAATAGGAATTTTACAAGAGCTGTTTCCACCATAGTAAACGACTTTCCAGAAAACCTGAAAATTATTCGAAGTTTTTCGGGAAATTTCGAAAGCCACTAAGGATAAGTGGAAATGTTTCTTATTTATGGATGAGATCATTTTTTCCGCTATACCGAATGGTGTGTAGATTTTCAGTTCGCGAATGTCGAATTCCTGTTATCTCCAAATTAATTAAGAGCCGTTAAATAAGTCCTTAGAAAACGATATGCGTAAATTGCACTCATTAACAATTTACAATTTTCTTTACGGTATTCTGTGCTGGATTCAACTTAGCAGTCAACTATGTAGGAAGCATTGGTTCAAGATTTCTCAGTAAAATCCAAAATATTGCAATATTTCCCAGTCGTATGTGATTAGACATTTTTTTGCGTTTACCTCGTATAAGCCTAATGTCTATGTAGGGTAGGAGTTGGAAGATAAAAGTAGAACACAGAGAAATTAAATGTAAAGATTTAGAGGATTCTATTAGAAAATATGAACAATGCAAATTTAGGTGCATACTTTGTACACGATAAAGAAACACGTTAAATAATATGTTAAATTTTTATAGAAAAATATAAAAAAAATAAATCAATAGCAGTGAAAAAATACGAGGGGTGGCTGAAAAGCAATGTACACTTGCTCTTAACGAGCAGAAAAATATCTTACGGATGTGCGCGCATGCTCATTCGATAGCCACAACCTTCTCTTCCATACGTTCCAAGGTTCGTGTCTATCAGTTTAACGGTCTCGCGTTAACAATGGCAAGCCAAACACGAGCTATATGCACGCGCTTGAAACAACGTACAGTGATTGAACTTTTGACGGCGGAAAACGTTACGCCTACGAAAATTTATCGACGTTTACATGCTTTTTATGGAGCTGAGACGGTTCACAGAAGTACTATGAATTGATTGACCATAAAAAGCCGGAATTCTTCAGCCTTCAGCCAACGGGGTCTATGCATCACTGGGACGCTCGAGGAGCTGTGATGATGGAATATCTCGAAAAGGGGCATACTGTAAATTTGGAACGCTATATTCAGACGTTACAGACATTACGAAAGCGTGCTAAACAAGTACGATACACCAGTGACTGAGTTTTACTGCACCATGACAATGCCAGACCGCACACGTCACACGCCACTGAAGAAGCATTAGATGGCCTGAAATTTCATGTTGCTATTCATCCTCCATACTCCCCGGATTTGGCTCCGTGTGATTTTTACCTATGTCCTCTATTAAAAAGGGACCCTATGGGAAATAGATACTCCAATAAAGAAGAAGTGAAAGCCGCTGTTAGCAGTTGGATACGAAAACAACCGGAAGAATTCCTTAGGAACGGATTTGCAAAATGAGTTCAGTGATGTTAGCAGTTGCATACGAAAACAACCGGAAGAATTCTTTAGGAACGGATTTGAAAAATGAGTTCAGTGGTGGGAGCGCTATGTTGAGCGAGATGGTGAATATGTGGCAAAATCATTATGTCATTTTAAAACTAAAGAATTCTTCATGAAATCACTTTTTTTAATTCTATGAATATCTCATTTCATTTTCGAGTTATAAGCAACTTTGCATTGCTTTTCAACCAACCCTCGTAAAAACTTATTCTGCGAGGTACCGCATAACACAACACTAGATGGTCTGAAATCAAACCATCAACATTTTATGATTAGTGAATGAGTTTTCTAGGCAGCAACGGCAAGTTTTTTTCTATTTTATTTAAATGTGTTTACTTTTGGTAATAGTCGGAAATGAAAATATTGAGGTTCGGATAAAAATTAGCCAGTTGTTATTATGAAATAAATATTGTATTGTAAATATTGTATTTTGTAATAAACTTTGGAAATTGCCTTCAAAAATAGTGTGCCAAATTTCAATTCGCACGGCGTCACAATTTTGTTCCTAGAGAAAGGTTTTTTGTTTTTAGTTTTTTTTTAAAGCAGAGAATCCAAGTAAGGCCTATCAGTGTTTGGGAAGCGCTGGTTAAACCGAAATCATCAGTGTAATATCTGGGCGCCCCGAAAGACTCGAAAATTAGTTTTTCTCAACAAATCAGGGCAAAAGCTGACAAGGCTGCAGCGCGTGGAAGAGCACTGATTCGATTCACGGTCAACATAGGTGAGTCGACCACATCAAGGAGCCGACTCCTAATGAGTAGTCGGTTTTACTTAACGGGGAGACGCTCTCAGTAAAGAGTTACACAGAAAGCAGTGGCACGGTTGTAGAGATTCTTGCAAGAAGCCCTGCGAATTGCATGCGCATATCGTACAGTCTCCGGGAAGCCAGTGTTGAAAATTGCAAGGGTAATACGCATCGCCCTCCTTGCGAGCGAGCGCAGAAATATTACCTGCGCAGAAGCGAAGACAACAGAGAAGTGGTCACCAGGGAAGAAAGACAACGCTCAGGAATCAGAAACAGTCCTAGGAGCAAGACGAGAAGGGCAGGTGGACTACACGTCGGATTCCTGACCAGAGGCCATGGCTCGATAGAGTTTAAGGTTAGACCGATTTCCACTTAACCCAGCTCTTAAGTGGGGATGGACGTCTTCGGTCTTGCCTGCACAAGATGGAAAAGTAACAGTGTCTAAACTACGTGCTTTATGCGGGAGAGATGACGTCTGTCGAATATTCTTTTCTTGCAAAAGATGTAGCAAGCAGCGTGGTGGTTTCGTTAGGAAAATTGGAGAGAAACGTCCGAGAAACATTTCTCTTAAAGCATTTAGAAAATTCCATGCTGTGTGAACTGAGGCTCCATCCTGTGGAATCAAAAATCCACTGACTCCGCTTCTTCAACAATGACATCCAATCGAAGCAACAGAAAATTTTGTAATATAACGTACGGAGTTCACAGTCACGTTCACGCCTCCCTCTTTCAAGTAGTAGGAGCCTGTACCTCTAAATTGAGGATCGGCACACCAAGTAAGTTTAAAATAATTTAGAAATCGTTTGTGAACAATTTCGGGATTTTCAGGCCAATAACGAAAATGTTGTTTATTCAAAATTCCACAATGGTGAAAATATGCCTCAAAGAATACCGCCTCAGAAGGTATCTATTACATATTTTTTGACGTTATCATGTAAACGGGTTCGCATCCTCTTCTAGACATATCATATACATTCTTTTTTGATAAGGGTTAGCATTGACGACACAACTACACGTTTTAGAGTCGCCATTTCCAACCAAGCTTCAACTATCTAAACTAATCTTTCCTGAACGTTGAAAAATTGTGATGACGAGAAAGACGAGAATCCTTAGACTTTCCAGGTTTCAATTCCGTCACAATTCGATGCAAAAATTATTTCCTTTCGTGGCGCCGAAGCAGCATTTCACAAGTGAATTTGCGATTTTCTGTTTGACGTTCATTCAAATCGTGTGGGATCCATTTACCGTCTGCTGATCGATTCTTGTGAACATTTAATGCTTCTGCTAATAGCGGTTGAGTTTAAGTTTTGTCACCATTCAATAGCTCCTATTCCTGTAATCTGACAAGCCGCTCACTGTGTCTCACATTGAAATTACCACTTTTGAATTGTCGAAACGATGTCTCACATGTCTTAATTGAAAGAACGTGTCCAGCATATGTCTTATCAGCAAGCGATGACTTTTTGTGATTTTTTGATTTTTCTTTTGGTTAAACAAGAAAAGCAATGCCAGCTGCAAATGCTCCTTTTCAAAAGGAAAGGAAAAGGTAGTCTAGAGCTGGAATGAAATGAGTACTTCTTTCTGTCAAAGTAGTTGATTCGGATGAAGTCACTCTTATACAGATTATGGAGGTGACAGTTGAGTTAGATGATTCGATCAAATACCTTGGTATGATGAGTGACTCGAAGATGAGATTATTCGACAAGATTAGAGTATCAGCGGATAAGGCGCTGTAGCAGTGCCAATTATCAGACACGTCAAGGCTAACACTCGGCAATCAATCTTGAATAATTGTGGATACTAATGAGTGTGAGAGAATCAATGCTCTTTTGAATCGAAAATGATTGGCGCAGATGCAAAACCTAAGGGCATTTTCTATAAGCCAACGATGCAATTCATTACGAGACAGGTCCTTATCATGCTCCTTGCTAAAGAGTAAAGTTAAATCTACCTTTTTAAATTTATTAGTAGCTACTGCTTAGTGGGCATGGGAATTTCGAGCCATAATTTGAAAAGGTTACGGCTTCACGATTGGGAGGGTTCCAGAGGGGTTGTCCACAGGTGATTGAAGCTTGAGCCCTTTTCAGATATTCTGATGATCCTACGTACCATACGGTCAGGCAGTACTACCCGGAAAGGGTGAACTAGGGAATTTTCTAAGTAATTTTGTAAGTAAGTTTTCTAAGTAATTTTTAAATGTGCAACTCGTTAAAATTGAGCTAGCGTGAATTAATTTGTCAAAAATTCTAGGTTAGGTTCTCAATGTGACTGGGGAGATACCTAGTCGGATGACCAGTTGGTTTTAATTGGAAGGGCAGTGCTTCTAGCAGTCCGGCATCCAATCTCGCCTATATTTCTTCGAATCAGTCCTTACATAGTTTAATAGAAATACATGTAACCAAGCGATGTATCTGAATGGGACTGTGTCAGCTGGTATGTGTCCTAACAAACAAAGTATTTTCAATATCGACGCCATGTCTCGGATTTTCTTAAGGTTTGCGCTATATAAATCGCACACCACGACAAAAACTTGAATGAGATAACTATATAAAACTTTATTGAATGAATGTTATAAAAATCCCATAACTTGTGCTGTGTCCTCGTCAAGCTGAGCTGAAGAATAAGGAATATTTCTCGTATATCAACTGACATATATCGTACCATGCGGGTCGAGAGTTGTTAGTCACGTACAGTCTGGTTCTGCCGGGGCACTACGGGTTTATTAAGCGGTCATGTTGTCATGACATGACTCAAAAGGAAAGTTCGAATTGAAATGATTTTGTTTTTGAGATGAGCCGCCTGGGTGGGAATGCAAAGGAGATGCATTAAGCACTTATGTATATTGATTTCGATATATCAAGTGATAACGTTTTCAAAGCTGATTCTGAGCAGAGTCTGTTTTTGCAATCCTGTTAACGGTTAAGATCATTTATTAAATTCTATAATAGGTATCTTTAATTATAAATATTTACAGAACTATGAAAGTAAAATATGAAATGCTTATACTATTTCCCTGCTCCTGAATATGGAGTGAATTTCATAGTACGTATACGAGAAAAAAAAACACATGCATAAAGTATTACCGATTATAATAAATTTCCAACACACTACTTCATAAGATATTAATTATGTCTAGAAATTTCATGATAATTAAATCTTGTCACAGAAGCAATAAAGTCGAATTGTAGCCTACTACAAAAAGAGCTATGACTAATATATGTATATGCATTCCACGAAGCGATAGTGTCGTAATATTTTCAAGGAAACATAAATGTTTCCACAACCATGGAAAATCCTTACTATGACTCTCTTACTACTCTACTATTCAATTTGTTTTCCTACGCTAACCCTATCCACCACTAATCTGAAATCTAATTAAAGTTCGGTACTAAATCTTCCCTTGCCAACTTCTTTTCTTTGAGAATAACGTGAAGGTACATAGCATCACGCGATAAGTAAATTGCGTGCTACAGGGACCTTAAATGCCTTAAACAACGTGATCAGTAGTCAAATCAACAGTGTGGAGTTTACTGGTAAACGTATAACAAACATTTGAACTATGGCCTTAACCCAGTAACATTACGTCGCCGAAAGTGATTGCTTAGCTTTAAGGAAATCGAACGAACAAGGTAAACAGCACAAGGATAGGCTCAATGCAATATGTTCGACGACGCTTATTCACGGGGAAGTAACGTTTAACCACAAGAAAAAGCCTTAAAACAATGTTCCTATTCTTTGCTGTCAGTAAGGATATTATAATAACAGCCTTGTAGACGTCGCAAGTAATGTGCTCGCATATTTCTATTGACAACAACATTGAATAGGGAAGGCAAGGACATTTATTGATTTAATTGATATTGGATTACGAATATTAAGTTCTTTAAATGATTTTAATAGGATTTAATATTAAAGCTTCAATATATTGGGTACGTGCAAACGTTTTTTTTTTCGATTTCGAATTAAATCATTTGTTTCTTTGTAAATCACACTTTTATTACAACTTAATCTAATATAATATGTATTCACCCTTACTATCTATGATTTGTTTCCAATCTTCTAATAATTGCTAGTTGCTAAATCTTCCACTCAGTGTAGATTACAATGATTCTCTTCTTCCTTTCCACAGGAAGAGAATGCACCCTTCCCTTTGGAAATTGTCATGGGACCGAAAATAATAATCCGATGGGGCAAGTTCGCGAGCCTTTGGTGGCTGGAGTAAACGTACCCGTCAATCTTTTTTTTGAAATTTTTTGTTGATTTTGTACAGTCTTGCATCTTCGAGGTGAAATATGACTCCGCAAGGATACCTCGAGAATACCACCAAAAGTCTTTCGTAAACTGTCCGGCCCGTTTCACGTTTGTGGGTTTGCGATGGTCATCTTATCACTTCCTTGTATGACTCCCAATAAATTACCACCTTTATACCGTGGAACCGTCCTGATCATGACTGATCTTCACACTGTCGTTCTCCGTCACGAAAGCGCTGAAACCACTGTTGACATTCTCTGCTTGTATTTCGATGAGCCTCCGGTGCGCAGAGTGCAAAATCAAATTCGTATATGTTCTAATATGCACTTTATCAGCTTCCATGTTTATCTTACGAGTTTTCCGTGAAAACTAACGTGCAAATGCAACGGAAATTTTTTTTCTCAATTGCAATAATGAGAAATGTGGAACATGAATTTACAGTTCAGGAAAAGACCATATCGGAAACTTTTGAGTTTTAGAAGAACTTAATTCATTGAGCTCACAGATGCGCAATTAATGTTAAAAGATGAAATCAATAATACTGTTAAAATAACAGATCAAGTTAAGTTGCTCTACGTAGAGTACATAATTAACAGTTTGACTTTGGAGAACTATTTACTTCCCTTTTGTCTCGGAGTGCAAACTTAACAGTCTTACTTTGGAAAATTATTTATGTTCCTTTTAAACGTAACTCGAATGATTTTTATAACTTTATGAGACATTAAATTCTTGCTCAAAGATAAAGTGATTCAATTTGAAAAATTGTGATATTTGATTCCCTGACATTTAATTTGATTTCCTGAATGATTTGAAACTTTTTTCTCTTTGTCTCGAACGATAACGGTGGAAAATCGATTACGGAACAGTAAAAAAATTAGAGGACAAAATTAAAAATTTAATAATAATTAGCCCTTGAGCAATAAGACCTTAGGTAATGAAGACTTTGGGTTAACTTAGTGTAAATATCTCTAAATAGGCCTTTCAACATCAGAAAATAACTGAACTGAAGAAGGAAGCTGTCAAAATTATAAAACATAGCATATTGGAATGGAAAATCAAACAAATAAAATCTAATTTAGAGCTGCTAAACACGGAAAAATACAAATAGTTTAAAAATAAAGTTTTCCTTTTTATCCTTTATAAATTTTAAGTTAAAATTATTTGAAAATCCACGGAATTTATTCTTGCGCTACTTAGCTTTGGTTATAGCCATAAATAGATAACTCTTAACAACGCTTTGTTTCAGACGATACATAGGATAGCCTGGTATACGAGTATACACCTCACTTAAACAGAAGCAAAATAGAAACAAATAGTTTTAAATAGTAATTGTAACATGTATATTTCACTTGAAGTGGTCTCAAAATGAAATCAGGTACACCGTCATAGCTCGTGTATGCTTCGTGCAACCAATCTGCCCATTTCGGGACATCGAACCCAATCTTCGATTAGTGGCTGCAAAGTACACTTTTTTACCTGGTAGGCGTTACCACCTTTTATTGTCAGTAGCCTTTTTTTTTTGGGGTTTTCTGGCCAATTTAGTATTCGGTTGACATTTTTATGAGACTGAATCTTTATTGAGAGGCAATCGGTAAGGGGATTCACTCAATATGTCAGATTTTGCTCGTTTCCAGTTACATCTGGACATTACTTCTACTCGAGGCAGTGGAGCTACAACAAGCGTGGTATCAGCGACATCTAGGGTGCTCCATTTAATTTAACGCGAGAAATTGCTCAAACATCTCAAGTTACTTCATTTTGTGGTTGCTATAGGGTCGTGTTGTAACAGCAAGAATTTGGTTCGCTCGGAAGAAATCAGCTGCCCTTAAGGTGCAGGGCGAAGTGTAGTTATCTAATTTCAATTTACTTTGCTAGGCTTTGCTCAGTTTTGGTAATGAGCTCGTGTTTGATACCACTCCTTTAGAAGACGGTAGAGCCCCATGCAAAAGATCGGCCTTCGGTGGCATAGAAATATGATCGCTGGTGGAAATTGAGCACATTCATAAGTGCTACGTTGACTAGAGATTCAGCAATCTTGTTAACGTAGCACTCCTCCTTTGTTAAGATGACCATTGTTAGCTACACTTGATGGGGTTGGTGTACACAATCACAATTCTTGGGGTCTCCTCACAAAAAGCGTGAGTAAAGGCCGAAATACAATACTGCGTGACGGCGATACGTGAGCGCGATGCGATTCTCCCTCGTCGTCACCCAACGCATTCAATTTACAATGCACGCGATCCGGGGAACATTAATGTTCATATGACAAATGTCAAATTGGTGACATTTTAAATGAAATTGGCTGGAAATTGTTTTTGATTTTTTTAAAGTTTTGAATTTGGAATGTTCCTTTGTTTAGCAAATAAAAGCCTTAACTAGGATGCACGAAATTTTCATTCAAAATTCATTTATAATATCCAATATATTTAAAAAGTAATTAAGGCGTTTGAATTTCAAATTTCATTTAAGCGCCATATTGCATTTGATAAACGTCACGCTCATCGTTGCGAGGAATTTTCGTTTTTCCGAATATTTCCCGCCTCGCATCGACGCATCGCAATCATTGTACGATGTCGCATACAAATGCATGTGACGAAAACTGCTTGACATTTGCTGCGAAACTCTCGTCGCGCTTTCGTATCGCAGTTTCGCACTATTGTATTTCGGCCTTCATTAGAGCTGTGGAGCTGTCAAGGTAAACAAAAAATGTAAAATGACGCAACAGATATTATCATTTTTCAATGTAGCTTTGTACTACTTCGTTTGGTATATGGTACCAAAAAGTATGGAAAAATCCAACCCCATCCTCACCGCGATATTATCGTCCTATTGGAATCAGATTCGTTGAAGAAACTGTGGATATAGCCCAAAAAAAATTGAGTATGTGGAAAATGTCATTAATATGTCAATAAAAATGTTAATACCCTACAGAAAACAACATTTTTACTAGAGGAAAAGTCATATTCTGTAAAACATACTATGATGCTTACAATGGTAGATGCAAAAGTATGTAATGCTGTTACACAGACCACGTCATTAATGAGGTGCTACATTTGTGGAGCACCATCGAAAGAACTCAACGATTTAACTATTAAAGGAAATGTTGATGCAGACGCACATTCATTCGAATTATCCACTTTCAATTCGAATTATCGTCTGTTTGAGAGCATATTGCACCTCTCAGACAAACTCACTGTAAAAAAGTAGCAGTTGTAATCTAACGTTGACAAAGCTGTTGTTAAGGAGAGGAAAAAAATCATTCAATAGAAATTTAGACGTGAAACTGATCTAATAGTGGATGCACTGAAAGCTGGGTTTGGAAATACCAATAATAGTAACACAAGTAGAAGATTTTTTAACAATCCTGACTTAGCTGCAGAAATAACTGGAGTTAACTATAATTTCATTTACCGACTCAAAGTTATCCTTGAAGTCATATCAAGTGGTCACAAGGTCCATTTGGACAAGTTTGCAGATTATTGCATAGACACTGCGAAACGTTATATGACACCTACGATGCACAAGATCCTGGTGCATTGTACTATTGACATAGACAAGGCATTGTTGCCAATTGGATTGCTCTCGGAGGAAGCCGTTGAGGCAGGTAATAACTATTTCCGGCTGTACAGGCACAATTTTCAAGGGTCAAGTGTAACGCTGATATTATAAATAGATTTTTATTCATTTCTGACCCACTGATTACTAGAATGAGACCAACCTCAAAAAAAGAACGTTGCCATTCTCGAAAGGGGCATTTGATTTGGTGATTCCTGCTGTACCTGACTCTGAAAGAGACTGAGATTCTGCTTTGGAGGATATTTCTGGAGGCACTGAAAGTGATGAGGATGATGAAGAACCATGAGGCTCATCATCATTATAGTTATATAAATTTTTTAACATTTTGTTTAAGTAAATAATAAATATCGAAGTTATAAATTACTTAAATATATTTTTATTATATTTTTTCCCAATATTTTAAGTCATTATTCATTAAAAAGAAAAATATGGCTTAAAGTTAACCAGGGCAAGTCCTTGGAGTAAAAAAACTAATTAAATAATTTTGACCGACTAGTTCAGCAAAATACCCCAATGTGCGACGATGGCATGAAACTATATCTCAAGTTCTGAAAAATTTCGGTTTACACTAAAACGAAGATGATCCATGTTTATTCTTGACAGGAAAAGGGGAAGACACATGAATTGTCATACTATGTGTTGATGACATACTTGTTTTCTGTAAAGAACAACAAAGAATTGATGAAATCAGAAATATTTTATTCCAAAATTTCCAAATTAAACAACTTGGAGACATCAACCATTACTTGGGAATCGAATTAAGACGCGACAAGAAGATCATTAAAATTGCTTGCTCGTTTTGGCATGGTAGAATGTAGTTCAGTTTCTACACCCTTGGATCCAGGAACGAAATTAATGAAGGCAGTTTCTGTAAGCAAAGCAAATGAAAAAATCCCATAGAGAATATTTGTGGGTTCACTTATGTATTTGACTACATCTACTAGAGCAGATATTGCTTACGCTGTGAGTTATCTGAGTCAGTATAATTCTTGTTATGATCTTGAACATTGGACAGCTGCAAAGAGAGTCTTGATATATCTAAAGGGAACTATGGATGTCGGTTTGATTTTGGAAATCAACATGGTTCATTGAATGGTTTTGTTGATGCAGACTATGCAAATTTTACTTATGATCTACGATCCTATACAGGTTATATACGAAGGACATTTCATAAATAATGTACAAAATTTTTTTTACTTTTATCTTTTATTTTTACAAAAATATCTCTCTATATTCCTTCAATATAGTCTCCCTGCTTCTCAATGACTGAATCCCAACGAGTCGGAAGCCTTACTATACCATCGAGGATACCACATTTGTTCATCTGGCGGATGGCTCGGGTAACGGCGGTGTAAAGCTCTTCCAGAGATGGAAAACGACGTCCACGCATAGGTTGTTTCAACTTTGGGAATAGGTTGAAGTCTGGTGGACTCATGTCCGGGCTGTAGGGAGGATGAAGCAACACCTCCCAACCGTATTCGCGTAGCTTTTCGGTTACGACATGTCCAATGTGCGTACGAGCATTGTCATGGAGAATGAGTGGTCTAGCGTTGAGCAACTGAGGTTGGTTCTTGTGCATTTTTCTACGCAGATTCTACTGGAAATCACGATAATAAACTGCTGTAACACTTTTTCCATAAGGAACTCTGTCTGTCATGATGATTCTTGGTTATCATATGCAAAGATCATCATTTGTTTGACCTTTGATTGTGTTCGTCGAAATTTTTTTTGGTCGTGGGGAAGATGGAAAGATTTCCACTCGTTGGGCTGTGATTTCAACTCGAGCTTGAAGTCTCTAACCCATGTCTAATCAATCGCAACAATTCGATTCAAGAATGTTGGACCTTCAATACTGAATCTTTGTTTCCGCAAGGTTGCAATATCCAGGCGTTTTTGCTTCTGTTCACCAGTCAAGTTGTGCGGAACCCATCGCGCCGAAATTTTTCTTTTCTTTAAATCATTTGTCAGAATTTGGTAAACTTATGTTGGAGAATACCTGTAATTTTAGAAAGTTCCTCACAAGTCGCACGACGATCCTTTTCGAGAGCATCAGCCACAAGTTTCACACTTCATTCATCGGTTGATGTTTTCGGTCTTCCTGGTCTTGAATCATCTTTTATGCTAACACGACCACCACGAAAACTTTAGGACCAACCAGAAACTATACTACGTTCCACTGTTCCACTGACTCACCACAAACCTCACTTAAAGCACTGTGGATTTCTGTCGGGTTTTTCGACAGTTTCAATAGTTTCAAACTTAATGTATGGCCGTTGGTCTTTAATAGTCACAGTACCCGAGACACCTGCAGGCTCCATTTAAAAGTCGCGTAACTTAAAAATGCAATACACTACATATGAAAGAACACACTTCTTCCTCAAGCTTGGAACTACAACTGCCGAGTTGCTCATTGTTGCAGCGCAAACTATGTACAAACCTGTACAACTAGTGGTAACAACCTGTAACTAGTGGTACCAACCTGTGCAATATTTATGAAATGTCCCACGTATTTACAATTTTTGGAAATGTTTGATCTTGGGAGGCTAAGAAACAAATTATTGTAGCACAATCCACGACAGAAGCCGAATACATGGCGCTAAACGAGGCTGCTAGAGAAGGCATCTATTTACTTCATTTCTAAAATAATTTTGGATTTAATAATTTTAAAACGTTAAGATTTTTGGAGATAATCTCGGCGCTCTATAATTGGCAGAAAATCCAACTTTTCATAATAGAATGAAACATATACAGTGAGCGTCAAAAGAAAGTAAACACCAACTTTTCATCTTTAAATTGTTACATTACAAAGCTATTATTGACTTGCGATAAAAAAAATGTTAATGAGTTTGGTACTAAACCATTTAGAGATTGATTACTATTAAACATGAAATCAAAACAAGTGGCAACATTGCACAAATCTCACCAAAGTGGAAATGCATCAGATTTTACGCATCAAAAATAAGTAAACAGTGGTAACACTTACTTCGCTTTTGGTGACAAATTTGTGCTGTTCGCGTGCTTTACTTCACCAAAAGTCGTTTTAAGTGCATTCGTTCGAATTAATATTATAAACAAAGACGTAAAAGAAAATAGTTTCATTATGGGAAAGCAAACATCGCCTGATACTCGGAAAATTATAATAGACAAAAGAAAAAGGTAAATCCTTGCGTGAATTTGGCGAAATCGTAGGCAGAAACCACTGCACAGTAAAAAAAATTATTGATAAGTATGCCAAACATCATCTCGTTGAAGATTTACCGAGACCTGGACAACCAAAGCGGTTTAGTGGTACTGAAGTTAGAGCTGTAGTAAGAGAAGTAAGGGCATATCCAGCCTCAAGTGCAGTTAAATTGTCAGAAGACATAACGCAGGCATCAGGCAAACCAGTAAGTGCGAGTACAGTCAGGAAAGCGCTTCATAAAAATGGTCTACATGGAAGAATACCACGGAAAAAGCCATACATATCCAAGGCGAATCAGATCAAGCGTATGGACTTCGCTAAAAAATACAAAAACGAGGCTCCATCTTTTTGGGAAAACGTATTATATACAGATGAGTGCAAATTCGAAATTTCCGGCGCGAAAAGGCCCCCAAAAATATGGCGTGCTAAGAATGAAGCATTCAAAGAAAAGTGTGTTACCAACACTGTTAAGCACGGTGGCGGTTCAATTATGGTATCGAGGTGTATGGCGGCAACTGGTGTTGGTAATCTTGTTTTTATTGACTCCACAATGGACAAAATGGATTATTTAGCCATTTTGAGGGACAATGTTGCCCCTAGCGTCGAAAAATTAGGCTTGTCTGGAAATTGGATCATTCAACAGAACAACGATTCAAAGCATACGTCCAAAATTGTGAAAGAGTGGCTACTGTACCGGACTCCTAAGACACTTGATCATCCGCAGCAGTCCCCAGATCTTAACCCCATCGAGCATCTGTGGGAACATCTTGACAGAAAAGTGAGACAAAGGATCACTTCAAGCAAAGCCGACTTAAAGAAAGTTATAAAGGAAGAATGGAGCCAAATCTCTCCCGATGTTACAAAAAAACTTGTCGCGTCAATGCCTAGAAGACTAAATGAGATGCTCAAGTCCAAAGGAAAACAAACGAAAAATTGAAAAATCAAAAAAAATCGACTTTTTCCATTGAAGTTCTATTATGTTTTGTTTGCTGTTTACTTTTTTTTTTACGCGTGAAATTCGGTCTTTTTTTGATACAAGTGAATTTATCTTGGTTTGTATTACTTTTGTTTAATGTTTATGTTGTGTTCAGTTTTTATTAAATAATTCTTTAATTCCTGATACTCATTTTTGATTTGGTGTTAATTACTTTGTTTTAATAAAATTCTTAATACAAGTATCTAAGGTGTTTACTTTCTTTTGACGCTCACAGTAGATATAAAACATCATGCGATTCGCAAAATGATTAAGGAAGGCTTTATAGAAAGACAACATGTTCGAACTAATAAAATGCCTGCAGATATATTGACTAAGTCATTAAGTAAACCAAAACATTTGAATTGTCTACGTCTAGAAAATTGATAAAATAAATTGATAAATTCAATAAAATTTAATACACCTATTTGGTGTTGTTTATCAATATTTTATTAAAAAACCATTTGTACCTATACCTGGAAAACAGTACTTCTTCTGAAAAAATATAACTATATTTTTATTAACCTCTGAGTTTAAATAAAAAAAAAACAGAAAAGTTTGAAGTTGGTATTTAATTTTTCTTAAAATTTGTAACCTAGCAGAGAGCAAAGTTATCTTTTGACATTACTCACTAGAATCACTCTCGCTATGACGTTTTGTTTGTTTTATTCTAAAGCACATCATATAATCTCTTATATTTAAACGATTGTGTTTTAACCACAAACAAACTTTCAGAATGCTTAAAAATATTGGCGAAAATGGGGAGAATACTTTAAGCTTAAAAAAGTTGAAGTGTTTTTGTATTACTCGTGTTTCACTTCTGCACAGCACTACTCACTAGCTTGCACTTCAAGATAACACTGAAGCCAAGGAGAGTTCTAAGAGTGCATACTCTTAACAGATGCGTACTCCTAGACTACCCCACGCGATATCCTTTACTAGCGTGTAGAATTTCAGTTTCGCGTTAGTTAAAATATTACGAAGAGAGTCAAAGTCTTTTTGTTTTTTATTGTATTTCAAGAATTACTCACTCACTTTTCTCTGAATATAGAAGATTCTGGGTTAACTTTATATTTTTCACCATGTGTGTAAAAGCCAATATATTTATGAGTATAATTCTATTGAATGTGATAGTTTCATGTTAAGTGCACTATATGTTATTAGTTTCATGCATTACAATATAACATCGCCTTGGATGAATCGATGTTAGAATGAATAGCAGAAATTGCCCGCGTTTTCATGGTGACCATGCAATTTTTAAATGTTAATCCCCTGCCACGTTTCAGTAGGAACAACTCCGAGGTAAATGGAAACTACTCATTTTTTAAAGGATAGAATGCAGACTTCTTTGTTTCTTTGAATTAGTTTTAATTACAATTCCTTAGAAATCTACTACACACTCACAAAATTATCCATTAATCTGAACGAAGTTAAATAATTATTTCACAAGCAAAACCATCAAATCCTTCAAGAGTATGATGAAGCCTACACACCAAAAAGGACTAGTGGGCGATATAAATTCTTTCAATTTAAAGTGACAACTTTGAGCTGATATTGGCTTACATTACGGTTATTAAATTCTTTATGTGACATTCTGGGCTGCACACGTTATCGTTCGCCATTAATCTATAGTAAAAGCCACCTTCATCACGTTTGCAACACAATTTAATTTGTAGTAAAAAATACTTTACTCAAAATAGACAGCACAGATAAATGAAACTAACGCCAGTATTTTCCAATATAGTGTCAACCTCCTCACCCATGGTCCGTTTGCGTAGGATCCACGTGTGATATATGTACTGTAAAGATAATTAACTTACCGATAAACGATGCTTATAATTATCGAACAATTTCCTAGCACTGCCACTTCGACTTGGCCGGCGAAACGAACGTTTGGGTATCGAAGTTGAGGCTACGGCACCTGGGGGTAAAAGGACAACACGTTGTTCCCGCTCCTGACCACCGTCAGTGTGAAAGCTCGATATGTTATCTGTGTCACTGTTGCTCCTAAAGTTGTTATATTGCACGTTTGTTGCGTTTCCACCATAGCTAATGTTATTCGTATTATTTACTTGCACAAGGATACTGCAAGTTTGCGAAGCGATTTGAAACAGTCCTTCTTGTAAGTTATGATGAGCGTGTTCATCGGTTGGCCGCCCGATGTGGATATAATCCCATAGCGATGGCATTTTCACGACTCAAATGCAATCACTTTCCACTACATACTCATATTGCACTTCACTACCAACGTCTTGAAATTTACGTGAATATCCTGCGAGAATTACTACTACGTATTCACGAATTACGAACACCGCCGCGTAGTCCTATCCTTTTGCTGGTTGAATTCCGACTGGAAGCAATAAGGAATCATGCCGTCGTATCCTTTCGGGCACACAATTAATGAATTTTCTGTGTGTCATTGATCTAATCGTGGCATGGAAGGAAACCACCATACTGAGGGCGGTATAGTTCATTCCTTCGGTTGATGTATGTAAATTTTGGTGAAAGGTTAAAATGGAAGCGAGGTCAAAAACGACTTAATAATCATTTATCATGGGCCATGTACAGTGATGCTTATATGTTAACGCTCAGCAAGATAGATACGCGTGAAAAGAAGCGCAGGGACCCAAATGTTCGGTAAAAGGGCTCAACTCATTGTTTTAAAAGTCATCCTCTCCATTAACCGCTTTAAAAACCTTCAACATAGCAGTTACGAATGGCTGTATACCACAATTTTCACATTTGGGATACACATTAACACTATGAACCTCCACTATCCTGGTACATAAAAGGTGTGTCTCAAAAGTTCCCGAACTGGTCAAGAATAAAGAAAAATACGAAGGATTTCGGCAAAACGGATTTATTGTATTCAAAGTAATTCCGTTTGGCACGTTCTACACCGATTTTCACGGTCTATAATCGTGTCGAATGATTTATCTAAGTCACCTTTTGATATCATGTTTAGAATGGCGGTCGTCGACTTTTGGATGTCTTCAATGTTTGCAAAACGCTTTCCTTTCATCACGATATGTACTTTTGCGAACAGAAAGAAGTCACATGGTGCCAAATCAGGCAAATATGGTGAGTGATTGATGGAAAGAATGCCATTTTTTATCAAAATATCGGTCACAAACGTTGAACGATGAGCCGGCGCATAATCATGTAACAAACGCCAACTTCCACATTCATCATCGATCATCAAGATAAAACTCAGCATTAATCGTTATACTTTGTGGAATGAACTCTTTATGGACAATCCCCTTGAAACCGTAAAAACAAATCAACATTGATTTGACTTTTGACTTCTCCAAACGCGATATTTTTGTTTTGGGGTCATCCCGATGCTGCCATCCGGCACTTTGTCGCTTGGCTTCGAAATCATATTGATAACATCACGTCGCGTCACCCGTTACAATGGATTTACGAAAGTTTTGAGAAGTCCGGGAATTTTTATGACAGACCTTGTATAATAAACATTCTACATTGGTGTAACACAAATCGCACGATTTCGGAACGGTGGAATAGATAGAGTTTTTGTCGCTAAAAGGTCGATTGCTTCTTATTTTGTTCGCCAGAACCTTTGAAATTGAATGGCCAATTGAGAAATAATCGTGAATGAATTGTAAAACATACAAAATGCAATGGAGTGCAGTGGAAAGAAATATTTTTGACAGTTTTCGGTAAAATTGAGAGCAGAAATGATCCAATTCTTCTCACTCGTTTTCTAATTAAAGAAATAGCATCGTTCGGGGTCTCGCGCACATAAAACCCATTGCATTGATTGATCTATATCGTCTTGATATTGAGGTATTGCATTTACTACAAACATATTTCGTTTTTCTGCCTTGTTTTGCCGACAAAAAGGCTTAACGGTCTTGTTTATCTAGTCCAATGTATAATACATGGAGTACTCGCGAAGTCAAGAACTAAAGAACTAAAGAACTGAAGACAAGCACTTGTAGGAGAAGCGTAGTGGAGGCTTTGGGGACTGGAGTCATCGATCCAAAATGCCACTCTCCGGGGGTCATCGAAAGTTATACACCGAACAACGCGGAAAGCGAAAACAATGATGCCCAACAGCAACAAGATCCTCATGCTGACAGTATACCGAGAACCTCACCTGAGGACGACCTGATCACGAAAATAGCCGTTGACAGAAGTGAGAAAGAGCGGCTAACAAGAAACATAAGCGCAATATTAAACGTGATGAGAAATGCAACGAATGTCCAAAAAATGTCAACAAGGACATCAAAAATGGGATTGGCGAACTGGAGGACCTCATTGATAGGATCCAGCACTATCGCCGCAGGTGGCTACGGGGAGAGAGTGAACTGAAAGAGTTTAAGAAAGTTTCTGGAAATATAACTCTCTTCACCGAAAATGCTACTCCTTTCGTAAAAGGCAAAAGGGCAGCATGTAGCCCACTAAAACCTGACCGTAGGAAAAGAGCAAAGGGGCCGATACCAGTCGAGACAGGAGACATCAGTCAAGGGGAGGAGAGCAATTTTGACCTCCAATTGGTGCGCTCTAAATCGCAACAAAAGGCTACGAAGAAGATACAGCGCGTGAAAGCAAAAGATTCGAAACAGGCGCCCGAAAAGCAAGAAGACACGAAACACGGTGCAATGCTTCAAAATACCGGGCGAAAGCAGCGCAGGGATGCTCTACTGATCAAGCCTGCAGACGAGAGAACTTACGCCGAGGTCTTCAAGGAGATCAGGCAAAATGTGGAACCAGGAAAAAACTGTGTCTATATACGAACGGTAACAGCGACCAAAAAGACGGTCACCTCGTAGAACTTGGGGCAGAATCCACCGACAAGGGCCTGTTCGAAAGTGCTGTCAAGGACCTTCTTGGCTCTAAAGCTGTTATCTCGACATTACAGCCAATGGACTCTTTGGAAATAAGAGACCTTGACTGCATTGCGGATGCCAGAGAAGTAGAAGATTCCATTAGGAAAATTGTTCCTACGGCAGAGAGCTTTAGGGTAAAGCTGACGCCTACCAATCCTAGAGGGCAAAGGGTCGCAATAGTAGACTTCCCAGAGAAAGACGCTGTGCAACTCCTGGCCAAGTGGGAAAAAAAGTTGGCTGGGTTGTGTGCAAGATACGTCGGAAGGTAGTCCTAACTGGATGCTGCACATCTCTTTGAACTGCAACGGGTCAGATCGAAGCAAACTATGCTAAAAGTGTGGCACTTCCGGCCATAAGGCGAAAGACTGCCCAAACGAACCCAGTTGCATCTTGTGCAAAGATAAGGGATGGAAGTCTGAAGATCTGGCTCATACTCTAGGAAGTGGTAGGCGCCCGGAGTTCAAAGAGGCACTAAGCAAGAAAAGAGCAAAGACATGATTCAAGTCCTGCAAATCAACCTACACCGTAGCTCAACCGCACAAGATTTACTAGACCAGGTTGCAAGAGAGAAAAAAGTCGACCTGCTGCTGATATCTGAGCAACACCACAATAAGGAGGAGGCTGGATGGTATTGTGATAGATCCGGAACCACCGCAATCTGGGTAGGTGATAGGGCTCTACCCACAGCTCGGACTTGCTCCAGCGGAAATGGCCATTGTATGTGCGGATTTGACATTCATAAGCGTCTATTTCGGGCCGAATGAGTCAATTTAATGTTTTCAGAGCAGGCTCGATGAACTGCAGGAAGCTGTCTCGAGCGTGGAAGGCCGAATCCTTGTTGGCGGTGACTTTAATGGTAAGGCGATAGAATGGGAAATGCCTCTTCCAGACCCAAGAGGAAAAAGAATCCTAGAAATGGTGGCTAGGCGACAAGTTGCCATCCTGAACGTTGAGAACACACCAACTTTTCGACGGGGAGGTTGCTTGGGAACTACTCCGGATGTGACATTTGCTTCGAAGTCCTTAGTGGCTAGGATACACAGATGGAGGGAACGGCATAGTGGTGAAACTATGCCGGCGACGGGGGAAGTCTCATATGAAAGCATGGTGAACTCCACCATGAGGCTCATCAAGAATGCGTGCGACTGTTCTCTACATGATAAGCCATTTATAGCGCCATCGAGCTGAATGATGCGGCGAATGCTTTAAAACCGGAAAAGGCCACAGGGTCAGACGGTATACCAGTGAAAATGATACAGCTTTCACATAAACTTTGTCCTGACAAGTTGCTAACCACTTTCATCGCATGTCTGCAGCAAGGCGTGTTTCTAAATTGCTGGAAAGAGGCGAGGCTCGTACTGATCCACAAAGGGTAAGGGAACGCGGAGCAACCATCTTCATATTGGCCCCTATGTTTGTTGAACGCCGCTGGGAAGGTGCTCGAGAGGCTCATTAGAGAAAGACTTGGAGAGGCCATCCGAGCTGTTGGGGATCTGTCTCCTACGTACGGCTTCAGGGCTGGCCAATCCACGATCGATGCAATAGCAGAGGTAGTGAATGCGGTCCAGCGGGGAGAAGTCCACAATCTCTACTCGAGGCGTATAGTACTGATCATAACACTCGATGTGAGAAATGCCTTCAATTCTGCTAGATCGACAGATATTCTTTGTGGTCTTGAATATTTCAGAGTGCCGAGGTATCTGACGCGGATATTGAAGGACTATCTCAAAAACCGGAAACTCATCTATGACACATTGGGAGGCCGGCGAAGAATTGATTTGACATCAGGGGTGGTGCAAGGTTCCGTTCTGGGCCCGGACCTCTGATATGTCTTGTACGATGAGCTTTTGAGGCTGCAGTTACCGGGGGAGTCGCGCCTAGTTGGCAGATGACGCAGATGACGTAGCAGTACTAGTCGACGGACGTACTGTCGGACGCAGGGACGTACTGTCGGACGCAGGGACGTACTGTCGGACGCAGCTCAAACTGAGTGCGGTAATACACCGAGTGAGCGAGTGGATGACAGACCGTGGGCTTAGCCTAGCGCTGGAAAAGACCGAGATTGTCGTCCTCACCAAGAAGCGGATCCCTCGTGTTATTCCAGTTCATGTTGTTCCAGGCTAGGTTCTCGCTGTGACAGGGCAGTCGGTAGTCCGGTTGCGACTGGGAGTCCAACACTCAGGACGTAGATAGCCTTCACCTTCTTACCATAATAAAATTATTATCATTTCTATATCATATATATATATCATTTCATCACTATATTTTTTTTACATAATCTACACATTTTTCATGCTTCGATGAGTTCTTCCGTTAATTAAACTAACGGAATTAAATAAAACTGAACTTCCTTCGCTAGATATAGGTGATCACCGTTATTTTTTTATTAGGACATACGTATTTGTATTTGAAGAACATTTTCGTTTTCCGAAAGTCGTGTAATGGTGTTTTCACTTGAGAGTGAATATTCGTTAGGAAGAACAGATTTCTTGCGTTTATGTAAACGTTTCCTGTTTATCGTTTCAAAAACTTCCAACTCTCTGTTGACCGGGCAGACGTCAGTGTGGTTGGTCTATTATTGTTGATGCGAATTTCTTTTGGACACTATCGGTTGCGATTTCGCTGGAACATTTGCTGTGTGGAATAGCTGAGGCTTAAGCTGTCGACGAATCACATTTGATCGGCTCCAAGGTGACAATGTTTCGAAAATGTTCACTGGATGCACAGTTGAGCATACGCAACTCAGACTATAAAAAGAAACCAAGCCTAAGCGCATTGATGGACTCGAAGAAGAGTTTTTCGAGCGAATCAAGAAAAGTTGACTAGGCTCAAGGGAGTATACTAACGGCACACAAATAGGAAGCCCACAACATCAATAAGCTGACTCCAAAGGAGCGTCTTACAGTCTGTACTATTATATGGAATAGAACTATGCAGTGACACTCAATAAAATGTTGAACGGCTGGCATAGGTGTAGTGACGAAAAACATTGCTCATTGTATGCGCACATAGACCAGTTGCCGGAACGATTGTCTTGTTGATCCTGTTGAGTTCGAGTCCCATCTTATCAGACAGCTCAAAAAACTTACCTGTATAGAAACGATCAAAATGGGACGGCGTTGTCAGAGAATAGACACGATGCTTCTTCAGCTATTGCCAATATTTTTGAAAGCGTGACACATAGGGAAGGTAGACCCTATGTGTCACGCGCTAGAGTTTTCCTGGAAAATACTTGTCGAAAAAATTATAAAAGGAGCGTTATGAAATTTTATTGCGCGGTACATTATCCTCGATCAGGTTCATCAGTTAAAAAAAGGCATGCCACATACATATAACTGAAATGCATGCCTACGAAGACTGAGTTATCTATTATTGCGTAACCGCCCTCCTTTTTTTTTCTTTTTGGGGATTCCCACAATCTCGACACACCTCTAGACGTAGAAATACGATGCTGGCTCGAAGTTCTGAGTAAGTTATAATTCTCAAGGAATATGTAGAACGGTTCTAGGCTAAGATGGCACGTTTAAAAGGGAGGAGTTTGATGGGTAATGCATGTCTGTAAACAGCCTTCACCTTTTCAAAATCCTACGTCGTAAAAATATATCTAGAACATGTGATCTGTCCCACACAGACTATCTTTTGCCTACCGTAGGTGATTCCATAGGAACTTTTTAGTGCAAGTTATTTTTCGTTAATGTATGAACAACTCTCTTAGAGATAAGACCTATTTATTCTTTTCATAAATAAATATCAATAGTTTATTTCAAGAGAACTTATTTCCAATGTATGAAATCAAACAAAAAAGAAACTGGCGCATTTTAGTACAAATTAGTGAAACATCCTCCAGTTGAAGTTTATTTAATCACATAAGTGTAACCTGAAAAATAAAGGTAATCAAAAATAAGTAATTTCTGCGTTTGAAACAGCATGCAATAGTGAAATTATCCAGTGTGTAGTTTCATTTGTTCTCCAAACTCCTGCGCAACCTATGGTCGATGTAGTAAAGTTCTACTATATCTCATATCCATAATATTACAATATATGGTAAAAGAAAAATAGTTTTATTACGTTCGGGTGAATACTCGAGCATACATGTATGTAATAATAGAAACACGTTGAATGAAACCTCAACTCAAGTCCAACTCGTACGAAATACCCTACAACATCCATCTGTGAACGAAAAGTCCTTCAACTAATACTCGTACGTTGAATGCAAATGATTAGTTAAGTATTACCTACTCACATTCTAATTTGAAACGTCAAAAAGGTTTTGAATGAAAAATGACAACGACAATAACACATTAGAAATTTATTATGGACTGATCGATACGCAATTGAATTATCCTGTCATGAATATTTAAGAACAATAGTACGTTTAGGCAAATTTGGCTATTCTGATATTTATTTATTTATACTTCTAGCGCTACATGCTAAATTTCTCTTCGCTCACTTGTAGTGCTTTAGCATATATCGAATATGGACGAGTGAGTAGTAACTGCTAGTTTGTTCATTTATCACATATCAATTTTCGGGAGAATTCCGTTAGATAGTTTACTTGTAATGGGGAAACTTATGCCACGTAATTTAATGGACTGAGTCATAACGTCAATAAATATTACAATGAACAAACTTAGTACAATTAATAATAAACGTCACATTCGGAGGTTTCTAGGGAATAATAATATATGAATTTGAGGGACTATAATTTTACGTGTTTTGCTTTCTTTCGTGGCAAGTCAGAACTGGGGCTTAATCATTTTGTTAAATTTGTCTTATAAAAGGAAAAATCAATAATTCCAACAAAAAGGCTCAATTCTATTTCGAATATTAACAAAGCATATATAATCTATTGAAAAATGAAATCAACACTAGACTCTTTCGGAAGGACATGATAATTTTCTACTATTGCAGAAGAATTACAGTGTGCCCCAATAAATGGTTCAAATTTCACTTACTGGTTATTTTGGCTCTGGCAACACTAATATTTTGCTTCTCTTCACAGAAATTCAGTATATTATTTCTTGTTGACGAAAGGAGTCGCTTAACATTTCAGCAAAAGTGGGAAACGTTTTGAAAATTAGACACGTTCGCTGGAGGACAAATAAAACACCGAAATATTTTCTCCACTTCATTTTTGACTTGCCGTCTTAACGAATTACTGTTTTTTCTGCTCCGATCGTATATCTGTCAGACAATGGCCTAAATTGCTAAATCACGTGTCATATAGAATGGTGAGATTAACGATCTACCCTAATTTTCGCCATTCCCCGCTTCCGCGAATAATCATTTGTGGATCGATTAGAGACTGATGTTTATGCGCGGCAGTGTTCAAATGTTTTTGAATTCGCGTATTGTCTAAATATTTGTGATGGTGAATGACAGATAATTAGTTCTAAATTTTAAATGCAAAAACCCGAAGAAAACAATAAGCCGTAATGTCATAAGAAAAACCTGAATAATCACCCAGCGAAAAAGGAAAGGAAACTAAAATAAGTAAACTAAGTAAACTAATAGTAAAATAAGGAAAGTAAACGACAAGAGATCGGCAACGGATGACGTGCAAAGCACGCCTCAACTAGACAAAGATAGTTGAGGAGACAATGAGGAAGCCTAAAGACCACCACGGACAAAAGTCACCGGTTAGGAATTCCAAGTTGCAACAACAACAGAAGTGGATCAATATTTTATTATTTATGTTTTGTCTGAATATTTAATTTAAACTCTCAAGTGCTTTAGTTTCATGAAGATAAAAACATAAAATATTATACAATCTGATGTGCGGTAAAGTTTGAATAAAAAGATCGAAATACAAATAAAATAATCAAAAAAGCACCAACTAGAGACACAATAAAATTTGGAGTTGCAAAGAACAATGGACATAACGGGCTACCTGGATTAGTTGATTTGCAGAGTAACACCAAGCTGACACTCGAGAGAACGGCTCGAAAGAAATTAAGAAAATGAAGAAATATGTGCTGAATAAATATCCTTTCTTATGGCCCAATCAAAATGTATTAATATATGCGGAAGGATAACGAGCGCGAATAATCAAAGGATCAAATTGCATTGGAGGAAAACGTAGGTACCAATTTTATCTGTAGTGCCAAGGATTGAAATTTGGAGATTGTTGGAAGAATACTTGCACCGCGATCACCGGTACATTGTTACGTATTCCGATGTGTAGTTGACATAAAAACAAACAAAAAAACAATAAAACAGTCTTAGTAAAAAAAGTGTCAGGAAAAAAATGTCTCAGAAAAAAACTTCTCAGTAGAAAAAAAAACAAAAAAAATTCTTGGATCATAATTGAGAAAAATTTTCATTAAATATGATTCACTTGTTTGTTGTGAACATAAAGCTATAAGAAGGATAGTAAAATGTAGAGCAGAGATAGAATTTGTGAATTAAGTATTGAGGATATTAATCGTGTGTCAAGATTTGAGGACAATAATGCAGTATCAAGTTTTGAGGATAATAATCAAGTTTTGAGGATAAGGACCCAGAATTCTAAAGTATTGAGGATAATAAAGAGAATCAAGGAGTATTAGCAGCTGTGTGAAGTGTTTAGCCCTAGAAGTCCTCGAGTCGCAAAATCTTTGAATTACAAAGCCCAAGAGAACATTTTGATTAAGATCGATGCCAAAAAAATAGTAATGAAGAAGAAGCAGATGTGGTTGGAATCAGCGCCGCAGAAGCAAGTAAAGTCCCGAAATCGAGCAGAGGTGGTCAGGAGGTAGCGCAGCGGAATTCCTTGAAGTCCCGAAACCAAGCTGAGGTGGGGATTCGTGTTGGAGGAAGCAGAAGTGGTCAGAATCAGCGTAGCAGACGCAAGTAAAGTCCCGAAATCAAGCAGAGGTGGAGATTCGTGCTGGACGCAGCGCAGCAGAATTCATACGCTCAGGTGAAGTACCGATATCATGCAGAGATGGTCAGAATCAGAGCAGCACAATTCATGTAAATTGAATATTTTATTTACTTACTTTCATTTGATTATTTCTATTTAATTATTTATTTTTTCTAATATGAAAGAGTAAGCTTTTTCTGTGTGTACGTGTATGTGACATGGAAGGATCAGGGTTTAAATTTGTTCTAAAAACCCCACGCCCGCGAGGTGAGCTAGTCGGTTAAAAGCAACTTCCTTCTGCCACCATTATGCGGTCTTTGTATTTTCAAGAAACCCTGTCTATTTAACCTTGTTCCTTTTTTATCGCTGCAGGTGCGACCTATCGGTTGCGACAATTTTATCATTATTATTATTAATTATTTATTATATTAATTATATTTAAATTTTGAAAAGATATCACAACATAGAGCTGAATGCCAATGACAGTGCTTCCCGTAACTAACATACCGTTGAAGGTGAAGCACTATATTAGTTGAAGGAAACTTCGACAGGATGCGGAGGACCTGTGACAAAAGATTTAGTGAGCTTCGCTACGAGTATCATTACGTCTATCTGCAATTAGTCCATTCGCTATGAAATCTGCACTGAAAGTTACTAATGTGATATTGGTAACCAGAAATTTTTGAAAAGCGAAGCGAGTTGCACAAACTCTGACGAGAGTGAGCATAGACCAAGGAGGAGACATGAGCCATATCAGCCAGCTAGTAAATACCTTCGCAGACTTATCATACATCAACATCAGTAAGTCCAGCTGTTGAAAGAAATGGTGAACGACGTAAACATGGTATGTGGACTACAAACTAATTATGCGCAATCCCAGCCGCAAAACCTTTGTCCAACCCACGCGATGCAATACTGATGGACAGCCTACAGGAAGATGGAACAGAATGAAGCAATCATGTCAATGAAGGCAAGAATAATTGCAGGACCACATACGAGCCCCACCGGGATCCTGCATGTGGAGTCACAGTTTTGCTGTCTACAGAAAGGAATGTTACTGGGGTTCTGTGAGATGATGAAGCTCATGCTGACCAGTTACGAGACTTCATGAAGAAGTGCGCGGAGAACTAATTAATAGAACAATTATTCTACTGGGAATATATCTCCAAGGTATACTTTGTTATATCCATCTTTCGTCCGACAGGGATGGAAAAGTTGTTGTTTTTTTGTCCTAAGAACGAAGTTTTGTCGTTCCTCGTCTGTATCGTACACATACGCATTTCGGTGGTGTGACATCTCCGGTGTGAGGTTTCGCCCTGAGTTTATCCGTCTTAGGCGTCCTTATTTATAGGTACATAATTTAAACAATTAGTTAGGTTTTTTTCATTTTCCACAAAGAAAAAGTGATTTTTTCTATTTTGAAGGAGTTCATTGATTTGGTCGGCTGTCATTGTGCGCTGTGGATTTTTTTAAGTTATTTAAGCGGCTCAAAGATTATGTTCGCATGAGATCTTGTCAGTTCGTTTATGATTCGTCGGTCGAATGTATTTTGTTTATATAATTCATGTTTTCAAGTATATTATGTTGTACACGTAGTACTTCCACTGTTTTGCCAATGTGAATCGGTGTGCATTTTGTGTTTACATGCCAATATAGCAATATCGGTAATTTACAGAGGATACATAACAACTTATCCAACTTTGTGAACTGCATGATTAATAATGATGTGGTGGATTCAGAGGGCCTACCTGTAGGGCCGCAGCCTACTCAACGACACGAACGAAGATAGCCGAAGTATAATAAATCTATAAGCGTTATTTAAGGCTCCATCGTAGGTCGGTTTTGTTCTGTTGAAGGACGTGCGCTTCTTTGGCTAAAATGACAATGTTTCGGAGTTATGTTAGTAACAATCCGCCGAGTCGAAATCGGCAACTCAGACTAGATAATGCAGCAAATGCGGTGTTGAATGATTGCAAATAGGTTTAAGCTGTCACTGAAAAAAACAGAACTGGTCATCATGTCAAAATCAGCCGAACTGAAACCGTGGTGAAAAGCTTGGATATATAGACAGACTTTATCGGAGCATGTCAGGATGACAGTTGACATACAATCAGAAAATCCAATTTCACCTCTCTGCGGAAAACCCGCTTACTTAAATACAAAATTTACTATGATGTCTCCCAATATATGTATAGATTCTTTCAATGATGATAATTGGGTATCCGCGTTGAGCCTTTTGATGTCGACTTTTCGTAGAGGGTTGGTCTTCATCGAATGCGCCTCTGACGTGTTAAATCTATATATAAGTTTAATTAAGTAGTCATCCTAGTTACACTTGACTTCTCTACGAGTTATTCATATAGTATATATTTATACAGGGAGAAATATTCGGAAAATTGAAAATTCCTCGCAACGAGGTGCGTTGACGTTTGTCAGATGTTACATGGCGCTTAAATGAAATTTGAAGTTCAAACGCCTTAATTACATTTTAAGTACTAAGGTTATTCTGAATGAAAATTCGTGCATCCTTGTTGAGGCTATTATTTGCTAAACGGAGGAAAATTCCTAACTCAAAACTTTTAAATAATCAATAATAATTGTAAGCAACTTTCATTTTAAACGTCACCAATTTGACATTTGTCATATGAACATTATTCTTCCTCGCATCGCGTGCATTGTAAATTGAATGCGTTGCGCAACGATGGAGCGAGAATCGCATCTGGTGTTTTATTTTTACTTGCGATGCGAAAAATGCGTCGGGCCGTTTCTAGTTTCCACAGTCACTCTTTCCCCAATGAACTTCGCATGTGTCAAAGTGAGTGAACTTGTGACTCTCTTGTTGACGGTAGTAGGTTGTCAACAGCTTCACTGATAGCTTGAGTGGTACTTTTCGCGGGCATTTCAATCATTTCTACGCATGAAAGTGCGTCACCAACGATTTTGTTGTCACCTGGTCTAAACTTCAAGGTGTTTTGGTTTTGGTCTATCTTTGCGACAGGGCAAAAGTGAGCAGCTGATGGTCGGTGTAGATAACAAAGCGCCTCTCCTCGAGGATGCGTTGAAAAAATTTGATGGAAGCCAAAATAGCCAGAAGCTCGCGATAAAGGTTGAGTAGCGCTGCTTGATTTAGGAAAGCTCCCTCGAGGTAACACCAGAGGCATCCAAATTCCCTCACTGCTGCTGATCTAAAGCTGTGGCGATGGCGGGACGGCACAGCTTTAGACCAGCAGCAGTGCTCCCCTTTGGACGGGGAGCCACAGGAGATGAAGTGGCTCGCCAACGACCACCGTCCTTGGGTATCATGTGGACTGGGCTAGCCCATAGGCTCGATGATGGTCCAATAACACCCCGCTCCAGAAGAAAATCAAATGCTGCTTTCGCAGCGCCTCATCGCTTCTTAGGCGGTCTTGCAAAAGCTGGTGTGCCGTGAGTGATGATCTGATGATGAACTGGAAGACCAGCAATCAAAAACAATTCATCGGGTTTCAGAGGTTTACTTGAGTATTGGGTAACAATCCTTTTATACACATCTTCAACGGTATTTGCAACGATGAATGTGTTGGTGACGATGCTAACACTCTGTCATAGTAGAGCTGAGCCGACGTCGCAGGCTGTGGAGAGATTTCTAAGGTCATGTTGAAGGCGTTGATTGCGGAGGTCAATAAGTAGATCATGATTTTTGGAAGCGATGGCTCCAAGGATAGCCCTCTATATATCTCCAATCACAAACATACAGCCAAGTCGTCCAGTGTGAGTTATTGGGTGACGAAAGTGGTGATAGGCGTGCCATTGGCTGCTTGTAACTTATGTATTATTATTTTGAAAGATATGGTGATGTGGGGTCTCGGAATAATAGAGAGAACGGACACGCAGTTCGCCAGGAACCCAATTTTGCTAGTGCGGTAAGAGACGTGAAGGCGTTATTCCGAAGTGTTGCCGTCGGTGTCCGCCAAGTTCAGCGCCGGCGATCCTAGTTTTCAAAGTGCCTAGTGAAGTCTTCTGCAGCTAGGAACGAGCAAGGCTGTTTGCATCACATCACAACCATGATTTAGTGTGAGTTCGCTTCATGCCTCCATCGTGATAGTCCAAAGCCTGTATAAAGTGGGAGGGGAGATGGGAGGAGACTGTGTGTCTGACAAACTCGAAAGGATGCCGTAGGATGGAATCGAAGCAGCGTTGAAACGATGTATGCGATATGTCTTTGTCGATATAAATTCGTTGAAAAGAAGAAATGATGACAGACGTACTTTAAAACGAAGTAAATGCTGTAGATGTCTTGCTGCATTATGATGAGACCGAAGTATAGAGGGGTGAAGTGAGAGAGATGTGAAGGATGGTGGGAAGCAGTTGGAAGGGATCTGCATGAAGCAAGTCCCGACGACGTGGCCAATGGAAAGTATTCCTTGCCGGTGGTGTACGGAGACAAAGTGATCTCAACCTGACCGTTGTATGATGGATGAGTTGAACTGTCGTACTGATGACTAGAAGATCATGGACGAATTATGAGTCGAAGTTGTCTATATCGCAGACGAGAAGACGAATTGATGTGAGTACTGTTGACGTCGCAAAATGGAGTTCCAAATGGTTGGGAACCTGGGGCCTATAGAGGAAAAGCTGAGGGAAGCCGAACCGATGAATTATAGCTGCTGAGATGAATTGATGGTCTGAATGTTGACTGAGGACTAGACTTGACGAGAATAAGGGAGTGGTCTTAAAACTGACGGACTGAATGTAGACTAGGATGTAATTGTATTGTAGAATATGATGAAGAGGAGGTTGATGAAGAAGACGTTAGTGAAGAAGATGTTTGCTAAAAAAGATGTTGAAGTAGATTTTAATGTGTTTCAGAAGTGAAAGTGTTGTAAAGTGAGTCAATCTATGAGACTGACTAAGCGTGAAAGTCAAAATGTAGTAAAAATTGTGCTTTAAATATTGAAATACATGTTATGACAGTCGTTAACCCGGACCCTATAGACTTGTCCTATAGGACTCCGGGTGACGCAGGGGGCTGATGGTCTAGGCTTCGGCTTGTCCCATTCAGTCTTTGGGGAGGCTTGTCCCCCAACCCTTTGGCAAAAACTAAGAGTTGTTCGCGGACTGTAGAGAAGCGCAACCTGATCAGAGGGTTATCTGAACCACGGGTTGGGGGGATGCCCATGACATGTTACTGTCAGCCCCTCACACTGTGAGGAGCTAATCCTTGGCTGAAACGTTGTGGTAAAAGTTTCGAAGGCTAGAGAGTACGGTGAGCATTCCCCAGTTGTGTTTGGGAATCCAGGAAGCTCTAAATAAATTGGGATCTGGGAATGAAACTTGTTTCAGATCTTAGGGGGGGTGGTTGACACATTATTTCAACTTCGTCTGAGGAGACCGTGGAATTAAGCCATAAAGGCAGGTGACCGCGTTAAACAACTCGGCTTCATGCTTCACATCACAAGGGCTCCATGCTTGCTGTACCATTAATGTTCCGTGCAACGATCTGGTCCAGGAGTGGCGAAGCGTGCTCATCGTTCGTTCGCGTCTCTTGATGATGCGTGCTCCCACAATGTTTTGGCATTGGTCTGTGGTTGCTGGAGCGCCTCGCGAGTCACGGTGGTCGGTTGTGCAATCGCTAGAAGCTAATTTGACCGCCATGTAATAGCTAATTTGACCGCAAAATGATCCATGGAGCTGTGTGGTGAGGGCCGAAGCTCTGTTGCAGGTTTCCTAACATTAAAAGGGTTTTACAGGGACGGAAAGTTAACCTGTCACTCAATCTGCCCTCCGACGGTGTGGTTATTACTTTGATTCCGTTATCTGGCGCGGAATGCTCGTCTTCACCCTCTTACGTCCTTACAAGAAGTTTTAATAGCATTTGGTAGTTGAGCTGTTTTTTTTTATAGTTATTTTTATAGGCATTTCTCGGCATTAAAGGTCCTATCAATGGGGGACCCTGTAAACCCGATATGCGACCCCAAGAAAATTTACTACCATTTATTCGTGAGATTTGGGATGAGAAATCATAGAAGTTGTAGGTTGGGATAACAAGGGCATCCCTCGTCCTTTTTCAACCGAGCTTGGGACCGTCTATGGCGGAGTTCAAATTACATTTACTCTCCATAAATATGAGCCTAATTTGCATAGTTGTGAAGCATATGAACGACTTACATGCACATTTAATTGTTTCTATGATTTTTTTCGAAATTCTTAATACAATCATGGGAGGAGTCAGACAAATTATTTTATTTTATTATAACATTAGTTATTGCAACAAACGATTTCGCCATTTTCAAAATTTTGTGCATCGTACATAAAGCTATAAAAATGCTTTGAACCATAAGAAACATATCTAAATATTTTTCTATCCAATTTTTTCTAATTCTGTTTCTTCTAAATGATTTCTAAGATTCTAAGGTTCCTAGCCAAAGAAAACTACTATTTGCCACGAAAAGCGCGGCTACACATTGCATGAATTTTCCAATAATTATAGATATTGTCCTTTAATATAACACATTTGGAATAAGTTGACCATTTTCGAAACACAATTATTTAATTATTTAAATATATTCTATATTAAAATCTAAATAATTTCATTTAATGTAAAATGTATCTAAAGAAACTTACATATAAGGATAACACTTATTACCAATTCTTAAGGTGCCTTATTTAACCGGGCATGGTCCTTGAACGTTCGAACAATTCAATCCCTACATTCGATCATCCTTACGATAATTCCGTACCCGATTGTTACAAAATCACTGTCATCAACCCATCGGGATATGTAGTATTGGCCCATAAAGCCATGTTATAACAATTCCTTCCGTTTATGATGCATCATTGAATGGAATGTGACTTCATAAAACGCCTCTAACGTTCGCCATGCGTTCCAAAGTATCCAAGACGAGGTTTACTGTTCAACGTTCGGATGCCTCGTATGTGGTGTATCTTGAACAATTTTAGCCAAAGGGCATTATGCATCAGAATGTTGTCTGTTATGGAGTAACCGGCAAAGAATGTACACATGTCGGAACAAACCTACATGGTAGCATGCATCAACCCATACTCGTATTCGGATGAGATGATGGAGTAACTCCAACAACTTCAGAGAAGTTCAAAGACGATGATGGTAAAGTGGGCCCATCATTTCTTCCTATTAATTTCATGTGAATTGAAACAGTTCACACAGGTGTGACTCATTTCTCCGGTATTTCTGAAAATCAGTTCTGGTGAATGAATGCACTCGCACTCGCGAGGAACCCATGTATGGTAACGATATGTAGGGAATTAATTAATTCAGAAAACCTGTGACGTAAGTTTTCTTTATTTTTTTTTTGAATCAATAGACGGAAGTGCATATTGATTGTAGTGGAAATTGATAGTGAACATAACTCCATGATTAAGCATGACACCCGTGTTTGGGCTAATGTTAATGTTCTCTTAGCGAATCATACGATGCGTGTTCGTACTCACAATTACTTTTCTTGGTGTTGTTTCAACCATGGTTAAAAATGGGGCCGGCTCATAAAAATTAAAGTTACGAAAGAATGAAAATGATTAAGCGATTAATTACGTGTATTTTATGCTCCTGCCAAAAAGGATAATTACTGGCTCATTACAAATAATTTTTAAGGACGTATTTAGCAAGTATGAGTTCGCTGCAAATCCTTGAGGCGTGAGCCAGACAAATTTGATGCTGAAAATAACCAACAACGGCATCAACAAACGCAATAATATTCATCGTACTGAAAAAAAATATTAAAAGGACAAATGAATGGTAGTGTCGCCCAATCCTATTTTCATAAAATTCGACGATATCGCTTTATAGAAAACAACGAAAAGGATGCGATATTCTATTACAGTTAAAAGAAGATTCTTTTTCTTCATTGCCAGACTTTCATCAGATGAGGAACGTTTTGTTTATGTGGAATTCAATGGGAATGACGCCAGATCGGGACGTCGCGACTGCCGTATTAACGATTACCAGATAACAGCATCAACTATCTAAGCTGCAGATGATCCCTGGGAGGATTTTTTAATAATTGTTTGAACTTTGCAGCAAACCACAATGAAGTTCAGCATATGGAACCAGCCGAGGTTCAGAATATAGAAGCAACAGCGGACCATCTGGATTTGAATTGCAATGATGAACAGTTTTTAGTATATCTCAACAATCCTTTCGGCCGAATACCCACCTATAAAGTAACGAAATGTTCCCATAAGAATCTCAGAGAAGGATGCAGAGAAATAGGGCCAATAGCCCTGACCCAATAGGCCGTTCTATATTATCGCAAGTTGATACGGCTTATTACGTTTTCCGTTGTGTAGGCGGTATGAAGAAATAAAAACAAAAAAAGGAGGCTTTGGGGACTGGAGTCATCGATCTCAAGTGCCACTCTCCGGGGGTCGTCGAACGTCACAAACCGAACATCGTGGAAAGCCAAACAAAGATGCTCAGCAAATAAAAAACCCTCTTGCTGATAGCACACTAAAAATGTCACCTGAGAACGACCTGATTACGAAAATATCTGCCGACCGAAGTGAGGAAGAGCGGCTTACAAGAAACATAAATGCAATTTTGAAGGTGATGAGAAATGCAACGAATGTCCAAACAATAGTCAACAAGGATATCAAAAACGGGATTGGCGAACTAGCGGACATCGTTGATAGAATACAGCACTATTGGCTATAGTGCTTAGCACTATACAGCACAGGTGGCTATCTGGGCAGAGAGTGACTTGAAAGAGATTAAGAAAGGTTCTGAAAATAAAGCTCTCTTCAGCCAAGACAAGAAACATCAGTCAAGGGGTGGAGACAGATACTGGTTTTCAATTGGTGCGCTCCGAATCGCAACAGAAAGCTGCGAAGAAAACACAGCGCGTGACAGCAAAGGATTCGAAACAGAAGCCTGAAAAGCAAGAATGTACAAAACACAGCGCGATGACGATAAATACCAGGCGCAAGCAGCGTAAAGATGCTCTACTGATCAAGCCTGCAGACGGAAGGACTTACGCCAAGGTCCTCAAGGAGATTAGACTAAATGTGGAACCCGAAAAAAAACGGTGTCTGCATACGGACGGTAACAGCGACCAAAACAGGCGACTTCCTCGTAGAACTCGGGGCGGAATCCACCGACAAAGCGAGACCATTCGAGAGCGCTGTCAAGGACCTGCTTGGCTGTAAAGCTGTTATCTCGACATTACAGCCAATGGCCTCTTTCGAAATAAGCGACCTTGAATGTGTTGCGGATGCTAAAGAAGTAGAAGAGTCCATTAGACAAACTCTTCCTACGGCAGACAGCTTTAGGGTAGAGCTGATATCTACCAACACTAGAGGGCAAAGAGTCGCAATAATAGACATCCCAGAGAAAGACGCTGTGCAACTCCTGGCCAAGGAGAAAATTAAAATCGGTTGGATTGTGTTCAGGATACGTCGGAGGGTAGTCCTTACTCGATGCTATGAGTGGACACATTTACTTGAACTGCAAGGGGTAAGATCGAAGCAAAATGTGCTACAAGTGCGACACTCCAAGCCATAAGGTGAAAGACTGCCCGAACGAACCTAGTTGCATCTTGTGCGCAGATCGACCTACACCGTAGCTCTACCACACAAGACTTACTCGATCGGATTGCTAGGGAGAATGCATCATCCAGATTCAAGAGTATAACGAATCCTAGATATTGCGGGTAGGAGGGAACTGGTCATCATGAATATTAGGAACACACAAACCTTTCGACGGCTTGCGAACTATTCCCTATGTGAAATATACTTCGGAACCCTTAGTGCCTAGGATACACAAATGGAGGGTACTGGAGAACTACTCGGCGAGTGATCATCAGTATATTGTTTTCGAAGTTGGCGAGCGTGTGACTCGACGTGCCGCAACCCAACCTTCAACTGTAGGTTGAAATATTTCTAAAAAAGGTGTCGCCGCGTTCGCCACAGTTTTTATGAGCAGTGAAACTATGACGCGGACGAGGGAGTCTCTGCTGAAAACGTAGTGAACACCACCATGAGGCTCATCAAGACTGCGTGTGACTGCTTTGTACCCAGGCGACGGTCTCGACACGATAAGCCTGCTGTGTACTGGTGGTCGACAGAAATCGCCGAAAAGCGGAGAGAATGTCACAGACTTCGCCACGAAGCCCAACGTTCAAGAGATTGAGACAAGTCACATTCCTGAACGCTGGCATACAGTTCGGCTAGAAAACTCCTCCGTAGGCTGATTAACGAGAGCAAGGCTCGCAGCTGGCACAACCTCGTCGAGGACATCGACAAGAACCCATGGGGGGTGAGTTACAAGCTTGTCATGGGAAAACTAGGAGCCGCAAGGAGACCCTATGGGCTTTAAGTGGGAAAAATGGATGAGATTGTTCGAGTGCTAGTCCTTATGCATCCTGTTCGCCCCGATGAAGCAGACGACGAATGACTAGGAGAATGCCCAGTTTTTAGTGCCATTGAGTTGCATAGTGTGGTGAAAGCTTTAAAAACGAAAAGGCCATGGGGCCAGACGGTATTCAGACGAAGTCGTACAGCTTGCATACCAACTTTGCCCTGATAAGCTGTTCACCGCTTTAAACGCCAGCCCGCAGCAGGGCGTGTTCCTAAGTTGCTGGAAAGAGGCAAAGCTTGTACTGATCAGCAAGGGGAAGGAGAACCCGAACAACCATCTTCATATCGGCCCCTATGCATGTTAAACGCTACAGGGAAATTGCTCGAGAGTCTCATTAGAGAGGCCATCCGAACTACTGGGGATCTATCTCCTCAGCAGTATGGCTTCAGGGCTGACCGATCCACTATCGATGCAATAACAGAGGTCGTGAATGCGGTCCAGTGAGCAGAAGCCCACAATCAGTACTTGAGGCAAATAGTTCTGCTCAACACTCAATGTGAGGAATGCCTTCAATTCTGTTAAATGAACAGATATTCTTTGTTCTCTGGCATATTTCAGGGTTCCGAAGAATCTTACGCAGATATTGAAGGATTGTCTCAAATACCGGTAGCTCATCTATGATCCACTGGGAGGCCGGCGAAAATTGGATGTGACATCACGGGTGGCCTAGAGTTCCATTCTTGGCCCGCACCTATGGAATGTCCCGTACGATGAGCTTTAAAGGTGCAGTTACCAGAGGAGCCGCGTCTTATTGGCTATGCAGATGACGTAGAAGAGCTAGCCGCCAGCCGTACTGTAGAACAGGCGCAACTAGAACTGGATGCGGTACTGCGCTGAGTGAGCGAGTGGATGACAGAGCATGGGCTTAGCCTTGCGCTGGAAAAGTCCGAGCTCGTCATCTCGACGACCTCGTTCTTTTCCCGCTCATGTGAAAAAACGATCATCGAGTCGAAAGAATCAATAAAATACCTTGGCTTGATGATTGACTCTAAGATGAACTTCTTCGAGCAGGTTCGAGCGTCAGCGGTCAAACTCTTGCGGGAATATCGGCTCTCAGTCGCCTTATGGCCAACACGCAATAACCTCAGGTAAAAGACGTCTACTGATGAACGCAATGGAGTCAGTTCTCTTGTGCGGCTCCGAATTCTGGGCTGATGTTCTTAGTAAAGAGTCGCAATGAGAACGTCTGGCACAGGTGCAGAGGCAAGGAGCTCTGCGGATAGCGGCTCCATATCACACTGTCTCTAAACCTGCGGTCCTGGTTATCTCGAGGGTGGTCCCTCTAATACTTCTTGCAGAAGAACGGAAACTTTTTCACTTACGTAGGGGGGAATTCGGTGAGAGAAGCCGTCAGCTGAGAGGAAAGGAGAAGGACCCCAGCTTTGTGGTAGCAATTATGGGTAAGCGAAACGCGAGGCAGATGGACCGCACGGCTTATCAGTGACTTGGAACCATGGTTGTATAGAATGCATAGTGAGACTGACTTTTACCTGACGCAACTACACAGTGATCAGGGGTATTTTCAGTCTTACCTGTATAAGATGGGAAAGTCAGCTAACTTGTTCTGCCCGGGGATGACAGGTGACGTCTGCCACACGTTCTTTACGTGTGCAACATGGACAAGACTTCGTTCGCACTTCTCGGAAAAAATAGGCGTTCTCTCTCCAGAAAGCGTAACGGAAAAATGATGCTATCAAAAGACGATTGAAACTGCATGTCGCATAACGTACGGACAGTTCTTCTTATGAAGAAGGGCATCATGGATCGCTTGGCGACGCAGACGGAAGGGGGATCTCTCCGACGGCAATCCTCTTTTCTCTTCCCATCCACCCATGCTGAAAAAAGGATTTCCCTTAACCAGAAGACGCCGCCAGGTGATGATTAATGAGGCCTAGTCTGAAGTAATGCGACAAATAGTTCTAGGCTAGGTTTTCGGTGTGACAGAGGTGTTAAGTCGGTAGTCCGGTTGCGACTGGGAGTCCGACACTCAGGGCGTAAATAGCCTTCACCTCCCAACCCTAAAAACAAAAAAATATATTATTATTATTATTATTAAAGGATAAAGTGAATATGGAAGAAGCCAAAATGAATAAAGTATAAAGTAAATATAGAAGAAAAGAAAGTGAATAATGTAAAAAGGATAAAGTTCATATAGAATAGAGGATAAAGTTAAGAGAGGAAAGTGAATAATGTGAAAAGGAAAAAGTACACATAGAATAGAAAATAAATTTTAAGAAAACGTAAAGGAAAGAAGAAGAAAACGTACACTTAGTAATTGTTTGTGGTCATGGAGATAAATCAAATAAGGAGTATGAACGAGCTAGTGTGTGAATCCATTTCCTTTCCCCAAAACTAGCTGTGAGTACAACTGTAAGAATTGTTATAATACTGATGAGCGGGTTAATTGAAAAGTGGAAAATTGAATGCGAGCTTTTTGGAGCGTTAATGGTGTTTGTTGGTGTTGACTGATTGTCGAAATATCTTGCAGACATATTAATTTGCGCATCAATGGACGGAGATCGTTTCTGGTGGATGTCAGTAAGTTATATTCGAGGGTACACAATCCAATACCTTCAAATTCCAGGAGAAGTTAAGGATATAGTTAAAAAAGATTCTCAGGTGAAGTCCCGAAATTTAAGCTGAGATAAAAACTCGTGTTGGAGGTAGCAATGGTGATCCAACACAAGGGTAACGAGCCATTATTAGATGCGACTTCAAGTCACATCGTGAACTAGCATCAACAACTACTGCATGGATCAAAGAAAGCAACCTGAATATAGCTGGCAAACGCAAGAACACTATATTTATTGATAAAATTTAGCCAGGAGCTGGTGACATCTAAAGATAACAGAGGACTTTTAGAATGGGAGAGTATCAGAAAGAAAGTCAATTGACAGCGCTTGACTGGTTTCTCCTCTGGTTTCGACGTCGTGCTTGCTCTATGATTTCGCATTCTTATTGTGATTCACTGCTGCCTCTGATAATCATTATTCAGTAGTCAATTGGTGTGACACAAGATTGTTGTTCGTGTTTAATTTACAGTGTCCAGTTCAATAACTGTCTTAGTATTGGTTATACTGTATTTTAAAGGATATATTTGTGTTGATTACAGTGCAGTAGGAATCATGTTCAGAGCAAGAACCTGCTCCGAAGGGAAGACAACGAGTTATCAACAAAGTGACCTACAAACTTAATGTTGTTCGAAACGAAAGGGTTAAAGGCGAAGGATATTTACAATTGTTGATTCGGGTGTTTGCAACCTTCTAAAAAACGAAAAAGAAATCTTATCATTTTCCATTTTCAGGTTGAGGTGTTTTATTTTAGAACAGACAGCTGTTTCGAGGTTGAAACAGAACACTCAAGAAAAGACCATATCGGCATCGAAACAGCTATCTGTTCTATTATAAAAAACCTCAACCTGAGAAGGATATTTTCCATACCTTGGTAAGCAAGTAGTTGAAAAAGCTTGACCTAGCTCAGGCTCTTTAGCCTGTACGTGTAATGCTAAATGCCCAAAGTGAATAATAGACTTGACATGAAGTAAGGGTTACATAAAGCTGTTTTCTCCATTCATGTCCATGAGCACATAAACAATCACCACCCCTTAACCAAAAAGTCTAGTCCTGTCTGTCTTGTGTGATCGATCGGAGACTTGAATATATATTTCGACTTGTATTAGCCGGGACTCTGAATTATACTTGGGCATTATTTGGTAAGATTGGGATGTGTGCGGTGTACAGATTGTATAATATTGGTGAGATGGATGAACCTTGTGGAACTTGAGCTTGAATAGTTCGCAAGCTCAAGACATAAGCTTCCACCCTAACTCTGAATGATCGGCCATCAAGGAAATTTTGTATGAGTTGATAGGCGGAAGGAGGATTTATGTATTTTGAAGACGAGTCCTACATGGCAGACTTGGTCAAAGGCTTTTGATATGCCAAAAATAACTAAGCCTTTTCACCTTCCGGGGTTAAATCCATTTATAATGTGCTGGACTACCCTTGCTAACTGGAGTTCCGTCGAGAGTGCTTCTCTGAAGAAATGATATGCTTTTCGGCTATCAATTTGTTACCTGGTACCAGTAATGCCTTTTCGGGTAATTTTAAGGTTGACGATAGAAGACTTATGGGTTCCAATTTTTTTCCTGGCTTGGGTATTGCTGTTATGATAGCCGATTTCCATGTTTTAGGGAAAATTTTGTGGGTTATGGTTGTCAGGGTAGTAATGATGTTATATGGGAGTCATGTCAGCACTGTGTTAGTCACTGTGATCGATCAGGGTGCTTTTCATTTATGTAGCTTTTGTATTAGTACTTTGCTTTCTTGTAAGTCATGTGGCCTTATGGCGTCCTCCACGAGAAGCTCGGTGTTGATAAGCTTATTTACTTTGTTGTTATGTAATCCTTTTCGTCAGGGTGCTCATCCCAACAGGTGTTTCCCTGAAACCATAGCTCCAGCGTGTCCACAAAGGCACCCGCTTTCCAAATTAGTAACTACTTTATACCGTTTGCGGAATTATTCGTGCGTATTCCGTATTCGGAACTATTTGGGCATCCTCTAGAAGACATTCTCGACAGGCTCGAGGCTCCGCAGGAAGCTCTCACATTTTACATATCGGGACTGTTGAATACGGTCTCGTATTTAGTTTATACCGGTTAGCTTTCAATCGTAGCCTACGATGTGTTCCTGGCCCTTCTTCGATATTGATTCTTCTTCCTGGTCATGATTTTAATTTCGCGCGGGAGTTCATACGGATTGTGCCCGCTTATCGGAGTTGGGACTATATTGTCCTCTTTTGCTTGCTTGATATTATTCGTTACTATTTCTATGGTTCTCCTTCTAGACTATTACTAGTTCTATAGCCTACGTATTCGGCTGTATTTGATTATTGGGTGAAACTTTCATTTGTCAGATGTCATTGAAAACTTGCCAGTCGGTTTCCTTCTTGCTTCTTATAGATGCCTCTATAAAAACGTCCTCTTATAAGAAGTGTACCGGTTGATGAAATGAGGAGAGCTCGGTGAGAACATTTATTCGAATGTTAGATTAAAATTCGTAGAAGACTCCAGACTTTTGGAAACACGCAGATTCTACCGCGTGTCATACCAAAATGAGTTATCTTATTGAGTAGATGCAGGCTTGCATTTGTGCTTGTAATGAATCTGTTTAGGTCAGTCCCAGTTTGATTCATTCTGACAGCACCCCAATGCCTGTGATAGACATTTAAGTGTCCAATGAACGACAGTAGCCTTTCTATTCCGAATAGTGTATGGAGATCTTTCTTAAAGTGTTTTTTGTTTGGCGAATCGTACACCCAAATAACCACAAACTCAAACGACTTCGTCTGCACTTTGATGGCTATTTTTTCTGTTGTGCATAGTACTGGTTTACGAATCACCGCGAAGTGTCCAAATTCTTGACAGTTGTGACACATTGGTTGTCCGTTCAGGGATTTTATGGCTTCTATCTTGCAGACATGATGGCATACTGCAGTTATGTTGAAAATTGATGTTTCTCTACTTGGGAGGAGCACCTTGACGAGTTTTGAGGAGCAAGTCGGTGGTTTTAACGTGAAAACTGTCATTGAATGGAAGTCTTGGAATTCCAGATCGTCTTTGATATCATTTATGGCTCCTACATCAATGTCTCGTGTGATAACGTTGAGGTACTGCAATTTTTTGCGGTTAATAGGCATAGGTTATATGTCTATGGTGGTTTGATGACTCTGGAATGATTTGCATTCTCAGATAAGCCCGTTTCGCTGAAACAGTCTTCATTTTTCATTATTTCAGTATTCTGTTAGTAACGTTCATTTGACCGTCCCTCGTAAGATGATGGGTTTTGTTCATTTCTCTGTTTCGCTTGTGGTGGATGATATTTTTGATGTGGATGGGGTAGGTTGTGGATTTGTATTTAAATGATTTTTTTGTTCCGTGGTAACTATGAACGGTTTTGGGGGCGGAAGGGGAGGGAACTACTCGTTTTCTGTTAGGACTTACTTCTGTTAGGACATTTATTCTTCTACTTCTTCTTGTTCACCCTCTTACTGTTCTTCCTCTGCTTCTGAACTTCTTCTGCATTATTGGACTTCTGGCCGAATCGATGGAGGAAGATGAGGAGTTTGTGATCCTCCTTTACTTATTTTTGTTACTTCCCTCTTTATTTCCTTTTTTCCTTCAATGTGATGTTTTCACGGCGTTGGTACGTAAGCTCGTCGAGGGCCATTTGAAGTCGTTCCTGACTCACTCTGAAATCCTCTCGAAGTATCCTATCTTCCTTTGCGACTCAGGTAAGTGCACTTAGTAACGCTTAGGTAAGTATTCGTATTCTCGACCTCACCAGTCGGGCTTATTGCAATTTATGAAGATTCATGGCGTTAGACACAGTAGATTAGAGCAAATTTGCGAGTTACTACTTGAATATAAGACACCGGAAGATAGACGTGGGAAAAATAGGAGTAGTAACGCCATTTCTGGGCATATTTGTATGAGAATCTCCGACCATGTATCGAAGTTTGAAGTGAGAGAGATACCCTATGGGGAAAACAGCAACAATATGTTGGCTCCCGTTTGAACTTTACTGAAATGGACCAAATGCTCATCGATGACTATGTAGACCTAAGAAGGATAAGGACAAAATACAAATCACACTTTTGTCAAATTCTTGATGAGCCTGTGTGACGATGGACGATTTCATAGTATCACAAATAAAATCCTTGTTCGCAAACACTCTTATTCATCCCTTGACTGAGATTTTGGTGTTTGCGGGAAGAGAAAGTAATTGTTGCAATAGATCAGGATCAAGTGCTAACACTTAGAACAAACTCCCATTCTAACTGCATAGGTATTTGTTAACAAAACTTATTGAAGAAAGGACTCTAACTACTGGATTTCTTCGCTAAGAGCTTGCAAAAGGGTAGTATAGTACCGAAGGTTTTCGTTGAGCTTTAAAACGATATCAATAAAGGTTTCAAGGCTTTAAGAATAAATATATGACAACCGATGACTGCTGGTCACTAACGGTATTGTTATTATTATTACTATTACTATTATTGTACTGGGGTCCACTTGCTGGAAATTAGCATAGGCCAGAACTCGGCTCTTAGCTCCCCATGTGTACTACTATTGTTTACAGATGGTCCATCCTGTCGTCTTACAGAAGCCAAGGAGTTCCCCCAATTCTGTGGTCGCCAAGTGTTCCAATTCTGTTACGCCAGTACATCTCAGCCAAGTAAGGCGAAGTGTTCTGTACTTTCTTCCTCCTCGCCGCAAGCTTCCCAGGTGTCATCCGTTTGGATTCCTATTCGTTTGGCGTGTTGACCTAGAAGATTATGACCCGTTAACACTGCCACCAATATTCTAACGCCATTCCGGTTTTTTCCTAGAAGTTGTTTTGTCCTCATTTGATTAGGGTGAGGCCAAAGAGATCGGCTTAGCCTGCAGTCGTTCCTGTCATTCCAAGCCGTATCTGTCTCTTTCCAGAGGATTTCGTCTAGTTCCTTTTTTACCGTTGCTAATGGCACTTTAGTTGTGTCTATTCTAGTGGCATTTTGGTCGGCTGATGCAGTTCTCGCTAGCTCATCCGCTCTTTCGTTTCCCTCGTCACCGCTGTGTCCAGGGACCCATGTCAGTTTTACATTTACTCGGGTTGTTGCGGCTTTGAGAGCCTGCCTACAATCCTGCTCCTGTTGTGAAACTACGCGGTTAGAGGCAAGCGCCTGCTGTGCCGACTTACTGTCCGAGAGTATTTGTATACTTCCATTATGGTTGTTTGTTGCCGCTTCTATAGCCACTTTTATTGCAAACACTTCCGACCGGAAAGCTGTGGTGTTGCTATCCAGTTTATAACTTCGGTTGAGTTGGGGGTCATCTGGGAAAAAGATTCCGGCGCCGCTTCCCTCATCCGTTTTGGAACCATCGGTGTAGATCATAATCTCACTTCCAGATGTGAAATCCTGCACCGTTTTCCACGCTTCTCTGGTCGGAATGCTGATCTTGTATGGAATCGTTGTGTCCAATATTGGTTGAATTCTATCCAGCTTCCTTTTACTTGATGGGGCCATATTCTCCATTTTTTCCAAAATGCATACGTGCCCCGTTTTAGTGTGGTTAGATAACCCATATGTGGATTTTAATCTGATGCTCGCAAGTGATGCCTCCCTGAAGATGAATTTGTCGAGTGGCATGAGATTAAGCATTGTCTCCATTGCAGCAGTTGGCGTAGTCCTAATGGCACCTATGATGTCAAGGCAGGCCATTCGCTGGATCTCCTCTAGCTCTTTGCAATGGTTCTCTTTTGTTATGCCTGCCTCCAAACCAATGCCCCGTAGGTGGTTACTGGCCTCACTACTGTGGTGTAGATCCAGTGGGCAATTTTGGGTTTTATTCCCCAGATTTTCCATACTAGTCTTTTGATTGTTAGGGGCGCCGCTGTAGCTCGTCGTCTGACTGCTCCTATGTGTGGAGTTCAAGTTAGCTTACTATGCAAGGTTACTCCTACGTATTTCACCTTGTTTACTAAACTGATATGTTTTCCGTCAATGGTCGGGGTGTAAATGTCTCCGGTTTACAGCGCTTTGTGTAAAGCATAACCTCCGTTTTGTCAGCATTGATGCGCAGTCCGTTTAGCTTCGCCCACTCAAAAAGATGTGAGACTGCGGTCTGCATCGATTCCGACATGGTTTCCGGGAACTTTCCATTTATCAGTATAACGATATTGTAAGCGTACGCTTTCATTTTGAACCCTTCCCGTTGAAGTCTTCCACTATTTGGTTAACTGTGAGTACCCAGGCACGTGGTCATACTATGCCACCTTGCGATGTACCCCTGTTTGTCCATTTATTCAAGGCTACGCCGTTTTCTTCGCCTGTAATCTTCCTCTTAGCTAGTAGTTCCGTGATCAATTCAGTGAGATATGGGTCTATTGCATATCTTTGGATGGCTGCTACTATGCTCTCAGTTTTTACATTGTTGAAGGCTCCCTCGATATCAATGAAGGAGTAATCGCCGCCAAGGTGTAATCTTTGATGGCAAGGTTCCTCTCTATTCTGCTTACGACTACGTGTAGTGCCGTCTCGGTTGAGCGCCCTGGGAGGTATGCGTGTTGGTTGGTGCAAAGCTCCGTTATGTTCACGGTGCTTTTTATGTACCCATCCACCAGGTGTTCCAGGGTTTTCAGCATGAAAGACGTTAAGCTGAAAGGTCGGTAAAGCGTTGCTTTTTAGTGGCTGGCTTTTGCCGGCTTGGGTATAAAAACTACTTTAGCTTCTTTCCAGTCCAAAGGAATATAGCCTTTGGATATGGAGGCTCTATATATTTTCACCAAAATCCTTATTATTGTGATATCTGCTTTCATAAGCATGATCGGATACACTATGTCGGTTCCTGGTGATTTGTAAGGTTCAATGGTATTAATAGCTCAAAGGACTTTTTCTTCGCTTACTATTTCTTTAAAGGGGGGGGGGGCAAGGTAAGGAGTCACGTTGTTTGCTTGTTCTGTCTCCTCATCCGTTTAGCCTGGAAAGTGTTGGTTTAGTAGGAGCTTGAGGTGTTCTATGCTATTTGTTGTCCACGATCCGTCCTCCTTTTGGAGCATCGTGTCCACATTTGGTTCTGTTTCCAGAGCCCTGCTTAGCCTAGAAGTCTCGTTTCCTCCCTCAATATTGCTGCAAAAAATATTCCAGGATTTCCTTTTCTCTCTTCTTAAAGCTGCTTTAAAAATTTTCAGATTTCGCTTATAGTCCTCCCAATCCGTATCTCGGTTTGTGAGGTGAGCTATTCAGATTAGTCTTAGAGTATTTTTCCTGATCTCTTCCAGTTCTTTGTTCCACCAGCTTACCTTTTTTGTTTAATTGTAGTGGTTGGACACATTTCACTGAAACTATCGACCAGTATACTTGTGATGTATCTCACTTCATTGTCGATGTTCTTTCGACTTCTCAATGGATTCGCTTGGTGTGAACCTATATATCTCTTAGTAGCGTTTGTGTAGCCGTCCCAATCCGCTTTTCTAGGACTGCAGTAGACCAATGGGGTCTTCTCGCCTCTTCTCACTTGAAAGGTGATCCATTGGTGGTACGATAGGCCAGGTGAGTCACTGAACTGAACCAGCCGTGCAGGTCCTCCAATGCCTCTGTTGTGATTAGAGTGACGACAATCACTTCCGCTCTATTCTTCGTTAGAAAGGTCGGTGTGCTACCCTTATTTGCTAAGTTGAGGTTAGTAGTTATTAAGTAATTGACTAACTGCTCACCTCTTTCGTTGCACTTGGTGCTTCCCCAGAGTTCGTGTTGCGCGTTCGCATTGCATCCGATGATGGCCCGCTTCCCCCGTATATGCTCCCATAGGGTGCGGAATGCGGTGGTCGGCATCTGAGCGTCAAACGGTAAGTATGCCGAGGCCAGCATTACCTGCCCGTCCCTTCCGTCGAACACTGCTGATGTAAGGTCCATGTTGCTGAACTGCGGTAGAAAAATTAAATTAATTTCCTTCCGACACATAATGCAGCTCCGGATTTTATTTACCCCGATTGTGGCAAAGATTTTAAATTGTTTTGCACTGATTCCAAGTATCTTTCCATTAAGTTGGTAAGGCTCTTGTATCAGTGCTATTATGGTGTTCCCATCTGCTAGATGTTTTAACAGGTTGGCTGTTGCCGCCCTGCTGTGGTGCAGATTTGCTTGGGTCACCCGCATTAGTTTTTCACTTTTGCTCTAAGGGTTCGGTCGCCTTAGCTCTAGCAGTCGCCTGGGCGAAGCCAAAACTCAGTCGTCCGTTTTTGTCCCTTAGAGTGTTGACGTCTTCTTTCCGTTTCATACCCCGTGTTTTGTAGTTTAAGCGTCTCGAAGGCTTCCTGCGGTGTCTGCTCCGTTTCGGGTACACATACCCTGACGGTGCATAACCGCGGTACCTCCTTTATGGGGACGACTATAAACTCCTCGTTCACGGTGGTGTTTACCTTGGCAATTGCAGTCTTTAGATATTCTAGAGACTGTTCCTCGCTACAGGTTACAATCAGATGGCCTGCTGTCGGTTTCATGCCTCTGAATGTTGGAATTTTGTCTGATTTTCTGCGTAAGTGCTCGAAGAGGTCCTTCTTCAGGGCGGTTTGCAGCTTCGCGAGTTCACGAGTCTTGGATCTCACCAGTCTCATTGAGATAGTCTATCACCGCTACCGTTACTGCATCGGTTGAGGCGTCCCGATAGGACTTCCTCGCCAGAGTTTGGGGTTCGGGGCTAACCCTCCGTTCCTTTTTACCAGTGCTGTGGTTGCTGTCGTCCGATCTCATCCGCTTAGGTCCAGTTTTACCCTTTTCCTTTGCGGTTGGTGGTACAGCTTCCTTGGCAGCAGCAGCCAATTTCCTAGGTTTCCCTTGGTTGGCTACCGCTTTTTGGCTGATGCCAGGGTTCGTAGGGAAGCTCTTCTCCCCGATTTTGTATTGACGCTTCAGCTTGCATTGTGCCTTTCTTCTTTGCGTTCTGGCTGATGTTCCCGTCTTCCCGGTGGGTGCAGTAGCTGCCATTGTGCTTGTTTTGTCGCAGTCACTCGTCATATGCACGCCCTGCTCCCTTAGCGTACATTTCTGGCCCAATCGCTCTGGGCAACTGGTGCTTGGTGCCGTCACGCCAGTTGTCCGGACCCCGGAGATTTCTCCCCTCGTATGCCGGGTACTGAGTGTACTTCTTCTTCTTGTACTTCCATATTTTTTTAAATTTGGTTACCTCTTCGCTTCACTTCTCGCCCTTTGCCTACCTGCTAGGTTGGATCCGAAGGTCTCCTGCAGTGTAGCCGCAGGGTTCATTGGAGTTAGTAGGCCCCCTCGCCACGTCAAGGCGGGTAACCATGAGGGGATTACTAACGGTAACTACACGGTAGCGCAATTGTTTCTAACAATAGTTTTTCTAGCATAAAATATGAAAAAATTTGGAGAACATTTTAATTTTAGTTTAAACTACACACATAAGGTAGTATAATAAATAAATAGTATGCAGTGTGATCTCATACATTTCCTATAAATTTTAAAAATAGTTTCCTGACATATGCACATAAGTTTTTTAAGGCAGTCTGTTGAAATCAATTTCTTTCCGTCCCTGAATTATGAGGGATAAGTAAGATACTGCACAAAAAAGGAAGAATATTTTCCCTGTTATATTATTCACAATTATTATGCACTCCATGCTGAGCTAAGTGAAGTTAGTTTTTTCCCTGACTGCTCACTCTGCCAGCAACCATGATTTTTCAGTCAAATTTTAAAGTCTGTACTACGGGAAGACTTACGGGGTGGCTGGTTCTCACTACCCTTTTCTGTCGATTGTGTATTAGATGCAGTTGAATCCACGATTTGTCCGTAAAAAGGATAGTTGCACGCAATCTTTCATCACAGGGATTGTCATCAGCAAATCCGAGGTTTTTGAGACTTTGATACGAAGTCAGCCGATCTGGTATATTCTTCTCGGAACCTAGAGTTTACTTGCTTTGTCTAAAGGCCGACTCCGAATTTATGACTGGACGAATTTATCGCTGAGTGCTTTCAACTCGTTTCGTCACTGTTTACGTCCCCACACATTGTCAATGTCTCCACACATTGTCGATTTTTGCTTTTACTGAAACTACTGAGGTCGACCACTTCTTCGCTAACGGGGTGTATTGTTTCCCTCCTCCGCTTTACGCCATTTTTTCACGGTTTTCTTGCTGACCCTAAGTATTCAGCAAATATGGCCGCAGCTGTACCCCAATTGATGCATGACTCCATCTTTATTGCGATTAATTTTTGCATTTGACCGGTAATCGTTTTTGTCACAAACAAATTCCAATTCAATCGGTTCATGATTTACAAAAGTTCTAAGGTTTACACAAAAGACCGTTGAAATTAAGTCTTTTATAAAATGGATGTCAAAACTTTTTCTCGATGAATTTATTTGCATGCAGTATGTCAAAAATTTCTGCGCCATCTTGTGGAAGAAAAGAAAGAGGCCAAGTGTGAAATTTGTGGGTCAAGTGTAGAAAATGTTTGCGAACAAATAAACTAAATGTTAAAAAAAAACGTCCTGATTTTCCAACGGTAACTGTTTTAAGCTCATTATTCTACCGATTCACATTCTTTTCATGATCAATGTGATTTCATCTATTATCTATTCATTTTATGGACACATCTAAGCATTATATTTTATTTAATAGACAATCTAAAGAAAGCAGTTCTTCATCATTAAACGTATCCCTCGCGTGTCGAGTGTCCTCTTAATGGTCTTTGGAAATTTCAGCGTGACACATTGACAACCACGCTTCAGTTTCTTACAAAGCATTTAAATTATTATCGATTAGTAAGATCCTTTTACGTTTTCATTGAACGTAAGCATGCGTTTGCAAATACAACACGCACATATATAAGCTTTCACCTAGCATGTATTTTACGGTATCCTTGTAAAACGACATATCCTAGAGTATTTTTCAACAAAGAAAAATATAAAACCAACTCTCGAATGGAGTCCATGAATTTCACAACGTATGGATTAGTAACATACCTTTCAATGACAACATTTGAATTAGAACTGTCTAGTGTTTGCCGGTCATGGTCGTTATCCTTTAACAGTCCTTTGTGAAGGTCATCAAAAGTTTGAACGATTAGAAGCCATGACATTTCAGGGAGAGGCATTTAACCGTTGTGTAATGTAAGAGTGATGGGTTTTATCCTTTAGAAGAAATAAATTCAATGAACAAAGGACATTGTTGAAACTTTTTATTAGACAAGAAAAGCACTTTGTGGGTATGGTCATCAATATTTGCATGGTCGTAGCATATTGGATTTTAGATATAAATCAAGTGAAAAATTTATGCATCAACGAAAAATACTCAAATTTGTATGTCAAATATGCCTGAAATGTTAAATATGATCAAATATGCCTGAAAGATAGCAACCGCTTCGGCCCGATACGGCAATAAAGTCGAAGCGATAAACATAGAAATATAGAAAATAAAATTTAAGGAGTCATCAAGTACCTCTGGTTGGAAAAATGTCTTCCAAAGATTAGAACAACTTGAGGCCCTACTCCTCCATACTTCACAATCGCAAGTTGGACAAATAGGGTAAGTGGTCTACATGTTTTGAACGCTATGATGAAATGCTGTTACTTTTTCCTGAGGAAACTACTTAATATATGGTGACAAAATTTTTTAACTTAATAGAGTCACTTTTGAAACGCATGAACAAAATTTGTGAGTCACGTTCTGGCATTGACTACAAAAAATATTGGCATATTTTCATAACTCCTCATAAAAAGGATACTTCTGCGGTGTTGATGAAATATCCGAACTGGCACTAAAGTGCAAAAATGAGAAAATTAGCGATGGGTTTTCGTTTGAGACGCAAATATTCACTTTTTCTACTAAAAAGAAATAGTTTAAATCCAACTATAGCCAATATTCTAGTTTGGGCAAAAGCCGCACTTGTTATAAACAAGTGCTTAAAGTTCCATATTGATAGGTTCAACACTTTTCGAGATTCTATCAACAAAAGGTTGAAAAACGTTGCTTTGAGAAAAAACAAATTTTAAGCTATTGTAAGTCACGACAAAAAATCGTTAAAGAAACTTACCCACACGTGGCGACTGTTTTTAAGATTCATGATGAAAAATGAAAGTAAATTGAGATGTTGCTGCTTCAAAATTGCAAATAGAATACTCAAAAATAATACTCGCCGTCATTCCGCAGTCGTATATACAGCCTTGGCCAAAAGTATGAAGCACCCCATTGAGAATCGATTTTTTCGGAAGTCATGAAAAGAGTAAAACAAAACAATTTATAATAGTTTGCAAATGAGTTTTATTATAAATGTATCAATATTTTGTAGCTCTACCTTTTGCCATTATCACGGCAGAAATTCTTCTTGGCTTAGAGCTTACAAGATTCTTGCATACTTCCGCAGTGATGGCGTTCCACTTTTGACGGAGGCAACTTTTAAGCTGTTCTTTCAAGTTCATTGTGTGAGGCCGGACCTTACGCTTGAAGATCGCCCATAAATGCTCGATGGGATTCAGAGCCGGCGACTGAGACGGCCGCTCCAGAAGATCGATAAAGTTTTCTCGAAACCATGCCATAGTCCGGCTTGATTCATGGCATGGTGCGTTGTTCTGCTGGAATTGAATCCCATCCACATTCATATCACCTAAAAGAGCAGAAAACGAAGGTCTTAACGCCCATTTTAAGACATTTATGTATTTATGTATGTACTGTCCATTCAGCCCTCGCAAATGAACATTTCTCCTTTCTTCTGTGTCAGACATGCAACCCCAGACCATTATGCTTCCCTCGCCGTGTTTGACAGTTGACACCACACATTCAGGCTTGAACTCTTCACCAATTCGACGTCGCACAAAGCCAGCGCCAGGAATGCCTAAAACCTAAAATAAACCGAAAATAAACGTTTTAGAAATTATCATTAAAAACCCGTTTTGCGTTTTATTTTTCAATTCTATTTATTTTGCCATTTTGAAATCCAAGTTATCTAATATACCTCAAAGTTCGATTCCTCCGACCATACACTATTCGACCAGTCTTCCGCGGTGTAGCATTGGTACTTGAAGGCCAATGCATAGCGAACACTTTTGTTCCTCTCAGAGATTCACTTCCTATTTTTCAGAGATTCTCTAACTAATTTTCGATCATCTTGTCGATTTGTTTTACGTTTTCGGCCTGATCTAGGCAAACTGATACGTGAATCTGTTGCAGCGAACCGTTTTAATGTCAGTTGTATTGCTCGGCGTGAGCACTTTACGGTTCTCGATATTTCTACTTGAGATTTGCCTTGTTTGTGAAAAACTTAAACGTGTACACGTTGTTCAAGAGACAGCTCGGCTATTTTAAGGCATAGCGTACTGTAATCTATACCACTTATCACAAAATAATGAAAAAAGTTCACTAGAACACGGAATTATAATGCATGACATATTATCATTCGGTACACAAAAAGGTCAGGTACTAAAATTGTACTGAAATATACAAAACTAGGTAGAAATGAGATAAAATTAGACAAATTTGAAATTCTTAGTTGCTTTCCTTGAACCAGTATAGTGCATAATTAAGCATTAGATATTATTATTTACAGTAATTATGACGCACATGACAAATTTAATGGGTGCTCAACAATTTAAGAAAACGAAATAAATGAAAGTAATAAAAAAAAATAAAAATAAGCAAATTTTTCCCAATGTAATTGTAAAATCAGAAAACATTTTGAAAAAATATTAACCCTTACCGAGTGGCTCAAAAACCATTAAAAAGATAGAATTAGTTGTGGGATTTTGGAATTAGAGTGGGAAAAAATTGAGAAGCAAGAAGAAGAAGTGAAGGAAGAGAAAAAAAAGAAAATAAAAAAAGAAATTGAAAGACTAAAGGCTAAAGACAAGAAAGAAAAAGAAATCCGAAAAAATATTGAAGATATAAAAGCCCTAAATCTTGAAACTAAACCATATCAATAATATAGTATACCCTGAAGAAGGAGAAACCTCCTAAATATACATACACGCAGGAGCAAAACACTTGTATTTATTTACTTGTTTTCCATAAAACATAATTGCGACGATTAGTGTTCCTCTCAAAACTTAAACAAAACTTTATTGGCGTGTTCTAGTATTTTACTTAATACACTTTCATAACCGTCAGTTCAATTCGCTTCTTTCCTGAGCCAACTTGTGAGTGATTCGTGAATCGTTAGCTTTTGTTTTACACGAATTCGGATAAATAATCAATTAGTTAATTTGTTTTTATAATTTACAATTAATAATTTTTTTTTCTTAAAAGTATGGCCTTAAGTCGAGAAGATTTCGCTAGGGCAGAGTCTTTGGCCAACGAAGAATTTAGCGTTCGGTACATAGCCAATGTCCTTCAGGTGCCGCGTTCTACCATCCACAATGGTGTACAGCGGCTTAGGGCCACACGAAAACTCGATTGAAGAGAAGGAAGCTATGTGTGACGGCTAAAGACGACCGTTGTATTACACTTACTACGAGGTCTGTTCAAAAAGTACCCGGAATTTTCGTTTTTTTTTTTTAAATATTTATTTATTCGTCTACATCAATGTGGTCCCCTTCAAAGTAGTCCCCCCCAGATATAATACACTTATGCCAGCGTTTTTTCCAATCTTCGAAGCACTTTTGATATTCACTTTTTGGTATGTCCTTGAGCACTCTCAGCGATTCAGCCTTTATTTCTTCAATCGAGGAAAAACGCCGTCCTTTCATGGGTCTTCAACTTTGGGAACAGGAAAAAGTCACACGGAGCCATATCTGGTGAATATGGAGGTTGGGGCATGACCTCGGTATTGTTTTTGGCCAAAAAATTACGAACAAACAACGACGAGTGAAGAGGTGCGTTATCGTGGTGCAAAAGCCATGAATTCTTTTTCCATAAATCGGGGCGTTTTTTTCGGATTGCTTCACGCAAACGTCGCATAACTTCAAGGTAATACTCCTTATTAACCGTGCGACCTTGTGGTAAGAACTCTTGATGCACTATGCCGTTATAATCGAAGAAAACAGTAAGTAAAACCTTGACATTTGATCGAACTTGACGTGCTTTTTTCGCTCTTGGTGACGTTGAATGCTTCCAGTTGGACGATTGTGCTTTGGCTTCGACATCATAACCGTACACCCATGTTTCATCATCAGTTATGACCCTTTCAAGCAAACTTGGATCGTCGTTGACGTCATTTAACAGCTCCTGAGCGGTGTTCATGCGATTGTTTTTTGGTCAAAATTCAGCAGTTTTGGAATGAATTTTGCTGCCACTCGTTTCATGCCCAAAACTTTTGAAAAAATGTTATGACATGAGCCAATTGATATGCCAACTTCATCAGCAGCTTCTCTAATTGCTATTCAGCGATCATTTATAACCATTTTTTCCACTTTTTCCTCGATTATTGACGTGCTGGGTCGGCCGGAGCGTTCGTCATCTTCAACGTCTTCGCGGCCATCTTGGAAACGCTTATACCACTCGTAAACACTTGTTTTTTCATAGTAGACTCACCATAGGCTTTTTGTAACATTTCACACTTTGTTACACTTTATTTCATTTTTTTACGCAAAATTTAATATAAATTCTCTGACTCTTCAACTCTTCCATTGTTTAAACAAGCAAAAATCGCCGAGCTCATAAAAACACGTCGAACCTTAGCGACTACCAAAGACAAAGTAAACAGTGAATATGGCTGCAAATTTTATCATACTTTAGGGGCATGTATACATTTTGAACATACCTCGTACATTACGCGACCATCTTTTCACCGTTTCTGAGGTACTAAGCCAACTTCAAACGGTCCGTACTGTAGATGTGAGCTCTAAAACAGGTATTACGCGGATTTGTGAAAATAACCTCCTGTCTAGATGTCCCGCATCAGGTCATCTACTACTGGAGAGGCATCGAGTAGAAAGGCGACTATTCGCAAATCAGCATCTCACTTGGACACTTGAACAAAAGGGGGCTGTTCTCTTCGCAAATGAGAGCTGGTTAGGTTTGTGGAAATCAGATGACCGGGACCGTGTGTGGAGAAGACGTGGAGAGTGCTTTGCTCTATGTGCTATGCATGAGTCACAGCCTTTTCAAAGACAATCAGATGGGGTATGGCGATATGATATGGGGTGGAATCAATGCCCATGCCCGTAGCGAACTAACTATCATACAAAACAAATCTTTGACTGCCGTAAGCTACATTGAGGAAGTTCATCTGGAAAATGTGATGACAACTTCAACTTCAACAACTTCGTGTCAATACACAATAATGCTCGACTGCACGTAGCTCGTGTTGCCATCTAATTCTTGGATGAAGTCAGGCTTACCGCAATGAATTGGCCAGCACGTTCTTCTGACATGAATCCCATAGAACACTTATAGGACATGATAAAGAGAGGCGTTAGGCGTCCAAATGTCGAACAGCTTAAAATTATGTTTTTTGAAGAGTGGGACTCTGTTTCACAAGACGAAATCCAGACGCTTATTTACTCGATGCTTACGAGAATAGAAGCCTTCGGCAAAGCCAGAGGAGGAAAACCACGATATTAAGAGCGAACCCGGCGAAAATTGTTGCTTAAACTTTTATTAACCTTTTATTAACCTTATTAACTTTTATAATTTATTTTTTAATTAATTAAAAATTAATATGAATTTTCTATTTCAGCTTCTATCGTGAATTTATTTTCAAACAATTAAAACTCGTGGGTTTCTTTTCAAATTTATATTCAGTTAAGTACAACACATGTTTGTACTTAAAAATTATTACATTAACATAAAATTATTACATAAAATTACATAAAATTATTACACGAATCCTATTAGAAAATAAAGTTAAGAAATGAAGAACGGGTGTCCGGTTTTTTTGTCCCTGAGCTTATATGTTTTTCCAAAACTAAACTTATTAGCGTGTTTAGGAAATGTTTTGCGCAATAAGGTTTGATTTGCTTTTTTTAGGTTTGGGAAAATTTTTGCGAAGTTATGTTTAATATTAATTTTTTGTTTGATACACAAAAATATTAACGTTTTATTTTTTATTTTTGAAAATTTGAATAAATAACATTTTTGTCAATGACATGTGACTTCATTCATGAAATTGGATACTTAACCACAGTCTGTTATAAACACCAGTAGACTGGAAGGATCTAGTTCACCGAAGGATACCTCAAAGTATAATTTAACGGATAATATTGTTATAAACACCAGGAATTCGTTGGATAACATCAACCTGGTGATGCGATCGCTGTCCGATCAAAACTAACTTTCCATGAAAGTATTTCATCAAGGGTCCTAGGTTTGTCATTTACACACGTGTACTGTCTTCATCCGGCGGTATGTTAGTTCATGCATTTAGCCAACACCAATGCTGGAAGGAAAATCCGTCCACATATGGTCTATTTATAGCGCAGGCGAGCCAGATAGATATAGATATTTATTTATTGAGACTTTATACGTACATGATTTTCGTTATCTGATATGATTATGTCTAATGTTTGACAGCGACAGTTTGTCAAACAACTATTCTATAAATCTGGTTGTAACCGATTCTTGACATAGGCTTAGATTACATATTTATTTTAAAATTCATCCTTTTCTCATAAGGCTTTTTTTTCCTATGATTGGTAAACCTTAAACCTAACTTATTCTAACTTAATCCTACGTACTTTTTCTTATTTACAATTTAAGGGTTGATATGGAGGTAGTAATTGGATGGAGGTGCGAGTTCGGAATCTTGGCTCCGACCATGATGATGTTTGTGTATCCTGCTTCGATGGAGCGATTGACCTTGGTCAATTATGATGTTCGCCCATTGCTGGCGTAAGTTGGTTAGCCGCGGTCTCCTTGTTCTGTCCGCACATAGAACGGAGGCTTGTGGTTCAATATTAGGCGTGGCTTTGTCAAGGTAGAAGAGTTAGAGCTAAGCAATTTGATGGGCGAGAGGTATGGGGAAGCGATGTTTTCAGCGATATTCCGGGAAACCAATTCACTAATTATAAATTCAGGGTGAGTTACCCATTTCTTTAGGCGTTTCGAGCTCGTCTCAATCATATACTGCATTATAGGCTTGATTTTTGTTTGACTGTATAGGAAGGTGCTCCGAAAATGCTTCTTGTTTGGTCTTCTATACTTGGACAAACACTTCCTCAAAATTTTCCGTTTGAAAATTTGCAGCTCTTCTGCTACGGTAGGCGAAATAGTGAGCCAGACAGGGAAGCAGTAGCTAATAATGGGTCTGATGAGGGTTTTGTAGATTAGAAGTTTAGTACTTACTTGGACAGACTTTTTGGAAAGTAGGGGGGCTAGGGCTGCGGAAGCCCAAGTGGCTTTTTCGATGGCTCTGAGGGCGTGGGGATTGAACTTGAGGCGGTGATGGAAAAGCACCCCCAAGTATTTTATGCAGTTCCTTAGGGGGACGGGGACGTTATCAATTCGTAGAGAGAGTTCTTTACTCTCGGCTGGCGCAGATCGGTGTCCTTTGCCGGAAGCGTTCCGGAAGCATATGAGTTCGCATTTTTCAGCGTTGATAGACAGGGCCCATTTTGAAAGGTACTATTGTAGGAATTCCACGTGTAGAGCGATGGCTTGCTGGGCCTTTAGGGGGACGCGTGGGTAGCAAGAACAAGTATGTCGTCCACGTATAGAATTGTGTGTGTGAGGGGTTGGTGATATTTATTTGGGCAGCATATTGTGTATTGTATATCGGTTGCACTTGTGTTGGGATGTCGTGAAGAAAAAAGTTAAAGAGGTGGGGGCCGAGTATTGATCCTTGCGAGACACCGGAGCGTACGTTGATAGCATCAGAGAAGGTATTGGAAATTTTTACTAGGAGGGTTCTTTGGTGTAAAAAGTTGGCTACAATTCGAGTCAGTGGGGTGGGGCATTGTGTCTTAATTAGTTTGTACAAGAGACCCTTGTCCCACACGGAGTCGAACGTTTTCTCAAGGTCAATTGAGCAAGCCACAGTTGCCTCTTTCTTCCTCAAACCTGATGATATGTAGTCGTGTAGAAGGAGGACTGCTTGTTCGGTTGACACTTTTTCTTTAAAGCCAAATTGTTGTGCTGGTACAAGGGGCTTGGCGAAGACTTTAAAGGAGAGAAGGATGATTTTCTCCAAAATTTTTCCTAGGTTTGAGAGCAGGGATATTGGTCTAAGCTTTTTTAGGTCACCGTTGGCCTCTTTCTTTGGTGTGTGGAGTAGCAATGCCGTTTTCCAGGCGCGAGGGAAGTACCCATTGTTTATGCATTGATTGATAATGATGGTGAGTGGCCTATGAATGACGTTGGAGCATTTCCTTAGTACGTAATTGGGGATATCATCGGGGCCGCTGGATTTTTTGGAATTGATTGAGCGGAGGGCGATTAATACCTGTTCGGTACTAGCAAAGAAACGTTTGAACGGCTCGCTTGAGGGGTTAGCGGCTCTGTTGGTTGACGAAAAGATGGTGTGGTAGGAGCCTTGGTATCCGTTTAGGAAGTCATTGACCGTTTTCTCTACAATTTTGTTGGTTCGTTGGTCCGAGGACGTCCTCTCCCTGTATAGATGGGCGTAGTGTAGTGCACAAGCGGCTAATTTCTGTTCCGTCGTGATAAACAGTTGTCCATTTAATTGGATAGGGTCTCTGTTTATTGAGAACTTGGCAGTTTGACGGCCCGTAAGGGCATTAATCTCCTTGAATACATTGGGGGAAGGTTTCATAGCGGATAGCCTTTCTTTAAACGCTTTGTTCATTTCAGCGTACACCTTTTCCGTTATCAGTGTCTCCAGGCAGTTAATTTGGGACTTTAGTGTGATATATTCCGAATTGATTCGATTTAAGTTTCGGTGGAATATCCTTTTAAGGCGTTGCTGCCACCTAGCCCTAGTTCGAATTAAGTTCCTTGTTTGAGGGGATATGTTACCATATTTGGAGGAGAGGGGTGGTTTAGCTGGTGCGTGTGTGTTCATCAACTCTAGAATATAGCAGGAAAGCGTTTGAATTGACTCATCTATTTCATTGTTGTTGTATATTCGATGATCGGGAAATTTTCCTTCTAGGTGGTCGGAGAGTTGTTCATCAAATATCTGCCAATCTACGCCCCGGTATGATCGGGTGAGTGCTTGAGGTGGTGGAATCCTTGCACCGGGGAGAGCGACGTCAAGAATTAAGGCATGATGGTCAGATGGTCAGATGGTGCCGGGATGCTGGTGCAATTTAGGGGTAGGCCGTTCAAGCCTAAGAGCGAAGCCGATAAGATGAAGTTGTCGAGGAAAGAGCTTCCTCGTGGGAATGTTGGCACACCTGCATTGATGACGCTTAGAGACGTTTGGTGCCCGGACGATAGCCAGCTGAAGATGACTGAGCCGTTAGTGTTTATTGTGTGGTCGCCCCATGATGGATGTCTGGCGTTGAGATTACCCCCGATAATTATTTCATCATATCCCTGCCCTATGGTGATTATTTGGTTCAGCTTAGGTGCTATGGCATGTCCGCTGTCGCATGGGATGTAGAGTGACCCGAGCAAGACCTTGCGGATGTGGCCCCGTTGTCCTCGGAGTTGGAGCGTGGCTAGGGTACAGGATAATGGCATGACATGGCAATCGACTTGGTAGATGGTTTGATTGGTGCGTGCGAAAATGGTGATACTCTACCTTCATCGTTGCGGAAGATATTGTAGCGTGGAAAGTGTGGTTTATGCTTTTCTAGAAGGCGTGTCTCATTTAAGAACACTAAATCGGGCCTATATTCTTCTAAAATGTGCTCCAGTGCTATACGCTTTTCGTGCCTCTGGAGAGAGTTTATATTAATTGCCAGTGTTCTGAGCTTACTGTTCCCCGACCACATTCATGTAGAAGTTAAGTAGGGCTTCTGTTTTCTCCTCATTCGGGAGGTGCCTGTAGGTCAACCAAAATTCTCGAGCCTTTTTAACTAGCACTGCAAAAGAAACGCCTAAATGCTTGACAGTTTCCTGTGCAATCAAATTTAGTACGTTCTCGTTCCGGGGCTGATCGTGATGTTCAGGCTCGGGATGAGTTGCAGGTCCCTTTAAGACTTCGGAATACTGCTGTCTAGGGAGGAGTCCTGTGGGAGGTTCTATATTGAGAGCGGTTGCTGGTGGGCTCAGCTGCTGGAAGCTATTAGGGTTAAAGATAAACTGATTTTGGTTTTTTGTTGCTCGTTTTTCGGCAATTTTGGCTCTGAGTTTGACCCACTCGGGGCAGTTTGAAAAGTTAGCTGGGTGACCCGTGCTTGAGCATAGGACACAGAAAACTGGGGGGATGGAGGGGTCTGTTGTAGCCTCTTCTCTTGGGTTTATTAGGATTTTTCTTGGACACAACTGGCCTTCGTGCTCTTGACCGCAAGCAACGCACCTTTGGGCATAGCCGCAATTGGCGGCAACGTGGCCAAATCTCTGGCAGCGAAAGCATTGGGTAAGGTCACCCTTTCTGGGCTTTTCCCAAGTTGCCTTGCAATTTAGGACGAATTTTATCTTAATAATTTTTCGGAGGTCTTCCTCCGACGCAAGAACAACTCTGAAGGTTGAGGGACACGTTGTTCGTCGACCAAGTGGTAGTCATCTGGGTGACAGATACGGGTTTGAGCTCGGGTATTTGCTCGATGATATCCTCCAGGATTTCTTTCTCTGTGAACAGAGAGCTAACACCTTTTAATATTACCGCCGGTTTCCTGCGTGCGGCTGGGGTGAAAGAGTGGCCACCTAATTTGTTTTCTCGCATTAGGCTCATTAAGCCGTCGTAGGCTTTCGTCTCGTCGACCACTATCTTGTGGTACGAAGGGGACAGCGATTTGATGCGGTACTTTGCCTCAGGAAAGCTACGCATCATCACGCGGAGCGTGGGCGGCGATACATTATTAATAAAAATCGGTGGCAACCAGGATGGCTTTGAAGTTGCCGTGTTAGTACATAGTGGAGTAGAGGAGTTATTTAGGGGTGATATTTTTTCAAATTTATTATAATTGTTCATATTATTATTTTGAGCTACGACTACATTCTTTTTCTTAATAACTAGCCTACCGGTTGCCAGCTTGAAGCGTTCGGCGTCGTTTTTGAGTGCGGTTTGAACCTCCTTGTTGGTGCAGATTGGGCCTTCGCTTTCCATTTCGACGTCCTGGCGAACAGCGCTGGTGGTTGTCTCTTCCCTTCGTGTGGTTGTTGTTTTTGAAATTTTCGTTTTTTGTACCATAGCGTCCTCTGTTGACTGATGGTCTCCACTTTTTAATATGATTTGCAATTCTCTGCTTATTACTTCCTTGATTTGCGGTGATAGGAGGGCATTTTTCATTTGCAGCTTGCTCGGTGCTCCATTTTTTTTGCCGCCTGCTCTCTTGGCAGTAGTTGGGGGGATCCGTGTGGCTGGGGCGTAATTTTCGCTCTTTTTTTTGAATTTAGTTTTATTTGCTCTTCCACTATAAAATGGCGCTCGACAGCGTCTCTTTTTGGCCCGGGCGGGCGGTGCAGTTTGTGGGGACCGGGGGTTGTCCTATATCTACTTTTTTTTTAATTATTAAGTATCACGTTGACTTGTTCATAAGTCACAGAATTATAGTCTTGACTTGGGTTTGAGTTTAAATTTAAATTTAAATTACTGGATGAATGCCACTAGAAATGTCACGTCTTGTCGACTTGACAGCTCCACCACCAATTTCAGCGCAGGCGAGCATATTTGTGGCGCTCTAATCTTCTACAACAAACAATGAAACATCTGGCTACACCATCAAGAAGACTTGGGACTTTATTTCATGCTTGATGTCATCTATTAATCTGGGTTTTCGCTCATATAACAAGTAGGAAAATTTTTTTTTCTTTTCACTAACTAAAAAATCCAGAAGACTTTTGTCGGAAGAGTTAAAGAGATGAAAGAGCGATAAAGGGATAAAGGGATAGCACGCAAATCAAACTCGCACGATTTATAAGAAGAAATAAAGAAGTATTAATCTGGAGGTAACGATTTCCAAGTCTGGTTTCGAGTCCGGTTTGAAGTCTCAAGTACTATGCATAGATCTATCGAGTGAGATATTCGGAAAAGTGATTCTTCTCTTGGTGAATAAATTGTTTGGTAAAAGCCCTTTTGGTAAATATCATCAAGTGAAGTAGCAATAACAACTAAAAATTTTTAACCAATGTATTCATTCATACTTTATATTACATTTTTATTACATATTTTTATTTACAGGTATTAACAGCTTCTCAATCGATGCGCAACGCATTCAATTTACAACATGCGCGATGCTAGGAAGAATAATGTTCATATCGCAAATGTCAAGTTGGTGACATTTTAAATGTAATTTGCTTGCAATTGTTTTTGATTTTTTAAAAGTTTTGAATATGGAATTTTCCTTCGTTTGGCAAATAAAAGCCTCAACAAGGATGCACGAAATTATGACAATTTATGACACTTATTCATATAAGTGCCATAAAGCATCTGACAAACGTCAAAACACCTCGTTGCGAGTAATTTTCGATTTTCTGAATATATCTCGCCTCGCATCGACGCATCACAACCATTGTACAATGTCATATAGAAACGACTTTTATGAAAATTGGTTGACATTTGCTGCGAGACTCTCTTCGCGCTCTCGTATCGCAGTCTCGCAGTATTGTATCTGGGCCTCATCTTGAACGCTGGGAAGACTACGGTCACACGCCACCATCCCTTCAGCACTACCTCAGCGTCAGCTGCACGAAGCCTCTAAAGTATCTCATTGGAAAATAAGAACATACTTCGCCGAAAAGAATAGATGGGGTATCTCACACCCCACCACACTCCCGCTGGGTTAAAAATAACACGTCCGAAACCACTCCAGACATTATTGGATTTTGTTCGTAGTGTTAGCGCTTATTAGTGGTTACGCTATGTTATAGACGTTCATTCAATATCCAAAAATCAAAACCTTCCCACTCAAGGGCGTCACCAGAGGGGAGATCTCCGCAAGAGGGGAGATCTCCGCAAGAGGGGAGACCTGGAACCCATTGACCTATTAGCATTTTGGTTTGGGAGGGTTCTAGGGAACAATTTTTAGACACGAGCGTATATAAAAACAATTCAGATACAAAACAAAGTCGAGTGTTGGCATGTATAAACACTCCGCTTCTAGGATTTTTGTCGACAACTCGAGGAAAAGCTTAAACATAAAATTTCAAAAAAGTGAAAAGCAGGCCCAAACCACCTCGAGTATGGTAGAGAGGCAATCCTTCCCAGGCAATCTCCGCAGAAGACAATGGATTCAGTTTTTTTTTCGTTTTTCCTTCATAATGGACATAAGAAAATTTTACGGTGAGTATTTTGCAAATTGAAAATTTTACGGTGAGTATTTTGCAGGATGCCTCCTAAAAGTTATAACTTGGCAGACAGTTTATTTCAAACGAAAATTCAATTTTCAGTGGTTGGAAACGTACTCGCCATAGCTTGTTTATTCCATTACTTGCAAAATGGGCCTCATTTCCGCCAAATGTCAATTCTTTCCGAGGTGTCCTGGGGTCATTTATTGTCAAGTCGTTTTGTGAATGCAAGGACATTTGCGAGCAGTGCAAAAAGCATGCGGACCATGACATTCATAAGGCAGCGATCGAAAGTGCTAGGTCATTTATTACGTTTGGCTGTGGATTTCCAACTCAATAATTACTCCTATAAACTGATCTTAGAAAACAGAAATCTTATAACCTCCATTATTTTTTGCATTACATTTCGTTGGGCTCTTGACTTAGCGCTGCAAGGCAAAAATCATGGCGAAGGAATACTGGAGGATTTTTTCAAGCTTCGAATTCATTCAGGGCATGCGGTTTTAAAGTCACACACGGGGAAAAAGGCGAGTTATCGTTCTGCTGACATTCAAAGTCAATTACTCGAGAAATGTGGCGACGTGCTGAAGACGGATCTTATTGCCAAAGTGAAATCAGCAGACGTTTACAGTGTATCGACAGACGAGACAGGTGACATATCTGGGAAAGAGCAATTATGCATTGGTCTGCAATATTTTTTCAAGGCAATTGATGATTCTCTGGCAAGGGAAGGGGTTGACCTAGAAAAATGCGGTGGATTGGGACTCGATGGTTGTTCAACTATGGCTGGGAAAGACGATGTTGTACGAGCGATCTTGTGAAAAAATACACCAAAGCTTTGTATTTTCATTGTTTGTCACACAAACTGAATTCAGTTATTAAAGATCTCAATGCTTTCCCTGAAATCCGTAAGACCATGGGAACCACCAAAGGTATTAATGTACTTTTCCGGGAGTCCATTGTGAGAAGATAATTAATACCCAATATTTCGCGGCTCTGTGAAACACGGTGGGGCGAGAAACACAAGAACCTCAGAGTTTATAAAAACACTTCTGTGCAATAATGGAGGCATTAAAAAATAAAGCAATAGTGCGACTCAGAAACACGCTTCTCAACTCTATTCCGCCGCTACTAGAGTTCCTTATATTATGTGCCTTGTGGTGATTGCCAAATACTCAGCTTTGATGGAACCGGTGGGGAATGGACTTCAGGCAGTAGCTTTAAACACGGCCAAGGCTTCGCAGCACATTAAACGCCTTTTATAACTTTTCGAAATACACCGTGTTGATCCAGATCAAGTCACAAATGAAATTTTGAAAGACGCCACTCCCGTAGTCTTAAAACTCGGATTGGATGAAAATATTTCGGCAATTCCAGGCCTTGTTGGACGACAGCGTTATCGGAGCAACCATCCAGCAGACATTCCATCAGAGTTTTGGAGGAAGTCTTTGATAATACCGTACTTAGATTCCGTTATAAGATCCCTAGAAGAACGTTTTGCTGAAGCTAAAACTCGATCTTTCGCATTATCAAAGTTGCACCCTGCTCAAATGCAAACCATGTCCACTTAAAAAATTTAAGTGAACTTTCAGCGAGTTTTATAATTTGCCAAAAAAAAATTATAAATACAAAATAAAAATATAAAAAATTAAATTGAATTGTAGGAGAAATTGAGAGAAAACCAACCCAAAGCCACTGATTTGACCGTTGTTGAAGTACTAGAAGGCACGAAGCCGGAAATCGCAAGAGCTTTAAAAATCTTGATAGCTTTACCGTACACCAATTGTACCGTTGAACGCTCCTTCAGCAGCCTAAGGCGTATCAAAACTTGGTTCCGATGTACCATGGTGGAAACTCGACCGAATGGCCTGGCGATGATGAGTGTTCACCGAAAAATTATCGCTGGATGCTTGTCAGATTTCAACAATAAAGTGGTGGATAAATTAGCGAGATATCCGAGGAGACTGTGCTTCAATTGAAATAATTTTTTTTTCATTGTATGTCTGATAGCGTACTATTTTTTTTATGTAAACATATTTCTTACAGTAAAGTATTTGGTTTATTGTCGTAACCTGCAGTTATTTAACTTCTAATTGTACCCTCAATCAGGCAGCTTGCAGTCCTTGCACCCCCCCCCCCCCCTCCAGCCTAGTGGGTGCCGACCCCACTTTATAGGAAATACGAGGACTACGGTCAAAACGAGGATATATACCAGAACGATCGAATCGGAGAAAATTATCTTATAATGTGTATCATTCAAAACACCAGTTTAATTGCGGAAACTTTATATATCCCACCTTATTGTTTTATTTTCTTATTCATTTTTGTATTTTAGTATAATTACTTAATTTATTTTAATAATCTAAATTGAATAAACTAAACGAATGGTTGTTGCCAGTTTTTATTTTTCTATTTAAAGAAATCACTGCGTTATTATTTCCTTTAAAACTGTGTGAGAGAGTTAATTAACTTTGATAAATTTGTATCCATGCAATTCAATTTTCAGTTAATTTGGCACGCCAATCTGTCCCAAAACTTGAGGCGAGCACTTTTCCAAGTCTCGTTTGAGACGAAGTCGAGACGGAGATCAATTGGTGGTGTCTTGAAAGAAAAACGACGACTCCAATTCAGTCGATCGCCACCGAAGACGGCTTGCTCGAGAAGTTTGTCTGCGCAGTGGCGCTCGCATCATTTGTGAAGTTTGTGTGGAAGATACGGGTTGAAGCTGAGTCTGCGTTTGTTTGCTTCGTCCCGAGTGTTCTTGTGAATCCGTGTCAGGACGAGAAACCGTTGACCACGTCAGGAATCTCAAACTCGTCGCGCGAGTCGGAACACCTGAGCGTCTCCGCGCCAACGTCTTTTGTGATAACGCGCCAGATCGACAACGCGAGCAGCAAACAAAGTGGTTGCCTAGGTCCGGCTTGAGCCTCAGCTTGTCAAAGGCAGCAAGCAGCGCGAGTTTGCATTCAGTGCGGGTGTGATTATGATAAAAAAGCAATTGAGAAGTGGCGACAATGCTGTGTGTGTCGCCCTCGCGGGAAGTGTGTGCCTTCCTCCAGTGATCGTGCATGTGTGACGCGATGCGCCTTTTCTGATTGCATATTTTTATTTATGTTTTGCTCGCGCCGCCCCAACTGTCCAGTGCCGTGCGGACCAAGAGGACCCCGAGACAGTTCCATGGTGTGTGTCCGCGCCCGACCTAACGAACATTCCGCCCGCAATCACAGGGGACGTGTTGTGACATTTGCGGCCCGCCAGGCGGCCACTGTAACCCACGGACCGCGACGACTGGCCATGCAAAATGGATGTTGAAATTCCAGTCCTATCGGGAAATCTAAACGTTCCAATTCAGTCGGGCTTCTCGCTGAACCGCATGAAAAAGGTAAGACCGACCCGCAGTCTGCAACGTCTATAACCCAAAATGTTGCTGACAATCGGTTACGACTAATTAACATTTCGCTACGTCTTGAAGATTTTGCACAGTCGTCCTGCCCGCGAAACCCTCACCCTCGACGCCCCTCGCGTGGAGCTCAATTCACGCCTATGTCGCCGTACCGAGCCGTGCCGGGGTGCGATTGTGGATCAACACCTTGCCTTTTTTATGCAGCGCCCGCTTAGACTTCTTGGTTTTGTCAAACTTTTTGTATGCTACTCGCTCGATCGCTTCGGCCGACGTTGCCAACAGAACTCACTTCCAGGAACCACAAAAAAATTATTGAAATCGAATCCATAAATGTTTCCACGGTTTCCGAAGTAGTGACCCGAATCGGAGCAACGCTTCGCCATAGAAAAGTCGACAATAGTAACTTGCATGTTATCTTTATGGCAAAGATCTAATTGATAGCCAGACAACCTGGAGTCGGCAACAGACAGCGATGTTGACGTCAAGTTGGAACAATTTATGGGCAAACAAAGTCGGAGAAAAACAAGAAATCGGCTCAGCCTTCACTTTTACCGATAACAATGGCTGGGTCGCTATCAACCAACTCAGTCTATTGATACTTCAGACATATTACATGTGTAGATCTTGTAATCTACGAAAACGCGCCAAACACTTTATTTTGGTTTATTTTTTTTTCTTTGTTAACAATATTACGCTAAGAATTATCATTTGCCGTGATTTATCATTGAAATGGCATCGAAATATAAGCTTAAGAAAAGGAAATTCGAAAAATTGAATGAGGGAAAATCAAATTTTTGAATGTGAACTTCAAGACTTTATTTGCTACATGGGCTGAAAAGCCCGGGATTTTTAATGAAAACCTAGTTGCCTTCGATGGCGAAACACTTGGTATAGCGATTTTCCAACACTTTCATACTCTTTCTGTAATACGAAACGTCCAAGCCTTCGAAACACGCCTCCTCATTCGATCTGAATCTCTTTTGCTGGGGCCACCGCTTGAGTTTTGGGAACAGTACGGAGGATTAGCCACCAATATGAATCGTAATTGGTCCGATTTGGCCATCGCTTTCAATAACGAGTGTGCCTGTGTGTTATCGTGATGGTACAGAACTTTTTCTTCGTACCATAGTACCGTTTTTCATTATTTCGTCCTTCAGTTTGTCCAATACCGCTCCGCTGTGACTGTTTTTCCCTTCTGCAGCTAATTGATAAAGATTATGCCATAGGCACCCCAAAAACTAAGGTCGTAGCCTTCCCGGCCGAGCGTTGGGTATTTGGCCGCTTTCGTCGGCTTTCGTGGTTTACCAACCACTCTGCAGACTGCCTATTGGACACAGGTGTAAAGTAATATATTCATATTTCATCCATCGTTGAAAAAGTCCCCTCGATTATGCTGCAACAACGCCAAACCGGCTGTTGAATCATCAGAGCGCTGCTGTCTGTGGTCGACGGTCAGGAAACGTAGAACCCATACCATGCGCCAATAGCTTTTTCGTATCTAAGATATTGTGCTAAATGTATCCTGCGCATAGAGAAAGAAGATACAGGGAGGCTATACGCTCTCATTTCTGTCCGAAATCACAAAAAGTAACACAAATAAACACATATTCACCACCTACTTTAAAATAATCACAGGTAACATAAATGAATGGTCGAAAATTTTGTCATGCTGCCCATGGACACAGGAGCATCGACTTGACGGGAACTCCACACGAACATCATTACCTGAAGAATTGAGCCATACAATTCCATACAATTTTCACAGATGTTCGACTTCGGATTTAATTTGCTCGAGCCGAATGAACATGGGGAAGTTGTAATTTGAAGCTGATCTCTACGCTTATCAAATGTGCTCAAATCTATGATTCCGTTGTGAACGTCATTGATGAGCATATTCATATGCTTAATGAGACTTAGAAATGCACAATATAAGCGTTTGCGCATTTTCAAGTAACGTTGACTGATAAAAGTGATTGATTCAGCAACTGATTAGATAATATTTTCAACATTCAAGTGTTGTGTGTGACCATTCCATTACGGAAATTGCTTTTCTAACTGTAATGTTAACTCACTGACAAATTTAAAACCGAAGGTAGCCGAAGATTCCCGAATGAAAATCGGTAAGTTGCTGCAATTGGTAAGTTAGCTTGTATGTGAAATTATCGGCAGTAATATTGATCATTGATCAATTTCAAGGCAGATATATGCTCTTCAAATAATCATGTGAAAGTTTTGCATCTTTCTGTTGTTACTAGTGATTTATGAATGTTGTTTTCGTATTTTTGCCTATGATTAGATATTACATTAATAATGTTAAGTAAATGCGCTTCTAATTGCGCAAAAAAACCTTGAAAATTCGATACGATTTAGGAAATCATGCTGCATATAACATGAATGGCAGGAACGAATGGAGCCGAACATTTGAACAGCTAATAAGGGGAAAAAAAGATAAGTGTTAAACTTCGGACACTCACGTACGCTCATATTGATGAGCTATGATCCTGCCCGTTCATTTAAGATGTGCACGGCCTCACCTAATTCATGTAACTTCACTTTACGATCATTCAAGACGATTCGATGCACTTGCTTTACAATTTCCGCATACGTAGCCTCTTTTGGTCTTCCAGAGCGAGGAACGTCTTCGGTGCTTTTACGACCCAATTTAAGTTCACTAAACCACCAATAAACTGTTGTTCTCGAAGAAGCAGAATGGAATAACATTTCTGCAGCAATTGTAATGATCAAACATTGCTTTTCCTATCAAAAAACAATATTTGATCAAGACCCGATATACCTGTTTTTCTATTTTGTTTACGAAGGCGAAAGAAGCGTGACTCAAATGAACGTATCTTGTAAACGAACGAACGTAATCTCATAAACGTCATACATAAACCAGTGACAGATGAGCTAATGGTTAAATCAAAACTTTCCAACCATTCGCCCAAAGTTTTTGGCGAGTTGCCAAATTTAGCGTTTGGCAGTTGTCGAATTTAACGTTTGGCCATATGGAAGCTACTCGTAATAAATGAATCATTTCCAATCCCACCAAACGAACAGCTGAACCTCCCTGCCCATTAGTCCTGGTTTGGCTACCGTTTTAAGCTACTTTACCAGATTTTGACTACGATCGTTCTAGCACAATGTTGTCGCATATGATTCATTTTCAAATTCAAATATGCGAATAAAATTTACCAAAATTTTAAGTCAAATTATCCAAAAACATTCAAAAAGTCAAGAAAATGTCAAAAGTCAATGTCAGAAAGAAAGAAAAAGTCAAAAACGTTTGCTTGTTTAAAAAAAAATATTCGATTTAAGCTGATATTTATTTATTGGAAACGAGAAAGGATATTTTCACTGTAAGATCGCTTTTAGGTTAAAAATTTTCAGAAAATTGCAATTTTTGTACTGATTGTGGTTCTGAATACAATCAAAAATACCATACAAAAGGTTTTATATTCAAAAATATTAAAGCTTGTTGTTACGAGCCTAAGGCGAAACGCAGCAAGAGCTCATCTTTCAACTTTCCAGCGAATTTCATGGTTCTATGCTCCCCACTCATTTTCTTGGATTCGACTTCGATTAATTTCTTAATTCTATCTTATATTTTACTTGTTCTCTATAGAAAAATGTGGGAAAACTCGAAACCGCACTTACAACGTTAATTTCTCGAAATCACGTTTTTGAGTTGTCAGAAACGATTTAAATTTACTATAGGACAAATCACTCTGAACATTTTATATGTTGTTGGTGACATTTCCGGTTTTGGCTGTGCACTAGGATCATGTTGATTGGATTATATATTTCCTATTTTTGCCGATGTTCTAACCTGTTAAACCGATTTTTTTCTTTCATAGTGCAATTATTCGGCGGAAAAAAATGATCATACTTAAAAAATAAATCGAAAAATCACGTTCGCTATCAATTTTGGGCGTTTTTTTAAATTCGCGAAAGCCAGAAAACAGCTTCAACAGTTCTGAAAAATTAGATTTATGTATGCCTAAAATGTTAGTGAATATCTGTGCAAATTTTAATATCGATATCTTTTATCCTTCATGAAAAAAATCAAAGAAGAACAAGTTTGCTTTCAAGATCGGAACCTTAAAGCCGTAGAATAGATCCTAGAAAATGTATGCAGGTCATATGCCTTTTCATTGACAATTCTGTCACATTTGTACTGAATACGGTATACAAATTTGTGCTTAGAAAGGTATATTTATGATTTTTGAGGCAAAAATCTCCAATTTTTTATCTTGGTGAATGTTTTTTTGCATGATTTGACTTTAAGTTTTGGTGAATCTTCTCTTCTTGGTGTTTATTCAGCTTAATCACCTACTAAAAGGAAATAGTAAAAAATTGACAGTGTTGCGTTTGCAACGATGGAAACGCGAAGCTCATCTTCGATAACTGGGTATGCCAACTGGATATGCCATATTTGGAGTGAGAACATTGTAACGCAAAACCTCGAAGCTCAATAAATAATTCTTTCTGAAAGTTGATGAAACGAAAACAGTTCCTACAGGAATACTGCATCAAACAATCGCGTTATTAGAAACACGGTTTGGAGACAACATTATTTCACGAAATGGTCTGGTCTATTGGCCACCAAAATTATATGATTTTACTCTTACAGCTTATTTACTTTGGGGGTTAATCAATGTCCAAAAATGCGAGTAAAATTGAGTCAAATTAGCCAAAAAAAATTCAAAATGTGGAAAAATTCAAGACCGTTCTGCTAGATGCAAACTTCAGACACTTGCAAACACATCAGTCTGGATTTTTTCCCTTTTCGATTTTTGTCCGTTATCGACTTATTGCAATCTTGTAGCGAGCAAATATTGGGAATTGGAATAAGTTTCCAGTTTATTCCAACATTAAAAAATACAGTCACACCATTCAAAGTATGCACCATTTGAAGCTATGACCTTCTCCCATCTTTCTGTTGTACATGGAATTCTGGGAGGAAAAATACCCATCCTTCGATTCGATCTAGTCATCGAGGCATTTTTTGATGCCTTAATGAGAAGTAAATCGTTCTCCAGTGAGGGCCGATTCCATGGAATGGAACAAATGGAAATCCGAAGGAGAAATGTGTGGGGAATACGGTGGGTGGAGAAAGATTTCCTAATTCACACCTTCCAAATATTTTTTAACTGGCTTGGCTACGTTTGGCCTTGCATTGTCATGCAGCAAAATTGGCTTGTCTCGTTCCATTCTAGCCGTTTTTCGTTCAGAGCCCGTTTCATACGGATGAGTTGCCGTCGGTACACATCCCCACTGATTGTTTCAGATGGTTTCAGGAGTTCTTAATAGATAACGCCACTGTGGTCCCACCAGATGCACAACATGACCTTGGAAGCGTGAATATTCAGTTTTGGCGTCGATGGACCTGGTTCACCTGGCATTACCCAATGTTTTGATAGCTTAGGGTTGTCTGAGTACATCCATTTCTCATCTCCTCATCTTCTTTTTGGTTGTCTCTTTCAGTTGATGCGGCACCCAAGTCCCAGCTTTCTGGATCATTCTCATGGCCTGCAAGCACATACCAACGGTAGTTCTGTCAACATTTACCTCCTGCGACAATTCTTCTAGGCTTCGACTTGAATCTTCATACAACAATTCCCGTAGAAGTAAATCTTCAAACTTTTGCGCTTTCCCCTTCACGATCTTTATCAGTCACCATTTTTAAAACGCCGACACCACTCTGCAAGTCGTCGCAGCATGATTACCGTAAACATGGAGCGTTATACGATAAGTTTGAGCAGCACTTTTCTTGAGAATGAAATAATGAGCGAAGACTTCCCGCGAATGCAGGTTTTTCGGTATGAAAGTCGCCATTTGCAACACGAAGCTATGACCTTCGTTATAGAAAAAAACGGTGTTCACGCTTTGAAGGAATGTCGACTACTGCGCTCGTGAGCCTAGACATGCAACTCCCAAATCCAAGAACATTATCACAGCAGACACTAAAATAGTATTTGTAAGGACATCTGTCTACCAACGGCGGAAACGTATTCCCATACCCAATAATACGAAATTGAAAAATTTTTTTACAAAAATTGTCCAATTCGTTTTGATTAATTGAAAATCCAAACCGGACTAAAATCAAAACCATTGCCCTCCAGTCGATACTCACTTCAGTCACCTTCGAATCTCAGGTGTCTGAAGTTTGTACAGTTATAACGCAGCGGTCTCAATTTTTTTGCACTTTTTGAATGACTTAAAATTTTGATAAATTTTAGTCGCATATTTGAAATTTTTTGCACTCTTCGAGATTTTCATTACAAGTATATACCAATAAGAAATACGCAAACTTCAGGCACCTCGAATCTCTACACTTTTGCAAAGCAGTTGATTTGTTCGAAGGTTTCGAGTTTACGGTACAGAATTCGTAGTGATTTGTTGGTCCTTGAACACAATGCGGTCGAGTTGAGGCGATAGAATTAAAAAGACTAATAGATAACGGATAAAAACCCTCATTTTTCTAGGCTGAGGAAGCAAGGATGTGCCTCTGTGTTTCTTGGCAACATTAGTAAAGGTTGAAAGAATTATTGAAAAATAAAAGAACACCCAGCTGCCTTTTTTTAATGGACATATTAGTCGTGGTAGGACGAGCGATCTACTCTTTTTCAGAATTATTGCTTCAAAATATATTGCAAAATAATTGCAAAACCTTGCTAACGATCAAACACGAAGAACCTAGCGCTTAAGGGCCGCTGAACGACGCCGAAGAAATATTCAGCTAATAAATAATTATATTTTATGGCCTCGAATACGTGTTGAATTAAGGTGTCTGAAGTTTGAATCGTTGCAAATGCAACGTTCTCGATATTTTACACTTTTTGACTTTCGGCGATGATTGAACTGCAACCAAAAATTATTTCGTTGCAAATAATTCAAGATACCAAGCATAATTTACAAAAATTTCAGTCAAATTTAACAAAAGAAAATTTAAAATGTGAACAAATGATAGACCGTTGCATTTGCAACGATGCAAACTTCACACACCTGTTGAATTGTAATGATGAAGGTGCAAAAATAATTGCGAATCGCGGTTTTAATAATTTTGGTAAAAGAAGAGTTTTTGAGCGTCTCCTAGTGAGCGAAAATCGTTCAGTGGTTAAAGTGTGTAGGGAATGTCTTGGCTTGTATGTAGGTAGTGGAGTTGTAGATCCCAGTTATATGGCCGCATTTGGTGGTTCAAGAGCCCCACAATTCTTTAATTTGAGGGGTAGTTCTTTCTTTGTCGGGAAAACTTGCATAATTTGCAAAACTTTCTCAATGTTAGCTTTATAACCAATCTGTCGCTTTAGCAATAAAAACTTTAATTATAAAATCAATTTTAATAATTTATGTTCAGCATTTTAAATTAAAATTTTCATTCTTTCATAAAATTGGAATATTCTATAGGCATATAATTGGCGTTTTTGTTATCCGATACTTTGTTTCCAATGTATTCAATATTTGCCTTCTTTGAAGCAGAATCTTCACCATTTCTTCATATTTGATGGAAATGCCTTATTTTATCAACGAAATGTAACTGAAAGTAATTAAAGCCAATTACTCTGATAAGAATTTTTCCTGATAGTATTTATCAATTTCAAAGCAAATTAAATTTAGAAGTAATTAAATTGCTATCAAGAAATCAACATTCAACAGCGAAAGAGGTCAAACGAAATTTGATCTATTGTTTTGTTTATTTTTCTTTGAACTGATTATGAAATAAATATTTAAACTGTGATAGAACATTTATATAAAGCATTCGACATAGCTTAGGTGAATTTATATCGCATGCTCATTTTTCATTCTGCGTGAAGTATTCGCATATAACTGTTAAGTTGTTAATTTTTTTTTTTTTGCAACCATTAAAATCAATTAGAAGGAATTCGTTTCATGTTGGCAACGCTGAATCAACTTGGAAAATATGGTACCTAAATGGTAGAATAGCTATAGCCGCCTGAGTGCCTAAGGCAATCGGTGGTTGATGTTTACGAAAGCTTAACAGAAAGAGGAAATGCCATTGCATAAATATATACGAGAGTACTGCTGCGCTCCACTGCCATCGCTAGAGTCGCGCATACCCTGTTATTGTCACTGTATCTGCGTTCGAGCGAACATGGGAGCCTTTTCCAAATACACATTCGTATCTTTGCCCAACACCGATCTCCCCAATCTAGCCTAGAATCGCAACAACACTTTTCTTATGCTAAAGATTTGTTATTCACGTTTGCAGGTGGTTAGTTGCTGCTTTGCCACATGTGTAATACGAATAAGAATTGAACTCTCCAACATCACACACGACGAATGCGAACCTGAACAATTATACGAGATCTAAATATTAGATTCATATTCGCATCTATATTTACATGTAACTACTCGTACGAGCACATATGCGCGAATATTAGGTTAGATTTAGTGCAAGACTTAGCAAAATATTGCAAAAAACTTATGATAAGCGTCCATCGAGCCAGTTCTTGCTATTAAAATATTAATTAAATGATGTTTAAAATTTGAGCAGCTGAGCTGAAGTTGACTTTTATTGAAATGTCCTTCAACTGATCGTCTCCATAGTTATTATGACTAGAAAATAATTAAAGCTGCTTGAATTTTTCAATCAGGCAACTGTTACTATAACTTCACAAAATAATATCTAAAGACTTGTTGCAACAACTCTCCACTGTATTACTCTTTTGATCTTCGCTAAACAAAAGGTGCTTACTCTTTGTTTGTAACTTTTTTTAACTGTCCACGCATTTTCTTTTATGAAATTATAACATTTAATAGCATTTATCCAATCCTGGAAGGAATAAACGCTTAATTGATTTGTATGACAAAAGAATAAAGTTCCATTGAGATCAGGTGGTGAAATCAGATGAAACAAAACTGTGTTCATAAATGTTCACAATATTTTATAGAGAATAATATTAACTCTGGGTTGATTAAGGAACAGTGCATTGTAGTGAAAATTACTAATTAGTAATGTGGAGTGAAAATGTTTTATTTATATTTCTTTGATGTGAGAAAAGGTTTTTTCATTTATTCTAGAGATTGTGCAGTATTAGAGATTATATGCAGAATTAGTATTGCAATATTATTATACACCTCCTTGAGTCAATTTTGCATGGAGTGAACCAATTTCACTATGCTGTGTGCTGTGCTGACGGATCCTGCGCTCCAACCTCAATGGGATTAAGGTCTGGCGATTGGGGCGGCGTAGACGATTGATGTTTTGTGTTGCAGAGCAACCAAAGCTTCACATTGTGTGCTTTGTACTTGGGATCATTATCTTGCTGGAACCAGAAATCGTCACCAAGCCTCAACTGCTGAACGCTTTACTTCAAATTCGCCTTCAAAATATTAAGGTAACCGTATTGATCCATAGTTGATTCTATTAACACAAGTTGGCCAACTCCTTTTGTCGCCATGTACCCTCAGACCATCACACCACCTCTACCACATTTCACAGTTGGTACGAGATTTTCTTTTTCGAGGGCAGTAGCGCTCTTCCGCCACACTAACATTCTTCCTTTAATGCGAAATATGCAAAATTTGCTTTCGTCAGAGAATAGGACCTGTTCCAAAACGCTGGTGGCCTGTTTATATTTTTTTTTTTTTGCGAAATTCATGCGTTTCTTTCTGTTCACATGCGAAATGTGTGGCTTCTTACGTGCTATGCGTGAGAGATATCCATCTTCGTGGAGAACCTTGCCAGAAGAGTCTTTTACATTTGTAACAATATGGGAAGCAGTTACTCGAGAATTCTTTTGACCTGCCTGCAAAACGATTCTTTTTACGCGTTCAGTCAGTATAGAGGGTCAACCACAACGACGCTTTGAGATAATCAAACCAGTTATATTAAATGTTTTCACCACATATTGGAGAGAGGACTGAGTTCTGCCTACTATTTGCCCAATTTCGCTGTAAGTTTTGCCTGAACTCTTAAGTTTCAGCATAATTTTCCTCCCGTCAAAACTGATTTCCTTATTTTTGGACGTCATCATGTATTCTAGTGCACAAAAAATTTGAAAAAAAAATGCATTCACTTTTGAACCTCTAACTACTTAAAGTAAAACTATTATCTGACCTAAAAACATTAATATTCATCTGCATGCCTAAGACGGGGAATCCCCTGGTTTTTCTGTACGGAAACTTTTTCTGGTCTATTGTGTTGCCATAAATTGAATTTGTTTGAGTTTCAAGTCTTTTTAAAAAGTAAGTATTATGAAACATACTGGGAATCATGCAAAAGTGTAGATTTATGATAGTATAAGAGAAAAAATTCAGATTAAGGGGTTATACCTATGTGAAGGCTTAAAAACAAGCCTTTTTTCATCAAGGATTTTGAAAAAAAGCTTCCATAAATAATATATCAATATAAAGGGCAACTTTTCGGGAGTGCAAAAAAAATTTTTTTATTTGAAATTCGATGCAAAATGGCGGCTGTAGTGCACGTCAAAGTCACTAGTATTTACAAAAGACGTTCCGCGGCCGGACAAGTTTCTCAGTCCCATCTGCATCTGGAACAATAAAAAATTTTTTTCATAAACTCCATGAGTTTTGCTAGTGAAGTACACAACATAATAGTTTAATATCGATTTTTCGCAAAATGGCGACCATTTAACAAAAAATTGCATTTTCGACCCAAAAAATGACTTCAATTGTGTATAACTTTTTTTAAACAAAACCAATCGCTAAAATCGTGTGTACTTCACTAGATAATCATATCAAGAAAAACTGAGAGAGTTTCGTTTCCGGCAAATTTCAAAAAAAAACTTTCGAGATAAACGCGTTTAAAGTTTCAAAACCTTATAAAGTTGTGAACTTTCAAAATTTTACTATATACAAATTTTTTTACCTTTACTCTGCTATCCTAGCACCACACAGTTGGCCTTCCAAGACCGTGGGTTTCTCCTCCTCGTCCTTTCTTGATGCTAAAAGGCCGCGTCTCGCCTCTTTTACAACGTCGGAAATTGAGCGCTCAGCAGCCTTTATTCGCTCGGCGTCTGTTTCTAAGCAAAAATTATAAAAATTAGGTCCTGCAGTCAATCCTAATGAGTCGTAGATGGGGAGAAGGCCCGAAAGTCCATCATTAAATAAGATAACTGCGATATCTGTCGCGATATCGAGCACCACCTTGCCGCTCGACACATGTTTCGGCGCGATGGACCACACGACTGCATTGAACGATTTACTATAGTACTTTAACCTCAAATGCAGCGTGTAGTCGATCGAGTAAACAAAAGCTCTCCTAGCGTCATTTACGAAGGAACGTGCCCTATACAGTGTATATTAATTACTATATAGCATAAAGCGAGCAAATTTTACGTTTTTCGAGCATTGGAGTTGCTTCAGAAAATTGATTCTCAAAAATTTTCTGAAGTATATTAGTATTTGGACCTTTGATTTAAATTCTAGGGATGTGTTAGCATACTTTTAGCCAATAAAAAAACGAAAAAAAAATTCACATAGGCATAACCCCTTTATAGACATATCCTTATCCATACAACGACAGGCAAGTTTCTGGTAAGTATACGTAAAACGTGAAAGAAGAAAAGAAAATTACTTCAAAGGTAGTGCTTCCTTGAAAATTGAGGTTTGATGTTAGCGATGAGAAAACCATGTTAATAGAGATTTCTTGAAAGTAGCGCCCACTATTCTCTTCCATTTTGATTTCTTAGTTCGTTGATTTTTACGTTTCTTTTTTTGATTGTCTGGCAACACCTATGTTGCCAGACAATCAAGGACAGAAACATATAAATCAACGAACAATAGGCTATGCTAGACCGGATTGCTTATCCCTTTCAGATTTTTAGTTCTAGTTTCGACTCTGTGTAGCTAACACATTACTTTTGACAGTGCTATCAGTGAACTTGTTTTTTTGTTGTTTGTAGCAAAAATGGAGTTTCGGAATTTAGAACAATGTTGTGCTTTCCAGTTCTGTGTTAAAGTTGAAGAATCCATGGGCGTGACTTTTGAAAACTAGAAATAAGCCTATGAAGAACATTGCTTATCAAGAGCTCTAGTTTTCCGCAGGCACAAATCATGAAAAACCGAGAACACATTGAAGATCAAGATCGCTCAAGGAGACCTTCAACTCTTTCAAATAATAACGGAAACGTGGAGCATGTGAGAGGTTTTGTGAGATCAGCCCGTCGATTTACAAAAAGAATGATGAGTCAAATGTTATTTATATACTTTCACCCATTCGTGTGCGACCAGACATTGCAGCCATTGGATGCTTCATCATAACAATGACCCGTGCCTCATAGTCCTTTTTATCGCTGTATTTATGGTCTAAAAACGCATTTGAGTTGTTACCTCCTACTACTTTTTCCCAGTTTTGAATTTTTGTGGCATTTTCTTTTTCTCCGAAATTGAAACCTGTCTTAAAAGGACGTCATTCTGAAACTCAGAAAAACATTCAAAAGATTGTGCCCGACAAGTTAAAAGCCATACCATTTGAAGAGTGCACAATAACTTCGCCGGTGAGAAGCTGCCCAAGAGAACTATTTTAAAGGTCATAACATTGTTGTTTGTAAAACAAAACTTTGGAAATGGAAAATCAGTCTCCTTATTTTTCTAACACACCGTGTCTTTTCATGCATCGCAGTGCCTTCTCACGCGCTTATAGAACAGTGAGTTTTGTCGATTGCATGCTCTTCTTTTTATGTATAGGTGTCTACAGAAAACCAGGGGCCGTGCGTTACAATAGGTCTGGTGGACCCTTTCTTTGGTAGTAGTAGTGGCTTACTTACATTGCACGCGCGACAATACGGCAGTACTTGCGAAATCTACATCGCACATAAGTCATTACCACAAAGTCCGATTTTCTACACTTTTCGGTGGTTCAAACCACTAAACTCCCCTGACTTATATCTCTTTATCTTACCTACCGGGCTTGGGAGGGGTTAATGTGAAATTTAGTGACATTGATGACAGGAGCTAACTATGCGTATTTCGCGGCCCCTTTGATTTTTTGCCCATGCATACAAGAAAAATGTAAGCAAAACATTTACCTTTGTTTTGCAACTTTTACTTTTAACACTTGCCACGCAATAATTTTTGTGACAATCAAATCACTGGTCACGCCATACATTTCGCATAATTGCCCCTTGTGTGCTGTTTTGTGACATTTTATTTTTTTTTTCAAAAATCTTGCGAAATTCTGACGATATTCCCAAATTCCATGCCATACTTACGCCATGTGTATAGTTGCGAGTAGAGACTTCCAGGCCTATCATGACATACGCAACCATCAGGGATTCTTCCACTTTTTGGTTTTTGTTGATCAGTAAAAAATGTTGAAATTGCAAAAAAAAAATGCAAACATTTCTGTTCGATTGCAAAAAAAATTGGACATCATTTTGTTTGCAAGCGTAAAATCTTTTTGTTCGGGGAGGTTAATAAAGGGGCTCAATGCTTTTGTTTTTTAAATAGAGAGCATCGTGTAGCTCACCATTACCAAGAGAAATTTTTTACGGACTCACAAAAATCAATTATTTAGGATCTCTTTATCAAACGCCTGTCAAAATTTTTTGCATTTTTCTCTTTAGTAGATAAACTGAAATGAAAATCTAGAAGAGTACGAATTATTGTAATATGCGAATAAAATTAACGAAAATTTTAAGTCGAATTCGAAAAAAAAATGCAAAACGTGACAAAAATCGAGACAGTTGTATTTCTAACGATGCAAACTCCAGGCTTAATCATGTATTGTTTTTAGATTTTCCTTCACTGATTCGTATGATTTCTTACTTTTCCTTACGAGCGATAAACTTATTCAAATCACTGGATACTTTCTGACCTTCTTGTCTCAATGCGTACACATTGAGATATTTTTATTCTTGAAATATTTTGTTTCACCCACGTTAGTATTTTTAGCTGTACAGAGAATTTCTATTTTGACTCTTGTAATAGTTCCAGTTATATGCAAATGTTCCTTCTTAAAATAAAATTTTGGATACATGACACTTAAAACACGACGTAAAGAAATTATCTAGTAAAACTTTGGAACCCATTTTTAGATAATTTCCGAATTTCAACCATCTTTCAATCACGGTGTATCCTAGATCATACTTTTTGGCATTATCTTTACAGTTGGCGAAAGTTGCCATTGCTACAAACGCAACCGTGTCAATTTTATAATTATTTGATTTTTTGAATAATTTTGATTAATTTTTTGTCATTTCTTGTCGTAATTTGGTCGTTACTGAGTCTCTCCTACTTATTAACATCAGGCAAATTTTTGACAAAATCATTCGATCATTTATATCAAAAGTAGGTGAAGAGTTGTTGAGACATCTTGCCAGAGCATCCAGAACTTTATTCCCCACTTGTATATTTTATTTGGCATAAACTGCTATATTTTCGTATGACAATGCATACCAACCTTTTGTTGGTATAGTTGATCATGTCACCAGCCAAATTTAGCATATAAATGATAGTCAGGGCGACATGTTGGAGCAGGAGTACTTTTTTCAACCGTCTGGAAAAACATTACAATTTACTGGAAGTGATCTCTTGGGAACAATGGTTTGAACCACGGAAGACATCTAGAGCTCTCTTGCCAAAATGAATGAATTTTCAGTCTTCTTGTAATTCCCATCACCAAAGTAACCGCTATATATTCCGGCTCCCAAGACATTTGTGACGTCCAAGGATACGCTCGTTACTTTACTTTGACGCTCACATTATCTAAGGTAGTAAAAGCGTAATTTTCAAAGACATCCCCATGTATTTCTCGTTCTGGTCAGAAGTATCACTAGGAATTCGTATCCTCCGGATCGAGAACACTCTTATTTCACTTCTGTCGAAACACTATCATAGTCAAATTCTTTTTTGGAATTCGAAATCGTTTCGTCATTTTCAAAGAATTCTGGCCTACTAGTCATGATCCGTAAATAGTGTGGAGAGTAAAGATGTTTATAAAACGAAAACATAAATTGTTTCTATCGGTCGAAACTAATTTATATTTTTATATGATGAAACGTAAATTTTTGCTAAAAATCACAAAACAAGATTCAACTTGCGGTAATCGTTCCCAGTCAATCGCCAGATACACATTGATCTGATCGTCTACAATCCTTGCTCGTCGATTTTCATATGGATCGCCTTATTTTTTGCAAAACAGTGCCCAATAAGGCAGTAAACCCCTGCGGTAAGACTTGAGGGTTTTCTGCCAATTTTGGCCTTTCCATGTTGAATTCAAAACCCTCTCGCAAGCAACAGTTTTGATTTTTTTATTTTTTGACATTTGTCGATGATTCTGTCAACTTTAAGTTAAAAGTTCATTTGAAAAACATTAAATTTGAAAAACACTGAAATCTTATTTATTGGTGCTCGGAACGATTTTTCGTCGTTTCCACTTTCATTTTTGCTTAGTTTTTCAACCCATTACGCAATCAAGTCCCCTAAACAGATAGGAAACCTTTGTAAATTTGATTCATTCGGCTTGTTTGTCAATTTAATCATTATTATTCATTATAATTTTGCCACCGCGTTGAAAAGCATCTGCAATTTTCAAAACATCAAACTGGTACAGTGACTGATTCTGGTTCTGAATCAAAATTAAACGGTGGTGTCCTGACCGAAATCCGTCCAAAAATAATTGAATACATGATCAAAGTTCATCATATATCTCGTTGTTCAAATCAAAAACCAAAAAATAATTTGAAACAGGATTTTTTTTATGAATACACGCTTTCACACTTTAAAACCATATAGAACAATCCTTCCCGAAACCAACTCCTAGTTACATAAGGACACCTAAATCTTATTTGAAATTTCTGCCTTGACTTCGCTAAAGCCAGTCCAAGGAAAATGGAGGCGGGTGTCTTAAATTCCCATGAATGGAAACGTATCGGTCTTGAATTTTCCTCTTTTGATTTTTTTTGAATAATTTAACCGGAAATTTTTAAAATCTTAATCCTAAAATTTTCTGTACTTCTAATCATCGATAAAAGTCAAAAAGTGAAAAAAAAACGTCACCGTTGACAACCGACACCGGTTGACAAATAAAAGGTTTCTGTTAAAGAAGTATTGGCAAGTCTGAAAAGTATTGAGCCTTTTCTTGTCATTTTTTGATTGAATATTTCTTTTATTTAAAAGGGATTTTATTTAAGTACATATTGTCCATTATTATCTAAGGCCTTTTGCCATTTTTTGGGTAGAGCCATTATTCCATCTGTGTAGAACTTCTGTGGTTTATCGACCAAGTGATTTTCACAGTCCATTTGGAAGTGAATTTCTTTTCATTAAGGAATTTTGCAGAGACCGAAATGATGGTGCAAGGTCTGGACTATACGGTGGATGCATCAAAACATCCTAGCCAAGCTCTGTCAATTTTTGCCGGGTCATCAAATATGTGTGCGGTCTGGCATTGTCATGTTGGAAGACAACGCCCTTTCTATTGATCAATTCTGGCCGGTTTTTTGAATTGCTTGTTGCAATCTGGTTAATTGCTAACAGTACAAAGCCGAATTGATTGTTTGGCCAGGTTCTAGCACCTCATGATAAACAATTCCCTTCCAATCCTACTATACACGCAGCATAACCTTATTTGGTGTCAATCCTGGCTTTGAAGTCGTTTGTGATGATTCATTTTTTTTTTTACCATGATCTTTTTCGAACGACATTCTCGTATCTTACACATTTTTCATCGCCCGTAATGATTTGCTTCAAAAATGGCTCGATTTCGTTGCGTTTCATTAGCATTTCGCAAATGGAAATTCGGTCGATCAAATTTTTTTGTGTTAGTTCTTGCGGCACCCAAACGACGAGCTTCTTTGTGTTTCCAGCCTTATGCAAATGGTTAAAAAATTGTTTGGTGATGGATATTCAGTTCCTTAGCAATGTCATGGCTGCTTATGTGTTGGTTTTCTTCAATTTTTCGTAAGATTTCATCGACATTTTCAGTGATTAGTCGACCAGAGCGAGGTGCATCTTTGGCATATAAATTTACCCAACGAAAGCGAGCGAACCATATCTTGGTTGCGGCTTTTGATAAAGTATCTTGACCGTAGACACCAAAAAAATTTTCAAATTATTTCGATGCATTCTCACCTTGGCCGTAGTGGTATTGTAAAATATAACGAATTTTTTCAAAAATTTCACTCTGTTTTGAATACAACTTTTTGTATTCTGTATTCTTTTGTAAATAAATACAACTTTTGACACGAATGGCGAATTACAAAACTGTCCATATGAAAATTGTAGACTGGAGTGTCACCTTTCAAACGCATGTCAGTTTGACTCAAGCTGATTAGTATTGCCCCATATATGACAACGAACACAATCTAGTGACAAAAAGACTCTATACTTTTTAGACTATCCATTATAATATAATTATTATAGTATTAAGTTGTTTGGACTGCTTTGCTATGGTTGGTTTCGATAGTTATTGAAAAATACGCAATTTTCCTTTAAACCATAGAATTTATTTAATAAGTTTTTTTAACATATACCGATATTTCGGAAGACAGTTGCTTCCTTCCTCAGTGCTAACTGTTAGCAGTTTAAAAGGAAAATTGTGTGTTTTTCACTAGCTACTAAATCTTTTGCAAAGGCAAAAAGTTGTCTTCTAAGGTTTCACGTTTTAATAAAAATTATAACTACGGAATATTATGCACTTATTAGGTTTCATTTTTATCTTCTTTTTAATTATTTTTCGTTTCCGTTTAGTTAGCACTGAGGAAGGGAGCAACTGTCTTCCGAAATATCGGTATATGTTAAAAAAACTTATTAAATAAATTCTATGGTTTAAAGGAAAATTGCGTATTTTTCAATAATTATTATAGATTATTCAATTCCAGTAAATTCGAACATGCATCCATGTCGATTGTCATTAGTTGTCAACTCCTTCAAAAGCCGTCAAAATCAAACCCAGGGGAATAATATCGAAACCAATTTTGACAGGACAAGATAATTTAAATTTGCTTCATGAGAAAAACTGACAAATTTGCTTCAAAAGATGATTTTAGAAAATATACCAATCTATAAATAGCACACGTTTGTTTTGTGGTGAGGATTAATTAAAAGCAAACGACCCATTCAGTGAGATATATGAAATTGGCATCGTTGCAATCACAACTGCCTCAAATTTTAACACTTAAAAAATTAAAAACTAGTAATATATGCACACTACCCCTTAATTTTTTTCAAAATTCAAAATAATTAATGAAAATTTCAGCCTAAGTATTCAAAATAAATTTGAAAAGTGAAAAATTTAGGGACCGTAGCGTTTTAATCAATGCCAACTTGATACATCTTGCAATCTTTCGAAACATTGCAATAGTGTAGAGACAAATAGCAAGAACACTCCCAGGTGCTTACTGGTAAAAAGAGAAAGAAAATAAAATAGTAGATTTATATTTGTAGTACTGGATTTTTATTCAAAAGCTTTGAGAGCGTTACACCAGTTAAACGATATAATGAGAAAAAATGAAAATTCTAATTTAAACTCTACTTATTTTGGTTGAATCCAGCGACATTGAGAGTTTCTTACAAGCATTATCGCAGTTCTGTCATTACGCTTTGACTTGGTATTGAACCAATTTTAACTAACTATTCATGTCTGCTTGTAGATTTTTTTGTTTTTTTTTGTTTTTTTTTTTAAATTATAAAAATGAAATGCAAAAGAAATTTCTGTCTGATCTTTGAATTTCTTATAATAATTCATTTGGAAACCATGTGAAAGCAAGGAACCAATGAAAGTTATATAGTATATGACAAGCCATTTTATTTTGACAATGTACAGTGCTGTGCAAAAGTCTTCGTACAGCACTGAAACAAAAGAAAGTTTTTAAATTTCAAAAAATGGAACAAAGATAGTTCAAATTCTCCTTATATATTTACAAGCTACATATATAATAAAAGTAATTAAATAAACAAAAAACAATATTTCAGCATTTATAATAAAATGCAACAAAAAGTTCATTATAAGTACTCAAAATTGCTGTGCAAAAATCTTCGTACACTGCCTATGCTTTCCATAATAATGGAATCTAGTCCTATCAAAACATGTTTAATCATAAAAAATCCGTTATCAGTCCGTTATTTGTCTACAAAATCCTTCATGCAATTTAGTTTAGTTTTCGCTACCTGCAAAGTTACTTCGCAAAATGGATACAAACGGAAAACGTAAAGAAACCAGTGTCTGTGTAAGAGAAATTTTTATTAATTTGTATAAAGACGGCAAATCTATTAGTGAAATCGGAAAAACTGTAAAAAGAAGTCGTTTCACAGTTCAGTATATAATTAAGCGTTACACAGAAGAAGGTAGAATTCAAAATAAAGTGAGAAGTGGTCGAAAAGTTAACGGTGAGAGAGGAAGCTAGTGTAGTTCGTCAGGTAAAGACAAATCCTTTTGTAACATCACCAGAAATTGCAAATACACTTCAACGCGATTTCGGAAAGCACGCTGATCCATCAACAATTCGCCGAGCTTTGTACCGTGCCGGCTATAACGCGCGGGTTCCTAGGAAGAAGCCATACATTAGTGCAGTGAATCGAGCCAAACGTGTTGAATTTGCGAAAAAATATTTGAGTTCTGAAAATTCGTTCTGGGAAACTGTAATTTTCTCAGACGAATCTGAATTTAATATTTTCCAATCAGATGGGCGAAAATTAGTGTGGAGAAAAAGTGGAGAAGAAATGGAGGCAAAAAATCTGAAAGCAACTGTGAAGCATGGCGGCGGTAATGTCATGGTGTGGGGATGTATGTCGGCATCCGGAGTGGCGCGACTTGTATTTATTGATGAAAGAATGGATCAGTACCGTTATTTGTCAATTTTGAAAGACAATTTGACGCAAAGTGCCAGTGAAATGGGTTTTCAAGGGAACTACTACTTTCAACAAGATCGAGATCCGAAACATACGGCATATATTGTGCAGCAATGGCTTGCATTAACTGTTCCCCATTTGTTGGAGACACCTGCTCAATCACCGGATCTCAATCCGATTGAGCATTTATGGGCCGAACTTGAAAAAAATGTACGAAAATATGCCATATCCAACAAATCGGATTTGAAAAAAGCCGAGTGGGGAAAAATAACGATGACCGAGATGACCGAGTGGGGAAAAATAACGGGAGAATTTACAAAAAAATTAGTTCAGTCAATGCCCCGAAGATTAAGTGCTGTTATAAATGCAAAAGGCTACCCTACTAAGTACTAGATTTTAAGATTGAAAGAACTACTTTTTCATTTTCTTATTGTACGAAGACATTTGCACAGCAATTTTGAGTACTTATAATGAACTTTTTGTTGTATTTTATTATAAATGCTGAAATATTGTTTTTTGTTTATTTAATTACTTTTAGTATATATGCAGCTTGTAAATATATAAGGAGAATTTGAACTAGCTTTGTTCAATTTTTTGAAATTTAAAAACTTTCTTTTATTTCAGTGCTGTACGAAGACTTTTGCACAGCACTGTATGTATTATTTGTCCAGTTTTTTGTTGACAAGATCGTTCTAAATTGAAACATAAATACATGCATATATTTCAATATAAATGAAACCCCAAAAGCAAATAACCCAACGAGAACAAAGTTGAAGACCCACTAGAATACTTCCGGCTTAAATGTTATTTTAAACTAAATCTAATTCAGGTATCGCATTTTTCATTTTTTTAAAGATTTTCAACATAATTTGACTGAACAATTTGTACATTTCCTTCATATTTTTTAATTTGTTTGCTTGAAATCTGCGACAAACGTCAAACGTTTTGAAAAAGTCCAGATTATTGCAAACGCAATAAATTCAAATTTTTAAATTGATTCAATTTTTAAAACGAGTTCATACGTAAGAAGATTGAAATTAATCAAATAACCCTCATTCGCTTAAGAAACTAGACAATATTGAAGATTCTTCGGAAAAACCCCCATTGTATGGACTAAAATATCTTCATAAATAAGAATCGGTCGTGGTGTCTTAATCTGAAAATTAATAAAAAGGCGTTCCATTACTACCGTCATCCGAATATCAAATTTATGTCCACTTACAACTCATTGAAAATAAAACAAAAAAATATACACCCCAACATATGCATAATATTGTTTTAATTTGAGTTTCGAATCGAATCTCTGTTAATTTATTCGAAAAACTTATTGTAACACATACACCTGAGCGTAGGCATATGGAATTCACTACATTTCTCCTCATCACCTTGACACATGGGTTCCAACACGTAACGTACGAACAGAAACCGGCATTTTTTCTCACCAATTATGTAATGTCAGCTTATCATTCAGCTTTTTTGTTTGTAACAAAGAACCATCTTGTGGCTATCGCCGAAGATCATGCGAAACAAATCGAAGAAAAAACACGCTTGATTGTTTCCGTTTCCGCTAGAAATATTTTATAATATTAATTAAATAACCGCAGAACAGCCGGTTTTTTTTACTATTGTTGCCAATCTACGTGTGTGCAAGTATAAACAAAATATCACGCTTTCGAGCTTGGTTCCATTAACACAAGATATAAGTTGTGAAGTGTATGGAATCACACATCATAGACATTTCTATTGCATGGTGTTTCGACTCACTTCGAATGATATCAAAGAAAGATACCTTGCATTACTTGGTACACATTTTGCATTAAGTCTGTACTTATCTTCCTTGTAATGTATGCTAGTAATTTTCCACCTCATTTCATCTATAAAATAATATTTTCTAATGAATTGAAATGATTAATTTGTGCATATGTCATCACGCAGTATTTTCTGTATTCAATTTCGATTATTTTTCTTCTTAACGTGGTGATTAATTTGCTTGTCGTTTATTTGATAGTCATTCGTTATTTATGGAACTGACTTTGCAACGATCACATTCAATAAAACATTCGTAATTCATTTATATCTTGCTGCATTTCGAGACGTTTTGTACTAAATCTATGAAACTGAACGACAACCATCGTCTCTTATCTCTTTAGATCACAAACCTTTAAACATAATATCTGTTAAGGAAACATTGGATCTAGTAAAGGACGTTATACTATCAAACAGCAACCGGCGATTCAAACTTCCCGTTTGACAGAAACTGGAAGACGGACAGGTGTCTGAAGTTTGCATCGTTGCAAACGCAACGCTGTCATAATTTTTCACAATTTGTTGTTGTTAGATGATTGAACTGTAATGAAAACCTAGTAGAGTGCAAAGAAGTCAAAAATACAAATGAAACTTTCCAAAATTTGGAGTCAAATTATCCAAAAAACAATAAAAAAATTGAAAACACTGAACACCGTTGCGTTTGCAACGATACATACTTCAGACGCCTAGACGGATGTGGTACTCGGTATGTGGTACGCAAGTGTCATCTGTGATGTCAGAAGACGTAAAATATAATGGAAGTTTTCCCATAAAAGAATATTATCGTAAACTACAGACATGTGGATGAATGCTCTAATATAATGGAATCAGTAGCTAATATGGACCAACTACTTATGTAGTTGCTAATAACATGCACCTAAAAATTAAGTTCACCTTGGTACACGAGGCGAACCAAAAACTCAAATACATGGACCTAGCCATCATATTAACCCATTTTTGCCCGGTGGTTCGAAATCGACACCGAAAAAAGTTAACAGGCGTCGACTTCCAAAGACCTCCGCTGGTACGATTTCGAACCACCGGGCTTAAATGGGTTAAAAGAAACTCACTTCGGGTACAAAATATAGCGGAAACCAATTGCAACGGACCACGCCATACACGTAACATTGGATCACTCAGTCTAGAAAAAATAGCAGCGTAAAGTTCAATGGTTCTGATATAGAATTAGAATTATAGAAGATATAGAGAGGCATAGAACTTTAAAATGAAATAAAATATGGATAATTTTTTTTCCTTGCCATGAATATCGTTATGTGGGAATGTGAGTCCGACGACTGACGTGGAAGAAGTCCAAACTAGAGGTACAATTTTCGACTACTCACCAATAGTTTGGGCAGTGTATTGCCAGTAACGCGGCGGATGCTATCTTATCTTCCAAATGGTCAAGCATCTCGGGCTAGTCGGCGTAGACGAGTTATTTGACGTATCCCCAAAAGAAATAGTCCGGTAATAATATAGTGATAGTAATAAATCACAAGATGTTGCACCCCAGTACACAGGTCCCGAACGAGAAATTGTGCAGTCATCAAAGGCTTTCTGCAATAAGTCCATGGCTGCCCGTGCTGTATCGCATGTCGCGTTGAAACCATCCTGTTGCCGATTTTATCGGCCATGAAATTGACAGAGCGCGTTTCTCGAACAAAACCGTTTTTTTTTTTCGAAATAAATCTGCACAATTTACAGACAGCTGTCACACCATACGTAGCATAAAAAAGTGTTGCCAACTTAAAGTTGTATACCTCTAAATAAACACTCTTTACTTCACGACATCCCTATGAATTCTAGAAACAATTTCAAGGAATCAGTATCAAATATAGGATAGGACACAACAAAGGGTTGCAATTACCACGATATTAAGCAACTTATAGCAGAGTATAGAAAGAGAAATTAAAGAGTGAATGACACATAAAAATTAGCAAATTTCTTCAAGAAATTTGAATCGTAAACTGCGTTTAAAACCAGAAGCAACATCGGAAAAGAAGTAAGTTCAAAACTTGACAGAGAGCCTCCATACGAAAACAATAAACTAGCATTTAAGGACTATGACATGATATACAGTGAGTAAAAAATTTCTTGGCATCATCTTTGTCTCCAACACAAAACAATATTTATTACCAAAATTCAGAGTCAAACGCAGATATGAGCTATAGCAAATTCGGTGCTATCGATTCCATACAGTTTTTTAGCCAGATTCACAGTCAACTTGAACAAAAAAAAAGGAGAACCTCCTACTTTCTGGAGGTCAAGGAGATGTTTCAAATCAAACAAAACATGTTCCCACCTTTTGTTTCCTGTTGCTAAGCCTTAAGAGTAATAGATTTAATTAGTACTTTGTAGATCGGACACCATACTTGATAACAGTCTGCAATGTCTCTGTAAATAATTTATTCAAACTGGCATTGAATATATTAATTGTGGTATTTAATTTGGGGAGGGGTCTTTTTCCATTTTCTTCGTATCAACTATGTTAAAGCTCCTTTTGTTCGACTTCGTAAACAAAATACCTAAGATGTCATGATCGTCAAGTTGTGTACGAGTATCGCCTATAGACGACACCCACGTAACGGCCTGTCTCAAGTGTTATTTTTAATTTATAAGTACATTTTTATTGTTAACAATCGAAATATCTCCAAGTGCTTTTGTATAACACTTAAAGAATCGTAGGATCAAGAGAAAGACGAAGATGCACCGAAAGATATAAATTCCCGTAAAAGATGAAAATTCGAAGTGTCACTCCGACGGAGCACACTGCCGTAGCGAAAGGATTAAGTCCGAAGATTGAGCAGAAGTTTTGATAGTGAACGAACAACTGTGTAGATCCAGAGACGACAGATGTGGGAACACATCTAACAATATGCTGTTCCCCGTACCCAATAAAAGTAATGATATACTTTTCGTCTTTACCTCTTTTAATTTTTACCGTTAACTTTTTATCCTTGGATTTAACGCAAATGATAAAAAGTACAGAAACACAGAAAAAAACATCTTATTCTTTCAATTCTTAGTTATTTATGTTTCGAAAAAGCTATAAAATATAGCTTGAAACGAAGACTGCGGACATGTTTTTTTCTCACTGTATATACAAAACACCAACACGGGAAATAACCAGATACATAGAACATTTACACACAACGAAACTATCGCGATGTGTAAAATACATCTACAGAGTCACACAAAAGAAACCTATATGATGGTCAATTCTCTGAATTTACTAAACAAACAAAGGAAGGGCTGAACACGGGCATATTGGAAAGACTAGTAATTTACAAACACAGCCAAATGCACGTAAAAGTCATGAAGGAACAACTGAATAATAAAATACAATAGTTTGAATCCTCAATCTGATTCTCATCAGGAAGAGAAGACATAATAAACCAGACACTAACATTACCACAAACCCAAAAAGACCCAAACGAACTAAGAACTTCACTGAATTTAATTAACCCCACCCATCCTTCCGTAACGAGACGTCTGAAGTTTGCATCGTTGAAAAAGCAATGCTGTCAAATTTTTTCACTGTTTGTTTTAAGTAGCTGATCAAACTGAAATGAAAGCTTAGTAGAGAGCATGAAATTCAAAAATCAGAATAAAATGATCAAAACTTTAAGTCAAATCATCCAAAAATTATTCAAAAAATGAACAAATTGGAACCCGGTAAGTTTTAATAGAATAACGCAAACTTCAGACATCTCCTTGCATGCCAATAATACCAGCCCAACATGAAACAAGACGTGCGACGCGACAGACCAATCAGACAAGCTGATGATAGATGCAAATGGCCAGAAAGCCTCAATGCAAAACGTAAAAATATACTAAGGCAATTGTTTTAGTATACCTGCAGGTCTCAACACAGTCAATGAAAATCGGTGACTTTTGATATGAACCACAAGAACATAAACGATTCCAGAGCGACTTTTTCGTAACGAAAGGTGTCAGTATGCATATTTTTTGCAAACCATAAGCGTTTATTTAACCATTTCAGTGCTAAGGATTTTGGTTATATTTAATTAAAATTGCGGTAATAAAATCCGATTAATTTATTACATATTACAATGTTAATTTTTGACTAACGATAAAAAACAAGACTGAACGCACGAACAACCCTCCCCCACCGGGCGCTTAACGCAGACTGAGGCAATCGTCGACATAGCGACGAATCGCGCTCTCAAGGTCAAGCGCGCTCAACGCTATGTGGACGAATCGCACTGAAACGGTTAATAGCGCTAGTATGTACTGTCTTATATTGATAGTGATATAAAAGCTTTTATGGTTTCTGTCTCGAATCGACAAAAGTCCGTTTCCTCCTACGCTCTCCTCGTGGAACTATCGCCTTGGCAATGCATTATGGAGCTGGACCAGTATATTGCTGCTTTTCTTTCAGGTTGGTTGGTCAGGTTTCTCTGCTGCATCCTTTAGGGGCTTTACTACTGACTACGATGCATCAAAACTTAGCATCCGCTTCACTATGAGGAGTTTATTTTGCCATAGTGAATTTGGAGTTCGGGTTAGAATTCGGTCTAACTCCAGATTCACTATGATCAATCAAATGTATTTTGAATGCAACATTTTGTACTTACTGCTTGACATTCTCTTACTTACTTTGCTTTGTAGTTTGAATACTCGGTGTCGATATGTAACTTGATCTAGGTTTTCTATTAATATCAACTTCAAAGTGTCTAATATTCGGATATATACGAATGGTGGCCACCAATATTTCCTTTGCCATTTAGCCAGTCTTTATTTCTCTTAGTTGGCAATGGAGTTTCTCCACTTCTGGTTGCAAATAAAAAAGAAAATTATTGAAAAATCATTCGAAACGTGAAAAAATTGGAAACCATTGCGTTTGCAAAGGCGCAAACTTCAGACACCTCCATGAACTTCGTTACCGCTCGACTTGCACGTGTCCATACTGCAGCTCCTCCATATTTTTTTGATTGCCATGCGTCATTCATATACTGCTGAGCAGCTATAGCAAGATATACTTGCTTATGATAGTAGTTTATACTATCTGTGGAAATAATTACTGTTCCGAACGAAAACTAAGGTTCATTCGGTTGATCTTTGCCTGATTCGTGTGTTTAGTTCAAACTTGTACACTAAACATACACTTAGCTCGATCCTCATTGTTACGATCCTTAGCTTCCTGGAAGAACATTCCATTCGCGCACTGGATGCACACCATAACAGAGTGATCACTTTCATTTCATCTTTGGCAGAGTGACAAGAGTGGGCACAGATGCAATTTTTAGCAGAGGCACCAATCTTCCAACGTTGCAAGTCTCTTTTCATTGATATCTTCTCTCCATACTGCAGACTATCCCACCGAATTCTATTTTGTGATACTGATCCTTCAAATACGAATACCCCTTTTTTGACGTAAGAATTCTGTCACACCTTCTTAGCTATTATTATCTTTGTGTCTAGTGAAGCTTGGACTTACCTGGACTGACACCGATTCTAGATTCTTCTCCTTCTCAACAAAAGGGTTAGAATTGTTCCCTCTTATTAGTTGAAGCTTATATTCGTAGGAATCGTCCATTACGTCTCTAGTACGTTTTGGGCTATCTTGAACAGTCAGCTTCGCAGAGAACTGCTTTGCTTCATCCGCTGAATCTGGTTTCACAACCAAACTATCAATATGCAGTTCTATTTGTGCGTGAAGTCCCCGGATCATGCCCATAACGAAATCTAATCTAACCGGTTTGTTTCTCAGTTCTATGGTGCATGAGTGTCTATCTTTTCCAGGTTACATTTCTTCACCCTACTTTTGTTGTTATGGTGTAAGCGGGGGGCAAATAACCACCCAAAAGTTGTTTCAATATCTTCAGTATTGTAATATTATTGCTCACGGAATAAGTTTGGCAACTTTTCATAGCCCTTAGCAAATGATTTTGCAATCTTCAAAACCCACATACCTGCGCTTCAGCTGCAAAATATTCCCTAACAAAGAAAACAAACCAACAAAATCATTCTGAATACCACCAGACTAACTCCTAGTGGTACGAGAATGGATAATTAAAGTTATTTGCATTTATTCTTACCCTCATATATTTGGACATTCAAAACTGTAAAGGTAACCTAGCCCCGAGTTCCATACGCACCAGTCACCACCGCTTGCTGAATTTAATCGATAGGCATCGGGCCTTGTGTTATCTACGGTATTTAACCGTCCTAATTTTCAGGAGATCTCCCTTCTATGTGAGCATTTATATGTGATATATTTACCTGCTCCTCATACATTTTAACAGAGCATTCAATATATGTTCTAAATTTTATTGTATACCTTCATAAAAAAAATGTACAGTCTTTGAGTGATAAAAAAAGCTTAAACTGCGTCCTTCACATTTTCGTCGCTTGAAAACTTCTCCCCATGATGTCCTTTTTAAAGCTACGTGAACAGATACTTATTACTGAGAGTCAGGTCTAAACTGTGTGGTCTCCAAAATATCGAAGTCCACCTTGTGTAAAGTTGCTAACGAAACACGGCACTTGTGAACAGCACTTTTGAAACAGCGTAGTATTTGCCGATTATTGGGACGCCTTTTCGTCCGACGTCCAACGTCTCCCAGAGTCTCTTTTCTGAGTCCCAAAAACTGTGACCAAGATTTAACGAGCCGACTGTGATACTTTAATCTTCTAGGAGGATGGTCTGCAATTTTCGTGCATTTGCATACAGTCCTGTTTAGTCAGGTTAATAATGAGGATACCCAAGTTTCGTCTCCATTAACAATTCGATTCAATAGTTCATCCTTGTCTCACTCAACGCGCTGTTATTTCTGATGTGGCATGAGCATTCTCTGCAACGAACAAGCGCTGACCTTTGTCATGCCAAGATGATCGTCAAGAATTTTAAAAGTTTCGTATTCGATAATCAAAACATTTCGGCTAGTTGTTTATTGTTTAGTCTAGCATCTTCTAATATTAATTTTTTGACTTTTCGGGTGATTTCCGGAGTAGTTACATCGATGCGCCGTTCTACCGTGGTTTGTGTTGAAGGGTGCCCCTGCTTTGTTTAAAGAAACAGTGCACCTTACAAACCAAGGTTTAATCCCGTAAACGGACGCAATATCTTCCAGTATGGTTTAAACTGGCTTTCCTCTCTTGATAAGGAACTTAATGGCGGCGCGGCATACGATTATAATGCACATTCAGTTCCTTACTTACACGCATAATTCACACTTACTTTCATATTGAGATGTACAATCGACGATTGCACAAGGATTATAGATCCGATTTAGATTAAACTTGCTATTTACACTGATAAGTTACTGAACGCATTATCACTTCGTTAATTACATTATCTAATGACCTACTCCTCCAATCCGCGAACTTAAAAACACAATCTCGGATCTTATATTGCTTATAAGCTCATATTATAAATAATCATAATATAAAAAAACACTAAAATAAACGCAACAGTAGACCACTTAAAAACTAACCGATTCTTGCACACTTATTGTTATGCGTCTTTAGTTCTGAAGATCATAATTAATTTATGTTGCTAGTAATTCCATTGTTTATACTCTTATATATATTTCAGAAAACCGGTCAACGATACTGCCTGCTTTTCAAATCAAGCCGTCATGGAATCGAACGTCTAGAAATATGTGAATCAAAAGATGATAAAAATCCAAAAATCATAACTCTGGAAGATTGTGTGAAAATAACGCAAGAGCCTGCACCCGCAAACTCTATTCAAATAGTTAAAAAGACTGGTACTCTGACCCTTAATGCACTAAATGACGAAGATCTCAAAGAGTGGATCAACGCGCTACAGTCAGTCGCCTTTAGAGATAAAGGTGGTGGAACTTTAAATCGTAATACTGTTATTGAAGAACATAACGACTTGTACTGCAGTTCGTTTGGTGATGGACTATTCTCAATTAAGTTAATTCCGTCCGAGACAACAATTAGATGCAACCTAGAATCAAAAACATACATGTTACATTTGACTGCAACCGAGTTACAATTGAAATCGGCGGAAGATTTAAGCATGATAATTGCCAAATGGCCATATAGATACATAAGAAAGTATGGATATCGTAATGGTAACTTCACATTTGAAGCAGGACGGAAATGTGACACGGGGGAAGGAGAATTTATGTTGGATCACACGAATCCTAGAGAGGTGTTTCGTTGCATGTCATCTAAAATGAAATCGATGAAGAAGCTCATCAGTGGGGATAGTCTTAATAGTTTGGACTGTGGCGAGACACAGTTGACAGCAGCAATGTCCATGGAAGCTGGTTCACGAAGTCCATTACCTCCCTCTCCAAATCCACTGACACATGGTGATTTAGAGTCGAATAATTTATCGTTAAATCAAAGTTGCAGTTCTTTGCGGGAGTTCCTTTCCTCGAATGATTCTCTGAATAACGTTTCAAGCAGTTCTTCAACAAACATTCCAATCGTTAAACATATTCCTGCAAAACCTCCAAGGAAAGACCTCAAACCACAACATCAACAAACTCAACCGCAGCAGCAGCAACAATCTCATGATAAGTCACAAAAATATGAACCAGTCTCAATTACCAGCGATAGCTCGAAATCTCTCGGATCCGTTGTCGTCTTAAATACTCCTCAAAATTCAACCAAGTCGATACCAGAAGCTTGCACAGTTTCTACATCCACCAGTAATAAACCTCCTAATTTACCGAATAGAAATGATAGTAGTAAAAAATTGAATCATGCTGACGACTACGAAAGCATAGAAACAATAACTGATGCTTGGAAAACATTAGGCGTCGGCGAGGTTAAGCATACTGAACATATTAACCCTGATGAGGATCTTATCGAGTTCGCCTGGCAACGTACCCAATCACAACGAGGTGAAACTATTCACAACATCACATTAATTGAAGACAACGACGCGAATCAATATGATCGATTAGATTTTATGCCAGCAAATAGTAAAAGTTCATCGAATCAATATAAGTCTATAGTTAGAATTGCTCAACCCGAATACAAAAAGCAAAATTCTGCGCCTCCAGTGCCAAACGATTATGAGCTGATAGAGAATCCTGACATACAGCCATGCCGACTGGCAGATGATAGTTACCTGGGCTACGGTGTGTTAAGGAAACCGAGCCTGCCCGGTCCTCAAGTGGCGACTAACGCTTCTGTGACAACGACTACTGCAAAAAGTATTTCAACGACAATGATCACGGAGGACCCACCCCTTGACCATAGATCTTACAACGGTTTAAGTTATGCTGTTGTAAGTCGACCGAAAAGAGTTTAAATTCTTTTGCTTTCGGGAGTAATTTAGAAAAAGTTTGCTTTTGCTTCAGTCGATATTAGATTAGTTTCAGTAATATGCAGTAAAGATGCTGCTAAGATTTATCATAATTGCAATTCGCGCTTTTAGGTCGCACAAAGAATGAAAACATTCCGCCGTTCAGCCACAATAATATTTGTTTATTAAGATTCATATATATAAACCTGGAAATCAATGAAAAATCAAACATAATTAACACAAACACAATTCGATTGAAACAAAGTAAGCATACAGCATAAGTTAAGAACCTTTATCATGGCACAATATAAACCCCAAGAGCCCAGAAATCGCAGCATTTTTGTGTTTACAATTTAGACCAAAGATAAAAACTGAAACAAAAGAGAAAATTTCAACAAACCTTAAAATTCTAGACAAAATCATTTATCTTTTTATTTTGAATGCAGATAAACCATTGCTTTTTCGTAGATTTTCTTGTCGAATAACGAAACATAATGCCATAAGTGAAAAGCCAACAAGCCATATACTGAGCAAACAACCTAGCAATGAAAAGAAAAGAAAAAAAATTGATATGAAAATTAAATCTAGTGCATGGAATGAGCTTCATTGTGATAATTATATACATACTTTAATTTTAATAAAGTAAAGTCTATACTAACATTCCTCCTAGCTGCCTAGATACGATAAGATATTGCTGATTTGAATAATCATTGCTTTGATTAATTTTCGTTTGTGTAATTTGAAACTCTTTTGGAAATTGTATGATTGTATAGCCATAACTCTTTTCAAATGTTCATCTCAAATGTCATGTGCCAATAATCGTCACGATATGGTCAACGTATATTCTCATGTACTTATTTGCATTTTATATACATATGTTAATTTTACTCTTTTGTATATAAGAAATAAAATATAAAAAATATAAACTTTATACTTTTATTTCAACTAATCAAGTTATGCTGTCGAACTCTATAAGTATTTCATGACATGACTAGAAAGAAACGAACAGCGGTGGCAATGGTCCTTCATTTATTAAATCTGTGAACACATAACCATGGGACAATTTTTTCAATACTAACGGTCTCGATAATTTCAGATCAACCTCATAATATTTAACTCCAGCTTTGTAAACCTACATTTAAAAAATTTTCCACTAAATTGGTTTCTACACTATTTTCGTCCGTCTTTTACATTTCTTGTTTGTATTATGGAATACTAGAACTGCTGGTATCGGAGTAAGAAAAGGTTTATTTGGGTTCTGTCAAGCCCCTCGGGAATGGACTGGGACTCCATTATTCTGCCAAGTAAGATAGCCCCGAGCGTTAGAAATGCTTGCCTCAGAAGCTGGTCATCTGCAACTCTTGGAGGAACTCTGCCACCACCTCGCTTTGATCTTGCACTTTCGCGAATCGATCGAATACTCCACGGTTTACAACGTCACGAGATACACTGTTTACAAGGATAATTTTGTTGTAAATGTCCAAAGCACTGCATGCACTGTCGAAAGCGGAAAAGACATGATAAAGGATAAACCCTTGGCTCTAGACAACATCAAAAACAATCCAAAATAAAGCAAAGACCCCATTAAGCAGGTTAAAAAAAACACCCGAAGTGAATCTAACATAAGAACGCCGATGCTACCAGAAAAATGTTAAATAAAGGGTTATTCATTTAGATTATTATTCTATGGTAAAAATATTATTGCGGGTCGAAAGAACAATCTATGGCATTTACTTTTTAAAGATTATCTCGTTGAAATGTTGACCGTCTAATTTTGGACGACGCGTTCCAGCATAGCGACCGGTATCTCGCGAATGACACGTGTAATGTTGCCTTCCTAAGCATCGATTGAAGCTGGCTTAATTAAAGACTTCTTGTAACCCCAAAGAAAATAATGTAAAGGGTTGAAATCACATGATCTAGGCAGGAAATTTACTGGTCCAAAACGTGAAATCAGGTTCTTACCAAAATAATAAGTCCAATTTTTTTCTCGCTGTTCATGGAGACTACGGGCATCAATAACAGGTTACAAAAAATCCTTTATCGCGATGCAATAGCGGTCGCCAATAACAGTAACGTTCTGTCGGTCTCATTTTTAAAGAAATATGGACCGTTGATTCCACCGGCCCGTAAACCACACCAAACTGTGCATTTCTGTTGCTGTAGGAACTCTTCAGGTTGTTCATCAGCCCAAATAAAGCAATTATGTTTATTGTTGTGTCCAATGAGCAAAAATGCACCTCATTACTGAAAAAAATTATGCGATGAAACAGCGGATTTTCATTGCGCTGAAACGGAGACAAAACTTAAAACCAAGATCATTACGTAAAATACATCAAGTTGCCACAAACCAAGTGGAATCGCGTGTGATCTGTCAAAAACAAGCCAATTGGAAATTAAACCTTATAATGAATCACCCTTTACAATAATCATTATTTGCATATGATGAAAACATTTTATGTGGTACTAAGAGGTACTGTCTTGTCCGAAGGTTTAGGAAGATTGAGGAAGTAATTCGATAATTTGATTGAAATCGAATAAAATTTTTTTGAATTATTCTCTCACCTCCAAACATCTTTGAGAGCCTGACCTTGTACAAAATAAGATTTTGTAATAAAATTTTTTTTTAAGATACATAAGACGTTTTATTGAAACTTTAGTTTTGCTCATGAATTGGGACTTGATGCTATAATATAGTTGATGTGATTCCTTGTGAATCATTAGCTTTTAGATCAGGTCGCCAGTAATTGCCTGAATCCGGCGCTAGAAGGAATACTGTGTTAATGTACGCTAAATTTTAGCTACTGCGTGTTTCCTTTGGATTAGTTAGGTATACGATGTTACAACGTCAATATATATCATACAACGATTTGCCCCTACCATATGGTATGACCACGTGTATCCGGGATGAATTCTTGTTGCGCCCGCTCTCTTTTAAAAAAAAGTCCTTTTGTCTCAAAAGACACGACGAAAATGACGCTCAATAACAGAGCAAACAATACAATAGAGAGAAATGTGTCACATAAAACCATGAAGAAAAATAATAAAAGCAATAAATAACAAACATGTGACATTACAGGTAAAAAATACAAGAGAATCCGATTAACCGAACAATTATGACAAAAGTACAAACATGTATCAATAAAGTCAATCTAGAAAGACATTTCTTGTTGAAAATATAACAAGAACAATGAACCAATTATACTTAGGTATTAAAAACAACGATCAAGTCAGTCAATTAGACAACTACAAGTTCGATACATCCAACAAATCAGCCTGGAACGAGAACAAACCAATCAATAGCATCACGCCTAAAACATCCTCTTTAATTTGGCCATCCCAAACAATTTTGCTAGGTGAGGAGTTTTTCTAGGTAAACCTCTAGAAATATCAGAAAAAGAAATTAAAATTGAATGCAGTGAATGCATCAAAATAAAGGAAATCATTCGATTGCAAAGCAGTTGGCCGGAAGACAGAAAAATATTAATATCAACAAGAACCGTGAATATTACGTATGCTAGGCTACAGGCGTTTTGCAAGTATAAAAATCCCAAATGACAAAAATAGACAAGAAGACTGCAACGAAGTCTCATGAGAAATAGCATGCACCCTTCGAACTCTAAGAAGAACGATATGATAACATAAAAAATGCATGCAAGTTCGTAATTGGTTTCATTTTCGCTAAATATTTCTTGAGAAATTGAAGAAACACCAGCCTTTTAATTTTGCGTGTTAAATTTTTACTTTTTCTTAAACAATTGAAAATAACGGTTGAAAATTGATGAAGGAAAAATAAAGATTTAGTACGCAAAATTTCGAGAAAGGTTTTTTCATAAAAAACATCAAAACACATTTAAAAAAAAAACCGTTTTAAAATATTTCAAAAAAATCAACAAGCTTTCCTGTTTAATTAAAAAAAAGAAGTAGGGTCAAGTGGGGGACAGTGTAACAAAAAAGTTATTTTTCTTTTTAGAAATAAAACCGTTTATTGTAATGTCTCCTTATTTTTTATCTTAAAATCAACAGTCTTTACCTCCATATTAGGTTTGAAATAATATCAAAATTATACATAGAAACAATTTTTTTTTTAGTTTTCTGAGATCACAATTGTGTTATAGTATGCCCCAGGGGTGGGGTACAGTTTAACAGCTATAGGGGTACAGTATAACAAGATGGGGTACACTATAACAGTGAACTAAACAACATCAATAAACATACAAATAAAAAAAGCAACAAAAATATAACATCCTTTAACTTCAATTATGATCTAAACATATTTTTGGCAATCAAAAACAAACATAAAAAAATATAATATTATGAAAAATCTTTTCTTAACATAGATTAAACTGCCTTAGAATTTTTTCTGGGAATGAATAGAAGTCTGCCTGACGTTTCGTTTGTTTTTTCATTTTAGGTAATGGCAATATAAGCTCAATATCATCCTGTTTGACAATAGCAAGATCCGGTTCTAAAGGAAAATAAAAGACATTATCAACTTTACTACTTTTGCGTAGATAACTGACATCATATTCATCTAACTCATTATTCGTCAATAATTTTCCTATATAATGCTTTGTCTTTTTTCCCATAAATTTTACAACTACAAAATCATCTTTTTCTGGAGTTTTCAACAAACAAAGAGGGATATCATCTGAACCGCTAGATACAATATCTGAACCTTCATCTAAATTTTCGGAGCCTTCCTCAGAACTAGCAAATAAAACCTTGGTAACTTTTTCGACTCTCTTTGGTTTTCTCTTTATTTTTATATTTCCCTCATTTGGAGTTTTCTTTTTACGCTTCTTGTTTTCTCTTTCTTTGGCTGCTTCTTCTAATTCTTGTTTAATTGGTGTATCGGTAGCGATACAACTTTTCCCTCTTTTTCTTCCTTTTTTAGAGAGTCTGGGACCAGCCTTTGGATATTCTCTGCATTCAATTGGGCTGGCTAAAATGTCTTCCATTCTATTAACATCATTTATTCTTAAGCTTAAATTTTCTTGCTGCTTCATCGGATCACTGACTTTCTGTATTTCTTCGAAATTTTTTTGAAGCGATGACAAAGTTTCAGGCGCCGTATTTTGATTTGAGAGCTGTTCATTCTGTTCTTCAGAGTTTTTAGATGTCGAAGGCCGGTTTAGAGATTGCTCATTTTCCTGCATCAAGGAAATTTTGGAAGCCGTAGTCTGGTTTGCTGTCTGTTCATGTTGCAGTAATAATGAAGCTGAAGATTCTAAAGGTCTGTTTGTAATCTCGCTTGGCATAAAATCTTCACTGGTGAAAATGTTCCTGTCAAAAGGAAATATGCCGGTTTTCCTAAAACCCGATTTTATGTTTATGGGTGTCATTGCTTTTTCAAATGCTTCACCGAGTAGTTCTGCAATATTGTATATCGTCACAGGTACTCCCGGATGACGCAAAAGCCATGAATCTATTGCGGCGTTGTAATAATTCTGTAAAGGACCAAACACTGACACATCGAGTGGCTGTAATTTATGGCTGGAATGAGGCGGAATGGTAAGCAGAGTCATGTCGTTTTCTTTAGCTATGTTCAAAGCCTCCAGAGCTAAGTGACTATCGTGATTATCAAGTATAAAAAGCGATGGGTTTGTTTATGAGCTTCCAGTTACTTTTACAAAATGCTTTATAACCTGAGGGAACAACTCGGTGTTCATCCAGTCCGTAGGTTGCGCTATGCCCAATGTACCAATAGGGGCGCCCTTCAACATGGGAGATTTGAAATTTTTCCGAGGAAATACCATCGCCGGTGGCAGGGCATTGCCTGTGGCAGAAACTGCGCAGCATGTTGTCACAAGGGTTCCTCGTTCACTACTTGTTACTTTATTGAGCTGTTTTGATCCTTTTAATGCCAAAACTCTTTTTGGTTTTTGTACTGTCGTCGTACCAGTTTCATCAAGACAAAATAGTCTAGTACCGTCGCCAAAACTAGGACACCTTTTCATTACCTCTTCCAAATTGTTATAAAACATTTCAACATTATACCGGTTAAACGATGTAGCTCTTGAAAGGCTACAGGCTTCTGGTTTGCGCAAAGTTAAATCTGGATTCCTTTTTCGAAACCCATCCAACCAATCTTTTCCTGCGATTTTTTTTAGCTTCCCAAGATGCTGGCATCTTTAGCTTGTTGTATGTACCCATTTCATAAGCTAGTTTTCTAGTTTCAGTCGTGTCAAGACCGTAGCACATTTTTGAGCACGTTATAAGATATTTTTTTAATGCTGATTCTTGATCATTTGAAAAAACTTTATTAACCGCGTAATTAGGAGTCAACCGCAGATTTTCAGTTTCCTCGGCTGAACAGATTTTTTTGTTTTAACATAACGATATAAAGTGCCATAATTTACGTTCTTTCTTTCGGCTGCTTTTCTCAAGGGTAATCCATTTTCAACCAAATCTATTGCTTCTTTCATATCATTAGCATCGTGTAGACCAATTTCCGTCTTCCTTTTCCGATTCCGAACCATCTTATTACTCCGAGCACACCTCGAAAAAAAAAAGATGTTAAAAGGGGCACACTATAACATGTTACACTGTACCCCACACCTTATTGTTTAAAAGTAAAAATGAATAAAAATTTATAGGTTAGAAATTGCAATTCACTTTGTTTTTTATTTAAACACCAAGTAATTAAAGGTTAAATGAAACATATATTTACTTACCAGATATTATTAGTTTTCCAACAAGAACAAAACTTCAGTAGTTAAATTTTTCACATTTTTTTCCACAAAACATAAATTCTATGACTATTCCGTTAACTCGGCAATTCGAAGTCCGATGACACTTGATTAAGATGGCGGCACATGAGGTTGTCAAAACACGGAAACAGTTGCCATGACAAATAAGAACAAGACAGAGCTAACCTTGATGTTATACTGTGCCCCTTGTTACACTGTCCCCCACTTGACCCTACTTACTATGGATACAGCAAGGACGCAGTTAGGAAGGCTTCTTAAAACAAGTAAATACGCTGATGTTGTAACAGTAAACACCACTAAGAACAAAGCTTATCAATCCCTATCTCCAACTCAACGAAAGTTGAGTTGGAGAATTCATTATTATATGGATCTTATCGCAAATAATTGAAACTTTTGATTTTCGTCAAGGGGCCTAGTAGTGCCCAAAATTCAAAAATTGTATGAATAGCTACGTAAAAAAAGGATGAAAATCCGAAAACTCAAAAGTTCAACAAAAAATGCGTAAAATTTTATCAAATAAACAATGCCTGGAAAGATACTGTTGGAATTAAGAGTTAACTAGTTATCGGAAAACAAACAACAATGTGAATAACAATAGAAAAATAATGCATTTAAAAAATAAGCCAACATATCAATCAACAACAGACACATTTCACTTTTACTCATTTCATGCCTCTCTCAGAAAATACTATTTTTATAAAAGTCAGAATCTCCACCGTGGAGACCTGCCATCTCATGGAATCTGAAAGAAAATTTCAAAATCCCGTATTGAGAGTTAAATCATTAAATCCATTTTTTAAAAACACTGTAGATATATGGAGATCAGATTTGGTATTTGATAGGCAACACTACTATTAGATTTTATTTCAACCGCGAAAATGATTTTCTGTTTCGGATGACACCTGAGAGCGTCATAATAGATAGAGGAAAAGTTGGGAATTCTGCGCCGATAACGCTGATAAAATTTATTTACTTTGTCCTCAAGATTGGGGATCAAACTATAGGTTGACAACCTAGAATCGAAAAGATTAACTGCTCAGATACCTGTAGATAAGCCTCAGATGATACTGGAAAAACGAAAACGATTTCGGCACCGAAACATAGATAATGGCGTTGCAACTTGCAATGAACGGCTCTTGTTGAAAGCCAGGCATATAAGATTGACATTGTGGCATTCCAGGGAACTAAACTGCCAGTCAATAATCGTATGTAACAAACTGGTTGGATCAAAATAAGTTTGCGTTCTTCAATACTTCGTTCTTGAACATAAACATCCCCACCGAAGATGTAACGATACTCGAAACAGCAAACTAGATGACGTTAAAAAGTTCTAGGCTACTTTTATTCAAAAGATTGAATAAAAAAGAAACACAGAGGAACCTCCGGAGAGCACAGCCATCCTGGGGAAACCGATACTTAGAGATGACTAAGAAACGTTACAAGTAGCGATAACATAATTTTTACATCAACTTGTTCGCCGGACATAAAGATACACAAAATAACTTGGGCATTTCCCTAAAGCAAAACATTTAATTGGATTTACCTCGTGCTTATCAATAAGAATACAGCTAGCCTAATTCCCGACGTGAAGGCATCGCAGGGCAAATTGAACATCATTTTTCCTTCATCGAATACCGATGCCGGTTAGCAAACAGTGCATATAGCAGCGGCAACTGAACCGTTAAATTCAACATCATAGAACTTAAAGATAATCATTAATCTTTTCATAAATAACATAATATAAAGCATAAGAGGGCAACAATAAAGTCTATAGGCATAATTGGACAAACATAACGAAGTCTGCGGACGAGACCATGAGACCTTCATTTTGGCTTCAATTGATGCTTGGACGTTCCATGCCGAAATCCTATAGACGGAAAAGAATAGTTCCCGCAAGCATTACTAACTTCGACCAACACGAGCCAAAATATCACTTAATCCGACCACTGCAAGCCAAGATGGAAAAATATCACTAGCTTAGACTATTAGTTGACAAAATCAGTAGAAAGAAGAACTGCAGCCATTTGAACTACGAACTTATCAAAACTGATATGTACTTCAGAACTATGAACATACAAGTCGCATATACAACGACAAAAACCCTTAAAAAGGATGAGCACAAAAGATAATCTTTAAACGGCACGATACGTGATAGCAAAAATGTTTTAAAAACATTGGATCGAATACTTTGAAACGCTATTGAATCCTGCTATCCTAACGTTCACGAGCATAACTACCAGGATCGAAACACAAACCGTATAATGGTTAATACCGTCAACCATTGTCAACGAAATTAAGTGAAATACGCCCTGAAGACATTAAAGTGTAATAAAGAGCCGGGAGTGGATGGCATCATGGCACAGCTCATTGGAATCGGTAGCGACAAATTCGAGGCAATTCAACTATAATTGATGCCCGCGATCTGAGAAGAAAAAAATTTTCAAAGGATTAGCAACAACTATGATTTCTGATTTGATCCAATCTCGAAATAAGGTGGCAACAATGTTGGGAAAATTATATACAAATCTCTTCTGTATCCCGGCACATAAAATTTTGACGAATATCAGCTAAGACTGTTTGTGGAAAATCATCAGCGAATACTAAAGCAACTTTTGACTAGGGCGGTCACAACAATGGCCTTCATTTTCTCTGCTAAGCAGACCCTGAATAAATTTTAAATGTAAAACGTAGATACAGATTAAAATTGTATGGACTACGAAAAAACATAATTGTAATGACTGGAAGGCTTTATACAGAACCCTTCTAGACTTTGGAGTCAATAAAAAATATGTCTAATTTATAAAAACGACGATGAAGAATTGAACAGCTCGGGTTCAATGTTCAATATAAGCGAACAAGAAATATTTTCGCATAGTCTGGCCTGAAAAATAGTAAGGGGCTGGCACCAACAGGATTTAATTTCATATTAGATTACATTATAAGGGAATTCCCATCGACATGAAAGGAGAGTTTACTAGTAATATGTAATAATCAAATCTTACCACGTTCTAAATTGATTACCAAACTATTGTTTGTGTATCCTCCAGGTTGGTTTAATAATAAAAAAGACAACAACTATGTCTCAGTTAGGAAAGTCATACTAAGAGGCACGATATATTACTTGGTGAACAAGATACAAACGCGTAGAAAACATTATTTAACCTAGGAGTAAAGTTGGCTAATGGTGATGAGAAGAGCGAAAGCAAAAAGGGATTATTTTCGCCAATAATCCATATTACCTAACAAAACCTATAAGAAATAAAGCCATGCAAAAAATCGAAAGATAGGGTTTATAAAATGATAATCAGACCAGTTCTATGCTATAGCAGCGAAATGTGAACGTTTAACCCTGGCGTCTGAAATTTAAAGAACGTCTTTGGTTGAAATTTCCTATGAATCTTCAGTACAGTAATAGAAGACCGCGGAAAGGGAATAAGGAACAACAATGCGTTTTATTCATTTAAGACGAACCAGAATCTTTTGTCTACGCAGCCCATGTTAACTTTTAAAGGATACGAAAATACCACGCTGTATTCTGGGGGGAAGAATAAACGTAAGACAAATTAAGGAACTGATGGGAAAATTTGTAGACAATGCTACTCGGTCTTGCAAATTGGAAGACACGGTCAAAACATTGAGGAAAATGGATACAGATCCTTCGGGAGACGTAGAACCGACATCGGACTGTAGTGCTGTATAATAAGTCAAAATGCAGTCACGAAAACGGAACGCCAAAGTTAGATTAAATGAATTAGCGAACAAAAAACAGCCCAATGTTACATCAACTTCAACCATCACAGCTACGATATAAAGTAGGAAGAATGCAAAACCGCACTAAGTCATGTCGCGACAATTGAAATCACCCAAAATACAGGGTGAAGAATGATTAACCCGGATAGATTTCAAAAGCTGAAAAGAAAGTGAATTAAAATAACAATTTCATTGCATCATTGTATGTACATTTTGGTGTATTGACAGTTAAAATTTTAAAATAAACCAACATTTATTGAAATGAAATAATTTCCTCATATCACTAACATCCTTTGATTAAATACAAATTTGCCTATACACTATTATTTACTATCATTATCTGCAGGTTTCATATCACCATCTGTAGGCTGACTATCGCTATCTATAGGTCCCAAATCAGTAACCACTGTCTCGCCTTTTTCGGCCAAGAACTCTTGAACATTTCGTTTCCCATTCAAATCTGAAAACCAGCCCAAGTTATCTGCTATTAAATGGTTGCTAGTACAACCATCGCAACCCACAATTACAACTCCTTTCGTATAACCAATTTTGGAAATAATTTTTTCGTTTCTTGTGTCGCACACTTTACAAGTGAACTCAAGCTTTATTTTGTGTTCAATTTTGCCAAGCGGAAGTGTGCGTTCGGTTGTTTGAACATTTTTGAGATAATCATCGGTTGAGTATGTCCTGATGGGAAGCATAACGTAACTGCCTAACATTCGGGATCTAATTCTCAATAGGTTGTTGGGTTGTATGCGTGATACAGCATCGATCCATGAATGTGCCGATAGAGCAATCATTCGAACAGTTGACAACCTAAGGTTTTTAATTACAGAGCACATCTTTAATAAGTTTAATCTGATGCAATATTCGAATCAAAACAATAGCCGCGCTTCGTAACTTTGACAATCACCATATGGGAGGGTAATGTCAATCATGACTGATCTAAAAGTGGATTGTACTGTAGACCTTTGTGGAACAAGTTCTAAAGTGTATAGTACCTACTATCTTATGTGAGAAATATTAAAGTCTTACTATTACATTATTGATTGTTATTAATTGTAAGATCTGAAGTTAATTTACAGTAAATTTAAACATATAGATAAATGAACTTCACTTCACACTCTCAATTACATTCACAAGAAAGAAAAAGAAAATTTGAAGATTTCAAGTTTGAAATCAATTCATATTTGTAATTTAAGTTCGTATAACATTGAACGTATCAATATCTTGCTGTCAGATTTTGTTTGACTGAAAGATGTAGATTGTCGCCGTAGTACAATCGTCAATTTACTATAACTTTTCTACTTAAAGTAAATTAAGTATCAGTAGATAATAGTAAATAGTTTCTCTATATAGCCTATTTGTTCAAAGGCGAAACGTTTTTGTCAGGGAACGATCGAAGATGGTGAGAATAAAACAATTCTACTGGGCACGACATTTTGACATTCTACACTCAAACCAATTTTGTGTTTTTGTTTACAGCCATCCTAATTTGATGATGTCGAATATATTCGTATGGAAAAAATATAGAGCTTAATTCTTCACTTACAACGGCGGATTTTTCAATTCGATATGGGCACGAAATGTTGGCGGATTCTTCTATTTGTATGTCTTGTTCGTGTGACATTGGCGGTTTGTCCAACAAAGTGTACCTGCAAAAATAGCGAGAGCGGAAACGCGCTGAAGGTGAAATGTGGCGGGGCAATACATAACAAAGTGACAAGCCTTAAGGAGTTGCAGTTTGGCGATGATAACGAAAATGTTGTGCAGTTGTAAGTTGAACTGATATTATTTTAATGTGTAGAATAGGTAGGTTTCCACCTTATGGAGAATGCGGAATGGGGGAAAATGTCTTCGTGAAAATTACTAAATCTTTTATTAAGTTGTTCGAACTTCTTTGCTATGGTTAGTTTTAATAGCTAGTGAAAAACACACAATTTTCCTCTTAAACCATAGAATTATTTATTTTGTTTTATACATATATCGATATTTCGAAAGCCAGTTGCTTCCTTCCTCAGTGCTAACTGTTAGCAGTTTAAAAGGAAAATTGTGTGTTTTTCACTAGCTACTAAATCTTTTGCGAAGGCAAAAAGTTGTCTTCTAAGGTTTCACGTGATATATTGTTGAAATAAAGAACTTGCTAAATTTTTAATTCGAAAATTAGTATTGATTGGTAAATTTAACCGACTGAAGAAAATTTCACAGTGGACTAGATGGCAGTAACAAGGAAAAAATTTAAAATAAAATATTTAAAAACTTCTATATTATTTTAATAAAAATTATAACTACGGAATATTATGCACTTATTAGGTTTCATTTTTATCTTCTTTTTAATTATTTTTCGTTTCCGTTTAATTATATATTTAGAGCAAAGTAAACTTCAGTTCGCACAAATGAACTCGAAGCTTATGGCAGATAAATTGTATCGCTATTTTCACGATAACTAAAATGCGACAGAATGAAGTTGTGGCTGCACTTCTCCTTTTCGTTGGATTGACTGCTACTAAACAGATTTGATAGTCGCTTCGTTCCGCCAGCAGCTCGCTGTGCTCTGATCAGTTCACTATTGCATTGCAGACACCATTTGACATTCCTCCAGTCTTTGACTTTCAACTTTAGTTAAAGATTAAACGGCGTTCGCTTCGTCGCAACAATGCCATCATTGTTAATCTTTTATGTTTCTCGATGTCGTCAAATTAATGTTTTACATTTTTTTTTCGTATTTTACGTATTTACTATTAGTGCGGTTAAGTTCAATTTTTCCACTATCAAAAAAATTTCGGAATTCCTAGTCAGGCATTTCACCGAGTGCGACGTTTCTGGTGTTTAAGTTGAACTTAAAACAGAAAAAGCATAGAATAAAAGGCTTCCATTTAATTTTGTGATTCTTTTATGCTACGCGAAACCGACGAAAAATTCGCCTTAATTCTCGTCCAATTAGTCTCCTTGTTTGTCCTATGTATACTTATTCACAAGTAGAACATTCAATGCGATAAATGCCGGAATCCTTTGGTGTTTCAAGTTTGTCCTCCGTTAATCCGATGATGTTTTTGAGCTGGTTCTTGCTACTCGATTCGGTCTGCTGCATGGAATTATGGCGATTGAATTTCCTTGTTTCCGATTATTGATGTCTTCATGGTAGGTTAACGCACTCCAGTATATCATTTCAATGCTTATAATTGTTAATATTGATTGCTCCTGTCGCTGTTTGGTGATTAGGATCTTCTGTGACTTTCAGTTAATCGTCGACTACTTGCATCCGTTTAATTTGGATGTTTCTGTTTTGTACTGCGATTCTTTTTCTTTGGCCTCTTGGCTTAGCGGAAAATGGTTCAGATACTTATAGTTAATGTGAATGTTTTGATGTGTTCAGAATTTTCACCTTTCGGTACACCTCCAACATAAAGTTCGTTTGTGTCCGCTTAATGACCGTGTCTAAAAAAGATAGTTTTTTGTCGTTCTCTTCCTCCATTGTAAACATTATGTTCTGATGTGCGTGATTCAGGTCGGCAAGTACTTTCTCCAATTCACTCCTTTTTATGTATGCAAAAATATCGTCCACATGCCTAATCCAGCATTTCGGTAATAGGTTTTTATCCTGTAATCCCTCTTCTAACCGTGTCATGTATGTTTCGCCAAAGAATAGTGAAAGAGGATTCATCATCGTTACTCCTCCTTCAGTATTGTAAAATTTCCCCTGAAGGTGAAATAATTTTCCGTCATACAAAGCTTTGCAAGCTGTATGCACTGTCCGGTTTATGTCGTCCAAGCCGTGGGTCTTCTTCTTTATGTAAGATCCGCTCTTCTATGTACCCTAACGACTCCATAACCGGCATATTTAATGCAATTGTATTGATCAGTAATATTATGAAATTCAATACCAATTGAGTTATTGAGTTCATCGAATTTTTAAGCTGACCAATCTACTCTGATTGGAAATGATAGCTCCAGTGTTGGTGGTGGAAGTAGTGACCCGCGACATTGAATTTGGTCATTGACATTCGACATTGGTAACGAATTCGTTCAGCCGCTCAATTTACCATTTTGCACTTGGTATGCCGGTCATTATTAGGAAATTACATTTATCTTTAGTAGGCAATACTACTCAACCGTTACAAGAAGTAAGCAGATCACATATCTGTTATTATTGTTACAGAATTTCCGTTTCTTACATTTGCATCTGCAGCCTCAATATTACTCTCGTGACTTTACTTATAATACCCGGTACAACCATGTATTGGAAATGGGTTACTAAATAATGTTTTAGAACCAAATATTTCAATTAATGAAAACTATTTATTCATACGAAAAACTTTAGGAAGGTGATCATACAGTGATTTTTCTTAAGATGTTCTCTCTGTGAGAATCTACAAGAGACTAACCAACAATTATCCTAAAGTACTTATCTTAACTAACGATATAACTAAAATATGAGGTGCGGACCACAGATGTCTAGCAGGACTCTAAAATTTATTTATTATCCCAAACAGATTTTTTATTGCTATTGGGATTTTCCCTGGGTTATTTCGTTTTAAAAATTTTGTTCATTGAACAAAATTTCATCGTTCCCCGACTTTTTTCTCATCGTTCATATACGCGTTTGGACAGTGTGTCATATTCGGTTCATTCTGCATTTGCCGATCTTAAGTGTACTCATTTATAGGTCCATAAGTGACACATCTGCGGTGATTTTATGGAGGTCCTTTTTACGCCAGTAGGAATTTTTTTATTTAAAGTATGTGATTATTCTACTTGAAGATTATGTCCGACTGAGAGCTTGTTTTTTCCTTTATGAATCGTCCGTTGAATGTTTTTTGTTTGTATATTTTCATGTTTTCGAGGACATTCAAACGCCGTTGTTTATGTTTAAATATAGTACTTTCTTTTTATTGTTTCTGTTATTTGAGTTGGTATACATCTGTTGTTAATTATGTGGTTTGCAGAGTTGTTGCGTCTGGCTACCGCATCCTTTTGTTGTAGTCCCTTATGTATTGGCGATATCTTGTTTTTATTGTATGTCCTGATTGACCGATGTTGCTATATTGGCATGTACAAGTAAATTTATATACACCTTGTTTGCCAAGCGAATCCTCTTATTCGTGTTTGTACCAAATTGCGTCTTGGTTGAAAGCTACATTTATGCTGGGTTTTTTGAAAATTTTTATTAAAGTTTATGTCGGTGTACGTCAATGTTGGCGATGCTTCCTTGTCGCTTTCTGATGCTTTTCTGTACTTTTTAGGTGTATTAATGTTTCATCTTGTCCATCAGGTCTTTTCGTATCCATTGTTTTCTACTATAGTGTTTGTTTAAATCTTTGTTGAAGGCTTCTTCAGTAAGTGGTATCCGCTACAGTTTTGTTATCAGTACCCTATTTCTGTGCTTTTAAGCTGTTAGGAACGGTTGGACCAGTTGTGTATTATCATGTCTGGTTTCCTAAATGTCTCATACTCGAATTTGTTTAATGTTTTGTTGTTCTTTATAGTTATGTTAAGGTAATTTTTGCTTCCTTCTATTTCTGAGAAATTCGAATATATTTTTTCTTTGTTATTTTTGGTCGTTATCCATATTAGTCATCCATATATCTTGAATTAAATAGCACTCCCAAGCTATATGTAAGTTCCGTCATGAATTATTGTTCTAGGTTTTGCATGAAGGCTTCCATAAAGATCGCTGATGTTGGACTTCCCATTCCTACTCTGTACGTTTTTCTTTAAATATTGTTGTTGAACCGGAAGTAATTTTGTTGTAATGTTGTTTTGAGGATGTTTGTGAGCTTATACTTCTTTTCATAACCAAGTGTTCCTTGCAGTAAATTCATTGTTTCCATTTCTTTATGGATATAAATCTTTTATATTGGACGATACCAGTTCATATTGTTTCTTAGTTCTGTTGCTGTTCATACTTCAACGGTTGGAGATTGATTCGTATCATCATCGGTCATGAGTGAGCCGGCATGCGTTCTACCAAGTTCTGAGTCCTTTCTTTTTATCTTTAAATGCGTTTATATTTATCGACTATTTCTTCATTTTAATCATGAAATATCAATGAAAAGTTGGAATTAGAACCAAATCTTTTATGATTTATTTATTCACAAATGCAAAATCGACGAATGGATCCAACAAATTTTTATGTATACTCTTTAAATTTTGCAGAGATTTAAGTAAAAATCAAATATCACATATCGAAAGCTCGGATTTCGTCAATTTTACCAATCTGAAACGATTAGATTTATCATTTAATTCACTTCAACAAATCGATGAATGGATGTTTGGAAGTATACCGACGCTGGAACGATTGAAACTAGCAACAAACCTTATTGTTCACATATTTCAAGGATCATTTGAAAACCTCAAAGCACTTAAACAGCTGTAAGTTATACTGAACTCATAATAATTTTCCCATAATATTTTGTAATTGTATTTTCAGTGATATATCAGGGAATCCTTTAGCCTGTGATTGCGATCTGCTATGGCTGGTCAGCTGGTCAAATAACATGTCCGTGAAACTACAGCCTCCTCCAAAATGTGAATCTCCACCCGATTTTAAGGGATCAGTTCTAAAGAAACTAAAGGTTGGGTCGGACTTGCACTGTGAGTCACCATTGCAGCCACTTTTGGAGCTCTATCCAGATAAAGACCAAGTAATTACAGCCCAGATAATGACAATGAATAGAATGAATAATCATGTGAAAATTATAGCTCGTTTTCGAAGGAGATGAATTAGTACTACGGTGTCGTGCACCGCGTGTTGCAGTTGGTGCAATCCGCGATAGCGAAGATCTTCCTGCTAAGGCTCACGTGTTTTGGGGTTGGTCCGACAAGATAGTTGATCAAAACACATCAGAAGATATTTACTATCGGGATCCATCCATTCACTTTCCATCAATACAAATCAACGCAAAACACCTTTCGGACAGTGGATTACTCGACTCAATTTTGCGAATTCCGTTTGTTACTCGTAATCACAGTGGAATGTGGGATTGTCGGCTACGATCACATCAGACGAATCTGTCGCGGACGATTTCAGTTTATGTCATTTCCGATAAAACAAGGTATTGCGAAGCAACAGAAGTTCGAAATAATAAAGGAAGATACTATTGGCCTCGAACAATTCGTGGAATGGAAGTGAAACTACCCTGCCTCGGAGATACTATTACTCAGTTTTACGCTACGCAATTTTGCAATATGAATGGCGAGTGGGAGCGAATGAATACGGAAACATGCCCATATATTAGTGAGACGACGCGAATACTTGAACAATTCGCCAAGGTAAATTTATCAATCGCAAGGGGCAGCGTTCTTGAAAGTGCCAAAAGGCTGCGTAACTACACACAGTCACGTGATAATCTTTTGAAGCTGCGTGATCCTGCAGATTTTGTTTTTGCTGCCAAAACAATAAGTAACTATTTAGACTTTTTAGCTCAGGAAAAAGACTTAGGATCAATGCTTTTAGACATAGTTTCGCAACTGCTACTTTTACCTAGCGTTATTGCATATCGAGCACAGATTGTGAATAATTCTGCTGCTGACGTAGTTCAAGCAGTAGAGAAAGCTGCGTTGTACACACCAGCGACACTATCTCACAAACATAATTTAGCCATTGAATACTTCAACATACGTATGGACTCGTTTGCAGGAATAACTTGCACCTGGTTCCGCTCGCAAATTGTGCCAGATAAAAAGGCATTTCAATGTAACACTGCCAGTCATACAATGGAGTTGTTTCGACTGCACGTTGATGCATCTATTCAAGTTCCTTCAAACTTTTTAGAATTTCCATCTTCACAAAAACTCATGGTGGCTGTGTATCATAATGCAAACCTGTTTCCTCATCTAAGAAATAATACCAAATTCAAAGTGACCTCATCGGTGATAGGAGTGAAATTGACATCTGATTCTACTCCGACAATATACCGCAATATATCTGAACCAATTTCGGTCATGCTTCGTGTGAAACCTTTTCACAATGAAATAAGTGCTCCCATACCGGTGCGATGGGATACGGATCTCGGCGACTGGACATCAGATGGGTGCCAATTTTTGTATTACTTTCATAGTCTTCTAGTGTTCAGTTGTACGCAGCTTGGATATTATGGGCTGCTACAAAATAAAAAATATTTGAACGATTTCCCTGACGAAAATGCCGGAGCTCAATTTAGAGTTTCTCCAGTTGGATTTTATATTGGAAGCTTTGTGTTGTTCCTCTGTGCGTGGATAAATATTGTGACTTACATTACATCGGGAAGTATCATTCACATGGGCAGAAGACAAAAACATTCACTTGTTAATTCCTGGCTTGCATTGTCTCTTCTTAGTTTGATTTTTGCTGTGGGAATATTTCAAACCGAAGACTATAGGGTGTGCCAGATTTTTGGGATATTCATTCACTATTTCAGCCTTTGTGTGGTACTTTGGGTTAGTGTTAGCCTAAGTAATATGTACAAGAGATTGTCAAAACGCAACCGTGTGCCTATCGACGATTTACCGAAAGAAAATGTTGGGCGGAAACCTATTTTGGGACTATATTTGGTCGGGTATGGAATTGGACTAATCATTTGTGGGATCAGCGGTGCCGTAAATATACGCGAATATGCCTCGTATTCCTACTGTTTCTTAAGATCTGGTCCGGCATTGAGTGCAATGTTTGTTCCCGGAACCATACTTTTGCTGTTCCTGTCCATATTGCTCATATGTGTTCGATGCCATATAACTATTGCCAATGACCATAATGGACATTTATCGGAAGGTACTCAAGGAACGGAGAATGTAGATCTCGAATTGTTAGAAGCTTCACCCAATGGTCATATGAATCCATCGGATAGGTACAGAAGTCTTACTATAAGTTCACCAACCACGAGCATTCAAGATGACTTAGAACATACAAACGGTGCTCAGTTGCGAGCCCACTTTATATTTCTGCTTCTGTATACAACGGCCTGGCTTGCAGCCGCTGCAAGCATTAGCACTCCCTTTCAAGGCATGATTGCGTACGAGGAAGAATTATTTAGCGCAATATTTGCAATTGCAGCATGTTTTTTGGGATTATTTATTTTATTCTTCTATGGAATATCTCGCAGTGATGTGCGTCGTCATTGGAGCACATTTAGCTGTCGAAATTTCTGTTCGCCCGCTTGTTGTCGCAAACGAGCTGTTATTGATCTTAAGGATCAACAGAATACTGTAACTTATCATCAAACATGTGGTACCATGATTTCCACCTCACGATCTAACAGTCAGTGTTCGAAAAATCGTCCGCCGAGCGCATCAAACCAATTGAAGTTGCACTCAGAATTGAATTCGGCGGCAACTCTTCCTCGAAATGATAGTCCAAGCAAATTAATGACGTCTCCGGCAAATGTGATGCTCATAAATCGTCAACAATTTGTACACAATCCGGTAATGTTACCACAGGATATTCCCAATGCTGATGTTTTCTACAATCCAAATCAGATAAACGTAGCACGAAAGTTCTTCAAAAAACAAAAACGCTTGGCAAAACGAAACAACTTTGAGCTTCAACGACAAATTGAGCGGGGTGACTTTGGTGATGGAGGCGGAAGTGATATTTCGTCATCCGTTGGATCCTATCCGAAAGCAACGCGCGGAATGTCTATTTTCAGTTCGGGAAGCAAAGTTAACAACACTAACATACACATTAGAAATTTGGCGGCGGAAATAGGGCAGTTTTCAAAAGATTCGCGACAGCAAAATGTAAATCCAAATATCCTATCAGATAGTTGCAACGAAAGTGATCTCATAGTTGATGCAGAAAGGCTTGTATTGGGCGCTGCTGAAGGGCTGCGGGCACTCAATACTCGCACGAAGCTCAATAATGCCAGTGAAGTAGTTGCTAATATCTATACAAACGTTCCCGAGACATCGCAACCACAACATGAAGTCGTTACAATGCGAGCCGACGATAAATTCCGAAAGTCGGCAAATGTAAACGACCTGCTAGAGCAGGACGAACTCGACATGGAAAGGAATGATTTAAATAGTCGCGATAGTGATCGTACCAGCACTCCGTTGTACGTGAACAGCAATATTAGAAATATCATGGATGAAACGATGGCGTCAGATGGAGATTTTGATCAAATGCACGCCTCAGCTAGCAACATGCAAACGAATATTTTTGCAGATGCAGGTGCACTCGAGCAGCCTGATGTTGCAATGAACACTGTTGGCTTACCCATAAATTCTTCTGCATCGTTTCAGAATGTGCCGCAAGTGATGAATACAAGTAATGATGAGAACATGCTTGAACTGGATCGAAACGAAGCTTATATATCAGAACCGCTAGAGATTTCAGATCGAGTTTATGTAAATCAGAGCGACGACTCCACTGAAATCATTTCGCAGCCAATGCCTCTTATGCAAAAGTCAAAATCTGTTCTTAGCCTTGACGCGCTCATGACTAAACCCAAGCCAAATAAATGCAGTGATTCATTTCATGAATCACAAGTGCGTTCTATCTCATGTACAAATGTAGCTGAAGCTGGAGACGACATTCTGGGAGCAATTGCAAACCCACTCCCTGCTAAACCCGTTCCAGAAAAACGTCTTCTTAGCAGTCCTGTTCTGTTTTCGCCGAGCTTATGTGAAATTGACGACATACCTTCTCCGGATGATCGCCGAAAGCCTATTAATATAATTAATGACGATTTGTCAAGCAACTCGGGTTCCTTGAACCTATTTAGTCAATCCATACGTCGTAACTATGTATCAAGTCCCACTTGTGAAAGTGATTTGAACTATCAAAATTCTGAATTGAGTATACGAAGTCATGGTGTCTATGCACCACAACCCGACAATGATATGAACATCACATTAACTGGCGAGGATAATATGTTTTTTCCATATCAATCATCAGAAATTAGTGATATCGATGACGATGATAATGACTTCGATGACTTTAATAATTGTTCAAATGATTGTTTGCTACCACCGCAAGAGGGATGCATTCATGACGATGATGATTTGATGGATGATAGTCACGAATCCATAGATGAACTGTATCAACGAATAACACGACGGCCAAATACAAGTAGTATGATTGTTAATAGTTGTGGAAGTATGGGAAATTTAGATTTAAGTTCGATGCCAATTATAAATAGCAATACGAGCGAAGAAGTTGTCGAAGAGCTCGAAGTTAGCAATGAGAACGACGATGATAGCAGTCAGTGCAGTGTTATTTCATACATTGATCCGAATGGTGGTAATGGCACTAAAGAATAGTAAAGATGTCATTGCATCAGAGTTAAACTAAATTTGTTTATTGCGTAACAGCGTCATTTAGGGACAGACAGAGAATACGTAAAGAATATTTATTGTTTTTACTCTGATAATAATTTTTTATTCAGAGGCAACGCAACAGGGTATAACATATTTAAAATCAATGAACAGTCTTAAAATCCTCTTTCTTATTCAAGCCGACATCTTGATGGCATTCATTAGGGCTTCTATCCTAAATTCATTATGTGTGTTATTTATTTTAAATTAATTTTAATTTAATTTATTTTATTTTTCTTTAAATGATCGAAATTTACGAAATGAACTATACTGTTTTAGTTTATAGACAGACGAAGATGTTGTTGTTCTTTCTTATCTGCGCATGAGTAAGCCACAAAGCAGTTGATTTCCTTTTAGAAATATTATGACTGGTAAAGTTTGCAGTTTCAACAACCCCAAGTTTCTTCTCTGAATGACTTGCATGAAATCTTATTTTTTAGATGGAAAGTATTGATCATTCGTAATTTTGTTGTTGCTGTCTTGAGATTGATCTTTTCTTTCCTGTGTTAAAAATCAGTGCTTTGCTGTCATATGAAAAACATATCGATCGTGTCAGTCCATTTTGAAAAGTAGGCCTTACCTGAAACGTAACAATTTTGGAAATAGAGTGGTAGCTCTATGTTATCTATTAAGGTTTTTTTTAACTTAAAATACAAGACAAATTTAGTGCAAATTTGTTAAATGTAATGGCAATCACGCATAGACTTTGTCCTTCTCAAATCAAAAAGTTATTCAATATTTGTTAATCATCGATAAAATTTGATTTATCTCGATCCTTAGCTTATTCCATGTGAACCCAGCGCTGAAAGTAAGATATTTACTTCATGATATACTCACCATTTATAATACGTCGAAACCTTTTTAAATGTTTTGTCTACCAATTACCATTCGACGTACCAGTCCAGTCGTCCAGTACCAGTCGTCGTTGATGTGTCGTATTGAGCCAATTTCGGACCTTAGCCTTCAAGATATGTTGTTCACAATCTCCACGATAACCTCCTCCAGTTCATCAGTAGAGGCTAACATTATGCTGGTCTTATTGAAAATGTTGCCCTTTGTATCACCCAGAATGAGGAGCAACTCAGTACTCGGTCCTATTCCAACATTTTTCTCATGTGTTTCTGTTGGGTTTTCTCGTTCGACAGTTAAATTATTTCGGTGCTGCGTGAGTCGTATGCGGATGCTGAAGTACCTGAAAATTTTCTTAAAAGGTGCGAGCAATTTGGTTTTTTTTTTAGTTCCATAAAAGACATGTATGATAACATACCAATGTTTTTCTTTTCTCACGCAAGTGCATATAGAAAATAGCCTCTATTTTCCTTGCATCTATTTCTATTTAAAAGAAAAAATATTAAAAAGTCAGCAGCATTGACCCTGCATCAAATTAAGTCATTTACATTGTTCTGCATCATATTTATCCTTTAGAAAACTTCCAAATGATAATTGTTTTATTGACAGCGTCCTCTTGGTGTCCTGATTACGAGCCCTTTCCTCTTCTTCTAAATAGTATTATATATAATCTGTGTACTCTAGCAACTCATAATATTGCTCGCATCATAATCTTCTAATGAATATTATCTTTAACCGGTATTTCAATCTGTCTGAAAAATGGTTTTCGAACTTATTTACGACATATCTGGCTTTATTTACACTTGTAAGAAGATTCTCATCCGTAATACGCATAATGCATCCATGGTACACTATCGAATACATTGCCACGTTTGGCACATTCATTCATTCGTCATAAATTTCTTCCCTCTTATTGCTTGTTCTTTTTCGCAATATCTCGTTGGGATTAGTAACGATCTGTTTATGTCTGTATGTTCGCTGTAAACAGAAACATGAAATTTTTTTGAAGGCATTTGTGTAATGTTTGAGAATTTATCTCTAACCAGTCGAATACGGTCACTGTTCTTAAAATGTTGTAAATATGTTTTTCAAAAGATTTTCAACACAGATGTTACAGAGAAACAAGGCTGTCTAGATTCCTCTAGACTGCAAAAAGTGCGCTCAGGTGTTACATAGTTAAATTGGCCTTGTTTATCCCTTATCTGCACGGCTGTGTGAGGTCTGACATTGTCATGCGATCAAAACACATCTCTAACAATTTTCGTCCTGTAGCCCATCTTTACACTATCCAGGAACAATAATTAATAAACAGCGTTTAAAATTCTTTATGAACGAAAAACCCTGTCGAGCAAGACAAGTTTGCCGAAGGAATTTCCTTATAAGAAGAGGTGTTCGGGTTTTCACCGAACAAGGTTGTCCAAACTGTTGACGATCTATAGACACTACATTTCATCCTGGAACAAAGCAATGCACTGTTTGATCATTATTACTATTCCTGTTAAAAATATATTTTCCCCATAAGAACTGATTTAGAAACTTCCGACGAATCTGGGGCCTGTTTCTGATGGTTTATCAGAAATCATGAAATCCACTTAGCATAAAACTTTTTGAAAACCAAAGCACTAACAGCTGAAAACAGCCGTCTGGCTTGCTATCCATAAGCAGTTTTATCAATCGTGATGTACCGAAAAAACTCAGTACGACCACACGGTATCCTATAGTATGATATCATCAGTCATACGTGTTCGTGACAACCATTCAGATTTGAAATTTCTATCTTTTATCTATTTCTGTTACATCTATAGCTTTTTTGCTTTGCCCTAATCCTTAAAGCTTTTATCGCCCAATAAATACTTGCATACAAACAAATTTTCTATCTACTACGTGTGCAGTGAGTCCAGTAATAATTTCACTCGTTTTAATTAAGCCTCCATTTGTTAGAAACTTAATCATGATAGTGCTGTGATGATAATTTCATTCTCAGACATGTTTGCTTCGGACGAAGAAGGCTAGCTTAAAAATAGCTCCCACATACTCCTTCTTTTAAAATTCTAAGCTGTTTTTTCGTTTCTATTCGTTCTGTAGCCATAAAAAAATTCGTTAGTTATACCTTTTAATCCATATCTTAGCAATAAAAACAATAATTCGTTTCTTATGCGTTTGAACGCTTATACGTACAAGAATCTGCAGCTTAGTTCATGAGACTAACGACGGGAAAAGTTAAGGTAAAATGACAAGTCAACGTCGTAGTTTGGTGAACTACTTCACCTTTATTTTCAAACGCATACACTGTCATAAGTCGGTATTGTCAATTATTGACCGGTACAGTGGTTTCCAGTACTGAAACCTTTTGATCCAATAGACAGTCACCTCTAATGGTATTCAGTATAATTCTGGTTAGAGAAATCCGCGAAACTTATTAAAACGTAAGTCAAATCATTAATTAATAGTTAAAGAATTTCAATGAAAGAACAATTGAAAATGATAGCAAAGCATTAGTCATAGATAGGATCGAAGTAAGAGTTCTGTATTTTCCGTATTTTACAAAGCGTTATTTTTCCATTTGATACAAAGGGAGCGTTGTATCCTTTATTTAACAGTAAATTAAGATAATTGATCATAACCGATCGAGAAACTGCTTCAAATATTTATATTGCTTCTACAACTTCTCTTGTCCCGAAATATATCTATGAGTAAAATAAACGTCAAAAGGGATCTCCTTGAAAATCAAAGAATACAAAATGATCAAGAGATTATAATTATGATAAACAAGAGACTAAAATTGCGTTACACAACAAAAAACATAAAATGTCTTATTCATCCTAGTCCATACCTTCAATTATTTACAGCCTTAACTAACAGATTCAGAGGACATATGCCGGAAAACATCCCACACGCATTTGAAATTACACGAAATTTACACAAAGCAGCGAAGAATGCAAGATGCCAGAATATCCTTAAAACTTTAATTGCAATTTTTTAAGTGGGTATTATTCAAACATAAAATATGTCTACATAATTAAGTTTTGCGACAAAACAATTTTTCTTTCAAACCGTTTGAAATTTTTTTATTTGTACTTGGGTCCATTATTTTCTTTCTTTATTCTCCCTTTATAGATGTAGCTTTTATATTTAGGGAAGAACAAAGAGGCCAGACGCGACGAATCTAAGCAACAAAGCCAAAGGCTTTCGATATAATCCCCTTTCCTTTTTCAATCCAAGATTATTAGCGACGAAGAGTACTTGTATTGGAATCAGCAACTAGTTTCAACTAGGCACTCCACTTAACGAGGAGGTTTCTTTAGCTTGGAGATTAAAATGGGGTAGAGCATTTTCCGCCGTATTTATGGAACACTCGCCGAAGGATGACATGTTGTGTAAAACAACGCAATGTATTCTGAATCAATTTTATGCAGAACGCTGCAGTGGCCCTAGTACCCGTAGGAAGGGTCTCCATTACGTTCCATTGATCATTTTTCAATTTTCGGCACACATATCGTGCTTTCAGGCACCATGGAGCCTCCTGAGCGTTTTGAAATTTCATTAAGAGCTTGATGCCATGTTTCCTCGTTTGATTGATTGCAATGATTCAGTCGTGTAAGGTTTCCTTCATTTTTCTAATGAGGATAAAATTCCTGCACAAAATCCTGTACAGTTTGCGTTTATTTTCATTCGGCTGACAACAAGTGCGATGTATATCCCACTGCCACCTTTCATTTATCTAGGGCCTGTGCCAAAATACAAAGAGTGCTTGTTATCAAAATTGTGTACGCTCATCCTCTTTCCTTGTTGTAAATTTCCGATCATCGTCATGCAAGGACCAATTTTTGGAGCGTTTAGTTCTATAAGCTGTTACAGATTACGGCTGCCTCGCATGCGGATCGTCTTTGAAGCATTTTTGATACGACCTTTTTTTATTATGCGTCACCTCTGTTCTGTGTTACAATCCACTGTAATCTTTCTAAATGAAAGTCTTTAATTTGATTTGAAAGCGGCACGAATTTTTGAAACTTTTCGTCAAGTTTATCACCATAAGGCTCCCACTGGATGGAGTGATTTCGTTGTCTTCTGAAATTTTCGGACTTTTTCCTTCAAATGAATTCCAATATTCAATAATATTGATTTGTCCTTAAGTCTTGAATCTTCGCACTTACACATAGATCAGCTGTCTAACTATAATATTCGCTAACCCGTAATTTTGAAACAATTCTTGAATCAAATGTTCTGTGTTTTTTTTTTTTTTTTCAATATATTGCTGTATTTTGTTCTGTGAAAGAATAATTATAATATAATAAGCAAACAGGTAATGCTCCTATATGATATTTAATTTGGTATATCCCCGCCCCTGTAAGCACGAAACCAAAGATCATTATATCGAGTTCATTAAAGAAAAATGGATCTGTGTAATAAAATGTGTGTAAATTGATTTTCAATTTTCAAAAACTAAATCGGGGCGAAGCATGGCTTGTAAAATCATTTGTTTTCCGGACACAGCCTTCTCCGCTGGACAGCTAGCGGTCGTGATTTTGTACGTTCACGAAGAAATTTGAGAGAAGTTTTTGACAAATGTATTTTCCGGAAATAAGCGTCGATTTTAATATAAAAGTTCTGCATTTACCGTAAAAATCAGCCGGAAATCGAATGTTAAATCGACAAATTTTAGTTTATTGAAAACCGCCTACAATTTTCACTAGAGAATGTAAATATAAATTCTACAAAATATACAATCTATTCTCTTAATATCCACACATTCTTTTCTATTCAGTAAATATATATTCTATTTCAACTTAATTCTAAAATCAAATTAAAATCAACTTGTAAAACATAGTTTTGAATTCATATCGAAATATAATTCCGACCACAGTGTATGAAAACGTTTAAAAACTCATACATTGGAAATGGAAAGGAAGTCTTTATTTGACTGTAATCTGTAATGCCTGCGCCGCAGAGTTTACTTTGTTTAATTTTTTCTTGCTCTTCACCTTTCCTTGGACAAAGCGAGACAATCTAGGCTTCTGCGATGAGGGTGTGCTCAGACTGCGTGATGCACATGACGTCGGCTTGGAACCAAAATTCGTAGCAATTGTGCCTAATTGCTCAGCCTAATTCTTTCACGACCTGCTTGATTCCTTTCAATCCGTCATTGCAATTTACATCTTTAAACACTTTAAACTCGAAGCATTTTGCATAGCCATCGACCACACAAGTTTATTGCAGCTTCTGTTCGAGTTCATACGAGAAACAGACCAAACAACGTGTCATAAGGGTATCACTGCTCAATTATTCATAAATCAGTTTGATCGCTTTTAAAATGTCCATTAAAATAGTGGGATTATGTTTACAGTGGATTTTTTGTGTATCCAGATAGGATACGTAAGTGCCAAGTATATCATAACCCCCAGCGCTCAGGTCTTAAATAATGTGAGGACTCTATATAGGTTGCAATTTTTGGACCAAATGTTGTCCAAATGACTTTCTTCAAAGCCTGTAAGAAGTTACTTTTCAAACACAACGCTACCTTGTAAAATATTTTCGATTCATCAATTTTCGTCTGCCTCTCCTACCTTTTGTGTTCTTTACTAAATTTCTTTACTCTTTCTCTATAAATTCAACAGTAGCCTTAATGTTTTGGAATCACTATCATCTACGTAATTAATGCAGCTTATGTCGTTTTTCTCATTTAAACAAGGACCCATTTCAGTAGCCTCATCAACCTCTATCTTCACGAGAGCCCATCTCTCGTGATTTGTCCCACTTACATTCTTGATAGATTCTTTCCAGTCTGCATATTCCGCAGTGTTTCCTTATTTTTCCAGAATGAGACAGCGATGTAAAACTTACTTTTGATCTTTACATAGTAAGATCACTAGGAGTGATGAAAAACCAGGACGAGGTCAAGATCTATCGCTGAATATTGTAACACGATCATATAAGAATGATCGAAGCTGATTCTACTTTTCCTTTTTGTGTGGAAATTCTTCATTGAGAAACAACAAAGCGCAGTTTACAATTTCAGCGCAGCATTTCTACAATGCCCAAAGTCATTGGGCATCGGACTTTGGGCATTCTCGCATCAGAGAAATGATGCATCTGTTTATTTCGAACACTTTCTGGGCAAATATATATATCCACAGGGTCACAATCCTCACATCTTACGACAAGTTTAACCCCTTGCACTACGCCAAAGTTCACAATTAGCCGTGCCAAACTCGGTCGCCCAAGTGGTCCCGCAAAAATTTGAAGCAGCGAAGCCTGAGTATCGGAACTTTGAACACGATATCTTACGACTGACAATGAGTGCGAGATAGGCGTGCTAGTGTTGACTTCACGCAATGGTGCTCTTGTATATGTTTACTTAGTTTTCAAATGATATCTGGACTACGACAATGTATCCTAAGTAGCTCGTAAACTGCATTGGGACACAAGATATAAAGTACCCATTCATATAAAGAAAAGGAAAAAAGAGATAAGACCTGATTCAGGCGTTCCTGATGGCCCGAGATTAAGACCACGAGCACGGCTCGTGATATTCATGTTTGGCCCCAAATGTCGATAACGAGTCTGACTCTTGATATCCATGTTTGCCGTGAAATTGAACAACGAGCCTGATTCGTGATATTCAAGTTTGGCCTCATCACGAGTTAGACTCGTGAAAATAGTGCAAGGGGTTAAAGCCTACACCTTGAATTTCACTGTATTATGGCCCATATGGCCAAACAATGCATGGAAAACGGTTGCAAGGAATCTTGTATGATACTCAAAGATACTTTCGAGGTCTATATTTATGTCAAGGCCCAACTTTTCAATGTTTCAAAATCCCACAAGAAAACTTTCCAAACTGCTTTCGATGCTGCTGAAGAAGAATTCGTTTCTGCTCGTGATGAACCCAGATCTTTAATGATTTTCACACATAAATAATACGAAAGACTGACAAAATCACTCAAAGACCAAAAAACCCTTGTTACTGACTAGTACCAACAAAACGCCATGTTATGTAATCATCTGTCGTTCCAGCTTGAATATTTGAGTGAGTAGTTTAGAGAATAGTTTTGTTTGAGAATACAGTTTAGTACATTTGAACTATCTTCAATCGGTAAAATATATTTAAAGAAGAACAAGGACTTTTCGGTGCTTTTTTACATTTTAATGTACTGTTTACTTCTACTGCATTCGAGCGTCAATAACAACGAAATGATGCTGGGGCTACACTCGGAAAATAGACTTTTCGGACCGCTTAGTGTTTATTTGTCTTAAAATCAAACCTTTTGGATATCATTCTCTATTTAGCAAAAGAGCCTTGGGATTTTAAAAAGGGTTAAACAAATTATAAGCCAGGATTACCGGTTAATAAGAATTACAATTTATTGTGAAAGCGTGTTGCTTCGCCTGAATTCGACGCTGGCATTTGTAAGAAATGTCTTCGTTTTGCGTGTCCTTTTCTCTGGGAACGACCGTAAATTTTAAACAGGAGTAATCTGTTTAGCACCAAGCAACGTTTTGTCGCGAAGCTACAAACTAAGACAAGCTAAGTTTTTATTTAAACAACCAAATCATATGTGTTAAGCCAAACTTAGTGGTTATTTCTGTTTTACCTGTTGCATTCTAAAACTACAGAATATTTACAGTTTAAGCCGTGCTTCAAACTGATTAAAAAATTTTAAATTGATTTATACAGTCCATATTAAATTCTATGAAATCTTTTCGTGATCTCTTCTACTGAGGTTTTATCATTGTTTATAAGTCTAAAGAATCGAGGAAGTCAATGTATCGAGGTTTGCTTGGGTCGTGTAATTCGTGTACATAGTGACCGGACTAGAACATGATTCCGAAACTTATTACTTAGGCCAAACGAGGTGGGACGCAGTCGTTGTTATGCTCATCGTCTCATCCCAGTGTATCCCATTGAACGTAAACTAACTAGTAGATGGCAAAATTCCCCTATTCATTGCTATACCATCGACTCTTTTTTTTAACATTGCTATCCTTAAATTTGAATGTATTTTTGGGCGTTGTTACATGAATTTTCAATCGATTGACTTGTTTTATCTGCCATACGTATATAATATTGCAATACAATTTCAAACAATTTTTGAACAACACCGCGTTGAATTCATTTTGCAATATTACATGAAATGAAATTTCCTTTATGAGCGTAAGTTATCTATATATTCATCACATGCATGCTTACTCACGAAGGTGTATTTATATTAAATACAATTTAAACTAAAAGCATTTTAAACATTTTTATTGTCATTTAAAGTAAAGTATATCAAATAATGTTGACTGATTGGCTTAAAAAAATTCGGCTTGGTATAGAAAAATATACACCCAAGATGTTTATAAATAAATGTTTGCAAAAGAAAAAGTTGTACTAACTGCATTTACTATGATAAGCTTAAATATGAACGAGGAATAGTAAAACAGGTACGCATATATTGTTAGTTTTAAACGTAGCTTTGCGCGTGTTTTAAGTGCCGATATACTTTACACTAAACTTTTAATGGCTATAGATGTATCTCATTGTAATATGCATATAAGCTTATTGATTTAATTATTATTTTCTAATTTATTAGATAGCTTTAAACAAATCTTTTTGTATGTAATTATTTGTAAGCGCAATGTTGTAAATTTAAATTTAAGGACACACTTTTTTTTTTGATTATTACTCCACAATACATCACTCGTACATACATCACCAGCTATTGATATGACATATTTAAATTTGTATAAAAAGATCTAAAAAAAAGTTACATTAAAAATAATATGTTTAGTAAAATGATTTCTTAAGAGCGAAAAATAATTTTAACTTAGAAAGAAAATATAAGGTGATATGAGTCTGCTTAGTGATTAAGTGTAACTTTTCAGATACATTTTGATTTTGATGGTAATAAATGAAATTTGTATAGATGTTTTAAAAACACGTTTTTATATCTTGTATTAAATCTTATCTTATTTATATATGCACACAACCTGGACAACACATACAGAATACAACTAAATAAATTTTAACTTTCAAACTTATATTGTAAACCGATTCAGAGGTGTTGCAGTTCAGAGTTCCGAGGAATGCAGCGCATGTATAAAGACCGGGATATCAAGCGATAAAGACAATTATGAATCCTTATCTGTGCAAAATATCTTTATAAAATACAATTTAACCTCCTCGAAGCGGCAACGCAATAACTGTACCACAATCGTTTGTATACTGAGAACGGCAAAATAAATTCGCTAACTAATGCATTTTTTCACATCTGCTGGTAAATTATGATCAGTTCATAAATAGGATATTTATGTAGAACTGAACCATCAGGTGTTAATATTCCCAAATATATCTAGTCTCTCTTCATTTGTATTCCACACTGAGGTCAATAGTTTTCTTTAAAATTGAAAATTGTAAATTTTGCAATTTTCTGTTCACGTTTTACCCTTTGAACTCGAAGTTATTTTTTCACTCATATCACAAGCAACTCGAAGCAATCTCAGTGAAAAGATCATATTTAAAAGTAAATGATGTGCTCGTTCAAAGAAAAGTCCTCGTTGCATGTTTTTAGTTTTTTATGTCATCATGGATACAACTGTTGATGAAAAATTATAAAGTTATTACATTTTGTAATCGTCCAAGGCGTGATATACCTCGAAGCTCTCTTAATTATCAAAGTACACTAACTTTTTAATTCTGTGATGAGTGCGAGACAACCGGTGAGGATGATGTAGATGATATTGCAGGAGGCTGAGAATCGATGACGAGATGTTGATGTTGGTAACGGCGATCACGAGGGCGATGCTGTCTTGGCCTTGGCGGTGCTGTTCCTGATGGTGTCCCCGATGATTATTATCAACACGTAGCAGATGATAGACGGAATATGGATATTCAGGATCAGACGGGATGAGACGATTTGATATGATTTATAGTGGATTTTAAGGTACACACACGATGCACGATTCTAATCACGGAAATTCAAAACCACGAACTATAACGATAAAGACGGAAGGTCATTAGGTACCGGAGATGGGAAGGCAAATGTCATCGAGAGAAATAACAACTACAGGAGACTTTAAAAAAAGGATCGCGTTCCGAAAAAGGTCGTGACTTAACACACATCACACGATCATTCTTGGTTCCCGAACGTATGATGTGCAGGTGGTTGTTGAGCCTGCCCTCCGTATTTGGCGTGTAAAGGAACTCACGGGATGTAGTGTTTTGTCGAAAATTTCCAATCAATTGATCCACCAACAATTTTACAAATTCCAAATGTGACTTTGGGTTTTCCTTCCTTCTTCTTTGAACGGAAGCGTCCAATATTTATGAGCATACTACAAACATTCCCATCCTCAAGCAAAATAATTTTCTCCACCATTTTCTTCTCAGAAAACAATATATTGCAGAATATTGGTCGTCCCGATCGACTGCACGCATATTTTTGTTTTTTAAATCAATAACAAGTTTAGGATTTTGCATGGTGACCAATTCATCACCACCTACTTTTCTATCAACCGATATCAAACCAGTTTCATCACAGGTACTTTATAAGGTTACTATCATTTTGTCCTTCCGGTGAGGACTAGCGTTTCGCCGTTTCTGTTGGCCACTGTTACCAGCGACTAACAAATCTCGGTTTTTTTTTTATTATCATTGGTCGATATTTCCTATTTGTGTTTATTGTGCCAGTAAGGAAACAATTCATTTTTAGCCGTTCTTCAGAGAGGGATATTTTTGTATAATACCTGTCGGTATACATATGATAACCTTTAGCATGCGGAAAATTGTCCAATAGTTTTCTGTACAGGTCTCAGGGAACTCCGGAACTGATTGGCAGGTCCTATACTGTCGGAATAAGGCAAAACCGAATAAACATAACCGGTACTTGAGTCGCCCAGGACGTAAATTCTAATTGCCATCTTTTGGGTTTGGGTGGTTTATACCTCATGAAACATATTTTTCTCTTGGATTTCGTAATGTATTCATCGACGCAAATCGACTGATAAGGTATCAAATGTTTGGAAAATGTTGAGTTGATGTATTTTCAAATGTTATTAGCGTTGTGAATGCGGGTTCTAATACAGGTATTTCTGCCTACTGGTGCATTTTTGATGTAAATGAAGCATCCTGAATATTTGTTGAAATTTATCTTGGGGGAAAAACGTCTGAATAGAATGAAATTTTAATGATAGATTTAGTAGGCCAATATTCCTGGTGGTTTGCAACCAGTATGGTTTCTATATTCAAGGTCACTCCAATGAATCTTCATGTCTTCATGTATTCTATATTGAGCTCATTGACAATTGCCTTTCTCGCAGTGTTGATTTTCTATAGTCGTTTGTCACTTTTATCATGGAATCAATCAGAGTAACTCTAAAGGATAAACGAAAGAATCGAATGGTTTTCTTATATTTTTGGATATTTTTGGGCCGGCAATTGGCGTTGAAACATCGGAATCCATCGGAGATATAATATTATCCACTTTTGATTATCCATTATTATCCAAATTATGTCTTCTATATTTTCTCCTGTATCACTTTCAATTCTCAGTATGTATCGCCTTGTCATAGGAAGCATATAATTCTCATCAGAATCGGATTTATCATAGCTTTGTTCAAGCTAGTTATTTCAATTCTAATCTATTACTACCACCTTCAATATCATCGTAATTTTCACAAACTATTGTTTCTTTGCCATAAAGGAGGTATAAATTTTAACCTTTTATAACTCAAGTTCGTAAAATTACTCAAATTGTTAATTTTTTGGTAGTTTTCAGTAAATAAAAAGACACGTATTTTTTATTTTTATTTTATTTTAATCCAAAGTCCAGAAAAACGGTAAAAAGAGGTATGTGACAGATATGTTACATTGTTGCAAAATGCTCCTTCAAGAAGTATGAAACTCTTTAAAGCAGTTGTTTTGCTTGTTGTAGCATAATGCAACGCCGCACTTTTCACACATTGTTTGAGATACGCCAGTACAGTTGGGGTACTTGCAGCGGATCCTCTTCTCAGCCCATACTGGCCAATGTCCAACTTGGTCCTGTCGTACAGCTATTGGAGGGATGTATTGTGCTGGACCCTTACGTTTCTTCGCCTGTATGTGTGGTTCGATGCTTCGCCGTGTTAAATTTGCTTTTGTGCCCAATTTGCACAAAACCGTAGCAAATTCCTCTCGAAAATCAGCTGATGTCAGATTCGTGTCTTGCATGTTCTTCATTTTGCGTACTCTTTTGTATAAAAGCCAGGCATTGGATATTACAAGATCTAACAAGTGATAAAATATGCGAACTTGCCATCGCTTACTTCGCAGTTTTATTTTGTATCTGCCCATAATACTGTCGATCAAATCAACACCGCCCATATGGCGGTTATATTCACCTACGATATTTGGGCGATCAATGGTGACATAGCTTTTATGGACTTTGTCGTACCTTGACACTTGTGTCTTGGGAAGTTCACCAACAAAATTCGACGCAAGAGTGACTACTTTATTATCTTTCCAGGCGACCGTTGATAATTTAATTTCCCCAACACTACCCACATATTCAATAGAGTAGCCTCGATTTTTCTTCATCATTTCCTTATCCGTTGGCAGTTTACAATCGGGTACACGATTCCGCCTTACAGTTCCGAGACTCATTATGCCTTCCTTGGCTAGAAATTCTAATAGTGGCAACGATGTGAAATAATTATCGAAATACAATCGGTAGTTTCGATTGCGTGGTATTTCCCGTGAAAGCCTAACCACAACATTTGATACGGCTCCTAAATCCGGCTCCGTTGGACCAACTTTATTTTCTGCTCCTGTTTCGGCCTCAAACTTGTAACAGAAACCGCTGACACCACTCAACACATAGATTTTGAAACCCCACTTATAGGGTTTCTTAGGATTGTATCGTTTGAGATTATGTCTTGCTTTTGTAGAACATATTTGCTCATCCACACAAAGATGTTTCTCGAAAGATACGTTCCTAAAGGCATCATTCAATTTTTCAACCACTGGTCGAATCTTGAATATTCGATCGTGCTCTGCGTGATCTCGAGGAACATTTTTCGAATTATCATTGAAGTGGATGTGTCTCCTTATCTTTTCAAATTTGCCTACTGTCATAGTTTCCTTTACAAGGTTTGTTCCTATATTACCATTCCAATGTTTCGTTACTCTTGGAAGGTGTACTAAGGACATAATGTAAACCAGTCCAATAAACTGCTGAATGTCAGCATGGGATACACGAAAACTTGTGTTAGGGTCTTTTTGAACGATGTAAAGATTGGTTTGGGCGGTTATATGTTCTATTAATTCAACAGGAAATAATTTTAGGAAAAATTGTATCGGAGTGTCAAGGTCTAAATATTCGGAAGGTAAAGCTTCATCACCTATAAAACGAAGCTGGGGTTCACACACCTCCAAATTTCTCTTCCTCCACCGCACATTTAACTTCGGTCTAACTTGACGGTTTGTTGACGGCCCTGGTTGTGAGTAAGGTACATCATTAGCTGAGCATTGGGAGCTATCAATATTTTGTTGCAAGTCCTCAATGACACCACCAATATTCACGGTTGAAATGTCATTATTAGCTTCAATTTCTATTGGAAGCTTCGCGACGGGAAGAAAGTCAGTTTCCACAAGGCTGTCATCATCGTCTTCAAAGCCATCTTCACTAGCCTCATAATCAAAAAGATACAACACAACTGGGGAGTTTTTATAGTTTATGTAATTTTATAAAATTTTCCAACGTTCACTCACGCAAAAATATCATAAACTGACGCAAAACGGATTTCGATTATGTTTTGACCCAACAAACGGTTACTAGATCAAATGTTTTGCACTAACATCGCCAAGAGAGGTATGTTACCAACGTGTTATATTAACTTCCAATAAAATAAAATTAACATCTTAGAATTTGTAGGGAATTATTTGGTTTGTTACAGTAATGTCACACGGTGATATAAAGGGTTAATAAATAATATAAAAACAACAGAAAAAACTCGAATCTGATACACTCTACTGCTGAATTACAGGATTTAACGCGAATGCATTCAAGTGTAAAATGTGGAATGTTGCTCGAACTGCGATTATCTGCTGTTACCGAGGGCGTATTAGTCCGCGAGGCACGATCGTCATTTGTTACAAAAGCGAATTATCTTTGTCGTTATTGTATGAACTGAAATTTATTTGTATCGTCCCCAAAGCGGAGCCCTCAACTTGAAAACTACGCTCGAGTGCAAAAAAGTCATCTTTGAACTAAGAAGGTACCGTGGAAAATTCTTTTAATGAGGCCCTATCAGTAAAAATCGGCACGCTGTACTTAGTTTAATTTTAATAAACCACTTAAGTAGTTATCCAACACTAATTACAATTTTATTTTCAAGAGCATGGGCGTATACATTTACATTCAATGGCTATGTTTCCACCGGAGTTGAGTCGAATTGAGTTATCCAATGATGTATCTTTTATAACGGAATGCCAGAGTTCTGATTGGATAACTCAAGTCGACCCGACTCTGGTGGAAACATAGCCATTCACATTCACCAGCCTATATACGTCCCACTGCTGAGCATACATTTACAATTTTTACATACATTTACCATGAAATAAAAATAACAATTTAATTTCAATAAGATATTTATTAAGAAAAATCTTTTCTCCGAGCTTTCTGTTCCGCAAAAGTGTCTATGACATCATCAAAATTTCAAGATCGGGCCATAGAATTTTCAATAGACAGAATAGCTAAGTTACATAACCTGTCGTGTCCCATAGAGTTTCTTAAATAGGTTTTTATTAATTTTAGTTTTGAAAAAGATCGTTCAGCACTAGCTGTAGTCACAGGAATTGTAACAAATAACATTAATGCAGTGCATACTTCGGAAAAGCTGCAGGACATAAAATTATTCTTTATCATTAATAAATCAGCAAGGTCTCTAATACACGAAGACTTTTCTATTTAGTCTCTGAAAGTGGACCGAAAACTGAGAATTTCCCTGGCAAATGATTCAGATATTTCTTTTTTATATATATCAACAAATTCTAGAGCTTTTTTAATAGATCAGTGTCATTTAAAACTTCAACAAGAAGTTGAAGGCTACAAAACACTGAAATTTGAAACAATTTCATTCATCGGAAGGATTTCAGTTGATTAACAATGATGTCTTATACTCGATAAAATATGTTCACTCTGAACAAACTTTCCGAATCTTGGAGACGCTCATCTTCGCAAAGCTCGTCAAAATGGCGTCTTATCTTTCTCTGATGAGTTTTAGAAAATTCAGGGGTGATGGACCATTTTTCTGCTACACTATTTGCTTCCATTTTTTAATTTACAAATTCATGTCGATACCTTTCCAATTCTTCTAGACAAATTTTCAAACGTTTTAAGGCATTTGAAAGATCGGTGGCTTTAGACTGAAGTGCTTTAGAGGCTGCATCGGTAGTTTGTAGAATTTTGCAATGGAAAACCAATAACATAATAAAATTGTAGTTTTCGATCTTCTTCTTGAGTGAAACAGCTTCATGTCTTTCATCTAATTTGCAATCTAACAGAATTGTTTTCGTTAGCGCTTTTTGGACTTCAACAAACCGAACTTTTAAAGCAAAAACAGCATCATAACGTCCTGCCCATCTAGTAGGGTTTCATGTTTTTAATGTTATTGAAGTTGAAGACTCACTTTCTATATTAGATATAAAACTTGATAAAATATTCCATATTTTGATACTAAGCCCAAAAAAATTATAAATTTGTTGAACTGTATCAATAAAATTTTGCATATTAATAACCTCTCTCACTGCATCATTGAGTACTAGATTTAAGTTATGAGCAGCACAGTGAACATATACGGCATTTGGCTCGACATATTTTATGAGTTTTTGAACTCCACCATAAGACCCTTTCATTGTGTTAGCACCATCATATCCTTGTCCTCGACACTTATTTAGAGGAATATTTTTGTTATTTATGGATTTAATAATTTGCTTGGACATTGCTAAGGCAGTTTGATCCTTAACTTCATGAAATCCTATAATGTCTCTTTAATGACAAGTTCCTTTGGGATCCCATTACCATCTTTTTCGATCATACAATAACGGTAAAGTTCACACAGTTGATCATTTTTTGAAATATCTTGAGTTGTATCGAATATGATAGAGTAGAATGGTGCGGCATTTATTTCATTTATGAGTGCATTTTTTACTTTTAGGACCAGGACAGAAATTATCTCATTTCGTATTTTTGGACTTAAGTATTTTATCTGGCCCTTTGGTTTACTTAACAATTTTTGTAAAATCCGGTCGTATTTTCCGAATAACTCAACAATACTGAAATATGTGCGTTATGTCTGTGGCCACGCAAGGCTGAATTGCACGTAGAAAGTGTCATAGTAACATTAAGGAGTCTAGAAAGTACTTGGCGCCAAAAAGATTTTTCTTTTTTGATCATGGATTCTTGCTCTTCATCGAGTGTTCCATGTAGCTGCCACTGTTGATACGTAAGACAAGAATCCAGATGAATTTTCGATGTCTGGTGTCTTTCTATGGCATCTACAATATGTTTCCAGTCGTCATAGCCCTCAATCCAAACATATTGTATTTTTTTAAGTGCCCGATTTGCGAATAACTAACACGGTTCACAATACGCCTTCTGAAGTATTAAAGAATAGGAGAGCCATGTACGTTCAAGTTTCACGCCAGACTTGGAAACAATATAGTAATGTTTTTCTTGAAAAGATCTATTGTCATGATCTTTTGAAAAAGGGCCCTTAGGTTTACAATGTCCGTTTTGTATCACGAACCTTTTCACTTGATCAGTTAGCTCTTTAAAATTACCCTTATCAGTAACTTATGGCGAAGATACAATATTGTTCACGCTAAAATATAATCGCTTTGATTTTTGCTAGTACCTTGTTGTGGATAGACACTGGCGTTGGGTACTGCATCTGGTAATTCTGGTATACTTTTAAGTAAGGTCCAGTTCTTCACTTTTGGAGCACTGTTCACTCGAGTTTTCATTATTTAAGTCATCATTCTTTAACTACTGACTAATTTTAAGTAGCTTTTTATTTTTGTCTTCAGTCTCCCTCTTCCTTTTTCGTTTTTCGCTCCCACATAAATATTTTCTGGAACTAGACATTTTAATATCTAACTTTCACAATCAACTTTACTTTGCCACCATTTGCAGATTCAATAAAACAACAAATACGAAAAATCAAAGATACAAATGACCAATTGTAAGAACAATCTCATAAAGAATACGCAATCAGCAGTAGAGTCCTCATAAAAAAATAGCAAATCCGGGATTCCCCTAACATCGTGTTGCTAGCTCGCCCCAGCGGCAGCGCAACTAAAAAAGTGCTTTTTTGGTTAACAAAATGAGGGAATTCCCCGATTGTCAATGCTCACCCACGCTGCCAACTTACTTCGACATAAAATGTAGAAACCAATGGATGCGTTGTAAAATTGATCAACATCTTTTTGTTTAGGATGTGTTGAAATGCTTAACGATTAACTTGAAATTGTATTATGGTCTTTAGTTGTCTCAATTTAATGGATTTTAAGCAGAACTTAAAAAACATACTTTTCAAGTACTCAGGTACAAATGGTACAATGTTAAAAAATTATTTCTAAGCTCGCGGCCTCTTGGGCCAGGGCCCTCTTGGGTCGGGAGCCCGTGGCATTTGGCCAGCCCTGCCACCCTATAGTTACGCCACTGGTAGGTACCACTTAATGGATGATTTTTCCTAGATAGAAAGTACTTCTGATGTTTTCAGAACAATCGGATATCTTTTACCTCTTTCAGGTTTTTTGTGTACTTATCACATTCATTTTTTGGCCATCGAATTAGAACCAAATCGATATTTCCCCTTCTTCTTAAATTTTTACAAGCAACAAGAAGAACCAAAAAATTTTATGATATTTATATTTTATTATTAAATTGTTGGAATTTCCTCACTTTAAATAACTCACTAAAATAATAATAATTCTATCATAGTTCTGATGCCCTAATAGTTTTGCCGAAGCTGCAGTATTTCTGATCTGACATGGTGTTATTTGCCGATGAATTGTTGTCGATTTGAGAATACTCCACACATTTTTATAGGGCTTAGGCCCAGGAAGCTGGTAGGACTTTGACCTTTATTGAAAATAACAAGCTCTGGACGCTTTTTGCCGTGTGGCATGGTACTCTATTCTGCATGAGAGTAAATGTACATTTCGGGAAATACTGAGATCTATAATATGAAAACAAAACAGTTTTCAAGAGATCCTTTTAATGTTTGGCGTCCATAGTCTCATTAACAAAATATACCAATACGTACCCAATCCTTCGCTCTGAATGCACGACTAAACTACTTATGTACGCTGATCGGTTCGTCGTCAGCCTTCTCAAAAATTGATACTTTTTTACAACCGTCTCTAACTGAGATTTGTCACTAATGAGCACTTAAAGGAAAGGATGTAATTACTTAAAAACCAGTTCACAGATTGGATGTGAAAAAAAAGTTAAACAAATATTTACTATCTCCTATTTTATATATTTATGCCATGTCCCAGCTCGTCGTCACACTTCTTTAATTTTTCTTTGTCCTTAAAAGGGCGTTGCAGTTTTCTTAAGCACACCAAAGAATCCGCCGATTAGTTCGTGTAGTTGTGTTGGATTTTTTGCGGTCGTTTTTCTATTTGTTGGAAGTCCACGGAATTTTCTCCTTGTTTTTGACTTTCCTGGACACTATTTGCTGACAAATTCCTTTGTTTTTTGCTATTTCTCGGAAGAAGTATTTGCCGCTGTTAAGGATCCGGAGGTTGTGAGATGAATGGCTAGTAAAACGCAAGGCGGAAGTTTTAACACACCGTTGGTTGGTGGTCGCTGTCCAAAGTATGATTATACAATCCTGGTCGCTTTAGGAAGCCGGGCTTGGAGAGATATTAATAAAGTGAGAGGGTAGACGTAGAGTACTCTGAGAGTGTTCAGGGTAAAAACTGTCCACATGCAGTGAAACACGATTTCATACTAGAAGTGAACAGACAATAGTCCGAAATTCTGTGGTCTCCCCTCTGTAACCCACACAGTGTAACACTGTGAGTCATAACTCAAGTAATCAAGACACACAGTGTGTCCCTAGGCCTTCGATGAAGGACCAGGCAATTCTACTCAATCAACTGAACGTGTCGGAAAACTTGAAATGACTGAGGCGAAGCGCAGACGACGCTTATCGAACCGACCGTGTCGGAAGACTTGAAATGAAAATGTGGAAAATCCCACTCGTTGGTGACCATATGTTTGCAGGATGTGGAAGGCTAGAATTTAACCATGGATTAACCACTATAATAAAACAATTTAGGCATTTAGGTAAGTGGGTGCGTGGAAAAGCATGAAGAGAGGAAAATTATGTTTTTTCAGGCATGCAAATAGGATTTTTCTTACCAATCCAGGCAGGCAAAAAACTTCAGACAGCCGCTGTCACAAATATATGCCTATTTCTCACTCGAAATGTCCATTTTTCATCTATTTCCGATTTTCTAATTTTTCGTAAGATTGTCCACACAGCACTAAAAAAACTGGGAAATAATCTGAAAACAATCTGAAAGTTTAGTTATTGATTAACTTACCCACAGCTTCCTTATGGAAGATGGTAGCGCTTTAAACTGGAACTGTTTAAATGCTGGGTATCCGGCCAATGATGAAAACAGTATATGACGAAAATTTGATTTCGAGGAACCACTAGAAGCCCTAGTTATATACGACATAACAACAAACCATCCAACACAAAACTTAGACACACAAATTGGCCAATTCCTAAGAATATTTCGCTTGCTGACTTCAATCTATCCAAGAGCATTGATCTTCTTGTTGGTGCGGAGCTATTTTGTTCTCTATTATGCAGTGAAAAAATAACCATGGGCCCAACACTACCAGTTCTGCAAAACACTGTGCTGGGATGGGAGGTAATCGGAAAGACCTATAGCAGTATCGATGAAATTAAAATCATGTTTTGCGGCAACCTGACGGATCTCGAAAAGCAGCTTGAACGCTTTTGGACAATAGAGTAAGTTGATGAAACGAAACACAGAATATCAGAAGAAGATAACCAGTGCAAAGAATTCTTCTAAACAATAGCAGCAAGAAATAATGAAAGAAGGTTTTTAGTCCGATTGTCATTCTCTCGTTCACCTTCAAGTCTTGGAGAGTCGAGAACCTTAGCAGAATTGAGGCATAGAAGTTTGCTGAGTAAGCTGGACAAAAACGATGAACTACGATCAATGTACACAGCCTTCATAAACGAATATTTGTCTTTGGGCTAATTGAAGCCCGATCTTGACTCCCCACACAATTCATCTCATTACTTCCTACCGCATCATAGTGTGCTGCGCCCAGACAATACAACCACTTAATTACGGGTAGTCTTCGATGGATCCGCAAAGACATCGACCAATTTGTCTCTGAATGACATACTGCATACAGGACCTGCTCTTCAGAAGGAGCTGTTTAGCATTAAACATATATATAACATTTAACTACGTAATGATAGCGGAAATAGAAAAATTGTTCCGACAAATACTAGTCAACCATGAAGATCAAGTATACCAAAAGATTCTATGGCAAAAGAGTCCGTATGGGGAGCTGAAAACATATCGCCTAAAGACGGTGACATATAGAACCAGACAGACACCATAATTAGCAACGAAATGCCTCCTAAAGTTAGCAGAGACTGAAGAAAAAGGGTATCCAATGGCGGCTCAAGTCACACGAAGGGACCACTATGTTGACGGCCTGCTTACCGGCACAGATGATCTCCAGCAGCAACTAATTGAAATGTTGCAGCGTGGTGGATTCCACTTGCACAAATGGTGTTCTAGCAACACAACGCTGCGGAAACACACTCCAGCCAGTAATCGAGCAACAGCCCCTCGTTAACCCAATTGTCGTACTTGCAAAGATATTTATGCAACAACTCTGGGAATCAAAAACTGATTGTGATACAACTCTGTCTGAAAAGCACCGACTAAGCTGGAAGGACTACAGGGACCAACCGTCAACATTGAGGAGACTAGCCGTACCGCGGTGTATAATGAATTCCACCAAACGCAAAAGTGCGCAACTCCATGGCTTTGCAGATGCAAGCAGGCAAGCTTACCGCGCTTGTATCTATATGCGCGCAGAAGACATCAATGGAAATATCAACGTTGCTCTAGTTTGTGCAAAGAGTAGAGTTGCACCTACTAAACAAACAACAATAGCATGGTTAGAACTATGCGGCGCCAAGCTACTTGCTCAATTTATGAGAAAGGTCAAAAACTCTATGTCAGTAGAGATTGAAAGAGTTTTTTATTGGAGTGATACCGAAATTGTCCTCCAATGGATAGTTCGCCGTCATCAAAATTCACCACCTTTGTCGGCAATTGGGAAGCTTATATTCAAACTCAGACTGAACCGAACATCGGGCAGCACATTGATTCCGCCAGCAATCCAATTAAAAATAGCGATATTCCAGCGAACGCTCAGCACCCGATGCTGACATCACCAAATCACCAGTTTACTCCACTTATTTTCACTCATCTCCATCAAAAACACTTACACGCAGGGGCACTAGCGTTTCATTATGTATCGCGTGAAACATTTTGGTGCATTAATGGTAGAAGAATGGCAGCCAAATCAGTTTGGCAATGCATGCTGCGTGCGCGACTAAAACCAAAAACAGTCACTCAATTGATGGGGGACTTACTAGCGGACAGAGTACGAAGAGCTAGGCCGTTCCTTCATGTTGGAGTCGACTTTTGTGGTTCAATTCAGGTGCACCATAAAATTCGTGGGAAACCTCCGGACAAGGCCTACATAGCACTCTTTGTGCGCTTTTCAACACCTTCAGTAACTCACCCAATCTTAAAATAAGCATCAATATTGACAAAAATAAGGCAATATTTTTCAGTAAAAAACGTAAACGTGCCTTGCTGCCTAATCGACCGATCAATTTTTTAGGACAAACCATACCATGGTCCGAAAATCTGCAGTACCTTGGGCCAATGTTGGACAAAGACCACATTGAACAAATAAACACTAAAGCCTTTAATTCTGTACTACAACTGTATCCACTACTCAACAGAAGGTCCCAGTTGAATATAAAGAATAAAATAATAATTTTAAAGATGGTCATTCAGCCTATAATATTATACGGAGCGCCTACTTGGAGCCAATGCGCAAAATATTTGAAATCAAAGCTTCAAGTCACTCAAAACAGGTACTTAAAAATGGCGCTAAATAAGCCTTTTTATTTCTCATCTCGCAAATTGCATGAGTTTGCTAATATTAGCCCTATCAATTAACTCACGCTCTCACGCAGGGATAATCTACTAGCTAAGGCAGAACACGCGTCGAATGCGTACATTCAAGCACTCAGGATTTAGATTGATAGGTCAACCTGATAGATCATGCATCCTCAACAAGGTATTGATAGTTATTACTAAGATCCAAAATAGTATGTAAATAGGTTTTAACATAGGTAGTAGTAGTTTAAGTTTAAGTTACAGGTTTTTATTATAATTTTTTTAAATATAAATATACCATAAATACAAGAAACATTTGTGGTACAAACAAAGAAAATACTGTAGATGCAATGAATACCAAATTCAGAACTCTCACTTTAAGATATAAGCTAAGTCCTGTAAATGTTTAGAAACAATAAAGAACTATTATTATTATTCAACAAAGGCCATCCACTTGGAGCTTGTTTGCGACCTTTTGTCAGCAGCCTTCATTGGATGTCTTAAGCGGTGTATCGCAAGGCGAGGACGTCCTGTAAAAATCTAGTCTAGTAATTTGTCCTGCGACAAAGCTACAAACATTATTGGAGCGAACACGAAGCTCCAGGAACTTACTCTACTGTTTAACCAGCAGTTTACACAAATCAAGGATAGCTGTGCAGATGAAGGTATCAAAAGGTCGCGCATACTGCCACGCTCCCCCCACTTCGGCGGGTTATGGGAAGCCGGAATTAAGTCCGCTAAATACCATTTAAAACGAACGTTCTGTTGCGCCTCCCTGACGAATGAGGAACTAAATACGGTGATTTGCCAAATAGCTGCCGTACTGAATTCTCGACCAATCAGCCAGATGTCACCAGATCCAAATGATTTACGGGCACTAACACCAGGTCATTTCTTGATCGAGGAACCATTTACAACAATTCCAGATCCGCAACCATACACTGGATCCCTGCCCCTCTTAATTCGATGGAAATTGGTTAGAGGTCTTCACGAAACCTTCTGGCGTCGATGGTCTAAAGAATCACTGAAGGCTTACAACAGAGACCAAAAGGGCAAGAAATTAAGCACAATGTTGAGCCAGGATTGTTAGTCATGCTAAAGGAAGAGAACTTGCAACGTCGTAAATGGCGAAAATGGAGAATAATCAAGGTAAAAAAAGGGGTATGATGGCAGAGTAAGCGGGGTTGAGATTAAACCGCTGCTGGAGTGACCTCAAGAGCAATAAATACAATCCGTCCTCGACCCAAAATTGGAGAGCGAACCACAACAGAGAACAATACTACAAACGGCATACATCGGACATATATCTCCCCTGTCAGCACTGATCTCATTGATGCAGTTAAGGGCCAATCCAGAAACGATAAGAGAAAATGTCTAAGAACTTGGTACAGAAACGAGTACGAAAGTTTCCTCTACAAACCTTGCTCTGTTTGCTACTAATTCTTCCGATATTTGGAGAAATAAAAACGACTTCTGACGAAGGAATATGCAGGAAAGTGGAGCTCCATTCAAGGAAACCCCTGGTAAATATTTCGAGGAAGCCAATAGGATAAAATGAACTGATGCCAGCTAGAAAATAATTACACTTTAAGATTTAACAACTAACTGGACGGAATACGATGGTATTGGAAGATATATCCCTAGACTGATCGAAATATGTTCTGAAGAGGATCAGCTACTCCTGACCGGCCAATAGTGCAAGACCCTAATATCGCAGTTAGAGTATTGACTCCGTGAAATCGAGCACAAAAACGAGCTTTTGCTGCCAAATCAACTACGCTCACGAAGATCACCTCTTAACATAATAGGCTCAGCTGCTCACCTTTCGTTCGGGGTATTAGATAAAGACTTTGCCACTCAGTGCGAAAACGATATCGGTCAAATAAAACAAAATGAAGACTATTTATTGGAACTCATAAAAAATCAAACAATGATACTTAATTGTACTTCAAACATATTAGCCAAGGAAACAGAACAAATAAACCAATAATTTCGTTTCATGAAAACACAGTTTGAACACTTCTCAAACGCAACATTGCAAATTGACACGCTGAGCAATATTTATAATTCTCTAGCTCTGCAAACCACAATTCTTCTATCTAACTTCAAGGACGTGCAGGAAGTTCTATTACAAGTTGTAACCAACACATATCACGGCAATATAAACCCATTGGTAATAAAGCCTTCACAAATGCTTCCAGTATCTTCAGAAGTAATAAATAAAATTCATACGGGAGCAACTATGAAGCGAATCATATTTGATATGAGGATACCACTTAAGTCAGTGGAAGAGTTTTAGTTGCTCAAGCTTTACGCTGTTCCAACGCTTTTCCAACGCAACAACACGTCAGCATAAATAAAACCTTCCACTGAGTATCTAGCCACCAACTTGAAAGGAGAGAAATTCATAACAGTATCTTTACAAGAACACAGCAAATGCCTTCAACTATCGGACATCGAATTTATATACACAGAACCAACCTATTTATGTCACGCATTCACATATGTACAAATGCGAGACCTTTTTTGCTCGAAGGGTAATTTCTCGGCAAACTGCAACGTACAGATTGGGCCAATGGCCAATACATGGATGCCATTAGCTGCTTGCAATAACTAGATATATGTTCTGAAAGAGCGAACAACATTCGATGCCATATGCCAAGGAAGCCTTCAAACTCTACAACTGATTGCTACTGGAGTTCTAAAGCTAAACCCGATTTGTGAACTTAGTCATCCACTTGAACTTAATATTTATTACTGGCCACTCACAATACCTTGATGGCATGAATTTTTCGTTTCTCGCAATGAGCAATCTGCCCAACTACATCAGCCAAAATATAATACACTTTGCTAAAAAAAAATGGACTACAACGATATAACCATTGACCAAACACTATGGGGGCTTCCTTTATCTAACAGCTTCCTTTGTCGAATTGCAATAATAGCAGCTCTAATATGGCTCACCTGGAAAAATTTAGACACGAGACGAAAACAACCTTCGCATGAAATACCATATCGGCAACCAATTCCCCGTCCCAGAACATAAATTCACCAGGAACAAACCATCATTGAAGTCTTTTCAACTTCTGCACCAGCTTCTTGAGTGTTTCTCCAAATACCGGAAGAACTAGTAGCAAGCAGAGCAAGGTTTGTAGAGGAAACTTTCGTACTAGTTTCGGTGCTGAGTTCTTAGTTATATTCTCTAATCCTTTCTGGATTAGTTGGGAGATCAGTATTGACTGGGGAGATATTTGTCCGATGTACGCCGTTTGTAGTATGGTTCTCTGTTGTGGTTGGCTCTCCGATGTTGTGTCGTGGACTGATCATATTTATTGCTCTTGAGGTGACTCCAGCAGCGGTTATATCTCGACCACTCTTACTCTGCCATCAGATCCCTTTTTTACCTTTATTATTCTTCCAATATCCTTCCACACTTGAAACAGCCAACTTCTAAATTTGGCCAACTATAGCGGGTGTTTAAACACTCGGAATTTTATTCCGAGTACGAACAGATGTATATCAAATTGGGTAGTAAATATAATCAAAATGAAATTTTGAATAAAAATTCATATGGGCTTCGTTGGATCACAGACTGGCAACATTCGACTTTGTGAATGAGTAGGGGTTTGGAGGCATAAATCCAACACTAAATGTCTACATGCTGTTACATGTCTACATGTGGTAAGCGGACGAATCCAAGACATCAGAGGAAACGGGATTCGAAATATTTACGCCCGACACTATATATTCCCAGCCTATAAGATTTGTGCCAAGAAACTTACGGGCTGAGGTTCAAACCATCGCTGTTAGTAAAAAATAAGCAATGACAGCACTGAAGGGGGTTTGAATTATCTGATTAATGTGATTAGATCCTCATCCAAGACTATTGTAACGCATTCAACAAATATCCCGGTCAATAAGGATATCCTATACTGGTTGCTAGGGCAACGCAAGAGTCAATGGTTAAATTATGTGACAAAGTTCAAAAAATGGTTTCTGCACTCTTATTTAAAAAAAAGTAGGGGAGGAGAAATTTTTGAAGAGTATCGTGAAATGAGATAAAAATTCTTTACGAATTTTTCGCGAAAACTTGAGACACAAAGGATTGCCTGCAAGCGTAGAATGGAAAGAATTATGCGAATGTTAGTAAGGCGGCAGAATAATATTGGAATCACCCACTGGTAGCTACTACCGCCATACAGAACAAATATACAAACTTCAAAATAAATTTAAATCCCCTCTGTTCAATCAATGGCCAAATCATGATAACTATTGGCCACATATCTCTTCTGAAACCGAGAAAAAATCATTGCTTTTGGATGGGAAAATCACATTCATCTTGCTTCCCAGACGTCCTAGTGCCAGTTTCCTTTAAACCAATGTAACTGAAAAGTTCACTGAACAAAGGTAATTTGAAAGCACCATTCTTATATGCTGAAAGATCTTTTACTAACGGCGGTTGAAAATGTAATGATAGTTTTCATTTTAAAAAGGAACGTCGAAAACTTTTGACAGCCGAAATTTTTTTTTGCAAATACATGATGAAGTTGACTAGAGATTAGAATAAATTATGCATCAATTACCATGGTTCAATCGTTCACTTCATTTATTTTGTATAATTTAACTAGTGACCATCAAATAAACAAATATAATTTTTGCTTTACTTTGCGTATTATCATGAAAAGAACATAAAGAATTCCTTTTTATATTATTTTTTCCCAATATCTTATCATCATACTTATATTCGAGATGAACTTATACCGTTCGTCCTTGCGCATTTACATTTCTGCTTTACATTTTTAAAATGTTACTTAATTTTCGTTTAACCATCAAATTATTGTTTTCAATTTTTTCGCTATCGGCAATTTAGTATTTAATTTTCGTCCAATTTTTTGTTTCATTGCAAATGCTAATTAAAAAGATTTTTCTCGAATTTATCACATTATTTTTACGTTATGTTTAAATCGTTACTTTGTTACTATTATCTTTATCATTATTATTATTATACTTGTAATAATTTTTACTTAATATCTTAACATCAATCATCGTCATCAGCATTTCTATTTAAATCCTTAAATAACACATTTACGCATAATAGAAATTGAAAGGGAATTTCGTTATTGAAACAGAGTTTGGTTTCATTTTTTATGAAAATCCAATTGGGTTACACTTGAATTTTAAATGTGTTGTGTATTTTAGTAGTCAATCGTTAGGCCTGCGTTTAAATCGTCGTTCAAGTTTAAAACTATGTTCTGAAAAAATTATTATCTATTTTTGCGTTCGTTAAGACAAGTAGGAAGCTGATTTTTATCGAGCCATTTCTCAGTTAATTGAGATTAACCTTTCATCTTCAAACAATTCAAATTGGTTTGGTATTGGTTTTACCAAAATTTTAACAATTCATTCCGAGCTCAACAAATCGCTAGACAAACAAATATTAGTTACTAATGAAATGTTCATTATTCTACTAACAAATGGAGAAAGTATATAATAAAATAAAAAAAGTCATTTGAAATGGTCATCGTTTCGTATAAATTGAGAGTTTGGTAAAAAAAACTACCAATGCTTAGAATGTAATTCAGTGTAAACGAATTCAGAACGTAACCGGACAGAGATAATTGCTAAACGCATTTGTTTTTATCTTAAAATAATACTTACACCGCGTTGCACTAACTGATTGGTTCAACCAATTGTTCTAGAATTGTTTGTTAAACCATAAAACATTATGTTATGTTGAATCAATTTGGTTCTTCACTTATCATCTTTGGTTTAGGGCTTTCGCTTAAGGTGTGGAGCTTTACTCTTAACGTTGATGTTTATTTATAACCTTTCTTTGATAAATTATTTTTCTAGTTCTGTGATGATTCCCTTGGTATATTCCGATTGAATCGAAATTATGTTTACTTGTAATCATGTAATTAAACGTGGAGCGTGCAATCCGTGCACATTATCTATGGGAGGACAGTGGGTGGCACCGGGAGGGCCCCAATCGTGAAGACCACGAGAATTTGCTAAGCGATGAGTTAAACGATGGGCGATGCTAAAGCCCCCGCTACCTTCTAATTGTGTCAAAACTATTATAACTTGCCTGAAATCATATGAAATTGTCAAAGTATCAATTTTCGTGCAATTGTTGAGTGAACATTTACCTTTGCAATGGAGGCACAGAGTCAACAGTCTTTAATTCTCCTCTAGTTGATACGACATTGTAACTTTCTTGACAATCGCATTTCACGTGGATCCATTTGTTCTCGTGTCGATTCTCTACCATCACTACTAAACCTGCCCATCCCTGCAATAAAACATTTTGAAATTTTTTAAGTGCCTTTCTTGTAAGTAATACATTTTTAATTTATTTTTTCTTCAAAAATTGAACAAAGAAAAAATAAATTCTATAAACAACATTCCAGTGAATGAGAAAGCAAATTTAACAGTGAGTAATCCTCATTTTTATTGCTCTAGAATCCACTAAAATATAACAAAATAAGCAAGCGTTGGCTCTTATGTCATCGTACACTGCATTACTTTTTTATATATCGTCAACCTAGCCAAGAAGCCAAACAAATACTCTAGTTCCATGGCCCCCAGGTATTCCAAATCTCCGGTATGATTCAACAGCCGTCATTTGAGTGGTTGTGAATTAAGCTCGGAAAATCTATAAGAAAGTGTTCAAGACCTACTATATCCGAACCGCAAGCTCGGCAAGTGTTATCCGTTTAAATGCCCATTCGTTAAGCGTGATATGCACCAACAACACAAGCGTTCCAAGACCATTCCTACCTGAAGTGTTGCGTAGTTCCCGGTTTGCTAGGGCGAGGTCAAGGAATTCAACTTATTCTGCAATGAATTCTGTCGCTTCCAATCAATGTTATCTTCTTGCAGAGGTTTATTCTTGTTTAGCTCTGTAATGACCATCGCATTTAACCATAACCATTGATCTGGTCCTCGCAAGTGATGCGTTTCACGAATGTATTTATCGAGAGACATTAGCTTAAGCGCTATTTTTAGTGGTTTTCGGTTTAGTAATTTTTAGTTGGCAGTGGTTTTCGTATAATAAAATATAAAGGAGTTATATACCTCTTATAAAAGGGTTTTCTTTTGAATCGACAACTACACAAACTTTTCGTGATTAGTTATTGCCTTCCCTAGTTTAGTAAACTGAGGAAGGAACCAAACCAAACTCAGTTTGGCTTTTAAATAATCCTTCTTTCAAATAATCTAAAGTCCTTTTTTCCTTATGGAGAGTGCCACAGTCGCTTGTTTTCTGACTTCAGCTTATGAATCTGGTTCAAAATCTCTGAAATTTTTTCTCCTCACCCAGGTGCGATATGTGTCATCCGTTTGCATCTACAGTTGTTGGTCGTTTTTATCTCGTATAATCTAGAAGATCGTGTCCTGTAAGCAATACCACTAGCGTTACGCCAAAGCTGCTCCTTCCAAGAAGTTGTTTGTTTGCTGTAAGCTACACGGTTCAGTGTATTCTACAGTCATTCCTTTGATTCCAAGCCGAGTCTATCTCCTGTCACAGGGAATCATTAACATGTTTTTTCACTGTAGCTAGTGACACTTTTCTTGAGTTGTGAGTTTTTTCGTAACCGTTTACATTTTTCTGCCCAAGAAACTACGTTCATTTTGGCATTTAGCAACAGTATTGAGTGCCTGCCTGCAGTCCTACCTGTGAGGCTACGTTGTTCGGCGATCTTGGTGGCCTAGCGCGCGTAAATTTATGCGGTTATCAGATTTTTTAAGATGAGATTAATGAACAACCGATAATTAAACTGTAAGATACAAGGAAACAGACGGGAAACAACGGAACTTCGTTTTGATGCCACATTTTTTCAATCCCTGTCCGACAAGAAACGAAGTATAGCGAAACATTTAAAGCCATTCAAGATTATCATCTGCAAACGACCAAACTTCAAATATTGTACAAAAGATCGCTACAGAAAATACATAATATAAAAGTGAACATTTGGTTTGATAAACAATCCCTGACATTGCATATTACACGAAAATATGAGCAAATAAAACTAAAGACGAACATCAAAGCAAGCTGAAACAAAAAAGATCAGAAAATGACTACCTGAAAAATTTTACCCAGAGTTTACATCCCAAGACAGAAACAATGTGCTCAGAATTTATGGTCACCCACTTACACTTGGCAGAACGCATGCCAACCAACATTTTAAGGGGAATTTTTGACCAAATCAAGGTAGACATTTCAAAAGACACGGTACAGAAATGCAAAACCTTGAAGAAAAAGCGAATAGTAATAGTGAACGCAGAAGTGGAGATAGCGTCCCCGGATGAAGAGCAAGTACAAGCCAGATGAGAATGCAAGCAAGCAAAAACAAGCAAGCAAAAACAAGCAAGCAAAATTAGTAAAAAGCTACAAGAAGAAACTGAAAATAAACAATAGTATAACAACTAAAGCAGACAAGAAAAACACAAAAGTATTTATCAGCAAGGAGGAATACATCACAAAAACGGAAAACTTCATCGAGAAAATGAAATGCAGGAAAATTAGGAAAGATCCCACGGACGATTATTAATTTCGGATCAAGGAAGGCATAAAGAGAGCAACGAAACTAGGACCAAGGAAGCAATAAAGAGAGCAACGAAACTAGGATCAAAGAAGGAATAAAGAAATCAACGAAAATAAAAGGCTCCAGAATAGTGCACACACTAAAAATAATGAACATTTCACTTCCGTAACAAAATCACTTCCGGTTCAACAACAATAATTATAGACAATCGAAAAGAGTAGGAATGGGATGTCCAACATCAGAAATCCATATGGAAGTCTTCATGAAAAACTTAAATCAACAATTCATGAAGGAACTATTAAGTAGTTTGGAAGTGATATTTTATGCAAGATATGTGAAGAGCTTAATATGTATAACGACCAAAAACAAGAAAGAACACTTTTCTGAATACCGCAACCAAAAACACAAAAATCGAATATTCACAATGCAAACAGAAAGATAAGGAAGCATGGACTAACGATAAAGAACAACGAAAGATCAAACAAATTCGAATACAAGATATATAGGAAATACAGAGCCACGGAGACTATAATACACGAATCTTCCAACCATCCCCAACAGCTTAAAAACACAGAAATATGAGCGAACATCTCTAACTGATGAAGCCTGCAACAAAAGATTTACGCAAAAGATGGCACCATACCACAGCATGATATATCGGATGCTGACCATCCCATTATCGAACGAGGAAAGACGCAGAGAAGAAAACTACAAACTGACGACAGCAAAATCAACGGATATAGCAATGATGTCATCCAAAGCATAATAACCAAAAAAGAAAGGCAAATCACACGCGACGGACTAACAACTCTCTTTTCACAAACCAAACGGTTAGAGGCCACCAGAAGAGCACCTGTTAGACATACAAACTTCACAACAAAATTTAAAAAAACTCAAATCGGTAAAAATAGATGTCATACAAACTTGATAAAAATTTAAATTAGAAAGCCGATTCACGAAAGACCCACCTAAACTTGAAAAGCGGAATGAAATATAAAGCATTACTTGTCCTGAATGCCGGTTATGGTTCGCTGTAAGGAACATTTGAGCGAAAATGACAACGCAACCAAAAAACAATAGAAAGCCATCGATATCCAATAATCCGTAGCCACTCACACATAGTGGAGACAGAACACACGATCACGATCGAGGACCTCAAAGTGATTCGCCAGGTACGCCGGATACAACAACTAGACAGTGTAGAGAGTCTGGAAATTTATTCCACTAAAAAGACAACAGAATCAAAAATGATTTAGGCAACGCATTGTCACCCCTCTTTAAATTCCTACATCGCTTATTATTGTTTCAATTTAAATGTATTATACATTGATCATATAATTTCCCTAATTAGTTTTTTTTAAATGCCATTCAAAAAGTTTAGAACAAGAAATTTTATGAATGGATCTTCTGACAACTGCTAACAGTAGTAATATATATATAAGGTGTTGTAGAAAAATATTTGTAGTAACCACTGAGGAACAACCCACAATAGGGTTCGAAATACGTATTTGGAAAATAATAAAATACTCAGGTAAAATGATTGTTTTATTTTATAATTAATTATACTCGATAGCAAAAAATCATCCGACAACCAAATACACTGCAATAAGAAGTTAAACACATTATACACGGTAGCCGAAATTAATGGATACAAAAAGGCCTAATGGACATAATGAAGAAACACCTAACAATCACGGAAAAGAAGAATAAAAATATAAGGAAGCTAGACGACATTGACGTAGACCGGAAAAGCAAGGTATAAATTAGCAAGACAATACCAACGTAGCCTTAATAACAAGAAGCAGTTTGGGACAATTACTATGAACAAACACAAACAAAGAGGACTTGCTGGACCAAAAATTATTTTATGTAGGTATATTGTAAGACAATATACCTATGGTACATCAAATGAGAACAAGATTTCGCGAACACATAAGGGAATACAACAAAAGGATACGGAACTGAATCCAATTTTGCGAACCACGTGATTAACAACAAATGTATTTAAGCAACAGTACTACATGTAAACCATATAGGACGGCAGGTGAACATATTCGATCAATATATACAATAGAAACATAGAAATATATAAACAAAAAACATTCGACGGACGAATCATAAACGAACGGACAAGCTCTTATTCGACATAATCTTCGAGCCGCTGCAACAATGACAAGAGACAAAGGAGCGCGGGACAAAATCAAGGGCAAATAGAAAATAGAAAAATCATGGACTTTACCCCTTTCCCCACATCAAAGAAGGACCCCTATCTGCATAAAGGCCCCGTACTTGCGTATGTAAACGACGGACGTATAAATAAGGAAACCTAAAACCGACAAACTTGAGAGGAAATCGCACAACGAAGATGGAATTTATTATAAAAAGAAAAGTGGCTTAGAATGACACTCTGGCACCCTGCAAAGCTTATTCAAACTTTAGATTGATCGGATGGACAATTTTGATTTTTGGTCTACACTGTGCACAAACAAAATTGATTTAAGGCACAAGAGTTTAATGTTTTACATACGGATATTTCCGAAAAAAATCTATATTAGATTTTACTAACAATTTAAAAAATGGATAATTCATAGATGCACTAACAACGTGCATCTATGAATTATCCATTTTTAAACTAATTACCGAAGCTTGCACCATGCAGACACCCAGTTCTGGCTTCTTTTGAATCACTTGTGGACTGGCAGTCAGCTTTATATTTGAATAGTGCGTTACGATTTCGGGCGATTTGTTCAGCTTGTGGACCACGGAAGGTGATGGCATTAATTGAAACAACCCCCAAAAGAAGTAACAAGAATACTTTCTTGTTCTCCCCAAAGATCGATCACCAGATGCCGGCAAATTATAAGCGAGATGTTCTTCATTCATATCTGTTTCTTCTCTCACCGGCTTTTAATAACGATGTTGAGAAAACCCTCTTCTGCGATATTTATTTTCTGTGTTCAGTCAGAATTTTTATGGTTAATTCATTCAAATTTCTAGTAGATTCACAACAGCTGCATTGTTGGCGCTAGTTTGACAGAATGCAGAATCTAGAGATTGGTCGTTCGACGTTATAGTTAATTTCTCTTCCAGAGGCAAATTAACTTTTCCTGATGATCGCTAGAAATGCCCGTTTTCAAATTGCGCCTATCTAGGGACATCGTTCTGAGCATTTTTTATATGACAGGTGATGTCATGCCTAGAGAGGTTAATTGCTGGGTCTTTTCTAGTTGTGTAATCAACTTATGTAATTAACCCTAATGCCATGCTGACCTTACCCATCTTTATCTATAAGATCAGAGCTCCTGCATTGGCTACGACTTTCTTGTCCATAGAGCTCCCTTGTTAGTTCGTAGTTCCACCGTACATTTTCTTTGAATGGTTGCCAATATACGTCTTGTTTTAACATTAGGCTCCTTCGATGTCGATGAAAACTACCAGCGTGTATTTTTGTTGGCCAGCATTCTAATCGGCCCACAACATTTGTAGTGTAGGCTTTGTAAAGCATCTTGGATGATATGCTTGTTTTTGGATATAGCGCCGCAAAGTTCACGATGCTTTTGATTTACCAATCAAGTAGAACTTCTAAGGTTTTCTAGATTAGTAGCAGATAAGTATGTGGCTCTGGCTTTGCGGTGCCTAATTTTCGTCGGCTTTAGTAGGAAAACTACTTTATGAAAAACTTAATGTTTATCTAGTTCAAGTTCATGCATCGTTTTGATAGTCGGGCTCAATATATTTTTTAAACCAGAATCTGTATTATGAAAACATCCACTTTCGTTACGATGATGGGATATAGCTCGTCAGTTCAGGCTGATTTGTATAGGTCGAATGTGTTGATGATCTACATTCTCCTCGTTTACGATTTCTTTTGGAGTGATACCCTAACCAAGGAGCCGTGTTAGTTTCCCTTTCGATCTCCCTGTCCATAGAGCTCGGTGTTAGTTCATTAAAAGGTTAAATTGAACTTAATGAACATGTAATAGTATCCTTGCTATTACTTCAACACGACTTTAGTAGTTCTGCCGTGTCTCCAATTAATTTGTCTAAAATAAAACTAAATACTTATATATAAAAATAAGTTTACGTAGTTCTGCTTTTTTCTGGGTCTTAAAGATATGGTGTATCATAGCAACATCTAACAGTGGATTTGAACTTCATACCATTGAACCGGCGTGGGGAGATTTAAAAGAATGATCAGCAACAAAAACACAATAGTCACATTAATTAACAGCAAATAATTTACATACCTTTGTTAAATAGTATGCAGTCATTCCTTCTCGTCCTTCATGGCGTTGCCCCTTCGTTAGTGTCAAACTAATGATCGCGTCAGCAAGTAACGAAGGCGGTGGATTAATTTGTTCTACTAATAGCCTTTTCGAACTATGAATAGCTAGTACACATTGCGGATAAAGCGACGGATCTTCAATCCCCGTATGCCAGTGGTTGAAAGCTAAACAGACTAATAGGTACATATCTGGCTCCAACATTTTATGACATCCAACGAATCCACGAACCTAAAGAGATACATACAATTTAATTAAAAAAGCAGTACACTTGTTTATATTTACCTGTCGTTTACTATGCTCAACCAGTCGACCCACCTCCGGATTGGCGGGCGATCTAGTTCGAAATATAACGACACAAAGATCCAGCTGCGATCTTTGTGATTTTTCTGAATTCCGTTGACCTTCCTGGAATAATGTAAATTCGGCTTCTGTAGGCTCCAAGACAGTCAATAGCACGCAAGATAATGAACACAGCGGTTGAAGAGTGCCCTAAGGAAATTTCGTGAGCAAAATAAACTTTTTCAAGAGTTTTATGTTGTATTTACCTGAAGTCTAACTTCATTCCACCCCGAACGAACTTTGCATATGTCAATGCAGTCAAAATACTTTAAAACATCTTCAAATGATATCCAAAACACTCCCTCAGAAGCACCATGTGGCATAAGAATCTCCTGTAATTCTTCGGTCCATAGTTCTGAGTCATCTGACCAGTCACCTCGCCACGAATAATGACCCCAAGGATTGCGCAGCTTCAGTAGACGATGATTTTGGATATCTCTGACGTCGAGGACGGAATAGGCATGCCTAGGACGTAATCCAATGCGCTGGTATTCTTCTTCGTCCACTTTCATATTTCCTCCTCCGCAACTCGCCCCCATTAAGAATTTAACACCGCGCGAACTTAGAAGTTGGGCCCAAATTAAGTCTTTGTCTAGTTCATCTTCACTAGGCATAGGTAGCGAGCTCGGTTGCAATGGTATACTTTCACAAGGCGCCCCTGTCAATGTGGCAAGGCCTTCAATCGCGCGGCCAGATACCAATGCTTCGTAACACCCATGAATTTTAGCTACAGCTTTTTCAATGAGTGGAACCCACAACTGTTTTCGCTTTGCTTGGGAATAAACTAAATGTCCACGCTTGTCGCATGGTAATAAATCATCTACTAAAACTGTGGTCCATTTCCCATCCTTACATAGTCTCACTTGATACGCACCTTGGGGACAGATTTCTTTAGTTACCAAAACTTCACGCACCAAGTCCTCGCGTTCCGCTAGCACTGCTAAAGCACTCAGAAGCCAACAATTTCCTAGCACTCCTTGACATATATCAGATGGCAAAGGGGTTCTAAAGACAGCCCATGGTGGAAATGCGCCACCATCACAGTTGATTTCGTGTGGACGTCTCCATTGAACTACTGGATTCCCGTCATTATTAGAAGCTGGATTATAATATAAGCTACGTGGTGCAGGTGGAAAGGAATCGTCCACGAACAATTCGTTATTTTCTTTACAATATTGAATTATATGTTCCCATTTGCTTCGAGCTTCACTCTCTTCGCTTTGACGTAAATTCTCCATTAATTTGCTTTCTTTCTGGCTCAAGTCGGTATTTGTCGTAGGCGTCAAACTGTGACTTATTTCTATAGATGACATTGCAGTGGCTAATCCGCGCGGGCTAGAGCAAATATCACAAACTACACTAGCCGATGAATTTTCGTATGTACAGGCTGGACATTGCCAAGTTTTAATAGATGTGGGCGTCGATCCACTGCTACTGTGACGGTTTGAATACGGAGTTCCGGTTGCTACTTGTCCTGATGATGAATTATTTGTGCGGGATACGACTGCGCCGGTACTATGACGTTTAGGAATCGCTCCGGACGATCGATCATGTTTTGGCGATGGGCTTCGTGAAACACGGTGTGACGGTGGCATGAGATTGGTTTGATTCCCTGAGCTGAATTGCGGTGTTGAAGGTTGCACCGAGGGACTAAGAGGAGTTGACGTATAAGGACGATAATGCGTTTGTTGCCCTGATATCACGGGTATTTGTCGTTGTGCCTTACAAGCAATGCAAACATTTGTAGACAACGAATTTTTCAGTGTGCATTGATTGCACGACCAAAATTCCCCTTTCCTCAGCGTCATGTCTTCAACGGTTGAAACGCTTTTGAGTTTAGAGCCACCGCACACTACACAAACAGGTGAAAGTGATGAATTTACTAGTGTACACTTTTTACACGTCCATTCCTGATCTGTTGAACGTTCAGTATCGTCTAAAAGATTAATTTAATAAAAAGTTACAAAGCTGGACAATTTAAATAACTTGAACAAAAAATTGAATCCATGGAACTGAATGTATAAAGAGCAGCCGAGTGGGTGAAATGATTATTATACGTAAAAATATAAACATTTGAGTCACGATAATTTCTAAACTAAACTGCGATAACGTTATCTGATATGGGGAATTGAATGATTCAATGATTGGTCATCAATAAAAGATAAGACTTTCTTTCGATAGAATTGTTTGATTATTATCTAATGTGTTGGTCATCTTAATCCGAACATAATCATTACCGACATTAATCATCATTAAATTCATTATATTTACCTGACGAAAATTGAAAGTCATCTTCTAAATCTTGCTCGAATGTCGCTATTGGTACCTCAACAACAGATGGGACCTCATCGAAGGCATGAGACGATTTCGATTGGCCCATTTTCAATCCGCACTTCATTTCTTTGCGAGATTCTGCAATGAATTATAAATAAAAAAAAGCAGTCGAAAATGAATGAAAGAAAAAGAAAAACATAAATTTGATTCATTAATACAATATATTACCTATTGATGGCGCTATAGTATCACCCACTTTTGTTACTGTTATAAGACTAGGTTGTGTGAGCGACGGTTGACTACGCGCCGAATCACATATATCACATTTTTCTACCCAAATCGGGTTGTAAGCGTATGAGCATTTCGTGCATGTCCACATACGAGGCGATGCCACCGAGGATGAGGAGGACGACGATGGCGTGTTGGTATCATTGTTTGATGTAGGCTTAGATAATTGTTGCGGCGATGACGATAATGATCTGTAGCGAAAAATTCATTTCTGATTTAACTGGACGAAAATAATGACAAGTTCCGATGTACAATTAGTTACGGTTAAAACATAAAAACAAATCAAATTAATTTTACAATTAATATTCATGAATTAGTGAGCAATTTTAAATAGTAAAATTATAAATCAGTTTATTTAGTTTGAATAAGTACAGAGTTATAAAAGAAAAAAAATTGAATGTGGAAAACTTATATTACGTACATAACGTATGTCCAACTAGCTATCTAGTTATGAGCAACAAAAATGCAAGAGTTAACTGATATTTTAAACATTATTCATGGAAAAGGAAAATAACAACAGACTTCTTGAAGTTAGATCTCTTCAGAACTTAGGCACTTCTGGTTGATGAAAGCCAGTACGTGTGATCTTGACTAGCTTTGTAAGTTTTTGAACAACCATAGGGAAGAAACTTCATAGCTTCTAGATTGCGACAGCTTGAATTTCTCATTGATCAAATATTATCGTCGGAACCTAAGCAAGCTAACAATGCCGCGAACGGGCCAGTATTCGGTGTTCACCACATTCATGTCATGCACCATTTGCCAACAATGCAATATTCTAACACGCCTGATTCCAACCTGCTACTGGTTGAAATTTGTAAAAAAAACATTATGAGTATTGCACTCGAGCGATTTCATGATTAAAAATCAAAATTAGTTTACATTTCAGTCCTTAAACGGTCTTGGTGTAGTAGGTACAAATTTTTTTTATTGACGTTTAGATGCAGTGTGTCTGGACTAACATAAAACATGTATAATGGAAAGCAAACGTAGACATCAGATGGTATTAGGATTCGTTTAGTAGAAAATGGTGGTTTAATGTTAGAAATTAGAAAAACAACAATCATAATTCGTAGGATCAGGCCACAGTAATGGCGTAGCGTGCGCACCGAAATGGTGTCCAAAAATTCTTGCCGCGTTGAATGAAGCATCTAGACAATTGCCTACAAATCGCAGCATTATAAGGATACAACGCACGAAGCTAAAATGTCGAAAAACAATTGAAGACTATCAGTTAGCAATGAAAGAAATAATTATCGTTGCTGATAATAAAGGGAGGGTAATCGAGGCAAATCGTTCTCATAAGAGTCTTCGAGCTTTGATCTTACTCTTATGTTGGAGAAACTCATTTGAATAAGGCATATTTTGTCAATGGAAGAGATGAGAAGAGAAAATTTAGATTCTTAATAAGAATGACATAATGAATGGAATCCAAGTAAGTCTCAAACTTTAAAAGCGACAATACATCGATCAACGGATATTTTTAAGGACAGTAATCACTTGTATCTTCTTCTTAAGGAAACATTTTTTTTTAATTGCAGGCTACTTTCGGACAGGCCATGTTAAAAATACATAATCATACTTGTAGGAAATTCATAACCCAACGCTGTTGGAGCAGTATATAGACAAGCTAATCAGTTTGGAAAGTTTGGAATGTGCATTAATGTTAACCTGATTAAAATATTTAGTATTAATTAAGTTCAGTATTTGATTCAAATAAAGATTTATGTGATATAAACTTGTGTCGGCAGTTAATTGGTGTATTTCGGAAGGAGATCCATTAAGAAATATTTTTACATTTCTTTCCAAATAGGACATAACTCATTTGATTACATGTTCTTATTGCGATAATTGTTTTATGAAAATTCTGAATTGAAAAGGTTTGTTAAAACTGAAGCGAAGTAGTGCTATTTATCAATAATAATAGTGTATTCCTTGAAAAAAAGAAGCTGTGTAATGCATACAAATTACTTCCGAAAAATACATCGTTGTGGATTATCAGGTTTCCAGAAAGTATTTCAGATATTCCTTAAACCAAAATGAAAGAGAAAAAGTTAGAACATGAAATAAGATATTGAACCAGCTAAACTCGCTTCTAATCTACACCACATAAAATATTGATTACTATGTTAGTAAAGTGTTTAAGTAAATTAAAGAATGTAGGCCTAATTCTATGATCCACATAATCTAGATCTATCATTTGCGGACTCATAAAGTTATATTATTTGCTTTGAAAACTTTTGAACGCGCTTGAATGGCAAAGACGAATAATATGAGGCAAACAATTTAGGCATTAGAATTTCGCAACAAAAAGTTGACCTCTTTTCACCAAGTCACCCAGCATACTCCAATTTATTACAACTGAAATGTACAGACTCATTGCAAAAAATAAAGCATTTCTTTAGCTCTAATATAAAATTAAAATATAGTTCTTTGATTTTCTGAATCGAATCTAATAGAAAGTTATGGGAAGACAATTAAACCTGCGTTTCAAAAAACGATTTCGATATTTTTCGTATTTAATTATTATGTGGGGTAACAATATATGTTATGCGTGGTAACAACGAAATAAATAAAAATGAAAAGCATGCTTTCGAAATTTTCGGGCATCCGAACGTTGCAAACGTCCGTTGAAAAACGGATTAAAGTATACGTCTCGTACATGATGTGCTCGAGTTGTGATAAGCTTTTAGAGCGGCCTACGCTTGTCTTTTCCAACACAAATGCCTTTTAAAAACAGAAGGATCCCATTGCGCAAATAAAAACTGCAGAGCTAAACATGCGCAAAATAGAATTTTCTTTCGTTCTTCACTTCTTTGTAACTCGCATCTCGAGCGAGGAAATCTCAAAAGTTGCCGTCAATATAGTCATAATAATCCTCTGCGGTTTTTGAAACAAACATAACAGTGCAATTAACTACATCAAAAGGGAGCATTGATGTTATTTAAAACAAGGATTTGAAATTAAACATGACCGATAAGCTATGAGATTAATCCAGGTTTTGTATTAATTCTCAAAGCAGTGTCGCAGCACAATGGTAATATATTCTCCATAGGAATATATGAAATGGCTTATGGAATTTTGTAGAAAGGGAACTATGAAAATCCGAAGCTTGTCCTCGAAAAGATAAAATATCGGATGCGCAGAAAAATTTAAATTTAAAAATTATTACTATACTTTTGAATACTACTCAGAGTTACACTGAATATTGGAGCTTCTTTTCTGATAGTTGCGATCAAATAAATTAGCGAGCCAAAAATGCTTTTCGCCAAGGAAAAATTCACTTCAGTATGAGAACATCAACTACGTCCACTGTTTGTGCTACGGCGCCGAAAATAAGAACGAATGAAAGATTACAAAACCTTCTAATCGCCGAAGAGAAGATTTTTATGTCTACATGAACATTTTAATTGTTAATGACTTGAAACGATAGAAAGAAAAGAAATGGCAAATGTCCTTAGGCGAACCTTTATTTATTATTTACTTTAGCTGAAGATACGAAAGAGCAAAAAGAGAAGTAAACGAATCAAAGAAAGGTTACAACTGGCTTGGAAAGGTGCCACCAAGGCAAGAAATATTAGCAGATTATTGTTGAGTAAATATTTTATATTGTAAATCTCAGTTGAGAAGAACTAACTAAAGCATAAAGTTTGTGTCATTTTGAATATTTTTCAGTATCCTTTTAAAAGCAGTTTAACTTTTTCCATTTGTTTACTCAATTCGAAAACTCATTGATCTGTTTGTGACAAAATCGAACACACTGCTTACAGCACGAAGTAACCAAAAAATGACGCTAAAACTTTTATCCGTTCACAAACATCATAATGTAAATTAAGTATACTAATCGAAATGTAAATATACAATCATCATAATGTAAATTTAATGAATTAAAATACAATGGTTTTATCTACGAGGAAGGCATATCCAAGGACAACCATAAATTACAATATTTTCACTTTAGAAGGATTTCGATTACATTTGCAAGTGAAAATTAAAAAATTATTGGACGTAGTCTTTTGTTTAGTGGTGCTGGCGTTACTTATCAACGACAGCGCTGCTTCGTCGAAGCAATTATTGTTTTCTTTCACTATTCAACAATGTGTCGAAACATATATTATTAGTTTAATGCCAATATAAATTCAAATTGTCTACTTAGCAACGGATTTCTAGAAAAATAGCAAACAATCAAAACTAAAATGCTCATAACAGCTTTGGCTAAAGAATTCCCTGAAAAATGTAATGTCATGAATATTACATTAGTCCTTACTATGAATGTTTAAAGAGAAACACACAAATTCCATTTATCCTAATCTACCACTTCAGGCGACTAGACCAGTAATATACAAATTGACAATACCAAAAAAAATCAATAATCCGACCAGGCTAGGTTCGCTGATGAATTGAACCAGTTGGTGCATAAATAAATAGGAGCACTACTTCTGCCAACTGATACAGAATCGATAGGAGTAGGGTATTATAATGAAATTAATTGCCAGTTGATTTGAGAGAAAGGAGCTCGTAGCTTATCTACACTCATAATTGAATTGAAAGCTTCAAATTGATTTTATTTGACTGATGCACAAGTTGGGTAATTTCCTGTTTTGAACAGAAAATTTCAGATTAATCATAGAAAAGTTTTCAATTAATATTCGCTGTTGCAGTTATAACTATGAAATTATTTAATGTACAATGCAAAAATACAAGTATTGTTCTCTATACATGAATAAGAAAAAATAAATTTAGTCAAATGAAAAAAGGAACACAAATATAATTTTTAAAAGCAAATCCTGTAAGAAGAAAATGTATTAGAAATACAAGAATGGATTGAAAATATTTTACGAAAAAAACTTGAACATTTATACAGCACGCGTGCATAGCAGGTAAATTAAAACATTCAGTTTAAAAATGAATCAGCCAGCAATCACCATAGAAACATTACAAGTTATCCGGAGTTAACTTAGAAGAATACTTAAAATTAAGAGCCTCAGCTATTCAACCGAAAATAAAAGTAAACAGCAACTGAAAAACGCCACATTAACACGATCAATTTTCATACGTTTTCGAGTCGGCGAGCGGCTTCCTTGGACCTTTCCAAACTTTTGCATATAAAGAACTATCATTTTCTCTACTGGCGTCGTCCGCTGAAATATCATTTCCCCCAACGACAGGAGTTGCTGTGGTATGACGGGCTGGTCCGCTCATCAATGTTGTTTTTGTATTTCCCATGTTATCGATCACTGGCAGTTTATTATTGTTACTGGCTCCTCCACCCCCAATATTGATTGAAGATGAAACAGATGTATGTGGTCCTAGGCTACAATAAAGTGGATCGGAATTGATTTTCGAATCGGCGCCTCCGCCACCCGTCATGCCAATATATAAGTACTTGGGTTCCGGTTGTGGTTTCACCTTATTTTTCGCTTTATTCAATTTATTTACAACTGCATAAATTGGTTCCGAATGAAGTGGTTTGCAGGAGCTGCTTTGTGATTGTGAGTCTTGTTGGCATTGATGCAACGGCGATGGGCGTTTTTGACGAGCCAGCGTATTATTTTCGTAAAAATGGGTTGTAACTGTCGGGGGAGAATTTCTTATATTAGGCATAATATTGTTCGTCTGACAGCAGTTTTTGCGTAAAGCTTCGTAGTAGGTACCACTTTCTTCGGTTGGAAGTTTATCTGTTGATCGATTAGAAGATCTATTGCTGGAGAAACTGCATGCTGTACCACCATTAGACCAGTCCTTCACGGCCACCAGAATCCCACCATTTCGTGGTAAAGTAGCATTTAACTTGTTGAGTTGGTCTGTATTATTAGATGATGAACGAGCTAGAGTCGTTATTGTAAAATTACTGTTATCCGAGCTACGTGTACAAACGCCACATATTTCGCATTGGCGCTGCCCACAATTATTGTCCGAGTGTTGCTTTTGTAATGTGTTCGAAGTAGTCTCCGGAAAAGATGATTGACGCGAATATTGACGATAGTGTCGTGGTTGCGGTTGTGCGTATTGATCTGCTGCAAAGTAGGACGATGAGCGCCCGTCGGGCGTTAGCACCTGCCATCTATCAAATCGACTAATTATTTTCTCACCGAATATCGGATCAGAGATATTCGATAGCGATTTATTGACCTTTTGATATGAATATATCAGATTTGCTGAATTATTATTCTTTCCTCCAAAATTTAAAATTCCTCGTGTAAAATCAGCCGTGTTCGCAGGATTTTGAACATTTTTTGGATTAAATTCAAAGTAGGCTTCAGCGGGTGGAACACCTTCGATCACTGGTAATCGAAATTTTTGATGATTGCAATTTGGAGCAGCCACTGATGAAGGATAACAATTCACTAGACAAACGTGACATCGACCGATTGTATTGCTTCGGCACGATGGTGAGCCTGAATCCATACTAAGACTCCTCGTTCGTCTTAAAAGGCGGGCCTTAATCTTTCGCTCATTTCGCTCTTCATGTAGATCAGTACTTTCAAATGATTTCTGTTGAGGTGCTTCGCGATATCCAGCGGACGTTTGCGGTTGCGAGCACTTCTGAACTTTTTGTTGTAGTTGTTGCTGCTGAGGCTGTTGCGTTTGCTGCTGTTGCTGCTGCTGTGCTTGTTGTTGTTTTTGTGGCTTTTGAAGCAAAGTACCTTTATAAATTGGTGCCAGAAAGCTTACACTATCGCAATTCAAACAATGCCATGTCACTGAATTATTCTCTAATTCACATACTTGACAAATCCACCAACGATTTAAACTAGGATCCGACGAATATCGACACGAGACTATTGGATATTTAACTGGGATTGGACAACGATTAATGCTATTATCCTCACATAAAACGCTTTTCGGAATGTTTGGTGAAGGTGTTAATTGATGTTGCTGTAGCGGTTGTTGACGATGTGGTCGCTTTAAACAACCTCTCAACAAAGTCTTGTAGACACGACGAGATTCATTTCTGAAAGTAACGAAAAAAAGAGAAAAAAATGTACTAGAGTATGTATAGGTTCCGAAAAATGCAAAAAGGTTTTCTACCGAAAATACGACTGTGAAAATGTGTTTCCCGCACAGTAAGTGTATGACAAAAATAAGTTGAAGCGAAGGGGCAACATGAGTGTATATGCAAGAAATTATCCATTGATTTTAGCCCAGCTCTGACCTTTTCCGAAGGGATTCAGGCAATAAACAAGAAGAAAAAAGTGGTTAAGAATTTTCCAGTGACGTGTATATTATTTCTAAGTTATATGGGTGCTAATGAAAACGAGTTTTTATTCACCTAAAATTTCGCTATTCGGAAATTTATAAAATATTTAATGACAAATGTACATATTATGTAGTCAGATGGAACGTGTGTTTTCCCCTTCAAAATAACAATGGGAAAGTGCTGCAGCAACAAAATACAGAATCAAAAATCAGCGTAACAACAGTGTAAAGTTTCTAATGCTGTATGAATCACTTCAACTAATTAGGCGCAAAGCATACCATTTTCAAGTATTTGAAATTTGCAACGTAGGAACTTTATGAAAACGTGGTCAAAGAACATATAAGACTTTTGAACTTTTATTTTATATTGGATTGATTTTGATGAAGTTTTATGTTATATATAAATAATAACTTTCTGAATACTTGTTCACAGACAAGCAAACCGGAAAAAGTTTTCCAACTCATCCTCAAACTCCTTGAACTTTAAATTTTCGCGGAATACAAATTCCTTTGCAACACGTTTATCCTTGCATGAAATTGAGAGTATTGGAGTGCCCTAAACTAAAAAGACTAGACATAAGAAATACTTAGTTTGGAGGTTTAAAACGGAAGTAAATTGCCGTCCTCATTTGGCCCACCAATTTGGTCTATAATTGCGGAATATTATAAAAAAGAAGGCAAAAACTTTTCCAAAAAAAGGTAAGATAGAAGTAGTTTTTAAGAAGTCGTATTAGTATTTCTTGTGTATTTTTTCAGTATCTCACTACATTTCATTTGTTGTGCGTGAATACCTATCATTATACAGTTTATAGAAAAATGTCCACATTGAAGGCTATATGTCTCTTGCAACTCATTTATTTATTTTTTTGACTGCATGTTTCTCCTCCCGAGGAGGTGAATATTCTACAAATTGAATATTCTAAAAAAACCCTATTTGAAATCGTTCGATTAATCTGAATATCTAGATCTAGATATCAAAATAGATAGTGAGAGTTGCGTCTAGCCAGGGTAATTGTATTGAGGTATTGCAAATGCCACTTTTCCAGCAAAACTGAAGTCTGAAATGAGACTCCGCCCAGGGAAATTGCCAAGATCACAAAAAATGCACGACTTTATAAAATTAACCCGATCCTTTTCCGATCAATATTTGTAATAGTTTTCATTTCATAAAATACTCAAACTGATCCATGAGATAAAATACTTCTTTTTAATTTTGTGGTTGTTTTATTTTCGAAATCGATTTTCGACCGTAATGGATTTCGAAAATAAAGGAATCACAAAATTAAATGGAAATGTTTTATCTCTTTGTTCATATTGAGTTCGCTGAAATACCACATTTCCTTAAAACCCCAGACTAGACTAGAAAAAGTGTAGAAGTAATCTTTGGATGAATGAGAGCAAAGTAGAACTTTTGAGGGGGAAAACACATTGTATGTCAACTTGGAGGCCATCGTTAAATCGTCGATACACAAAATCTATACTTGACCATATAATATGGAAATGTGGATTGTTTTGCTTGATGAAGTACCGGTCAATTTTTTATAATCGATGGCACTATGACAGACGAAAAAAATTAACACTTTACACAATGTCATGCTTCAGTAAATAGTTATGCCAATCGGAGAGGGACTTCAGCAAGACAGTGAACGTTAAAAAAACGCATATCAAACAGTTGCAGTACAGCGTTCACTACTAGTGTTCAAAATTGGTCGTCTAGTTCACTCGACCTGGTCCTTACTAAGGTTATGGAATTTTTGAAATTATCACTGGTCAAAGTTTCAAAGTGCTGATCAGCAGACATAAGAAATTAATTTCAGCATATTGAGCAGCTGGGATATTTACAAAAAGCTCCAAATCATCTCTAAATGTTGCGAACAATCTGAATATATTATGAAGTTGCAACCTGAAGTTATAATGGTTGGTGCTTATCCTCAAGTGTTGCCAATAGCGAGACAAACCTGTCAGACTCATGCTAAGGAAAAAGCAACTCGAACTGCCTGAAAACATTGTGAAAAATTACCTTGTTTTCAGAAAGCCTGAAGGCTTATCTCATGCACCGAGGATCACCAATTGATCGGTTAATCGCTAGAACTTATTTATTCTATTATATATTAAATCAAATATTCTTGGGGCTATATTTTCAATACAGGTGCAGTACAGGTCACAAAGTTTTATATTGATCTGGTTGAATATGTGGTAATTTCCTTTCTATAAAATCATTGGAACGATTTACTTATAAATGTTCCAAAAAATAAAATTTGAAATAATTTTTGCACTAAAATTGTCAAAAAATTATTAAAATTATTAGATTTGATAAACTGCATGGTTAGATTTTTTTGTGGTTCTAAATGTCTTAGTTTACGATTATCAGCAACCGTTTCTGAACAACGGACAAATATGACACTTTAAGAAATACCCTCACAACATAATGTATTACCACCATGTGGATTATGGTTTTTATGTCATTTATGCCATTAAATGATCGTATATATATAATTATTGATTCGAAAAATACCGTGAAACAGATTTGAGTATACTAGGTTTCATATCAAAGCTGAGAATGAAAACCCCGTTTGCAGTGTGACGATTCCAACAATGGTAACTCAAAAAGATTGAAAGAAATTTTGAGCGATATACGTTATTGTCCTTCAAATTAGTTTTGAACCATACTTACTCAAAATCCTGATTAAGTTTGTTAATCAAAAAATTAATTACAAATCAAAATGCATTATTCTCGCGAAAACACTAATAAACTTCAATAGCCACGTGATCCTTGCACACCATTATTTATTCAAGAAGTTGTTACTTTCAAATTCACTGCCTACCCACTCGAAAAGTGTTTTTTTTTTGCCAACGCCGCCAATGCTTTTCACCAATAATTACATCACAAAGTGTCGGTAATTATGACAAGCAACCACGAATCAGTCCATGTCCTATCGTCTAAAAGTAAATTGAACCGAACGAACATTGCGAGGAACATTATTACAAAAGCTATCGATCCATCGGTCACCACAAAATTTTATGCTGCTTACTTCTGTCGATACTTTCTGCTTCACTAACTACACCAATCCTTTTCCCCACGACTGGGTTTTCTACTGAAACAGTCGGTAGAGAAACCCAAATTTTGGATGGCGCGGCTAAGGGAGATGGAATCCGAGGGAATTAACTTTTCGCCGAAGAGCGTGTCCTTGTCCGTAATTCATAATATTCTGTGATATCGATAAAGGAAAAATATTTACTTTGTAAATCGAGTGGGAGTTCATTTCTGTGGTCTATTAAAAAATTCTAAATATCTGTAGATAGTAAAGGCAGATTGTTGGCATGCATTGCATGCCCAAGTGAGAGGGCAATATCGATTACTCAACAATTGTATTCGATAGCATGTCTTTGAAAAATGAATTCCGCAAATGAGTATCTCTGCAACTTCCATTTCATTTGAATTAGGTAACCAAGTGAGCATTACATATTTCTGCAGTCAAATCGGCGATTAAGTATTTCATTCGCGGTCTAGTCTGGACTATAAATAATGTTATAGAAAGACTGAATGAACATGATACTCTTATACTACTCCCACTTGCGCTAAGTCTAATTATAATTTTTTGCGATTATGCATTTGGAATGTAAAAAATGAAGGAAATTAGAAATGTAGATAATAGTACAGCTCGCTCAAGTACACTGCAGAGTAGTCCTAATGAACGTAATAATGAGCTCGTTACAAATTCATAGAATAACCTGAGAATTTTAAATAAGATTTTGAAATTCATAAGCACCTTAGGTAAAACGGCTCACATCTAGGGTAAAATATTTCAGTTGAGGCGGTGACGAACAAATTTTTTTCGGGATAATTGACCATCGGACGAGACCATTCGTATATCTAAGCCTACTTTGCGTGGAAGGACTGCGTAATTAATACTTGTAGTCGTCTTAAATTAAAGTCTGAAACACAGTTTCCGAGGAATTCCCTTTATGGTAGCGTACATTTTTTTCAAGAGGCGTATAGTTACTGACATGTTGTGCTTGCTGATGTTTTGTGGCTTTTATTTGATCAGGGTCCAACTTTCGTAATACTACTAAGTTCATTGTTCGGGCTGCGTTTATACTAAAATTAAAATTAATGATTCTTGATAAGTATGAGTGTAATCCAAAAACAACCCGGTTTGTATGAAAATTGTTTTCATTCTTTGATTAGACTATGAATAACAGAAAGTTGATGTCCTAGTTATTTTCGTAAAAATAAATTGAACATTTTTGAATTATGTATACTTTCAACATAGCATTCCACAAATAAGCATTTGCTTACAACTAATACTAAATGTGTGCTTTATCGTCATTTCAGAATTCAGCTCCTTCATTACTATCATTAAATAAAACATTAGGACTTGCTAGGAATACTGGTAAAAACAGTATTGAATTATCGGTGTCTGAAAATTGCATCGTTACAAACGCAGCAGTCTCAAATTTTTTCTCTTTTTTTTGACGATTGCACTGTAATGAAAAGTTAGTACAGCGTACGAAAGTCAAAATTTAAAAATTTTCAGCACATTTAGCCGAAATACAGCCAAAAATCCATATATAAAGAATCTTAAATGATCAGTTGATTTGGTTAGTTATATCCGGAATTCGCTTTAAACACTTCAAACATATAAGGGAAATACAGATTGTATTCGTATTTGACATTTAAATGCTGTATTTCATCAAAAAGGTACAAAAACAGAAGAATTATTACAAAATTATTTTAAACTTAGTCATTTCCATACACATGTTTATATAGGGTGTCTGAAGTTTGCATCATTGCAAATGCAAATGTTCTCAACGTTTTCAAGTTTTTAATATTTTTCAAAAAATTTATTGATGTTGAAAACCTAGAAGAACCTAGAATATTTCTTAAAAAATTAAGAAAAAATTCCTCTAAATTATCCAACATTTCAAAATTGCCCATTGCTTATTTCTTAGAATTAAATATGATTAATATATGTGTGAATCAACTTGCGCAAAACTATTGAGTAGGTTGTTTGGTGCATTTCAAAGTTGCAAAAAATCGCCAACCTGACTCAATTTGTGAATTGTATCGATAATCGGCGGAGTTCAATTGTTGAGATATTCTGCATGATCTACATGGTCGTCGTCATTTCCTGCCAATGACACTATTGACAAAATTTGACAATTCTAGACAACTCCGATGTACTCACAGGCATGACCGATTCATATTGCTTTCGATCTTTTTAAGGCTTTCCACTGGACCAGGATTCTTCTTGAAATTTTACTGTCTTGTCTGGCGTGAGCTTATTAAATAAATCGGTTTCATCTGCGGTGAACATGTCACAACTTTTGTAATTTTCTTAGCGTTATCTACCGCTGCAGATTCTCCGCTTATTATTCCGGAAACGATGCCATGGCACTTTATAAATCCTTCAATATAGCTCTTGCTACAAGAAAATTCGTCATTGTCTTCAGGAACAGGAACAAGCAGCGTCCGATAAAGGAACATTGAAATTTCGCCGTTGCAAAAACCATTCTATGAGTCCGTGATCCAGCTAATGGATTTCGATTTCTTTAATATCATCGTTTCCGAATTTTAGTTCTCGAATCCACATATGATGGGTTAACAATTTTTTTTTTGAATTTCTGTTGATTTTTCGAAAAAATTAACATTTATCCCGACACTTCCACCTAAATATCTGCCTAAACAGATATTGCTTGCAGGACTCAATAAGTACATGAGCTCCACGACTGGCGTGGAGAAAGTTCAAATAAGAGGTCCAATTTTCAACTGCAATTACCAATAATTGGGGCCGAACCACGCTAATACGGCGGCGAATGTTGTCTTTCGAATAGTCAAGCGTTTGGGGCTTATCCCCACAAAAAATTGACCATCAGTGTTAAAAAAGAAGATCTTGCTGATCAGTTCACAGGTCCAAAACGAGAAATTATGCGCTCAACAAATGTTTCTTTCAACAAGTCGATGGTTACACGAGCTCTATGGTATGACACGCGTATCCCTTGAGTCCTCTGAATTACGGCGGCACAATTCCGGAACGAGAAACTCATTGATCATGGCTCTGCATGGCTCTGATTCTCTGCAACAATTTTGAAGGCATGTGGACCAATGATTGCACCATAAATCACACCAAACAGTGACTTTCTCCAAATGTAGCGGTGTTTGAACAATCGCCTGTGGTTGCTTATCAGTCCAAATGCGGCAGTTTTGTTTATTGATATAGCCATTCAATCAAAAATGAACCTCATCGCCAAACGAAATTTGGGATCGGCAGAAGTCCACACTGCCAACCGGTGGCCGTCTTAATTTCTGCACGAATTGGATATTATAGCCCGCAAATCAATGTCATTCCGTAAAATCTTCTATAATTGCGCGCACAGGTTTAATTGTTGCGCACAATGTCGAATAGACTCACTTGGGTCTTCATCGATACTACGCTCTACAGCTGCCATGGTTTTTTGATACTCATGATTTTCTTCTAGAGTTTCTTGACGCACTGTACGACGTCCAGATGGTGTATTAACAGTGCGAGTAAACGTCGTGCGGGGGTGAAAATTAATTCTTCTGATAGACTAACCGTTTTTCTTTTTTTTCTTCTCAAAATACATCTGCACAATTCGCAGACGTTGTTCAGGCGTCAACCTATTAATGGTGAAATGGAAAACCAAACTAACCATTAAACGCATGACAGCTGTCACACGATTTGTAGCATTGAAAAGTGTTGCCAACTTAAAATTCCATACCTTTTAAAAGCACCCACCACTTTACAAACTGTTTGATGAAACATTGATACCATATGAATACATATGTAGCCTACCACATAAATGAGTTGTCACCTCTTCAAATTTTTTATGCAGATGTTATTGAGCTAGTTTAACGAATCAAAGCATTGGCTATGGGGCCTTTTGCATCGACTCGATTTCTACTCCGCTCTTTCCATGGGAAAGTTTTTCAAGAATAGGGTCTAAAAATATATACGTCAGAGCTTTCAACTGCCGTAATTTTAGCACTGATCAAAATGTCAAACTCCAACTTTGACCGCTGTGCTCAGTACTGTTATTACAAAATTTAATGCAACACAATTGTGTTAAGTACAAAATTGTACACAAAAACAAAAGGTAGAAATCATAATAGTTTATCATTGAACTTAGTTTTTAGTTTGGCCAGCGAAATATATGGGCAACCTAATGAACAAAGCAAATGCTCTTTTTCCTGTCCGATCGGAAAATTTGAAAGAACTAGTTCCATTGGAGATGAGTCGAATATCGAGTTGTCTGAAGATTGCGTCTTTGCAAACGCAAAATGTTTTTTAAGATAATTTGATTTAAAATTTTTGTAATTTTATTCGTATTTTTAAATGTTTCTGAGCTCTACTATGTTTTCATTTCGGGTTCATCATCTACTAGAAACAAATTGTGAAAAACTTTGACAGCGTTGCGTTTGCATCGAGCAAACTTCAGAAACCTGTTTATCGGAGGAAATTATATTTTTTGCGGTGAGAATATCGAGCTGTAAGCCATAATGTAAGGCTTACTGATATTTTCCGCATCGCTGCCGGGACCTTTGGCTTTCGCAGATGACCACATGGGAAATTAACGTAAAGATTCCCATTTAAAAGCCTATAAGCTTCAACAGACATAAAATTTAAATTTTACTGTAGTGTCCAATGTTTGCAGTGCTACAAACATATTTCATTCCCTATTTCATTTCATTTTTAGAATTTAGTCCAAAATTTGTCTGAAATGATTTTGTTATTGAAGAAATTGTTGAAGCGTAAATCGGACATCGTGGCGTTCTCAATGACATGCACTTCAAACACCTAACCTGCTACTTGACTAGTTGGGCTTTGGAGCAGTGGAAAGCCAATTCTGACCTCGGGAATAGAATCAGCTTCCCCTATGAAGCACATTTCTCGCTCAATAATCCATTAAGCCTAAACATGACTAAACCAAACTATAAGATTTGAGCTGAGAGAAGTCCTTGAGCGATCCTCCAACCACCTCTTCATGCTCAAAACATCATTGCTTGATGTAGTTTTTGGAGACAAGACGTGAGCGGAACTTTCTTTCCGAAGGTGGAGGTTGATATGATGAAGCTTTAAATGACGAAGAATACAAGAATATTTACGGTAAACTAGAAATCTTAAACACGAAGGCAATGTTTACTATCAACAAGACTGCTACTGTGCACACAACTCAGAGACAATAGACTTTTTACAAAAAGTTTCGCAGGAGGAGAAATTACGTAATGGTAGCGATCGTGCACGATTAAGAAGATCGTGCGATATTAAAACTTTTGGCTTTTTTGACTTTCGAAATATTTGGTATACATGAATAACCGAAACACGAGATATCGAATTTTAGACGAAATATCTAACGCAGTATTGAATACTTACACTCGATATACATTGCAACATTGCATGGAGGAAAATTATATAGGAACTAGATTCAGTTCGGCGAAGATAATCACATATTTACTGTCGCGGAACACTTCAATGCAGATCCTTGGTCGTGAGGCGTGTTATATCGAGCCCAATTATACACAAGAAAAAACTGAAGTTCGTGTTTTGATAAAACTTTGGTTTCTGATAAAACATCTGTCCCGCTATATTAAATCATTTAATATTGGTTTGTTGAATTCCGTCGAGACTGTACGAGCGCCAATGATGCCTCTAAGCGGGAAGGCAAAATGCGGCTGTCACTTCAGAAATGATTAAACTAAAATGAAAACCAAGTAGAATGCAAAAAATTCAAAAGAGGCCAATAAAATTCATCAAAAATTTTAAGTGGAATCATCCAAAAAACATTCTAAAAGTGAAAAAAAGACTGCTGCTTTTGCAACAAAACCTAAAAAGTCACAGATCTTGTTGACCTCGAGACCTCGTTGGACATATCAATCATGAATATTTACTCATGCTAAAGTAAAGTCCGATAAGTGTCGCGTTTCTGAACAACTGACCAGAAAGCAAAACATGTTCGTCTTTCAAAGGAAAATTTGGAGCTATTGCACCTCATTAATGAGGAATTTTTGAGACAGTTTGACAATCAAAGAAACATGGATTCACCACTACACTTCACGCCTAAGTCCAATCAGCAGTTGGCGGAATGGTTATTGCCTGGTGAAAGCCATAGGAAAGGCCGGAAAATGCAACAACCAGCTGCCAACGATCTAGCTAGCATTTTTTGGAGTGCAGTTGGTATAATCTTCATGGAATACCTTCAACATGGAAAACTATCAGCAAACAATAATAATGTGCATTAATGAATTAATTGGACAACTAAATTAAGTCTAAACGACCTCATTTTGCAAGAAAAAGGTCTTGTTTCACCAAGACAACGCTCCAGATTATTCTTCTCACAATACGGCCGAAAAATTGAGGAAATTACGTTACGGAGTGGTGAAACACCCACCGTATCCAGCCTCAAGCGACAATTTCCTGTATCCCTGATTGAAAAATTGGTTCACTGGCAAGAAACTTCATTCAAATAAGGAGCTCGAATATGAAACAAATGCCGATTTTGAGGGACTTAAAGCGGACCACTAGAAGAAAGGCAACGAAATTTTGGATAATATCGGCATTACGGAGACTATGTAGAAGAATAGAATCGCTTTTTGAGCTAAAATTCTCTTTTTTCGTTGCCAGGCCAAACACTTTAAACGATATTATTTTAAAAAAACTCACGCTGTCAACTGTTTACGAAAACAAAGGAAGTCATATGAATATCATGTATTCTCCGTCTCTTTTAAGTTGAAAACCTGTTCAATTCATTTTCCTAAAAACTTTAATTTAGGTACGCTGTCAAGTGACTAGAGCTTATCGGAAAAGAGGTTGAGAGTTGAAGGAATACTTGGAAAGAAGGAAGAGTAGATTGAGCTGTTATTTTTCGTGATTTGAACTTATCGGAGTAGAGTTTGTGAGGTAGAAAAATTCCTGGAAGGAAGGAGGAAAAGATTTTTTTTTTTTTGTTTGAGAGGTGAAGGCTATTTACGCCCTGAGTGTCGGACTCCCCCGCTACCGGACTACCGACTAAACACCTCCCCTGTCACACCGAGAACCTAGCCTGGAACTGTTTGTCACATTACTTCGGACTAGGCCTCATTAATCATCGCTTAGCGATGTCTTCAGGCTAAGGGAAATCTCTCTTCACGGATGGATAGGAAGGAATTGCGATTAGTAACTATAATATTGCGTTACAGAGATGTTCCCTCCCTCGCCAAGCGATCCATTATGTCCTTCTTTATAATGAGTACTGTCCGTACGTAATGCGACACACAGTTCCAATTGTCCTTTGATTTCATCATTTTTCCCGTTAAATTTTCTGGGGAAATTACGCCAATTTTCTCCGAGAGATGCGAACGGAGTCTTGTAAATCTTTTACACGTAAAGAACGTGTGGCAGGCGTCATCCGTCATCCCCGGGCAGAACACGCAAGTTGGGGATGGTGTCTTTCCCATCTTATACAGGTAAGACTGAAAATACCCGTGACCACTGAGTAGTTGCGTCAGATAATAATCAGTCTCACCATGCATTCTGTAGAACCACGGCCTCAAGTCACTTATCAGCCGTGCGGTCCATCTGCCTCGCGTTTCGTTTTCCCATGTTTGCTGCCATAAGATAAGGGTTCTTCTCCGTTCCTCTCGGCTGACGGTTTCTCTCGCCGACTCCCCCCTACGTGAGTATACACGTTTCCGTTCGTCTGCAAGTAATTTAATTGGAACCACCCTCGAGATTACCAGCACTGCAGGTTCAGAGACAGTGCGGTATGCAGCGGCTATCCGTAAAGCTCCTTGCCTCTGCACCTGTGCCAGACGCCTTCGGTACGTCTCTTTATTAAGAGCATCAGCCCAAACCTCGGAGCCATACAAGAGCACTGACTCCATTACACTCATCAGTAGACGTCTTTTGCTCGAAGTTGGCCCCTGCGTGTTGGCCATAATGCGGTTTAGCGCCGTTACCCGCGCGGAGGCCTTATCTGCTGACGCTCGAACCTGCTCGAAAAAAACTCATCTTCGAATCAATCATCAAGCCAAGGTATCTGATTGATTCTTTTGACTCGATGATCATTCCCCCTACACGAACCGGCATAACACGAGGGATTCACTTCTTTGTGAGGACGACAACCTCGGTCTTTTCCAGCGCTAGGCTAAGCCCACGGTCTGTCATCCACTCGCTCACTCGGCGTATTACCGCATCCAGTTCGAGCTGCGTCTGTCCGACAGTATGTCCGGCGACTAGTACTGCTACGTCATCTGCGTAGCCAACCAGGCGCGACTCCCCCGGTAACTGCAGCCTCAAAAGCTCATCGTACGAGACATTCCAGAGGTCCGGGCCCAGAATAGAACCTTGCACGACCCCTGATGTCAAATCAATTCTTCGCCGGCCTCCCAACGAGTCATAGATGAGTTTCCGATTTTTGAGGTAGTCTTTTAATATCCGCATCAGGTACCTCGGCACCCTGAAATATTCCAGAGCACCAAGAATATCTGTCCATCTAGCAGAGTTGAAGGCATTTCTCACATCTAGAGTTATGAGCAGTACTATTCATCTCGAGTAATGATTGTGGGCTTCTGCCTGCTGGACCGCGCTCACTACCTCTGCTATTGCACCAATTGTGGATCGACGAGCCCTGAAGCCGTACTGCCGAGGAGACAGATCCCCGGCAGTTCGAATGGCTTCTCCAAGTCTTTCTCTAATGAGCCTCTCGAGTACCTTCCCAGCGGCGTTCAGCATACATAGGGGCCGATATGTAGATGGTTGCTCCGCGTTCCCCTTCCCCTTGTGGATCAGCACGAGCCTCGCCTCTTTCCAGCAATTTGGAAACACGCCCTGCCGCAAACAGGCATTGAAAGTGGTAAGCAGCTTTTCAGGACAAAGTTGATGTGCAAGGAGGAAAAGATTGAGCTTATAATTTTGTTCTATCTTCCAAATGGTTTTAGTAATTTCAGTAATTGGTTAACAACCTACTTCTACTAGCTTGCATTCAAATTAGATTTATTTATAGAATGGTGAATCGCACGAAGTTTCCCGTGTACATCAATTTGCTAAACTAACTCCCACACTAACTTTTTATTGTTATACCCAATTCATCTGATTTTTTCAATATTTAAAGATTTTTACAGAATATAAACATGTAATATTAAAGCAGATAAGAAGAATTCAAACAACCAAGCACTGCTTATAATTTAATTTGGACATTTGTCAAATTGAAAGCTATACTATCTGAAATTTTAATTTGATAACTGTCTGAAGATCTTATAGAAGTGGTCATCTCTTCACCCATAGGAATTATTTCTTATTCCGACATTATTAACAACAATCAAATTCAATTACAGTTTAATCGTTGTTAAGAATCCATATATGTATGGTAGTGATTCATTAGTTCAACGAACTGACCATATTCACAACGCTTGTTCATTCCGACATGACGAAATGTGAATTTTTCATTCATAAAATTCTTAAGCAATAAAACTAAAACTATGCATAGCTATAAATGTTGTGTTCAATAGGATTTGGTTAGCCGATGGAAAAAATATCTTGTAAAAAAAGCGGAAATCCATTTTATGGGCGTATTACGGATAATCTGATTTGTTATGGAAACTTTTATTGATAGCGGCAGTCTATAAAACAACATAAAATAATAAATTTGTTTATTATAGGATGTACACAACTTCCAACGATATTTATATGAAAATATAATGCGGGCAAAGCTAGACTATATTTTTCGGAAATATGGTCAAACTTAAATTTTATTTTATTTCATTAAGAATTCTGTTCAATTCATATAATGCGTCTGATTGTCAACATTGACTTATCAAATATTATTGTGTATATACTATCGAGTTATTCAAAGAGTAATTTCGTCCTTTTTGTGGGGAATTCAATCGTATTTTGTTACAACATACTTCATTCGTTAGTCGCATAATCATGATTTTTTTGACAGCTGGCTAGCAAACGCAGTAGGTAACACACGCAGGAAACCGCCGAGATGAACCAGTTCAAGGGGCTTTAAAAGCTGATAGTTATAAAAATGCTACTCCTTTGGTGGGATTTCAACGGATATTTTTTTTCTACCGGACAAAACAGCGATCAAAAATAAAGAGCAAATCAGTTCGACAAATTCAAAGAAATAAGTGAACTTCATCAATAGGTGTCCTCTTGCGTACATCTGTCCTATGCATAGTACATACATATGTATTTGAAAATTATATGTTCTTAATTTTACCATATGACACAAACTATTTCACTAGTGGCAATCATTGAACGCATTGTCATATGATAACTGATATGATGTTTCTTTCATAGTGTTCAAAATAGAACTAGGATATAAAAGTCACAACATGCATTCACGAGAATCATGTGTCTTTTGGTGATAAATATCTTGGCAAGTGTTATGAACTGAAAACTTAGTGTAATATTTTCTTAAAAAACTAGATAATTGGCAATTGGCTTGATTGATTGATTGATTTACTGTCGGGGATGGTGCACGTCACAGGTTTATTGTGCCCCCGCTTCCGGTGCTCCTAGAGTGCCTAAAGCAGATCAATCTTTCTGAGAAAGTCAATGATCTACTTCGGCCTCAGGTGTCCCAATTCTTCCTCGACAAGGAAGCAGCTTCCTAAACTGTTTCCCCTCTTTCGGGACGGTACATCCCGATGGGGCTAATGCCTTATTTTCTATCATATGTCCTTTCCAAATTAATATTTGTTTAATTAATATTTGTCTTCCCATGTCCTATGTAGAGCACATAGGTGGATTTTTTGTGGGTTTATGTTGTTGCAGGTTTAACAGATAAGGAAATTGCAGAAGCTTTGAAAGACTCCGAATTTGAGTAATCTACGGATTATTCGGATGAAGATCCAGAGTTTCTTCCTTCAGAATTTCAACAAAAAGCGTGTCACCATAGTAGCGAATCTAGTAGCCCAGAAGAGGAAACGTTGGATACCAACTCAGACAATTCACATTTGGAATAAACCACTTTGTCAGATGTACCACCAGCGAAAAGTCAAGCCAATAATACTTCCCGTGATCGGGTACGTATTCGTCACCATAACTGAAATGAAAGTTCGAATTAATTATCTACCTAACAGATCCCTATCAGAAATAGGCAAAACATTGCTAACGTTCAAGACAGTTGCGCCCATACCAACCTCGCGTCAGAAATACGAAGGACGGCTCATAAGTCCGCGGCCTAAGGTACTTAATGAAAGAAAATATATGGTTTCTATTTTTTATTTTTCAATATAATCTCCCTTAAGTGAAACACATTTCTCACATCTCGCATACAATGCCTTTAACCCACCCGAAAATATCCTGTATCTCCCTTCAAAATAATGATCAACCGCAGCTTTCATTTCGTTGTCATCTGCAAATCTTAATATCGCTAGGTGCTAGGTCTTTCAAAAAACAGTCGCCATTAGCTTGGACGCTGACTTTTCCACCTCGAGTTTCTTTGGCGGCCTTTCTCATTTCTTATCCATTGCAGGGACTCTTGTTTGGACGCCGGATCATATTGGCGAATCCATGTTTGCCATTGCCAAATGTCTTCCTTGTTATCGCCGAAAACTTGCGAGTCGACGTTGCTTGTGGAGCGGTGTGAGAATTTTGGATACCCAGCGCTCGCTAATTTATCTCATATTCAAATGTTCATGTAAATTTTCGCCAACTCGTTCTTTGCTAATCTGCAGTTCTTCAGCAATCTGCCACAATTTAATTCTCCGGTCGGCCAGAACGTTTTTTTCGACTTTTCGGACGTTTTCTTCGATCAGTACCGTTACAGGGCGGCCCGGGCGAGGGTCGTCTTCACAGCCCTCTCGACCTTGTTGAAATAAGCGGGCCCATTTTTTCACTATCGAATGTGAAGGCGCAGAATCTTGAAGAACCGATGACATCTTTTCACAAATGTCTTTCGGTGTATTTCCCTTCTTTACGAAGAATTTTATCACGGCGCGGTGTTCGAAATTCCGAGAATTTACAGATTCGGCTGACATGGTGATGTTTGTTGTTCGATAAATGATTGATCTATGAATGAAAACTTTATTAGTGATTGCTTTTATAATACCATTGAGTGTCGCAACTAGTGACATGAGTGACAACTTAATTACTCATCGTCAAGAACCCTAGGCCCTGAATTTTTCAGCCGCCCCTCGTAAATGGTTTGATGCAACCAGCACACAACACAAAAAAAAACACACGAATGGAATATGACCAATACATAGATGACAATATTCTTACAAATATGGTTGACTTAACCATTAGAACCCATATTTTAGAAACTGGTAAATCCATGGCGCTTGCATTAAAGAAGCTAAAATTCTATATTAGAATTACCATGGTCATGTCCGCGGTACAGTATCCGCAGATATCAATGTATTGGTCACAAAAATGCAGAGTACCAATAATAGCAATGAGCATGACCCGAAAGAGATTTTTGAATTTGATAAGAATGCGGTTGAAATGTGTCTATGAGCCTGAAGTGACAAATAAAAAAAACTTCAAAAATTTTGAAAATTTAGTCTCTATTTGAACGCATCCTATCTGGATGACACGAAGAAAATCGTCCAAGGGAAATGAGTATTGATGAGATGATTTTTACTAAAAAGTGTCACATGAGGCAGTTCTGTTCGAACAAAGCAAATCCATTCGGCTTAAAAGTTTTCGTCTTAGCCTCACCAAAAGGAATCGTTTGCGACATGGAAAATTATCAGGGAGACATAACATTTCTTCATCTAAACAACTAAGGATTTAATCTATTAGGAGGCTGCTATTATTCATTTGACTAGAACTTTGGTTGCTGGGCATTTATTATTTTTGTGACCAGGTTTTTTCCACTCCAAAACTTTGCAACAAACTGATTAAGCGTGACTTCCACCGCAAAATATGAAGAATAGAATTCCGAGAAACTGCGCATTAATCCAAGAAAAAATGTTTAAAAAGGAAGCAAGAAGTGGCTGCAAAGTAAAAATAAGGGAGGATCGTAAATTCGCGGTGGCTATGTCGCTTGACAAATAACCTGTACTGATTATGTCTACGTGCTATTTTGCTCAGAAACACGATGAATAAGAGAGTCTAAGAAAGACAAAAGATACGTTAGAGTGAGGCGAACAGATGTTATTATAACGTACAAAAAAGCGGACGATTCGCGTTGTCACTCACCTCTTGGATTCGTGTGTGGAGAATTCTTGGCTACAATACAGGGCTTTAAACACCCATAAGGGCACACCGAAGAAAAATATTGTGCAGATACGAGAATTTAAACTGAATTTGGGGAACGAACTCATCGATCAAAACGATGAAGAATGTGAGAAAGAGGATCAAATAGATTATGATGAACTCAAGCAAAAACACAAAAATCGTAAGGTTCTAATAAAGCCCGTTACTTCTAAAGAAAGTTGCACTAAAATGCTGGACATCTCCCAGAACATTGAGCGAAACAATGTCTCTGCTGAAAAAGTGGCTGTGATAAAAAAAAACCACAGTGTTAATTAAAAAATGTGGGATTTATTTATGTTTTACCACCAATCGCAATTGTCTTACAAATTTTCATGAAGACTGATAAAAAATGTTCATATCTCTAAGGATATCTATCTCTTATTTTGAATCCCTTTGATTTTGCATATTAGCTTGAATTTCGATGTTAATGTTTGAGGATAGTTTGGTTTTTGTTTATTTTGATACGTAGTATGATACACATATGAAATACATAATAACGACAAAACTGGAATCTTTTAACTAAGGCACACTCACTCTTCATGACTCCTTGAGATGTATCTTTGAGAAGTATTAGTGCATCCACGGCAATTAAAAAAACTGAAAAGTATTTCCATTTTTTCTAACATAATGACGAGTAATATATATTAATTAACCAAAAACAAAAACTCAAAAACCCAGTTCTAATAGTCTAATATTTTTTTTACTATTCTTTTTTAGTTTTGAAATCAAATTCCAAAACAAAGTAATTCTGATACTCAGGAGGTTACACAAGTTACATAACTTATCAAAAATATTTAGAACATCATCTGGATCAGTTCTCCGCCAGCAATGAACAGAAGAAACTTTATGAGCGTGAAATCAGAACGATTGCGACAGATATTATGGACAATATACAATGCAATAAAATAATTATTCATTATAAGGAAGTCAGCAAACCAAATTGCTTTGCAAGCAACGCACATCAGCATGCACGTGTTCTTATTAACTTTTTATTTGTTATCATTTTCACAAAAAGAAATAAATTAATTTTACGGATAAAAATTGAACAAAAACTATTAAAAGAGCGATTATAAGCGGGTTTTCAGGGGAGATATGCAAACAGAAGCCGAATAAAAATGGCCACTTATCCTTGGTGCATCGTTAAAAAAAAATCTTGTAAACGGTATCCATTGCCGTTCGTTCACAAAATCACATAAAACAAAAAAACCAAAGAAATTATTATTAGCTGTACAAAAAAGTTTTATAGGATTTTTTTTTCAAGTTTGACGCTTTATTGTGTTAAAATTTGCCACTACCACTAGCCACTACTTTTTCCCATCTTTCTGGTAAGATACGGGTACCTCGTCGAAAGAACGATTCATCTTTTGAGGCTATCCACGAATACATCCAATTTTGGAGTTCTTCAAAAGAGCGGAAGTGCTACTCCTCAAGGGAAGTCGGAAGGAGCAATGTCCGGGTTATACGGCGGGTGGGGCAGGACTTTAAGCGTTTAAAGAAAAACTTTATCGTGTCTTCGCTCGTATTGCGGCCGTTTTAGTTTCGATACTCGGCTCAAACGCATCAATTGTAATCGGTAGTTGTTCTAGATTTTTTCACATAGTTTTAACAGCTCATAGTACACCACGCCAAATTGGTCCTACCAAATACAGAGCATGAATTTGGCAACTTGAATATTCGGCTTTGGCACCGATTTTGGCGTATGGCCGGGCGGCCCGTATGATTTTTATCGCTTGGGGATAGTGAAATGAACCCATTACAATTCGATGAAAAAATCTCTTTCTATTTGCCGTTGAAGCAGCTGTTCAAAAGTCAAAAAACGTCGTTCGATGTCTCTCGGCGTCAATTCATACGGCACCTAATATCCTAGCTTCTGGAAAATTTCCATGGCTTTTAAGCGAACAGATTTGAATTGTTGAGTCACTTCCAATGCTTCAGCCAATTGTTCTTGCATTTGGCACGAGTTTACATCCAATAGAGCTTCCAATCCAGCATCCTCAAACTTTTCAAATCAAAAACTTTGCAAATCGTGTTTTGTTCGCATAAAAGTTGACATATTCAGAACACGTTTACGCTTCAGAGAAATGACACATAATGAAAAAGAAAGCCTAATGATGAGGCTTCAAAATGAAGTTGCTTGCAATATTCTTCGATTCGATTCAATGTCAGTGACGCCATCTTTTGAAAATCCTTTAAAAATTTTTTTGTACTGCTAATATAATATAGGAGATATCAGCCGATTTTGAAATTAACGATTAATAACAATATAGCCAACCAAAAATAAGTTATTATTTGGCCTATGAAATAAGTTCAATGGTCTCAAATTTTTTGCATTGTGAAATTGTTTTCGATAATAGGACTGATTGGTAGAAATTATTTTTGTAGTTTTTGAAACTTTCGCACTCTACTAGTTTAGCAAACTAATTCAGCACTAGTTTTTTTGTGGTTGATAACGACAACAGTCAAAATGAAAACAAATCCAGATCGTTGCGTGTGCAACAATGCCATTCTCAAGCACCTAATATTGTTGTCATATCTTGGATTATATGGATTTCCGTATACCCTATTTCTTTTAATTTTAATGAGTAATACATATTTTAACCTCTTCCATGGTTCTTCACTGTTTTAAAGTCAGACTTTTTGTATTTCATAAATATATTTCTTTAGCGTAAGGCTCGATATGGTCAATATTCTTAAAATTATTTTTGTCGATTACTGTGAAGCAATATATATAAAATATATCAAGCTCCAGTAAACTTGAATTGAATTTTTGGCTTAATTTGAGTGTTATATATGATCAGGTTATAAACCAGCCAATCATTTCGAGTAACATTAGAGCAAATTAAATGGATATGTAAGTGTAAATATTAGTTTAAATATTTTAAGTATAAAAAAACTATTTTAAGTTGTTATTGTTGTTACATAAAAACATACTAATATTTAAATATTTAAAAATATACCAATATTATGTCACTGATTAAATTCTATTAACTATCCTTATAAATATTTGATTATTCAAAATAAATAGAAAATGTCATTTCCAATGACGCGAAAGTTAGGGTCGGGTCGGGCTTTTCACTTGAAAATTGTGCAAATATGCAAAACACTGCGTTTGACCTGGTTTTTCTAAATAGAAAAAATCCTGTTAAGGTCAGGGTCGCAACGAAAATAGTCAACAACAAATTAATCTTAGAATATAACTTTATCCTACCTTTTTTCATTCTTATTTATTATGTCAAAATATCTAAGATACTGCAATTTCAGAATTATCAATAAACCCAAAGGCGGTCAATGGTAGCGATAATATCGGCGCTGAACTGGGTTTACTGGTTCCCCATGGGATGCACTAAAACCGAAAATGAAATAGGCAACTCCAACAGCCCTGCTACCGAATCCTACTTGCAACCTCCACGTTGGTGACCGCTGGACTTCTTATGAAGACTGATGCAAGAGGGTGAGCGCGACTTCCTGCGCGTGATAACAGGAATGTAATAACCACGCCTTCGGAACGAAGGTTGGGCGATGGGCTAACAACCGGTCCCTGTAAAATCGAATATTGTTTTGGAACCTGTAAGGGAGCCTCGGATTGGATTGGAACAACGGAAACGACCCCGCAAACGAAATAAGGACTATGCAATTGGATCCTGGAATGTCAGATCACTCAACAAACCTGGCGCTGTTCAAGCATTATTACAACAGGCCAGTGAATACAAACTAAATGTGCTGGCAATCCAGGAAACGAAATGGACTGGTACTGAGATACAGGACATGAGATCGCACACACTATTTAAAAGTGGGAAGCCTGGAGGAAGCCGAGAATTTGGAGTAGCATTTATTGTGGATAGGAAACTCAAGTCACACGTTATCGACTTCAAAGCAATAAACGAGAGAATGTGTGCGATCCGCATCAAAACTAAATTCTTCAAGATATGGCTGATTAATGTCCACGCCCCGACAGAAGATAAGGATGAGGAAGTGAAGGACGCCTTCTACAATCACCTAGAACGCCTCTTTGACTCATTGCCCACAAACGACATCAAAATAATTCTAGGTGATCTCAATGCAAAAATTGGCAATGAACATACTCATCGGGGAACTACAGGAGGCCACAGCCTTCACGATAGCAGTAACGACAACGGCCAGCGCCTGATTGACTTTGCTTGTAGCAGAAATATGATTATTAGTTCAACGTACTTCCCACACCGACGCATTCATAAAATAACTTGGGCATCTCCAGATGGCAACACCTTCAACCAAATCGACCATGTGCTCGTTCAACAGAGGTGGGCATCTAGCATAATGGACGTCCGAACATTCCGTGGAGCAAACTGCGACTCGGACCACTACCTGGTCAAATCAACGTTTCGATGTCGCCTGTCAAAGGCATTTAATACGAAAACCAGCCCACTACAAAAGTTTGACATCGAAAAGCTCCAAACGGAGACAATTGCTAAAGATTTTCATGACTCCCTCGAAAACAAACTAGCTCCTATTCTCCAAGATATGTCTGAGAAGACAAGTAACGAGCTATGGATGCAGGTGAAAGGAGCAATTAAAAGCACAGCAGAACGGTCGATTGGGTATATAGCCCGGCACAAAAGAAATGACTGGTTTGATGATGAATGCCAGAATGCGTTAGAAAAGAAAAATCAGGCGTATAAAGAATATGTCAACAGAAATACCAGGACGAAGAGGGAAACTTACGAGAATCTCCGACGAGTAGCCAATAAGATTATTAGAAATAAGAAAAGAAAATATTTTGATGACCAATTAAGGTCAATAGATGCAAATTTAGCGAGCAATAGATCGAGAAATGCTTACAAAGTAGTGAAAAGCTTAAGACGAGGATATCAGCCCAAGACATCACTCTGTAAAGATGAAAGCGGTAACATCATTGCTGACGACGATAGGATCAAGGAAAGATGGGCTGCCTATTTCATGGAGCTCCTTAATCCTACACACGGCTCAAGAACAGCAGAGTCGTCAAACATCTCCGAACCGTCCCCTTTGGCCCCTCCAACTCTGGAAGAAGTCAAGTATGCCATCAAAAGCCAGAAAACCAGTAAAGCGCCGGGCATTGATGAAATTCCAGCAGAACTGATAAAGAACGGCGGTGTTGCGGCACAGAAAATCATCCACAAGCTGATCCAACACGTCTGGGATCAAGAGCAGATGCCGCAAGAGTGGTGCCAATCCATCATCATCCCTATCCACAAAAAAGGAGACAAACTACAGTGCGAAAATTACAGAGGTATATCACTACTCTGTACATCTTACAAAACCCTCACAAAAATACTTGAAGGTAGATTAACACCATATGCTGAAAAAATAATTGGGGAGTATCAAGGTGGTTTTAGAGCCGAACGATGAACTACTGACCAACTGTTTACAGTTAGGCAGATCCTTGAAAAGTGCTGGGAATTTAACATCGACATCCACCAAATCTTCGTGGACTTTAAACAAGCATACGACAGTATTGATCGAGAAGTACTGTACCAAATAATGCTTCAGCTTGGAATCCCAGCGAAGCTAGTCCGCCTGACAAGAATGACAATGGCATCAACAACAGCACAAGTCAGAATCAATAACCAGCTGACTAATGCCTTTGAGACAAAGGTAGGATTGAAGCAGGGCGATGGGCTGGCTCCACTGCTATTCAACATAGCTCTAGAATACGTCATACGGAAACTACCTGTGGATACGAAAGGAACACTACTCTACAAATCGAGCCAACTGGTAGCCTATGCGGATGACATCAATATCCTGTCAAGATCCTTTTCATCTGCCAAGGAACTCCTGCTCAAACTAGACCAAGAAGCGAAGCAGGTGGAGCTGAAAATCAATGAGTCCAAAACAAAACTTATGATACAAACCAGGAGAAACACCCCCAACCGGCAAAACATAACACTCAACGAATTCAACCTGGAAAATGTGGACGAATTTACATATATTGGCTCCAAGCTAGTGAAGGGTGGTAATGAAACGGCGGAAATAAAGCGTAGAATTCAGCTCGCTTATAAAGCATTCTACTCAGTTTTGGGTATTCTGAAGGCCAGCTTCATACATAGGAAAACAAAGCTGCAAGTATACAAATCTGTGGTAAAACCTGTGTTGTGCTACGGATGTGAGACATGGACCCTCACTCAAGCTTCCGCAAACATACTAAACGCTTTCGAAAGGAGGGTCCTAAGACGAATCGTGGGAGCAACGCAGGAAGGAGGACAATGGCGAATTAGGTACAACCATGAGTTGTACGAACTCTTCGACGAGCCAGAAGTCTCCACTGTGATAAAACTGCGGAAGCTACAATGGGCTGGCCATGTGCAGCGAATGAATGAAGGTCGGATACCTAGAAAGGTATTTGTCGGAAAAACTGAGGGACGCAGGCCAGTGGGAAAGCCAAGAAAGCGCTGGTCCAACTCTGTAGACGAAGATAGCAGCACGCTACTCGGATCACGAAATTGGAGGACGTGGTCGATGGACCGAGACAACTGGAGGCGACACCTACGGGAAGCCAAGGGCCGAAATGGGCTGTAGCGCTACAACGACGACGACGAATAAAATCAAAGGACTATTCGATTACCATAAAATTATCATAATCATCACTTCCTCACTACATAAGGAATGATGTGGAAGATTTAATGGTTGAACTAGTAACAAATATAAATCAATATCAAATTGGAGAAAATGTTATACTGATTTTTCTTGTAATGTGTTTCAAGGTTGCCTACATATGATAGAATCAATCGTATTGGGTAAGATATGTGGATATTTGGGAGCTGACATTTTGAGTCAACTTTTTGCAGAATACGATGTTATCTATGATTCCAGTTGCAACTTAGAACCGTTGCAAATCAATGAAAAAAAAAAACAACAGTGCATTAGAAACGTTTTGGAATTCTAATTCTTCTTAAAAACCGATGCAACCTGCAGAGGTGATGCTGTACCAGAAAGGACAGCTTGTAAATACTGCTATACCATTCGGTTCAGTATATTATAGAATTCAAGGATTTGTGTAAGGCATTACTCAAAAAGAAGCATGATGCTTGGGTGTAAATTAATGGACCGAATACCATCTGTGAAGCAGTACAGATAGGAAATTAAATCGACACATTTCTTTAAAAATTATGACGGACGAGAAATGACATGAAACGTTCGGTTTTCGGTTTCGAACAGGCGCCCGTTCCGCTTCTCGTCAGGTGCCAACTCACAGGCTGGCACGCATCGATTGGCACTACCAGCTAGATGGATGCCGTCTGGTTATTTTACTTGCTATTGTTGCTCTCAGCTTGAACCTGTCCTGTTTTTCCAAATTGCCTTTGGCGAGCTTATTAATTTTAGAAGCGTTTTGCTCCTTTGAGTCTTCGCTAAAGTCAGCACAGCAATGGTATAAGTCACTTACAAGTTGTAAGTGAGAATGGATAAGTTGATCTACCAAAAAAGCTTTTAGAACTAATATAGACAACGGCAAACCACACGCACATTTATCATTTTGTGTTTACATTATTACCATTAATCTTATTTACATACAGAATTTTTTTGGTGAAAACAAGGTCCGTTACACGTAGAATGTCTGCCTGAATGCAAGAGGCACTGTATAGGATGACATCCCAAAAAAACTGCTACAGTTGGAGGTGTCAGAAGTTTGAAGTTTCAAATTTTTTTCAGTTTTCTTTTAAGTAGATGACAGGACTGAATTGAAAACTGAGTAGAGTGCAAGATATTCAAATATCCAAAGGAAATTTATCAAAATGTTCAATCAAATTGTCCAAGTAACATTCAGAACGATAGAGAACTCGAAATCGTTGCGTTTCCAAAGATGCAAACTTCAGAAACATTACAGTTGCAGTTTCTTTCGCGAGGGGTTGGAAAGATGCGGGAAATATGCTAATCAGCGAAGCTAATTTGGGGGGACAGTGGTATGGCTTAAGGGCTGGAACCCTTAAGCGACCGGAAGCACCCAACTACCACTCAAGGAGCATTGGACTACGTCTGAACACAATCAATTCTTCAAGTAAATTAGATTTTTTCGGTGCTCCGGATGAAACTTGTTAAATTTTAATACTTGTCAAATGTAAATAACTATGATGTAATACAAAATAAATGTAAATGTAACACGGTTATTTAGACTGGATTGTAAGCTGACCAATGAGACGCAAAAGGTACAGCTATGAATGTATGTCACATGTTGCGTCACACATGGCTCCGAGTCCACTCCTCGAAAATGCCTTATTATGAGCTTTGAGACTGCAACGCAATGTTGCAATATTGTAGATGAACTGTCCAACAAGTGCAATTAAAACTGTTGAATCGAGGAATTCACTCGATTACTGGTGTGGGATCATCATAGCACTGAAAATAAACTGAGGTGATCGTAACAACAAGAAGCGCATTTTGAACCAGATCGGAGTTGTGAGCAAGAAAACCATAGATAAATTTGAAATGGATTATTGTTTGGAGGATGTAAATTTTCAACCAAATCAAAGCTATCACGGAATAGAGCGCAACGGTTGTATCGGATCTGATCATCAAATCAAGATCATCAAAATAATGGTTCAATGGCAGCTTGGTTTGTCCGGACATCGCGTATGACGCTTTCCTGATATTTTTATTTGAAAGGTAGGCAACGCATGGTTAGCAGCTTGTCGAGAAGAAACGTGTTCTCACCACGCAAGGCTCTGTTGATACGGAGGTTGGAATATAATATAAAAAATAAATAAAATTGCGTTGATAACTACTGATAAAGAAGGGTATTCGCGATCTCTTTTTGACTCAAAGGGATGTGACTATCGCGTTAAAAATTATCATATGCATCACTTTTGGGTGGAAAAGAAATTTCCCTAAATGGTATTTCCCTAAATTTTTCCTAAACAATATTTTACTCAACTACAAAAACATTACAAAAGTACTCCGACCAGCAGTTTCAAAAAAGGTGACAGGGGTCTTCGTTTCGAGGTCCTCTGCTACTAGGAGGATTACATCCAACGCGATAATATATCCAAAAAAAACAGCGCGGGCTTCTCAACGCTCGCATTTTTTTAATGTAACGAACAGATCTTATTTCAAATAATAAATCAGTTAAACATAGGAAAAAGTAGATTTTCATGTTTAATAGAGGTGCCTGAATTTGGAATTGGAATGGACCGTCGCACTGTCTTGCATTTATTCTCGTTTTGATTTACTCGATGATTCAAAACTTCAAAATAGTAAAAAAAAAATTAAAATAAAAATACAAAAATTTCAATTTCAAAAAATTGGAAATTCGAGTCCGTTGCTTTTGCAAAGATTCGAACTTCTAATGCCTAAGGTAAAAACGAAGTAAGAGTTGTGGAAATAATAGTTAAATTTTTTTTAGTTATATTTAAATTGAACGGATTGTGTGTTAAATATAAGTTTTAAGAATAAGTTATTCGAATCACAGTGTACAGACAAATATTGGTAGATGCTTTTAAGACAACGTTTTCTTTGGTAATCCACTAAATATCGGACATAATTCTTGAACGACAATAAATTTATGAGAAGAAGCATATTTTAACTCTTAACATCAATATGCAACTCATTTAGAATTCCGAAGACATGATAGGAAATGGCCAGACAAGTGAAAGAAAGTATATTCACTGATGTAAAAAAGGCCAACTTGGATTGTCCTAATTCGTACAATGATTATTTTTCTAATTTGAGTAAGAATGAAAAGATTTTATAGCTATATCATGCGAGAATCAGATTATGGAAATATCAAAATATGGAAATATGGAACGATTGATCTTATAATGAATGTACACAGAACGTGGATATGAAGAAAATTCTGAATGAAGTGGTGCCCAGAATCAGAAACATTTTCCACTTTATACTGTTCAATTTTTAACGAAATTATGCAAGCATTATACAAGCGTGAGATTCGGGAGCAATAATTCACGCTCAGCAATAACGACCGTACTGACAAGACCAAAATTAAAAGAAAAATTAATTAATATTTTTAAAAAATAAATTTAAAAAATGGCCGACATATATATATATATATATGAGACATAAATAACACCTAAGCCCTAAGATAGACCTACCCTGAATATAACTGGTAAGGAATTGCCTGAACGCAACAGTCTCGATTTTTTGTTTCGGATAATTAGACTGCGATTTTGATAAATTTTCGCAAATTTTAGTTATTTGCACTTTCAGAATGAAACCTTCAATTAAATGTATGAAAACTTCAAATACTCAAGGCGTTTAAAACATTGAAAAAAGGATATTTATCTTAAAAGACGGTTTATCAACCAAATGGAACCAAATCACTATACCACCTAAAAGTCGCAGTTTAAAAAGAAGCAAAGTGAATGTTCAAATCGACGATTCCTTGTTTCTATAGGTGTCTGAAGTTTGCATTGTTGCAAATGCAACGGTCTTGATTTTTTTTTAACTTTATTGAATTTTTATAGGTACCTTGAATGAAAATTGGTCACATCTTTTCGTAATTTTGACTCTACTGATGCCCCACTACTTTCTCAAATGTCGTTCATGTTTGTCAAATCGTCGACAATCATCAAAATATGAAACAATTCGAGACTGCTGCGTATGCAACGGTGCAAACTTCAGACGCCTGTTTTTATCACGTCTATCAACATTTTTCTCCCTTTATGTAATCTTTGGTGAATGATATTCAGTGAAAAGTCAATTAGAGACATTTTTACTCGTTCAAACTTTTGTTTAGTTTTTAAGGGGCTTCACCTCCTGGAATGCTAGGCAACGACTTTTCTTCTATTTGAAATTGACAAACTTTTTGAAAAAGTGACCTAAACTATCTGATCATAGGCGGTAAGACTTGGATTCAAGCAATATGTCCACTTTCACAAACGGGTTACTGTTTCGAAAATTATTCAAATCTCATATTTACGATTAGCCGGAAATACCTAACTTCTGTTGATTAATTTTTAAAGAATATTTTCTAAATCAAGCCTTTAGATCTATATATGTATCTAACCTACCTTGGAATACAGAAAAGTTAGAAGTTGGTGCCATGGGAGATTCGCATTAATGATTTACAATAACAACACGCGATGCATAAAATTATAAGGAAGCTGTGCTTTCTTTTATACTTATAAATTCATGATAACAATATATTATAGAATCAAATGTTGGAATTTGAGTTTTATTTGTCGTGTTATGAACGAAAATCTTCTGATGAATTCCGTCTGTCAATGTTCCATACTATGTTGAAACTTGAATTATATTCAACCTGAAAAGAGCAATTGCGAATGAACTTATAATCCTTTTCACAGGACAATGGGAAAAATATCACAACTACACCAAACTTTGCAATGTCATCAGCGCAATGACGTTTTCATTGTTCCCAACTGGGGGTTCATGTCTGAATAAATCAATATTTACAAACAGATGTCATAATGGAATTGATTTTTCGCCTTGGACTGCCCCCATCGCCAAACACAGATGGATTATCCTGTCTGTATGTCTAATGGTAGGAATGATAATAAAGAAACATTACCATACCCATCAGTGCTGATCTCAACATATCCTGGTAGAGTTGGTTGTCTGCTCGTAGCTCCTGATCCCGACGATAGACTATCGCATTTTGACGTATCCACAGGAGCCCCTTCAACGCGAAGTCCCAATTCAGTGGAGTCTCCTCCGCCACTACTGTTCGTTCCACCACCTGTTTCGCCAGACGCTGCTGATTCGCAGGACGATGTAGTCGTCGTCAGGATTTTTCTTACATTACCGCATTTTAAGCACTTGAGACATTCGGTCGGATTGATTAGATTACAATTCGTACATGTCCATTGTAGCACGGAAGCGATTGTGCCCATCGCGTACCGATAAGAACATGGCTCTGGATTTTCTTCTTAGATCGAAGAAAAACTCGGAGGACCACCAAACACGATTCGATCGCGTGAATTTGGGCAAGGAAACTCGAGGACCACCAACAGCCTGGCTTCGACACTATGATTCACATAGGCTTGTTAGTATGGGGGGCACTATCAAATAGGCGACTACCAGACGGCGACCAATTTTTCCCACTTTCCGACCTGCTCTACACTTCGCACGCAACTTCCTCCCGTTCGCGTTTTGCTTAATCACATTGCCATCATCCATTCAACGTCAAATGTCGCATTTGACAAGATCTCAACCAAAGTTATTTTCGCTAATCAATGACAACGGACAGGTGAAAATCCCTAGCGATACAACTGATAAAAAGACGATATTTCCACGACTAGACACTAAACCCGAACAGACACTTTTCTTCCGAGTGGAAAACGTTCAATCTTCGCGAGGGGAGAAGTTCGAAGGTTTCGATTTCGAACAGCTGATAGAATTTTCAAGCAAAAAAATGAGTCGTTGAGAGTTGCTATCAGCTTGGCAGTGAATAATCTAGTAACAGTTTGTACGATAAAATGAACAAACATGTTATATCAAATGTTAAGTGAGTCATTCGTCCTAAAACGGGTGCAATTTTTAGGTAAAATGTTTGATTAACTTTATTTGAGTAAACTGAAAATGAAATAAGGTTTTCCACATAAACTTCAAAATTAAAGACCAATCTTTATGTGGAGCAAAAAACGATGAAATTTTGATTTTCATGACAAGACGAGTAGCGGCACATTGAAAAGATAAGTCTTGCATGAGATTGAGGTCGTGTTGTTTCAAATTACCTGATTTACATTATTCTTTGTGTATGACCACTGTGAAACCAGTGGCATCGATTACGATTATATTAAGCTGTTTCTACTATTCCTTACATTCGAACTTCTTAAAAAGTCATCTAACAAATTGCGTCGCGATGTACTAAAAGTATCGTTCACAGTACATCATTGCAGATAAACGATTTAAGAAACTGTCAGAAGAATAAATACATGTCCTTAAATATTGGCATCCACATTCACCTTGTGGTTTAAATAAAATGCTGAACACAGGAATTACGTTTATTTCATTTTATTTCCACTAAAAATATTGTCTTTATTAAAATTATTCAGAATGTAAATTGTATGTTATGTTGAAGTATGTTTCTTCTTGGAGTGCAGTTGACTGAATGAATGTTATGAATGTCAATCTGATCTATGACAGTGTATCTATAGTAAAATGGTAAATGTCAAATGAATATGCTAAGGTTACGTTGGCGCTGACAGCGCATGATAATACTGATTTGAATTTACAATTTGAACGAACGTTAGAAATTATTTTGTTATTATTCTAATTGCAAAAACGGAAATTATTGTTGGCGTTAATCGCCACAACCTAAATCGGCTAGAAAACTTTTGAATTGCTTGTAACTATGTTAATATGCTATCTTGTCTATGTTATTATCTACAGAACTGATTTAATTTGTCTCCTTTTCTTTTCTTCATTTACTATCGCAACACAAAAGCTATCAAACTCTGCAAACTCCGCAAGAACGTCACTATGAATAATTCAGAAATCTTGGCGACATATACAACTATTACTGGACACATAAAAGATAAACGAAAAGACATCATAACCTTTACAGGTTCACCAGACTGTATTCAAGAAATAGCATTTAACAGAAATATTTAATACATTCCTTCCAAAATGAGAAGCCTGTTCAACATTAACAACAGTAGAAAGTACATTTTCTTACTGGCTAAAAAAGCACGAGACCATGCCCCAACTACACAAAATTGGATGATATCACACATCTGTAGACACAATGTAGACACAGGCCTACCTCCTTCAACTCAATTCTCACTATCATCATTTTCTTATCAATGTGACATGTTCAACCGGTTAGTACTGCATATCAGTTAAATATTTCGGTACTAAGGAACTAACAAATTTATACCAAAAAGGGCCTACGCGACTTAAAATTCGGCCTTAGAGCAATGACACTGTAAAATGCTCATGTGCACAGCACCGTAGCCAATACCACCTACAATTCAGTAGATAGAAGGAAAAAAAGGAACCTCTTATCCAGAGATTCAAAAACCTTCAATGATATCATCTGTCTTGCATTTCTTTACTTAAATGTATTGTTGGTCGTAATCTTAACAATCGCTTCAACGATTTTATTTCAAGAAATGCCTCACTAGCAGATGTACTTGAATAATTTGATATATTTCTAAATGAATCATGAATAACTGTTTGGTTTCTCTCCGTCGCTGATTTCAGTTCTTGAAGGTGTGCATATATAGCGAAGTGTGCATACAAAACGAGCTGAAGATGGCTGTATGCAGCCGAAACGCGTCCTCAAGACCCAAGAAGCAAGGCCCGGCGGACCCTAGCTACCCAAAGTGTGCATATATGTTTACTATTGCTTTTTCTACATAGCAATATTTTAAAATTAATAACTTACAAATTCACAAAAACAATGATTTAAACATTTTCAATAAATAAAATTACGATAACTACATTGTAAAATCGACAAAATAAACACATATTATTATATCACGACAACCAGCAGGATTTTGAACTGTTGTATTGTGTGTAGCAGTTTTAACCACTGTGTCAACTCTATTAGCCAACATCAAAAATCCCAATCACAAAAGTAATAATTATTCAAAACCGCTTGAAATATTTTAAATTATTATTTCTTTTTCAAATTTTCTTTACAATTTGTTATTATGGTATGAATATTCTATTGGTTGCAACGTGTTTTTGAGTTTGTCGTCAAGCTCAAGCTAAGTGATACAATGACTCCTGCAATACGCAGTTAACCGTAAGTTGACACTACGTGCGGGAGTTTCTAATAGTATTTTAATCTGCAAACTACTTTATTTTAATTTTGAAGCTTATTGGCATTGTTAGTATTTTTTTAAATTTTATGCAACCTCTATCCATCCTCTTTTCTATGTGACCGAATCACTCATGCACGATTTTTACATCGACTTATTTATTTCATCTTATAATTTGGCAGAATATAAGCTTAGTTTTACTTAAAAGATTATTCTACTGTTTTTCGATACTATTAATCCTTTGATTTTTATACCACTGCTCAGTATCAATTATGTGGTTGCCTTAGCAAAGAATTGACTTTCTGATTTATTTAATAAAGTTCGTCACCGAAAAGTCTATGTATAATTAATTTTTCTATAGATTCTTAACGTCTCAATCAAAAATACGCAGTACGGAAGCCGATAAGATAGTCAGTAACGTTTTTATTTAATTTTATCGACAGAATACGACTGTTTTCGTATTTTTTCATTTGTTTGACTTAATAACGACATAACTTTCGAGTTTTTGTTTGTTCGTTTCGAATTGATGTAGATTATTTCGTGAGAGTAAAAAAGCATTATGATCATCACAGAATTGATCTTTCAACGGAGTCTCCCAGCTTGTGTTTGTTTTTTAATTTTCAGACGCTCGTTTGCATAATCTTTGTGATACTGACAAGTGTTAACATTTAAAACAAATATATAATCTAACGGGACTTCGCAGAATTATTTTAGATGCATCAACGGTTTAAAAAAACCGCAGGTAAATTTCGATAAAGAAACTCATTTAGAACCTTGGTTCGACCACACAGTTGCGTTTGTTATCGATTCAATTGGAAGTAGTTCGAAAGTGGATGCTGCAACGACTGCCTATTGAGTAATGATGCGTTCTGAAAACCAGACATATTTTGGAATATCCAATGCCCTGTTGAACGATAGCATTCACCGTTGATAATTACCATTGAATTTGACCTTATAAAGACCACCAATCAATGCTACTCCAATCATTTTTTTTACAGATTTTTGCATATGTAACATCCACTAATAAAACATTGATCTTGAATTAACTGTTGAATTAACATTTTTCAATAGTTCAGCCCCAATGATGATATTGTCTGCGTCAAAATTCAGATCCAAGATTGTTGTACAACTCGTAAAATACTTCATAAATTCTGTCATGGTTTCTAATCCAAACGTTTTCTAATTCTCACCACGTTGGGTTCAAGGCACCATGACATTACTTCAACAGTTTGTACACCGCTGAAGAATAGTCACCTGTTACCAAACGTCAACTGGCATATTTACGTTCTTTACTGAAACGCGTAGTATATCTACGGACACGAGTACTTCTTCCCTTGCAGAATAACGTCAATAATAAAAAAGCCAACATGGGTATGGTACAAAAAAGGAAGAAAATGCATTCTGGAGATACTCATCTGCGACGTCGTTGGAGAGTACGAAGCAGGAAGCGTGATTTAGATGAGGTAAAGGACTCAACTTTAATATTTTAACCTCACTCATGCAATGTAAACAATAACTACCTTCCCAGATAGATAAAGATCTGCAAACAAATTCCGAAGCGTTAATCAATCAAGATGTAGATTTAGAGAAACCTGGATTCGCGCAATTCTATTGTATACACTGTGCCAAGTATTTTATCGATGATCATGCGATGCAACAACATTTTAGAACTAAGGTATTTCACCTAATGTGGAAATTGTTTTACAAGCTCTTCTGCGTTGAATTATTGATATAGAAAGTAGTAACCATGTCACACTACTTAGGTTCATAAACGAAGGTTAAAAGCCCTTGAAGCTGAACCGTATTCGATAGAAGAATCTGAACGCGCCGCGGGACATGGCAACTATGTAGCTCCAAAGAAACGAGTAATGGAAACACAACCATCTAAGGAAGAGGTTTCGAAAGGGAAGAAAATAAAGGTCGAATTAAAGGAAGAGAAAATGCAGGCTTAATACCATTAAATGAAATAATGAATTGTTTACCGTAATAAAGAAATTTTTTTGATTAATCCTTGATTTGAGTATCTATGAACACTATGAAAAGAGTATGAAAAATTTACGATTGCTTGATACTCGCGAAATCCAGAGCCAAAAACCTTTCTCTACCATTTCTGCTTTCGTGAGGATATCATATGTTTGGTTTGATATTCAGCCGTATGCACAAAATGTTAAAAATTTGCTTAAGTTATTGCTTATTAAATTAGGACCTAGAATCGAATGAAAAGATGAGAAATGTGACCAAACAAAAGAATATTCTAACAATATCGGGATAACCAAGTCTCAACTCGGTTGATTTTGAAAAAAGTTCCCATCGCGAATGTAGAACAATCAATCGTTAGCCGTGGAAACTAAAATACAACAATTCGAGTCTAAACACAAAATTTGAAGGCCAGTTGTGATATGATAATTCTTAGCGGGATGGTTATAATCCGGAAGTCAGTAAGGGTGGAAGGATTTTCGACAGATGTGCGCATTAATTGTTGAGGATCATTATTTTCTTGTGTGCCCTAGTATAGGAAGAATCCTTCTGCAAAACCATCAACGATGCGCCAGAGCCAAAATAAGTAGTAGTCCCTGAAATCTCCTCTGTCAGGGGTTGCACTATGTAGAATGAAGGACATGCAATGGTTCACAACTCCTTGAAAGAATAGGGGATTGACACCACAAACCATATCCAAATTGCGAAGTTCGCAGAAGGTTCCCTCCCTGGGGAGTCAAAGGTGGACAGGTCGACTCCTTAAGAAAGATACTCAGTGATACGAATCTTAAGGTCCTTCCTAATGTTGGATCCGGTTAAAAATTGCGGTGACAATGGACTTGGAGGACCAACCTCCCTATTAAACCTTGGTAAGAGACAAAACAAACACCAGAACCGAGTGCAAACCGCGAAGGGTTAAGGAAGAGACTAGAAGAGAAAATGAGCTACAGAATAGAATACCCACTTAAATGTCAGCAGATACAGAGAAGACAAAAAGTTTGGGAGAAGCTTCAATTGTGTGTTAAGAAGGGATCAAACATCCCAAGAGTTCAAACGATTCATGTCTACTTCCCAAGATGTAAGGTCAACGTAGCCGTACTCAGTACGAGACAATAGAAGGCTCTACGCGATGAAAGCAATCGTCAAGTACTAACTTAAAGTATTGATAAATATTTCGCGGATTTCATGGTTCATCAAAGCCAGAACCAAATCGTCAACTTTTTTAGGTGTAGAGAGCATATGGTTGTTATGATGGAGTCAATCCCTTCTACAGCGGTTGTGACACTTGCGGTCTGCGGCTGTTTTGAGGGAGCTTATTCCTTTCACATCATGTATGGTGGAATTTGCACCCCGTCCACGACAGAGTCCTGAAGCATGCTTCGTTCCTGACTACCATCAGAGGACCTATCCATTGTTACTATCAAGCCCAAAGGTGCAATGGTTGCAGTCAAGTCTACATCGTTCACGACTGTTGTCAAGGCGACTTTTCACTAAGACTAAGAAGACTATCAAGTCAGAGCATGCCTCCTAAAACATCAACGGAGACTTCAGCCAAGACTTAATCCAGGAGTAAAAGGAGTTTCAATTCGCTGTCTCAACAAGGAAACGGACGAAGAAATTATCAGCCTAGCGCAGATGCGCCTGTACATTGGATGTTCGATTTGGAGGTTCGAAATCGAATTCATAAAACCTGGAACTGTTAAAAATTTATCCAGCCTCTGGACACTCAGGATTTCGCTCATATCTGCTCCGTGAGGTGTGTTCTCCGGTGGTGCTTGCAATGATCAGGAAAACTTTTATAATGTGATGTCTTTGAGAATGCTTGGGGCGCAAACCAGTACCCGAAAGAATCTCTAGTATATCTCTAAATACTCACCTTACAATTGTAGCATCATTGTACCCTGTTTTGAGAGAGATATGGAACACATTCCGCTACCAGAAGTGCAACGGGTTGCATTATGCTATGAGAGGATAACCTGCATCCTGCCAATCCCTGGCACACTCTGACGTCAATGCTAATTATGAACTTCCGGGGAGACTCTATAGCCAGAAAAAAGGACAAAAAATCTTTACAAATTCATAAGGAAATGAAATCAGATCGGAAGTACCCCCGCTTCTGTCAACAGTATACGAAATGGGGTTTTAGTAGCAAGACTGGAGACTTCTTGACTATAAAGCGGCGTATGGCAGACAAAACCTCCAAGCTCCAAAAACTTTGAAGTACGTCTTAGAAGGACTCAGAATGAAGCTGATTGCTGTTGAAAATTCAAAACAGACTTCGCATTTAACAAAACCAGTTTGCGTGTCAAGAAACCACCCAAAAATACACTTGAGCTCGGATATCCTCTAAATTAAATTAATATCAATTTAAAGATTGCTATCACGAAATCGGTGCTGAAGGAGTGGGGGAGTGTTGATATCATTCTTAGAGAGGAGATTCAAAAACTGCTCAATGTGTGTCTTTTAGGTTGGATGACCGTTGTTTCTTTCGAATTGGCATGTGGAGATAAATAAACATTGTAATAAGGAACAACTGTTTGCTTGTACCAATCTCTACAATAAGGTAAAATGTACCAGCAATCAAGCCAAACACCACAGAACTCTGGCGCATCTGTATGCGAAGAGCAAAAGTCGCGGTTTTATCTTGTTAAGCAACATAAAGCACGGAAAAAGTGCTAAGTCATACAACAGTTCGCTTCGCGAAAGTTAAAAACACTCCCCGGAAACCGTCTTAACACACAAAGAGATTACTGTGATGATCCAGGAAACGAAGCTTGGAATAGAAGGAGATTCCGATCTCATTCCAGCCCTTCAAATCCAAGGCTAACCATGGTTTTTAGAATTTTCTCTGCGTATTACACATTCGGAAAGATATCACAAGTTGATGCATTTAAAAGCGAAAAGTGAATTTGAAACCAAGCATACAAAAACGGGATTCCCCGAATAAAGTGGTGCAATCGCATGGGTTTATCCAAACCTAACCCAATTTCCCAATTCAATCTTGGAAAAATAAAGAAGAAATAAGAGCTCAGGAACACGTCTCAGTGTTTTCCTGAGTGCCAGAGGTGTGATTCATTTCTTGTATTAAATAGGTGAGTACAGCTCAGCGTTTGAAACTAACGTAACAAATAACATATGAAACATGGAAGGAAACGAAAAAGACGGAATAGAGTTTGACCCGGCAGATATAGTGACAAATACGCATAATAACAATAGGCCAAAGAAAAGAAAACACAACTCCGATAAATATGGGAAAGAATCTAACTAAAATAACTTCATAAAAGCGATAAGAAGTGAAAATGCTATCACAAATAATATTTCGAAACCTACTATCTCAGACAGCATAAAAAAATAATGACATTACGTTCAGGTTTGAGATTACAGACACCAACAGCAACGACCCCATCAACAATAAAAACATTACAGTCCCCGGTGTAGTAATAGAAAACTTCATTCAAACCAACATGCAAACAAACATGAACATCAATACCAATAATAAAACAAACGATAAACCAACATCAGTATTAACAGCTGTTAATAATTTCAACAAGAACATTAACAGATATCAAGACAACGACATCAGGAAAATCTTCCACATGGTATGTGAAAGATATAATGAAAACAACGAACCAATCAAACTCACACCTTTGTCCTTCTATTCGTTAAACAAATCCATAGGAATACAGAACATAGCTAATGTTACCCAACTTGGATACAATAAAATAAAAATATCCTTCAAATCAGCCAAGGAGGCAAACAATGCAGCAAACAATACGTTCCTAAAAGACTATCAACTAAACATCTTCATTCCCAATAACTTATTAGTTAGGTACGGAGTAATAAGAGATATCCCGATGGAAATCACTGAAGAAGAGATAAAGTTAGACGCATTACCCTGCAACAAGTTTGGAAACAGACTTGATCAGATAAAAATACAAGAAGAAAACCGACTGAAAAGAGGAAACCCAGAAAATAGTGAAAAACTTCTTGATACCAGAACAATTAAAATAACATTCTCAGGGGAAACTCTGCCAGACGCAATTCTGTTTGGGTATTCTCCAATTAAGGTCGACTACTTCTACTACAAACCAAGACAATGCACTAACTGTCTCAGGTTGGGACACAATCAGAAATTCTGCAAGGATAAAACTCCCAAATGTTACAAGTGCGCCAAAACTGACTGTGATAAGAAATGCACAGAAACTAGATGCTTACTTTGCAACTCAAACGAGCACATAACTACGAATAAAGATTGCCCAAAATGGAAAAAATATGAAGATGAGGTAAAAATAAGCTCAATCAAGAATATCTCAATAAAAGAAGTGAAAACTCTCCTATACACAAACAACTACCAGCTCGCACAAGACGAGGATAGCATGGATGAGTCCTTCCCTCTACTAAACAAAAAGAGCAAAGTCAACTACAGAAACACAAATGAAGCAGTTAACAAAACTTTAAGGACGAGGACGTATGCTCGAGTTATATCAACTGTAATACCAAACCCACAGAAGTATGCACACCAGAACCAAGTAAATATCCAAAGTCCAAGTCCAGAGACAACAAATACCCATAAAACGATACCCGTATACAACCACCCTACAATGTCCACAGCGAAAACAACTGAATTAGAGAAACTGATAAATCAGTTAATGAACGACATTAAAAACAACCCCAGTACTACAAATATGTGTTCCATAAACACAACCAACCTACAAAACCTAAAAGGTTGCATCAAGGAATTAATACCTCTCACAAAACGACCAGTAAATGAGAAAACTAATTCCAATCCATAATCGACCCCCAATGAAAACAACAAAAAACAAAAATTATAAATTCTAATTAAATTTAAAAAGAAGAAGAAGAAAACCCTATACTGACCACCAAAAAATAGCAATTGGCCTACACTAAACCTCTCACATATTACAGTTAATCCTAACAAATCCAGTGTACAAAAACAAATCATTGTTTGGCAACTTAGATATATCGGGGAAATGCAATTAAACAAAAAAAAAAAAAAAAATTTAAAAAAAACAGTACTTGTAAACTCAGCCTTCAACTAAACGAGACTACGGAAATCAAAAATAACGACAAAACAAATGCACATGGTGCGACTATGATGACGTTCTAGAACATGAAATACTGAGCTGTACAAATTTCATTGATATTGAGAAGAATTAAAAAAAGTAAGATTTCTCTGAATGAACTGCTCAACCAAGTAATGAAAATCACAAATAATCAACAAAAAATTTAAAAAAAAACCAGTACTACCATACTAACTAAACCAATACAAATTTATTTATTAAAAAAAAATACATTACAAACTAACACACCATATCAAGACTAACAACTAGCAAACGAATTAACCGACTCAACCCAATGCATCACCCCAGAAACCAACAAAGAACAAAACAAAGAGCAAATCAGACTCCTCAAACACTAGGTCCAACAGAGACCAAAAACCAAATCACTAGCCCAAAAGAGGCCTTGAACGAAAAACGCTGGTCAACGCTATTCTAGGAATGACCAATAAACGCTCCTGAAAAGGAAAAAAAATTTGAAACTGCCATTTTGTGAAAAACAACCAGGACGTCTTAAGTCTATAAGCAAGCGTAACAGCCATTTGCTTCAAACTTTCTCAAAAGTTGCTCTATGGAGGCCAAACCTCTAATTGCGTTTCTGGATTTTATCTGCCTAGGTCACTGCGAATTTTTTTTAATTCAAAATATGCTTATAGCCATGTAAATCATGCCAAAAAGCTACAGAGCCACACTAGTTGTTTGAATTACTCGAGCGTCAAAATCGTCAGTCGTTCTGAAATCAGTAAATTAATTTGACTTCCAGCATAAACAAAAAATAGATCAGTTGAGCAGGCAGAGCATGCACTCATAACTGTTTTTTCTGCAAAGAATAAACGGAAATCGGATTTGTAAATAGTCCTTCATTGATTGTAAACGTTCTTTGTAGATACAAAGGCTGGATTTGGGGAAAGTTCATTCCATTCGTCATTTTTGTTCATACCATTCTATTCGAACTGATTAAGTATGAAATGTTATCAACCATTCATATGAAATGAAAATTTTTAGATATCCTTCTGAGATTGAAATTTATTTGAATTTCTTATAGCTACATACATTCTTGTAGTTCAATTAATACATTTTAATCATAGTTGGTGATACTGCTTATAATTATGTGCGTGTACAAACGTGCAATATCATTAGAATCTTCTGGGTTGCGTTGCTGCTACAGCGGCTTGCTTTGAAGGATCATCAGGAACACGAACGGTTAGAGAACTATATTGCAAAATATTTGATTAATACAAATTTGAATACATAAAAATATTGAGAAAATACTTTTTATTTCCAGTACACCAAACTGTTCCATTCTCATCAATGATATACGTATCAAGCGTAACTTGCCATTGACCGCCCATTGCAATTGGATTACCCATCGGCCCCGTTTGAATATTGTTCAGTGACAATAAGAAATTTCCGGATAGGAAATCCCGATGAGGCTTAACAATTTGCGTTAAAGTTATCGTATCATTTGCTGGCTGAGAAGCACAACGAAATTTGAAAACAAAACGCATAGTGATTATTACATTTATATCCTTACCTTCAATATGTCTGTTGTATTGCGTTGAGAAACCAATTGCGACGTTAAAGTGAGCTGAACAGAGTCAACAGATCTGAACAAGCATGGTGATTTACCGTAGTGCTGAATCACTCCCTCGACTTTAACCACTAAATTACTTCCTGGTTGCACAATGATGGGTTCACCTGCAACACGAGGTTGTGGACTGATAGACAGTTTAATAATTGTGTTTTGCAGAACTTGGAAGAAGAATCGCGGAAAGCAAATGGGAGACATCGTGATCAATTCGATTTCTTCAATAATGACTTTTGTGTGCTGTAAAGATTGAAATAAGTGAAAATCTGTGTCTTAAAGTATTTAAATAGTTATAAATAGCTTTATATAAGCTTCGGCTGATTTTCTAACCTTCATTGTTATTGACTTATCATTTTGTGATTCCTGAGGCAATGTTTTTGCAAGTCGTTCCATTTTATTGCATGTATTTATGAGATACCTTAAAAATTAAAATTCATTAAATTTCAAAGAAAATTTGTGCTGATGCCATCATCCAACTTTGTTTCAGGGTAGTTTCCTTCAGTCGGCAACGATGGAGGCTCTGATGGGGTGACGTAGCAAACGCTTTCAACTATATGCCCGAATATTCCACACTGATGTTGAGTTCTAAATTTCAAAATGTTTAGAAATTCTTATTCAAACATGCTTAACTTAACTCACACTTCTAAAAACTCAAGCGTCGCCGGGTCTGCATCAAAAGCCGATTTATAAAGTTTTGAATATGCATCCTCACATCCTTTTATCGTTTTGACCGCTTTTCTTAACTGATTCGTGACGTGGCCAAATTTTTGTAGAACGTCCCGTGAACTCTGTGCCAGAGTTATAGCTATAGCCGGCGGAGGAACAATGGCCTGTGTATTTTTGGCAATAACGACATTGTAAAGGGCTTGTAAAAACTGACAACGTAGTTTTATAAATTCAGACTGGAATGCAAGCGAACTCGAAGGAGACGAGCTCGCTTTTATACTTGCCAACGCCTTGGCATACAACGCAATAGCTTTATCCAGTCGTTCGGTGAGTGGGAGCAACTTAATCGAAGTATTGTAGTATTTTGGATCGAATAGGACATAGTTTTGTAACATCATTTCATATTCTGCATTATAATTTAGTATGCATTCTGCTTTAGACACTTGCGTCAATGCAACAAGAAAAAAGTGAAATTTATCCAAAGAAACATTTGTCGCCAATTTACTGTACAATCGGGCAGCCATAAAGTGTTGTCCGTATCGCGAACATGATCTTGCAATTCTATATTGCGACCAACAATTGACCGTATTTGATACACGATCAAATACCTCCAATATTCCCTTTGGCATGAACGCACCAATAATGGATTGCAAAACAACAACGGATAGTATTTCAACAATTTGAATGGAGTGATGTTGAAGTTCTGTGTCGATTATTGTATCGATTTTCCTGAGAATTTGTGATAAACGCTCGCTCACGGGATTCAGTTTCTTCGCCAGTAACCTGTGTGGATCAATATCCATTGAAGTTGAAGCTTCCTGTTTGAATTCGTAAATACTGAATCTCTTCACTTGGAATTGTGAAGATAAAGCTGCCAACGTTTCACATAAGAGCGCGGAATTTTTCTTTGAGTAGACTGAAAAATCAGATTGAATCATAGATTATTTGATACTGGTCCTTAAGTTTTAATCAACGAACCACAATCGTCTGTTACAATTCCTTCGACGAGTTGAACGAAATCTTGAGCGAATTGCAAGTTGTTTTCAGACAATTTGACACCACATTTCATGTATCGACCAAGTTCTTTGTGGCGTTTCTCGCTGCCTATTGAAGAGTAGATTAAGCTTTCTAAATGTAAATTAATGAGATCCATGAATATCGGTGGTGGTTGAATGTTCTCCGTATGACTAGAAATTGTCAAATAATTGCATAAAGGCTGGAATGATTAAATTGAATATGCACTTACCAATAAGATATCAATCCAGTTAAAATACCCAAGGCCTGGCTTGCAGCTGTGTGATGTTCTAGTACAAGACATGAAGAGCACAGCTCTAATATTAAGTTCTGTTCTTCGTTTAATAGAGTATGGCAAGTTACAGGACATTCGGTTAACGTGAGGACAACAGTAAGAACTAAGCTTTGCTCATTTCCCAAATCGCTGTAAATATGGTTATGTATATATAGTTTTTTCTAACTTTGATGATAGGCAGAACATTACTTGCAAGTTTGTGCTTTTGAAATTAATGTTTTCAAGGCTCCATTGGGCCAAAGATGAGCTCCTTCTTGTGCAAGACTCTTGAGTGAGCGCAATACTTGATATCTAACTTTCTTCCGAGGATCTTGTAGATATGTTAAGAGTAAATTAACTTGATCCGGAATATCAATCAAGGTTTTGCATGACAACTTTGTCAATGAATCAATAATCGCAATAACAAAACTTTCGGCTGGATATTTTGGTAGCAAACTCAAGCATAGAGTTTTAACCAAAGCTGCGGTGTTGGCATCGTGATACATATGACGCAGTACTGGAATCAATTGAAGCTTCATACTAATGGGAGTTTTCAATGATTCAATCATTGAACCTATTTTCGAACACATGCTAATCGCGAAAGTTCTATGAAAAAGAAAAACGAAACATTTTAATAAACGATGAAAATTTTCTGGAAATTTGGTCATTGTGTATACTTTGACTGAGCGGCAAACTGCACACTAGCATATATGGCTGCCTCAACTTCAACTGTGTCGTTACTATCCAACGCTCTACGAATTGAGTGGTGTACTTGTTGCTTTTCAGGTATGACTCGACTCACTGCTCCTAGTGTTCTGCAAAAAGGGATATGTTTAGAAGTTTTAATATAAAATATATGAGAATTTTAGAGGGGAGGCCAAAATACAAATAATTTAGCCACTAATATTCGTAAAGTACTCGGGGCCAAATATAATTCTTAAAAATTTAAAATGAATTCAAAAGTAAAAAAAAATTTATTTATTATATTTATTTTTAAAATTTCTAGTTTTTTTTAAATATTTTGCTTGTAGATCATTAATAATTAAGAAAGTTTTTGATATCTTTTTCCTATCTACAGTGCCAATGCTGTATTTGAAATGTCTTTTTTTCAACGGCGGAAGTAGTGAAACCTGCTTGCTTACAAGAGCAACGCTTGATTGAATTTTCATGAAGCAGAAATCTAGTCATACAATATATTGACTTGCGTCTCACATCGATGTGTACATAAATTGACCTGGGTATCAACGGATGGCAGCAAGCAAAATTAGAGCGCCCATGTTATGATCCAACAACGTTGGGTCTCTAGTATACTTGATGTTCGCACACAACGAGGAGGCAATTTTGACTCGGATCACTTCTTGATAAAACTAATGTATCGATGTCGCATACCAAAGGCGTATTCGACGGAAACCAGCCCTCTACGAAAATTCGACATCGAGAGGCTCCAAAAGGCGTGTGTTGCCGAAAATTTCACGGAGTCCTTCGACAACCAGCTAGCTCCAATCATAACAGATACCATCCTCAAAACAGGCAACGAAATATGGATGGAAGTTAAAGCGGCAATTAAGACCGTGGCAGAAAAGCCGATCGGTCATCAAGCCCGGGAGTTGAGGAATCAATGCCAGGAGTTCAACATCGAAGTTTGCGAGATTTTTATTGACTTTAATCAAGCATACGATAGAATTGATCGTAATGTTCTGTATTAAATAATGCTTATATTTGGTATCCCAGCCAAATTAGTCCGTCTTACCAGCACGCCAATGACGTCGACAACCTCCCATGTCCGCAGCAATAACCAACTCACTGGAGCCTTTGACACAAATACCGGACTAAAACAGAGAGATGGACTGACCATTTGCTATTCACTTTAGCATTAGAATATGTCATAAGAAAGCTACATGCCGATACAAGAAGCACACTATTATACAATTCAAGCTCACTGGTAGACTATGCGGACATCAACTTTATGGCAGGGTCCCTAATAACTTCCAAAGAACTTTTTCTGAAACTGAGAAGCAAAGCTAGTAGGGTTACAAATCAATTGCAGGAAATAAAGCTCATAACGGAGTCGAGAATAAAACTTCGAATACCCAAAATGTCAGAGTCACAAATTTATGTAATTAATGTAAAATAAGGAGAACCGCAAATAAAAGAGACGAAATACACTGAAAAGTACAGCTCGAAAATAAAACCTTTTATTCAGTTCTGACGATTATGTCGACCAGCTGCACACACAGGAAAACAAGGTGCCAAGTATATAAACCGGTGATTAGACCAGTGCTATGCTATGGGTGAACATGGACCCTAACCCAAGCATTCCCAATTATAGTGACCACCTTTTAGCGACGGGTCCTGGGGCGGATATTTGGAGCACACCTGAGCTATATGAAATTTTTGACGACCCGGGGGTCTTAACGATTGTAAGACTACGGAAACTGCAATGGACTAGCCATGTAGACCGTATGCACGAACTACGGACACCCGAAAAGGTATTCGTTGGGAGAACTGAAGAGAGGAGACCAGTTGGGAGTTTGAGAAAATTCTAGTCTGACTATGTTGACAGTTGGAGGCGCTTGATGAAGGAAGCGAAGGCCCGAGAGGAGCTGTGGTGCTACGAATAAGATAAAGACGAAGATATGCTCTCCTCCAGAAATAGGTTATTTTGCTCATTGCCCGAATTGCTCTGCATCAGCGTTTATTCTTAGGACATCTGAAAACATTGTCTAAGAAAATTGCGTCAGTAATGTTAGTTATTATCAATGGACTTATACAGATGGATTCAACTTAGAAACTAGATTAGAATCTACAGCGAACTTTCTTGATAGTTTTCCCATTAGATTAAATATATTGCTTGAACATTCCTTTCTAACTGAAAAGCAGAGTCTGTATTTAAATGATTTAATAAAGTCGCTTTCGCCTAAATGAACTCAGAGTTTTACTCGCTTTTTCCGTTATTTCCATAATTCTCATCGTCACATTGAAAAGTGTGAACATAAGTTCATTTATTTCAGAAGCATTTAGAATTTTTCAGACTTTCGCGAGCGCCAGTAAATGAAAACAAAATCTGTTTTGTTTGTGCAAGGTTTTATTTGTAAGGTGTGCATTTTGAAATATTCGTGCATTAAGGACACCGATATGATACATTTTCTCGTTTCTTGCTAGGATGTTTCTTGCTTGTTTATTTTTTTATATTTTCTTCGTGTTACCCTCTTCCACATTCCCTCTTTGAATTTGAATGCTGCACATTAAAAAGAATATTTTATACAATTTTTAGAATGCAACACGAATCAGAGTTTCTGAAAAGATTCAGCGGCTATATTTCCACAAATATGCCATATTTAAAAAAAACTGATTAATTCACATTACTCAACTACTTGTATTCACAGTCATAATATTATTATTTATGGAAATCTGGCGATAGTGATCCGAGACCGTTGGCCGATTTTCTGTGGGAACACATTACAAGAATTTCCACTATTTTAAGATGGCCAATTCTTCAATGCATTAAGCAGTAGTCATAAGTAGTCATCGTTGTGACAGAGCTTGATGTCGAACATCCGAAACCTTGGATAGCCTGCAAATCGCTTAATCATATGGGTTTCCCGCGTGTTGCTACGCAGCTCCCATACCAAAGGAAAACACTTTCTGTACAATGATATTAGCACAAAAGGTGTGAGGTGCCAGTAATTTCGCAGATGCTCTGGTTTTCCAACGGTGGCATACGATCTCAATTTAGCTATATGTCAGGCTTTGGCAATCGAAAAGAGAATGGTCCAATCCTTTTACTCTTTGCCGTAGGCTCCCCCGTTTGCATGTGTCCTCCGATTTACTGACTATTTGTTTCGGAGCTAAGGCAGGATTGCACTAGCTGTTATAGGCTGAAGCTTACGTCTAATATCCGAGACGATGAGTATTACACAAATGAGTTATTCTATTGCCGTGGCTGCTACTGATTTTGTAATGACCTTTAGCGTGCAGTTTCGCTGAAGTCTTTGAACTTCAGGCTTTCCGCCTGGAATGGTCTATAAAATTCCTGTTTTAATGACATCAGCACATTTTATGATTTCACTTTCTTTTGAGACGAAATCATCCGCCGTGTCCAACTTTAGTAAATATTCTTTATTGTTCATTTTCTACCCCTCCCCCACGCTCAACCGAGCTATTCTTTTTGGAAATTAGAGGTGACCACTTGCTTTGAGTCCTTCCAACCTCAGATTTTGAACTGATGATCGCAAATGATGCCGTTGTTAGGATATGGTTATTGTGGACTATCGGTTCAACATTATCTTCATCATATTTTGGCGTCCCCAAAGCATCAATGAATCCTAAGTAGGTTATTCTTTGTTTATATTCTATTTCCATAAAATGCATTCTTTTCTAGTGTCGATCACGATCAATTTTTAGATTCATCTTCCAGATTGAGTTCACGTCATATAATGACTGTATATACCGGCTTCTACACAGCATCATTTCTTCGAGATATTCTGCTTGTTGGCCTCACAACAATTGTGGCGATTTTGAGGTTTTTATACTTCAGAAAATTATATTCATTTGAAAGATTTTAAAAATAATTCAAACGTTACAAATCTCGTCTACAATGTCCTTTGTACTGCAAACTTTTCTTGATTTCGATCCCGGCGCAGCAAAAAAATTCAAATAAAGATTTTGAAACCAACGCAATGTACTTTGAAAGCGCGGGCGACTGAAACCAATGCCATAATAGGCTAAAAGATAAGCTTGCATGTTTACATAAACCAATCAGTAAGTTATTTGTAGCGTGGCGCGGAATAAACGTATGGGACACCCTAATAGACACCCTTTGAGTTTAAAGGACTTAATGATGATGAATGACTAAATTTTAGTCGATGAAAAATTTTAAAGATGGATTTAAAGCTGGGCCTAAGAAATTTCTGGTAAAATTTTTGGAAAAAGTATGATTACAATAATTTGCAATAAAACTGCTGTTGGATCAGCTTTCAGTTTTGAAAGTTGAAATGTTAAAAAAATTGGAGATATCCTCTCATGTTTGTACAATAATAATTAATATAAGCTAAAATAATGTTTCATTATACAGATATAAATATTTACACCGCAGATACCCAAGCGTTTTGTATTATTTCACAACTGTGGAACGACTCCTACAACGGGTTTGCTGGGACGACTCCACTACTGCCGGTGAAGTCGCATCTGATCGGCTATGCAGATAATGTTACGGCACTAGTCGCTGGACGGGTGCTAGTTGGATGCGAATGAGGCGGGTTGAGAGCTTGGTGACCTTATAACACCTCAATCTAGCTGACACAGAAGGACTCCTATAATAAGAACGATCAGTGTCGGGATATACGAGTATAGTCGTGTGCCTTAAAATTTCGACTTTTTCGTAACAAATCATGAGAACGGCTGATAACGCCGCAAAGGGTGTCCCGACTATTTGTTCGATGTAGAATTCTCGAAGGGAGAGAGGGATGGTAAGAGCAACAAACCGCGAGTTCTGATGATTGTTGACTCTAGTCTACTACGTACACTACACTAGTTTACTACAGGCTGCACTCTACATCTAGACATCACCGGATGGCAAAACGGCCAATCAATTTGATCATTTGCCCTTTCAGGAAACATAGGCCATGAACATTCTGGATAGCCGTATATCTCAAGGCCTAAAGAAGCGACCTGTTACTCGGACCATAATTTAGAGAAATTAATTTTTCAATAGTATTTGTTATATGCATTTAATGCAGAAGTATCAAATGCGTGGCGGAATTAAAAAGATATTGATACGCTATACCAGCTATAGCGGTATGTTTGGATCGGCAACGTTTGTTAGGATGCGATAGAGGGAAACATCAGGCGAATATCAATTATATTATTTACTCTGTGGATTACCGAATAAGATACTTTATATAAGAAATACATGTTTTCTGACGAAAAACTAAAAATTAAAGGTTATAATATGATGAACAATAACAGGAAAGAATGGTATAGAATACTGATAAGCTGTATATACGGATTTTAGTCCAGGAATACATTATGGAAGACCGATCTCTGACAAGATCAAGGAAAAGCGAGCAACTATTTTCAACAATTCATCAATTCGACGTCTCATCTGAAGTTATCATCATTGCAAATGCAACAGCGTCGATTCTTTTTGTTTTCTAGTTTTTTTTTATATTTGGACTGAAATTTTGGTATTTTTCGTGGTTTCGATTGTCCTGAATTCTAATAGATCTTCATTTCAGTCCAATCATAAAAAGGAATAAAACAAAAATAAAAAACGGCTATTGTAGCGTTTCCAACAATGTTTTCTTCTTCCTCTGACCAACTACTCACGCCAAGCAAATCCTGGAGAAAGGCTCTGGAGTTCAACATCGATGCTTAAAAAAATTTTCATGGACTTCGAACAAGTAGTTGAACGTATCAATGAAAACTTGATGCACCATACCATAGTTGATTTTGGCATCCGGGCAAAACAAGTATGTTTGGCCAAAACGCGATTAACGTCGACATTACAATTTCGTAAATAGAACAAGCCTACCGATGCCTTTGACACAAAGGTTGAATTGCAGCAGGAAGATGAACTGGCATTAAGCTATTCAACCTAGTTCTAGCATATTTGATAAAGAAACTCTCTTTTGATACTCCAACGTTTCTCCATAAATCTAATCAAATAGTAGCCTTTACAGATGATATTAACTTATATTGCGACCCTTTACGTCTGCTGAAGATATCATGTTAGCTGTGCTATAAGAAGCACAGTAGTTAGAGATCAAAATAACATAAAACAACGAGCAAACTCCAAACAAGAAAAACCACAGCAAACCAAGCAATTATTATGTTGAATGGTTGAAGAGTGAAAACCGGGACGAATTGTATAAATTGGTATAAGACTTTTGAAGGCATCAATGAATGAGCCGAAGTTCTAGAAGAATACGCCTCCCGTCTAAGACGTGAGACTGAACGAGACAGACAAGCACTGAAGAAAAAAAGTGCAAATATACAAAATGTTGATAAAGGCTGTATTATACTATGGTTGTGAGACGTTGAGTTTTGCCCAGATAAAATAAATGCATTTGAAAGCCGGTTCTAAAGAAACATAGTAGGAGCAAAACGTGAAGCGGGATAAAATACAACCATAAGCTCAACCAACTACTTGACGAGCATTTCGTCTCCATGATTATAATAGATTAAAGCAAGTTTCAATAAACTGACTAGGTCAGTGTCGGCTTGTCAGGGTCGGCAGGCATCAATAATCTCATCTTATTAAAGAAAACTCAAATATACGAATGTCAATATAATGTCTAATATGAATGTCAATTGATTCATATTTATTTCCATATGATGATCATTAAAGGAAAATTACAATACTTCAAAGTTTAACTTGAACTTACAATTAAAAATTGGTTCCCATCACACTTTTCGAATATTCTCATAATTGCATACAAATAAAAGCTAAACATTTTCCTTTGAAACGCATTACAACGCAGGGTGGGCAAATTTTTGCTGGCCCAATGCGACCGAGAATTTCGCATACACGTTTTGCTTTGCGTGCGAAAAGAAGTTAAAAATTTCGATTATCTTTCACACGTTTTCGTCGTTTCGCAGGTGGACAAGACCAACCTCAGCAGAAGAAAATTTGAAAATTGTGTTAAAGACATTTGTGTCTCTTCTCCCAGTGGGAATCAATGGGGTATCAAAATCACAAAAGGACAAACATTGTACCATTTATGTATCTCATATTTGAATGATTGAATTGACAGGATGATACGCCAAATATCTAAAATGAAATTAACGACTCTTCGTTGATTTTTCTTAGAGTGCTAATCATTCAATAACGTGCAATTCCCAGTGAGGTGGAAAAACTAAAGTATAACATGGAGGAATAAGACATCCAGGTAAAAGTTAAAAATAAGGAAGATAAAGTCCTTGTTGAAAACAAATTCGGTTCCTTATCGTTTGACAATAAACTATTCATTGTAAAAGGATGCACATGTCCGAACAAGGAAAAATTTAATCATTGAATAAATAATTGCGATCTTTTAATTGTGCTTGATACGCGAAATGTGATTGGCTTACTAGTAGTGAAACATTGAATAAAGCATTTTGGTGGAATTATCTCCATGGAACTCTACTGGATGTGGTAATTTGAAACATATCAGTGAGTCAATGCAAAAACGTGGAAACTCTAGTGACCACGTATACGCTTCATTGAAATTTAAATTTATTGGGAAACAGCAGTATTATTTGATTCGGTTTATCACGAAAATATTATGAAACACAAAAAAACATCTTTCAATATAGGTTAAATAGATAAAACTAAACTACTACAGTTTACTTGACATCGCAGGAGCAAGCATTTCTCGGTCACGATAAGTCATCTAGTTTGTCTAACAGGCGCAAATTTTTGGAAAGGTGCGTATTTAATCCTTTGCATTCGATTTATTTTCAAAGTTGTTGCGTGTCAACTTGTAATTATTTTTTAGCTAAATGATTAAAGTAATTTACAGTGGTAGAATTCAACGTATGATATTTATTTCATTCATTATTGATATAAAATGTTTTATTTTCTGAAATCTTTTACAGTGTGATACTTTTTAAAACAATTTCCATCGTGCAGAAAAGAATATCTTTCGCATGTTTCGCAGAAATAAACAGTTGTCTTCCTTTCGCCCTTAGCTTTTCTATCAGAACAGACCATACAATCGTTATGTTTTTTTCAGGATGAGGTACTAAAATGTCGAGTTTTCCATTAAGTTGATTCTCTGCATCTAATGTTGATGGTCGCCCGCGTTTTTAGCTCTTTGTCTGAAATCTCCCACTAAGGAAACAACTAACTTACGTATAAAACGTAAATGATTTATTGGCTTCACCCCATTCGTATTACATGAAACTTTATACAAAATGTATGAATTATTGGCAGTTGTCTCTAATCCCCAGAAAAAAGTTTTCGCCACCATTTAATAGATTTTCTTAAAAAACAATAGGTTAATCTATAATGATCAGCTAGATCAACACCCCCCATAAACTTATTGTAATTCGAAATTACTTGGGGCTTTCTTATTTCTACTATATCATCACCTTTTTTTTATTCTATCGATGGTTTGCATCTTTGAAATGTCGTTACTACTTAACATTGTCACGGCACGTTTATCCTTCCATGCCAAGGCTAAAAAATTGTTCTTTCGGCATGCAACATATTTTTTTGCAGCAAAATTTGGTTTCGAATCTTTTTTTTTGACAAGAACTTCCTATTACTTTGTTTTGTTCCCATTATATAAAACTTCCGTTTGAGAAGTTCGTTGGCCAATGGAATGCTTGTATAGTATCTATTCGCAAAGATATGGTACCCTTTGGCACCAGGTACACTTTCTAGTAGTTTATTGACCAGATGAAGCACTATTCTTGAAGACACCGGTAATTCTGGATGAATCAACATTTCACTTGTTAGAGCACCATAATATCATAATATGGCAAAACGGAATATACGTAGCCGGCACTGGAATCTGCATATAATCGAATTCCCCACTTTGTTGGTTTATTTGGGTTATATGTAATAAAGCTAAGCTTGCCTTTAAATTTTACTACTGATTCATCAATAGAAATTTCTTTACTGGGGATAAAACTGTCCTGAAATTTAAAGTTGAGGTATTCTATACATTTGCTAACTTTTTAAGTTCTCGTTGTCAGGTTATTAGCCTGTGATATATTCTCATTTAAATGGAGTCCCCCGAAAATTTGGAGAAATCGTTCTCCAGTAAAAATATCACAGAAAAAAGGAATCTTCTGTGTATATTCTTGAAAAAAGTATTCTTCAATTTTATGTAATGTAATATTCCCCATTTTCAAAATGACGCCTATAAATCTCAGCAACGGTAACCTCCTTCCAGTTATTCCACATGGACTCTCTTTTTAAAACTTTTCACATAATTTCCTGTTTTGCATATATGTTGGTTTCCTTTACGATATCTTCAATAAGTTCATCAGTGATAAACATTTTGAAAAAATCTATTGGATCAAAGTCTTTTGAAATTGAAGACCAACATTCATTTCTGCTGGCAGTTCATGCTCTTCTTCACTAACATCAATCCAACTTGATGCTGATATATTGTCATTATCACTATCAGGCTCTAGTACAGTATCACTTTCAATAATACAGAATAGTACAGAATAATGTAACGCTTGAACTTGTTTTTTTTTAAGTTTGTAACAAATCACTTGTCTCACTATCGGAAGAACATGAACTACTATAATTAATATTGTCATTTCGCACATCTATATTAGTAAATTCGAATTCAATGTCATCATCCTGCCTGTCTTCAAAATCCATTTGAGCAGAAAATATATGTGTACTGAAATAGACAAAGAGAACAAATTCCGCGCACGACTTACAATCGACTAATAAAACTTGACAAATTATTACTTTATTTTTACGATAAACGACAATTACATCAGAATGCGGATCACAAGTCAATAGCAATTTTGTCCAAAGTGTGAGACGTTCACTGGTCGACAGCCCCTTTTTAAGCGTTGTCGCAAAGTAAAAGAGGATTCGTGGCGTCCAATAGTCTAACGGCATTAAGTACATTGCGCCTACACGCATTCAGCCAGACGATCCTGCTGTAAAATCCATTAGCACCTATGTGCTAATTGAGACGCTGATGACGATATTTTCTAAGATTATTGTGAAGGATCGAAACGGACATCAATAGGCACAGAATTCCTTTCCAAGGATTATTGCATCTATAGTATGTGCACATCAAAAGGCCAACGCCGAGTTTCCGGAACTCGTACAATCTGCGGATCGATGTACAATAACGACTTAAGTGGTTCCCTGTGAGAAAGGGTTACAGGCGCGTCCGCCTGGCGACAAAACTAGGATGTCATTAGTGAATTTTGATTCACTAATGAATCTAATGATTCACTAATGAATTGAAGATTCCGAATGAAACTCAATGATGCAAGGTATGTGGGTTTCCACTGTACAATTGGCAACCATATATGCCGAGGAGTAGTTCTACGAACAACAGTTATTTAGTGCTATTGTCTACAGGCATATTAGTATTGTCACCTCCAGTGTGACATACGAGTGCAAAGGGTTAAAATTGTTAACCCTTTTTAAAAAAGATTTAAAAGCTTTTTGGACACATTATCCGTTTTAAGTGGAGTTTCCACTATCCAAAATGTTATAATCCATTGTGTCGGATCAGTAATTCAAAATTTTATATCTTCTGAAATAAATGAAGCACCTAGTTTCTATGTTTCTATGAAACCACTGATGTTTTCAATTTTCCGCAACTATATGTGCTATCTGCAACCATTTTTCGGTATGTTACAAAGAAAGGTGAATTGGTTGATCGATTTATGGGATTTGTTATTGTTCCCGCGGGCGAAACTGCACAAGATTTATTTAAAGTTTTAAAAGATAATTTTATTTGCTTCAATATAATTGAAAAGTTAGATGCCCAAACGTACGATGGGGCAGTTGCCATGCCAGGTGACTTAAAAAGATTGCAAAAAAAGTCAAAGAAACTGCTCTACAAGCATTGTTTATTCATTATTCGGCTCGTACTAAATTTGGTTCAGCAAGATACTGCTTGAAAAATAAATGAATATTGAATCTATTTTGCTAGTTTATCCGGTTTTTCCTATTTATTAAAAGCTCTAGCAAACGGTCGCATGTATTAGGTACAATTTTTGAAAAACGACTACCAAGCGGTAGTAATACTCGTTGGAATTTGAAAATGCGTATTATTGATATTTTCCTTACTAACCGATGTGATCTGTTGGAAGTCTTTGAATAAATTTTAGAGAGCGATGATTTTACCCGCGAGCGATAAGCATTGCGCGAATGAATGGGGCTTAAAAGTATTCTGACCGATTTTCCATTCAATTTTTACTAAAAGCATTTAATTTGTTCTATCAGCAAACGGATGTTATTTTTAATGTCTTACAGTCAACGTTTTCAGATGTTTATTACTGCAAAAGTAGAATTAATAATTTGATCACCACCCTTAATCGGTATCGCGAGCAGGATTCATGTTTTGAAAATATTTTCGATGATGTTTGCACCTTAGAGGGCCAATCATCAAAGAAAAGAAAATTAGATAATGATGATATTTCTGAAAAATCGTTATATTTCAAGCGCCTTTATGCTGAAATTATAGATTTGGCGAATAAATGAAATGTGTTAAGTCGAATAAACTGCGAAAAATTCTCAAAGCAAGAGTGGACAAGAGTGTCTTGTTTCACATTATCCGAAAACGTTTGAAAAAAAGCTACATAATGAACTTTCAGTTTACTACACATTATTGGTCTTTCAACAAATAACGTTGGAATTTCAAACAATAATTAAAAACATGACGTGTTTGAGATTTATAAGCTCACGTGCTTGGCTGTGCCATCACTGGCAACTTCAGCATCAGGTCTTAAAAGTATCAGAAATCACTACAGCAACTCTATGAGTCAAATGCGTGTGGGCAAACTTTCTTTAATTACCATCGATAAGGAACTGAAGAAAAAACGAAATAAAATTCAGACACTGAATTTTATGATAACGTTATTTATCATTTTGCTGAATTAAGAGAACGTAGAATTGGATTAAAATATAAACTTTTATAAATTCATTTGAATATCTACGCTTTTCTTTACTTTATCTTTTCGATGGCGAGGAAGCTATAGACCTTCACATTAGTTCTTGGTGTTGAATAGAATGCTTAACTTGAGTACTCTTGCTATTCAACGACAACAGCATTGCGTGCAGACAATAAAGATCAGTGAACCTGTGTATCAACAAACTTCTCCACAAAACAGATAGAAATAAACAGTTCAAATACATGGTTATAACCTGCGATGTTTCGAACGCTTACGAGAAGGTAGACATCAAAGCTCCAATGCAGGCCCTCAGGGATTTCAATACCCAAACATCTTACATTGATTAGATACTTAACTTTCTCAAGCATAAAATCCTTATTCTGGAAAAAAGCTGAATAGAAATAAATAATGGTCTCCCTCAAGGATATGTTGTAAGTCCCTTACTATTACCCTTACTACTTTTAAATAATAAAAATAAAAAATACAATAAAATTAAATTAATAATGTTTATTAATTTAATGAATTAAAATTAACAACAATTAAATTAAATAATAAAAATTAAATTAATAAATAATTTATATCAACGCACGAGCCTACTTTACATCTGCAACTATGATTATTGCCGTACCAACGCGGCAAATCAAATTTTTTAGTTGACTAGCTACACTACACGGTACCCAGTTAAATTATTCACCAGCAGTAATTTGAGCGTTAGGATTCGTAGTCCTATTCACTGTAAGAGGACTAACGGGGGTTGTACTAGCTAACTCATCAATTGACATCATCCTGTACGATATATATTATGTAGTCGCCCACTTTCATTATGTATTATCTATAGGAGCAGTATTTGCAATTATAGGAGGATTTGTACACTTATACCCTCTCTTCACGGAATTAACTTTAAACCCTAAATGACTGAAAAGACAGTTCCTAATTATAGTTGTAGGGGTAAACCTAACATTTTTCCCCAACACTTCCTGGGACTAGCAGGAATACCTCCACAATACCCCGATTATCCAGACGCCTATATTGCGTGAAACATCGTTTCAACAATTGGATCTACTATCTCTTTACTGGGAATCGTATTTTTTTATACATCATTTGAGAAAGCATAATTACCCAACGAACAGTTATTTACACTGTTCATTTGTTGTTTTCTATTGAATGCATAGATTTATTCGATATAGAGAGGACGATAAGCCACTTTTGCGTCGTAACCGCCCACTTTTTACTAACATTTGCTAAAATTTACAAATACCAACAAAATTTTAACAACTTTTGAACTATGCCAATGGGTTCGCGAAAGTTTAACGCACAAAAAATTCAGGTGAGTGTCAAAAGCTCAAGCCGAAGATTAAGCCACGCCTTTGTAAACAATCTTATTGACCGACAAACCAATAATTTCTACATTATTATTGAAAAAGGTATCTTTCTTGACCTAATCAACGCAAAAGTCAAAAATTAATTATTTATCTAAAATTTACCTATGAAACCACACCCCGGATGGCCGCGAACAAGTGTGATTTCTGCAAGTGAAAATCACACACTTCATTGTCTATATTTGTCTTTAAAAATCACTGTCACTATTGTCTTTGCACTTTTCCACAATCACAAATAAAGTAGCACTCACGATTTGTAATTTTTATCGTTGAAAAATTCGTCTGACACAAGTAAATTACAAAATTCGCCCGTAAATCACTCCGAAAATGAATCAAAACACAGATTATTAGTCTTGTTTTGACAATTCATTCAGTTCGGCTGCAATCGAAGAAACCCGAGCATTGAACCAACTGAAATAGGAGAAATGGCTTCGACGAATTGAGGGTGCATGTACATTATTCTACCAACATTAAATCAAGAAAGAGTTCATAAAGAAATTTCTATCAAACTGGGTTCTTATAGATATTCAATGAATAAGCATTTTGAGGAGTAAAATTTCTCGTAATTTAGAGTATACTCAGCCGCCGGTAATTTAATTTCATAAAAATATTAGAAAAAAAACTTGGCCATACACTTTTTGAGTGTGCGCATACCTTCAAGTAGAATTATTTATCTAACTGTATATTCAGCTCAGTGTCAAATTGAAATTACGAATGTATCCGACAATTCGCATCGTATTAAAATTTGTAAACATTGATTTCAAATTAAGTTTTATCAATAAAAATATATTGTAACGTGTTCAGGTCACGCGTACTGTAGTCGGCGTAAACAAAAAGTCGTAAACATGTTTACAACTACCAACCCATCAATTGTTCTCCAATGCGTAAGCATAAACACGTCGCGCGCATCAAGTACAACAGATCCCACTTCTGACACCAGTGTTGCGCTTTGGCAGGTGCGCGACCTCTTCACTATTGGCAATATTTGCGAATAGCAAACAGGTCGCGCACCTGCCAAAGCGCAACAATATGTTTTGCATGGCGAGAATGTTTCATTCTCCCACAAAATATGAATAAGATTCTATTGCCACCAATTTATTTGGGGAAAACGTCGACAAAGTTTAGATATTTATCTTTAAATTTCACGAGAAAAAGTATCATCCTTAACAACTTAATTTTAGGGTTTATAAATATTTAAATGGTAAATTTCCCATTTGAGGGCTAAAGAAACTTGTAGGTAATATGTTTAAGTTGTTGCACAAAGAGATAATTGGGCGGGCTTTTAGAAAACAGAAAATTTCTCACCATTTAAGCTGTAATATATTTTGCATTTGAAATATGGAAGTTCCGAAAATTGCCGAAGGTGAAGCAGCTACGAAAGGGGAAAATTAGCTAAATCCAATTCTTTGGACGCTCACGGACAGTCACATACACGGGAACAGCCTCTCTATTATCTTATACCTCTATGATTGAATGATACCAAAATACATCACCATCTGAACACAGATATTCCGAGTTACCGCTACTTACTAAGCAATCTAATATGGCAGATTAGTGCAATGGATTTAAGCTCCATATATAAAGATTATTTTTTCTGTTCGATGTCAAATGTCAACATGATCAAATTTAGGAATACAAGATATTGCATCCCCCTTATAGAACAATTAACGTTTTTCTACGACCACACATTATTAATTCTAATTATAATCACATTATTAGTTGGATATTCAACATTTATACTATTTTTTAATTCATATACAAGCCGATTTTTACTGCATGGCCAAACCATTGAATTTGAACTATCCTACCCGCAATCATTTTATTATTTATTGCTCTTCCACCGCTGCGACTATTATATTTATTAGACGAAATCAACGAACCAATAATAACATTAAAAACAATTGGACATCAATGATACTGAAGCTATGAATATTCAGGCTTTATAGACATCGAATTCGACTCTTACATGATTCCTACTGCCGAACTTCCAGAAGTCGGATTCTGATTACTAGATGTAGACAACCGCGTTGTTTTACCAATCCAAGTAACAAGTAACAATCCAAGTAATCCAAGTAATAGCAGCAGATGTTATTCACTCATGAACTATGCCAGCACTGGAAGTTAAGGTTGACGGAACCCCCGGCCGATTAAACCAAACCAGCTTTTTAATTAATCGACCAGAATTGTTCTTTGGACAATGCTCAGAAATTTGCCGAACTAACCATAGCTTCATACGAATTGCAATTGAATGAGTCCCAATTAATTATTTTGTCAAATGAATCTCTTCATTAAATTAGCTCATTAGGTGGCTGATTACTTGCTTATCAGTCTCTTAAACTACATAACCTCACCCTCTTCACCATAACATCACCATAGCAAATACTACCCTCTTACAATATGCGGATGACGTTATGTTAATAAGCAAAGGGCGAAACTTCTTAGAGACCTTTCTCTACATTCAAAACAGCTTCATCTACTTCTAGAACATTGCAAAAGAACTGCACCTGGAGTTAAATATTAACAAAACCTCAGTCATCCAGTTCTACTCCGACAAACTACCACAACGTTACCTACAACTCAATGGCACCAATGTCAAATGGATCGAAAACTTTACCTTCCTAGGCAGAGCACTGAACAACAAAGGCAATGTAAGAAATCAACATGCAAACACTCACACGAAGGTCAAGTTAAACAGCAAAATCATGAAAAAACGATCAAGCCCCAAACATGGGCTAAGTCCTCCAAAGGCAATCAACACCTTAAGAGCTATAATAAGATCTCAACTCAAGGCCAACATTGCTAACATGACGTATTCGCCGCAATTCTTTTCCGAAAGATAGATGTAAACAAAGTCGGCACACTCAATAGATGTCTGGGAATTACCCAAACCGCTTCAAATACGATCACGCTAGCAATGGCCAAAGAACTCGCCTGCAAACTAAGAGCCTACCTGTTAACAGCTAAGGAAATACTATAAAACCTACACGATAGAGACTTCAGAAAACTTCTCACGGAAAGAATCAACTCTTACTACACCTTAATTCATATGAATTCCATAATTTGTTCAGCAATACCTGCTGGGGGAGAGATTAACACAACCCCTAAAAATTTTTTCTTCCAACTCAACACCAATGATAACAACTTCGTTCATAGTATGCCCCTACTTGACCATAATGATCTCTTAAACTGCATACCTGCAATGGTACTCTTTCATGAAAACCCATGAAATCGGTTGCTCTGACGCGACCGAAAACCCCCTTGGCACAGGATGTGTGCTACATCACCTCAACACAAGAACAACTTAGCTATACAAAATCAACAACGCCAGTTGTTGATTTTGCATTATTGACGCCTCAGTCAATAATGCAGAACATTCCTTGCCATCACTCTGGCAACATTCCTTGCCATCACAGAACACTCCACAAAGAATAATAAAAATGGATTCATATTCATAGACTCACAGCACTGTATTCAGGAAGTAGCCTTTAATAAGAACATTAAACACATCCCCTCCAGAATGAGGAAATATTTCAACGAAAACAACAAAAATACATCTTCTACTGGATCCCTGGATGGAAAACAACAACAAAAATTCATCTTCTACTGGATCCCAAGGAACTGCGAATGGACAACTTTTAAAATTACTGACACTGCGGCCAAGAAAGCTATCGATGATAACAATTATGCACCCCACTATACAGAGTGGGACGATACCTTAAGATCAATCCAGGAAAAGATCAATGAAGAATGGATTACGGAATACAAAGAAAATACGACGGGTTTTAAATATTGTTCTTGGCTTAAAAGCAACCTAATTTTCGACAACAAACCCTGGTTCCACTACATACACCTAGACAGTAATATAACGAAACAGATTAACCGGATACTGACAAACAGATCGTACAACAAGACAAGATTAATGAAGGCAAAAATAACATCATCCGAACATTGCAGTTGGTGCAATAATGGAGATGAACTAGAACATCTAATGTTTAAACTTTAACAACTTTAGAAACAAATTCTCACTGTTTAAAGAAGTTTTCTCCGTAGATAAAATCTTTAACTCAAACAAAAAAAATCTTATCTGGCAACTGGGTAAATTCCTCGAGGAAGCCAAGGTAGAACTGTGATCATTCACACCTCAATCCCAGACAACAAATCATACTACAAACCAAACAAATAAGATACTAAATAACCAATTCAACAGGTCTAACTAAACCAAACAATAGTGACCCAAAAGGGCACAGACAATAACCTGCCATAGGGCATCAAGATCAGAAAACGCTAGTTAATGTGCTCAGCACCACAGCCAATACCACACTACTAGACAGTAGGAAGAGGAAAAAAAGAATACTCTTACTGACATAGAGTGTTCCTTAAGCGCACTAACTAAGTGCAGGGGATGAGAGATGCCCAGATACCTTGAATGGTAATCATAAGTAAGGCTGAGGAATGAAGACAAAAGCGAAATGCCAGGAAGTGCTGATTGGGCTCGAGGACAAGATCGGTGGACGGAGGAAAGTATAGTCACACTGATGAGAGGTCAAACACGGAGACATGAAAATCTGCATATTACTTACATCCCCAACATAAATTGGATAAACGCTCTAAACTCATAACAACTTATATAAATTGTTCAGTAACTTACCTTAAAGTTAATGCACGGGCGACTGGATCGTTAGAATGTATCACCATAAATATTCTCTTCAGAAATTCATCGATGTTGAGAATCTTGTCCAAGTGTTTATCACTTTGTTGACATACTTTCAGCACCCATAATCGAAGCAGATTAGATCTGTTTATTTTCAACAATTTAAAATATTGTTTAGCAATAATATCATGACAATATACCCATTACGAAAGAATTCAGCCAACTTTAAAAAGGAAGAATTTATCAATATTGGAAAAGGATACTTTTCAAACATTCTGGGAAAACGAACTATGGCTTCGCACTGTTCACCGATTTTAGTCGATCGCAAGCCTGAAAGAAAAATTTTCAAGAAAATGAGTACATCGAGTTTTAGCCAATATTATCGATTACCTTTATCCAACTCAGTGAGAACGGAGTTCGCATCCTGTTCTGTTTCATTTAGGAAATTCTCATTGAAGATATTCATTCGGATGCTACTAATCGACGACATTCTGCCGGCTTGTTCGATTTTGACAGTCAGCTGAAAAAATCGAAGATACACTTAAGAATGAAATTGTTCACCTCACATATTGCTAAACTGTTGATAGGGGCAATATGTTAACATGCGTCAAAGACGTAAACATTCAGAACACGAGGACTCAGAAGTGTCAAAATAACAAGTGGATAGTAATTGGAATTGGCTGCAAATTTAATGAAAATGCAGCCGAAAAATAAACCGAGAATCAATAAAAAATATAAGAAATCGTTTAAAGATAAAGCCAAACATAACAAAGTTAACGAGGATGTAGAAATAAAGGAGTTACAATTAAAATATGACACAATTATTCCAAGCGAAGTGAAACTTTTCGACGATTTACCTCTTTCGAATAAGACCAGGCAAGGATTGAAGGCATGTAACTATAAAGTTCCGACTGATATTCAACGAGAAAGTATAGGACATGCATTGAAAGGGCGCGATGTGCTTGGTGCTGCTGTGACTGGAAGTGGAAAGACGTTGGCGTTTCTAGTGCCGGTAGGTAAACATTTCCATCACAATGTTCAATCTATAACGAAAGAATATTTATTTCAACGTATAAACAGGTCCTTGAAAAGCTATTCTTGCAAAAATGGTCGCGCCTAGACGGGACGGGTGCCATCATAATCTCACCAACTCGCGAGCTGGCATACCAGATCTTTGAGACGTTAAAAAAAGTTGGGGCTTATCACGAATTCTCAGCCGGGCTGATCATCGGTGGGAAAAATTTAAAGTTTGAGCGAAGCCGCATGAACCAATGCAATATCTTGATCTGCACGCCCGGCAGATTGCTGCAACATATGGATGAAAATCCATTATTCGATGCATCCTCAATGCATATTCTCGTATTAGACGAAGCAGATCGATGTTTAGACATGGGATTCGAACATACAATGAATGCCATAATCGAGAATTTACCACCCACCAGGCAAACACTTTTATTCTCAGCGACACAAACGAAATCGGTGAAGGATTTAGCCAGATTAAGTTTGAAGGATCCAGTTTACGTAGCTCCACACGAACAACAAATGACAACACCACAATCGTTGCAACAAAACTATGTAGTCATCAATCTAGAGGACAAAATTACCATGTTGTGGTCATTCATTAAGAATCATTTAAAGCAAAAGTGCATTGTATTTATGTCTAGTTGCAAGCAGGTGAAATTTATTTACGAAATTTTCTGTAAATTGCGACCTGGAACTAGTTTACTCGCACTTTATGGAACATTGCACCAGGATCGCAGAGTAGCAATTTATAACGAATTCATGAGAAAAAGTAACGTAGTTCTTTTCGCGACTGATATTGCGTCTCGTGGTCTTGATTTTCCGGTAGTCAATTGGGTAATACAACTCGATTGCCCGGAAGATGTCACACAGTACATCCATAGAGCCGGCAGAACGGCAAGGCACAAAGCAAAAGGAGAAAGTCTATTAGTCCTCACACCAAGTGAAGAAGAAGCGATGGTCGAAGAGTTACAGAAGATGAATATACCTATCAATAAGATCAGTATAGATCCCAGAAAACTATTCTCACCAAAAGCTAAGATGGAAGCGTTCCTTGCGCAAAGTAAAGAATTGAAGGAAAGTGCCCAGCGCGCATTTGTCGCATACATTAAATCTGTAGTCCTGATGAAAAATAAGAGAATATTCAATGTGGAAAAACTAGATACTGATGCGTATGCGAAAAGTCTGGGCCTCGTGGTCGTTCCGAGGGTAAGATTTTTGCAAAGGCTAAGGAAAAGACAGAAGAAAAACGATGAAGGTGAGAATGATATTTCCAGCGAGGAAAGTTCTGATGAAGAGGCGGAAGCATCTTCACAGGAAGCAAAGAATGGTTTTAATGCAGGCACTTCAAGTGATAGCGATGAAAATGATGATGATCTGTTTAAAGTCAAACGAAAAAATCATAACGTCGACGAAGAATGCATTGAAAATACACCGGAGGAAGAATCATCTAAGAAAGCTGATAAGCCACCAAAAATAGTTACAAAGGCTGCACTAGCGAAGCGTGTCATAAAGAAAAAAATTGTACCAAATAAGAAAATTGTGTTCGATGAAGAAGGCGAACAAGTCAAAGATCCAACGAAACAATTGCAATCTGAACTAGCGCGCGAATATGAAATGGAAGATGATGATGGCGAAGGTGGTGGAATTGATATTGAAAAAGCGAAGCAATTACTTCGTGAAGAAGATAAGTTCGACAAAGAACGATTCAAGGAGAGAGTGAAAGCCAAGCGACGAGAGAAGAAATTAAAGGTGAAGAAACGTAAAGAAGATCAAGAAGAGTTGGATGATTTTGGTAGTGATGAAGATGATGTTGATTTGTCGTGGCTACCGGATCCTGATAAAATTTATGGACCGAAAAATTCCGATGACGAAACTGAATCAGAAGCTGAAAGTGATATACATCAACTGCCTAAAAAGTTGTATGAAAAACCCAAGAATAAACGAGAGATGTCTGTAAGCATGTCTGAAAGTAACACAGATGGCGAAGATGAAGATTTAGAGAGTCTTCGTGAGCCTTTAAAAAAGAAGACGAAGAAAATTGCCAGCAAGCTAAGTGTTGATGAAGCAGAAATGTTGGCAATGCGGTTGCTTGGAGGTGATTAAGTTAGAATATTTTTTTCTGTAATAAACTAAATGAAATATAATAAACATTGTTTGTTGTTAAACTGTTATAGTTCAAATGCTTTGATTGGGATTGTCCAGGTTAAATTGTTTCTGTACTCTGCTTTTGGGATGAAAATTGAGTATGTTCCTTAGGATACTAATACTTCGCGATCACCTTCGTCTGTTAGTATAGGAGGCGATGGTGAACAGTTAGGTAGCTTTGGAAACCAGGAGAGTAAAATGGTGCAGCGATGATGAGAAAAATCAGATAACATCTGAAAGAAATCTCTAACCATAGCTTAAGGGTGCTTTGCACACTTCACTTCTAGCTGGTCTATTTTTGGCTGGCACTAATCTTACTCTCTACGATATTTTCTTGAAACCTTGTGAAGGATCGGCTATAAAAAAATATCATGACGCTGGAAGTAATGGATTAATGTAAGTTTTAATCCAATTGTGAAAGGAACTGTATAGATAGGAATAACTGCACAATAACCACATGGTTGAATATTTAAAGGGACCGCTTGGGTGAAGGAGAGGATGAACATACAATTCGATACACGAAAAACGTTTGATCACCTTTTGAAGTTTCAATATAAATCACTCGGAAAAATTAGTTTTATGACAGTAGGTAACATTACTTATTGGATAGTATTTAATAGTATAGGAATTTTAATTGATGGCGCGGCATACACTCATGCGTTCTCTGCTTCTTGAAGGTGCTCTTTGCAGCGTGTGGTGGCTTGACGTCGATTTTCTTCTACGAACGTTTGTTGCATTCGCGGCAAGAGATTTAGTATACCCACCTTGTTCTTCTTGACGAAGCGGATCTTTGACCTGCTTGACTCGGCTTTTTAGTTGAAACTTCCTGCTCGTGAGTATTAATTGTGTTTTTATTTTCCTCACTAGTTTTTTGTGCTCCTATTGATGGAGTATATTTGATTACCGCTTTCCGTAAATTGCCATATTGCTTATTTTTCCGGAACAGTTTCGTTATACTATGGAGCTCTATCTGATCTTTTCTTTTCGCTATAATCCCTTTGAATAGTGATTTTGTAGCAGTTGGTTTTTTTGTCTACATAATATATTCTTCTTCTTTGCGTTATTCGTTTATTGAAAGCGCAACGCTGAGCGGTCAATCGACCATCTTATGGTAGAGGGTCACTCATTCTTAAATGAAAGGAAAGAAGTGGCCCGAATTGTCCTTTGTGTTTTTGGAGCTGTATTGTATATTCTTAAGTTAAGAAGATCGTTGCTTGTGTGAATACATAAGACCAGAAAAGCTATTTGATATAGGTTACTCGGCGTTCCTTTGAGATTTTCTTTCCTCTCAATTGCCAGCGCCTAATCAAAGTAACATATCAAAAACCGATGTAACACACATAAGTATTCCAGTGTCGTTTCCAAATTGCACATGAGCCCCTCTCTGATAGGAAGAGAGAAAGGGTTTCCCATTGCGACCCCGCCTGATCATAAAATAAATTTTATACATGCATAAATCCAATATGCGCAGATCAAAGGCTGGTGCCTTTCACGTCGCTTTCACGTCGAAAGATGTTGAAATCTCATTGGTTTTAGTTCCTCCGATATTTTGTTGGCTATTTTGAATGTCCTTGGGCCCAAGGGCGTCGCCAGCCACTGGGCTAGGTCGGGGAGGGTAGCAAGCTGTCTGATTGAGCGCCTATTGGAGTGTACAACTGGAAGTAAAATAACTACAGGTTATGACAAATAAAACAAATACTTTACTGCTAGAAATAAGTTATATTTTGAAAATATAATGAACACAAATTATCTCAATTGATGCACAGTCTCCTCAGATTTCTGATTGCTGAAATCCGACAAGTATCCCGCGATAATTTTTCGGTAAACACTCATGAAAGCTGGAGTGTTGTCTTCAGCAAAACGTTCTTCTAGGGATCTAATAATGGAATCTAAGTACGGGATTAACAAAGTCTTTCTCCAAAACTCTGATGGAATGTCTGCTGGATGGTTGCTCCGATAACGCTGTCGTCCAACAAGGCGTGGAATTGCTGAAATATTTTCATACAATCCAAGTTTTGTACTATGCCAGTAGCGTCTTTCAAAATTTCGTTTGTGACTTGATCTGGATCATCGCGCTGTATTTTGAAAAGTTGTTAAAAGCGCTTAATTTGCTGCGAAGCCTTGGCCGTGTTCGAAGCTACTGCCTGAAGTCCATTCACGACCTGTTCCATCGGAGCTGAGTATTTGGGTATCAACAAAAGGCACATAATATAAGGAACTCTAGAAGCAGTGGAATAGAGTTGAATAGCGTGTTACTGAGTTGCACTATTGCCTTCCACTGATAGAGTTTCTAAATCGTCCATTATTGCACAGAAGTGTCCTCGAAAGACTCTGAGGTTCTTGTGTTTCTCGCTCCACCGTGTTTCATAGAGTATTTTCTTCTGAAAATGAACTCCCGGAAAAATACATTAATAGCTTTGGTGGCTCCCATGGTGTTACGGATTTCAGGGAAAGCATTGAGATCTTTAATAACTGAATTCAGTTTGTGTGACAAACAATGAAAATACAAAGCTTTGGTGTATTTTTTCACAAGATCGCTAGTACAACATCGTCTTTCCCATCCATAGTTTTATAACCATCGAATCCCAATCCAACGCATTTTGCTAGGCTAACCCCTTCCCTTGCTAGAAAATCATCAATTGCCTGTGCAATGCATTTCGCGTCAAGACCGTTTAGCTCTACGAATCCAACGAATACTTCTTCAACTGTATTGGTTTCTTTACAAAAATATCGCAAACCAATGCATAATTGCTCTTTCCCAGATATGTCAGCTGATATCACTTTGGCAATAAGATCTGTCTTCAGCACGCCACCACAAATCTCAATTATTTGACTTTGAATGTCAGCAGAACGATAACTCGCAAATTGTCCCGTGCCCAATGTGTGGCTTGAAAACCGCATGCCCTGAATCAATTCGAAGCTTGAAAAAATCCTCCAGTATTCTTTCGCCATGATTTTTGCCTCACAGCGCTAAGTCGTGACCCCAACAAAATGTAATGCAAGAAATTATGGATGTTATAATTTTTCTGTTTTCTGAGATCAGAGTCTGGGAGTAATTATTGAGTTGCACATGCAAAGCCATACCTCGAATAAATGACCTAGCACTTTTAATGTGAGTTTCCGTTTTCTTTTCGAGTTTCTTTTTACACTGCTTGTGAATTCCTTGAATTTGCAAAACGGCTTAACAATAAATGATCCCAGGACACCTCGGAACGAATTGGCAGTTGGCGGAAACGGGGCACGATATTTACAAAAGGCTCTTTTCTGGCGACGGAAATAAACAAGCCATGGCGAGTACATTTCCAAACACAAAAAATTGAATTGCTATTTCATTTCAAATCAACAGCGTGTTCTGCGAAGATATAATTTTTAGGAGGCATCCAGGAATTTTCGATTAACTCTTCCTTTGTTTTAGCGGATAAAAGCGAGGCACGATCAATAGAATGGCCAATATCATTTTGATTGCATTGATTTACCATAGAAACACAGGTCCGGCTCGGCTTATATTCCCGTAACAAAGTCAAAATTTTGCGCAAGGATTTCTGAGCTCTTCCTTTGTGTGTCTTCATGTTGCTCGTCGGTGTCGCTTCCCTATTCTTCGACCCTTTTTCTTTTTAGATTTACTGGGAAACGGAACACGGAAAATCGTGAAAATGGATCTCAAAAAGTAGTGGCAATTGATCTTGGGCCTATTTGCAAAATACTCACCTAAATTATTCAAACTGAATCTTTTGTCATTCCCGGAGATTGCCTGACGATACCCAAGGAAGTATGAGAGAGAGAGAACATCATCGAATCGTTGACTGAGCGCTGGTTTTCACTTGAAATTTTTTGTTTATGCTTTTCCTCGAGTTGTTGACAAAAAATCCTAGAAGCGGCAGTGTTTACACGTGCCAACAATCGACTTTGTTTTGTGGCTGAATTCTTTTTAAATACGCTTGTGTTTAAAAATTGTTCCCCCAAATCCTCCCAAACCAAAATACTAGTAGGTCAATGGGTCACCTGCCCCCTGGCGAGGCCCTTGCTTGGGCCTATGTTATAATTGAGAAAATACCTATTTATACGGTAGCTATTTTGCTAATTAGTCGAATCGGCAGGAGTTTATGTAGTGGACCTGAAGTCAATGGTCAAATAATTCATTATATTTCAAGCTTCTTTTTGAACTGTTTTTGCGACATTGTCATCAATACGAACTGGTTTCCATAGTGGAATTGTATCTGAACTAAATAAGAAACATTTTTGATTTGAACATATTTTAGAGAAAATTAATTGATTACACATAATTATTATCGTCTCGAGCTTTAATAAGTACTAGATTAGATAATTGTTTTTTAAAAAGGAATCTATTAGATTCTTACAGACTCTACGTTAACAAAATAGGAATACAAACAGGCTGTAAAGTAAGTCTTTTCTTCATGAAACAAATTGAATAGTAGAATTCATTCTGTTTATATAAAGGCACAGGGAATCTGTAAACGATCGAAACATGGGGAATACAATCAAGCTTATGGAAAAAATCATGTCTTGTACGTCTTAATAAAAACAGAAAAAGGAAAACTGACGAGCCCTAAAAATCTGCAGTTTATCAATAATATTGGGAGACAGTCAAGTTCGGATAATTCTGCTAGTTTGGCGACCTGTTTATCCGTGAGTAAGCCTTCCTGTCTGTCCACTTGTTTCTCATGTTTTCTCAGTAACTGCGGATGCTCCAATCTTGAAATACTGTAAACAACTCAAAAGAGATGACTTCTTCTAAGTAGGATATAAATCAGTCGAGCACACAGCCCAGCGTTTCTGTCAGAGGGACTTTGATGATATGTAGTCCACCAATGGAAAGCGCCAAGGTGACGTCACTTTAAATGGTCACCGTTTTCTTGCGGTGCTGCCAATATTAGTGAATGTATGAGATCTCAATGATATATATGTCACACAACAAAATCAGCTGTAACGCTTATTATTAATTTATGCAGTATCCTAATCAGCATAACAGTTGTGCCTGTTGTTGTCCAATGTACATTATATTACATGCACCTACAGTAGAGCATCGAGAATCCATGTATCCATATTGTGATTGATTTTACAATTGATATCAGCGGCTTTCACATGTGGAAAATTCATACATTCACTTAGGATCACACTATCTAAAATGTTAATGCAATAAGATAAAAAAAACACTTAACTAACCAATTAGCTGTAAAATATTGTAAAAAAGGGGGACAAAGCTTCCGCATTTAAAAGGTATATTGTTTGTAGTTTACCTGGCGTTCCGAAAGTTGGTCGAGAATCCGTGAATAACGAAATGCACATAACGGTTCCGAATTCAAAGAGTGGTAAAGTACCCCTCTTTCGAAACCTTAAACTAAATGGTTTTTTTTTAAACACACCACACAATTAACACATAACTCGCGCAGTCGGAAAAAAAATCAAGAAACAACGCACAAATGATTACTTTTGATCGCATAACTAACCTTTTGTGAAAATGCTGCACAAGGTAATGCGTGATCGAGAAAATAATCGAAAATTTCGTGATGCAAATTAGTAATTTAAAACGAGAGTATGAGTCCGAAAACGGATAACCAAAAATGTCACTCAGAACTGACGAACAAATGATGAAGAAAAATGACACTTAGAAGACTGACAAGAGCAAACTGATCAACAACCCATAAAAATAAAATTGGATCCAGAAAACAGGAAAAAGAAATGTTTTCTGGTTCACTCTATCCATAACATTACGCGCCCCGTATGTTATTTTCCGACTTTTGTTCGTTCTGGCGAAGAATAGGCTATCCGAATTTAGTTCGCCCAAGCAAAATTCCGACAAAATGTTTGCTGGATTGCACCATTATTACACAGCTGTTCGTGGTGCATGGTCATTCGTCTTTAATAGACGAATGCTGCTGATTTGCTTAGGTGGTGGGTCTTTCCTCACCTTATTAGGTAAAACGTACTTTTGAAGCAATAAACTGAAGCTAGTCGGCTTTTTCTCTCGCGACTTTTAACGTCCAGTGGCACTAGTGAGTGACACCCATATCTATCGGGTCTAAAATTTCAGATTTGCCCTCTATGGAAGAAAAGCATCAATATATATAATATAAAATATAATATCACGGCATTCAAGGCATTCTTTTCATAGTCAAACAAGTTTTTAAGTAAGAATTTGCATTGAACATTGGTTAAAGAGACCACAAGGCCACAAATTTGTGCCGTTATTGTTACAATTAGTAGCAGGTTGCTTCGGGAAATTATCAAGGGCAAGTGCGATTGTGATCTGACGACCACTTTCTCGCGTATCTTGGCGGTCTTGAAATTTGGCGGCGTTTATGTATCCCAAGGCTCAAGCTCTGTAGTGGACTGCTACAACACTTTTCATTTTAATTAACCCTTTCGCTACGGTAATGTGCTTCGTCGGAGTGATACAGCTGAAGGGGACACCGTACCGCCGGAGTAGCGTCACTGTACGGAGCACTACGCGGAAAAGTGTATATCACGCCCAGGCAAACTGGTGTTTGAACTTACATCGTTCGGTGCATCTTCGACTTTCTCTTTATCATACGATTCTTTAAGTGTTATACAAAAGCACTTGGAGATATTTCAAATATTACCAAAAAAAATGTATTTATAAATTACACATTACACAGGTCGTCACGCGGATGCCATCCATAGACGACACACGTACATACAAATTGTCGTGCGGATACCGTCTATAGACAACGCTCGTAGCGAAAGGGTTAAATTTTCTAATTACTGAAATAAAACATTTCAACACTTTTGATTGGTGGAAATCACACAGACTACATTTTTTCACTGTCCATTTTATTTTCGTATGGAAACTTTAGTGAAGTGACGAATGAACTTAAAATTGAATAATAATCACTTATTTATTTGGCTTAACATTATAAATATTTTATTTAACAACGACTCTTATAAAAATAGAAAAAGCATTAATATATAATAGACCAACATAGTTTAAATTCGTGCGGCTTCAGGTATTTCAATTTTAACCCAATCTCTAGGATTTCGCAGGACCTCAATCAAGGCACCTTCAGCTGTGTTCGGTTTGGGTTCATGCATATATTCCCATCGCTGTGAAGCAACAAATTAACTTATTAATTTTTTTGAACTGAATAAATAACATTTGAGAGTAATTACCGCTGTTAGAGGCAGGGACATTAAAATGCTTTCATAACGTGCACCAGGCGTATATAAACCGAATTTTGTACCACGATCGTAAATCAGATTGAATTCAACATATCGTCCTCGCCTGAGTAATTGCCATTGCCTTTCGCGGGATCCATACTTGTCATTTTTGTGGTTTCGTACTGTAAATGTTTAATCAAATTTTTAGAACATTGTCCATCATTTTTATATAAAATACACTTGTCATTGCAAGTAAATGGGAATCGGCTCTCTTTTAATTTGGTTTTGATTCTAGAAGTTTTTGATAGATCAATTTACCCATTTTCACTTAGAACTTATAAGTGATTTATACCCTTGCTGGCTAACTCAGCGAAGAATCATGGGTGCTCAAGCGTGTTCGAAACCAGCTTGAGCTCTTTCCACCTTTCTTTGTAAATATTGGTTTTGATATTTTACTTATGGAATCTTTTTCGGCCGTTAAATTCGATCCTTATCAACTATTGATTTTTGATAAAACATCAATCAGTTGCTGATAAGAACGATAACGATAAGAAATCGGACGAAACTTGATTCCGAAAGGAAAAATAAAAACAAACCTTTCGGTTTTTCATTATTTTGGGAAAATGGAAGCAATTACATATATACATTTCTTTTTTTATAATACACACCTAGCGGGAGATATGACGGGATCACAGAATTGGCGCAAGATTGTACAAATTTAAACGCTGCATCTTGGCTTGGTGAGTCGATGTCATCAAAGAAAATACCTCCAACTCCTCGAGATTCATTTCGGTGTGTTATACGGAAATAATCATCACACCACTTTTTGAATTTCGGGTAGTAAGTTAAATCGTGCTCGTCGCAGGCTTCTTTCAATACTTTGTGGAAATGCGTGCAGTCATTCTCATTTAAGTAGTAAGGAGTTAAATCAGTACCTTAATAAGATTAAAAAAAATTATGATCGAGTTCAACTGAATATTTCTGGGCGGCAAACTTACCACCTCCAAACCACCATTGCTTTTCGCCATCCGAATCCTCTACTTCAAAATACCTATAGTTAAAGTGTATTGTTGGAATCATTGGATTGCGTGGATGTATCACAGCGCTAATTCCTGCTGCAAAGAATGGCAATTTGTCCGCTTTGAATTTTTTGCCTCGTGATCGCATTTGTTGAATGGCAGCGGGCGGAAGATTGCCTGTGACAACTGATATATTGACGCCAGCCTTTTCGAAAATATCACCATCTTGAAGGACACATGTTACACCGCCACCACCCTCTTTTCGCTCCCAACGATCAACTTTGAATTTTTGTCCGAAATTCTCTTCATTTTCCAATGCATGACAGAAATCAGCTTGTACTTTCATTATCATCAATTCCATTTTTGTTCTCATATCATTCTCTTTGTCCATTAATTGTTTAAGGCTTGTTATAGGATCTGCCATAAATTGTAATGTGCTAAGTTTGCGTTTGGCTTCCATTTCTACTTTACTGAATGTCATAAATGTTGCGATTCCGGTTCCTATCAGGAAGGGCTCGGCATAACTGAAATAAAAATACATGCTTCATGATGTAACTTTAAAGACTTGTTTATATTCTAATAACAAAACAATAAAACACAAGAATAGTTCAATAAAAAATAAAACTCAATTCTTTCGCATTACAAATCTATAAACTTTGAAAAACAAAGCAAGAAGATTTAGACTTTCAATTGTCTTTACATTGATTCAATCGACTTGTTTATTCATTTATTAGAAAAATTTCTGGATTCTTTACTATAATTATTATTATTAAGAGTCCACTGTTGACAAAACCTATGGCAACAGCGGCCAATGGCTCGTTGCGCATGGTGCTATTGTTTGCAGATGGTGCGTCTTGTCGTGTGTTCAAAGTACTGTTCCCAGTGTTCCAGTACTGTACCTGTCCAAGTGTTCCAATACTGCTACGTTAGTACTGCTCAGTCAAATGAAGCGTTTTTTGGCCAGCTTTGAATAATCTAAAAGTCTTCTGTACTTTCCTTTTCCTCGCTACAAGCTCGGCAGGCGCAATTCGTTTGGCGTGCTACATTAAAATATTGTGGTCTGTTAGTTTTACCATCAGTGTTCTAACACCATTTCTATTTTTTCTTAGGAGTTGTTTGGGTGTCGTTTTGTAGCGTGGTGCCAAAGAATTCGTTCTCTCTTGCAGTAGTTCCTGTCATTGTCTCTGTCTCTTGCATCCGTCTCTTTTCGTAGGGTTTTTAGTTGGTCCTTTATTAAGTTTGCTAGCAGTACTCATCGTGTCTCATTATTTTCGTTGAATTGATACTCCTCTTGCTAGATCATCCGGACTTGCATGATTCTCTGCACCAATCATACCAGGGATTTATTCCAGTTTTACACTTCCCTGATTTGGAGCGATATTTAGGGACTACGGTTACTACAGTTCTGGGGTAGTTGTGAATTCTTGCGGTTAGAGGCGAGCGACTAACGTCCTGAATTGCTTATCGAGAGTATTAATATATCTCCCTTAAGTTTGTTTGTTGGCGCTTTCATTGCAAATACTATCGATTGGAAAACTTTAGAATGGATCTGAAATTTGTAACTTCGGTTGTGTTGGACTAGGTTTCGAAAAAAGTTTCCGTCGCCGTTTTTCCCTTATCTGCTTTGGAACCATCGGGAAAGATTACGACATTCTTCTTTTAAAGTTGACTTTGCTTCAATAAATAAATGCTGGATGTGTTCCGTTTAATGCGCGGCGCGGTGCCTGCCTGTCGACATAATCTCATCAAAATGTAATATTTTTGTAATCTTTCAAAATTTGTAATCAAAATGTATACCGGACCAGTTGAAGGTCTAGGGATTTGCAAGCTTGATTCCAATGCTTAGGTGTTCGATACAGCATCTTTCTTTAAACAATTTGATATGTACTCTGATCCGTTGTCCTGTTATGCATGCAGTCCTTATTTTGCAGCAATTGTTGGTAAATTTACTCTCGAAATGTTGAAATAATCAGTTTTCATATTTGTAGTGACTGATGATAAAGGGCAGCTTCCGTTTACCATAACCGAAGCGTGTTTGTGTTTGCTACTGCACATACTTGCCGATTTGAAACCATTTAAAATTCGTTTTTCAAACTGTGAAATCTTCATTTCCACGATTTTTCACATGTGGTTCTGGTTCTTTTCGCAAATATTGGATAGTCTAAAAAATATTGAGCCTTTTTTGTCACTAGGTGGTGTTCGTTGTCATGTATCGGACAATACTAATCAGATTGAGTCACACTGACATACGTTTGAAAGGTGACATTCTAGTCTACAATTTTCATATGGACCGTTTTGTATTTCGTCATTCGTGTTAAAAATTGTATTCATTTAAAAATAAGTGAAATTTCTGAAAAAATTCGAAACTACGATCAAGGTAAGAACGCATCCCAGGCTCGTGAAAAAACTTGTGGGGTCTACAGTCAAGATACTTTATCAAAAACCACAGCCAAGAGATGGTTCGCTCACTTTCGTTCGGAAAATTTTGATGTCAAAGATACACCTCGCTCAGGTCGGCCAATCACTGAAGAAGTCAATGAAATCTTACAAAAAATCGAAGAAGACCGACACAAGACCGCAGCCATGACATTGCTAAGGAACTGAATATCCATCACCAAACAGTTTTGATCGATTTGCGTAAGGCTGGAAACACAAAAAAGCTCGTCGTTTTGGTGCCGCATGAATTAACATAAAAAAATTTAATTGACCGAATTTCCATTTTCGTAATGCTAATAAAATGCAACGAAATCGAGCAATTTTTGAAGCAAATTATCACTGGCGATGAAAAATGGGTAACATACGAGAATGTCGTTCAAAAAAGATGAATCATCACAAACGACTTCAAAGCCAGGATTGACACCAACTAAGGTTATGCTATGTATAGGGTGGGATTGGAAGGGAATTGATTATCATGAAGTGCTAAAACCGAGCAATTCGGTTCTGTACTGTCAAAAAATAACTAAATTGCAACAACCAATTCAAAAAAAACGGCCGAAATTGATCAATAGACAAAAATTGACAGAGCTTGGCTGGGAAGTTATGATGCATCCACGGTATAGTCCAGACCTTGAACCATCAGACTACCATTTGTTTCGGTCTCTGCAAAACATCCTTAATGAAAACAAATTCACTTCAAAAGGGGACTGTGAAAATCACTTGGCCAAGTTTTTCGCCGATAAACCACAGAACTTCTACACAGATGGAATAATGGCTCTACCCAAAATATGACAAAAGGTTATAGATAATAATGGACAATATGTACTTAAATAAAATCCATTTTACCTAAAAGAAATATTCAATCGAAAAATGACAAAAAAGGCTCAATACTTTTTAGACTTGCCAATATAAGGTATTTACAAAGAAAGGTGGAAAGAGCTCAAGCTGGTTTCGAACACGCGTCCCTGCCGCTTCTCATCAGGTGCCAACTCACAGGCTGGAATGCATCTATAGGCACTACCAGCTTAGGTTGATGTCGACTGGTTATTTTTACTAGTTATGAATATTGCTCTCAGCTTGAACTTGTCCTATTTTCCAAATTGCCTTTGGTCTGGCTTTATCAATTTCAGAAGTTTTTGGTAGATCAATTTATAAGGTGGAGGTGGAATACCTTCCACCTCTCTTTGTAAATATTAAATTCACTTTCGAGGTATTCGACAAATTTGATCAGAACTTCCGCACCCATGAGTCTTCGCTGAGTTAGCTAGCAATTATACCCTTGCTATATATATCATATAGCATATATATGCTATATCACTTATAAATTCTAAGTGAAAATGGATAAATTGATCTACTAAGAACTTCTGAAATCAATATAAGGTATCGTAGACAGCTGTTAGAGCCATCAGCATATAAATTGAAGTGTTTGAAATTGAAGCTCTTTGAAATGAAATATTTGCAAAGGCCGTCGAGTCAGACTCCATTAATTGAGTGATATGCGCATGTTCGCATCGGAACAGTGCGAGTTAAAAAGGTGTCTGACATGCATCGTACTCAAGACATTCACCTCGTGTGTTATATTGAAAAATCGATTTTTTTGTTTGAATTCATTTGCAAACCAGTGTAGAAAGTGCTTTTAAAATGATTTTCTAATAGTCGAAGTGGTTCGAATGTTACAGCCGAATAATGGTGAGTAAATTGTTCATACTTTACACAATATTTGAAATTTTAGACGCGTTTTATTCAAAACAAATTTGAAAAAATCAGCGTCACCAATAGCTTTGAAATATTATTGGTAAAATAAGCACACATAACACCATCGATAAAACTAGAAAAATGCAAGAATCCCGACTGCATAACCAAAAAAATTAATATCCAATAATCAAAAAATAAATCATGAAATTTGAATATTTATATTCAAAGCATGTCAGTTATTCAGTTTTCTTATTCTAGTTCATTCGATAGCCACCGTTTTACAAACTGATATGACATTTGGTTTTTTTTTTGCATTCTGATAAGCGAATCTACTGGAATTAGCACTCCTGTAACACATATCGTGAAATTTTAATTGGAAAACATTTTGAATTATTGTTGAAATATTAAATATATATTCAAAATTTCAAATCGCAACTTTCTCACTTTTCGTCAAAAATAAAATCTGAAAACAGTATAAAATACGAAAACAAAATACGGGCTATCACACGGGGTGACTGCCTTAAATCGAAAGATTTCCAAGGTTTCTTTTAAAAGCTCGAAAATTAAAGAAGGGACTCGTCTAATCTGATACCTGACAATACAAATGCTTCCATCGTTCGAAAGTTACTCGATGAAGTCCGGAGACTCAGAACAAGACAAATAAATATGTAGACCGTAATCATGAAAACGAACGCGTATCGTATTCTAACAAATGAGCTAGATGAAGATAGGTTGCCACGTGGAGGATACAGCACTCACTAGCGGAAAAAACGCAACAAGTTTGGAAATTGCTTGATCGCTTGGTAGGTGAAAAGGTGGAATCTTCTTTGCAGTTATTATTTCCATTGATGAAGCATAGATAGGAAGGAGATTTTGAGCCCAATATCAATGCTCAATGTAACATTTGATAGTCCAGGTACGCCGAGAGCATAAAAGGACCAAATATAATAAAATCATGTAACTGGGAGCTAATAGTCACTGACCGAGTTCCAATAGCTACCATTGCCGCTGTAACATAAAAAAAGATCTTTCTGCAGTATGTCTAAAGTCTTTCTGAACACAGCTTCAGTTCGTAGTTTTGATCTGAGCCTACCTAGTTTTGATCTCTTTGCCAAGCTGAAGAAAACGGATTTATTTCACTCAAACATTTGTTTAATTAAAAACCACATTAATTATATCCGTTCCCATATCAATAAAGACAAAGATTAAATATTTAATTATTGAATTATTTGATTCAAGTATCTTTATCACGTAATTCCGTCATTGGATTGCAAAAGACTGATTCGAGACGGTATCGAGGGTCATACTTATTTTTGTTTCATTTTTCTGTTCTTATACGTAAATATTTTGCTGAAGAATCGTAATTTTATAAACAACCAATTTTCCAACTGAAGGGTGAAAAGATCAAGTATTGTAAAAAGTACGAACGCCACACCCTCAGTGCACATGCCTCCAAAGTAGCTGATAATTAAATTGATTGCAACTTTCGTCATTGATAAAAATTAATTGATGTTATTTTAAAGCGATTACGAAAATATAGTTTTGCGCCAAGATTTTATATATTTAGCTCTTAACGTTTCAATATCATCTTAGGAAAAAATAGCTTACAAAAAAACCAAAATGCATAATCCTGGTCATAAAAACTAACTAGTCCATTGACTCATTTTGTTTTCATTCAATCAAGTTACAAACAATTGTCAATAAAGAGCAAGGCAGAGATATAGACCTTATGAATGAACAACAACACATTTCATTATTATTTTGAATTTGAATAAACTATTTATATGTTTTGACGTGTTGTCAACTTGTTTTATCAATGTGAAAATGTTCATATTAAGAAAATATATTGGAACTATTGATGTGAAATGTTTTGGTATCCTTTTATTTACATTAAGATAATACTTAAAATAATATATAATAAAATAATAAATTGTTTTTGTAAATAATTATAATTATTGTAAATAAATTTACAAAAATAATTATTATTCTGTTATTTTAAATAACTAAAAAAATAACTATTTTTATGTAATTTTACCAAAGGCCTTTAAATTTCCCTATCTTGCAGCCCCTCCCTCCGTTGTTTGAGGATGCGATTCAGCATATCTAAACAATCTGTAGCTCACAAAAAACAGTTACAAAGAGGAAATTAGCTGAAGATGTGAGCCTTAACCTCATCTTCGAAGTAAACAAGCAGGAACCTGGCAGTTACTCGATGACGTTTTTATTAACTGGATTGTTGGCAAGAGGAAATTTATTATTTGCAAATATGAATGATTAGTTATGAAACGCATGTTTTACACAATAGGAAGTGCACAGTTGTTTGTGGCAGCTGCAGCGAGTATAGGAAGGCTATAAATTAGATGGAAATCAAACATTCTTCCTTAATGCATGTCTTATAAAGTGAATATTTATTTTGCTGGTATAGAATGAATTCAAGTGTTTACTGCAGATAAGGTACTAATTGGTTGATAACTTTACGGACTAATACATGCGTCAAAATAATAATTTTGAATTATCAAACGCTGACAGATGTTAATATCATCAGTAAAGTAATAATTTCTGAGTTTTTTTACGCATCCATAAAACGTGCGATTGTTTTGTCACCAAATAATTGGTAGCACGAGTTCAAAAAACTAATTTTGTTATTTTTTACTTAAATCGGCTGCCATTAAAAATGGTTAAATACATGTTAGCTCACCCTCGTTTGCAAAAAATAACATAAAATTTTAGATTTTTAATGGAGTTTAAAGTTTTTGGAAGTTCACATTGAGTTTTGTGTTCAAAATTGGAATGTCAGCTGAGCTGAGAAATTTCGTACTCCTAAGGACCTGGGCTGTCTAAGAGAATGGGAAAGAAATACAACTAGGTAGTATTAAATTGTTGTATATTTAGATACACTTCAACGATTTCGCTGCAAATAATTTAGGATTGTTTACTGCTTATTTGTTAATTTTTGTTAATTGTTAATTTTTATTGCATTATATATAACATTATTTTATAATTTTTATTTTTTGTTAATTTTTAGTGCATTCATCGTCAACGGCCTCAATGTTCAAGTCCTTTTTTTAGTCTAAAGTTTTTTTTTAACAAATTTCTAAGCCAGTTTCTGAAGAGACAAGAGCGCTTTTCACTTGTCGATGTCATCTGATAGAGAACGGAACTACAAAAAATGCAACTTACTATCAGTGAGGTTAAGAATCTATGATGAGAGACGTTAGAACCGCTCTACCATCAGTGGATGTATTTGAACTCTGAAGGACGCAATAAGACGGTACCATGAATCAGAATGGAAATATTCTGCACCATAAGAGAGAATGAAAATAAGCAAATACATAAATCAAATGAACTTATACTAGACTGTTAAGCTATGCAGCAGAATTTATGTGGTTCATTGAAGACCCAAAAAATATTGGGAAAGAATGGATATTCACCGTTTACGAATGAAGAGATAGAATTTTAAACAAGGGGTAAAATTTTGGAATTAGGGACAAATATATACCGAAGGAAGACATTGTAGCAGACGCGGAATCATCCATCTGCCCATATAAAGCAAACAACTCATCAGGAAAGAAACTGGAGAAGACGTGAACATTGGAAATTCGAGAGTCAGGAACAACGAAAGGATTATCGTTAAGCAGCTGAAGAAAAACCCGGTATTATAATCGGCCGACAAGGGGAACAATAGATAAAATATGGAAATATGACGAATTGGTTTTTGAGAATCTAATTAATCGAGATTACCATGCACTAATGAATAACCCCTTACCGGACTCAATAAAAAGAGTGGACAAGGCCCTGAATGACTGAATCTCAAGTAAAATTGCGATAACGGTGACTCATCCAATAATTTGTCGAATCAATTGCCTTCCAAAAATTCACAAATCAGGTAATGAAAAGCGTGAACTTACAACTTTCACGGGCGCCGCAACAAGTAAGAGAGCACAACAAGGATCGGGCTTGTTTGAGGACTGGCTTACAAGCCAGAGCACCATTAGCACTGCAGTAGTCGCGCGGATAACTATTGTAATCCCACCCTACAAAATATTTTTTTCCTTACAGATGGCAGCACTGACGAGCTCTTATCTTTTAGTACCTTTCTAAAAGCAATCAATCAGCATCGTTGCAAGATATTCTGTGTATCGTACATTTTTTTGGGTATTGAAACTTCATGTTTTTTTCAGAAAAATTCAGAAATCAGAAAAAAATTTTTGTATTGTAAATTTGTCTGTCTAGTAAAGACATGAATGATGAACAAATATTGAAACGGATCGATGAACAGCATAGTGGCGACGATTTCTTAGAAGACATATAGGATGATGATGAATGCGAACCAGATCTTGTAGAACAACAGGATTTAGATGTTGATTAACAAGAAAACGATGACGAATTTTCTGTACTAGGTGAACAGGCTGTATCAACAGATTGGTAAGGATGGGGTCACAAAATTGCGTTAAAAATATATTAGCAATCACTTCTCGGGTTCGAAGTATACAGAAGTCTTTTCAGAAACCTAGACGAAAGGTAATGCAAAACATGACATGACTCCTTTCACATAAGAATGTGTTTAATACCTAACCTACCCAAATGTTGTAATTTTTCAACTAATAAAATATCTATCCTATACCATGTAAGCTAAATCAAGTATAGATGTCTTTTTTGAACCGTAATAAAAATGGTAGCGCAGATGCTAATCTTGTTTCCTCTGAGAAATACCACGTGGGATTTTCCGGGGATAAATCTATATGCGCTGCAATTATGTTTTATACATGGTTTCCTCAAAAAGGTACATTTCACACATTCTCTAAATCTCGGTACATTTTACAACCCACCAATAAACCTTCCCTGTAAAGGGACAGACAACTGCTTTTTCATGAGTTACAATAATTATGAAGGTGATTTTATTTCTGCAATGAGTCAACAAGGATTTCGGTTTCTAATGCGCTGTCTACGGTTTGATGATATCAGAGATCGAGAGGTTCGTCAGGCCCTTGTTAAAATGGCTCCAATACGAGAATTGTTTGATATGTTAGTCAAAAGCTGTCAAAATAGCTATTCAGCAAATGACTATTTGACAATCGACTGACAGTTGATTGCTTTTCGAACAATGTGCTCTTTCAAACAGTATATTTCTTCAAAACCATCTAAATATAGGATCAAAATGTTTGCGCTAGTTGGTGCTGATAATATGTTTACTCATAAACTTGAAGTGTGCTTAGAAAGGCAACCGGAAGGTCTCTACAAACTAAGTAATAATCCAGAAGATGTAGTATTGAGATTAGTGAAGCCAGTTGAGGGAACAAATGAGGAAAGAATTGTTACTGCCGATAACTGGTTTAGTTCAATTTTTTTGGTTGAGAAACTTTTCGAGAAAAATTTACCTACATTGGTACATTAGAAAAAAAAAATAGCGTGAACTACTCTCACAGGACTGAATAGTTCAATAATTGGTTTCGATAAAAATTACACATTAGTCTCATACGTGTCTTAAAAAATATAAGGCAGTCCTAGCTATTTCATCAATGCATTTTGACATAAAATAGATCAGACTACAGGTGAACAACATAAACCTGAGATTATAACAGCCTACAACAACACAAAATGTGGGGTTGTTATGGGGGGACCTGTTGGACAAAATGTGCAACTTATACGATGGGTCATGAAATTCTCGCAGATAGCCTCTGACAGTAGTTTTTCATATGCTATATACTGCAGAAGTAAATGCAAACATTATTTATAAAGAAAATATTAAAGAAATTAAATTGCCTCGGAAGGACTTTTTGGAAAATCTATCACTAGAGCTAACAAACCCAGCTATACTAAGAAGAATCTATACAGAGACAATTCCTAACGAAATAAAACGATGTGGGAAATTGTATTTGAAAAATAGAAGAAGAAATTCCAGACCCAGAGCCAAAAACAGCAAAATTGGTAAGATGTCATATTTGCGATCGATCCAGAAATAAAAGCACTCGAAAAACTTGCCATAAATGTAAAAACTGGGTTTGGCCAGACCACCAAAAGTCTGTATGTAATAATTGTATTGAATAAAATTAATTTTAAACTGTTTAACGTGTAATAAAAAAATTTAAAAATATATGTGCTTATTTGCCTTATTTTATTACGGATTACAATGGTAATCCAAGCGAGCCTTCACGTTCGTCTGGGAAGCACGACTACCGAAATGTTAGGGAACAATTGAAATCGATTCGGTCATTTTATAATTGAAACTTACTTCACCTTCAGTGCAAGTACAGTGGAAAAACAAGTTGTAAAGGGGCACATTCTTCCAAGGGTATGAACAAGATGTGTCCGCTATGGTAAAAAAAGTGGAAAAGACTCTGTGGAAGAATCATTACTATACTCAAGCATATCATCTTCATAAAGGAAGTGGTGAAGGGGAATGAAAAACCCCTCTCTAGACCTAAAAATAATCAGATAAAAACAACATTTTAGAATTCGATACCTTCAGGAAAACCACGAATAATGGAGGACGATACCAGCGAAATCCCACCACTAGCATCATGGCAACATTTAAAACCTAGATATACCGGATGCATACCCTTCCGATAACGAGGCAACGTTGCAAGCAGATCAAATTCTTTATGTTGGAGACAGCGGAATGAGTGGAGATAACGAAAACGAGATGCTATGAATATAAAAAAGAGAAAACTGAAAGCGGAATAAGCTACAAGACAACAACAATGCCAATAAGGCTAATTATTTTTCAAGGAGAATCAGCTCACAAGCCAACCCTGTAGAAATTTAACAACAAGGAACCGGAAAGGTCATCTTCGAAAGCCTTGAGGCAGCAAACAAAAGCATTGATAACCTCTTAATACCATACAAAACAACGTAAAGTCATTCATGCCAAATAATTTCCTCTCAGATATGGAGTTATCCGGGAAATTCCAACTGACATGACAATGGAAGACTTCAGTGAGATTTCAACCCTGCAATAAAAGAGGAGAAAATCTTGACAAAATTAACACTGCAGAAGCTTAAAAATTGACGACAAAAAAAATAAAATCACATTCTACAAGATAAATACCAACTCCCAGGATAAAAATTAAGTTTAATGACAACGTGTGACTGTAACAATATCAAATGTCTTCTATGAAAAAATACAGATTCGCAATGAATCAAAAATGTACCAAAGGGTCAGCATAGAAGTGCGATGTGGAGACTGTCTGCTTTTAATGTCAGAATAACGGAGAGTACCCATATTAGAGTCTTTAAAGAGTAGTATCTATACTTAAACCGTTCAAAAACAAAGAAGTCATCAACAACTACAGACCAATATCTCTCCTCAGTGTCTCAATCAAAGTCTTAAGCTGCCTTATTAGAAATCGAATTCGAAAAAATTCGAACAAATCAACTACCACCAAACTCAACACCTTGTTTTACAAGATTTCAAATAAAAGACCACACAAATGCCAACTTGAGGTAATAGCAGATCGTGAACGCTCATTCGAAAGTGGACCTGACATTACTTACGACAGCCCTTAAAAATCTGCAGATATCAACGACGTTCATAAACTGGAACAATCCACTTGGACAACCATAAAATCAATATCACAAATGGACGAACTAAGCTCCACCCTTTTTAACATCTTCCCACAGGAACTTCATAATATCACAGAATCCACAACAACATTGCTGTTATATGCAAACGAATTTATTCTAAAGGAAGGCAATCATCATCTTAACAGCAATACAGGAGAAAATTCTAGAAATCTTTGATACTCTCAAATTCCTCATTAACCCAATTAAAGTACAACCTATCATCTTTTGCAAAGCTACAAACCTCTGCCAGAACCTTAAAATAAAAGAGGATAACATACTTTGAAGCAAAAGTATAAAATACCTGGGAAGAATTATAAATTATCAGGTTAATCAGAGATATTAACGAGTGTTTTAGTAAATATCGCTATAGAGACAACATAAGAAAAACTAAAGAAGAATAAAATAATGTTTAAGGATTTCACTGGATACCCCAAACATTTAAGCCTTCGATATTGCCAAGGAAGCGAATGCCAAAGACAGAGCTGAGTTTCTTACCGCCAAATAAAACGACAAACTTCTACACAGGAATTTACAAAACCCAGCAGAAGTTAACACCGACTCCACCCAACAAAACATTTACAAATATAAACACATCTTATACTCAAACGACTGATGAAGAGGTCCCAGAACTTCTATGTTCTCTGGTCCCGAAATGACACCGTATTCCTCAACTACAAAAACACGAATCCCTAAATTTCAGGCTTAAATCTCTTTACATACATCTAAAAAAATTCAGGGAAACAATCGCAAAAATAATAGTAGTTGATGCAGCAAATATTGCATAAGCGTTGAGCAGCATAAATTCGGTACAGAATCCTGATTAATTGGGATCTCAAGGGCCCATGAATTATGTACCAATTATTGAGGGTTTCCATTCATCCAGATTTCCAATTAAGCAGGTTGGAAACTATAGTTGTCTCATTTACAGAGGCCCGCGCTTAAAGAGGTCGGAATGTACCGTTATTCCATTTTTAGTACTGGAAATGTTAAAGTTTATGACTTAAAGTAATCGGTTATGTTTGCTTGTACTTGATTTATACTTGCAACTAGCTGAAACCTGTTTCTCGATAATATAAATTTGATCGAAAATATTAGAATTATCAATATTTGACATTTCGAAATATATATGTAAATTCTAGAAACTTATTTGGTAGATCAATTTATCCATTCTCACTTATAAGCTGTAAGTGACATATAACAATGCTCCGCTGATTTTAGCGAAGACTCAGAGGTGCGGAAGTTTAGATCAATTTTGTGGAATAGCCCGAAAGTCAAATTATATTGAAAGAGAGGTGGGAAGAGCTCAAACTGGTTTCAAACACTCACCTCTGCCGCTTCCCGTCAGGTGTCAACTCACAGACCGGGACGCATCGATTGGCACTACCAGCTAGATGGATGCGTCTGGTTATTTTACTTGTTATTGTTGTTCTCAGCTTGAACTTGTCCTATTTTTCACCAAAGGCTAATTAAGAAAAACTAGCTTGTAGTGCCAATATGCGTCCCGGCCTGTGATTTGGCACCTGACGAGAAACGGCAGGGGCGCGTGTTCGAAACCAGTTTGTGCTCTTCCCACCTCTCGTTCAACTTATGTCAAGTTTTTATAGCTATAAATTATTACTGGAGTCTCTTCACAGTCTTCTTCTACTTCTTCTGTGTCCAATGAAGAATACGTAGCATCGATATCATCATCATTGAACTCCTCTGAAATGAGTACATTATCATCCATAGAAACGAAATCCTGAAAAGTCGGCTGTTATTCATTCAAGTCGTTCCTACATGTGGAAAATATTCCATCCCATTCTGGAAACGCTGCACAGATCTCTAGCTCCTCTTGTAGGCTCTCAGGTTCAGATACATTCGTCACTTTGAATGCAGCTTTTTTGAGGCAATTACTAATTGTGGTTTTGCTAACAGAAAATCAAGCTTTTCTCGGAAATCTCATGGCCTAGAGGATGTTGATTTCGGGGCTTTTTTCCTCTTCTATAGATAAGAACATACTGTACAACTTTCTTCCTGTAGTAAACCTTAAAGTTGTTGATAATACCCTGATCCATGGGCTTTAATTTACTTGTGGTATTGGCGGGTAAGTACAATAATTTAACATAGTCTAATTTGGGCATATTGTTGTGAGCCGATGTCGACAAACATAATGATTTTTCGTTTTTGGGCCCTCATATCGGTGTTCACTTTTTTTAAAAAATCTGCAAATAAATCAGCGGTCATCCAGGCCGTTTTATAATTAACAGGCAATGGTTTTGATTAATTTTTTGTTTTGATAGTTTTGACAATTGTTTTGATAATGAACAGGCAACGTTTTAATACCCTTAAAGCATCGTGAGCTCTAAGATTTTCCGAATAAGAGAAACGGCTATGAAATGGAAATGAATAGATTTTCCAATTAAGAGAGAATTTTCAGTTCCGGTCATATTTACACTTAAGAGTACAGTGACCCAATCTTTACTCAATTAACCACCATGGCAAGGCAGACCTTTGAACTTAAATGTTTTCCACTGAATTGCTCTCGCCACAAGCATTTTTGAATTCGATATCGTTTCTTTTCTTAAAGCCCTCCAACTACCCATTACTGCCAGAAAAATTATCAATAATCAATATATTTTGAGCTCGCTCTTTACACATTGGTCCGCTTATTGGAATGTTATTATTCCGTACCTGCTTTATCCATGTGGAGAGACACTTTTCAATTTCATGATACACTGCTGATCGTATTCGTTTGAGTTTTCCTTTTCTGTCTATACACTGAGACCGAATTTTTTAGTTTTTTTAATTCTACAGGGTTGACTTTGGCATGTTATTCTCCCTACACAGTTCATCATGCGGTATTCCATAATCATAATCTGATAGAAGTTTTAATTTTTCAGATCCTGATAACGTTTTATATTTACATTTGGACATTTTGTGCACTTTATTCGTTTATTTTTAGGTCAAAACCTGAGATAGTACTGACAAACAAAGCAAGTGCGAAAGACATTCAAATGTTTGTAAACCTGTCCCGAACTGATTAATTTGTCTAATTTATACAGGGAATTGAGCTACAGAGTACCAATTATAGAGGTAAACATAGAAAAAATCTTAGGATTCAAATCTCATTGGACCAGATTCGAAAAGTCCTATTAACAGAGGTCATTCAATGAAAAAGTACCGGGACTCATTGCAACTCTCAAAAATACAGGTTTCTCAATGATCCAGGTTCCACTTAACCAGGTTTCATTCCTTCTAGAGAGGAACCTTGCCATCAAAGATTACCCTTTACATACACTTACACTTTACACTTTCATTGATATCGAGGGAGCCTTCAATAATGCAAAAATTGAGAGCACGGTAGCAGCCTTTCAAAGATATGGAATAGATTCATATCTTACTAAATGGATGACGGAACTACTAGCTAAAAGAAAGATTACACCCGAAGAAAACGGCGTAGCCATGAATAAATGGACTAACACAGGTACACCACAAGACAGCATAGTATCACTACTTGCCTGGGTACTCACAGTTAACCAAATAGTGGAAGACTTCAACGGGAAGGGTTCAAAACGAAAACGTACGCTTACAATATCGTTATACTGATAAGTGGAAAGTTCTCGGAAATCATGTCGAAATTGATGCGAACCGCACTCTCTCATGTTTTCGAGAGGGCGAGGCTAAACGGACTGCGCATTAATGCCGACAAAACGGAGCTTATGCTTTACACAAAGCGCCGTAAACAGAAAATATTTTCACCCCCGACCGATGACGGAAAACATATAAGTTTAGGAAACAAGGTTAAATACTTATGAGTAATTTTGGACAGTAAGCTAACTTGGACTCCACACACAGGAGAAGTCAGACGGAGAGCTACAGCGGCGCTCTTCACAATGAAAAGACTAGTGGTTAAACTTGAAGAATAAAACCTAAAATTGCCGACCGGATTTACACAACAGTAGTGAGGCCAATAACCATTTACGTGGCATTGGTTTGATGGCAGGCACTTCAAAAGAGAACCATTGCAACAGAGCTAGAAAAGATCCAGGAACGAAACAGTGCAAGATCCCACATCTAGAAGTGAAATTATGATCTACAACGATGGTTCCGAAACAGATGAGTGAAGCGGCGCCGGAGTCTTTTTCCTAGATCATACAGAATACAAATACTCTCCGACAATAAATGGCACTGCAGGCATCGCACAGGATTGTAGGCAGGCTCTCAAAGCCGCAACAACCCGAGTAAATGTATAACTGACATGAGTCCCAGGACACAGCGGTGTACAAGGAAATGAAAGAGCGGATGAGCTAGCGAGAGCTGCATAAGCTGACCAAAATGCAACTAGAATAGACACAATTTGCCACTAGCAACGGTAAATAGGGAACTAGACGAAATCCTATGGAAAGAGACAGATACGGCTTGTAATGACAGGCACGACTGCAGGATAAGCCGAGCTCTTTGGCCTTAATCTAATGAAACGACGACAAAACAACTCCTGGATATAAAGAGAAATAGCGTGAGAACATTGGTGGCAGTATTAACGGGCCAAAATCTTCTAGATCAACACGTCGAATAGGAACTATTAGAAATCCAAACGGACCCGTCGAGCTTGCGGCGTGGAGGAAGAAAGTACAGAACACTTCCTCCTAGATTGCCCGAGCCTGGCCAACAAACGCCTTATTTGGCTATGGTGTACTGATGTAACAGAATTGGAACATTGGCGACCACAGAGCTGGGGAAAACCTAATCACCCACAAACGGGCCACGTATGCATCTTGGAAAAAATGGAGAGAATGGCCCCGTCAAGAAAAGGTAGCTGGATAGAATCCAACCGATAGTGGACACAAGCATTCCATACTAGATAAGCATACCGTCCAGAGAAGCGTGGGAAACGGTACAGGTTTGTTGTTTGATGTTGATCAATCATGTCGAATTTTATGCCTGAAAAAAGGAGCATTTGTGGTACGCATTTTGTTGATGAACTAAAAAATAACATATGGAGGACACGTTCTATCAGTTAGAACATTTGAGACATGGTTTCTACAATTCAAAAGTGTTAATTTCAATGTGAAAATGCGAAGGGTGGCATTGCAGGAGTTATTGGATGGTGACCCAACTCAAACTCAAGGAAATGATTTTGCATCGAGTTGTGACGGGACAATGGGTTTATTTCGAAAACCCGAAGCGAGAAAAATCGCAACCAAACAGTCGCTCCTGCAGCACTGATGCCAAATCGTTTCGGCAAGAAGACTGTGCTCTGTGTCTTGTTGGACCAGAGTGATATTGTGTATTACAAAAATTAATACACAACGCTAGCGTCAAAAAATGATAAATTTAAACGGCGCATTTATGAAAAATGACCAGAATGGGCCAGAAGACATGGCAGAGTCATTTTGGTGAGACATAGTGGGATCACGTGGATGGAGTAGCCTTTTGCGCCGACCGTACTCCCAAGACTTGGCGTTATCTGACTATACCTCTTCGCATCAATTCAGCGAAGTTCGAGGAAGTTGGAAAGTGGCTCGACCACTGGCTTTCCATAAAAAATTTTTTTCTGGCATAGTATTCATAAATTGAAACATGGGCGACGCCCAGTATTTTGGATAAAAATTTTCCCTAGAAAAAACGTATTAAAAAAACGTTTTGCATACAGCTGATTAAAATTCTAATTAAAATTTTAATTTTTGACTGGGAAACAAAGCTGTAGTGGTGCAAAAATTCCGTGGAAACGAAGATTTTCTCTTTTGATGTTCATTCTTTTCTCAGTATTTTTTTTTTTTTTTGATTTGAAGGATACTCTGAAAAGGTTGATGACGATTTGTTCCACTTCCTAGATTTTATTCGATATGGTGAGGTTCGGGTTCGATAGCGGATATAACAATTCACAGCAAAGTGCGTGTGCGCGTTTAAGTACATTAAAATTTAACAGTAACAGTTAAATGAGAACATATGGATTCTCGCAATAGAGCTGTTAGATGCGACTCGAAGAGGTCAGTTTGAAAATTTCACGATCGTCGAAACCAGCACAGATGAAACTCTCAGTCGATGTCCAAAATCTTTATCGCGTGCCAATCCAATAAAAGCAAAACCCAAATTGCGATTCTTGCAAGCCAGTGATAAGCCAACGGACGCAGTGAACGCCAAAAAGTTGTATTTCTCTTCACAGGGAGTGACCCACGAACCATTTATTGGAGCCAATTGACCAATTCTTATTATAGAACAACCGTCGCATTGGGAATGGTAAACAACAACACATTATGTTACGCATAAATCTAGCCTATTGATCAATTTTGGTCGTATAAGATAAAATGATTCGCTCGTTGCTCCATCACTGTTATCACACTTGTAGGGCACCCAATTTCTTCAACATGGAAGAAACTATCGCAATAACTGCTTGCTTTGAACATGCAATAATGTAGCGCCCTATGGAGCAACACCGAATAGGTTTTAAAATTAAAACAAATAAACAAGCACCGATTCTGATGAAATCTACTACCAGTCTTATCAAAATTAAAAAATGCATTGTCATAAGGCGAGCTAAATACAGAGCGCCATGTAGAAATTCGAAAAGAAATTCTCACCTCGTTTTCGTCCTCTTGGCATATTGGAAGGTTGTGATCGTTCCCAATTGCTTTGCACTCAAGCGAATACTTTGAAATAAACTATTCATTTTATCCTTGTATTTACACGGCTATTTCGTTCCCGAACTAAAAATTCACGATAAATCAAATGCACAATAAACCTTACGCTGAACGTGCAACACTTCATTAACTGAAATACTTCGTAGGAATAGTGCGGCGAAATGAATTGCTGCGCCTTTTGTACCGGCTTGACAGTTCGTGAACAAACAGCTGATAAAATATGGAAAGGGAATCAATTTGCAGGGTGTGTGTAAAGATCCGTCGATCTATCCGAACATTTTGCGAAGAATTCAAATGTTTTGCACTGAGAAATCACGAAAGCACCCTACAGTTGGGCTTTTTTCGGCATCAATTTCGCTCCTATTCGACTGTTGACGGCTAAAAAGCTTTCACGTGTTGACGTGTTTGTCGGCACGCGATTTCTTTGAATGCAGATAAGCTTTTTTTCAGCCGGGATACAAACAACAACAGTCGGGAAATATTGAGAATGTTGTCGAATTCGACTGATAAGACGTTTCATCAGCAATTCTAATTGGAAAAAGCTTGCTGGAGAATCCTCGTCAGTCGTGAATTGAATGAAAACAAAAATATTTATTGTTGATGTTTGAATGCGTGTATTCTTTGCGGTAATTTGTACGAGTTATTTTCGGTATTAATAATATGAAATGAACGTAGTAACTGTGATGTTTATAGTTTTCAGTAGTTTTGCAATTGGCAACAAAGTATGTATACTGCATTGTGGGCTCATGCATTTATATGCATTAAGTACTCCCGATTGATTCGATTTACACTTTCCCAGAATAAATAAATTAGAGTTATTAAAGAGTTATAAATCGGAATCGCAAGGCAATTCTTAGACAACACAATATTTGTTTATTTCCAGACTCATTGGCTCGAGAAAGAAGTTGGATACTTATCCGCTTATACTTAAAAAGAGAATATCTAGTTCAAAAATGCATTAATCTACTTTAATCGTTGATTGAACCTTAATGAAGGATTCGGCAGTTCGAGAAAAGGATAGTAAATAATGTGTATAAACATGAAGTGCGGATTTTTTCTGCTTGAAGTATGCATTTATTTGAATAACAGAACGAATGAATTCAATAATCAAAGTATTGGCCATCGTTAGCTACGACTTTTTCCTATCTTTCTGTCAATTGATGGAATCCGTCCCAGTACCACTTCTAATTTTTTGAGGCTAACTGTTACACTTACCCAAATCAAATTAATACAAACAAAGTAGGCATTGATATATTGAATTCAATTGAATTAAAACGAAGTAGGCATTGATATTTTGAATTCAATTGAATTAAAACAAAGTAGGCATTGATATTTTGAATTCAATTGAATTAAAACAAAGTAGGCATTGATATTTTGAATTCAACGAAATCAAATCAAGTAGGCGACGAGTGGTATAAATAGAAGTGGAATTGTCTCGAAGAGCAGAGTTATTTTCTCTCGCTTCAAAAGGTACGGACAAGCCTCTATCTCCTTTCACCCAATGTGAGGCTGCATTGGGGTGCCTTTTTGAAATACCGGGTATTTAATAAATAAAGTTGGTGTTATAAAATAAAACAAGAGTTTTATTTATGCATCGAAGAAACATAAATGGCGCAGTCGGTATGATGCGCTGATTGAAAGCTCAATCGATCTTATTGAAGACATAAAGCGCATCGACGTCGTGTCCGCGAAAAAGTTTAACGAAAATTATTCCCTAAGAGGAGGAAAATTTCTTTCACTTACGCCGACGCGAATAAATTGTTCCAAGAGGAACAACATCCCCGGACTGGACGAAGTGTTCTTTAATAAATAAAGCAGAAAAGTGCAACAAATTAACAAGTTCCAGGAAAGTGAAATAAAGTAATAAGTGTCCTCTAAAAGAAAACAGAAAAGTGCAATATAATAATAAGTCTTCTAAAAGAAACAAGAAAGTGCAACGAAATAATAAGTTCCCTAAAAGAAACAGAGAAGTGCAACAAAATAATAAATAACTGAAGTGGACAGTACAATAACTGAAGTGGATAATAAATAAAAATATAATAATAATAAAAAGTAAATAGAGTGAAAATAAAAGAAAACGAAGCAAAACTAGACAGCTGAACCAACAAAACCAAAACAGTGCGGAGAAAATAGCAGAAATTTTTTTTTCATCGATCGCAGAATCCAGGACGAGCACAGCAAGTAACAAGGAGAAGAACAAATTTTCAAATATTTCCTTTTCTATTTAATTATATTTAATTATATTTAATACATTATTATATCTTATATTCACACACATAATCTTAAAACCTGCCCCATTATTGTTGCTTTTTTGAAATTTGAAAACTTCTTTGTAAGGGTGATTTGGAATCAGGGATTGCATAAAAATTTTTCAAGATGCCGAACGATGAAGCTCCTGCCATACAAATTGACCCTCTCAAATATTTAAACAGCCTCCCCGAATTTGACGGCAAGCTCGAAAACTTGCAAACTTTTATTAATTTAGTGGACAGAGTTAGCGCCGTACTACAAGCTTATAACGAAGCATCTCAACTCTTATTTAGCGACATAATCAAAAGTAAATTAAAAGGCAGAGCAAAAGAACAAGCCACAAGCCTCGGACGAAGACTACCATATATAGTCTTTAAAACAAAAACCAAGCCCCTAAAGTTTATCGTAGATACAGGAGCTACACACTCAATCATTAATCCTGGCATTTGCCATCCTAAGTGGAAAATTAAGTCTGAAGACCCTTCAGCATACAGTTGATCTTTGCGAGAAAGTAAGGATCCCCCTCTTTGAGGAATTAGGCGACAGAACTCACGAAATTGAATTATTTGTCTGCCAGTTTCATGACTTTTACGACGGAATATTAGGAAACATTTTATTGAGACAACTCGATATAATTATAGACTATAAGAAACGAGTATTACATACCGGTGAAAAAACTATTCCCATGCTCTTCGAAGACGAAGAAGATAATCAACATTGTCTATTTAATAAGGCCGGATGCTATGAAGTAGCCGTGCCTGTAGATCAAGAAAGTGGCCTGGTACACTTCCCCGGGAAGTCTTCCAAAGATGAGAAGATCAAACTTGAGGAAGGTATCTATAATGTAGTGAATTCTAAAATGCTCGCTCAAGTAAAGATACTAGCTGACCGCCCTGTTAAAGTAAAATTCACAACCCAAAAAACTACTCCCGTCACTATAGAGAACTTCAATATCATAGAAAACAAACCAATGGAACATTTCTCCATCTCCAGTCAAATTAGAATAAATCATCTTAACGATGAAGAAAGACAAAAATTAATGCCACTTTTAAAACATTTTTCAGACATATTTTATAGCGAAGAATCGGACTTATCTTTCACAAATGCCATTAAACACGAAATCAGAACTACCAATAATATTCCGATTGTGGCAAAAACATACAGATATCCGTACGTTCATAAGGATGAAGTACGTAGACAAATTAAGGAGATGTTACAAGACAACATAATAAGACCTAGCAAATCCCCTTATTCGGCACCAGTTTGAATAGTACCAAAAAAATGGATGCGAGTGGGAAACCTAAGTGGAGACTCGTCATCGACTATCGAAAACTCAATGAAGTTACGATTGATGACAAATACCCAATCCCTAATATTGACGAAATCCTAGAGAAGCTTGGGAGAAGCCAATATTTCACTACACTAGACTTAGCTAAAGGCTTCTATCAAATAGAGATTACTGAAAAGGACATCCATAAAACTGCGTTCAGTGTAAAAGGTGGACACTACGAGTTCCTGCGAATGCCATTCGGACTTAAGACAGCCCCCGCTACATTTCAGCGGCTTATGAATAACATCCTCTCTGACTCTATCAATAAAATCTGTTTGGTTTACCTTGACGATGTTATAATCTTTTCCACTTCCTTACAGGAACACATAGAATCCTTACAAAAAATCTTCAAAAGATTCAGAGAAACCAACTTGAAAGTTCAGTTGTACAAGTCTGAATTCTTTAAACGAGAAACTGCTTTTCTTGGGCATATAGTCACCCGAGATGAAATAAAGCCGAATCCAGAGAAAGTAGAGTGCGTCCAGAAATTTCCGAATCCAAAAACCCCAGAACAAATAAAGCAATTCCCCGGACTCGCTGAATATTACCGAAAATTCATTAAGGACTATTCGAAAATAATAAAGCCTATGACCAAAAACTTAAAAAAGGACGCAAAGCTAGATATAACTGACCCCGAATATACCAACACATTCGAAACAATTAAAACCCTCCTAACTAATGAGCCAATTCTAACTTATCCCGATTTTAACAAAACATTCGTTCTAACAACAGATGCGAGTAAATACCCCCTCGGCGCAGTCCTCTCACAAGAAGTTCGCCCTATCAGCTACGCAAGCTGCACACTTAATGAGCATGAGATCAACTATAGTGTTATCGAAAAGGAACTCTTGGCGATAGTATGGGCTACAAAGTATTTCCGACTATACCTCTTCGGAAGGAAATTCATCATTGAAACCGACCATAGACCTTTAACTTGGCTCTTTTCCATTAAAGAACCCAACTCCAAACTATTCAGATGGAGACTAAAACTTTCTGAATTTGACTATACGATAAAATATAAAGAAGGAGCAAAAAATATAAATGCTGACACACTGTCTAGGATACCCAAACCTGAAGTAAACTTAGTCCAAAATCATACTAATATCCCTACGAGCAGTTCATGCATTAACGTCTTTAAAACCCAAATAATTATTAATAAATCAAATTCAGGCTCACCCAGAGTAAGAAAGGAAAAAATTTTTGATAAAAATAGGACCATAATCAATACTAAACAACTAGATGAACAAGATGCCATTACATTATTGAAGAACCACTTCAATCCAAACGGTTTAAATGCTATTCTCATTGAAAATGAAGACTTCTTTCAAACTTTATACTCCGCGTTTAGTAATAACTTCATTTATAACGATAAATTTAAAATCACTAGATGTAGCGTCCTCCTAGAAGATGTAATAGACGAGGAAAAATTAGCTAAGATTATAGAAGAAGAGCATCTAAAGAATAATCATCGAGGAATCGAAGAAGTGACTTAAGAATTGAAACTAAAGTACTACTGCCCAAAACTAGCAGACAGAGTCACAAACTTCATAAATAATTGCGAAATCTGTAACTACGAGAAATACGCTCGAAACCCTCCTAAGCCTCTATTTAAAATAACAGAAACCCCACAAAAGCCAATTCATGTAGATGTGTTTTACACGCTAGAAAAACTCCTATTTTTAACTATAATCGATAAATTTTCTAAACATGCATATGCGATTATAATCATCGGAAGAATTTGGACTGAGTTCAGAAGAGCACTTGCATATTATTTTAGTCAGTTCGGCATGGTAAAGAAAATCGTAGTCGATAATGAGCTAGGATTTAAAGCAATTCCTTTGAGAAAATTCCTCTCAGACGAAAATGTCGAGATCCACTACACGTCTAACAGTAATCATACGTCCAATGCAGATGTGGAAAGATTCCACAATACGATTCACGAACATATTCGTCTTCTGAAACATGATCCCATTAATAATCATGGCACTGTTAAAGAAAAAATTCTGAAGATAATTTCGTTTTACAACAATACCATACATTCTTCTACGAACAGGAAACCCATTGATTTCGTTAACGGAAATATCCATCAAAATGAATATCCTGCAATACATACAATGTTGCATCAAAAGAAAGAAAAAATTATTAATAAACTTAACCAAAATCGGAAAAATGTTGAAATCGAAGCAGGACCAAATTTTATCAGGGAAATTAGAGGAGGTAAAAATCATTCTAAATTTAGAAAAATCAATTCTGAAAGATTGGATGAAGATCATATCATAGACTTAGATAACCAAAACAAATACTCTCGAACCCATGTGAAAACTAAAAAGAAAAACCAGAATTTAGACCACCCAACAATAAAATCAAAATTTAATAAGAAAAAGAATAAAAATCATCTATCAACCTCTCAACCCCTTGCCAGTAACTAAATCTTTACAAACTTCACAGGAAAATGTCACCACTATTGATAATAGCCTTTTGGACCGTGACAAAAGCCCAGACGATAGACATCCAGGACCTCAACGTAAACAACGGATATATCCCTACCAAAACAGACGATGTAAGACCTATCGACTACTACAACCACGTCTTACACATCATCAACACAACAGAATACGAACGAACAATAGAACTTATTCGACGAAATATCGATACCCTATCAGCTTCTACAACAGAATCTAAAAGTATATTACAAACTGTTAATAGAAATTTTGAATTATTAGAAACAAAAATAAATAACCTTACTCCTCATCCGAGACGCAAACGCGGACTGATAAACATTTTAGGCAAAGGACTAAAATACATTGCTGGGATCATGGACAACGATGACAGAACAAACATTGAAAACTCAATAAGTAAAATTTCTGGAAACGAAGGGAAACTTGCTGAGAAATTCAAGGAAACCATAATAACTAATAACTTCCTTTCGACTCAGATTAAAAACATAACAAGGCATATAAATACACAACAAATCATAATAACTAACTATCTAAATAAGTTTAAAGAACTAAATCAAAACAGCATAGCAACCCTCAGAGACGAGCTCAACTTCCTTCAGCAAGTCTACCAAATCGACAATGACATCTCCCTATTACGAAATCACATAACGGACATCGAACAAACAATATCATCAAGCAGGATAGGACTGATTACTAGAAGTATACTTACTAAGACAGAACTCGAACTCATAGACGACTTTGAACAGTACCTAAACATAAAAACAGCTGTTTCATCGCATAACAACATTATTACTATCATTTTGGCAATACCGAAATATTCTAACGAATCTTTAGCAAAAATAATTCTTGAACCGATTCCAAACATCCAAAATAAGTCTTTGTTATTAAATCATAATATAATCCTAATAAGCCCTGACAATAAAATATTTAACGTAAACATAGAGAATGAATTGAGAAATAACTTAGAAGAAATAAAAGATTTATGCACAAGAAGTATCATAGAACCCGGTGAAACTCACTGCAAAACAACATTATTTGACAAACAAGAAATCAAAGATGTCACACCTGGAATTGTAATTTTTAAACATTTTTATAAAGAAATCGAACATAATTGCAACTCAGAAAGAATAAATATTAAAGGAACATTTATTGCGAAATACGAAAATTCTCAAATAAAAGTACTAAATAAAACTTATTCCAATTTTAATTTCAAAGTTTATGATAAAGTAGCTTTGCCTAAGTATATTAAATCTATTAAAGAGGATAATACTATATCCGACATTAAAATCGAAAAATTGTATTTAAAACAAATCGACAATGAAAATACCATAGATTTAATTTTGTTTAGAACAAAAACAGCTAATATCATAAGCCTGGGGACAGATTTGATTATTATTTCAATAATATTAATACTTGTAATTATCGTATACTTATACCGCAATAATCGTAAATTGATAGTTTCGTCGGAGCCTCAATCTAACGGTGGGGGTGTTACACTTACCCAAATCAAATTAATACAAAGTAGGCATTGATATATTGAAATCAATTGAATTAAAACGAAGTAGGCATTGGTATTTTGAATTCAATTGAATTAAAACAAAGTAGGCATTGATATTTTGAATTCAATTGAATTAAAACAAAGTAGACATTGATATTTTGAATTGAATCAAATCAAATCAAGTAGGCGACGAGTGGTATAAAACGAAGTGGAATTGTCTCGAATAGGAGAGTTATTTTCTCTCGCTTCAAAAGGTACGGACAAGCCTCTATCTCCTTTCACCCAATGTGAGGCTGCATTGGGCTGCCTTTTTGAAATACCGGGAATTTAATAAATAAAGTTGGTGTTATAAAATAAAACAAGAGTTTTATTTATCCGTCGAAGAAACATAAATGCTAACCACTCATCAAGCCAATTTTTAACTTCTTCGTAAGAATGGAAGTGCTGTTCCGAAAGTCCGTGCTGCATCGATCGAAACAAGTAGTAGTCACAAGGAGCCAATTCTGTTGAATACGGCGGGTGGGGCAGCACTTCCCAATTAATGTTTCCCAAGTAGTTCTGGACAAGTATTGCAACATACGGCCGAGCGTTGTCATGTTGAAAAATGACCATCATGTCTTTGGTGAAATTCTGGTCGTTCTTCCTTAAGGGCGCGGTTCAATTTGATCAGTTGTTGTCGGAAACGTTCGCCAGTAATAGTCTCATCAGGTTTCAGCAGTTCGTAATACAAAGGTCCCTTACTATCCCACCAAATACACAGCAAAGCCTTCTTTTCATGAATATTTCAGACTGGTTGTGATATTGATGGCTGGCCTGGGTCTACCCATGATTTTTTCCGCTTGGGATTGTCGAAATAAATCAACTTTTCATCGCCAGTAACAATCCGATGCAAAAAACCTTTTCTTTTCTGTCTGGCAAGCAAAATTTCACAAATGGTTTTTCGCCTTTCGATGTCTCTTTCTTTCAATTGATACGGCACCCATTTTCCAGCTTTTTGGATCTTTCCCATGGCTTTTAAACGTTGTGAAATGGCTGCCTGAGTAACTTCCAACGCTTCTGCCAACTGTTTTTCAGTTTGTGTGTTGTCTTCATCCAATAATGCTTGCAAATCTGTATCTTCGAATTTTGTTGGTGGTTTTCCACGGTCTTTGTTGCTGACATCAAAATCGCCACTTTTAAATCTTTTAAACCATCGTTCACAAGTGTCATGGCTTGGGGCATGTTCACCATATGCTTCCACTAAAAATCGATAAGTTTCTGCTGCCATTTTCTTCAAATGAAAGAAGGTTATTAGACTTCCCCGCAAAACCTCTTTTTCTGGCAGGTAATTCGACATTTTTGAATGTGAATCGTTGTTTGTACAATCAAAACCAATGACATACTGGAATTTGTTGACAGATCTTTACCCTCCAAAATGTCATATTAGTTATCCCCGACACAAACCATATGTAATGGTTATGCCATCTGTTAGTAAAATCCGCATTTCATATTTATACACCAATAGAAAAACTATATAGTTTTATTTTTTAACACTTTCCTAGTAGCAGTGATATGAAAAAGAAGACTCCATCATTTAGCGTTGCTTAAATAATCGGGTATACCCCGCTAGCTACAACATCCTTTTCATTGACAGCACATTACTTATTGTATACCCGAATGTGGCAGTGAATTCAGTAGTAAAATATGTATGTTTTTGGTGAATCTTTTCAGAGTTTGTAACAATTTTTTGCAAGGAAATAACAATAGATCCAATCTAGGACACCATTGATTTTTAATTCCAAGCAGGACAAACAAATAGAAAAAAATGCTGAAATTTTGATTATGAGTAAAAGTAAAGTTGGAGATGTTATAATGCGGTATAAAAATGAACAAAAAAAGGAATTAAAGCGGCAAAATGCTCAACGAAAGGAATTAACTGAAGCGGAGCAACGTTTAAATACAAAAAACATCAGGAAAAACCCAAAGCAAAATATATATTTGTATTGTATATTTGTATACATATTTTTTATAATATAATATATTACAAAATATATATTATAAATGTATTTTACAATCGCATCGATACTTTTCCAGGAACTCGTCAAACAAGTTCGTCCACAATTAGTTTGAAGATTACTCCGCAAACACAACTATCACGGACGTGTAGGTTTGCCAAAGAATATAGCGAAAAGGCTCCAAACTGGTAGAATGACCTTATATTCGTCGCTCAAGTAAGTTGAATCGAAAGTAAGTTCAATCTTTTTCAATCAGGTGGACGAGTATTGGTATGGGGAAAACTAAATGAAGATCTTTAAAAAATGCAATGTCAGTCCAACCGTTAAACATGGGAGGGAAGATGTGATGGTTTTGGGGATACAAAGTGGCCAGCCGAATTTGTGAAATAGCTCTTATTAACAGAAATATGGACAAGATGATCGGCTTAAACATTTTGAAAGCCAACTTTAATAAAGTGCTAAAAATTTTGAGGAAATCCCAAACATTTAAATACTACCAAGACAACGACCCTAAACATAAATCAGCTGTTTTTAAATACGCAAATGGTTGCTTTATAATTGTACTAAAATGAAAGAAACTACTCCTCAATCATGATTTGAATCTCATAGAAAATCCATTTGCTAAACTAGAATGACGAGTACGCCGGACTCCCGAAAATTCGATCCATGGTTTGATAAATATATTCGGTCAATCAAATTTTTTTGTGTTAATTCATGCGGCACCCAAACGTCGAGTTTCTTTGTGTATTCTGTCTTCCGCAAAAGGATCAAAACTGTTTGGCGATGGGTATATTTAGTTACTTAGCAATATCATGGCTGCTTATGAGTCGGTCTTCTTCAATTTTTTGTAAGATTTCATTGACTTTTTCAGTGATTGGTCGACCTGAGCGAGGTGCATCGTTGACATCAAAATTTCCCGAACGAAAGCGAGTGAACCATCTCTTGGTCGTGGCTTTTGATAAAATATCTTGACCGTAGACAACACAAATTTTTTCACGAGCCTGCGATGCATTCTCACCTTGATCATAGTGATATTGTATAATATAACGATTTTTTTCAAAAATTTCACTCATTTTTAAATGACATGAATGAAGAAATACAAAACTGTCTATATGAAAATTTTAGACTGGAATGTCACCTTTCAAACGCATGTTTGTTTCAGTTTAACTCAATCTTATTAGTATTGCCCGATATATGACAACGAACACCATATAGTGATTAAAAAGGCTCAATACTTTTTAGACTATCCAATATTAATAACCAAATAATATTACCCCTTAAAGTGCATACTTCTCAGTAATCAAATATCTCCATCAAAGTTATGTAAATTTTATATTCATTCATTAATTTTTAATTTGTTTAAAAAATTTTTGAATGAAAAAAAGGTGAAAAAATGGGTTTTTTAACATAAAATTCATAACTAACGTAATTTTCAATATTTTTACCTAAAAACTTAGGATTATATTGTCAAGATACTATACTTTGATAAAAAAATTGCTGCAATATTGTTGCTTTCATATTTGTTGCTATAATTATTTGTCAGATTGAGGAATCAATTTTATGGTCAAAAAAGGCAAAATAAATAATCAAGTTTTTTAAAGTTTAAATTAATTTTTTTTGTGAAAAAACATAAAAATAGTGAGTATTAGTAATTGATATACAAAAATAAAAAAGTGAAATATAAAAAAAATCATATTTATACTTATCCGCAGTCAGCGCAAAGAGCTGTGCGGTGGTCATTGCACATAGGGCGCATGCAATAGTCCATGCAATATCATAACTGATAGATTTTGATCTGAAGCTTGCCTACTAATGCGCAAAATTGTAGCTATTGCGAATTTGATGTCGAGTCTCAAAGTGGCGATTTCATATCTTCCAAATGCGTTTTGCTAAGAATTTCGATCACGCCTTCCATGCAATCTTGTGGTGTAATTCAGTCAGATTTACCTTCGTTTTTTAATTTACACATGCATAGTACTCTTGCATTAACCATGGCTTGATCTAGCATGGCAAAAAATCTTTTCAATCGCCATCTTTTAGTTCGTACTACGTCTCAAACAATTTCTCACGCACCATGCGCTGGCGTAGTTTATAAGCCATCTACAAAGCATAACAGTATGAAGTAATGAAAAAAAAATTTTTTTAACATTTCAGATGCTATATTTACGTTATAAGTTTACCAAAAATCAATAATTTTTCCGTAAAAATATGTGCTCCAAAATCACTTTATCGACCACTAAGTGCACACTGGATGTTTGACACCTGGGTTTCGAAACGTCTACTTTGAGCAGCTGCTATTTACACACTAACGATTCACGCACTGTCCCAAGACAACTCGAGATGCATAAAAAATTGGAAGTTCCTTGTAAATTTCATAGCAAATCAAAAGGTTTGGAAGACTGCCGATATTTTTTCGGCAGTGGGATAGGAAAATATTTATAGATTAAATCGGAAAATTTTATAATAAGTTGATATTTGTCCTTCTCTTTTATTTGTAAAAGGCTTGAAGTGCATTCACAGAGTAAAAAAATTTAAAAAAAATGACATAAGACTGTCTTCCACTTGCTGAACGGTTGAGACAAAGTGGCACAGTTATCATTTCTGGAACATGTATAGAATTCAATAAGTAGATTCGAATCGACGGAGTCTAATTCCTATCGAAATTCAGACCTATCAGAAAATTTCTGCTTCGTTCGCCGGTTTCAATCTAGAAGCGATTACTGAAATTAATTTTTCTAAACTTGTAAGCTTCAGGGACACAATACAAAGATACTCCAAAAGGGATATACAAAAAAAAATTATGGCCATACATATGTCCACATTATGGCTCTCCCGGACGGTATAAGATTATCACAAGAATTGAAACTGATTACCAAATATTTTCCGGAGGCAGAAAAAGTGTAAGTCATGGAAGAACAGGGGAACAAGTGAATGGAGTTTTTACAGAAACTTATTTCTTACTTGTCTAGGTTAGGTGCTATCAAAAAACCCTTAACTACTTCAGTAAAATTTGTGGAAGCAGTATACAAAACTTAACAATACCAGGACGGGACGCTAACAATACAACCTTTTCAAAAAAACCAAATGACTATGGTATAGATTTTAAAAATAAGCATATTGAGTTTTGAATACTTTTGAGAAACAACAACATATCCTACGCGCTAATCCAGGATGTACTCATCAATTTCAATATCAACTGTAAAATTCAGAATTACAACAAAATCGGCAGTCAGATTTAAAATTCAGTTTAAGTTTTCAGGTTTGAAACACCTAAATAAAGACAACTCAGTTTAATCTGTAATCGAGGAAACGTTGCTATTCAAACTTGGAGAAAGGACTCTGAAATGCTGCAAACATATAATTGCGAGAAAAAAGCATCAAGCAAACAAGTGTAAATGAAATTAATCCTGCCTTCAACACAGATGGGTTGGAAGTTTTTCTTGCTAAAAACCAGAAACTAAACGGTACCTACAACTATAAAGGGTGTTTTAGTTAAGTATCCTTTAAAAATGTGAAATGAAAGAAATACAAATAAATTATTTTGAATATCGTGAAATTGGTTTTATTGCCAAAATAATTCTTTGCCATTTTGATTCAAATATGGTTTTGGGCATATGAGCGCCACGACTGGCGCCGAGGATGTTCGTAATTGTAACCAATAATTGGTCATTATATATATTATTACCAATATAAATGTTGACTATATTGGTAATATCGCCAATAACGCGGCGAACGTTATCTTCTAAATGGTCAAACGTGTTGTGTTTGTCGGTGTAGACGAGTGATATGAGGTATCCCCACAAGAATGGTCTAGCAGCGTTAAATCACGAGACGTTGCAAGCGAACCCACAGGTCCAAAACCAAAAATTATGCTCTCATCAAATGGATCATTCAATAAGTCAATGGTTGCATGTCGCATCATCCTTTTGAAACCAGAGGTCCCCTGCATTATGACGAGTCAATTCCGGAATGAAAAATCATTGATCATGGCTCTATAGCGGTCACGATTGACTGCAATGTTATTTCCAGCAGCATTTTCGAAGGCATAAGACATATGGACCGATGATTCCACAGGCCAATAATGTACCCCAAACAGTTACTTTTGTCGGATGAAACGGTATTTATACAACCGCCTGTGTTTGCTCATGTTTGGTTTATTGACATAGCCGTTCAATAAGAAATGAGCTTCATCGGTAAACAAAATTTTCTTATTGAATTCAGAATCTGTAGCAATTTTTTCTTGGGACCAAACACGGAATCTAAGCCGAGCCTGGTAGTCGTTCGTCTTCAATTCCTGTACGAGTAAGATTTTGTAAGCCCAGAAACGAAGATGCTTCTATTAAATAACCATAATGTGGATGTGCAGAGGTTTAATGCTTGACCAGAAACTTGGGTCTTCATCTATACTACATATTTCGCTCTACAGCTGCTATGGTTTTAGCTACTTCATTATGCACTGTACGAAGTCTGGACGGATGCGTATTATGAGTGAGAGTAAAAGTGGTGTGCAAAAATTATTTACAATTATATCGACCATAAAATTGGCGGAGTGTGCGATGAGTTTCAGAAAACAGAGTCAAAAAGAAACGTTATTACGAAATAAATCTGCACAATTTGCAGAACGTTGCTCAGGCGTCAAGATTTTCATGATAAAATAGCAAACGAAGCTAACCATAAAACGCATGACAGGTATAACATCATACGTAGCGTTAGAAAGTGTTACCAATTTTAACTCCTGTACGTCTAAAATTACCCTTTACAAACTCTACAGCAGAACTGACAGGCACAATTAATTGCCGCCTTTTAGTCAGATATACAAGATTGTAAAATACCCCAATATAGAAGAAACAGCACGATATCTTCTATCTTCAAACTGAACAAAGCCACGACGAAGACTAACAGTTTCAAAGAAATTTCAATTACCAAGCATAACCGACTCTATCAAGGTCGATTTTTTGTAGCATGGTCAAAACCAGAATAAATAACAAAATTGAATTACACAACGCTCTGGAAAAAAATTGGTTTCCATATAAAGCATCAGGTCAAACTCAATTCGGTTAACATCTTCTACCTAAATCAATGAATAAAGTTAAAAATCCGATCAATTTTTTTATGCTACGATGTTGACATTCCAAATGTCTACGGAAGAGTAAATCTAGCTACGACCACTGCTTGAAAAATGCATTAGATTTCAATAAAAAAATTAGTAACGCAGGAGGTCTGCGAAGGTTTTATGGAGTGTAGTTCATAACAATAATTCAAGCTTATTAGTCGATCTAATACATAGATTTTGGCTGGAAAAAGAGAGATCTTGGCTGGAAAAAAGGTATAACACTTCGAACAAACTCTCGATCTGAATTGATTTGTTTCTTCTTACCTCGGCAAAATGCTGAAGTGATTGAGTGTTATGTGATCAAAGTAAAAAGCCGGATTTGTGCGAAACGTCAAATTGGCCAATGAGTACGTGCCATTACTATCATTGCACTGTCGGTTCCAACCTCGGCTGATAAGAGAGAGATACTAGGGTAAGTTGTTTAGGAGTTTTTATTGCCGAAAAGAGAAGAAAAAAATGACTTTTTGGGTAATGGCATTTGTGCGATGAAGGTTTCTTGGGTGCTGCCATTTATTCTCGCGTGTAACACATGTAAACCACGACCTCCAATCACGATAAGAGCTACTAGTGCAATGCAAGTATATATCATCTTCTGCTGCTTCAATGTCTTTCTGCCCGAAACCCCCTGGAAGTGTTAGTGCTGTGTGGTTCCCAGTGTTTTACAAACGTTGCAGACTAGATTGCGTCCATGACAAATACAAATACAGTTATTGGAAATAATAAGCCCAGATTTTGGTTTTCATTTTTTAAGGAAGTTTTAGCAAGTTCGCAAATTATTCAGTATTGTTATAAGCTTTTCACTGAAGTGAGTGAGAACTGAGTAGTGTAATTTCAGTGCCATTAAAGCGCTACCGCTCTATAACTTTAAAGTTTATAGGGATAAACATATGGAATTATTCTCTAAATGATGAAAGTTTTGCGTTTCATTGGTATACACTCATGAGAAGTATAAGCAGCTCGAAAAATTTTAAACCGTCGAAATTGAAACGTTGACCCTATAGACTAGTGCTATAGGACTCCGGGTGACGCAGGGGGGCTGATGATCTAGGCTTCGGCTTGTTCGATTCTGTCTTTAGGGAGTGCCGTCCCCACGTACCCAAGGTAATGAGGAAGGGGTATCAGTCCCGTATGCCTGGAAAAAAAACAGAGATTTTCACGGACTGTAGAGAAGTGCAACCTGATCAGCGGTTTATCTGAACCACGGGTTTGGGAGACGCCCCTGACAGGTTACTGTCAGCCCCCCTACACGGTGAGGCGCCTTTTTTGGCTGATACGTGGTGGTTGTGTTTTCGAAGCTAGAAAGTGGGGTGAGCATTCACCAGTTATGTTCGGGAATCCAGTAAACTTTAAATAAATTGGGACGTAGGACTGAAACTTGTTGCAGATCTTAGGGTTGGTGATTGAAACATTGTTTCAACCCCGTCTATAGAGACCGTCGAATTTAGCTGTCAAGGCAGATGCCACGTTAAGACACGTGACTTCATGTTCATTTGTCTATTTAGTTCCTTTATTATGTTTCCATTGATCATTTGAGGACGAGCTGGCTACGAAAATTTTCGTCGATAGGAGTGAAGAAAAGCAGCTTTCGAGAAATATAAACTCGGTATTAAAGGTTATCAGGAACATGACTCATGTCCAAAACAATGTTGATAAGGAAATTAAAAACGGGATTGGGAACTCGAGGAACTAGTCGGTAGAGTTCAGCACTTTGGCCATAAATGACTAAGGGCAGAGAGTGAGCTGAATGACCTTAAGAAAATGTCCGAGAATAGAACCCCATACACCGAAAAGATTACGCCCTGTGTAAAGGGGCAAAAGGTCGGCATGTAGCCCACCTCGGCAAACGGAACGACTTACGCGGAGGTCCTAAAGGAAAAATGTGGAGCCCGAAAAACCAGAGCCTGCGTACGAATGGGAAGAATGGCCAAAACAGGTGGCCTCCTCGTAGAACTCGGGTGGAGTCCACTGGCAAGGACTTGTTTATGAGTAGAACTCGGGCATAGGCCACTGACAATGGCTTGTTTATGAATACCGTCAAGGAGCTCCTTGGTTCAAAAGATGTTATCTCGATATTACAGCCAGTGGCGTCTTTGGAAATAGGAGACATGAATGTGTTGCGGATGCCAAAGAAGTAGAATAGTCCATTAGACTAACCCTTCCTATGGCAGACAGCTTTAAAGTAAGGCTGACGCCTACCAATCATAGAGCGCAAAGAGTCTCAATAATAGACATCCGAGAGAAAGACGCGGTACAACTTGTGGCCAAGGAGAAAATCAAAATAGGTTGCGTTATATGCGGAATTCGCTAGAGGGTAGTTCTAAAATATATCAATGCTTTAGCTTCGGACACATTTCCTTGAGCTACTAGAGACCAGATCGATGGACCCTGTGCTACAAGTGTGACACTCACGCCCGTAAGGCGAGAGTGTGCACAAACAAAGCTTCTTGCATCTTGTGCAAAGCCTGCACAAGATGGAATATGATCCGGCTCATATTCCAAGAAGCGAAGGGTGTCAGAAGTTCAAAGAGGCACTTAGCAAAAGAAAAAAGAAAATATGATCCAAGTCCTGCAATTAGATACCAATAAGAGTCCTGCAATTAGATAAAATTAGACCGTACAACCGCCCAACCGCAGACGACTGATTGGTAGACGACTTCCTCGTCTACGTTTTGAGGAACATAAAAACTAACCTACTGCAGACATCGGAGTAACACCAGAACAGGGAGGAGGCTGGATGGTATTCTGGCATCGTCTTCATTTGGGCGCGGGAAAGTGACTTGCTCCCAGTTCGGAATTGCTTCAGAGGGGATGGTTTTGTGCTGATTAGGTGTGCGGATATGACGCTCATAAGCGTCTATCTCATGCCGAATGCTCCAATTTCATTCTTTCAGAGCAAGTTCAATCGACTGGAGGAAGCTGTTTCGAACACGGAACATCGAATCCTTGTTGTCGGTGACTTCAATGCCAAGACAATTGAATTTGGAATGTGTGCCTCATCTAGATCCCAAAGGATATCGAGCTTTAAAAATGGGGGATAGAAAGAACATGTCCTCATAAGCGTTGGAAACACGCCATCCTTTAGTATAATAAATATAGATGTCAATCATATCATTTCTGACATTTATAAACATAACCCCACATTAATATTACAAAGAAACAGACACGATGAAGTAATTTTGCAGCATGACAGCGTTCGAATTCACGTCACCAAAATGGTGAAAATGTACCTTGAACCATTTCAATGAAAAGTTTCCAGATGTAACTTCCTCCGATGACAATTTATTCCAATCAATGGCATATGGTCTAGTTGGCCAACACTTTCACTTTTATCAAGAAGTGAAAAAATGGATTGACTCGCTGAATTCATCAATAGATGACGATTTATTTGGTTCGGGACTCGGAATGCTTCGCGAAAGATAGAAATAAGCCAGCGATGGACCATATTTTGATAGAAATAAGCCAGCGATGGACCATATTTTGAAACATATGTAAATATGTTATCATTTGTTACAATGGTGGTGCAAAGCTTAGAAAAAAAAAACAGCGGGAGCGTATTTACATCTTATATATAAAATAATAGGCACTAAATTTATGTAAATGATTACAAACTTTTTGTAATTTTTAGTTTTAAGCAGATAAAACAGTAAATCAACGTGAAGCGCCTCTGATGCAAAACAACTTGATTGCCCATTAACGTATTACAACCACCAACAGTCAACTCCCTTATTGCCACCCCAAATAAATTAGACAACAAACAAGTGTTCTCATTGTGGCCTGTTGAACTCGTAAATAGCAGCGATGTGCTATTGTTCCGAACACGCTTCTGAATGTTTACAAATCAAATGCTCCCTCCCTCCCTGGTCTGCACCCTAACAAGACAAAGATAAGAAATCACGGGCGAATTAGCGGGTGGTAGGGCAAAGTGGGTGGTTAATAAAAGACATGGTGTCACGCTTCGACCTAGACGAACATCCCTTTCCGCATGGCAGTATCGAGCCAAACATAGCCAAAGTCAAGTTGCGGGTGAGGTCCCATTTAGTAACCTTAACACCCCTACGTTGGGCGCTAGCAATTGCCTCTCGGCACACATTCATATGTGCATGTGTCCATTTCTTTCAATGTTTATTTTTAAGACGCTGTTCAGTGCAAGGCTAGACAGCCTTATTATTTTTTCATCACCATCCAGTTGCAGATTTCTTGGGGGGGTGGGGTCGGTTTTTTATTCGCCAAAAAATGGAATCGGTTGCAAATGAATTGGAAGTCGGTTTTGGTCGCAAGCTGAAGTATGTTCTTGTTCATTTGTAGGACATCAAAGCGAAACGGAATTGAGTCAAGTACATGTGCAAAGAGAAATATCAGCATGCTGTAAACTGGTCTCGTTATTCACCACCCCCAGCCGGGAGCTTTCGCGAAAGTTCAGTGGAAATTCTGTGCCTGTGGGGTGGCTCTGCTTCCACATGAACTTACCGGCTTCGATGACTCAGCCCGGTAGTGGATGGATTAAGGGTTCTCAGATTGCTTGTTTTTTGTTGCTGTCTGCAATAATAATCATTGATAAACTGATAATTTCTGAGAGGAATTTTTCAAGAAAATTATTTGACGAAGAAAATTAATAATTATTATTGTTGTGCGCGACCACTTTGCTTCGCAAATGCTCGCAATAGTGAATTAAACGGCGTTGTTTGACAATTTATTCTGTTAATAAATTTCACTAACACTTCAGAATTGTTTTCACTTAATTACTATTTCACTTATTCTGTTGTATTTTAACTAATTGATCAATTGTAACAATTATTTTAACTCGTTTTTTTTAATCGGCGTACGATTTTATTCTGCTTTAACACTTTTCGATTACCGCACTACTTTTAACGCGCACTGTAGCTTTTCGCTTTTGCAACACACTTCTCCGCTTAATCCATGGGACTTCCTTCGCCGCTCGCTGTAGTCGCTTTTATACATGTACCATCCGATCCCGAATCTTCCACGTGGGTCATTCTCGAATCTACGCGCTGAGTCATTGGCACATGTGTTGTCGTACTCGATGCACGCAATGTGTTGACTTTATGCCTGTTTTCTCTTCGAGAATGATCGAATGGTATCGGTTATTGATACTTGTTTACGAATTTTCTCTTAAGACGACTGCAGTGGCGCATGACATTATTCGAACATGTAGCATAATTCTAACTGAATGATTTAATTTTTAAATTCTGATTTTTTAAAATTTTAAGAAAATCGAATTAAAGATTTATCCCATCAGCGCAGAGTAAAAGTAGCTTAAAGTTTACCGCCATACTGATTGATTTGGAGCATTAAGCAACAACTTTTTTGTTTTTGTTTACACAAATTTCAAAAATTTACCACCCAATTACGGATCTAAAATAGGAAACTTAGAACAAAAGAAATTTTATTTTATTTATTATAACAAGCATTGCCGGACTTGCCCTTACTCAAATATCAAACTATCCAAATAATCTAGCTTTAAAACAAACCAATAGAATTCAAATTTGGTTATTAGAAAGTGATATGTATAAATTACTAATACAAAAACGGTTTTTTTAAGGACTCGGAACATTTTTTCTGGTTTGCCCAAAATTTTTTCTACTACAATATATACTTACGCTAGTATTCCACAGAGAAATTTTAAGTTTAAGTTTAATGCGTAACCTCAACAAATATCAGGGATACAATCACTATGAACAGGTTTTTTGGGAGCGGGTCATACTTTGTGCATGCGAGAGTATGATGAAAATGGAGATTAAGCGACTGTAGCGAGTAGAAAGTTTTTAATTTTCAAGATTTTGACAACTTAAATATTGTACTGAAGATTTCTCTCTAACAAATACGGGTCAACAAATTTTATGAGACTGGTTCAATATCAAGGTGTTTCAGGCAACCAAAGTAATTTAGAAGGATAGAAATTGAATCATTTATTTCAGAAACCACCTAAGCGACAAAATATTAAAAAAATTTTTTTTTGTGCTGCTGTACAATTTAAAGGTAAATACATCTTTTAGTGCAGAAATAACCTGTGTTACATAACAGCAATGCTATTTGACAGCGTTGAAAATAATTCGTTTTTTTTCAGAAAGGACCCAAGCGCCGCCGCTTAGGTTCTTTCTGTGGTAAATTTCACTCGTGACGGTTGGCGGCCTTGTTGATATTAGTTCATAATAGAGTAACAGTTGATTGAAACGTTACCTAACACTGAGTGGTTAGTTTTCGTAAGTTTTTGGTGGAAATGAGGTGTTATTTTGTTGATTACTATTACATTATATAGTTCTAAAGCCATGTCGGATAGTTCAGATGATGAACCTAATCCCAAGCGTAGACGTGGAGTTGTGCACGAAGAAAAATACAAACGGATCATGATTCAGAATGCTTGGCTCAAAGGACTACGGTACGTCTCGTACAGAGGAAAAGAAGTTCGCAGCAAAGACCCGCTGAATGATGGACACTGTAAGTGCAATTTGAAATGTTATTTGAAACTTACGGATGAAATAAAACGAGAACTATGGGAAACATTTTACACTTGGGAAAATAAAAAAACCCAAGACACATACCTCCAAGCTTTAGTGCAGGTTAGGCCTGTGAACAAAGATGCAAAAACCGCAGGCCTTATGTAAATAATGAGCAAGCTCAAGAAAACCTGGAAAGAGGCGAGGCTCGTACTGATCCACAAGTAGAAGGGACAGCGGAGCAACCATCTTCATATCGGCCCCTATGTATGTTGAACACCGCTGGGAAGGTGCTCGAGAGGCTCATTAGAGAAAGACTTGGAGACGCCATCCGAACTGTCGGGGATCTGTCTCCTCAGCAGTACGGCTTCAGGGCTGGTTGATCCACGATCGGTGCAATAGCAGAGGTTGTGAGTGTGGTCCAGCAGGCAGAAGCCTAGAATCACTACTCGAGACGAATAGTACTGCTCATAACACTAGATGTGAGAAATGCCTTCAATTCTGCTAGATGGACAGATATTCTCCGTGCTCTGGAGTATTTCAGGGTGCCGAGGTATCTGATGCGGATATTGAAGGATTACCTCAAAAATCGGAAACTCATCTATGACTCGTTGGGAGGCTGGCGAAGAATTAATTTGACATCAGGGGTGGCGCAAGATTCCGTTCTGGGCCCGGATCTCTGGAATGTCTCGTACGAAGAGCTTTTGAGGTTATAGTTACCGGGGGAGTCGCGCGTAATTGGCTACGCAGATGACGTAGCAGTACTAGTCGCCGGACGTACTGTCGGACAGGCGCAACTCAAACTGGGTGCGGTAATACGTCGAGTGAGCGGTCTAAGCCCCAGACCGTGGGCTAAGCCTAGCGCTGGAAAAGACCGAGGACGTCATCTTGACCAAGAAGCGGATCCCTCGTATTATCCCCGTTCGGGTGGGGGAAATGATCATCGAGTCGAAAGAATCAATCAGATACCTTGGCTCCGTGCGATTATTGGCTCTCAGTCGCCTTATGGCCACAAGCGGGGATCAACGTCGAGCAAAAGACGTCTACTGATGAGTGCGATGTAGTCAGTGCTCTTGTATGGCTCCGAGGTTTGGGCTGACGCTCCTAGTAAAGAGACGCACCGAAGGCGTCTGGCAAAGGTGCAGTGGGAAGGAGCTTTGTGGATAGCATGCAGCCGCTATCCACAAATCCGCACTGTCTCTGAACCTGCAGTGCTGGTAATCTCGAGGGTGGTTCCTATTAAGTTACTTGCAGACGAACGGAAACGTGTATACTTACGTAGGAGAGAGTTGGCGAGAGAAACCGTCAGCCGAGAGGAGCGGAGAAGAACCCTTATCTTATGGCAGCAAACATGGGAAAACGAAACGCGAGGCAGATGGACCGCACGGCTGATAAGTGACTTGAGGCCGTGGTTTTACAGAATGCATGGTGAGACTGATTATTATCTGACGCAACTACTCAGTGGTCACGAGTATTTTCAGTCTTACCTGTATAAGATGGGAAAGACATCATCCCCAACTTGCGTGTTCTGCCCGGGGATGACGGATGACGCCTGCCACACGTTCTTTACGTGTAAAAAATTTACAAGACTCCGTTCGCATCTCTCGGAGAAAATTGGCGTAATTTCCCCAGAATATGTAACGGGAAAAATGATGCAATCAAAAGACAACTGGAACTGTGTCGCATTACGTACGAACAGTTCTTCTCATAAAGAAGGGCATGATGGATCGCTTGGTGAGGGAGGGAGGATCTCTGTAACAGCAATTCTCTTCCTTCCAATCTATCGGTGCAGAAAAGAGATTTCCCTTAACCTGAAGGCACCGCGAAGCGATGATTAATGAGGCCTAGTCCGAAGTAATGTGACAAACGGTTCCAGGCTGGGTTCTCGGTGTGAAAGGGGGAGGTGTTTAGTCGGTAGTCCGGTAGCGGGAGTCCAACACTCAGGGCGTAAATAGCCTTCACCTCCCAAACAAAGAAAAAAAAAAATTTGTTTGTTGGGGCTTTTGTAATGTTGTAATGCTTTTGTAAATCTTCAACCAGACTTTCTGCTAACAAATCGTATTGAAGAAGCATCACTTTTTTCTACATCCTCCTTGATATGAGTTTCACTCGTCTTGATCATAATGGTATAATATTTATTTCTTTCTTTCACAGACAAATGGAAAAAATGATACATTAATTCAAACCAAAATACGATACGGGAGTAATGTAGAAAAGGCGAAAAAAATGTAATCCGTCTAATATTGGTGAAATAGAATTAAAAATAAACCCAATTACACTTTATGCTTAATAATAATTAATTTTACTTCACTAGTTCTTGATTCTGCGGTAATTATACTGTCAATGAATAATTTGTTTTACTTTAATTCTGGTAAGAGGGCATCTAAAAAATTTGCCGACGCTCGCTAGTGCCTTTGAATTGCGTTTTTGAAACAATTTACACTAGAGTATAGAGTTGATCAAAATTGCTTCTGAAATAAATTACTTATTATTCAATGACCAAACAATTTTCCCGTCTAATGGTGTTAATACTAATTATACAGGAAAGTTATTATAACTAGAAAAAGTTAGGGCTATACCAGGTTCTTTGACATTTGAATTTAGGATTTTTCATAAAGTGGAGTTAATCGAATATCAATTTGATTAGCTTCATATAGAGTATTAGTTTTTAACATTGTTATCGCTATCGTTTGTAATGTTTTTTTTTTTACTTTTACGAAAAATGTAGGCTGAGTTTTGATTCTTTGATTTTTCTGTCATAATGGTAACATAACAAATTTTGATTCTAAGGTCATGCAATCATTGTAAAACATATGTAAAATTTCCTGGTTGGTCTAGAAGCAACATTCTTTTTCGCCAACAAACACTAAAGGTGCATAATTCGTTGATGCTGAGAGCACTGTTCGCCACCCATCAGTGGATGAGTGGGTGGTTGGGTGACAGAGTGCGACGGCATCTAAACAAATCTGTCGTGCGAAAGCTTTCAGCCGCCACTTGTCGTAAACGCGTTGTTGTATCGTTGTGAACCGCCATCGTACGAGCGTTGCGTCGCGCCGCGCCGTGCTGTTGCTTTGCCGCGGCCACAGCTCCACCGTTCGCTCGTTGACGTTGCTGCCACTCAGAGCTTTTCCAGTGTTTTTATCATTCGTGCTTCTGTGTCAGTATTGATCTGTCAAATAGACCCGCAATGCTGTGTTGCTGTGTTGATTAGTGTTTTCTTTGGGAAATTGGCGAAATTTTGGAAAAATCCTCGACTGTGAACCGTTCCACTGTCCGTTTTTCGTGTACACTCGATCCGTGGCGGTTGTGCGTTCGTGCTAGCGCGAGTTTCCACGTCTGACAAAGTGTGCAAGTGACCGAATTTCCGTGACATACGGTGCACCCTGAAAATCAGGGAGTTTTCCGGGGGACGATTCCGACGGATCGCTGCAGTTAGCCTACTTTCGCCTAGACCGCCAGTGTTTTGGTGTTTTCCCAGCTTGACCACGATTTTCCGCTAGGGTCGTTGCGCCACCGTCGGTGGGCCGTTTGGTACCGTGATCGCGCTCGCAACCAGGTGCATCCGAGTCCTCCGCTAAGTGCGAATTTCCCAACTTTTCCAGTCGGCCGTCATCAGTGCGGAAATCTGCTCTAATCAGCAGAATGCCGCTGTGTAAACATTGACGAAAACGTCGCTGGGTCCAGCTCTGCGGATTGCAAGTGGAAGTGGTTAATTAAAAATAAATAACGTGAGTCGGTGAAGAATTGTGTCAGCAAACCATAACAGCCGCGCTCAAGAACATTCGCTACTTGCGCTCGGTGCTGCCCGCTCCTAATTAAGTGATAAAATGTATGTGAAAAAGAAACGTGCTGAATCAGGGTGGAAGGCAAAAACGTAAAAGGATACGATTTTGTGCATTCGCCGTACGGTGCTTGAGTGTGTGGAAAAGGCGCGTAGGGTAGCGGGGGGCGGGTGGGCCGCGGCGGTTGCCGCCACCACCGCCGTCGCCGATCAGATGTGCGCACTCGCAATTCTGCTTTCATTACTTGCTATCACGAATCACTATCACTATCACCTATAAATCCCGTACAATGGCCGAAGAAAGTTTTCGGACGGGGAGAGCTGCGTTCGAATGCTTGCAATTGTCTTAAACGAGATTAATGGGTTCCGTGTGAGTTTGCATTGATGAATCATTTGTTGAGCTTTATGGTGTTCACATACGTGATGTAGGCATGTAAATTAAGTGCAAACGAAGAAAACAAGTTTTTAATGCAGCGCTGACTTATTCACTTGCGAATTTAATCATATTTGCGTTAAGTGCGAGCTGAGGTCATACTTGAGGAAATTGGCTTACGATTGGAATTCCTATTTTATTCGAAATGCATTCCACTTAAATGCCTAAAAATCTTCAAATAATCTGTCACCGTGATGTGCTACCATAAATGAACATAATTTTTTTTAATCGATGCAACATTTAGATATCGACTCAGGCAACCTTTCGTCATTCCAACGAGATCCCAACGATTTCTCTAGTCCTTGGAAATATGTCTCAATTTGCTATACAACATGCACATTCAATGTAAATTTCTTTCCCCAAAGTCATCTACTAATGGCTGTATGTGAAAAACCATATCCATATACACATCTGGGTCGTACGGAAAAAACCTTTTTTGATCCTCAAATATGAAAGTCAAATATGCACATGTTTGGATGAAATGCTTTGCGTTTCAGCAATCTCATGCATCTTGATTCTTGGTCCTTCTAAACGATTTCATGTCTTTTTGGAATCGTTCCTTTAATTGTGCCCTGTTCGTTCGACCTGGTTAGTTGTCATAAACAAATTCTGCAGGCATAAATTCAAATTTGCAATAATTTATTGTTTCCAACAATGGTTCATATGGCAACCAGGAAAATGTTGTCTATTTCAGCTTTGTTCGGATGTCTGAAGTTAGCATCGTTGTAAACGCAACGATTTCGAGTTTTTTCACTTTGTTTATTTGCCCACGATTTGACAGGAGAGAAAATTTTTTGAAGTGTCAGTTTAGACAACACTACGAAAAATCTTTTAGACAGGGGGAATAAAATGACTGAATGCTAATGCATTTTGTTTTTTTTTTTTTCATTTCTCTAAACTCCATGTTAACATTTTACTTTGATGCTTTTGTTGCTGATCGGCTACAAGATAATTATTAAAACACAAAATAAATCATTTATTGATTTGGTGAACTTACAATTATCTGAATAACCACACATGAGATGGTTGGAAAAATTCTCAATGGAGGGGTTTCAATCTTTCTGACAAAAGGTGTTTGTGTCGATGTAAATATAGCGGTCTCCAATATTTTCACTTTTTCATATTTTTCGACGGTTTGAGAAAGTCGAAACATTTAGTTGAAATTGTCGAAAAACATTGAAAACCTTCTGACAAGTCGCGCGCTGAGCGATTGTCTTTGATCAATGGCGATACTGACAAGACCGAGATCGAGCTAGATGCTTTGTTGAAAATATCGTTAGTTCGGGAAACACATGATAAACCTCAACAAACTATTTCGCACAATAGTTAAAAACCAGAATTGGCGCAAAAATATTCAACATAATGAGGAGAATAAGCGAGAAAAATTCGAATGGACGGGACAATATACACAATTTGACCAATAAGTAATAAGACTCGTCCTAGAACAAGAAATCTGAAAAAGTTTTTGTTTTATTCTTCGAAATCATACTCCAATCTAAATATTCTTCGAATCCTCTCGATCCAATACACTTGTTACAGTGTATTAACGACGATTCAAACTGATGCTTCAATTCAATTTGATGATTTCCTGTTCTGCGACAAAAGTATTGCAAAATTAATGCAATAAAATAATCAATCCAGAATATGTAATCTAAAAACTATTTATTAAATATAAAAAATGGAAATATATTAACAAATCGGTATTTTAGTACTCTGTATTGCCTTTTTTTGCATCATAACTGCCTGCAACCTGCAGAGGACGAAGTCTACCAGTCGTTGTAAGTAATTCAGAAGCACAGACTTCCTTCAATCAAGTCCTTCAATCTCTTTGTCTCTTCTCGAGTTCTTTTCATGTTAGTTTCACGACCACAAATTCTCAATTATTATATGTTAAATTCAGGACTTTAAGGTGGCTAGTTTCGAAAGTTAATACCAACGCCATTGAGAAAATTTGTAACATCTATTCCCTTAGGACACTGTGCGTTCTCGTGTTGGAGAATCCAGTCGATTGTTTGGTAATAAAAGGTGAGGAACTTTCCTTAAAATTTCACTGTGAAGTGCAACTAAATCTCCAAGGCCAAAAAAGTAAACACATCCCCAAAACATAACTGCATCGCCACCATGGTGTGTGGCCATAGATTTTCATTTTTTTTGGTTGTAACCGCTTAAATCCGTGATGGCCATGAAACAGAAATGAGCTCTCAATTGTCCATAAAATATTCATCCAGACTTCCAGTGACCTTCGGAAGGCAACCGGGGTAATATGTCACCCCACGACTTGTTAATAGTATTTTTTTTATAATGTTTCAATTATTATCTCTTTCTAACTTTCCGTCTATTCTCTCATTAATGGGACAACTATCAGCCAATTAAGTGATCGCCTCGCAGAAGGTTCTAGTTTAGTCTATATTGACATTGCTGAGGTGATTCAGCACCCCTGTTGGTAATAACGTATGTTTTATTTTTTAAAGTTTTAAGAATAAATATTTGGTTTTAAGGTGAACATGACTTTGTTCACAGAAGATTGACTCAGAAAATTACTGGAAAATTCTGAAGATGAAAGTTCACACGATAAGAGCCATTTCGAATGCGGGGTAATCTCTGAAACACATGATTCTGTGATTGTGCAGTCAGGAGAAGATGACATTTTGTCTTGCAGTGATGATAGTGATCATGAGAATTTTGAGATCACGAGAAAGATGCGTTCGAAACCTTATTTTCTCAGGTGTATGAAGTTTGCATCGTTGCAAATGCAACGGGCTCGATATTTTACACTTATTGACTTTCGGCGATGATTGAAGTGCAACCAAAAATTATTTCTTTGCAAATAATTCAAGTTACAAGCATAATTTACAAAAATTTCAGTCAAATTATTCAAAAGAAAATTAAAAATGTGTACAAATGATAGACCGTTGCATTTGCAACGATGCAAACTTCATACACCTATTTTCTCAGTCGATCATTGATTCGTTTGATTTGCAAACGGGAAATCCCCCCACCATTTTTGCCACACAGAAGTAAGCCACCTCTTACTTCTAAATTCGCTTTCGACCGAGAAAAAACACTTGCATCTTTTAAACCTATGAAAAAAAATCTATGATACTTTTATCCACAATGCATTATAAGGCTGAACTAAATCCAAATACCTATACGGCGGAAATAATACACGATTATAATGCAAAGGAGGAGTCGATACTTTCGGTAAAATGATCCATTCGTTCAGTTCAGCTAGAAGCACCAGGCGATGGCTACTTCGATACTTTTATGCAATGCTGGATCAGGCTGGCATAAACTATGGTGCTTTATGTTGACAGTAAGGACCTCGGTATCCGTATTAGCAAATTTCGGAGCAACTTTCAAAAATAACTGGCATTGCAATTAGCAAAGCCTCATATGCAACGTCGTTGCACTTCAAATTTGTCACGAGAATTAGCAATCACCTTGCTTGATATTCTCCGCATTAAGCAAAGTGTTGCTGAAGGTTAACCCCCAAGGAAACTAAAGAAGCAGTCAAGATGTGCGCTCTGCCAAAGAAAACGGGACAAAAAAGTTAAAACATTTTGCGTAAAGTGCCACCAGCCAGCATGCGCCGAACACTGTAAAGATGTCTGCATGACTTGTATTTAATTATAAAATAACAAATTTAAATTTTAAAAACGGTGACGAAGAAAATATTTTTTAGTTTCTTAATCGTGTCAACTTAATATATTTTAGACTGAATATGAATACTTTTTGATTAAATGATTGATTTACGAGGCCTGTTCAAAAAGTACACGGAATTTTCGTTTTTTCAGAAAAAATATTTATTTATTCGTCTACATCAATGTGGTCCCCTTCAAAGTAGTCCCCCCAGATATAATACACTTATGCCAGCGTTTTTTCCAATCTTCGAAGCACTTTTGATATTCACTTTTTGGTATGTCCTTGAGCACTCTCAGCGATTCGACCTTTATTTCTTCAATCGAGGAAAAACGCCGTCCTTTCATGGGTCTCTTCAACATTGGGAACAAGAAAAAGTCACACGGAGCCATATCTGGTGAAAATGGAGGTGGGGGCATGACTATGGTATTTTTTTGGCCAAAAAATTACGAACAAGCAACGACGAGTGAGCAGGTGCGTTATCGTGGTGCAAAAGCCATGAATTCTTTTTCCATAAATCGAGGCGTTTTTTCGGATTGCTTCACGCAAACGTCGCATAACTTCAAGGTAATACTCCTTATTAACCGTACGACATTGTGGTAAGAACTCTTCATGCACTATGCCATTATAATCGAAGAAAACAGTAAGTAAAACCTTGACATTTGATCGTACTTGACGTGCTTTTTTCGCTCTTGGTGACGTTGAATGCTTCCAGTTGGACGACTGTGCTTTGGCTTCGACATCATAACACCCCTGTTTCATCACCTGTTATGACCCTTTCAAGCAAACTTGGATCGTCGTTGACGTCATTTAACAGCTCCTGAGCGATGTTCATGCGATTGTTTTTTTGGTCAAAATTCAGCAGTTTTGGAATGAATTTTGCTGCCACTCGTTTCATGCCCAAAACTTTTGAAAAAATGTTATGACATGAGCCAATTGATATGTCAACTTCATCAGCAGCTTCTCTAATTGTTATTCGGCGATCATTTATAACCATTTTTTCCACATTTTCACCGATTATTGACGTGCTGGGTCGACCGGAGCGTTCGTCATCTTCAACGTCTTCGCGGCCATCTTGGAAACGCTTATACCACTCGTAAATACTTGTTTTTTTCATAGTAGACTCACCATAGGCTTTTTGTAACATTTCACACACTTTGTTACACTTTATTTCATTTTTTACGCAAAATTTAATACAAATTCTTTGACTCTTCAATTCTTCCATTGTTTGAACAAGCAATAATCGCCGAGCTCATAAAAACACGTCGAACCTTAGCGACTACCACAGACAAAGTAAACAGTGAATATGGCTGAAAATTTTATCATACTTTAGGGGCATGTATACCAACACAATAAAAAATATTTTGACAATCGGACTCTCTAGACCCGCGAAATTTAAAAATACCGGGTACTTTTTGAACAGACCTCGTATTTAAAATCAAAAGTTGTGGGGTGACCGCACACCCGTATTGTTATTAATGAGTAAAAAAAGTGTTGCCTTCCGAAGGATAAGTACTCTTTGGCAAACTGTAAACGTTTCTTATTACTGTCTTTAGAAATTAAAGGAGCTTGCCGCACGACATACGTTTTAATACGAGCCTCCTTGCATCTGCGTCGATCAAAGTTCGATCACTAACCTTTTTTGTTGATGTTCTAGAAACAACCTCATAGGATAAATCTGAATGCTTTTTGACTATCTTAAAACTTTCTTTGTTAGTATTCGCAAGTTTTCGTCCGCTCCCATTTTTCTTTTAAGCGTTCCTTCCATTATGTTTTACTTGTAGAGTAGTATTGCAGTACATCAACAACATCAACAACATCAACATCAGTGGAAACATCCTGTAGTTTTGAACGATTTCTGTTCACTCTTCGTTTCCCAATTTCCTTGTTTTAACCATTTTGTTGTATTTATAAGAAAAATAACTTTTATTCAAGAAAATTTACCAAAAACTTTTTCAGAAGGAAATGACAACCAGTCTGCAAAAACAATTTATATCACAAAAACTGCCAAGTACCAAGTTCATACAAGTTTCTGCGACAATGTCCATGCTGCAATGCTTTTGACGCATGTTGCAATACTTTTGTCAAAATAAAAATTATCATTAAATTGAATTTCTAAAGGAAATACTTGTGTCGGGTTTTTCAAAAGACATGTACTTTTATCCTTTTATAATAATGCAATGATAACAGGACTAAAAGTCAATGTAAAATAAAAGAAAAGGGATATCCTTACCTCTGGGTCAATGCTAAATTAGTTTTCGGAATGTGATTAGAATTATCTTCAAGTCGTCGACTTCAAGTTCCAAAATAAACAGAAGTCGCTTGAACAGAAAGATACAAATTTGATTTCAGGCTGAAATTAGGCAAAAAAAAAGAGGACGAGTTTAGGCCATAATGAAAAACGCAAACGCTGTGAATTTTTTCAATTTTTGTGTTTAGTAGATGATACCACCGAAATTAGAAGAGTGGAAAAAATCCAAATCCAAAGAAAAGGAGAGAAACTGGAGACTGTTACGTTTGCAATGATGCAAACTTTAGGAACCCAAATTTTTGGGTCATTTTGCACCACAAACTATTTGATCAATGGGAAGGAATTCTATGTACTATGTATACTTACGACTGATGATCATTGTGATATTTTTAACGAGGAAAAAGTGATTTGTATTCCATTGGCTTGAGATGTATTTTAGAATTCGAAGAATGGCGAACTTCGACCATTGGTTTTTCGACCATATTGACAGCACCGTAGACAGCAAAGATTTGTAACACTTGTTTTTAGGAAGTTTGAATAATTTTATGCGGCAACAATGACTTATCTGGCATGTCTAACTCTTTAATATATGATCATCGCTTGATGTATCTGAAAAAATTGTGAACACGCCTTTCTTTTCCCCAAATCTTGTTGAAGATTGGAATAATTCGTATCTATGTTGATGTTTCAAGCTTTTTCATCATTTCTAATATGACATTGCGGTCACATACTGTCAAATAAAGTGTCTGAAGTTTGCATCATTATGCCCGGCTTATGAGAAAAGACAAACCCTTTTCAATATTTCCCATCACGTTTGTCACTCTAGTGCTCGCATTTTGGCATGTAACACTGTTTCGTTAAAACAAGAAGTCTTGCAGACACTTTTACGTATTCGCCGGAATACAGAGTGTTATAAACGTCGTCCGCTAACGATCGTAACTGTCCCACGAGCTCTAAACAAGGTAGATTTTGGAGTCTCATTTATGGTGACCACTTTTTGTGCAATGACGTTTCGTATATTATGCGAGCTGTATCCCAAGATCAAAGGATTTGGTTCCAACGATTCAGTATGAATTATTTGGTTGACGCTATTTGCTTAAGCCAAACGACGTGGCGCTTTCGTATCCGGTAACCGTCAAGGAAATTATACTTTGTTTTGAAACATCGAGAAATCATCATTAGTTAGTTTTTGGAACGCTTTTCCGTGGGTTCCTTGTAAGAAAAAAAGAGCCGCGAAACGACGGAAAATGATCTCTGAAAAATATTCATAACAGTTAAATCTTTGTCAGAAGCAAGGCAGTACAGAGTGAATATCCTCTAGCATACGAATGCCGCCTCAGATTTTTCAAACGGGAGCTTTGCGGCAAAAATGAAATTTTCAGCAAATCATTTTCTTCAACAGCTACAAAATTTACATTACAACGACATGGGCGTAGTGTAACATTGTGTTAGCGATTTCTTGTTACAAGTTGATGCTACAAGAAATTTGAGGTTAAATGATAAATGGTATCCTTTTATTGGGCATATATTCCGATGTTTTTAGCGACAAGCGGTTTTTTCTATATAAAACGTCAATATGTAGGCTGTATCAATAAATTTAAATTAAAACTTGTCTGAACTGACATTGACACAGCTGAGAACTGTCAACTGTCGCATACAAAAGCCGTTAGAGCTATATGTTTGCTAGTTTTATTGCGAATGGCTTAAAAAATATTAAGACAAAAAATCGGTCATAAACGCAGAAATATTCGAAAAATCTAAAATCAGAAGTTAGAGATTGTCAAAAATAAATAAGACTTTTTCATTCATGTTTGAAGAACTTATTTCTTCGACTGTAGCTACAGTATGTAGTCACCAGTATGTATCATCAAATTTAGTCACACCGCGATGTGCAGACCAATATTGGTCTCACTAAATAAACATATGATAACTGGAACATTACTTATATGGGTGTGAAACGTGAAACCGCTTTGATGAATTCATGAAATAGTTGACTGACCTTGATGTCAACCCATTATGCTTTCGGTGCTATTTTTTTCTTGTAGAGGAGGAAAAAATCGAAATTATATATTGTACTATTACGTGGTCTCTATATTTTCCATAGTGTAAACTGAATTCGATAGTGCACACTGTTTTAAACTGACAATTAAGCTGTATCTTAAGGAAAATTTCTTGAATAGCTAGCAACAATCAACCGTAAATGTTATTGCGCTGCAAGTGAAAATGGAAAAGTGGAAAAGCAATAATATCATTACTAATTCATTTATCTGATTTTGTTTTGCTTTTAATAGACGGATTGCATGTGACATGATGAAAACTTTTATAGTTCGTTCGCGGCTTTGTGGATGGATAATTTGTAGATAAAGTACGTTAAGTAAGATTTGTAGGATAATTCATATCTGCAAAAAACTGCTTAAGAAATTCTTTATAATGAATGTACAGTTAATTTCAAGAAAGCGCACTGTCTTTGCAACATAATAAGGCCATCAACCTATGCCTTTTAGTGCAGATAGTGTTACAGTAGGACTACATATCCGAATTTGTTTCGAACAAGACAATACACACATTGTGGCTAAAAATTCCTTATTTTTTTATTGGTTTAGCACTACATGTTGCAAATGCGTTTTCTATCTTTGTCAAGAATTTGTTCATTTCAAGAGATAATATACTACAAGGGTGAGCCAAATATAAACCGGACTCTTGTCTTTATGAGTCTCAGACTCTGCCGAGCGGTCTGGTTCGGTGGGTGGTCTTAGGTTGGTTTGTTAAGAGTGGAGACAGCCGCTCCCGGGCTGCTCATTCTTCCCATTGATCAGTAGCAATCATGAGCGAGCAAGTGATTTCATTAAGTCATTATTATTAATTCTTTAACGAAGGAAGACGTTCCACCATCGAATGTTTCGGCCAGGTTGAAGGTGCAGTTTGGTGACAATACGCTTTCACGGATACAAGTGTTTTATTGGGCTAGAAAATTTAAAATGGATGAGAAAGTGTAGAAAATGAAACTCACGATCGACGCCCAAGATCAAGTGTGACTGTTGACAATATTCGAGCGGTTCGAAATCTAATCGAGGGTGAACGCCGAGGGTCACTATTGATGAAATCGCTTCAGAGCAAAAAAGGTCAGCAAAAGCCGCCTACAGAAACAAAAGAAGTAAAAATCCCATCAGAGAGGTCATTCTCCTCCATGACAATGCCCGATCTCACACAGCTGCATTGACAAAGGATGAATTTATTTAGCTGCATTGGGAGACCCTGGAGCATCCTCCCTATAACCCAGACTTGTCCCCATGCGACTATTTTCGTTCGGTCCCATGAAAGAAGCTTTGGGAGGCGAAAAATTTGAAGCGAATAAAGAAGTGGAGAAGCCCGTGCGCAACTGGTTGACACCTCGACCTCAAACTTTTTATCAACAAGGAGTTTTTAAGCTGCCAAAACGCTGGGAAAAATGTGTAGAGCGTGCAGGAGAGTTTGTAGAAAAATGCTCGTTTTGTTAGCAAGTTTTCTTGGTAAATTCTGCACATATTCCTATAAACCTCCGCTGCATGGTTTCCAAGGCCAAACTCGCCTAGTCAATAGTGCCTAATGTGCACTTTATCAGCTTCTATGTTTATTGCCATAAATCATTCAAATCTCTGTGATTTTCTTGTTAACTTCTTTTTCAGTATTTGCCACGAATTTGAACATGGGCTTTGTGCTGGTCGATTCAATATATTTATTTTTTGGTTTTTCATTCATTGTATTACTAAGTAGGATTTATGCTTTAGGTTACCATCCTGCATAAAGATCCATGTAATCCCCGAAAAATCATCAGTGTAACGTCGGGGATGATTTTCTGAGATACTTTTGTACATTGCTCTGTGCACTATACCATTGATCCTTACTCACGATCCAGCAACATTCCAGAAAATAGTGCCCCACACCATTAAAGAGCCTCCGCCGTGCTTAATTGTTTTAATTCCGTACACCTTTTGGATGTCTGACATAAATTTTGCCATCGGGCCTGACTTTGTTAATTTGCTTTTGGCTCCTTTTGGTTTTTGGCTCCAGACGAATTGTTTTGCAAAGTACAGACGCATGTTAAGGTGAGTTCTGCTAAACTGCAACCGACGTCTTCTGTTCTTTGCAGTTAAAGGCGTCCTTCGCGTGACAAAACCATGTAGTCCAGCATTTTGTAATCTACGTCTCACTGATTGGAAGATACTTCAATTTGATAATCATCTTTTAATTTCCCTTCTCCCTAGGAGCTCTAGAAGTGCATTCCTTATCATATGCCTGGAAAAATATAAATGCTTCGCGATACCTGAAATATTAAAGCCTTCGTTTTTCATCTCCAAAAATTTTGCTTGGTCAAATTTAGAAGAGTATGCGTTTCTTCCCACGTTTTTAATAGGCTAGAATGAAAATTATTTTACGATTCGATACTAAATTCCATCTAAATAAAAATACTCAATTATGTAATACGAGGGATGTTTCCAAAGTTAGCTGAATTTATCTATAATTTTTATCTATTTGCTAATTTACATCAATTTCACAATGTCGTTTTTCAACATTATCTCAATTTAACTGAATACATCGATCGTAACAATAAATTAATTTTTTTAGCTGTCCTCAAAGAACCTTTTCAGTGTCTATTCACCTATTTGTGTTACGTCAGTTAAACTCTCAAACAACCCGGAAGAGGTTAATTCAAATCTGGGAACATTTTCCGTTGTAAATCATTCAAAACATCCTTCGTTTTTCTTGTGGTGTGTGGTCTTGCAATATCTTTTTGCAATCACGAACGTTTATGCAACTTTCTTGGCAGGTTTGTGACAAGTGCATGTCGCAATGGATAATAAATTCGTATATTATTCTACATTAATTGCAGTATCTTTCGCGAGACATCCATCGAAATAATCATAATCAAAATGATCCATCCAACAGACGAAACTGCACGCGCCTTAAGTGGAAGTCCTTCTTCAGGTTTGAGCCATATTTTTGATTGACTTTTGGTCTCGGAATTGAAATAAGAGATCCACGTTTCGTAAGCGGTTATGATTTGTCGCCAAAATGCATCACTGTAACGGGTACGGTGACAAGGTTCTCTTCCGGTCCTCTTGGCACTGTGCTAACGCCCAAACAATCATGCAAGACGGCAGGAATGTGTCTTTCATTAACCGATGTGCGAGGCGCCCACTACATGGATTGTCTTTTAGTGATGTTCTTCTAAACGATCGACCCACTGGTAGGCAGTACTTTTGAATTCTACAGAATACTACTTGCAAACGCTGAACAATTTCTGTTGTTTTAAATTTTTATTTAATAAAATTTCAAATTTCGCTATTTAAAATTTAGTTGCATCTTCCATTGTTACGAAATCAGTGCTATAAAACGCATCTGTATCAGTCGAACACCTGAATCAGACTAAACAATATTGCACTAGATAGTTGCATAAACATGTCAAGACTTGTCTGGCATCAATAACATTGCCTATAAATTTGACGAATGTGATCATGGCACAATTAACAGAACTTTGGACACATCCTCATTCCAACATAGTGGTATTGACAAAAATAATAGCACTAATCTTTATAATTGTCCAATTATTTTCTGCGCTTAAATTATTTCTAACTTTGAATAAATAAAGCAGTTTGGAACGCACTCGAATATAACAGTAAAGTTGCATGAACACAAAGATTGAATACCAGCTTGCATACGTTTGATAGAATTGTATCAGGGCTGTTTTTGGGGGTTTATGCGCCCACCAATACTCGTATCGTTCTAAAAGCCAATTTAAAAAGCTTCGTTTTATATCAATGAAGACGTTATTTTCTGACAACAGGCTGAGGATGGCGTTTGATTCTCTTTGTTCTCTCATTAGTTCTATTGAATGAACCGAGTATTTAGAAATTTTTTAACTTGCAGACAGAAACATAAAAATATGCAGGTCAGATAAATAAAAGAAACTTTGCATAGAACAAGAATAAAATGGGGAAAATTGAATTACCTAAGAATTTTAAGCACTTACAAACATCTATGAAATCTTGTTGTTGAATTAACTGAGCGGGACTGATCCTTTGGGTGCGGTGTGACTAAACCATGTAATCCAGCCAATGAATCAATTCTCACGTATTTTTTCTAACACCAACGATACGTTAGCTACGAAAGCCAATATAGATAAAAAGATTTGATGGAACTGTTTGATTGATCTGCCAAGGGGTGATACGAAAATAATTATGAGGAGCTCTATTGATACATTTTCTTTCTGAATCATCAACTTAAAATAAACGCGAATTAAAAACTTGCAGAAGAGAAATAATTACAGATCTTCGTCATAGCGTAAAGATCCTTGTCACAGCATAATCACTAAAGAGTGCTATCACTCTCAGGGGCCATCTTGAAGAAAGAGATAGAGCAAACAACTACATTTATAGTTGTGTAAGCCACTATTTGTGCTTTTCCAGTGTTTTGAGAATTTTACTCTTGATAAAACTGAATCATGAGAACGGAACGACAAAGTATCTATCAATACCAACAAGATTTGATTACTCTCGGTCCGATCACGTGAGATTAGGAATTTGTGCGAAGTGTTAGCGCTAATTAGTAGTTACGCTATATCCAGGTTTCACATCCATGTTTAGAGAATTATGCTCTAGTGTATGTGGCTGGAATTCCAAAATCACAAAAGTTAGAGAAGTCCTTAATTTCTAGGTACTTATTGAGAATACATTTAGGTAGTTGGAACTATTTGATTTTGATTTGTTTCTTGGTGTTTGTTTTATACTCCTTGATAAAACCACCCGTGTTTGCCTTGCTCATCAATTTTGAACAGAATTTTTTTGCGAATATATGGAACTGGGATATAATTTTAATAGGTAGTTTGAGCTCCAATTTGTATTATAAGTTGTGGTTCAGGTGTTGTACTACATATTCAAGAAATTGACTGACTGACACTGAGCAGTGCGGTCAGCTCTCTACCTTTCTTTTATCAGATGTTCGCATCAAGGTCATAGGACAGTGGGTCGTCAAGTCTGAATTTTCATGTTGATCCCATTGTCACAGTAGCCAAATGACTAAATTTATCTGGAATTCCGAAATGAAACATTATAGCGTGCAGTAGGTCCAGCTTGCGATAGTTGTTTGTTTACTTAAAATCAACGAAAATTAGTAGTCGTCTGTGTCCCCAAATTTTCTATTATTTATACATAATATTAATACACATTTAACTTAAGTATGAAATGTTTACATTCGTGTAAATATTTTTGAGTCCTTTTTTGAACGAATTTTGTAACGTAACACTGTCAACTTGCATAAGCTACTGTATACGAATCCATTTGTATCACATGCCTATAATGACGTTGCGAATTTCAAAGCAAGCTGGACTCATCATTGTCCTTTGCTGTAGCCAAACAGTCAGCTTTTTGCTGAAAACACAATGCCCGAGCCTGTAACCACGCTTGCCCGCACAGTTAAAATAACTTATAGGCTCCACGCTGTTCGCTTATGATTTTCCGCCAAGTCACTGTACTTTTACGGGACAAACGTACGAGTATATGAAATTTACCCGCTAAATACTCAGGATCTACATATATAAATACAACCATTTATGTACATAACGTGACTGTTACAAACAGTATGTAAGGAAAATTAGAGCATGTGAAAATCTACGTCTTCGTTGCTATTCCCGTTTTATCTTCTTGTGTACACTTTTCCTACCGTTTAAGCTGTTGGTGGAAAATGCTCTTGTTATTGCTCACCATTCGGGACAACCCCTGGTCGCAATGTGTCAGTGTGTGAAGTGGAGTTCTACTAACGGCGTATCTCGGAACATTCAGGTGAAAGGATACACATGTTGCGCAAGGTCGGAATTCCTCAATGACACTGCCCCACTTTGATAACGAATTTTGCAATTGTGCTCCAAGTGTCCTTGCGCACACGTTGCGAAACTCAATCTTCGCCCCTCTTGTAGCGGCAGCAGTAGAAACAAATATCATAACGGTAACAACGCCGTATGTTGGCAGCCCCTACACAGAATGTGTGAATAAGTAACATGGTTTTTTGGAGTGGTACGAAAAAGCTTGCGCTGGAAATGCGGAGCTCTGGTTATCGGTTAGTCTGTTTGTGCATCATATTATCCGGCTTGTTATGGTAGTGGTGGTGATTCGTATGGACGGGAAAATTGTATGGAGCGGAAAAGCTTTACTTTGCGCATTTAATGTTAATTCAGTATAGTAGGGTGCTTGAGGCGCCCCTTAGACAACCATTTTTTGAATAGTCGTGCCCGCACGTCTCCTACGATGTAGGAGTCCTTCGACCCTAAAGGATCCTTCGATATACGAAACACGTAGCGGAGAGTGTTGAAGCGCACGAAGCGTGAATGCGGGGATCGAATTGTTTCTCCGCTCCTACTTTTTCGGTGAAATGAAAACAGGAAAACTTCGGAATGAGTGAGAATCTCTCTTAGGCATACTGACTTTTTGATAGTATTGGTTGATATTTCTTAAGCGCCGTACACGAGTCGCCAGGACATTCAAGTAAACGCCGCGATACAAATCGTATCCTTTTATTTTTCAGTTTTACTATCTTGTGTGTGGTCCTTTTTAAGGAAATTGTTAAAAAGGCTCTATGTATAATTTTAACATGTTCATTTTTAAAATTCTGTTCTTTGAAGATCATCGCAGAAAATTGGGAGGTTTGAAAGTTGATTAAATGAAATTTAAACTTGAAAACAACGTAAATGCTAAATTGAAATTTAAAAAAAAACATCTCGACCAGCCAACAACTAACTAAAATTAACATTTATAACTAAAATAGAAGTTCAGTGCGAATTAGTGTGTCCACAAAAAATAAAGCAATTTATATGGGTTGAAAGCTATCACGAACATTTTTCGCTGTGAATCACAAAAAATCCATCGTCTCGCCGGAAACAGCAGTTTTGTATACTGAAAATGCATTTCGGAATCGCTCTGAAAAATTTGCAACCTCTTGAAAAAATTTGAAAATTTGGTACAAAAAAAAAAAATATCCTGAAATCACACAATCGAGTTCAACTCGAAATTTGGTAACTTATGTTATGAAAGTCACTCTCGTACGAGTAAATTTGTGAAAATCAGTGTTTAAAACGAATTGTGAATGTAATTATCGCAACACTCAACGAAGCGAAAAGAGTCCTTAAAATTTGGTAATTCGAAGCCGTCAAAGGAAGTTGTTGCTATCGCTGTTTTGCAAGCTCTTGTTGTTTTGAAAAGAATTCGCAAATTAAATTGCCGATAATCGATTCAGTGAACAAAATGAAGAAGTTTACATTCAAAGGCGTCCTGGACGGATTTCGTTCAACGGTTCAACAACAATCCTACAAACCCGAGCAGGAGATACAGGAGACGCTGAAGGCCGATCACTTTCTAGTCAAAAAGGTGAGTAATCTTTCCATCCACAGTACTAACTTTTATGTATATTTGCTATTTTACGTGTTTGGCGTCGGTTTTGACGTACCCTTTTTGAATGGGTTCGTAAATAGCGCCAAAGTGATACTTAATGGCGTTGCTTAAAAGGGTAGCTTTGTTGTAGAAGGTGAAGAACTATGTTATCCTTTGATATCTTTGCATAAAATGTTTCTTGTGTGATGAAATGTGTACATGTTACTCAACTTTACTCTCGTTCGAGCAGCGTATGTGTGAATATTTGAAGGATGCCTACTTGGTTGCTAGCTGGTTTGCTTGCTGGCTTGCTTACTTGCTTTCCTGCCCGTTTGGTTTAATGTTTCTCAAGGAGTCTCGTCTCTACGACTTATGAATATTTTATGATGCAAGTTTTAAATGAGAGAATTCAATTAGGGACTTAACTAGCTGGAAAATTGCATGCCTTCGTACGTGCAAACGATGTAAGTTGAAAAGGATTAGCGGTTCCTTAGGAAGTATAAAATATATGTCCTGATTGCGATTTCGAAGGAAATTTCAGCTATTGTTAAGATTAGTTATGTCTCTTTTGGGTAAATTGCGGGCTTGTGGATATCTTTTAGTTGAAACATGGTTTTCATTTTTGAAATTGTCAAATTACCATTATTAGTCGTAACAATTGACGTAAAATGTTTGCATCAACCATGTTAAGCTTTCAAAATTTATTCGTTATTGTTTTGAATTTAGAAGACTAAGGCTTTAAAGATAGTTTCACTAAAACACGTTGAAACTATTTGGATGCATTGAGCGTTTTCTCCTGAGATGTGTTTAGTATTCCTTAAAATTAGAAATGAGGTATAAGTCAATATTTGCAAAGGATACACAAACAAAAAAGGCAATCGAGAGTGTCATTAATAGTTGTTTTTTTGCAACTTCGTGTCAATGAAAATATCATGAATAGTTTTTCGTCTTCACAGAAGTGTTAAATTGCACTTCCCCTGAAAAAATCAATTAAAACCGCGTGAAACATGAATCGCATATATACCGTTACTAAGCAGAAAATTTTTATCAAAAATCTTTCTGATATTATTTTGAACAAAAGTTTGGTTAGTTTCCATATAAAGTGTTGGAAAATAGTTTTAAACTATTGCAGTTTGTTGCGTTGTTTGTTGCTCGTCGCGCGGTGAAAAAAGGAAAGACTTCCAAGAAAACAAAATCGTATCAAATCGTGGTAAAATAATTCAAATCGTGATATCAAAATCGTGGTATCAATAATTTATAGAAAAGTGTTAAAACCGTTGAAAATTTCATGGGAGACAACAATTCTTGTAATCGGCGTGTTATTTAATATGATTTTTGCCGGCAAAGCTTCCAAACGTGAGGATTCTTCCTTATTGAATTTCGCAAATAAATAAAATTGAATTTTATTAAATTAAATTTAAAAAAAAAATACTTTCTTGCAACTTTTAGATTCGTGATTGCTGACAATATTGTTAGGAGACGTGGCGCTAGTAAAGAAATTGAATATTACGCGTTGTAAATTACAATATAACATAAACCTAGCAATGATATTAAAACTTTAGTTCATTTCCGACGAAAATTTATTTTTAGAATTGTATTAACATTTTTTCGTTAAAATTTGAAATGCACTCTTCCAAAAATGTTTGTTAAGCAAGACTATACCGAAAAAAGTGGTTCTAGTCTGCTATTGTAGTCGATTGTGCTATGCTTTTGTATTAGGTTGAAGAATTCATAAAGTTCATGGCCCATAATTTGGTTGTCCTTTTTCCAACTATTCAATGCGTACAATGGGTATAACTTTCCGAAATGTTGAATTTTCAAATGTTCCTCTTAATTCATACGGTTACCTCGAAAGTTTACCGTGCGTGTTACAAGAACTTGTTAGAAATTAATGAAAATTTTGGCTAAAGCTTGAATTATTAATTCAAATTTAGCTTAAAAATTGCATAGTGCGATGCAATATTGTTATGGAATTTTCTTTGAAATAGTTCTGGAAAGTTGTGGGAAGCTGTCAGCACTTTAATGAGATAGTGCGATTTCCTGTTTTGTGTATTATAGAGCAGAAATAAATATTTTCGCACTTTTATAAGTCAAAAGAAAACTGAGTGTCGATAAATTGTCATGACCGATATTGGTGCAAGGCCAGTGCGATTTGTAGGCCTCATATGAAGTTAGAAACAATTAAATATGACGAAAAATAAGTTCGTTGTTTGCTTCTTCGTAAAATGCTAGCAATGTTTGCAAGGATGCGAGCAAATCGGTTATCAATTCTGTTTGAATCGAACAGAATTCTTGAGGAGTAAAAGCGTCAAACTCGTTCTTGTCAAGGTGCCTGAAGTTTGCGGTGTAGTAAATCTCGCTTCCGATTTTTTCCCTCCTTTACGTATGTCTATGAAAAGACTGCAATAAAAAGTTATTAGCGTAAAAAAATAATTCAAATTAGGCATAGAAATTTGTAAAAATTTCAGCCAAATGATCCGAAAAAAGTCAAAACGTAAAAAAATTTGAGACCATAGCTTGTGCAACGATGTAAACGTCAGACACGTTCTTTTTAAGGTGTACGAAGTATTCATCGTTGTAAACGCAACGGTCTCCATTTTTGTCCACTTTTTGGCTTTTATTATTTTGTCTACGATGGTGGACCGACAAGGGAAAATAGGGAAAGTAACAAATAATTCAAAATTGAACAAATAAATAAAAATTTCAATCCAATTATCCAAAATATTGAAAAATTACGAAATCATTACGATAAATCGATCCAGAGTTCTGACAACTTTCTTTTTTTGTATTCCTTGTAAACCTTGTTTCTCTTGTTATCCTTGCTCGAAATGAAAATGAAAATAACTTTTTACCTCATGTCAGCTACATTTTCCACGGTTTCGAAACTTACTTTGAATAACTTTGGAGCACGATTTTAATTTTATTATTAATATGGGCTATAAGAGTGTAAAATAATTGAAAAAAATCACATTCCTTTCATCTTAGGCTACAGTAAGGTTGTGAAAACGTCGAAACCTGGATTTCACTTCAAATAAAATCTTTGCAGCTTTAATATTGGCGAAGAGATATAAAGTAGTCCAGTATATGTGGTCCTTGAAAAATGGATACAAGAACAATCACAGGAAGTCCACAATAAACTAAAAGTTAATTCGATCCGAATTCAAACTTCTATGTCAAATTTTATGTGTCCAGAGTACAAAATTTAATCTTTGCTGGTATTTAAGACTCATCCCCAGATATTTTGAAACTTTGTTTGATCAATCTTTAAATTTCCTAACAGGGCCATTGAGAACCACAAGCCACAGAAACCTCACGCATTATTTATATATTTGTAGCAAATACTTCGGGTTGTATTATTTTTACTCAAGAAAAATTTAAAAAACCATTTCAAGCTAATTTGAGTAAAGCATTGTATAAAATTGCTGATATGACTTTACTGCGTTCCAGCAATACCACCTTGAAGAAACTCTTCTTCAAATAAAAAAATTCGCTTTTCCCGAAAAAGTAAAAAGATTATCTCATTCATCCAGTTAACAAAAACTTTTTATTTCCTATATTATATTTGGTGGGCAACTAAGTAATTGTCGATTTGTTCAACGAAATAAAAGATTTTTTACATGGAATTAAGTTTAATCTATAATGTTTTATTTTCCATTTTGTTCGAAGTCCTTTTGCCATCTCTCTGACAACTTGAAAATTCCGCACTCGTAGAAAGTCTGATTCAAAAAATGAGTTAAGTGATATTTTTTTGGTGATAAAATGAGTAAAGTGACATTTTACATTGTCGAAAGTTGCCCAGGGATTGAAATAAGGGATAAGCCGATGGGGTGAAATCAGGACTATAAGGTGGGCGTGACATTAATTCCCAACCAATATCCATCAATTTTGCCTAGTGCTCAGAAATGGGTGCGGCTTGACATTGTCCTGGTGGAAAATGTCACCTTTATGATTGACAAATTATGGTCGCTTTTCCTTGACCACTGCAATCAATTCGTCCAATAAACCTCTTTGACAGTAATCTTCCGAGTAAATGGTTTGGTTCCGTTGAAGCTGGTCAAATTACCCGGACCTTTCCAATACCACCAAATTGACAGCAAAATCTTCTTTCGTTGGATATATGCCTTTGAAGTGGTTTGCAATGACTCACTATGCGTGATTCACTCACCACGATCGTTTTTGATTGGCATTGTTGTAAACAGTCCAGTTTTCGTATCCAGTCATGATTCGTTTAAATTTCGTTAGATTCGTTTGAGGAAAAAAAAATTTTGAGGAAATATCTACCCATTGAACTTGTAAACCTAGGTAAGGATGACTGCTAACGTATATAAGAAGAAGAAGAAAGAAGAAGAAAATGGGAGTGAGAGGCATCTATAATTGGAATCGGTAATTACTTAATTGTCAAGCTAATAAATTTAAAATGAATATTTTGTTATTTTCGATAATGGTAAAATATTAACGATAAACTAGAGAAACGATTATTGTATTTCCACCTCGTAGTGACTTATTCATATTGGTTTCAGATGTTTTGGTTCAAAGACCACATCCCTTCTATCAATTTAACAATTTTAAAAAAACTTCAATTCGATTCTATTTTTTACCGAATAATAATAAACTAAATGTCAATATTTTGTGATTTCAGTCTATACCCTTCATTGTGGTTAAAATTATTGTGATATACGAGTAGAGCCACTGATGTGTCTGCAGACTTCTGCTGTAATTGTATTTCATTACCGGCATAGGCAGCTATTTTTTGCTTTTGACTCCATAAAGCCTGATATTCTAGTTGCGTGACTCATGAATGACATGTGGGGTTCAAGTCCGAAACTTGCATTTGGACCATCAAGAAACTGAATTTTGTTTGAATCGTAAATGGTTTAAATGCCGTAAATGTTTTCAAGGAAATCAATGCTCTCACCGGCTGGCGGATCACAAACTTCGACATAAACAAGAGTCTAATTCAACTGAATGGGGAAACATTAACGAAAACGGAGCAAAAACCATTTACGTACTCCAATTACTTCCACCATCTGTACGCAAAGAAGTCCTCCACGGATCGCAACATCAATGCCATTATTGAGCGGAAAGTCAACGAGTTCCTTCAAGGATATCAGGGCTCCTTTCTGAAAATCTTCTCCACCACCAACCGAGCCTTATGCCCGTCAAGCAAAACCTTCAAATGCTTCTTTGCAACGCTCGACCAAGTCCTCTCCACACTGAGCTCATTAAACCATATAAAGTCGGCTGGACGGGACGAAATCGCCAACTACGTGCTAAGGAAATGTTCCTCCACCATATTTAGAACTCTCGCCTGCATGATAAACCACTACGTAAACAACGGGTACTTTCCTCGAGCTTGGAAAACCGCAGTTCTAATACCCTTACCCAAAAAAATTCAAAGAGAGACAGAGGTATATTCAGAGCAACATCCATGCTCTCGAATTTAGGAAAGATATTAGAGAAGATCATACTTCTCTCTTTCAAACCATTTGCCAAACCCTTCTTGCCTGCCCAGCAATTCGGATTTCAAGAGAAGTAGATTTCTCTACTCTAAGATTTCAAGAAAAGAACGGAGCAAGCAAGGCTACTACTAAACGACCGCATTTCGACCGGGTTAAGAATGAAACAAACAACCGTGGTATGCCCCATTGATCTCGAAAAAGCATTCGATTCAGTGTGGTAAAAGGAATTATTTATAAACTGACTTCTCCTTGTAAGGTTCTGTATAATATAGCGAAATATAGCGAACACATACTCTAACTTCACTAGTGTGAACTAGGGAGTTCCACAGGGATCTATTCTCGGGCCGCATCTCTTCAATTTCTTCCTCCACGATATCCCCATAGATCAGCCAGCAAGTATTTCAATTCACCCCACTTAGAACGTGACCCCCATTACTCCACCGCCGTCCATCTTCTACGCAGATGACATCATCGTACTGGCCACCCACTCTTCCCCCCACAAAGCCTTGAGAAACATCACACCACGAATATAATCTCTCCAAAAGTACCTCACAAAATGGGCGCTATCCATTAACGCCGGAAAATGCGAACTAATTTGCTTTCGTAATGCCTCCGGGAAAGGTCAACGATTGGCACCGTCAGAGATTAGAGACCCCTCAAATTCAACCCGCACGCCTGCGCGACCATTTCCAAAGCAACCATAGCCTCTTGAGCGCTGGCACCACTACTCTCCAGCAGATCCGTCACCTTCAGTACAAAGCTGGTCATAAAACCCAGATCAGGCCCAAAATATCATACTACTTCCCGGTTTGGCTAACGATCTCCCCCACTGTCGTTGAAGAGCTGCAGATTTTCGAAAGAAAGATTCTTAGGAAGTGCCTGTCTGAATACCGAAAGCCCAATAAAAAGTACTATCGCAGCAGCATATTCTACGAGGAAACAAAAACAAACCCATCCTCAATTATACGATTGAAACAAGTGCTAAGAGAATAAGGAGATGGTCAAATCACCCCGATGGTATCATACGTGACTTATTTTATCGGAACATGTCGCTTAACGCCTCCTCAGCATACCTAGCCCCCATCAAACTGCTCTGCTCTAATCTGCCAACAATGACATCCTTCGATGCATCTTCAAAGTATAGGCCACCATTCTATGACCAGGCTGGAGCAGGAGACCGCGGATGATTACACGGCACAGAGATTGATTGATTGGTTAATTTATTATGCCAAGGCACAAGCCAATTGGCAAGGTACAAAATAATACAGATTAGTAAAAAAGAAAATACAAAACTTATGATCTAACTTAAAATTTAACTTACAATCTAATAGACAACACTTACAGCGACAAATACAATATATAACCTAAGCAAGTACAATTTGATATCACAATTATTACTGCGCAATACTTTGGTCAAACAGACTCTATGGTACAGATTTTTGACTAACTCTTAATAATTTATTATTAGGCACTGAGCAAGGTGAAGAACTATTTTAGTTTTAATGTATAGTACATATCAGGTAGTTATTAGGTAGTTAGTTATCTTAAGCAAAATAATAATTGAATAATCTTATTTTAAACAGTTCTAAACTATCGATTTCCGAGATTTCATTTGGTAGACTATCCCAAAAACGAATAGCCTCAGCAACAAAAGAATCTTCATAACAAGCTGAATTGAAGTGAGGTATCTCAAAATTAATGCCATTTCTTCTATCCAGAAGCCTTGGAGAACGCCTAGCTACAGAATTGTCAACAAATAATTTACGCAAGTACACAGGTTTCCCTGTGTTTTCCCTCGCCTTAGATCAAATATAAATCTTCTTGCATAATTTAATAGCCGCTGCAGTTTTAAATTATTCTTCTCTATAGCATTAACAAAAACGAGAGAACAATAGTCAATAAGCCGAAGGATAGTTGCTGAGACCAATAACCTTCTGATATCGGTGCTAAAGATAATTTTACGTGCTTTAAGGGTGTGCAAAGCTGCACCAACCTTCCGAGCAGTTTGAGAAACATGCAAATCCCACGAGAGATTATTTGAAATAAATATTCCAAGACATTTGGTCGACTCAACAAAAGGTAGTGCAACACTATCAACAATAACTTGCGGGAGAGACTCTCTTTCAAGCGCTCTCAATTTATTTTTTGACCCACTTAATATGAATTTAGTTTTACTCAAATTCAATGCCAGACCATTATGATTAGCCCAAGTAGCAACAGCCTGCGCAACCAGAGATACCAACCTGAAAGCTTCAGCTAGCTGGTATGGTTGAAAATGAAGGTAAATATGCTTATCATCTGCAAATAGCACATGTTCACAAAACGCCAGCTTCTCAACGACAGAGTTCATGACAATCAAGAACAATATAGGACCTAGAACTGAGCCCTGAAGAACACCAGAGGTCGTTTTGAGGAACTCAACTGGGTTTCCATGTTTATCAATAACTGATTGAGATCTATCTGACAAAATAGAGAAAAACCACACAATAACCCTCATAGAGAAGCCGAGTTCATAAAGTCTCCGTAAAATCACCTTGGAATCAACAAAATCAAATGCCTTTGTTAAATTGCCTTTATAAATTGTTAAAAAAAGCAACGTTCACATTGATTCGCTCTTTTTTTATGGTAATCGCGCGTTTGAAAAAAATACTGAAATGCGTTTGCAGGAAACGACAATTGTTTGTGGTAATTATTATGTCAGCATGCTCATTATAATGACCATGGAAATGTTCATTCTTTGGTTTTTATTCGTTTCGCAGCATCAAAATAAAAACAAAAATGAATATTTTGCGAGTGCTCAACATTTGGAATTGCACTTCAATCGATTTTACGGCCTCATTACCTTATTGAAATAATGCAGTATAGCCATGAACTTTCCCGAAGAGTTATTCCTATTGCAATAAACTACTGTGCCTGTATCTAAAGTAAACAGTAAATCCTGTCCACGTTTTTCCAATATTTTCTTTGCTTGTGTATTGTTATGGATTTTCATTCTAGTTGTTGTTGTTGTTGTTGCTTTTTGCTCATTTCTTTCAGGCGAAATTTCCCCTTCGGAAAATATGGCTGTAACGATTTAACTTTTTCATTCGAATAATAATAAAGAACCTCATTCTTTGTAGGATTCAGCCGAAAAGTTTGACGCCTATTGCGAAAAGTTTTCCTTAGAAGATATGTTCTTCGGTTCGAAACAGCTTGCCACGTGTGAACGCTTGCGGGGTTGGGAATAAATAAGAAATAAATGTGAAAGATAATGTTAGCCAACTTTCTTATAACTATGCTAATAGTCGTTGAAAAAAGTTTAAGGGTTCATTTGAATTTTTCCCATGCAAAGTCAATAGTGAATTCGCAGTGACTTTTCCCGTGTATTTTCGAGTCTGAAAAGGATTCTGTGCAGATTTTCTAGGCAGGGCTCGAACAAAGCAAGCTAACACTGTTTTATGAGCGTGAAGCTTCTATATTCGTTTGAATTATCAAATTCCCCACTAATTCGATATCAAACCAATCCACGCACCAATCGTTGAAATAAATTGTTCTACAAGATGCTAAAAACGTTGCAGTTATCTAAGATTTATGAGCAAAGACCCATGTGTTGTACGTGCCTGATTGTTATCAATTAACCACTCTTGGTGTTGTCGGAGTTGGGTTGCTCCATCTACCAATAAAATCAATTTCGATTTAGTTGAAGCTTCTCTATTTCTAAATGATGATGAACACGCCAAATCTTTTTGCCATATAAATCAATTTATCAGCCGCCGTTTCTGCCATCACAACCTACCGCAGAATGTTCACGATGGAAATGGGAATTACAATTTCGATGAATAGAAGGAAAAAACAGGATAAGAGTTTGGAGGGTCACATAGAAAGAGGGCTGGGATAGAAGACAGTGAGCGCTGATAGTGAGATATCACTGCTCACTTTCTACCCTTAGACTATTGTCGGATTGTCGATTCAGTTTTTTCTTCTTCCTGGTTTTGAGCTCGCAGGATTCAGAATATGAACTGGTGTTGATGGTGTTCTGCTCTACAAGCGTCAGTTCTATCCCTGGGGATCTGTTTTTTGATGGCCTCGTATTCGCTGAAACTTTCCAGGAATAAATAAATGTATGCAGATAAAGGTAGGACAAAGTTTCATGCTTTTGAATTTTTACAACAGCACTTAAATCGTTAAGATCGCAAGTTTCGTTAGGAATATATGTATTTTTTTTAAGGAGCAGTTGAGGCATTAGGATGTTTGTTGCCGAGAGACTATTTGAAGTGCTGTTAATATTTGCTTTTAATTTGTTTTGTCAGTTTGTCATTGTACTGGGGGTTATGAATACTCTTTTCGAGACTTGTTAGCAGTCCCGCATAATTTTGAAGCAAGAACTTGTCTAAATTGAGGTGGTTTGCAGGGAGGCTGGTATGTGTTAGAGTGTAACACTTCAAATGTTTTGTGAATTATTGAACTAATACTAAAAGGAAAAAACAATAATGCGAATACCTTCTATTCTTAATTAATTTTTAATCAAAATAGTACACTTAATCACTTTGTCACACTAATATTGAAATCGAAGTAGTCTCCAAGATAAAATGTACAAATAAATTTCACACTACAAAGTGCTACTTGTTCATGGACTCAAATACAAAGCTAAGGTATCTATTGGAGTCGTCTTTACAGGTCCTGGAGAGTTGTTCTTGCTGAGAGTCCATCCAAAAATTTAGGCCTACGTCTTTTTCCGTGGTCGACAGGTGTTAGAAGTTCGATGTGTTGTTCCGACTCGACCAATTAAGGTCCTTTTGATTGAACACCAGAGATTCTATAGAAAATTCTATTGATCCCACTCAAATTTTTACGTGATTCCTTCTATCACTTTTAAGAGTTGTTTGCTGCTTTTCTGTTCATGTGATGTCAAAACATCAGCCATATCTCTATTACCCAACCGAGTTTCATCATCCTAACTTTCCGTGGATTTCATTTAACTTTTGTCAGTGTTATTATTGGTATTTTTGTGCTTGACCTATCCTTTATACTTGTCTACTCTTTCTGCATTTGAATAGATTGAACTAACTCTTGCTATATTTTTCTACCTTATTATTTCTATCTCATGTCTGTTTTTCTATTTCCCCTTTCACTTTTGTGTCGAGAGGCAAACGAATTCTATCAATAAATTCTGAATTTCTGAATAATTTCTAAATTTCATTCTGATTAGCTATAGTTCTGAATGTCAAACCTTCAGTCCTTCGTTAATTGTGTAGTTATGTGCTTAGAGGAAAATCTCCGCAGTGCAAATTAGTTTTCTGAAAGAACGTGTAGTTTACGTTCAGTTTTCTTATTGGCCTTTATGCGCTATCCAGGAATGACGGGAATACGAAAGGATAACCCCTTATCTAATGCTGTCTTAGGAGGGTGGTCCGATAAGTACTTGGCCTCACCGCCCGATGGCGCCAGTATCGCAAGAGTTCTTCAATATCGTGTAGTACGTTCTCGTAGACAGCTACGGTCAAAATTTCAACCCAATCGGATTCGTAGTTTTGTTTTGTCTGCATGTGCAAGCGGGCGTGCCCGCGGATTTCAGAAAAAAGGGCGTGGGAACTATATCGGTCGGTGATTCGATTCTTGTTTTTGGAAGGTGAATCGCGCAGCGAAATTAAACAGCACTTGGATGCTGTGTACGGTGACTTCTCTTGGGGTCGTGAACAATTGGTTCAACTGGTTTCAACGTGTTCGCACGTCAGTTTTCTTGCCACACCTAGGTCAATAATAAATTTTAAAGAAATTTTCATTATTATAATAAATAACCTAGGTGATAAGCCACACCTAGGAACTCCGAAAACGGCTAACACGGAAGAAAGCGTGACGAAAATCCTCGATCTCGTATTGGTAGCCCCGGGTAGAAAGTGGGCGAGATAGCAGAGACAGTCGGCATCTCACAAGACAGCTTCGATCATATCCTGAATGAAATTTCCTTCAAGAGAAAGCTATCAGTTGCGCGATAGGTGCATCGTTTGCTCACTGCGGACAGCAAGCCGGACTAGCACTTCAGAGCAAAGAAACATGAGTCGAGTGGTACACGCTAAAGACCAAGGTACAATCGAAACAGTGGACTTCACCCGGCCAATGCGCTCCGAAGAAGGCGACGGCTGTCTTATTGGTCAGAAAGGTGATAGCCAACGTTTTCTGGGACTCACAAGGTGCTATCTGTATTGACTACCTGGAGAAGGGAAAGTAGTCACAGGGCCCCACTATGCCAAGTTATTAGGCCGATTCGCCGCCAAATTACAGAAAAATGGCACCATTTGGCGAAGAGGAAAATGCTCTTTCACCATGACACTGCAACGACTCATACCTACGCCATGGGCACTACCAAATTGGATAAATCGGGCTACAATTCCCATCCACAGTTTTCTCCAGATTTGAATTTGTGCGACTTCTTTTTGGTTCCTTGGGAAAGATGGAAAAGTACCCCGCGGGACAGGATTTCGAGTCGAATGAGGAGGTCATTGCTGCCACAGAGGCTTACTTTGCACACCCCGAGAAAACGTATTTTAAAACGAATTAAAGGAGTTGAAGCACCGTTGGGTCAAGTATATCGAGCCAAAGGAGACTATGTTGAAAACTAAATCGCCGCTTTTCCTAAATTTTCGTTTTTCTTTGTAGGCTAAGTACTTATCGGGCCACGCTTGTACAATGTCGGAGAAAGCTCAATGCCTAGATTTAGAAGTAGCCGCGATACTTTTCTCTTTATTCTGTCTCAATGGAAAATAGTATGTCTAATAATATAATAAAATAGAACAGTAAATTTACAAAATTTATCAAGTTGACATTGTAAATGCACTTTACTGCCGAACATGTGCGACAATTCCAATGAAGTCTTAACCAGGAAGGTTTTTCGCGCCGGTATCCACAAACAATAATAAGAATTTCGTTGAAAAAAGTGCCGGCAGCTTAAGAAAAATTTAAAATTTTCCTTTTTTATTAGCTTTGCATGGACCAAATTTTTTGCCTCATTTTTTGACAAAATTCTACTGTCTTATCAACAAATGTTCAAAACTTCATGAAAATCGGTAGAACTAATCCTCAGATTGACTATCTGTCGTATATAAAAATGACATTTCGAGGAAAAACCGCGTAAAAACTTTGAAAAATGACATTAATAGCAAAATCCGTAGTTGTTTGCTATTTTTACTGAATTCTTTACGAAAAATTGATTTTTTTGTTTTAAATTCACTATTCCTGGATAAATAATCCGTTATTTTTCGATCATATAAAAGAACACGCTCATCAATATATGCTTGCTTTTCAATTTTTTGGCTTTCTTGCTCTCCGAACGACCGTTCATTGTAGCCATGTGCGCCGCCTTTCAACAGTTAAGATCCTCTCCTCGTCCTTAAATAGGACATAATTGTAGGCTGCCATGCCAATTTTTAAGCCCAATCTCCATAAATTTCATGAAGCACACGCACTTCGTTATGGATGGTGACCATCGGTATGGGTGGTGCGATTTGTACAGCAAGTTCAAAAATATACTTGCCTACCAAGGAGCACGGTACGCATTGGAGCATTGGTACGACGTCCCAAAGAGTTTTGTTCTAGCTTTTTTTGTGCTTTTGCCCAGGCATCGAGTAACCAAATCCTCGTTGGCTAATTTTTCAAACACTGGTTTTATATGGTCTTTTATTTTTGAATTTAGAGCTGGTTGTGGAGTGTGGATTGAACCTTCAAGGCTGGATTGCAAAAATTACAATGTGGAAGTCATGACTTTTCCTGTCAAATACGTGACGACTTTTTAACGTTTGGTGTTGCTTTGTTCTTCTTTTTTTTCCTTCTGTGCCTGCTCTAATTTCTTCTTCTCTTTAGCTCTTTTGGTTTTGTGCGCCGATGTAAGTTTACAATCCCCGTCACGAATACAGCACAAATATTTAGCATTGTGACGTTTATCAGAGTTATTGCAATTACATATAAAACCTTGCACCTCCATGCCACTGGAGCTATTCCATTAATTTGTCGAACATTTTTCACTGTGCTCACTCGCATACCAGATTTTAAATTCTCGACGTAATTCCGTTTTTTCATGACATCGCATGTTTTACACGTGTTAGATGATACAAAATAATCTAACATTTTGCCAGTATAGTTACAAACCACTAAAAACTAAAACTGTTTATAGACCAGGTGCTGTCACTTCAAACTATCACTTGATCCTCGGGAGGTCCCATTTGGCGATGTTTTTTTTTCTTCCTTACTAACTTTTTTGTATATATGTTGGCAAAAGCTTCGGATGCAATTTTCAAGTTTTTTGGAAAAAACAATTATGAGTCTCTTTGTTAAAATTTTATGTTAAATCAAAAACATGATTCTATTCCCCTACGACCAGCATCGATCAATCGCATAAATAAACCAAACAAGAATTTATTTCATATCCAGTGCTTTTCGAATCGCACGAATTGATCTGTCCTTTACGCACCCACACGTAATATTGATTTAAAAACCAATTCCACGAGTATTTGTTCTATTCAATTTGACATCTTCGTCACACGTTTCAACTTTAGCATGCTCGACAGCGCAGTAAAAGCGGTTGAGAACGCGAGTGCAATAACGAAAATTATATTCAAATTTCTCTTCAAAGGCGGTATTAGTGGATATTTTTTCGTAAATGAACTCGTAACCCTAGTAGACATTTCAGTAGTATGCTGATTACCGCGAAATTCTTGAGATCCTCTCGCCGTTTGTTTTTTGTCTGTTTGGCATTTTGTCGACGCACGACTATACTTATTGACGTTCAAATAAAACTGAGACAGTCGAAAATATTAGAATATAGTTAAACCGGTTATAACCAGAGAGGGAACAATATTCCCACCGCAGCTGCGAGAATACTAGAAATCAAAGTGACGCGTTCACTTCTAACAGTCGCCGAGTACACAATTCTGCCCTTTCATTAAGAGATAGGAGAAAGAGGTAACTTTTTGCAGGTATAAGCAATAAAAAATTGCAAAGAATCATTCATTGATGCTCCGAACTAGTACCTTAAGGAAGTAGTAAGAAATATTTAAGTACGCAATTTTTAGTCTACAAAATTCCAACTTATGACGAACTACTAGGAAAATGATTGAAAATTTCGGAATAAAAGGATGTGCAATGATTGCTCTCCTGGTATGTAGGGTTGTGTATGTTGGGTGCTTAGGCAAAATATTTTACCAGCATTTCAAAGAGATTTAACGTCGCTATCAGAGAAAGTGGAATAAAATAATGATGGCAGACTATTGCTGGCTGTTAAAGCGAGATTATCGGATTCTCAAGTCGGAATTTCTCAAGAAAGTCTCTAAATAGATTTTTCCGCGAAAGAAAAGCATCATACGTTACGATACATATGTTTCCTCAATGGTTGACGTATTTTTCGGAAATGTTTTTTAAGAGGGTTTGCTTCGTTTTTAATTACGCTTTCATTTTATTTGGAAAATTTTAGTTAAATATTTGCGATTGCTTTCCGCAATTTCGATTGCTCTGATTCCTTACTAGTTTTTAACTTGAGACAAATTGACGGCCAATATGGAAACGGGAAAATATCAAGTTGACACCAAGGTAAAGTTCAGATATCTTCTTTAACGTAATCTTCGAAAATTTGTTCGTAATTGCATAAAATTTCACTGTTCTCCAGGATTGAAGCCGGATTTCTTAGTATGTAGAATAGGTTTTGGGATACTGTGGTTACAGGGAGCTGCTCTCAAACTTCATTCATTTTGAAAATAGTTTTACCAGAGTTAACGTTTTGACTACATTTTATCGCTCCATAGAATAATGGGGTAGTGGCTGAGACTGCAGAACAGAAATGCTCTGACAACTACGCCAGCAGCTTTGATAGAAATTGTGTTCAACCTGTATATCCTGTTGCTCAACCTGGAGGCATTTCTAGCAATCAATAGATTAACGCTATCAGCAAAGCGTTCAACGAACGTCCTGATACGCAGATCCATGGACAGAATGACCCTTTCACGTAGGAAAAACAGATCAAACCAATAGTGGACATAAAGACCGCTTACAAGGTGAATATTCCTATAAATAAAAAGTTGTAAACGACGCTCAAGCTGAAATCAGACTGCGTAGTCATAATTCACACCGATAGTTCGAAATCATGAGGACCCAATACTCAAATGAAGTTTCAAAGGAGGGAGCCATACCACAATTTTTCAGCCGCAAATTGTCAAAGCTAAAGCAGCCACAAGAATGACAATGAGCAAACTTGACGGTAAACAAGTCATTTTTTCGGATAGTAAGCCTGTACTGCAGGTGATTGACTCTATCCGCGTAGCCCAGACAATCCTCTGTCAGAGACGACTTTATTAATTTTCAAAAAGCAGCTGTCGAAAGGAAGTTGATTGCGGCTCTATGGAAGGAGAAAGGCTCTGTATGGCAACATAAGCCATACCGTTTGGCCTCACCTTATGAAAGCTTGGACCAAGCAACCCCTCAAAGGAATGAAAATGACCTTAGAACCTTAGTAGCGTAGCTTATATGTTGAAACTAATTGTGTCAATGCTCCCTGCAATCGGTCATAGAACCGAGGGATAGAGGCCACTTTTGAGAAGGAAAATAAGAAAGCTTGGAAATCTTTCTCCTAGATATTCCGTGCCCAGTTCATAAGGGCTCTAATCGGCTGGGGTGGATTCAACTGAAACAGCTGCAACACCTGGTGACCATGGAACTGAGGGGTTTCTTTGGCTTGTGTATGGTCGTAGGAAAGACTAAGGACAAAGCGCCGGTATATCCAAAATTCAACAGTGGACCCACGAAAAAATAATAATGAGAATAATATATACATGAACATTTTGGTTGTCAATACTTATGTTCAACATATGTCAATGCATCAAATTGTTGTCCTGATATTGATGCGGAAAACCGATTCAATTCCTGCAAAGTGGAGTCACTAGAAGCTTGTCATAAAGCTGTGGGGTCTAATGACAGCACCACAACTACAAAAGTATCGAAAGCAAAAAAATAAGTTTCCCAAAGGATTCATCCTTCAGTAAATTCACAGAGTTTCCGCTTGTCATTGATACACTCAAAAGATTCAATACTTCTTTCAGTGTCAGGAACATGCTTTGACACTGACTTTTATGTTTCTACCTTAAGAACTTGCATATCACAACCACATCATTTTGAAGCCACATACCTACCACTCGGGTGCTTCTCGTCCTTATAGATGATACACTCTCATTTCTACATTGTCTAGAAGCTCTCTTGGTTTCACATTTATGCTTGCTGTTTGCAAATCGATCGTCTTTATACGGGAAACCCTTTGACATTTTATTTTGGAATTTCCGTATGTTGTGTTTGTCAACGTGCAGACGGATTCCATCTAACCCAACGTCGTTAGTAAGAATGGATTCTAAGTGCTACCGCATATACAACGCAACGTCGCAAAAGCAAGCACTCAAGAAAATTTCAAGAAAGTATCTGTCTTTCGTTCTTCATATGTAAAACCACTGAAATTTCTCTCCGGGAGATGTAAGTAAAAAGTTAACGTTGGAGCGTGCAAGCGGATTTTTCGTTATTTGATGGTTGACAGTGGGTAAATCCTTTGCCTAGCATACAACGTTTGTGGAACGCGACTCAATCCAAGCAAGGCATATTGCATATCTAAAAGCTGCAACGGATATTTCAAACTATATACTTGTATCTATCCAAAATGTCGTGCGCCTCATATATTATCGCAAAAGGTGATAACAAGTGCTGTGTATGTAAACAGAGTATGGATGGAAGGTTTTAGGTACGTGCTGTTAGTTGGAGTAATTTCCCCCATTTTTGGATAAATGATAAAGTCATATATGTTTTCCTTATGCTCTTAGCGGGCTTTCAGCATATGAGTTAACATGAAAACTGAAAATACCACTGGGAAGCATTGAAAGTGTTTTATACAATATTAGGCCTGAAGGGACTATAGTGTTCGAAGTGTAATTTTCTAGACAATGTTGTGGAAATTATGGTGGGCCTTTAATTTGTTGATAGGGTGAGGAAGAAAACATAATATTTTTATTTCAATAGTTTTGTCTATAAGCTCAGTCAGTACTTACCTGATTTGACTCAGTTTGTAATGAAGTAGGCTTCATATGCTTATGCTTCATAGGCTTACTATCCTAATCAAAACTTGGTTAGCTCAAGAACAGTCGGCGCTAAGGTCGAGAAATTTGCGTTTTTGCTCAACTTAGCTAGTAAATAGAAAGATGTTATAGAGTAATACTTAGATATCCTTTTCCTTAAGCTATTGCTTAAGCCCTAAATAGGCTTCATCTTTATCCACAAATCGACCTAATTTTTGGTTTGTTCATATGATGTGGAGTGGTGCACAGACAGGATGTGACATCAATGAGAACACCTGATAATCGGGAGAGAGCTTAAACATTTCAATGACTTACAGGTCTGCTTGTAAGTCATGTATGCCCCGCCGGAGACCTAGACACGGAAAGCCTACGGTGTATTGGTGGTGCACTGAAATAGCTGAACAACGAATGGAAGTGTCACAAGCGCCGAGGAGAAGCTGAACAATCGCGAAGCCAGGACGAGGCATGGACCAGAATGGCCCATATCCGTCGGCCAGGAAATGCCCTCCCGGGCTGATCAACTGAAATACGGCCCGTTGCGGATAGAATCTCGTTGAAGACGTGAACAGGGACCCGTGGGGCCTGGGCTATAAACTGGTTATGCGGAAGCACGGTGCTCTACGGGTACCCTGCGTACTTGAAGCGGACATGATGGACGAGATAGTACGGGTTCGCTTTCCCTTACATCTCGTCTGTGTTGACGCCACCTACAGGAAAACAACATCAGACTGTCCACTCTTCACAAAGAACGAGCTGGAACTAGCAGGTCGGGGACCAGACGGTGTTCCAACCGAGGTACTGCAACTGCAACTATCACTCTTGCCCTGACTTGCTGTTCAGTACGTTTAATGGCTACCTGCGAGAAGGCGTTTTCCCTGAGCGTTGGAAGATAGCAAAACACGTGCTGATCAGCAATGGGAAGGGAAATTCCGAGTCGCCTTTAGCATACCGACCGTTATGCATGCTAAATACAGCCAGGAAAGTTCTCGAGAAACTGATAAAGGGAAGACTCACTGACGTTATCCCTGCCGCTGGAGATCTTTCTCCAAGGTAGTATGGTTTCAGAACGTAACGTTCCACTAAAGATGTAGTGGCAGAGGTGGTGATTGCGGTCCAACAGGTGGAGGCACGCAGTCAGTCCAACCGTCGAGTAGTCCTTCTAGTGACGCTGGACATAAAGAACGCATTCAACTCCGCTAGATGAACGGATATTCTGAAAGCCCTGGAAAACTCATTCTAAGTACCAGAATATATGATACGGGTAGTGCGAAATTACCTGAAGAATCGCAGCCTAATTTACGACACGGCGCAAGGTCGACGGAGGATGCCAATCACATCAGGTGTAGCTCAAGGCTCCATCCTCGGTCCGGACTTATGGAACGTCTCCTACGACGGATTGCTCAGACTTGCTAATGCGCCGGGTAGGGACTGGATGACCACTTATGGGTTTAACCTAGCGTTAGAGAAAACCGAAGTGGTCTTCCTGACCAAGAAGAGGTTCCCTAGAGTCAGAATCGTCCGAGTCGGGAACACATTAGTAGATTGGAAACTATCAGTTAAGTATCTGGGCTTGCTGATAGACTCTAAGCTGAGTTTCTCGAAGCAAATCAAGACAAAGACTAACAAGGCCGCGGCAGGGGTCTCGGCAATTAGTCGACTAATGGCCAATCTGGGGGACCAAGTCCAACAAAAAGGCGACTGCTGATGAGTGTCATACAATCTACGCTTCTATATGGAGCAGAGATATGGAGTGAGGCTCGAACAGATGCAAAGACGAGAAGCACTGGAGATTGCATCAGCATACCGGACAGTCTCTGGGTCAGCGGTGTTGATCATTGCAAGGGTGATACCCATCGCTCTCCTTGCTAGGGAGCGTAAAAGAATCTATCTCTGAAGGCATGAGGGTAGTACAGAAAAAGTAGCTCGCGAAGAAAGACGATATACACTCGATGAATTTTCATGCAGAAGATGGGACAAACAGCGCGGTGATATTGCCGAAAAAGTGGGAGAGCTCCATACAGATAGCCTAATTGAAGAGATGCTGAAATCAGTTGACAAACGGAATCAGGTGGTACATTACGCTCGAGCAATTCTAGTCATAAACAAAGGCATACTTGATCGGCTGGAGGCATCGAGGGTAGAGGGTTTCCTTCTCTAGCAATCCTCCTTTTCTTTTTCTCCCTGTAACGCGAAGGTGCCAAAAGACGTAAAATCGGGAGGCCTAGCCCGAAGTAATGTGTCAAACGGTTCCAGGCTAGACACTCCGGTTGACAGGGGAGGTGCTTAGTCGGTTGTCCAGTAAGTTTGTTGTGCCACTAGGAGCCCGACCCTCAGTCGTTAAAATCTACTAAAGTTACATGGTCAAAATACGGGCCGTTGTTACTAGGAATTTGTTTGGTTTTAACGTTAGAGCTTCAGCAGTTGAAGTGTCTTTTGTTTTTTGAAGTGTTTTTGGATTATTTCACTTCAGGTCTTGGTAAAGCTAATTCGAATTTTTGAATTTTTTTGCATTCTACTAGGTTTTCATTTCAGTTTAACCATATAAGTAGAACAAGTAGTGGAAAAAATTGACAGCGTTTCGATTGCAACAGTGCTAACTTCAAACACCTCACGACTTGTTTGGTCGGAGTCGGTTGAATGTTAACATTATTTAATATATGAATAAAGGTGTCTACAGTAACTTAGAGCACCTTTCAGTGTCAATACTCAACAAGCTATTCGTTTGTTCATTGTTTGTACTGGGATTGTACTGGGATCCGGGTATAACTCAGAAAGTCAGATTTGTGATTTATATCCTTGCTAAGCTAACTCAGCGAAGACTCATGGGTGCGGAAGTTTTGATCAAATTTATCGAACACCTCGAAAGTCAATTTATATTTAGAAAGAAAGGTGGAAGAGCTCAAGCTGGTTTCGAACACGCGTCCTTCCTGCTTCAGGTGCCAATTCACAGACTGGGACGCATCGATTGGCACTATCAGCTAGGTGGATGTAGTCTGGTTATTTTTATTTGTTATTCTTCCACATTTCTTTCTAAATATATCAAACATATTTTATAAAAATGGAAAAATAATTTCCAAAAAGTGCAAAAATGGAGACAAGCGAGACCAAGATGTTTTCTAGCTCCTTTATTTTTTCCTGTGATATTTTTTGGCAGTGTGGGACCCGACGTTATCGTGTTGAAGAATTCGTTTTCTAGTATTGATCAAAGCAGATCGTTTCCCACCATCCATAAAAAATAACCTTCTTTATTGTTAGTGAGGTTCGTATACGATTATTCTATAGCGCCTACTTCTCATCTCCAGTTACAATTCTTCCCAAAAACGGATCCGTTTCATAACAAGGCAAAAGAGATGCGCAGGAAGCACGCCGTTGATCGAGCTTCTTCCCGGGAAATTCATGACATACCGTAATTCTTTGGCAGTTCAACTTCCTTATGCAACGAAGATGCTCCTGAACTATAGACCATTGAAGGACAATCTGTAATGGTGATTTCTCAAATCTTTGACAAGGATCTCAATCGGCTATCACAGTCGAACGTTGTCCTCTAATTGTGGGATCTTCGGCTTCGAGTGGCATTTTTAAGATTCCTACTTAAAATTTTTACCCATCTATGACATTTGGTTGGTTTCAAAACATCCCCGTAAATATCTTTTGATTGACACTTCGGTGCCCTTTATACTTCTAAATAGATAAATGCCTTTGCCTAAATATTTTGACTACATTCCCAAGAAACGATTCGGTTATTTTTTTTTCCTCTGATTTGATTGTTCGTTAAGTCTCGAAAATTGTCTTGCCATGAGTTTCTGCAAACTGCTCTGCCAGATGTCTTAGTCCAGCGTTTCAGATTTTTCGCTGACAGTTTTAATAGATTTTGATGACATATTTGACAGATTTTGCTGTTTTCAATGTATAAATAGAGAATAATGTTTATTTGCGTCTATTTGAAAATTAAATGAATCAGATGTGCGCGTAAAGCGCTTACTGAATTAGGCAAAAGTTAGTGATTCACGCTTGCAAGAATTGTGAATAATGAGCGCTTGCAGTATGATGGCACATCTATCATCAAATTTGCAAAAATGTTATGATTTAAAAATTAAATAATCTGTTTATTTGTTGCTAGCAACTATTTCAAAAAGTTACCAAAGAACCCTTATGTTTTTTTGGCGTGACTCAAGTGTGCATTGTAGGAAACGCAACTGTCTCAAATCAAATAGAATCCCTCATTTCAAAAATCACATCAGTGCAAATTTACCAAGAAAGGGTATTTGTAATGAAAGTTCCTGGCACGATTATATGAACACCACCGGGGAATATCACACCAGCATCCTTTACTAGTGGAGAATTCAAATAAATTTACGCGTTCGTTGCAAAAACCACGCGATACAATGGCTTATGTTGTTTTTGTAAGGATAGAATTTCGCTGAGTTGCAACTTGGCTGAATAAACGAACATTATCGATGTCAGTGTTTAAGCTTTCGCCAGCTAGTTCAGTGCTTTTGCGTCGTGTGCTAACAATATAGATAAATATGATCGATAACGGGACTGAAACGGGAATACCACATATAGCTTTAAAGAAAAGAATTCGAACACTAGAGACACACAAAAAGGTTTAAATCAAAAACACAAAACTCAACAGACTTGCGCATGAAAAATGGTTAAACGAATTTTTGACCGGCACGTGTAACAGGACCCAACTGCATAACTTAACCAAATTTCCTTAGGGAAACGTAAATCTCAATATATTGTTATACGTGTGAAATGGAATGTTTTAATCAGCAGCGCAAAGTAATTTTCCATTCTCTATTCTAAAAATGAGAACATCTCAATCGAAAAATGAGCAGGATATTTTACATCCCGAACTGATTGAAATAGAATGAGTCTAAAAAAACAAACTGCGTAGCAGAGGAGGGACTCCGCGGCAAAATATTTGTTCAAAATATTTTTCTACACATTATTTTGACAAGTTAAACATGATTATTCTGAAGTAGAGAGAATAACAGACAATGGACAAGTTGTTCGGAATGTTAAAAAAATGTTCATTTGAAACAAAAACATCTAAAGGTAAACATAAAGGTTGCCTATGCTTTTATACGAATTATTTCAAAAACAACTTTTCCTTAAAATTTGAAAAATTACAAACAAATGCCTGCATTATCGCTGAAGAGTTATTGGTGAAAATCAAAAGCCCTACTTTGGCGCCTTAAAAATGCCGCTCAGATAGAACTGGCCGTCCACAAAGGACAGACTTAAAGTTTCACAACAAAATTGGCTCTATGAAGGATACTTGTCATTCTCCAAATAAGGTTCGAACTGTCACCTTTTGACTTAATGCAGAACTTGCTCCTCCCAAATATTCTGATATAGGAAGTATACCATCTCAGACAATTATGGGTAAACTGTTTTGGTATCAACAATTTGAAAAGCAATGAATCTAATATAGTCCATGATTTACCGTTGCCTCGTTAGCAATCTAGATAACAATGTTGCATATTTCTTCAGTTAATTGCCTAGGTCAAAATTAAAACCACACACTTATCAGGTTTTTACTATCATTTATAAATATCAGCTGATTTAAAGTTATTTATCACTATTTCCAGTAAGAGGTCAATCAATTTTTCGAAATGATCAAGATCTTGTAGTTTTTAAGAGAAAAATTTAAAAAATTGACATTATGTCGGATGCATGATCCGTATCCTTGTTGAAAACTCAGTCAGTAGAAGAATTGAAAATGATGGTTGTTTGCTACTACATAAGAATGTGCAAAAATAATGAGGAGGATAATCTTGAGAATTATGACGAGAATTTGAAGATGTGCCATATATCATCGTTTGCCTTTTTTACCAACAAAGAGCAACAAATAAAAAATTAAAAATTAAAACAGAAATTAAAAAAAAATCTAGAAATAAAAACAATTTATGTGTCACATTCCAAATATTCTATATTTTTCCCCTGTGAGGGGGCGGGGGGGATGGGTTAGCCAGGTCTGGGGAATATGGTTGCTGCGGCATTATTAGAGTGTTGTTTTTGGACAAAAATTCGCGAACAAGTAACGATGTGTAAGCAGGGGTGTTATCATGGTGCAAAAGCCAATTTTTTTCTTCCACAAATCCGTGCGTTTCTGGCGGATTGCTTTTCGCAAATTGTGCATTTGAAGGTCATATTCCTTATTGATCGTTCTGCCCTGCGGCAAGAACTCATAATGCACCACGCCCCTGCAATCGAAGAAAACTGTCAGCAAAACTTTCACATTCGACCGAACTTGGCGTGGTTTTTTCGGTCCCTCTGAGGACATTTTGTATCACCGATAAACGTTGCTTTTGTCCAATGTAGCTTCGCCGTATGTAACAGTCAACATTCTGAATGCATCCGCGCACTTTAAGTTGTTCTTGGCACAAAATTTAATACAAATTCTTTGATCAATTTTTTGGGATGGACGAACATCGAAGACAAGCTAAAACACGTCCACGCACAATAACTGTCAAAAACTGAATTGTCAACATAAGTGAGGGTCATGAGTACCAACATAACGCCACCAAAAGATCAAATATCGAACGTACGTAGCTCGCGAAAATTCAAAATTCGTGATACTTTTTGAACAAACCTCGTATAATTAAATACCTTATTTACAGAATACAAACTACTTCCAAAAAATCGTACAGGGAGTATTAAAAGCATAGAATTTTTACTTGGCAACTCTTTTCAATGTTACCTCTTAAGTGACAGCTGTCATGCGTTTTGTCCTTAGTTTCGTTTTCCATTTTATCATGAAAAGGTTGATGAATAGGTCCGGTTCGAGAAACTCATCGCACGATCCGTTAATTTTATTCATCAAAACAATTAATTCGATTAAACATGGATCGTTTCTGCACCACGTTTACTCTCACTGATGATGCGTATCCATCTAGATGTCGTACAGTGTGTAATGAAAAAGCCATATCAGCTGTAGAGCGTAGTATCGATTGAGATTCAAGTGAGTACAATCGATATCGCACTCAACACTGGACGACCACCGGGCACGGCTTAGATTCGGTGTATGGTGTATTCGGGTTTCAAATTGCTGCAGATTCCAAATGCGTTCGCAAATTTTGTTTCGCTTGTTTCACTCGTTTCTGGTTCAATAACTACCAGTAAGGCAATAAAAAAAACTGCCGCATTCGGAGTGATGCGCAAGCACAGACAGTTATTCAAGCACCGTTACATTTGGTGAAAATCACTGTTTGGTGTGCTTTATGGGCTGGTGGAATTATTGGTCAATATGCCTTCAAAAGTGCTGCTGAGAATAACATTAAAGTCAATGGTGGCTGTTACAGAGCCATGACCAATTAGATTCTCGTTAGGCAATGGACTCGCCGTCATGCAGAGGACTTCTAGTTTCAACAGGATGGCGCAACATGCCATACAGCTTGTGCAGCCCTTGACTTATTGAAAAAAGCATTTGATGAGCTCATAATTCTCGTTTAGGACCTGTGAACGGGCTTGCAAAATGTTGTGATTTAACAGCGCTGGACTATTTCTTGTGAGAATACGTCAAGTCGCTCAAACCCGATGTTCCTGTCACCGCATTATGGGCTTGATACGATCCCGATTACTTGTGAGAGTAGTCGAAAATGTGTCCCCTCATTTGGACTTCCCCCGCGCCAGTCGTGGCGTTCACACTCGGTCACATCTAGTTGAAATAAAAAAAGCAAAAAATTCTCGTTTATATAAAAGCAATTTAATGGCAATTAAAACAATGTGTCCGTATTTTATTTCATTTCAAACTTCGATACCTCTAAAAAATCTCACTCACTAAACTTTGTTGAGAAAAAACGAAGACCAAGTCTAATAGTCTACGAACACGTAATTTGAGGCAAATTGTCGTTTGTGTTTTATTTTCAGTTGAAAACGTTAGAATGGATAATTTCAATGGTTTTGTTTTTGTTTTCAAAATGCTTACAAATTTCTTGCAAAAATTTATTCTTTTTTAGCACATTAGTTGCAAATAGCAACTGAAGGAGGACGCTGTTGGTACACGGTAAACCTACATTAAGTCATCATAACTGAATCTACACATGAAAGTAATATTTCAAGCAGCAATATGTTACTTTCGAATCATTCCCACTCAATAATCAAAGGCAGAGTTGTTTGCAAAGTATGATAGCAAACTTGATTTTAATCAAATTCTAACGCGCCATAGTCAGGTTATTCATCTCCATATTTACGTAACAATTGTGCGAACGTAATCAAGAAAAACCCCTGAAAGTAATGCCAAAACTCACCAGAATGAAGCATAAGACATTCAACACCCACCCAACGTATGTCCTTAATCTACATCTCAATATTTCCAATGTGTGCACAAACAAATTTCTGCTCGCTCCCATATAGCACGGCGAGAATCGACACAACCCTCACTTCATTCGAATTAAATATTGAATAAGATTAATGCTAGCTGTATTTGTATTATGTAGGTCATATCTACATATATCAGCCATCGTACACTAGTCAGCCAAGTCCGAGAAGTCTTATGGCGCGCCTAAAGCTCCTGCGAAGGATAATCCAAGTGATAAACATAAATCACGCTACCCGGGCCACACTAACGCACGCCCAAACCTTATACAGCTTGACTGGCTACATAAGTTCAACGGAATTTAGTTGAGTTCTTCTGCCATCGCGTAGTCCTGCCACTCGAATCAGAGCTGAAAATGGGAAAGCAACCAGCATAACATGCCAAACAGCGAATAACTAATGATTGTGGAGCAGCACATGTGTGCGGTATATTTAACTATTCAAGCATATAAACGTCTATTGATTGCACAGACTAAAGTATCTAATTAGAAATATTCATCAAAATGTCGAAAATGTGGAGGATTTCTCATGGATTTGATTTTTGGTTTTTGCTGTCGGTAATTTCGTTTCATCGGCGCTCGAGGTGAATCGCACACCTAATTCATTTCAGGCTTCACTAAATCGCGTATGGCGTACAGCGGCAACGTGTCGAGTAGTTTGCGTGCTAGTTCTATTGGCAAGCCTCCTTCATCGAAAAATCAGTTGAAATACATTCGTGTAAGGATTTTCCATTATTCATACCAGTATTCGGAATCTAAAGGTACAACCGAATTAGTTTCAACTAATGGATGAGTGGAAATAGACACTCATTTCATTAGGATGCAATTAAACGTGCAAAATATCCTTTAGAACATTTTTAATACAAAATGTTTTGAAGACAACTTCTCATAGTTTTCCTTTTCGTTTTATGGACATGCGTGAACATTTACAATCGAAATTCAGATCCCGCTGAGTTACAACTTCACGACGCATTACAACCTTTAAAATATTCAAAGAATCAGATGGACTCTCCTCGTTTTGAAGCATATCCTTTCAAGCAACATCCAGAAAACGTAACGCCACACAACCCTTTCTGCGTTTCAAAATTACAATCGGGCTTACCACTTTCCACGTACTCCACATAGAAGCGTTCCACAAATATACGAATAAACATTTCCCATAGAATTGCAAACTCCAGCGCAAAAAAGGAAGTGGAAAAAAACTTCACCCAATTTATCTTGCATAAAAGTGTTGGGAAACATTGAGAGCTCGAGCATCATTCATTTAGAAAATAAGAAAAATTGAGTCTTCTGTTGGAGAACGTTGAGGATCTATTCATTTGCTGGGAGCTGCAAGAATCTATGATGCTGCGACGATGGATGGATATCGTCATAAGTTGAAACGACCGCATATTGGTCGGGAGGAATAAATTTTCCAATCAGACTTGAGAAATAAGTGCAGCATATTGAAAATATACAAAAAGGAGTTTGCACAAATGAACTCTGCACCTGGTGCTAGCTGTAGTTGAGTAGTCCTTTGACTGCTTTTTATTGCAAAATCCACTTATTGTTTCTTGTTATCTTTTCATTAGATATACGTGAAAAAGATGGAAATTGGTCTGAAAACATAATCTGAACTTTTATGCGAGATGTCTTGTTGTATGGTTATTGTTGCCATTTTAAAGTAAATTTTGGGACCTTTGATGGATAAAGGATATAAAATTGACTGAATAAGAACAGATGACAATATTTTGTGAACTTCCAATCCCCGAAATTTTGTTGTGTGGAATAGAAGGAAAGCAAGGAAATCTGAAGAAGACCTGGTGAAGGCTGACATCAAGTTAGTCAAAGCCTATATACAGGAGCCAGACTTATTGAATGCAGCACTATTGCCTACCAAAATTTTCATACCATCAACAATCATATTTCGTATACACATTGTCTGTAAACCACTCAAATAATGACATGACCGAATCTTATAATTCATTTTGAAATGATTTTCTTAGCTTTATTACCATATCTAAGAATGCATACGAACTAGAAGCCCTGGCGTCCACAACTCTGCGCTGACATTTTTCCTCGTTCGATTCAAAGCATTCTTCACAATAAGTATTTCGTTCTAGAATTCATTCGATGTTTTCACGAGACACGCAAGTCGAAAACTAAACCGGTTCTCGTAGAAGCAGCGCTCGATTGCATGATCCCTATACTCTCAGCCAGTTTGCTTTTGAAAGAACTTGGTATGTTGCGTGAAGTGCCTCAGTGTCAAATAACTGTACTTCGCGAATGCACGTGGGGAATATTTGCTGTCAAAATTCCTCAAAAAAATGTGGGGTAAACGCGGTGGAGCTTTTTCGTGGTGAAAAAGGGAGAACAGTCATTGGAAAACCTAACGAACGTAGAAAAGTCACTGTAAATAAACGCCGCACTCCTTTTACAATAACAGGAGGTACACGTTTGTATTTAAGTACAAATTTCACGGATATCAAATTTGACGTGGAGTTATAAACGCAGTTGAGCTAATTTGGGGCGTACCGTGTGTGACCAAAAGTAGCCTTTCTTGTATCCATCCCTCTTCCAAAATATATATTAGATGTTTCACAGTATATCGAACCTTTTAATCAGATGTTCTGTTTAAAAAGCGAATAAAAAATTGAATTTGGCAAAATAAGCTATATATTGGTGGTTAAAAACTGACAATTATAATTTTAACTTTTTTGTTTTAAAATTCCTAGATGCTCGCTTGGGCATGTTATCATAGATTTTTCAATAACCATTTGACAAAACGTCGATAAATTGTCGCTTGGATAAATCAATGATAGATATCTGATGAAGATATCTGAATATCGCATTTTTGCAACCGCAGATGTTTTATTTTATCAATATCAAACTTATTTTTTGTTAGACAGGAATTCCCGTACTTTTTTTCGTAATTTTTAACTGCCTCCACTCTGCTACTTTGGCGTCAGAAACGAATCAACGGCAAAAGTCAAAAGTTAAAAATTCGGTACCTTTGCGTTAGCAACGATGCAAAGATCAAATAACTTTCAAGCAATCGATTTTGAACATCAAAACGGTATGCGACGATAACTAGGTTTCTGCACAAATGGAATCTTTAGATGGCGTCAGTCGAAAAAGTTCGAGAAGGCAATTTAAAATGCAATACCCCCTTGTTTCTCCTAGAAAGCAAATTGATTAAAATGCGTAATGAGCAAAGGATGTAAGTGAAATTGGCTACCAAGGACTAGTGATTGAGTGGCGATGTATGTCAGAAAACGAGGGATAAGGAAGACAAAGCGTTTAGAAAATGTGTTGAAATGTATGTGAGAGATAAAAGGAAGAGAATAGAAGAGAAGCAGATACTCATCTCTACTCATCGGATAAGGTAAACAAGGATTAAAAACGAAAAAATTTTGATGAGCAGTTTTAGAATGTTGGTGATAGTTACGCAAAGAAAAATCAATGACATTTGAAAGTTCTGAAAAACTTAAGACGGGGACATCAACCCATCCAAGATAATGTGATACGAACATTGACGTTATGTTTTCAGTAACTCCTTATCCTTTTACAAAGCTACAGAAAACTGGCTATTATTGAAGGGCTGCTAGAGGCACCTACAACAACTCCCTATACAATTCTTCATCTGTGCCCTCTTACATAAATCTCAATTTTTATTTAAAGACGGGAAAAATATTAAACCAACGTTTTATTGAAATTATAAATAATATCAAAATATTATTCTAATCGGAACGTTCCGTCGTTTCGCGTTAGTTCCTTCTATTCGTCCAATGACGCGTTTCGGCAGTGCGCCATCATCAGTGTGATATTCTGTTCCGTTTATAATATTAAAATAAAGGTCGTGAGAAACAACTAGATCCCCCCACGTCATTAAATATGAAGGAAACGAAATGCAGAAATATGAAGTAAACGAAATGCAGAAAAAGCAAACGTCGCATGAGTGTATCTCATACATCACATTCCCACATACATCACATCAAATTAAAATTATAAAATTTTCGTCACAACGCTGGCATAGCGTAAGAACAAACAGCGATAACACTCCGACCATCGACCAATCTAACGGATTTTGCAGAATTGTATGAGTGTTAGTAAAAATATGAATTTTTTGCTCGTTTTGTTTACAAGTACAATGTAAACAGATAGACAAAATAGAGAAAAATAAACATTTTTACGAACACCAATGCAATTCTCCAGAATTTTTCAAATACCGTTAGATCGGTCGTTTGTTCGGAGTGTGAGCGCTGTTTGTGTTTACGCTATGACGCTGGTAACAAGCATACAATAGTGCCGATCGTGATGCACTTTACGAAATAATATTTAATTTCAATATCCGTATCAAACTGAATTGTTTAAAAACAATAACAATGACATTGACGACATTCGAGAACTGTTCGCATTCCATTCGGGTCTGGAAATCCCACTACCCATCCCTGCATGACAATGGAGTTTTGCATTTCGAACGTTAGAACACGAATCCCGCTCCAAAAGATTGACGATATTACCGACACATGCAGGTTTTCGTGATGAAAACGCCTACTATTCTCCCAGGACACTTGTGCCAAGTGTCTTGTCTATAAAGCGGTTTATTTAGTCAAAAAGGCAGTAGCTGCCACTTGTTTAAATCGTAAATTCAGTGATTTGTGTAAATTTTGGTCGTATTCATGAGTGAAACGTCAAATGGATTGTAAAATAATGCAGTCAAAAGACCAGGTAAAACTTGGTACTTTGTAAAGGCATCGGCTGCTTTTAATTGAATAATTGAATTTTACTTTTTGTACTTTTTTCTTTAAAATTTTGAATTATCACACCTTACAAATCCTTTTCAAAGTCTTTTTTCTTCAAATTCTAATAACTGATTGAATCGCTCATTTCAAAAACATCCAAAAGTCCAAAAGTCATGGATGCAAGGAACCTGGCATAAACCCGACACTTCAATACCACTAGACGCTTCAAGTCAGACCGAGTTCAGCTTTGAACATCTTTTCCTACAGTCTTAGCCTTGTTTACTGATGCATGTAAATTTGACTACAAATGGTAAGGTATGCGCGAATACCAACCTTTCTTCTACATACTCCACTTGTAACTATTTAAAGTGTTGGCGAGAAGTGCTCGGGCCGTTGAAAGCGCGCTTCTCGCGTTATCATCTGAGAAAACCTGCTGAAATTTCTTTTATATATTACATTAATTTTATTCTATTTTGATTTGATATCTACTTCAAGAGATTTATTATATATCTATTTCAAGAGGAAACATCAGGGAAGCTGATATTAAACTGACAGGTCACTGCCATCCACTTCCACAGTGAGGAGCCTACCCTGGCTAAAACTTGCTGCAAAAGCTAGAAAGTTGCTTTTGATGACGCTTAGCCTATTTCAGAAAAATAAAGAATTTTTTGTCAATTTGAAAACTTTTGCTGAAATCGTTTGACGTAAATGCAAGGCAAATATGGTGGACAAAATCACCCTTTTTCAAAGGGATTGTTCGGCCAAGCTGGACTTTGTCTTGGGCCCACGGTCAACCTGGTGGTGTTATAGAAGCAATAACTTTTTGTCTAATAGTACCAGGAACTCTGAAATTTTTTTCTTAAAAACCAGAATACAACAGCCCTCAAAGCACAGATCATATTAATTTTAAGACGGTCCACTTTTAGGTTTAGTAGCAGCTAGATTCCTTTGCAATTTAATATGTATAAAACTTGCGCTTACTTCAGCGTCTATGGCATCTTTTTTGGGTAGTTGCATTCATTAAAACACTTTTAACGATTATAACGACTTTAGCGTATGTGTCAGCGGTTCTCAAACGGATTGAAATCAGGAAGATTGTGCTTACAGATCTAACAAAACAATTGTATAAGATCTTACCAGTGCTTTGTAGTTGGTGGTTTATGCCGTCATTTATACCACTTAAACTTCTGTTACCATAAATCCGTGTTAATAATGCCCCTTAAAAATATTAGGATGCAGTTTTTAACTACGTGCCAACACTTATATCGTTCAATTAGCCTTAATTCATAATGATACCGCCTTTATGTTTATCAGCCGGTAAAACTAGACATTTCGATGATACCCTTCGTAAATAGGACCCTTGCAAAAGTTATTTCAGTTGATCAAAATTACTCAGGAATATTATTAAAGTAACATTTATTCTACTATCTTCATCATTCTAACAAAAGCCTGAATGAATGAGACTGAATGAAAGTTACTGATTTAAAAAAAGCGCCAAATTGTATGCCTCGAAATTGTAGCGGCAAACAGACAACCAAGAATTTGAACAATAGCCATTGAGTTTTGATATTGAAGAGTCCACTTTATCGGCTAGTCTTTGTTGCTCCCTGAAAACAAAAACTACTTCCTGGCTTTGCGCGTTTTGATCTCCGTTCCTGTCGGCGCTCTTCGTGTCCATGCTAGCAATCAATATACATCAAATATGAGAAAACAAAAAATGGAAGGACTCATGTTGGTGTTGAACATGAGTCCCTGCCATTTTTGGCCAGGTGTGAACTTCATGACAGGGACGTATCCGTGGGTGCTACCAACATAATGCTTGCTCCGAATATTTTAGTTAATTCAACTTAGTTGAATTAGTCTCAATTTCCAAGTTTCTCTAGATGAGTGTTCACATCAATGTTTTCCGAGACAATTGCAGCTACCCAAGCATAATTTTATTGTTAGGACCACTTCCTTATAAATTTTCTGTAACCTATGATAGAACTTATGTTTTGCCTCGATGTCAAATTAGAACAGGAAAGTTTTGACATGCGCATCCACCTTACTTCAAAATATGTCCTTCTGTTTTTGAGCACCTAGGTATCCTCTTGAATTTGGTATGAGATGTATATAAATCATGGGTTGGGAATTCAAAAAGTTAATCGTTATTCTAAATTGAAAAAAGATTGATAAAAAAATTCTCCTTTTATTTTCTGGATTTGGCAATATTATTTTTTTATGGAAAAAATTTTTTTTTGTTTATATGGAGCTGAAATTTGTATTTGTATTTGCATAATAAGTATTTCGATCGCAAATCGGACGCCAACGACTGCAGGAATTTTTCCTGTCTTCCTAGGTTGTGTTTCAGAATCAACTTTTCATAAAATAAATTTGAATTGTCTATCTCGCTCTACAGGGTGTTGACTACTGAGCATAAGTTGCTCAGTATTGATCGACCAAAGGTTTGCTAGTGGCTAAGTTGAAAAAAAAACATAATCGTAGTAATGTTTCATATTCTACTTCGTAATTTCTTTAGAAAAAAGGCTGCGTAGAAGATCCATATCAGCCGTTGTTTCGGCCATGTTTGTGAGCAAGTTAGTTTTACTATCCCATTTAATTATTTTTGTAACTGAATTGAAGATTGGTTATTGAAAGAATATGCCTAATAAGTAAGGAACCTCTGGATGTTACCTCTGCGATTTAATACTTACGATATGATCCTTATTCCCAATCTTCAGAAAATCTGCGTTTGACTTCTAAAATTTAAATATCATAGAGGCCCTTTAAATGTATTGTTTAGAATTTGCATTGTTTTATTTATTCGGAATGACGCTCAGAACCCAGCGACTCCTCACGGTGTGGGGCATCGTCATCTTCCTGCAAATCAAAGTCGCTAAGCTATTCCCTAAAGGTAATACTATCCGAAGATGGGAGCATGACAGATACCTTTGGGAACTGAATATACTTCCAGGAATGACATTTGCAAAATGATTGTCAAAAATACTCCCTTACGATATCAAAGAACAGAATTGAATATTTCGTGTCGAAGTAAAAAAACCTAGCTCTAATATTTTACTAAGCGTCATGGACAAGTGAAAACGTCGTCGGGTTCACGGGACCGTCCGGCATATAGTTAATCTGCTCGCCCTGCTGAAATTGTTTGAGGACTGATTTTTGGACCATAAATTGAACATAATACAAGTGACCGGTATTCTGTATACCTGTTCCTTCTTTTTCGACTGTAGCTTTCCGGACACCTCACGTCGGGAAATATTCAAGCGTAGCTTGATGTTAAGCAACATGTTCTTCCGAACCTTTCATTCAGAAAGCATTCAAAATGGAAGGACGAATGGCAACTATATTTTGTATGTCAGGCCTGTACAAGTATTTTCAGGAATATATTCAATTTAAGACAACCATGTCTTCTGTTTCATTTTACTTTATTTTTATTACGAAATATACTTATTCTGAAAAAAAAATTAAAAGTATCCTTTTGTGCCAGGGTATGTTCAGGCAATTCCAATAAACTCGTGATCGACTCCTCAACACAATACCTTAACGAGATGTCATTTGTGCCTTATCGTGAGCTACTAAGTGACGTCAAGCGTGTTACATGTTCTAAGTCCATTCACCAATTCATGGTCAACAACTGAATTGATTCCTTCTTGCTGGTAAAGATATCTTTATGTATTAGCATCAGATTCACTAAAGTTCTCGAGGATTTTAAGATCTTGATCTCGTTTATCTAGAATCCATTCCTCTCTAGAATGACTGCTTAAATCAGAAAATCCTCTGCATCACACTGAGACGTAGCATTTTTAAGATATTAAAAATTTCCCTTTGAAACATTTCCTCCGAAAGTTGCTCATATGGTTGTCATTTGTTGAAAGAAGAACAAAAACCCGTAACGTGTGTGGCAAGAATAACGAAAGATTTGAATCCATACTATTAATCTGGCTACTGTCAAAAAATTGATTTTGTCACTTTATTTATATGATCGTTTGCAGATAAAATAAAATTTTATTAGGAAAAGCCTTGACAACATTGGAAACGAACTAAGACCAAAATTTGACATGACGCCTACGTACGAACAAAGAAGCATAAACAAAGTGACATGTAAGGACTGTAACATGATATTCATAGAAAAAATGACATGGGCAGTAACAACCTGAGCAAAACTGATTCGAAGAACGCACAAGAATCTGATACGATGTTCCATTGGTTTTCTTTGCTAGACAAAGGGAAGAAAGGACCAAGACTAGATATAGCGAAAAACCCTCTTTTTTTAACTTACATAACCTATCTTTCCACAACGACTTAATATGATTATATGTACTATACCTCTACTTGTAATTGAATCCCAGTTAAAAACTCATGAGGATGGCTACATACGGCCGAAATCCGGCCTCACTTCAATGCGTGCAGCCTTGTCTGCCCTCCATAAAAAACGAAGTATAAGGAAGTCTGATTGTCGTGTTGCATTGTCTTTTTCATAACTCCTAGCGATGAAAAAGATTAAAATCGGTAGGGTTGGCTGCAGCATTCACAGAATTCAAGTTCTGCGGAATCACAGGATACTGTGATCCAAAAGGCCGCCACAAAATACTGTGATTCCGAAATGGCCAAACTAGATTTATGTGGAAGTTATGAGTGTAAGAAGCAAAAACGCAGCATTCTCCGTGCTTTGCGAATGGGCAAGTACAAACACCGAAGATCTGACTAATCCTTTTTACAGTGTTTGATCTTTCAAGAGGCTCTAATCAAGGCTCAGATAAAACTTTTTCGTACCTTATTCAGATTAAAGCGCGGACACCTAGAATTTGCTGATGAAGACTGTGAACGAGGAAAGAGGTTACATACCACTCGCATGCATGTCACGCAACTGCAGGGACCACGTAGAATGGTCCCAAGACCAAACGGGCACTGCTTCCATCAGAGAGCGAGACAGCTCTAAGCGGCGAATCCAGAGCTATGGCGATCGACGGCTTTATGCAAGTTCGGTGGGTAGATATGACAATGTTCAGTTTCAATTTCACATTAAAGGAGTCGAAGCCATTCTTCAAAATGAGGCTGGATGCGTTGGTATATCTTATTTCGAGCACAAAACGTTGGGTCCTTATCCGGGGATGTTTTCAATGTCATAGCTTTTGAATGAGACGTAACTCGGACTGACGCCAGAGGAATCCACATTTTGGAATCGGCGGAAAGGGCTTGGCTCGTACCTTGTAAACGTTAGCAATATACAAACTTTCCATCAGAGAGCGTGCAGGGAGACGATGATAGATGTGATTATGATATGATTCTACCTCCTACTTCTACATGTGCGTCGGAATTTCGGGAAAACATATAGAGAAGATATTTTCAATCGCACGGAGTGTAGGAGCACAAACTTGTCCACTGCGAAGATCGATTGTGTGTTATTGAAGAAGTGGGGAACTCATTCATGAGCTGCATTGAACTTGCCTGCAGCTCATGTTTGTTCCGGTCAGCCTACCTAACACTCAACGGACATCACTGAAAAACAAAGGAAGCGTATTGATTTTCTGCATGAGGCTTAGCATAGGGGTAGCATGCAAATCCGCAAGCAAACTTCCATGCGAAACGATCAGAGAGGGAGGTATCGGGTGCTGGTGAAAGTTGTTAACAAAATGAGCAGGATCCTTTGGAAGCTGGAATATAAGTTGATGATGCTGTAGCTCGGCATTTCACAGGTGCATTCAAGATGACGAGGATGGGAGTCATAACGAGAGCCGCAGAAGTTTCAGTACTTAGCCCTGCTTTAAGGAACTCATCCTACGATGAAGTTTTGAAGTTGTAACTGTCAGAGGGGGGCAAGGCTAGCTACGTGAATGATGTGGTGGAAGTGATCACTGAGATTTTGGTTAAACAGGCACAACTCAAACTGAGTATGTTGATGTGACAAGGGTGGGTACAACCAAAGTGGTAATTCTGACAAAAAACAGATTCCCAGAGGTTCTTCCTCAACAATTAGCAGAGATTACAATTGTGACAAACAACTAAGTCAAGTACTTGGGCCTGACAAAAGATTCTTGACGTTCTTGGACATATAACGGCGGCGTCAGTTAGGACGGCAACAGGGTTCTCAGCACTCAGCAGTCTTATGGCTTACATCGTCTGACCATCCGCATTTAGAAGACACCTTTTATTGAATACGGTGGAGCCTACACTTTTATATAGAGATAATGTCTTAGGTCTTACGAAACGTACTGTATATGGCACCGTCTCTGAACCAGCAATCATGGTTTTTTTTGGGTGCGGGGTCTATTTCCTTCCTAACGAGAGCGAATTAGGATCTTTGTTTGAAAGGACCAACAGGAGGGATAAATTATCGCAAAAAAAGGCAACGGCTTTTTCAATGGTCTGATTGAGAAGCAACGGTCTCATTTTCTCATTGAACGGCGCTGTGAGATCTGAGAACATGGCCTACTCCAGGACCGATTACTACCTGTCTAAAACTCACAGTCGGCACTGCTCTTTCGTGTCTTATCTAATCAAGCGAAATCAAGGGTCTAGGTAATTTCAATCAGTAGTGTTATTGCTAAGACCCATTTATTAAATTTTCTCGAATAAACTAAAAATGATCCTCAAATTTATAGTGATGGACGGAGCCTTTTCAACGTACTCCATATTAGTTTGTGAATGAATAATGTTAATACGAAATTGTAAATATAATAATCCTCAGCGAGATTCCACTTGTGTAAATTATACAGATTTCAAATTTTCGAATTTTTACTAATATGGTGAGCGAATCCTGCAATATACCCCTTTTCCAGGGCTAACCGCTTTTTCTATGCGTTTCTTGGTCTATCAAAAAGCCGTAAGACATAACATATGCTTCATCCAAACATGTTTCCTTATATCCATGTTTGTCTATTCCTTTATCAATTTCGATTTTTTTTCCCAACAGCATTGCTATTGACGTGCTATATTTCATCGAGTACTCGTTGCTTATCATCAACTCTTCGGATAAATATAAATAAATCAATGTTCAGTGACCGTAACGTGAAAAATTTCAATGCTGCTCGCGCAAAAACTGCATTGATTGGAATGTGTTTTAAATACAAATAAAATTATATCGATTTTTTGTTGGTAGATTGCAGCCACAAAATTGAATCTCTAGTTAATATGTGTCATTGATTGGGTCGTTTCTGTTTTTTTTTGGCTTGTTTATTGGCTAAGTTCGTGTTATTTTGAGCAATTTACTTTTTAGGTCATGAATACTAAAGTATTTGCGCAGCAATCACGTTTGAATTTTGTAATAAAGCAAGCTGAAACGGATGAACTAAACAGTATATGATATAATGAACCTGCAAATTTAAACTCAATATCCTTTGACCATATTTTTTTGAATCCTTGCGAAATGAGTTACTCCCCAGATGATAAGTTTGGGTACAACAATATTTGTGACTATCAATTCAGTCTGTATGAATATTTTTGTCAATGTGGGGAAAATTCGATGCATATCGTGCATTATTGACCGTAGCACAGAGGAGGAACATTTTCAAATGAAAAGTAAATATTTGTCACTACAGGCCGGAGTATATTTCATACTTTGCATACATTTTAAGTTAGGTGGCCAGCATGATAAAGATTAATTGATTTCTTCCAGATCCTACTAGCACAGGGTGAGCCATCTAACGTTTGGAATCAGAACTATAGATTATTTTGAGGTTGGAAAGTTTGATGACATTTCTGATACGACAGAACATTAGTTTTATTTTGACACGTGTGAAATGGGTCGCTTGTTGCTTGAACAAAGTTAGAAAATATTAAATACTTATTTCCAAAGTGGTGAGTCTTCTACTCAAAGTGATAAAAAATTTAAGAAAAAAATTTCAAGAAAAGGATGCGCTAAATACCTTGTCAATTGGTCACATCCATGCTGCGATTTGATTCCGTTAGACTTTTTCCGGGAGCCGTTAAAGACGCTAACCATTCAGAGACGATTGACGACTTGAAACATGAATGCGGAGCTGCCATTTACGAAATAGAAGAATAGAATAGGAATTCGAATAGAAATTCGAAAATATGTTGAAAAACTGAACTGATCAAATGGGGTTTTGTAAGGGTAACCGTGTCAGTCATTTAAATGATTTGTATGTATTCCAATATTTGGAATAAACTCATTGATTTGAAAAAATATTCATGTTTTTAGCCGATTGAAATTCCAAATTTAAAATTTGATCACCCTTAATGCTAATATTCATTTTCTGGTTCAATGCCACGATATAATCACATAAACAGGATTTTTGTCGTCCTGCTGTTGTTCTTCCTTGGGCAGAATTTGTGGTGTTCGAGATTTTACGTGGTTTTGCTGTACCAAGTGATTCAAGGCATAACGTAACTATTAGAAAGGCCTAACCCCTTCTAAGATTGTGACAATAAAAGAGATACGGATATCTCAAGTAGTAGATAATTCAAACTTACGGGTGGACGTATCTCACCCCATCTTCTAGTTCATGCTAATCTCCAATCAGTTTTTCTACCAATACGCATGCAGCTGGAAGTACATCAATGGAGGCAGGAGGAGATTGAATGTTTTTGCGACATGGTAGTCCTATTGGTGTTAGATTGGCGAGACAATTTTAAAAAAAAGATGTAGTTAATATAACGTTAGGCTAACCTTTCTACGAATGAAACATATTTTTGCACCTATTAAATCACATACGCTTCAATTCTGACACTAATTCAATAATAATCCAATCCACTTCTAGTCCAAAAGTGTATGTAGTATATTCCATGTTAAACACTTCGTTGTATGCATCGAATATGTTTATTTTAGGATAGGAATTTAAAGTAAAATACTAATTTAAAAGAGTTTAAGTGAATAATTTATTATAACTAAACGGTGAGTTTCTATACAATTATTCAGAATACTTACTTTTCTAGGTGTATTTTATCACATTCTGGATATATCCTCATATGATTTTTCACGGGTAAAAATAAGTACAGTCTTTATACCGCTGTCGCGGTTGTTAAGCCACGAGCGGTTTTCAATAGTTTTTAGTTTAAATTAGTTCAGCTCATTGACTTGTGAAAATCAAGCGTTTTAAGACGCAAACCTCCGTCTAAGCTTCCGCAAAAACAGCCTTTTCTTGCCAACGAAAAGGACTACTGTCAATTTGCAATCTAGATCTTGATTGACAAAAAATCACTATAATTTCCTTAAAATATCGAATGAAATTAGTATCAAAAAGGAATCTTGCCAAGTTTTTAAACGGTGAAAATAAAAACTTGAAACGATAAATCAGTCTCATTCAAAACTCATTCGGGAAACATTCAAAAACTTAAATGGTTGGGAACCGTTTCATTCCAAACGATACAAACGTCAGACACCTTTGTCATGTCTCACATTTTGTTTCCGCATCTTCGCTGTCAAACGTGAACTCTAAAAAATGAAATAAAATTTCAGCAGGGCCGCTTATCCTTGGCATAGCGTACACGTAAAACAGCAATAAACTTCCCTACATAATCCGAATCTAACGGTATTCAACAAAAATAAAGGTAATTTTATTTAGTTTGGCAAGGTTTCTCTCATTGTTGCGCGCAACAAGAATACCACGCTCAAAATATGTCCGTGAAACCGCGATGCACATTTAAAGCCACTTATGTCATTTCTATCTCTGTCTCTTAGAAGCCGCCCGGGAATATTCGTGCTATTTATCGCTCTTGTGCTTCATTAAAAATTAGAACATCTTATATCCAGGCGTCGTAAAAATTGCCCACTACCACTGTCCAGATACGTTAACCTGAAAGGTTACTCGAATTTTCCCGTTTTCAATTTTCTTTTAAAGAATTGGACTAAGATTTTTGGGAATTTTTTGTCAGTTTTCACCTATTCGCAGTAATTTTTACATAATAGACCTAATAGACCCACTCTATCCTTTCTCATCAGTATTTGAATCCATTAAAAAAAAGATTTGTAGATGGGGTTCTTCAAAACTTAGAACTAATATTGACAGTAGCTTGAAATTACAAAAGGAATGCGTTATGCTTAATTGGCATCTATTTGAAACTGCATTAAGCCAAGACATAAATAATATTTCATTCCTTTTTTAGTTACAAAACAGATAACGATGTACTGAATAAAGTTCTCTACCGACATTCCTAAGAGCTGGCCGAATAATAATGCAATTCTAGAGGTGGTGTAAAGTCTTTTGAATTTATTTGTTTTTTTTTTGTGTTGGGGGGTGAAGGCAATTTACGCCCGGAGTGTGGGACTCCTAGCAGCGCATGCTACCAGACTACCCACTAAACACCCCCCCTGTCAAGAGATTCTAGCCTGGAACCGTTTGACACATTACTTCGGACTAGGCCTCTTTTTACTTCGCCGTAGGGCGCCGTCAGTCTAGAGAAATCTCCCTCCAGTGGGAGGGGGCAGGATGGAGGAGGACTGCTGGAAAGGAGATCTCCCTAGACCCCGCGCCCAAGGTTATCTATCGTATATTTTTTGGCAATAAGTATTGCCCGAGAGTAATGTGCCACGCAGGTCCATTTGTCGAAACTTTTCAGCATTTCTCCGACCAGATTGTCTGGAGAAAGCTCTCCCATCACCTCCCACATGTCCTGCCACATCCTGTTCCACCTTCTACAGTTGAAGAAGGTGTGACATGCGTCATCCCTTTCCCCTGGACAGAAAATGCAGTCTGGGGACCGTGATTTACCAATCTTGTGCAAGTAAGACTGAAAATACCCATGCCCGATAAGAAGCTGGGTAAGGTAATAATCAGTCTCACCGTGCCTTCGATTTAGCCACGATCCCACGTCCCCTATAAGGCGGGCAGTCCAGCGGCCATTGGAGTCGCCTTCCTATGACTGTTGCCACTCGAGTATTGTGCGCTGCCTCTCCTCTCGGTTGACAGCATATCTTGAGCCCTCCATTTTTCGGTCATAAATTCTCCGTCGTTCTCTAGCAAGGAGGGCGATGGGTATCACTCCTGCGATCACCAACACCGCCGACTCAGAGACAGTGCGGTATGCAGACGCAACCTGCAAAGCTCCTCGTCTCTGTACCTGGGCCAAGCGCTTTCGGTACAGCTCCTTACTGAGAGCTTCGGCCCAAACCTCAGAGCCGTACAGTAGCACTGACTGTACAGCACTCATGAGAAGTCGACGTTTGCTCGGTGTGGGCCCACCGATGTTACACATTAGTCGACTCAAAGCTGAGACGCCTATCGCGGCCTTTTTCGCCGTTGCCCTGATCTGTTCCGAAAAGCTCATTTTGGAATCGATCAATAGTCCCAAATATTTTATTGCAACTTTAGACTCAACAGTCGCGATCCAACAGTCTCCGACCTGCAAAGGAATTACCGTGGGAATTCTTTTCTTCGTGAGAATGACCACCTCGGTTTTCTCTAGTGCCAAACTGAACCCGCGGGTGGTCATCCATTCCCTCACTTGACGCATTAGCACTCCCAGTCTGCGCTGCGCATGTTCGACTGTATGTCCGGCGACCAGTGCTGCTATATCATCTGCATAGCCGACCAAGCGCGACTCATCTGGCAGCTAAAGCCTCAATAGTCCGTCATATGTGGCGTTCCACAAGTCTGGTCCCAGTATGGAGCCTTGCGCTACACCAGACGTTATCTCCATACTGCGCCGCCCATCTTGTGTGTCATAGAGCAGTCTGCGGTCCTTTAAATAATCCCTCAAAATCCGCATCAGATACCCTGGCAATCGGAAAAAATTTTCCAATGTGCCAAGAATATCCGACCATCTGGCGAAGTTGAAGGCATTTCTGACGTCAAGCGTCACTAGCAAGACAACTCGTTTTTCAGTTTTGTGCGCTTCGGCTTGACGGATTGCATTCACCACTTCCATGATGGCATCGGAAGTAGATCGCCCTGCTCTAAAGCCATACTGCCGAGGAGATAGGTCCCCTGCAGCACGAATTGCGTCTGTGAGTCTTCTTTTGATGAGCTTTTCGAACACTTTCCCGGCTGTGTCCAGCATGCAAAGCGGCCGGTATGTAGATGGCAGCCCGGGGTCCCCTTTTCCCTTGCTGATCAATGTGAGCCTCGCCACCTTCCAGCGAGATGGGAACACACCTTCTCTCAGGCAAGCGTTGAACACATTGAGTAGCAAGTCAGGACAAACGTGGAAGACCATTTGTAGCACCTCGGCTGGTATGCTGTCTGGTCCTGGTGCCTTTCGAGCTTTCATAGAAAGCACCGCATCCCCCAGCTCATTCTTAGTGAACGATGGACATTCGCCTGAGTCGACCTCATGGGCAGCATCCACACGGACAGGATGAGTTGGAAAAAGCGCCTGCACTATGCCGTCCATCTTATCTGCTTGAAGTAAATACGGCTTCCGTGAGGTACCGAGCTTGCGCCACACTACCTTGTAGCCGAGCCCCCATGGATCCCTGTTCACATCGTCCACAAGTTCTCGCCAGCAGCGTGCCTTGCTCTCGTTGATGAGTCTTCGGAGTTATTTCCTCGCTGATCTGTATGCTGCTGTCCTATTGGATGCTTCCTCTACGTTTCTCGAGTGCTGAGCTGCACGTCGAAGTCTGTGACACTCGCCTCGTTTGTCTGCGATATCTTTTGACCACCAATGTACAGCAGGCCTGTCGTGTCGAGGCCTCCGTCGAGGCATAGATGAGCTACAGGCAGAAGTGATGAGGTTCATCGTTGACTCCACCATTCCCTCGACTCCAGCCCTTCCGTTCCCCGAAGGGCATCCCGATGTCGTTCCGCCTTTTAGAATCACATTGGCGAAAGTCTCCACGTCCATTTTTCCGATATTCCACCCGGGAGTGAAAGATCGTTGAGACGAGCGAGGAGTGGTATCGCCGATCTCTAACGCGATGTATTGGTGTTCACTCGCTGAATAATCCTCGAGTACTCTCCAGTTCAACGTCGTCGAAGCGAGGGACTCCGAGGCGAATGTCACATCTGCGATTGTTCCTTCACAGCCCCAGCGCCGGAAGGTCGGTACATTACTGGTATTTAAAACCACCAACCCAGTTCTCGCCGACATGTCCAGAATGCGTTGCCCTCTGGAATCGGTTTGAGACATGCCCCACTCAACGGCTCTGCGTTGAAGTCTCCTGCTACGAGTGCTTTGCCATCTGTGTTCAGAACAGCATCCTCTAACGCATCCAGTGTATTTTGAAAAGATGGCATTGACTCATTCGGCGTCAGGTATACGCTGAAAATCGTTATACCCGAGCACCGAATCCACACGAAACCGTCTCCTCGGCCGTGACCTTGGATCTGGAGTCGCATGCTGCCACGCACCCAATCGGCAGCAGTATGGGAGTCATCGGAAAACCAGGCTGGTGAGGCCTTATTTCGATGTTGTTCGCTCAGCAGCAGCAGATCAGCTCCCTTTTCTCTGGCGAACTGCTCTAACAAATCTTGTGCATTGATGCTACGGTGCAAGTTAATTTGAAGGGCCCTGATCATCACCTTAGAGCTACTATTACTTTTGCTAGTGCCTCTCTAAAGATTGGGCACGCGCCTGTTCCCGCAACGTGAAGGTGCTCTGTCGGTTGAGAGTTAAGATGATTACATAGCAAACAGCGCGGAGTCTCAACGCACTCTTTTTTCTTATGCCCAGGCGCTCCATACTTAAAGCAAAGCATACTACGGTCAGGGCCCTTGCAGTTCGAAGTGGTGTGCCCGTATCCAAGGCACCTGTAGCATCGAACTGGGATGCCTCGATGGCGAATTCTGCACACCACCCAGCCGGTTTTTAGTTTTCCTTTGGCCAGAAGTTGTGCAGCATCTTTCTCCGTTACGTCGAGTATGGCCAGCCTTTGCCCTCGGCGATTCTCTGGAGAAAGCTTTACTTTTAATACGGTTATTCCAGGGAACTCTTTTTGAATGGCTTCTTCGACCTCAGCCGGATCGGCGATGCAGTCCAGGTCCCTTACTTCCAATGAAGCTCTTGGCTCCAAGGTAGAGACGGTGGCTTTTGCCCCAAGGACGTCCTTTACTTTGTCGCGGAATATCGATTTATCGGAGGAGTCCGCTCCAAACTCGACGAGTAGCCCTCCGGACCTCGTCGATCGTAGAGTTTTAATAATCGTCCCTGTTTCCTCCGGCTTGACGCTCTTGCGGATATCGCGTAGAACGTCAGAATAGCTCCTTCCGTCGGTGGGCTTCACAAGAATGGCGTCCCCGAGGACTCTTCGCTTTTTTCTTGCTGGTTTGTCCACGGTCTTTGTCGTTGTTTGAAGAGGCACTGTTTTTTGGCTAAGCCTATGTTCGCGGTTTGCAGATTTTTTTGCCGCCTTAGATAACACGAGTTGGAAGGCGTCTTTTCTTTGTGGAGTTTCTTTTTCTGGCTCAACGTTCTCTTTACGCCTTTTCTCCTGTTCGCTCTCAAGAGGGCTAGCAGCAGTCCTCTTGATACTGGGAAGGAAAGGTTGGGTGACTTTAACGGGCACCGTTTGATCTGGATGTTCTTCTTCCAACTTTTTCCAGAGTCTCCTGTAGTGGCAAACTCGATCCAAGAGGTCTTCGAGCTCAAACACTCCATTTTTTAAAATCTTTACTGATTGTTTTTTGGTTTATGCACGCTCCTTGCATACGTTTGAGGATCGCATAACATTTTTTAGTCAACCGTTCTTCCTCGGAACGGTTCTCCGCGATAACCTCCTTAACAATCAGGTCTTTTTCGCCGACTTTCTCCTCCGGGAGCTTACGTTCTATGTTGTGCGTTCCTCCTACTGAGGTCGATTCAGCAGTAGCAACCTTAGGAGTGAGGTGGTCGTAAACCTCCGGAGCTGCATTTACTACCGGCCCATCACTGCTCTTTCCGCTTGGGGCTGAATGAGACCGTGGTGGTGAACGCAAGGTTTTTCCACTACGGGAAAACACGCCAAGATAATCGTTATGGTTGTCAGAATTATGTCCATCCGCTCGTTTGTTCGTCTCCTCTGCGTTATTCTGTTTATTGTTGTTATTGTTTTTTTTCTTTATTTTGTTCTTAAGGGTCCCCCCTCAGAGCCGCTATCTCCGCTCGGATGTGTAGTCGCCTTAATGATCCCATGGTTATCTATGCAAGCACGGAGGCCATGCGAGGGTTGGCACCAGCCCTTATGGAGTCAGGTGCTCAGAGCCAGATCAGCGTTAATCGGGAGTACGACTCACCACCTACCACCTACACCACCAACTCAATGGTGCGAGCTTTGAACGTACTCTGAGGCCTGCCAAGGTTTTATCGGGACGGAGATGGCGTGATATTAGCCTGGAGCCGTTCGTGCACGGGTTTCACCCCGGCGTTACCGCGCAGAAAGCGACTAGGTCCAGAATATCATGGCCGCCAGCCCACATGCGTCAAATAAAGTCGAGAGTCAAATCATAGTCCGGGTTCGGTGCTGTGTTCCCATTAGTCGCCTCTTACGACAAGTTGGGTTACTGTGGATGTATTCTAGCCTCCCCTATCCACAGGGGTCATTTATTTGTTTATTTGTTTGAGCTTCACTTGCTTTACTTTTCTTTCTTATAGTTTATTTGTCCTACCCTTTCTTTTTTGAGCTAACTTCTTGTCTACACCTGCTAAGCATCTCGAGAGCCTCAGCTCTCTGTGGAGCCTTAGCTCTCTTGGTGTAAGCTTTACTGATTTGCAAGCAAATTATCCAAACTCTTCTTGCGAAAGGTATATAAAAACAATGCTTGCAAGGATATAATTATTCTTGTGACTTTTTAAACACCCTGTGTTTTTTGCGATACTTTTCCAATTCTCATAAGATTTCATACGGATCCAAAAAGTGGTTTACATAATCAGGAATAATCAGGATAATCAGGAATTCTGGACTTTTCACGAAAGCAGTGTCTCTTAAATGACAAGGCTTGCATCCGCACTTATTGTCTTGTAGTCTTGAACGCCCCTCGCATCAGCAGGTCGTCGTTTTCCACAGCTTGTATTTTCGTATCAACAACTGACCGTAATTTACCTGAAGATAAGCATATGATATTCAAGGAAAGCAAGACGTCGATCGAACTAACCAAATTTTATTTATGCTACCGGAAAACGGCCGGAACGATAACGTTTCAGTCGTTTTTTGGTAGTTTAATCGATTCCAATTTCCTCAAAACTGAGTCAAGCCACAACGTAACTTTAAATACCGATCCTTATTGCAACATGATAACGGATTATTTTCTTGCTGAAATTGAAGTCCGCCATCTTGAAGAGATTTTGTTCTAACAACGTTGTGTCAAGAATTTTTTATAAAAAATAATTAGTTTGCTGTTATTAGATCAATATATTTATCTTTTTTATCGCACGACGCGTTTCACTGAACTAGTCTGCATTATTATAAAAATTCTTGTCTAGGAATGGATCAAAAAGTAAATCAACGTTACATCGATCTCTTGGAATGTAGTGTCACTTCGTCGTTGGTCGTTGCACAACTTGCGCAACAGCGGTTTTAATGCGGGAACAATTGGGCGTGCAGTTCATTTCAGACTTAGGGAAGGTGAATTGGTGGCCAATATCATGTGACGTTACGCTACTAGACTTTTCTCTTTGGGGCAACATAAAATCAAAAGTCGAATGGATAAGATATAAGCCATTGATTATGACAGTGGGCCAAATAGATATTCAGTAATCGGCCAAATACAGTTCGAAATGCTGCAACATGTCATTAAAAATAGAAATTTCAGAATTGATCATGCTAACAAAATTTATGGCGAGCATTTGAAAGAAATAATCTTCAACAAACAAATTGAAAGAGTGGTCATTTTGTGTGATAGTCACAACGGAAAAATGTCTCTTAGCTTTTGACCGATTGATTTTCAACGAATAGCAAATATTTTCGCAAATAACTTCTTGCGGTTGTCAAAGGATACTAGATAATAATTCTCCAAGAAAAGTCAGTGATGAAATTCACTAATTTGATTGAATGTCTCCGCAATCCAATCGATATGTTGACTTATTGAACAAGTTTGCTTAAAGTACATACACGCAGTCAAATAATCAAACTCTATTATTAGTTTCAATTCGAATCAAACCGTCTTGTATAAATATACTATGTGTTTGCATGTGTGTTCACTAAACCCAACTGCAATAATCATTATACTGTAGAAATTGCACTTGTTAAACCTAGCGGCAATTCCTATCTGAGTTTATTGATAAGGAGCTGCTGACCTAATAGAGTTTGTCAGAAGATGCTTGCAGTGAATTCCTTTATTTGTTTAGAGGATATCTGCTTATACAAACAAGTTCAGGGAAACTGTTCCGGTCTTACTAGACCAATATTTAAACATTGTCGATATGATTTACATGCAAAGCCTCTTTTCAACAAGTATCTGTAATTTGTGAATATTTGGTTTTATCCTATGCAAATTCAGTGCTTCTCCACTATTTCAGAAAAAATTGATTTTAGATTAAAGACGTCATGAAAATTTGTTCATTTTCGGACTAGGTCAGTTTGATCTTTGACTAGCAGGTCCTGATACTCTTCGAAACATTGTCGTGGTTGCAGTCAAATATATTTACTACTCTTGCATGGTTCTAGTGTTAAGGCCCGTTTTTCACAATTTTCTAGGAACATCGATAGTATGATAGTTTTGTTGATGACAACCTAGTCTGTCAGAACACTTGGTTATAGGAAGATTATTATGCTTTATTTCTTAATATTATATACTTTTGGCTCTCATCCTATTGCATTTCTCTCTTTTGAGTGATGCGTTCCTGGGTATATCAAAAATCCTTGTTCTTAAAGTTCTGTTTATCTGTCATCGAATGTCTGAACATCTTAGTTCAGACAAAGTAGGTATCTTGTAGTTCCTTTTTTGCCGTATTTCTCATTGGCGTGGTGGATTTCAAGGATCTTCTAGACTTCTCATAACATGAGGTTTCAAAAACGGAAACTGAACAAGAGGCGAAGTGTTCTAAGTAAGAGTTCTTACGATGAAGCAGAATTATTAGGATTCATAAGGTTGTTGCGGGATAACTGATATTAGCAAGTATCTAGCACAGGTGCAATGAATCCGGCATATTTCAAAACCTGGATTTCAAAAGTGCTGTAAGCGTAAGTTAGTAAGTTAGTAATTTACATGCGTAAGTTATAATTTACGCTACCTCTTAAAATTTTCTACCCATGAAAATAGTGATTTTGTTTCCCAAAAACTGGCTTTAAGGGTTTACATGGGCTTACTCGGGCGAAAGAGGTCTATTTTCAACAATTTTTAAAACAAAAAAAAAATATTTCATTCAAACTTTTTACTGTCTTAAAGATATACATTTGAAAAATAATTTTTATAATTTTCAAAGAAAAATATTTAAAACTCCGCCATTGGGACGTCATTTCCGATGACGCCTCGGGAAAAAGGTGCGTCCGCGTTGTCAGCAGAACTCATGACAGGATCGTCTAAAGTGAAAAAAATTCTTGTTTTAGTTAAGAGCATAAACTAGAACTTGGAACATTTTTACAAAAAAATTCAAATTTGGTCAAATTTTCTCTACATATTTTGTTTTTTAAATAGTTATAATTGAAAGAAAAAAGAATCCTTCGTCCAAGTTCTTGAGAATTGTATCTCAAAGACCAGTGTAAAATTTCATCAAAATCGGTTGAGTAGTTTTCGAGAACTTTTGACAACCGTTTTTGAAAACACAGTTTCGAGAAAAACGTGTTTAAAATTTTGAGTAACAATAAATCTGGGGAAAAAATATTTTTTTAACCTACACTGAATCGTCGATTCCTGGGCCATAAACTAAACAACCTGCAGCAGCTGCAATGTCCAGGGCATCCTTGTGCTCCTATCTATGACGAATCGTGGCTTCGCGAGTCTCGCTTGTAGATTTTTTTTCGGCTGCGCACACACGGTTTTCATCAGCATTTCGGGTATATTCGTGGGAATTTCGGCCAAGTTACAAATCCATTCCATGTATAATAAAGCTGATCTTCCTTAATTAAAATGGCGAGCAGCGACTAATGCAGCAATATTAACGATTTTTGAACCAGCTGGAAGAATTTTTGGAGTAATCTTCCAGACTAACTGGTTCATGCTTCCATTGTTATTTTGTGTGAAACCATCAACACACCGCGCCAGAAGCCCATCCTTACTGAGATCTTCATAGATAGGTTTCATTGCAGTCAAAACATCATCTGCGAATGCAGTATAATCATGTTTGAATGATGACATAGTGTTTGTAGCCGATGCTCGCTGCCAGACGCACTAGGAGTGTGGACCTTTTGGGCAATTTCCGTGCTGATGATTTTTGTCTGTAGAGCTGTAGTAATTAGTAGCCCATATAGCATCTTTCATTTTTTCAACTGACTCACAATTTCTTCTTATTGCCAAACCAGAATAAGTAGTTAGTCAATTTATCGATTAATTTACCAGTCAGTTTACCTTTGCCAGAAAGAATTTATTTTTAGTTTTTTTTACGATTGACTAGTTTTTCCTCAACTGTTTTGTTGGCTAAATCACGTAAACGGGTACCCATCCTCCTCTGTACATGTCCAACGCATTCTTTTTTGTTGATAATAAAATCTTAACCATGAGGTTGGGCTTTGAGAATACCAGAGTATGTTTTTGCATCCCCATCTCCTACATAGTTGACGTACTTCAGGCCATATTTTACAATAGAGCGTTTAAACATTTCAAACATTGAAGATACTCCCATGTTCCCAGATGCTCCAGTGTGATTGGTGCTGCATAAATTTGTTGCGATATGTTCTTCTCTCCACTCTTCATACTCTGCCGTGCTCAATATTTTTTCCAAGGCTCACATAATTTACAGTATGAGCATTTTACGAGCACATCCAACACTTTTCCCGAATAATATCCGATTAGTGAACTCACACCATATAGTGATGCGAAGCCATGCTTCTTCCACGTACCGTCAGCGGAAACACTCACATTTATCGTAGCTTCAACGTCGTTTTCGAGGCTCGTTATTTGCTTTTCTTCTTGAGCAGCAGAGGAGAACAGTGTTTGAGCAATTGTCCCGATATACTCATGTATTTTATGAATATAAAAATCTTATGTTGATTGATTTAAAAATGAGCTGCTGAGATCCATCAAACCACAAAATTTTTTCATCCGGCAAGCCGCATATTCGCATAACAAAATACAGCCGAATATTCGCATAACAAAAATTAACTGGCGATTAATTTCAGACAGTTTTCCGATTTTTCTACATGATAAAATATATTTCGGATCACATCGTTCACATGCTTCAAAATCCAATTTTCCACTACACAATTTTTCTTCATCTTTATTTTTAATAATGTTAGAACACCGCACAAAAGATGAGAGTGTTGAAAAAACTAAGGCAAAGTCTATAATTAAATATTGAGGCGTGTCTTCCTGTGGCACGTGCTCTTTATCGTCACTATTTATTTTTTTTTTCCGACTTGCTCGCGAAGGAATCAGCATCAATTTTCGGATTGAATGACTGTCTCCTTTTCCTTGGTCTATTGTTTCTACGAGCGCCGTCTGTTAACTGAGTTCTCGAAGGTTAAGGCATTTTGAAAGAAATTTCGCAACAGACACTTTGAATAACCTCAAATGAACCTCGTGATTCAAGAAGTAATCACCAACTGAAGTATTTCAAACTAGTTGCCCTTAGAAAGTCAAAACAATAGACAATAAAAACAGACAAACAATAGATGAGCAGCTACGGCGTTCGGAGCCTAGCTGATCTCGAGCGCGCACCTTCACAAGGCTGTATCTCCGAAACTATTATTCGGATCGACCTAAAAATTTACGACAATATTCTCAAAAGGTTGTAGAAATTCATAAGACAGTAAAAAAATCGATTTTTTTTGAAACTGCGAAACCCATGTAACCCCTTAACGCAAGCCTCTCTCTGGTAGTTGACAACTTCAAATTGACAACTATCAGATCAGCATCTAATGGTTTGGTAATTTTCACGGGGTATAGCTCTCCTTGGTACATAACAATAATACAATTTCTAACTTCTATCCTGTCATCAACAGTTTCCTTGTTGGATGGAGACGTTTTCTTAGAAGTCGAAGGTTGTTTGGAATGTTTATGATCATAAAGTTTTTTTGAGCTCTGCGGTCTTCGATATCTTCCTGAGTTTTATTTTTTGTAGGCGTCTCTGTTAATTTGCGACACCTGATCTTTCTTCTGTTGCTCTGGTGACTCTTTGGTTGAATCGTCAGATAAGGTCGCACATCACCTGGTGATATAGTTGGCCCAGTGTTTACTGCTGGCCTATCTGGTGTGTCTGTGTCATCAGTTTTAATAGCATGTGACGCCTCACTTGGACCTGGTTATTCGCCAATAGATAATGATGGTGTAAAATCTTCATCCGTTAATGCAAGTCTTGAAAACGGCAAATGCCGGGTTTTTGGAAATCTGCAATTATGTTCCTGCTCGTGAAAAAGGAAAAATAAGCAATGTTTATTAAACCTGCCAGATTGTGTTTTGTGATGGCTCTCCCAGTTGCTGTAAGAAAGTCATTTTGAGCAACCCGTAACTTTCCTTTAAACAGGCCCATTGGGCTCACATCTAGGCACTGAAGTCGGTGGGTGCAGTGTGGGGGAAATGTAACCAAAACAATCCCTGGCATATAAAATTGCATCAATTGTACAATGGCTTTCATTGTTATCCATCGTTAACAAAATCCTATTCTCCTTACTGTATCTGGTGTGCTGTTTGATGTGCTGAAGAACCTTTAAAAATAAAGGCCCCGTCATCCATGAGCTTTTTGGGCTATTGGCGATACAAAGGCTACCCGTAGATGTGCCAAACATCATTCTGTCATGCATTCTTGCTTTTGGGAAAATAAATACTGGAGGTATAGCATTGCCTGCTGCATTTACTATCATGCATACTGTGATCATAGTTCCTCTTTCAGCAGAAACTTTCTGGACGACTTTGCGCGCTCCTTATTATGCAACATCTTTGGGGGGATTTAATACTGTAGCAACATTAGTTTCATCAGCATTTAGCGCTCTATTAGCAGTGAGTTCCCCCGAATTTAGAGCCCTTTCATAATTGTCAAAGAACTCATTGACAATCACTTTATTGAAAGCAGTTGCTCTCGCCAAGCTCGTGTTTTCAGACTGACTTAACGAGAGGGTTTTGTGACGCTTCACGAAGCAAGAGAGCCAATCTTGTCCTGCATTCAAATGAGTGCCCCAAAATTTTGGAGATTTGCAGGACAATGTTTTGACATAATCAAATGCCAGTTTCCGCAGATACGTCATTCCATGATTCATTTTTGAACATTTAAGAATGTAGTCGAACAGCATCAACTCTTGTTCCTGAGAAAAAACTTGTTGAGTCGAAAGTCTTGAACAATACTTTTCTTTGAATTGAATGTTACCTTTTATTATCTCTTGGCATTGGTAGAATAGTTCAGCATGATTTTTTATGCAGAACGATATGTACCCCACTAGACTGATATATATTACATGATATGAAATATTTTCTTCAATTTTGGCCTTTGCAACCTTTTTCATTATATCAAAAGGTGTTTCGAGGATGGGTTGTTTCCTCTTATACTTCCGTACGATTTGAAAGTCCTAAAAAAAAACACAAACAATTAATGTCTTTCTCCAAGGTATCCAAAAACAATATTTGAACGTAAAATAAGTTTATCTCAATTTAAGGGGCTATTGGACACTGTTCAAATGTACCCCACTAGACTTCGTTCAAAAGTGCCTCACACAAAAACACCGCATAAGCTCATAAATTACAAAAAATATAAAGAATATTCAAGTTTTACAACTATAGATGAATAATGTACTTATTTGGTTGTTACGTGCAATAAATAAACAGTGGTTTGATGATAGTATGTTATTATAAAAAATCCTTGCAATGGTAGAAAGAAAACAAACTTCTCTATAACACATACATAGAAGTTCACCATGGAAAAAAAAGACATTCTTTGAAACAGACATATTTCTAGCTGCATTGATCAGACAGAATCGAACTCGCAATCGATCAACACTACTGAATCTTGGAACGTTAGATCATCATGAAGGATTGATGTTGTTAAAAATATTTTTCAGCGAACTAGTCGCTACAAACTTAAAATACTGACAGTTAAAATGATTTGTTTTGAGACAACGCTGCAGACAATATTCAAAAACAGAAACCTTCAGATAATCGTGGGTTCGGAATCGCGTTAAAAGTGGACTAAACAGTTAGCAAAATTCGAAATCGGTCTCTAACAATGAATCTATGAATTTTTATGCGAGATCTGCATCCGATCAAGATTTTTCAATACCCTTCAAAGATATTCACATCGCAACTGAAGATAAAAATCAGACAACCCAGGCAAAAGTAAACTTTAAGGAATTGTTTTAACTTTCAACTATTCAATTTTTTTACCCAAAACACCGTCCAATTGGTCAAGCGTCTCGGGCTTGTTGGCGTTGATGAGTGATTTGACGTGAGTTGATTTGACACCCAAAATAGTCCAGCGGTGTTAAATGACAAGATCTTACAAACCAGTTCAAAAGTCCAAAACAAGAAATTATGCGCTCATCAAAGACTTTTAAGCCGGTAGTTGTACGACAACAACGCACCATCCTGTTGAAACCGAAGATCCCCTGGAATGCGGCGAGTATATTCCGTAACGAAGAAGTCATGGATCATGACTATATAGCGGCAGTCACCATTGAATCTAATGTCATTCCCATTAGCTTGAAGTTATATAAACCAATAATTCCACCGGCCCGTAACGCACACCAAACAGTTACTTTCTCCCAATGTAACGGTGTTTGGACAACCGACTGTGGCTGCCTATCACTCCACATGCGACAGTTTTTTTTATTGACGTACCCATTCAACCAGAAATGAGCCTCATCGCTAAACATTATTTCCTTGTGCATTTCGGGATTGGCAGTAATTTGTTCTTGGTGCCATAAACCAACTCTACGCCATGACCGGTGGTCATTCGGTTTCAATTCCTTTACGAGTTGGATGTTGTACCTAAGCCCGCAAACAAAGATCGTTCCGTAAAATTTTCCATAATGTGGATGGACACATGAGCACAACGACGAGTGTAATTATGTGGGTCTTCATCGATACTACGCTCTACAGCTGCAATGATTTCAGCTGTTTCATTATGCTCTTTATGCTGCATGGATGGGTGCGTATTAGAGAGTAAACGTGATGCGGAAACGATCCATGCTTTATCGATTTAATTGTTCTGATAGACGATGAATTGTTCTGTCGGCCATAACATTTATGGAGTCTGACATGAGTTTCTCGAACAGAACCGTGTTGTATAAAACTACAGAATTTGGAAACGTTGCCAAGGCGTCAACCTGTTCAGGATTAAATGGCATAAAACGCATGACAGCTGTCACACCATACGTAGCATTAAAAAGTGTTGCCAACTGAACGTTCTATACCTTTTAAAAAACATCTTTTAATTATCTATATTGTAAATAATGAACAATATTTTATATGATTAACACTTTATATAATATAGTAATAAGACATAATTTAATGTTTGCATTCAAGTATAAATGAAAACGAAAGAGAATTATTTATTTCTAAAATAACCACCCTTGATTGTTGATATAAAAACTATTAAATTTTTCATTTGTTTCAGGTACGCATCATATGTTCAAAAATCCAATATATTGTAAGTAGACGTATGTGTAAAGTGCTAGGATATATTTTCAGAATAACGCTCTAACGAAATTTGTTGCTAAATGTGTGCTCCATGAAAACAACATATGCATAAAAATATATTAAAGTTCAACTGCAAACATGGCTCTCACCGAAACTCTCCAATATTCATAAACTGAATGAAAAACATTTTTCGTTTTTATAGTATCAGCATTTCAACCAGAAATAACGAAAAATATATCGTTTCCGCACAACCAGGACATCAATTTTTTAATATATCTCTCTTTTTTTTTGTTTTCGAATTTACCTGCCCTTGTACATATGTTTGTGTTTGTATTTTTTGCGACTGTAAGTGCTCTACATTCAAAATCAACCATAGGAACTTACTTTATAACCCGATAAAATTTAAAAACATAAGAATGCTAACGAATTGCCTTTTACTGACAATTTTATATGCGTTGTCAGCGCAACGGCAGGACATCTGAATGCGATGGGGATATAAAAGCGGGATAGAAAGAATTGAATGGATATATGTCACTGCTGTGTTCAACGTGAGATAGGGAAACCATCAATTCGGCTGACAGAAATTATTTTTGTCTGCTTTCTTTTTTTAATACGTTTCTAGGACAAATTTTATTATTACCTTGGTAATTTTTTTCTAGTGAAAAGAATGATGGGAAGGACTCGTAAAATGGTAAGCTCGAGAGTTGTCTTATAGTGTGGCTTCATATTTATGAATTCATAGATAAAATGAATGAGCAGTTAGGAAATAAACATAATTTTTAGATTTATGACAAATGCCACAAGTGCGTATTTTAGTTGTGGCTATAAAATATCCTGTTAAGGATACATTGTAAGGTAGCGACACAATTAGAATTGCACTTAGCATTCTGGAACGAATGGGAAAAATGCGGCACAATTAACCTTAAATGGAATTAGAAAATCCTAAGAGAGGAGTAAGATTTTTGAAAAATCGCATCAGGATAAGGATGACTGACATGTTATGTGTCCATCTGGCGTCTTTAATTATGTTTGTAAACATGAGCTGCATTCTAAAATAACCAAATAGCGTTTTTAATCTCACACAGCTATCAACACTCCCCATTCGTTTCAATACATCAAAATAATGTCAATTGGACTGAACACACCATGGTTGTTGTTTCGAAAACAGTATTCAAAACGGCCTGAATACAACCCCCATCTTCTCTGGTCAATTATCACGGTGTAGAAATGACCAAAAGACGCACAGAACTGTGTTCGAAGTAACATGTAAGTGTTGAACCAGCTGACAAGTTTGTGTTGAATAAGTGGTTAGCAGGACTCTCCACAGATGGCACTCGAACATTTTAACGCAAAACTTTGCATGCAGAAGTTCACAATGTAAATGTCTTATAAATTGAAAAGCATTTTCTCAGTTACAATTTTCAATCTCAGTAGGGAAACACTAATTTAAAATTACAGTTTTTTGAGCGGAAAAAAGTAAAATTCATCAAAAATAAAATAGTATTTTCTAAAATTGACAAAAACTACCCCTTTCTGAAGGTCTGAGCTATACCCTGTTGTGCTTAAAATGGAAATTTAAAACTTATAAAGTAGTTTAAGTCAATTACTATCAACTGATATCGATTTAAACCTTTTCATTACTACTTCTAAAAGTTCTATCCATATGCAGTGAAAATTTAAAGCAAGCAGGACTGTTCGTTTTCGTAAAAAATTTGGAATAAAGCCCAATTTTTGACAGGGAAAATTACTTGAAATACTCTATACTATTTTCAGTTTCAATGTATCGCTTTCTAAATTGTATTTAATTAAATTCTATTTCAGTGTATTTTGCACAGAAAGTGGGTAAAAATTGAAAAATAATCCAGACCTGAAGCATGTTTTTTAGAACTCAATTTCGAAGGAAAATAAACTTTTGTTCATCAAATTTTGTGCTTTTCAGTCTCTGTAGTAGCACTGCAATGACATCAACTCCTGCATTTGCAAGGAAGTATCAAAATTAAGTGTACGTTATATTTCGAATTATTAAGAAGTGGAAGCACTGGCTTTCTAAGTGTGATATCACCGGTTCAAGTTCAACTGTCAATATCGGTTAACGGTCAGCGCGTGCTGAGTGTTGCGAAGTAAATGCTTCAGATATTTATAAAAAATGCAAAACAAAACTCGTATATAAAAGAAATTTCCAGTACGCGAGAAAAATGGTTCGAAAAAACTAACACACAAAGTGTTAAGCAAAAGTGTGTTCCGCGTTATTCGTAAAATATTTATTCAATTGACTTTCTTTTAAATGCAATATAATTCTTTTAAATATACTACGTAATGTAAATATATTACATAAAGTATACTAAGTAATCATGTCAATAATGAGTCCAATCACCATTAGTTTATTACCCGGAAATTGCTTTCCAAACCCGTCAATTCTTTTGATAAAGTTACTTGAAAGTAAAAGGATGTTCTCACCGAAGCTTATGCTTAGTGCTGGTCCAGAAATTTTCGATGGGATAAGCATCAGGTGATCGTACAGGCTCGTTGAGTATATTTGTTTCTAGTCAGTGTAAAGTTTGCTTCTGTGCTTGGGATCCTTGTGTTTCTACATAATCCAGGCATCATGTTTGTGATAAAGTGACTTTAAGCAACTGACAACAATGCTTTCTTGTAAGTTTCGATCATATTCAGTAAATCTATTCTTTTGTTTTTCATAAACTTTGACGTCTCTGAAAAATACATTTTTGGTCTTTTTGGCTTTGGGTTTCGAAAAGTTGGTGGTAATCTTCGATCATAACGATTTTAGTGTTTCTCTCACAAAAGATGGTCATAGACTGAAATTTTTTCACAAAAGTGCCATACGCGAAGGTTTTCTTGATTCAGAAAAATAACATTTAGGCTTGCCAAACAAACTGACTTGAGGTAATGCCAAACACGTTCTGAAGGGTGTCTGAGTGTCTGGCTCCATCAGAGTGTCAGAATTGCAACACATTGTTGCAAACACAACGCTGTCAAAGTTTTCGACTATTTGTTTTTAGTAGATGATCAAATTGAAATGAAAACCTTTTTCCCAAAAAAAAATTATTTTTTTTGCCAGATATGACATTCATGGCAATTTCTTTGTTTTAAATCATTGAATTTTTAGTAAAAATTTATAGGCAATAGCTTTGGATAAACAGGAAAATTTATCGATACTTGTTTCTACTTTATACCATTATTCCGAAATCTCCAAGAAACGAATTACTTTTCAAACAAGTTCCCATATAGTTTCTCATATAAAGGAGGAGGAGTCGGGGATGTTGCACGTCAACCTTCACAGGTTTAATGTGCCCCCGCTTCCGGTGCTCCTAGAGCCCCTCAACCAAATCGATCTTTCTGAGCAAGTCAATGATCTGCTTCGGATTCAGGCGTCCCAATTCTTCCTCGACAAGGATGCAGCTTTCTAAACTGTCTCTTCTCCTGCGGGGCAGTGCGTCGCAGTGCGTCGCAGTGTGACAGCAAATGCACTGCGCTCTCCTCCGCAAGATTGTAAAATCTGCACTCATCTCCTTCCACTCAGAGGTATTCTCTGTAGAGGGAGTGGAGGTGGCATTTCCACAATTTCTCCCCGTTTTGTTAAAAGACGTTCCTCCTTGGCTTTTGCCCTTTTGCTTGCGCCCTTCTGTTTCCTTTTTATGGAGGTATTCTTCCCCTCTTGGGGTTACCTTCCAAGGGAAGGGTTATCCATTCCGAGGGTTATGTCCTCGGTTTGGATTTGGGTTGCAGTGACCCCCACCCTTTCTGAGGTTGGTGATGTTCGCATTCGTTTATTTCGACCCTTAAAAGGACCCACCACCTTGTCTTAGTTTTTGCTTTTATTATTATTCTGAGTTTCCATTTTTGATCCCACGAATAGGTCGGAACAAATTATCCACCCCGAAAGAGCCGCCATACCGAGGTAAGGGTCTTATTTGAAACCGAAGGTGACTACGACACCGGAGTTCGCATATTTAGGACCAAGTACCCGTTGGCCACATAGCCTTTAGCATATGCTGTCCCACCTTAGCTTGCGGTTCTTTATAGCCATTTACAGTTCAGGAGAAAAGTCCTCGAGCTGTTGCTACAGCTCAGCAGTCATCAGTCTCTTGCTTACCCCTGAAACAGAATCATACATGTCGGTTTAACTTACTCCCAGCTCGGTCCCCGCATTTATCTGCGTGGACTTGTCCACTGAAAAGCCTTAACCCTGCTTAGCGCTGAGACTGTTTTGTACTGAGAGAGGGAAAAGAAAACAAGAGGTTTACATTACAAGAATATAAAATATTGTGCCTAGAGGTAAGGATCACGTTAATCTACATGGATACGAGTAATGAGGAGAAGACAAGGTTGTTGGGACTCTTACATCCCTACGTGGCTGAAGTTACATTGACTTTAAAAACAGAATTCTATAGGAATGTTACCCTCCTCCTTAACACAGGCTTGGAACTGTTCCGATGAGTTTAAGCGGAGTTAACGAGTAGGAAAGATTTAAACATTTACATGCTGAACCAAAATTCTTTTTATAATTCAAACGATGATAAAAAAAAATTAGTCTTAGGGAATTTATTTCTTAAAAATTATGTCATCCAGATGTGACCCTTGATTCTTTTGACACTACTGCAACCTGGAGTGAAAAGTTTAAATTACTACATTACAAGTATTTGTGAAATGTTTTAATTTTCTCTCAGTTATTTGATTTTGATTCTTCAAGAGACCCGAGGTTGTTGTGCTAAACTTTGATTTAAAGGAAAATGAGTTGGGTCTACGAGCTGGCCAATGAATGTCACCTCTTTTGATGCTTAGCTTCTCGGTCACACACCAGTGTTGCTTTGTGACGCAACTACTGATTAAAATGATTTTTGGTCCACCCTGTATGTAACAATAAAAGGGCAAGCGCAGCATTGCAATGAAATTTATAAAGAAATCAGTGAAAATCGTCAGAATAAAGTTCAAAGTTCAGGCACTCTGCTTACGTTTGGAGCAAACTCCCGATGAAATGGTATCCGCCCAAAATAATAGGAGATTTAATGGTAAATTTTCTCTCATTTTTGCGGAAACTAAAATTATCCTTGTCAAAGCTTTGGCATAAAATACATATTTAAATCTACTTGTCCGTTTTCTATTTCTGTCTGAGAGAAGTGATCCAATAGTATGTAGCTTCGCTATAACTCAAGTTTCAACGTAAGGGATGTTTATAAAAATGACAGTGCCATTCTCTTTTGTAGTCTACGTTGGTGAATTTTCGCACCCTCTATAATTCAGGTTTTTTTTTTGCTGAACTGCTACGTGGAGTTTTTCTTTCTCTTTCTATGAGTTGCTACCAGCTAAGATTAGTGCTGGGTAATGTTAATTTATAGCGACACATAGGGGATAGATAGACAGTGAGAAATATGTTCAGATTTTGACATTTGCGTTTATTGCTAGCTTGAACTGTTTACTCTGCAGTATATAGAGCTTAAATTGGGGAAAAACTCAGGCAAAGGTGAATGTTTCCTAGATGTGGATACTCACGATATAAGCACATATAGTAACAGTGCAAAAGGTAATATTACTGAAAGTAGAATTTAGTTGTTTGATCCTATTCGTGTTTATAATTTATAGAGCTTGTTAGTGTTCTACGAGACCATCTGTCAACTAAAAACGACATTATGTGGCGATCGATATCCAGCAAGAGAGAATAAACGTCTTACTCGGACATTTGATTTTTGATGCCAGATCAGCAAGAAACTTCGCTGAAGTACTTTCTAAGTAAAATTCAAGATTAGGCTCAATTCACTCTATGTCTCGAAAATGTTTCAAAACATGGGTGTATAGAGTGCTTTTGGTTGCTATATGACTAGAATAATCCTGTCTTTCCCATGTCTTTCAATTGAACACACTTTTTAGAGAGACTTTCATATTCCTCTTTTTATCCTGAAAACAGACTGATGTTGAAGAAGGGATGATTACAAAGCAGTGATAATTGATGTTTCTTCATGAAGGAATTTTAGGTGGATGAGGATATTTCTTGACGATTTTTTTCGACTCCACAACATGAAATGAGTGTTGCTCATGCGAAGTAGACCGTAAGTAACCTGGAGATTACAGATGTGTCAAAAGCGTTTTTTGCATTTTAACCGGACAGCAGCATTTTAGCAGGTTTAAAATAGTTAGAAAGCATTTCTGGTGCGACCAAAAAAAAAAAAAGATGATGCGGGATGTATGTATGCTGTGGTAGCAGTATTTTCTACAAATCAAAGAGGTCTGTATTCTCTATTGGTTGGGAAACAGATGAGATATCTTTCTGTTTTATAAAATATGCTGCAGAATCAATTCCACTGTTATTGAAAATACTTTCGGTCGTCTGCACGGTACATCCTAAAACACTTGAAAAAATTCCCAAAACCATTACAAATGTAAAATTATTGACAAAATTGTCTAAACAGTTTGTCAGTTTGTCAGTTTGTCAGTTTGTCAAATCCCGTGTCAGTTTGCGTATCCGGGCGTACATAACGCCCAGAGAGAACCAAACTAAAATTAAACCAAATTGCGAATAATTAAAGAAAGTTAGGTTTCAATCGTGATTGAGTAGGTTAAAGTCTGACATGACAAAAAGTTAGGTTAAAGTCTGACGTGACTAAATATTTATAAGAGTCCAAAGATGTCTTTTTACTAAGAAAAGATCTCTGACGAGCTTTCTGTGTTGTCTATATTCCTGATCATGTGCAAAATGTCTTGCTAGAATGTGAACGTTTTGTCAGCAAATGAAGTAAGCTATCCAGAAGACCACTTTTAAAAAGATTTAAAATCATTGAAAAATTATATAGCAATGCTAATTTTGATTTGAAATATTGAATTGAAATATTTAAACCATCGATCATTCATCATTTCCGCGGTTAAATCTTTTCAGTCAACCTAAAATGCTGGAACAGGCTTTCTGGTAGTAATCGCGAACCTACTTCCAATTTTACAAGTAAAGTTTTTAAGTATCGAATTCATAAACTTGATGGTGCGGCAGATAGCAAAAAAAGGTTACTGATGCAATAGTGACTTCCTGAAATGGCTTGAATTTGCAACTTCAAACGGAAATGTCAGATTTTCAATATTCATGTAGTTTCGTGTTGAGTTCATTGTATATTTTGTCTGGAGTCGCGAATCGTTTTAGGTTTGTCTCGTATACCAAACCAAACCAAACCAACCATTAAAGATTTTTAAAAATTTTTACTAAAAATCCTCTCACATGAGACTGCACGATATTATTGTTTAGTTAAAATTATCATTTCTTGAAAAAACTTCGTCTTGAAATTTTTAAAATATTCTCGAAAAATTCGGGTTTTTTTTTCTTGGAAAATTTCTACGCTATGTGGGACAGTCATCCGTTTCTCAATTAGATGTGAAACAGAATTGAGAAAAGAGTCAAATTTGGATATTGACTTCTTGATCCGACGTCATGTATGGTAAACTTTATACTAACATAAAATAAGATCCTTTCAAAATATTCTTTATTGAGTGTTTGAATTCCTATCAATATCTTCATATTGACTGAGCGCATTACTTATTGCTTTTTGAAATTTAAATTCTTCTTCAGTATCTCAAAATAAACAAAGAATCTCCAAAACAAGTTTGCAGTTGTCTACTAAGTCAAAGCCCTTCAGCAATTACTTTTCCAGTAAATTTTTCAGAAGCATTATTTTCCCCGTCAGAACTGCTCTCTTTATTACCTTCGGCGAGTTGGATCGAGGTGCAGTTTGTTGCTTTTCTTTTAGATTATTGAAAATTTGGTATGCTTCATGTCTTGGCGAATAAGATTAACCCTAATTATTCCAAAAAGAATCACCCTTCCTCGATTGCCCTAACAGTGGCACCATTCATTCCACATTCTTTCATACAGATTTTATTTTGTCGAAAATTCCAATTTTTTTGGGAACTGACATGGATTTTCTTTTGACAGATTTCTTTGTTGTCATTCTAGGGCACTGATAAAATTGAAACACTTTTGCAATATAAATTGTAAATACTAAAAATGTGCCATTTTCCATTTGTTATTAGAATTTATTTAGAAAAAACTGATTTTTAAATTGGTAGCTTTTAAAAACGTACGTTCATCAATATGGCATTTGGATAAATGGCAAAATGTATCTAAAAGTCCCTGAATTCCTTCAAATTGTATAAAAAAAGGAAAAATTTATTTTTGTTACCTAAAATTCGTGTAAAAGCGAAATCGTGTTATTCGAGTACCGTGCGATTCGAGGGATTTGTGTATGGATGTATTAGTCAAGGGACCGTCATTGTGTGTACTGTAAATTAGTTTCTCTCTCCCTCTTTCTTTAGTGCCAATTGACTCTTGTCATTTCACAGTCAATAAATGCAAAATCAAATTCCATATCTGTAACTGTAACTTCTGCTAATCAAAATATACTTTAATTTGGGTCGCATGTCTACTGCCAAAACCGTGCAAAATGATTTCGTGTAAACAAGATCCGTGTAAACCGGGTAGGTAGCGTACTGAGTATGACACTTGAAAATGAGAATTGTCTTAAAGTTTTTTGATTGTTGGATTGTTGATTTATCGGTAGTTAAGGTCTTGAGTAATAATTCAAGATTTTTCCTTTTGGCTGATAAAATTAAGATTTTTATTCGAAAATCGATCAGAAAAACAAAAGGAAAATGCAAAAAAATTTAGAAGAAATGTTGAAGACAATGTATACAAACTTGAATTAAAGCCCGCTTGATCTTCTTTGATCTACATGCTTCTTTTTTCGAAATATTCTTTGGTTCGAAGCTCAAAGTCTATATTAAAAACTGTGCAAAGTGATTTCGTGTAATGTAGGACCGTGTTAATCGGTGGATTAGCGCATAGCGAGGTAGTGTATTGAGTACGCTTCAAAATGAAATATTGAATTGATTTTTTTTCCTCTGAATTTTTATTCAGATTTTCATTTTTTCATATTTTCATTTTCAAGCAGTTTAGGTCTTGAAGTGAAATTCCAAGATGTTTTCTTTTACTGGCTAATAAAGTTGAGATTTTTATTCGCAAATTAATCAGAAGAACAACATATTTCCAAGTAAAGGTCATTTTAATATAACAATGCATGAAAAGTCATTAAATAAAATAAATTTAATTATATTAAGATCCATTTGACGGTGAATTCTGATTTTTTTTGATTAAGTTTTTTTTGATTATATATTGAAAAATCAATTAGAAGTATAGGTGTTCAGTGGAAATTTTGGTTTTTTTGTCTGATAAACTTGAGTCTTCTATTCAAATATTCAGGAGAAAAATAACGGATATAATAAAATAACAATGCAAAGAAATTCAAGAAAGCATAGTGCAAGGCTTCTGGAGGAATTCTTAATTTTTGTAAATATTTAGATTCACTTTCAAACTGTTCGACTGGTTTGGACTTCATGCCCACATATAGTTGCACGCAACCGAACTCAAAGTGTTGCGGTTATTATCACGCTTGATCGTCAATTAAATTATGGTTTTCACTTGTGTTACATGAAAATGTTTCAATAAACGGTTGATATATTTTCGAGAGGAATTGTAGAATATGGGATGAATTTTGGCTCTATCATTTCTTGTGTATTCCTTGTGGCTAATATACGTCACTTCTTCGAGAGACTTCGAATTTGGTTATCTTTTCATTCCTTACTTTTCCATATACGGCCACTCAATGCAAAGTCTCTTGTCCAGCCATACAATCTCGCAAGCAATCACCCCGGACTGGATGAAGGATGTGGAATTGGAGGGATGCAATCAAAAGTAAAGCAGAAATAACCCATCTCCATCGACCTTATTTAACTTGCTTAGTGACTCTATACAATGCCACTAGAATTTATGAAATTTTTTCATGATTACGCCTGACTATCAACCATAAATTCGCGTCATGTGATGAATCATTTATAAGCCATTAATTAACTTAAATATCATAATTATCGTTTTTACTATTTAATGATTCTGGTCTGGGTAAGAAACCAGAGTCCTGCAAATGATATTAAAGCGCGTGGAGGATACTGGTTTGCGTTGTTAGTTTTACCACGTCTCGATTGTCCTCGTTGTTGATGTCGACATTAATCCTAGACTGGACGAGGATTGGTGTTTGTCAACGTACATGAAATGAACGTATAATCTCTGAAGTATGCACATATATAATCTTCTTTGACTTGGAATATCAGCTGTCAAATTAAAGGACGTGGCGCGAATGAATTGTTTTGTGGAGTAAATGTAGAGACTTAACCTTAGTAATGTTAGAATAAACTTGCTGCAAAAGTGCATCCTTATGCTGTCGTCTATTTATTGGAAAAATTGCGTTGTGTATATAGAGACCGTGTTGACTTGTGTATGTCAAGAACTGATCGATACGCTCTAACAGATATTTTCAAGTTATAACAACTTTTTTCGAAAATGATTATGGGCCATAAAATTAAATTAAACTTTATTATAAACGTCGATTCGCCAATTCTTGATTGTTCTCCACGACATAGTACTTTCCTGTAATTATAATGGCAGCGCTTACGATTCCTAGAAGCACCACCGAAATAGCAAGGAATATAATTCCTCTACCCGTAATGACACCGATGGTATGGGCAATTACAATCTTAATTTCTGTTAGGGATTCCAGCCCCTAATGATATTATTTTCATTTACAAAAATATACGAGATTATGTAGACGAATGTTTGCATACCAAGAAGAAAAGCTGCTACTATGTGTACCAGTATGCGTCGAGGACATGTTGTCGATAGAGCATTGTAGTCCAATAAACTCCTAATATAATACTCTTACATATGTATGTCTGAATGTGCATGTCTATGATGTGGTTTCTTCCTTGAAAATTTCCTTATATAACTTATGCGTCTTGTAAGAGAGTCAGATGACGACATGTAAAAAATCATAACACAAGAAATACCACGCCACCATTGTCATAGTGCCATTCGCCCAAGCATTGTCCTTATTTTTGTTCGTGTACATAATTAAAGTTTATGGGATGAAAGGGAAAATCGAGAATGTAGTGTGGTATGCTGGGTTACTGTGCGTTTATCCAAATTCATATCCTGCATACATATTCTGACGGCCTACAATTAAATTGGAAGTAAACATGAACGATACGGAAGAAAAAGAAACGAAAAATGTGAAAAATAAATGAATATGAAAATGGACTTGACTTTTCTTCTGTTTTTTCTTTCCTTGTATTGTATTTATGAATGATTTAATGTAAAAATTTGTGTTTCACGTTGTAATCGCGAAAAGGCACTAGACCTTATGTGCATATACATATGCATACTGTATGAAAGTAATTTTATTCATGTCCAGGTAGCGTGTTATGTCAAAACATGACATTGTTGGATTGTTATTAGTGTTGACATCCTGATGATTATTTACTTCCTGTACTTGGAAGATTGCACCCATAATGAATTTTCTTGGGTGTAATTGTGACAAGTTCTTATTGATCAAAGAATGCGTGTTGAAAATTTAATGGAAGTTAAGTACTGTTAACAAATGTGATCCTGTACAAAGGAAACATTGTAACTTGACCGCGATCCTAGATTTTTCAAGTCTACGTCTTGATTTCCGCTATTTTTAACGAAATACGAAAATTTTATTAAATTATTGTCCGAGCCAGAAATAGATCCTTTTTTGGACATCGTACCGATCCCGTCGTATAAAACTTTTCATTCTTTGGGGCGATTCCCGGTTCTGTTTATATTGCTCATCTTCATAAGAATGAAAGTGGTGCTCAAGCAAAGTATGTATAATTGACACACGAAACTACTAGCCAGGAAAGTCACGGCCAAGAGAATTCGGCAGGTTGCATCGAATTTTCCATTTCAACACTTTGAACCTTTCGTCGTCTATGTCAGTTTTTGCTGGTCCCACTGTCTATCCTAGACCCTACAGGGCGGGTTGATCTGATTGAGAGAATATTGCTGGGTTAAAGGGTTCTACTCTATATTGCTGGGTTAAAAATTCAATTTCAGTGATCCCCCCGGACTTTGGCACGATCCCGCAGTCCTGAGCTTAGTAAAAAAACTAGAACTAGCTTCTTAGTTCAAAGGAAAGCGGCCAATCTCGCTAGGAAACCACAGTAAGGTGTATCACTACGACCCAGTAAGCGAACCTCAACCTTGGAGCCATTCATGTACCACGGGAAACTGATAAGCCACCATTTTCGAATGGTTCAGTTTATTGGTGTCGGCCCTTTTCGGAGTACCGTGGTGGTTGTGGTGCATGAGGGTCGCATTGTCCCTTAGCTACGTCAAGAATAACTATGCTCAACATCTATCAGTATGAACAATTGGAGAACCCTAATCCCAACTGGTACTACACGATCCCGGCAATAACTAGAAAACCATGATATTGATAACTAGGGAAGGATAATCTGATTTTAAAATCATTGAAGTCTCATAAGGACAAAAGAAGTTAGAAGTAAGCAAGGAAGTTAGAGCGCCTGCAGGTACTTGGTTTACCCTAAATACTATACCCCATAGTGTATACTCTTCATAAATGCAATACTTCATCGGGACTTTCATAATAAATAAGCAAATATAAACTTCTTGGATTGGACAAGCTCCTGAACAATCAGCTTCCAATAAATGCAGATGCGATTGAAAGCAAATATTTACTCTTGGATTACGCCAGGACAGCGCAGAGTGGTAATTTCCTCTTAAATGAATCATGTCTGATGAATTTTTAAAAAATGAGTCCATGCTGATTCATATCAGGTTGTTCAATGCAATAAGGTATGGCCACAAGGCTCACGTACTCAAGTGCACAATTTTGTCGATTCCACAAGGCTTATCCGAGACAAATGGCGCTCAACAATTCCAAAAAACACAGCTGGGAAAAGTATTGCGATGAAGAAGGGACTAGGAGCCCATGAGACATATAGAGGAATCCCATCATAGGTTATTATAGGGGGAGGAAGTTTTACGAGATTCCATGAAGAACCTCGTAAAAAATTAGGGGAGAAGAGCCACTTGGTATTTTACAAACCGCTACACGACACAAAAATGGGCTAGGAGAAAAGGCAAACTTACTCCTTTGTTTCCTAGAGCCAGCAGGAAAACGTCATTTGCCTACAAAAACGAAAAACAACAATCGACTGATGCATTTGAAGTCAATTATGCGAAGCTGAATTCCTGTTCACAGAGAATGCGTATTTGGCGAAATCGCAGTTTTGAAGTCGACAGCAAGAGGGCAAGCATGTATAATGTTGTGCGTTTTAAACAAATGTATCAAAGAACAGTTATTTCCTGAAATATGAAAAATAAGTTCGATGTGGACGATTTATGAAAGGAACGGGGAAAATAGGCAAGATTCGAAATCCTACCGGCCCATATGCCTGCTTTTAAAATCGGGTCTTACTTTATCAAATAGAAGACACTCTAACGAATAGCCCAATAACTCCCCGAAGCCAATGTGGTTTTAAAAAGGATAGAGCTCTGAGGACGCTGCCAATCGAGCGCTTAAAGTGTAAAGTAACTCGAAGACATAATACGTTAACGCAATCATATTCGAAATTGCAAGCGCCTTTGACATGTTGTGTTAGTCAGATGTTCTTCACGAACGCAAGCTAAGAAATTGTCTAAATTTCATTCAAGAGACAAATAGGTGCTACGTTTCTAAACGCTGCTTTATCATAAGCGAAATATACCTTGAAATAGGAAAGTACCTCACAAAAGGCTACCCCTAGGGCTCACTATTAAGACCATGTTTGTGGAACCCTGTTTTCGATTGGCTGATAGGGGACTTACAAAATTGCATGATGGCTTGAATTCTGTTGCTCATGACGATGACATACCTGTCTTAATCAAAGGCACAAGGCCAATTAGATGTCTTAGATCCAATATATGTATTGAAAAAATTCTAGCAGGGAGCAAACGCAACAAATCAGCATTATTTGTAAAAATATACAAAAAATACAAAATACTCAAAGCGACAAAATCAATTTCTTTCTTCAATTCGACCTTCTTTCAATTTTGTTATTCTTTTATTTTCGAAATCGATCTTCGACCGAACTGGGTCTTCTTCAGCGACCTAATTAATTTTCTTTGCGATTTCTGCAAAAGGCTTACTAAGAGGTCTAAAAACACTTGATCTACTACATGCAATAAAGCGTAATTTTCAACGGTGATTACTGAAACTATGAAAGCTAATTACAAAGAGTATTAGATATTTTCAACAATATTTTAGAAGGATATAACTTAATTAGTTGGAATAATATGACCTACGGTTTCCTTCATCCTGGTTCATCAGCTTTTCATTTTGCCGGGTTACTACGAGGCTTTTCATGACATCAGCGGGGAAAACCGAGGAAGTGCATTTGAAAGGGAAACATAACCCATCTGTCAAGAGGAACTCTTTCAAATATGTAAAAACAATCAAATATCTCGAGGTATAGCTGAGCCCAAATCCGGCCCCAAGGAAACACATTGAAAATACTTCTGCCAAGGCACGCGAGACTTTCAGCATAGAGCTTAAAAAAGAGCTTAGAAAAGCTGCAAAAATAGAGCTTAATTTCAAAATCAAAACTTCAAAATATAAGGGGTTATTTTTGCCAATTGTCACGTATGGAACAATCGCATGGCATCAAAGCGCCAATAAAGGGAGAGTAAGAGCGATGCTAGGAACACAGTGGCTAGCCTTTCTTTCGCTCAGAGGAGGATACATGACCACATCTACCATACAGGACCACATTTATGCACCGCAACTCGCTCAACGATTTGGCAGCCATAGAACGTCTCTTCCAGTAGAAACTTATAGAAAGGTCTCCTTTTCTTCTTCTTGGTACAGTATTTATCGCGCCTGGGTACATGAAAAATACAAAACCGTACAAAGAAGACGTCGAGAAATAGTCCTAAAGCTGTGGTGCCTTCAGTGGCGCAACAGTACTCAAGGCAGAATCACTCATAAGTCATCTCTCCGAATATAAAGGATCAGTACAAAATGAGTTTGATTCAGCCTAACGACCACTTGATCTATTTGCTCACTGGACATGAAGACTTCGAACATAATCTATGAAAAATGAAACTAGAACTGATAAGTAAATGGTCATTTCAAAATAAGCATGACGATTGGAGATACCTGGCTAGTCTCACTTACGATATTAGTCACTGAGAAGACAAAGAATTCGCAGCTTTTGCCGAAGAAGTGCTTCTGTAAAAGGGAAGGAACAGCGAAACAACAGACGACTGCGCAGATGAACGGGAGTCTGACTTACAAAAAACCATTAATTTATACATTTAAGAAAATGATATGTGATGTATCAGAATATTCAACAAATCAGCGCAAATACTACAACCCAAGAAAATTTCCTTAAATGAGCAATGAACAGGGCAAAAGAGGAGTCAAACTGTTGCAACAATCCTTAAGGAATATCTTGGAGGTATAAAAATAAATATAAAGGTAAGGATTAAAGATTCATGATTCAAATCAGGTACAGCCATCCTATGCGAAAATCGAGCCTACCTCGTGGGTAATGAGTCGACTCGAAACTCGGGAGTACGAGCCCTTAATCTGCTCGGATGATCGCTCCGTTTAAAAACTAACATTCCTCCAGGTTGAGCTGTCCATCGCGGTTGAAATCTTGGCGCTGAAGATTGCTATTGAACTGGAGGTGGCTGTGGTATTTATTTAATTCGACCGCTAGAGTCGCAACCCGTGGCAGCGTTCCAAAAAGGTGTATCCCGAATGAGAAAAAGCTCCCACTTCGCGAGAAAATTTCAGCTGCTTCCATAAGAGAAGCAGGTTAGGCCTCAAGGCTCAGGTACTCATCTGAATGTTTCCACTAGTCCAAGTCAAAAAATTGGATTGCAATTTAGAGAAAGGTGTATTGGCTGAACTATCTGTTGCTTCTGCTGCTGAGAGTCTTAACACGTTGGTAGTATCGTCTTACATCTCCCCTTCAAAAAAATGGCGATTTTTCCTTATCTCCTAGGGATGGGGAGAGGGGTGACATTTGACACTGTCTTACACTAGTAATCCTCCGAATTGCGTGTTTATCCATGTCGGTGTTTGTAGAAATGCGTTGGACACCAGATGGCTAGTTTTTACGGTCATTTAATATACGACTTCGAGACCCGTCCTACCGGGCGAAACAATTTTCATTCGGTTTTCATTCGCGGTTCGGCCACAATAACCAAAGGTAGAATATATTTTTATATTTTATGTTGATAGTCTTTTAAAATAGCTCAGTAAGCATGTTAAAGCGATTCTTTGGCTGATGTCAAATACAGTGGATCTGAGGGAGGATGAATTGGTTTCTTCTTAAAATTTTAGAACATAGGTGGGTTGAAAAGAAATGGCCAAATAAACGTCTCTAGTGGGACTCCAGATTTGATGGAGAAGCGATGTGTCTGAAGTGCACTCCGAAGAGCGGCCAAAAACACTCAAGTGTTTACGGTTATGCAACATGCACACACTCATTTGATCATGTGTAAAATCATTTGATACATACAAGTACGCAACTTACGTCGAATGTATTGGTGTATTAGTATGTAAAGTATGTATTGGTGCTTTCTTCAAATGTTTTTCTTCAGACGTAGGTAGTTTTAAAAGAAATGGGCAGATAAAAGCGTCTAGTGGGGCTCCATATTTAAGGTAAACAGTATTGGGCGTAAAGCAATGGCATTAAAATTTCGATTATTTAAAAAATAGTTTATTCTTTCGGTGTTTACCAGTAAGTTTAAAGATAAGATGAAACAATTTCATCTCAAAATTTGGCCTTCTTTGTTTGAACTCGTGTTATGAAGAGTGTTTTGTAGTGATCGAAACAAGTAGGAAAAAGCATTGGACTGTATGATGAATGCAAAACTTCTTTGAATTTTTAATGTGCCAAGAATGGTCTTAATGGACATCTTTCGCTTAATTCTGGACGTATTTCTGACAATGAATTTTGAATTGAAAAAAATGCTATCAAAAAAAAAAAAAGAATCATATATTTGACCAACTATACCAACCAACCTATTGTACGAAATACTAGTGAACTCAGCATATACACGAAGTAGGGCATTAATCTTGGCTTCGAACTCGTTTCATCAGTCAGTTTTTACTGCCTGTTTTGAACGTTATTTTCATCTTCTATCTTTTTCTCATAGTCTGTTTTGAAATTTGAAAAAACAGCCGGTTTTCGTTTCGTTTTGCTTAGTATGCTTATTTCGTCTGTCAAATTTTCGCAGTTTGTTTTAGAACAGTATTTTATGTGCTTACATGATAGTTAACATTGATTTTTCGAAAAAAAAAGTTTTTCTATATTTTCTACAATAAACCAGCTACAGAAAATGCCATAACAAAGTTTCCAGAGTAAAAATGGGAAAACCATCTAAGGTACATGCTGTTGTATTCCATGGAACAATGTGGCTGCAAAAGATAAAAAAACTAGCGGTTGGTTATCTTTTCGTAATAAAAGTACACAATATATGTCATTTATGCAGCACTCATTCTCATGTTCAAAGCGATGTGTCTTACAATACAATTGATAAAATCCAAAACTGGAACCTCACCTTTCAAGCGCACGTCAAACTGACATTGCCTTATGAGTATCGCCCACTGCATGACACCAAGCACCAAACTGGGCATCTGGTGATGCTCAGATACTGTCCTACGTGCGTCAATTTGAAAAGTATGTTTAGCTTTTAGTTATAGTTTTCCTCATATAAAGTCAATCAGGCGTTGGTCGTTATCTTTGCTATGATCGTCAAGGACATGCATAATTTTAGCTTGCGGAAACTAAAAAAATCGACACATGTACTTCAAGTTTCGATTGATAATAACAAAAGGAATAAAATTTCAGAATTTCACTGGAACAAAACCAATAATTTCGATCGAGTCGGCTTTCTAAAGAAACGAACGTTTCGAATGCCCGAAAAACTCTATTCGACTAGTAAGTAGGATGCAAATTTTATCTTCTTGCAGAGACCTTCCGGTTTCGGCATTTTCCAGGATGAATGCTCCTTAAACTCTTCCTACCTTTTAATTTTCTTTCACTTGGATTGGAACTGCAGCATTTTCTTCAAGTCCTTCGAACCTGAATACGTAAAAGACAGTTATGCATTGCCAAGTTTTAGAAAAGTAGAACCTTTAAGTGTTATCCTTTTTCGTCACACTGCATGATCCTTTCATAATAAATTTTTAATGTTTCGCCAGCGCAAATCTAATTAGGAAATGTAACCTCGAATGTATTTCGTCCTGTATGTTCACATTGCGGTTGCCTACTCACTTAATTGTGATAATGTAAAATGTTCGAATAACTATCGAAGGATCTTCATTGTTCAATCGATTTTGCAGTTCCATTTAATGGAGACGGTTTGGATGTAAAGCTGTTAGTGCCAGTGACAATAATCATTGGAATTGTGTTGGCGTTGGTTGCATCTTGCACATAATTCTGGAACTTGACCTAGAATCGAACGTTTAGCAAGAAATTAATATGTTTTTTTTTTTATATATGCTTGGATGAACAATGCAAGGATAAGGCGGAAGAGAAGGTTGCACATTGTAACAATGAAAGATTACGCAATGCAATCTAGATGTAGAATATTGTCGTTGTTGGGTGTAATGGAAAATTATGCAATGTCATCTCGATGAAAAGTAGTTTCAGCAAAGAAAGAAAAAGAAATAAGATTTATAGTGGAATTTCGCTATGGGCTTAAATGAATTAGTTGCTGTTTGTTCGGGCCTAGTACATTCTCGAATTTGTACTCACTTGCGTTAGTTGTGTCCTTATCCCTATTATGATGTTATTTATTATCGTTATGGAATCAATATTGTAATTATAAGTAATATGGTTCCATTAGTAGAGACCTCGATTATTTCTTTTCCAATATATTGTCTGTATACATTCATTATTATTGTGTTTATTATTTTTTTATTTTTATTATTGGCCGTCCTTGAAGCAGTGGTTTCATCATTGCTGAAAGGAATATTTGCGAGTTTGGCAGCGTTTTCGTGAGCGTTGAAACCATGACAGAGGCCACAACTGGTACTGAGGTAGTATCAGCGGGAAAATTCGTGAAGGACACAGTGGAGTCATACGTACAATCCCTACGTATGCTTATCGCCCTTGAGAATGTGCTCGGGAAGCTTATCAGAGAGAGACTCAGCCAAACTATTCTTCCTCTTGGGTATCTATGCTGCCACGAGTATGGCTTCAGTGCTGAACGATTGGTGCCAATCGGTTTGTGGATCCAATCACTCCATCTTTGGTGGATGCAACCACTCCTCGTAGCGCATATTACTTGTAGTGCTAGATGTAAAGGGTTCCGATTCCGCTAGGTGGATTGATATTTTCATTGTTCTGGAATATGCCAAGGTGGTAAAATATCTTGTTAGAATATTGAAGTTGTACCTCAAAGACCGGAAACTCATCTTATACACATTGGAGGTTTGGCAAAGAATAGATGAGATACCTAGGGCACCGCAAGGTCAACTTTCTGGTCCAGATCTATAGCATGTCTGAAATGATGAACTTTGACAGGAGTCACGCTTGATTGGCTTTGTTGAGGACGTTTCGAAATTGTGTGCCGGATGCACTATTGAGCAGGCGCAAGTAAGACTGACAGGCGCAAGTATAGTAATGCGTTGATGGTATGAGTGAACGACAGTTCAATGGTCAGTCTGACGCTGGAAAAGTGAAGGTCGTCGTGCTGATCACAAAGCGTTTCTATTGAGTTATAACTAGACCGATTAGAGAACTGATCATCGAGTCAAAGATATCAACACAATACCTCAGTTTAAGGCTGACTCAAAAATGTGCTTCTTTGATCAAATCCGAACCTCGGATGATAGAACGATAGCTAGTATATCGGCACTCAACCGTCAACATCGACCTCAAAAAAATCAAAATCGACGGATAAGTTGCGAACAGGAGACGCCCGCTGATAAGCGCAGTAGAGTAAATGCTGATGTGCGATTTTTAAGCGGTTGTATAAAATGCCACTGATGCATGTTCAGAGACGAGATGCTCTCTACGTTTCGTCCGCATACCGTACTATCTTGCCAAAGAATCTACTTGTGTAGAGAAGAACTAGTAAAGAGGCATTTAAGCGAAGGGAGATTGAAAAGCTCTCTCTCTCTCTCTCTCTCTTTGACAGGAAGATTTGAAAAAAGACGTAAGAGACAAGTGGACTGTGTACCTTATCAGAAACCTCGGGCCGTAGCACAACTGAAAGCATTGAAAGACTACCACCTACTGCAGCTTCTGAGCGTGCATAGATATTATCAGTTTTAACTTGACAAATATATGATAACCGTTATATATCTATGGAAAGTGACGACCTCCTGACTGCTTGCTTTGTCCAGAGATTGTGGATGCTGCCTGCCACGACTTCTTCACAAATGACAGGTGGACAAGGCATCTACATTTTTGAAAGAGAATGAGCTAGTCCTCTCCAAGTAAGTGGAAATGATACAATACAAGCTTCAAAAGACAAATATAAAAGTTTGCTATCGTGATTGAGCGATAGCAAACTAAGGAGAAACGAAACTAAGGAGGCCTAATCCGAAATAAATTGACAAGTAGTTCCAGGCTATGTTCTCAGTGTTACAATGGATGATAGTGTTTATTTGGTAGCCCAATTGCTGTGTGCCATTAGGAGACTAATACACTGCGCATAATTAGCCTTCACCTCTAAACCAAAAAAAGGGATTCCATTTTTCCTTGCTCTAGCAAATAGTGCCTATTGTATGTTCAACAACGTTGTAAAAGGTGAGATATGAGAGGCTTTGACTCCATGAAAACGACTCCAATTTGAAAAATTCTTTGTCAGCTTCTGAAACCAGTCGCGCATGAGTTCAGAGTGCAGTCTTTGAAATAAAATATGAATAACTTATGTTACTTGCCATGAAAGTGGTTTAATTGGAAAGATTATTCTCTTCTCTCAAATCATTATTTCATTATGATTTCGAGTATGTGAGCGCCACTGGTGGCGCAGAGGAAATCCAAATGAGAGATTTAATTTTCCTCTACTCTAACCAATCATTCAGATCTTATTGGGCCAGTAATGCGGCGAATGTTGTCTTCTCGTCTCGAGCTTGTCGGCTTAGACAAGGAATTTAACACTTCGGAATGAGAAATTCCATTATAATGGCTCTACAGCGGGGACCATTGAGTGTAATGTTATTCTCAACACCATTTTTGAAGACATATGGACCAATGATTCCAATGGTCTATAAAGCACACCAAACAGTTTCTTTCTCCGGATGTAACCGTGATAGGACAACCGCATGAGGTTGGTAATCACGGTGAATGCGCCAATTTCGTTTAGCGACCAACTACTAGCCATTCAACCAGAAATGAGCCCCATCGCTTAACAAAATTTTCTTATAAAATTCGTGATCTCCGGCTGCTCGTTCATGGGTCCATACACCGAATCTCCGCCGTGCCCGGTGATCCTTCGGCTTTAATTCCTACACGAGTTGGATTTTGTAAGCCCACAAACTAAGATTCTTCCGTTAAATCTTCCATAATGTGCATTGTCACATGTTTATTTCTTGTTCATTATGTCGTGCATGGGTTCGTGCTTCATCGATGCTACGCTCTACAGCTGCTATGGTTCCTTCATTAGGCATCGAATAATGTTTAGATGGATGTGTATTATCTGTCAGAGTAAACATGGGGCCGAAACGGTTCACCTTTGATCGATTTAATTGTTCTGATGGACGAAAATCGAATTAATTGTTCTGATGGACAGTTATGTCGGCCATAAAATGGACGGAATGCGCAATGAATTTCTTGAGCAGAACCGTTTTTTTCCTTCAGTTTCTCAGGCGTCCATCTATTCATGTTGTAATGGAAAATCAAACTAACCATTAAACACATGGCAGCTGTCACATCATCAAAGAGTGTTGCCAGCTGAAAGTTCTATGACTTAAAAGAAAAACATCCTTTACAAAGCTTATGTTATGCTTTGTTCAGTGTTTAGTGTCAATTTTTTGGTCTTTCGAAATCATCATTACATAAAATGTTTCATTGTTGGAAAAAACACGAAGGGAGTGTGTTTGTTTTTCCAAACCAGACAGGTGGCATCCCATTCCATGAAAAATGCTAGTATAGTTGAATGTCTGCAATTAAACTGTTCAGTTATTCAGAACATATTCCTGTGATAAAATATGTTGTGAAAACCTTCAGACGGTCAAAAAATAGGCACTGTCGCAATGGCTCCGCTGCAATGATTTTATTACTTTCGCTTCTGAAACATTAGCGTGGACTTTTTTGCGTTTTTTTTTTGTTGAACAGATGTTTTATCCTTTGAAAATTAGCTCGCGATCATTCGGTATTTGGTATTTAAATTTACGAATAACAAGATCATCCCTCTCAAAGTTTTGGCGTGAACGCAGTACAGATGCAATTCTGCATGCGCTATTTCTAACTCTGTCTAAGAGAAGTCATCTTAGAGTCTTACTGCTGTATGTAGTTACGCTGTGCTTTTGGCAGTTTATAGTATACTTAATTTGACAGTAATTCCGGGATAAATTTTGAATGGCCTTTAATTATAATTTAGGACCCTTAGTGCTTTCGCGGTCATATAGTTTATTTTTGGTGTTAAGATCTTGATACTGACAAGTATTATGTTCAAGTCATGTCTGTGAGCATTGTTTGTTGATAAATATCCGGATAATTTTTATCCGTCTAAGAGAATGATGGGTGTCAAATTATTCTTTCAATTATATATGATTATTAATGGTACAAAAAAGTTTTAAAGGATTTTTTTTTCAAGTTTGACGCTTTATTGCGTTAAAATTTGTTACAAATTCATTTTCCAAAGTATTGTTCATCGCTAGCCACTACTTTTCCCCATCTTTCTGGTAACAAATGGATTCCTCTCCGAAGAAATGACTCATTTTTTGATCCATCCAATTTTGGAGTTTTTCAAAAGATCGAAAGTGCTGTTCCTCAACGTCATCAACGAAAACAAATAGTAGTCAGAAGGAGCAATGTCCAGGCTATACAGCGGGTGGGGCAGGACTTCTCATTTAAGCGCTTCAAAGTATGTTTTGACTGACCTTTTAATATGTGGTCGAGCATTGTCATGCTGAAGAATAACTTTAACGTGTCTTCGCTCGTATTGCGCCCGTTTTTGTTTCAATGCTCGACTCAAACGCATCATTTGTAGTTCGTAGAGTTATCCTGTGATGGTTTCACCTAATTTTAACAGTTCATAGCACACCACGCCCTATTGGTCCCACCAAATACAGAGCACGATCTTGCCGTGGTGAATATTCAGCTGTGGCGTTGATTTTGGCAATGGCCGGTTGGCCCGTATAATATTTTGCGCTAATGTTTATTCTGATTAACCCATTTTTCAAAACAATACAATACAATGCAAAAAATACAATACAATGCCCTTTCTTTTGCCGTTGTAGCAGCTGTTCACAAGCAAAATAACGTAGTTCGACGTCTCTCGGCGTCAACTCATACGGCACCCAATATCCTAGCTTCTAGATCATTCCCATAGCTGTTAAGCGAGCAGATATGGCTAGTTGAGTCACTTTCAATGCTTCTGCAAGTTGTTCTTGCGTGGAGCCTCCAATTCGGCATCCTCAAACTTTTCTGGTCGTCCTTCGCGCTCTTTGTCATTGGTATTAAAATCACCACTTCTAAAACTTCGAAACCAGTACTCACAAGTAGAATTCGATGGAGTATGATTTCCATAGGCTTCCTGCAGCACACGACGACTTTCAGCTGCAAATTTTTAAAAATGAAAGCAAAGATGTAATCCTTCCCGCAAATTGTGTTTTGTTTGCACAAAAGTTGACAGATTCGGAGCACAGAAAAACTATGTTGTTTACACTTCAGAGAATGGATACATAATAAGAAAGGAAGCTTAATGATGAGGCTTCAAAATGAAGTTAGTTGCAATATTATCCGATTCTATTTAATGTCATTGACGCCATCTCTTGAAAATCCTTTAAAACTTTTTTGTTGTACATGTAATATAAAACAGGCTAATCGTGAGACGGATGTCACTGGTTGGGTGGGTATTCAGGGGCACTTCGGGATGACTTTTTGGAAACTTGATTTGGCAGAGTTCCAGTTATAACCACAAATAATCTTAATAATATGTAAATGAACAATAAATTATTAAAGAATAAGTTCAAACTATCTAACTCTAGTGTTTCCTCAGGTTGAAGTTTTTCGTTTAACTAGGATATGCAGGTTTGAAGCTAAGCTTTTTGCCTAAAAAGTCATACATTTTGTGTTTTATTTTGAATGTGTACAACTAAATTAAAGTACAAACAAACAAATTCGTAAGCAACAAACAAACAATGTCCTTGAATTTCTAAATACACAACAATGCAGGAAAATTTCATTAAATTTTTCGACTCACCCATCAGCGACAATATATTAAATTAATCATGGAAGTCTTCTCGCTTGAAAAATAGCCTTGTTTATTCTCAACACATCATCTGGTTATCCCATTGTGAAATCATGCCTTAATTCTCTCTTAAATGGCACGACATCTTATCACGATTAAAAGGAATTTAAGACGTACAGAAACGTAGTCCTTTTTTTCGGTTATGGCATAGAACAGAAGATGTCATCATCATAGTTGCCGCTGCCGTCATTTATGTGTCCGTTCTAATTTATCTCCTCCTTGCGTAAATATCTGCTTGAAATTGGAGTTAGGATAATACTTCGTTGAGGCTCGTTGAATTTAATCGTAGCGAAATAAGCTAAGGCGAAAACGACAACGCCATTGTGACTCCAAAACAATGAAATCGACAAAATACGTGTTGGCTGCGGATGAGTGAGCTAAATGTGAGTGAAAGCTTGTTGACTCAAGAAGATCTGCAGCATCCTTTTGACTGGATTCAAAAGACCTTAGAAAAGAATATTCAATTACGGTTGGTAGTTTTGTAGGCAATCATAAGCAAGGCTGGGCGAATTGTATTTTATTTCTTTATAGAGTTCTGTAAATTTTGAACGATTTCGACTTGGCCCCTTTTCTCAATAACGACATCCTTCGCCGGAACAAAACACCTTTTATGATGCTTCCAGGACCTGATAACAAAGCAAGCACTGAGAAATCCCATAAAGGACGTAAGCCCACGTGCGAAATATGTTATCTTCATTAAATCCGTGCGAGACTAACCGAAAGGCGTTTTTTCGGATCCATCACTCATTGTTGAGATGTACTTGGGCCGAATTTTTATTGGTGTTATGATGTCTATAGATAGAGATGTGTATATGTACTCGTATATGTTTAGACATATGTATGATTTCATTTCTCTGACATATCCTTCAAGTTGGCAAACGATGCCGATTGGGAGGCAAACAAGACAACAAAATCATGTTCATGACATTCTCACGCCATATCCTTGATACCTACCCTGACGAATATTTCACTCTCCTGAAGTTTTAAAGATTTTTTGTCGTGCTTGGCACTTGAAGCAAGAGTATTAGATATGTTTTTCCCATCCCCACATACGGGATACGATTCGCGGATGAATGTTGCTTGCTCTTTTTTTTAGGTACAATTGAATATTGTTCAAGTTACTTTGCATATAAAATTGTGATGCCACGGCAGGCACAAAAGGATAAATAGGATGAGAAAAATATGTTTTGGTTGCAGTGGTGAGGTGTAACATTGATCTGTTGTTATAAAATTGGGTTCCACGAGAAATCGGTTTCAGATTGGTATTGTTGCGAATTTCGATTTTTCAATGCAGAAACGAATTCAATTTGTAGCGAATTTGGGTTGTCTGCGAAAATTTTTACATTTCACAGGAACGATTGTTATATGTTTAAATTCGAAAATTGTGTCCCCAACAAATTTCATTTTATCTCTCCTCTTTTTATCCATGTTTCTCGGAATTTGTTTGTTCAATAGCTCAAAATAAAATTTGGATAGAATAACGCCCAATGTGGGTATTGGTACTTGCAGATCGTGAATAAATATAAGAAGAGGAGCTTTAATTATATGTTCCATTTACTCTTTCTACCATATCCTGTTTCAATTAGAGTGAATGTATCTCTTTCGCCTTCGTCCAAAAGAATGGTTAAAAATAAAGATAAAACAACCCCTGACATGCTCCTTGTTGTTATTTAAAGGTTCCTTTAAACATTCTTTTACTACATTACTCTGCACTCTTAATTAATCTTATTTCATGCAACCGTAGAATTATAATCCTTTGTTTAATTTATGTTGTAGAGTTTGGGTTAAAGCAAAATACTTGTGTATGTATTGCTAATTAACAAAAAAGAATATAAAACAGCACAGCAAAACGCTTCTTATACGTTTCCGTTTTATCTTCCCATCCTTCCATTTTGGATCTCTGGAAAAAGGAATTAAAAAAAAGAAAAGAAATGAACTAATTTGCTCTTCGTTCACAGAGATCTTAGCATCTTAATACCTTTGTGGTAGGGGTTTTCCTTTAAACGGATTAGGGATTGCATATTTTTTTAGTCAATAAATTCCGGGCCTGTGGAGTTGTATTGGGCTTAGACTATAAATTTCAAGATATTTTTTATATCTTAGTGTATTCCTTACCATTCTATCTTTGTGTAAAACCGGGGGTGGAAAAAAAACATGCAAAACATGTCCTGGAGTTTTTAATGTAGGAGGGAATAATATTTATTTAGTGTTCTGACAATAATTAACATTCCGCCCAAAAACTGGTAAATTGTTTGCTTACTGTTGTTAGGGTAGGTTTGTATCCTTTCAACCGTTTCCTTGCACACAGAGTACCATGAGAGATGCCATCAGTTTTCTTAAGAGGAGTTAGGTTAAAGGTTTCACGATATTTTAAAGGCATAGTGAAATTGGGTTTAATTTAGATACAAAGTTTTGATTAATATTCTAGTTATCAGTAGCCATTTTGTCGCGTGGAAAGTAAATTATATTTTAAATAACGTCGTCATTATATTTTGACAGCATGATAAGCACACGTAATGTACACGATTAAACGTCAAAATATTTGTTAGCGTTAATACCAAAATGTGTAACGATATTTGAAAAAAAGAAGAAAATTCACACGTATTTTACTCTCAAATTATATCAACATTAGTTCAAATACGAGCAGCCTAGACGGATATCAGCTCGAGCACTTTCGGGGTGAACATTGTTCGTCCATATTCGGTTGAATATTTACCATAGTGACAGTTATTTTTGACCTAATATTAAGCTTTCGGGTTTTCACCTAGTGACTAAACCCAGGATTCTATCTTAACCTTCTTATTCAATTGTCTTTATTGTAGCTTTGGTTATCTAACATTAACTCATTACTACCCTTTAAAATTAAAGTACCCATTTTATCTGTTTATAATACTTTCCTACTTTCCATGGTAGTAGTGGCTTACTTTATCGCAGAAATGACACCACCGAAAACGCCGATTTGTTGCACTTTGAGGTAATTTGGACCACCAAAAAACCTACCCTACTTACCGAAGCTCCTTCTTTTTCCTTTTCGATCAGCATAGACGAAATTACAGTGCTATTGATGACAGGAGCAAATTTTGCGGCCACTATGACGTTTCGACGGCATTCATGAGCGAAACGTCTAAACGAAATTATTTCGGGCAGTTTCCATTAAACTTCGCTATTTTTTGTTTTTCACACTAATTCTTGATGTAAAAAATATGAACTTTGGAACTAAGATTCTATAGAAAGACCAACGGACACCAAACGGTAATTACCAGAACTTCTGACCATTGCTTTCAGAATAAACTTCCTAATAAAAGGATGCTAATACTGCCTTTTTCTCCGGCAAGACCGGAAAACAAAACCAGAGACAATTTGGAGACAACAACATTAAATGGACACTCCAGTCAAACAATCTTAACCATAATAAACGAGTAGGACGCTACAAAGGGCTAAACTGCCTAACCTTACTTACTCAGTTTTAACCAGGTGTCCCTCTCGTTACAAACCATATTATAATTAATGAGTTGGAAGTGGTTTTTAACAGCAGAGACAACCGACTTAGGACTCTGTTAGGATCAACCAAGAGCCCAATTGCAGAAATGGCAAAAACACATAAAATCACGTGTTCCCATTGTAACAAGATATATATCGGACAAACAAAGAGAAGTTTGGAGGCAACATCTTAGCAAAATGGAAAGAGCGAAATGGAGAAACACAAACGACTTTTGCTCAAAAGTAGCGGAGACTTAAGACCTTCGGTTCGTCAAAAATTTCATATAACTCATAAATGAGTTGAATTCGCCAGTGGACCCCGTTTGTCTTTACTCTAATTATCCGCCTCAGGACCTATCACTCAAAGGCGTTCTCAAGTACCTGCTTGCCAGTTGCCATTTGTCATTGTCATTTTAGTAAGACGAACTTATTTAACTGCGATACCAAAGCGAAGCTTTATTTGTTACAATACGTGACGATCAATACTGTCGTTTGCTTGTTTAAAGTCAACGCAAATCTAGCACACCTCTGTGTTGAACTTCCACCATCTCTCAAGTACCTGCTTGACAGTGAAAAATTAGTCTATCGTGGATGTATCAGCTCTAAATTCACCTTGATACTCCCAAATAAAAGTGTTCGTGAATGGTGTGATTTTATTTTCTAAGATCGAGCAAAACATATACCTGTATAGTTTTTGCACTCTAGGTTGTAACCTTTTTCTTCTGGGTAGGAAGTATAATTTACGGTCTCAAAGAAGGCCTGGTATCCTGATTTCAAATAGAGTTAAATGTCAGCTAATGTCAGCACTTTCGGCTATAATCTGTCTTTATATCTTTCTCTCTCTCTCTCCTTTATGAAAAAATAGGTAGAAATGTCGATGCTTCGCTCTTTTTGTATTTTGAAATTTTTTATCTGTCAGGAATTCAAAAAGTTGCACATTCTAATTCAAAAAAAAGTACCTATTTATAAGTGCTGACGTAGTTGCCTTTGACATCGCGTTTTGCTGGACTTTATCTCGAGCATAAACGTCGGAATTTCGCAGTTTTTGAGGTTTTCTGAAGTTTCTATTGTTGAAAACGCAACAGTTTAGAATTTTTCCACTTTCCGTTTTTGTTGATAATTGAAATGAAAAAAAAAAAAACAGAAAAGAAAATGAATGGAGGAGTTTTTGCAGAATATAAAATTAAGTTCGAATAAGGTTCAAAATGAATCCTGTCCACTTATCCAATTATTAGAATGGGATTTCAGAAAGTGGAAAAAGTCGAGACATTGCGTTTGCAATGATGCATATTTTAATGCATACATTTGTATCGAAAGTCTGTTATCCTTAACAATATTTGAGTAGCCTGTTCTACTTTCTCGAACTTCATACTATGACCTACATCCTTTCTTTCATTAAGGACGACCTTTTTGTCCCATATAGTTAAAAAACTTTTCGAAACGATTGACAGCTTTATCGAACAGGCTTTTCATATTATGCACCTTAAAATGTCACAAACAATCCGACGTGATAACGTGACGTCATCTGACGTGAATTCGAATTATGCGCATTATTATTCGGTCAAAAATAGTGTAGTCTAAAAGAACAACTTAGCCACGCCAGACGTTAGACGATTTCTCTTTACAATCATATTTAATTTTATCCATCAAAGAGCTAAATTGAAATTCACTTTTTATCATCACGTCGGCATCGTTCTCAAAGCTTGTCAGAAGCTTATTTTACAAAAAAGGCTATGGCAACTGTTTCAAACCTGCATCTCTTCGTCTTCTATTTTTAACTTCTACACTAGGTTTATCCATGCAAAGCACAATATCTAACCTACACCGTAAACACTAAAAAGCGCTAATAGTCTGGAGTTGAATTACGATGAAAAAGAAACGAATACGCACTGTAGCCAATGAAGAGAGCTTTGCCAGATGGAGAGCTTAAAAATCAAACAAAGTAGGTGATTGGATAGATCAGCCTGAATGAATTCATTAGCTTAAGAGTAAAAAATGTGCCTATGACAAAACTCGGCTCAATACCCTCATATTCAGCTCTACGGTGAACAGTTCTACAAACCTCGTTTCACTACAAAGCCATTTAGCCATTTTGAAAGCCTGTTGCTAAAGAGTGTGCATGATTCATAGTACGATATTGTTGTCCACGAACAACTACAGGCCATCTTATGGGAGGCTATTTTGTGAGCCTAATGGTTCTCAATGGTGGCCTCAAGGAAAGAAAAAAATTCTTTCTTCCCTCCTTTTTCAATTCAAGTCCGTTTTTGACGACAAAATGGCTATGGAGGTAAAAACGCTCTTTCACCAAAAGGTATTTTGGGCCCATTTGACTCAATCCAATCCTAGGCAGTGCTTTAATTACAAACATTTTGGCCACGTCTCCAACTGCGGAATGGAATCCCACTGTATTAGATACGATAAACAATGAAAAGACTGCCCCCTTCAAAAGGAAGAGGGAAAATACTCAATTTCCTGCGTAAATCGCAATATAATGTTGTGTTCTCGGCCATCCCGCGTGTCTCAGAGGATGTGTTAAGGCAAAGGAGGGTAGAAAGAGACGAAACCTTCAATAGAAAAAGGAAGAAAAGACTGATTTTGTCACTTCCTTCATTCCAAAACATAAAAAACGGGGTGAAAAAAAGGCGGCGTACTTGACTCTACTTAACAATTTGTTGTCGCGCTGACCCCAATTAAGCTTTACATAGTTAACATTTGTGCACTAGAGTCGCAATGTACATGGAATTCTTTCAAAAAAGGAAGTTCTTTCTTTCTTTAAAAAAGGAACTTATAGGAAAAGGAAAAGAAATACTTGGACATGCATCCACCAATTTTTTTGTTCATCTAAGAATGAAAACTGAAAAGTACAAAACGTGCACTTAGTCAAAAGTCAAGTCAGAAGGGATTGCGACGCGGGTAGAAACCTTGGAGTAGATATGGCTTTCAGGGATCAATTCAAAATTCAAAGACACTGTCATACAAGTCTCAAGTGCGCGGAAGTTATTTTAATTTGATTAGTTTTGGTACAGTTTTGGAAATATACGATAACAAGGATAATCAGTAGGGGATAATATTGAATACCTGGAGCAGTTCTTACTTTATGTGAAAATTGTGAAGCGCTCGCAATAGAGATTGACTTCAGTGAAAGACATGCTTGATGAGGATATTTACGTATCCAATGGATATGGGAATAATCTGTTCAATTGGGTGCAATCAAATATGGACCTCGATTTGATTACGCCCATCTAACCAAACCTGCGAAGAAGCTCGTCTGTTATTGATGTTTTAATTGTGTTGGCTAACCTAGGAAATATCTCCCAAAGCTGGAGGAACTTCAAATGTGGCGTTTCCGACGCCGAGTCTGATAAATTCTTGGTAGAGTTCACTTTAAGAGGAGAAAAGAATGTGAAGCTGGAGAAACCAGATCCTCAGCTCATTATTGGGAAGCGGTTAGTGCCGACTTGAGGATATTCCGATTAACAGAACAAAAAACCTCTCAATCGCCGATATCGAAGAGAGAATCGTTTATCTAAATTCAACCCTTAACACGGTCATCCCGAAGATCTCCATGAAAAACACTTCTAAGAGTTATCTTTAGAGAGATTTACCAAAGGAAATTTTGAAGCTTCATCGCAGACTCAGGAAATACCACCGCAACTTGATTGTTGTTCACTGTGATTAACAGTGGGTTAACCTTTTTATATTCATTCTTAAAGGAATTGTCTCGAGGAGGACACCTCACTGTCAGATGCAATGCATCAATGCATTGTCAATGCATCAGACAAAGCATCAACCCGACGCGTGTTCCCTTAAACCAATAGAAAAACTGGCCCTAAGCGGCTACCAGGAGTTCTCACCCATAATAGTTCCATGCTACATTGCTGACTTCATTTTGCGACAGTTCTCCAAGGAGAGAAAATAAATGAAGGCTCTGCTTTCAATTTGTTGGCGAAGAAAACAATATCATAGATTGATAAATAAAATATAAAACCTTGTGCCTGACTACCGAAGCATTCACCGAATCGAATTCCTCAGACGCTCCTTTTGGCAGTACCCTGTTTGCGTGCCCTGAAAGCCTTAGGATGCTTGCACTAAAGCATAATTCTAAAAACCAACTGGCGCTGATAGAATTTCAATTTTTTTTTCTTAAAAACCTTGTCCGATACATCTTTTGTTCAACATGGAGAAGCTATTCGGGCGAATTATGTTTCAAAGGATTCAAACAGTTGTTTGAAGAAGCAGGAACTGTTCCGGAAAAGCAAATCGGCTTTTAAAACTCCACAGTGAACGGAAGACGCACTATCTGCTTTCTCAGTCAGCGTAAAAGGAACGGATGGCGAAAAAGATTGAGATAGCGTACCTCATAGATAATAAAAAAAGAGCCTTTGAATCGAGTTAGATCAATGATAATTCAATTTTACTTCGAATTACTTTATTTTAATTCAAACTTACCAGCGATAATATAACATTATATGTTAATTGTTATAATAACAATTTGTCACTAAATGAATAATAATATTTTTAATATTCAACAGTATCTTATCGAGCTAGTTCTGAACCCTTTGGTATCGATTCTGGGGTCCCTCAGGGGTCTCTCCTAGGCCCCTTTCTCTTTAATATACTTACGTCTGATATCTCGGGTATTAGAGACAAACTTTAACTTGGGATCAAAGTGATTCTCTTCGTTGATGCTTTATTGATGTGGTCATCATAACACAATCTCTGTTTTGGATGAATGAGACACCAAGACACTTGGACTCCTTAAAAAAGCTACCACCAAGAGTAGGGCTTGATTCTTTGTATAATCTGATTCAGTGAAGAGTTGTTCAATTTTGGTTATTGGACTGTTAGCGCTCTCACTTAGAAGCTACTAGTCTGCTGCTGGAGGATTATCAGCAGCATCATCAAGCGGTCTAACATATAAATAGAGTAGGAGCCTTACATTTAGAAGTCCTGATCAATCTGTAAGTACCTACGACATTGATCAATAGAACCTGTCACCAGGATCTATCTCAGAAGAAATAAGGTTGACAAAAGCTGTCGCTAGCGACGAAAAACAATGTACTCTCGACGAGTGATGACAATCCTACGGGTATAAACTGAAAGGAAATTGGACAACGATTTCAACTCGTTTGCCGATCGAGGGATGAAAACGGTTATCTGACCCAAATATAAAACGGACTCGATTCAGGCTTAACTTATTACTTTTTATTATTGGTTATTAGTTATTGGATTACATGTTCTGCAGTGAGTGTGACCAATTGCTTTGACATGCAGAGAATTGGGTGGACAACGTGGTGATCTCGCCAAAATAGTGAAAGGGCAACTTACACAGAGTCTAATCAAAGAGTTACTGGAATGGGCTTAAACTGGAACTATGTGGTACATTATGTTCGTTATAACAATAATGGGCATTTATGACAGTTTGGAGGCATTGAGGGTGGAGAAGTTCCTTCTCAAAAGTCTTCCTGTACTATCCCTTACCATTGGAAAACGATTTCCTGAAACCCGAAGGGTGTCAAATGTAGATTAGGGAGCCTGAGTCCGAAATACTGTGCCGAACGGTTCTATGATGGGCTATTTGGTTGATAGGGGGAATTTTTTAGTTGTTAGTCTAGTTGCTTTGTGTTACTGTGAGTTCGATATTCATTGCGTAAACTTCCTTCGCCTGTCTACCTAAATGAATTTTTATCAATAATCGATACAAATGTTCTGTTCTCATTTGCTAAAATCTGAGTCCATAAACTTAAATGCGGTTGACTTTGTAAATATTTGTTTATCATTGTGTTTTCTTCGGAGTTATTTGGCTATACCTACTAAGAAAATAATGAAATTCACCTCGAATCTAGACTGTAGTTCATTTTTCAATCAAATATCACAGAACTTCCTTTTTGAATCGAGTAATATGACAGCAATCTGTTTCTAATCTTCAGCTCGCCATATTTGCGCAGAATCGGGTTTTCCTGTTTGTTTGTATGCATGTTATGAAAGATGGGTCGACCACGTGCAAAATCCTTTCATCCGCTTTTTTTGTCGTCACGAGTAAACGAAACTAATCGCCTTTTCATAGGATATTTGAGATACGCCAGTATTTAGGTATTTGCTTCCATCCAAGATTCATAACAAAAAACCATTCGAATTTAACCAAAAATCGACTTTCACGACATTGTTTCGTTTTCTTTCAGACATTTATTTCTCTGTTTGTCAATTCTCATCCGACTTTAAAGAGGAGTACACATGACTAGCGCCATATATAGGTTAAAAGGATTTAACGTGATGCGTTTTCAGTACACAGTTCATTAAGTGCTTATTTTTAGCAAAAGCATACTTAACACACCGTAAAAAAAGGATATTTTCGAGTTGATACGTATCTGACACGACGAGGCTTAGATAGACAGCGACAGGATAGATATTCTCGCATCGCGATCTGACACCAATTGATTCAATCCTGGGGGCATATTTTTCCACCAACCACTGTCCCCTCGCATGCTTGTTCCTTTGTTGTTGGTATTAAGAAAGAGTATGGAAGTGATATGATTTGAGCTGCGCTCTACTGCATCCGATTGCAATACCGCACCATCTCTTCGGTATCGTTTCATGGGAAAAAAATAATAATAGTAGAGTGTTCTAGGTGACATTATACTCATGTTAATGGAGAAGATACATCTACTTGTGCAGATTTAATTGCTAGCATATTCGAGCATGTGAAGTTATGCATATATGTAGAGTTCGTTTTGGTATTTTCACCTTTTCAGGTGCACCAGGATACTCACGTGGAATGAAATAAGGAGGGATGGGTGCGATAAAAACCGGGTCGAAGGACGCCCATTCACCCAACTGTTTTATTTAGATTTAAAATGCCGTGTTGTGAGCTCACCTGATATTTTATTGATTTTTTAAAGTTTTCCTTTTGTGGAGAGTTAAATACGGAAGGACTTAGCCTCGGCTAAATGGGTTGCGACGCATTCACGACGAGGATGACGATGACTACCACACAGAGACGACGTCGAAAAGTGAAACGATGGTAATTAAAGATGCATGACACAGTGAAAAGGAGGTGAACTTCTCCTTAAAACCTAAGGCTGTATGTGCAAGTCTGATATTTTAATGCGTCCTCATATGAGACGTTAGAATGCTACTTTGGAAGCTTTTAAGAATAAAACTTGGCTCGAAGTCTTCACGTTTCCTTTGTGTATACACAGAGGCAAATTGACATTGACAATGTTGCAAGTGTTTACTAAAGAATTACAGGTCAACAGATCAAGTCGGCACATTCGCAAGCTTACTTAGCCTTTCAGGACAGTCCTGCAGTCCATTTGTTGTGATTCGTTTGAAATACTCATATATGCATCTGAAATTGCGACGACGACGAACACAATTGTGAACTAGGTCGTGACATGTCCTGGGGCAAATATGTAGTGCATTTCAATGAAATTTTAATATGTTTCAGAATTTCAACTCATTTGTTTATTCATGATCCGTTCATATGTGGAGTGAATAAAATATTAATGTGATTAATAAATTTTTTTTCTTGTCTTATGATAGCCAGGATAATGAGCACTTAGGAAGGAATTAGTATGTGGGTTAGTAGTTCGAATTGAAGTGTTAAAAAATCAGCCGGAACTTCAATGAAAACTTAAAAAAAAAAACGATGTACTCAGACTATTCCGCGTATAGCTTGTTGAAGTTAGCATCGCTGCAAACGCAACGGTCTTGATTATCTGTTTTGCTTTTTGAATGCAAACATTTTTTTTTTACAATTTGACATAAAAAATTGACTTAAATGTTATTCGTACAGTTTGATATTTTGCATTCTAGTAGGTTTACATTTCAGGTTCATCATCTATTAACAGAAATAGTTAAAAATTGCATGCGCATAACGAAGAGTCTCCGGTACGCAGTGCTGGTGATCGCAGAGGGTGATACCACTCGATCTCCCTGCGAGAAGACGCATAAATATTTACCTGCGAAGTAGCGAAAACAGCAGGGATGAGAGATAACATTCCTGAGATTAGGACAATAGGAACGTGGACTGCACACCTGATCCCTGACCGGAGGCCGTGGCTCAATTGAGCGGATGGTGAGACCGATTTCTCAAGCGGGTGTGGTTTTTTCGGTCCGGCCTGAACAAAACTGCACACTCACGATGTGCAGTGGATTGAGGACGAACCAGATATGCAAATATTCAATGACAATGTCTACATTCAAAATGAAATCCGTGTTTTGTTTGGTATAGGTGCTAACGAAACTGTGGGCGAGTTAACTCTGAACGAGAAATAATGCGCTCATTAAATGCTTCTTTCAATAGGTCGATGGTGTCATAAGCTTTGTGGCATATCGCCCCATTCGGTTGAAACCAGAGCTCCCCTGCATAACGGCGACTCAATTCGGGAACGAGAAAGTCATTGATCGTGGCTCTATAGCGGTAGTCATTAACTTTAATGTTATTACCAGCAGCATGTTTGAAGACATATGGACCAATGATTCCACTCTTGCTGAAAACACACTAAACAGTACGGATGTAACGGTACTTTGGCAACCACCTGTGGTTGTTCATCACTCCAAATGCGACAGCTTTATGACTGACTTGAGTCTTCATCGACACTTCGCTCTACAGCTGAACTGATTGACGATTCTGTTGACTACAAAGAAAGAAACCGTTGAACCGTGAAAGAACCGTTTGTTTTCTTTTTTCGAAATAAATCGACACTATTCGGAGACACTTTTCAGGCGTCAAACTATTGATGATGAATTGGTAAGCAAAATCATAAAACGGATGACAGCGGTCGCATTTTGCTTAGCATTAAATGTCTTGCCAACCTAAAGTTCTATACATATCTGTAAATAAAAAAACCTGTAGGAGAGGAGTGAACATATCGGAAGGGGATAACAACAATTTGGAACAAATTTACCAAATAAACAACTGTCTTATTTCACTCCATAATAAACTAGGAAGTTCTTAATACTTCTCTTTACATACTTAACTTCTGATGTCATATGAAAATGTTAACCAATCAAATAGATTCTCATTTAGTGCAAATGCTTGCGGTTCTTCTCCACAAAAGGACGCGATGTACGCGTTTGTATTCACAAACTGTGAGATTCAGTCTTATCTCCAATTATCTTTTCATCGTCGAATCTAAACGATTCGTTAATTCATGGCTGTAAGGAACCATTATTGTACGTTAACATCTAATTATCGCTATTATTTTCGATTGTAAATTACAAACAGTTTGACACGAATTTCCTTTCCCAGTGAGTATCCTGCAGTGTCAAGTCGTTTAACTACAACAACTAAGTAAGCTATTCATATTGAGTTGAATGCTGTATGTGTTGTAATCGATACGGGGGAGAGACTGTAGCATTCACCTGACTGAACTTGTAACGTTTTGGACGGAAGAAGGTTAATTAACCTTGTTCTTATTTGATAGAAATAAATTCAATTAAATCGCCTGGATTGATTTCACCTGTGATACTGTAATGTCATATGTAGTGTACGTACACGCTTAAGATTGCACTAGCGTTTTCGTTTCTTCTACTCTTACACAGTTGTGAGAAGTGAACAGTTGGTAGGCACAGGCGAAGGATATAAAAGGCATTCAGTGGTTGTACATGATATAGCATGACGATTGTCGTTTGAAGGATGTGTATCAAAAAAAATTTAATTTATCAAAGTGACACTCATTTAGATTTGCAACCAAATTGATTCTGTCATATGACAGCCGTTTTTTAACATTCAATTATCGAATCTGAAGGAATCTGATAGAAATTGATACGGAAATTTAGTGTCCAACTTCAAGCAGACCTAGATGACGTGACAAAGTTTATCATAGGTTTTCGTCATGATAAACCTCTGCTCCTTTTAGCGTATACAGATTCTGGTCGTCCTCAATAGTCTCCTGTAACGCCTGAGCCTGTGGTTCGCGGATAAATAAAAGCTATCAGGATTGGAGAATTAGTCAATTCTTTCATAGCCCCCATTCCCAGCGTTCGATAAAAAAACCTCCTTGTAGCCAAAATGTACTCCTGGCTTGAGAGGAGACGAAGTCAATGGGCAGGTCACAACCCGTTACTTAGGCAAACCGTAGATCAGGTTAAGATTCCTAGAGAAGTTCGCAGTGTCTTCTGAGGGATTGGATATCCTCCTCAACGCTCGAGTCATTAAGAAAAGCGCTTAAAAAACAAACGGACGACTCAAGAACACTCTTAAAATTAAATCTAAATCCTTTCATGTGCTTCACGCTTTTGTCTTAACAATAAAAGTAAGTTCATAAAAGTAACTTCAGATTTTAAAGTATAAATGCAGTCGTCGTAGTTAAAAAAGGAATACTGGTACGATTCTCAGTGCTATTAGATCTTATTTGGCCTACCTGTAATTCTAAGTGCATAAAAATCCAATTTTTTCGACGCTTTCTAAAAGGGTTTCAACGAGTGGCATGACTACGTCACTTGACTTAAAGGCTCAACTAAGAATATGTCATTGGTAATTACATGGAAATTGTTTTTTCGTTTTTTTTTTTGTTTCTGAACCTAATCAAATTGACAGCATGATCTTCCTTAAATAAAATCCTGCCTTAAAAGTTGACTGTTGTCAACCCTTACTTAAAGACTCGCTGCAAATTCTTGTAAACAATTTTTCACATTGGGTCATCAAACCCTTTATAAATTTATCAGTCACTTGACGTTTCAGCAAAGAGTCGTTGATAAACATCCGTAGCATCCGATTGACTACTACTTGCCCACCCGTATTTGCGGGGCCATAGACTAACTGTTAACAGATCAAAATTTAATGCCAAGTGGATCCAAAAAACCAGTAATTCATGCGAAGATACTCGTACTCACCGAAGATGATACACCGCGGAAGCTCGTATGTGAATATAACAAAGAAATAGACGGGGAACGACTGGCTTTCAGCGCGAATTGAAAAGACATTTCCATTCCTGTCGGACAAAATAAAAAGCAAAGCAATTTTTCGCAATTGATTATGATATTTTGAGTATACCAGACGTCTCTAGAGTCCTATTACGTAAACTGCTGTCAACTTTATTTTTTGGTTTGTCCCTATCAACGTATATCGGCTGCGTTACCGGTCACAAACATCCTGGAGCGAAACAAGGTGCATTCAAAAAACTTTCAACTCAGGTCCCAAAATCAACACTGGGGCCATCGAGTTTTTTTTTATAAATAATGAAAACTCGGAATATTTTTTGAAGATTTTAATTTGGGTTCAAAAAAGAATTTCTTTATGACTTACCTTATAACTAAATTTTCAGGAAATAATAACAAAACCTATACCATTAGTTAATGTAATGGTGGCATTTTTTCTTTCAGTCGCTCACTCTCACTCTCTAAAAATTTTCGGTTCTTTTGACAGTCGAATTGAAAACGTTACACTGATAAGTTTTACATAGGAACTTAGGCCCCGTTTTCTTCCTTCTGAAAATCACTCTGAACTGAAGAGTTCCTGTTCCCTTTCAGCGAAGAGAAAGGGAGATTATAAAAAAATAACTCCTAGGTTATTTATACCGACATAAATAACCGACATATTTATTATCTTTCATTGCCGAGGTTTGATCTGTTAACTGGCTCTGTCTGTCAGTCGATTCAAGCTCTCAAATAAGACAACTGGAGAGAACTTCATCGATTTTGCCTGCCTCCTTGTTACCTTGCAACGTAATCACCAAAATTATGTTGATATTGCTTGTACTTGTTTAAAATGTTTAATTTTCCCTGCATCCACGATGCTGGGGTTCGATTATGTATCGAGATCATAGCAAAAACAAAAAAATCGACGAGCGAACATTTCTCAAAGTCTATTAATGAAACGTTAACTATCCACTCAAAGCAGAAACAAAAAACAGGCACACAAATATCCTGACAGTCCGCTCAGTGATAAGTTCACTATTCATTCAGAGCAAAGGATAAATTTTGTTTGCATTCACTAGAGTGAGCGAAAGAATGCTCGGCAGAAGTGGTAAGGTCGTAAGGGCCCTGATACCTTAGTCATCGTATGTTCCAAGACTGCTCCTACGCTCGCATATGTTAGCTCCAGCTTGAACTGTGGTATATCGAGGTTTCTTTGTTCTTATGCTGTCATTTATTGACCCTGATATTTCAGGTCTGTTAGCTATAACAGGTTTTGGTTGGTTCGAATTTTTTGTTATCAGGCGAAAGCACCTCCATACCTTTTATGCTCCTTGCCAAGTCTCTGTGCCTGAGTCTGTGTGCCCGTCGCATTCATGTTAGAGGCAATTTGACACTCTATACTCCTGCTCTTAAGTGAGTTAAGCTACATTACTTCAGTTTATTTGGGCCAAATTCGGTGACATTATCGTATCTGACAGGCATCTCTTATTCAATCGCTCGGGGGCTGGATCTGGCTAAATTGAGTCACAATTTCTAGTCAGTGCATAGACATGCTGATCACCTTTCCTTTGTCGTGCGTCTCAGGATAGTTAATCGCTGATAGAGTTTTGTCCTTCCAGGTTGTTTTGATATCTTATCTTGGGACACACTTTCTGAATCATTTGCAATGTCGAAATTTGCAACCTTAAGCAATTAGAGACCTATTTTATCACTGCTTGAATCCCTGTCTTTGGAAAGAATCGAACAAGAGTTACTGTCTTCCGAATGCGGGTAATTTTCTGGTAATCATGATCAAATGTTCCTTGAAACTACCGAATTCGCTCCCTTTTGAAATCCTTTGACTGTGAAATGAAATGTGACTTTGGCTTATAACCGGAATGAGAAAGATATGATCTCCTTGGTTATTCATTTCAATTAATATCTTGTGCTCATCATCAAAGACCATGATGAAAAATTTACAGTTTCCAGTGAGGTTCGCTAAATTGTAGTTCGAATCGAATGCAGATATCCAAGTAGAAAATTGCCCTGAATAATGTTGGGAGCTCTGTCCGATATATAAGGCACCCGAATTTTTCTTGGCAATTCCTTATCCACGATTTTATTGGTAAACCTCTTGCATTACTGATTGCATTTAGCCGAGATATTTTTCAAGTTGTGACATCACCGGCAATATTACACATAGCATTTGCACAGCTCCTTTAGTTCGAAAATCTTAAATAGGGAATCGAAATCTTATTTGAGGATAAGCGCAGCTTTTCTAGGTGTAAAGGCAGAGATAAAGAAGCGGTTATATCGACCTTGCAACCAAATTGAGCTTAGAGACACTTCAAGGTATTTGAAGTTGCTAAATCCAGTTTTAATACTGTTTTGGGCCCGATAGGGTCTCCTAACCAATTTATCAATACCACCTCTCTCATATTTCAACGCATTATTTCGTAGGACTTCAATTTCGTTCAATGCGTTGGAATACCATGGTTTCAAATGGGTTTTGTTGAGGGGTACGATGACAAATAGTCCCAGAAGATTGACACGTCGATCGAGTGCTACAACAGAGTTTAAGTTGTTTGAAATACTACGAAGTCCCTTTATAGTCAGCCGTGTGACTAGTACGGAATGGCCATTTATTTTCAGACATTTAAAAATAACTGGCTGGACCGGAATTCTGACGGAATACCGTCTGTTCCTGGAGTCTTTTTCGACTTCATGTACAGAACTGCTTATTGCAGTTCTTTCCTCGTGAAGAGTCGATAATGTACTGTTCTTTTCCAATGGTAAGCTTCAACACGGACTCAATGTGTACAAAAGGGCCCATATTATATCGTTCATCTAGACCACTTCGTGTACGAAAGTACCTGTGGGTAACGCATTGTGGGGGTAACTCTGTAAATCAAACTTTAAAGTAATCAATGTAATACAATTTTATTTCACAAAAGTAACTGATACACGCGACTGTTGTGTGTTGTGCCGTGTCGCGAACTGTTCTGTCTTTCCTTTGCGTTTGCCTTCCTATATTATACCCGCCGATGGTAGGGCAATTAAGGATTTTGGGATATCCGTGTTTTTCCCAGGTTGGTTGCACACGACCCTTCGCTAATCGTTTGCATGAGCTCGGCATTCCTTTATGACGTTGTCGGCGAAAACTCGAATATGAGAAAGGGTTTTCCGGCCATAAAGATGTTCGGCGACGTGTGCTTTTTGTTGTCTGGTCATTATGCGCTGCGTCGCGTATTTATTGCTGTCTGGGAATTGCCGCCACAGCATTATTAAATTATAGGCTAAAACTCACGTGTTCTTATTCTGGCAGACTGACATACCACTATTCTGGCGTATGCCTCGTCCTGACAGGAGTTTCTAATACTCATCTGTGACCTGAGTTCGATTTCAGATGACAACCAGTACACCGGTGGCTTGCCATGGTTTGGTCTCTGGCGGCCGTGGCTGGGTCTCTGGTATTCATTTTAGAGCCCAGAGTAATGATATAAGCCCAGATTGATTTTGTATCATTAGATCTGAGCGCATTCTCTAAGCTTTCGAAATAATTCTTTAAGGTGGTTCCCATTACTTGCTTACCAAGAGATCGCATTAACCAGAAATAATTCTTTGTTTCAACCGTACCGGACGCCTTACAGCAACAGCCAGCTCGTTCCTCGATTTTTAGCGGAACAAGTATATGCTTTATAATCGAAAGTGTCTATTTGCTAGATGAGAAGTACTGCGAGGAGTTAGACGTCTGAGAAGATTTTTAATATATTCATAAATTTTTTCTGAAGTATACTCATTATCCAAATTTTCGAAAAAAGTCGAAAGAAGTTTTGGTTTATTTGTAGTCTTTGCACCTCGATATGGGGGTCATCTACTATATGAGTCTGGATAGCCTATAACCCCGCAGTCCACATAAAATATCTTTTGGTTTAATCACCATTCGTGTGGGCTCTTTGCACTTAGTCTGACGTTGTCGACAGCCAAATGAGCACTGGTACACTCCGTTTTTTTTTGAGGCATCCCTATCTCACGACTCGAAAATTCAGGTACATTTCTTTTTTGACTACCATCGTCTGACAGTTAGACTACTCCCGTGAGATATTTGCCCCCTATATAATGCGGTAGCATTATATCGTCTATTGCCGAACATCTTCTTGGTTTCGAGATTTTATATTGCTATATGTATTGATAAATAATATTATGTCGAACTGGTCATTTTTCGGATAAAGAAAGATACGATTCAATTCAATTAAAATTTTGCATTTTTATTGTATTCGGAAACTTCACGATAGTTATCTGGCGAGCAAAAGTGGATACATGATTTGAACATTTTAATGAAAGGCTGCTATCTTGCTGAATTTCAGTAATTTTGAAATAATAATGACATTATACCATAATACGAGAACAATTCACAGAAAAATAAAAATACATGAGCTTCCTACAAAAAAAATAATAAAAATACAACAATATTTTTTTCATTTATCCAGTTTTGCACGTTTTCGATTAAAGACATTTTAAGGAGATTTTTAATACTTTGTCCATAGTCCCTTGTTTTTCAAGACACTCTGCATGCGTGTTGGCATGCTTTCAACTTGGTGTTATGTGAAATTTTTTCCCATTCAGCTTGCATTCGACTCCAGAGTTCCATCACATTTTTTGGAGGGTTATCTTACTGTGCCAGCCTCCTTTTTAAAATGGCCCACAAATTTTCAATCGGATTTAAATCCGGACTTTGCGCTGGCCATTTTATTTTCAAGAATTGTTGCTCACCAAGCCAATTTTGCACAGTTTTAGCGGTGTGCTTCGGATCACCATCCTGTTGGAAAACGATCTCTTCAATAGGATAGGCGCACTCATCGATGAAATCTGGTAAATTTGTTTTCAAAATATCAAGATAATGTTCTTTTTTCATTATCTCATTTATTTTTACCATTGGACCCAGATGCCACCATGTGAAGCAGCCCCACACCATTAAACTACCACCTCCATGTTTTAATGTTTGCTTCACTTGATGTTTTTGAAGGCTCTCATTTGGTCGATGCCAATAATATTCTTTGCCATCAGACTGGAATCGATTAATTTTGGTTTCATCAGACCAAATTACTCTTTTCCAATCTTCCACGGTCCAGTATTTATGGTATTTGGCAAATTTTAGCCTCTCTTCGATGTTTTTCTCGAAAAGCTATGGTTTTTTAGGCTTGATAGATGCTATAAAGCCAACTCTTGTTAGTGCTCTCCTGGCAGTCCACTCGCTAACAGTCTTGTTTATAAGTTGCGCTGGTGTTTTTGGTGTCCTTGCTTCCTTGGAATCTTCACTCCTTAGTAGTCTGTCCATTAATCGCGCGTCGGCATACAATAGGAGTTTTGGACGCCCTCCAAGATTTCTTGTGGATGAAATATTCTTCCTTTTTCTTACTAACAGTACCGTTCTGTGACAGATTTTCAAGTTCCTAGCAATTACTCTCGAAGAGTACCCATTTTGAGTCAAAGAAACGATACTGTTTTCCGAATCCGGTAAAATTTTCCTCATTGTGACTATAGGTTCAAAATAGGTTAATAATAGAATAATCTGACCAAAATTCACTTACCATCGAAGCAGATCTGATGAAACTAACAAACTAGAACAATGAACATGTCAAATTCTAGTGAAAACACAAAAAAACTAACTGTAAACAAAAGATAACAAAAACGTGCAAAACTGGATACATTGAGAAGTGGAGTTATATTGACGACTACTGTGTTACCGCATCTAAATACTTCCTATATTTTTGTTGAATTATATCGATAAACTGCAATTGCTAAAAACTATGAAGATTTTATTCTACAATTATTTGTAATATGAAATATATAGGTAGATATAATAGATTCAGAATATCATTTATCCAGTTTTGCTCGCCACTGTATATCAGCGACTACCAGAAGTTAACGCGCCTCAGGGTGAAAACAGTGAATCCAATTTCAATGAGAAAAACGTTGGTGAAGAACGATGCGTACGCTCCAGACGTTGCGACGAGACTCTCGTGTCTGGGCCGCACTGTCCATTGTGTTCGGGCCGGCCGATGAGATGGCTAACCGCTATTCCTTAGTATCGATAGTGAAAGGCATCACGCGTACGGGTCAAATAATAGTCGAGAACGAGCAATATGGCTGACTTATAAAATGTAAAGAAAAAACGCGCATAGTCGCTTAATAATTATTGAGCGATGCTGAATATTGTAATCTTATTTAAGTTTTATACAGAAATAATGGAAATTCATATTTTTGTAAAATATTTTTACTTATACTTTTGAGCGACAGAATTTCATGTGTGCATAATATATACAAACATACATATATTAATATTAAGCAAGGTGGAAAGAGCTGGTTTCGAACACGCGTCCCTGCCGCTTCTCATCAGGTGCCAACTCACAGGCCGGGACGCATGGTTATTTATTTTCAAAATGTCAAATCTTATAATGCGGGCATGTTGTCTGCTTTATCAAACCGGGTGGGGGATGTTGCATTTTTGCTTGCTATTGCTTGAATAATAGCAAGCAAAAATTCTTCATTATTTCAAGACCTCTTAATCCAAAAAAGCCGCTGATAAACATGTTAGCCCAAGTGTCTACATTAGGCGTCTACATCTAAATTTCCCTGGTTGCCTTAACTTCAAAGTCTTCAAATACAAGTAAGGCCAACCAGTGAAACATGGAACTAGACTTCTGGATGAGCTAACATGTTTATCGACGGATATTTTTGAAACCAACTGAAATGATTGACTTGAAAAAAAAAACTGAAAAATCGTAAAACTTTTGAGATAAACGAAAACTGTCGTTTTTATTCAACATCTTTTGACGTTTATAAAATAGTGAAGCATTTGCTTCTGCCAGCACTGAGAAGTTTCTCTATTTGACCCTTTCTGTAGATGTTTTCTTCATCCTTCTTTCAGTATCGTTAGTCTGTTTCGAATTTTTCAGTTCTCTCTCCTTGAATTTAGTCGAAAGCCTTTTTTGATATCTTTATTCTCTCTTCAAAGCTTATCATTGTCATCCATAAGGAGAACGTGCAAGATGCCTTGGGTGTCAACTGTCATTTCGTCTGTCAACTGTCTTTCGTTCCAATAGTTTTCCTACCCATTGAACTAGTTGTTGGTTCTACCAACATTTGATTGTAATGGTGCTGTGCCAGTGATAGCTGTGGAAACTGAGTCGTTGCACTTGAAAGGGAGGAAACCTGCCGGTTTCGCTGAATCGCTTTATTGGTTTCTCTTGCTTTTTCGGCAGTAAACAAAAACTTCATACTTCGGAATTGATTCCAGTTAATATGCGTTATTCCTTAAAACTTTGGTCGTATATGACTTGCGTAAATATTCTCCTTATAATGAAACTACTGGACCTGTATTTCTTTCTGTCTAGGATGGTTTTTAACTTTCAGTCTACTTGAGCTGTATGTCATCCTGTCAGTGTTCATTGGGGATTCTTCGAAGGTGCTCCACTGGATGTGTCTGAGTGGGTCTCTTTATGAACTGTTAAAATAAGACTGCTTGGCTTGGCTTTAATTTTTTGTATTTGAAATTTTTCTTTGTTCAATTTAAAATTTTTGTTTTATAATTGACATTGACAGGAGCGAATTTCATCTGTACGAATGACGTACAAACGAACTCTGCTAATAAGTCAAAATCTACGTCATTCGTATGTAATCATCAAAAGAATGCTTATTAATAATAAATACGCAAAAGTGTAGTAGGCAATGCAGGGATATGATTATCATCATTTTACTGGGTCATATGTGTCACAAAAAAAAAAAAAACAACAAAAAAATCGTTTTCTCATTTCTTATTCACTTCTTGGTTTGCTTTGACATTGTTGCCTTGTGGTTTCTATATGTACTGCCAACAAATCAACAAACTCATATCGATACATGTCCAATCCAGATATCTATTGATATCCTTACGACGCAATTGTTCAATCTTATTTTTAGCTTACGGTCATCCAAACATATCAATTTCATGACAACTGTTTCACATATAAATATCAAAATGATTCCAAACGTTGGAACATACATTCACCATAACAAACTCATCTTATAAGATGATACCACCTAATTTTCGCTTCAAATAGAACCCTGGGTCGGTCGTAACCGAAGACATCAGAGCCAACAAACTACAATTTTCCCTCTCAATAAGGACAACGATACAATCGATTATTATTAAAATATAGTTTCTGTAGTATAGTATAATACCATATTTTCTTTCTTACTACCAAAAGTTTCCTACGCTCCATTGCAATGACTTTTTTAGCACTCGCCTGTAGCCTGAAGGCTACCAACACCAAACCGAAAAGTATTAAGGACAAGACCCAGGACAAACGCAGGCGACGAAACATGGAAAGTAGTTCAAGCCAAGAAAATGTCAACAGAAAATATTGTTCAGGGTGGAAAAGCATTATTAGACTGGTGCAGAACTTTGCAGTAATATTATCGAGAATTTATATTGTATGGAGAAGGAAGTTATTAGGGGTTGCTTTTTTTCCCTCAAAACGAACAAAGTTCCCAAAGCCTATTTGAATCCTCCATAGCTCATAAGAGGCATTGTATAAGAGTTTTTAGCTGGCTTGCGGTTTGTTCGTTCAAGTTGGTCGGGCCCGAGAAATTCAAGATGAAATTGATTGTGTTAGGCCAATTTGAAATTTGCATTTTGTACACGTATACGATGCATGAGTGCATAAATTTTGCTGCTTTTGCAACAGCTTGAATGTTTTTGTATGTGTGTGTTTTCGTGGATAAAGGATTTTGGTTAATTGGGTACCTTGGTGTTATTTCGCTAGCAGGAAAACTGACCTCGTTAGCTGTTCTGCTGCTGTTGTAAAGGACTCTCGATATTGCAATTTCAATTACCTGGCGTTGATGAATGTTGAGATCCAAGGAGATGTCGAGCATTTGTGCACCAAATTGATATTTGTGAACTTTTTCAGCAAAACATATTGAAAAAAGGTCTCAACTGCAGGAAGCAATCAATCTACCTTGCATTTAGAATGGGAAACCAAATAACTCGTTGCCAACCGATAAGAAGGCATTGATAAGAAAATATTCTGGACTTCTCAACATTACCTGAAAATGTGCTTGAGTCATGCACCAACTTGGGTAAATGCATGTCCTGACGTCTATTCAATCTAGATTTGTGTTGAATCGTTCAGCGCGGGGCTACCATGCAATGCTTAACGCTTTCGAATTGAGAATGTCTGGGTAAGACATGTGAGCTGAGCAGACTGCCTTTGAGATAATACAATTGGTACGTGACTAATATTAAGGTGTAACTGTTAATTACGTAAAGGATCAGGTGAAAGTACAATTGATAATAATCAATAGTCTTTCCATCAAGCAAGCCGTGTCATTGCCACGTCATCACCCAATTGAACTCAATTATGGTGTCGAATTTGACACGCATCGATTGCTTGTTGCTTAAGGAGAATTTTATAGATTGGTAGTAGAGTTTTGTTGGTAAAAATAATAGTTCGGGATCTTATTCAAGTATCCCGTCACTGTCACCTTTCACTATGCTGATATGAACTCGAAAAAAAAACAACTTATAATACCAAATTAAGCAAATTATTCAAAATCGATTCTTGGAACACAAGTTGCTGGGGTGCTCCTTTATTCCAGTGCTGTCAGAATGAGTTCACATTTCACATGCTTTACCTTGCATTGATTTGTTTATGAATGTTGACAAATAGGATTTGTCGTATGTGTAAATGTATTTTCCGATTTCCTTTAGCCAAATGACATGGACTTGTGGTGGTATTTTTGATATGACTGCCTTCTGTGTCAAAAAGTTTCAATGCTCCGTTCGATTCTTCTTATCAAGGTTTCCGTTGTAAAAGTCCTTGTAAAATGTGGACTGTAACACTGTTTAGCGGTGTTAGATCAGAAGATCGTCTAGGCCAGTTGACTGGTCCAACGCGAGAAATCATGCGCTTATCGAATTCGTCTTCCAATAAGTTCATTGTTGCACGAATTGAATTACATGTCGGGCCATGCTGTTGTAACCAAAGATCCCCGGATCTACGGCTAGTCAATTCCAGAATGAGAAAATCATTGATCATGGTTCTATTAAGGTTGGCAGTGACCGGAATGGTATTCGCAGCAGGATTTTAGAAGGCATGCCGGCCCATAAAGCACACCAAATAGTGGCTTTCTCCAGATGTAATGGTGTTTGGTTAACCACCTGTGGTTTCTGATCATTCTAAATCCTGCAGTTTTGTTTGTTGATCAACTGGTAGCCATTCAATCAGAAATGAGACTCAACCCTAAACAAATGTCCATATGAAATTCGGTATCTGCAGCAATTTGTTCTATACACCGAATCTAATACACACGAATACACCGAACGGGGGTCGTTTGGCTTGAAGTCCTGTGGAGTTCCATTCGTTAAGCTCTCAAACTAAGATCCTTCCGTAAAATCTTTCATGATGTGGATTGGCACAAGTTCATTTGTTGAGCGCAATGTCGAATGGAATCACTTGTTTCTTTCTCGATACTACGCGCAACAGCTGCTATGGTTTCTTCATTACACACTGTACGACATCTGGATGTGTGCGTATCAACAGTGAGAGTAAACGTGGCGTGGAAACGATTTATGATTGTAATGGACGGTTATGTTGGCCGTAAAATTTACAGAGCCCGCGATTGTACGACTTATCGAAAAAAAAACGGTTATTTTTAAATAAATTCGCGTAATTTGCAACCGTTGCTCAGGCGTCCACCTATTCATGATCCACCCATTCAAATCAAACCAACCACAAAACACATGAAAGCTGTCAAATCGCACGTAGCACTAGAAAGTGTTGCCAAGCTCGAAAGTTCTATACCTCTAAAAAACACCTTTTATTATCGATTTGTACATCATGACTATGTTTTTGATGCAAAGCTTTGTTTTGGATGCGGAGAATTTTAATTATGTTTAAAAATCTATAAAAAGTCCTCTCTGGTTGTGTGTGTGGTTAATCCACGACAACTAATCTTTAGTATTTGTCAGTCTGTCTCACTAAAATAAAAGGACCGTTGAATTTGTCGGTGTCTGCTATTGTTTCCTTTTGTTCAAACTTGCTCGGGTTTTATCTGTGTTCTTTCCATTCTATCATTATGAATTTATTAATGTTTTATGTCAAACTTAATCCTCGTTTGTGAAAATATTTTAATGAAACATTTGTTGACCGTTGCAAATTTGAACAATTGACTTTTCCATTTCTGTGAGGAAAAAGGTCAATAGAGTTAATGATGGTTTCGACTTTAGAAGAGTCAGTACACATGAGATAGATGGGAACAGGACTTTTAGTGGTGTTGTTGGGAGAGGAGAACTGTTGATATAGAAGGACAAGAAGCTTAAATGATAAGCAATCCCGAAATATCCTTAGGAGTACATACGACTTATACTTGGGTACGATACGAAAATCGTCCCGATGAACTGTACCAAAAATAGTTCGAGCTTGGTTTTACTTTGGCTAAATATTTCTGAAGAAAGAAGAGAAAAGAATTCTTAAAGAAAGACTTTCCTTTTAGTTTTAAGTGTTTAATTATTTATTTTTTATTCGAAAATCAATGCCGGAGAAGTAAAAATCGAATACGCAAAATTAAAAAGAAGATAATTTCTGCTTTTATTATTGTATATTCGGATTATTGAAGCCCAGAAAGGTTTTGTATATATATATATATATATATATATTCTTCGACGGATAATACAAAAGTACACTAAGGGCGCAATAGCTTGGGTTCTATTCATCCAAATGTCATGAAATTTTGACACAACGTCTATAATGGATGCTGGAAGATATGCCGATATCTTATAGATGCCACCATCAGTTTTTTTTATTATTTATTTAGTTATTTTTATTATTTAATAAATAGAATTTTTTTTGGGTGTGAAGTTAATCGCATTTTGGACCAAGGTTGTCGGACTTTTGTCGAATTGTGAAAACCTAGTAAACTACCGACTAAACACTTCCTCTGTCAACTGGTGTACCTACACTGGAACCATCCTGGTTCTACGCCTGATATCGGAACAGGAACCTAGTGTTAGGAAAAGAAGGACGAAGATACCCAGGGACATGATCCCATGTTACCTCTGACGCAATGTACTATTGGCTCCAATTCTCAGCCAATTTCAGCATCTATTTGTTCAGACAATCCGAAAGGCGATCAGATGAGACTATCTCACACTTATTTGGCAAGATCACCGCGCAGTCTGTTCTATCTTCTGCATGAAAAAAAGACTGTAACAGGCGTGATCTTTCTCTAATGGAGAACATGCAATTTGGAGACCGTAACTTATCAGTCTTATACAGATAAGACAAAACAACCATGTATGCTCGTTAGCTGGGTTAGGTAGATGTCAGTCTCTCCATGCTTTTGACCGAGCCACGATTTTATATTGTTGATGAGCCATGCGGTCTATTTTCGCTTTGGCTTACACTCCCCAGATTGTTGCCACTCTTCCAGAGTGCGTCGATTTTCAACGCCAGCGATTGATTCTTTGTTATACTCGTGTCTTCAAACGTAGATTTTTCCACGTTTTCTGGCATTGTGGACGATGGGGCATGAATCGCTTGGGTGATTACCAATAACGCAGACTCAGAGGCCGTCAAGTTTGGTGATCCTTAGTACTCATTATCTCTGCACCAGCGTCATTGCGTCTTGATGTCCGCTCCATATAGAAGCGTAGATTCTACCACACTTGTCAACAATCGCCTTTCTGCTGGACTTGGTCCCTCAACATTGGCTATTAGTCGACTTATTCCCGAAACCCCTTGACGGGGAATTGTCTGCCGCTGCTCTGAGTTGATCTGAAAAAAGAACTGCTAGTTTCAGTTGCTTCCTCGTTAAAAGTGGTCTTTCATTGTGCATAGTTTTAACAAGGACGGAATGTATTGGGAATAGAACCCGTTCTATCTCGTCCATCTTACCCGCTTAATGTGAGCAAGACCCTGTAGGGCTACAAACTTTCGCATAACTAGTTTATAGCCTAGGCCCCGCGGGTCCGGTTCACGTCTTTGACGAGTTTCTGCCAACAGCGGACCCAGTTATTTTGACCAGTCCACGAAGACATTTCCTGAACTGGCTTCGCGCCTGTGGAGTTTCAAGTCGAAGTTAGTGACACTCCTTGCATTATTCGGTGACTTCAGTTGACCAGCAGTACACAAAAGGCTTCCCGGGTCTTCGACTGGGCATAGATGCCCTACAAACTGATTTGATTGTACTCATGGTGAAGTTTAGAACACGCAGGAAGCACTCCTCTAGTTCCCGACGAAGAGTCACATTGGGGTGTCCTTAACTGGAGCGTGTCGACGAACTTCTTCACTTCAATCTTCACTATCTTGTGGAACTCTTGAATTGTATTTATTTCATAAGATGGACTTCAAACCTACACACAATTCACGTCAGTGTTAGTACCCACACAGCCCAAGTGACGAACGACGGAAATACTGGAAATACTCGAGTGTTAACCACGACTAATCTTAAAGCGGAGGGTGAAACGGCGCATCTAGATTGTGCTGAGCTGCAGAAGAACTTTCCTTCCCTTCAGAGGACTTATATAGAGAAAAGTTTTGGCAAGCTGCGCTGTAGGAAGTCACCTAGATGCTTAAGTGCATGTGGCAAGTTGTGCCAGACTATATCCAGTGCTAACTTGATAGATGTTTTTGGACTGGTTCTTCTCCTGACGCCTTGAATCGTGCTAAAGCCATCATACCGAAGAAATCGTCTGGTATAGTTTCTAGTTTGGGTTGTTCGTATCGAAATTTCTCTCGAAAATTGGAAAAATTGAGATGGTTATGGATTGGTAACTGGAGGAACGGATAACCTGTACTGTGTCGGATCGGCAGTAGGGTTGCAGATCGGACATTGTACCTTTGATGTGTGGCAATATGTATGCAGTGTTGTCCGTGTAAAAGGTTGTCGATGTATCCTTGGAATAATCATTTGAATTGATTTGAAGGGGACATTTGACCATCCCAATTGGCAGGCAGTGCTAGTTCAATTAACTTCGGTTGCTTGTAAAGAGCTTGGGCTCTGGAGGAGCTGTTTTTTCTGATGGAAGTGCGTTCTTCCAAAAGCGCTGTAATTCAGTAGATATCAATGTTGAGAGATAATGTTCCCAGGGGTCTATCGCTGGTCCATTCATATGGAATCTAGTAATGGTTGGCTTGTTGCACGGATTGTAAGATGTGTGGGTATGCGGATTGATTTGTTGTTGTGAGTCGAGGGAAGTAGTCGGGCATAGATTGTGTTTCTGGGTGACGATATAGGGATTTCGAGTGATTTTCGTGATGATACTTTAGGGTTACTTGGGCTGGTCAGGCATGGGCCTGGGCGGCGAAGGTATGTGACCTTAAGGGCAAAACGATATGCTTCTGGTAAAGCCTATGCTTTTGAAGGGACGTCTTTCTCTCATAGCCGATATGTTAAGAATCGTACGCAAATGGTGTACGTAATATGGACATGGTCTATGGATCTCTATGGATTTGGTTGACAGAAGAAAATTAGGTGAAAATCAAAATTTTTTAGTTTCAACCGGACGGTGCTACATATCATACAATTACAGTAAAAATCGACTTGGTGAATTCGGAATGACGGAGAGAATAGTGTAATACGACATGGCCCAGTCCATTGGCCTCTAAGATCATACGATTTGACAGCTTCAGATTTTTTTTTGATCGGGGATATATCACGCCCTTGGCGTATCCTGAACACCCATCTTTGAAAGCATTCTCGGAAAATATTTAACGTGACATTAGTGGAATAGGACAAGCTGTATGTCAAAAAATGGGTTGATCAAACGCACTTTGTAACTGCTAGACGTGGAAACAATCTTTGGGAATATAGTATTAAAAAATGATAACATAAAATAAATGAAATCAAATATGAGTTTAATTACTTTGAAAAGAAATGTTGAATGTGAATCTCTGCTCTAACAAACTGTTTTAAAATATTATTTCTTATCCTAATAATGCCATTGTTCTGCTTTCCCGTCCCACAAAATTCCCGCCGGGAAGATTGTGGTCAACTGTCAAGTCATTAGGTCAATTGTGGGTCAACTGTGTTCAGTAGTTGTAAAAAAATAAACCACTAGCAGGAGCATTAAGAAACGATGTGAGTATTATGACAGAATTGAATTGTTGGGAAACTTGGCTTTCCTAATTTGGAATGGTATTCATTCATATTAAAAGCAGTCAACAAAGTCAAAGTATATAAAGGATGCGGGTTAAATACCGCTTACCCTGCAGCTGCCAGACTTCATTCATACTGGCATTAGCATGCGAATCTATCGTTTCTAAGAAAATCCAGAAAATCTACTGTGTACGTGTCCTCAAATGATGCATAAAATCACATCCATAGTTTCAGATCTCGAATACAATGTTCAAGTCAATATCGAAAAACTTAAATTGCTGTATGCAGATCGTTTCTGCATGCACTCTCTGCTTCGTGGTCTTTTCCTCTTGTTTGGACAATCCATTAAGATAACGATAGATAATAAAAGCCATTTTCAAGTCCGCTTAGGAATCACTAAGAATACCCGAATTATTTTAGTTCATTACCTCGATGCCATGGACTAACGCAATTGAGCGTCCAAGGATATCCCGATATCATTTGTGTGCGATTGTTAAACCCTCTTTTACAATTATGATATGGAACGTTAACGAAAAGCAAATTTGTTTGAATTTTCTAGTTGTCAAAGTTTTGCGGAAAGTAAACGAGTCACAAGAAAATGGGCGAGAAACTTTCAAAGGACCCTTAGCGACTGGAGTTTGATCCCGTGAGTTGAACTCATAACAATAAGCGAGTAATTTAATGAGTTTTGTACAACTCATTTGCATGACTAGAGTAAGCGATTACGAGTAATCTATAAGATGCCATCCGGACAAAGGACTGTTTCTTTGACTTGAAGGGACAAAGGGTCCGTATGGCTAATCGCTCGAAATAGTGTTATGTTGTGGGTTTGTTGCATTTCATGACACTGGTAGAAAAGGAGGGAATGGACTATTTGTGAGCAGTGCTATTCGAGGACGGTATGGAAAATACATTTTCAAATCTGACTACATGTTTTGGTTACTTCGTTAATTCTATGCAATTTTGAATAAAATGTCCGATAGAACTCTCGATAGATTTCCCGCAAACGGAATAACTTATTGTCAGCTTGATTTGATCATTGGTAAATTGATTCGCAAGTAAACTTCCTAGTATCCTTCCAATTTTTTCATCAACAATCTCCAATATTCGAAATTAAACTCGGACTTTCTATTCTATTTAACTAGCAGTCTCACCTTTTTTGCCATTCATCCTGCGGCTTAACTAATGATATTAGCAATGACAATTTTATCGCTCTCTCATGCAGAATAAATGGACTTTCAATCACACCATTCTGGAAAATCATTAAAACTTTTTCTACCTTGTGCAAATCGCACATTTCTACATTCTCCTTCTTGTTTGGCTCTACCGCTCACCCATTACACTTATCCTTGGACTTTGTCAAGTCAAAAGCTATTTCAGTTAAATGCATTGCACTCTAATAAGAACTCTTGATTGCTGCCGCTTCCACTTCCCGCACTTAATCGGAAAAGGTCTCTCGTTTTCATTGCAATCTTATTTCGTTGCTCCTTGTGCTCTGGACTTTTGATTGTATATAAAACGGCCGAGGTCTGGCTAAGGACAGTGTGAACATAGAGACGGCAGTTAGTACCATTCCTTTTGGCTCTCAAGGTCTATGAGTGGCTGTTGAAGCTATTTTCGAGTCCTTATTTTCTGTCGTATGGTAGGTTGGCCCGGGTGGCCATTCAAGTGAGGTATGATCCAAAGAGAATTGATGACCACTTGGTCATGTTTTATTTGAGCTGTTGCCATGATAAATTACATTCGTAGGATCCATTATCTGAGGACTTGAACATTATGATTATGAATGAGCTAGTCCCTAAGGCATGCGATTGGATTGAAATTGTTGGTTGAGTCATTAGTTATGATGTTGGCCATAAGTCTGTTGGTAGGCCGCAATGATACCGCAGCTGAACGAATCACGTTGAGAAAACTAAGAATCCTGTATGTATATCCATACAACACCCTTTCATACTTATGTTGAATGTTTTGCTTATTTCAAATGCGCTTTTTCAACTTCATTAGGTATATTTGATAAACATCATCTCATTCTGCTTCATAACTTTAAATGGACTTATAGTCAACTAAGCCAATCATCCGCAGTCGACTAGACAAATGAGCTCAACCCTCTAATTGCAACGGCTACAGGAAACACGTGCTTTCATAAATTATTTCTGGCAACTTGTTATTATCTAGAATTTCCGCTGAATCCTATGCATAAATATGTATTTCACATCTCTCAATCTCTCTTTCCCTCTCCAAAATTTACAAGTCCCTTGGGTTCAAAAACTTCCGAACGTTCCGAATTCGTTCAAAACGTTTCACATTCACTGTAAATCTCATTCCTATGGTCTTTTCGTTTCCGTGCTTTTACGTTATCTCATTTAAATGCTAATCCTATTCCGCTCTCCTGTTATTAATGGCTTTGATTGGTATGGCATTGAGCATGATTGCTTCTTCACACCCACATTGTCAGCCTTACATGCTTCTACGTGATCTATTTCTTTGCGAATGTGACGCCAAGTTTTTGAATGTTCGCCGTCTAGGATATAGAATGAGATAAGACGATTGAATGTATACCGTCAGTATGGGGGATAGATTGTCTTCGATGCCATTGTCCCCGTTCATTTAACAACAAATTCTATCATCCCAGGATTCAATACAAGCGAAAAAGTAGATACCGTTGGTAGCCAACAGAGTAGGCCAATAATAATTTCTACCTTATCTTCACATCCTTGTCACTGTTCTTGCGTGTCTCAAGGTAAAAGAATGACAAAATTGGAATTGATGGAAGCGAAGATTGTTAAATTAGGTTGTCTCGAATTGAGAATGTAGAAAAAGATTAGGTGAAAGGGAGATGGGGGAGAGAGAGAGAGAATTTTTGATTAGAACTGAGAAGAAAACGGGAAGGACTTTACTTGAGTCGGTTTTGTTGGCGAATTATAAGTCCAAAGTTCGATCGGTGGTTTTGTGAATCAAAACCTGATTTCAAATATATGTTGTACTTTAGAAAGGATACATTTAGTCTTATTTATTTACTGTGTATTTAACAAATTTTCCCTTAATCTATAACCATTGCATAGCATGAATACTATCAATTTATTTTGGGCACGTTGATTCACTGTTCAGACATTGGAAGTGTTCTGTTGTCGATTTTAGACCAAACAAATTTGTCCTTAATCACAGCGAAGCAAAAGCGTGTGCAACGACTCTGTCAGCTCCTTGATGTCGAACATGGTGAATCGGTTTTTTGATTTTTTTTTGCGAGGTAAGTATTATTAAGACAAACAAACAGTTCAAGAAGCTTGTGCCTTACCAAAAAAGTAGGGAAAATCTCGCATATTTTGCAAGAGGTCGAGTCCTAAAACCGATTTCTACCTCCGTAAATAACCACTATAATACCTTAGTTATTCATTCCTACTCTTCAGGTCTAATAATAAGCTGAGTCTCGCTATCATTACACTTAGTTCTGTGGATAAAGCTTAAATGAATTCGGTAGAATCACTTCAGTTTGAAATGCGATTCAAGGACACGAGCTATTAATGCCTGTCGGCAGTATTTTGTTGCATAACATGGCTGGGCGGTCTTATCCCTCGGACAGACGATTCCAAGTGAACTTATTCTTGACGTCATAATGATGTCAACACTCATAAATTGCAAATAGGTCTTCTGACATTGACACTTCAATATTTGTAGTAGCTTTTATTTCACAAAATAATTAATCTAAATAAAGAAATAAAACGGTTCCAGGCTAGGTTCTCAGGTTGACAGGGGAGGTGTTAAGTGGGTAGTCCAAAAGCATTTTGCGTCTGGGAGTCCCACACGCAGGGCGTAAACAGCCTTAACCTCCCTACCACAAAAAAAAAATAAAGAAATAAAAGGCATCCGTTTAAAGTTGTGATTCATTTATTCACGAAGTCGCATCGACCATAACCGTTCGGTCTTCTTCAGCGATAATTGCCCTACGATTATTGCTTAAGTACTAACAGGTTTAATAATACTTAACCTATAACATGCAATCAAACGTAATTTCCAAGGCTAATTACCTATAACATGCAATCAAACGTAATTTCCAAGGCTAATTACTGAACCTATAAAAAGTAATTACAAAATGTGTTACATTTTCTCCTAAATATTTCCAAAGGATATTTCTCATTTAGTTGGAATAACCATGACCTATAGTGTCCTTCATCCTGGTTCATGAGTCTTATCTTTTTCCGGCTTACTGCCTGGCTTTCCATAACATCCATTCCAGGAGTATCTCTAGCTCTTCCTTTCTTTCTGAGTGTTTCTGCTTCGCCTAGATGCTCCTGAGTCTCCCCGTTTGTCCTTTGCGTACACTTCTTCGCAAGAAGAACATTCGATGCGAAAAATGCCAATTTTCCTTGCATTTCATATTTGTTTTTGGTTGATCTGTGTATGTTTTTAGCTGATCCTTCCTCGTGATTCGGTTAGCTGTGCAGCATTAGGCCAATTGATTTTCGTTTTTATATTGTTGCTGATACCTTGAAGGTAAGTCATCGCCTGCCGGTGCATGCTTTCAGTGTCGGCATTTACTGATGTAAATCGCTCCTGTCGCTGTTTCATGTGGATCTTCTGTTGCCATTCTCTTGACAAACAAAGCTCTGAAACCTGAAAAAAATATCATATAGAAGTCTGAATCAAACGGAAACAGCGACATGTCTCTTAACAGATGCGAACAAAATGATAGCAAGTGATGATACACCCGAAGCGATAAGAGGAAGAAAAAAGATCAAAACAGAGACGCACGCCTGTTGCACGCGACGCACGAGACACCTGGTCTAAAGTAGAAATCGACATACTTCATCGAGGCAGAAATGTCAATGAAATGTTTGTTGTGGATAAGAGCCAGTATGATGACGCAGTAATGTTAAAGCTAAACAGTGCAAAATTCACTGGGCTTCGTCAGAACCCATTGGAGGAGTCCATAAAGATATTCGAAAGAACCATTAAAATTTGTGAGTCATTGATTGGAGAGTTAACGAAGGTGAGAGTGGGCAAACCCTCGCTGCCAGGGATAAAACGTCTACCAAGAATACATAAAGAAGGAAACGAAATGCGTGAAATAATGTCGGACCATGAATGCACCAACCCAAAACTGCCAAGATGGCTTTTGAACAAGTTTATGGGAATGAAACCAGTGAAGAGCAAGGAATTCTCCAATGAACCGAATGAAGAGCAAGGAATTTTCAGATAAGTTACTACAGTCTAGTCCACAAGCACAATATAAAATTATTGACTCCTTCGACCTGGATGCTCTTTTCCCGAGAATTCTGGTTATGGAAACATTAGGGTTCATAGAAGAGTGGATCTTATACCAATAAGAAAAACCACCGTCATGGAAGATATGAACCAGACAGAACCTACAGCTTGCAAAGCTTTGTGTGACAGAAAATTATTAAATCTACCAAAAGGATCTACCCGTTTTTGAATTGAAAAAGAAAATAAGACAATTTTCGTGCATTTAATAATATTTATTGTAGAGTATACATTTCATAGTTTCTTATGACTTCTTGCCAGCGTGACGGCAACTTGTAAATGTCATTTCAAAAAAGATTTGTTTAAAGCGGCGAAAAACTCAAGTAGTGCTTGGTTGATATTAGCTTCAGTTTAGAATTTTAATTCCTGTAAAAAATTCTGCAAAGAGAGAAACGAATAATAATCGGAGTCTGGGGAGTTTGGTGGATGAGACAGGATTTACCAGCCTAGCTCTGCGATTTTTTGACGAATCACCAAAGCAGCATGCGGTCTGGAATTATCATGATGAAGTATGACGTGCCTCCTATTGAACATTGTTGGCCTCTTTTCTCTTGTTCCTTTATGTAAATCATTAATTTGCTTACAGTATCTCGCTATAATTAGCTTTTCTTGAGGTTTCAAAAGCTCGTAATGTATTGGTCCCTGGATGTCACACTATAAGCACAACATACTCTTCTTCAGTTCAAGCTTGGCATTGAAGTGGAGGCGTAAGGTTGCCCGGGCTCGTAATATGCTTTTTCATTCACGATCTTTTGATGGTATTCCCTTTGCATCACCACTTATCATCGGGTCCAAAAAAATTTCGTTTTTGTAATGTGCAAATATAGATATTCAATGACGACTCTATCATCCAAATTTTTACTCATTTAACTGATGACTTTTATTGAATTTCGACACGCTTTGGTATTTTTTCTTCCTTGTTGGAATCCGTGCCGACCAGAATCAAGGCCATAAGAATCTAATGATCACAGTGGAGGCAGATAAAGGCAGCAGACCTTCTCAGAAAATCTCTTCGAGACACGATCGTAAAGAGGACCTAAACCTTATGACCGAAGTGTATTGATAGGCAACTCCAAAGCAAATTATCCAAAACAACGAAAGACTGCTCTATACCGATCCATGATATATCGTTTGCTTGGTTTGCGGCTCAGAAAAGAAGCTTAAGGAAAAGAATGGCAGTTCTTCATCGAAACAGCCAGATTAAATGGATTCAAGCACTCAACGATCAAGAGAATGGCACAGATGATTCAGAAGACCAGACAGCGACAGGAATAATTAACGCTACCTAATGCCGGCAATGAATGGCTATTTTGGAAGACGTTGACCGACCATGAAAGTATCAGCAAACGGATAAAATATAAAATTAATTGGCATGATTCTGTGCAGATGACTGAATTGCGTAGCACGACCCAGTTAAAAACATTCTCCGATCGACGAAGGACAAACGTGAAACACAAGTAAAATTTAGCATTTATCGCATCGAATGTTCTTCTTGCGAAGAAATTTACAAAGGATAAACGGAGAGATTCATTGGTACGAGAATTAAAAAGCATCTAGGCGATGCAGTAACACCAAGAAAGAAGGAAACAACTTCAAACTTCAAATCGGCCGGAGCAAAACATATAATCAAGAAAGGACACGAGAAAACAATGGGGGATGCAACAATTATGAAGAAAAGCATTGCAAAAAGCGGGGACACTTAGGTTATTCCAAAAAATTCAGACTTATACTTTGAAAATATTTTTCAGAAAGGGTAAACTTTTTGTAATTTTTTTAACAGCAGCAGTAATTGAGGTGGAAATTACATTTTACAGCATGTTATACGATGATATCAATAGACCTGTTAGTACTAAAGCCTAAATTGTCAACAAAATCAGTTAAGTCGCGAAGGAAGGCCGAATGATCACCGTCGAAACTCCTCTTGAAGCAAGCCTCTTAAAGAAAAAAGTAAGCCTCTTATTTTATGTCATGAACTCTGATGTCAAGAACTAGTAAAAACGACGTCGTCTGTCGCAGGCATTAGACATGCTTAAATGTGTTGAAGGCATTAGACTTGCTGTCAGTCTCACTAAACCCGTCGGATCTATCACTCGGAGGTTTTTTTGGGGAAAAATAACACTACACAAACCGCACCCGAATCGTTCTTTAACATTTATAATACAAACGTTAAAATATTGAAGAAGAAGAAAAGATTAGCGAGATTTACAACGATCGAACTTCTTTAGAAATTATTCATGACAAAAAAAATTCAATGGCAAGATAAAGAAATAAATTCAATGGATCAATGGCGAATTCGATACAACCATGAGCTGGGTAAGGTTCTTGATGGTCTCAATGATTGTTACATTACGGACTAGCCATGTGGCGAATGGACGGATAATGAATACCCAACAAAGTTTTCGTTGGAAAAACTGAAGGGTGGAGAACAGTAGGAAAACCAAGGAAACGGTGGTTTGACTCTATTGACGTAGACAGTTCATCGCTGTTTGAACGTCAAAATTGAAGGACCCGGTCAATAGACTCAAAGAGTTGAAGTCGCTTGATACGGTTATCAAAGACATCTGAGGGGCTGTAGTGATAAGAACCAGAAGAATATTTGCATTTGTACGCTATCCTTTCCCAACTCCTGTTTTTCATTCAAAGAACTCATCATTTCACTTTCCCTTTCCTTGTGTTCAGGTTGGAAATTAGATTCAAATTCTACTTTTTCTATGAAATGCCTTCTGGTTCTTTACCTTTCTTATTATAGAATTTTCTTCCCAGCAGGACAACAACCGGTTATGAACGACTTAACAATTTATGTGTAATCCGGTTTGTGGGAGGGGACTACATTCCACTGAATGGAACTGAATTTCTTAATGTAATTGTCCTTGGGCGGTCATCCGAAAATACGGAAACAGATGCCGGCTGCTGCTGAGATTTCAATAATACCTTTTTGTAAATCACTGCTGAAATTCGGCTTAAATCTTAACGTATGTCTTGGAAACAATGAGACGATCTCCGACCGATTACAGTGGCCTAATGGTTCATTTTATGATACCTATTCATTTCCATAGTCAACCTGCACCTTGCCTTATAACCAACTTGCAGGCCTGCCACACTCTTCAGCCAAATTTGGCGACTTACGAAGAAATAAAATTGTTTCTTTCCCAGTCAAAAAATTGAATCGGTTCTATTTTGGTTTGGCTATCTACCGAACACGTGAACCAACCCCGATTTCTTCGTATCGATTCACATGTTCAGTACCATAAAGAAGTTGAACCAATCGAAAAGGCTGAAAAGATACCAATCACCTTGCGTTAGAAGCCAGGATCTTAGAATTCAGAGAACACCACTAATCCACTAGGATGAGCAAAAGTACACTAGCAAAAATGCTCAAACTTAGCGATTTCAATGTAAGAATTCATTTTAAATCAATCAATTAAAGTATCAAAGCTACGCGAATTAGCAACATTTTGTGATTAGATTCTTGTCAACCTTTGTTTTGTAATTTTTTCTTCAGTAGGAATCACCTAATAATCGCCTGAAACTTACCCGCCAAAAAAGTTGTCAAAAAAAAAACACTGAAGAATTTTGGATATACTTTGCGAAGAAAAGGAGAAGTCAAAAAGAAACGAAAAAAAAACTGAATTTAGCTAAAAAGCTTGGAACTGAATGAAGAAACATGAATCAAAGAGAAACGTCAAGAATGACGTTTTCGCCATATTCAGCGCCATTTATTTGTTGGTACATTTATGTAGAATTCGAGACTGAATATAATTCTTATAGACTTGGTGGTAGGTGCGAGACGTCAATGATCATTTTAGCCAGCCTAAGATTGTCCATCCGCAGGATTTTGCGGAAACTGAGAAAACATTTAGTGTCTATGGTCTTCTTTTCATCTTTTTAAAACAACCTCAACGCGGAAAAAATGATTGAAACTGAAATGGTCTGACTGTGAGTGTTATAATCAATTATAATTGTCCTTTCAACGGTTTAGCGACACTTATGATACTATTAATTTGTATTTCAATCAACAAATTCATAGCCAATATTCAGTTTTTACCCCCCTTCCTCCTCCTCCTTTGGCATTCTTCCTTCTCCTTTCTCTATTTTCATCCTAGAATTGTTTGCCTCCTTTGGTGCTGTATTTGATGGGTTTTAGCTTAGTTTTGTGATTGTCTATTTCTTGATATACTAGTCCATTTGTTTCACCGTCTATGCTCGCATGAAGTCGATTAGCCTGACTGGTTTCACATCTGCCTAATCTACTTTTCTCGTACATGTTTAACTGTAAATTTATCCTTGCTTGGCTGCCATCCATAAGATAAATTGTCAATTTATCGGACTCGATGTCTGTAATTCGAATTGGCTGACTATCTCTGTGATTGGTAGGCTGATTATTTATCTATAAGGATATCAGGCTGTGATTTATATCTACATATCCTATGAACTGGTCTTGTTTGAAGTGTTTGCCTACGTTTCTCCCTGAATTTTTCTACAATCTACACCATCGATTCTTCGTATCTTAAACAGAAAGTTGGAAAAGTTAGTAGGATTCCTAACACATCTTTATTGTCTAATTTGCATAATATAGTTGTCAAAGTGTTCCTGCAGGGATACAAATATAAATGCTGAATATTTTAATTAATAAGTTGCTCTCTTGAGACCCATTTCATTTATCCAAAAAGGCTATTGCGCCATCCATTTATTTTCTAAGGATTCCCGCGACAGTCCGTAAAAAAAAGGAAACATGTCGTGCCCAAATTACCTGCCTACTGGTTTTAAAAAACGTATGAAAAGTAATTATTTTAAATAAAATTGTAAGTTAGCAATGGATTTGAATGCTAAAATTTTAGCATAAGCAGTTAGGTAACTTGAGGAAGGAATCATTACAGGATGCATGTCATATCTGTCAATGTACCCTCCCTAATGAGTAAAGAAGTAGACATTCAGTAAAAGTAGAGTGAACATTTTGTCTATATATTCAAATAACCGAAAAGGTCTTGAGTTGCATGGCAGGATTGCAGAAGGATAGTCGTTTCATTTTCGATGTCCTTTAGATCTTGTATGACATTCTGGCTTTTTGCATGTGTACAAACGGCAAACAGAAGAAATTAAAGGCATTTTCACTCAGCCCTTCGATTACACAGGCCAACATTATTTTTGGTGTTTTGAATCTGATAAGTGTCCTTAGCTAATCCGGGTACGGTGATTCTTAAAGTGAATTTGGTTTGAGCCCATCACATCGAGATTTTTCACAAAATTAAAAAAAACCTTGTGAGATATTGTGTACTAGAGCAAGGGAGTACCTTCTTGATATTTCCTCATATTTTATAATCGATAGAAAATATTTGAGTATAATATATGTTTATTCCATTTCAATGGCAGCACTTTTTCATTCTCGCGTCTGTCAAAGTCAACGTGACGGCATCGGCAGTTGTTAACGGAATAGTTAGTTAGCGTCAGTTGTTTATAGCATTGGGTTTAAATTTTGTTTTCTGACTGTTTAGTGCATCATTATGTCATCAAGAAAGTGTAAAAACAGTTCTGATACATTTTTTGACGTGTGTGGTGATTTCACGATAGCAAAGCATCATCGAAACAAACATCCAGCAAGCTTATCACGCTGACTTCCATGTAAAGCTTGGTAAGTTGGACAAACCTTGGGCTCCACACAAAGTGTGCTTTCAGTACGTGGAGCTACTGAGAAAATGGACGAACGATACACGTAGCTCTTTACCCTTTGGCATTCCTATGGTATGAAGTGGACCAATCAACCATGGAGACAACTGTTACTGTTGCTCCTACGATATCAAGTGTTTTAATTCGAAAAATGAACATATTATTCAGTATCCTGATTTACCTTCTGTTAAACGACCCGTACCTCATAGACCAGGAATTCCCATTATTCCACCTTTTCTTCGCAGTTTCTCAACAGTTTAGTTTATCCGAGCTGAACTAAATAACTCAGTGAACGATTTGAGCCGATCGAAGGATGCTTCACAAATCTTAGGATCACGACTGAAAGACAAAAATCTGTTGGCTCCAAGAACCAGATTTTCGTAGTATAATAAAATATTCTTGAAGAAGTCATGAAACTGGGAGCTGACAATAACGATTGCACATCATGGAGGCTATTTATTGATTCTTCAGTCTGAAAGGTGTCTTGTTGCACAATGGTAATACATATACCTCGGTGCCTGTTGCTCAATCCGTGCATATCAAAGAAACGTGTGAGAATCTTGCGCTGTTGCTAAATAAAATAAAGTATAGCGAATATTGTTGGCAACTCTGTGGAGACCTTATATAATAATATCCATGCTATTGGGTCTGGATTCACGACTCACGAAGTATCAGGTCTGGATTCACGAAGTATCCATGTTTTTTGTGCGGGTGGGACAGTCGAGCACGAAAATGGCCACTCAGAGAAAGACTTGTACCGGGACAAAAGAATTTGTAGCGTGATACATTAGTTGACACAAAATTAGTTCCTTTGTCCACCCTTCACATAAAGTTACGATTGATGAAGTAGTTTGTCAAAGCTTTCAAAAAACAAGGTGACTTCTTTAAAGACAAGTTTTCTGCACTTTCTAAAGCTAAAATTAGAGAAGGAATTTTTTTAGGCCATCAAATTTGCACCTTATGATTACCTTATGGATGAATCTGAAGTATGGAATTCTTTCGTAGAGGTCATAGACAATTTCCTTGGAAACAATTAGTCTCCAAACTACAAAGAAATTGTTGCCAACGTGGTCGAAAATTATAAAAAACTGGGATGCAATATGATCGCCAAACTTTGTTTTCTGAATTCCCACGTTGACTCTTTTCCCAAAAATCGTGAAGCTGTCAGCGAGGAACAGGGAGAGAGATTCCCTCAAGATATAATGGAGATGAAGAGACGTTACCAAGGAAAATTGGATATTGTAATGATGGCTGGATGGATGGACGAAAATTCTCAACAAAAAAAAAAAAACTACAATACGCAGTTTTCAGGAAAAAAGAGAACGATTTTTTTTAAAAAAAACCAACGATTGTTTGACGTAGATTATACTGCATTGGTTTTTTCATGTACAACTCACTTTTGCAGTGTAATTTTTTATTAAATATAGTTTCAATAAATATTATCTCAATATTTTCGGAATTTCCTGTGAAAAATTTCAAACACGCTTTTCCTGAAAACCTGACGTGCTGGAAAAAACGAAGTACAGATTTATGATTTGACCCCATTTACTATAGGACACCTATTAAACTTGAAACCTATTTTTTATGAAAAAATAGGGCTGTGTTATTGGTAAGGATTCAATCCTGATGCATGATAGTTTTTTTTTCAATGGTATGATATGACACATAAATAACATCTCGGTGTACTTAAGACTTCGTTAGTAGATGACAAAATCTCCCTTATGGGAAAAACCTTACTGTGTGGTGTTCATAGTTCGTCAAATGGATACCAAGGAAAGTCCGCATTTTCATAAGGTGTTCTAATTCTGTTCTTTCTCAACTCTGATAATTATTTAACTCTATTTACGTTAAATATCCTGGTTACGGTGTCCTCGAAGTTTTCAAGCGGTAGGAACCTATTGGCTGATAAAGCGTTAGCCCTACTTCGAGGCTTTTCAAATTGGCCGTTGATGGGTCTTAGAACCTTTCCTATTTCGGTTAAGAGTAAAGCCTCCCAACGAATTCACTCTCAGTTAAACTTTCCTTTCGGGATATCAATATTTTTCTGATCCTCTTAGAAAGGCTTGGATTTGAACCGTTATCAATAGATGATCCTTTTTCGTATGACCTGCATATTCCATTGGCGTTAAGCCTTGGGAGACAGAACGTCGAAAATATTTTAAAGTACTTTTTCCGAGGATCAGACTATGGACCGCAAAGGCGTTGATATATGCTTTAAGACGCTTCGAAAAAATCGATACCATCGTTTAGGTTGTTTTCGATTTACACAACATAGGGCTCTCAATCGATCAGCTGTTCAAATATATTATAATCCTTTTCTGTCCTAGGACATGTTATTGTAGGCTTTGATCTGTTTTTATCTTTGCAAAGGTGTTTACAGTTTTCAATATATCTGATTGATTGAAGAGATTAATGAAATGGAATAGTGAATAGTGAAATGAATAGTGAAATGAAGGAAAAATAATTTTCAAAAAAAACAACTTTTCCTGTGCGCCACTCTCGTTCTGTCAATTCTAAAACGATTGTTCTTCTAAAGCTATAATTTTGGAACTTTGAGCTCATTTCTTCGTTTTACCCTTGATAAATTTTAAATGACTTGTCAAAAACTCTTGGTCAACCAAACACTACAATCTGTATCCTCTTCTGATGGATTTCATAGGTAGATATTGTTTTAGTACGGGCCTATCCTTAAATTTGCTCATTGATTCGGCTTCGCTCAGTTCCCGTGTCCCATGATAACATTCTTGGAATTTTTGGTTAAGCTCATCTTGGAGAGGTGTGATTTTGTATAGATTATCTTTGCAATTTCTAGGCATTTGATTATTATCCTTTGCAAGGTTAATATGATAAAACATTAGGCAATCTACTCTCGGCATAGTTTTACATAATAGTGGATTGCTGTGATCCGAAGCTGTAGAATAATGGTAACCCATATAGAAATGATAGTAGCTCATCCTCCTTGAGTCTCAATACCTTATTTTTCTATGTCGAATAAAGGTTGATTTTGAATTAATTCATTATGCTTTGGTATTATCCATAATAATATCCAATATTCCGTCAATCACCACCAGAAAGATTTCAGTCGTTGCGGTACAATAAAAAAAAGTTCTTCTGTAACATCAGTATGTGCTGAATATTCTGATAATTTAATAACCAGGTCTCGCTTTTTCTACTGACGATTTGCTTCGGTAATCTTTTGTCGGTTAGCCTTTGATGATGATGGCGAATCAATTTGTGCACGGAGGTGCATGTTGAAGAGATGATTCCCATGAAAATACCTCATTTGTTAATGATAATAACTAAATTTCGTGCAGTACCATTTCAACAGCCTCCTCGAAATCGCCATCGAAACCTTTCGGAAAGTGAATATCTATTTCGATGTCCTCTTCGGATAATCCACGACCGATTCGTCGCAGCAGTCTCGAACATCTTCCAATAAAAGACCTTCGATGAGAGCAACACCTTTTGTAATATTCATTTCCAGGAACCTAGCACAAATAAGTCTACAATTGTAAAACAAGTTTCAATGTTATCGACTGAAATTATAAGACAAACAAACAACATTCCTTAGCTATGTTTACCATGCAACTCGATTTATTACACAAGTTACTAACGGTACTATTTTGCTCTCGCCGTTTTTTGTTAGATTTACACATAAAAAACTGTAAATATACACCGCAAAACTGTCTATAACTCTAGGTGATGTCAAACCTTATTAAATATTAGAAAAAAGTTCACTAGCCTGCCATCTACTATTTTTAAATTATTTTTGAAAAGTTAACAAATCGAATTTTCGGACTGTGTTGCGGGTCAATCAAATGGACTGGCCGTTTACCGTGAGAGACTGAATGAAACACTTTGTTTGGATTACACATACGGCACTTTAAGCGGTCATCAGCGATCGTAAGCGTGGAATGTCTGCGTTTTAAATAAAGGGTGTTTGATAAAAAAGGCATAACGTTGAATTATACGGTAACAATTTCATTGTGAATCGAAAGCTCATTATATGACTTTTATTTTTTTTAAATTATCTGGTTTATCCATCCTGACGGTCCAATTTTGAACGACGCGTTCGAGCATAGCGAGCTGTATGTCGCGAATGACACGAGTTATGTTGGCATCCAAAGCGTCGATTGAAGCTGGCTTACCCCTGAAGGCCAGAGGCTTCGTGTAACCCCAATGAAAATAAACGAAAGGCCAATTTACTGGTCCAAAACGTGAAATCACGTTCTCAGGTTGTTTTTCAGCCCAAAAGTTATAATTCTGTTTTTTGACGTAACCATTGAGCCAAAAATGCGGCTCATCACTAAAAAAATTTAAATAAACAACGGGTAAAAATATAAACGATAAAACAACGGATTTGCATGGAGCTTATTCAGAGCACTTTCACCAAAAATCAATGTCGCGGGCTTCATATCTTGCATGAGATTAACTTTGTATGCCTTAAAAAATCGAGATCTTAAACGATCGTAAAATACGTCAAGTTGACAAGTTGGCGTATGACAAGCCAAGCTGATTTTTCACGGTCTTAAGCCACACTCTTAGCTACAGTCGCTATATTCTCTTCACGCCGTGCTGATTTGGTTTTATCGTTCGGGTATCATCCAATATTGTATCCTGGGTTTAAAATTTGGGGATGCTACTGGCTATAGTGGTTTCGGTAGTTCGGTGATGCACACCATAAGTTGCTCTAAAAGCACGAAAAACTTTTCTCACAAAACCCTGATTTTCGTTAGCTGAACAATTGCGATACGTTGTTGTGGTGTCTTTCGATTATGATTTGTTAAACGATACTGAATAAAAATTACATACCACTTTGACAGGAGTCACGCGTGATCTGTCAAGAAAAACTCTCTGAAAATCAAACCTCATTTATTAACCCGTTACATTTGACGAACAAATTAACGGTACAAATTAGCACCTTCACAGATACATAATACACAACTCAACGAATAATAATAAGCAAGATCGAGGTTTACGTCTAAATACGTTTCCAGTACTCGAAAGTCAGTCCAAAAACTGATTTGTTAAATGATTTTATACGCAAATTAAATACGTTAATGGTTTCTTCCGCCCAACGCTATTAAGTTTCGAAATTGAAATTAATGAGCCGCTGCGAATTATTTTTAGGCAGGTCGTTTCCTTCACTTATCCTTGCTGCCATTTGCAAACATTTTCTCAGTGAATGTTGAACATTAAGCACGTTCAATCTATATTCACCTCTCATTCTGTCAAAAATACAAAGATTTTAGTTTTAGACACCAGTAAAGCAGTCGAAAAACCAGCTTCAAACTTTTTCCTAGATGAACATTGCAAACATCATTCCACTCGCTGCTGCTACTCGTCCTTCAGCATTTGTCCTATCGCAATAACATCAATGAAGTACGGAATTTACGCTGCTCCGTCTCCTGCTGTTACGCTCGTAACGAATGGTAACTTTCCCGACCCGAATGACTTTGGTAGACGTTTCCCTTTCACTTCGTACTTCATTAGAATAGCACAAAGCATAAAATTTCCAAAGCTGACAATGCGATCCGTTTTCAAGCTGAAAAGGGTTACGTTCCTCCCAACCTCAACCTGCCTCGTGTCTCGGGAACTATCGATGGGTGGCGAAACAAATGAAGCGAACACCCTTCGTTGGGGCAGAGAGATGGCCGTTAATGGTGGCGCAGTGTTAGAATATCAATGTAGGACGCTGCAAAAACATAACCAAAGGATATCCAAACAGAATAGAAATTCAAATGAGCAACCCGAATGACCAGAAATCACGCTATTTACGTATTCAAATCTATTTGATAGTGTTGGGCTTTCATAACCTTTCCCTTATTGTTTACAGTCGGGAGCGTGTTGTGCCCGGGGACGTAGCTTAAGACATCCTTACATCTTTCTATTGTTATTCTTTAGCTCCTACTTCGTCACACTGGTCATGGCGTCTTGTCGCCTCGCTGTTTGTGTTGCGCGTGGCCAATGTTTCGATGAAAGTCCTCCGAAAATCCTTTTGACTAGTGAATCTGTAAGAAAGTTTTGCGTCTTTGCACGTGCTCAATGCCAAAGCATATTGTGCCTGCATAGATACAGCTAGGAGCAGGCGTCTATAAACATCCTTTGTTATTGTATTTTTTGAAAACTTTTTGTTTTCCATCGGAAGACAATTGTGTAGGAATTTTATCATCAACAGCGGAAATTTGGTTGTGCTGTTTCGGGAGTTGCACAAGGAAAAGTGGCAGAGTCCATCCAAGTCTCCTAGGCTCGGGGAAATGTTAAGTAAGGTTTTGTAAAATGAGCATAAAGTTGATTTGCAAGCAACGTGGATAATTTAATAAAAAGCAAAAAAAGAAGAAATGGCGAGCAATGAAAGTGGAGGAACATGAAAAAGGCTTTTCTATTTCGTCAAGGCGAAATTGGGCAAATCCAAACATTCACGATAATTGACACGTTTCTCGCCATTCAAGTGTTGGGATAATATTTTCGCAGTCTGATTAAGGATAAAGCTAATATTGATAAAATTCTGCAGAACAATAGGGATTGAGCAACGACAATGCGTACCAGGTTGTTCGAACTTGGATCAGGCTATGCTTGGGCTTTTATGGGCACCACCTACTCAGCAGCTTAAAACTGGAACGTTTCTTTAGAGGTGGGTAGGTTATTTGAAGAAATTTTAATATGCATCAAGGATTAATATTTGTGCAAGTCTAACTTCGAAAAGTCAATTTCAAGACATTTGTATGCGTCATATGATGTTAGCTAAAAAGTAATGTTGGATATTCTTCTTCTTTCCTTGCTCCAAATATATCTAAGAAATTCGATTGGCCCTTAGTAAACTATTTGAGAAGCTTATCTTAAAAAAATGACTGATAACGTTGAAAACAGGGAGAATGGTACCCTAACATATAGTTTGGCTTCAGACATGGATACCCAAAACAGCACCAGCTCCTACATGCCTCCGAAGACATAAAAGCAGCACAAATTACAAAGCAGTCATTGGGCCTACCATCCTTCGCTATTGAAAAGTCTTTGATACCGTTTGGCATGACGGTCTAATTCAGTACAGCACCGTGCCTGTACGAACTAATTTTAAACTTCCTGAGGGATAGAACATGTAAGATTAACCTTCGAGGATCAACATTCACTATGAAAACCATCCCTGCTGATATTCCAAAAGGTTCATGCTTGAGTCCAACACTTTTCAATATCAATAAGCCTAAACTACCAACTAGCTTCTATTGCGGACGACACTTGCTTCTAAACTTGTAGAAGAAACCGTCATCAGATCATATCCAATCTAGAGGATACGCTGGAGAAAATCTACCAAAACGTTTACAGGAAGAAAATGAACATCAACCAATTTACGTCAAATACTCGAACGAAAGTTAATGTTTAAAAACCATATCGCGCACATAAGTTCCAAGTACTTCAATTTCGTCCTGTCTGTGTACCCGTTATTCAATCGAAAATCGCCCATGAGACTTCGTAATAAATTCCTCGTCCTTAAAATGAGCATCCACCCAAACTACGGAACATCCACGTAGTCTGACATGGAACCAATGCGCTAAATTCCCAACTCACCCAAAAACGCTACTTAAGAATGGCCCTAAGCAAATCGTTTTACTTCTTTTCTAGATTGCTACCCAAAATACACAAAATTAACAAGCTTGTGGGTCCGCTCAGATCGAATCCGGTCAGAAAAGCTGAAAAATCCTTGAACCCCTTCATCAAATCTCTAAGTGGTATGCAAAATCAACAAAAATCATATTGTTACGATTTCAAATAATTTCTCGTGTAAAATTATTCCCGCCTTATATCTTCATCACCCCGAAAAGATGTCAGATCAGCGGTCTCAACATCTTCCTGGTGATAAAATTGGGCAAGGCGGTCCAGTTGCACTATTTTTTTGCTCCTCTATCTGGTATACTACATCGTTGATTCGCTGGATGATCCGGTAGGGTGTCTCCCAATTCGGCTGCAACGTCACGTCTTCGCCTTTTCAACGTCAAGGGTTATACAGCGCACTAAGTCGTCCGGCTGGAATCCAGATGAGTTTGCCATTAAGTCATATCTAATCTTCATGCGGTCAGTAGTCTTGGATACTCCAAAATGGCTTGGACTGTTCAGGAGGTGTCCCGGACTTCACATCATCGTTTTTCCAAAGATGATTTTGGCTAGCGCCTTATCTGTCGATGCAAACTCTGCAGTTGGTTAAGCCATCAAAAATCATGGAATGCGTCAATCTCAATCTCGTTGATTTCCGTCAACTTTCTTCGCCACTTGGCCAAATGTTTATTGAGCGTTTCATTGAACTGTTCGACTTTTCCATCTGACTGGAGGTGAAATAGGGTTTTCCTTATATTCCGTAATCTTAGCAGCTCAAATATTTCGCTAAAAACTTGTGAGTCGAAGCTTCGGCTTTGAACTGCATTGCATGCACTTCAAGGGCTACGCCATACCCGCAATCCCACTGTGACACGATTTACTCCGCTACACTAGTTGCCTCCTGGTTAGGTATTGAGTATACTCCTGGCCACTTACTGAAACAATCAGCCACAACGAGTGTATACCGATTTCACCAATCAAACTCGGGGAAAGGGTCCTGCGATATCGACGGCTATTCTCTCGAATAGTACCCCCATGATAAAGGTCCGCATTCATCCTCTCGTTCCTCGATTTGGGTCTGTAAGGGTAGCACATAGTGTGCATTTATGACACCAGTCCAGTGAGTCGACTTGAGCGTGAAGCAATCTTTCTCGCACCTTCGTCAGGGTCTCGTTCACACCAAGATGACCCGATGTACCTTTATGTATTTCCTTAAGTATTCCTTTAATCCGACTTTAAGGAAGAATAATTTGCATCATGAAGGATGTGCGAACATATTTTCCAATTTCCGTTTAAGGATTCCGTCTACATCCTGCGGGGAGTTCTATTGAGCTCAATAGCTTTTTAACACTGTTATTCCACTTGAGACGTCCTGTTGTCTCCTTCCATGCCAACAATGGTCCAATATCATCATCGTCTAGCTAAGTGTCCTGGAGTTCGTACTGCCTCCAACCCTCGTCGACTACACGCACATCCAAACCTAGTTCCTTTTCCTCGCGTCGTTGGCAATGTTTACAATGAGCTGAACAGAGGCGATGGGATAAAGCGTTGGCATTCCCATATACTCTACCTTTGGGATGAGTAAAGACTTTAGTCATATGATTGTAGTCTATCCATCCTCCTAGCCAACCTTTATCCCACGAAGTTGGCGTGTAAGCGTTTCCCTGATTCTTCAGTTCGAGTTGCCTTATTTGCAGCCCTGATCTTGGTCTGCGTCTCCTTTATTCCTTGCTTATCGTGCTACGCTTTCGATTCCCTGGTATAACGGCTGTAGGGTTTCGCCTGGTTTCGCGCTTTCGCAGACAAAATTTTTTCCTCCTCCTCCCGTCCGCTGCAACTTTCGTCCTCGGGGAACTCAAACGACTCCGGATTAATCCTTTCCGCTGCGAGTGCTTCGTTTAATAGGATGATTAATCTCGCCTTGCTACCTTCGGTGGAAATGTTTTGCTTTCGCAATTCTCTTTTTTTCAATGTAGTGCGTTGATTTTGCGCTGCATTTTATTCTGATTTTGCGCTGCATTTTATTCACGAGCTAGTTTTGATGTAAAATTTAAAAAAAATGTCCACAATGGTTCACGATAAGTTTTGTTTTTACAGTTTCATTGTTGGGTTGTTCGATTGGGTTCATTTCACTTTTGCAAGAATAATCCCACTTCTGACACCATTGTTGCACTTTTTCATATGCACGGTCTTTAACTTACTAAACTTTAAACTTCTTGTTTCGCTCAAGTGAAACCAAACTTTTTACAGCTAATTAAAACTCCCTTTTTATTACATTTGAACACACTTCACCCAATTCAACTAACACTTCAATAATTTGTCACGTCATAATCCGTTATAAGTGAGAACACGTATTACGTGGGCGGCTCAATAAGTACCTGTGTTTGACGACAGAGGGCGTTCCTGGAGGAAATTCATGTTATCTTCGTGTGCTGCTATCTATCAAACGTTAATACAACAAATTTCAGACTGATTGATTGTAAGGCGTGTTTCGAGCAAGACATTTTTCGAGTAAGATGTGTTTCGTGATTTTCGCTGAGATTGGCAGTATTTGGATGTTAAAAAAAAACGAGGAGATCTTGGTAAAGTTGGATGCTGTTTATGGAGACACTTCGCCATCTATGACCACAGTTAGTTATTGGTTCAACGAATTTAAACGTGAGCAAACATCGGTTGTTTTTTATGAGCTACCAGGACGCCCGGCGGACGAGATTATAGAGGAAATCATTCAAAAAATCTACGACATGATTCTCGCTGATCGACGAACGAAAGTGCGCGAAGCATCAGAGGTATGTGTGTCGACCGGAACAGTAATTATTATTTTACATGACAAGTTGGTGATGAAAAAATTTTCGGCCCATTGGGTCCCGTTGGGTTTTGCGTCGGGTTGGCACCGTTGATGAAAACTGGATTCATCATCAAACAGCAGAAACGAAAACAAAATCAAAACAATGGATTTGAATGAATCTACTTCAAAGCAGGCGAAGACGGAGCCATCGGTCGGAATTTTTAGGGGATGCGAATGGCGTCATCCTCATGGATTTTTTTTAGCAAAAGGAAGAACGATCACTGGATCGTTCAACTCAAAAGTGAGTTATTAGATCGCTTCGACATAAACTTGAAGTTGACACGATGCTGTTTCACCATTATGACGCACCAGCACATTCATCCGGAGTTGTCGCCGCTAAAATGCATGAATCGCGTTACGAATTGCTGCCGAATCCCCCGTATTCACCCGATCTGGCTCGATCCTGCGACTCTTTCTTGATCCCTAACATGAAGAATTAGCGGGAAAAAAATTAGCTCCAACGAGGAAGTCATCGCCGGGACTATTATTGGAGAGTTCGACAAATTGTATTTTTTGGAGGCGTTCGAAAAAATGCAGGAGAACGATATCTAAATGTAGATCTAAAGCCATTAACCAGCTAGTCTGCAATGTCGAGACGCAAGGGCCAAGCCATGTGTCACAAGTGTTACCAGTTGAGACGTTCTGTATCAAAATGTTCATACACAGTCTTGATGCGTCAAATGCGATCAGCTCCACTACTTCTCAGCGTGCTTCTAAAGGCAAAAGACAATACTTTGTGCGTGAACTGTAGAGGAAAACATCCCCACAACTAGAGCGGCTGTGCAAGAATCCGAAGAATGTCAGAACGTCGTTTGCACAAATCACTACACAACAACCATACAGTCCAACACCACAGCCTACCTCGACCACAAATCCACTTCCAACTTCAAAACCAGTCTTGAGGGCTTATACCCCAGATATGGAACAAATGTTGTGAAAATGCAGCGACAGTTCCAAGGCTCTGCTGTTCTCATGGGACGAAATTTGAGTCACATTGCCATCCATACACCTCACTTCCAACACATGGGAACCACTTTTATCAATATGCGAACTGATATGCTGAAGGTTTTCATGCTTATATTTTCATGCCCGTTGAAATCGACGTTGATATATGTATGTATCGATGTGTATTATCAGTGAGAGTAAACGTGGTGCTGAATCGATCCTTGGTTAATCGAATTAATTGTTCTGATCGACGATTATGTCGGCCAAAATGGTGTCAACCTAGTCATGATAAAAAAGCAAACAAAACCAAGTACAAAACGCATGACAGCTGTCACACCATACGTACCATTGAAAAGTGTTTCCAATATGATGTTCTTTACCATTCAAAAAAACACTTTATATCAAGCTGCCTGATCGGGTTTTTCGAGTACCGGCAAAACGTGCTATTTTTGATTTGTGTAATTAAATTGTTGATTTGAATTGGCCTTAAATTTGTTATTTGTACACACTATTGTTGTATTTAGAGATGTTGTTAACCATTCTGTCCCACCGTTGAAAATGTTTGCGTATGGATCAATTTAGTTGTAGATTTTGTAGGAATTCTGTAGGAATTTTGTAGGAAGGGTTTTTCTCTGTAGCTGGAAAAAGAAAATTTGGAATTTATTTGTTCTTCTGATATGAATGACACCATTGCTCCCTTCCCCGGAAAGCGTATAAAAATCTATAATCTACCATACAATTACGAGGGTAACAACTCGACGAAAGATGACGCGCAGTCAACGAGGGAAATCAATTTGGGAAACGTGAGACAAAAGAAATATGGATCTCACAGCTCATCATGATTTAAGATCGTAAACCTGATCCAGCTATAGAACGTCAGTCAGTCAATTTTACCTGCATAAAATTGACAATTCAAACGTCTCCAGATTGTACTGGAGAGAAAGTCAACGCCTGTTGTACTTTCTTTTTATACAGAAGGTAGGATAGATTGCGCGGTGATTTCGCTGAAAAAGTGGAGAGCTTCGTTCGGAAAATCTAATCGATATAGGCTGACAAATGGAACCAAAAAGTATATTACACGCAGACAATGCTATCGGGAAAACTGCATACTTGATAGGCTAGAGGCGTCGATGGTTAGGGGATCCCTTCTCTAACAATCTTCCTTATTCTTCCTCTCTCGTTACAAAAGAAATACGAACCCGGAGCTGGCATCAGGCGTAGAATAGGGAGGCTTAAAAGCCCGAACTAATTAGTGAAACGGTTCAAGACTAAGTACTCTGGTTGTCATCGGAGGAGTTTAGTCGTAGTTAACCACTAGGAGTCTGATATTTTGTTGTAAATGGAAATGATATTCTGGACGTAAATGATTTTCACTGCCCTAACCAAAAAAAAAAACACTACTCTCTCCCTCAGCGTTAAAAAAAACATTTCCTAAATCGCCCGAAAAACCGACGATCAATTTTCTCCATGTTTCATTTTCTCCGGTTTCAGCGCAGTATTTTATGTGGTCCATTATTTGTTTGTCAATCATCAAATCGAAATTGCTAAGCACAGAACCCACCTTAATATTTCCTTTAGCATGGGCAGTAGGCCCTTCGATATCCTTGAAAATCATACGGATGACCGTCCTACCTTTAGATCCGCCCGCTATCAGTTTTGTCCATTGTGTCCTGTCAGTTGGAATTTCGATGTCACCCGCTATATTATGGGGTGTTCTGGAAAAGCTCGTCCTGTCATTCTCAGAAACAGAGATAGAAAAATACGCATTTTCTTGCTCCGACGGACGGTAAATAAATTCTCCTCTTCACTTTCTGATGATCATTTTGTCTATGCACTTTCGGGTTCGCATTCGCCTAATTTACATTCATTTTCTACGGAGGTATCCTCGGAACAAGCCTCATTGATCTCGAAGATTTATGACATCTTCTGGACAAACAAAGCAAAAATATAAGGACTATTTTCGAGATAAGGGTACCTGTCACTTTGACGGATCCCGTAGAGATAGTTACACCACATTTGAATCTCAAAAAGTAGAAGACTTAGAAAAAGAAAACCAGAGTATTTAAATCCATTGGAAGAAATGGTTAATTTACGATACAAACAGGTTGAAATCAATCAAGCGGCTTTCGAGATATTGCAATGCAAAGTTTGAATTCCATCAAATTGACGAATTCCGTAACGATAAGTGATAAAGAGGTTTTTTTGAAGTGCAAAGAGCAAACTTATTTAAACGTTGAAAACTGTGCGACACCAGGACGCGATCAATGGGTCGAGAAAGAAGGAAACAAGTTATAAAACAGACAAAGGCCCCACGCAAGCTTCGGAGCTTTGGCGACCACATATGACGACCCAACATGTAAAGGTAACAAGTTTACTTGGCAAAATGTGTGGTTGTTGAGTGAAGAGTTTGTTCTCTTCCTCTCGACGTGTTTCAACGCAGAGAGTGTTCCCTTTTTCGTCATAACAAAAATCGTACTCCTTTTTTAAATTCGATTTTATCCTGCCTTTACAACTATGCTCGTGTCTCTTAAAGATTCTATAATATTGGATCTCAAATTTATAAAAATTTCAATGTGAATAACCATCAAGGAGAAGACAAAAATATTAACATTTGACTTTCTTTACAGGTAAGGAAAGCTTAACGAGTACTATCGAGTTTCAGGTAAGTTTGTTTCTGATACACCAATCGCGATCAACTACCTACTGGGATATCAACAAATTACCATTATAAATCTAATCAATTTCCAACGCCTCATACCCTTGATTCAATACCTTCCGATTGCTCGATTCACAACGAGTTTTCACTGAGATTGATCATAAATCCGAACACAAAGCTCTCACACATTCAGGCAAACTCTCTAATTAACTTTCACCTTTCACATATCTTTCCATACTACGCTATTCCATAGCGAATAATATCATTTGTTTTGATTTGTAGCAATTATAATCTTACGTTGTTTGCACGATATTTGCAGTCCTCGTCTACTTTAGTATTGTTTCGCTAAGCAAATCGAATCCATAACGAATAATTTGGAATCGAACAGGAACAAAGGTGTATAAAGCCTAATAGTTATACACATGCTATATAAAATAATCTCGTTAAAAGTTTACTATCGCCACCCGTTTAATAGCCTGGCATCGAGTTAATAGCTGAACAGAAGGAGTGTATACTCGTATATCGACCAACTCACTCCATCAAGGAAACGAGCACAATTTGCTACATTTGATCCTTAATCGCGATTCGCATCAAAACCACCTAGCGCTTTGTTGGGTTGAAGTATTTTATTGCAAGGATACCAGAGAGTCGGGTTCATTTTTAAAATCTCCATCTACAAATTATTTTAATGTTCGCAAATGTAATATTCGATTAATTGAATTGAAATTTATTTATGGTTGACGGTTCTGCGAGGATTGTGAAAAAGTCAAGCACGCAACCAGGATACTCATTGTTAAACGGAGAGAAGTTTTAATGAGGGTGCAATCAAGTTTTGCAATTACATTGCCATTATAGTTTAATGGCACTGCAGTTGACTAATGTGTAATTTAATTCATTAAGTCTCCTTTATTCCAGTTTCTAGACCACTATGTTTCACTTCAGGATAAGTGCTTGGATTGTTTGTTGCACTGCTGCGGGCTCAATTTGTAACGTTTTGTCGTAACAATGGGTCGAAAAATTTGGTAAACACTGCATTGTGAATGGCTCCTTTGTTTCGTATCTTTACGATATTCCACTCATTATATCATTTTTGCTTCCACTTATCCCTACACTTTGCGATTCATTCTTTCATTTTATCTTTGAACGTTTTCAGAACATGATTCCTGCGTGAGATAACTTATTGTCTCAAGCTATAGATAGTAACCATTTGCACTAATCGTGTGGCCTTTGTGAGGACACAAATTATTTCATTTAGAGTGGTAGCAGCACACAAAAAAAACAAGCAGCTGTTCAATAAAAAGCTTTAAATTGAATGCAACATTTAAATATTCGACCCATGCCCATGGATTAGATTTTATTTTTTGTGTTTCCTTTACAAAATACTATGTTTTTAATTCTGACAGATGTATATTTCGGGAGTAAGTTTCAATCCCAAAATGGGACAATCAAAAACTAAAATCTAACAATCTAATCCGTGACAAACACGGGAAAATACAGATACAGATGTAAACGTATGCTTATTTCTCGAGCACGGAAGAACGATTCCTTGATAGCGGTAAGTTCTATGTCTTCTAAGGTGACGTAGCAACCCGACCATCAGCCGTAGGTTGGAAAATTGCCAAAATTGATGCCACCATGCCCACCATGAAGGGGTCCGGGAAGCCTTAGCCGAGAATAAGGCGAACGCTTCTAAGATTCTCATTACGTCTCCATTTGGCTTCCCTACGCCTAGTCGACGGCCATGACATGATGAGCCCGATGTGTCAGCAGGAATTGTTTAAATGAGAAGAGATCGACACAAAATTCGTCGCAAAGCATAGGATTCACGGGATGACTCACACTCCCAAACGCTGGTCAATCAAAGCAAGGCCCTGCTGGCAAAACTTCGATGAGAACATAAAAAGGCACCCAAGGAGCTTCTCGTACGGAAACTGGTAGCCTCACGGACGCTTGTGTGCTGAACAAAGGCGGACAATATGATTTTTCGTGTGCATGCCGCTCGTTTGGACTCTTCATGAAAACAATGTCCTGTTGTACCATCAGTTGGACAAACGATGCCGTCGTTAAAAATTCAAAAGGCCTCGGGATCAGGCTGCATCCCAGCGAAAGAGGTACAGCTTGAGTCCCTTGATCTGTAAATTAGCATATTTATTTTTTCGGAATTCTAGAAGGAACATAGGCTTACGCTGATCAGGAAAGTGAAGTAAAATCCATCTGACATCTGCATATACGAAATCCACTGAAAATTCGCTGGCGAAGCTCATCAGAAATGGTTGGGGAGACCATCCGAGCTCCTGGGTGTCTCTTACCTCAGCCGTGCGATTTTAGGGCTGGACGTTCCAGGATCTTTGCAATAACAGAAGTGGTAAACGCGATCCAGCAGTTGGAAGGCCACAATCAAGACCCGACGCGAATACTACTGTTTATAACACTTCGATAAGCGGCATGGCTTCTATTTTGGTACTTAAGTAAATATTCTTAGTGCTCTGGAGTATTGCAGGGCACTGAAGTGCCTGCGGAGCTTGAAAGATTACCTCAATAGACAAAAGCTAGTCTATAACACATTGAGGAATCGTTTCCATTCATGGCGCAGACCTATGGAATGTCACCTAGCACGAGCTTTTGAGGCTACACTAGGAGCCGGCTGCAGTAGTGCCATGCTGATGACCCAGCTGTCAAACTACGTATGATATTGCAGTGAGTGGCCAAGAGGATGAGCTGTCGCGGAAAAGGTCAAATAGCAGATCCCTCTTGTTATTCTCGTCCGGGCCGAAAAAAACGATCAGCGAGTCGAAGGAATCAATAAAATACCTGATTGATTGACTCGAAAATGAACTTCTTTGACTGAGTCCGAGCGTCAGCAGACAAGACTTCTGTGGGAGTGTCATCTCCCTTATGGTAAACACTGGGGTACCGACATCGATTAAAAGTCTCCTAGTCATGAGTTCGATGGAGTCAGTGCTCTTATGAGGCTCCGAAGTCTCGTCTGACGCTCATAATAAGGAGTCATACCGAGGGTAGTTTGTGAAGGTGTAGAGCTTTGCGAATTGCAGCAGCATACCGCGCGGTCTCTGAGTTGACGATGCTGGATAACGTGAGAACGGTGCCGATAGTATTACTTGCTGAAGAGGAAACGCGAGTCCACTTACGTAGGAGGCAGTCGGTGAAGGAAACTTTTGGACAAAAGCAAAGCAGAAGGACCCTAGCGTTGTGGCAGGAAACGTGAGAACACAAAGCGCGAAGTATGAGGACTGTACAGCTCACCATCGACTCGGGGCCGTGCACCGAGGTGGAAATAAGCCTCGTCCGAAAAGATAATTTTTCGGTAAAATTGACCATCCTCGGTGAAACGATCTTCCGCCCAATCTGCGAAACGTAGACGGCTCGTGTGGTCAAATGGCTTCAGCTGCTGCACTAATTGAACTTTATATGGCTTCATACCGAAGTCTTGTTGCAAAATTCGTCGCAAAGTTGTTGGTGGAATGTTCAATTCTTGCGATCGACGGCGAGTTGAGGTCGATGGATTCTCACTAACACTTTCAGCCACAGTCGCAATATTTTCGGTTGAACGCGCGGGAAACGAACGTTGACGTTTTGGTTTATCCACCAACGAACCGGTTTCACACACACGCTTGACAATTTGTTGCACAAAGTGAACTGATGGCACTTTTTGTCTGTCCATTTTTTTTTGCCAAACTTCTCACAGTTTGGGTTGAAGACTCACCACTTTGGAAAAAAGTTTTCAATATTTCCCAATTTTCTTCTAGCGAATAGCGACCCATTTCGTAAATTTTATGCTTTTTACTGAATATCTGTCACTTTCCGAATGGTATTTGACGTTTCCAATGTCGAAATATAGATAGTTCAAATTTAAAATGCTAGATGGCCCACCCTGTACTATAATGTAAGAATAATTTCAAAGACACAGTCTGTAAATAATTTAAATCCGCATTACGAGGAGAACATCTCTAATAAAATATTATATTATCTTATTACATTTGAATATAAATCCTGACTTTGTCGAGGGGCACACTGTGATGGAATTTACTCAGTGAATACACCAATTTTCACAAAATCAATAATCTGCTTATACACTGTCTGCTGAAAATGAAAAATATTTAGTTACTTAGCTCACATTTTCTTAAAACGGCAAAACACGGATGCTCGACCAACAAGAATTCAGACAAGTGTCAGGATTAGAAGGGGTAGCTGCCCTCCAACTATGGTTGGCAAAGGGGCTACCCGGATCTGCTTACCAAGTCCTTATTTTGGTAATTCGTTACAGGCCATTCACAAGGTTACTTTGGCGCTTGATTGATTCATCTTGTTCTATTGTGTTACAATTAGCTTCTTCAAAGAAAACTACGAGACATGTTTTCAAGTCACCTATGTCACCACAATTATCCATTGACCTTTGCATTGCATGGATATGCGAACTATCAATTGTTCGCTTCCTGCACATATTATAGTCCTCTTGCATAAGCGAAAATAAAACTGGTTAAATGTTAAGGGATAAATGTAATTGTTTTTAAATGGCGATTGCCTTCTTGAACGCAGATATTGAATGATGTTTGAGGTTAATTTAGTCTATATCTGTCAAAAATTGAGGAGCAATTGCTGAAAGGGGATATGCCTTATTAAGTAAGGATGGAAAAAGATATATGCAGAAATTAAATGTTGAAATTGTTGACTGATTCCTTAAAAAGCAAATCTTGATCGCAGCTTTGGTCACAACTTCATGGCATCTTATTCTGATAATGCCTAGTGACTCCATTTTGTTTTAGTTTGGAAACACTTTGAAAATCGTAAGTGATTCGTTAACAATCACCATCCTCGGTGAAACGATCTTCCGCCCAATCTGCGAAACGTAGACGGCTCGTGTGGTCAAATGGCTTCAGCTGCTGCACTAATTGAACTTTATATGGCTTCATACCGAAGTCTTGTTGCAAAATTCGTCGCAAAGTTGTTGGTGGAATGTTCAATTCTTGCGATCGACGGCGAGTTGAGGTCGATGGATTCTCACTAACACTTTCAGCCACAGTCGCAATATTTTCGGTTGAACGCGCGGGAAACGAACGTTGACGTTTTGGTTTATCCACCAACGAACCGGTTTCACACACACGCTTGACAATTTGTTGCACAAAGTGAACTGATGGCACTTTTTGTCTGTCCATTTTTTTTGCCAAACTTCTCACAGTTTGGGTTGAAGACTCACCACTTTGGAAAAAAGTTTTCAATATTTCCCAATTTTCTTCTAGCGAATAGCGACCCATTTCGTAAATTTTATGCTTTTTACTGAATATCTGTCACTTTCCGAATGGTATTTGACGTTTCCAATGTCGAAATATAGATAGTTCAAATTTAAAATGCTAGATGGCCCACCCTGTACTATAATGTAAGAATAATTTCAAAGACACAGTCTGTAAACAATTTAAATCCGCATTACGAGGAGAACATCTCTAATAAAATATTATATTGTCTTATTTCATTGGAATATAAATCCTGACTCTGTCGAGGGGCACACTGTGATGGAATTTACTCAGTGAATACACCAATTTTCACAAAATCAATAATCTGCTTATACACTGTCTGCTGAAAATGAAAAATATTTCGTTACTTAGCTAATATTTTCTTAAAATAAATAAAATAAATAAAAATACGGATGCTCGACCAAGAAGAATTCAGACAAGTGTCGAGATTAGAAGGGGTAGGTACCCTCTAATCATGATTTGCGAGGCGGCTACCCGGATCTGCTTACCAAGTCCTTATTCTGGTAATTCGTTACAGGCCATTCACAAGGTTACTTTGGCGCTTGATTAATTCATCTTGTTCTATTGTGTTACAATTAGCTTCTTCAAAGAAAACTACGAGATATGTTTTCAAGTCACCTATCTCACCACAATTATCCATTGACCTTTGCATTGCATGGATATGCGAACTATCAATTGTTCGCTTCCTGCACATATTATAGTGCTCTTGCTTAAGCGAAAATAAAACTGGTTAAATTTTAAGGGATAAATGTAATTGTTTTTAAATGGCGATTGCCTTCTTGAACGCAGATATTGAATGATTTCTGAGGTTACTTTAGTCTATATCAGTCAAAAACTGAGAAACAGTTACTGAAAGGGGATATGCCTTGTCAAGGATGGATGGAAAAATATATATGCATAAATTAAATTGTTGATTGATTCCTTTAAAAAGCAAATCTTGATCGCAGCTTTTGTCACAACTTCATGGCATCTTATTATGATAATGCTTAGTGACTCCATTTTGTTTTAGATTGGAAACATTTTGAAAATCGTAAGTGATTCGTTTAAAATCACCGATCTTTCACCTGAACATATTTACCTTAAAGCTGCGTAATTGTCCAATTTTGTACAGGGTTTTCTGACAACATTCTGTTCCGTTTAGGTGATTCTGTAGGAAATTGAATTTGACAAATAACCACTACATGTTTGAAACTCTATAGAACTTATGTCAAAATTATAATGACATGTTTTAGGTTTACCTCGGTCTTAAGTGTAAGATTCAACTTTCACTTATCAAAAACTGAACTATCGCTCACTAAATTACGAGGCACCTATCTCGCCATAGTTATCCATTGACTCTTGTGAGTGAATATGGGAACGCGCATTTGTTCGCTTCTTGCATGGATCATAAAGAGAACCCAAACTAGTTGAATGCTAATGAACGATTGTTTCGATAACTGGGAAGTACCAAGTTTTGAAGTTCGTACCTTTTGACTGACATACTAGACATCATATTGAATAAGCACTTGCAAAACCATCACGAAAATGCTGCATGGTAAAAAGGAATCTTAAGTTTTCACTAAAAAAAAATATATTCTTAAGTTTCTTGCAAAAGTAAAGTTCAACTCACTAGTTTTCGTTTAGTTTCGAGCAAATGTAAGGGTTAATGTGGTGCATTCTTAACTAGGTGATCTATACAACCAAAATTATATTTAACTTTCCTTTAGCGAAGCGATTTTCACCGATAAAGTTTACAAGTTGAATAACATCTATCTATTGTGTGCACATTGTTCTCACCCAGTGGCACGTCCTTTGCTTCGTCGACGTGTATTCACAGGATTATCCATTCGTTGGAAACGAGGGTTAGTACACCATATTGATTTGTACACAGTTTTCATGCCAGTTCACTTGGCTAAAAAACAATTGCTTAGTGTAGCAAGCTGTTACAACGGTTTTCAAGAAAGTATCTGTGTAAATTAAAATCCTTTCCTTGCAAGGTTGAAAGCAGTAAATTATGTTTTGCATGTTGTAATGCTGGGAGCTCTTTTTACATAATATTCCAGTGGTGTGTGAACCACAGCAAATAATTAGACCCAAGTTGAAGACAAAAGTAATACGGCGCCGACATGTCTTTGGTCGTTGAATATTTCTCATATGGCCTGGACTGGTGCAAAGTCTAATTTTAAATTGTGTGCTTATTACGTAAAAACTACATGTCTTCTATATATAGCTAGAAACCAATCTAAAGATAAATCATCTACTGAATTTTCGGGCCAATTTACTTTAAGGATCTATTTCAGGTTTATTACATAGATCCATTCTGTGCATAAACGAAAAATGCCTTTTACTGGAGGGTATTTTCTGTTTAATACCTGAAAAACCTACGGATTGTGTTAGATATTCTAACAATGGAAGCTCAAAGTTGGTCTTTCGTAAGATAGTATCATGCTTGCATTGATTTGATTTGATTTCTTACTTCGGCTGAGCAATTTTCTTCGTGGGCTTGAAAAATAATTCACTAGAAATCTATTCAGACGGAAATGATTGAAAGATGCCCACTTCTGACACTGAACGTCCTCAGTTCACCATTTTTTTTTTCTGATCATTTTCACCTGCTCATCTAGAATTTGGTGTAAATTTAATATTAATAGAATTTATTGATGGTGTGTTTATAGTAACAAGCTCAAAACCAGCAGTAGCAACGACTTGGTGAAAGGAACCGAAACTGGTGGTTAGTCGTAAGTCGTGGTGTTAGAAGATTTGCCTAGATTTTGATGTCGTTTGTGTGAATTAAAAAAGAGGGTAGGGAAAATGAGAGAATTGAAACATGGTTATATCATGTCCGACTTTTAGGCAGGCAATGCTTATCACACTCGTTCATGATAGTCTTTTTCATTGATGGTTGTACATACCGCAGCGAAATAGCCAATCGCGATTTATTAGTATTTGATTTTCTGTACTCCCTTCTCTGACAACGTTTCCACTTCATTGAACTTTAAATCGGATTCTCCTAATTTTCCATCAATATTTAATTTACTACAGCGGAAACAAAGAAAAACGCACTTAAGGTATATGACAAAGATAGCTGATACGAGTTGAGATTGACGTCTAAAATGGTTCCTGCCGATTCTCATCAGGTACGTATGCCTTATCTCGGACGCTTAGATTGGCTCTTACATTCATTTTTTGTTAATCAGAGCTGGTAAAATGAAAAAGGACGAAATTTGTTACAATTAACGTTTGAAACTTAATGCTAGATATCCTTTAACTTTTCTAAAGAGTACTCCACTGTGTAGCCTTTAGAATATGTGTCATTGCGAGACACAAATTCAATTTGTGTTGTAATTATTATTCTGATGTATGGCTCCTAACAAAGCGCCGAACCTCTGCACGGAGTCTAAAATATTTTATTTTTTGGTTACATTTAAGATTCATTGCCCGACTTTCTAGAGCTGTTACCCATCCGATTCCGACCATGGAATACTGTAATTTACTTATAGGGCTATCGATGCTGCAATTTTCAGACTGGAATAGGTCTAGCTGCCAAACTTACCGAGTTTCAGGTATTATTGAATCTAGCTTGACTTCATATTGACTTAAATTTCAAGCTTGACCAGCTTGACTTAAACCTTAAGCACTAAAAAATCAGCGTTTTATACGCTCTTGAGAATCAAAAAATCTTTTTATCGGGGAACCATTTACTGATGTGTATAACTTCCATGTGAAATCTAAGTAAATTCCGACGGTTAGAAGCACGAAACATCCAGAATTTTGAACCTAGATAATCACATTAACATATTCGAAAACTTGTCCTTCTTAACAGCATTTGCATTCTAAATTATCCTAAAGCACACAGACTCCAATTTAGTTCCGATCACAGCCCCGTTTACCAGTTGCAGTAGTTTTTTCACCCCCAATTTCCAATTTACCAAATCATATCCCTCCTGAACACGTCGGGGTCACCATATTGGTTACTTTTCATTTCAATCAACTTTTGTTACACGTAGAAGACAAAAACTGAATTATTATCGTATATTACATGTCTAATGGCGAGAGAGTTTTGATAGAGATTTGTCCATCTATTTGTATATAGCGCTTAAGAAAGTTGTAAATTTCTGCAGGTCGTCTAAAATACATAATTTTGTGATAGGACTCCAGATCTGGGTAAAATATTATAGATCTATGATATGATGACCGTATTCCGGTAACTGATCATTGTAGCATAATAATATAATCAATGCTTTAATTATTAATGTTTTAATTATTAATTTTCACACAGGAATAGAACTCTAGACAACGTGAGCATTCTTATTCTTTCCTGAAATCTTTTATATTGCTTAGAACGCGTATAACTCGTTTAGCCATTTTGTTGTTCCAACTCATCTACGTCATTTCATTTTTGCACCTTCCATCACGTATGTATTATTATCCCCATTGACTGTACACCCTCGTGTCTTGTGCTGCCTCAAGAGTGTTGGGGTTTTTTCCCCTGTTTTTTTTTTTTGTTTCAATTTTGAAAGGGTTTTTTCCCCTGCGTAACAAGAGTTGCACTCTTTAGAGTCATGAACTTGAACTTAAACATGTGTTTGCTGTCTTTGGAAAATTTTTAAAGGCTCTCTTAACCGATTGTTACGGGAGAGACTAATTTCGGATAGCGAAAAAGTGCAGTAAAGAGTTGAAAAAAAAAAAGTACATGTAGAGTAGTACATGGAAATGTCTGTAGTTTTCTTTAGTTCTTTTAGCTAACGTTGCTTTTTTGAATGAGTAGTCACGCCACCTTTTCTGAAATACCGAGTTCACTACAATTGACAGTAGTTGCTTATCACTGTATAAAAACACTTTCTATGTCAGCATGACATATAGTATACTTTCGTTTTTCGAAGCTTAATTTGCTCATCTGTCAAATTTTCAAGTTCCAAAAAGGTATGATCGCCATTAACTAATTCTTCAACATCTTGTATTTCAATATTTGTTTACTTAGGAGGTGTTTCATTACACATGCATTGTCATCTGGTTTCTCCATAGGACTGTCATCTGGTTTTTCAAAGAACTGTCTTTCGATTTTTTTTTTTTCAAAAGCGGTATCTGTCGGTTTGAAACGAAATACAACGGCTCCTGCACCGTTGGACAAAGCTTTTTCTCCAAGATTTAACAAGTGTTGAACTCTTGAACTCATCCATGATCTCAGTCTATCAAAATAACATTCAAAAATAATATCAAAATAACTATCAAAATAACATCCAGCCTTAAAGGATTTTGAGTTAGACTGTTGCCTTCTCTTCTAATATTCTATATTCCAACTTCAGCTTAGCGAAGGTTTCTGATAGAAATATTCTTTTGTAGCGGCTTTTAGGTACTCAACGACTTCAATGGGTCAAAAGTTGATTGCTTCCTGCGGCAGAAGAAAAAAAAAACATTTGTTCTTCCTGGCATTCAACGTTTTCTGGATGTGTTGGTGCATTGCATAGGATATTGCTATCCTTGGGCGAAACTCGTTGATGAACCAGTCTTGAAAGACACATACGTCTATGAAAGCTGGCATTTGATTTGAAACCGCACCGGGAATGAAGAAACACTGAAGTTTTTGAATGTTCGATGTTTTCGGGAATTGCCAATGACAAGAAGGATAACTTTGAGAGAAGCATTGGAGTCAACTGCCTCATTGGATCCAAGGAGCTGTGAAGCCGAAGTCAATTAAGAGCGCATCGACTGTACGACATTAGGCTACCGGATTCCGGTCAAATATTTTGATGAAATCTTTAATGCATCAGATGTTTTTCTTCATGAAAATTCAATATATGTCGAACATAGAAGTACTTTTTAACTTTAACTTTTTTACGATATCCTTTCAGTAGTGTTTTATATCTGTTTCTAGAAGATCAGCAACTCTGTGACGTTCTGGATATACCACATAGAGTATCATGAAATTCGCCAGTAGCCATTCTCAATTTGCGTTATTCAAATCTTTTTCGCTAACTGACTGACCACCATCAATAAGTTAAAACACTGTTCCATATCGAAGTTCTCATCAGTTTTACACCATTCAATTTCTAGGATCAAGGCATTTGAATCTTCGGTTTGACGTTCAAACGTCATCCTCCAGCCCAAGTTGACTTGCCTCAATACAGCTCCAAGTTGATATTGTCGAAGGAAGCGGTCGACTGGGCGACTTATCTTCTCTTCTCGAAAACACTAGAAAGTTTGAATTTGTATTGCGTTCTCAAGCAAAAGTGTATTCTTCTTTTACTCAAAAATCAGAAGGAAATTTCACTTATTATGGTCGAATATCGTTAGGTTGGAAGATTCTTCGAAATAAGCATTGCATAAACTGACAATATGTTTATAAATTGCTCGACGCACAGGTTCCTATTATTGGCACGTTTATTACAAATATTGGCATATACCTTCAGCACAAGTTTCCTCCAGGAATGTCCTCGCTTACTAGATCCTTTGAAAACATACGGTGTAGTTTACTTTTGACATAACTCACTTGTCACCTTCAACGACGAGCCATTACGTTTTTCTCATTTTTACTACGCGATTTCATACGCTATGTAGGTATTGAATCAGAATGGATAGGTTACCAGCTCATACTCTTGCGGAATCTCGTTAATTATTCCAGAAATGCTGTCGCCTTTCTTCTCTATGATTTGTTAGTTAAACCGGTCTTGAATATTCAGTCAATAATTTTCTGTTCAAACGCATTAATTGTCCAGGAGTAGCTTAGGGTTCAACCTGAGTGGTGTAGAAGCTGATGCTCCCATGGTTGATGAAACGTTAAAATTTACATAAAAATGTCGATAAACTCTATGATGCTGCAAACAAGTATATCTACAAACTTCAGCATCAATAGCTGGGCGTGTTATATGCTTATGGGAATCACTATGTTCTTTTTATCAGCACAGCATTTACTAACATGTAAAAATTTCTCATGTCAATATGCGACAAGTTGATATGCATCTTTATGCATAAAAATCTTTACATTCACCGCTTCGAAGGTTTTTCATACTGGAAAGAACTTTTCCCTTCTACCGTTTTCATTTCAACACGTTATCTCGAAAGTACTCAGAATAACAGCCCCGTTGACTAGTAGTGCTGCTTCAATTTGATCCCCATTCATCTTTTCATTTGCAATCCCACCCCCCCCCCATTATCGCCTTACAGAACACGTCGGGGTCACCACTGTGGTTGATTTTCTGCTCTATCAAATTTCTTTTGAGGAACAGTGAAACACATAATTATTATCGAATGTTACATATCGAAATGCGAGAGAGTTACAGTAGAGGTTTGTCTTACTCTTTTCGTATTTCATTTATACGTTTTTCTATCGTAAGGGATGCTAACGGAGATTTTTGCCAAAATATGGATATCTGATTTGTGTGAAATAAATGCATCATGAAAACAGACCATCGCTTATGGTAATTTCGATGCTCTTATTACACGCGCTTAAAATAATGATTTGATATAGCATTTGATAATGGACTGCAGGGGTTAGAAAGGATGCTTATTTGCAAAAGATTTTTCAAAAGGTGCTAGCATTTTCTTTTAGGCTGTAGCAGTCGAAGGATTTGTCCTGATTTTTTGGAATTTTGAGTTTCCTGACTTCAGACTCTTCGTTGAAACTAGAATCAGAATGCGATGGGGGTGAGATAAATGGGTTACATGTGCTCAACCTATTCCTGTGGTCACCGTGCGAGACGTTGACCTATGACCCTTTTTCTCTGCATACGTCTGGTCAACATGCATGTTGTTTACCAGGCTCAGAATACCAAAGTGGGTAGAGACTCCAAATCTAGAGTTTTCTTTATGTCTGTAATAGTCAAAATATTTGACCAGATGTTTCTGAATTTTGGAGTGTCCTTAACGCTTTTAATCGAAACTAGGATCAAAATGTGAAGGAAGCTCGGAAAAGGGAAACAGCGTCACTACGGAAAATAAAAGAATGACAAACGAAGCGAATACTTGAGAACGAATGGATCCAATAAAATCTTTGTGATAGAATGTATTTTTTTACGTCTTTCCAATATTTTTCATATTCAACTTATGTGTCCTTGTCCCGTTCTTTATAAGTAACCTGTTCAACTGCAAGAATATTCGCATTTTCAAAATCAAGACAAATATCTGCAATATCCAGTCAACACTTTGGTTCATTTTTGTTTTCATATCACCGGATACCAATCTTATTTAGTTGGCCCAAAAACCCCTTTCAATCATTTATTTTAAATACGCAAAACAAAAAACAAAAAAAGCTTCCTCCAAGTCAACAACCTTAATTTATTGCTATGCCATAAATTGACAGGATGGAGACAAGGGAGAGCTCTTTCAGGATTAATTTACCAATAGTAAAAAAGTAGAGCAACCGGTACCGAAAGTTTGCTCCAACATCCTGGAGAAGTTGAACAGTAAGCAATGGTAGAGTGAAAGAAAGAGAGGATGGAATCGAAAGAAAGACGTAATATTGCGTACTATGTTTCAGATAAGTTCGTCCAAGTGCCAACTTGATTGATGTCTAAATCCCTTCAACGTATAATTAAACGCATTAGGTAATACGAATTTACGATTCGAAATTTCAGACGTTTTGCATACTTTTAACTTGAACTAAAGTGATTTATCATTCGTTTGTTGTTATTATCCCGTTTATTATTGGGTTATGATGGAGACTATGCCATTATAGTCAGAACACCACCCAGGCTGGAACGCGAGAAAGAGAGAGAGAGAACCAATTTATTATAACTAATCGATCTGACAATACTACGCGTTGTGTGGTATGGGAAAAGGGATTTTGGATTGGAGTAATGTAGTGATTTCTTTATTCATCCATTGAAATTGGGTTTGGTTGGCGGTGACGGTGACGACATTTTAAAATTTATTGCCATTTCATTTCGGGACGGTGTTGCGAATGCTTGGGCTATTATTTATAAAAATTTCGGTGACGGCATTCGGGTGACTGTAGGTTGATGTTGAAGGGTGCAGGTTATTAAGGTGAATTTATGAGATTTATTTTGCAATGATAGAAAACGAACTCGCGCAAGGTATTTGTGAGTTATGTCCTTATAAATCTTGCTAACATTAGGCTGCAGAACTTTTGGCTAAGCGTGCTCAACTCGATTATACAAGTGCCAATTATTTAGTATGATTTATTATGTTGGAATCTCTTTTTCATGTATTTCATTCGGAGTTTCCGCATTGAAATCGAATTCTAGGTATTTCTACAGTTTGAAAATTTAACATATTTCGAAATGATAAAGATTTTTTTTCCAGACGCCAGTTTTCATTAACTGTATGCCGTGTGTCCTTCACAGTATTTTCTAGCTGAAGAAAAACATATTTGTGCATTTCCTCTCAGCATGCTGGTCTCAATCCAACTTAAATTAAATCCCAAGCCACTCACATGACTTTGAATCATGTTTGTGTGTGGCACCTCGGTTGTATCCTGTCGAAGAGTTAATTTGAAACGTAGACAATTGATTTTAAGCTCTTTCCTCTGATTAGATTCGTTGTAGTGAAACAGGAATAAGGCTACAAACCCAATTACGTATCTTCAGTGCAAAACAATGAATTCAATTAAATCCGATGGAATTCAATTCGATTCGGAATCAAATCATTCTATTATGGAACAGCATGAACACACACATACGTACTTATCCCAATAATCAGAACAACACCTCGCTGAGTACTTGTGTCGTCTACCATGCTGTGCAAGGATGCATACCTTTGTCCATACCACTGTGACATTCACACTCTAACATCAATTTGATTGAATGAACATAACAATGTTGTTGCATCATTGATTTCGGAACTCTTTTATAAGAAAAATCCAACAACAATAAAGAACAAATAATTCGTGGCAAGGACACAAAGTCGTAATTAAATCTGAGTTAATTGAGTATGGATTTCAACAGTCAGTGAAGTTCAGGTGACCTATTTTATTATTGTTTGGTTTTTCCTGTTTGTTTATGATGTTTTCCCGAATTTCCATCAATTTTAATTGCATTTCGTGAAAACTAGTGTATCAAGGAAAAATATAATTTTGTTTATTTCGAAAGTTCAATTTGATTTTACGTGTTTGCGATTAATTTTAAGGGTCAATGCAGTTTTTGATTTTATCAATTATGGGGGTGTTTGGCATATTTAGGATTTTGTTGAGTTTCATTTTGTTGTTAGATTTATTTGCAAAATAAATCGTTCGTTTGACGTTGAACATGTTCGCTGGCTTTGTAATTAATTGCAAGTGGGGCGAACACATTCTTGATATTTAGATAGAAAGGATCTGAAATACATTCGCCGGCATAATTAATCGTCCACTCTTAAATTCATAGTATTTGCCGAAACTTTCAAATTTTACATAAACTTGCCGAATAATATGTTGGAAACAATCTTTTATAAACAAAAACAAATCTAAATATAGCGAGAAATATGATTTTAATCAACAAAATCTATTTTTCAAGGATTTTATTGAGTGAATATTTCAATTTAGTCAACGAAAATGGTCATTTTTTGTCAGTGAATGATATTTTTAAGTTTGTTTGGAGACGATCAATCACATTTGAAGGACATGAAGCCACTCCTCAACCCTTCTAGGGTAGTAGGTATGGGTACTCTTACCCGGACATGTCTTTAAAGGTTGCCCCAAATATGTTCGGCGGTATTCTAATCGGGACTTCGTGTTGGCCATGATAAAGTTAGAACACCGACGTATTGTGTGTTATTTACGTTTATGAAAGATTCAGCGACATGGCAACGTGCATTATCATGTATTAGCCTAAAATTTTCTCCAATAAAAGCAAGCGGTACGAGATCGTATTGGAGAACTCATTCCATGTATCTTTGATCGTTCGTACTGCCCCTATCAAACACAAAAAGATCGGTACGGGCCTCAAAGAGAAACCTCCCCAAATGATGACTAATTCACTCTGGTACCCACACACAGTTTCGACTTTAGTGTAGGAGCAAACCTGTAATTTTTACGCCTATAGACACGAAAACACCCATATGAACTCCCTGAGACTGTTCTGCTTATCTGCAAACAGTACGTTCGTCCACTGCTCCAGAGTCCAATCACAATAGCTTCGCTCGAAACCAAGTCTAGATGTACTACGGTGCTGTGGAAGAAATTGCACGGCACGACAACTCTTTAAATCACTTTCTGCCAGTCTTCCTCGTATCGTACGTTCACTTACACTAAAATTTCTAACCTCAAAGAATCGTGTACGAACTCTAGTAGCCGTGAAAAGACGATATGTCAGCACGTTGCTGAGAAAAAGCGGGCATCTCAGATGGGAAAGTAACGACTTCTACCTTGACCTGGCCTCCAAGTGTATTAGCCAGTCTCCTGACACCGTCTAATGTCATCCCGTTCCATGGTTCCAGATTGACCGAGCATTTGATCGATGCGACATTGAATGTACTCAGCATCTACTAAAGTGGCAGCTCTAGCAGTAGCAATATAGCGGATTTTTTGTGTTTTCAAACACTATGAATAACTTAAAAATACAAGTAAAACAACTTCCCAGCAATGCGTTAAAAGAAAACAAAAATGTAACCTTGATAACGCCACAGTAATAGTGTCAAATGACAACTTATTCGAAGAATACCTTCTGCGATACAAATTTGAGCGACAACTCGAGAGTCTAACTGTTTATTTTTCTTCCTGAGAACTCACTCGATACAAAAGAAAGCGTGCAATAAGCTATATTTGATGCAAACAACAGGGCGACAAAAAGTGAATTCGGGTTTTTAATTGTTCCGTTGAGTATAGTTGATATTTCAGAAAACGTTGAAAACAGGCAAAGATTTAGAAGAAGAAAAAAAAACGTTGGAAAAAATATCAAAGTTGATGCTCGGTTATCATTGTGTTTGACAAGCCTCAAAAGGAGTAAAGCTCAAGTTAAATCGAGGGATATTTATTTGACTTCCTTTCACGACACCGAAATTGTCATTTTTTTATAATCCGTATTGACATTGCGTTGTCTTCAGAATTAAAATTTGAATAGCTTTCTGTCGTTAATATTCAGGCTTGGAATTTTCAGTGGCTCGAATTGTATGGACCATTTATGCGTGTAGTCATAGTTAAATGACTGGAGTCACTCTAAAAGTATTATTCCAAACGGTTTTAAGGCGCAAAATACTCCCTCGTGCTCGATAAACTTAAACCGATGACGAGCGTCCTCCCAGACCGCTGTGGTTTCCTTAACTGTTATATTGCAATCTTCTACTTATTTCCGTATCTCAAGTGTCTCGGTAACTTCGAGTTAAGTTGCGCTCTCACCGTCGCAGTTGTAGTTGCGTTGGCAGGAGCACGTTTGGGAAGTTCTCCCGATCTAAACCTTAACAGTGGTCTGAGGTACCGCACGTCGCTTACTTCGTAACTGTTTTTTAATTAAAACTTACTGTTTCGTTTTGGATGACTCATTTTACACAAAAATGTTGAATTCCGGCCCATCACTACGTACAAAAAATTAAAGTGCCTTCTGAAAAAATAATATGGGGAACAAGAGGTATGTTGTGTCAAATTTGGGGCTTGCCAAAGTGTTGAAGTTTTGCTTGAAAGAATCTGATAGTGGAGCAGAAGTTGATGCTTCTAAGTACCGCGGCAAAGTGATCACGAAATTGATAGTAAGACAGTGGAATCCAATTTGGGTGAACCAGCTCATCGGATATTCCTAATTTAAGAAAAACCTGAAACTGGTATATGATATATATATATGTGGTGTTCGTTTTGAAATGTTTTTCAGAACTCATTTTTTATGCCCGGTTTGGTACCGAGCATTAATTTCGAAAGCACTTTTATGTCGGATTTTTAAAGGAACATTAATATCGAAAATCACTCATCGTTATTAAAAAAATTTAAAGGAGTAACCTAGTTAAAAAAATAGTTTTCAATGTGAATCGAAAAAGAAATGTTAAAGAGTATGAATTGAAAGCTCGTTAAATTAATTTCGATTAAAATATTCATTATTATACTTAAAAGGATAACGTTTTAATTTTATATGGTCCAGCCATTGTAGATGAACTGATAAATTGATTATTACTTTAGAAAAGGCTTGTTATACCTAAATATATATTATATTCATATCTCATCATATAGGCATTTGATGAGATGCCACTTTCCCGGACCGGCTACTTGTGTCTAATATAGATGGTCTAAAATAGATTTCCAAGAAATTTAGAAATTTAAGTAATAGTATTTTGACATTTCATATATCTTCAATAAGTTTTTAACAAACTGCAAGAGTTTGAACAATAATGGCGAATTCAGAGGGCGCTCGTTTCTCTATCAAGACAACGCAACGGCATATAAGTATGTAGTTGCCATGGTAGCATTCTAAGATGCTGACTTAGAGATCTCCGAACATCCCGAATATCAACAGACTTAGCTCTTGCTGATTTTTATTAATTTCTTCGTCTAGAAGGATTTTTCAGATGTTAAAAAATGTGAAAATGTTAAAGAAGTGATAACAGCTGTAAGGATTTTTTTGAAATTTTTACCCACGAAGAAAATTTGTTTTAAAAGAGAGGAAGCCTAGCTCTGGAAAACAGATACTTAAAATGTATTAACTTAAAGGGCTTTTGAAGACGTAAAATAAAATTAATAATAATAATAATAATAACAATAATAATAGGAATGATATTAATTTTTATTCAAATGCGATGTTTCGCAAAAGTAGTGGAGTCGTAATTAGGAGATCTGATTTGAATTCACTACAGCTTTATAATACATAGTTAAACAGAACTAAAGTGAAGTTTAGCATAATTGTAAAAGTGCAATCCTAAAGTAAAATTCAAACCAAAAAAAAACCTTAACTTAACCGTATAACATTGGCTATAGGCAATATGACAGTTTTGTCATATAGTATATATGTAGGCTATATGACAGTTTTGAACAACAAAATTTTGTTTTTATGACTCAATACAGATTTCTGGTTCAATAGAGGGTATAATCCTCGAATGATGTTCGAAATCTATGCCCGGGTGGAGTCGATGTGGTCGCCGAATGTTAACTTTTTACCTAAGACAAAAGGAAGTTTCTTGGCGCTTCTTTTCTTAGTGAAGTACATCGCTTTGATTTTATCAATATTTATTTTGATTTGTCATTGATGAAAATATTGAAAGACTTTTTCGAGCATTCTTTCGAGAATTCCAATGACTGGATATACGCAGTCATCGTCAGCAAAACAGACTGTTGAGCAGGTGGTTAGCACTGGCATGTCTGCTGTGAAAATGTTATATAAAGTTGGGCTGAAACACGAGTCTTGAGGAACTCTGGCTGGTACCCTGTAATGATTAGATTCAGTCTCACGTATTTTAACGTGAAATGTCCGGTCGTTAAGATGGCAATCAATCAGATTGATCAAATAAGGTGGAAACTCCAGAGCAACAAGTTTGTATAGAGGACCTCGGTGCCAAACAATATCGTAGGCTTTCTAAATATCTAACATAAAAATAAAATTTTATTATTCTTACATTATACTTCAAATCATTAATTTTTGTACGCTCCTCCTCAAAAGTGGAAAGGATTGCGATGGGGAATTCATAACGGACGAGGTAAAATACAACTCTTTCTCCCCTTCTAATCTGTCGAACGCTTAGTCAACCTTTGTCTGGCTCAAATGAAAAAATCAAATTTGACAATCTGTTTCTATCGAGTTCATTGATACCATGAAGACAAGAAGACTGAAATATATTGGAACAGCCAAAAAAAGAGAGTACTACCAGAGTTCTTCATGCCGAGGTTAAGAGAATAGAAGGATCTACTTAAGACGGATTCAGAAATCAAACTTCAATCTTATTACATATGCCCAAAAAAAGTAAATCTGTTATATTTGGTCATCAATAGGCCATTGAGATGGTACAACTAATATTAAAGGGAAACCTGAAATAATTTCATTTTATGATTTCACCAGAAGAGGTGTAGTGTGGACGAATTGGATGCAATGTGTTCAATCTTTTTCTGTGGTTACCGTTCGCGACGTTGGCATATGACCATTTTAACCGCGTTTTAGATATAAGTATTGTCAACGCAGACCTGTTTCACCAGGCTCATATTATTAAAAATTGACTGAGGGATGTTCCGCAAAATGTTATCATGATAATTGGTATTAGAACATATCGCCCGCTCCCATGCTTGTAGATGAACGTCTTATCTGAAAACGATTGATTTTCTAGTTGACGCTTTCAAAATTTTTGATTAGCTTCCAAATTGCAGCATGGTCTAATTTATTTATTGTTTTCAATTAAATTAATAGATTGTTATGCCTTAAAAAAATCATTAAATGCAACTAACAATATTGGAAGTTATTTCAAAATCTATAAATTTTGTATTTGTCCAAATCATGACGTTAAATACTTTTTAAAATTTAAATAAATAATTTAAATTTTTCAAATCTTACATTTACTTGAACGTGCTTTATAAATTTTGACAAAATTCCTTGTCAAATTTCGGAATAAGATTTTTATTTATGAGGTCTAAATGGTCATCAAAACTTGACCATTCAGACCAGTTTTCCTTTGGGATATTCCTGATTTGTCCGAACAGCGTTACTTAATCTGATGTCATTTATCATCTTTCTCTTAGTAACTGTCATTTCTTCAAACATCTTCGGAACGTATGTACTTTTATATAAAAAAAAAAAAAACGGATGTCGGTGATTCTTGTGTTATTTTTAGGACTCTCTTTTCTGACAATTTAAATTTGGTTATATTGAAAAAATCATTGACAGTTCTCAATGTCTTCAAGTCCAAGAATCAGAAGCAGGAAGAGATTTTCGCTTTCTTTTGCTGATCGAACAATTGAAACAAATAACTCAGGTGTACAAATCTAACCAATTTGACGTATTCTTTTCAGCTGCCTCTATGAAGGATTGAACTGAGTCTCCCTTATTATGTGAATTTTATTTTTCATGAAAATATTTTTAATTTCGCGGAATGGAGGTTAAAATGTGAAAATTTTGTCAACATACTCATCTGTTAATCTAAAACACTGTTCAGAACCTTCATAAAAAATGTTTTTTGTTTGCCTGAAAAATAAGCTATAACTGCGTCTGTGAATTCTTATCTTTAGACATCTTCTTCCCACGAAGTTCTTTTTTGAGCTTTTGGAATAGGCAATAATCACTGGGGGTCAGTTCAGTGCTGAAGGGTAGCTGATTCAAAATATCACAGCCCACCTTAGGCAGGGCGGCCAATTCAACACAACACTTGCGAACAGGCGCGTGTAGAGTGTAGTGTACCACGCAGATACCTATGGTCAATTTTCCCTATTTATTTTCATTGTTATATTATTTCAACTTGATTGAAGCATGAATTTCTCCTCTTTTGAGACAACTTTATCTTTGAATCTATCGAAAGGATCCGTTCTGAGTCCTAAAAGAATGTCGTCATGATTTTAACCAGCCAACTGTGACATCCTAAATTTCATCTCTCATTTCATTCCTCTCCATAGAGTCCTGTTTGGATTCACGCTCGACAAATCCAACTTTCATACCCATAACAATGTGATTCAATACTCTGTCCTTGCCTTGACTAATGAGGCTTGCAATTGCGCGGGAACAATCTATGCGATGCTGTTACCGAAGTGGCGTGAGAATTCTCGGCACCCATCGAGCATTGAACTTTGTCACGACTAGATAAATTTGAACAATCTAAATATTGTCGTATCCAATACTGCAAAAATTTTTGTTTTTTTTTCTTTAGTTTAACATCTTCCAATATTCATTTTTTAACTTTTTTACGTCGTATGGTCGCAATACGTATGTAATCACCTCAAATGAACTTCCTCATAATTTCCTCGCATGGCAGACCTTGATCATGTATGCATGGAAATACGAATTATGATTCTTCCGATACATATGTGGTAAACCATCATTTAGATTTCGCCATTCAGAATACCGAAATAGTCCAATGCATAAATGAAGCCAACACGCCTCACAAAAGCTATGGAAAATACCTAGACCTCTATTTGCATCACCGGTGAAAATTCAATCCCATGACCACCAAACGTCAAAAAAGGTAAAATTAAATACCTTTTTATATATTAAATACAGCGAATACTAAAATATTCACTGCACTTTTACCATTTTTTTGTGACAGGGAAGTGGTGAAGGCTTTTTACGGCCTGACTGTCGGACGCCCAGACGCGAAATACTTCTTGACTATCGACTAAATACCATTCCTGTCAATCTAAAAACCTAGACAGGCATCATAACTTTGCCCTCTTAAGTATGGTTTTTTTGAGCTGTCAGAGCTGCCGGAATATAATGTGTCAGAACTTTTTTTTTGTCAGTTCGTTCTTAGCATAATCAACTAAAGCTTCTGGAAAAAGCTACTTGTGAGAAAACTCACAGTGTTGCTTCTTTTGTTTTTCGAGGCAAAAATCTGGTATATGTTACGCACCCCTCCTGTGTAAGCTGCAGTTGAGAACCAGTCGCTTTTCAATGTTTTGACTGTAAAAAATTCTGCCCCTAAAGAGCTGGGTCAAGTAGAAATCAACCTTATCATGCCTCTGACTAATCATCGGCACCAGTTCAAGGATCAAATGAGTCGTCCACCTTCCCGTTGTGTCGTACTTCTATGAATGTTGCCAATCGCTAAGAGAGTGTTATTTCTCTTCTTTTCAATTCCTTTCTATATGTTGTCTTAACTTCAGCTTGTCTTACAAGAAGGAGAGCCTTGCTAATGTGCATGCAATTTGTAATGCTATTTGTCTCTGGTGACCGTTTACTATGTAACTGATTGTGTTTAACTCTTTCCAGTGCATGTCCCTCCATAATTATAACCATTCGAGTAACACAGACTGAACGGCTACAATACGGGATTATGTCCTTGATCCATTAATCGAGTGGGTGCCGTTGCAGACGCTAGAGCCTTGTCATGTGTTGCTTTTATCTGTTCACGAAACTTATCAGCGACTCTTTCAGAATTCAAACAATTCAAATCTTTGTCCCTGATACCCATCTACCTTTCTCTAGAGATTCAATTCTTTGTGAGAAAGACAAATTTGGCGTTATTTTAGGTGTCACTTTGAACCAGTCCCTTGTTCGCCTTATTAACATTCTTGGTCTGAGTTGGGTTGGTGCAACCGTGCGTCTAGCAACTGGTGCCTAACATGGTCCGCATAGCCAATTAAGTGGGATTCATCTGGCAGTTCAAGTCTCAGCGGTCTCTTAAAGTATATGTTCCGTAGGTTAGCGCCGAGAATGTATTTTTTTGAGGGCCCTTGATGTACGCCCGTGCCGCACGCTGCTTACATCTATGGTGGTACAAGCTTAATCTTACTCCTCCTTACTCCCATCGTTCAGGTATGCATTGCAACAATACTGTAGTGCAAATCAGGACAAAAGAGAAAGACCATTTGCAGTACCTTAGCTTGAACCCTTTGTAATCCTGAAACGACTTACACCTTCATAAACAAGATTGCGTCCTCCACTTCTATCCTCGTGAAAAGATGCCATTAAATTGATATTTCACAGTGAAGGGAACCAATGAAGGAGAGCATTCCCCGTCTTTTTTTTCTGCTTCCTGGCGCCGAGATGTCACAGAAATAGTTTGTAGATCAAGTTTTACGGATACCTTTTCACGTCATCTGCCAGATTTAGCCAACGTCTGGTCTTACGGGTCTTGTTGCGCATGTCGGGGCATTTCCTAGATGACCTAGAATTTGCTGATATGGTGCATGCTTTTTGCCCAGTCCGTGATCGATGGATCTTCGTCTCTCATCTTCGATTTTGAGCAATTTTCGATGACCGAATGGATCTTACATCCTGAAGTTTACAGCGCCTAATTATCCATAGATATGTGAAAGACTTGAAGATAAGATTAATGGGATGATTTCACGATTTAATTGAAACTATCTTTAGCAAAATTCCTCCGTTCCCTGCGAAGCTTCTTTAAGTGGTAATTGTGGCATGAAAATTGTTTCCAGTACTCTATCCGAGTCTGGAAGATGAATAGTTCAGAGCTGAAAACATCGTCATAGCGCTCTAGTGCAATATACTGGTGATCATCGACCAATTAATCCAATGGCACTGTCTAATTTTTATCGGGTATAGTACCACCTACAAAATATACGTACCCCTATAACACCTACGAAAATGGAGGTATGACCTATATTAGTACGACGAGCCTAGTTCGGGCTGTCGTGTCTGGGATCTGTTAACACCAAGAATCTGAATCAGGCAGTCCCCATTCAAATGTCCTAACGTCGAAGTCGCAAATGGGCCGCGGGACTCGAAATCATCTGGCATCAAGCCTTAGATGAAAGGATGCCAACAATTCGTTAGATGTTAGGTATGCACTTTAGAGTGTACTTCCAAAATAACAAACTAAAACAAAACCATATCAACGTTCCAGTTTTGCACTTGGAAGTGGGTAATTCTGCACTTGGAAGTGGGTCATTGCATTCTCAGTGGTGCGTTCTCTGCACGCAGATGGGATGTGAACCAGATTGATTAGGATACCGTGGTGCCGAGCTTTTGTTGTGTTGTTTTTTGCAAAGAAGCAACAATTTGGCTTACCTAACTCTACGTGCTGATCATTGCAGATGCGCTTTCGTTTCGGTTAGGGCTTCTCGGAATACCCAACACTTTCGGAGTTGATCATTCTGCAGGCAAGGGAACAAGGGTGTCCTTTCTGTACACTCTTTTTTATAATCCTTACTTTGCGCCGAATGTAGTACAAGATGCTTTATCAGTCCTTTTTTAGCTCTGTGTATTTCGCCGATATTCGAGGCACCTAAAGTACTGAGGAGAATTGCCCGTCTTCCAATTTCTTTTGATTTTATCCTTCTCTGCTAGTTGTACGGGTTTTCTTTTTATAATTCCGATTATACAAATGCGTTGCCACGTGTTTGGTTGCTCTAACTGAGCACTTAAATCTTTAAAAATGCGCATATGGCAAGCAAAAAGGACTATACACTCTTTCCAAAAATGGAACTAGACTAAACTGGGACTAGGAGTGTGTTCTGAAAAGTATCCGACAGGAGACATGCCAGACATTTTTTCTCTATTTTTCTTTAATTTTTCTACAAAGTCTCCTTGTAACTCTGCATACTCCTCCCATCGATATTCACATCTCTGTAACCCGTCCGAATAGTACTCGGCGTTTTTCTCTGCAAAATAATTGTTCACGGAGTTGATTACCTCCTCATCGACGAAAATGTCTTTCGTCCGAGCGCAGCTTTTAGATGAGGGAACAAAAGGAAGTCGCTTGGGGTTAGATCTGGTGAGCAAGGCGGGTAGTCAAGCAGTTCAATTCGTTCGGAATTCATTGATTTACGCCATGGCAACCGCTGAAGTGTGAGACATCGCTGTTTTGGTCGAACTAAATTTTCCTTTTCTGGTCGTTTTTCCGCAATTTTCGCATTCAGCTTGGCAAGTAATGATGCGTCGTCTTCTCCTGTAATGGTTTTTCGTTTCGGAAGATCATTGATGAAGATAACTCAATGTCTATCCCAAAAACCAGTTGCCATCACTTTTACCATTGAAAAAGAAACAGTTTTTGCTCTTTGCCACTGTTTTGGCTGTATTTTTGTTTTGGGGTATAATGGCGTATTCAAATTTCATCTACAGTAATAAATTGGCGCAAAAACTCGGATTTATTACGTCGAAACTGCGCCAACAGATCGTTGGAAATCTCCGTTGGAACACGTTTTTGGTTTAACGTGAGCAAACGCGCCACCTAACGCGGATACAGCTTTCTCATGCCTAATCTTCGTTAATAAGTGACAAACACGTTCTTGGAACATCTTCATAACCTCTGCTACCTCTCTCACTTTTATTCAGTGGTTGTGCTACACCATTTGGTGAACTTTAGCAATTTTATCGCTAGTAGTCGCAATTTTAGTACGCCCGGAATGGTCATCATCTCCCAAGCTCTGCAGGTCATGTTTAAATTCAGTTGTCCAAAATTTCACTGTGGTAAATGATGGCGAGGATACAGAGTCCTTATCCAATTCATCTTTGATTTTCGTAGGATTATTGCCTTTCAAATCAAAAATTTATTAACAGCTCTATACTCAATTTTTCCCATATTCACAAAAACACCCAGATCGACACACTCAAACGACTATCAACTAAAGCCTGTTCGTCCAAAATGGCTGGAACTTTGGTGAGTAACTGTCAAAAGATGCACAGCTACATTCACTAGCTTCTATTCTATTAGAAAAGTGCCGCCATCTTAATGTTGTCGTCGAAAAATTTTCAGACTACTCTCGTTGATTCATTCTAATAGTAATGAACTTTCACACTATTTTGCATAAGTGCTTTCTGATATGTCTATTTTGTATATCCAGTTTATCAAGAAAGCCTGTGAATGAAGCTTCGTTTATTTGGCATACGTTATTTTGAGATTCTCCTATCAAATAATATCCCATAGCTACTTTGGAGCTTTTTAACTTACCTTTAACTTTTGGAGCTTGACTGAAAAGATCTTCTCATCTTTGCAGCAGTTAGTTGGAATTCATCATAGATATCAAGAATCTCAAGTCTAATAAGTCACTGTTCTGTGAAATAGATTGATTGGATCCTTGACCCAAACATTGTACTCTTCTAATTTTCAACCGTCCAGTCCGGGATGACCTACTTTGATTTTCCGCCTATTTGCTGAATTTTTTTCCGCTCACCTTTTTCGTTGACCTGACATGTAAACAAATCCCAATTTGACCTCCGTCAGGCTTAGGCATTGCGAAAAAGCTATAAACCTATAAATCCTAACTTTTTTCTTTCGTCCATCCCGAGCATTTTCTCATCTTGGATTTCCGTTTCAATCTACGCCTACCGATCAAATCACTTCCGTCCAATAGATGGAAAGACACTGATAGGTATTTGCGTCCTATAAACAGAAACAAAAGACCATCAAGCTGATACAATCCTTTTCATTAATCTTAAGGCCATTTTCAATTAATTTACTTTGAATGTTCTCCGTCAGTCACAACAAACATTTCGTCCTGTCAACGCAAATGGCAAAAGGTGATTTCGTAGCGAAGAGGTTTTTCGGGAATCTGTTGTGAATTACAACGATGACGAGGACAATAGGAGCACCTGCAGAAGCAACAACAAAATCTGGAATGGAACTTGAACCAGCAACAACAAAGATAAATATATCTGATTTAGTTAATGCGCTATGCTTTTCAATTAAATTATCAAAGTGTCTTTTGTATTTGATTTAATCCTAAAGGGGGAGGAGACTAAAGTCAGCTGTTGAATGTTTATATAAGCTTTTATTGATGATGTAACGAGATTAAATTCACGTTTGCCCACTCGAGAAAGGATGTACAAACAAATGCATTTCTTCCCCACTTCATTTGTGTAGGTGTAGATTGTCTTAGGTTCCATCCTAAGGAAATTCTAATAAGCTTGTGAAAACACAATTTAACAGTATTTCTCAATGGCTTACATACAAATCTCGAGTGCCAAGCATCACAAGGTCATAATGAGCCGTTTGAGAAAAATTGTTTTGTTGGTTCTGAGGAATCCTTAAAGCTTGTATGGATGTGCGTATGGATCTACTTGTTTTAATTTAACTAGGAATCCTCGCAATTAGCAGAAGCCCTATTCTCTATCAAAGAGTGTGTACATTTGTATATAACGGTAAATAATCGTTTAAGGTTAACCACTTCTTTATGACTTTGGGCTAGGATAAAGAAGGTTCGTATCTTTATTAGAAACATGCGGTTTAAGGACTACAAATGCATGATAACGGCCTAGCAATCCAACTGGTGCTGTCGAAACATTCGCATACTTTCTGGGAGGAAACAATTTTATCGATAGTTGTGGTACCTATGGGTTTTCGCAGCACATGTAAGTGACCACATGTGAAGTTGATTTATTTGCTTAAAATTACAAAGAGGATAAAATAGTGCGAAAGAAGTTAGAGAAAATAAAAACGCCAAAGAAACAAACATAAGAAAGTCATACCCAGTACATACTGTCACACTTCGGGAAATTTATCGGGAAAACGTGAATCAAAAGCCATAGAATTAAAAGAAAAAAATCGCATATGAAACAATTTGGAAAACAAGAAATAACAGTGTTCACTGCCTACACGAAAATGTCCTGAGTTCCTAAAAGAATTTGGGGTTGATTGTCATTTTTTTAATCACTCCTATACAAAAATTTCAATGACATTGCAAACTTTGATAGACAAAACGCGAGCATTTAATAATTTAGTAACATACTGAAACCTACTTCAATGTAATAATTACTTCTATGGCACCACATAATACCTTCTTGAGTTTTTGTGTCCAACATTACATTTTTTTGTTAGAAAACAAAATAAAATTCTTGGAAAAAAATGTTTAAAAATGCTATAAGGAACTGAAGATAGAAACTGGATTAAAATACAGTTTAATCCTTATAAATGTTACATGAACATGCATTATCCAAGACGAACCAAGATCGCCTGTAATATTCATTGACCAAGTCAAGTGTCTAAGGCGCGTAACATAAGCAGAAAAAGCAAGAACACTCAGTGATGGCTCCTCGCAGAAGGAGATAGAAAATGCATAAGAAGGTTCAGATGTGTAGTGTGTTTTTACGCAAAAGCTTTGTGTTTAAAAGCTTTCTTGTTTACCGCAAAAATGAACGAAAACTTACTAATTCAAATAAAATTTCAATTATTTTGGTGGATGAAAAGATTGGGAAAGGAACGATAGATTCATATAGTTAAGGGATGGTTTTCCACTGACGTAACCTTCCGTGAACCACGTGGATAGAAGTGACGTCCTGCACTACTTGGGGTTTTCTGGACCCATTATGATTCCATATTATTATAGTTAGTTACTTTTTTATATTTCTATTTTATATATAATATTTTTGTCTGGACTATCAGAATATAAAAATGAAATAAATTTTTCAAATATAATAAATATTTTTAGTATATTTAGGCCTCAGATATAGTACTTTTTTCAAAAACTAAAATGCGACAATTTTCTTTGGGCTAGGTTTTTATTTGAGGGCCTAATAAGGTGGGATAATTTTAAAAACAAAACAAAAAAACCAAAGAGTGTGCTCTCAGCACATAGATGATGTTTCGTATCGCTCACAATGGTCCTCGGTCCTTCGATCTTTTCTTCTATCGCGTTCCGAACATCTTTTTATTGATCTTGGCAACTACTTTGGTCCCCAGAGAGATAACTACAGAGAATCCCCAGAGTAAGGCCTATCATCATAAGGGACGAGCTGGTTGAATCGAAATCAGGAGTAAAGTATCTGGATGTCCTGATAGACTCGAAGATGAGTTTTTCCCAACAAATCAGGGCAGCAGCTAACAGGGCTGCAGCGCGTGTGACGGCACTCACCCGATTAATAGCCAACAAAGGCTCACCCACCCCATCAAGGAGACGACTCTTAATGAGCGTTGTGCAGTCGCTTCTACTCTACGGATCAGAACTGTGGGGCGACGCTCTCAGCAAGCAGTTACACCGGAAGCGGTTGGCACAGGTGCAGAGACAAGGAGCGTTGCGAATCTCATGCGCATATCGAACGGTCTCCAGGGAGACAGTGCTGGTAATCGCAGGGGTGATACCCGTCACCCTCTCTGCGAGAGATCACAGAAGTATTTACCTGCGCAGAGGCGAAGATCGAAGAGAAGAGATTACCAGGGAAGAGAGACTTCGCTCTCTCAACGATTGGCAACAGTACTGAGAGCAAGAAACAAGGGGTAGGTGGACTGCACATCTGATGCCTGACCTGAGCCCGTGGTTCAGTTGAGTGCATGGTGGGACCGATTTCTACTTGACCCAGCTCTTAAGCGGGCCCGGTTATTTTCGGTCCTACCTGCATAAAATTGACAGAGCACGGTCTCCTAACTGTGTGTTTTGTGCAGGAGAGTTGGATGACGCCCGTCACGCACTCTTCTACTGTAAAAGATGGAACCAGCAGCGAGGGGACCTCTCCAGCGAATTTGGAGAGCTCTGCCCGGAAACTATCGTCGGAGTAATACTGAAAACAGTTGACAATTGGAATCGCGTGGCATAATATGCTCGGGCAGTGCTGATACTGAACAAAACTTTATTCGAGCGCTTGGAGGCATCGGGGATGGGGGGATCTGTTTTCTAGCACATCCTTCCTCTCCCTTCCTTCCCGTTAGAGAAGTGATTCCCATAATCCGAAGGCGCCTCTAGGCGTAGGAACACGAAGTCTAGCCAGAAGTTATGTGTCAAACGGTTCCAAGCAAGGCTCTCAGGTTTACAGGGGAGGTCTTTACTGGGTGGTCCAAAAGCATTTTGAGTCTGGGAGTCCCACACGCAGGGCGTAAACAGCCTTCACCTCCCTACCACAAAAAAACTAATATGGTGGTTTCATAGCTGTTTCAGCAAGTTAACCATATATGTGGTTAGGGGAATCCTCCTCAATCCGTGGGATATCCTTGCGATTTCTCAAGGGCTTGTTATGTATTAGTTTATTTAATTACAAGTTGTTGATTACAATATCATTTTTACTTTACATCAGTTGTCAGGCGTCTACATAACCGGTAACGCAGTTCACAATACGATCAACGGAGTCAAAGGGCTTGTTGCTGAACTTACCGCAGCAAATCTCTAAATTTATGGTGTAAAATATTTTAGCATTTACTAAGGCATACATTTTTATTCTGCACTTTGCAGGTTTAGATGGAATATACTGGCGAAATCCGTATCTCCCTCGGAAGGCAACGAATCCTTCATTACGTGTTAAGTATTCGGATGGTGTTATAACATTTTCGCAGAGCTGGACAAGAATCTCGAATATGTTTCAGAATAGAGCCAAACGATCTCTCTATATTCTCTCTTCCTATCCTCCTATTCTGTCTTCCTATCGAATCTCATATTTCTGAGTAAGAACGAAAATTGATTTTTAGACATCGTGCACAGAGCTACTCAAAGCCCATAATGATATAACCCTGCTAAAAATAATAGCCCGAAAACTTCCTTTACCTCAGATTCAGTTTTTCCATTATAGATAATATTAATCGGCTCGTCGTCTAGTGGCTGTGGTCTGCAAAGATATATCTTTGCATTCGTATGTTTTACAATCGATTCTAAGATCTCATTGGAAATGAATACTTCAAAGGATTCAACTGGTTATCCGTTCTTTAAACTGTTTTTCTTGACTTTATATTAGCTCTTCACTCCCGAAAAATGCGTAATATTTTCTTGTATTGTACGAACATTAGTTCTCGGCGTCTGATTTTGCCATTTTAATTTGTCATCTTCACCAATATAAAACTATTGCGAACAAGAAGATTCACCCCTGAAGAAATTTTCTTGGCTTCCTCTTCACTATCGCTTTCAGATTGAATACACAAATGATCCGAGTCGCTTTTACTTTGGGGTAGAAACAGCTCATCCATTTTGGTATCATCTACCATAAGTCAGATATTATTGCATTTTCATTAAAATGATGAGTACTGAAAGCAAATTTACAAACGGTCAAATAATAATAATAATAATAATAATAATAATAATAATAATAATAATAATAATAATAAGAAGAAGAAGAAGAAGAAAAACAACAAAATAAATAGACATTTATGCAGAAATACTGTTCACCTTTTAAACGAAGCCCGGCCGCACATTACAGACGTCTGCAGCGCTGCTACTAAATGACTGTTATCAAGCGGTTTGTTAACCGCTACTTTAGCTAAAAAGTTTTTGAAGTGTTCGCGTGGATCGCTAGTGGTGCACGGAAAGTTAAAGGGTCAATAATATGTGCGTGGTAATAGTTAGTTGATTCAGTGTCATGTAGCGTATCCTTTTGTCCAGCTCGTGGGCCTTACTTCAAAGCATTTGAGCGCAAAAAAAAACAGAAAAAACATAACTGAACTCGATATGAAGTACCTGACAGGTAAAAAAATTAAGAAAATCCAAAAAACTATTCGTGGGCTACAATAGTCAAGTATCTGGAGTGTTTATTCTTACGTTATTAATCGTTGACAAGGATGGTCCCATGAAATGAAAAATTAAAAATAACCACAGACAAAGTAAATTTATTTACAGATAAATTAAATTTTTCAAAATTTTAATTTTGTTTAGCTTTCTTAAAGCCTATTTTAAACCTCAGGAGCCTAAGCTTTAGTAAATACATTTTTATTTAATAAAATTCAAAATAAAATTTTTATTTATAGATTTTATCGGTATGAGAGAATGTTTTCTTTAAAATTTAAGTTCTTTCAAATGATTCATTGTCTGCCTTGTATATTATAATATAAGTCCATATATATAAGCTTTATATAAGCCTTGAATGAGTCCATCTACTATCGGCCACCTACTATGAAATCAAATCCAATAAGAGGTTACATCTCTACGTCACAGTATCTCTGCAAACCGCTGATATACCTTTCAAATTTGTATGTTTTTGCATGATTTCCACCCTGGTCCATTTCATCTCATTGATAATCTCGACTATGAACAAGGGTTTGAAGCGAAGTAAAGGATAAACCATATCCTTGTGCGCTTTGGTAGGTCCTCTTTTTACTATATTTATAGAAAATGTTTTGCTGTGATAATGACTCTTTGCTACTGACCATTTACGGTAATTTTTGCGGAAGGTGCGGAAATTTTTGCGATGGCATAATTCTGCTTGGCGTCGATTGCATTACCTCAAGATTGGGCGACAAGCCCGGTAAGTTATTCGTTATGTTATGGTATTATAAGTTATTATCTCATCTTTATGGCACTTCTGATCTTATCATGAGTTTCACAATCTTCCGCTTCGGAATCTGTATCAATGGGCATCAAATCAACATCACCTCCATAATCGCTGTGATTTCTTCACAAGCCAGTAGTTAAGAGGACATAATTTTGTAAAAGTATTTAATAATTATCAAAAACCTTATACAAAAAACACGCAAAATGAAAATTGCCAGAAAAATATGAATGACAACAAAGCATATCAGCATAAAAGGTACATAAAGCCTAAACATATGTCAAATCGACGTGGAAAATCTCATTACAAATAATTGGGGCTAACGGGAAAGGGATGACCGTGATCTATAAGCGCTCAGCAGCAACTGAGTCGGTTTAGAAGGTCAAAGCGATTTCGTTAAGCGTTTGAATGAAATAGCGGAAACGCGTTGGAGTGTACGTCAAATTGATTGATTGGGTCAATAGAGGCTTTCAGGGTTAGTTTATACAAATTGATCTAGAGATGTCGTTCCTTCAACCTTGCTCCTTTTCTGCATACTCCGTTGATACTCAATTTACGCGTCTTTTTCCATGCTGCGTTTTTATTCTTAGTGGACATATTGTCGGTATTTGACGATATATATTGGTAAGTCTAAAAAGTATTGAGCCTTTTTTTGCCATTTTTCGATTGAATATTTCTTTTATTTAAAATGGATTTTATTTAAGTATACATTGTCCATTATTATCTATGACCTTTTGCCATTTTTTGGGTAGAGCCATTATTCCATCAGTGTAGAACTTCTGTCGTTTATCGGCGAAAAACATGGCCAAGTGATTTTCACAGTCCCTTTTTGAAGTGAATTTCTTTTCATTAAGGAAGTTTTGCAGAGAACGGAACATATGGTAGTCTGATGGTGCAAGGTCTGGACTATACGGTGGATGCATCAAAACTTCCCAGCCAAACTCTGTCAATTTTCGCCGGGTCATCAAATATGTATGTGGTCTGGGAATATCATGATGGAAGACACACCCTCTCTTTTGACCAATTCTGGCCGTTTTTTTTTGGAATTTAGTGTTTGGCCAAGTTCTAGTACCTCATGATAAACAATTCTCGTCCAATCCCACCATACACACAACATAACCTCATTTGTTGTCAATCCTAGCGTTGAAGTCGTTTGTGATGATTCACCTTTTTTTTAACCATGTTCCTTTTCGAATGAAATTCTCGTATCTTACATATTTTTCATGACCAATAATGATTTGCTTCTGAAATAGCTCGATTTCGTTGCGTTTTATTAGCGTTTCGCAAATGGAAATTCGGTCGATTAAATTTTTTTATTTTAATTCATGCGGCACCCAAACGTCGAGCTTCTTTGTGTATCCAGCCTTGTTCAAATGGTTTAAAACTGTTTGGTGATGGATATTCAGTTCCTTAGCAATGTCATGGCTGCTTATATGTCGGTCTTCTTCGCTTTTTTGTAAGATTTCATTGACGTTTTCAGTGATTGGTCGACCTGAGCGAGGTGCATTTTTGCCATCAAAATTTCCCGACCGAAAGCGAGCGAACCATCTCTTGGCTGTGGCTTTTGATAAAGTATCTTCACCCCAGACATCACAAATTTTTTCACAAACATGCGATGCATTCACACCTTGATCGTAGTGATATTGTAAAATATATTGATTTTTTCAGAAATTTCACTTGGTTTTAAATAAATACCACTTATGACACGAATGACGAAATACAAAACTGTCGAGATGAAAATTGTAGACTGGAATGTCCACTTTCAAACGCATGTTAGTTTGATTCAATCTGATTAGTATTGCCCGATATATGAAACGAACACCATCTAGTGACAAAAAATGCTCAATACTTTTTAAACTATCCAATATAGTATTTAATGGATAATGCATCTATTTTTGAAATTTGTGTTTGTTATCTCCACATCGTTTTCCATCGTTTGTTATCTCCACATCGTCCACGAAAGGAAGAATACATTGGCATTTATCTGAAGTTAATTATCCAAGGTGAAAAGTTGTTGAGAATCTTTCTAAAGTTTCGTTCTATGTTCTGCCAAGATGAATATATAGAAAAGCAATCGTAAAATACCCGCCTTTAAGTTTTCAACTCGCTATTTTTCAATCCTGAAGCCCTTCTAACTCATTAAGCTACTAACGATTGAATATGGATATTGCTCAGAATGGATATTGTTCACTCCAGAACTAGAGTTAACACTGGGGAATATGGTCCTTTGGTGCCAAGAATTAAGGACATACATCACGTTCTTAATATGAGTACTTCCGGTCCGAGTCTCATTTGTAATCATATCAATTATGTTTGAATGTGTAAGCCCGACTTTTGGCAAAAGATATCAGTTTGATAAAATTAGTTGCAAGAGAATTCGTCAGGATCGTTGCTTTCCAACTCAATCAAAACTTTTCTTTCCATTTTCATTAGGTTCTAATTTCGTTCTCTCTGCAGTTACCATAATTGGACTTCTCCAGCATACAACAATTTGTCAGTGACTATTCTTCATGCTTCCTTGCAATGTAATAACTTTGAAATTGAAAGGAAAAAAAGTGAATCGCTAAGAAAGCTTTGAAAATTATCTGCAGTGTTTTTGCTTGTCTGATGAAATCTTAACTACTTTCAACTGCAAATACTACACAACTTGTCACATCATTCTCCTGACACTAGAACTCCATCCAAGAAAGACCGAAATGCATCTACACAATTACACAGAAACGGAAGACGGAAAAAAAGTCATACTGCAAGTCAGCATGAAAACTAACCTTCCAAGCAGAAAGTTGTCCTTAATTAGATACGCCAAAGAATGCAGCCACGAAGCAATAGCTTGCTTAGTTCAAAATGAGGGAAAGAGACCACGTTGAAAGAGAGCGTTGTCGTGTGAGGATACGGTGTGCTCAGATTGCAAAACATAGTAACATGCATAGTCAAATGATTATGAAATAAAAGAAGTGCGCGGAAAAAGGAACTGAAAACTAGAAGCATTGACATTACCTCATTTTCACGCTACGTTTCTATAATTCAGTTTTCTATGACACTTTACTGACGGAATTAATGTCTCCCCTGAGTCACATTGTCTGTCGCTGAACTCAAGATAATTAATTAAGTTTTCAGCTTAAGGTTCATGTTTGCATTCAGTTGGATGTTTGTGCCACTTAGACTTTAATATAATACATTGCAGGTTAGAAAAAGGAATGATTTTTATTTTTGTTCTTCACACACACTCTCTCTCACTCACTCGCATACTTTGTCAATCTCATGTTGCTACCCAGGAGAGTGAGCATTCATTGTTATTAGGTTTCTTACTGTCACTCCACGTTTTCAGGATTTTATTTTGAAGCAAAGGAAAAGAAAGAAAATGCTCTTGTATCTTGCGGGAAAATTAATGCCATAGTTGAAAGGAACAGCTGTTCAAAATGTAATTTTCCATTGGAAGATGTTCTTGCCTGATCTTATTATCTGCACGCTGGCTCCAATAACGTTCCAGATACCTGGAGTGCAGACGAAGAAAAACGCTGCGTGAGTGTGAAATTGTTAAGCAATCAGTTGAAAATAAGTGGATTGTATTACTGATTGCTTTTTGTTTCAGCTCTCCTTCCACTGACGGCTGAGCAACCGTGCTCAACCGTGCACCGTCCTAAATGCCAAAAATAAGCAAATCGATGTCAGCCTTATGTCGTTTCATGATGAGCCTGTTTTTCGTCGTAAGGCACGTTTTCACTTAATTGCAACATTAGATTGAGTGGTTCAACTCATGGATACAAATCATACTCTCCCCTCCTAAATATCAATAGATTAACGAAAACATGCACACATTCGGAGCATAATTGCTCCACTACCACATTCGCGGGCAGGCTCAAATATTGACACAACCACTCTATGTTAATTTATTATAAATATTTCAAAAGCTTTTATTACAGAAAACCGAGGTCAGAAATTTCCCCCGATGCTTATCAGCGCACCTTGTTGATTGCCCTCCTTCATACGATTACGACTGCTACCTCAGACATATCAATCTGTATCCTGTTTCGTTCATATGTTTGTGTTCGAACGCGAGAAAGGTAAACATACACAGGAAACCAGTGAAAGAACTAAACTGAAAGTCACGCCAGATAATAATTTTCACGATACGTGGCCGTTATTTGAGCAAGGTTAACAATTCGTTATTGAGGTAGTTTCAGCAGACAGCCATGTCTATTTTCGTTATTGGGTAGATAATTCACCGCCCACCATTTCAAATGGAACTGTTGCTTGTGTTTGTATCGATTTTCCGACAACATTTCATTCAGCTTTCATTGATAAGATAACACCAAATCATCCGTTCAGTTTATGATTAATGAATCCCCTGAAAATTGAAAGGTAAAAGATAGGTATCAGAACAGAAGAGCGTGGAAAAGAAGTAGCGGCAATGATCCTTCAGTTTCAAGTGTATACAAAAGTGCGGGTAACCGGAAACTTTCCCATTCAGAGTTTTGCAGAATATGTACCTGGTGTAGGCGTCGCACTTTGAAAAGTCTCAAAGAATAAGGATTAATTGAAATTTAGATAATTCCAAGACAAGAATTTCCACGCGAACAAAGATTGCATGAGAAAAGGGAGAAAAAAAAGTTTTTGAGAAGGGATGACCCATGTTAGATTTGGCAAAGTCACGCAAAAAGCTACACGTTTTCAGCATCCTCCACAATGAGCAGGAGTTTGTTTTTATAAAATGAGCGGAAGTTAAAAACTGACTACACTTTTATTGGACAAATGAAAAGCTTCTACTTATATATCCCCATTTTTTTTTATAAAACTTTAAGGTAAGATTGACATAATTTTTGGACTTTTAGGTAAGATTGACATATGCGATTTGCAGGTATCATGTAAGGGGAGAAAATTCCTCTGGCACAATAAACTAGTGACAGCATTGTTTAATCATTTCATTTTAGTTTTTGATTACAGTTTTCAGTCTCTTGCTTCCGGCTATCTTTTGAAATTTTGCGGTGTGTCTAACCTTTTTGGTGATATCAATTTTTTTGAGTATGTAGAACCGTCAATAAATGTCATAAATTCGTTTGCTTGCAAATTTGAAGATGTCAGCATAACTTAATCAGCTTACATAATAGGTGGATAAATATGAAATGCGGATTTTTTCTGCTTGAAATATGCATTTATTTGAATAACAGAACGAATGAATTGCATAATCAAAGTATTGGCCATTGTTAGCTACGACTCCTCCCCATATTTCTGTCAATTGATGGAATCCGTCCCAGTACCACTTCTGATTTTTTGAGGCTAACCACTCATCAAGCCAATTTTTAACTTCTTCGTAAGAATGGAAGTGCTGTTCCGAAATTCCGTGCTGCATCGATCGAAACAAGTAGTAGTCAGAAGGAGCCAAGTCTGGTGAATACGGCGGGTGGGGCAGAACTTCCCAATTAATGTTTCCCTGTTACCTGTTTCTGGACAGGTATTGCAACATGCGGCCGAGCATTGTCAAGCTGAAAAATGACTTTATCATGTCTTTGGTGAAATTCTGGTCGTTTGTCCTTAAGTGCGCGATTCAATTTGATCAGTTGTTGTCGTTAACGTTTGCCAGGAATAGTCTCACCAGTTTTCAGCAGTTCGTAATACAAAGGTCCCTTACTAACCCACCAAATACACAGCAAAGTCTTCTTTCCATGAGTATTTCGGACTGGTTGTGATGTTGATGGATGACCTGGGTCTACCCATTATTTTTTCCGCTGGGGATTGTCGAAATAAATCCAGTTTTCATTGCCAGTAACAGTCCGATGCAAAAAAGCTTTTTTTTTCTGTCTGGCAAGCAATATTTCACAATTAGTTTTTCGCCTCTCGATGTCTCTTTCTTTCAATTGATACGGCACCCATTTTCCAGTTTTTGGATCTTTCTCATGGCTTTTAAACGTTGTGAAATGGCTGCCTGAGTAACTTCCAACGCTTCTGCCAACTGTTTTTCAGTTTGTGTGATCCAATAATGCTTGAAAATCTGTATCTTCGAATGTTTTTGGTGGTTTTCGACGGTCTTTGTTGCTGACATCGAAATCGCCACTTTTAAAATTTTTAAACCATCGTTCACAAGTGTCATGGCTTGGGGCATGTTCACCATATGCTTCCACTAACAATCGATAAGTTTCTGCTGCCGTTTTCTTCAAATGAAAGAAGGTTATTAGACTTCCCCGCAAAACCTCATTTTCTGCCACGTAATTTGACATTTTTGAAGCGAAAAAAACAATGTTGTTTGTACAGTCAAAACTTATGACACACTGGAATTTGTTGACAGATGTGTACCCTCCAAAATGCCATATTAGTTATCCCCGACACAAACCATATGTAATGGTTATGCCATCTGTTGGTAAAATCCGCATTTCATATTTATACAACAAATAATTTTTTTTTTATTTTTCAAAATATTCTCCTTGCAGCTCAATACATCTGGTTAGACGTTTCTCTAATTTTTTAACTAGTCAGCAAAAAAGATTTGGCAAGTTCGTAAAATAAGCATTTGTTTGATCAATGACTGAGTCGATGAGCGATTTTTTCATGTTTGGGAATAGGGAAAAGTCACTAAGGGCAAAATCTTGCGAATACGGTGGGTGATCGACCAATTCGAATATTCATTCTTCAATTTTTGACATTGATCATTAACATGTGTGAACACGGTCATTGTCCTGATGGAAGACGATTTTTTTCTTTTTAAATGAGGCCGTCTTAGTCTAATTTTTTCTTTTAGCTGGTCTTATAAAGATGCATAATACTCCCCTGTTATTGTTTTTTCTTTTTCCAAATAGTCAACAAAAAAATTCCACTTGCATCCCAAAAGACACTAGCCGTAACCTTACCAGCTGATTTTACGGTTTTCGTCTTCTTTAGACATGGTTCGCCTTTAAAAATCCACTGCTTTGACTGTTCTTTAGTCTCGAGAATGTAGTGGTGTATCCATGTTTCATCTACAGTCACAAAGCGACGAAAAAACTCACCCGGATTACGTTGCATGAGCGAAAACAGAGCTTTAGAGGCAACCACCCTATTGCGTTTATTGTCGACCGTGAGCAAACGCGGCACCCATCTTGCCAAAATCTTTTTCATACGCAATTTATCATGTGAAATAGAAATGACGCCACCTCTCGAAATCTCTGTAACCTCAACTATCTCACTCAATTTTAATCTTCGCTCACTTAACACCATATCGTGGATATTATTGATCATTTCTGGCGTAGTCACCTCTACAGGGCGTCCTGTGGGTGGTTCATCCTTTGTTAATGTATGACCACGTTGAAATTCATTTAACCTTCATTTTCATTTTGCATGTAATATCATCATCATTTTTATATAAGTCTTACTTTGGTGTAGTTTATTCCTTAGTGCATAAGTCCTATCACTTGTAAGGGAAAACAGTCTGCGTATACTTTACCTTATTTTATCGCTGATTTTAACATGGGCCATGTCATAGGCAATCAAGTTTACAGCTTTTATCATTATATATACCTTATGATAAGGCATCGATAATGATATGATAGAAGTGGTGATTGTACTGCGCTAAATGCACTTAACCAAGAATTATCGCTCACTCGAGATAGTTGTCACCCACGTTTCACTATCGCACGCTTCACATTCACCGTCCCAGTACAATTCGCACATACACTGATAATCTTTCGTGGCGCCTACACTCACATTCCTATTGACACATTTTGACAGTAACCTTCACAACTTGAAACTGACTATTTCATGGAAATGCCAATGAAGACAGAATATTTGAAAGGAACAGTTAAAAACTAGTATAATCATTAAAATAAGGCTTAGCTAAGGCTTATACTTATCATTAGTTAAGGATTATCCTGATCGTTTTTTTTTGCTGGCCAGTTATAAATAGTTGCAAGTGAAGGAGCAGATGTGCCGTGAACTAAGTCCAACTCATTTATTATTTCTTTTGATTTTAAGCCTTTTATACGGAAAAGCTTAATAACCGATCTAAACTCAATTTTTTCCATTTTTGTAATTAAACCATTTTGTTTTTTCAATACACGAGAAACAAAGAACAAATCAACCAATCCAGCTGAAACTTCACAACATACCTAGTCGGTAGTGCCGCTGCATAAAAACGGACCGCTTATAGTGTTAGTCGCGCCATCTGTTTAATTTTATTATTAAGGAATGAATGTTTTAGTCGTCATACCTTAATAATTTACGGACTATGTTGCGTTAATAACGCTTTGAAATAAAATACAAATGCTTGCTTTGATACCCTGATGTAAATTCAGGACTCGTCCACTCCGTCTTTGGGAATTATCACTTAGTTATCTAAAGAACATCTTTACAACACTGTTTGCAAGATGGACGCTACCCAAGTACACTTAATTATTCTTAACGATTTTCACTTCATTCATAAACTTCACTGAATATTCATTAACATTATATCGCATTTAACAGCGAGGATGCAATAAATATTTCTGATACTCCTTGGGAAGTACGAAGTCATTAAAAATTACATTTAAACGAAACTGTAAAACACACGAAGCGAAATTTTCTGAAATGCTTAAAAGCTAGCACAATCCTGTAATTACCCTTTCTGCTTTTGCTCCTTACAAACATAAGTACAAACATAACTTTTACTTCCAAAATGCAAATGATATTTTATTTGCTCGGAGGGACGACGAAGCGAATGGGTCCGTGAAGAGCCTATCTATCATTTAAGCAGGAATTTTCTCTTGCGTAGCGTAGCAATTTGGAAAACAGCAAACTTTTCATAATCATGCGTCGGATATTACACACTTTTCCTACTCTTCTTTTTCTCCAAAAATATAAACGACGTTCTCGCAATTTGAAGTGTTCTGGAAGGATATTCGGAGGACGGGCGGCCCAAAAATGATGAAAATGCTCATCTTGATGGCGTCATTCAAATAAATTCTCTAAATATTTGCCGCATGTTCACGTAGTCCTTCTGACTATTGTCTCACCCATGGACAAAACGAGCGAGGGAACCTACAATGCCTAACCATTTCATTCTTTTGTTCCGCCCTCAATTCCATTTGACAGATTACAGGTGAACATCCTTTAGATTGAGGACATGCATAAACAAAGATGAATTCGGTTGGGCTAGTGAACGAATAGTGGCAAGTTAGAACGTTGGGGAAAACGCTGAAATGTTGGATATGGTTATAGTTCACGGATCAGGGAAAGGGATGATTAAAATGAACGTGCTGGCTCAGACTCCTTGACCATTTCTAAACATAATATTCATAGCTGTGTGGTGAATTTGATCACGTGTATTCCATGTGTTAGATGCTTGGTGTTCAGGTGTTCTTTCCTGGAAATGATGTCGATGGTCTAATTACTTATTCATAACCTCACTTTGGGATTGCTTCAAGTAAATTTTTACTGAGTTGCGAACGGGCGGCATTCTACACGTCAGGTTAATAATATTTATAAATAGTTTTGTTCGAACTTTTATATGTAAGTCTTGTGAAAAGTCATTTTGTATTTTACAAACATGTGTCAGCTTCATTTTCAACAGATTGAAGGGTTATATGACTGCGACAACCAACGGACTGAAATTAGGGGAGGGGGCATAGCACCTTCTAATGAACCAAAAAAACTTCAAAAAGTTTTCGAGGCCTACTCTCGTCTGCTAAATTTTTTTGAAATAAACCAATAGTCAAATCACGGTATTCACGATTGCTGCGTTGAGAGAATTTAATCACTACCAAAGTGGCCTTTGAATGAGCTTTTTGACGTTTTCCGTTGTGTAGGTGACAAAAACAAACAAAAAAGACTAGAATTAACATGAAAACATTTATAATTACATTTAGGAATTTAGTAATATTTAGATAAATAGTATTAAACAAAAAAAAGTCTTAGTAAAAAATTCCATTAAATTCTTGGAATGCTCTTGGGAAGAAATTTTCCATCAATATAATTCGGGTGTTAGTAGTGATCAACTACCTTTAAGAAGGAGAATAAAATATTCAGTAAGATATAGAATCTAGAAAAGTGAATCAAGTATTACATAGAGATAGAATCCAGAAAAGTGAATCAAGTATTAATGCTTGAAAATATAGAATTCAGAAAGGTGAATAAGTAAAGATAGAAACTGAACAGCGATCAGATTGCTCGGAATAAGGGAATTTTTCAATGGATGTCACGTGTTGCACGTGTCACGTGTTGACTCAGCACATCAAGAGGAATACATTTGCGTAATTCATGAGGGAGATCGTTTCTGTCGGATGCCAAAATCAAGCTGAGGTGGAGATTCGTGTTGGATGCAGCGGAAGTGGTCAGAATCAGAGCAGCAGAAATCATGTAAATTGACATTTATATATATATATATATATATATATATATATATTTACTTTATACTTCAATATATTTGTATCTGTATTTTTTTATAAATTTGTTTATGTATGAAAGAGTAACTTTTCTGTGTGTGTGACATGGAAGAATCAGGGCTTTCTGAATTCCGAAAACCCCGACGCCCGCGTGTTTAGTTAGTCGGTTAAATAACTTTCTACGGCCGCCATTATGTGGCCTTTGTATTTTCAAAAAATCTGTCATATCTTGAATCAAGGTTTTCACAATGTCTTAAAACCCCCACGCTCCCGCGGTGAGCTAGTCGGTTAAAATAACTTTCTACGGCCGCTATTATGTGGCCTTTGTATTTTCAAATCATTCTGTCTTGCTAACCTTGCCCTTTTTTCGCTGCGCGTGCAACCTATCGGTTGCCCCAATTAATTATATTATTTAATTACATTGATATTTTGAAAACACACAACATGGCGCCCAAGGCGGGGATATTTTAAGAAACAAATGAACTAATTTATCTTAAAGAAGTCGGTTGAAAAATAACAAAATGGTGGCTTTATTTTCGCCATTTTGTTTTTGTCAAATTGAGGTTATCATCATAAAAATTTATTTGTGGTTTCGCGATTTTTGCATCTTTAGATCATTGTGAATATTAACACTGTAGAGTAACGATTTGAAATTTCCGAGCGGTTGGGTAAATACTTTTTTTACACATTTAGGCCAAATTGCAAAAGGTACTTTCAAGAAAATCGTGAAAAGGCTTTTGCTGTCTACGAACTTTACGTTTTGGCCTCTTTGAATCTCTCTTTCCGCCTGTTAAATTCTTGTACCATCTCTATTTCCTTCTAGTTTCAGTGCATGTCAGCCAATTGTCATTCCTTTGACTCCTATCAATTTACAAGATAGCAATAAATCTTTCATTAGATGTACGTGCAGAAATATTGGGAGCCATATTTTTGAAGTAATTTTCCACAAAATGTATGTTTGGAGGCCATATTACAAATATTAAAACGTTCGTTATTTTTTCAGCGTAAAATTATCCCAGCAACGCTTTAAAAAATCTCCATACTAAAGTCTTCAGAAATAAGCACTAAAATTTCTTGTACGTCATCACCTAAAGGAGGAAGATACTTGCAATATGTTTAAGCATTACCGTCAGCTTGCGTCAGTTACACCCAGTCTTTCCTCCGACAGGACAGTAAGATTGGTCAGGGTTCTCATTAGTAGAAATTTCATGATAACATACTGCCCAAATTATCATGTGCATGGCTTCAACCGAATCAGAATTTCGTCGTATAGCCGGGTCATAATGTTGATAAATTTTCCATTAATTACGAGTCAGTTGGACTTTTTTGGACCTATTTTGAAACTTTTACGCGCTAATTTTATAAAAGCATCTTTTTCAGCTAATTTTTTTTTGTTTTGTCAAGGTTAACTTTTTTCTTATTTTGCTCGACTAAACATTCTTTTTTTTGACGTACAAAATGCACATTTTTTCAATTAAATGTTAATACCAGAAGGCGGCACATCCAATCGATTTTTGAACGTTTCGGAGTCCGCGCATCGTGCAGGCATTCAAACCATTCGAGCATTTCCCGATTATGCCACCGACTTTCATTTTTTCGGGGTGAACCTTCAAGATTAACTATACAGCTCTCTTTGTGTTCTTCATAAAATTCCACAGTTCTACAGTTGTCTTTTTTTGCTGTGAAACACAATACGTCAAACTATTTATCCCAACCCAGCACTTTGACTTGAAAGAGAATGTTTCCACAGAACAAACGACCCTGCCTTTAAAATAAATGCTTATGGCATTAGTAAAAAGTGTTAGCTGATGTTTGCATCGTTGTAATCGCAACGCAGTCAAATTTTCTGACTCTTTGTTTTTAGTAGATGATTAAACTGAAATAATAGCCTAATAGAGTGTAAATTATTCAAAAATGTGTATAAATTTCACCAAAATTTTAAGTTCAATTATCAAAAATGCATCCAAAAAATCGAAAAATTTCAGACCGTTGCGTTTTCAACGATGCAAACATCAGACGCCTTAAAAAATTCCCATACCATTGATTTTCGTCTTCACTGATTTCTAACACCAAATGTCTCTGTCTCTCTCTCTCTCTCCGTGAAAACGACGCAAGTCCAAGCTATGCTAACATTTATTCCGGAGTTCCACGAAATTCCGTTCTTGGGCCACATCTGTTAAATTTCTATCTACATGACATACCCATGACTCAATCGGCATGCCCGGTATATGAATTTACGAACGCAAACAACGATTTTGTTCAGTCATTACTGCCTATTTAGCCTTGATCCTCATAGCATCATGTATAAAGTATCTGCATTATTATTCCGCAAAGCAGCGCTTTATAGTGATGGGAAAAAATGTGGACTTATTTGTGTTGGGAATGTATCCAAGTGAGTACCACTGGTCTATACGAAACTTATCTTATAGCATCAATGGCAATCCTGCGCATAACACACAAAATTGCCTAGGCATGCTGTTCCTCCATTTTATCAAATTCAAACCCCTGCAGGACACGCACTATATCTCTACAGTTGATCTTTCCGCCAAAATACTAAATAGATAACGGAAGTATGAACACCTTTAACACCTGACTATTACTAAAGTGACAGATTTTAAATTGAAAGATTCTCAGGAAAAGACCGTCAAAATATAGAAGACCGAACAGAAAACTATACTCAGGCAAAATTCTCTACGTGGAAAATAGCGAAATCAACTATTGTTCATATAATTGAATTGAAGACGAAGCGCTTAAGTGATTTAGTCAACTCATTCTGATATGTTCATGTGGAAAATGGTGTCCCATAAAGTAACTGTGAACGATTCTTTAGGTACTGCTACTTTATGTAACGTTTGGCTCCCTACTTACTTCGATATTCCAATCGGCCGAACCAATATTCGGATTTTTTCCAAAAGATGACGCCCTAAGGTATGCCGATCTTTTGGAAAAAAGTCTGAACAAGCCAACCGCTCGTGATTACAAAGTTTAAAATTTCTAATCAACGCTGAAAAACATTGTACGCTAACAGACCTCAATGCCGTTTTGAGTCCAAGTAACTCCAAATTCAGCTTTCAAACACTTTCCCACCTTCAACGCGTCCCTACTCTGACCCAAACCATTTGCAAACTAATTGTCAAATAACTAATGTTTATAAGGCAGTAGAAATATAAATAAATGCCTAGTGAGTAAAAACATAAATTAACTCACAATTCATGTTAAAATTAAATTGTCCGTTCCAAACAAGCGACGATTGGCTTCGAATTATTCTAAAATATGCTATACGATCTGTCCTTATGACTTCGGTGATATACACAGATTCTCGAAAAAGTTCAAACTTCGTTTTGGGCGCTAGAAGTTTGTCTGCCCAAACCTATTCTCCGTAGGTGATGATTGGTTCACAATTATTGTTAAGGATGCTTTTTAAGAGGTACAGAACTTTAAGTTGGCAACACCTTTTAATGCTACGTATGGTGTGACAACTGTCATGCATTTTATGGTTAGTTTAATTTGCCATTTTATCATGAATTGGTTGAAGCTCGAGCAATGTCTTATTAAGCTATGCAGTTTTATTTGGAAAACGAGAATCACGAGAATCGCGCACTCCATTAACTTTATGGCCGAAATAATCCTTCACCACAATAATTCATCGATGAACCATGGATCGGTTCGTATCGTTTACACTTACTGGTTATACGCATCCATCTGGATGGCGCAAAGTCCATATTGAAGCAGCTGAAACCACAACAGCAATAGAACGAAGTATCGATGAAGACCCAAGTGCGTCCATTAGACATCGTCCTCAACAATTAAACCTAATCCCATTCAAATCCTCCCGGGCAGGAATTGAAGCCGAACAACCACTGGGCATGGCATAGATTCGGTGTACGGGGACAAGAACAAATAACTGCGGATCTCGAGTTTTATAAGAAAATTTCATTTAATAACGAGTCTCATTTCTGGTTGAATAGCTATCAGTAAGTTAATAAACAAAATTGCCGCATTGGGAGTGATAAGCAACCACAGGTGTTTGTCTAAACACAGTTAAATAAGGAGAAAGTCACTATTTTTTGTGCTCTATAGCCCGGTGGAATCATTGGTCTAGATATCCTCATAAATGGTGTTAGGAATAATTTTAAAGTCTTTGGAGGCCGTTATAGAGACAAGATCAGTGACATTCTCGTTTCGAAATTGACTCGCCGTAATGCCGGGAACATCTGGTTTCATCAGGATAGCGCGATATGCCATACGCCTTGTACAACCACCGACTTATTGAAAGAAGCATTTGGTAAGCTCATCTTTTCTCGTTTTGAATCTGTGAACGGCCTGCAGGATATTTTGATATGACATCGCTGAAATATTTTTTGAAGGTATAAATCAATTCACTCGTTTAAGCTGACAATCCCGAGACACTTGACCATTTTGAAGAAAAAATTCGCGTCGTTATTGTCAAGATTTGGCCTCGGTTATTGGTAAGAGTAGTTCAAAATTGGACCTCTCGTTTGGACTTCTCATGCCTGAAATCATATTTCGATAAAAATGGCAGAGAAATATCTTCAAATAAAACCAATCCACGGCAATCCAAGCAATTTTTCGGTATTTGATTTTATATTATAATTCTTAACCACCTGAAAAAGCACGCTTTATATGTCTGCTCTAGGGTTCTCGGGTTTTCTAGCATGTTTTTGTCTTAATGTGTCAAAATGATAGTGACTGAAACAGGCCTTTCCTCATAAGCCTAATGACCATCAGTATTTAATGAAATTTCATTTTTGAATCCAATAACCGTCCGTTTGATGTGTGGTAAGGAGTCGTTCCATGTTTCATCTTTTAGTCAAAGGCATCTGAGTGGTTTTATCAGAATAAATCTTTGAACCTTTTTCCTTACATTTCCAAGTGCCCCCTAGATTCCATCATACAGCATTCTCTAGTACTTTCGTCTGACTGGAGTTGCAATCTCAGCTGGAAAGTATGAAAAACGCACTTCCTTTTTAAAGCGTCTGTGGCTTTGTCAGTTTGAGCCGATTAGCCAAGATTAAGGGAGGGCAATTATTGGGAAACGACGTAGAATTGGACGATTTTCGGCACGGTTTGCTGCCGAGGTAATCCGCTTCCTTGACACTGCAGCGATTAATAGGTATTTCCTTCTCGCAGGGATGAATGTTGTTCTAAATGGTAAGACTATGTGAAAAATTAAATTAAAATTACTTTAATTTTTCCGGGAAATAAATTTTGAAAAAATTCCGCTTTCATTGTACCTTTCCTCGTATCTTCTCACTACCTCGAAACGACATTTTTGTAGTCCTGATGATTCCTTCCTTCTCCAGGTGCCATTAACGTCCAAGCGAGTTAAGATGCTTATGCCTACACGTGGCAAGCTTTATCCACAGTTTATTGTCCTTTTACTGTGGCCACACTTATTTTTAACCTTTTGTCAACCGTATCATTTTCTACATCAACATTAAACTCCCTTTGTTTATATTTACTCCCACATCCTCTGCACTGTGCACGTCCTATTGAGATTCTCATGGTATTTGATGTTAGTAAGCAAGCATAAAGTTAAATTTATTACCATTACTCACCGACGTAACTGGCCACATTATCAAGCTAAAGTAATTATTAATGTGGTACGAAGTATTTACGGCAACATTCACTCATTGAAGATATCCAACTATACTTGAAAGTTTCTTGTGCTTCGTGCTTCCTTTACTAGAAACAAGAACACATACATACACAATGAAACCTCGCCACCGTTGCTGCGTTAAAAAGAATACATCATATATGTAAAGTGTGTCCTGTCGGTGACGCTGTGTATAACAACGCAAGGAGGCCCCGTGCGTTCAATGTGGGTGGTATGCAGGTTAGAAGGCTGTTTGTTGGTTGTTGGTTACGATTAGATTGAAGAACCCTTGATTTAATGCTTAGTAAAACAATACCCACATAAATTTGCAGCTGCTATTAAATTAATAACGACCCTCTTAATTTTTTCGAACTTTTTCCTATTTGCAGGTAAGCGTACAGTAAGGACGTGGTATTCTAACATATATTTACTCCTGCGGAAAAATGTTTCGTCTTTGCCAACATATCCAACGCTAGTGGTAAGTTGATTGTTTGTTGTTCCATTGTTTATTACCGCAACCGTGAAATTTGTCACGAGTTTTAATGAGTGGAACGAAAATGTTGTTTTAAGTGGTTCGCGGTAGAAATAATCAAAACCGTTAATTTCAATTAGATAAGCCTGAATTCTGCACACAACAAATAAACGGTTGGAGGATATAGGCTTTTAGCGTTTGATAAGGACATGCATATCACGTTTACTTTATACGGTTGGGAAAGAAACTATTATTTATATTTCCAACATTAAGTGAATACTCTTTAACTCATAAGCATTTCAAAATGTTCATCTACGCTACTCAATCTGATCCTATATTCTAGGGGTCTTTCTCAAAATTTTGGCAATCTGTTCTGTTGATAAAAATTTCATTCATAAAAAATGTTAAACGAGATATATGAAATATTGTATTTTGCTTTATTATCAATTATAGGAAACAAAAAAAAATTAAGGATTTTTGAGTCCCAATATCAGGGCAAACATTTTTTTTTTTGGAAAATATGGCAAAAACCGTGGAAGACATGTTTTCGGATTGATCGCTGCTTAATCGCATGCATTAAACCAAACATTAATAGCTGAAAACTAACAAAATAGCGGACCAAGTTTTTGAGAAAATTCAATTTTGAAAGATCGAAAATTGCGTCAAAACCGCAAAATTTGCAGCCGATCAGAAAGACTCGCGCTGTAGCCAGACATTCATAGATGAACATAATGAATACTCGAAGCAATCGGTCGAGTAAGTTTTTTAAAAGACATGTCACCCAGTCAAAAAAGCATGGTTTTGAATTTTCATTGAATTTTAATCAAAAAACGCTTTGAAGTTTTTTCATTAAAAAAATGTTTACACTTGGTCGGCGACGCCTGCAGCCTATCGAATTTCTTCTACTTAGCAAGAGTCCTATCCTGTATTTTGGAAGCATCAAAAATGGCCAGAATAGTCACTGCAAGCTATTCTGGTCTCTTTTCATGCTTCAAAATCATGTTCATTTGCCGTCTTGGTCTGTCGGGCACCACAAAAGTCCGCACAATTTTCAGCAGCAAGTCCGATGGCCACACCCATTAGCTGCATAATTTTAAATATGGTGGGAAAGACGACCTCGCACTGCCCACAGGACGTGAAGTCCTGGAGGCGTGGGAACGAACTGTACCCTAAAGGTCAACGGTTTGGCCACTCCGAAGTAAACTACGTTGGTGTCTGCTGATGGACTAGCCCTGTACAGTGAGATTTGCAGACGTGAGTCGGACCGTAGTGAACCGTGAAACGTAAAGTATATCTTTACTTTACCTTTTCCTTTCTCCGTAAATCACAACAGCAAAATTGATCGCGCCTCCACTCACCAGAATACCTAAATACCGCCGTGCCTGAAAATAAACTACGTTAATAAGACTACCCGAAGAACAAGAATCACTTTATTACACAAAGACAACAGAAGACTGCGAACCGAGTAACAAACTATGGCATCGGAAGATTCACCTTTGCGCCATCACCTTCCTCCTGAATAAAAGTACGGCCGATAGAAGGAAAGAATATTTGGATTTAGTACTTCATTTTAAAATATATCGAATAAGCTTTTATAAGTTGTTAACAACCGAACTCAAACATATTCTTTTCTTAAGGTAAGAACAAATGGTTTATTTTTTTCCAATTCAACTCCTGACTCATGTCAAATAATTTTTGGCTCGAAATTTGACTTTACATTAAACTACTTCCTATTCATAAATTTCCTTTCTTATATTCACTTTTTCAGCTTAATTTTTCTTCTTCACTTTTGATTTACTTTTGCTTCTTAAATTTTCTGTTTCTTGACTTTATATATATCTTTTTTTTCTTTCAACACTTACTTAATAAAATGTTATGGAATACACACATGGTACACTGAATCTCTTGCATACCCCTGGTTTTATTGCAAATCGACTGCGTTCACAGAAGTTGAACAGGCGTACCTTCAACCAGAGCGACTCCAAAATCCATATCGTCCTACCCTAGACATGCTGGTTGGCTCCCAGCTATGGAACGCAATTTCCAATCCTCTAAAATATCGGTTTTATCACATAGTACAACAAATATTAGCCGATTAATTCAAATATTGGCAACCAGCATCAAATACCCCAACAGATTATTGGAATTCCAGCTTATTTTTACAAAACACTAAATAGCGTTTCACGATTTTTGCAAAGAGATAACACAGTTGCAAATATTTGCAAGCAGCAACTCCCCTCTCGAACTGTAATTTTGGCAACACGACGCACACCTCTAATACCTCTAAAAATTCCCCACACATCACGTGTTCGGTTGTGGTGTGTTTTACCTCGCAAGTCTGTCACTCTGCCGGCATTGTCATACTTACTAGTGAAAAGGTGTTAATTTTATAACTCTCAAGTGTGTCGTCCTGTCGGAATTGTCACATTCGAGAGGCGGATTACAACATTGTCTACTTAATTTTTTCATGGGAAATGTTAGGCTTGGGCCACATTCGATACGAACAACAAAAAACTTTCATCACTGTTCCTCAAATAAATTCCCAAGAAGTCCATTCTTTTTCAGATATTTGTAAGATTGTTAGAATTTTTAGGCGTTTCTTATGGAAAATTTTTTGTGAAATTTTCTTAATGGATATTTATGGGTGAATTGTTGCCCAAATTTCGTTTTTCATATTTCTATTGAAACCGAGTCATGGTGTACGAGTTAACGACAGTATTCTGATAAGTCTATTAAGAGATTATTTGTCAATTCGATAGTTTTTTAAGTTTTCTCCTTTTTTCGGAGCTTGATTTTGAGCTTGATTTTTTTTTCGTAAAGTATTAAGTTTATTCCGCTCTTTTTAACTATCATGTACACTCTTCTTCCTGCGTTTAATACACATCCTTTTTGTCTAATTCAAAATTTTCATCGCATGCTTTTTCTTTTAATATGTTCCTGAAAGCGTTGGAATTACCATCGCTGATATTCTGAGGATACGAAGGGGGTACTCAAAACAAACCGATCTGATGTTGCGTTGGGCCAAGCTCTTGTGGTACCCTCTTCTGCCTTAAAGGGCTTATGGAGCCACGATCGCCAAGCCAATAACCCAAATGTCGTCGCTAAAGAATGTTCCATTCGGTTTGTGTGGTTATTTTTTAATGACAGATGTTGTGTGGGATCGTCGTTTTTGCAACGGCTGATTCTCGTGAACAGCGCTCCTCCGTCATGTTTTGCTTCCTGCTTGTAAATACTGGCACAGAAACTCTTGAATTTTTAAAAATGGCCGACAAGGATGCAGCTAGTGGGTAAACTAAAGTGTTTGAGTGATTTTACTCCTTAAAAATAGTGAAATATCATTTGACGACTAGTCATAGTCTAGTCATGCGTCCACGCGTTTTATGAACGTCGGGATCCTGAGCCATCTTTCGTAAAATTTTATGAGTTCCTTAGTAACCTTATAAGACGTTTTGTCCTTTTAGTGATTCTCGTCACGCAAAACAGAAACCTTGGACTACTGAGCGTGTGCTTGTTGCTCTGAAAGCTAAGTATAAGTTTAGTAGTTGTCTTAAATCTTCCTGTACGGTTAAAGCAAAGACCTGTTGCTGGTTAATACGCTATGTAGCTAAGAAAGGAAACAGAGCCGCTTTGAAGAGTTATTTCTTCAGTTTAGATAACGCACTCAGGTCCAATAATACAAAACCTTTTTGGTTATACATCAGCTCACTAAAATCTTCTAGTACATTTCCTGGTGCAGTTCACAGAATACGGATACGAATGTGGCTACGGAAAATGTATTGGATACCGCAGAAAAAAATCCAAACGACAGGGCCGGGCCGGTTCTAGCCAAGAATGTGGTGAATGTTGTCTTCTAAATGTTCTAAGCGTCTCGAGCTTGTCGGCATAGACGAGTGGTTTGACTTATACACACAAGAAGTATTACTGCACTTTCAAATAGAGACAGCTTGCAGGCGATCCACAGGTCCAATGCGAGAATTTATGCGCTCATCAAATGCTTCTTCCAAAAAGTCGATGGTTGCACGGCCTGTATGGTGTGGCATGTCGCGTCATACTGTTAAAAACATGGATCCTCTGCATTATGGTGAGTCAATTTCAGAACGAGAAAGTTAATGATCATTGCCTTACAGGTGTCATCATTGACTGTAATGTTATTCCCGGAAGCATTTTTGCATTTACATTTTGCTTTTTTAATTCCACATGTGGTTACTGCTAATGCCGTAATTTTTTTATTGACCAAACGGTAGCCATTCAACCAGAAATGAGCCTCATAGTAGTCAACCCTTAACCAAAATTGCAAATCAAACAAACTATAAAGCGCATGACACCTGTCACATCATATGTAGCGTTAAGAAGTGTTGCCAACTTGAAATTCTATATCTGTATGAAAGCACCATTTGCTATTTGTTGAATTCTATTCGGTAATTGGATGATTAGCCTGTAAGATAGAGTCTCAATAAATAACAAAAATTTTCTGCTTAATCTTCTGTCAGATCTTGTACAATGGTCCGACACGCTAGTTCTCTATTCAGACTTGACTGGAAAAACTATTCGTAAACGCAATAAAATAAAGTTGTTGTGCGTATCAAAATGAAAATTTCGATGTAATAGTTTTGTAATCATTTAAATTCAACATTCTGTCTGAATTCGCAGCATATTTCATCATGCTTACACACTATACGAATTTGCAACGCATATAATAAATAATAAATGGTAGCACTTTCGAACAGAAAAAGGACATGTCAAATATAGGGGATTCGCCATTTTATGCGGTGACGCATGTCCAGAGTGATGCGGAACCATTTGAGTAGTTTTTTATTTTTGAAACCGGTAAGGACTTAACATTTTATACGTAACAATTTAAAAAAAAAAAATGTCTTAAAAATAGCTGCCATTTGCTGCTGAAGCTGACACATTACGCAGGATACTCGCGTTTACTTCTTCCACGATTCGCTCCCTCAGCTCTAGTAGGTTCTGGGGGCGACGATATCGACGGTAATACTCCTAAAGAAAGCACGTGCATATGCTGAAATCAGGTAACCGCGCGTGCCACCTTACGTCACCTCTTAGAAACACTGAACGTTCGGGAAATATTTCTTTTAAAGCATTTGGATAATGTTAGGCTGTGTGGACTGCAGATCCATCCTGTTGGAATCTGAAGTCTCACCGTTTTTTTTTTTTCAAGAACAAATTCCACTCGGGCATGCAGAAACATTGAAACGTAATGCCCGCGATCCACGGTTACAACTCCTGCATGATCACGGTTACGACTTCAAAGAAGTATGGGCCCTTAAAGCCAAATTGAGATAGAAAGAACGGAAAATATCAGACCTTTCAAGCACGATTTGGGGGTTGTTTTCAGCCAAATACTGAAAAATGTGTTTATTCACGATCCCGCTTAGTTGAAAAGGTTCCTCATTGTTGTGGAAGAATGCTCCTCAAGAGGAATCGCTGCAAGGATTTCCTTATACATATATTCATATTGAGCAAAGTCAATTTTGTGTTCAACAAAAAGTTCAATTTTTGAACCATTATTACTTCGAAGGGGTGGAAATTCAAATCTAATTGCATAATCCCCCTCAAATTGCGGTCTGAAATCTCCAATGCATGCCTTCAAGATGAACGTTTTACCGATTACACGACTGCTGCTGTTTTAATATTTTCTGGTGTTCTGATCCAGCTTCGTCAGCAATGTGCACCTATTCTTAGTGAGCGACTACTTTCCTTCAACTGCTGAAGCCAGGACCAAACTGTGTACCAAACAGGAACAGAATTGTTGTGCGGAATGTTGAATTGTTGTTCAAAATCTTTTAGTATCGCAATCATAGACCGATTGTTTCCACAAGACACACGCACAGCAAAGTATCAATGTACTCCAGTCCAAACCAAGTTGAATACTAAAATCGGAATGCCGACAAAACACAAGGGGACCTCGGGCAGCTGCGTAATCCCCCGGTTGAGAAATCATGAAAAATCACTCGTGCCTAAGCTGCATAACTGTCAGCTTATAAAATTAACCGAAGGCGAGAAACGCCAAAAATTTGACGCACTGAAAATGAATCCCGGAATAATTGCTTCGAAAATTTGTGAAAACTTCGAAAATGCGTTTAGCTAGGATCTCCACGACGGATCTGTATGGGTATCGCGATAGTGTTTCACGTAGCTATTTAGTTCATATCAGAAGTAAATAGAAATAATGAATTAATTTTGCGAACGAGTATTTAAAGAAGTCTCCAGAGTTTTGAGATCCCGTGCCTTTCTCGGACAGAGAGCTTTTATGCATATATATTTGGAACCAAAGGACGAAAATTAGAGGGCGGAAAAGCGGAACTGCTTTCGACAAGGAATATCTCTTTCGATCAAGGAATATGGTGCAGAGGATGGAAGAAGTTGCTGAGTTCAATATGGTCCAACAGTAACGGGTTGGTGACTAACTTTGGATTCTAGTACGATAAGAATCCCAAAAACCTGCCATAATATGCGAAACTTTGGTTGTTGTATATTACTTACCATCAGTTTTGCACGCCACTCCAATCCTCAGATTACAATCCTATTGAGCAGGATTTGTTGGATTGCAGGATATGTCAGCACGTGATAACTTCAAAGAAATGCTGGAAATTGTCATTACTGATCATTGGAGCAAAATTTCCGGGCCGGATCCGTCAAAAATTGTTCCGATATGCCACATTGACTTCTGGAAGATGTCTCAAATTTGTATCGTTGCAAAAGCAACGGTCTCAATTCTTTCCGTCTTTTCATATTTGCCGCCGATTTGAACAAAATGAAAACAAGTGGATTGTTAGTAGAGTCAGAATCAGGATAAGAAATTAATCAATTAAAATTTCAATCAATTAAAATTTTCCAAAGGAAAAAAAACTCAAAACACAGAAAAAACCTGAGGCCGTTACGATTGCAACGATGCAAACTTTAGACACCTCTTATGGAGGTCTTCCAGCGGCAAGGCTGGGCAAGACGTTATAAGGCCTTTGTTTTTTTTTGAGGGAAAAAAATTACCTTTAAAAAATTTTATAATTTTCTGTTCCATATAAGAGAAGTTTTTTGTTTTTCTAATACCGAATTTAATATTTAAAGATATATTAAACAGATCATGCTAAGAAAACACACACATATCCTTTGAGCCTCACAGTTTTCTTTACCATGGCATAACCAAAAATAATCATATATTGTTTTTACGGATACTTTTACTTTCCGAATAAGTGCAAAAAAAAAAATTCGGAAAACTCAAAATTTTTCGGTAGACAGATCCCTTAAAGTACATGCAACCCTTGCTTGTAACAATTAATGTTATCCTTGGTGATATATTGGATTATTCCACCGAGCCACTTTTAAGGAATTCAACTCTATACAGAAACGCTTCAAAAATTGTCTAAAATATAAAGCAGGTGTCATTACACATTAGACAATAGCTTGAATTCGAAAATTTTTCGAACAAGAATTTAAATTACTGAAGGACCTCTGAAGATTTCGATTTGATTTTATAACTACCTCCCTTGACTTTTACTTTTCCAAATATTCTACTCCAACACACGTAACCACTTAGCTTTCCGAAAGAAAACTTCAGGAAAATGCTTCATTTGGGAGAAATCCTTTCCAATTTATACTTCCTCCTGTGTTTTTTTTTCTTTTCCTTTCATCAAAATTTCACTTACTTAAGTGGTTGAGAAAAGTAAACTATGCCCTATTGATTTTTTGATTACATTTCCGCCTCTTTTATTGAATATGTATGTTATTCCATTTATTTGCCACCATCATCACCAAACGTCATTCCCTTCCCGGTCCATTAGCATCACTATCATCATCATCGAAATTTTCCGTTTCTACATGCAGAGGAAATAAAATCTCTACACATTCGAGTGCTGTTGTGTTAAAATCTATAGAACGTAGACCACATACACCCACACAAAGGATACACAAACACATAAAAATGAGCAATATTGAATTTCAGACTACATGTTGAAATTGAATATTGTTATTCGGTCTTAAATCTATGGGAGGATGTGCGGAATATATTTGAGGACCAACAAGTGTCGAAATTTTATTGAAAATTGAATATTTTGTTGAATTTTTGTAGCTGGTGCAGGTGAAGTGGTGTGAATCTGATACAATTTCAATAAGTTTAAGTGGGTAGTTTTTGAAATTATCTCTTTGAATCTCTTCTTGTTGGAATTCTGCAATTAATTGAGTAGGAAGCAGTAATGATTTGAATTCGTTTTGATACCTTTAAAGGGGAACATTTAGTTAATTTTTCAAAGGATAATTATGAAATTGAATGAACTAATGCATTGGTTTCAGAGCAGGGCGCGCCACAATAGACGTATTTGCGGCGGTGATGACTGCGGCGCAACAGACTAACATACGCAAGTCTGCGCCCTAATAACTACATTGACTATATAATGCAAGGGTTTATTTGTCATGTTATTGTAAATGTTATCATGTTATTGTAAATAAATGACGTCTCATTTTCTCCTTAAAACTATTTCCATGAAAATGTCTTATCCTTCTCAGATCTCTATGAACTGACCTAGAGTGGCTTCCTTTTTTATTTAATTTTCAATTATTTTCGAAAATGTATCAAGCGAGATAAACTACGATGTGTACTGTGTGTATGTCACGCCAAAACTGATCGCCGAAACAACTGCTATACACAGATCTCGGACAAGTTTATGAACTGTTTGAATGCACAGTAGTTAAGTTCAGTGCACATAACAGTTTGGCTGTAGAATATTCGATGAAGTAACAAGCGTTGTGCCATCACGAAAAGCGGGCCCATTGTTAAACGTCATTTATTAAAGTAATAAAAATGGATCAATTTTTTGGGACCGCTAGGCTACTGCTTTCAAACATATTTTTATAAACTTTTTTATCTATTTTATTTTGCCTAGACAATTGAGTTGGACATTGTCTGCTGTGGCACTACCGAATACTTTTTCAAAACAGGAGAAAGGACCACTCAAGAGAAAAGTATCGCTCGTCTCGTCTGCTTAAAATGAAAAGTGTAGTTACACTTCAAAACATAATAAATTATTTTGGTTTCAGTGCGATGAGTTAAAAATGATTCCACCAGGCTTATATTAAACATACCACTAATTTGATGTTTTTAATAAATTCATTTTATTCAACCATAACACTGCTCCTGCATAATCTAAAGAGTCAAAAATTAAATGTTCGAATAACGTTCGGCATGGCAGCATAAATTAGTAAATTATGTTGAACAAACCACCGGCAAAATGCGTATTGCATTCATAATTGTCCACTTTAATCCTACACCGCTAATCCACCCTCCTGATTGATCTCTTTAAGCCTATTTGCGTTGTTTGCATAATTTTCGAGTGAATAATAATTTTTTAAATCCAAGGGATAATATTTGGTAGTATATCACGCAGACATGTATGATGTTCCGAAGCCACTCCTTATCATTACCTACTTGTACGTAGCAAGGTTTTGTCCCGATCATTTTTCGGTGCCATTTCCAGAATCCGGAAAGGATAATAGCTCACTATAAGAGTGTTCACAATCCTTCACTGATGTACTACACTCGAGCTAGGAACGTATCAAATGAAAGCAGTTTCTGCGGTAGAACTAGACGTTATAGTGGCAACAGGAATGGTAGATGCGATAACAAGAACGATGTACAAGGACTCGCCGTTAATTTATAATTGGAGCGCTCATGAATTAATTTGCTAATTGAAGTTGGCGTGGTTCAGTTCTAATTTTCAACCGTGTCAGGTGGACTCGTTACATGGTTTCACTTAGTGGGCGGTTCAATTTGTATCGAAACGATGGTACTTTGTAGCCTAGGACAAATTGGGTGGAACGATGCCATTTGTGTTTTGACGAAGAGGAAAACTAATTTCACAGTCCAACCACAAATGTTCAAACGGGTTACGATTCCTCTTTTGATAATGCTCGTCTGGTGAAGTTGTGCTAATTGCGTTGATGGTGACAATTATGCAAAGTAGTGAGCTGAATCTTTGGAAATCAGTTTTTCACCATATCTCTTTGCTACTCGCGTCCTGTAACAGTGTTGTGAGAAAATTAATTTGTATTGATAAGGGAAACCTATTTAAAACATTGAAAATGCATCCATTAGAACAGATGAAGTGCAAACTGCTAATTGGACTCATTTGTCTTGAAATTTCTATTCATCTGGTTACTGTTCCCTTCAAATCCTTGAACTCCTCTTGAGTTGTCTTCAATCGCAATTTTGATTTCCTGGAGTTTGTCGAAATTTTTTTTCCGATTATTTTTTAGGGAGTTTCCAAACTTTTTGTTAGGCTCAGTGAGTGAAATAGTGATCTATATCTCAGTGTGTATCTTGCACTTAACGGTCATAGAATGCTTTTGACATATCTCTATATAACAACGTGATCGGTATTAGTTGACTTCCTGCCTTGAAAACGTATGAGCACACGTTTCTCAAAACAAAAAGGCACAAAGTTACAATTAGTTCTTTGCTAGAAGCAAAGTCAATCAATTGTAGTTTGGTCACTGCATAAAGATGAAGGTCTCGTGTTTTTCCTCTGTGAGCCTTCCATCGGTCGATTTGTGCGTTGCAGCCATCGTAACCATTTTCGATGCTTTTTGAGGGCTTTTGACCTTTTTTGACCATCAGCTGTCAATCGCTGATGGTGAGGTGTCTTCTGATTCGTCCGGAAACTCCGTCCGTTCATCATTTTTAGAAGATTGTAAATTGATAACCCAAATATTCCAAATATGTGTCTTTATATGCATCCTACGAAAAGCTTGTTGATTAGCTTGAACTCGTTGATAAAATTAGATTGGAGAAACCACGCGACTACCAGGGTGACTCTGTGGCAAATTACTTCGAAGAAATGTTCCAATTTTTCGAGCCACGCGTCAAATTATTGAAGTGTCAATAATGCATGAAACCAATCATTTTTTATATGGCAACTACCTATGCTTGCTTGTATAAATAAGAATACAACTTTACAAAAATAATGGTTACAGAGAAATAAACGACGCTGAAGATAGGCGCTCAAAGTTCAATAGAATAGTAGTAAGAATTTATTTCTCTTTAAGATTTCTTCTATTGAGCTTTTCTCTATTTTACTCTATATTTTTATTTTATTTAGCTTCTTCCGTATATTTATTTTTATTTATATATAGAAGTTGCCATTTGACACCCAAGCTGTAAAAACAAAATTATCCATTGTCCTAGACAACCAGTGAATGTTTCTGTAAACGATTGATAAGTTTCACTTAAATAAGATTAGTTTACTGTCTCAGCAAGTCATTTTGTGTGGCTTTTCTACTCTTTGGAAATTCACAGAAATAATTAACAAAAAAAAAAGTCAAAATACGAATGTGTTCGGCAACTGTTCACAACTCCACGCAAAAATCAACTGGCGCAATGCGGATCTTTGCTTGTTAAATATGAACTAAATGGATGATGTTTCGATCATTTGAAAAAAAAACGGGACTTGCGTACAGTTATCCCACATTACTCTGTCCTGCTTTTGGCAACGCGTTTGATCTCGTTGATCAATTTTGAAGTTCACTTGACGATGGCGCAAGTTTGTTAGAAAGGACGTTTGATGTACGAAGAAGTTATACCCTGGATTTCTGTGAACCAATTCATTGAATATAAATTATACTATTATTAATTTTCTTCTTATATTTTTCGACGTGAGTTTTCCATTTTATTAAGAGTTTTTGGATAGTCTTAATCTAATATTGCATGTTTGGCCTACTTTTTGTTAAGCTATATGGGAAAGTGCTCCGATAGTGTTTTTTGTTTGGTATTCCATATCTTGACAGATACGTCCTTTCAAAAACTTGAAGCTTTTCGGCTACGGTGGAGGAAATAATATATCAGACAGAAGTGGCAGCTAATAATGGGACTGATGAAGGTTTTGTACATTAGAAGTTTGAAAATAATTTTCACTGACTTGTTAGAGAGAAAGCGGGGTAAGATTGCGAAGACCCAATAAACTTTTTAATTACTCTGAGGGCGCCTTATTTCAGGCATTGATAAAACTAGCCACCAAGTATTTCAGAGAGTTCCTAAGTGCCATCGAGACGCTCTCGAAGACTCAGTACACAGTCTTCTTTACTTTGTGTTGGCGCAATTGTCTGGTCAAAGTTCAATTTTTTTCATTTCAATTCAGAGAGCCCAAATTGAGAGATGCTTTTGTACCTCAGGGACAGGAGAGTACGGGGAGCGCATAGTTTTAACATAAAATTTCATACCTTAATTCGCTGCTTATCCTCCTAGCGCTCGAGGACTTAAGCGTCACTACGCTTGTCTGACGTGTGCTGTCTGTTAGCGACCGATTAGGTAAACTCTACCAAACTTCGTGTGTCATTCAATAAATCAACTTAACATATTTTAAGCGTTTTCCTAGTTTCCCGAAAGACTTGATAAGTAATCTAAGTCGTTTCCCTTGCTTCTATGGATCTTTGCTTTTCCGTAAAGAATTTTGTTTTTCGAATTTGCTTTGCCTTAGCGATTAGAACTGTTTCGTTTATATTGGCTGCTTCTGTTGTTACAAAACAGTTCGTTTTATCTGCCTTGTTAAGAGTTGGTTGTTCTTGTTTTAAAAATTTCATGTCATACTCAAAACTCTGGCTTCATCCATATCTTCCCAAATTCATCATTCTTATTTGGTCTAGGATCAGGATATTGCTAGGATATTGATACGTATGAGTTTATAGAGTTATTAATGAAATAATTGTGGAGAGCTTGTTCAACGATTTTTCAATTAAGGACCGAAATTAATACTTGATGATTCTTTGGGACTTTTCACTTTTTCAACCGCATATAAATGGAGGTCGTACTCTTTTCAATCGGATGCAGAGTTACCGTATAATATTACTGGCTTTATTGATGAATTTCTATCCCGGGAGGGGATCTCCTTTATGAACTTATTACTGCGGAATTCTGCGGAGCTAAAACGTCGACATTATATTAACCAGTGGTTTTTAAACTACTAAACTCAAAGGTTCTTAGACTGTGACTTTCGGATGCCAAAAGTGCGCTGAAAGACACTCGTGAGTGTAACTGGGTTTACCTAGGAAGCCCTTAGAATGCCCTTTATGTGAAAGATGCGTCTTGTTGAATGTGCTTGTATTTTTTTTTCACACCTCACCATCCTGATTCACCAAACGAAGAAATGGAACTTCAGTAACGATTTTTCTCCAATTGCTCGACGTTGACTATGAAAAACTGTCACTCTAAAAATGTCAAACACACAAAAATCCTCCAAACTCGAAGTAAGTACACACAGCGTTAACACTCCTGGGCGAAATCTCTCAGACAATGATAGAAAAAGTCCTAGTAGATTTATATATGCATTGCATTTTTACACAAGAAATTGAAGAAGGCTGTTCTTGTTTCACGCAAAAAAGGTAGAAATTCGACCAATCCAAATGAAATTCCACTTACTTTGACCGAATACCGTTAGACCGAAAGTTTGTTTGTAGAGTTAGTGTCATCATACCATCGTGATTTGTCAGCTTTAGATTTTGTTTTACAACAACAGGTTTTCAACATCGTTATCAACAGGTTTTCCGGAAGAACTTTTCATAACATGAATGTCTGAACCATCAGCTTTCATTTCACGCACGCCATTGTTTTTGAAAACACTCCCTTCCGTCATCATCAATAATAACATTTAAGGATTTTCTGCTTGGTGGACTACTCACGTCTTTGCAAGATACTTTTGCTGAAAGACTGAAGAGAAAAAGTCAATTGACTGTAACGGGAACAATAGACTGTGAATTGACACAAATTTGCTGTGCTGCCAAGGTAAAATGGAATGTGTTAGTGAGCTAAGTGCTATCTTATTTACAATACTTTATATGGAAATTTTTTCGCAAAAGCATTCATTTTGTTGTTGATTGGATTAAACATTTGTTGGTGGTTTCACTTTTGGTCCTTAAAATAATTATGTGCATACAGCGCGTACATAGTACTAAACCTATAATTTTCGGATTGTATACTGCGAGCATATGATGTATATTAATTTGTATTTCATTATCTGTCCAAGATGAATCTGAAACTTTCAAAATTAGTATATTCTCACACTTTTTTAAGGAATAAATAATTCATTCCAGCTCCTCCCAAAAAGGGTAGACCATAAGATAGCAAAACTTGTTTCTTTTGATGATCATTGATCCAATGCAACTGTCTGAACAGAGGAGCTTCTGAAAAGAGGGTTGATCCTCAGCTCAGCTCCTGAATTGAGGGTCTATCCTATTCAGGACGGATTGAACAAGCATAGTTAGTTTTTATGTTATAAGGCCTTTATAAATTCATTTGAATCCTCCGTCCTTACTTCGTTATTCTCTACGTGAAACATCCAAACACCCGAAATGGATGACTATGGATGTTGTTCAAGCGGAAATTTCTGGGGATTCAGCTTGCTTCCTCTGCAAACAGTAATTGACTCAGAGTTCGATGAGTTTATTTGGTTTACACTGGGTGCAGTATACAATAGTTGTCCAGCGGCACTAAGAAGAAAGGCTGATTCGAAAAACGGAAGACGTTGTAAAAATTAACGTCAGCATATGACTCACCAAAACCTAGCAAAAATATCAAGAGCCATAATGTCAATGTGCCCCCCTGGGACTAGAGAACTCCTGGACCGCGCAGGACATTATCGGAACAGCATGTTGAAGACTGAGGATGCTGAAAACATAGGGAATGCAGCAGGAGGGCTAAACTAGAAAGGCACGTGTTGATTGCTTCAACCAGTAAAAACCAATAAAAAGACCTAGCTCCGAGCCCAATCAAGGGAGTATGGGGTAAAAGGTAGAGGCGCTTGATGTACATGGAACCCAGAGATTCCAGACAGTTCTGAGAAAAGAAGCAAAAAGAGACGCGAAAAAACTTCTAAAAAACAAATATAAAACTAAGACAGACGCTCAACAAAAAAAAACGCGAGATAAGAGCGCAAAAAACACTACGAAGATCCCGGCAGCAAGGACTGCTCATGAAATTTCTAGACGGCTGACCCTACGCTTCCCTGCTGCGGGAAATCAGCGGATATATAAGGTTTGAGGACATAAACAAAGCTATTAAAACAGTCAAGGCACATACTGGTCAGGTATTGGCCAGAGGCCAACAAGAAGGAAACATTATGTGACGCAGCCGCGAAGTCCCTCGTTAGAAGCGCACCAATTAGAAACATTGACACCAGAAAACAATAGAGGACAAAGTATAGCTGTCATTGGCCTGATCGAAAGGGACGCCGAATAAATTCTGAGGGAAAGTAAGAATAGGATTGGTGATCTGCTGGGCAAACCAAAGGGTAGCGCCTCTTCAATTTTTTAAATTCTTTGGCTACGGTCAAACAACACAGAAATGCAAAGGACCCGACATGAACTCCCTAGACTAAAAATTTGCGACAGTAGATTATAAAAGAAAAGAATGTACGGCGGAGACACATTGCACCCTATGAAGGGACGCTGATTCCAAAGCGGATATCGGACCTGTCATGGGAACAGCAAAACGTCGAGTCTTCCAGAAAGCCCTAGCCATGGCAACTGCACCCAATCGAATTGGAACTTTATATTTTCAAAAGCTAAGAGAGGGTCTCGGTAGTTACTTCGCTAATGTTATTCATGCGGGAATTTCGGGGCAATGAGATCGCTTCCTCAGCAACCACCAACTGACTCAGGGTTCTAGGCTTCTTTGTGGTTACCAACTACGATATTCGTTAGGTTTGATGACTATTCAAATATTTTTCCAGGATTAATATGTGCTGTTTTGTGATGTACTGGTCGATTATCAGATACTTTACACTTTTGGATATTTCTGAGTAAGATCTTTTACCGACAGATGGGTACCTTTACTGAACTAATGTAGGGAAACCGCCCTACTCGTCAAATATTTCGGTATCTTTAATTTTTGTAATAAATAAATGAACAACTGGTTCTTTATATACACTGAAACAAACCCATTTCCGAAACATAAATATTTGCTGAAACTTGTCCTCATCCTTGTCTGCTTTCCGGCTCTGTTGATGCGGTTCTAGGACAAAACTACCAAGTTCTCATGCCACCAAACATGATAGTTATGAGATTGGCAACTATTTGTCTGAACGTAGCCAAGCCTGACATATACTGAGAAAGAAGGTGGCAACCAGCAAATAGCTTCTTCCTTATAAAATAAAATCATCAACCACTAGACTATATGCCTTCTTTCTCTGGAAAGCTTTCGAAAGTAGAGTTTTCCCCGAATTCCACAAAATTCAGTGTGAGCTCGTGTAGAAATTTGATTTTCGTGATGACAAGGATATGAAAGCGATAATTGAAAGTTTTGCTACTTTTCCAGTTTGTTGATGTTGGTGTTTTGTTTTGAGTCCTCTCTAGGAATTTAGGTGATGGTAGCTCGGTTTTGTTTTAGTTCATTGTCTCGTAGTTAATATTCATTGATTTTTCGGTTGTATTTTATCGCCTTTTTATTTTGCATTTTATCTAAGGAAAATTCAGGGGCATAAGAAGAACCTTCGACAGGAGTTCATTGTTGCATGTTTAGACTTAACGGCATGCGAGTAATTCTGGATAATATATGATATATGTTATGAAAAAACATATTTAATAAATATGCTCAGAAAATATCCCGAAACATTCCAGCATATGCGAGCATAAATATAGGAAATCTCTTAAAAATTGTCCATACTTGTATCCTAGTCAGTATCAAAGTAGAGTATTTGTGTCCTTAATGGTGGTATATATTGAAGACGTCTTCCTATCTACATACTCTGCTTGAAATCATTCATGAAAGCATAAAAAGGTAGTCTCTATTTATGTTGTCCTTTCCATTTATCAAGCCCGGCATGTACTATTGTACTTAAGTTTTTTTTATCCTATCGTAAAACGAACAACTATCATTTTCCTCAATGATTACACTCATGTATAATGTCAGCATACTCACATACTCCCAAGATTGTTCGTATCGCCATCATTCATGTGTCGTCTTTTGTTCAAGCTTAGAAACAGTTCCTTTTGTTATTGGTACACATTGACATCTCGAGAGAAATGATCACCCATTGACGTACTTATTCTTCATTTTCATTCGTATGTTACAGACTCGTATTCACGAGGACGAATAGATAAATACATGTTCAAGCTTTTTATTCCATTCGCAGTAAGCAAAAGGTTGAATGGTTTCACAAGACCAAGAAAAAATTCTCGAGTTCAAGGAAATATTTTAAGCGCAAGTCTTAAATAAAAAAGTAAATTGTATATGTTTCGTAAAAGAGGATTAAATGTTCTCAAAATCAATTGAATGTTTGGCAGGATTCAATGATGAAGCAGCCTTAAAATTTTAGGGTTCGTTTCTCGCTCTAGGAAATTTTTTAATGTCTCAAGTGGAGTTTTTTTCTCCATAAAATTTATGTCCTTTGCAAATTATGATATTCTTCTTTATTTGACATTGAATAGCATTAATAAGAGGATAAATTTCCAAAAGAATAATTGTAGTAGAAGGGTAAATTACATGTCTACAGAATATTTTGGGAGAGTAAAAGATATAAGGTGAATACTTTGACGTGAAACTGCATTGAAGTCATACATGAACTACTTCCATGTCAATGTAATTCATCCAAAAACAAGTACATTTTGTGCGTTTCAAATTGTTAGTGCGACTTAGCATCCTTAATTTAATCCTTTGTGAATGCTCAACGTTCAGCGTTCCTCGTTTGTACATACACAGTTTTGAATTCATTCGAATTGTTTAATAAGTCAAACGGTTTCTTTGCGTTGTTGCATATATTTCGATCTCCTGTTTGTTTCAAATATATTTTTGACATACCAGTCAGATTAAGCCAGACACGCGCTTTTTTGATTAAATTTTCTCATCATGTTTCTCCGCGAAGAACCTATCATCTACATAGGCATACGCCTTGGAAACCCATTTCTTACCAATAAAATTTCTGTGGGACTAACCGCTGTAAGACTAACCAAGGACCAAGGTCCTTGATACAATGCTCGGAATATAAGTTTAATGCACAAGAACCAAGCAGCCTACTCCTTGGAGCTTCTGGCGAGTTACTACCGACCTGTGTGGCCTGATTAACTTCAACAGGAACCCAATTTACTTCAAGCTCTCCAGATAGAGCCCTTTTTTTCAGACGACTTCACAGTCGAAGCCATGTTAAAACTGTGCATCAAGAACGGTACAAACGGCGACAAAAACCCTGATGAACATGACATCAATGGAGAACAAACGAAAACCTTGTCAAATCGAATTCCTCGATGCCTTTGAGAGCGACAAAAAACGATGCCAATGTCAAATCGACCTTAAGAGGACAGCAAGGAATTTCACAGGACTTGCATGATAACTTACGGAAGACTGATGAAAAAACTGCTGGAATAATGATTGCGGCCACCGCAGCAAAAGCAACTGGAGCAAGGGTCGAAATAACGATGAATAATCCTGAGATCGACAAGGTGAGCATGGCGAAAGTACAAAGATGTGATCAGACGTATAAGGTGCCAGTGGGAACCACGTACCACTTCTTGAAATGTGGCTGAAGAACAGCATTCAGAATCGTGCTCCGTTAACCTTTCCCAAACCAGGTCCCAGAATAAAATTGCCGTTCAGCGGCAGGAAAAAGAATCAGCTTTCCTTTTCCTAGGAAAGCGGTAGACGCTTTAAAAATAATTATAAAAATTAATGTTATCATGCGACTCACCAAAAACTAGCAAGGGTGTTAAGAGCTGGCTCCTTGAGGAGCTGGTTTTAGACTAAAGAGAACCGGATGGGTGAAAAATAGCAGAAACCTACGGAAGTGCAGAGAGCTAAACCAGAAAAGCACGCGTAGATTGCTCCTCAAACAAAACTCTATAAATTAATAGCGTCGAGGTAGAACGAAGTAAAAGGACGAAGGAGGAAGCATTCAGTGGACATGGAACCCTATCCAAGAGAGTTGAAAACAAAGCTAACAAAGATGCCCAGGAAGAAAAAGATCCAACCCGAAATAACGACGAAGACCTCAGTAGCAGGCACTGCTTGTGAAACCTCAAGACGGTCGATCTTACAGAACCGGGCTGCTGAATATCAAGAGAAATAAAACGCCCGAGGATACAAACATTACAATTAAAGAAGAACGACTAACGCAGTCGGGCCACATACTAGTCGGGTTTGGAACAGAGGCCAACAACAAGGAAGCATTCTGTGACACAGTCCAAAATATTCTCGAATAATTCGCAACGAAGGCCTCGCTCGAGGCGATGTAAACGGTAGAAATTAGGGACATTTTCATTGACACCGAAAAATATTAGGGGACAAAATATGGCTATCATCAACCTGACTGTAAGGGATGCCGAACAAATTTTTAATAAAAAAAAGTAAGGAAACGGTAGATCATCTGCTAATCTGCATCTATTACACCACAGGGATGCAAAGGACCCGATTGGATTTCCCTATGCTAGAAAATAGAGAAAATGTAACATAAAAGAAATGATTTAACGAAACAGACACATTACATTCTCTGTGAAGAGGCTGATCCAAAACTTGTTTGAGCAGTTTGCGTTGAACACGAAAGCCGTTTTGGTGCTGAATGAGCAACACAACAATAAATCCTTTGCATTGTAGCACGCTGGTGAAACTGCTGATGCCATGATCTTGGTTTGGCATAGTTATTTCCTGTCGAATAACTGAGGAAAGGAGGACGCTTTCGTGTGGATTCGATGCTAAAGAAGAACTATAATGTGCTCCCATTCCCACGCCTCTGGCCCATGTTGATGTTGTCCATGATGATTCAGCAATTGATAGGCCACTCTTCACAAACCCAAGGCAGTCCTTTTATTGAAAACACGGAAGGTATTCGATGGTATTTCAGCTAAGGTATTGTGGCTCATTTAGCACCATTGTCCTCACTTACGGCTTGGCACATAAAACGCCTACCTACGGGAAGGGATATTCTCGGAACGATTGAAATTGGTGAGGCTTGTGCTGATTAGCCAAGGGAAGGGAAATTCCGGATCATCGTCTGGCTAGGCTAGGAAAGTGCTAGAGAAACTCATCGACGAAAGACTCACTACCGCGATTCGTACTGCTTGCAACCAGTTTCCTCAGTACGGTTTTAAAACAATTCGCACCACCATCGGTGCGATGGCAGAGGTAGGGAGCGCGGTCAATAAGGCGAGGATATAAGGCCACAACAAATGACGCATCGCTCTTTTATTACGCTTGATGTTATGAACGGCTTCAACTTCGCTAGATGAGAGGATATTCGCGATACGTTGAATACTCCTTTTGAAGTTTCTTCTGTAAGACTACCTTCTGTGAGACTCCCTTCTACAATTAACCCTCACCTCATTAAGTTTTATCTTGATGATGCTCGGATCCAAATGGAAAAACGGAGCACATCATGTTCTGGCAAAAATGGACTCAGAACAGCCGAAGCCTTTGGAGTCTGGGAGTTACTTCTCTAGAAATCCCTCTTCGTTCCTTCCCTTCCGCTAGAGGAGGAATCCGTTGAAGGCGGCTGTTGGCGCACCAAAACGTGACTTGGCCCGAATACATATGTGAAACGGCTAGGTACTCCAGGCTAGGTACTCTGGTTGACTTTGAAGGTGTTTAGTGGATAGTCAACCCAGTTGCGGGTATGTGAGTCCCACGGTGCGTGCGTAAAGTCATTCATCTTCCAAAACAAAATTTTGACAATGAAAAGTCAAAGAGAGGGCCCAGCCATACTACAGCGGCTCTGAGTGGGAGACTCTTATTCAGTTCCACTAAACATAGCAGCCTTCCTGGCCCTGAAATAGACTCGGAAGTTTTGCGAATCGTCAACCATGATTATCTCCGTTTCGTTTGTTATATTTGATTTGTTTTCATCACAATTAATCTCTCATCTGTCTCAGAAACATATCGATTAGAAATTGCAGGAACGCTTCATTTATAGGAATTCCGGTCGTTACTTAGTTTTCTTCGGACATTTTATGCGGCATCTGAGCATCAACCATTTAACTCAATACAGCCTTTTTGAAATAAGCCAGGATAGTTCGGTGTTTGGTGTTTGAACAACTCAGTTATCAGTTATGCTTTAAGTCCTCGATTGTCTATTTAAACTCGACCCTAGAAAAAATACTAAGACGAAGGTGTCATAGCCCGAACTTGTTTCTAAGTGTCAATGTTTTCTCGCCAGAAAAAATTTTTCCCGAGCAATGCAACATCGCAAGACTTGCGCTGACTAGCAAAGAGAAGTTGAATCCAGTGGCTCCGACAGTATTACCGCCCGCAATATGCAGCACATACGGCCGAAAAAGTGCTCGAAAAACTTAAAATTGATGATTGTCGAGCGTTTGCTATGCAGCTGGAAATCTTTCTCCACGATTAAACGTTTTCAGCCCAGGATATCCAGTAAGAGAGCAAGAGTACTCCAAGAGTAGTGACTGCAATTCAACGGGCATTTAGACATTTCTTATGTGTGGGTACACCTCCTAGTGAGGTTGAACAAACGAAAATTCAAAACCGGTACGTCTACAAGGACGTAGACTTCAGTCACCTCAGAAGATCTCATCATAGAAAAAATAGGAAGGATTACAGTATTACCTATGGCACGAAGTTGAAACAACGAGAGATGCAAGTCACATCAGGTATGACCCAGGGTTCCATCATTGGGCCCAGATTTGTAGTACGACACGTACAATGTCAATCATGACATTTTAGGAGTCATTAGAACATTCGAAAACATAAGGTCCATGAAATTGCTGATAGACTCAGATAGAGGCTAAACTAGGCCCTTATTCTGCCCATGATACTGACTTTTCTGAGCTATGTTCTGCTTTCCTTTAAAGCGCCAATTTCCATTGGTAGCAATTGGTGGTTCATGAATGTAGTATAGGCCCAACCGGAAGAGTTTTGTCATAGTCCTGACGTCTTTCGATCCGTGTCCTCCTGGAGTAACTTCCTAATGTTAGCTTTTTTGCCCAGGGTTACTCGTAGATATTTCACAGAGTCCATAAAACTTATTTGCTCAGCTTTTTTTTTGTTAGAAAGTGAGTTTAAAACTGGCAATTCCTAGCGCTTATTCCATTGCACAAGCTTACTTTTGTTCATACTAATGATCAGGCAATACACGCAATCGTTTTAAAGCTCCTCTTGTTCAAATCTTTGATTGTCTGATTAGCTGTAAGTTTGTAAGCTACTGATGATATTAAGCCATCCTGTGGTTTATCCATGTTTCTGCATTTCGGGAAAGCTATACCGTCTTCCTCGGATATGACTTTTATGAGTATTTCAGTCATCTGTTTGATTAAATGCGAACCGATTTCCTCCTCGTTTCAAAGTTATCAAAGGCTTCTTTTGTGATGACCAAGTCTGCCAAGAGTTTTTTTCGTTGGCCAGCTCTCTCTCTCTCTCTCTCTATCCCTGTATCCCGCTCATTACTTGCAGTGTTACCTTTATCGAATGGTCTGAAAAGAATTTTGCTCACTGGGACACAGCTTCATGATTTTCCTGTATCCAAACATTAAACATGTCTCTTCGCCATTACAGCAGTTTGGAGGAAAGGTCTGTAGTCCTTCGTTTTGGCTTGGCTTGGCATAGAAACCATACTTGTTTTCCTCCGGTTTAAATGAACATATCTTTTTTATTGAAAGGTTCTCTGTTTAAATTATGAAAGCCGTTATCATTGGCATTGGATCCAGAAAAAATTTTAAGCGTTAAAAAAATATGATGCAGGGCCGACTCTTTCCTTGTTAAGGATTTTCTTGAGAAAATGCCCTCGATTACGAGTTAGTTTTTTTTTTTTTTGTTTAGTTTCCTGTTGACACCAGACAGTGTTGGTCTCCGAGGAGTCCGCAACGGTCGAAGCTCTTTGGGAGAAGCCCTACCAAAAACGCCCTTACTGTTGTTGAAGAGGCTTCAAATCTTTTTTTTTCCTTTACTCTTTGATCAATATTTCAAATCCTGCTTATAATCTTCCCCTTCCATAGTTCGCTTTTATAATGCAGGTCAGTCCAAACAACCTTGTGTTATTCCTTTCTTCTAGTTAATTATTCCTCCCTCGGTTGCCCTTTTCTGTTTGATGAAAGCGGTTGAAAATATTACCCCGATTGTGATTTTTGTAGTTTATTTCACTTCTTTTGCGAAGTTGTTATGACTTTAAGATCCATTCACCAGGCAAGACATGCTCTAAGTTTTGATGCTACTTGAGAACTATTCTGGCCCAGTGTGTTTTGTTTGAATTGAGATAGACTCATAGGGATAATCTAGTCGTCCAATTTGTTAGGAATGTCGACCATTCTTCAGTTCTTTCCTTAGTTCAACGCTTCTGCTGTTGTACACTAAAGTACACAAGTTTAGTTTACTTGGTATCCTGGGATTGAAAGAGTTTGTAAAGTCAATGAATTACTCAAATACTATGGATCCTGATGTTGGTCTCATTTGGCTGGTTATTGATTTCTCTGAAAGATTTTGGGTAGATTTGGTCTCTTCAATGCTTTAAGACGCTGCCGTGTTATAATCGACTTCATTTGCCGCTACCGTACGTGTTTCGGCCGTATCGTCACGTTAAGGATACAGCTTTGAACTATAGTGAACATTTTTACGTTCTTTATTATCATTACCTGACTTCGATGTCACTGTCATGCGAGTCCATCTATTTTAGCAGGTTATCACCCAGCTCCCTCCGTCAAAGCGTTGACAGAAAAGTTTTTGGCTGAAATATCGAGCTTCGATTGGTTCGCTTGTTTTCTCTTAGTTAGTTATCAATTTTTTAATGGTTCACCGCTTGGTTGAAAATTCCCTTCCCTGAAGCTTCTGCTAGCAACTATGGTGTCTTTATAAGCTTTTTTCTTTTTGAAGTTCGGATGATGATTCCGTCCACTATGTGGGTGCAATAATAGCATTAATTTCGTTTGTTTCGCTGTGAGCCTTTTTCATCTTTGATATCATTGGAATGAGAATTCTTTGTTACTTTTGTTTGAATATGGCGCGGAGAAAGGCCAAACGCGGGTTTCGATTTTCGACTACTCTAACCAATAATTGAAACCGTATCCAAATGGTCAAGCTGCTTGGGCTTGTCGGCGTAGGCGAATGATTTGCCATATCTTCACAAGAAAAAGATCCAATGGAAGAAATTATGCGCTCATCAAATGCTTCCTTCGAAAGGTCGACTGTTGCATGGCCTGTATGGTATAGCATGTCGCGGCATGCTGTTGAAATCGGAGGTCCTCTGCATTATGGTGAATCAATTCCGGAACGAGAAAATCACTGGTCGTTTCACTACAGCGGTCATAATTGACTGTAATTTTTTTCCCTGAAGCTTTTTTGAAGATATATGGACCACTATTACCGCCGGCCCATATAGCACACCGAACAGTGACTTTCTTCGGATGTAACGGTATTTTGAACAACCGGTTGTTGTTGCTCATCACTCCAAATGCGGCAGTTTCGTTCGTTGATGCAGACAATCAACCAGAAATGTGATTTACTGCAAAACAAAATTTTATAATAAAATTCAGGATCTGTAATAATTTTTTTCTGGCGCAAACACCGATTCTCCGCTCTGCCCAGTGGTCATTCGGCTTCAATTCTTGCACGAACTGGATTTTTTAAGCCCGCAAACCAAAATTCTTCCCTTATTTCCATCCATAATGTGGATGGGCACAACTTAAATTGCTGAGTACGGGGTCGAATGGAATTACTTCGGGCGTCATCGATACTACCCTCTATAGCTATTTTGGTTTCTTAACTACGCACTGCACAATGTCTGGATGGACGCGTATTATCAGTGAGAGTAAACCTGGTGCAGAAACGACACATGCTTCATCGAATTTATCAAAAACGCATGACAGCTGTCACAGCATACAACACAGCTGGCTACATAGTGTTGTCAGCTTAAAGTTCTATGCCTTTAAAATAACACCCTTTATTATTGAAACAGAAGGCTAATTCGCGGTATTAAATGCTATAAGATAAAATCCTTCGAAATTTTGGTTGGTCAATAAGTCAAATGATCTGCGAAATACTTTATTTATTTATTAATAATAATATATTAATGTATGTGGACTCGAATTAGTGAAATTCGGCCTTCCGGCAAGATGTCTTATGAAGCTATCTGGGGAACCGCAAATGGGTTTTTTCCTTTTGGCTGTGTAATTGATTGAATTTGGTATTTGAAAATATGAAATGTGTAGGCACGACCAGCGAAAGCATAAGTTATGTCTAAATTTAAAATTTAAGCACGAATTTTCACATAATTTATGTAAAAGGGCATTTCCCAATCATCATATTATAATACTTTCAGTTCAAACTTGAAAAAAGTCTTTCTATTTGCTTTTAGTATATTTTGTTAAATTCATTGTTTTCCAAACAAGAAACCAAGGCTGCAATACAATGCCGCAACAACTTTGTGGCCTGGATAAACCTTCATTCGAATAAAATTTATCTGACCTACAGATATTTATATTTGCTTCTATCTGCCGGATCGATTTTGAGCATACGAAGGATGAAACAATATTATTGAGTGACCGAAAAATTAGCATTTTGTGTTGACTTTTCAATACAAAACTTCATCAAACAAAATGATTTATCTATGGCTTAGATTCTTTTCAAATAGGAAAAATCCATTACATCTTATGCAAATATCATGAAACTCTTGCCAGCCAAATTGCCCTGGACACCCGTTCTTCCGTTCATTCGTCCTTCTGTTGGTTTCCATCCACTTGAACATTCGGTCCACCAGATTCAAAGTGTTTCAACTTCTCTCATTGAGTTCTTTACTTTACCAAACAAGAACTCTACCCTCCAAAAAAAAAAAAACTGCTGAATTTCAAATCAGAATAAACATAAAAATACAGTTGGAGTCATTCTACCATTTGCTCTCAGAGCTGTGGTGAAAGATACATTGTCAAGGGAATAAAACTTTACGAATCCTTGCTCCGGCTGTTAAGGTCGTTTCGTTTAAAAACGTGAGAAGGCAGAGTGGAAATGGCTACGTGGACCTAATTCCAACAGCGACTGGAATGGCATAAATACATTTATTCATATAAAACGACCACGAAGGCTGGGAAATCTGTGTTTCTCTGTGTTTTTCAGACATTTTCGCACCACATGCGAAAATATTTTATCTAACGAGCGTCCGATTGAGCACTTGAGCTACATAAAAATGATTCAAACATGTCAGAAAATGGCTGGGATTGTTACATCCTATTCAAATATAATGGCGTCCTATTTTTTTGTTGTCTTAATGGAAATTTCGTACTGAATTTACACTGAAACATAAAATGGCAGCAGCAGGCGTAATGGCCGAGTCACGTGAGAAGGTAATTTGCAAAATTTCCTCGGGAAACGCGTGGACATTTCTTGATATGGCTTAAAGTCATCTTGAGTTTAAATTTAGTACGCTGTACTTAGTCAGCCGTGTTATCTTTTGAACGATGCCAAACAACGAATAGTCTTGGCCGAAATACGTTCGCCTATAACTTGTAATCTCAAAAGTTTCTAACAAAACCCTAAATCCAACTGCCAATGTTTGAACTATCCCTTACATCCTTTCGTATCCGTGCAAGTGGTTGGATTCCTGTGAAATTCCAATGCAAAATGTAAGCTCCTTCCCGTTCCAGCGTTACTTCTACCCAATATCAGGACGAAAATTGCCAGCCCTCCAGTACTTGTGCTTGTCGAGTGGGAATAAAATAAGATTAGAACGACAGCTGGGAAAATTTCATTTGATTTATTACCCATTTGGGTTTAGTTCCGAGGTCATTCGAACATTTCTTGCCCTTATTCAATTTGGCACTTTACCACGCAGCACATCAAAGCTACCAACGATGAAAGTGATATACAGTATAATGATACACCTATTGATATTTACTGTTGAAAGTTTTCAAAGGATCCGCAAACAATGATAACCAGTTATCACTGAAAAGGTATCGCCTATAATGGAAGAGCAACAAATAATAATCTTCGCATCGCAACGTTCGAGTGTAGAAAATATTCACAACTTGGGCTCAGCTACAAATAGGAAGAGTCCTGACAAAAGTATCTCGACCCAAGCAACGTATATTATACGCCTTCCTGAATCCCCTGTGGTGTATATACTCCTATTCGTTACGTTGTTTGCTTTGGAACTGAAGTCGAAGGTACACACAGGATGTGAGTTTCCAACAGATGTCTAAAGGTTTGAAGAATACCAGAAACTTTCTGTCAGATCGTTTATTTAGGATAAAAAGGGAATGTGGAAAGTAGTTTCAAGGTTACCAAACTAAAAGTTATGTCCTGTGATAAGGAATGTATTTTATTTCTCAGCATTAACTCAGTTAAGTGGACTTCGGGAAGTCCACATAAAATGCAATATATATTTTCTTGAATGAAAATCGAAACTCGTAGAAGAGGTCTTCGTTTCTATGCACCTCATATTTAGAAGTTTTTTAAGGATTTCATAATTGTGATACTAATACAATGAAGTTCATCAAAATCGTTCATATTGGGATTTTACTTACCTGGTTAGCGATGTGAAACAAATAAAAACATCCTTTTCAGATCAAATTGTTCAATTTCGTGCCAAAAAATTCACTCCAAGTCCAAGTATTTGGGAAATAGTTTTTGGTTTTAACAAAAATCGTAACTGCAACCTATTCAAGCGAAGTCGATTTTATTAGTGGTCCTTGCCTTTGCAGTAGGATTAGGAGTTGCAGGAATCAGGAATATGTGCAGAAAAAGATTATAGAATATTGAACATATTCAAAATTCGTAGGTATTCAATTTTACTGGATTTTTATCTTTTAGCGTATTTGTGTTTCTGACAGTGGCGTATATAGCGCGAGTCCTTGCAGTTACTCGTTTTCAGTCATATGGACCAGTTGAAGGCAGCTTGTAAACAGTTTGGAAAACGAGTATGTCTGCCTGACTGCATTTGTCGTTTTGATTTCCTGGCATTCGTTGTCTTGGGAATTGTTTACGGGGACGCTATAGACCGTGCTGAGCATCCTTTTCTAAGTTCGAAGTTCTCCATATCGGTCATCATATAAGCGGGCTCAAGTCCACCTACAGTGAATTGTGGCTTCACGAACGCGTATATCAAGCTTTAATAATTGTTTAATTCTTGAGATATTCGGTAAGATTTACCAAATGGGTTTTGTAGTGGTTGTTAGGATCCGTCCTTTCGTGAAACAATTGGCTTGCAGTTGGTTTGACCCTTAACGACAAAAATTGTTTTTCTTCCATGCCTTGCAGCCAGCGAACCAATGTTGCAGTTCTTTCATTTGTTCTTGACCACGAAGTTATACTAAGCGAGATAAAAATTCTCCAGGCAAACGTAGAGATTCGCCATATACTATCTTTACACCTGTTGATTTCAAGTCGTCCTTCCATTCTGAAGTTTTGCTAAATAAAACTGTTGCTAACTATTCTGTCCATTTTTTAATAGCATTTAAGGAGCCTTTAGCGTCCGATGAAATCATCCTAACGCTGTCGTTTGCTGCTGGATGATATGCCTTAGTTTCGAAATGTGACATTCCTATGATATTATTGGGTGTATATATAAACAACTCAAATTTTCAACTCTTGTCTTGTCAAACTAACTTGTAAGAGTACCTTCGTATGTCCAGTGGGTTTGTTGTGTTTTTTAACGACTTCGGCGCTGTTTTAACGCCATAGACGTTCTTTTCTTTATTGGTGTGGACATATTCAAATCCTGTTGACTATAATGATAATATACCAGATACTGTGATGACGTTTCTCGTACTGTTAGCTCTCTGACAACCAAAACAGTAACAGTACATAACCTGCAATCGTTATTTTTCAATACTGCCTTGACTGTTGCGTTAGTTCCGCGGTATGACAGATCATGGTACTATTGATGTAGCGGCATGACAGGTTATGGTGTATGCTGATTATACGCTGGGTTGTGCTGTAGACTTTGACAAATCACCTAGCAAATATAACTCAGTTCCGGGAATATTCGCCAATTTGATCGGTAAACTTGTTGGGTTTTTTTTGGTTCGTAGTCGATTTTTTATTAAAGTCCAGCTGGCTTGTTCCAATATGTGAGAGTGCATCTACGAAAGCGTAGTCTTTTCTTTTAATGTGCCGAATATCTGTTTTTTACTGTCCGATAAGGTCCAGGCATCGAAACTACCGTTGAAGAGATAGTTTGTCTCGAGGTCGAAATGCAGAAGTCCTTTGCTTATGCTCCGTGCGTACCTTAAATATTCTGATATCGAATATTCTGACTTCATATGTGGGTAGTTTTTCACGGTCGTAAGCAGCATATTTCTTCTTTGCACCCTTAAGTATCCTAGAGATAAGTGTAGGAAAACGTTGGTCATGTTGTAGAATTGAAGTCCCGCTCATTTTTAGTCTACGAGTATTTCGAAAATGCAAGAAAACCTACCTGAATAATAAGTATTTATGCGACTGCGGTAATATATAACAATGTCTTCAAGTAGCTCATAACCAAGCTTACTTGACACAATATCATCGCGATTCTTTTATTTTCGAAATCGATTTTCGACCATTCGGTGTTCGGAAGACTGAAACACGAGAATTAAAAACTAATAGGAAGTATTTTATCTCTTTGACCAGTTTGAGGATTTTCTGAAATGAAAATTATTCTAAATATCTTGTCTGTACCTTAATCTAAAATAAATATTGCTCAGCGTGGTCCTTAGCATTCTAGTTTTTGGTACTTTTTATTCTATAGTCAGTCATCTTAACTCCATGTGTACAAATTTTATTGCTAATTTTGAAAAAGATGTTTTAATGTTTTTTTTTTCAAAGGAAAGACTTTGCTCCTTTTCTATCTAACCGAGAAATATGATTTGATATGAACCGGACCGCAAACCCGAATGTCAACCTCAGACATATTACCGAGGACAGCGTTGAGGACTGACCGGTGCCAGATGACCTCCTGGTGTCATGTCATCTGAAAATGTGTTCCAGTTCCTTAGATCATCATCTATCGCGACCGTCATTTAATTCCAACGGATGTTTTAATTCAAAGTGGATTCCATCAACGTATATCTTTTTAACTCCACCTGTCACTAAACAATGCGCAAGCCCGCTAATCCCAGCTTTAGCCATGAAAGATAGATCAAGATAATTTTAGGATTGGCATGTTCACTCGAATTTCAACGGAAAAAAAGTATTATTGGTTAATATATATGTAGGGTGTTTCTTAAAGACATAGAACTTAAAGTTAGCAACACTTTTTAATGCTACGTATGGTGTGACAGCTGTATCATGGTTAGTTTGATACGCTTTTCTTAACATACTATAAATAGGTTAACGCCTGAGCCTCGTCTTCGAAATGTACAGATTTATTTTGAAAACAAAAGATCTGTTCGAGAAACTCAGCGCGCACTCCGTCAATTTTATGGCCGACAGCACCATCCATTAGAACAATTAATTTGTTTAACCATGGATCGTTTTCGCACTACGTTTACACTCACTACTGGTACGCATCTTTCCACATGTCGAACGGTGCGTAATGAAGAAACCAAAGCAGCTGTAGTGTATTTGTTCATGTATCCATTCACGCTATGGAAGATTTTAAGGAAAGAATCTTGGTTTGCGAGCTTCTGAAATCCAACTCGTTCAGGAATTAAAGCCGAACGGTGTGTGGGCCTAAGAACAAATTGCTGCCAATCCCGCATTTTTTAAGTAAACTTTGTTTAGCGATGAAACTTATTTATGTTTGAATGGTTGCGTCAATAAACAGAACTACCCCATTTGAAGTGATGAACAACGACAGGCGTATGTCCATATCGTTACATCCGACGAAAAACATTGTCCAATGTAATTCTAGGAATTTTTGGTAGATCAATTTATCCATTTTCACTTACAACATTGTGAGTGATTTATATCCTTGCTAAGCTTACTTAGTGAAGACTCATGGGTGCGGTAGTTTTGATCAAATTTTTCGAATACCTCGAAGGTGAATTTTATATTTAGAAAGAAAGGTGGAAGGCGCTCAAGCTGCTTTCGAAGACGCATCCCTGCCGCTTCTCGTCAGGTGCCAACTCACAATTGTTTAATGCGCTTTATAGGCCGGTGGAATCATAGGCCCGTATGTCACCAAAAATACTGCTGGCGACAACAGTACAGTCAGTGATGACAGCTATACAGCCATGATGAATGTCAGAATCGATTCGCCGTCATGCAGTGGACCTGGCTTCAATAAGACGATGCGACATGCCATACAGTAACCATCGACTTATTTAAAGAAACATTTGATGAGCGCATAATTTATCGGTAAACATCTGTGAACTGGCCTACAAGTTCTTGTAATTTAACACCGCTGGACGATTTCTTGTGGAGATACGTCAAACACTCGTCCACGCCGACAAGCTTAAAACGCTTGACTGTTTTTATTGATTTGGAAGACAACATTCGAAGCGTTATTGGTAAGATACGGTGCAAATTATTGATTAGAGTAGTCGAAATTTAGACCTCTTGTTTGGACTTCCTGTGCACTAGTTGGAGCGAACATATGCCTGAAATCATATTAAAATAAAAACAGAGAATTATCTTTCCAATGAAACTAGTTTCATGGCACTCCAAACGGTTTATCCGTATTTTAATTCATTTGAAAGCTTTGTATCTCTAAAAAATACCCTTTAAATACGTTGTGAGTCCTAGGGTGAACATCCTTTTATTTTACCCGCTCGCTATCTGTTGATCTCGAGCCTGCAGTTTTGTTGGCTGACATTTTAGATATTGATAACGATTGATTTCATCAGATAGTGTAAGATCTTTGTATTTTAGTAGTTGCCGGTAAATGTTGTTCTCGCAGGTTAGGAGGGAGTTCTTAACCCTGTTGTTTGGTGCTCGCCGTATCAAGCTCTACCATATTGTTTCGAAGTTTCAGAGATAACATGATCCATGATCCTTATCGTGAGCAATCACATCGCTAATAGATTAGAATCTATCTTAACTATCAGGATTGTCGGCGCAAGGCGTTAGAAGTCTTTAGTCACTGTATCCTCAGGATGGACATTTTTTGCCCTCAAATCGTTTTTCGAATCGCTCAAAAGATGTTTTCTTCATATGAAGTTTTTCCTCGGAGTGGTGTTCGTATACGCGCCCTTAATACGCTCAAAACGGTAGTAATGAGTAAACGGAAAATAAAACTACTTATAGAAACACTTCTCCTTGTATCCTTAGTTCAAGCTAGTTTTCCTAATAAATAACATTGCAGGATATTTTGGTGTTGAAAAAGAGCATGCCTCCTTCACTTTTAATCTTTACAATTGTTTGGAAACATGGTTTGCTTGCTCCCCACTGTCTGCGGAATATGATGGCAATTTTATCGTAAAATCCGAAACATATTAATTGAAAACATATTGATTTTCATTGTAATCCTTTGTTGACATTATGAAGTGAGATTCTCAAACCAGTCAATAGTTCATATTGGGTGAGAATCGTGAATGCTTCCTTCATTTCCAAGACGCATTTTGGATTGGAAAAAAACAAAAAAACCTATTTGTGTAGGGTGTTGTAAATGTCATCCATCATCAAAGCGACTGTATATTTCGCTTTGAGGCAATCGATTAGTCAATGTCGTTTCGCTTTATTTTGATAGTAGAGAGTCGCCAAAATTCCCTTGGAGAAGAGTCTCATTTCTCAGACGCATTTCTCCGAATATATCAACATTCCTTTATGTAAATATGTTTCGAAATTTCTGGAGATATCAGGAAAAAAAAAGCTGTCTTTCGGCATACAATTTTTAGAGTCCTTCCTTTGCCTTAAGGATGAGTTAATTGGCTATGATCCGTTCTTCTCACATACGTCATGATATGACACATGTGCTATTTTGCTTTTGGACAGCTAGAGCTTTGTTTTGTTTTTTATGTGGGTGGATATTAAAGTCATCAGGACCAATGAAATGTCGTATTTGCGAGCTGGCTTCGTCATGAATTTTCCAAATTCCATTCCAGTGCCTTGGCAAATATATGCCAAATGATATTTTGAAAATCCCGGAAAAATTGTTTGTGTCGCGATTTTAAACTCCTTTTTTTTTAATGATTTGAGTTTCAAATACCTTTTCCAGTTGTAAAGATTCGCAACATGGTGTGAATATAATTTGCAAAAGCAAATATTTGACTAGTTTTGTAAAAACTAGTTAAATCTAGTCCCTACTACGATTTTGAATCAACCAGAAGAGGATCAAAACCCTTTTGACATGCTGAAGTCCAAATTTATGGTTAAATTGCAGCCGGTTTCGATATATACTGCCAGGTACATATTTGCGTTCTCAATATATGACAACCGTCAGGTGGTACCCAGAGTCCTCCTTGCTAGAGAGCGCTGAAATTTACCGGCGGAGAAGAGAAGACAACCGAAAAGATGTCGCTAGGAAAGAAAAAAAAGCAATGTTTCAGTGATTGGTATCTGTCCGGGGAGCGCAACTCAAAGAGAGCAGGCTGTTCCTGAAGCGAGTGCATGCCGAGAGGATCATCTAGATGGTCAAGGATGTTTCTGCTATAACTTTCACGAACGGGGGTAGTGGATGACACGTGTTACATTTTGTTTAGTTGCATATGATGGAGACAGCAACGTCGTGGTCTCAAAAGCAAAGTTGAAGAGTTCTTTTCGGGTAATATGCTGTCAACGATCGACAAATCGAATCGCTTGGTAAATTATGCTTGGTCAGTCCTGACAGCGAATAGAGGCATTCTGGAGCGATACGAAGCGTTAATGGAGATCCCCTTCTTAGGAGACGCCTCTCTTGAGAGGTCAAGGGAGTGACACCCCGGCTAGAGAAATAATTTTCATAATCTCCAGTTACCTGTACACATAGACACACCAGGTCTAGCTCGATGCAATGTGTCAAATGCTTCCAGCGTAAGGACTCGGTTTGAAAGGTAATGTGTTTAATTAACAGTCCAAAGGTATTGCATGTCTTAGCGTGCTAAACCCAGGGCGACTAAAGTCTTTAAAAAACTCTACATAAAAAATAAAAGGTAAAAATATTTGACAATCGTCGATGTTCAGTCTTAAAGGATTTTTCTAGCATTCTATGGATGAATCTTCCCAAAAACCATGTTGCTATTCACCAACATAAACCGTACTTTTATCTTTCGATTTTGACGAAATTTTGTACGACGCACAGGATATTACGAGGGTCAGTCATAAAAGAAGTTTAAGGGTCCGATTAGGGGGGAGGAGGTCAAAAGGTGGTCAAAACAAAAAACAAGGTCATTTTTTTTAATTTCTTCAGAGTCGCTAATTCCTAATTAATTAAGTCTAAAAAACTAATTTCGTAATTCCGACGTCGAAATGTTTTGCGTTCAAATTTTTAAAGTACGCTGTGACTCCTTCGCTGGCGTCATCTGCCGTGTCGAATCGTATGCTGCTAAACGTTGTTTTCATCGCCGGGAAAAGGTAGAAATCACTTGGGGCCAAGTCAGAGAAATAAGGAAGATGCTCGAGAGCTTTCCATTTAAATGAGGCTAATTTTCTTGGGTTAAACGGGCAGAATGCGGACGAGCATAATTGTGAATTCAAAACACTTTGTGACTCAACAAATCCGGCCGTTTGTTTTTGATTGCTTTTCGTAAACGATCCAAAACACCACAGTAGTACTCTACGTTGATAGTCTTGCCTTTTTTGATTAAATGAATCAAAAGAATGCCTCGATAATCCCACAACACTGTCGCTTACATCTTGCATGCGGAGAAAACTATTACGATGTTCACAAACGCGTAACCATTTGAAGGCTCATACACTGCTCACCGTATACAGACGATAATTCTCGATAAATTTCACTAGCTGATAATTTTTTTGTGGTTTAAAAACGTATCACATTACTCGGTTCACATTTGGACGCTACTTCTATCGGCGTCTTCATTTTAAATCCTTGTCAAAGCACAAAAATAGACTTATCGGGCTCAGCGATGCGTCAAATTGGTTAGCATAGATGAAAAAACAACCTCCTAAAATTTCGTTAGTATATCTTTTCACCACGCGGAGCGTTGCCACCCTTAAATTTACTTTCTGACTGAACCTCTTAGTACGCCTTCGTAGTTCTTCGTATAATTTTAATTTCTACTGAAGTTTGATATGAGTTATGGAATTGAACCTGAAATATCAACGTCTTTGGTGGCTTAAAAAGAATTCGGCATATCTCTTATGACCACATCAGCACATCTTGGTTTGGTAACCAATGATCTAAAACAAAATCCAAATAGGCAGTTCCTTGAAGTAAATTGTAGAGTTTACCCCAATTCAATCTTTTATTTCATGGTGCACGCCTTTTATTTTTTGATGTTGTACTACTGGTAGGAAAATATTTCAGGTTTGCAATTTTGATGTTTTGGGTATCAATCAGGGTCAAAAATATGTTTGATCAAATTGTCTTCAACTAAAACTTTCAAATTTCAAAGTCAAAATCAGTTGTCATATAGCAGTTTGTCAAACTTTTTGATGATATGGCAGGCAAATCTTTTTGACTATTTCCCCGGCATCGGTTCTTGGCTCAAAATACTGTGAATCATCTAAGCTTATGAAGTTTGCTAGGCCCGGTTTTCTTGGCCCGGTGCTTTATCTTTTTCCATGTATTGTATTGCTCGTTGAATTTTTCCAATGTTATGGCGCAGTAGTTGGTACAATTACCAAATTGATGTCATAGGTCGGTAAATTTTGTCGATAATGTTGCAGGACGTACAAGGTAGAGTGCGCGATTTAAGATTTGGAATTCGAATCGGTTATAAAAAAGTGAATGTTAGTTCAAACTTTTGTGATTATTGGACCATTATTGGAGAAAAATTAGACTTGACTGTTTAGGAATGGAAGCCAACATCATTCAAGTGATTGCCACCCAATTCAATCAGTTAAAATTTTCGCTACAGTTCAGATTGTTTTGGCCCCTATTTCGTCAATGGCAACTTCCATTTCATGTCTCAGGTCCTCAATCGTCTCTGGGTGGTTAGCCGAACACTTGTACTTAACGGCTCCCAAAAAATAAAATCCAACGGAGCCAATTCGCAGCTATTAGCATTTCAGCCTATTATCCGATTTTCGAAAACAGTGCGCAAAAGATCGATTTTTACGATGGCTATGTGACGCGTCAGAAATCGAATGTCATCTATGTCATACTCTTCAATTTTGGAAAGCGAAAAATTGCTTCGTATGCGCTTTAGCGAACGCTAATTACTATATAGGCGTTATATAAGAGGCGTATCCTTCCTAATTTTTGAAGAAAATTGCCCAATAATATCGCCAGATCAATATCCACACCAGACAGTCACTCGTTGTAGATGCATTAGTTTCTCCGCAATGCCGCGGGCTATCTTATCCAACAACCAGTTTCATGTACTCGCTTCGCAAGTTCATCCACAAACTGCACTTTTGTAAAACCTTTTTGCCAATTTTTTTCTTAAATTTCTTATTTCTTTCCCAACTTTATTCAAGTGATAACCGGTCAATTTCATAAATGTCAAACATGAAATTAACTTTCTGTCACATCGGAAATTCCATCAGGACTTCCAACCTCAAAATAACCTATGGTTCGAATTTCAAACGTTACATAGTCGAATGTGTAAGTTGTATGACTCTAAGTTCTATTAAGTCTCTAAGTCTCTATTAGACTGATTTTGGCAGAGTCTACTTTTTCAGCATCCGTTGTTCGCCCCAGATCTTGGCCCGTGATCTTGGACAATGAGCTGTCCTCAGGAATCGCCTATGCACGGTGCTTTGCCCATTGAATTTTTGCCAGCGTTGAGGTCAGGGAACGGACATCCATCCAAAATTTATGTCACTGGTTGTTAAAAACATGCTTTTGCGAAAAATTTCGCAAGACGTACAATGTAGCAATATGTCATCGTAGTTCTCGCGCTGCTACTTTTCTACGTTTTTGATAAACGGGTGCATGACATTTTTTGACAATCAGCTTGGCACACGGGACTCAATATACATCGCATCACATTAGTAAGTTTTATTGGTTCAAATAGTTGTACATCTATGTCAGGAGCTTAGAAACTCTCTGAAGCAAGACGTTGGCTACCCATTTATCATCTTCTTCACTCTACGAACTTCACTTTTGCAGATGATTGTCTGTATTCGGAAACTGGTATCGGCATTCAACTCATCTAGTCTTTTTACTTGTCAAATTGTAAACGAACTCTTCTGCTACCGACTCAGTTTCTTTTTAAAGTTCAACCAGACTAGAAGACCAAATGCGTTTTAAAGTCTGTTTTAGGTTTTCTACAGAAGCGGCTTAATTTTGCTGTATATAAATCAGTCTCCGCCCCATTCTAACGGATTAAACCGGATTTCATTCTATGCCTTCTTGATATTAGTCTGTAGACATTGACAGCATATTTCCCTCCACATTTGGAACTATAACCAATCAAAACCTATATCTATGACTATATCATGTAAATATAAAGATAGCTGAGACACCAGATATCTCAAAAGATCGCGTAGGTCATGTCTTACATGAAATTTTGAGCATCAAAATTTGTGCAACATGAAATTTTGGATGCGATGGGTGCCGCTGATGGTCACTCCGGACAACAAGCGTATCATTGAGACCAGTTCAGAGCAGTGTTCGACCCTTTTTTCATGGTGTCCTGACTGTCGACGAAACATAGGTCCACTAGTAGACACCAGAGACCAAGGAAAAGTCGAAACAGTGGACTTCACCTGTTGAACGTACACCAAAGAAGACGAAGCATGTCCGTTTAGTTGAAAATGTGATGGTTAGCATTTTCTGGAATCCACAATGTGATATCGGCAACGACTACCCGCAGAAAAGCAAAACTGTCATAGGGTTCTACTATTCCGCATTATTGGGCGGATTCGACGCCGGCCTGCAGGAAAAAAGGCCCTTTTTGAACACAAAGGCGTTCTACCATAATGACAATACCTGGTCCTAATCGAACTAGCCTACATGTTGCTACCCCATCAACCGTTTTCACCAAATTTGCCTCAGTTCGACCACTTTTTGTTTCCAAACTTAAAAAGCCACTCGTCGGGTAGAAATCTAACTCGAGTGAAGAGGCCATCGCCGACAAAGCCCTGCTTTGTAGACCTAGAGAAAACTTATTTTTCAGACGTATTCAAGAAGTTGGGGTATTGCTGAGTCAAGTGTATCGAGCTTAGATGAGACTTTGTTGAGAAATAAATCGCCAGTTTTCCAAATTTTTCTTGTATTCTCGAAGGACCATCTAGACGTGGCTTCCTGTAATGAGAAACGTAACAACAAGGAATTGAAACGTTTTTCAAAACAGATGTCAAATGTTTTCAAACAGGAATTGAGTACTTAGCAGTCAGATAGTGAAAAGTGTGGCTAGAATTCAAACCATTCACATTTATAAATGGGTTCGAAGTCGTGATTGAGGTGATTTCACTGTCTTATCCGATTCAGATGAAAGTCAAAAGTCACGATTACCTGAACGTTCCCGGTTTTGAAAATTGGGATCTCAAGGTTTGTAATCTCACAATCATTCAATTTAGTTGATCGGATTGTTTTCACATGCAATTTTAAAATTCGAAAATTGAAAATGACTGACTTGTTGAATTAAAAAAAAAATAAAAAACTGTTACGATGAGATGAGAAAAGATTTAGCCCTCAAAAAGTTTGAGCTGCGCAGTTTTCGTAATTCTGAGTCGCAAGTGTAGATTTTATCTTTACGTACTTTTAATTGTTTTCGCTACATCCTAAAAATATTGAACTGGTAATTAATTGAGAACAAATTAAATTTTACTTCCAAAAAACTTCAAAAAGAGTCAAGGGAACAGTAGCAACTGGTCAAGGACATTTTTACTTATACCTATCAATTTATGATATCCGAGTCATAGCGTAAGTACACACAGTGCTCATACTCTCGGCCGATTTTTTATAGACAGAGGCAGAAAAAGTTGATTCATATTTGTATTTCGTTTTCCCGAAAGAGTTGGGAGAGGTATTCTTATTTTTACGCAAAATTGAACCTCAATCTACTCTCAAAGATTTTGGGTAAAAACGCACGCGCCACAAATGAAAATCGACTTATGGTTTTTCTATCTCTCTTTGCCATATGACGCCCGGGAATGTCCTTGCTTGTTCGACATTTATATTTTACCTTACAAATTTGAACTTGGATGAGCACAATGTGGTTTTCTACAAGGATATAAACGTTTTGAGACGGAATTTGTTATGTTATGTGAAAGTCTGAATGTTATGTGAAAGTTAGATAGCTTGAAGCATTTTTTATGCCTGCAATGTACCCAATTAATTAACCATAAACCTTTCATTTTGCCTAACCTTCCATATATCGATTAGACTTCGTGTTCATGTTTATTTTTGCCATAAATCCTTTTTCATATGAATGCTAATTCCTAAGCAGTTTAATCGACCCTTTCTGATTGTCGATTCCGCCTAAATAAAACAGAAAAATGTGTATTCTGTACACCGCTATAAGCCGTCCCTTATTGCCGCAATGTCCATAACTTCTATGCCTTCTGTTTTAATAGGCTACAAAAAAGCGTCAATTCATCGATACGAATTTGATTAAAATTCTTAACACTCCATCGTATAAATGGACGAATGAATGCTTAACTTAGCACTTGATGTCGTCGTAAAATAATCCTGAGCCCATTCATTCCAATTACTTTTTGAGCTTGAACCATGCTCCAGTACTCAGTGCTCCAGCTGGCTGCGAAATATTCTAAGGATATGCTCTCACATCGATAAAGCGTATCAACGTCCAACTTTATGTGAACATTTATTCGAGTTGAAACGATTAATACACACTCATAAAGTCGCCTAATGGATTTTTCACATCATTTTAGAACGACAATTAAATCCACATTAAGCCGGAGTGTGAAAGTTCCGTTGCCTTGCGAGTGTCGCCTGAAATTGTTCGAGGATATGTTGCGTCTGAGTAATAAATACCAAAGGCGGAGTTTGTAGCAGTTTGGCTGTTTGTGTGTCTACTAAAGTGTGTTTACATTTGGATGACCCGTTTTCGAAAGTGTCCTTTGATGAAGGCTTACAAAGTCCTGTGCAAATATGGGGGTGGTTTACTTAAGATCTTTTCTTTTCACTAATTCTTGGAAGTGAGTCGTGTGACCATGATGTGGTCAACAAATAACATCCCAAAGTGATTTGCTCTTCTGAAACGCCACCATAAATCATCCGATTGATTTTGTCACTTGAATATGAATGTAAGGACCACACAAAAAATAATTATTGCCAGCACCTGAGAAGTTTTTTCAGCATTTCTACGGAATTCACTTTCCACCATCTTACTTACGGTTAAGTTCAGCTGAAAATAATCTTTTCATCGACAATAATCATCAATGGAACATGCTGACACTCATCGGTGCCATCACGTTTTCACTACGTGTCTGAAAGGACCCGAAAATCGTTAGACACCCTCACTTTTCCACTCCACTAATATTTTCTCACCGATTCGAAAAAATTACCTTTTGCTCGATAATCCTCCGAATGAAAAGGGCGGGAAAGGTTGCCGAATCGTTTACTACGTTCGAATGCGAAGTATGCGGTGATGCGAAGCCTTGGGCAGCGATGAATTCATAATTTCATCTGGAAATATGAATCTTCGATCCTCAGGGACATTCCGAAAAGAGAAGCCTCACAAATGAAAACATGGGGCTCGCCAGGACACTGGAATGGGATTCGACAGCATTAACGTGTGTATAGGTGAGTGTGAGCTTCTGGCAAAAAGCAAGTGTATTGGTGGAATTTGAAAAGCCTGGGTATATCCTTTTCAGGGTGATTTTTATTGATTTTTTTAGCAGTTAGTAGTTGTTGTCATTCACGGGGAGCAGGCAGCTTTTGTAAAAGATGTAGCAAGTCATTTCCGCGCAATTAAATGGACTCGTTGCGGATCATTGACAGCTCCGTTGATGCGGTAGCGTTGAATCTGTATGAATATTGATTGGAATCCTGCTGGGATTTGATAGAAAAGCATCAATTATGAGGAACTCATAATGTTTGTCGAGGCTGATGTGGGGCTCACAGCATACCTGTTGCCTGCAACTCTAACTTCACGTCACGGGGAGCTTAGTTAGGCATTTGTTGCTGAATGTCCCGCCGAGGATTACTCGACTGTAATCATAATAAATTATTGTTTGGCAACGAAGCGGCTTTGCGAAAAGTTTTTGGCAAATTGACTTTTGAAAATAATCCGAAATTGGTCTCTATTTAAAAGGTGATTATTATAATCAGTTTTATAAATTGAACACTCTTTGTTAGTGAAATGGAAATCGATTATTTTTTGCAACTGTGTGGCTTTCCCCGGTCATACAATTGAAAATGGTAAAAGCACAAACACATGAACAATTGTGGTTTATTATGATAATGCCTCATTATGCTTTACAATTTCTGGCTATAAATTTATGACCTTATGTGCTAATAAATTCATGTAGCTTCGATAGACGACAATTGATGGTCTTATATAGCCCAAGAAGGGTAGTCATGTTGAAGTGGGGTCGAAAAACCTCTCTCTCTAAACACTGTTTCTAAGCAAAGCAATTAGAGCTTTTTTAAATATTGCGACTCAAACGTGAAAAAACCCACCTATCTGCAAGTTAAATCATAAAATTCATTGTGAAAAATCATAGAATAATCTCAAAATCAAAAAGAAAAAAAGAAATTACAATTGATGTAAAGCCTAAGTCTCATATTCCATCTTGTTTAAAAATGTTTTAAAGTAATTTTTTAATAAGAGTAAAAACAGAATAATATCCTCAAAGAAATAACGAAAAATGTGGAACCCCAACAAAAAGCAGGAGTATGTGTCTATGTCATACGTTACGGTATGACTGACCAAACCCCGCTTCAGCGAAAATTTTCAGGCGAAGTCCGGAAAGAAATGCCTGTTGAAGAGTGTTGTCATGGAGTTCTTCGGCTCGAAAGCTGTTATCTCAATGTTATAGCCAATGATCTCTTTAGAAAATAAATTATATTGATTGTTTCACGGTCTTCAAAGAAGCAGAAAGGACCATTTGACAAAGTTTTCCTACTGCAAACTGCTTTGGGCTTAGGTTAACATCTCCCTCGCTTGGAGGGCAAAAGGCGTAGAGCAACTCCTGGCCAGAGAGAAAATCAAAGCGGTCATAACTCGTTGCTATTAGTGCCTTAAAATCGAGGCATTTCGGGCAAACTTTTCCATTGCATCCTGTTCATCTCAATGCTTCATGCGGGGAATGTCCTGTTATATGCCAGGAGACTAGGCGCCATCTTTGTGGAAGCTAAATTATGTTAGGAAGTGAGATTTTTGCTGAGCAGCATGAGAAAGGGGAGTCCGGATAGGCTATGAATCAGTGCCTTTGTTTGCTGAAACCGCTGTAGATTTCAGGAAGCCATCCGAGCCACTGGGGTCTACACAACAATATTGTTTCAGGAGGCTCTCGAGACGAAAAGTTCTATGTTAAACACTCGATATGAGGCATACTTAAAGTTCTGGTAAGTGGATAGATATTTTAGGTGGATTCCCTGGAATGTTTCAGGGTGCTGAAGTAATTGATGTGGAGATTCAGAGAGTGCCGCAAAGACAGGCAGCACATCTATGACAGATTAGGTGGTTGTCGGCTGAATTTGACGCCAGGGGTGGCGCAAGGTACTATTCTTGGCCCATAATTATGGCTTGACTTGTATGTAGAGCTTTTGAGGCTGAACCTACCCGAGGATTCGCACCCGATCGGGTATACTGATGATGTAATAGCGTTAGTTAACAGGCACACCGTCATTTAAGCGTAACTTAAACAAGGTAGAAACCTGTGTCGAGCAAAGCGGTGGATGACCGGACCAAGAAGGGGAACCCTTGTGTTATTGTTGTTCAGGTTGGAAAAACGATCATCGAGTCGAAGGAATCAATAAAATATCTTGATTAGATGATTGACTCGAAGACGAACTTCTTTTTAATCTTTTTGAAAAACATGTTTTTCTGATCTTTTCAAAGAACTTACTTTGCTTTTTGAATTCCGCTAATTACAGCTGACACATTGTAATACAAAAGCATTCAAAAATGCTCGTTGTAGCTTTTATGTCATCCTCTATTTCGCACTATTGTTACTTTTGTTGTTATTTTCAGGCAATTAAATTCAGTGTTCGAACTATTGATATGAATGACGTTAGTGCTGCTCGGAGGCTTGTATTGAAACCTCTCAATAAAACTGAGTTCGCAATTTATGCGCTTTACTACCATGCATCATTTTCACATTTTATGGCATTCGATATCCTTGTGTCGTACGTGGAGTACTGCGCATTTTCCCATTAATGTTCGTTTATCGATACTTCTTTGTTGTTGGTTAGTGGAAATTTATGAAAACGCCCTACAGTAATAATTGCTTTCAGTTTTTGCAACTTAGTTGCAATTTTTTAGAGCTTTATTATTTTGTAGAATTTCTACAATTTTTTTTTTAATTGCCTTTCTACCTTTATTTTTGCTCGAAAAGATTTCCCATCAGAACAGGCCATCATAGGGACGAAATTAAAAATGAAATTCATGTTTCACATTATTTAATCTTAGATCGTTTCTACGCCATTTTGCTTATCTCGCTCCACAAATTAAATCAATAATATCTTAAAAAGGAAACGAAACGAGCTATGCGTATCTATCCTTTTTATATCACGTTTCATTTACCTTAGGCAGCCCGGTTGGACTCCATTGAATTACAAGGGGTGAATTATGGTCACAGAACCTTTCCTATCGTATTTGCATAATTTTTTTTATTGCCCGTTAAAGTCTCAAATCTCGCTCTCTATCGAATCTGAATGCTATCCAGATGGTAAACGTAACGGTAACGGTGGTGATTGTGGAAAGTGTGGAGGGGACAAAAGGAAAAAACACTGGAAAATATTGCCTTTAGAGTGAATTAGTTGGGAACGAATGAAATTCCAAGTTAAATTGAACCTTTTAAGTTTTCCATTTTTCTTTTGTTTTATTTTGTTTTGAAAGTGTTAAAAAGAAAATTGAGAAAAGAGTTGAAATCTTGTAAAAAAATCGTAGTTGATCCTATGAAATTGTTTCAGAGTTCTTTTGTTTTCATTCTGAAGCATTTAGGCAAGCATTATAGCTCCGGGCTTTATTTTGTGGCTATTTCAATTGGGAAATGCGAGGACGAAAATTCTTAAAATATTTTTCTTTATCTAAAATATGCTTTCTGTTGAATTTCCAAATAAGTTTATGTTTATGTAAAATCTATATCACCTGACCGATACACTTTCAAGGCTCTATTATATTTTTGCAGCATTCGACCAATGATCTAATCTGCGTTGCTACTCCATAGAATCTTCTCCAATTTCACTCGTCGATTTTATTGCATCGCAAGTTCTAGAAATTCAATTTCGTGGCAATAAAAAAATATTATTGTACGCACATTATGACCTTTCAAACAGAATTTTCATTTTCTTAGGATTCAGTAAGAAAGATATCCTGCTTTGGTGATGTTTTTATCGAGATGTATGTGAGGAAATTTGCTTTTTTTTGTGACGTCGGAGAAATATGTTTTCCTGGTAGTAAACGGGAAATTTTATGATTTTTTAAGGTGCATGTAGATATACCAGGGCTGGGCTGAAGCATGAAAATTTTTACGGATTAAATTTTTCATTGGGTGTCCTTTTTAAGTAACCATTTCGATCATGCTTCTCTTGAATTCTATAGGTTATTCTCAACTGAAACTCCTATGGATTTCTATCGACTAAAGGATTCATTCTTCATTTTCTTGAGTTAAAATCAGGATTCGCAACATGATAACAATTACTACTATTATTTTTCTAGAGGTAAAGACTTTGTAGACAACGACTTTGGAATTAAATCAAACACGGATAAATAATTTTGGATGTCATGATGTTGGTTTTATTGCTGTGATAATTCCTCTGTATTTTTTATTTGAATATGAATTTGATCGCCATCTGGACAGAAGGAGCCCAAACCAGAGGTCCAATTTTAAACTAATCTAACCAATAATTGGGCAAATATCTCGTCGATAACGCTGTGAATGTTGTTTTCCAAATAACCCAGCGGCCAGCCGAGTGATTTGACGTATTTCCACAAGAAATAGTCGTGCGGTGTTAAATCACAAGATCTTGCAGGCCAATTTACAGATCCAAAACAAGTAAATTCTGCGCTCGTCAAATGCTTGTTCCAATAAGTCGATGGTTGTACGAGCCGAATGGTATGTCGCACCATTCTGTCAAGACCAAAGCACGCATGCGTTACGGCGAGTCGATTCCGAGACGAGGAAGTCGTTGATCATATCACCAGTCACCGGCCACCATTGCCTGTAATGTTATTGCCAACTGAATTTCGAAAAGATGGAGACCAAAGATTCAACCTGCCTATAAATCACACCAAACAGCCACTTTCCCCGAAAGTAACGGTGTTCGTCCCATCTTCTGGTCGCTCATCACTCCGTTCGGAAGTCGTTCGGCTTAAATTCCTGCACCAGTTGTATTTTGTAACCCGTTTTTTTTTCAAAATAAATGGGCTAAATTTGCAGACGTTGCTCATCCTTTTAAAAACACCCTTTATTTTTTTAGTCAAATGATTGTTTATTGATTAGTTTAGCAGTTTAGCATGTAATTTGTATGATTTTGACTAAATAATTTCAGTTTAAAGGAAAACGAAACAGTGAAATGTGAGTGCTGAAATACTACGTCTAAGATTCATTGCATACATATGTACGTGTTTCTATTCGGTTTTGTCATAAATTTTTTAAAAACTAATTTATTTATATAAAAAACGTCAGTCCGAAGTTAATGTTTGTTGGAAAAGCTTTATATCATCGAAGCAATCGACCCAAACAATTCAAACGAGAATTTTATTTAACTTCGATATATCTAGAAAGGCGAACAATCTAAAGACAATTTCGGGGCTTCTGATGTGGTGATACGTGACGTCTTCCCACCGTTGGTGAAACCCCGGGAGACATCAAATATGAAATCGGCGGCAGTCATCAAAAAGAAAACTTCGGGAAAATTCTGGAGATGGCGAATGTTAAATGCAAATAATTCAAGACGAGAGAGAAGTGATCAGACATCGAAAAGAGAACCAAGAATTAAGGCTACTGGTAGTCCTTCGAAGATTTTTTCAAGAAAGGGATGAAGATTGAGTGCTGTAGGAACTGACGATAGCCAAAACTATTATGCAACGCTGGATGGGTTGCAAAAGAGAAGATAATATTAATTTTATTCAGTATTGAAAAAGTAAAAACTAAGAGAAGAAACAAACTCACAGTTCTAATGGTTCCTTTGAAAAAGCCACCAACAAAGCAGAAAAGGTATCGCCGATCAATGTATTTGGATAAAGGGAGGAGATATGGTTCGGCTATTTGTAGAAAAAAAATCAAGCAATTTCGAAAACAAAAGTTTTAACGCAGAAAAATTGACCATGAGTACACAATTACTCATTGATTTCAATTCAGCTAACGATCTGCTGTATCCCGGGAAGGTCCTACACTTCACCTATACATCAAAAAGAAAACTGATTTGACTGGGGAGAAGATACTTCTTCTGGTTCCCCAGGAGCTACATCAGAAATTGAATTTATTTCTGTCAAAACCATTCACAACGAGATCAACCGTAGAAAGAAGGAATTTATCACTTTACCGGGTAAACGAAATTTCAAACGAAAACAATCCAAATGTCCTTCAACAAATGAGGCGCCAGGATTTCAAAGTAACGCCTCCATAGAAGAGAAATCAACCAGTATTAATTGTGTCAAGGTCTCTACCGGTGTCAGCTATGGGTCCTCTAGTGGTGAAATCTGGCAACAATGCACGTCTTCAAGGTCTCGAATAGTCCACAGCAGGGAACACTTACTGCGCCTCTGCTCTTCACAATATTCACTCGCAAGCTATTGACTGAACGGCTTCGATTTGACAGTCTTGTCAACTCGATTGTTGCATTTGCTGATGAGCTGCAAAAGGCCAGTGAAGACCTGAAATGTAATTGGAGAGAGTTCTATATTATGGCTGGTGTAGATAGTTCAAAACGGGCTCCAATTTAATCCTGCCTCCGATGTCTTGGTGTTAATTTTGATATGTATCTGTACTATACTGAATATTTCAAAATCATACGCAATAATGCACAAAAAAAAGTCATGGCTCTTCGACTACTTATTCATTCCAGACACATTAATCAAAAGGTCAAAGTTATCTGTTACAAGACCCTGGTTCGTCCAGTTTTGACATACGGATGTCAGATCTGGTATAAGCCTTGTCCTGCATACTGGAAAGATTAAGAGTTTTCAAAAATGAGACGGAGCAATCTAGGTATCGGTAGCTGAATGAGAATGTCTAAATCATTAGTGTTTATTTTGTGGTTTTGTGCTTTTCGTTATTAATTTTTCATAATAGCCACATTTAGTGTTATTGTTTTTTATGCCATAAAAAGGGAAAGATTCCAATATTTAGTACAGGAATGTGTTATAATATTAGGTTTAAGAGGCAAAATTTAAACGTTTAGGCTAGGAATAGAGTGTTAGCATTACTAAGCGCTTTACATTAGTGGCATAACAATTTTTTCTTTTATTTTTTTTATTTAATTCTTTTCTTTTTTTAATGAATGAAATTCTATTTTGGTAGTATGACCACCACGAACTCGTTTACAGCGGTTATTTCTTTAGACCCAAACTTTTCTTCATTTTCTTCAAACTTTGCCAGAGCCCAATTGGAGAAGTTTCGGCATTTCGAATTATCAAGTGGTTTAAGTCCTTGCGTCAGTTGATCTTGTCATAATGTAGGCCAAAATGTTTTCGCAAAATACGCCACAGTTTCGTTTGAGCGATGCCAAATTTTTGAGAACGACTTGAAATCAGCTAATTTGGCTCATTTTGAATCGCCGCACTGAACGCTCCGATATTTCCTGCATTTCGGTCGGTACGAAGCCTTATTGGCACTGGAACGTCCATTAGTGAAAATTTGGACTCGAATTTTTTCACTATAGTACCCAAAGCCTGTCGGGTGGGACAACTATTATGGCCGGAAATTGGAGTAAGCGCTCTTAAAGTTGCGACAACCGACTCAGAACTTCGATAGTAATTTTTAATAATTTACGAACGTTACTGGTTCGTTAGTTTTACCATATTGAAAATCCTGACTTTAACTAACGTTTTGACATATGATTAAAGATATTGACAATTTTGACAACTCATGACACTTCATTTAAATATTTAAAAGTGTGTACATATAAAGATAGGAAATTATTACGTCGCAAATGAAAAACCCTATATTAGTATTTGATAATTTTTTTTATTGAATTTGATTAGAATAAGGTTACAACATGTTAGAAGTAGAGATAAAGTTTAATGTTGTGCTAACATTATAATTAATTTTTGAAAAGTGTTGGTTGTACTATCCTACTTTTTCCAATTGAATAAAGAAATATCTAACAATTTTTATTTTTATTTTATCATTAAAAATGTGTTTTAACTTTATAATGTCAAAATTCAGAGAGCCACTTGAACCCTTAAGTTTTCGTTTTTTTAATGCTTGGAATTTTCTTCATATTCTTTGAAAATTCATAACGATTAGCACTAATGAAAGCGCTGTTTTCCTATCGTATCTTATCTGAAATTCTTATATTTTAAAGTAAATAATCATAATTTTGGTTTATAAAATATAAATTACTTACGATTTGTAATTTTCTTTTTATTTCCAGGTATGAATAATGGTATCCAATGGGGCAAGTAGATGCAGCGTCTTTACATTTTTTTTTACAGCGTCTTTACAATATTTTTTTTTTTGAAAGCACAATGATGATAACTCAATGATGAAATAATCCTTTCTAGAATATAATTCTATCTGTCAACTTGACGCTACCCTCAATGGGGCTTAAATTTTAACACATTACGACTAGTCCTCTCACAAAACTAGCAAAATCCGACAAAACAAACAAAAATGAACAAAGTTATAAACAGGAAATTAAATATTGCACTTTAGTTGAGAATAGATAATAAGGAGATGAAGTTTTTCATTACAAAACAATAATTCAAACTATAAATGTTTATTGATGGTTGCCTTCCATTGACTACCCTAATTTGCCTTTAAATTATTTTAAAGGACACTTTGAAGGAGAATTGGAAATTTTGATCCTGTGTTAATACTTCCGAAACTATGGTTTAGACTTTAGATTTTTTTAGATTGATAGTACAGACTATCCTTGTATTCTTGCGTCTCCTAGGCTAGTTTCATTTTAGAACTTAAAATTAAACAAATTCCGAATCAATTTTTTGTTCTTAACACGCAGAAATACAACGCAAAATTTGTAAAGTTTTGATTAAAACGATGTAGTAAATGATCTTTTATTAAACTCTTTATCCTGTATGGGAGCTATAATCAATCAGTATCACATAATGTGGAAAATGGTTGAACAAAATTTGTTAACGATTTCCGCCTTATCATAATAATTCTACCAGGTAATCGCTTACAAACTTTCGACTCGTGGTTATTCTTGGTTTTTTCGTCAACGCTCTCTGAGAACTATAAATAACACACATCCTTAATAGCAACCAATTTCGGACCCGGCGTTTACAAATATAAATAGTCACGATATGAAGACAAGACAACAAAATCCTGGCATTTTTATGGTAGGGAGGTAAAGGCTGTTTCCTTCCTGAGTGTGGGACTCCCAGACGCACAATGCTTTTGAACTTTCCACTAAACACCTCCCCTGTCAACCTGAGAACCTATCCTGAAACCGTTTGACACACTACTTCGGGCTAGGCCTCGTAATTCTACGCCTAGAGGCACCTTCGGAATTTTTAGGATCTCTTCTCTAACGGGAAGGAAGAGAGAGGAAGGAAGTGCTAGAAAAGGGATCTCACCCATCCCCGATGCATCCCAGCGCTCCAGTAAACCTTTCTTCAGCATAAGCACTGCCCGAGCATGTTGTGCGACGCGATTCCAATTGTCAACCGTTTCCAATACTTCGCCGACCAGAGTTGGTTAACGCATGTCATGCTACATATTCTTGAGACTACCATCAGAATCCCTTAGCTATTCCCACGAACAAAGGATTCAGTGCTGATTAAAGTTTTTCCAAAGCAAGTAAAAAGCTAACGCTTTCGCTGAGTTATAGTTACATAATCCTCTCCTTCTCTTTCTTTCTGTCTCTTGACAAAGATTACATGGGTTGCTGCAAACTAGACTGCAATGACTTATATGAGAGGCAGAGTCGAGACCACCTGTCTCAATTCTTCAGCTCAAATTTTAATTTTTCCAAAGCAATTAAAAATCAAAGGCGTTCCGTGTTATAGAGCCATTATCCTCCTCTACTCTCTCTCTCTCCTTTGACAGAAATTGGAGAGGAGATGCTCCAAAGGAGATTTTTTGACTTTATACAATGAACACAGGGATCATTGCGAAAGAACAATGGTGATGCTAACTAGACTTAAAAAATCATTTAAACATGAAGGCATCATACAATACTTACCAATGCATTTTTTAAGGCTTCTTTTCCTAGATCTCAGGTCAAGGATGATGAAAATAAAAATGAAAACCTTAAAATGAAACCTGACCACTGAGAGAAAAAACGGAAGGCGAAAACTTTGAAATAAAATTTGATCACAGAGAGGAAATGCTTACTATTGGCCATATATATTGACATATATATAAAAAAATATAAATGACACACAACCGAAAAGTGAGTATTTAGCCTTATTTCTTCCCGCCCATCGAAAGCTTATAACAGATGTGACAACTGGGACAATATCATAGACAGGTATACCTCTGCCTCATCCTTGAATACAGAATACTTGTTAATGAAAACATTGTAACTGTACAAAAACAGTTTCTAAAATTCAGATATTGACTTGATACACTATACCCACGAAAAAAAAACCTTCTTTAAACAAACAACATAATAAAAAAATAGACATAAATTCGTTCAATCTTCCAAATTAATACTTTTTTTTCAAATATAACTTCCCTAAGTTCTAATATACTTTTGCCATTGTCTCTGCCACTTTTCGAGCACACCAAACTATTCGTATGGTGGATGACGTATAGTTGCAATCCCTCAAGCGTTTAACAAATCCATTACAAAACAAGTGACGTGTGGTCAAGTATTACGATGATGCAGTTGGATTTCGTTAATGTTTCGTTAACCCACATTCTTGAAGCCTCACATACTTTTATTTACTACATCGGTTGACATAAAACTGACAGTAGCAAATATCAGGTATCAAAATATGGTTTTTTTGTAAATATTATATGTCGGTTATTTGAAAATTATAAAAAAAATTATTCCATTGGAATTAATATATATTTCAACTTCTGTCGCAGGCTATGGTACCACAAATAAAAATTGGTCCTTTGAAGCAAATCAGTTGTCAAGCCATTCTCCAACTTTCTCATATGAATCGAAGTGTTGTTCGACGAGTGCATGTCCGAATGAACTGAACAGATGGTAATCCGATGGAGCCAAGTTTGGTGATTAAGCCGCGTGCGTTAGTATTTGCTGATCAATTGCTTCGATCGTATATGTGACCCGTTTTGCTGTGTGTGAGGAGGCATTCCCATGAACCAAAATGACTTTCGGTCCTGTTTTTGCATTTTCCGGTCGTATTTTCGTATTGCACGATTCAAATCGTTGTCATTTGTTGTTGGCAGCGATCATTGTTAACGGTTTCACCAGGTTTTAGGAGCTCTTAATCTTGTACACCGTTTTAAGCACACCAAACGCAGAGCATTGTCTTCCTTCCAAAACGATTTGGTGTTGTTGCAGTAGACGTTGGTGGTTCGCCTGGATTCATCGACGATTTACGACGCATAAGATTATCAAAATATATCCACTATTTATCACCTGTCACTATTCGAAGAAGAAATGACGTTCTTTTATAAGAGCAGCATTTGACAAGTATTTTCGATTTTCTTGCTGTCTTTCAATCAGATCATGTCGGACCCATTTTCTCAAGTCTTGAAGCTTTCACAAAGTTTTCGGTCGAAAAGATACTGCTTTTTGCGCCACATTTAATCGTTCCGTGGGTTTTTCGAGTCTAAGTACCGTCTTCAGCCAATAAGGTTTGCATGTCCTTGTCTTCAAAACTGTTTCGGTGATTTACCATGCTCTACGTTTTTCACGTCAAAATCGCCATTTTGAAATTTTTAAACCGCTCGAAGCACGGACTTTTGACCCTAAGTGAATGATAAGAGCATGTTAATCATATGCTTTAACAAGGATACTAGTTATTCGTTTGAGTCAAATCGTCGGAAAATATGAAAAAGGTGAAAAATTCGAGACAATTGTCTACAATAATTTCATGCCCTTTCGTGATGATGTGTTCCGCTACTACTGATCTGAAATTACTCTGCTTTCCTTTCTTCTTTGCTGCTGCTGCTGCTTCGCTTAGATGCTCTCGGACTCTGGTGTTGATCAATCTCCTTGGTTGTCCGATGTAAATTTCCTGGCAGTTAGAGCATTCGATTCGGTATATATCCGATTTCTTATGCGGCTGTCGCTTGTCCTTTGTGGACCCAAGAATATTTTTGAGCCAGTTTTAACTGCTGGATTCGATGAGCCGTATTGATTTGTGTCGTTTGAGGTTCCTTTTAAATTGTTTGTTGATATCTGTGTGGAATTTGACTGCCTTCCAATAGGTTTCTTCAGAGTCTGGATTGGCTTATGTTGATCTCTCTTTCCTCTGTCGAGTTCTTCTGATTTTCTCCGAAATCCTTTGTACTGTTGATGGTTGGAACCCATTTATCATTGCTGTTTGTAAAATGTACTGAATTTCTTTTTCCTTTGCTGTCGTGGTTTATGGTTGATCAAATATCCGCTTAATGTAAGATAAGATGATAATTCGTTCTCTGTGTGTGCGTTGACTTTCTATAAACCTCAAAGCTCAAGTTGCCACTGATTCTTGACACTAGTGTGTCTAGGAATGCTAATTTTCCGTCCTTTTCTTCTTCGGTTCTCTTGTGTGCGCTGTTAAAATCCATAAGAACTTCTTTTAGTTGATCCTTTTTGCCATAGGCAAAAATGTCGTCTACATATCTTATCTAGCATCTTGGCAATTGGCCCATCAGTTCGAGTCCCTCTTCAAATCGAGTCATAAATATTTCGCTGAAAAATGGTGAAAGTGGATTTCCCATGGCGACTCCTTTAGTTTTGTAGAACTTCCCTTTGAACACGAAATAATTTTCTGTCATGCACTGTTTGCACATTTGAATGTATTGTCTTGTTTTTGTCTTCCATGGCATAGACTTGTCTTGCTTTAGCAGCCACTCCTCGATGCATCCTAGTGTTTCCATCACTGGTACAAAAGTGCTTTCACGTCGACTGACACCAACACCTCATCTTCTGCTGATGGACCATATGTGAGCAGTTTTTCTGTGAATGCCTTGCTATTTTTAACTGTGTCGCTGTCTATTTGCTTCATCTGCTTAAACTCTCCCACTGACCATTTTCCTAGCTTCTTCCGTTTCTGTTACGTTTTTCTTCAGGCTCTGGAGGAATGCTGGGCCGTATGACACTATATTTCTTGGCCATTTGATCAATTACGTCTAGACCGAATTTCGTAGAATTGAAAAACTTCATGGTGTTCGGTTTCTGCTTTGCTTCTTCTGTGTCAAAAAATTCATTAGAGTGAAGTGTACTTAGAATCATAACAGATTTTGAAGGTTTATCTTGAAAAATTGTAAGTGTGCAGGCTTCAGAGTTGTAGATACGGATTTCATATAAACTAAGAAATGCAGTTTCTACAGTAGCTGGAACATCTCGTCGTGTTTTGTTTACCGTACCAATTATTGATGTACGTTTTTCAATAAATTTTTTAGCTAAACTTAAACTGGTGAAAAAATTATCTGTTGTTATATTTGGACCAGTCTTCAAGTATGGATCCATTAGCCGCAATACAGCTCACTCGCCTGAATTTTAATTTTGTGGGCGGCTTTCATCTCTTCCCAAATATGGGAAACCATTATAAAAGTACTTTGAATCAATATCAACACAGAACCAAAATTTGATCCCGAATTCGTCTGGATTGTTGCCCATAAACTGCAAAAATCTGCACCGAACTTTTGTGGAAAAAAGCTGTTCGTCAGCAGTGAGATTTTCACCGGGCTTGTAACGTGAAATACAGTTATGGATGAACTTATTCCGTACTTCCGAAATTATTGCAAATTTATCTGTTTGCAAACGTTCAGCCCTTTCTGTTCGCACATAAAAACCCATAAATTGCATTATTTCTTTGAAACGATTCCGAGCCATGTTTTGTGAACAAAACTTAATACCCAAATTTTTATCCGATAGATCGCTAACAGCAATATTTTTAGCCCCACAGGCTTCTCGATCGTAAATAATTGCGATAAAAGTATCTAATTCATTCAAAAGAAGTGACCAAGTATTATCTCCAAGTTGACGGCGGGCTTCGGTTTCAGTACATTTCTGAATACGCCGCAACATGGAATCATCAATAATAAGTTTCCATTTTCCTTTGTTACACCTTTTAGCAAAAGAAGTCGGTCCAGCTTCCTCAGCTAGAATATTTTGCCGTGGACGACTGCCAGGTTGATTCAGGACTGATACGTTTCCAGGGGTCCAACTTACGCCGCTAGAAGATACCACGACATCAGTGTTGCGATGAATAATTTCAGTTTGTACTCTTAAACCCCGGCCACGATGCCCTCGACCCCAACCTGGACCACTTCCTCTTATGCTACGTACAGCCGAGAAAGACGCTGAATCTGCAACAGTAAAAAAAAATGCTTGTAAAGGTTTGCGTTCCTCTCGAAATTTTTGTTTTATTTGTTGTATCGAAATTATTTTTTTTGTGTGCATCAATAATTAGAATAATGTACACCTACCATCAGAATTGCTATGAGAGCTATCATCACTAGCAGAATCACTTTTTTGTATAATATTTCAATCACCTTCTTCACTTTCTGAGTCTAAATGCAGAATGTGCCCTATTTTCTCCAGTCGGTTCACAATCTGATTGGTCCTCCGGTATATTTTGCAGCACTTCCAATATTTCAGAAACGCCAAGGGAACAATTTTGGGATATGTATTATAAAGTTACGTGTATGGTTCCGAACGTCTGAAATTAACGCGTAGAACAAACTCAACTTCTTTCGTGGTCTTAACTCGAATTTTATTTCTACCCAACTGCCGCTTATCCTTTACAATACATTTGCTTTTATACTTAAGTCTAATCGTTAACTAAACAAATATTATTAATACGTGTTTTCCCCATTTTTCGGGTCCTTTTCAAATCATATCTTTTTAAGATACATCTTCTAATTGTAAAATCAACATCTACTTTGTTCGTTTCAAATCTTACTTTAAATAAACATTACTTTGACCTTTTTGAGTCACGTAAGCATTCTAAACGGCTATTCTAACAGGATTGTATGAAACATCTGGTAATGATACATGTTTTAATTATGCTGTTGGTTTGTTTACATATTAATAATACTACTGCGTACCGTAATACGTCTTTGCTTCGATAAGAACAAAACAAAAATGAAACGAAAACGTTTATTTCAACTACCCATAATACAAGTCTTTTCAACGAAATGTAAATATTTACCGCAGTGGTCATTTGATCATTGCGCTCTTTCTAGGAAAGTAATAATTATTTAATAAATATTTACCTTGCTATCGTTATACACATATTAAAATAATGAAAATAATGACGAAATATTAAAAGTCCCAAAAAGCAATGGTTTTAATAATATGAATGATCAAAAACTTCATTGGGGTCATTTGACCACTCTGATCTTTCTAGTATTAAAGAATGACCTATCCATAGAAACAAAAGTAATCGAACAAAAATAATTTTCGTTCACAAAGATGCTCGGGACAATGGTTTCGCAATAATTTAATCTACGCAATAAAACCCGGCATTCTAAAAATTGCCAAATTTCATTTCTTCTGTAATTCCACAAAGACGTTTCATATAAATAAACATCGATTTATAAAATTTTCACAGTTTAACTCAAGGGTACTTGAACAACGACGCAAGTGAAAACATCATGTCTTTCGCTTATAAAATCAAGCTCTCCTCCTTTGAAAGCTGATCGGCGAATCACTGATTCGGGATTTTTCCTTATTGATTGACATTATCATAAAACATAAAAGCGAAGAAAAAAGAACCGAATCGTGATGCGAACGCTTCAGTTTCGGTTTTCAAGCAATAAGAGGTAATCAAATATCCCAGGAAGCGCAATTCAGTACCTTTTGAATCATGGCGACGCGTTTATTTCTAATATTTTTACTTTTACATCTTAAGTTCCTCGCTCGCATCTCAAGGTGGATTTTGAGACAATCGACTCAAGTGGTGCAAGCAAATCAAACGAGGACGAGTATTTAAGTGAAAATGGGGCAAATGGAAGGAATTCAAATACTTCTCGAATGATTTCAACCTCATTTTCTTGCTCTAGTTTTCTTTTTTCTATTAATCTCCTTTGAAAAGTAAAGGCACGTATGGAATTCAGCAGACCGAAAGATTTTTTCTTCTCCGATTACTTCCATTTCATTCATTTGATATTTATATTTTACTGAGAAATGTCTGCCATCTAAATTGATTCAATCAAAGTCTATAATTTCGTTCGTCCTTATTAGAATTTGCTTTAAAATCAAGTATTGAAATCATGTCTATCATCACACGCACATGACGAGATTAATATTAAAGGAAATTATTCGCATGCGATATGGTCCTTTTTGCTGCCCCATTGATAGCAAATAATCGATATGGGACTGTTTCTGATCTTTCCTGAATTTAATCATTACCTTTGACAACGTTCGAAAACCCTCATGATAACTGCAAAAAGGTCCTATGTTACAGTTAGATGACATTGATTGGACTCCGATAAGCCTTTTTCAATTGACATCCCAAATGTGTATTGAACCTGAACGGAATTATGGTCACTGAGATTCAGGATTTTTCTTCTTTTTTTTACTCGAATGAGAATTCGCATTCAGCTTGGGTTCACAAAGTAAATCAAATGAAATTCTCAAGCTTTAGTCGTGTGTCATGTCGGTTATTGGGAACTTTTCGTCAATCGCATGTTCAGATACTTGAATTCAATTCATCAAAATTATGTAGGATAGGGAAATCGTGTGATGGAAAACGCAGTGAGACTGATAGTGTCAGTAGTTTTGCGTATGCTAGAAACTTCAGAGGTGCATTTTTTATTTTTCAATGTATGCTGCGGAATATGGTAGCAAATGATTTTAAAAAAATTCTCTCTTGCTTTTCCTTTCGTTTAATTATCAACAATACTGATAGCTATTGCCTCAGACGAATAAACGAATAATCGTCATGCAAAGTTACAACTATGCCCAACCGATAAATTTCTCATCCTAAAAAACATATTCCAATTTTTGAAAATACACATTCGGCGAAACACGTATCACAAAACCGTTTTCCACGAATCACACGAGCTTATATGTTCCATGTTCTATTCCTCTATTTTAGTTTCATCGTGTTTGGCTTGGTCAAAAAGCATACATCATTAAATTGTTACAATTTCGAAAAATAAATTTGATGGTTTCTACCGCAGACATTACCATTGACAGAACATTTCCCATCTGGTAAGGAAATGAAAGCAGTTTACGCTACGGCTATGGCACTCCCGAACTTGCAATGCTTCTGGCCTGCCCACTAAATAGCTACACTGACAATTTGACAACTCAGTATCATATTTTATGGCACAGAACTTTGGGATGAACCTAGTTATGATACACCTAGAGCAGCCTTCAGGTTACAGAAAGACTTTCACTTGTAGGAAGGTAGAGCGGCGCTAGAATGAAATGTTAGAAAAAGAAACTTTCATCTTTGATTGTTATGTCCTTACAGTTCACTTTGTTTACCTGATTAAATCTGACACATGATTTCAACCGTCTACCGTTCTTAATATCTCTCCAATTCTGGTTTACTAGGAGAGCTTGTCAGTTTCGCCGAAGGAGTTACCACGGTTTTGATCCCGTTTCTGCAGGCAAAAAATGGGTGACAAGCTTAAACGCGTCAAAAAGATACTAGAGAAAACTCTCTATTTTTGATGGTTTACCTGTTTCAATGTGACACATGGTTCCATTGGTCTATCGTTCTTAATATCTTTTCAATTTTGGTTAAGCGAAAGGAAAGCGAATATCTTTGGTTAGCGAAAGGCTAACGATTTCTGCGAAGTTATTACCAGCCTTCCCAACCAGACTTTACAGTCGAAAATTGATTAACAACCGTCAACTTGCATTTGGGATACTACGAGCTACAATTCTTGAACAGATAAGACCGAAAACATCAATAAGGATCTGAACAGATAGAAATCAGTCTCACAATGTCATCGTGCGAGCTACAGCTTCCAGTCAGGGATGCCACACTATCGCTCCTTTTTCTGTGCAAGTCATCCCACGTCAAAAGTTAGACTGTTTTTCAGGTTTGAAAATAAAAAACAAACATCACTTACAGTCAAAACTAGTTTAAACGGTGGGTAATCTAGAAATTCTTTTTGACATACACCGCCATGTCTGTTGGATATAAGCGGGAGTGCATCTGTTCATTGTTTTAAGGTGGGAGTTTCTGTGATTAATCACACATTCAAGGCGAAAAGCCATTGATTATTATGTACCATTTGGGCTAAGAAATATGTTACAGATCGATGTATATCTGCAAATATTCAGCATCTCCACCTTTGAGAGCATTTCCATTCATCTTGAGTCCTTTCTTGTCACCAAAAACCTTTTACTTGGAATGTTTCCTCGTATCTAAAGTATAGTGCGGAATCCTGTTTCTTAGGTTTCTTACAATCTTCAATCAATGATCATCTCCAAGATTGCAGAAAAAGGACGGAAATGTGGTAAAATGACTGAAGTCTCCATATTGAATGTTTCCAAAAATTGTCTTTTAAATCAGGCAAATTATAGTCCGCAATAAAACTATAGAACATAGGAGGGGGGAATTTAGTTTCTTTATTAGATTGAATCTAATGTTCGCTAAAAGGCTTATAATATATGATATAACCAGAATCTTAACACAATATTAAACGCATTAAATTTGAGAAAAGCAAAATTTAGATACTAGTCAATGCAGCAAAATTATAAGACACCCCATGCGTATCAAAGGATATTTTCACAATATGTACGTATGTGACAATCATTGCTTGTGACTTCGCATTTAGTAGACCCAACTGTTACTCAGTACCTCGAACATCCTGTTTGACAACCAAGAATGTAAATTTTTTATATCGTTTTGGTCAATTTTCGTCAAAAGTCGCGTGAGAGCATTTTTTAGCTCCTTTACTATTGTAAACTGCCGTCGTCCATGAGCGTAAACTGAAGCTTCCAGTATCCCGATTGTGATTTTCCTCAATGGGACATTCGCCTTTGAAATTGAAAAAAAAAAACACTCTTTAAAAATTTTATTATGGAAAAACTATTACTTTTATTGACAAAATTGCTTTTGGACATTGTTGAAAATTTTATTTTTCATTTTTAGTTTCCCTTGGCTGCTGTAGAGGGCGTCATCCAAAATCTACTTTTCAAACGGCAGGACATATTGTGAACCTCCTGTAATAGATTTTTGAAAAAATAAGCCTCTAAAACGCATACTTTTCATATTTTGAAGTTTTTGTATGTATATTTCTGAAAAATGCGAAAAAATGACATTTTTTGGAGGTAAGTCACCCGCGTAAAAAAAGGGAGGTATTTCTAATTGTTTTTTTAATTTTCGAGGCTTATTGTTTACTATTTTCAATAAGTGATCGAATGTTTTTTGGTTTTTTAAAATCGGTCGAGTAGATTCGGATTCAAGTGTCCTATCAGTTTGAAAAAGGGAGTTTCGAGAAAAACGTGTTTGTTTATCATAATTTTATTGAATGAGAGGTCGAAAACTTTTTTACCTTTAATCGGTCATTCCTGGTGAAGACTGAGAACCCTTGTTATCTAGTAATTGCTGTAAGTGGCTGGCTAAAGCTTTTTTCTTCTTAATTCGACCTTCTTTTGACTGCTCACTGCTCCTCCTATTGGCTTGAAGCATACGGTCCTCGTCAACTTTTTGCGGAAAAGCCGTGGCAGTTTCGGCAATTTCGATGGTCATGAGATCCATAATAGCTAGGTAAGAACTCGAGCTTGCGTTGAAAATGGATGCTGCGATCCACGCTGCAATTTCAGTCACATCTTTACCATAAAACTTGCTTTTCAGAAAAATGTTCCAAATCAAATTGTTGTTACTTTCGGTACTATTTCGAGTATTTTTGCCAAGACATCTTTGCAGCAACTCATCACTACTAAGTGACTCGTAAACTGGTAAAATGTAGCCACAAATGCTTGAATCGAGTGATGGCTTATGAGTAAAAGACTCATTTTTTCCTCGCTTAACAAAAATTTACACCAATCCTTATTGCAAAACTCGTGACGAGGTTCTGCATCTGTTGAAATTTCGATGCATCTTGATGGAATTGGTATATCTCTAAATTGCAAGACTATAAAACACACACGATTCTCGAATCAATTTTAAAGTCAATTAAGCCGTTTTAAGTTTGGGGACGGCTTGTACAGGTGCGGAATTTTGATCTCAGTTTTTCATTAGCTACCTCATTTTTCTGGCTTTTTTGGATTTTTTTCTTCCTTATTCTTCTCTTTGTTTTCTTCTTTCTTCTTCTTCTTCTCTCTTTTTTTCTGTCTTTCCCTGATATTGTCAAATTATTTTTTTACTTCTACTAAGCGACGGTACATACGTTGACCTACGTTGACCTTTGTTGACCGTTGACCTACCTGACGAACACACTCTAATTTGTTTATATAGATAGCATCTCCATAAGGTTTGCTATCCACCACATTCGTGTAAGTTTTTCTGTCACAATCGCCAATATAATTACCGTAAAGGCCATCATAAAGTTCTTTTGATCTATGAAAAATGCTTACGGCTGAGTCAGTTTCCATTTTTCCAGCAGATCCTTCGTGATTAGCTGAGCATTCAGATTTATTTTCCTCGTACCACATGACAAAGTCTGCCCCACTTAGCTGAGATTTATTTATATTACACGCTTGACAAAATGACGATTTAATCTCCACAACCAAAATTTTCCCTGTCAATATTCCTATGACTGAAAAACACCCATCAATGATGTAAAACCTCTCTTAGCCCAAGTACCGTTGCCTGATACAGTCAAAACGTTAGCTTTATTGCCAGCCTCCTCATTTAATTGCGTTTCTTCTTTGACTGCTTTTTTAGTAACAAAATCAAAACATTGCTAACAATCTCTATGTATTCTTGAAATTGCAGTATTATAAAGCGAGTCCGAAAATTTTGCAGGAATATCCATCAAACTCAAAAACATATTCACGCCATTATACCCTACGCCGATAACAAGACAAATATGAGTCTCTGACTTATTTCGTACAAATTTTTAAATATTGATGGGGAAGTTTCAATGAATTTTCTACCACAAGAACATTCCACACAGATTTTAAATTTAAGATATTTAAATTTCACTTTACATATTGAGATAGAGCCGAAAAGACTAAATTAAAGCACAAAATCACATACTGGATACAGCTGTCCGTAGGAGGTTGCAATTCACTACTTGTTTTTAATTTTTTAGCAGAGGAACTTGGTAAATCAGCATTTTTTTCTGCAGTAAACTGATTGCCAGTAAATGTTCTTTTTGTTTTTACGTCTAAAACGAGGAGTACTCCGATTATCTTTGAACTGACTACCAGGTTTTGACATATTTTATAACTTTTCAGCCAATTTTTAATGAATTTCAAATATTACTTTCGGTTTTTACTCATGGGCATACGCTGCTACAAATATAGCTGTAACTGTTTTCGATTAGGAATTTCTTGATGAAATTTTAAGAGGCAACTTTAAGGAGGAACCGAAATATGTAAAAATTTCAAATTCGATTTCTTGAAAATTTCAAAGGCGAAGCATGATTCGCCTTTGAAATTCAACCATGATTCGTTAGCTGCCCGCGGATTAGTGTAATCAAATAACAGATACTCACCATTCGATTGTCCTCAAACACGACATCTGTTTTGCCTTTAAATTCCTATTCTTGCCGATATCACGACTCCATCGCCAATCATTTGTCCTTTGGTTATAATTAGAGACAGCTCCCACAAATAGAGGAAATAAAACCACAAACCATCGGGTCCGTTTAACCCGTGAGAAGGCGCGCCTAATTTTCTTACACGAGTAGGCGCGCGCGAGCAAATTGCTCACACTATCATAAATGTTTATATTTTTAGTGTTTCTATATTTATTGGCTTCTTATGTATTTAAATAAATAAGACAAGGTTTAGTAAGTAAGAAAACAAGTATTTTAATCAAAACTATCAAACATAATAGCAACTTCTAACGCAAATAACAAAACAAGCTAGTATTAAATAAATTTTTTGGCACGTTTCATAAAAATCACAATAAAAACTGTTACATAACAAAAACTAAAAAGTGTTATTCATCCATTAAATCTACACTAATGTGGCTCTCGAAACACACTGAACACATGTATTTTACATGTTCGGTGCAAAGTAATTGCTTGCACGAAGTACATGCTTTTTTTGACCTTCTATTTTTACGTCTAGGACATATTGCACAAAATCCGCTTGGTCCTGGCTCCGCAACAGGCACAGGAGCCGGCACAAATCGCTTCATTAGAAATTTGAGATCTGACGATATGTTCTCCATGCCAATCCGGCGTGAAATATGTGGTTTCACCAGCTCGAGAGCCACCTCTTTCAAGAATGTTCGTCTCTCAATCAGAGTGTTTGTGTTGGCTTTGTATATTATTTGGGCATTGATCCCAGTTATATTCAAAATGGAGAAGAATAAGCGCATTGGCCATCTTGATGTGATTCTGGCAACGGAATAATCCTCTTTCTTTTGATCTACAACATCTACGCCTCCTTTTGTGGAATTGTAAAATGTTACAATCTCAGGTTTAGCTTCACTTCCAGTTTCTTGGTCTATAGCGTCGTCATTGTGAAGTGTTGATAGCATAAGGACAATCTTCTTTGTTTTTTTCTTTGGCACATATGATAAGATTATCTTATCTTCACCGAAACCAAAAATTGAACTTGGCATTGGCCTATCCTTTGTTGACAAAAAAGAAGGCGGGATCTCTTTTTTATTTTTTCGCACTGTTCCCACCGCAGTTGTTCTGTAGGTGTTTTTCAGTTCATCAAACAACGGTATGGATGTAAAATAATTGTCCATAGTTAGATTTCTTCCCGTGTTCAATATGGGTTGTGCAATTCTCTTCACTACATCAGCAGCGGAGTTACTCAAACTGAATGGCCCTGCGGGTTGTTTCCCGGCGTAAATCTCCAAATTACTTGTGTAGAAGGTTTTGGAATCTACAAGTGCATAGATTTTGACGCCGTACTTTGCGGGTTTGTTGGATATATAAACTCTAAATTTACAGCGGCCTCTGAATGATTCCAACATTTCATCCACAGTACAGTATTCCCCGGGTGTGTAATTTTGATTACAATGAGCAACAAAGCTTTCAAAAATTTCTCGGATTGGTGCCAGGTTGTCGGTTTCCTTTCTGTTATCACGAGTATTTATGTCATCGAATCGCAAAACCCGTAACAAAAATAAAAATCTTTTTATAGACATGGTTGCTCTAAAAAAATCACATGCTGTTCCATCATCTAGCCACATTTCTTTTACATTTAAATGACAGATCTTTTTCAAGCCCGCCATGTACAAAACTCCGATCAATGCTTTTATTTCAACTGAATCTGTAAGTTTGCAATCCCGTTCACGTGAAAACTTTTCTTGTAGTTTAGTTATGTACACATTCGTGTACAGCACTATTTTGTCTATCATGGTATCATCCACAAACAATGAGAAACATTGTGAAGGTTCTTTGACATTCTTAGCTACATTTTTTACTCCTGGCAGGTGGATAACTATGTTATAACTCCTAGTACGTACGTTACGTAAAGACTTGTGGATACGCCATTTTGTGGAACGATCTTTGCCAATATAGTATGGGATCCTACCTCTTTGTTGTTGAGTCGCGGGAGTAGAAATATCAGCATCGTTTTCATCCGACGATTGCTCCGTATCAGTTTCGTGAGGACTACGGATGACAGAACTATCGCTTTCTATGGTATCAACACGATATTGTTCCCCATTTTCAAGATCTGCATCCAATTCATCACCAGAATCCTCTTCCAACCACGAACAAATTTGTGCTTGCATTCGATCGTCCATTTTGTATCTGTAGTGTAGCTAGAAGAAAAATAAAAATAATAACATTATTACTAAAGAGTTTTTACATGATAATCAACTAATATAAATCAAACAAATGAAATAATATGGCAGAAATAACAATCAAACTTTTTTAAACCACAAAAATAAATACTTACACGAATGGGCGCGTGATGAGTAAAGTGCCGCACGTTGGTACACGGCCTCCACAAACGCCTTGCTGCGCGGTCGCAACGCCACTGAGCGGATCGAGAATTGCGTCAGGGGAGAGGGGGTGAATATTTAGGAAGGTACTTAAGTGCTTGAATTGGTGTGGCAAGGGAAAGACAAAAAATTTTTGAATTAAATTTTTGTGTGAGCAAATTGCTCATAGCGCGCCTTCTCACGGGTTAAATTTAACCGTTTTCGACCGGAACAAAATAACTCTCCACCATTTGTTCATTCAGTGAATGTGCTCTAGTAGAAATTGTAATCGAGCGTTCTCATGTGCCTGCGTCAATGGTGACTTCCATTTCAATTTCTTCCGCTGCAAATTACATTGAACATTTCGTAAATTGGTCTTTACCCCCGCGTGTGCACCGATTTGCCGACCCATTGACATTTAAAGTGACTCGCGGAATGTTCCGCTTTTTCCTTGCGGTAACTGCTGGCGGTCGACCTCCTATGTGCTTCTCATATTTAACGGGATCCTTTAGATAATTTGAGATTGCTGTTTGTGACTTCTCTTCAGCATCCGTGCACTTTTCATAATAGTTTCTCATTGTAATTAATGTAATTTTAATAGTTCGTTACAATTTAATTTAATTTCTTGTCTAATGGCTCATTTTATTATTTTCAAAATTTTAAAAATAAAACCTATATTCGCTCTCAAATCCTCTTTCTAATGTTTTACTTAAAATACTTTAAAATTTACAACACTTTAAAAGGTTTGTGTCTTGAAGTTTTGACGCGTCTCTGGGGCGTTTAAAAGTTTCCAGATTAAAAGTGATTAAAACATTACGGCACATCGAGGAGTGGTGAGTCAAACAGGAAAATTTTATCGCATGGAAGATGAAAACCAAATGGTTTCTCATGTTAATCTAACCTGTGTATGACAGAAAGCTTTTTTACGTTCAAAACGAAATTCTACTAAGCAACTATTAATCTACAAGGAGCAACTATGAGGAACTGACTATTACCAATTTTTAGTGAAATTTTAAAGACACGAATTGGGGATGTACTTAAAGCAAAGGACAATTTACCGAGATGCTGGATCAAGTGTGCGGATGATTTATTCGTTTGCATCAAGAATTGGTGCTCAATTAGCTTTCCTTGAAACATTTGTGTAAAGTTGTGTAAGCTATCAGAACGTTTGGTTACATCTGTTTCGAATCCACAGGAAGGTAACACAAAGGCCTTAAAACTTAAAGGCCTTAAGCTTCGAATAATATAAAGCAAGTGAAACTATCTCCATACCGAGCTATGATTCACAGAATAAACGATCTACCTCTTAATACTACAGCCAGGAAATAGGAAATGGAGTCTATTTTTGACACTGCTATGTTGAATGGATTATATCCTTAAATAATCAAAAGAATTGCGGACAGAATCAGAAGAAGTCGCAACAAGAAAGGACTTTGCCCAATCCGGATACTGTAAAGGTGTACTGGAAGGCAGTTACATACTATCAAAGTATCACTGTCATCATCATTCACAAATCAACTGAAAAATATCTGCGGATTAGCTAGAGACAAATGTCAACGAAACGAGAAATCAGGTATATACCGGCTTCGATAATCGACCATCTCGGGTCACAAATCCTACAATTTTCACCCTACCATCGTAATTATGGTGCCATCAAGGACCCTTGTGTTTGATCCTATCTTAGTCGCCAGCGCCATGAGTTGCATTGACAATATGCACTAAAGCTTCCCTGCCTGTCAGTCAAAAGAATGAACTTCTTGTTTGCTAACGCGTGGTAACTCGTATGAGTCTCCGCAAAATTATCTTTTTACTAGTATCGCATTCCACCGATTCCCAAAAAAAACAACCACAAAAAAATACCATGCTTCATAAGTGCAATTTTCGCACGTCCGCTTGGTGCGAGAACAAATGTAAGCCTATCAGCTTACTTTGGATAAACAAGAAGAATAATCAACACCAGTATTCGAGATCACTTAAGCAAAGCAATGACAGCGAAGAAGAAAGGAAGTAGAACCACATTTACATCAGCAGTAGTGGTACATATCATAAGTAAAGGTCATGAAATCCCAACGGAAGACTTAAATATGCATTGCCATGTCCTTCAGTATTGTCAAAATCTTCTTTTTGCGGCTTTGCATTATACACAGTGTTGGTGTGTGGAATTGCGTACCACAAAACTGGAAACGCGCCCTTCCTTTAACTTATAGTTTTAAAGCCGTTCAGTGGCTCAATTCAAACCCGTTCAAATCGATTGAGAGTTGCGCTGCAATAACGAAAAAAGTTAATGAGGATGTGGTCCCTATGCTCCTGTCAGCGAAGATATTGCTACCCTCTATGCTGCTACCATTGACCTCATTTTCACCATATTGGCATTTGATACCATACAATTGCACTATGCGTCTGCGTTGGCATGAATAACCCCTTGTATCTAACAATTTCGATGCCAAATTTGGCCCCATGTGTCTCTTTGCAGATCCCGGCAAGCTAACTAAATGTCAGCCATGCCATGGCAGAGGTATTCTCAAAATGTTTTCCAAGATCCAGATTTGGGACTAGCCAGACCGAAAGTATATTGACTGCTGCCTCTTTCTTGACCGAGCTCCCCGCGATTTTAAGTAATGGATGGCTGTTCAGCTTCTCTCTAAGATATACTGCTACTGTTTTCCCTGGTATTAGCGTTAGATTGTTGCCTTCACTCCATTCGGTAATTATTTCAATACATGCTTTGGAACTGTGCTAAATTTGTGCCCGGGAATACAGGAGTGCTACAGGAATTTCGCCATCGCGCCAGCTTGTAAGGTCCCTAAGTTGCCTAACCAAGTCTTGGTAACACAAGCATGGTCCTTATATTGAGCCCTGTGGGTAGCTCTTTGTTACTTTTTGCTATTCTTGTTGCTTTTCCGTAACGGTTGCGTAAATAGGTCCTAACGTATAAAGAATGGATGGGGGAAGAGCTAACTATCAATAAATATTTCCATATTTCCCGGTGTAAATTTTATTTCAATTTTTGGCCTATTCGAATTTTGCAAATAGAATCTATTACACTCAACTAAAAAAGCGACACCAAAATCAATGCAGCAGATAGGAGAACTTAAAAAAAAACACTGAAAAAGCACAAGGTGGAAAAATCCACCTTTTTATATCTAATATTAAAACTCAGACCGCTGGTTAATTTTGTAAGCAAATTGAAAAAAGAAAAACCAATGACAAACTATGTTAGTTTGAAATTCACTTAGAAAAAGTTATAAATTTTTTGAATTTTCGAAACTGCTGAATTATTAGAACCCTTAAAACATTTTTAGAGAACATAAAATTAATGTTGACGGAACGTCAGTGCAGAGTTCATCCCCTTTTTGAATTACATTTATAAGTCCATCTGTGTGTTATGCAAACTAAGCAAATGTTACAAATGATTTGTACACAAAACGTATCTAAAATTCCTTTTCGGTAGAACAAACTTCACATGTTTCAAGATTCATTGCAACAAAAATCAATCGGAATTCTGATTCCTAGAAATTCCTCTGACTGATTAAATTCCATTGTAAGAGCTATTTCCAGTAACTATTATTTCACATGAATTCGTAATATTTCATATTTCAATTTCTCGACTGGCAACCAATTTGCATTTAGTGTTTTGATTCGCTCGAAATTTTCATTACTGAATATTTCCCTTATGTCAAAATTTATGAATTTCCGTGAGAATGTGCTGGCTGATAAATTAATTTTGGTATTATGTGATTTACGTTGTTTCATGTTAATTTCAATGGCGGCTGCATTTTTTCGGAGTGCAAGATATTTTCATGTTTAGACAATGAGTCCCGCATATAAAGAGCTCACGATTCTGCAAATTTTTATTTTTTTCAGGTTCCAGGGTCAGTTTCAAGTTGGTGCCATCTATATCAGAGTAAATATTTGTTTGATTTTTTCATTAAAAAGCAAAAGTCTACGATTTTCTGAGTATCTGAACTTTGACACTTTCTCAATCTGTGAATCACTTTAAAAATATTTTTCCTTTCCGTATTACCTTTCCAAAAAACTCAACCATGAAATTCCTGGGTTGAGATAAAACGGCTAGTGGCTTTGGTTTCGACGAGTCCTTCCGATATGGGCTTGAACAACCATTGTCGAGGTCTGATTGGAAAGTGAGCGTTTAATTCGTCTCCGTAAATTATGCGGCCTGCTGCATTTATTTACAAACCCCTTGTTGATCGAACCTCACAAAACATATATCATCAGGAATCATCAGGGAGAAGATATCACTACACTCTTTTTTATATACTCAAAGTGGAAAATTTATATCCTAGTCTGATATGTGATACAGGAAAGTAGATAAAATGTTGGTCCATGTTTGCTTACTTTTCGATGTTTCCAGCTTCTTCGCTACCCTCCGCTTTACTCTAACACTCTCAACTCTCTCTCCCATCTTATACATCTCGTTGTCTACCTAATAAATCCTCCCTTCAACACGAGCTTTGTCTGAATCTGAATCAGGATTCAGTGCTTGATACGATTTTTTTTTTCTTTTCCCCCCTTATTTTTACCATATTGAGTTTTAGATACCATCCAATTGCGCCCTGTGTCAATACCGGAAAAACAAACGGGAAGGAACCTCTTCTTTCACTTGTTCTGGTAATAAAGAGCTTTATGGATTTTTGCTCCTTCCATTATATACTGTAGTATATCCTGTGGCATATCCTAGACATAACGCACCGTTGGTAAACCGCTGCATCTGCTTTGCAGTGAGTTTTATCATTCACACTGAACGTCACCACAATTGATTCACCTGATGCAAACAAACGACAAATGAAAGTCTCGGTTATTCGTTTGTTTACTTGAGTGAAAAGTAACTGAAAAATGTGATTTGTGTGGAGGTGAATAAAAAGTAATGAGACTGGTAACAATGCGGACTGGTTGGTAACGTTGTATCTACCAACTCCAACTTTCTCACTCCGAGTTTCAACTCCGTGCAGCTAACATGTGATTTTTGACAGCCGAATCAGTGAACTTGTGCTTTTATTGTGTGTATCAAAAATGGAGCATTGAAATTCACAAGAACGTTGAACAATCAAGTTTTGTGTTAAATTGGGTGAAACAAGCCTATGGGGAACATCGACTATCAAGTGCATAAGTTTCTCGCTAGCAAAAGCAATTATTGGGAAGCCGAGAATACGTTGAAAATAGACATTGCTTAGGGAGACCTTCAACTCAAAAAACTTATGGAAACAATGATCGTGTGATGGCTCTTATGAGAGCAGACAGTAGCTTACCAAAGCGTTCAAACACTTTTAACGTGGACCGATATGGGTATGCAGACGATATGGGTATGCGAAAGTTTTTACCTAAACTAGTGCCAAAAAATTCCACAAACTAACCAGATAGACAATCGAAGAGACGTGTCCGTTGCTCGTCTTGAGAGGATTCAATGAACATAGATTCTTCAATTATATGATAACAATTGAGGGTGATGATTTTTAGATATTAGAGTATGATATTGAAACGAGGCAGCAAGGAGTGGTCCACACCGATATCTCCTCGACAAAGATTGAGATCATGTTGATTTGTTTGTTTGGCAGTACATTTGCGTATCGTGCATAAGGAATCCCTTTGAACAAACCGTTATCAAAAAATGTTTTTTAAAATTTTCATTGAATTACTGTGGAAAAGAGACGCGTGTGTGACAGTCCCGTCTGATCCGCATTGTCATCACTGACAATTCCCTGTGTGACACAGTCATTTTGACTAGTGGATTGTTAACCTCAAATTTTTGTTGTTCTACTACTTCCCTTTTCACCAGAGTTGAGTTAGAAAGTCCGAAATGGAACGAAATCTTGAAAGAACCTCATTTTACAGCTTTTGAATACCTTAAAAATACAAGAACGGATAATTTAAGCTACTAAAAGCGGGAATTTAGACTTTGCCGGTGCATATCTCCCCAAAGAAACTTTATTGAAGAAGATAACAGTGTTGTTAATTTACTCACACAACTTGTATTCATTAGTTCCATTGAAGCATCAAAGAAGTTTACGTCTTAAAAATGACCGTGAATCGCGGAAATGCTCCTGATCCATAACTAAGGATTTGTTTCGGATCTATTTTTCCAATTTTTTAAAGTCGCCTTAGCGAATTTTGATGATAGTCTATCGGGTTCTTGTGGTAACCTGCTGGTTCCACTGCTAGTTCGCCATCTTTTGGAACAGCAGAGTTTTGCTACAATGAGGTTGTGGAGCTTGACATTCGTGTCCTTTTCCTTGTATCGCAAGGAGAATGCCCGATCGTTTTGTATTGATTTAAGTCTTTGAGTCAGAGGAGGCCTCCTTGGCGAGAATATAGAGCGAACTAGGCAAGCTAAGCACTTTCCAGGAGTCGGGATCTTCAGCAAAGGTAAAGGAATAGCGCATATGCTAATTTACGACAGGGTACACCGGGCACAAGTAACCCTACGTCGGGAAAATTCTGTCCATTTTCACTATCATGCAAATTCAGGTTAAGTTTGATGGAAGTCCCAAGACACAAACGTGTAAAAAGAATTGTAAAAGCTTACTGTATTTTACAATTACTGGGCACAATCAATGAGCATCTACCACGAGCGTAAAGATATCTGTAAAGTTCAGCCGCAACAAGTAGAGTAGAAACGAAAGAATTACAGACGAAGCCGAGCCCTTTAGCCTCGTCCTGACAATCAGAGGACAAAGCGACTTCTATAGAAGAACAATGATACTCCAGAGTAGAATAGTGATACTGAAAAAAAGTAAGTATGATTGTCAAAAGAAAGAAATTTTCTAGAAAGGGGCTTAGTATCTTTAGATTTATTATATTCTAGATTGTCCAAGGTAGTATATCTAGTGTCTCGTACGGTTGGCATTGATCCATAACAAATTAGAAGATCCTGGATTAGAGGGAATTTCTTGGCTTTTCCGTACTGCAAATTTGTTCAATGAATCAAAGAAAGAATCAATGTAGAAATTCAAGCAGGCTGGATATTAATAAGCGATCTGACGCACTCAAGCCGCATTCAAGCGGTACAGTCAACACAAACATCAACAAAGTCCTGGTACTGTTGTTGACAAAATAAAATTAAACGTTACGCTATTGAATCTCATGAGGATTCAATAAAATTGGCTAAAATTGAACTTAAATTGCACCGATTCAATGAAAACCATTTAAAGGCTAGTTTTCATCACAATGATTGTATGAACGTCCATAAAAGACGCTTTTGAAGCACATTTTTATGGTTCTCCTGTGTCCGCTGTTTGATTTATTACAAGGCAGCCATAGGACTTACTTTTCAGCATATTGGCTAGCTCTTTCTATCTCGATTCTCATATGGAAGTTCCTTAGTATCCTGGTGCTCCTTTTTGGCTTCTTAGTAAGACCTTTTCCAGTTGAAATGCTTCTGTTATTTGGATGGTCTTAAGGAAATTTTTCCACACTTTCATCCTTTTCCTATGTTGGGTTGGTCCTGCATTTCTGTGTCCTGGAATTTATATTAGATTTACTTCCCTTCGACAAGTTCCAGTTTTGAGCACCTGTCCTTTGTTCTGCAGTAGCAGACTGGCTACGTGCACAGTCAAGTGTCAAAACCGTGTAGTTCTTCCTTGCTTTACGAAAGGATGTTTAATAACCTGTTGAGGTTGCTGATTGCCATGGATTGCAAAAATCCGACTGAAATCTTTTCAAGAAAATTGCGTATTTGTTCTACCGAAAAACCGGAAAAAACTTATGATTCCACCTGGTAAGATGGATTTCACTCCGGATGCTAAATTAGAGAAACAATTATGTGGTGACGATACAGTAGAAGAAAGCAACAACGGTAATGATGGAAATTTAGGGAAATTCTTTAAATAAAAGTATTTAATTATTCGCCATATTGTACAGGGCTGTGTCTGAGTACTATTAAGTTTTTGACAAAAAAGTGTCAGACCTCTTACGTAAAGTATATCTTGTACCTGTTATGTACTCTTCATGCTAATGATAGCAATGGGCAGAGAGTATACTTTGCATTATTAACCCCTTACTCTCTCTCTCTCACAAAAGGATACTTCATTTAGTCCTTTCTTCAATTGCTGTCTTGAACACATATTCATCCTTTGATTCATTTCCCTCTGATAGTGATCGGCAACTTAAGGTTTCACATCCAAGATTGCAGAATATTTTGAAGGGCGGAAGGATAGAGAATAAGGCAAGTGGAGGAGGCAAAGTAGCAAAATGTAATGCAAGCACATATGCAATCAGTTTGAGATGGATTGAGTGCATTCGTTGTTTTTCCACATTTCAATGACAACTGGTTCGGAACCACTCGGAACTATTGTACCAAAGATATGGTATACCATTAACTTCTCAATGTTTATTCAATAAATTATGCTTGGATGATTTTAATTAGTCTAGCTTAGACTCGTGCAGTCCTTACTCATCCCTCGACAAATGAATAGTAAAAACAAATAATTAAGTTGAAAAGTGTACAATATCGTACATAGGTGCAATCGAGACTATTTAGTATTCTGCTGTATAAATCATGCCCCGACTTAGGTCCAGTTTGTGTGAAAGGATCAAAACCCTAAAACTAGAAGCAAACAAAATCAAGTTAGGATCAATTCTAAAGAACACATTCTGAAAGACAGAGAGAGAGGATTAATTTCTTAACACATCATCTAATAGATTGCACCGAATTCCGTTCAATGGGATCCACTTTACTATACGTCTTATAGTTGCACTAAATTATATGTTAGATACCAAACGTTTATCCTTCATTCTACTTAACTTGATTATTGTTTATTATCAATTTGTCGACAAATATGGTATGGTGGATTACAATGGCGAACCAATGATATCCTAAGGGCTATCATTTACTGTTCGCTTTTGTAAATGACAAGAGGACAATCGATGTTACAACATCAACTGCATGAATGCATTCACACATGATAGGATACGATAGGATTGTTCGCGAAATGCTATAACATTAGATACAATTGTTTGTAAATGATTTGAATGAGCACATACAAGAACATATGAAATGGCATGAGATGTTTGAAAAACAAACATAAATGTTTGCATTGTTTCGACGATTTAAAAACAGAAACTCTACTATCGTATGCAATTTACATGTATGTGTAATTGATAGCCTGTAGGAACAGAAAACAATTGAAAATTCAAATGGAAATTCGGATAACATTTCGATTAAGGTTGAAAGAGCGATTAAATTCGTAGCGAAGTTCATTTCGACGTACGAAATTTGCAATTTTTTAAATTTTTAATGAGTAATTTATTCCGGACTAAATTTGTTCTGGTGGAAATTGTTAGATGTCGTTTTTTTTTTGCTTTATTTATTTCTAGGTCTGATTAAACAGTAACATACTGGCCTAAATTGGTATTATATATGTGTTTTAAATTACTTTTCGCAAATCAGATCTCCAAATAAAAGTATTATAGATTATTGCTGTGTAAAATTTGGAACTTGTGTAGTATCAACTTCTCAACATATTCGAATAATTTCGAATTTTTTTTTTAATAATGAAATCCATGAATAAAAAGTGAAAGAAATAAAAAAAAATTCGTAGTAAACCCACTTTAGCGCATGATACATGACATGTAAAGGCTAATAAAGGCCTAAACCCTAAAAAATATATATTACTCTCTACGGTGACATTTTTTCTTCGAAATTTCGGTTGCCAGTCGAAAATATTGGGAATAAGTTCAAGGAAAAGAATGTTTCTCAAAACTCTGTATGCTTAGTAATGCTTCTCAAAACTCTTAGTAATGCTTCTCTCTCCTCCTGAAGATTTTCTGCCATTCCCCGGAAATATCACAGTGTAAATTTTTTCGTGACATACTTTCTATGCAATCTTTGGTACACTCCTTTGTCTCAGGCGCCGTTTACCAATTTTTTTTTATATTATCTTTCAACACCTGGCTGCTGCTGTTATTTTCTTGATAAAAAAGCCTCTTCAGACCATAATATAGATTTTTATTTAGTTTTAGTTTCCAAAATTGATCCAAAATTGTTTTGTACTTGTTTTGTTCCATGGTTCATTCGACAGAATGCAATTCTGCAATCGCTTCGGCAATCTAGCCAATGCCCGCCAAGAGGGCTTAAGGAATCCACCTCCGAGGTGGGGTTATTTAGGTCCCGGAAGCTCCGTCGGAGACGGGCGTGGGCGCCACTCCTCTACCCCAATAAGAGACCCCCAGCCCTTAGAGGAGATGGGCTGTCCTCGGAAGCCGGACACTTATAATCACTTATAACCTTGCTGCAAATGTTTTAAGCGCTTTTCACGCGATGAATATGCCGCGAGCTGCTCTCACCTAAATGAATTTTGATAAAAGTTTACAAGTTCAAGTACTGTTCTACAATTCAATTTATTGCTTACTGATTTAACTAATTCCTAAATTTAATTTTTAAACTATTATTGTTCTATAACATTAATACTAAATTTAAACTATTATTGTTCTATTACACTAATACTAAATACTACACCTACTTACACTAATTACGGCGGGGGCCCCCAGACGACTCGATTGGTCGGATGCGATGGCGGCGGAAATTCTAGCCCGGACGACTGGCCTTCCGTTGTCGCTTCACGCACTACTTCGGCTTTTCACTGCGATATTCGATCCCTCTTCGTTCGGTTGTCGTTGACCACTTTTGCTGCATAGAACTCCGCAAATTCGAATCTTCTACTGCAACTTTTCCACCTCCGGGCAATTTGCTTTACGCGGTGCTATATCAATGACTCCCGTCCCTGCTTATACTCGCACACAATCTATTGTCACGGCTTCGTCTCGACGGATGTGATCCAGCAGAAGAAAAAGAAGGGCTCAGCTCCGGCTCGTCGGGCTTTTATCCCTTTTGCCCAACGGTCGCCCGCTAAGATCAATGCCCGCTAAGGTGATTGCCCGGTGAAGTGATCGCCCGCAAGGAGGAAATTCCCGGGTTCCCAACCCCGCAATTAGTATAGCCGCAAACCCCTTTGCCGAGCTTTTGCGGCGACGTGGTTGCTGCGGCGGAGAAAGATTTTCCCCCAGTGCACGATTGGGTGGCGAATAATCGCTGCTCGTTCCCTGACTCGGCCTCGTCTTCCAATCCAGTAAATCAAAATGTAGTGATGTGTTTAATGATATTTTCTAGCAGAATTCATTTCGTCGTCAGTGCTTTTGAGCACTTTCTCAAATCAAATCAAATTTCCCAAATATCTCCTTTTCGCCGATGTCTTCAAATAAATTAGCTCATTAAAACTATACTATCATTATCACTCGGTATCATAGTCATTTTATATATACTATATAATTATATATTTATACTATTTATTTTATTTTTTTTTTCTTGGAGAACAGCTCGCGAGACGAGCAATAACCCATCGTTAAATTTATTCTTTCGCCAAGAACACAAGAAATAATATGGTCGCGGCGTGTCGGCTAGCGAGTTGACTGAGGAGAGGAGTCGACCCGTAACAAGAATATAGTGGTTCATTCATCGAAGTCGCTCCCCACACTATAATCAACAATAATAACAATTTAAAACTTTGAAACGAGAAAAAGTAATGATTTGAAATCGAAGGTGAATTTTTGATGATTCCCTGGATGCATGACAAATCAAATTTCCTTATATTTTCTTACAAATCAACCAGCTTCTGTGACCCATTGAAGTGTACACTGCCTGAAAAATATTGGAAAAATTAAAGATTGAATTATGGTTTTCAAACTTGAAGAGGTCTGGAGCAATATCGATAGATACATTTTTCCAGCATTCCAGGGAGACGCGTGAATAGTCACTTGCAAATGTCAGTCTCGCATTTTTCATTCGCTGACTTCATAGTAGTCTTATCACTCGCCGTTTACAGTGGAAGAAACATCCTTCAATCTCTTGCGTAACATTCGGCCCAAAATTTCCACGCCAGCCTCAAAAATCATTTGATGCAGTTGCCGAAAAAGTACCCTCCGGTTTGCAGTAATGATTGACGTCAAATGACGGTCTGCTTTAGGTGTGACTTCTTTCTACGTCCAAAAAGTTTGTCTTTGAGCAAATGACAGGTGTATTTTTCTTAGTTTTTTCAGGGAAATCGCACCACAACATGCGTTCAAACTCTCTGTAAGCGAGAAACTTCTCGTACCGCGTGATTACTCGTCATCAGAAGTGTCGCGATTGCATTATTTTTTAAGTATCTGCAATACCAAGTTTGCGTTTCACGAAATCTGAACAATATTCTAATATGCATTAATGTTGGCTCCTTTGTACACTACTCCGCTCCTTGGTACACTTTGACCTCATAAACGGTAATTTAATGTCCACCTCCACAAAACTTTAAGAATTGAACAAAACCTGGGGAAATATTCCACGTAACACAAAGAAGAACACAATTTATCAATCACATAGTCTTGTCTTTACTCTGTCGCCTCTTTACACATTTCCGTCTGGAAAATGGTTCAAGCCATTGTTATTTCACGGTAAACTTATAAGATAGTTTCGACCAATATACATTGCTACGCAGTACTCATTTTATTTTTGAGAAAAGGTTGAAGATAAATGTAGAAAGTGATGAAAATTTCAAGTGTTTGAAAATTTTCGACCCGAAGCTGTAGACCATAATTTTTTCCAATACAACAAGATCTGCCTCAAAAGTTCCCGCACTGGTCAAGAATAATGTAAACTGGTGGTGGCCTCTTTCGGCATTTCACCTAACATCCATCACAGACGTTGTGTCAAAATTTCATGACATTTGGGTGAATAGAACCCAAGTTATTGCGCTCTTAGTGACAGTAGAGATGAGACGTTCTTTAAGTAACGTTATTTTCCCGGAACGTTATGTTACGTTCCAAAACGAAGATGGAACGCGTTACTTTGGAACGACAACGAATAACGTTCCTGAAAATTTCATAGCTTCGCGTAAGCGTTTTCGTTTTTCAGGGAACGAAAACCTTTCGTTAATTTCAGACATGATCGTTTTTCGGAACGCTGTCGCGATTTTCCACTGAGACCTCTCATTCCGTGTAATGTTTTGCAACTTTCGTACATCCTTGGTTCTACGCACAACGAACGTGGGAAATGTGTATTTGGTTTGGTTTGGTCTTTGATGGTTGGGTCGGATCAAGCTATTGTGCTTTTGATGTTGTCATAAGTTTATATTATTTTTCTATGTTAGGTAGGATTATAATACATATAATGAATAGAGGTCGGAAAGAAAAAATCATCGATACTTGTATGCAAGGTTTGATTTAAGTTGAGGTTTGAATGCGATTCTCTTGTAAATAAGTGAACGTTAAATAGCGAATTGGCTTTCCGTAAAGGCAACATAATAATGGATAGTATTTGAATTTTTAATGTGAATTTCACGATTGAAGTTCACCTATTGTGGAGATGGAGAGTAATTTATTAGTTAAATTTCTCGGGAGGAATTTCTCTATTGCGGAGAGCAATTTATACATATACATATTACATATACATATGGGATGTAACAAAAGTTGTAAACGATATGGAGATCGAAATTTTTGTTCATGTTCTCATGTCCGTTTAAGCGATTTTGATGAAACTTATTATTGTACGTTATTAGATCAAGTCCTTTAATCGTACGAAATCGTGAAAATCGAACGATAACTAAAAATTTCGAAAATTTGTTCATGAATTTTTTTTAAAACGGTTGAGATTATGGGTGTTCATAGAGCAAAAAATGTCTTCTAACGATTTGTTCGCCAATTTCGAAATGGCGGCTGACTAAAGTTCGAAAGTTTCAAATGATATTGAATACGTGATTTTAAACAAATTTAATACTAAGATTCGTTGTATATCTTTTCATCATTTTAAATATTGAGGTAGTTTTGAAGTTTTTGAGTTCCTGAGCGGTGGCCATACCTCTCAATCCATTTTATTAGATATACGTTCTCTTGGCTCAAATTCTACATGAGCGCAAACTTTGTTCTTAATAGGATCGGAATCTAGTAGCGGGCAAAATTATCGATTTATCGAAATTAAAGGTGTCTACGAGGAGTTTGGCGTTCCGGCTGTTGGTGCCGACAGCAATATTTTAAAGTAAATTAGCGTGATCCAAAATAACTGAAATATAAAATATCTCTCATATGTGTATTTAAAAAAATGTGTTTGAGAAAGGTTGGTGAAAAAAAAACAAAATGGACTGCCAACAGGCTTACAAGTTTTTTTTTAATGTTTCAACTTTGAATATTTATTTAACAATTTATGATCACAATTTTCTTTCTCGATGGTTATCAGCTGAAAGGAAAAACGTCTGTCCCCACGAGTTTGATCCACCTCTGCTCTACGGTATGTTGATAGGTTACCTAGTGAAAATCTGGGTCCACCAACTAAGGTGGAATGAGCTAACAGTCACCAGCGTGGGTGAGATTTCCTCAAATCAGCTAGGGTGATCCTCTCTACACGTCACCAGCTAGGGTGAAAAAAACTCTATAACTCCATCGAGAGAGATAGTCCTTCAACGTCACCAGCGAGTGTAATATTCACTTGTAGACAAATAATCACGATCCTATATGCGCGAAAGTCTGTCTCTAAGGAGAGCCAAAAGAAGACTGACTGGTAGAAAGAGTGCGGAAAGGTCCCAAAGTCCGTTGAGAGGGGGCAGTTCTAGAGAAGAGTCGGTCTCGTGATTGGTTGAAGAAACTCTATTGGAACGAGGTAGTCACGTGTTGTTGTGAAGTATGGGGAAGCCCGCCATGAAACGACGTAATTGGTTCTTTGTGAGGCTGAGGGCCTGGGAAAACTCAACATCTGGGTTGTTAAGCCTTCCGAGAAGCTCACCTCATCTGGTTGGGATTTTTCCTTTGTAAAGAGTGATAATAATTTTTATTATATGTTCATTTTTTGGGCTTTTCTCCTTTTTTTACATTTCTCGAACAAAATGATTTTGTTGCATCGAAAGCAATTAGGATTCATTAAATAATCACCAAATGGATTATTTACTTTCATTCATAATGAAAATTTTGCCTGGTTCCTTCTAAGTTGTCATAAAAAGAAGGTAATTTTGCCATCCACGAGCTTAACATGATCATAATGAAATTTAAAGAAGACACTTTTAGACATTTTTAGTTAATATATTCCTAGCTATTCGCAAGGAACCGAAGTAGATACAATTATAAATTTTCCTGGACACCATTCTAATGGAGGCCATTCTAAACATGATATCAAAGGATGACTTAAATAAATCTTTTGACACGCTTATAGACCGTGCAAAGCGGTGTAGAGAGGACGAAGGGAACTACTTTGAATAAAATAAACGCGTTTTGTCAAATTCATTCGTAGTTTTCTTTATTCTTGACCGGTCCGGGAACTTTTGAGGCACACCTTTTATTAATCCTATATTATATTTATTATCCTATTTATTAAACCTTTCATGTGATATCTGTTATTGTTTCGCTATTGATAAGAAGTTTTCAGAATAAAAAGAAAAAAGCAGCAGAACTCAAAAAAACATAGACAGAGAACAGACAGCGGACAGAGAGCGGACAGGGACAAACACAGTGAACGGGCAGTGACATTTCGGCAGAGGACGATTCAACTTTGTTCCGAAAACAATCATATAAAAGTTCTTATTGTGATTGCGGTTCGAATTATAGTGATAGTTACGCGATAGAATACAGATACAATAGAATGCAGTGTTAGTATACTATATTGACAATGTATATTGTATTGTATCCATCCTTGGCTTTCTTTTTGCAAAGAGCCCAAAAGATCGTCGACAGAAGCTAAGGAAAGTCCTTAGTTTAGGTGAATGCTCTAGATGTTCCAACTCTGTTAGCGTGTTAACCTGATTCTATACTAACCATTTCGGTTGTCTGTGAGCCAATCTTGGCCAGTCTTAATGCAACTAAATGTTTTTTTGTTGGACATGATAGATGCAAAAGTCTTGGCCTGTCAAAATGGAATAAGGACTCTTATTATTTCCCTGTTCCTCCTTAGGAAGTCTTTGGTCATGACATTGGTACGATGAGTCCAAAGAAATTTTCTGATCATAAATAAACTTTTTCATGTCATCTTATCGAGACCTCATTCTTAAAAGTTTTCCCCAAATTTTTCACTGCTTCCAGGACCTCTTTGAATGTATCTACACTTTCTAAATTTCCATCAGCTGATAACACTTTTGCTAGTACTTTGTGTCTAAGCGTCGATGGTTTTTTCTCTTCCTTTTATTTAGCAGGAAATTAAAGATGCTACTTGCAGTCTTATAGTCCTGCAATACGTGTTAAGTTACCCATACAAGTTGAAGCTGCTCGGAGTCGTTTATCAAGCTGCCATAATTGCAAAAACGTGTGAAAGAGAGCTGTTGTATCGTTCTCTCACATATGGCTCCGGCTGAATCCTAAATACTAGTGGAAATTGATTCTGATTCCGGTGGCCTGATACAATTTAGAACCGTCTGTCAAAATGCAATGAAATGAAATAAAAGCTAGCCCTTATAGCATATATCAGTATCATATTCTTGCAAAACATGCAGTTCCTTTAAGTTTCAAAGCGGATATTTCCTCCTTGTATTTAAAAACCTGTAAACACTCACGACTAGAACATCACGACTGCACTCAGTGACAAAAACAATGGCTCGCTTTGATTTCCAGAAAAAATTGATTAAATAAAATTAATTAATTATTAATTATAATTAGTCCTTAAATACCTACCAGACATCGTTCAACAGTACTTCGCACAGTAGGTATTGACCCGTCAAAATTATTATGGCCCTAATTTGTTTTCGAATATCTCGAATATCCTGTTTGTAGTTATGAATATCGTTCGAATACCTAGTTTTGAAATATGCCCATTACCAAGAAATTAAGTATTGAAAAAAGGGAGTAAAAAGATTACGACAGTGATGGGCTGTAACGAGTCAACGGTGAAAAGATTTTTAAAAAATTATTCCGACACAGGAAGTTAAGCGTGAAAAAGTGGAAGTGGTAGCAAGCGGTCCTTATAAAAGGACCTTCTTATAAAAGGATGAAGCCCATAGAATGGACACTGGATTCTGAAAATTCGGTATTCAAGGATATGAAAATGAAAAGAGTAAAAATTCTCCCCTTCTTAGTCCTTTTCAAATGAGACCAAATTTCCTTCCTTTTGATTTGTTTTATCATCGAAATTGATTTTTGACCGTATTAGTTCGGTCTTCTTTAGCGAATTGAGGGAAATGAAAATATTCACCTCATAATCGAGCCAACATACAGTGAAGATTACCTTTACTAACTACTAACTAACTTAATAAACCTACACTGTTTTTGGCATCCTTTTGGTCACATGCTTGTTTAATGTGGAGATTTTTCTGAAGATTTTTTCCCCTTGTTTGCAACATCATCTTCATTTTCATTCTCTTGAATCGAGACAAAACAAACCATAACTACCCTCCATATCTCATGTCATCCATGTTTGTCTTAGAATTTCTTCAGTCAGCTTTAAGCTTGTGAAATTTTTCTGTCATCAAGACGAACATATAGTTGTCGGGTTTTTTTCAAACGCAACTCAAACGGCCCCGCAAGATTTGGGGGATTTGAGATTGACAGTGGTTGTTTTGGTAGGTCCTTATTTCCTCCAGATTTTGACATACAGACCCTGTACGGATTTATATATAAATGATGTAATTCTTGTAAAATATTGAAGTGAAATTTCAAGAATGTGTTGATTTTCCGATTATTGGCTTGTAATTTCGATCCTTCTTTCAAATTATTTGACAGTTTGCTCAAATGATATCAATTGAAAGATGACAAAATCTTGTTGTTGAATCAGTGCGATGCCGCATCCGCATTTTTGTTTTTATGTCTCTATGTGTACATTTTTCTCTTCTCTGTGGGTTCCCATCAACTTTTTTGAAATTTTGAAAAAATAATTTTCGAAATTTCGAAAAAAATCATTTTCGACATTCTGCCCTTTTCACATAATCTGCCCTTTCCACATAATATTTTATACACTTCCAGCTATTTGCTTACAGCTCCATTATCGTGCAGGTGAGATTTTTTTCTGGAATTCTTAATGGCCATTTCTCACTTACCAGTATTCCAGGAACTTCATAGTCTTCGTTGTAATTAATTCCTTTTTTTCCCAATCTGTTTAAAGCGAAATCCTGTTAATGGTCCTTTTAAGGTGTCTCGGGTTTGATAGACGTATGAGACAAATTTTACTTTCCAGGCATTTGTTACCCCCTTTATGTCTCTTTCAATTGATTCTCGAAAACGTGCTTCGAAATTGGCGCGAAAAAGTGAAATCCGTGGAGATTGTATTCATCGAATTTATGCGCCGTTTTCTCAGCTGTTAAACCTTCACCTACCTTCCCTTCGTTTTCAAATGATATTTAGTAGGTCAGTCCCACTAGTGGATCTAGTGGGACAAGCAACCTCTGCACTTTTATTTGATTCGCCGCAACGTTGTGCATATTTTATCCAGTCTTCGTGGTCATTATCCTAAGTGTCACTTTCTGAAACTCGACTGAACTATTTGCCCCAGTTCCAGATATCCTCCAATCCTCCATCCTCGTTTTTTAGCTTCTTTATAAGCTCAAAGCTTATTCTTTAGGGTTTTCTGGATTCAATTAAAGCGAATTCGAAACAGATTGCTCTTTTTTGCGATTAGTTGTTCATTTGTTGGACTGCTCTTTTTTTCCTTTTGGAACATGTGGCTCCTTTCAAATTAATTTCTTGGCGTTACTTTATTTTTTCAATCCTTATTGTAAGTTTCTTGTGCGCTCTTTTTGTAAACCTCCTCGGCTAAGTTCACTTCCCTTTTGTCTGACATTAAATGGCAATTACTATGCATGAATAAAAAAGGACACTATGCAACATGGAACTCGCGATTCGTTCTAATGCTTTCCTTCTATACAATAGATCCTTGTTTAAAACTAACGAAGGTAGTTCATCACAAATTCACAAAGCTGAAATGTATCAAATCCATTTATGTTTTGAGTTTCAACGGAACAAGGATGAAGAAAGAGTTATTTTGAAAATTGAATTAACTTTGAAATGCTCAGGAAAAAGATACGTCTACAAGTTGAACGAAGACACAACTTTATAGCTACTGCACAATGATTGCAAACTATGAAAGACCCAAGAATAAAAATAAAATAAAAACATAACCACCAGTCAACATTCTTATCATTGTCTTCCAATCCTATCCAACATAATGTCACACACATGCACTAGTACCTACGTACGTATGTCTCATTGTAGGTTGTATCTTTGAGATACTCGTCTTAAAAGTATTTTCATTGTTTTTATTTACGAAACTTTTCCAATTGGAAGAAAACTTTTATTTTCAATGGATCCATGTGGAGGTAGTGGCGTTATTTTCTTATCCCCGGAATAAGTTCAATTTATGAAGTTAAATCTGGATAAAGTCGACAGTGTGTTGGGAAATTGTTTTAATAAAGAATGAGTAGAAGTAGTTGCAATTTTTATTAGGTAATATTGTGGGTAGCAATTTTTAGGTTTTGTCGTTAAAGATTTCAAAGCCTTTATATAGTTGCTTGAAATTCAATTATGGGCACACCTGATCTATTATTCTTTCTTGTGAGCAGATGTCTTCTTTGGCAAGTAGATAAGCAAGTCAATTTAAAGTATTTTAAGGCTTCATTCGTTACTTTTGAAGACAAATAATTTAACGTTGATCTTTTATGGTATCAGACCGAAAAATTCGAGGATTTAACTTTAACTGATCGCGAACCCAAAAGATCCAGCCGGAGATATGTCAAGAAACTCGTGCAGGAAAGTATCCGGATAAAATTAGAAAGGCACAAAGCTCAGAATCTAAAAAAAATTACATTTGGAGTTCATTGCCTTTTATTAGAAATCCTAGAGGCAAACGCAAAGCTTGTTCTGGCTTTAGTGTCTTGATCGGAGTTTTAGCCGGCTGAAAAATGATCCAGATACGAATATTATAGGTAAATTTTAAAATAATATTAAAAGGGACTTAATTCTTAGATTATGACATAACCTGAAGCCAGAAAATGCTATGATTATGTATTTAAAAAACTATGAAATAAAAACATGGCCTCCTTAAGGCCTGGTACAGTATGAATTTTTAAGTTTAAGTTGAAACGCATATCCATACCGAACTGTTTACATCGAAAAGTTTCTATAAAACAATGGTGGTAATAATAATAATAATAATAATAATAATCATACGTGGTCCAGATAGTCTATAAATCTCACGAAAAGTGCGCTGATTACTGATCTGAATCAGTAATGATCTGAAAAAAGTCCGCCAATTCCAATCTCTTATGTAAATTGTTGCGCCCTAACAACAAGAAAAATGTGAAATAACTCTAGTCCTTTGTCGTTTTTAGCACTATGTGAACCGATGATTCCAATTTGAACCGATCAGGACTTTGTTTTTCATGTGCAAGATTGCGGTATCTGCAATGTATGGAGTGAGTTTCAAGGGGTCGTCAATGCTGCCTACATACATAAGATACGGTCATTTCCATGAGAATTGTTAAATTATAGCTTATATCCTTAAAGCGGGAAAGCGTTCAGCAGTACTGGAGTTGCCACTTTTACAATTCCAGCGTTTGTAACGCCATATTGTGGGTCTTATCGCTGATTTGAAAGGATTCTCAAGTCAAGTCCACAGTTTGATAATGATAGACTATGACACTGGTAGTAACCGAAATTATATAAAAATAGCAAAGAGTCGCCGTATTCAAGCATTAAAAGTCTTAGCCGAATAGATAGCCCTAAGGGCTAAAATACAACCTATTACAATGGCTTAATCCTTGCAAACGAATGTCCTTATCAACCAAGAATGACGAACTTGAAGATGCTCATATGAACATTATAGCTGAAAAGACCCTTATAACCCTAATTGACCCCGAGGACGCTTGCTGCGCTGACGTTTTAGTCATTGTGTATCAGGACATCCGTGCGCTCTGTGAACAAGATGTCGAACTTTGTCTGAACCTATGCATATCAAAGGGATGAACCCGCGCTCCGAACCCGTAAGCGAAAGACCGCCATTCTTCGTAAAAGATTTAAGCTTCCTTAGAAATATCTCAAAACGACCATGAAAGTAATATTGTTAACGGAAGGACGAAGCCATTTCTGACGATTCACAAGACGATTTTCCGTTCGGAGACGCATTGTTTTATCACTGCAAAGGATAACAATCAAAAATGGCATGATGGAAATAGTCACAAGCGATATTAATTTGCTTCTTCTCCTTTATTCAAAAAAAATAATATCAAGCTTTATTGATAAACAGCCTGTTTTAATCAAAATTACGTCACTGAACGAAGGACTTGGGAATCGAATTGGCGAAGAATACACAATCAAGGGTAGTTTTACTACATAAGAATACCTTATTTTGGCACAGTCCTTGCACAACATTGTTTTCCCACGTCTTTGTTAGCCATGCAAAATGATATTTCAAGGCCAATAACGCCTTTTAACATAAAGTAAACAATAACTATCAAATTATATTCGTCTGACCAGGGTACATTGGATCAATCTATCATTCTCCAAGAATTATATTATAGAGCTCACTTCAATCCTTTTTTCTTATTACGCTCCAACGGCTACGGCTTTTTTCTTACATTGCAATCCTTTCATTCACTTCTTTATGCCTTAGCTTTCGTCTAGTTTATAAGAAGCGTTTTCAGGCTTACTTTTGAGATAATTCTTCAGATGTGTATCTCCGAAGGCAAATGGAACTTTGGAAACTTTGTTTCAACGCAAGATGAAGTGTCCTTCATATTTAATAACTGCTAGTTAGTTGTTGAGATTAAAAAAAAATGAAAAAAATGAAAATGTCTAGATCTTTTTTCTCAATTCCCTTAAGTATCAAGAATCATATCCTTAAATTTTATAGAGAAATTCGAAAGAGAATTTCAATTTCGCGTGGTGTCAAATATCACAGACCTCGAGCGCGCCTAACGGTATTGTCCGCACTGTACTTTATTCCAGTTTCTATTGTTCATTCCAACTTCTTGTGTATGTGCTCAGTCGTCTGTTGGTTGTAGTCGAAAATATTTGTGTCAAAATGAGAACAAAATCGTACCCAAAAGATGAAAAGCATGTAAGACCATCATTTATAAAAAATGTGAGACTATTTCACAATTTTCAAGGAAACCAGCACACTGCCAAGCAAAGTATCTCTTTTACGAGTACTTCTACTCAAAAATAATCAACAAAAAATGATTTTGAAGTGAAAATTGATGACTGTTATAATTGTTGTACATTAGCATTTCTCGACGTTGGCCGCTATGCTCGAATTTAAAACATGTGACATGTGACAAAGGGACCAAGTCTAAGCGTTGCTTTAGCTCGTTAGTCGTTGTTTGAGTGGTGATAGGAATATATTGAAGTATAATTTGTTTCTGCGTTAACTTGTAATAGGTAAATATTAAAAAAATATTCAATCGTGTTTATTTCGGTATTTAGTACGAAAGGGAACATAAGCAAAGCTGCTCAGCTCCGTAGGGGCAGCGCGTGAGGGCAGCCAATACCAAGGAGTATTGATTGACAATCAGGGCGACAGTTTCCAACGCTGCTGAGCATGGAACGGCTCGTTCTCGGTTTATTGCTTAAATAGTGAGAGCCCCTTCGCAACAACAAGGAAGAAATGTGGGGTGAAGCACAAGCAGTGGTTATCACAGGTGCAGACTCAACGAGCGTAGAGTTACAAGGGTAGTTTCCATATCTTCTCTGCTAGATTGCAGGAAAATCATTATCAGCACAGAAGAGAGACACAACATAAAAAGAAAGTGAGCTGCGTGCCTAAGTACTGATCCGAGATAATGGCTCAATCGTTAGTGTGGCAAGACTCATTCCTCTTTGGCCCAGCTCTTAAGCTAGCACGGATATTTCTATGTTTTCTTTCACAAAATTAAAAGTTCACGTCCTCTACTGTTGCATGTATTGCTAGGAGGCCGTGAAAACCGTCCGTTATTCATGTTTTGTTTGTAACAGATGGAATAAGTATAGTGGCGACTTCTACAGCAAATCCATTGGTCTCTTCCCAGAACCTCCATTCAGACAAATCCTTATAAAGATTGACAAATGCTATAAAGCGCCGCATCATGCTCGAGGCGGCACGAGCCGTCCGGCGATGATAGGATCTCTTCTCTAGTACTCCTTTCCCCTCTGTTACCGTTTGTAAAGGAAGTCTCATAATTTGAACGTGCTCAAAAATATCAGGCCCAGCCAGAAAGCATGTGTCAAACATTGCCAGGCTAGGTTTTCAGGTTTGAACTCTTGAACGAAAACAGTAACTTCAGACATTAATGCTCTGTTAAAAGCCGTTGAACATTTACTCAAAGCTAGTAAAAGCTAAATAAGGAGATTTTCTAAATTGAACGAGTCATTGTTTCACTGAAGGAATGTGAAAGGGATGCAAGTTAATTCCAGCATGTTGAACTTATCTTGATTGTCATCGTGTAAAATGAGTTTCCTAAACTATGCAATGAAGAGATAAATCTTTATCTTTTTTCTTCTTCAAGGGCATTCATATTATCAAGGATGAACTTTGCGAATTACTTAAGGGAGCTTTTAGGTTACAAAATTTCGGAATATTAAAAATTTTTTTTGAATGCATTTTCGAAAAAAAAAGATAGGCCTTGGAGCGATTTAAAAATTCGAATCGTAACCTAAAAGCCCCCTGAAGTTGCATTCGTGTTTTATTTTTCAAAGCTTTAATGACATAAAGTGTGTGAGCTGTCCTTTTCATATAACTAACATCCATTTGCTTTCTCATTTTAAACGCACTCCTTTTAAATATACTCTCATAAAATGTCATAACAACAGATTTACAACTATTATCTGTATACCATAAATTGCAAGTGTTTAAGTATATCGTAAATATTTTGTCAATATGCATCACCTAACTTTATTATTCCCAAATTGAAGTGCAATTTATATGCTTGAAAATGATGCATTTAATTAATTCTTTAGTCTTGAAAATTTATCTACATTTAACATATGTTTTTATAATTACATTAGTTTTCGTTTGATATGCAGAAACGTGAAACTGGTTCAATGTCAACATGAAAGTTATTATTAGCTAAGATTAAATTTTTGGTTTTCCTGCATGTCGTATTTGTTACTTTTTACAACAGCGGTCGGATAAGTACTTGCCTACTAAAGAAAAACGGTCTCTTTTGGAAAAGTGGCGATTTATTTCTCAACAAAATTTCTTCTCAGCTCGAAAAACTTGACACATCGATGCTCCAACTTCTTTAAACTACTTAAAGAAAACCCTTCTAGAGATCTGAAAAGTAGATCTTCATGGTGGCGATGACCTTCTCATCGGACTCAAATAACTACCCGACGAGTGCTTTTTTATGTTTGGAAATAATTCGAATTCGCCCAATGGTGGTGATGGGGGAGCTTCATCTCTTCACCTTGTTTCTTCAACTAGGCGTTATATCGGAACAATTATTCGGCATAGTTGAGCTCTGTCACCGTTTTACATTTCCTTCGGTAGTGTTTTTAAGACCACACTTTGTGAATTTCGGAAAACTTTGACCACCACCTTCCCGGCCCATAGGACAGTCTTCGTCTTGTTCGGAGCACGTTTGCCGGATGAAGTCAAATTGTTTCGACTGTTTATTGGTCTCTTATGTGTACCACCATGTTTCAAACGATGCAGAAACTCCTTGGGATTGCTCTTAAAGCGCGTCAAACGCTGCTTTGAAATGTTCTCACGGGTGTGCTTGCTTTCTGGAGTGAGCAAACGTGGCAAGGATTACGCTTGTAGCTTTCCCATGCCCAACGTTTCAAGCAAGGTATGGCCCATGGGGTCTTTGGAGATGCTAATTCTCTCATCTAGCTGGCGCACCGCCAATCGGCGGTCTGCCAAGACAAGGTGGTGGATTTGTATCTACATTGTATTGTATGGTGACCACTTTTGGAACCCTTGGGCGTGGCTCAACTAAAAAGGACGTACGATCACGTTGAAATTCTTTAAACCAAATTTTCACAGGCAATCAAAAGGAGCAGAGCACACAGGAGCATTCTTCACAGGAGCATTCTTCACCAGCGGATAATTTTCGAAGCTTTTTTTGGGTCCTTTCTTTATCCATTTATTTTCAATTTCGTAGCATTTGAGGAATTTCGGGGGTCACCCTCGGGGGAGGGGTCCAAGGGGTGACAAGGCCTGTCTTCGAATGGTTTTAACTTAACGGCAATAATTGTAGTGCTTTGCCGCGAAAATCTATGTCAATATAATCATTATGATGAGGTCCTTGTAGTCTGTAACGGGTAACAGAATGGTAGTGAAAGGATAATGCTAATTTCACTATTATGAAAGGATAGTATCCAGAACATCGATACAACCGTCGAGTTACGTCTTTATAATTATTTGTTTTTAAATGATCGACCTAGTCCAAATCTTCTTGGTTCAGTAATAAATGATTAGTCAAAGAGCAGTCAGTGACATCTTCTTTTCTTGGCCATGTTGCCAGCCCAAGAAAATCCATTTTGCATTTGCAGAATCATTCTGAATTTTTCATCCATGGATAAACAGCAACAGCCTTCATAGAATGAATCTGCAAGCGACAGTGATTACGTTTCTGCCTGTGACAATTTTCATCGGTTCAAAGGACTGTCTTCCCAATGCGAAGAGTGACAGATTATCAAAAGACAATACAGTATATTGAGTAGGAGTTGTGTGTGAGCCTTGAAGACTTTCAGCTTTATTTGGTCTCAGAGCTCAAACAATGCTGTCGCATAGTCTCGCCCTCTAGAAATGAGCCAATATTTTCGGAGAACTGCAGTCAACCGTACATTTCCAATGTTAGTCCTGCATACCCGACTTTGTCAAATGCTTTCATTACGTCAAGCATAAGGATGAATGGTAACATTCTGTGTTTGAGCTCTACGTTGATTAGTTGGACTCTTCTTGTCACCTGGAGTTCCCAAAAGTCTATTTGTTTGTAATCAAGTTTCACTTTGGAATTCTGTTTAAATGCTGAATAATCTCATTGAGAAAAGTTAACGATCATCCCGTACCTCCTTCCCACATCCACAATAACTTTCCTCGTAGAACGCAAAAGGCTCATGCTTCTTTTTTGTTTACGGAGCATTGTATTTTTTTCTGGATTTTCTGGAATACTTTCCTATGCTAAAAATCATGTTAATTATGTTTAAGGATTTGTAGGATGTCGGCTGTTAGCAATGTTCTCATTGTAATGGATATCAGCATATATTCAGGCGCCATTCGTGTGTTGAGTGAGTCAAAAATACAGTATACCCCTTATATGTCGGCTTCTTTGTATTCACTCTTACCCTCCAAACATGTTGCTTGCTTATCGTGGCATTCTCTATTCTCTAGCAGAATTCTTTCCGTAGGAAAAGCTTTCCCCGAATGGACATTTTGTCCCAGGTTATTTGCGGAACCTACAAATTTACTCAAACCGTCAATCTTGATTGTTATCTTGATTTTATGTCTTAGGCGAAAATATTTGAAAATATCAGAACCTTAGTTCTGCAAGCGGCACCCTTACTATTCGTTTTTGAATACTCTTATCTTTTGAAGAATTGAATTTTCTATCTACGTTCACTTGTGCTCCCCAGCTCAGACAAGTATCGAGCTGGATTTTTCCTCCGAAACCTGGGTTTAATATTCTTCGGGAATTTGTTTTGCAAGGCGAAGTTGAGACCGTATTTTGTTCTTGAGTTTCATTTTTTCACGCCTTGGTTCTACAGTAATCAAGTCTGACAGCTGCCGTTTTTTTTTTTGGGTTAAATTAATTTCGGCCAATGAAACTTGAAAAACTCTGGACTCATTTCTTTGTTAGTTGGAGCACATCTGTATACAGTTTGAGAGGTTTATCCTTAGTTTAAAAGTCGTCAAGGATGTTTAAAAAAAAAAAATTTACGGGAAAATCGCGAGAACTCTAAGTTTCTAATGTCTAATCAGATTGCAACGTATGATGTGTTGAATTATTCTGGCTTGACGGGTTCAGTAGACTGGCTGTGATGAACTTGCTTAGCTTGATCCAAGTTCGTTTAATCCTGACTCATTCTGATCGACGATTGTAGCTCTTTACATCCCTTAATATTAAATAAAATATTATTAAAACGATCATTCAACATAGCACAAACAAATTATTACTATTGTAATTTTGAAGAATGCGAGCTATGTATGTCTGTAAAGCTCACCTTCCTCGGATCCTTGAAAGAAAGAACGCATCCCCGGATCCTCGGCAGGAGCGACAATAGACTCGACCACATTCCTCCGTGATAACAGTGGCGTCCATAAGCTCTACGTCAAGTTAAAATAGTAAGTCTCTTTTTTTCCTAGAGGAATTGGTCCGCGATTTTGTCATATTTGATACACATTGCAACAAGGGTTTTAAAACTGTACACCAGGGTTGAAAAAACAGTTTTCTGTTTTGAAATGAAGTGGTCTCTGGGATCCGGTATGAATTATATCAAACAAAATCAAACAAATAATTCGTATTCCACGTGATATTTTGGAATTTGATGGAATTCTGTCGTCAATCATTAGTACTACCTGCATTCACTATGGGTTCTGGGGCCGCCAAGATTCCTTCAACTAATTTTCCGTCTTATCCTACATCATAAACCGAATTTTTATCTTAAAAAAGGCAAAAAAGTGTTCCATTTCGTTCAGTTTAGGTTTCCTTACGTTAGGATTTTGTTCAAAGAACCCTGGGTTATATGAGTTGCATTTCTTCGTTTGTATGTGCGAGCGTTCTCTTTACTGTCTTCGGACAATCCTTGTACATTTTTCGTAGTTGAAGGCTTCTCACTTCCTCAATCAAAATATTTTAGCCTTTTGTTTTCATTCTGCTTTCAAAACAACAAATGGTGGTAAAGCAGATTACACTTATCATTTATTTTTATCCTTTTTGAGATGATTGCTGAAATTTTTCTGAACGTCTGGTAGTTATAACACATTGCCTGGCTTTTATTAGGGCCATATTTATCGTATATTGTCTGGTAGTTACTTCTTGTAGAATAGACATATTGTTACAATCACTTCTTAAAATCCTCAGTACGATGGCCATCGAATGGTTCCATGAAAAGTTTCTACAACCGACAAACGCAGATTCTTTTATGTTAAAAATTTCTGCCTGATGCGGTGAAGAAGTAATTTTTGAATAAAGAAGCATGAATAATCGTTGAATCATTATTCAAGGTTTCATTCAAATCGTGGTTCGCGTCAACCTCACTTATACCTGCAATGCGTTACGGACATAATCATCCTTCGTTCTTCGTCATCGTTTTTTCCATTTCCTCCTTGGATATCCTCCTGAAAAAATTGTTAACTGAGACTGTGATAAGTGACATCATTTCAAATGCTTAGCATTCTAAACTTGACTTTCCCAAGCCGGTATCTGAACAATCTGGTGACAATTTGCCACCTTGTGAAATTTTCCAGCGTTTCCTTTTATTTCTTGCTTTCTCTCGCTGGATAAACGTAGTTCAGTAATGATGTTCTACGCTCAGTACAAATCTTATCAGCGAAATCTTATCAACTGACTGACTTTCCCTGTAAACTGGTCCGACAGTAAATATACAATAATAAAAGTTCATGCTAATTACTTTCTTTTTGAAAATCTTCAAACTATATATTCCTTTAGATATGCCCAAATTCTTTGGCCAGGAATGCTGGCTCGGGAAAGTCTGGTTTAATCTCTGTATTCCGGGCTAGCTAGCTGCAAAGTAATGTGAAAGCAGAGAATAAAATTATAAAATTTGCATGCAGTGGCTTTTCAGTCAATTTTGTAAACGATGTGACACTATAAAAAGGATTTTCATGAATTTATAATTGAAACGGAATACAGTTTTGCATTGCTATTACAGAACTTGAGTTTGCATGGATAGCTAATTTCTGCATGACAAGGGTGCAGATACGTAGATACGTAATTTTTATGGGTCGTGCTAATGATATTCACGTTTCATGCATAAATGATTTTTAAAATTATCCCGACTAAGCACGTTGAAGCGTAAGTTAAAAAAATAAATGAGTGTTATCCTGTTGCAGTTAAATATAGTTTGACCAAGTGTTACTTCTCAATGATGAAGTTCATAAAAAACAACGCGGATGCAATGCATGTATGGTAACAGCTTGTGAATTAATGATAGACTCCAGTTGTACTACAGATTATATTACGCTTCGATTGACTGAGTTTTATTTTAATTTAGTTAGAATAAATTGCGTTTCCATGGAAACTATTCAAGTGGAGGGGATATGAAACGTTTAAAAAATGTTAAAAAGCCACATTTATACTTGCCACGCTCTAAAGGAACTCTTCATATCTTATACTTTAATTATTCTCCGAAACAGAGCATGTTTTTATAGCATCTTTCACCGCTAGTCACTGCTTTACGACATCTTTCTGACAGCATAAGGACGCCATGTCGGAAGAATCTTCTATCTTTCGATAGATCCATTTTTATTTGAATGTGATTTCGGGCATGTAAGCGCCAAGACTGACGCGGAGGAAGTCCGAATAATAGGTCCAATTATCGACTACTCCAAACAAAAAATTTATCTCGTCATATAACTCGTTACTCTCCAAATGATCAAGCATCTCGGGCCTGTCAGTGTAGACGATTAATTTGACGCATTCCCACAAGGAGTAGTCCAGCGTTTGTCAAATCACAAGATCTTGTTGACCATTCCACAGGTGGAAAACAAGAAATGATGCACTCATCAAACGTTTCTTTCAATAAATCGATGGCTGCATGAGTTGTATGGCATGTCGCACCATCCTGTTAAACGAGATAATGAACAGGACTCCCCTGCACTATGGTGAGTCAACTCCGGAACAAGAATGTCATTGATCATGGCTCTATAACGGTTACCATGTTGTTTCTAGCAGAACCATTAGACCAATGATTCTACCAGCTCATAAAAATGTGAAATTAGTTGTGAAATTCAGGATCAGCAGCATATACCAGGGGTGTTAGTTGAAGCTTGCCGATTTTTTCAATAAAGAAAACACTTTATTCTCAAGCGAATCTCAAAAAATTTTTATTCAAAGTATTGACCGTTGGATTCTACACATTTTGCCCATCTGTCGGGCAAATCATGTATACCATTCCAAAAAAACTTTTTCACTTTCCAGGCAAACCATTCTTCTCAATTGGCGAAGCGCTGCACTGCGAGTGAGTGTCCCATCGATACGAAAAGGTGATAGTCGGAGAGGGCGAGGTCTGTAGAGCACGGCGGGTCCGATATTATTTCCCGATATTTTCCGATATTTTAATGCTTTTCGAGTGTTCTTCACCACTTTAACGGCATGAGACGGTGCGTTGTCCCGTTGTAGGATAACTTTGTCATGTCTTCGGGTCCATTCCGGTCGTCTTCGATCAATGCATGATTCAAATTGATAATTTGTTGTCGGTAGCGATCCATATTCACCATCTCACCAGGCTTTAATAACTCGAAGTACACCACCCCTGGCTCCACCAAACACAGAGCATCGTCTTACGGCCCTCACCAGGTGAAAGCCATTTTTTCCGCTTCGGATTCTCAAAATAAATCCATTTTTCGTCCCCCGTGACAATTCGTTGCAGAAAGGATTTTCTTTCGAACCTTTGAAGCAGCATTTCTCAAATGGTTTTCCAAACGATTTTCCATTTTTCTTTCGTTCAGTTGATATGGTACCCATTTTATATACTTTTCCTCGGGTTACATGTAGTGTTTGTGTCAATTTCTGTTGCGATTGGGTTGGGGGTTCATCCAATAATGCCTGCAATTCCTTGCCTTCGAACTTTTTCGCTGCACCAGGATGTTCATTGTATGTTAATTCAAAATCTCCACTTTTAAATTGACGAAACCGTGTATCACATGTCTCACCACATGTTCTAATCATGGGAGCATGTTCACCTTAAGTTTCTACCAGCAACCGATGAGCTTCAACTGCTTTTTGCTCTTGATGAAATAAGAAAAGCAACGAATGCCGCAAATGCAATTTACTTGGAACGAAACTCGACATATTCACTGAGGTGAACAACTATGACGCTTTATTTTGGCAGATTGTAACTTGTGTATTTTTTAAGGTTAATGTCAATAGAAAAATATGACATAGATGCCAAATCATAGAAATGTTCACATATCTCTAGCGACATCTATGAGTAAAACCGGCAAATTTAAACTAACACGCCTGGTATTCTACGAATCTACGCCTGTTCTTTGTTTCGAATCCACGCGGTATCCGATAGTCGTTCGGCTTCAATTTTAGCACGAGTTAGATTTTGTAAGTCCTTAAACCAAGATTCATGCATAAAACCTTCAATAACTTTTGTTTTACAACGCCATTGATGAGCACGATGTCAAACGGACTCACTTGATTCTTCATCAATACTAGACAACAACTGATATGGTTTCTTCATCACGCACTGCACGACGTCTGGATGAACGCCTAATATCAGTGGAGGTAAACTTGGTTCGAAAACGACCCATTGTTGATCGATTTAATTGTTCTGATGGACGATTATGTCGGCCATAAAATGGACGAAGTGTGCAATGAGTTTCTTGAACGGAACATTTTTTTCGAAATAAATCTGACCAAACTACAGACCTTGCACTGGTGTCAACCTATGTATTTATGATAAAATGGATAACCAAAACTAACCATAAAATGCATGACAGCTGTCACACCATACGCAACATTGAAATATATTGCCAACATAAAACACCCTTTACATAGGATGTGAAGTTTTCAATTCTCTTAAAGTTCTCGAAACGGCGAACTCTGATGAATGATGATGGATGACTCCGTTGATGCCTGCCGTTAATGCTTTCTTCCACGGTCTCCATAGACGTGCTTGAAATGATGTGTCAACCACCAACCTCATCCAAGCTTTGTTTAAGCTATCTGAATTCCTGAACACCACTGGTTCGGGCTCGACCCTTCAAACTTTCAAAACCACAACAATCACGTTTCAGTCAGGATAGGCTTCTCACCCTGTGAAGATTGACAGCAACCTGTTGCGAGCCTACCTCAACCCATGGTTTAGATAAATCTCTGAGTGGATTGCGTTTCGCTACAGTCATAGAATGCTCCAGACACACGGGACTCATCGCCCTTCCGAACTTTGCGACTTGCTAACTACATTTGACACCACATAGTCTATATGTAACGGAACGCTCAGCCAGTTATATTTAGTAAACCACTAATACAAGACAGAGAGCTTGTCTTGCATTAGTTCACAATAGATAGCAATACACGACAATCATTTTCTTCATCTCTTCTTATTTTTTCATTCAATTCAGTTTAAATCAAGTCCATCTTTTATTTAGTCTTCTTCTTTCTTCTTGTCAGGTCTATTCCTTAATCAGCGTCGTATCTTCTTAGCATTTAATCATCACACATCGGTCAGGCTTTCTTTCATTGTCTCTCGGTTAGTCCCTGGTTACCAGAAGTCCTTTCGGTCCGTCCTTCCAAATATTTTTTGAACGGCTTGACTACGCGTGGCCTTGCACTGTCGTGCAGCAAAATCAGATTGTCATGTCAGTCATTCTATTCTGGCCGTTTTTCCTTCAAGTTCGATTCAGACGGATGAGCTGCCGTCGGTACATACTTCCAGTGATTGTTTCAGAGAGTTTCAGGAGTTCGTAATAGATGACGCCACCATGGTCCCACCAGATGCACAACATGACCTTGGAAGCGTGAATATTCCGTTTTGGCGTCGATGGACCTGATTCACCTGGCATTACCCAATGTTCTGATCGCTTAGGGTTATCGTAGTACATCCATTCCTCATTCCCTGTCACAGTTCGCTGCATGAAACCCTTTCTTTTTTGTCGTTGAAGAAGCATCTTGTATGTCACCAAAAGCCGTTTGATGTCCCTCTCTCTTAGTTGATGTGGCACCCAAGTCTCAACTATTTGTATTATTCCCATGGCGTGCAAGTGCTTACCGATGGTGAATTTGTCAACATTTAACTCCTGCGCCAATTTTTCTTTGCTTCGACTTGAATCAACCAACAACAGCCGTAGTTGTGAATCTTCAAACTTGTTCGGTGCCTCTTCACGATCTTTATCAGTAACGTCAAAATCACCGTTTTTGAAACACCGAAACCAATCTCTGTAATCTCGTTTCAGATGAAGCATGATCTCCGTAAACATCGAGCATTATACGATAAGTTTCCACAGCACTTTTCTTGAGAATGAAATAGTGAATTTAAACTTCCCGCAAATGTAGCATTTTCGGTATGAAATTTGACATTTACAACACGAGAAAAAAGGTATTCACGCTTTGAAGGAATGTCGACTACTGCGTTCGTGACCCTACGGAAACAACTTCCGATTCCAAGAATTCACTACAACAGCAGACACTAAACTAATATCTAACCTATAAAAGGACATGTGTCTACTAACGGCGGAAACTTATTCTGAATGCCATCATACGTTATTTGCTTCGTGCTTTCAGTCCTCAGTTTAACAGTCCACTGTGATTCGTCATATCGCACATCAGTCCGGCTTTCTTCTAGTTTCCCTGCGTACGCCCTTGGTGCTCTGCGTTTTTGAACACTTCTTAGCGACTTTATCGGTTGTCACTTCAGTTTGTCACTTCAGTTTGTCTATCCCAACTGCAATCTCCTTAACCTCGATCTTTAACTCTTCTATTCTCCATTCTTCATTTCTTCGGTTCATGAAGACTTCAAGCCATCATACAATATATATCGGTATCTCAGTTTGTCTGTCAGCGCTTCTGCACTTCTTCTTCTTGCTTCTTTCTGCTCAACGTTGCAACTCGGCTTTAAGTCGACTTTTGGTTGTCCTACTTGTCTTCACATTGACTACGTTGAAACGTCAATATCCCTCTCATCCCCTCCCACTTTGCACAGGGTTGAAACGGTTGTGATAGAGCTGCAGAGTAAACTCACATCAAGGCGTGGTTTTCCTAAAAGGACAGCTTATGCAACGGACCGACCCACTATTTCATATTGGGTTCGTTCCTGTCATAACGGTATACCAAAGCAATTCGTTTCCTGGATCGCCATTATATTTAGTCGATATTAATAAGCATGTTGTTATAACAATGTTATGTTTGTTCAATGATCTGATACTCCAGGACCTAACAAAGCAGTCCACCGCTTGCATGGTCGTCTGCATAAGTTTAATCCATTTTGGTCACGTTGTGAGCTCGGAAAAATTTGGCAGTTTTCCAGGGACGAGGTTTTAGCCCGTCGACAAATTTTCGCTCTAACGAGATTCTATTCGAGCCTTCATGAGGTTCGAAAGTCTCGCATAAAGGGTTTCGATTTCCACCAAGTGAAAATATAGGACTTGCTGCCAGCTGCACCAGCTGCACCGAAATAGCTTACCACCCTCAAGTCACTTTTAAAGAAGGCCGGTCTTATTCCATGTTCAGCATGTTTTCTAAGAAGTTTTTGTTTTCTGTATCATCTAACTGAGAATGAACTCGAAAATTAAACACGTCAAAAAATATCCTTTACATTATTATTCATTGTGCTTGTAGTTAACATTAAGACTATCTGACCCAACCAACTTTCCCGACTGAATACATTGGAAAGCTATAAAGCACTAATACACTATACACTTCCCTTAAACTCGTTATTTGTTTCGTTTCCCTTTTTTCGTTATTCTCTACCGTAGAATGGAATAGGCTCCTGTGAACAAAGAGTAGATGAGTAGGAAAAATGTTTTTTTCATGGCAATTTGTATTATAGAATGTGCACATATACTCCTGCTCTGTCTATTGAAGAAATATCTAACGGTCAGGAATCACCATAAAAGGAGTAAGGATACTTTCTTTTGAACTTGAATCCTCCGAGCTTTCTGTATCGGTCGAAAATACGATAACTCTAATACGCTTCCGAGTAAACATTCTTATCCTAAAACTCTTTCTTTTGGGACTTATACCGAAGGATCCTTAGCCTAGTATAGTCACTATGGTGATATTCTTTTGATGCGCTTTAATATGTTGCGGAGAGCTAGTTATAGTGAACATTCTATACCGCTGACGACGGCCCTTCGACGCAAATGGTGTGGGAAGGATTAAAGGATTCAAAATAAATAACAGTATCGTAATCGTATATGGTTGCTGGCTGCAACGTTGGCAAAAAGAGAAGAAAAATTCGGATGAACACTTTCATTTTAATGTATGATTGTAAATATCCCATTTTTTACGAGTTTATGGGTCGTTTGTGGCATACCTATTTTCATAATGCCATGCAAGCTGAAAAGTAAATGAGACTTTCCCATTTCAATGTAAAGCAAATGAGGTCTTCTCATTTTAATGTGATTGTAAGCGGATTTTGTTGCCAGGATTCAAGTATGATAGAAATCATTTTAAACATTAAAATAAACCATTTTTCTGGGTAATGTTTTCTCCTTACCATTTTCACGTTTATTTGACTCCATTTGTTAGGACGCATATTAATTAATAGAAGTTATACCAATACTAAGAAAACTCCGCGACTGAGACGAGTCAAAACTTTTCATCGTTGGAAAAACCACGCGTATTCAATAACCGAAACATATTATGGATAATGTACATCAAATTATGTGAAAAATGTCGGAAAAGGATGCTTTTTTAGCTCATTGTACAGAGCAAAAAAAAAAACAAAAAAAAAAAACAATTTACCAAAAATTAATTAAAGTTCATTAATGCCAGGTTTTATGCATGGTTTGTGGTTGTGTCATTTTGAATCGCGCTACATTTATTGTATTTTAACAGCGTTCTATAGTAATTTTCAAAAAATTTTGGTCCTCAATTTACTACGCCTCTTTCGACTCACATCGAATCAGGTCATATTTTACTGCTGAAAAATAAATATTCATTAGTATACTAGAATCTCAACTTGAAATAATGTTTAAAATCATCTTGAAGGTTTTTATATTTGAATTTTGAAGTTCTGCCGGACCTTGATTTTCTCTTTGTGAAGAACGCGCTTCGGCTATGCTGTCACCTCCAGATTGTTGTCATTATTTATTTTCCTAATTATGTTGGGTCTGCACGAAAAAAACCAATAAACCTTTAGTTTGTTCAGCGTGCTACAAGATAAAATTGAAATTGACCAAATTTAAATAAAATTTAAATAAAGAAAAAATTTAAATAAAGAAAATGCAAAGTTGCATATTAGTATAAGGTAAGGTCCTTTTTTTGTGCCGCAGACAAATTTCCAAGATAGATATGACCCCAATTATTGATAGCAGTTATCGAAAATTGGAGTACTCGCTTGGGCTTCATCTGCGTCAATCGTGGCGCTCACATGCCCGATATCATATTCAAAGGAAATGTGCAGAGAATTATCCTTGAAATGAAACTAATTTCATGGTAATCAAAACAAGTACTCGGTATTTTATTTCATACCGAGTATCGATACCCTCAAAGGAAGCAAACGTTAGTTTTGGCCTAGCGACTTTGGTACAATCTCCGCAGATTGCAAAATATTTCCCCTATTCGGCACTCAGTTTTGATACCATATTCAGTGTGGTCAATTGGTGACAAATCCTCTTTACTCTTCCATTTTTTGTATGGTCCATTTTAAAACTGAATCGCTGATGATGGAAGCTTTTGTAGCGATAGTTCCAATACTTTTATGACTTCAACATCGTAAATATAAAATTAAAAATTCATAACTTTATATCCCTGATGTTACTCTGATACATGATATCATATGTTATATATCTAAGGATGAGGTTACAAGAAAGTACTTACTGTAGCGTTTCTCACAGTTCCTAACACTCTGGCTTTAATCTTTTTTACGAACAGTACATATTCCTAATAGAACGCTCCGTTTTGTTTTATCAGTATCATAAGGAGGGAGCTAAACGCCATACAATTAAAGACATGAAATTTTCCGTACGCAAACATATCGTCCTTCCAAAATGAACTTTCAAAGGTTCTCCTGTTACTATGAGCTTTGCTGTGCGATATACCATGCAATATAAGTTCAAGTTCAAAAATTGAATAAATTTGGCTTTGTGTTCGTTTAGACTTTTACATGAGGTTCAAAAATACCGTTAGAATTGAATTAAAGAGTGGTTTCCTAAGTTTTCGTATTCCCAAGAAATTGTACAGCTTTTCAGAAATAGTTCGATCACGAAGTTTCACCCTTAGTCATAATGAAGCTTTAATGCTTAAGACAGATGACTACGTTTGAACTAGTTCTTGACGTCAAAATGACAGTGATGCAATACTGACTTGAAGAACTGGTTCAAAGGAAGCCTTCTGTCCCAGGGGTTACAGTCCATATGGACAGACTCAGCGTTCCAGAGTGCTTCCCACTACTCTTCTTGAGAGAGTATATTTTTATTTGTATTGTTAAAGTTAATCACAATCAGTGTGTTTTTGTTTGTTCCATAGCTGTTTGCAAGCAGTCCTGCAACATGGTTAGAGATTCACTTAAAGGGCGTTTACTACACATATGTCTCCATGTTGCCTTTTACATTTTCTTGTAGTAGTTTTGTAGTAGTATTACGCAATAATCTACGGGACCACTTTAATGCATCGTCATATGAAAGAACCAAATAAAATCTTTTTCGATCTTTATCCAAGGTTTTTTTGATTTTGCGTAGGACCACATCAATTTGAATACGCCAGAGGAGTAGTTGCATTATACATGCTAATTCATCCACAAATTATTGGGACCATCTTCTAAATAAACCGAGCTTATTGGTTTGTGCATGTCTCGACACTTGATTCCAACCTGAACCCGACCATTTAGCGAACAGATCTTTCCCTGGGCAGGATAGGTAGGATTCTTATGTCCGTTAGTTCCTTTTCCTCTGCTCAACTGTAATGCTCAAACATAATGCTTCCCAACAAGAAAATCAATTGGAAAATTACAAACCAATAAAAACGGCTTAATACTTGTTCATATTTATTTTTAGGTTTTAAGTTATTAACCTTCTTTTTATTCATTGTAAATTATTTCATTCAAATGGGGATCACGGCCTGTTTGGTTTGATTTATTCGGTTGGTCAAATTTCTGAGCACATTTAAGAGTGTGTCCAGCTCTTTTTCGTCAATGCATGTTTCAATATTGGCTTTCAAAAGGTCAATTGTTTCCGGGTTGTCCGCATAACACTTGTACTTCACGGCATCCCACGATTAAAAATTCAAACACGTCAATTTACAGTTCCTTGTTGGCCAATTCATGTCACCATTTCGACCAAATAACCAACGCGTGGTTCCGTTGGTGGAACCAAACGTCGTCAAAATCAAAATCTTTAAGGTATTGCAACAAAACAGATGTTGACATGAGGCAGTAGTTGATGACGTTAACCGTAACGGCCGCTCAGGCCTCATTTTCGAAAATATGCGGCACAACTATGCCACAACCCGCACTAAAATGTGACACCCCATGGATGCATTGGTTTTCTCCAGGTTTCTCTGTAGATTTTCCGATCCTCAATTGTGCGAATCTTGCTTGTTTTCAAACCCGAAGTTATGGCAATGCGCTCCGTCCGAAAAGATGATTTTGTTGAGGAAAAACCTCATCAATATTATGCCGGTCGCAGGCCCATACAGTGAGTCGATATCGAAGCGAATAGTCAATTGGTTTCAATTGCTTGAAAAATTCGTTGCAAGGAGGAGGGGCTCGTATTCATTTCCAATAAACGATAACGATGTTTCTGGCCGTTGTCGCGTATATTCGGCTATATTTGCCACATTTACGGTTGAAATGTGACGCATATTTCTCAAGTTTCTTGACACCGTTACATGTGATCGCAGTCTTTTACCTAATTTTGTACGAAATTGTATTGCGATTTCGAACATTTCCGACTTTTGCTGAAGCGTTAAACGACTCACTTCGTCAACTAGCAAGATTGTACTGAATTACTGTGAATGAAATTGTGGCCAATTGTGTCCAGAGCCAAATCAACGGTAAGCCAATTCTGCATCGCTTATTTGGACACACTGTATAATTAGGTGTGGCCATTCTGACGAACATTTATGTTGATGCTAGCGCTTCGATTGATCAGTTACAAATTATACAAATGCAATCGTTCCACACATCCTGCTGTCTAACTTTTCTTGATTTCGAAACTCGGAAGTTATTTCAACGCGGCGTGATCCGTTCGCAGGATAAATTTCTTGCAATATCAAGTCAAAATGCTCCGTTGGCACGATGACAGCGAGCAATTCCATTCTGTTAAATCTGTGACTAACTCTGTGAATGTAACTCATAAAGTTCTGGATAATACATGACTACAGTTGGATAGGACTTGGACTCTGGACTCTGGACTTTGGATCTGTTGTGATTTTAGTGCTCCGATCCCGATTTGTATAGTGCCCATATGAATGACAAGCATTTCTCCTCCCAAATGATTCTAACTAACAATTTTGATTCCACACCCATACTTCTTGATTATACGCTTAGGACAATTACCAATTTTACAAAACATTTGACTAATCAAATCACTTATCAAAACTAATCAAGACTAATCAAAAATCATAGTTGGATCTTCGTTTTCTTAGCATCCATATCATGAATGAAACTTTTCACTGATCAACGGTAGCACAAATCTGGAAATCCGTAGTCGGTGCATCTCCTTCGGAACTGTCTAACTTTTTACTATTTTCATTTTTTCAGGATCCAGATGCATTTAGACGCTATGTGTCCCAAGTTTTTGAACCTATTGCTCTGTCTGGTCATCTGCAATAACGGTTTTTAGCATGTTTCTGTATTTTTCAAAAGAAGAATCTTATTCCAAAGGTCCACACAAGGATTTTAATTTTCGCCCATGCGAGAGACTAGAATGTCGAGTAATTTTCCAGAAAAAATATGCTTCATTGAGAAATACGGATAAGTTCATCCCTTATTTAAATAAAAATGACAGAAAACATAGTTCTTGATGTTTGCAATCCAACAACTTATTAAATCGAATCGAAACTCGTGAATAAATTGTATTGAGTCCTATTTAGTGAACAAAATCATGAAAATTTAAAACAATATGTTTAAGGGTGTTAAAGGACCTGTGCTGGTTGATTGTTTTTTTTTTTCATGAGGACACGTTTCGACAGTCGGCAGCAATCGTCAGCTCGAGAACAATATCCATAATTAGCTAGAAAATACAAGCAACCTGCGCTATTTAGCAATTGCGATTCGAAAAATCTTCCAGATGTACCAAAAAGTCTCCAGCGATTCTTTCAATCTAAAAACACATAACCTTGAATCATGTGCAGATTTCAGTCTAGCACAGACGCCGTTGAAACTAGTTTTTACGTCATGAAGCCGCTAATGGTTGGAAAATGAAAAAAGTCTTCTAACGTCTACGTCACTTTGTCGTCAAAAACTAGTTGAAATGGTATGATCTGTCCCAAAAGTACGGGATTTCTAAAAGTATGATTGTGAAAAGACATTTTTCAATTTGTTGACAGATATGTAAAACTAAATCATAGACTTCATTAAAGCCAATTGTCTTAGAATAAACAAGTGAAATTCGAAGAAATTGGTAATTTAACATGACTATTTTCAGAACTTTGTACGTATTGTTTGAGGTGCGTTCATACCGTTATGCTCTCGTCCGACGACGCCGTTTGAACTAGTTCTTGAGGTCATTATGATGTCCATTTTCAGAAAATACAAGAACTTCTGCTTACGCTCACGTCATTATAATGTCAAAAACTAGTTCGAATGGCATCATCTGTCCCAGGCATAAGGTTATCTTATACAAAATACATGATCCTTACTCTATTGTTGGCAACTTAAAGTCAACTTACACAGACGTTGATTGGTTCAAACACTAGAAATTGGCGAAAAAGTCATATTTTTTATCTATTCTCTGCTCGAAACTAAACCTTCTCCGTCAAAAATGATTGAATCCGTACATGTCAGACTTTCCACTAAACCCAATACGCATTGATGAAGAAATAATTTCACAAATATATTTCTATATTCCTCTGCAGGACTCCGCGCTCTTCCTATGACAGAAACATTTCAACCCTTGTTTATTCGAAAAAAAAATGAAAGGAAGAGACGATAGTGAATGTCGTTTAGCTAGCAAGCTACCAATATCAAATATATGGACAAATGACCAAAAGATAGCGAAGGACAGTTTGACATAGTATCACATGGTAACATGTTGTGACAAGTGGTATACTAATGACCACGCTATATTTGTTTTCGCCATCATATGTTGCGGCTACCGGGACAATGTTGCGAATTATGTCATTAAAATAAATGACATTTTAATGCTGGTGTTTAGATTGTGCTTTGGGGATTTGTGATGTGTGTTGGCGGTATAAATTGATTCTAGCAACCTGCAAAGGATATTCGGTGAAGCAATTAAAATATACTCCGGTTGTATTAATAATTGATTAAATTTTTTCGTTCAGCAAAAAGCGTATTTAATTTTTGCAGAATTTTGATCCCACATATCCTGTTCCCGCCACATGTCATACACGACAAATGCAGAAGGCTGCTAATTAATTTAAATTGAAATATTAGTTCATAGGAGAGCTTATATGATATAGTTTGTAAGGATAATTTTCGTGTCAGTTTTGATTGAAAAAATAACGAGCTTAGTAGGCTTCGTATCCTGGCATTGAGTTTTTCAATCGAACAGCTGCATCCGTTCTCATAATTATTTTATTAATTTCCATGAATAATGACGGCAGTAATTAGACATTTGATGTTTCTGGCAGGGAGCACTTCATTGAGCTAGTATAGCTAAAAGTAACAGCCTCCGTTCTAATCTATAAATCTATAATAGCGAACAAAAAAATGACTTTATATCATGTCAAGTAGAAAATCTCATTAAAATTTTAATTTTTCATCCTTCGCTACGAACGGCTTTCAGGTGAAGGTTTGTGCTCTGCATCGGCCACTTCAATGCAAAAGGACACAAAAATCATTTGCCGTTGTTCTTTGTTGAAAAGGCCACCTCAATGCTGGAAATTGCATGATCAAAGTGTTGTAAAGATGTTTCAGATATGCCATAAACTGCAAGGACCATGACACAAGTAAATAAAAGTTTTTCTCATCGGCTAGTCTGTAAAGGACGGCGGGCCCCATCCTATCAAATATTGCACGTGCAAAAGCCCAGGAACAACTCTTCTAAGTAATCTTTGGTGAAAAGTTAGGCCGAGCTCCTTCGAACAAACACATTTACACTCACTGGAAAACTCAAAACAACCTGACATTAAAAGGTTAGTAAATATATTTCCACTCCATTATCTGTAGTCTGCTGTAAGTTTCTGTATCCTAGTGTTTATTTACACAATTCCAGGAAGCCCTTCGACGCTCCTATTGTGAGAAGTTTCGCTTCATCCTTGAGTTGAGTTCGAAACTGGGAAGCGGGGAAGCGAAAACATGTGCCCATTCCGGCTATAATTTTGCACCGCAATTTGATTGTCCTGGCCAGTGCTCGGCGCTCGATGGAAAAAGACCTAAGGAAAGCGGAAATAGAGAGAAATGAAATAGGGTTTATAACGTATAAAGTCTGGTAGTAATTGTTCATGGTGGCTCGCGATACGATCTGGTTGTGACCATTCGTGCAAAATTACCTCCACAAGTGCGGACGGTAATGTATTATGTGAAGTATGAATGTCTGTGATGTCTAGTTCAACTATTACTGATGTCCTGATGAAATTTCTCCTAGTAGGATTGGTTAGAGCGTTAGTATATATCGGTTGCTTAACATTCCGAAACGGCAGCCTGGGCATTTCACAGGTGCACCCAAACACCAATTTGAAAAAACGACCATTCTTCATCATTCTTCTTCTCTTCGAAGAAACAGGCAGAACCTGCTACTTTAATCGAGTGTAATTCCAAAATATCCCTTTTTAAGGGTTGGATTTCAATTCCAGAAAACGTTCAATCTTCCTTCCGATGGCAAAATTGAAGCAAATAAGTGAACCTGTTTGGTGTATGTCGAAAATCGTACCGTGTACCATATTTCTAGAGTACTTCGTATCATACATATTATGTGATCACATTTATTTAATGATACCATCAATGTACTGTTAATGTCCGCGCAACCCTGAATATGCAACTCCATTTGATACGTACGTGCTACCATTATGTTTGGTCATTTATCCGCCTAAACTTCCGCAATTTCGGCTAAATCATGTATCCTGTATGACGGAATAACCATACCTTTAGCCACACTTTTTCGTGTCATAATCCTTAATGGGGGTTCCATTACACTTCCAACTGTATATTACGACTTTTTCCTGTTGTACTGTTCTACTCCTGGCAGACGTATATGCAGACATTACGAAAATTAGAGTAAAGCTGTGAAATTTGTGAAATTGGATAGTTCTTACCAACAGAATTTGCAGATGGACTCGAAAATGTTGGGTGAGAGCGTGGAAATAAAAAACGTGAGTGAATAAAAACTTATTTTTAGACTTCCTTTCGCCCATGTAGACAAATTTTTTTTTTTGCTTGTACTTGTATGTACATAATATGTGTCCTAGTACTTGTCAACATACTCAGGTAATATATTCATTAAGAATATTTATTGGACGCTCCTAAAGCCCTTAAGGGTGCAAAAATATTCGTGGAAAAAGAACAACAATTTTTTGTTAAAGTGTCCTGGTCCTAGTCGTATCCTAGTTGTGTTTCGGTTCCATTGAGAGGACATACAATCTTTTCGGAATTACTTCCGAACTGATTGATAAAGAAAATTGGATAAGATGGCCCCCTCAAGTAAAGCGAAACGGGATACAATTCAACCGGGGGAGGACAGAACGATCCAATGCAGGATTAACTTGAACTAGCGGAATGAGTCGAAACGTGAAACGGTGCAGGACTTCACATTTTCAAATGGGATAGTTATGTAAAATGGTAGTTCCAAAACGTATGAGGGCATCGGCGAAGGAATCCTTTTCGGAGACCATCGGCTGCTCAGCCAAAACTACAAACCTCAGAGCCGTACCTTAGTTTTAAACTATAAGGAATAAAAGCGTCCATTAAGGCGGCAACAAACCATTTTAAAAGAGGAATACGAATATTTTCGGACAGCAAGTTAGCACTACTATGCTTATGTTGTTTTGCATAGATTCAAAACTAAGACTGCGGCCTTAAAGCCGCTATAAACCGAGTAAATATAAAGTTTTCATACTTGCCAAGGTTTCAAAGCACGAATTGCATTAGCTGACCAGGTGAATGCAAGGAGAATCAAAACGATTGAAGTGTCATTCGCGACCGTCAAAAGTGAAACAGACGAAACCCTGTGGAAAGAGCTAAATACGGCTTGAAATGACATGAACAAATGCACGATAAGCCGCACTCGTTAACATCATCCTGACGAAACGTTCACAATAGCGTAAACTTCTAAAGGGACTCAGAAATGGCGTAGAAATACTGGTGACAGTACTTACTGGCCAGAATCTCTTAGATCAACGCGTCAAACGGAGAGAAATCCAAAGGTATCACACCTACCTACATGGTTGGGAGGACGAAGAAAGAACAGAACACTTTCTTCTGCATTGTTCATGCCTGATCAACAAACGCCCCACATGACTGAGGAGTACTTATGCAAAATAACCGGAAGACCAAGCTAGGGAACCTCCTTGTTTCCTATAGAAAGACAGAAAAGACGATCCGTAAACAAAATCATCGAAGATCTCTGTGCCGATAATGGTCTATACTTTTTTTCCAAAAATGGACCCGAAGGGTCTCTTGTCTTGTCAAGTCTTGTTGAAAATTTGCAAACCACGCAATCGTATTTGGAACTGGTTTTCTATATAGCGATTCTCTCTCCGGGCCAAGTTTTCTTACGCATAGGTCGTAGGTTATTTTTATTCGTTTTTTTGTTGGGGCATAACATTTCAGTCCAAACTTTAAGTCACAAGTTGTATTAGAGCTACCTTATCGGTAATAATCTCAACGTGTTCGGTGAAAATCACTATTCTTTGACAAATATATCGGCATATTATGACCGAGCAGCCATGAACTGTCTATTATATTTCCTGATATAATTGGAAAATAATTGACACTGAAGAAGGGAGCAACTTACTCCCGAAATATATATTTGTCAAAATTCAAAAATATAGCATTTTGAAATGGAAGATCAAAAAATAAAATCTAGTTTAGAAGTGCTAACCACGGGAAAACACACACAGTATAATAATATATATCAGTCGACGTTTGATAAACTACAATTGAAATACAATAAAAATAAGTAGGTCGGTAAAAACGACGTTTTCACCAAATGGTCAAAATGTATTGCTTCATATCAAGCAGAAAGTTTTTTCAGTGAAGGGTTTCTCTCGATCCACTAAATTGATGGAATTTCAGGCCGTCATCAGACAGGAATATGGTTTGCCAATGATCCTCGTTTGGAGGTTTTTTGTGGAATTGTTATTCACACTTTTACGGAAAATTGAATCAAAAACCAAGTAAGAAAGGTAATGTTGTCATTATTGGAAATTATTCGATAATTTTTTTGGTAAGACCTACCTACGTTGATTACCACCATGGTTCCTTAAGTTGATTACCACCGTAAGACCGTCTTCACCGGCCGATTTCCTCAAGTTTTTCCCCCTCTTTTTTGGACAGTAATAAATTGTCCATCGGATTCGGACCTTTTAGGTTTGTTCAAAATTTTCTAGGTAATTGACACCTGATTTAATGTTCTCTGAAAGAAATTGCCTTAAACGATTCGGTAAACTTCAAAAATTAGAGCCTCGAGAAGACTGTTGCCTGCAGCGAGTTGAGGAGACATCAATGTTTTTTTTTTTAAATGTGCGATGCAGATCCGTGAACTAGACGGTCAAGAGAAAAGGAACTATACGATGATGGCCTAGTTATGTTTGCTTAGAACGATGTTGAAATGAATATCATACATGAATTTCACATTATGACTCTTTGCGTAATCGAAGGGCGAACTTCTCTTTTGCTCGTTTCGAGGACAACTAAAAATTGTGCTTGCATTTCTTTTGTTAACTTCATTCTATACTCGGAATCACTCCATCATTCTTTTGTCTTCTGCAAAATAATCCTATGACTTTTTATCTTCATATGTGAGTCCTTTTTGGTAGTTCGGTAGTTTCCGAAAATTAACTCGTTAAAAGGGTTCCGAGGATTGAATAGATGGTAGAGTCTTTTCTCCCACGGTCCAAATCAATATACGAACAAACCGTTATGAGAGTTAAATTGATGAATAAGACTATCTCCGTAAAAATGCGGTCCTAAGATTTGAGTTGGTAGTATAGCACATGTTCCTGACGGTCAAATTCTTGAAAAAGTCATTCATTCCAAGTTTTAATTATGTGATAGCATTTGATGTCGTGTGAGTCAACTAAGGTGTTGAAACCTCAAGAGGTTTTGAAACCTCTTGCACTCCCTCAAACCTCAGCGTTGTTTGGGCAATAACACCCGAATTAACAATGCGAGCTACAATCCCTGCGTGTAGAACATCACCCCCAAACACACTTTTGCCTGTAAAAATATCTTTCAACTTGCTTCAAATATCTCTGCATGCATCTTTAATGAAGGATTCATTACAATTTTGAGGATCATGCAAGTTATGGGACTCACAGTTGGCCCGCAAACCATGCATCACGTGGAGGTTGTTGACGCTGCTCGAATCAAGCAGGGAAATCGCCGCAGCACTGAGGCGTGTAAAGAAGCGAGGACTCCTCGTAAAGATGTAAAATCACGTATGGAGGAAGAGTATGGTCACGAGGAAGGATTACTATATGGCCCAGGCATTGCCGACTAAATTTTGATAACATTTTGTTCAAAAATTATTGTCGAAAATTTTAAAGCGCTAGAAAAAGCGAAATCACATTTTTTGAGTTGGCAGGCGTTATAAAAAACTATTGGAGTGATAGTTCTGAAATTTTCACATATTATTGTACACATATAATCTATAAATCTCTATAAATCTATCTATAATGAAACGATCGGTAAAGTATTTTTTGGTTTTCAAGGGATTTTTTGGTCCCACAAATCTGCTAATTTCGAAAAAACCTCGCCTTTTTGTCGATTTTGGTCAAGAAAATTTTCTTTTAATAGGTGTGTAAATATGAAATGCGGATTTTTTCTGCTTGAAATATGCATTTATTTGAATAACAGAACGAATAAATTCAATAATCAAAGTATTGGCTATCGTTAGCTACGACTTTTTCCCACCTTTCTGTCAATTGGTGGAATCCGTCCCAGTACCACTTCTCATTTTTTGAGGCTAACCACTCATCAAGCCAATTTTTTACTTCTTCGTAAGAATGAAAGTGCTGTTCCAGAAGTCCATGCTGCATCGATCGAAACAAGTAGTAGTCAGAAGAAGCCAAGTCTGGTGAATACGGCGGGTGGGGCAGAACTTCCCAATTAATGTTTCCCAAGTAGTGCTGGACAGGTATTGCATCATGCTGCCGAGCATTGTCAAGTTGAAAAATGACTTCATCATGTCTTTGGTGAAATTCCGGTCGTTTTTCCTTAAGTGCGCGGTTCAATTTGATCAGTTGTTGTTGGTAACGTTCGCCAGTCTTACCAGGTTTCAACAGTTCGTGATACAAAGGTCCCTTACTATCCCACCAAATACACAGCAAAGTCTTCTTTTCATGAATATTTCGGACTGGTTGTGATGTTGATGGCTGGCCTGGATCTACCCATGATTTTTTCCGCTTGGGATTGTCGAAATAAATCCACTTTTCATCGCCAGTAAAAATCCGATGCAAGAAATCTTTTGTTTTCTGTCTGGCAAGCAAAATTTCACAAATGGATTTTCGCCTTTTGATGTCTGTTTCAATTGATACGGCACCCATTTTCCAGTTTTTAGATCTTTCCCATGGCTTTTAAACGTTGTGAAATGGCTGCCTGAATAACTTCCAACGCTTCTGCCAACTGTTTTTCAGTTTGCGTGTTGTCTTCATCCAATAATGCTTGCAAATCTGTATCTTCGAATTTTGTTCGTGGTTTTCCACGGTAATTGTTGCTGACATCGAAATCGCCACTTAAAAATCTTTTAAACCATCGTTCACAAGTGTCTTGGCTTGGGGCATGTTCACCATATGCTTCCACTAACAATCGATAAGTTTCTGCTGCCGTTTTCTTCAAATGAAACACGGTTATTAGACTTCCCCGCAAAACCTCTTTTTCTGGCACGTAATTCGACATTTTTGAAGCGAAAAAAGACTATGTTCTTTGTACAACCAAATCCTATGACATACTGGAATTTGTTGACAGATGTGTACCCTCCAAAATGCCATATTGGTTATCCCCGACACAAACCATATGTAATGGTTATGCCATCTGTTAGTAAAATCCGCATTTCATATTTATAAAACTAATAGATCAATCTATCGCGGCTTCTAAGCTGATTTAAATCTGGTTTTTATTTTGTCAGACGTTTCAGTGAGCCAAAATCACGACCCCCGTGATTTTATGTTGAAAAAAACCCAAAAAAATTTTTGTAGACTCTTTTACATAAAAATAAATATGTAAGTTTATTTTTAAGTTAAATTAAGTTTAAATTATGTAAGTTTCAATAAGATATCTCTTTCCTTTCTTAAAAAAATTTGCATTTTAAAAATTTTTTTTTATTTTTGTAAATCCAGGGGTGTGCCGTTTCTGCGACATTCTGATTGTTTAGCATGAAAAACAGCTTCCGTATCGCGTTTTCTCAATTTACACGTGACATTTAGGACGATAAATGTAGTTCAGGACCGTACAAAATCGTCAAGCAATCAGATAATGAAACATCTTATTGTCAAGTCGAAAATCAAACCTAGATTACATTATATCATACTTGAAATCTTTCTAATAACTCACTTCGTTTTTCCGATGAACTTTGTCCTTTGGAGCTTTCTAAAAATATTTGAAAATAAAAAAATTAATTCACAATTTAAAATGGATAAAGTTCCTGAGATACTTTCATTGGGGTTATACCTAAAAAATTATAAAATAAACGTTACTTTATAGAAGTTTTTAAAAACGTGTTGAATTTTTTGTTTGAAGTATTCTTTTAAAACGGGGTGGATCTAAATAATTATGAGCTTTTAGAGATATATCACTTAGTATATTGTATACAGAATCGAATATTTTTTGGTTCTTTTCAAAAAATCTTAGAAATTACATTCAAACCTTAAAAAAGTGTGTGACTAATTCAAAAAATATAGATTCGAAAACAACGGGTTTAAAATTTATCTTTTGGATAGTTTATGCATTTAAATCAATTATTTCGACTCAATACCTTATTCTGTCATTCCTGGTGGATACCGAATGTCTTCAACTTCTGCGAGTTCTTCGCTCTGAAGCGTTGTTTTAAATGCGAGCCCTTTTTGAGCATTCTGTGCTCAATTATGGATAGTTTCTGCAATATTAAAAGCAATATTCAATAATGGCAAGATAATTTATTGCTATCGTAAAAGGTGCATGTCGCTATCCAGAATGCCATTTTCAAAGTTCTCTGCCAGCAAACGTGCTCTTTGGAGTGAAATGTCATACCGAATTCTTGTAACTTTCGTTACTCTTTTGGGTATTTGCAAATCATGGCTACTAAGCGATGTTAATACTGCTAAAACTTGCCCTCACATACTTGGATCACTAGTTAGTTTATGTTGGAATGGCTTATGTTATTCTCGACTGCAGATATTTGCACCCCTCTGAATTGCAGACCTCGTGTCGAGGCTCTTGATATGTAGAAATACTGTGATACTAACCAGCAAGAATTTCTTGCTCCATATTCTCTATGGTATTTAGATTTCTTTTTCTGGCTAATCCATAAATAAGCGAAATTCTCCTTATTAATTTTCGGATGAATTTAGCAGTTTTTACGTCGGGGGTGCTGGTTGAAACTCAAACATGTGCAGTGTAAATTTTTGGTTTTCGACCTCATTTTTGGCTCTAACTTTCTTGTTTCTCGCTCTTTCTTTTTTCTTCCTAATTTTTCTTTTTACTTCCTTTTTTTTCGAGTGAAGTTCTTTTTTACTTCAACTAATCCCCAGTGCATCCACTTACCTACATGAAAAGCACACTCCAATGTATGTATTGTAAAGACATCTCTATAGGGTTTGGCATCGGCTGCGTTGGTATACAATTTACTATCACCATGGCCGACGTAAACAAAGAAAACATTGAATTAATCTTTTAAAAACTTCCAAGGCTGAGTCAGTCTCCGTTTTACCAGAAGATCCTTCATGACATCGAACCTCACATTCTTTTATATGTTTTTCGTACCACATCGAAAATTCAAACTAACTCAACCATTTTTTCTGAATTGTACAGATTTAACAATATAATAATTTAACGCTAAGGTCAAGAATTTATCCCAACAATTTCCAATAGTTAAGAGAAGCCTAAGAAACGACATGAATCCTCTTCATCCAAGTGCCACCTCCAGAAACTGTCAAATGGTCAGCTTTAGTTTAAACTGGTTCAGCTAATGCTTTTTTGACCGATTGTTTGGTTACTGTGTCAAAACAAAATTTTGAGGTTTTTTTTTAAACTATACCATAATAAAGGAAATGCTTCAAGAAATATCCAAGAATGCAAAATACAAAACACAATACTTTGATTTATTTCATAACAGGTTTCGTCTATTATTGGTAACGATTCGATACATTTTCTTCCACAAGAACACTCAAGACATATTTTCAAATCAAGATCTCTACTTTTCCGGTGAAAAAAAAAGACATTGTCATTGTACTCTTTGCACTTTATATATTGAGCAAGACAAGTTAAAATCAAACTAAAGCAAAGTGCTGCATTATGTATTCATTGAGTTTTACGTAGGCGGTGTGAGTTTATCGCTCATTTCTAATTTCGTTGCGGACAAACTCGGTACTTCACGGTTACTTTCCGCTGTAAACTGATATCCTTGGATATGATTTGTTTTATATCGTTGATTTTCTCGAGTACGTTTTTTAGTTCCGTCTACTATTTTTAAATACTAAAGCAAATAGTTAAAAACGTAAGAAAATTCCGGTATTACAAGTGCGTCTCTCACAAATGATACAAAGCAACTGTATAAAATATGCAAGTACAATTAGCATATAACTTCAAAATACACTTTAAGGGATTACACCACTGTGACGGTCGAAAAATAAGGTTTTTTTGACAATTTTTTTCGGAAACCTGGAACGGGAGTAGGAAATTTCCGTTAAAGGGCTTTTTTGAGAAGACATTGAAGTATGAGAAAAAAAATTTTTTATTATCATTTTCATACGAAATGGCGGCGATAGCGCCGATTTCAAATAAGCCTTATTTTTAATTGATAAACCGGCGAAAAGATTTAGCGCAAACGATGAGACCTGGAACAAAAAGGAAACAAAGTTCATCATTCACATATAATTAGCTATAGAATCACAAAGGCATTTTTATTTAAACTGATTTTTGTAGAAATTGTGCACTTTTGAATTGTTTGTAATTGTTTATTAAAAAATGTTTACAACTAACCAAAAAACGGCTACGTGGTAAGATACAAGTAAAATTTGAGACTGACCGAAGCAATAGTTTTCGAGTTATGATTTCGCCCAACTCGAAAAAAGAAGTTTTGAGAAAAACGTGTTTAAGGCGTTATGTGCATTTAAATCATCAAAATGTTATATGTACCTTTAATCAGCGATGCCTGCACCATACATTTGGCTATCCATGTTGATGCTCGCCTCTTCCGCCTCCTTTCTAGATGCTTTTATTTACAATCGAGCCTTTTTGGCAGCATCAGACAGTGACATCCCAGAATATCGAACGCTCGTCTGCCTCAACGCAGAAATTGTAGGAGTTGTAGCCAATTTTCATATCTGAATTCTCCATGAGCCTCATTATACACGATAGGCCATCATTATAAATGCCCACGGCGATATATACTGCAAATTATAGTGCAGTCGCAATTACTTTCTTCCCACTAGAATTTGATTTCGGAGCCATCGACCAGGCCATTGAAGCTCTCGTTGCTATTCCTCTTCCTCCAAGGCCTTTGGTTGGCTTTTTCAAATCACGAAGACGAGTACCCATTCTTTTTTGGACGTGGTCGATGCTCTCCTTTTTCTTTCCACAGGGATTTGCATCTGTAATACATTTGAAGGTTTTCGAATCACCATCACTAATGTAATTTTCATATGTTAAATCATATAAGCTTTCCGAGTGATGAAACATTTCTACAATGGCGTCCACTTCCATCTTTCCAGAAGATCCTTCATGGTTCGTATCGCATTCATTCTGATGGCTTTCAGCCCATTCCTTGTACTCTCCTTGTACTCCGTGTCATTTTTTTTTCTGCCAAAATTCACATGATTTACAATACTTAGATTTCACTAAGCCATCTACAACTTTACTAGTGTACCATCCGATAAGTGACACTAAACCGAAAAGCGACATAAATCCCCGTTTTCTCCATGAACCATCGCCAGATACAGTTATACCATTGATATGACCTTGCTGGACACTTTCTTCTCTTATAAAGCTAGAGTTTTCATAATTTGATCACAAACATTCTTTGCCTTCAAATTTATTTTATCTACCGCTTTATCGTAAAAAGACTGAAACACTGGTCGTGGGAGATCCATAAGTGCACAGAATTGTATTATGCCATTCTGTCGTATCCCGAGCAGCCAAGAATAATCCTTTCGTAGCAAGAATAATCCTCCGATTTATTTTGTATGCATTTTGAATATCAAACAACTTGGAACGTTTATTTCATTACAGTTTTTACAGGAAATTACAAGTTTGAAACCTAATCCACGATTTCCAGTTTCACTGAATGTCACATTCAATTTATATATTTTAAACAATACAGCTTGTGATAAAGCGGTAAACACAGTTTAAAAGTCCAAAATTCGATAACTAAATCCTTCTTCTATTTTAAAGTCACCCAGATCGATCGTAGATATTTTTTTAGATGACGTGCCAGCTCACTCGAAACTTGATTTTTCCATTGCGTAACAATTCGGCGATCGATTTCTTGACTTCTTCGGTCTATTCTCATTCGAAGGTGACCCCTTGTAGTTTTTTTGTCTTTATAAGAACTTATATCGATAAAATCACTTTTATCTTTTCTTTTTTATCGTTTGATTTATACAAAATAAAAAAATGACGGCGACAAAAATCGGAGCGCGCGAACGATGTGACAAACAACAGCTGTACTAGCACACAAACACGTATATTATAAAGTTACGTAAAGCGTAAAGCGCGTGCTGTAGACGTTGCCGGAAAATCGAGCATTTTACGTTATAAAATTTGTTCTTCAGCTACATAACTAGTAAAATATTGTTTTTGAATATATAAAGGTTCGTTAAAAGCTACAAAAAATTGGATTTTTTGAACCGGTTAATGTGGTGTTACCCCTTTACAAGAGACGAAGCAGCTACTGCGCACACCGCGTTACACACTCCAAAACCAGTGTTACGCTACGCTTACGTTTATGTGTGTATCTTTGGTTGTATTCAGAATTTCTCAAAATGGTTTTGGGAGAACATTTCTGGGATATATGCGAACACATTTATGAAATGAAAAAGTCAATTTCTTTCCAGTTCAGAAAGTAAATGTCTACTTAATTTGCTGCGGCAGGGATGATTTGGACGTGCTCTAGTCTTAATAATCAGATTGAAATCATTTATAAGGTATTTTCTGTCTCAATACCTTTCCTACCAATTACCATTGATCATGGTCTTCAAAAAAATGAAAAACCCTCGATTTGTGATAAGTGACACACTACTTTCAAACCATTTTTTTTTCAATTGGCGTTCGACATGTTAGCGGTCCTTTTATATCATCAAATAGATTTCCCAAACTTATTTCATTAGTTTTTTGATCAGTATAATTGGTGAAGTAGAACATATGAGTGTTAACTGTTATGAAAAACATGGAGCAGCGTCGTGGAACATAAGTGATCTTCAGAGTACTCCATTACAAATGCCTTAAGACTTTGAGTATAATTCTTGTTGCCTAAAACAAAAGAAAATTCCAAAAACACTCAATTGAATGAAGTCCTCTTAACGTTCCTCTTGAGATTAGACACAATAGCAAAATAAGGTATGGGCTCTTTCATCTCTGTCGTCATTAAAACGAATATCATTATACGAATGTACGTTTATACGAGTAATTGCTAAAAAAATCCTTCGTCCCTGTTGCAGCTTATCAAATGTGAAACGCGATACTCGGAACCAATGAAAGAATAATCAAATACAGTTTTATGAAATCTCATTAAATAAAAGACCAGCGCCTATTACATTTTGCCTGGCAAAATTTCGAACGTTCTATCCGTGATTTGCAGTGGAAACAAGATTGACACTTGCTGCCAGGATGCTAATGTTTGTGGATATATCCTCCCGGTTCCATCGAACCACCAAACCAGAAAGCTAAACATTCTACCCAGCGAACCATCCGATTTTCGAAATATGCTTGCTCACGTCCAATTACTGATGCTGTTCTTGCTGTCGTCCCCAAGGATATCGTCATTCTCAGAAATCCTAATGATGAGTAAGCTTGACGATGGTTGATTTTAAACAGATATTGCATCAAATCCCAAACTGCCATAATTTTTGGACTTCATACTGAGCAAGCTCCTTATGAATTACGTCAAACGTTTCGCCGTCATAGTGGTAAGCTGTTGTGTTGTATGTTGACTATCAAGGCTCCTTTAAAATAAATGGAATGCTAAATCCATCAATGTCAGCATGAACTTTTAAAATGTTGTACGCGCTTCCTCTCAATTTAGAAGCATAATCTGGTTGATGAAGATTAGGCGTTGATGATATCAAGTGGAGGATGCTTTAACTTTATGACTTGGCAGATTAAAATTTTGATCAGTGGAACTTTTTAAATGATAATTTCCAAGGGACTCTAAACTGAAGGATGTTGTCGCTTAGCTACGAAGCATTGCATGGTTTCGATTGATATCTGTAATGAAAAGCTAAAATATTTATGCATTTTTCAGGACTTTGGTCGGCTTTTAGATCGCTAGAGACAAATTTAGGGCTACCACAAATTGTTTGGAAAGGGCAAATAAATAAAATCCTTAAGGCGGATTATGAATTTTTTTCTGAATTCTGAATACTTTTTCTGAATTTTCTGAATTCGTTGAAAATTTCATAAAAGATGGGCGTTTGCTTTCACAGGCGAAATGTATTTTTTTAAGAAAAGTAGTTTTTACTTTTTATTTAGATTGAGAAGTGTAGTAAACAACAGCTCCCATGCTGAAGGACTAACAGTGAAACTCTTTCAACTACAGCGTAGTGCAACAATCATTGTCATCTTCAACCAAATATCACTGTATGATGTGAAAAAAGGAGGGACTTCTAATCAATTAACTGTATGAAACGGATTAGTCCTGCAAAACTGAAGAAAATAAAATTGACTGACAGATGTCGATATGAAATAAACCATACCTAAGGATAACATATAAGATACCACCAAACATCTGTTTACATGAACAGCTTCAGTTTCTATTTCACTAGTTGCCATTGTGTCGCTATGCAAATTCGTCCATAGCAAAAGTCACGTTGCAACACAGACAAATTCCCACAAAGCCAATAAAAATGACATATTCATAGGTAAACATATGTACCTTCATTTTGCAAAGTCAACATAATCCCCTGAGTAATCTAGACAATGCTAAATCGCTGTGATTTTTCAATTGTCACGAGGATAACGAATTCCATGGTAATTTCGAATTTGTCTAGTCGCGTATCTGTGTTGTCACCGGCGGCAATCTGAACATGAGAAAATCTAAGTGGTATGTTTTCGTTGGATTTCAACTTTGATATCCTTCTTGTAAGGATTAACGAGAAATAATGGCCGGGCAAGTATAAGTTTGAGTCTGTCGTTCTACCTTGCGTGTTGGATGTGTTAAAAATTATGCACCCTTCGTGTAACGTTTATGTGAAATTTGTATTATTTCCAGGAGACAAAAATGAAGATATATGATGACAATCGGTTTATTCGTTCTTTGGGAATCACCTCCATTATGAAAACTCCTGAAAACATTTACTCTGTTTTTCATCTGGCCCCGCCGAAACTCCATTAAGAGTATAATGTCGAAACAAATCACTGAGTTATATTCAGTACATTTCTTTGTTTCGTTTCTTTTTTTGTATTTTTATTTATTATTTTTTTATATTTTTTTTCCATTAAATTTTATTTTCGAATTTCTAAAAACAAATGTAAATATAACAAGCTCACAAGAGTGAAAAAACGAAGGAATGTAAGGCGTCTGAAGTTTGCATCGTTGAAAACGCAACGGTCTTAAAAAATTTTGATTTCTTGAATGTATTTTTGCTCATTTGACTTTACATTTTGGCAAAATTTATGCACCTTTTTGAATATCTTTCACTCTACTAGGGTTTCATTTCAGTTTAATCATCTACAAAGAACCTACAGTGATAAAATTTGACAGCGTTGCGATTGCAACGATGCAAACTTCAGACACCTGGAATGTAGTAGTTTACACATTGCCTAATTTTAAGAATGTTTTAAATGCCAATGGTGTCCTTCCCTTTGTATTAACAAGTCATTAACAGGTTTTCTATGTCATATGTATAACATATGATACACGGGACATTTTTCGTATCGTATAAATCACCTTTAAGTTTGCTCGTATATGATACATGGAGTAGGTAGGTTACTACAAAATTTGCATCATGTGTTGGGCATGGGAATAAGTTTCCGCCGTTGGTAGAAAAATGTCTTTACAGATACTATTTTAGTGTCTACTGTGGTAGTGTTCTTGGAATTAGAAGTTGTATGCGTAGGCTGCCGAACGCAGTAGTCAGCCAGTATAGTAGTATATGACAACCCTAAGCGATCAAAACAATGGGTAATGCCAGGTAAACCAGACCCATCGAAGCTTAATGGAACATTCACGCTTCCAAGGTCATAGTGTGCATCTGTTGGAACCACAGTGGCGTCATCTATTACGGACTGCTGAAACTATCTGAACCAATCTCTGGGGATGTGTAAAAACGGCTTCTCATCCGTCTGTATCGAGCTCTGAAGGAATAACGACCAGAATAGAATAACAGACATGACAAGCTGATTTGCTGCATGACAATGCAAGGCCAAACGTAGCCAAGCGGCTCAAAAAATATTAGGAAGGTGTGAATTGGGAAAGCTTGCCCCACCCGCCGTATTTCTCAGACATTGCTCCTTCGGATTTCCATTTGTTCTGCTCCATGCCATGGGCCGTCCCAGGAGAAAGATTTACTTCTAATTAAGGCATCAAAAAATGGCTCGATGACTGGATCGAATCGTTGGATGGGGATTTTTCCGCCGAGGAATCCAGCTACTACCAGAAAGATGGGAGAAGGTCATAGCTTCAAATGGTGCATACTTTGAAGTCCGTGAGTGTATTCTTTCATTTTGAAATAAACTAAACACTTTGTCGAAAAAACGGCGGAAACTTATTCCCATACCCAATATCATATGTGTTACATTGGACAAGGATTCTGATAAATATTTCTACCGGCGACCATATAAATTCCAATAAAATTCCTATGTCTTAAACAGCATCAAATCCTTATTAGCCTCGCTCAATGGATGGCATTAAAATCTGGAAACTTATCATTGTTCTTCAACTCGACCCAGATATCTTTTTCATAAAATCCTTCATATTGTGTTTTCACTTGATTAGTATGCTCGTATAACTAGATCTTTTAATAGCCTTCTTTTCCTGTTACAACAAGAAAAAGTCCATGTAAAGTTAAGCGAGCCAGATTTACCGTTATGCATAGATCATCTGACCTTTCTTCCTAGCATTTCGCAACATGGGAATACCTTTAGTCCTAACCTAAAGGTTCCTTCTGTTCAAGAAACAGGTTGGAATAGATTCCGGTCGTTTTTTTTTCGAAAAGTTTAAGAAGACACGGAAACTGTCGAAATAGAACCTTTTCAGCGCAAGAAAAATTCACAATTATCGAATAGATATCACCAGCGAAGAAACGTTTAAAGAAAAGAAAATAATAAAATAAATATACTTGAATAAAACTGAGTACTAGATTTCGATAATCAAAAAAAAAAAAAAAACTAAAAATAATCTCTGTAGAATATCAATAAAAAGTTCTTCTAATATAAAATTAATGTAAAGAAAAAACAAAACAAACTCAAACTTTTCACACAAAAAAAACTACAATCGAACGTCACCCTTTTTTCAAGCATGGCCGGGAAACACTTGTTTCCTTCACTTTAAACAAAGGAGTAGTTTCCGAACGTCAATTTTCTTTCGAGTTTGGAACGATAATAGACAAATCTTTCGTTTCCTCAGCATAGTCTTCAGAATCATTCCAAGTTCAAGTGTTCTCCTTAGAGCAAAAATTCCACGCTTCATGTACCGCCTGTCAACCTTATTACGAAGGCTACTTTTTTCAAAAAGGGTTCTTTATCAAAGTTGGCATCCTGACAAAGAAGAGAATTCCCAGAGTTAGGCCTATCAGTGTTGGCGCATCGAAATCAGCAGTAAAGTACTTGGACGTCCTGATAGACTCGAAGATGAGTTTTACCAAACAAATCAGGGCAACAGCTTAAAAGGCTGCAGTGCATGAATCGGCATTGACCCGATTAATAGCCAACATAGAAGGGCCCACCACATCAAGGAGATGACTCCTTATGAGCGTTGTGCAATCGGTTCTACTCTAGGGTCAAAACTTTGGGGCGACGCACTCAGCAAGAGGTTACACCAGGAGCGGTTGGCACAGGTGCAGAGACAAGGAGCGTTGCGAATCTCATGCACATATCGAGCAGTCTCCGGGGCTGGTAATCGTAGGGGTGATACTCATCGCCTTCCGTGTGAGAGTGCGAGAGAAGTTTTTAACTGGGCATAGGCGAAGACCCAAGGGAAGAGATCACCAGGGGAGAAAGACGTCGCTCTCTCAGCGATTAGCAACAGTCCTGGGAGCAAGACACAAGGGAAAGGTTGACTGCACGTCTGATCCCTGACCTGAGGCCGTGGCTCAGTCGAGTTGGATTGATCAGTTGAGACGCATTTCTACATGACCCAGTTCTTAAGCGGGCCCGGTTGTTTTCGGTCCTACATGCACAAGATTGACTGCGCACGGTTTCCTAGCTGTGTGTTTTGTACAGGAGAGTTGGATGACGCCTGTCACACATTCTTCTATTGCAGAAAATGAAGCAAGCAGCGCGGGAACCTCTTCAGCGAAATTGGAGAGCTATGTCCGAAAATTATGGTTGGAGAAATGCTGAAAACGGTTGGCAGCTGAAATCGCGTGGCAAAATATGCTCAGGCAGTGCTGATACGGAGAAAAAATTTATTAGAGCGCTGGAAGGTATTGGAGATGGGAGGATCCCTTTTCTAGCAGTTCCTCGCTCAACCTTCCTTCTCGCTGGAAAGAGATTCCCATATTCCGAAGGCGCCTTTAGACGTAGGAACACGAGGCCTAGCCCGAAATAATGTGTCAAACGGTTCCAGGCTAGGTTCTCAGTTTGACAGGGGAGGTGTTTAGTGGGTAGTCCAAAAGAATTGCGAGTCTGAAAGTCCCACACTCAAGACGGAAACAGCGTTGACCTCCCTACCACAAAAAAAAAGTAAAATCATTTAAGGTTGTGTTTTCTCACCTCGTTTAACCAGACAAAAACTCAAATTGACTTCTCCACATGAAAGATGAAATTCGATTGCTTGACTATAAAGACAAAGTCGTGCAAGGATCATTACCAATCGAAAAGTAAGTATCGGTCCATGAACAAACCCCTTATCACTTGTGATGATTCATTGGTCAAGTACTTTTTAAGTACATTTTTGCCATGAGTAACCAAATTGTCCTAAGAGATTTCGACGCATAGTTTCTTCTTGTCTGCCGTTATCAAATTCCGAAATAATTTCAAATTCATTATTTACTCATTATTTTAATTCAGTTTAAAATTTCCCAAATAGTTGTTTAAAATATTTGAAGATCTCTTTCTTGTTTGTGTGCGTTGACCGCACTCTCTCGTTGATCTCCTACAATCGGCTGTCTCAGACGCTCGACATTTTTTATGTTATTGCACTCGAAGTTCGGCCAGAGCGGAACCGCTGCTAACTGACGTGTGGCCATTTTTAAACTGCTTTGCAGGTATACTGCTCGCCAAATATCTTATTTATCAGATCAATTGTTCCTGGGGTAGTGTTTATCTCATTTTTAATGACAAACAAATCCGACAAACACCAATAAATCTAAGTGAATTAATGCAACGTGTGTGCGAACTGAGTTATCTCGAGAAAACCTGCGGCAAAGAGCAGTTGCTGAGAAGTTTTAATTTTTATAAATATCCCGTACAGGGTGACCGGACGTTGTGGGGTGAAAATATTAAAATAGGCCAAATATTTGTAGGACGAACTTCGCACAGGATCTAATAGTTATGTTTTGGGAACTCGTTTTCATTTTTTCGTGAAGATGTGGACACAAAATATACTTTTTATCAATTTGAACGTGAATACAACATTAATCTACGTCGGATTGTGGTAGTGAATCACTTGAAATTTATTTTTCCATAATTATACAAACTGTTGTCATTTGCCACCCGCACATATGACAACCAGTATAAAGTCAAACATACTCAATATAATCAATTCAATCAACCCCGTAGCAACCCCAAACCGAAATCAAATCGTAATAATAAAAAACGCGAAGAACCAGAAAATTGAATAAATCCCTATTTGCTTTGTCGCTGCCTCCAATTTTTGTGCTTCATCATTTTGTCAATGGAGTTGCTTAATAACTACCCTGTTGCCATCGCACACCTTCAACCATGCCAAAGAATCCTGTCAAAATCTAACAATTCCTAGAGCAAGATAAAAAGCATATAATAAAATCTTAATGTATTTTCTGGTTCCGTTCCTTATTACATTTTATTATCTCATGTCAAGCCTTAACAAGTTTCGGAATTCGGTGTCGATTTTTATTTCCGCTTCAAAAGCTTTCCTAAGAACCACCAGCAGCAGCGAAAAAAATCCTTATACGGAGTATTCCTGAACGTTTGTTCGTATGCTACCAGAATCGAAATGTCGCATCGAACTTCAACGTGTACGTTATATGGTTTGATATGTGTGAGGATAAATCTATGCGAGGAGATATTGGCTTATAGCTTAGTGTTACTCTGCATTAACTTCCTGTGTAGCAACCGGCAAATAACAATAGGATTTTGAATGCCTGCTGTTGGCTTCGGTGGAATAGGTGAAAGGATCGAGGACAAGGGAATCCACTTCACTGCACTTTTCATGCTTATGACTTTCACCCTTGTCTTCCTGCTTCGAAGTCTAGGTTTTCCCATCCAAAGGCGCTTCCCTTTTATCACATTCTCCGTTTTTATTCTCCGTTGCTGGCAATCGTAAACATATTCGACAAATATTGAAACAAAAGCCAATAATGATTATTTATTCATGGTAATATTTGTTTTTTCTTTCTTTTCGTTCCAGGTAAATATTTCTCCAAGGTGTAATGTGTTTGTGGCGTTTATCCTAGCGTACGAAACGTTTGTACATATATCCTAGAGGATACTCGCCGAGATCGGTGAGTATGAACAGTGTGAAGTGATGGCATTCGTTGAAGGAGACAAAGTCTTCCGTGAAACATTTGCGGTATATGTTAAATAAAGTCTCTTTTTGGCAATCTGACGTTAAAAATTTAAGTGCGTCGGAATATAGTAAGAATTACCTAAAGATAATCTGATTGGCATTGACTTAAAGACTCAAAGAGGAATTATTGACAGTAAAAACATCGTTGGGTCTTAAATCGTTTAACTTGAGCCTTAAAATTAGGAATTCCGAACTGCATCGACTAGCGAAATTTTCGTCTTTGGATCGTAAAAGTATGGCTGGTAAAAGGCTATCGACGTGCATATCCTGAGGCTTTTATCGCCTGAAGCCTCGCCGTATAGCCAAATAGCATGCTGTATTGACAGTTTATGACTATTTCCGTTTGTTTCCCCTAAGCCACAACTCCATCAGAAAATATCAAACTAATAAACATGCATACATCAGGACCAAGAGGAAGTCATAAAATCTTTACCTTCAGGATATGAAAATCCCCTAGAAAAACGAGCCAAACTACCTACCCTTACTAAATCCATACATTTTACTCACGAACACGAAAAATGAATTTCCCGCACCCCGAAATAAGGACACATTTTGCATGAACTAAGAAAATACTTTGGCTGAGTTTATGGAAAGAAATTTATGGGAGTTGGAGAAAAAAGTGTGAAATTTTGTGGTTCTAACGTATATCCGATTATGATAATTTCTATTCCCTTCATTCGTATTGCACCTCTGCTTGTACTTTTCGGAACCGTGTTATTTTAAGGGTTTATGAGCACCGGCAGGCACATTCCCCAGTCAGCCTTCCATCACTGTGGGTATGAATACTTGATTTCAACTTCGCACTGTAAGGAATTTACCAGAGAGTTCCTTTTTTTTCTCTTCTTTTTATTTTCTATCCCTCCTTCACGCAATATTTAGGGGATGGTTGGCGATGATTTTTTTCGCGCCCACTGTAACTTGATTTTGGTAAAGTTTTCAGTGGAGAAAATTTAAATTTACACGCGACTCAAAGTGAATTCTAGAAATTTACATTTAAATAAACTTTGAATGTTAAGTGAGATGGAATTTGTGCGACTGGAAATTGAAGAAAAACTGATTTTTCCTGTCGGGGAAGGGGAGGCGACGTATACTATTATTGAAAACATTTTGTTAGAAAATCAAATATGCATTAAATTTAGTGGCAGCTCTTATTTGCAACCAAAGTTACTAGTTGCGTACTTGTGAACTTTCGTAGAAACTGCCAGCATATATGGGGCGGAATTTCTTGGACGCGTTGCTGGGTTGCATACTTTCTACTTCAGATAATCGCATACAATAAAGTTCAATGGTCCAAAATCACATCGCCGAAGAGGCAAATCATCGAAAAGGGGCACTAAACTACAGTAAATAACTTTTACTCCAATTGAAGGATTTCACGGCTGTATCACAGTTATCACGATCTTTTAAAAGTCACATGTCCTTCACCTCAACAGCATTCAACTCAATCAGAAGTTATCCTGTTGTTTTTCGGTATCGACCTCCAGTTACCTTTGATAAAAAATGGTGCTTCTACGGCCCACATCAAAAAATTATTCCTGGTACGTTATAGATGTATTTTTTCCATTCATTTTATATGGAATCCCTAAATTCTCGCTGAATCCAAAACGTGAAAACCTTGGCGATTTTCAAAGCTATCAAGGTAACAATAAATTTGATTGTCCAGTCTGATTTATCTCAAAAAATCTGCAATAACATTTTGATCTGCAAATCTGTTTTACAGCTGCGATGTCGCTGTACGCTGTCACTAGACTGCAGTGTTTAAATGAAATTCAACTACTAAGCAGTGAGACACATACAATGGGTGTCTTTTTAGCTGTATGAGAAGTGTCGATAGTTGTTGTCTATGATTTGACAGTTGAGAATGTCAAACTGTGTTGACATTTTTGTTCAGTAAGACCTTGCAATTCGTCCTAAACGCTAGAACAACGCTTCCACACTGTTCAAATATACTTTGAAAAAATAAATCATTTCGAGAAATTCATAGAGCACTTAATGTATTTTACGATGGACATAATCGGCCTAGTGAACAAGCGGTACGTACAGTTAATGATCGTATTCGCACCAATTTTACTGTTCTCGATTCGAAATCATCAACAAGACAATGAAAGGTGCGTACCGAAGACAATACTGCTGCTGTAGCGCGAAGTGTTGAAGAAGCCGCCGAAAAGGTGGTTCGTTGCCGTTTTCAACTTGTTGGCCTTTGTTCTTTGGCTACGTGGAAAATTTTCCGAAAGAATCTTCGCTTACGTGTCTTTAAAATACAACTCGTGCAAAAATTAACGGAAAATGATCATCGTTCACGGAACTTTTTTGCTGACAAAGAATCGTGTTTAGTGGTGAAGCTTAAATGGTTAAATTACTTCCTCAACAAGCAAAATTGACGTAAACGGAGCGAAAGCAGTACTTAAGCCATTAACGAATTACCATTACATGCATTATGATTGACGGTTTGGTGTGGTTTAGACGCTGCCAGTATCATCGGTCCTTATTTATTTCGTGAAGAGGAAGGAGCTGCCGTTACGGTGAATGGCGCGTGCTATCGAGACATGCTGACTGATTTGTTGTTTCCAAAATTTTTTACCTAAACATCGACGACATTAGGTTCCAACAAGACGACGCAATTTGCCACACAGCGCACTCAACCATCAATTTACTGAAAATCCAATTGATGAAAACTTTATTTCAAGTAGTGTTCCTGTTAACTGACCCATCTTTCGTGCAATTTATGGCCTCTGGATTTTTTTTTTGAGGTTACGTTAAGTCAATGGTTTATGCTGACACGCCCGTAACTCGTGAAGCGTTGAAAGCCAATATCCAAGCCACCATTGACGCCATACGGCCAGATTTATTGGAAAATATAGTGAAAAATTGGATTGATCAAACTTACCTTACAACTTATTACCGGGAAATCGGTAATTGTGCATTCTTTCGCTGATGTTTAGGAACACCAGTGCTAAGATTTGCACCCAAAAAGCTGCAACTGACACCAGCCAAGCTTGACCACTACGTTTCGAGCTAAAATCCTGGTTTTGCGTTGCTCCCTTTTTCAGCCCTTGTCATCTGTAAGGATTGACATACACCATGTGTTTGTATTCACTATCTCGTGTACATTAAATCAACGGATAGTTCCTTGGATAGTGATCCACATAAACTTTGTGGGATCGCCCACCTGAGTTTCGCAAAATTAACATTATTATTATTCGGTCTTTTTTTTGGTGATCATGGTAGTCTCATATATTCGTTCCTAGATACAATCGAAAAAAGTTGAACTTTTTAATTGGAGTAAACATATCGTAAGGATCGTTCAAATCCTTAGCAAAATTACAGAAATTTACCGTTATACATATTATGTGCCAGACAGAATAAATCGAAATGTAATGACTGCGCACAAATCGCCACTCAAAAACAAATAAATCCGTATGTCCCCAGCGCAAGTGATGTTGTCTCTACAATTTTGTTCTTCTGATTCTTATTCTTATCACTACCGCCCCTCTCGGGCCTTCGCTTTCTGAAATAAGTGCTTGCAATTATCTCGGTCCATTGACCACGTCCTCCAATTTTGAAATCCGAGCTGTCTTCGTCAACAAAGTCAGACCGGAGTTTTCTCGGTTTCCCCAATGGTCTCCGCCCCTTTTCCAGTTCTCCCAGTGAATACCTTTCTAGGTATCCATTGTTCGTCCATTGGATTCATATGGCCAGCCCATTGCAGCTTCCAATGTGTTACAAGCGATGAGACCTACGGCTCGTAAAAATTGTATAGAGCGTGGTTGTATTAAATTCGGTATTGGTCCCCGTCTACCGTCACTCCAATTATACGCCTTAAGACCCGTGACTCAAATGTGGTCAATAGTTTTGCGAGTTTTGTTTGGTCATCATAATCGTCAGAACTTAAAAAAACGTCTTATCTGTGAGCTGTAACTTTCGGCGTTTTTAATCTTTTTCATTCGCCTTACTCGTTATTTTGATGCCAAGAATTTAGGGAGTTGCGGAGTTTTTTTCTTGACTGCGTCGCGACCTTTCATTCTCATTGATTTGTAGCTCTCCTAGTTTTGCTTCGCTGCAGAGTTTAATTATCACTTTCATACTTAGTATCTGGTTTCATTATCTTCAATTTTCACACACATAAATACTTACAACTCCTTTAAACTGACCAAAATGGAATACTCTTAATTCTGGTCTGATCTTCTGGTTTATTCTCCATGTGAATGGTTCGTGTCACTGCTAGTCCCCAAGAATAAATTCTTTTACAGAATCGCGTTAGTTAAATGTTACCTTAGCTCAACATATCCATCTCATAGCTGTCGTTTTTCTGATTTCCAACAATAAACTCAGCTAATTGGCGACCAATAAAGTCTTCAGTTTGTGTTTACAATCAGATCCTGCATTGAAATCAACATAAAACCACCTTTCGTTACCTGATAGAATACCCTCCCGAAGGTTGTAGGGCCTTTTAAGTACGCGTTGAAAAACTTTTCCTTACCGCGGCAATCTATTGATGGAAACAAAAGTAGAGTGGAAACTCAAAGATTCATAGACAAAGACGCGCAATTCAAACGGTATCCGTCCATAAACTGCGTTCTCTGCTTACAAAATGCAAGGAGCTATTCAAGATCCTCGTAGATCGTGTCTGAGCTTGGCTTTCTAGACCTTCAAACGGGTGTTTCTCACTCTTATCTGGGAACGTCTCTCTACGTATCCAGCATCATACATACGCTTCTTGTGGCTAAAGATGAAAGATTGAAGTTCTGTTTTTGCTTTGAGTTTTTTGACAGCTCGTTATTCTTATAGAATTGGCCTTCACCTTTAACCATTGCCGCTTACGCATATAAAAGCCTTATTACCGGTTAATATTTCTGAAGCTTTTTTCTCTGGTGTATGAAGCGAGCCTTAAGGAATAGTCACACTGAAATCAAAGTCTTATATACGAGCTGTACTCTTTGCCTTCTTTCATCGGTTTTAAGACAAGCTAAATAAAATCTTTCATATTTTCGCCCCTCTGACAGCTGAGCAGTATGTTATTTTGCTTGTTTGGACAAAATTCACTTGGCTCAGTAAGTAAAACCCCCAGTTGGTTTAGAAGTAAAGCACCGTTCACCGTTCACTGGATATCTCCAGCTAATGCTGAGGACCGTGAGAAGATGTTAATAATATAGTTCCATTTGTACTACTATTGGTTCGTACTTCTTTTTTCAATGGAAAGTTTTCCTATTGCGTGTTCAAGAACTATGTTAAACAGTAGTGGCATCAGGACATATCCCTGCTTCAGTGCAATCTTTGTGGCTTATGCACAAGTCATCTGGTTGCTTTTTCCGACTTCTGATCTTGTAGACATCGATGTCATTCTGGTGAAATGTACTATTTTCGCCTGGATGCTAAAATTCAGCATGATTTGGTACTTGGTTTGAATCCACGAAAATTTGATAAACATTTTGTTGCACGCTTAGCTTTTTTTCGAGATTTGCTTGTTAGTGAATAGTTAGCCTGATGCCGATCACTAAGCCAATTTCTGTGATATTCCCATATAATGTTTTCTCATCCCTTTCTTGGTGACCCCTTGTCCCGCGTTACCAGTTCTCTCTGACCAGCAGTCGAGACTCAGTACAAACCGTGCGTTCAAATCTTGCGAAAAAAATTATTACGTAGGATATGTCCAAACAGCCAGGTGCCACAGACTCTTTTGACATCTTTAAGTCTGTGGTGCCCGACATTTTGCACAAATCCTAGTTAATCAGTTCTTGGCAAGATTTGAATGCATCGTTCTGTATTGAATGTCGACTGCTGATCACAGGAAACTTAAATGTTGAAATGGTTTGAGAAAACATCATTGGGTTATATCAAGGAAAATTTGAGTAGTCCAAGACTGATTTTTACAAGAATCGTTTTAGTTTTAATTGATGTCGCATCTGAACTAAGAATTTCTGGTGTGTATCTTGAGCGGAGACTCAAACCTGCAAAAAATTCGACGACAAAAAGGCTTCTTCCTGTCAAATTTCCATTTTTTGACGGGCCATAATTAGATAAGTTGAGAATTTTCGCTCAAAAGAAGGCTCGTGAGTGGATTTAACAGTTCCAACTATACAAATGCAGCAGATCCATGTGGTTCTATGTCCTGGAGAACTTGTCAATCAAGTGAGCATGAATCTTTGATCTCTATTGAGCTTAATTGTTTTGTTGTATTATTTTATTATAATGTCCTGCATCCTCAGCTGAATTGCAATCGAATACTAGCGAGCAATGTTCCATGTCAGATTAAGTAACAATTGACCTGGAAGACTTGTCATAATATTCTCTTCATACCATAACACACCAAAGACAGGATAGTCAAAAAGGAACCATAATGGTTTTGAAAATAAGCCTTTGTAATATAATCTACCTATGTAATGTACCTTTATAATGCACTTATGTAAAAATCAATAATAAGAGTTTGCTACACCCAATAGGTTGTTATTTGTGCATCTTCACAATTGACGCATTTCGTCCATGCTCCATTATGTTTTTTAAAACGTGCAGACTGATCAAGCCATAACACTTGTTTGAAAAAAAAAAACAATGAAACATGACACTTGTTGGACAGTTGTTCGAAGGAAGACCTAATAGTTACAAGATAATGATGCATGTATACAAGGTGGCAAACCGCAGAAAAAAAGCGAGGAAAAAGTTTGTTAAAGTGGAGGACCCAAAATCAGGATCTGTCAGTTTCAACAGTTGATTAGTTTTAATGAGTTTTCTTCTTGTTCTATGTATTGTCACCAGATTTGCTTTTGTTTAAATTGTTTCTCATTTCTATCCACCATCTTTGTCTTGATTAACCGGTTTTTGGTCGATTCTGAACAAGAAAACAGATGAAAGGAACCACAGCCATTTTGGAATGAATCTAGGAAGTATGTTTACAACTGAATCTTTGGAAACGCATGTATATTTCATGATATCTGGTTGAAGTAACAGCTGGTGCACTTACCTTCTGTGCATCAGATGCTGGGTTCGAATTTTAACTGATGACAGTGATATTAGAATTGCTATTCCTGGTTGTAGAATATCCGTCCGCCTAGCTATGGCCAGTTCCTTGCGGGCATATAATAAAAGTTAAACGTGATTCTGACTTGATCACTTTCTTTGTCTTGGGATGTTTCTAATTCGCGACACTGTCTAAATTCGGCAGTGCCCTGTAGCGCAACAATACACACATTTTATAGAATTTTATACACATGACATTTTATAAAATTTTAAACTTATGTTTGTTTTTTTTTTTTTTTTGAATATTTTCTAAAAATTTTGTTTCTTAGATTTTGTCCTAACAAAATCGTCTCATTCGTATTCAGAGCTTGGTCAATTTCATATCTAACGAGAAACATATGCTCCCGAAATCAATACGGATCTCTTTCTTGGTTGGAATTTTCAGTGTTGACTACTCGTTCATCTAATCCTTAAAACATCGCAATTATTCTTCCGCTCTGACATGAGTTCTGCGTGTAATTTTTTTTCTGCTAGGATGCATAACTTCGTTTCACCGTTTCATGGTTTTCTTTCAAGGAAGCATAACTGCGTTTCCTAGTTTCATAGTTTTGAAACGAAAAACTCTGAAGCATTTAGAGCTTGCATTCAGGATTTAAATATATTTAATGTTTGCTCTTCTCGAAAAAACTGGAAACGAAAAGAATGAAACTAGAATAAACCCCTTTCCTGGCAATTCTCTCTCATTGCAATTTCATAGCAGTTATCCAGTTCTTCCTTTCGAATCTACTTAAAATTTCAAAACGGCTCAAAGCTATTTCCATATTGATCCTTATTGTTATTTGCTTATTATCTATAATGATGCACTCAATATTCTAAGCCTGACCATGAACAGAAAATATTTGCCGGATACTATCTGAAAATATTTATTCTTCAGAAGAATTCTGATAAATTCTTTAAATTTTTAATGAAATTCAAATTGAAAATTTACCCACACGTACTTGAGTCTGTTTTTCCTTTACATCAACCAAATGCCTTGTGGAGCCGCTAGGAAAACTTATCATTTATGCGAGTCCTATGTTGTTCTTGTATTTTTGTTTTTTTTTTGTTACTCGGTTAAAAAATTCTTTACTCCAAGTATTAGTGAGAAAATTGAAGCACTACTACTACTACTACTACTACTACTACTACTACTACTACTGCACTAACCGCGCAATTACTCTCACCAATTCACTGACGATGACGTTGAACGTTTCAAGTTTTATTAAATTTCTTCGGAAAACTTGTCTAAATTATTCAGCCAAGCGTAAAAGTTCTTTTTTTAAAGTGATTTTGTTTTTAAGTTTACTGTTCGTCCCGAACTAATGATAGTCATCCGACCATGAAATAAAGGAACTTCCAAGGAAGAGTTTTAAGTGCTAGTTTAAGTACGAAGTGTATGAATTATTGATTAAAACTCTTTTTTCGAAGGACTAGAATTTCAAAAGAAATCATTTCCAAGTTTTATTTCCGAAGAAGAAACGTGTAAAGCAACGGTTTTAAGTAAACTTAAATAACACATGTGCGATAAAAATTTCTCGGATTATCCTTAATTGAATTTTAAATGAAAAGGAAAGTTAATTTGTATATGGGTTCAATCCTTTGAATCGTCTTCACATTCGTTATTAAATGTATTTGAAGTTATCCATGCCACTCAAATTATTCTCTGCGAAGCATAGTCCTTAATTCAAGACAATGATAAAATCCAGGAGAAAAGCGAAGGAATTCTTTAAATCATAAAAGCCTACTTGAATTCAAAGAAATCCTCTTACAGTAGAATCTGCACTTTTCATGCTAAATGCATCCTTCTAAGCAATGTTTAACATCATTGCAAGTGACGGATACACATAGCACTTCACTCAACGATTATATTCAAGTGCTAGAGTTCAATCGGTACTTAGGGATTTAATGTTGATCCTCATCATTATAATGCTCGCGTTGTTCTTCCACTAGTCAACATTTCAGAGCAACGTCAATAAAACTCTTTGGAAAAAAACATCTCATTCTGTTTTCAATAGGATTAATAGATTGTGAAAATCAATTTTATAAATGAGGTTTTCGAACGTTGTTAGTCCTTAATTTGTTATTAAAAAAGTGTCTGAAACGTACGTTCACCAAGGAACTAGCTTTCAGGTTCTAAGTTTAAACAATATTTCGACAACTGGTGCATCACAAAAGGAATTCTACTGTAGGCGCTTGCAATCGTTTCAATTTTTTTGGAGAAATCCTTTCTTTATGTTAGAAATTGTTGTCCAAATTGCCAAATCTTCATAAAAGTGCGTTTTAATTTCGTTTGCGAATGCGAACAGTGTATCACGAATTAAAATTATAGCAATAAGACCAAGCAATGATGGGCTGAGTTAAGATATACAAAGTAGAAAGAACGAAAATCAAAGGTTCTAATCAAACTATTACGCTCGGTTTACGTCCAATATAACTGGCGGTTCAGGTTTTCTTTTAGAAGAAAAACGATTTGCCGGTCCATTTTGACACATCACGTGGTTTCAATTTATCAATTAAGCTGTTGTTTCTGAATATGGTGTACTTTCTCTCCGTATTTATAATAACACACATTCAATGGTATACGATTTATATAAAGTAATCGAAAGGATTTCGGCTATCTAATATACTCACAAAAACCTTGTATTTAATAAAATAATTTTGTAAATAAATAACCAATTAATTAAATAACTTTTTTTAGTGATTATTTATTATTGTTTTTATTTATTTATAATTTATTATTGATTATAATGACCTCAGTGTACACTGCGCTTTAGCATTGTCAATAAAAACAACATTGTTAGCAAGATAACAGTAATATTCCTCTGATGAATTTCAATATAACTGTATTATTCCTCTGATTTCGTTTAGTTTTCTTTTGTAAGTCCGACTGTTTGGTTTGTGTTTCTAATAGATTGCTCTGTGAGCACTATTTAAATATAATTGTGAATAAAGCAGACAATGGAAGTTTAACATACATAATATTAAATATATTTCTTACAATGAGTTCATATGGCGATATATGTAAGACGGTAATATGTGAATTTAGTTTGATAGTGATGTTGGTCAGTCAGAGAAACAAAATTCGCAAACTGCGAAAAGGATAATACAATATTTCTCAGCGACCGAATATAGAGAAAAACATTTAAGAATAATTTCAATTTTAGTTTTCATCACCTATATAAAATGTGTCCAAAATGCGACTTCCTAAATATCAAAATCAAAAGTACTTCGAACGTTAATGAAAAACGCATCGCTTTAGAAGTACATAACATCTATTTACGGAACGCAAAACTGGCTAGAAAAGCTTTAACAGATGATCAAAGCATAAAATCAACGAACCCAGATAAATATCCTGTATTTTTATTTCATCTTAAAAAGGACTTTCCTATTCTTATTCCAGTTTTTGTTGCATGATTTAAGCGAAATATAGCATGTCTAAACCTAATGGTAGTATTCATAATTTTCATGAAAACGTAATTCATATGCATGCATGATAGGAAACTGTAACATCTAGCGGTGCGGAAGGAATAGCATCTCGATAGCAATAGAACCAAGTGTATGGTTCGAAACTCCGCGGGATCTGAAACAAATATAAAAATAAAATAAACGAATTTAAAAAGAAAATTTCTTTCATTTATTGAATAAAAAATATATTCAGAATATTACAACCCAAGACCATACTATAGCATATTATTATAGACCATATTATAGGCTTGGTATTGGACAAATTCAAAATATTAAGCTTGCACTGATGTGCCCACATTTTTGTCCGGAATCATCAAAATTTACGCATATAAACACAAATTCACCAATGCTGACATAAAAATAATCATAGCTAGTATAAATGAATGGGCGAAAATTAATTCATTTGATCTATGGTCACAAGTATTACAATATTTACATGCTATATTTCAAGCACTTGTTTTGCTTTCATTCACATTTTCATATCAATATAAAATTGATAAAAGTCTAGATGCCGAAAAAAATGCATTTTTGGGATTTTGTTTTCTAGAAATACTACTAAATAAATCAAGATTCCAATTAATGATATTAATTATGTATATAAACAGCTATTTTTGAAACGATTCTTTTCAAAATGGCGGCAGTGCAGCATTTCTCCGATAAGCAGTTTTATAACAATATATTTTTCAAGTTTTTTTTCAAAAATTTCACGTAAATCGTTTGAAAATTGTCTGAGTTATGTTTCCGGCTAACTCAAAAAATATGGCTTTAAGATTAAGATGTTTGTAGTTTTGAGTAGTAGAAAATCATGAATAGCTTTTTAAAACCTTTTATCAGCGATGCTTGCACCATGCAATCGGCCTTCCAGGTTATCGTCCTTCTCTTGTTTTTCTTTTCTTTTTGATGTTGGAGTGATCCAAGCCTCTTTTACTCGTTCAGATAGGGATCTCTGTGCATGCTTAACACGTTCTTTGTCGATTTTCAGGCACATTTCGTAGCTTCTCGGTCCGATTGTCAAGTCGATTGCCTCCGTTATGTGTAAAATTTAAGAAAACCCGTCGTACTACGCACAAAGTTCAATGTCCATAGCTACATCCAAGACTTTTTTGCCAATGCCCACACCGTTGAATTGAAGATTTGGTTACTACTTTGTGTGTAAGCGCTGATGCATCGGTCAGTTCTTCATAGGCTGGTTTTATAGTTTTATCGTACATATGTTCCGATAGTTTCAGTTTTGTTGCCAATGTTCTGGCATTCAAGTTGTCTGGTGCTTCTGGCTCATGGCGATTCAATGGTCCTCTTCAAGACACTTTTGGTCTCTTGCTGTTGCCACAAACCGTTTTCGCTCCCTTCTTTCCACTTAATCATTTATTGTATCAATAAATTAATAAACACAAATGAAAAAATTTATCTCACAGAAGTATCGATAAAAATAAGCCAAATGCTTGGCTGTGCCTAACTGACCGAAAACGACGTCAGAAAAGTTTAAACTTGTCTAGAATAGTCTTTACACAAATAGTTACAATAACATCTGCCGTATACCTGCTCCGATTTCCTAATGCCCTTTTTCTCGAGCGGTCACAAAGGCAGACCAGGGGGCCTTGTACAAAAATTCAAAAACGGCGTCCTTAGAAATTTTTCCCAACTATAGTTTTTCGGCACATTTTAGAGGTCTTAAAGGACAATTTATAATAAAAAAGAAAAAATAATTTTTACAAAATTCTAGAGTGGCCTAACGCCTTAAGTGCTCAATCGTTCACAAATTCGAAGTGCTCATGAACACAGGAGAATCGACTTAACGGCAATATTAACTCCATACGAACATCATTTCCCGAAAATTTAAGCCCCGCCTATGTTATATGAAGTTGGCAGATGATTAAGTTCGAATTTAATTTGCTCGCGCCGAGTGAACATGGAGAAATCGCAATCTGAAGCTTAAGGCTACACTAAGCTAATCAAACATAATCAAATATGTTAAAATCTATAATTCCGTTGTCATTGCCCTTATGCTCAAAATAAGCGTTTTCACATTGATAATTACCATTGACTGAGTAGTAGTAGTAGTAAACTGAGTAAAGTGCATAATTCAGCGACCGATTTGATACTGATTTTGACATTCAAGTACTATGTGTGACCATTCCTTTACAAAAATTCTAACTGTAATGTCAAATCAAATCAAAGTCTAACTCACTATCAAATTTATGCAAAACTTGTGAAAACATTGAAATTTCGATAGAACTTGGGTATTATGTTGCAAATGAAACGAATGGAGCCGAACATTTGAACAGCTGATGAGAAAAAAAGATAAGTATAAGACTTCGAATGCTCACGAACGCTCATGTACACGGATAAGGTCTCACTGTATCTTTTACCTCTATGTTAAGGAGTGTTAAATCAGCTGATAATAGCATAAATGTCATTGACCAACATTATCCGGCCATTAATTTGTGGAATCTGCGTTGTGGAAGCAGTATTAAAGAAAAAGGACCTATTGTTTGCTGCTGATTTATAATTATGTTGCAAGAAACCTGTTTCCTCCCATAAAAAGGGAGAAATACAATGATATGATGAGTTTCGTGCGTTACATACCACCCATTTGCCACGAATACTTAACTACGCTAACTGTCAAGGAGAAATATCTTTCGTTATAATTTTTTAACGCTTAATAATTCATTTCAATAAAGCAAATGTCAAATGATAAAATGACTTAAATTTACTCTTGACTTTATTTCGTATAATATGTTATTTTTGAAAGTGGTATTAGTCCGTTTGGACTAATACCACTTTGTACCAAAAAAAAAATCGTTAATTTTTTAAAAATATTTTCAATGATTGTTATTTCATAACAAAATTTCAAAGGTGTAAAGTGTCAAAAGCATCACTCGAATTGATTAAAGTTTGCCAATATTTTTAAATTAATTCAAAGGCAAAGCCTTAAATATCTCGGTACTCAATTATAACAGATCAATTGATAGATCTCGGTTCAATAATAACAGCTCAATTGCAACTAAAAGGCTTGACGTTTCCGCCAAGGATTCATTGTAGACTACGATTTTCGGTGACAATAAAATCAGCCCATGCCAGTAAAACAAAAAAAATTAAATTCTTTATTTGCAAGAATTAAAGAACTATTTACAGCTGTTTTTATGACTTCTGTGTCCCATTTCCAGGAGTAAGTTTTTTCAAACGGAATCTTAATACTTTTGAAATTGTAAACTGTCTTAGAAGTCGAAATTCAACTCTTTAAGTCCGGTGTAAAACTAAGTGCCTATAACATTTTCAACCAATTCAGGATAGCAGAAAGGCTACTTTTGAATATCTTCGTTGGTTGGTGTATCACATTTTAAAACAGATTTTTTTACCACCGGAAGTTCCTTTAGCAAGGAAGCCTGAAAATTTTTGGATATATCATTTGAGGTAATCATAGTTTGGCACTTGATAAAAGGTTACCTTTAGATTTAGGGTGTATACAAAAGTTTCGAATGTTATTTTTTATAACTTATTTGCTCAATTCATCTAGTATAAAATCAACATTATTATCTATGAACTATCTCCGTCTTACTCATGAAGAAATTTGCTCACCCTGTACGAAGATCCTTTTCTAGGTTGCACTCACTTTACTGCAGTTAGTTGCCCAGGTACCGAAACAAGTGATAATCCGTTGAAGCAAGATTGGAAGAATATGGTGAAAATATGGAGTATATGGTGGTTATAACTCCCAGTCAACCCTCGTTAAGTTGCCCTGGGTAATTGTAATTAGATCGCATGTGTGTGACCTTGCAATGTCGTGGTTAAAGATGATTCCGCGGCGATTGATTAGTGCAGGAGACTCACCACGCATTGCTTGTAGAAGTGGTCCCAAAGGCAGAAAGTACAAATCTACATTTAACGTTTGATGTCACTCCAGAAGTTCCCAATATGAATTGTAAGACAGTAAGACCTTCCGTAGATGCAAGGCATGTTTAGAAGTACTGGTGATTCCCTTCTTTTGCGAACTGCCCGGCGCCGTTTGGTTATTGTACTAGTCCTTATTTTTACCTCCAATGACCATCCGTCGCAGAGATCCTTCAATAGTTTCACGAACAAGATGGGAAACCTTGCAGCCAGTTCTGTCTTCTTTGTTTCTGTGCAGCAGTTTGTGGGATGGCAAGCATTCCAAGCATCCTTTACCGCGTAAACTAGCGTATGGATCTTTTCCATATTGGTTCTGTCGACCTGGAACCGTTCCAATAATTTTGCGATACCTCTTTGTATGACCTCAAGTTGATCATAATCTGTCGCCTGTTTTGGACGATCTGATTGCGACTGATCATCAAACTGTCATTCTCTATTATGAAAGCACGGAAACTTCTGTTGGCATCCTTATTCTGTTAGTACATTTTGCCATAAATTTGGCTTATATTCCGATTTGCCTTCGCTGGACGGTGTCCAAGATATGCCTCGCATTGCGATCAACACTTAGTATGCAATTTATCATTTTCCATGTTTATCTTGGGAAATGGGATCAAGGATTTTAGATTTACAGTTCAAAGATAATCCATTTTGAAAACCGAATAAGCTTTTGCACACAGCGTATGTGTGTAGGTAATATTTTTAATATTTGTCCGATATTTTGTTCGCAATATTCGAAACTGATCAAAACTAGACAGATTTGCCAATACGTATTCATTCAAAAGAACTAGTTCCGATGATAAGAATTTTCGATGGTAGTCAAACCCCGTTTTTCACACTGGTGTTTATATTTTTACCAATTTACTGCTGCCAAAAATACCGTGTACACTCCACAAAAATAAGCCACAATAATTGGTTCTTTCCTAAATTCTAAGGATCAAAGCGGTTCTCCATTCTTATATTTTCCTGATATAAATTGTTTCAACTTCCATTTGGCTATTATTTCTGTACAACCTTATCAGCCAAATGTCATATTGATATTTAACTGCATAGTTTTTAGCATCTAAACATAGTTTTGTTATTTTCCTTCTCATAAATAAGTCTTTATGGTAAAACTAAAAAATTTTTCAACATAAAAACACCTTCATTGACCGCAATTTTGGCATTGCGTTGCTCCCCCTCGCAAAGGAGTTGCTAAGACTTACCCTTTTTCCAATACTTTGTCGTGGAAAGGGCGGGACCGTTTTCAGTGCATTCTTTCAAAAACGACCCCTCGAGCTCATCTTTTTGTTTTGTAGGCTAAGAAAAAAATCTGCCAAAAATAAGTTCGTTTCAAGTCAGACTTAGCGAACCAATTTTTAATTGCAAATTCACATACTGAAGTAATTCAGTTTTTCTGCCAAATTATTTGATTTGGATAAAAAGTCCGATTGCGATAAATATCCAGTAAATATAGCCTCTATGTATTATACCGTCAATCCTTACCATTCTTGTTTGCAACCTAGGATCGGTTTGGTTACTTTCGATGACAGACGTTTTTGGGTTTGTGTTTCCGGTGGCTGGAAGCTGCAAAAAAAAAAAAACACGACTAGCAACAGAGGCCGGCTTCAGTAATATAATAAAACAAAAAAGACAGAGATAAGATTCGATGTCAAAAAAAACTGGAGTGATGGGCATCTCATGATGAAAACAGAATTCTGAAATTTGACAAAATGTAGCTTCATAATTATAACATACTTCAATCATAACTTATACTACTAAGCAGTTTACTAAAGATCTTCCCTCTTTCCTTCAAACGGAAAGACTAGCTTAACTTAAGAGAAAGACTAGCTGAAGACTCAGCTTTTTTTACAACACTTCGCGCTGGTGACAGTATCTCTTTTCATGAAAACAAAGTTATATGCTGATAATATCGTTCCTTTTACCTGACATACGCCACGCATTGTAGTATTAATCACGAAATTCCCAGTAAAAATTTTATGCGACAACTGAGTTATATATGCGTTATATATGAATTGGGGCGAGTAGAGACTTCCAGGCCTGTTATTACGCCCGATCCTACTTCTAACCATGGCACATCCACTTAGAAACGCTGAAAGCCCGGAGGGAAATCACGAAAAGAAATACGAATACGCAATGTACCAAATGTATCGGGCTTTGGAAGATAGAGAGCTTTGAAGTGAAATGACGTATGTGATTGGAGAGATGGCTAGTTTTCTGGACCTATTGACATTGTCTGGACCCAGAATGGTAATTCTATGTGAATACAAACAAAGAATGTTAATGCGCATTCTTCCGCACGTTTCATCTCCTATCTCAAACAAGTTTTTCTTGCAAATATTGCATCCATATTGGATAAATAAATAGAACTACTTCGAATAATCATAACAAGTAAAAATCACCAGACGTCATGCACTTAGCTTCTAGTGCTAATCGATGCATCCCAGCTTGTAAGTTGGCACCTGACGAGAAGCGGCAGAGACGCGTGTTCGAAACCAGCTTGAGGTCTTTCCACCTTTGTTTTTAAATACTTCGAATACTTTAAGATTGGGAATATTTTCGTAGTGTTAACGCTTCTTCGGGGTTACAGAATGCTTTTAACGTACAGGCTTGCTTACAGACTAACATCATACGCTGTACGAACTTCAGGTTATTTTTCTATGCATAAATTATTATTACTTTTAATTACTTAGCCTTTCTTTTTACTTAGTTTAGCACACAAATATACAAGGACAAAAGTCGCTGAGCTTTTCGTACACCAATTTAATTACTCCATTATATCCAAGAATCTATTAAACACAGGACACAGAAAGGATACACGATAAGAGTCAAGACGTAAAGTGGCAAAGTAGTTGGAAACTTCGCGGAAATCTGCCTAAAGGATAGAAAGACGGTGTAATGTCAGGCTATATACCTAAGTTGTATAACAGCACCTTTGCTTCCTAACAGATCCGATGCTAAACACGCTAATTCTTAGTAACTTGTAGCTCGTTTATGTATTTTTATTTCCTTCTTCGCCAAATTTTTCTTTTCGAATACCCTGAGGCATACCATTATGTTTATTCAGCTCCTCCTCATTTTCACTTTCAACACTTCACTTTGCACTTTCAACACTTGTTCTAGATGTGCATCCTTTCAACGTTTGCGCTAAACTGAATAGCGCGAGAATGTACATGATCACCCTAGCGATGCCACGCGAGGTAGTTTGATTTGCGCACAATTTACCGAATAGGAATGGAGAGCTGTGGGACAGAGGCAAGACATAACGAGACAAAGTGAGTGCACCATGTACACTCTCGCACTCGTCATGCCTGCCCGTGTCTCGGGGAGATTGTACAGGCGGCACAACAGTTTTGCTTGTTGATTTGTGTGTTCGTGGTATTCGTACAGAGCTGCATGGATTCCAAAATAATATGAAGGCTAGTCAGACCATGCGATAATTTTGTCGATGGTCTCATTGCTCCGACTCCATCTCGTATCGTCTGTTGTGAAATCTTTTAAATATAAATGATCAAAATGTGCAATCAGGGAGGGGACCGTGACTCTCCCCGTTTTATGTAGGTAATACTGAAAATGCCTGTCCCTACTAAGCAATTTCGTCAGGTTATATACAGTCTCACGATGCATCAAATCAGGAACTCGGTCCACCAGTTCCGCAGGCAGCAATTGGTCAAAAAAACTAAAAATAATTGATAAAAGCATGAGGTCGATAGTAAAAATAAAAAAGTGTGAGCTATGAAGTTGAACCAAAAAGGAATCATTTCGCATACTACGACCGCCATCTTTAATATTGTCTAATGACTTTGTGAACATACTTCATACCTTACAACTCAATTAAGATATTGCCAAGCTATTTGTGACTCAACGTTGAAGGTAAATTCGTGGCAAACAAGCTCAATTAAAGACTCCTTAAAGGGATCTTGACAATTTTCTTTTTGACAATCGCTCATAAAAACACTTAATACTAAACTTTCTCAAATACCATTCCATCACATTCCCATACTATAACATTCTATTTTAATGACACTTCCAATGTTCATTGCTATTCTAAACTGTTTCTGTGCAAACTAGAAATGTTTCTGCAGGAAAATCGTGACGCTAAAATTATTTCTTTGTCATCGTCCTAATCAGGATTATCGTAAATTGCACGTGCTACATTCCATACGAAGATAATTTTGATTTTAATTCGTTACACATCTTCACTACGAATTCTGTTGAGTCTTAAATGCTTAATCGGTTCCACGAGAAAGGAGAAGATTAGCCAACGCATGGATTGAGAAAAGCGTTAAAAAGGAATACGACAGGAAAATCCAAAGGTAAATGCGGAAGAAATGAAAATGAGTTCGTAGTGGTAGTAGTATTAATGGGCGGGAAATATAATGAAAAGCGAATACAGGATACCTTTAACGAATGTTTATAGGAGTTGCACGTGCGTAATCTCACTGGAATATGTTTTTGCAGGTTAGCATTAATAAATAGGTATTCATGCAAGTGAGAGTGATAAAATGGTTTACGTGAGCCTGAATTGAACGAAGAGAATTGTGACGAAGATAATAGGATATCAATATATTGATGACACTGCCACATTTCAGTTGATTGGCTATTAAGTCAATCAACATCTAATTGAATTCTTTTGCATATATATTTCTGTTTTTCTGGGGGTTGTCCTTGAACGCTCTAATAAAGTAAGTCAAAGTTTATTTTTTTTATACTTAAAAATTATTTATTCTCGATTTGCGATGAATAGTTTGTAAGATTTGCTGAGTATGTCCTAATTTAAATTGCGAGAGCGCTCCAATAAGTACTCAGCCTACAATTGAAAAAAACAAAATTTTTTTGGAAAAAATGCAATTTATTTTTCAATATAGTCTCCTTTTAATTCGATGCACTCGACCCAGTGATGCTCCAACTTCTTCAACCCGTCTGAAAATTTTTTTTGTCAATGCATGCAAATCATTCCTCCGTGGCGGTGATGACTTTCTCATTCCACTTCATAATTTTTGCTCGGCGAGTGACTTTTTCAAGTTGGGAACCAAAAAATGGTGAACGGGGCAAAATCTGGAGAATACGGTAGAAAGGGGAGCAGTTTGTAGCCCAATTTGATCAATTTAGCCGAGGCGAGTTTGGAGGTGCGAGCCCGTGCATCGCGTGGTGGAAGAGCACTTTTTTCTTCGCTAAATGGGGCCTTGTTTTAATTCGGCGTCAAATTGGCCCAATAATTCGACATAGTACTGCCCTATGACCGTTTTGCCCTTCTCCAGGTAGGCAATGTATATGTAGGCACACCTTGCAAATCCTGAAAAACAGTGGCCACCACCTTTCCGCCGATGAAACAGTCGTCGCCTTCTTGGGAGTAGGTTCAGCGGGTAGTGTCCACTGTTTCGACTTCTTTAATCTCTGGAGTGTACCAGTGGACCCATGGTTTGTCGATGGTCGCGTAACAACGCAATAATTCCTTCGGATTCCCCTTGCACAGCGCCAAACACTGCTCTGAAGTTGTCATCTGGTTGCGCTTGTTATCCGGAGTGAACACACGCGGCGCCCATCATGCCGACAGCTTTCTCATACCCACAATTTTATGCATGATATGCGACACGCGGTCTTTTGAGATGCCTTCTATGTCAGCTACCTCGCGCACCTTCAATCGGCGGTCTGCCAAAACGAGATCGTGAATTTTTATCAGGTTATCTTCCGTGGTTGCTGTTTCTGGATCACCTGGGCGTGGCTCCTCAAAAACTGACATGTGACCACGCTGAAGTTTGTTGAACCAATTTTTGATGGTCGCCATCGAAGGAGAGGCGTTCCCATATACCGCATCCATTATATTTTTTTGAAATCAACGGACAAGCTTGCTTTCACGCGCTCTCAAAACAGAGCTATAAGTTCGATCAGGCTGAAAAGTCTTCAGTAGCTGTCTACAGGAAGGTACAACAGTACAGTGTATGTCTCTGGCGAAAGTGGCACTATCGAGCAGTGAGGCTACGAGGCTAGAAGGACCGCCCTCGTATGATCAAACCCTATGTGTTACCAAAAAATTTATGCATTATTGCCAAATTAAATTTTTGAAGCATTTAAACCATCGCTCATAAGTTATCATCGTATACAGATTCTACTCTGCTCAATGAAAGCCTGTGGGTAATCAACCATGACCTAGCGAATCCATGTGCGAAGAGAAGGAAACAACAATTCCCCATTGAATTTTTCACACGATAATGTTCCGCATTTCAAAATTTCGATATAATTTTAAAATTAAAGTTCTTATTGCAATTCCCTAAGTATCTCGTAGCTTTTACTTTTGGTATTGGTATTTTACTATTGATTTTACTAAATGGTATCCTGCACTAAATTCTGCAATCAATCAAAAATTTGTCACTTTGTCATGATAAACCTAAGCGACTGTTTCCTAACAACTAACCGTAAATATGAATTACCCCTTCGCTCACGCCATACAATCTTTTGCGATACCAAACGTCATCAAAATGTTACAGGACAGTGACTGGTTCGAGGTATCTAGCTAATGTTCACTCCATCTCCTATGATGTGCCTTTTCTAATCCTTTCTACTATAGTACCTAAGCGTAGACTTTAATTACTACGTCATCCATCCAGCCGCGAAGCTTCTTTCACCTTTGTTTGGAGACTTGTATATCTCTCTCTTCTTTAATCCTTTTCCGAAACTGAAGACAATGCGCGAAAAATCATGCACTTTTCGAACAACATTTACTCATCTTACTGCATTTATTTCTATTTCCAAACAAAGTTTAGATATTTCGGCGTACCTAAGTAGGAATAGGGTTTACATTTTTTACAAGCATGTTTGATAGATTTTAAATTATTTAAGGTCTAATCATATTTACATATAAAATTTATGCGGAGCGTGTCAATACTTGCCTTGCAGCTACTAGTAAGTCAAGTTTTCTTGGGGAAAATATATAAAAAAGCCTTTGCTGTTACATCCTTCACCAAGCCGAAAAGGTTTTATGGTAGCAAGGATGGAGAGAAAAAATTGTTCACTACCCCCATATTCAAGACCCTACTGTCTTGCTGCCTATTTTTTCAATACAAACAAGATTCAAATAGTGCACTGAATAATATCTGCAGAATAAATCTCTTCTTTTTTTCATTCGATCTCGTAATTATTTTATGAATAGATCGGCCACTTTCTCTTTTCCTAACCAGTTTGAACCAAATGCCAGCCATTGGTTTGACAACTACACACCACGGACTAATAATGGTGATATGCCTTCGAAAACAATAGAGGTTACAAAAAAAAGTGTTTGAATATTAGTATCATCCCTGAAAACAAATTTTCTGCTGCATAATCTTCCACGCCTACATTGTGCTCCATAATCTTCTATACCTACACCATGCAATAAAAGGGTCCTGATTTTAGTGTCATTTCAGAGAATGTGATTGGCTTTATTCGTTTACTGTTTAAAACCGAAATAGTCTGTGTGGGCAAGTCAAGATTAGTTTCAGTAGCACAATCAACACCCAAAAGCCACTCATATCCCTGATAAGAAGTAATAATTCCGTTTGGGACCTGGAAATTGACATTTGTTTTAGTCACTTCGTATTGAAACAACATTAGAACGGAAATGTGTTTTTGACTTGACTTTTGACTTGACTACCCCAGTAGCAAAATGACGATTGTTGAAGTGATTCTAATACACGACAACAATTAAATTTTCTTTTGGTCGATATAGAACCTGGTATTAAGCATGACTTTGCCTCTTTCAATACTGTCAATCGTGGTACTTGAAGCTTGTTCTTGCTGCAATCAAGGCGAGACCTCTTGCTTTTCGCTTATTCCACTTTCCACAAAACCATTTACTTTCGCCTCATTCTCACTCCTTAGAGGAGAAAATTGCATTCGAAAATATTTAGTTTTCGAAAATCGACCACTCCGGGTCACCAATCCGAAAATTTTCACCTTACCATCATAATTTTGATACTATTTGAAAGGAAAATTTTATAATACATAGATTTATAATTCTTTTGTTCGGGTAATATTCAAAATTTTTACGTCCCCTCTGATTATGGCTTCCACAAATCCGGGCACATCTTTAACGCGATAAAGAAAGTTTGTTCACGCAGACACTCGCCTCCGATTTTGTTCTTATGATAAGATTTTCGAGACGACTTTGACGCACATCCTTCGAATCACCAGCTTTTCAGTTAAAATGGTGTCTTGTCATGTTATCAATGTCAATTCGATCTGCGATCATATGCAAACTTAACGGACGCACTTCATGAACACGTTGTCATCGGATCTTGCCGACGCCCCTCCAGCTCTGGGTTCGCCTTTAACATTCTCTCAGCCATCAGTGAAGAACCTGTGCCATCTGAAAACTAAAGTTTGTCATATGCTTTCGTCCTTGAACATTTGACGTCTGCGTATCCGATCCGATTATCAGTTCAACACAAAATGTGATTGCGTACTCTTGTTCACTGAAGATCCGTTAAAAACGTGATGTAACCTGAACACTTGTAGGTGACTAACTCTTGTCGTGTTTTGAAAAGCAAACTACCAGCACTGGCGCCTGATAAGTGTGAGAACGATGTAACGTACACTGACTCCGAATATATTTTATACAAACTATGTGTCTTCGATTTTGTTGAATGAAGCGATGGTATTGATCAATATACCATCAGGATATGTATGTATAAAGGAAATTATATTATGTAAGGACCCTGGCTCTAATTTTAACGACGTGTTGATGACACTAGTCCAAAGAATGTTTTGTAAATATCTGTTACAAATCAGTGTTTATTACATCTTAGTTGGCGAATAAATAATTTTTAGTGGCGGTTGACCATCTTTTGAGTTGGTTGACCGTCAGTGTCATCAGTACCATTGCGTAGACATCCTTTAATCGCTGTATCATAATTCTTATTATATAATTTCGTTGGATACGATGTCCATAATACGAACAAATTTCTAGAGGAGCCAAATGAGAAGGGCGAACTTAAGAACATTTACTTATACTTTGTTTGCAGAGCTGGGACATAAAAATATAGTAAATTAGCAATACAAAGACATACAAGGATATCACGATGATAAGCTATTACTGGAACTCTTTGGCACATCAGACAAATATCTCATAATTCCTTGGGATTACTCAGGCAACTAAATCAGCGAGTCCTTCTTGGTTATCGTTCTCTGTAGTTGGAAAGCTCACGTTCATGAATGTAGTAAAATTGTTTCATGTCGTTAGTTCCAACCAACACATTGTGTCCTGCCCCTAACTGGCACCCAAATGAAGTTAATGAACAAATTTCAGTGACAAATTAAGCTTCAGGCACATCTTTTAGTTTAGTTTTGAGAATTGATTTGGGCTAATAATTATTTACTTTTTTGGAATCACAGTTTAAGAAGGATATAGGATGAATTTATCAGCACAGCGTTGGTTCTGGTTTTGAGGATCAGCAATATTCATTGTTCTACTACTTGTTGAAGCAAGAATATTAGAATCTTCAGTATCCAATTAGAATCTTTTTCTGCTTAGTATCGTTATCCTTATTCACCCTGCCATATTGTGTGATCCAATCGCCATTGAATACCTTCTCTACCAATCTTTTCAACTGAAGAATTCGGAGCAGAAATATACTAATTAAGATTCCTGGTATAATCCTGAATACTCACTTCATTTCCATCGATACAAATCTACCCGATACATAAGTAGGTAGTACTTACCTGTGTACCATACAAGTGCTTTTGCTATTCATTGGCATCCTTCAAATTGAGATTGCAGATGGTAGTTTTCCTTACGTTTCATTAAAGTGAATTGAAGTAAAGCATTTTTATGTATGAGGAAAACCTATGCATGCACACAAAGAAAGAAAGTTAATTAGCCTACTGACGATTTTTCAAATGTTTTTGATTGCTGGAGGGAGATGAAATTTACTTTCAATGAACCATCGCCACTTAAATTTGTACGTTTTAAATTATAAGTTTTCTCTTCTCTCCACCTCTGCAATTTACATGCAAAAAGGAATTGCTTGGAGGTTCTTCTTTTTATTTTCCTCGACAAGGAGTGGAAGAAGTTCATTTGCGTGCCAGATGATAGGCCATCTCATTAGCAGGAGCAGTAGAGAAAGGAAAGCAAGCCAAGTTACATAAAAAATAAAGAAAAAAAAAGTTTCAGAAAAAGAAAGTATAATTTATTTCGTCGGCACAATTTTTTTTGTTTTTCTCCTATCTTTTTTCCTTTTTATTTTCTCATTTGCGGTCAAGATTAATTCAGCTTTTGCCTTATATCAAACTCAAGTGTAGAGTTGTGACTGAATAATTTGGTTCGCCTTTCGTATATTGAGTCCTGGAGGATTTATTACTTTAATTGAAAAAAGTACCGAATAGAGAAAGTTTAATAGAGAGTTTGTGCATAAGTTTAGTTGCAAACGGACAAATTGTAATAGAATTTTTTAATGGCATAAAGTTGCAAAAAGATTTCACGTTATGGAAATAAGGCATAAGAAAATTTGACTTCCTACGTTATGCGTTCACTAAGAAAATGCGTTTACTTGGTTCAAGTGAAATATGTTTCAATCAAATTACTCTTCCTCGTAATTTCAGAAAGTTTTGAATGAAATTCCTTTATCAAGATCTTCAATAAATCCCAAAACTAATGAAGGCTTTAGAACATTTAGATCCTCTTAAATCCAATACTTAGCGTTTGCTCAAATTATTTAGTTGGCGGTTTCAGATGTTCAAATATTTTTAACTAAGGCAAGGCATTTGTAACTTCCATGTACCTACCCTGGTAGGTTTAAGGCGGCTAACCAGTTTTCAACCTAATAACATCCCACATCGCTATCCTTGACGCCAATTCTATGTATGGCATAAGTGATCAGCCATTAAAACATGCGACATTTCCTCTTATGTTGATATTGTTATATTTCTTCCTTTGCAACAACATTCTCGATAAATTCTGTTGAAATGTTGGCAAGAGACGTTCCAAGATTTCCTTTTCGCGTTTCTATCTCCCATGCTTCCAATTAAAATAAGAACATAGACAGCCCTCATGAAGATAATCTTCCAGAGTGCTGGCTTACGCTCTCTTAGGGTCGTTCTATAAAGAAAGATGTCATCCATGCATAGAGATTTTATCTATTTTATCTAATTTAAAGAATTACAAACCTCTTCGCATTCTAACGACCGAAGGGCATACATGTAAAATCAAATTGACTGCCGTCTGCAGACAACGTCTATCTTCAATGTGAATTTTTGTCACTTTGATGGAAACCTTTGACCTGATCAATGCTAGTAAAGTAATTAATAACCTAACCAGTCCAAACCATGGTCAATTTGTGGAATAAGGTATTATACTTGTCCGATATAATAACCTTTCAGATCTGTCTGTAATCAAAAACTAACCTATGCTCATAAGGTGTGTGAGAAAAGTTAAGAGACTGGCAACACTGCGGGCAATCAGCCAACATTGTGTCTACCGACCTTTATCCCTTTCACTTTCTTAGTCTGATTTTCCGCTCAGTACAGCCAACACCTTATTATTCACAGCGCCCATTTTTAGTTTTTGTTGTGTGTTACAAAAACGGGACACCGGAATTCAGACTAACTTTGTGCAATCATGTTCTGTGTTAAGCTTGGTGAGTCCACGAGCGTGGCTTTCGAAAATTTGCAACAGGGCTATGGGAAACGTTGCCTAAATAGAGCATAAGTGTCATGCTGCCACAAATCAAATTATAGGACACAAACTTCACAAATTTCTTCCACAAATTCTCGGAAGACTGAGAGCACGTCGGAAATCAACCTCGCTCTGGTTGAAGACTTTCAACCCCAAAAATTGACGGAAACTTTGAACGTCTGAAGGCTTTTTGTGAATTCAAACCGTCGTTTAACAGAAAGGATGATTAGTTGCCTGATAAATTTAAACACTTTCACAGTTCATCAAGTTTTAACAGATGATTTGGGCATGCAAAACATTTATGCCAAAATGGTGCCCAAGAACCTCACAACTGAAGAGAAGGACAATCGAAGAAACGTTTACGTTGATGATCTTCAGAGGATTGATAATGACCATGAATTCTCAATTGCGCGATAACATCCACCCGGTAAATTTGAATATCTTCCTGAATCGATGCGACAATGAGAAGAGTGGCACACTCCGTCATCTCATCGACAGAAAAATTTCGAACAAGCAATTCGAAGAATAAGACCATTTTGATTTGTTTTTTGACAGCAATGGTATCAATCACAAAGAATGTGGTCGATTGGAAGAACATCAATTTTGTTCAACAAAGTGGTTTTTTAAAAGTGTCCTTGAACGGCTAAGGAACAGAGTGATTCATGTGAGACTAGACATTGCACACAAATGGATGCTTTATCATGACAATATCCTTGTCGCACAGCCATTCTTCAGCGAAAATTTGACCACAAAATGCAACTTTTTTTGTTCTTCAACCCTACTTTACACCTGATTTGAGTATTTGTGACTTCCCGTATTGATACATGTCTTAAAAGGTGTCTGAAGTTTGCATCGTCGCAGACCCAAGGGTCTAGGGTAGGATTTTTGATACTTCAGAGAGTCAGTTGAGTCACCAGTACGAAATGAAATCACTAAAGCCATCAAGATCATCCAAAAAATTTGAATACTTTAAAAATCGAGACCGGTGCATTAGCAACGATGCTATAGACATCTCTTTAAAGAGATCTCACATTGTAACACTGGAGTTTCCGACAGGCGATAATTTCCAAACTTCCAGTTGAACACTGCCAAGAGTGGAAAAAACACCTTTGCCTGTGTAAAGCTGTCCAAGGGATCTTGGATTTTTGTTATATAAAACAAAAACTTTAATGAAAAATCAGTCTCATTACCTGTTTCATACACGTCGTATTGTCCTTTTTGAACACAATTCGAAGAATGATAGTCAAGAGAATTCTTTGGGAATTTCAGAGTTAATGTAATTTAAGTACATGATAATTTCGAACTCTAATATCACCTTGCTTCAGGGCAAGGTGATATTAGAGTTTATTTCATCTTCTTTGATGTTACAAAGTCTCTGAGAGACTTGGATAGGTCCCAGTGGTATATCTCAGGTACACTCAGGCTAAATTTCGGGAGTAAATATTCAGGATTTTAACTTTTTTGTCACGGGCATCGAAATTTTTCTTCGTCATCTGTCATTTTTCCGTACCCGGTTCCTTATAAGTGAATTAGAAACGCTTGTTTGTTCGATGTTTGTTTAATGACGTTAACATTTTAGCGATTTCCTTGGAGTTTGATGCTTACTTTCGCAGTAATTAGTAGCTCAAAACAGTTTTAAAGTTTTCTAGAAGATTTTGACTTTCCCTTTGCATCGTATACTATTTGAGAGAGTGTATGAATCGTGAATTGCACCCCACGGCAAGGATAATTCGGTGTATCAAGAACAAAAAGCGTGTTCAGTCCTCCTGTCAACTTATATTTATTTAAATAATATTGTTATTTATTATTTAGTATTAGCAAGATTTAGGAGGTGAAATATTAAAATTGAGGAATCGCCATATGACATCTCCGTCAGTGACGAAGTCACTATGGTAAATTTGCTGGGGATGTTGGTATAATGGATGGATGCTGGGGAACCTCTTGATGATTTTCAAGATGTTGAACTGAATCGACTGAAGTAACTATCCTAGCTGGGTATAATCGGATTTCACACCATGAATCGATGTTTAAATCTAACACTTGGCCGAATCGGTTCAGACAACTTTGAGAGCTACAGAGGCGCGACTGTCTCGTTGCTCAAGAACTAGCCGGTCAGATCCTTCATCTTTCAAGCAGCATGATGTCTTGGAATCACCACGATCTTTTTCAAGTTGGATTCAAAAAATTCAGAGCTTATTCGGTGCTTCTGGTGTATTCCTGATGCTGGTGGGTCTCCTGTCATGGCTGCAATTGCTTCCGGATAGTTTACTTTCAACAAAGCCACAACTCTACAGAACATCGTCCAAACAGCTGATAAGCTAGGAATCGTAGATGGATACGCGAGTATGAACGTTGGGAAGTTAGCAGCCGTTCTTGCAATCAAAGACATAAAGATCAATTACGATCTAGTTGGAATCGCGCGCTGACTAGGTTAGCGGCCGAAAATTCGTACAGAATCAAATCCATTTTAGTCCTGCGGTCCTCGAAAGTTTCATGAGCATTTTTGTAATTTGGTGGATTGGTGTCAGTAAACAAAACTTGGCGTGTTCTTGGCTTATTGGCAATATTTTTCGCTTTTTATTCAAGAAAAAAAATCGTAAATCCTTTTTCAAGAAAAAAATAAATGCACCTAGGAGATCTCTTTTCTCATGGTTAATGCTGCCCTCTTTTCTTTGGCGGAAAACAGTTTTCTCAACGTGAAACTGCACTCAGAATCTGGCAACCGAGTGCAAGGTGAAGCTGATTGACATTTGACCCAACTCTTGAGTGGGTTTATTTCTGGTCTTACCTGGACAAACTTAAAAGTTCACTGTCCCTCATCTGCAGGTTTTGAAGGAGATAGCAGGATATCTTTTATAGCACTCGGTTCCTTCCTGCGGGGGAAGGTATACTCGTAATCTGAAAGCCTTTGCAAGCATAGGAACATGTGGTCTTGCCCGAAGAAACTTGTCAAACTGTTCCACACTAGGTTCTGAGCTTGACAGTGAAGGTGTATAGTGTATGGTGCAGAAGGGCGTTTGTGAGTCCCATCCTCAGGGCGTAAGGAGTTTTCACCCTTCTTACAAAAGAAAAAGGTGCACAGTCAATGGTGGTTTGCAGCTCAAAAGTGTCCTGTTTTACAAAAGTTAAGTAGTAGAGCCACACATATTAAACGGGCCAAATAAATAAAGTACACAAGTTACTACTAACTAATATACATCAATAACTAATATACATAGTGAAGTCTTCTTTAATTATTGCATCATTTATCAATTTGGTTCATTAGGTGTTTCCCACGTATAAGGACTCGTTCAACTTTATTCTGTTTTCTTTATTGCTGACTTCGCTCTTAACTAAATTTCTCGAGCATTGTGACACGTGTTTGCATGTTTTTCATTAAAACCAGCAAGTAAGCACATATGAATGCACGGTCTATGCAACGCCTTCATTTGCAAGTACGAAAATTAATTACCATTCCATAGAGTTGTTTGGATAACTTTAAAATTAATTTCGAAACTAGCTTCAGAGAATAATATCGCATTGCGAATATCCACGCCAACAGGATATTGTTTTAAGTGGTAGCGGGATGAAAAGGGATGTTTTAGAGGACTATTTGCTAGACTTGCCTAAGTTGGATGCCAATGATTTTATTATTGCTTCAAACTAGAAATTATAAATTTTATGAATATGCCGGCCAAAAGAAAACATGTTAAGACAAAAATTAAACTTCCTTCTTTATGTCCTTATTATTTGAGACGACAATACCTTGCCCGCAAATATAAGCTCTGAAAAGAATGTTTCATTCGCTCAACACGTCCACATTCCGAAAGACAACACTGGGAACGGAACACTGAAACATATTTCCTAAATTAAAACCAGAGATCATTTCCCAGCTTTCCTGTCAACAGGAAAATTTTATCAGCATACATCTTCGTCTACCAACTAAATTTGCTCTCACCTTAACACACCTCCAAATCCATTCAACGTCCCACACAAAGTGCAACCTTTTCATTAAAAGTAGGTCATTACTAAGATACGGTTTTCATTCAGGACTACGCTCAGTGATCCTTTATACAAATTACAACAATACATCCGTGATGTGAGATGGTGACTTCTTGACACAACTTTACTATTCCCACCCCAAGCTCAACTCAACATAAACAAAAGTAAAAGACCGGAAAAATGGTGGGGATGTTCAACTGGTTGAAATGAATTTTCCTCAAATTGTTGGTGGTGGTGGTAGTGGTTGGGATGGTAATGGCGATTAAAACACGCGATTTTCTATAGTATTCCGTTCCATTGTTGACTTACCTTTTAGATGCACGTATCTTGCAAAGTATGGGTCAACACAAGAATGAAGTTCATTCAGGGCCTAGGCCCCAACTATTTATGAATCAAGTACAATAACAAGGCTTTCGTGTTATTAAAAAGTGAGGTAGAGTTCCTTAGAATATGAGTTCATATTAAGGTGAAATTATGCATAGAAACAAGGCTCTCATATAAAATGATGAAATTTATTACAATGCGATCGAAGATTTTTAAGAAATTAAACCTTAAAACCTCAGAACTAAAATATTTTACCAGGGAAATGATTTAGCGTTCCTTTCGTACTTGAAAGTATTTTTCAGGATGAATTCGATGACTTTACTCTGGCAAACTTTCAATTTGGATGAAAAAGTTTCATTCCGGCATAACAATTGCCGATTTGAATCCACATGTTGCATCTTAGCTTCTGCAGAAGTGCTTCATCCTTCTTAAGAGTCTTTGCTTAATCTTCCGACACTAATTTCAGAATGTACACAGCCTTCTTCAGCAATGCGATCGAGGTTTGTTGAGGACTGCCCAATAAAATCTAGCTGGCTCCAGTTGATTGCCCGTTTTATTGACAAAGATTCCTGAACCTTGTTCACGACGAAGCGCTTAGCGCCGTAGATATTCTGCAACGATAAAACATGAGAAGCTGTATCTGCACTTCTTTTGGCTGAATTTTTTCAAAAGTATGCTCAACTAACCCAACTCGACGAGATTCGTTCCGCGCAAGTTGTATCACCTACTAAATTTACGTCTACCGAATCGGTCATTTATTAACTTGCATGGCCGCTCTGCGCGCAATTTCCTAGATGCTTTTGTAGATTTTTAGGTTGGTTGCACCTATCTGTATGTCGAATCAGAACGAAACAAAACTCTCATTCGAAATTTTCAAGAGTTCTTATGAAATACATGGAGTGGTAGAAGATCATAATCTCCCTACTACGCTTGAACTAGCCATTTGCTGATACTAGCTTCTTTTTTAACGTCGGGGTCACCACCAAAACAAACCGAGTGTTTTTAAGGAGTTGGTACATCAGCATTGCACTTGAGCCTGTTAAATGGACATTGAACATTGTGACATTTTGAATTCGATCGAATCAACAACTACCTTGGCCGTTTCGACCGCAATGTATTTGTATTGTCAGAGTGATCAGATTTGACAGGCCGCCATTTTGAAATTTCGGATGGCGGCATTTTTGGATGAAATTTTGTCACAGTATGAATTCAAATACTTTTCAAGGGGAAACCACGTAAAATAAGCAGGCAAGTTAACCAAAGCTTAGTATTATTGTAAAAATAATCATAAACAATCAATAAGTTCGTAGCAAAAAGGTTTATTTGCAAGTGTTCTCAGAGCAGCGAATCTATGTGTTGTTATTGTTATAATTAAATCAATGCTTTAGACTCTTGATTCAACGTCAAGATTAATGGCTGTCAGTCTACAGAGTTCCATATACTTAAGTTACGGTAAGTAGGAAAAGTTGGTTGGGATAAGCTAAATATAATTGAACACTCGGGCTTTTTTTGCGCCGAACGAGGTGCTCCTATTACACCCCGAAATTCAAATTTCTAAAAATTGACTTTAATTTATTGATAAACATTATTCTATTGCAATATAATTATTCACTTATTTAAAAAACTAACCACTTGACTCCTATCTCTTAGAATCTCTTTCGTGTCTATACAAACGTCAGATATCGGAGTCCTTTAGTCCTTGCTTGTTCGACCATCGATTTAGATCCAGTTTGTTTCAATATTGCTGGGGTTATCTGGGTCTGGCAAATTTCTTGTTCCAGCGCAACTAGCTTACCACATTAAAGGATGAGACAAATTGCAGATTTTTTAGAACCATGTTTCTAACACTCCTTAAATTCAAAAAACATTATTGTAGTTGTTAGCCGGGTAACGGTAATTCTGACTGCATTATTTTATAATGATAAGCGGATTTCATAAGTATCTGATCTAAAATATTGCTTATAAGGTAACTCTTGGCAATTCTCGAGAGGCATTTTGCAGGAATCGTCGGTAAATCCTTTCTCATACATCTATAAAAAGTGCAGAAAATGTTGTGTAATTTATTTATTTATTTATTTTTTGCATAGTAAGGAATCCATATAAATTGTAAAATGAAATTTGAATCTCATTGCAGGGTCGTTCTCTGACCTTCTCAATAAAAAGACATATTTGGAAGCAAAGAAAAATTTACTATTCAAAAAACTCCCCTTTAAGGTGAGCTCCAACTACGCGAATTTCCCAAGGTGAGATTACTTGGGTCCTAGTGTGCCTGGATGAAAAACGCGCGAAGGTCACTCATTTGTCCTTACTGAAAATCCTGAGCCCTAGGAGGAACTTGACTTGTCTTGGTCGCACTGAATCCTCTCTAAGAAGGCCGTCAATGTCGACTTCCCTCAAGATTCAGGCGTACCACCTCGCTTTTGCTCCGCTCTCCACGATTTGAGGGTGGCTTAACCACCCATCGGGTAGCTAAAATAAATTTATTTATAAAAGAATAAAATTTTTTTTAATAGAATTAAAAAAAATTAAAATGGATTAGATAATTTACAAAACTTACGTACTAATACTACCGCGGCAGCAGCAGCATTGAAAATGTGAGAAATGAAGTACTGAAAATGGAGTATGGCTCGTCCCAGTAACGGCGTTGGTATTAGAAATGTAGTACGATTCGTTCAAGCAGCAGCAATTAAAGTGAACTAAGACCGAGAGAACAACCTTAATTGATGGGCTTTCTACAATATTCTCCGTCAATTCTCGTCCGCAGAAATGATTGCCAAGATCATTTCTTCGGACGAGAGGAATTTTCTCGCCAGGAGAAAATTTCCAAGCTCCGTAACACTCATCTAGCGAAATCGACTAAAACTAATTACAAAGTTTTCCCCTTCGGTAGCTAGACATTTTTTCAGTTTGTGTTGTTTGACAAACTTGGTGTTGTGAATCGTCGGTACGAAATCAAATCCACGGAAACAGCTTGATCAGTTGGTGGAAAACATAATAAAGGCCTGAAACGATGCCCCTTCAAAAATATTTTAAAAGCAATGTCCATTGACACTAATTACGTAATCTTCTCAGTTAAACCCTAACCTATTGTAGATAAAAAAGTAAAAATCTGCAGAGAGATGGTCACACTTTCATTGAATATTGAAATTAGCATTAAAATGACGTACAAATCATACAGCTTACATGGTAGACTATTATCAAAAATGTGTAAAACGTTTGAATATATCATTGCCAATTCTCGCTCAGTATGACATTAACAACGGAATTATTGATTCGAACATATTTGGTTAGCTTAGTGTAGACTTTGACATCAGCTAGAGATTGTGTTTTCCGCATGTTCATTCGGCTTCAGCAAATAAATCCGAAGTCGAGAATTTTTCAAAATTACGTGAAATGAGCGAAGCTCAATTCTTAGGGGAATGATGTTCGCGTGGAATTAACATTCCCGTTAAGTCGATTCGCCTGTATCCATGGGCAGTACGAATTCGTTGATGAAGGGGGTCTTAATATAATAATATTTTTCGTAATTTTATTTATTTAAGACTAAATAATGTGCATGAGTATTTAATACTCCGCGTGAATCAAAAAAAAAAAAAAAAAACAAGCACTATAATCATAGCAAGCAAATATTAGAACGTTTGTTTCCATGGTTCAGACAAGAACATTTTTGCCCCTACCTATGGGTTTTCTTATGTGTTTTGAAATTTGTATCAATATGCGTTGATTTAAGGGAATGTGGCCAAAAATTTGGGTTTGGAGCCCTTATGGTCTACCCGTAACATTCCATTTCGGGGGCCTGTATCTCGTGTGCATTATTTTATAATATTTAGTCCTTCTTCGCAAAATCCGATTGTCTAAAAGGCGTCCCTCTTTTGTTTGTCAAACAAATCCAAATCCGTACCCATTCCAGCATAAATGTTCGGATTAACCCCCATCTCTTTCAAGGACAACTTTATACTTGAGGATTATCTCTCAATAGGAAAGACATATCTCGTAATAACTACTCCATATGTTTTGTAAATTTGATTTCCGAAAATGAATTTCATAGCCTTGGAATAAATCATGGTGGCAGTTTACGCTGCGTATGTCGTCTGTCTTATACCCTCTATGAGTTTCAACCACCATTTTCTGTGAATCCCAGCACAAAGCCGTATCGTGTAAAAATTTCTTGGTAAATTTATGAGCCAATTCGGAGATAGCATTGTTTGCTCTAAAATTTGCATAATTATGAAAATGGAACATTACCTTTTATCAACATCACCCACCCCGCATCATCTTCCCATTTCGCTGTTTCGATTTGTGAAGATACAAGTATTGCTGGACGACTTTTAATTGCAGAAGTTCTCATTTTTATCGGTTGTATCTATCTTCGGATTCTTGGGTTTTGTCTGTGCACTTCTAGGGAATAGCAAGGACTTTATTTTGCTCAGAATGGAAATTATTTACACTAAGTGATTGTAAAATGTATCCAACCATGTACCAAGGATTCAAGTTAAAGTCCTTAATATTGCGTGCGCGCTCTTTTTTCTATGTCTTATTTCACACGAAAAAAGTGAGATTTAACATTGGAAATAGATATTTGGTATTCAGCTCCTTCATGAAAAATTTCGACATACGGAATTCCTAGTCCTGATTAATATTTGAATGTTTTGCAACGTTTCTTGTTACCATATTAATTAGCCTTTGTTTGCATTGATCTACTGTGACCTATTTCAACAAGTTTGGGAATCATCGTATAACAATGGCGACACAGAGCCTGGTGGTAAGCGAAATCCTTAGCATTCGCTTCATGCTTCTGTTTTTATGGATGAACTCATACTGGCACAACTGCGTGTATCATTTGAAACAAAAGCAAGCGAATAGAGTGCAAAGTAGGCGCGAAATCCATGTCGGCTTGTATTGAGCTTCAACAAGAATTTTCTTATCCTTTCATTAATTTCCTTAACTGCAAACTTTTTTTTTTGGTATTCAAATCCCAGCTAACGCGAATTTAAACCACCTTTCGCTTGCTTTTTTTGCTCGGGGATCAAAAACTCTTGTCGACTTCATGTGAATCTCATTGTCCTTAAGGTGGATAACACTAAGTAGCGTTCCATTTTCCATAATTTTGTCATAACTGTCAAGGTGAAAAATTGAAAAATGGGTGTGCCATAATGAAATATGATGCTAAACGAGTCTTTTGCTAAGGATCTTGGTACCGCGACGACGGCTACAAGAACAACGATGATTCCTATTTAGTTTGTAAAATGTCTGGGAATGATTTAGTAGCATTCAAAAGTTGAAAGTAAATATATGTACGTTTGAAGTGTATTTAGTCAAGCTGTAAGCTATACGAGTCCTTGTTTGGTCGAATGAATTCTCGCGAATCATAAATATCGACCTGGAGAAGTCGAGATGGTTTTTGGAAATGTTAAGGATATGAGAGAAATAAAATGCGAATTATCTTAAGAAATTGTGCGGGAAGGTCAGCTTAACTTGAGAACAAATTACACTGTATTTCAACAAGGACATAGTTGTTGGGAAAGAATGATTATTTTTATTTGTACTGATGTAAGAAAAACTTTTCAACATGGCTGAATTTATGTTAATAGGCCCTCTAGTCAAATAAAAGTGGTCAGGAGATTTCTGCCATTTTTTTTAATGAAACGGTCTCGAACTTTATCGCTTCGGATTTTCGTGAAGAAAATCATAAATTTATCATGATCATGGGGTTTTGATCAACTCAAAGGAGAGATATTCTGAGCAAATCAGGGCTACCTCTCAATGAGTGCCGTAGAGTCGGTGCTACTGTCTGAACTGGAAATATGGAGTGACACTCTCATTAAGAGGGCGACTGAAAGTGCCTGGTACAAATCCAGAGAAGAGAAAGCAATGAGGATTCCATCATCATGTCCGACAGTGTCTTCTTCGGCATTGAGAATCGTTGCATGTATGATAACAATCTATTGAATATAACTAGGGGGCTATAGAATTTAACTTTTTGTTCGAGGCCATCTTTTTGTGTGGACATCAGGATTTGAGGGGGACCATTGCCCTCGTGCAAAGGAGCTGCTCACTCAACAAATGATAGCAGTCGTGGATGAATTGCACCAAGGGAAGATGGACTGCGCGGCTCATCCTGGATCTGAGACTGTGGCTAAATCGAGGGCATGGTGGGACTGACTTTTAACTGACCCAGCTTTTGAGTTAGCATGGGTGTTTTCAGTCTTACCTGCATAAGATTGCTATGTCACGAACTCCCGACTGCAAATTATTCCCAGGAAAGGAAGACGGCCCTTGCCAAACATTTTTTCTTCGTAAAAGAGAGGAAAAATGAGACATGCTGCGACAGGAACTTAACAAGAAATCAGGAGAGCTGACCACGGACAGTTTAATCGTGATGATACTTTGAGCGATTGACAAATAGTTTCTCGTGGGTCATCATGTTCAGTTAGTCTTGAAGGTTAAAATCGACTCCATCAGCCGAGGTCTTCTAGGTTGGCGATTACATCTAAGTGCTATAGGAGGGATCCCTAAGTCTGAACGCACCCGAAGGTGCAGCAAAATGAAACCCGACTCGAAATGATAAGTCAAACTGTTCCCGGCAAGGCACGGTTATTAATGCTTACTCCAGTAATTTGCGAGCATGAGAGCTCTAAACTCCGTGATAGTGCATTCACATCGAAAGCATCAAAAATGTCTTAACCGGTAAGATGTATAGAAACAAGAACAATTACTTACAGGAATTACAAATGGCAGGCAGTTTCCATAATGCATGCAACCCCTTTAGAATACTAAAAGAAATAATTATGACATAAAACAATCTTGAGATCCTAAAATTTATAAAGCTATAAAAGAAAATTTCAAAAAAACATAAAAATGATGAAAGTTCCTAATAATTTGATCAAAGACTACACAGCTAAGAAAAGATATTTTTAACCACGCCAAAGATTTAAGGTTAAATACAATTTGGAACGTTCAAAATTGAAGTGCGGAAATGGTTTTCATCAGTTATTGACCATAACTACCTATTCCGCGAAAATTGTTGGACTAATTAGCCCTAATGAAACTCTGATGAACTCCTAAACATGCAAAAGATAACAAGGCAAAGTTCGTTAAACATTAAAACGTTGAACCCGGGAAGTATATAATATTTCCAATCCGTCTTAGGTTTACTGCACAGACCAGTACAATTCGTTTCGAAAATTCCAAACTTCTCCGTTCTACCAGCACTTTGGGTAGACATCCGGTTGTCAGGACTGACAAAACCAAAGTCTAATAGCAGTCAATTTTAACATTCATTTTATTGTCTCTGGAGTAGAAGAGCCGTCAAAGAAAAATGTATTTTTGAGTGTAAATGACTTATACATGGTTACTATAGAGGAGATGCTGATCCTGATGCACCATGAAGTATCCTACGCAAGATTTATTTGATTTGAAACCTGTTCAGAACTTCTCTTTCGAAATTTCGAAATTTATTCTATTACGTTTTTTTTCTTGACTATTGTAGCAGTAATTTTCGAACAAAATTGTTTCGGGCCATTTGTTCGCCAATCGTTCATGTCAAACTGTGCGTCGTTATACATTTTTTGAAGTTTCTTTTGAACTACTGACGCCTGTCAAACTTGCGAGCAATTAAGCTGGTCGTCAGTAAACGCCACTGATGTCACAATGATCGTCACTAAATTTTCGGCGCAATGAAACTAAAGCAGTTGAAGAGGTTCAGTGCTGTTAGTGCTCCTAGCTGAAGACTATTTAGAACCTTGATATCGTGCATCGTTGTCAGATTTCCATCAGTATCGGGAAAATTTTTCGTATAGCGTATCATACATCATGAGGACACGGTGTCCTAGAACGATGAAGGCGTCCTGATTGAGCTTGAAAATAAATCTTTCTAATCAAGCCATATAAGAAATGTTCTCCATATCAATGGGAGCTCCCAAAATATCTCTAAGGTTACTATGTTGAAGTCCCGTTAAGGAAGGTTGCAGTCCAAGGCCTAACTTGGAATCAAAAGTGGCTTTACAGCATCGACTCATGAATCTCGACGTGGTTGATTAAGTTCTTGGTTTAGCGTCACATCTTTTATCTACTCGATGTTACGCAGCAAGCTCATTCGGGGATTATAAAGCTACCTTTCCTTTCACTGAAATTAAGAACACCTTGGTCCTTTTCGACTGGATTATTGAACAGTGTCAACACTGCCCGATTTTTCTCTTTTATTTTCTCAAATCTGAGACACAAGTCCTTAAAGTTAGTGAAGTCATCAACAAGATAATTTTTCGATAAATAATTAGACCTGAATTTCCCATTGATCTGAAGAATGGTTTCGTTGTTCAGACTAGATTTGAAGCCGGAAAGTTTGTCTTCGATCATCTGAGCAAGTATTTGAGGGTTTCTCTTCCAGGGGTTAGTAAATGAACCTATTCCAAATGCCTTCCGATCAAAGAAAGTTTATCTCTTTTATCGCTTACGATCCTGCTTCCACTATTATACGGAATCTATTTCCGAGAGAAAAAATGTTCACTGAAGGCTAAAATTTTTTGGCTTTTAAGCGCATTGGCTAAGGACTCCTCTCCTCTTGAATTTAAGTGAATGAAAGACGAATTCTTAAGGTGCAATTGCGGCTAATTCAATGCAAGATAAATGTAATCGTAGAAAATAATGTAGAATCGCTGTTGACAATTGTGAGTAGAGGGCTTTTCAATAGTTTCAACCCTTACAGTTGTTTTGTGTGCCAAATTCTTCTCCTGTCCTTCGGAATATGAAGAGACAACCCCAGCTTCAATGGCGGTCAACGTCAAACTCTGCAATTTCTACAAATAGTTCTTTTTTATCGTTTGTAAGGTTTCTGTAAGTTGGAACCAATAAGCAAATTATGCTATTACCAAAAATTGGACCTTCCTTCTTGTTCGGGCACGACCTTTTTATTAAACGCGCCCTTTATCGAACGAGCCCTTTATCGAACGGGCCCTTTTTTTGGTGTGTTGCTAACTCTCTGATCTTCTGATTTTTCGGTACTTCCGTTTTTTTGATCTGTCATTCTCGCTCTCCTCGTGTGGGTTATTTTTCGTTGTCATCCGTGAGGACGTTCGTGTGACTCGAAAGTCAGTTTTACTACTTCGAAAAACTGTTGGAATTCTACGACGAAAATCGACAGCGACAAAGCCATTTGCTTCATCTCAACGCTCGGCGTTTTCTTCTTCATCTTCGTCGGCGAGGGCGTCATCGACAATCCATCCATCTCCTCCTTCCATATACCCCCGTCGATACATCGAAGGAGGCCGCCACTCCGACAACTGGAACCGGTAAGTCGCGAGAACTTATTTATTTATTCTAATCCCTTTTCATCTAAATGTTTTGTGGTGACGCGAAGTGTTTTTTACGCCCCACGCGTCACTTCTGGTAATCTCTATTAAATATTGGTTCAATCTTTCCCAAACTCATTTTATTGAAATTCTACCTGTGAATTCCCTGTCTGATCCTAATAAGGAAATCATCTTTTCGTGGCTGATTGAATCCTAATATTATCGTCTCATGGTCAATGAAGTCGTCATGTTATAGTTCTCGTCTCCGTTGAAGATTGAGATATTGAATTTCTAAGTACTAATTTGTCCCCGGCAAAGATGAGATTTCCGGCGGCTATGAAAGTAGTTAGTTTAAATTCTTCTTGGCTTCCTGTTATCCCTGATTTCAAGGACACACCTCTTGGAATACTGTAGACACTGAACCTCGAAACTGCCGGCTGGAATATCAGAATTATGCTGCCTATTCAATCGATTTGTTTCTTAACTATCAAAAAAAATTTATCGAACGATCTTTTTGCCAGTTAGTGAAAATATTCCCTGTAATATAGCACGGTCATAAAACAAACGCGTGGGAAGGCATCCAATCGATTAATCCCCAAAAGCCCGTCCCATCAAGGGTGCCATTTCTGATCCTCGTGCAATATTTGCTTCTTTATCGGATTCACTTCTCACTATCGGATTCTTTATCAGATTCACTTTATCGGATTCACTTCACATAATGAGTCAATCATATACCGCGTTGTGTATGGGACGTGATATGCGTTGCCTCCTTCTTATTACAGAGAACCACATGTTATTACAGAGAAGCTTTTTATTCAGAGAACCCTGTAATATTAACTTATATAAATGCGAAGGCAACAGCGAATAAGATCCGTAAAGAAAGAGAGCGCATTCTCTTAGCAATGGGTACCCAGGTAGCGCAACAAAAAAGCATGGGTCCTAACCTCACGGCGTCGCTGAATCAAGGGCATGGTGAGTCTTATTTGTACATTGTTTTTCCTTTTCATTCATTTCAGCATTTCTTGACCGGCTAAATTTTTAGTCCAACATGTATAAGATTTTGATTGCATGGTCTCGCAAATGTCCTTTTTGTACATGATAGGTAGATGACGCGCGAGAGACATTTCTTGCCTGCAAAAATGGAATAAGCAGCTTGCACATGTTTCTCAGCGTAATTCCAATTCCTGGAAACTTTTGTCAGAGAAGTGCTTAGACCTTGTGATAGGGCAGTGCCTTCAGTAAAATAGGGCACTCTGGTAACCTCGATGATGAGGATGACTCATTTGAGCACTCGCTTCTTCTTCCGTAAGGTACTTGTTCATCCGTAAGGTAAAGGAACTCCATAATCTGGACGGGCCTCATAGCATGAAAAAGCAAACCCTAAACGAATGCGAAGACAATCGCTCCAGTTTAGAATGTGGGTGCCGACAATGACAGGGAAGGTGTTCATTGTTGGGTCTGAAAATTAATACAGCACTGACAGTTCTAACCTTTCTACCTACATATTGAAAAACAGCTAGCAAAAATTTAATACAAAATTTAACAGATGTACTGTGGGCAGTTTTGAATAAATAGAAACTTCACATTATTCGAGGTTTTTCCGTCAGAATTCCAACAAGGTTTTCTAATAAATTCTTTCCGTCCATTTTGGAATCATAGACTACGTCCTTGTTTTCAGAGGTTCATTTGGAAAATTTATTTTCTGGACACTTTTAAATAGTAGCATTTCTTTGTGTTTTTCCTTAAAAATTGTTCTAAGGGAATATCCAAACTCCCACTTCTGACACCATATGTAAAACTCTTTACAATATGAATTTCTTGACTGATGAGCTCCACCAGCGTAGGAAATTTGTTAAAAACATCAACTATCCTTTATCTTCGAGATTTTCGTTTTCGAAGCCTTGCGAACGAAAACGTAGGAAAAAAAATACGTAGGAAAACATTATTCCTACATATTTTTGGTGATTATTAACTCGAATAGACTTTTTGCAGACCAAGATTCACATTTTTTGATTTTTTGACCAAAATTGAGAAGTGTCTTTTAGTTTGGTACAATCCGAACATCGAATATCACTTCTGCAATCTTGCAAATACTTCCACAATGACTTATCAGCTGCTTTTGTAATGAAATTTTTGCATTACTTGGGCCATATGACTGGACCTTGTGAAATTTCACTTTATGAATGGCTAAAGAAAGTTTAGAAACGATTCCAGAGTGTGTTGTGCTTGAAGGATCCTTATACCGACAAATAATGGTCCAAACGTATTTTAGATGATTTGTTTTTTATATCTCATTCCAAGGATGTGTTGAAGGACCTTGGAAATTGCATATTCAACTCTGTGAATGGGGTTTTGTATGCTTTCTATTTGTGAATTAAATAGTGAAAAACGGAAGAAACTAGAACTTTTAGATGGAACTAGATGTTTCCCAGGCCCTGCCACCTTGAAAGGACAATAAGCTAATAATATGAAGAACGTTGATAATTTGCAAAGAGCACTGTATATAACCAACGATGTAAGCCGAAACTACGTAAGTCAAACAACAAATGAATTAATTATGTTATTATGACTTAGATTTTCTTGAAATCCAAAGATAGCCTAATCAAAGAGATGCTGAAATCAGTTGACAAATGGAATTATGTGACCCATTACGCTCGGGTAATTCTAGCCACGAAAAAGGCATACTTGATCGGCTGGAGGCGTCGAGGGTGGGGGGTTTCCTTCTCTAGCGATCCTCTTCCTCTTTCCCTCCCTCCTGGAGAAGGAGTCCCTGTAACCCAAAGGCGCCAAAAGGCGTAAAATTGGGAGGCCTAGCCCGAAGTAACGTTCCAGGCTAGGCGGTTCGGTTGACAGGGGAGGTGTTTAGTCGGTAATCCAGTAGGTCCGTTGTGCCACTGGGAGTCCCACACTCAGAGCGTAAATAGCTTTCACATCCCGAAAAAAATACTTAGATTGTCTTGAAATCCTAAGGACTCGTGAGTGATGAGCGCAAGAACTCTACTGCAATGCATTCGTTGTAATCTTTTCACTTGCTTAACAACCAAGAACTTATACTTTAAGGTGTCACAACCACATAAGACGTCAGCAGAATGTCACAGCATTGAATGCAATGAAAAATAATTTTCGAAAATGAAATTTTCTTCTTGGATGTTACATTTCATTCGAATGACCTCGTCTGAAACTGAAAAGCAATTAAATGTCCTGTAAAAATAACATTTTGCTGATTTTTAGAGTCATTGTATTCCGAATTCACTACGGTAGCTCTATAAGGAACAATTTTTTATTAATTTTTTTTCTGAAGTTGCGAAAATTCATGAAAAATGAAATCTGGCCGCGAGAAAAAAATTTGGTTAGTATATGCCATTCTGCTGACCTCTTCGAAATGTTACAGAATCAGTGTTGCTTTGGACTTACGCCTCCAAGCGTGGTTGAAATGGAAATTTCTAGAAACAATTATGAAAATTTATGATAATTAGATTTCGAGCTGCGTGATTGGCTGGTCCGAACAACTTGTTAAAATTTTTCTTTCATTTTCGTGTTCGCTTGTACTTTTCAATAGCCGCGAGCGGAAAAACTTGGTATTTATTTTGCACGTACGTTTCATTTAGTTTCCTTGGATAAACTCAACGATTGCATGGATTTGACAGGACTAGACATGTGAATATGATTCGTTTCAGAAAATACGCTGAATAATGATGAAGAGTAAGTTCGAAAGGATTCCTGCTCGGATGTAGCAATTCCTGGAAACTGTACCACATTTTTTATGACCTAAAACGAGACTGCTCGTGCAATGTAGAACTAGTGATCCCATCGCTTCACCTCCTAATTTTCCTGCCGGCTCAAACAATGCCACTCTGCAAAAGGTCATTCCTCAAGCAAATGAGCAGCAATAACATCACTCGGTCGTAAGATGAAAGCCCATTACAAGTCCTCCGAGGCAACTTTAGTCTGAATAATAAAGAACAATAAATCCAGTTGGGAATAAATACTTTGACTCAAGGATATTGACGGTGACAGCTATGACGAGACATTGCGGCTCGGTATAACAAAAGCCTTCATTATAAACAATGAAGTTGCTATTGCTCTCTAACCGGGGGAGCAAGGATATATACATTGTGATGTTGTTTAGCCAGTGGACCTTCTTCAGATTTCTCGTACATGATTGACATTTAGTTGAATCATAAAGCCGACAACCGACTGTCGTTGGTGAGGCGTTGGTTTCATCAGACATATTTTATCCTTGAATCTGTTCGAAACATTCTTGGTTACAGAGCAGTGGGTCGCATTTGGTTGCTCGTGGCCAAAAACGAGACACATAAACAAGGATATCATTATTTTGGGGGTGATTGGGACAAAGTATGAGTGATTTTGTCCTACTTGAAATTTGCATATCGTCTCAGTGTTGTAATATCCCTGAACTGCTGGAAACTTTGAGTGCCAGCTTTGATTCAGAATTAAAGTGGCGTGTTTCATAGTTTGCTCTTCTGAATGCATAGGTAGAGAATTGATTAGAACATCTTCAGGAGCATCACTCAAAGGGGATGCTTTGAGTAAAAGTTCTGAGAAATCGTTTTCCCATTGATTCGAAGCAAAATGTTTCCTTGCCAGTTGAACGGTATTCATTGGTGTGACCTATACTTGATATTGCTTATAATATGCTGCGTTGGAAAAACTACTGCACACCTACATACACAATAAAGTAATCTATAAAGTGATTCCCATCTGCCATGAAAGTTCCTTTCAGTGATTCAAGCAAAACTATGATAAGAGTCGCAACGGATGAAAACTCCTCCAAGGAATCATATTCAAGATTGCTTTGCTTCTCTCTGCATGAGAAACGAAAAAAATAACTGACGTGTAGAAATCGTCTTACTTGGCGTGTTTACTGTAGTGAAACGATGCTGAATATAAAAATCAAGACAGGATATAAAGAATGAAGATATTATTCGTAAGAAAACTTATAAATACAAAGAAAGATTGAGGGAAAGAGGACGAAAGGAAGAAGTCGATTCCAACTTATGACATATTTTTCATGACGAAGCAACTATTGTCGTTGTCATCTTGCACTAGAAAGAAGTTCCCGTTGGTAATGGCCACAGGATATCCGTGCAGGCGAATGTGTCTAAGAAACCTTTCAAATGGATCCTTCTCATGATCAGAGCACCAAACCAGTTGGATGACGTTCGATTTATGAAAACAAATCAATGAGTTTAAGGATGTTTGCTACGTTTTGGTATGATTTAGCATTTTCAAACCCATAACCAACATATTTCTATACCCTTACGAGATTTTAGGTGGGACATCAGTTTTTTAATTTATCGCAATTATTAGAAAATTCTTTAATCAAACTTTAAGAAGTAAAAGCCTATGAAATCATTATTCTCCATCTCGCGAACCCCTATCCAAACACACATTCCACTTGAATTTATATTCGGACTCCAATGGAAATGAAACTTGATACAAATGTCCTTGCAACTAATTGCTAGTAACGTCACATCAAATAACGAGTAAATATTTCTAAAGAATTAACCATAAATTTTCTTGCCTACAAACAAAAAAAACATCTAACGATGACTTTGAAAGGCATCCGCGTGCGGAAAAATTAAAAGAAAAATCTCACAAAATTACATGATGAAAGCACTGAAAACTTTTCATCAAAGTTATTTAAAAGTGCGCTAGCAAAGTAAAAACGTCCTTTAATGAAAATTTCCGCTTCTACGCTCTAATGAATTCTTTGTGTAGCCATGGCGAAGCAAGAATAAGGGAGATAGGGCTGTATTTAGTGGGCTATAGTATCGATGAAATGAACGAAGCGAAGGATCCATCATCATTTGAAGATTTCCGTGATTTCGACACGCTGTTAATGGTCAATGTTCATGTTTTATTTCCCAGAAAATTCACTTATTTATTGAAGTGTTTGAATGATAATTGTGATCGTTTAAAGACTTTCTACCGACCGTTAATATTTTGGGGAGGTTTTATCTTTTCTTTTCTTTGATGGGGAAGTTTTATCCTTTTAATGAAAATTTGTGATAAGAATCAGTGAATAACGTAGAATGCTTTAAAACTACGTATTAATCAATGCCTTAACTGGTCGCCACTAGAAAGTTTTGTTTCATTTCATAAATATTGTTGGTCAGGCTCAAAATCAGCTTCCACATAATGAATAAACAATCTTAATTGCGAAAGATGAGAATTAAAGAAAAACGATAATAAAATCATAGATTTCAACATTCTTAAGAGTGCTCTTAGCCTCAAGGGTGATTCCAAATACGATGAGTAACTTGGTAACAAGCTGGAGTAACAAAATTTGATTAAAAATCATATGCCAAGGAGGCTTATTGTTGCAGTTTACTTCTTGCTCTTACCTCAACTCTTCTATGAACAGAGCAAATAAATTTCTGTCAAGTCTCTAGTCTCTAAATTTAAGTCAAGTCAAGTCTCTATATTTGTACCATGTTATCACTGACAGCGTCCGAAACCTAAACAGGAATGATTTCAGGGCGATTTACGTTTGTCGACTTCATAATTGGAGCTAATATTGTATAATAATTAAAAGTTGGACTAATTGTTGGAGCTCGCCCATGATCCTGATTAAGCTGCGATTGTCCTAAGAAATTCTTTGGAAACTGGAATATGCGACCGGTTAGGACCTTTGCGTCACGGCCGTCAAATTACCGACTCTGTTCGAGAAAAGGAAAAGAAGAGGTCTGCGGACAACACACATATAAAATGATATAAGATGCGAACTGAAACCTTTTATGGAAAAAGGAGAAAACATATATAATTCTTCAGAGATTTTCAATACAAAAGCAAAAAACCAAAACCATCGCATAAGAAATGGCGTCTAGTTTAGTGATACATATAATGCCTGAAAATTATGACATCGTATGTCAAATTATGACATCTTCCTAACCAGTGCTAGCTGAAATAAAACTCCCTTTTTCTATTGAAATCCATTCATGTACTATATACAGCTCCACATACACACACATTGCATTACTCTTGAAATGGGCATTGAAAGACTGGTGAGGATTTAAAATTTCCATGTGAACCTGGCAGAGTGTGAAGAAGCCGAAAAAACCGAAAAGCTATCAGTTTGTTTTGCCTGTAGCAAAATCTGCGATTACCTTTTAAGCTGCAGACGAACGCAACTTCTGTAGCAAAATCAAAAGCTATTTTCACTGAAAATAGTGAATGTGACATATTGTTCGCACAAAAAGTGTTAACACTTCGAAAAAATTCCCAATAAAACGATATACCAGAAATGTTCCTGGATTTGTATATGTATTGGTAAATTCTCTTTCATTCTTCGCGTAAAAAAGATTACGTCTGTTCCCAAAGCTTTTGTGTTAATAAGCACTTTAAACATAAATGGCTTTGTGCGTTTGTTTATCTCTGTCTGTTAGAAATGGCACAAGAGTATCAGCACTCTATGTAGCTATCAGTCCATTTCGTCTGACACAAAAAGTGGAAGTTCCTCTCCAATTGTAGACAAAAAACGGACAAATTCATTCCGGTCAGTTGAGTCTATAACTAATGTCACTGTCGTCATTCCACGCAATAAGCTTTTCTTTCCGAGATATATCGGTTGTGGCTAGACTAAGAATTCTGCACAAGAAGATTTTATCACCTGTGTTCGAGAATCCAAATATCATACTAGACTGTGAGTTTTTCCATAGCAGTTGACGCATGGTTCCGCTATTGTCCAAAAGAGCTATAAGATGAGACTGACAGATAAAAATTACTACGCCAAATTTATGCCCTGTATAGAGCAATCGGATTCCTCTTAAAATATATAATATCTATTGGGTTGTTCGGAAAGTGATTTCGTTTTTTTATGAAATGTGTAGTAGTTCGCCTCTCAAGTATGACGATTCCGCCAAGATGACATACTTCAGAGTTGTGAGTTTATCCTAAGTTCACCTCGCAAGTGTGACAATGCCGTCAGAGCGACACGCTGGCGGAAGTAAAAGCCACCACGACGAACACGCGGGGGATCCCGTTGCCGACGAGCGGTTTGGTTCTTGGCGGAAGGAGTGCGTGTGCGTGCGGGCATTCAAAGATAACGATTAAGATGCTCCCGGCCCGCTTTAACTTTGTTGTTGCTTATGCTGAAGTTCTTAAAATATTTCACCTTGGCGAAATTTAATTGTCTTCCATGCTCTTGATTAATAAATTCGTAGGTGATGTATAGATGAAAAAAACGATTTGGCTGTGGAAGAAAATATGGAAAAACAGAAACCGATTACCTATAAAAGAAAAAAAAAACCCATAAACAGGCAGTGCATATTCGTGCGGACAAATCCAGAGATTTAAATCAGACATGAAATCGATAAAGGTGATCTAAACGGATTCTGTTGCGCGACATTCGGCTGTTGATAGTATTGCAGAGTGCGGGACAATCGATTGTGAGAAGCCAAGAACGACGCACATTACAGCTGGTGAGTTAGAGAGATAGTAGGTCGTGCCAAGAAATGCAAGCTACAAAAACTCGAAGTTCCCGCCGGAAACGAAACGAAATTCAGGAGCGGTATCAGCATGAAATCAACAGGATGCATGCTTAATGAAAATACATGAAAAGACTTCATATCCACGCTCATCAACAATCTGGTAAATATAGAGATTCGCAAAGATAGAAGGACAAAACAGTGAAAACAACATCAGAAGAAGATATTCGTGACGGAATTTTACATTTAATATGAAGATTGCATGCAGGAATTGAACTAGTTAAACAATAAGCTCTTACTTACGTACGATGTGTCGCGAAAATCGGTACAACTCGTTGCCACGCCTCTAGGACTTCACGTCCGGATGTCGGTGCGAGACCGACTCGTCCTGCATTCGTCGCGATAGCGGAGTAAAATCCATTACAAATGAAAGATAATTTTCGTATAATGAAGAAATATTGTTGCGTTTTGTCAGGTGCGCGACCTGTTTGCTTCGCAAATGTTCGGAAAAGTGAATGGATCACACCGGACTAATTTAAAATTAGTTGTTTGGAAATTTATTCCTAAAAATCATTAACACTTTGCAATTATTTTCACTAATTTACTATTTAACTTGTTCACTTTTATGAGTTATCACTTTTACATTAATTAATTAATCGTTTATAACAATCACTTTTACTTTTAAAATTCGCATACGATTTTATTTCACTTTAAACAGGTTTTGATTACGCGCACTGTCGCCTTACGCTTACTTTGCTTCATCCACGAGACTTTCATCGCCGCCCGCTGTAGTCGCTTTTATACATGTCCCAATCAATCCCGAATCTTCCATGTGGATCGTTCTCGAGTTGACGCGCTGAGTCACTTACACACGTATTTGTTGTACTCAATGCACGCGATGTGTATATGTTATGCCTTTTTTCTCTTCGAGAATTATCGATCTATTGGTAATTGAAACTTGTTTACGACTTTTCTTTTAAGACGACTGCAGTGACGCGTGACATTATTCGAACATGTCACAATATTTTATTGAACTATATATTTGCCATTCTGGTCCAATACCTTTTCGCGTTTTCTGGTAGTAGCATGATTTCACGCTCATTAATTTTTTCATGCAAAAAACTGATCGAGGTGGTTTTTGACCTCCTCATTTGAATGGAAGGTTTTACCATCTAAAAAAATTTTGTATTGGCCGGAACACATAATAATCCGAGGGTGTCAGATCTGAAGAATATGGTGGGTGAGGTATTGTATCCCATTTTATTAATTGTTGAATTAATTGTTGTGTCATCTGGTACCCCCCCCCCCCCAAAAAAAAATTATTCCTTCAATGTCCCAGCAAACAGACAGCATCTTCATTTTTGGTTGATATCCGTTTTGGAACTGCTTTGAGCCTGTTCATCTTCCCAGCTCATTGATCTCTTGCGTTCTGAATTGCTATATAAATCTCATGTTTTGTCCTAAGTAATGTTGTACTTCAAAAATGGATCGTTTTCATGACGTTTGAGAAGCGAATCACAGGCTTCAACGCGACGACAAAAGTTTCTCTCGGTGAGAACAGGGAAATTATCATATATCGAGCTTTGAGGTTAATCCCAGGCCTTTCAATTGGTCATAAACAGTTGTAATTGATAAAATTAACCTCTCACCAATCTCACGTGTTATTATCGCCGGTTTGCATCAAGTAATGCCTTTATCGTGTCCTTATCAGCTTCAACCGGTCTTCCAAAACGTGATGAATCTTCGACATCAAAATTGCCGGATCGAAATTTTATAAACAAGTTCTGGCACTGGTTTACGGTCAACACATCTTCTCCATGCACATCAGTTAATTTCTTTCTTGCATTGAAAGCGTTTTTACGTTGTCTATAGTAAAAAAGTAAAATCTGAAGAAAATGCTGCTTATTGCTCTCCACAAATAAAAGGGCACCAGCCAAATACTACTCCGTACAATCAATTGGACCTTTCCACACCCAAGCCTTGCTATACCAGCTCTCAAAACTTATAACTCTATACCGGCTGTGTGAAGTTACGTGTAAAAAATTCAATTAAATCCTCTCTCGGGAAAATACGAAATTACTTTCCGAACAACCCAATTGTATTTTTTTTCTATTCCATCAGGACACAGACAACTAGAGAGAACGGCCGGTCTATGTCAACATCAAACTATTTTGGGTGTATTATAAATATATAGATATATAGGAAACCCATTGATAAAACCCAATCCGCATAAAACACAGTAACTTATGGCAAGATTGAAGCGAGCAGCCTTAACAAACGAAGAAAAAAGCATGGATTTTATCATAATACACACTATTGGAAAATACAAAGGATTCGCAACAAAAAAACTAGATGGAAAAGGTAAGAAGGGACTTCACAACACTTAAAAAGCTCAGAAAAGAAGAAGACGTTTGCAACAAGAAAGCATGAACAATATTGACAGGCGTCGGGAAAGCAGCAATGAAATTCGGAAAATTATTCGAAAAATAGTGCAGACTTCAACAAACAAAAGACAGAAAGAAATAGACCGACTGACCGCATGATTTTCTACATTCGACTGACGAATCATAAACCCACAGAATAGCTCTCAGCTAAATCAACTCCACAAAAATCGAAAGCAATACCGCAAACGATAGCAGACAGACGGGCGTGAGACTCATTCCAACATTTTTCTAAACATTTATGGCCTTTTTGCTGTATAAAAAGAACCTACCTATGAATAAAGACTCTTCAGACCGACAAACCTGGGAAGATACCATACAGCCCACACGACATTCCGCCGAAACGCGGATGGTGGCGTTTCAGAAACACACAGAAAACTAAGGACTTCAAAATAAAGAAACAGCGATTCTATCACTTTTGAGCAAAACGGAATATCGCAAACTAAACAAAGAACGAAATGTAAAGCTAACATCGGAAACGCATTTAACAAACAAAAACTACCTCAAAATAATTTGATATGTAAATCAAAAAATTAAAATCCCAGCAATAACTCCTGAAGGCGAATAGATATCCTGATTAAAAGTCTAATAAAACATCACGCAATCAATAAAAACCGATTGATCGAAATATCTTTGACACAAAACCAACCCCTTGGCCATCAGATTGACCACTGAATAGCCGACCCTATAACATTGGGCCACACAAAAAGGATTAGAACAGAACCATTGGGCCATCATAAATTTAAGTAGAAAATCAATCTCAGTGAAAGCACCACGCAATCCAAAAAATTACTTGTTGCCAAATTCAGAATTTCCTTAAGAAAAACTACTTTAACCGGGCGTTAAACTGAAAATAAGAAAAAAAAAACAATACATAGACAGCGCCATTAAGCTCCTTAACGATACCATTTACAAATGTGCCGAATAATTAAATCTAGTTAGCCTTGAATCTAGTTTCACCGAAATGTCCGTTTCAAACAACCCTGTCATACTCGAACTAATGCAAAACAAAAGGATCTTGGCAGAAATTAAGATCACCAGGGGAAAAAACTGGACCAAAAGCGCTGTACAAAATTTGACAAAAAATTACTGAAAGTTTAAAGATCTGAAGGAAACCCCATCTACCAGAAATGAGTTACTCTGTGGCAAACTTAAAATATAACTCAAGGGCAAAAAATTCATATATTAGCAACAACAACATCCCAAATTAGAGTTTTTCCTGAAACAATTTTGAAAAGTTAGCATATCATCACTGAAAAGACATAATTTTTAGAAGATTAAAACAAAACCGATCCGGCTCACCCTCAAATCAGTGGTTCAAAAAACGCAGGAGCTAAACTTGAAAAAAGAATCAGCGGTTGAGATAATCACAGGGAGACAGTATGGTCTCAAAGTGAGAGAGCCTGAATATTATTTATAATCAATGCAATCCGCCGCTAACCAAATCAATGAAAGTTAGCAACAATCTTTTTCATCCCGAAACAGGGAAAAGAAGTATTCAAGGTAGAGTTCTACGGATCTATGAACTTATATTCCATACTATCAAACCTATTAATGAAACTGCGGATCAATACGTTCCAAACATACCTAGACAGCAACAAAATCAGCCCAGTCTAAAAAAGTCTGAACAACAATAACCTGTAGCAATAGCAGTAAAATCTAACAGTTAATTCGTTCCTTGAAGTTCCCCAAAAAAGCGTGCTTGGACCAGTGCTTCACCTCCTATACACAGCCGATCTTACAAAGGGTCACGAAGTAACAACTACTTTTGCAGATGATGCGGCACTGATTTTCGAACCCAATAACCCAAACTAAAATATTAGACTTATCCAAAACGACCTGGGCAAAGTGATGGAGTGGTGCAATGGGTCCAAAACGAGGAATCAAGCATGAGAAAAACAAAACGAAACAAATTTTTGTTTCCTTATTCTTTCGCCTTAATTCTTTTTCGATTTATTTTCTTTAAATCAAACGCAATTAAAACTGTTAAATACTATAAACCTGAATTTAATCCCTCATTCAGTGTTTCTTTGATTAAAGTTTTCGTCCATGAAATTTTCAGTTTTGATCCTGGCTATCCACGCTAACATATCAGAGTAGCACATGCTCGACTGTGCGTCTCACAAGATCGTCTGCGTTGCCGATCAAGTATGACCCATCTAGCAGCTCAAGCCTAACCCTGCCCAGCACAGGGGATGTGTCTTAGGTCCCGGTCTACAAAAAAGTCCTGCGCGGCATCAGATGTTACTGTCATCTTACGGCTACCGTCAAAGAGCAGTGCAGTAGCCTGCGAGGTTTCAGGTATTCCCGCAGATTTAGCATCAAGTATTCTAGCACTTGAAAACGATTTTGAAACGCTCCCAGGATAACCCCCATCTAGCAGCAGGACAATCCATTGCGGAAGAATCACGCTCGCCACTTCCACGATTTCATCGATTGTGAAGTGACTCGAAGATAGGTCCTCGGCAGCATGAACCGCGTCAGCGAGTCTTCCCCTGATGAGTGTTTTGAGAAAATTTGCAGCCTTGTCGCGCATACACAGTGGATGGTATAGAAAGCGTCTAGGGATTCTTCTTTCTTTTGCGGATCACTCCAAGCCGTGCAACCCTCCAGCACTGTGGGAACGCCCTCTACGGGCAGGCGTGCATTGAACGTGATGAGGAGGAAGCCCACCAAAAGAGAAAGACCATCTGCAATATCTCAACTTGAATCTCGTCACGTTCTTTTTTCTTTTACGGCCGTCATAACAACACTGCTTCCTTCAGTCTTCTCTTGTTGAAAAGTGAATTTTCTTATATGATTCAATAACGCAACAAGATTTTCCTATGTTTAATCAAAAAAACAAAGGCAAACTTCCAATAATGATAATTTAAATACTGATGAAGGACATTGCTCAGACCGTACGGTTAGTAATTATTTCATTCCGAGGTTATTTTATAATTGGTCAATATATTTTCTTCTAATGGTACAAATTGGATGAGGAGTCTTACCCGAGTTTTTCTTGTAAGGATAATTTCTCATTTCACCTTCAAACTTGAATTTTACTCCCCGTAAATGAAACGAATACTCTATCGTTCCGAAAATCTTTAACATCCATTTACACGCCGCACAAACCAAGAATGTGAAACACAATACCTGGATATCGTATTTCCGAAAAATAGGCTGAGGACTACCACAAATTCATACTTTTCGCCTAGCTTGTTTTCAAATTTCACACAATATAGCCTGCAAAAGTGGAGCGCAAGGATACCTACTTTGAAAGCTATCATGTTTCGCATTCATTTAATTCCTCCCGCTCCTGTCAAAACCGATATAACTGAACTGAACAAACATCGTAAAATCCTTGTACATGATATGCACAAGCCCATGTAATCTCCATCAACGTTTTGGAAGGTTTTTAGTCTAGTCCTTCCACCGCATGTAAATGTATTAAATTCAGTTTTTTTTGATAGAAAAAAAAACACATCTGTAACCTGATGAGATGAGAGAAAATTTTTTAATTTCCGTTAGAATGTTGACTGTGTATATGTATAAGTTTGGTTGCGATGGAAAGGAGATGTATGCATTGTTGTTAATATGCAAGGAAATGTTTGTTTTATGCAAGGTTTATTGACAAGGAATACGGACATGCAACAGCTTTTCTAGTGAAGCTGTTGCTTTTCAGGGGTACCTTCCGAACTAGATCAGTTTATATACACGAGATGAGACAAAATCAATGCTTTTGAATTTAATCCTTAAGCAGATTTTGCCAGCAGTAGTGAACTTGTTCGTTATAAAGCACTTAAAACATCAAGTCGAGTGTTTTTCTATTCGATAATTTCAAATGAAAGCAACTGAAAGTACATATATGTACATATATGCATATGTACATATATGCATGTACTCTCAATGCTTTATGTTCTCTTGATGAAAAACTTTATAATTGTGTACTTGCAGATCTCGAAAATTTTCGTTCGCAATGTTGGCAATAGGTTAAATTTCAAACGTGCATGAATCATTAGTTACTACTCTAGACTATTTCATGGGAAAGATTGTTTTTTTTGAAAAGAGCCTCATCATTAAGCTTCCATAGCATTTCCCTCCTCATGATTCATATTTTTGACTATCAAAACTTTCAGTAGGATCCAAAAAGTGAATGTTAGAATGTTCCAATGCATTAAAATAAAATCCTCGAACATGATTGAGTGGTACAATGCCTTTATTTTAAAAAAAAATGAAAACACGGGCATCAATGGTCTGATCAGGTCGGATCATTTTCTATATTTGACAAAATTATTCTGGGAAAATTTAAGCTACAAAAGTCTTTACGATCTGTTGAAAATCAGATCATAATCTCTTCGGCTGAAATTTGTTACCTGACGAAATCCGTGCATATATATATCCATACCTGTCACCTCATTATATCTGTACGCGCCATCGCGAAATAAGAAAATGGATTTATTTAACCAAGCGAGAAGCCAAGCTGGATTCGTCTTCCACTTTTCTACGATGAAAGGATGAGTTCGAATATCAGACTTAAAAATCAGTTTAGTAAGGTGACCAAAATGCAGCTCTTGGCAAATATCTCAAAATGTAAATTGTGGATCTGAACAATATTTTGGTCAAGCTGAAGTTGTTTCTCAACTATCGTATGAAAACAGGTCTCGTATAGCTTTTGTCGAAATATTGCAGAAATGTACACAGAATACTTTTTGAACTTCAGACTTACCCAGAAAAACTAGAAACCAAGCCATAGAATAAGGCATAACATGTGTCAAAATTTTGACTTTTATAAAATATATTTGGATTATTGGAGCTAATGTTTTATGAATAATTATCGTAATTTTTTATTACTTTTAAATTTCAGTCAAGTCATTGGCAAAATGGAAAGAAATTCTAGACCGTTGCGATTTCACTGATGCAATCCTGTGACCCCTAGGACTTAAACTAAAAAGTTCTGGATTCCTTAATTATTGTCAACTATTATCTGCTCTTCGCAGCGTACTTACATGTTGGTGAAGACGAGCGACTAAGCAAAGAATCGCTTGGCGTACCTACAGAGCGAGACTAGAATGAGGAATTCCTAAAATAATGTTCTAGGTAACTTTTGTACCTGGTATGTGAAATTTTCATCATCACAAGCTCGAATTTTGCGATTTTTTTGCTTTTGACCATTGACGACAATTGAACTGCAATTAAAACGTAAAAGAATGTTGCTACAGGTAAAATTACCTTAAAAATTTTTTCCAAACATTCCTACAAAATGCAAGAGGTTGAAAAATAGAGACGCATGCAAACTACTGTGCGCAAAAATTAGTAAGACTTTGTTCATAATTAAAAAATTCTTTATTTATTCTTCCAAATCTATTTCGCCCCCCTCAACGTAAACCCCCCCGGCCCAGTTCACTTGTACCAACGTTTTTTCCAATCCTCGAAACAGTTGTTAGAGTCAATTTCTGGAATAGACTTCAATTCGCGTGGCGATTCACGTTTAATGTCTTCAATTGACACAAAACGCATTCCCCGGAGCGGTTGAGTTTGCTGTACAGCCCGAAGTCACACGGAGCTATATCAAGCGAATATGGTGGTTGTGGAACGATATTGATCGAATTTCGGACGAAAAATTCACGAAGAATCAATGCAGTCTGCGACGGTGCATTATCGTGGTGCAAAGACCAAGAGTTATCGGCCCATAATTCTGTCTTCTTTTTAAGAATAGCATAAATAGCATTGAATAATACTCATATAGTATTCCTTGTTATCAGTTTGGCTGGTCGAAAGGAATTTTTTCGTTTTTTCGGTTTCGGCTCACCTTTGGCACGATATACAGCCGATTGATCGTCAGTTACCGAATCGTAAGCATAGATCCAAGACTCATCGCCAGTTACAATGCGTTTGATGACATTTTGGAAGTCGGAAAGTGTTGTTTCACAGAGTCAACGCGACGCTGTTTGTCAAGAAAATTGAGTGATTTTGGAACCAATCGTGCTTTCACTTTTCTTAGGCCCAAATGATCTTTTCAAATGATTTTCACTGATCCTTCTGATATTCCAACGATGCCAGTAAGGCCTCCGACTGTTAATCGTCGATTCTCGAGCACAAATTCCATAATTTTATTAACGTGTTGATCATCGGTTGATGTTGATGGCTGTCCTTGACGTGGTTCGTCGGCAAACCGTTCTCGACCCTCTTTAAACAATTTGTACCAATCAAAAACACTTGCTCGCGGTTGACAATTATCATCGAAGGCCTTTTGCATGATCTGAACGTTTCGGCACCAGAAACGTGATACCACACACCAAATTTAATGGCATTTCTTTGTTGAATAGTTTCACGCATTGTAAAAATCGCCAAATGCACTTTTTGCACTTCAAAAAGACAAGCGTATAGTAAACACTAATGATTATTTTGATATGACATTTGGCACAGCTGTCACTGACATGTCATACCGACCTAGAAAAAAAAATGTCGAGGGATGGGCTTCCGCACGAAATTTAATTAAAAGGTCTTACTATTCTTTGCCTATCGTAGTATCTCTTTGAAACTTGATATTCTGCTGCAGCGTTTCTACAACGAAAAACGAACGCATTCTAAATGGCCTCTACAATAAACATAATCCCCCCGGAAAGTCCTTCGCTCACTAGTTTCTCTATGTAAGAGAGTCTGGTAAATATTGTCCATTAAAAAAAATAAGAAAAATGCTAGTAGCAAAACTTTCCTTGAGGTTAAGACTCAAACCACTACAAGCAATTGAGAAAAATACTTGAAGGGTATCATAATATATGCCATATTTCATATATTTCTTATTTTTTCTAACATATGGTTGATCTCGTTTTATTTTTTATTACTGATAGTAAATTATATGATAAATAAATAAATATAATAAATGCAAGGAACAAACATTCCGTTTACTTCGTTTTGTGATAGCTTGGAGTGCAATGTTTGTAAATGTTGTGCGTAATTTATCATATATTGACACTACAATAGAAAGAGCGTAGTATTTGGAAATTTTAAGGAACAATCTAAAACAAAGTGCTGATCCTTGCTGAAATGCTGAATAGAGATAGTGGTCCCAAATATTTTTCAATATTAGTACATGAGTTATTACTCTACAATGTTTGTTGTGTTCTTCCACACCTACCACAACCCCCGAGTTAACACCAATTGAGCATTTTTGGGATTATTTAGAAAAAAAATGATGCGTCCACATCACATTACTAGCCGTGGTCAATTAAAAGGCATTGTTTTAGGAGAATAGAACAAAACCACATACAAAATCAGTAGAAAAGTTAGTACTTTCAATGCAGTATCGTCTGCGAGCGCTAATAGCAACTAAAGGACATCATACTCATACATACAATTTGATGTGCATATAATGAGTTATGACGTACAAATACAAATATTTTTAAGAAAATTACACATAGCGTAAATACCCGTACATAACAGCGTAGCTGCATACAGCACTAACACTCTGGGACGGCTTCTCTCAGAAAGAGATAGAAAAAACACTAGTATATATGTGTTTGTGTTATTTTTTTAATCGGAAGCTTTGAAAGGTGAATGCAAAAATCCGAGGAAATTTACCAAACCAATATAAGTCCAATGATTTCGGTCGAATACCGTGGGATCAAGAGTTTGTTGAAGTTTTAGCGTTGTAAATACCGACAATGTGTCAGTTATCTTGTGTGAAGTAAATATTCTAGCAGAACGGCATGATTTTTGATGCAGTTCATATTTGAATAAAAGTACCACATGACACTCATCCTCGAAAATTTTTATTTCGGATCAAAGAAATGTTGTACAATAATATCCTGCAACGGTCAATAGTGTGTAAGATAACGTGGTACTTCATGCCATCAATTCCAACACTAAAACTCAAAAACATACACAGATTTATCCTCAGTTTCCTATTGTTGCAGAGAACAGTCCTTGCACCTTTAATCTTCCCCTGTTTTATGAAAATTTCTTCTTTTTCCCAAACGTTAATGCCTCCAATTTCCACAGCTGAAGATGCACATAAATGTCTGAAATCATGAAGATGAATCTGCTAGAAGTATCATGTCGGGGCTATGAAAGATTTATTTCACAAAAACGACTAAAAATCCACACCCCCAACGAGACAGTACACATCTGCGTAAGAATTTATTCTGTACACGATAGTAGAGGGTTCCTAGTGTTCTTTTTCTCCTTGGAGGACTATCCAAGTTCCCAACAGAAAATGTTTTCATTCCAAGGAAAACCTTGTGAAAGGTCCTCGATAAACTGTCCGCAAAACACTTACTAGGTATTTTCTCCCGTTCCCTTTTTATCTCTTTGATCAATATGAAACTTGTGCAAAAAACAGGATAAAATAGTGCATGTCGTTTCAATTAACGATCACAACTAGGTTATGATAAGTTAAACTCTTTGAACTCACATGGGAAACAGTAATGTGCTACGGAGAAATGGTTCAAATTTGGCAAAGATATAGTAACACTGATAGTCCAAGATTCGATATCTTGCATGGAGGAGCAACCAATAATATCTTGTGTATTTCTTGATCTGTTCGGAGTCCAAATGAAAACTTGCAAAATTCCCCGGTACAAACTTGGAAAAACTACTGAAACACTTCGGTACACTTATTCGATACACGTCGAACACTTATAGAGCCTTATCCTGTTAGTTTTGGCTTGGGGGTTCTCTCTAAGTCTAGCCGAATTGGCCAAAAAATAACAAACGTATTTTAAGACCGTATGTAAAATGCTGAGATCCCAAAGTCCAATGCTCTGATTATAATTATTTCTTTTGTTTGGGAGAAGAAAGCTGGAGGGAGGAAGTTAACGTAAAAAGCACGCCCAGGATGGCCTCCAGAGTCCCTACTGCACTATAGACTAAGCAATTTTCCTGTCAGCCTGAGATCCAAGGTTCGAATCGTTTTACCTATTACTTTGGGTATGGCCTCTTGTTCCTATGATTTCCGTTCGAAAGTAATAAACGACGCATTCTATTTGTCAATCGTTTCAAGAATTTGTCTTACTATAGTTTCCTCGAAATGCTCAATAATTCACTGATGAAGTCGTCACGCTGCTCGCTCCATGTTTTGAAGTGGATTGAATTGGAGGATTGGAAGTTTGAGGGGAGGGGGATTGTTTGTCAACTATCAATCTTGGTCAGTTGAAACCGGAATTTATCTCTGCCCACTTAAGAGCTGAATCGATTGAACCACGCCCTCAGGTCAGAGATCAGACGTGCACTCTACTTTCTCCTTGTGTCACGCGCCCAGTGCTGTTGCTGCCCCTCAAGGTTGTCCCTCTTTCTTGGTTACTCTCTTACGTATCGTTTTCTCTTTAAGCTTTTTCTCTAGCAAAGAGGGCGATGGATGTTACCTCTGCGATCACATACTCTTGGAGACTAGGAACAAGCAACACTCCTTGTCTAAGTCCTCTTTTTTTAACCTCTTTTGCACCGGTAAAAATTTCTCCACTCTTTAGCAAATATAGCGATGAGAGCATTGGTGACACCCAACGATCCTTTTAGCTGCCTATGTAGCAACTGCTCTTGGTACAACTCCTTGCCCAGAGCTTCGCCCCAAGGCTCAGCCCTATAGTGAAGAACAGACTGCAGAACCCTCTTTAGGAATCGTTTTTGTAAGAGTCGTCACCGAAGCCCAAAATCCTATCTTAGAAGTGTCTACGTTCAGAAAATTTCAGCAATATTTCTTTCTTAAATATTACAGCAAAAGACCTTTAAAAGACTTTAGATATGACAGAAGATTGGAGGATTGAGTTGGCTAAGCACAGTGTTACCTCTAATGGTTTCTTGGGATATCGAGATCTTTCTAGTTGAGTTCCCGCATGTACGGTACATACAATATTCAGAGTTGAACATGAAATCGGTTAAAATGTTTATTTGAGATAAAATTTGGTTAGTCCTTAAATGGGACAGCTTCTTGCACAATCTGACACATCCACGGAAAGTAAGTTCTTGCTGAGAATCGAGTCAAGTTTTCATTGACATAGCTTAAAATTTCTTCTTGCATTACTAGTATTATCCTTTCACATCAATTACTCTCCGAAATTTTCTGTTGATATCCCTATCTGACAATGCACAAGAAAAGCCCACCTGATACTCCAGATGGTGTAATTTTTAGAGTTCATACTTTCAAAGATGCAAATGTCACCTTCGAGTTCCGCTCATGACAATGGTATTAGAAAAAATGTACCTGGTGTGGAACGTCAGTCCACCTAGCTGTGACAGAAAAACTTTGACAGAAAAACCTGTGACCTTTGGAAAAACTATTAAGGTTAAACGTGTTGCTGACTAGATTACCTTGACGTGGCTCTAAGCGCCTTATGGCCCAAGTCTGTGGTGAACTGTTCTAGGACGAAATATTAGAGTCCCAAGAGTACTTAAGACTCGGGATACAAACTAAATATTCCTGCCATCAATTGAATTTATTTTGCATCTTCAATGTCCTTAAAAAAGCAAATAGCGTATTGTCATTTTAGAGCAGATGTGGAAATTGATATTATTTCTGGGATATGTCCTGTGAAAATACTACTATTCTGTTTAGTATCGAACATATTCCTGTTGACTTATGTGCACTTTTAGCAGAGAGGAAATTGACACAGTCTCTATTAAGTCAATTCTCGAATTTTTTCAATTCAAACTGAAAAAACATGCCAAAGGATATGTGGGGTTTCACATGGTAATTTTCATTGAAATGCATAGAATAACATTTCCAAAGAGAAAATATGCTAAAAGCAATTTCAGTTGACATGACACAGCGATTGCATTATTTATTTATGTAGATTTCAGGTGTTGTTTAGAGACCAAAAAAGGACTCATGTGTGTTCTAAAAATGCTTCTGTTTTTGAGTGTGATTAATGTTCCTTTCAAGCTCTTTATGTTAATTTCCTTGCTTTTGTAAGATTGCATCGTGTGAGGTTGTAAGCTCAGTGTAAATTGATTTGTGTTGGGGTTGCAATGGCTTCTTAAAATATTTTATATAAACATATTTTTTGACGCTGAATTGATGGCACACATTTGTTTTCTAATATATTTCTTCACGTTGTCTTGTCATAACAGGCAATTTGAACTCACAGCTAAGAAGCATCCTTCTGGCCACTGGGATAGAATGTTTAGCGTTTCGAAAAAGGATCGATTTTGATTTGACCTCCTAAATTATTTATAGAGCAAAGTGCAGTCGAAATTCGGTTAAAACTTTCCGTCTTTTAACATAGAATTAAGAGCTCGTGATTAAGTAGTCTTGCGCATCTTTTTGAAATTCGTGAAGGATGTGAAAAGCGTGGTGCAACCGAAAAGCCGTGCTGACTGCTTGGGACCAAAAAAAAAGCAAAGCGCATGAATTAATTTAAGTGTGGCGACCCTTCCCAGCGTGTTCGGTCCATTTGGAAGATGTGGTGGGGGTCTGCCTTTTCAAAAACGGCTGCCCACAGTTTTTGTGGAGCACTAGGAATGCAAAAACGTATTTCCGCTGGAACAGTGGTACGTGAACAATTTTTATGCGTGCCTTGGGAAAAATGTAACAATGCCAGGGTCTACTACATTTCGATATCTAAGTGCGAAGTAGTCACAAGTTTTTAAGAAAGGCCGGAAGAAATATATCATATCAAAACAGTCCTGATAATCTTTTCTGACGTCCGTGAAATCGTTCATTTTGAATTTTTACCGCAATGACAAACTGTCAACCAATTTTTGTACCTGGGGATCCTCCAGACACTGAAAGGCCCGGTTCAGTGCAGTAGGTTTTCCATAAAAGAATCTGTCGCGTGTCCCACTTCGACAATGCCCCACTTTTACGGTCTACATTGCTGCCAACTATCTGACCCATTTGAAGACTACCATAATATCGTATCCCTCTTCCTCCATACAGCCCGTTTAGCTAGTATTTGGACATGATGACGTTTTAGGAGTTGTGAAAATGCTACGGTCGATTTATTAGCTACAATAGCTACGGTATTCAATCAAGCCTTGCGTAAGTTTGCAAAAACTTTTAACTTAGACTCAAGTCATATTTGAACGTTGGGAAGCGTGAGGGATGGAGAGATAGGCATAGGAACTCGCCTCTAAGCATAGGAACACTAAGCCCAGCCCGAAGTAATATGTCAAACTATTACAGGCTACGTTCTCATGTTGACAGGGGAGATGTTTAGTGAGTAATCCAGAAGCATTGGGCGTCTTGGAGTCCCACACTCCGGGCGTAAACAGCCCTCACATCTCTACATCAAAGAAACCAAGGCTCAAGATCAATAGGGTCTTTCATGAGCTGCTTTCTATCTTTAAAGTGTGTAGGAGATATCGAAATTTTTCCTTCGTTTGGGAGGCCAATCGATGCCATTATGTCTGGAATGTAACATCGTTCAAATGTACTCCGCGGCTTTTCTGAGTGGCGCGCATTCGAAATGTCAAATTTTCCATGACTCTGGCATATAAATCAGCCTGAATTTAACCGATGACATGGGTGATGTTGGCTTAGAGGACCGCAGTGGTTTGTGGCTTATTCATATAGACTTGCGACTTAAGGAAATCCCACAAAAAAAAAGTCTAACGAGGTCAAATCGCACGATCTCGGTGGCCGGTTCAGATCACCTGCATCTCCATTGCCTATCTTACCCCAAAATCGCTCGTACAGAATGTCGAATCTGGTCTGAGGTGTAGTGCTCGTTACGCCGTCCTGTCGAAACCACAAGTGTTTGGTGTCCATGTCATCCAATTCAGGCTTAAAGAAGTTGGTAATCATCGGTCGCCGTTGACGGTGATGGAATGCATTGGACACTTCCGGATCTTATGTGGGTTGGTATCGTGCCAAATCATACAATTTAGTTTGTTCACGTACCAATTCATCCGGAAATGCGCCTCATCGCTGAAATTGTTTTTTCGATGAAAATTAGGGTTAGTTGCCAACTGCTTCGGAGCCCCTTCGGTGAACACACGTCATTGTCTATGATCCTTTTCCTTCAGCTGCTGGGTCAGTTGAATTTTGTATGGGTACAGAACCAATTCATAAAGCAAATTTCGCCAAGTTGTGGTTTGTGAACGGCCGAGTTCTTGTGAGTGACGCAAAATCGACCGCCTCGCATTCTCCTACACACTCTCACGGACAGAGGATATGTTTTTGGCAGATCTTGCGTTTCGTTGACGGACGGATGTTGGTTGATTGTTAACTGAACCAGTAGACTCAAATTTATCCACCACACTGCTAATAATACTCTCAGTAGGATGATTATGGCGACCGTAAAATGGGCGAAGCGCGCAGAACGTTGCCCGAACAGAACTCCCATTTTGACTAAACAATTTTGTCATTTGCACGTGCTGTCGAACGCTTTATCCATCCATGATGATTCAGCAAAACAAACTGAATAAACAACAGCCAGTTGATGGATGTAACTTCAATAATATGACTGCTATCAACTGTCAAAGTTCGACAGTCCCTGTTGGAAGATCCTAAACTTGCAGAGATTATGTTATCTCCAGGACACAAACATACTTGTTGCACAAGGCCTTCACGGACAGACGAGAAGCACTGGAAGCTGAAAGTCGCGAAAGAGAGCCGTTCACGTCAGAAACAGAACGCAATGTGGACAGAAGACGTGAGACATCGATCGTCGTTCAACTTGCTGAGACATTTTTCAATGGTTTAATTTGTCGTATAGTATTATTCAACAATATATGACGCAAGAGCTGGGCATGTGCAAACTGTACGGAAAATCATCCCCAGTGTTTTTGATTAACAATCGAACGAAAACACCTGTCGGTCTCGTCGATTGCTGGAATGGGTTGAAGAGGTTAAAGTCTTTCTTGACATTCTTCTTAATGGTTATGCAGTGTGGTCTTAGGAGTACGACCCCGAAACCAAAATTCAGAGTGTGAATAGCACGGGAGCAAGTCAACTTTCCGCAAAAAAAAAAAACGCGAATGTTCAACTTAAATATCAAAACAATTACCATTGTTTATTCGGCTCTAAGATGCATAAGGTACAAGAATTACCACCTAGACCTGGAAGTTTTACAAAGATGTAAAACTAGAACCAGATTGGGCAACGTATCATCTTAGTCGCTCCATTCGGTCGAAAAATGTTTCGGTTTTGTGCCGTGGAAGCGGAAATTTTATTGTATTACTAATTTTATGGAATGGCCATCCTGCATATTTGAATGGGAATTCTAGTTTCAATTTATAATTTGAAATGATTTTTTGAGCTGAAAAAATCAAATTTTTCGTTTGTATATTTAGGCGATAAGAGGTAGTTACTTTTAACATGGCTTATCAGCTTTATCATCCATCTCCTGTATGCTGTGACAGAAAGAATATCGTCTTCCAGCACTTGCAAAATATTTCTACCCACTTTGGTAGCGTTCTTCATTGAAATTCGTACAAAATAGGGTCTCGTCAATATAATCTCAGTTGCTGTAAGGACATAATCGCTTTTCTCTTGATACTATCGTAAGTAATATTCGTTGTAAAAGCGTAAGTAAAGACAATGATTCTTGTAAGATTCATTCTTACAGAATACTCCCAGGTGTTTTAGTAGCAAGAATACTCCTGGATGGTTTTTAGTAGACAAAGATAGAAATAGTATAAGTTGGTTTGCATTTCTGTGCTTTCACTCAAATGCTTTGAGAGATGCATTCAGCACAATAATGAGGATAAATTTAACAAACTGAGAGAAATTCTTATTTTGCTAGAATCCCCTTAGGTGTCGAGTTTTTTCGAATTTCTTTGGTGTCTTACGGTTACGATGCGGTTGCAGATAATTTTTAAGGTCAGTTTGTAAAAGCAAGTCTGGTAAAACTTGAGATCAAACATGTATTACATTTTCGATTCAATCAAATGATACAAAATCTTTCAGTAGATAGCCAAAATTTAAGTCAACTAACGCTTCTCGCGAATGAAATCATTATTACTTGGGTTCGCCGGAGCTTGCGAAGGATACGCTAATCCTCTTTGTATTGTCGTTTGCGAAAAAATTTTTGAAAGAAGGACGTGCTAATAATGCAAACCAAAGGTGGTTCATAAAAACGGCTGAATAGGCGGACCATAAAAAACAAAATATGTAGCTATGGTTCAAAGCCCTGCTGGATAACAAGAACACTGGTAACTCATTACCAGGTAACTTATACACTACATACACACGTACCATTCAGCGGCTACTCATCAAAAACATTCAGTCACCAACATATGAAAATGCCTACGTTTTCACCAAATGTTCACCGAACACGAATTTCAGGCTTAAGTTCTCCCTAAACAAAACAACATTCATTGCGAATCGAGACAATGCATATCCTTGCTTTGTGAAATACTTTCATTTTAAAGGCGAAATTGCGTTCATTTACATTCAATGCATATTTTAGCATTTATGCGCTGTTCTCATTTTTTTTTGGTCTCTCGTAAGATTCCCACTCGTTGGCATACTACTACCCCAATTTTTTTTAATCAGCAAACAACACAACACTTTTGTTTGCTTTTAATTTACGAACAAACCGAAATAGTAGTCTGCAGACCGAACGGATTAAAATGGATGTACAAAAGGAGCCGGAAGCGACTTTTTTCACCCTATATAAACTAGGCATAGACATAGAGGGGAGGGGGAGAAACCTGTATTTTTGGACCAGGATTAGATAGTTGTTTGTTGGGATTAGGAAGGCTCGAGGAAATGAGTATAATAACATCGGTTATATGGATAACGGATTTATACTATATCCATCTCCATATCTATACATAAACATAATTTTCAACCTTTTGTCGGGAATTCAGTGTTATGAAGCTTTTGCAAATTGTTACTGACTATTAAACTAAAAATTTTCAAAAAACATTGATGAGTTTATTGAGTTCATTGAGTACATTGTACATTACTTTTTTTGAACCCTCTTATAACCCTCCCTACATTCGTTATTTATTGATTATATTTTCTCTTATTCACTCAGTAAAATATGTTTTCGTGGAAAGTATTATCCTCGTACTATCCAGATTCATATCCTCGTACTATCCTCAATGAAATACCAGGTCGTTCAGAAACGAAGAGAGACAACGCTTTCTCAACGATTAGCAACATTCCTGAAACCAAGACACAACGGTAACGTGGACTGACTTCCCTGACTGATCCCTGACTTGAGGCTGTAGCTTAATCAAAGACATCGTGAGACTGATTTCAATTTGAGCTCTTAACCGGGGATGGAGATTTTTGGTCATGTCTCCACAAGATTGACAAATTACGCTCTCATAACTGCGTGTTCTGTATAGTACAAATGGATGACGCCTGTCACTTATTCTTCTGTTGCAAAAGATGGAGTAAGCAGCACGGTGATCTCTCATGCGAAATTGAAGAGCTTTGCCCTGAATCTATGATTGGAAAATGCTTAAAACGGTTGACAAATGGAACCGCGTGGCACATTATGCTTGGGCAGTCCTGACACTTAAGAAAGTCATACTGGAGCATCGAAAGGCGCCGGGCGTGGAGGGATCTCTTTGTCTAGCACGCTTTTTGTCCCCTCTCTTTCTTCCCGCTGGAGAAGGGATTACCGCAATCCAGAGGCTCTACCCTAGGAACACGAGGTCTAACCCGAAGTAATTTGGGTTAGGCCTAGGTTAGGGTTCCCTCACGTTGACAGGGAAGGAATGGAATGGGTAGCGAAGTATTTCGCATTTTTGAGTCCCATACTCAGGACGTAAACAGCCTACATCTCTCTACCACCGAAAAAAGTGATATCCTGATATCATGCATTCCCTACAATCTGGTCTGAATTCAAAGCCATTGTAACGCTTAGTGAAATTGAAGATCAGAAAAACTCCTAACACAGTTGAACTTTATTTTAAATTATATTTAAGTCAACAAATTTGAGGTAATTATGCAATTATGCAGAGTGCAACGTAATAATCCTTAGAGAACCCAAAAATTCAACCTTTCAATCCTTCGGGAGAGCGTAAATGTCGTCCATTTACTTCTACTTAATTAGTTCTTGGACACGTCTCCTAAACGTGTCCTTCCTAGCCGTCGTTTTTCTTTAAATGCTTGGTTCAAACGCAAATATTACTGCAATTCCTAGAAAAACTTAGAAGAAATTCATAAAAAATACATCCTGGTCATCCCATCAAGTGCCGGCAAGATGCTTTCAATCGCGGCGGTATTGGTGCTTAGTCGGGTTTATCCCGTGCTATCGATTTTTTGCTTTATCCCATTTTCATCATTGAAACACGAAAAACATCATTGGCCACGAAATATGGTAAGACCCTACCTATTATGCCGTTGAAGTAGCGGGAGCATCCACATAAACACTCGTGTTCAATGTCCCTGGACTTCACTCGTCCTGTACTCAATTATCTGATTTCGGGATAATTGATAAAGCTGTCCAACTGTCCAACTTTCAAAACTGTTCTATCGTTATACCGTATCGGTCCTTCGGGTTCAGCTAGCGTCTGACGTTAATCTCGATTAAGTAATTTCTTTATCATTGCGTCATATAGTAAAAAAACTGGTGCGTTTTGTCAAAAGTCCAAGTGCGTTTTGACAGAAAGAGATAGATCAAACAATAGGAGATTTATATTTGTTTGAAACGAGATATATAATGAGTCTTAAAAGTGTTCTCCCTGCCTTAAGCTTATTCTATAGGTTCAAAGATTTTCCATGCGCCAGAAAGTACTTAATCTTCAAAATCAAAGTCATCAAAATAATTTCGAATTTTTGATACTAGTCTCTACTATCAGTCAGTAGCCAGCCTTAATGTAAGTAAGCTATAAAACTCTCCAGTGGCTTCAATTAGACAAAGACAGAAATACTGAATTTTATTGTTTGTATATGATCCTTAGTTTCAACCTGGAAAACTTCGTAAGCCTGTGGGTGTTTTTATTATTGATGTGTAATTTCCAGACAAATCCATAAATGTTATATTTATCCCTATCCGCTCTTATGAACATCCAGTAGACATTGTAAGCATCTCATCGTTCTTTCCCCTCTCCTGACCACTAGCCACTAGACATCTCAAAAGAGCACACCTATGGAGATAATCCTCTAAAAGTAATGGAGGAATAACAATCGCATGTCTGTCGTGATATTTATAAAAACTAAAGAGGAAAGTTAGACTAAAGAGAATAGTAAAGGACACAACTGATAACCTTAGAGGAAGAGCTAATCCTCTCCACGTCTTCCAGGGTGAGTACTGCCTTACAGAGCGCAGATCCTTGTGAAAATTACTCTTGGTGAGGGGAAAATTAGGGATTTATACTTGAAAAGTAACGAAATTGTATCACCTATACGAATCCTGTTCAAGAAATAATGCGACGCTTCAATTTCCGCGGGCTACGATATATATATATATACGATATATATATACGATATATATATATACGATATATATATATACGATTATATATACGATAGTTATTTTTTGGAGATATAGAATGTCAACTTGGAAATTTTTTAATGAGAAATCAGACTATGATTTGACTCCAGTCTTCATTTTTTAACATATGAAGCTTTTTCAAAGCAAGAAAACATATGTTATTGGCAATAATGAGGTTAATTTAAGATAATATCATTTAGTGAACTGAAAGGGTAATAGCGGTATATGCAAACATAGAAACACATGATTATCGACGAAATAAAAAAAATTTTTTTAAGAGGAATAGAATATTTAGTTGGCAGCACTTTTTAATGCTCATATAATTTAACAGCCGTCAGACGTTGTAGAGTCAGTTTGGGGTGCCATTATATCATGAGCTTGAGCAACGTCTGCATATTGTGCAGTTTTTTTTTAATAGAGAAAACTCATCGCGCACTCCGGCAATTCTATGGGTGACATAATCATCCATCAGAACAATTAATTCGATTAACCATGGATCGTTTCCGCATCAAGTTTACTCTCCCTGATGAAATGCAACTATCTCAACGTCGTACAGTTTGTGATAAAGCAGCGTAGTATCGATGAAGATGCAAGTGAGTCCATTCGAATAACAATTAAACCTGTGCTTATCGACATTATGGAAGGATCTTGGTTCGCGGGATTACAAAATTTAACTCGTGCAGGAATTGAAGTCGAATGAGTAGGCATGCAGTAGATTCGGTGAAAAGAAAAAAAGCAGCAGATCCCTGATTTCATTAGAAAACTTTGTGTAACGGTGAGGCTCAATTCCGGTTGAATGGCTCTGTCAATGAACAAAATCATCACATTTTGAGTCAGCGAGCACACGTGGTTATTCAAATACCGTTAGATTGGTCAAAACATTGGTACTGTTATGGAACATTGGTCAAAAATAGTGCTGAGAATAGCATAACAGTCAATGGTGACCGCGATAGAGCCATGGTGAATGACTTTTTTTCGTCGGGCATTGACTCGCTGCAACCCAGGGGTATTTTGGTATGCAAATCGAGCAACCATGGACTGATTGAAAAAAGCCTTTGATTAGCTCATAATTTCTTTTTTTTTTTTTTTTGGACGTGTGAACAGGTCTGCGAGAGCTTGTGATGTTACACGACTGGCTTTATGTCAAATAATTCGTCTATGCCCAGTGATTGCAAGCCCGAGACGCTTGACGACTTTGAAGAGTACATTCGCCGCGTGATTTGCAAAATACTGCCCCAATTATTGGTTAGAGTGGTCGAAAATTTTACCTCCCTTTCATATTGAAAATAAATGCCAAGAAATATCTGCTAAATAAATCCAACTTCGTGGCAATCAAAACAATTTATCCTTTTTTTATTGCATTACAAAATTCTAAACCTTTTAAAAAACACCTACGCTTATTCGACTCTTTCTATAGAATCCTTTTTCACTTGCATTATATATATAAATATAGTCAGTGTAGAATTATATAGTGAGTGGAAAAAGATTCTGCAGACAGAGCCAGAAAGAAAGTGTTTTCCTCGTTTAGATGATTGTATGTTATCGAAATTGTGACATTAATATTAATCGCAGGCCTTCGGAATTGTTCTCAGCACAATTTTTATCCTTATCGAGTTACGATTGGTACTGAACAAAAAACAATATTTGGACATCTAAACAATGTCGTTTGATCATAGGATCAGAAAATCCTATAACTTTAATAGTCATGCAAGGACTTGGAGGTCCTGCCGATTATGATCTTCATTTCTTTAATTTTATGTAAAATATAAAATGAAAATAAACTATTTTTTCTTTTTCGTTTCAGGTAAGAAATGAATGCATGATCGGAATACGTGAAGGAAGTAAGAGCACATTTTGCCAGTGAAAATGAAAAATAGATTCATTAAAAATTTAATGTCTAAAGTTTATTACCTTTATTTACAACCCACAAAGCTCCTAAGTCGCATAAGAAATGAAATTGACTGAAATTGAAGAAATTGGAGAAATTGAATAAGACTTTAAATTAAACTTAACAATCCCTTACACGTATTTCCCTGATAATCAAAGCAATAGCGATTCTTTGGAATTTGCAATTGTTGCACGTTACAGAGTAATGTGACACGTGTCTGGTCTCGAGTCTATATCGTGGATGTCCTGGATGTTATAGTAAAAGAAGCAAACCATCGTGTTTTCTCTTCCAGCCAGGATAAAAAAGCAACAATAAGTGTACAAATAAGTGTACTTGTGCTATAAATAGCAAAGTGATGACTTTGCTCTGCGACAGACTAGATGGCACATTTGAATTTTCGTTACAAGGATAACAACCTACAACTGCCAGACTGAGTTGTCGAACTAAAGCTTTGCAATCCAAACCGACATTTTACAATCAGAGGAAAATCATAAAATTCAGACCCGAAAACATTCAACGCCCTTCAGACAATAATTGATTTTCATTTTTCTGGTTTTCCTTGTTTCCTTTTAACTTCAACGTTTTTTGATGGTTCCTGCATCCATTTCGACCGCGCAATTCACAAAACCGTTGCTTTAAGTGCTACAATTTGTTGTTGTGCATTCCTTTTACAATGGAACACTTTTCCTTGACGAGAGAGGGGGTTTTTACTCCACGTTGTCATGCTTGACGCCAGTAGTGGCTCTTGTTGAGATGGTTACTATATATCATTCCTGATTTGATATGCCTCAAGTGTGATAGTACGATATCTGTAATATGCAGCTATTGTCCGCTGGGTTAAATATGATCTCAATGGAAGACAGGTATTGGTTTACTATTATGAATGGTTCGCCAAGGAGTACTTAGATAGAATAACGTAAATTGCAATTTATTATTAACAATTCAAAAAGGGGAGGAGTATCAGGGATCGCCTGGCAGCGCAGAGGAAATCTTTCTGACAACAATCTCTCTTCGTCCCATTTATATCTGCTGAAAGAGGGTTTTTCCTAACCTGGGGGCACTGCTAGGCGAGACTAAGTTTTCCACGCGGAAAACTCGCTCGGTTGCTATACGCCGTGGGGAAAAGCTAGCGGACTTAATGCATGTTCGTGACTTGTGTGTTTTGAATTTACGTTGTGAACTGTCTACATTTGATGGGTCGTAGTGACATCGATGTTGCATGTATTAACAGTGCAGACATAAGTAGTATGCGATTTGGTTGGAGACTCGCCCAAGCAGGCACCAGGTTGGAGGACGAGTGACCATAACCTCATTGAGGTCACTATGACCTCTAATTAGACGGTGATTACTCGCCCGCCAGCTAGATGGTTCTGGAGTCATGAGTCCGAACCAAGTAGGGTTCGATAAGAAGCCCTGGTGCAGGAATACACTGAGGCAGTGTCTTTTGCTGGCTTCAATATTTTCAGTATCAGTGGAATGGTGGCACATCTACATGGGTGCTACGTCCGGGCCAATAATAAGTTGCTTCGCCAAAAAAAAAGATCAACAAAGTCCGAGTGGCTTGGTGGACGGTGCGACTCTCCGTCAAGCGTGCGGCTGTAATGCGGACCAGAAGGCTAGGGGTCGTAAATTGAAATCGGTGGGTCAGCACAGGCTAAGATATTCGAGAATGGCGAAAGAATACCACAAATTTCTAGCTCTAACCAAGGAGAGGCATTGGCAGTGCTTCGTTAGTGAGAATTCTTATGATGCATGGAGGAAGGTTCTGTAGTAGGGAAGCGACAAACGGAAATTCCGTGGACTTTTAATTGATGGCAACCCGGCGCCTACATGGATGGATTGTGTTGGATATTTGTTGGAGAGTCTATTTTCGGCAACAGAAACTAAAACACCGCATGTTGACTGTGCTGAAGGGCAGGAGGCTACTCCCTCCCATCAACGCTGGGAGAAAGATGAGAGTGTTAGCAGGCTGCTGTGTCGGAAATCACCTGGATGGGACGGTATGACTGGCAACATGTGTAAAAGCATCTAGCGAGCCATACCAAACTATATCCAATATCTATTTAGCAAATGCTTTCAACTACGCTTCTCCCCGATGGACGATAAGCGTGCCCAAGTTGTTATACTGCTTAAGTCGCCGGATAAGGATCCAACCCTTCCTGGCTCATATCGGGGCATCTCACTACTTTTGTCGCTTTGTAATGTGATGGAGCGGGTGATGGTCCGGCGACTCGAGAGGCTGGTTCCTGACTCCTTGTCGGATAGGCAGTATGGCTTTCGTGAGAGGCACTACGGACACATGGCTTCATGTCCTCTCCAAAGTTCGAGCAAGCCATGATATACACATGCTCGGTGTATTCCTGGATTTTAAAGGAGCATTTGGCAACCTTAGCTGGCTTGCGACTCTGGCTAAGCTCACCTTAGTTGGCTGTGAGGAGATTGGCCTCTGATAAAGCTACTTTTCTGGTAGGTCTGCGTTTGTGCAGGGAACATGTGATATTTTCAACGTGTCGGTACAGTGGATTGTCCGTAGGGATCCATTGCTGGGCCATTTATATATAATTAGTGAATGCATGTTATGTGTGTGCGTATGCTGATGACCTGCTTGTGTTTGGAATAGGGCGATAATCGTAGGTAGTTGGAGGACATTGCTATGCAATGGATGGCTGTGGTAGAGGGATGGTGTGGTAGGGTAGGACTGTCCTCTCGGTTGATAAGACGTCGATGATGCTCCTGAAAGGAGTACTCAGCCCGGACGCCCACCATGGGTGAGATATGAGGGACGTGCTCTTAAGTATGTGACTTCGGTCACATAGTTGGAAATTCATGTGGGCGAGAGACTGACCTTTTAGAACCACTTTAGGTGGCTAAAGGAACGCCTCTAGCAGCTAGCCTAAATGTTCCGCACAATTTGTAGAAAAGATTGGGGGCTGCGTCGGAAAGCCCTTAAGAAAGTGTACTATGGGGTTTTTGTTGTAGTAGCGACGTACGGCTCCTATATACTTTTGTTCCTCCTACACTTTTTGAGGGTGCCATGAGTGCTACTGGCTTATGTTTGGAGTCAGGGTATGCACTAACTAGGCATGGAAGTTTTAATGAATGGTTGTGTAGTCATGGTATTGGTGTCCGTTGTGTGGTGCGGAGAGTGACGCACGTCTTGTCCGACTGCCGAGCGTATGCCGGCCTACGTGTTGCGCAGGGTTTTGACGTTTTAAGAACCCCAGAAGATGTTGGGGATGCATTGCTAGATGAGGATTCCTTCCAGAAGATCAACAGGTTTGCGTGTGAAGCCTCTCCATTACGTTTTCCAATATGGAAGTGTCTAGTCTGGGAGTAGTTGTATAACTTATTTATGGGTTTTGATGTCATGCTCACATATGATGTCAGCCTAATGGCTTATTTTTCAAGTAGGCATTATGTTAATGTGTGCAACATCTCATTTGCAGCAGTTGACGTAATCCTGATAGCACGTGTGATTGATTGGCCTGAAAGCAGGCCAAGCACTGAAACTCCTTCTGTTCTTTTGCAGCGGTGTCCTTTTGTAGAGCTGGCCACTTTTCTAGTTCTCCAGAGGAAGTTATTTGTCTCACTGCTGTCGTGTCTATACATTGGGTCACTATTAGCTCCAAGTTTTTCCAACAAGCATTTTCAGTTTGAAGAAATGCCCCTGACGTGACGAAACGCCTCTGTATTCGTCGCTCCGTCTGACTTCTCCGAAGTTTGGAGTTCGAACGAGTTTCCTATTCTAGGTTACTCCTGTGTATTTTAGAATGTTTGCCAAGCGTTTTTCTTTCCTATGAATAGTCGATGGTTGAACTGTTATCGGTTTTGGTCACACATAGCATAAGGATGAGTTCCGTTTTGTCGACATTGCTACGTATTCAGTTTGACCTCGTCCACTGAACTGAAAAAGTGAACTGCATTCGGCCTAGCATGGTTGCCAAAAACCTTCTACTGGTCACTATGTTATCAGCGTATGCTATCGTAGTGAAGATCATACAAGTGGTGATACTATGTAACCATGTGGAGACCCCTGTGGAGTCAATTTCTGCCCTTTTTTCGATAGGAATCTTCCTTTTTTTAATTCTATCATCCATTTGATTCGGTGAATTTACTTCATACTTTTGAATTGCTGCTATTATTTTCTCAATTTATCTTTATTGATCGAATTAAGGTCCCCAAGATCTTATATTTATTGACAAGGTTCCTCTCTATTCTTGCTGCTACGTCATGTAAGGTGACATCTATTGAATGTCCTGGATGGTATGCGTGTTTATTGAGAAACAGCGTCCTTACGGGGATCGTTCTTTTAACGTACCTATTTATTGAGCGTTCCAGTGTTAGCAGCTTAAAAGACGTTAGGCTAATGGGTGGATATTCTGTTGCTTTGTAGTGACTACCATTCCTCGGCTTTGATTAAAAACTATTTTGGTGTAAAGGGGTACATCCTTAGCAAAGGCTGTGTACATTTTCAGGAATTGTAGTGATATCACTTTGATACGCAAGATCAGATACACTTTGTCGCTTACTGTTGAATTTTAAGTTTCAAAGGTTTTAATGGCCCAAAGGACTTTTTCTTCGCCACAATGCCAATTTTTGTAGAGCAACTAGGGAGAGTGAGTATAACCTGAAGCTTTTGCTTTAATAGGAAGGCACTCTGCGCTGTTTGTTGTCTACAATCCACCCTTTGAAGCATAGTATCCATCCTTGGTTCTTTTTTTCACGCCCAACTTAGTCCAGAATTTCTTTTTCTCTTTCACATTCGTGCATTTTTTCTAATGCCTGTGATTTGATTATTGTGCTTATAACCATTTTCACTCTTTTTGGTTTATAAACATTTATTTCGGCTGAATTTAGGGGTTTGGTGTTTAAATAGTAATATTTTCTCCAAAGTTCGTGTTGCGAAATAACTTCATATCTGATGACGGCTCGTTTCGCGAAAATATAGAAACATTGTGGTCGGGATCAGAGCCTTACACTAACGTCAAGACCAGAATTGTCTAATATTTGTCTGCTTCTGCGGATAGCGTTAAAAATTACGCCCTTAGTGCTGAAATGCGGTAAAAAATAAGCCTCCTTTCGACTTATGATGAAGATACGGATTTATTTGTATGTATTTGTTTGCCCTGTAGACTGCAGCTTTCAAATATTCTAGAAACTGGTCGTTGTAGTTAACCAACACATGGTCCGATGTCGGCCTCATCTCTCTAAACGCCTGCAGCGTATGTACTTGGCAGGGTCCTTTTTCAGGGCAGTTTGCCACTTTGCAACATAATCCTCTTGGATGTAGTTCATCACATTTATTGTTGGTGCGGTTATCGTCTACGGCTTTCCAAAAGGATTTCCCCGTTTGAGTGTGTAGTTCGTATCCTCAGTGCCTTGGTTACTGTCATTTGATCTCATCCTCTTAGGTCTGATTTTATCCATTTTTTTCGAGGACGGTGGTGCAGTTGTTTTGTGATTGTCAGCCAATTAATTAGATTTGCGTTTGCCAGGATTCATTGGTAGGCATGCCTCCCCCAATTTTGTTTCAGGCTTCAATTTTCTTTGGGCCTTTGAATGACGTCGAATGACATTATAAGTTTTGATATTACTTTAAGTTACTTTATAAATTTTTTTATTAACATAAACAGTCTGAATATTGATGAAAATAATAATTTTATCGAATAGATATAGACAAAAGTGAATTATTCCTTTCTCCTGGACGTTAAGACTTTCCAGCCAAATGGCTGGAAGTCTTAAGAGCGAGATGCTGGAAAGCCAGCATTTTTAGTTTAACTTTTGCAGTTTTGATTGAAATCAGAATGAATTTTATATAAGTTCATTCCTGTGATTTTTTATCATGACTGTTTGCCATTTGGGGGACTTAACCTTTTTGACTAAGCTTTTTTGACAAAAACACAATCGGGGCAGGTGATTTTCACAGAAGCGCCATTGAGTTCCCCTACGATCGAAACAAATGTTCGCTTGAATGAGCAATGTCCTGACTTAACGACAGATGCAGAGGAATTTTCCCATCGAAGTCTTTCAACTATCGTCGGGTTGGCAAGGATGCGTGAAGTATGGCATAGTCGTGTTGTAAGCCAAAGCCCCTTCCATTCATTGTTGTGGCCCTCCCATTTTTGCAGAGTTTACTCTTGCATAACTTTCTGCTTATAGCACAACTTTTAATCCATGGGCAGCTTAGGCTGCTGAAGCTTTAGTAGTCAATAATTTCCTTTCAATTCCAGCAAAAAAACTGCATCCGCTCCCTTAACGTAACTCTTGGGTCATATATCTTTCGCAAAGACATATCCCACTTTGTTTTCCCCACTTTTATCGGCCGTTATTTATTGTGCCTCTTCGGTTACCAGTTTTTTCAAGATATTTTTGGATTTCGTTGCGTTCTGGCAATGCTTTGCAAATCAAAATGCGCTCCTGGAAGATTTTCATGGTTAATTGATTTCAACCAAACACCGAACGAGTCCTAATTAATGCCAATTGCTCAGAGATGATTATTATCAACTTTCGCTTTGCTGTGATATCACTTGAATGTTGATCTCGGTCAATAACTCGATTAGTTCATCGATTTTTTTGACGGTAGGCTTAAAAGCTTGATGTGCGCCTTTAGCATCAAAATTTTTGGCATCAAAACTTTTGGCATCAAAATTTTTGGCCGATACCGAGCCAACAATTAAAGTGCTGTTCATTCGGACCTACCGCCACTTTAGTCTACAAAATTGATGTTATTCTATTATATTATACTGTTATTAATAATTACTGAAACGAATTACAAATCTTCGTTGTTTTTTTGGTAAAAAATTCCTTGAAAATTCCTTGAAAATTCAGGTTCCATGGGGCCTATTTTATTGATTTGAAGAAAAGAGGGTTTTGCCATAATGAAAACTTACCTACAAATGGCTCGAACACTCAAGTGTGTCCCACAGCGAGCCTGACAGCTGACGTAAAGGCTGCCACATGTATAAGAAACTTTTTAATTTTCCCAAAAAAAATTATACAAGCTTGATATTGACCAGTAAAAAAGACCAAACAAGTTTTAATCCATTCTACCATGCTTGCATGAATACATAACCAGAACAACTTGAATATCTCGAATAATGGTGTCGGTTGGAAAACATTTCCCATCCTCAAACGGCAAACAGCATCAAAAGTGCAAACTTCGCCATCTTGTATAAAAGTCCCTGTCAGGACATCACACGGACACAATACAACAATAGTTAGTTGCCACATAAAAGAAATCGCCCAAACAACAATGCTCTATCTTAACAAACTTCGCCCTCCATTTTAACGTTCACTGCTTTTCGTTATTTCTTGTACTTTCCGTATTCACGGGCCCTCGTTTTCGAGAATAATCGCTTCTTGTAGGTGCTTATCACTTGGTGAGCAATACGAAGGACTTCTGGGAAAAAGTTATAAATCTTAAAAAGAAGGGAAGAAAAATCACAAGATTTCCCTCATTCAAGTTCTAATTGATTCAACGAAAAGTGCAACTTCACGAAATAATGGATGCGACGACCGAACCGTGAAGTAACGAAAAAGTCGTCAAAGACGTAGAAAAAAAAACGGAACAAGGAAAAATGAATGTTGCAGCATTGCGGTGCATCATCAGGACATCTTCCAATTATGAAGATAGAGATAAGCAAAAGAAGGGCAATGGCTTCGTTTTTTCTTTCAAGTACAGTGCAAAACAAGTATAGCAGAATTTCTTGTCATTTAAATTGCAAGAATGCATTTTGAAAAATTTATAACCACCGTTTTAAGCAAATGCTCAAAACGAATAGAAAACTAGAAAAGTAGTCAAGTAGCGCGAACAAAGGCGTCTTTGTTCATTTATGCAGGATAGTCAGAAACAGTTCTCTATAGTGGGGGCTTAGCATCTTGAATAAGTCTATTAAGAACTGAAAACATGCGATAGTGGAGGACAGAAATATTTATGTTATTTTCAAAGGTCTGCACAAGCAGATTTTTGAAAAAATTTCAGAGGACTCCGAGACTCAAAGGTTCTCTACTTTAAGGGTGTCGTATCTCAAGCTAAAAAGTCACGTTGAAACTGTTACGCTGCCCATCTTAAAATCAGAAAAGGGCGTTTTCAATATAAGCGTTTTGTTGGTCCGTCCTCCTACTCGTCAGGCAATATGTCAGAATCTTCATGAAATCGGTCAAACGTCAAGAACAACAGGACTTCTCCACTATTCCGTCTATAGCAAGTAAAAGAAAGAGGCAACAAAATGTGTTGATCGTAGACGTGGAGAACCTACAATGCTACGGGGGAAATCGTAAGAATCAGAAGAGGAAGATTAGCAACATGATGCGTTGTTTGTTTGATATAGTGAAGCGTTTCATGAAGTTTGGCAAGGAGGTCTAATACCTTATTTCAAATGAATTAACCTCAAGTCCCGGCACATATCATTGCGAAATTTTCCAAAAAAACTCAAATCATTTATGGTGAACGAAAGACAAGTCTCGTTTTAATGATTGGTCAACTCTAAGACTAACATTTGACTGTTTGTCAAATATTTGTACTAAAATTTGACATTTAAATCCTTAGTTTTGACAATGTGACAAATATGAGTCCTAAGTGCATGTATTTGGCATGCTGTTGTCGGGATACCAAAAACACTTCCACAGCGAGGGCTCCGAATAATATAAACACCCCCTAGTACAAGATTGTCGCTGATTCCTTGTTTGTACCGTTACTTCGAGCTTATACATTCTAAGTTCTTAGAATTCTTAGAACTTATACAGCTTAAATTCAATGTACGTCTGCGTCTTTTCCTTCATCAGTGTAAGATGCTGCTTTATCCATGAAAATCACCTCCTAAGTCTATCTGCTCTTCCAAGCTTGGAACATATAGATCCCCTTTATTATAGGCGGACGCTTCCGGACGTCTCTGATGACACTCCTACATCGTGCTTTGTATTCCTAGACATGGTAGCGGATTTTCCGCCAGTGGGCTGTAAAAATAAATATTTATTTCGAAGACAATGAAATAATGCGAGACCTCACTCTGATGGAAGCAACAGTAGCCTGCCGTCTACTTCAAATCTGAGGTCGGGATGTCAATATAGTTTATGTTTCTAATCAATCAATCTCGCACTGGATGTTTTGTCACTTTTCCCTCCGTACAATATATCACCGGTCCAGTTCTGCAGTGGCTGCCGTTTGCTCTCGGCAGCATTCAGCTTTTATTACTAAATGTTCCTACACGATAATCGACCTGATGCATCGATTATCAACCTGACAGATCAGATCCTGATAGACAGGTCGATAGGTCGACCTGTATCCAGTATCTTTCTTCTAGAAACGCGTCTCCTCTATCTCCTAAAAATCTAGGAACCTCTCATTTTGGTAACAAAATTTTGGGTGAGTACTGATTAATGAAGGAACTAAGGTAGCAGATGACCTTCCTACCTTTGACATGAAACGTTGTCAATATTGCTCCTGAAATAAATCCTGAACAGGTTGCCTGTAAATTAAACCAAAATTTGTATCCAATACAAGATAAAAGCCATGCAGACAAAACTCGGGTATCAACATCTTGGGTATTATTTCTACAGATTTCTTTGCAATTGCTGTTTTTCTTATACTGAGAATGTGAAGTTAAGAGCAACTTGTGCGAATAAAATAGTGAAACACCGGTAACATATGATTCTTACCAAAACTCCTTGAATATATTTTGCATTACTAGGCTACACCATTCTTAGCATACTGCCCAATTTGTTCGGATCAATGTGTCATTACTTACTGATAAGCACTAACACACCTGGAGAGCAACATGAAGAAAGAGACACACATACCTCATTCAAGCAATACAGTTACCATTTGTAAAATAGAGAGCGTGAAAAGGGAATGTTATTAGTGAATAGAGAAACGCGATGGATGGCTTTCCGAGTTGAATTGAATGATAGAAATAATTTTTCCGTGTATTTGCAAGTAATTGTGTATGGATAAGCATTATAAGCAAATGTTAATGCGCATCTCCAAGAGACTGAGGTGATAAAACTGTTGGTCGTAAAAATTTTTACGTTCCTCTGATTTGATTTGCCGAAAATCTTTGGAAATCCTGGGTGATACCACTGTGACTGATTTGTGACAACATAATCAGTTTTCATAATCAGCTGACGGGCTCTGTCTCATGGTATTTTTGAATTGTCTTCAGCTGAAGTTCTCGATTTATTTGTTCATTTCTTACGTACCAAGAACATCGCACGATTCTTTAGGAAGCAAAAGTTTGACTCGTTGAATGCGCCTTTTTTGTTGGTTATCGAAGTATTACAGAAAGCCTGAAATATAATTTTTAAGGATTGTGAGGATCCCAGAAACTTGTCTCTATTTGGTTTTCAGTATATGTATTCGTTTCTTATGTCATTTGATGAAAATGGTCTGACTTTCATCTCTGTTGATTTTTGACTTCATTTGCTAAAGTCCCTCAATATGATGATGGACTTATGTAGTTTTAAAGTGAAATTTTGCTTGGTTGAATGCGTATTATACGGAGATCATGGGCATATACTTTGAAATTCGCCGGTAGTTGTGGCAAATCTATCATGTCGATCTTGAATAATAAAGGCGACAGTCTTGATCCTTGCGGAACTCCAGTTTCAATAGGCCACAAAAAAGAAAGTTGGTCGTACATTTAGATTTTAAAAGCTCTGCCTTTGAGGAGAGATCCTTTGATCTGCAAGGGTATAAAGATTTGAAGATTGCAAGATCGCAAGGGTATGAAGAGTTATAATAGTCTCTCATTTTAAACTCTATGGGATGCTATGGGATGTTTTTATCACATCGAGCAAAGCAAGACCGGCAGATTTTTTGCTTTTCAAGAGTTATACCAAGTTTGCCCCTGGAATTCCTTTGAATCTTAGGGCATGAATCCAAACTGTTACTCAATGAACAATTGTTTATTATAATTACTTCTGACTATCTTTGAAGTATTGCTTTATCCTCAATTTTGTCTGGTATGCATGAAAGACTTCTGGATCTTCAGCTTTAGGAGAATATAAATTTCTTTTCCAGTTTCAACAGAACAGTAATGGCTAATTGTTATATGAACTTTCGAAGCTTTCAGTAACAATTAGGAACGGAAATCAGCTTTTCTGTGAAATTGTTAGGTAATTTCTGTAGTTATGTTTATGAGCGTGCCTAAGAAGACTAATTGTTGCGTCTTTAAGTTCGCTGTAACTGCGCTGTCGTCATACCATCTTCTGGAAAGGCTTGTATTCGCATTATCTGCGCATATTTGATAATAATTTCTTCTTAATCACAATATTCTTTCCTGAGGAAAAGTTTTCATGAAATTGCATTTTGAGTGGATCTTCAAAGGGCTCTGTCTTTCAAACATGTTCAAACATCATGTCGTTGGACACTGAGTTCGAGGGAAAACGGTATCGTTTTTACTGTGAACCATTTTGATTATTTCCGAAATCGGGGGAAGGACGATCTTCAAGAAAACTCTAACACGCAAAAAAACTCTCCCACTGCTTGTTACGTTACATATTGATCTCATCACGAGTTAAGTTTTTGAGCCGGTTGATTGGTTTTCTAATGTTAGGCTCATCTATGTTCCTACCTTGTCTTCTGGTTAGATTGTCAGACTTTTGAATTGCTGAAGGCAAATATAGGAATTGTTTGTCTTTACCGGAGTAGTAGTCTTGTTCTCCTGAGGCAGAATAATTTTCCTTGTTATTTTTTTAATTGATGTCTTCATGTTGCTTACCGTATCAGGTTGTTATTTGCATCATTGATCAGTGCATTTTTGAAGGCTTTTGAGTTTGTCTTCCGTTTCAAATTTTAAAAGAACATTTTTGTACATGTCCTGTGTCGAAAACAGTATCATTTTGTGATCTGAGCTCACAGCTCGTCCGCGATTCTTCCCTAGAAATGCAATTCAATGATTTCTTGTCTAGAAAATTCCGAACACCACTTTTGATCTTGGCCTAAGAGAATATATGAAGTGTCACGAAATGCATAATCATAATGATAAGTCAATTTCATTTATTCTAATTTAAGTTGAAGTTGACATTAAACGAAATTTATGATCTGAATCAAATGGAAAACATTGCCTAAAATGAATCTGCTTTAGCAGAGTCCAAAACAAAATCCTTGTCTGGTTGACTGTAGTATCATCCCGGTAGTTGGCACTTCACCTTCAAAAATGGCTGTGTCTGAGGTTTTCATTGGGGATTTTATTTTTAACTTTAGAATTTTTTATGGTTCAACTGAAATGCAAAACTATAAAACTGTTGAGAAAGTAAAGTACAGAAATTTGAGTCCCGTTTCTCAAAACAAACAAATTATTTTTAAGGTGAATAAATTCGAACCATTGTTTTGAATTCGAAACTTTGTTTTGTGTCTTGAGCTTGAAGAACAAGCTGAAAATAGAATGAATAAAGTCTCCCCAACAACAAAGAAGTAAGGCCCCGCGGCCCCAAACCAACAACGAAGAAATTTTGAACTGCGAAGGAAAGCGAACGTCATATTCGAAAATGTTCAGTGCGTTTATAATGATGCAAATCTTAAAGACCTTTATGTTTGACGGTGAAGTTATATTAGTGAAGTACTGTCAACCAAGTGCCAAAAACTAATTTTCACTTCGTTTAAGAAACCTTCGAAACATGGTTTTTGAGTGCCTCAATGACTTTTTTGGGTGTCCAAAATCGGGGTCCACAAAGTTTTTTTTTTTACGTATGGGGACAAGAAGAATTTTTTGACTACCAAATCAGGACTGTTAGGCAGAATTATCCATAAATTTGATGTTTTGACCGAGCAGAAAGTCACTTGTTTGGCAGGATGTGTGGGAGTGCACATGACTAAGGTGGCTTTGGATAAATGACAGGTTGTGCACCATTCAGAATTGGTCGTTCTACGTTGCTCTAGTGGAACTGTTGCCACATGACCATTTAGTCCAAAAACCCGGCGATCATTTTCTCCGCACTGCTTCTTGAATTAACAACTTTTTTCGGGCTTAGTTTGTGTTGAAAGACCCACACAGTTGACTGTTATAGTTTTTTCGGGCTCAAACACAAAAATCCATAGTGAGTCACCTGTCATAATCTTATAAATGTCTTTTAAAACACACCCATTAAATTTTGACAGTTTTTCTGTACATCAATCGACCTGAGTGTTTTACGAACGATTGTCAAATTATGTGGAATAGAAGGTGAACAAACTATTTTTCTCGTCCAAATGTTCACGTATAATTTTATGCACTCTAGTGGAACTAATGCTCGTGGATACTTCAATTTCACCGTATGTCACAGGACGATCTGAAATTTTCAATTTCTGAAAGCATCGATGTTTTCTGCCAAAATCACTGGGTTTAGACGACCCGTAGGAAACTTATCGATGTGCTAACGTCGACCACGATTGATATAGCAGTTCTTTTATAGTGTCCAAGAGAGGAGCTTCATCACCATAAGTCGATTCCAATTGATTGATGGACTATTGTCTTGTTAATTCACGTCGAAAATCGTAGTAAATCATTGCACGAAAATGGTCACGAGTAAATTCTGATTTTTTTTTTGGCCGAGGTCAATTCTGCAAAATAAACAAAACAAATAACGCTCATACGTCTATTCTATACGTATATTCTAAAAACAATGCCAAAATTTCCGAGTATGACAATGGTTTGCTTTGGTCAACATGGTATTGCCATAGATCAGAAAAAATGAAAACGATCCTTGTAGACTAGTATTTTGCTGAGCAGAGCCCGAAAAAATTTATATTCAGGAGTCTCAAAAATGCCCAATGTCGCAAAAGTGAATGCGACTGCCAGCACTTTTTATAGTGGAGAACAATTCAGCAATCAAAATTTCGAAAAAAGACATTCAAAAATTGTCCGTTCAGTAATCCAAAAAAAAAATGCAAAAGTCTTAAACTTAAAGATAATTCTGCACTTATAATTTTGGTTTAAGATACCTCAAAAAACGGCGTGAATTCGCAAGACATTAACGTACCTAACAACAACTTTTCGTATTTAAACTTTTTGTATTTATCCGATTAATACAAAGTTTGATGCCTGTTTTATTCAAACAATTTTTTCAATAAATCACAATGTTAGATTTTAGCTAATGGTATATTTGTCTCTTGTCGTCACAAATCCTTACGAGTTTTCAAAAAACCTACCGAGTAAGCTTGGTAGTTTTTCTACCTACCGAGAAAAGGTTTAAATGTAAAAGAGCTTGAAAACTCATTTTGGACCCTAAACATCTTCTTTAGAGTCCAACTTCTTCGCTGGAAAAATTTCTTAAGGGGCAAAATGAATGAAAATCACTTGAGGCGGTAGCTCCCGGTCAAACAACTTTTTTGCAGGTTTAAGGTAGCGTTATCATGATTAAACAACGCCTTATTGGGTTTTCCAACCGCCAGCGTTTTCAAACAATTTCAACGTTTAACGACCACGTTTTCCATAGCGAAAATCGGCTTTTAGTTTGTTAATAGTTTGCTTCTAAGCAAACTATATTTGATATACAACAGCAAACATGTCCCACCAGGCTCCTTAAAGGATTTTTTTTAAGATTTGAAGATACTTTTGCTGTTATAGTTGAATGTTCATCATTTTCTCCCATTTTATTTGTCTCGAAACAGTTTTTTTCATTCAAAAAACGATCCTTAAAATTGCTTTTTGTCCAAGCGCGATGGAAGTAAATTTCAATTATTTACTCGCTGCTCCAATTTGGCTTTGTAAAGCTCATGCAGTACATCTTCTAACCTTCTACACTTCGTCAACTCTCTTTCAATGACAGGTTCAAAAAATAAATCTTTATTTTTGCCCCCAAGTCCGCTGTGAATTGCGGCTCTGACTCTTGTTTCGCATTCCGAGGTGTAGGCGACATTCAACAAGCAAAAAAATATATATACATAAAGAAGAATAAAATTAAAATAGAAATATTTATAGTTAGGTTTAAGGTAGTTACTAAGTTAAATAATATTGATAGCAAACAAAAACAAAATAAATAAAAAAAGTCTCGGTAAAATTAAATGTCAAAGAAAAAAAAAGTCTCAAAAAAAAAATTCCTGGAAAAAATTTGCGATAAATTGTCTATGGATTTGATTCACTAGGTTGTTGTGTACGTATCAGTATAAATAGTATAGAAATTGTAAGGTACAGATAACTAATTCAATAACGAACAGCAGTATTAATTCAAGTAATAAAGTATCGAGATAAAGAACCAATTCAAGTCATTGAAGTATCGAGGAAGACAATTATAGTATCGAGTATCGAGACAAATAACCAATTCAAGTATCAATTCAAGTGATAAAGTATCGAGATAAATAACCAATTCAAGTATCAATTCAAGCAATAGGAGTATCGAGGAAGACAATTATAGTATCGAGACGAATCAACCAATAGGATTAACAATAGAGGGAGCTCGATCCAAGGTAGCTCAGCGGAACCGGGGAATCGTGAAACCAGCTGAGGTACAGAGTGGTGCTGAAGGAAGCAAGATCCAAGGAAGCGCTGCAGAACCGGGGAATCGTGAAACCAGCTGAGGTACAGAGTGGTGCTAAAGGAAGCAAGATCCAAGGAAACCAGTTAAGGTGAAGATTCGTGCTACAGAAAGCACGATTAGAGGCAGCGCAGCAGAACAACTGAAGTCCCGACACCAGCTGAAGTGGAGGTTCGTGCTACAGGAACCACGATTAGAATCAGCTCAGCACAATTCAGTGGTCAGAAGCAGCGGTGTCCAGAGGTGTCCAGAGGTGTCCAGAATCAGCACAGTACAATTCATAGATATCCAAGTTGCCAGAATCAGCGCAGCACAATTCACAGGTGCACAACTCTAAATTAACATCATTTGATTTTTGATCCATTTAGTTTTATTTTAAACATGAAGGAGTAAGCTTTTTCCTCTGTGTGTGTGTGTGTAGGTGACATGGAAGGATTAGGGCTTGAATAATGTCCTAAACCCCACGCCCACGCGGTGAACTAGTCGGTTTAAAGTAACTTTCTTCGGCCGCCTTTATGCGGCCTTTGTATTTTCAAATAATCTTGTCTTTATAACCTTGTTCCTTTCTTTCGTTGCAGGTGCCACCGATCGGTTGCCCCCCCGATTATTATTTATTCATTTATAATTATATATTTTATATTTTTTTGAAAATACGTAACACTCTTTAAGAGTTTTAAAAATGTCAATGTCAAATACAACAGGTCTTCCTCCTCGTAATTCATCATAAATGATGTTTATACATCTTTCGATTATTTAAGCCATTTCTTCGCAGTCGTTACGGTGCGAGTATGTTTACTATTAATTTAAAGACCTGACATATTCGTTCCACGAAGGTTACAAAAGATACTTCCGATGCTTACGAAGATTGGTGGCAGACTGACTAATATATTAGTCAAGCGACGACAAGTTATGTCAGCTTAGAAATCCCATATATGCTATGAATGCGCACGGTGGCATAGACTAGTATGTGTAAATTAACATATATGACATTAAAAGAACGAGCTTAGGACAATTGAGAAAATGTCTTTGAAACTGATTGCCGATTTCTGCGCTCAGTTTTTATGGCGTTTGCATTCGCAGTTTGCGATTATATTTGTAAAGTAGGGAAAAATATTAAGAGGGGCAAGAACTTAGAGCAGATAATCGACTTGGTCTTTCGTGCCATTGATGATCAACTGAAAGTTCACATGTTTAATTGTGCTGCTCCTGATTGTTTTGGAGTAATAGAAATAATACTTTTTCTATTTGCTCTTTTAATTTTAACTTTCACGATAAATGCTCGACGCTCCCTAGAATCAGGATGAAAATATCTATTTTGCTGATTAAATTTGCATGGAACTTTCATGCTGATTTTCAGCAATAAAAAGGACAGGACTGCGTGAACTTGTCTGAAGTTCAGTTCGATTGACGATTAAAATATATTTTTCTTATGTTATTAAGGCAATAAATGAAAAAAAGTTCGCTTTCAACCCAGTAATACTATTAGAAGGAACAATTTCATCAGAATTTTAATGTTTGATTGAAGTTTTTGGCGCAAGATTCCTGGAATTTTTTTCTAAAGTCTATGGGTTTCACCAGACGTCAACCAGTAATTTCACGGTATTTACATCTCGATGTGGCTACTTTTCATTCTTTTCGAATAACGAATATTTAGTTGATTCGTAATGCTCTTCTCATACAGCTCATAATTTTTTCTTAGAAATACTTGTAGATATATATTAAATACTTTCAAATGTGTTTCAAATATATTGCACTGAGGACAATCGATTCCACCCATCCAGAATCACGGTTTCGTGTGAATACCAAAATCAAGGTTTCCTGTGAACACCAGAATCAAAGATTCATGGTGTAATGTTTTCAAAAAAAAAAATATATTCGAATATTAAAGTAAGAGTAAGAGATTAATTTTTGGAAAACAGGATTGCTGAAACATGTATGAAATGTGTTTCCATCTATTATTACCTCCAAAATGTCACCAATGGTGGAACTAGATATAACTTTTTTTAAATTTCAGTTTCAGCTTTAGTAAATTTTCGACTGAAGTGTTTTACTCGGCATTTCTTCAAGCTTATTTATCGCATGAAGTTTTTCATTCCAATCGCGAATACAGAAAACTTTATTCGATACAACTAATCACTTCTTGAATCCTTACGAATCCTTGTAACTTGAAGCTTCTACTCGGATTGATATCCTTGCCTTGCTTGTTATGAGACAATTTAATAAGACTGTTTCAATATCATCAGTTGCAGCTTTGCTACTCAGTAATCTGGGCTTGTATTGGATATTGATAAATTGTTGTTGTAGCTTTATTGTCATTTATTCCTTTCCCATGGAGCTGCAATTGTGCGTGGTAAGGATCGATTTTTACATAATCCTGTGCAGGAATCGGGTGAGGGAAGTGAGCGAATATTTCTTTCGTTCATGCATTAATACTTAGTGTTTGTTTATGATTGAATCTTTTTAATATTGAGTTTAGCATAATATATAAATCGTCGAAATCGTCGCGCTACTGTAGCTGAAATCAATAAGCAAACGAAAATCAGCGTTGAAAGTGTACACACCATCATCCGAGACCACCCTGAATTTCGAAAACTTACAGTGAGGAGCAATCCACATAAGCTTACCTAAGACCACAAAAAAGTGAGAGTTGATTATCTGCATGGTCTTTCTCGTTATCAGGATGAAGGATACAAAACGCGGATTACCCACCACACTTCAGAATCGCAAAAGGCTAGTATAGAGTGGAGAAGAAAGGGTAGGACCATCAAAATCCAAAACGCGTTTGTCAGAAGAGAATGTTATGTCAACAGTTTCTTGCGACCCTCAAGGAGACTCATGGATTTGAGCGCTTGAAAACTCTCCCTACAGCACGATGTTTCACCGCAAAGATTTCCATTTGTTTGACTATCAAATGTATTTTCTTCTTAAATGCAAATTAAATTTATTTTGGAAACGTATCGTTTATATTTGCTTAACTGATTCTCAGTGTTGATCTTGCCAAGGTTCAAAACGTTCACTTCGGTCGACGTGAAAATTATTTACAATATCGCAGACGCTTTGTACAATTAAAGGAAACAAATAAATGAATCGATTTGGTGAGAGATTTCCAGACTTATATGAATTTTTTTTTGGGGGGGGGAGGGGTAGGGAGTTCAAGGCTATTTACGCCCTGAGTGTTGGACTCCCAGTGGACCTACTGGACTACCGACTAAACACCTCCCCTGTCAACCGGACAGCCTAGCCTGGGACCGTTTGACACATTTCTTCGGGCTAGGCCTCCCAATTTTACGCCTTTTGGCGCCTTCTGGTTACAGGGACTCCTTCTCCAGTTTGATGGGAAAGAGGAGGAGGATTGCTAGAGAAGGAAACCCTCCACCCTCGACGCCTCTAGCCGATCAACTATGCCTTTTTTCGTTATTAAGATTATCCGAGCGTAATGTGCCACTTGATTCCATTTGTCAAATGATTTCACCATCTCTTCGAATAGGTTATCTGGGTGGAGCTCTCCCACTTTTTCGGCAAGATCACCGCGCTCTTTGTCCCATCTTCTGCAAGAAAAGAAAGTATGACAGGCGTTATCCTTCACACCAATGCAGAATATGCAATTTGGAGACCGTGACTTACCTATCTTGCGCAGGTAAGACTGAAAACAACCGTGTCCACTCAGTAGCTAGGTCAGGTAGAAATCAGTCTCACCATGCGTTCGACTGAGCCACGATCTCAAGTCTTTGATGAGCCGAGTGGTCCATCTTCCTTTTAGCTCACGTTCCCATTCGTCGAGAGTGCATTGTCTTTCATCGCGAGCAACTTTTTCTTTATTACCCTCGTGCCTTCGGAGGTAGACTCTATTGCGCTCTCTAGCAAGGAGAGCGATTGATATCACCCCTGCAATTACCAACACCGCTGACTCAGAGACTGTACGGTACGTTGATGCAATCCGCAGTGCTCCTCGTCTCTGCACCTGTGCCAGCCGTTTTCGGTGCAGTTCCTTGTTGAGAGCTTCACTCCATATCTCTGCTCAATAAAGAAGCGTAGATTGCACTACACTCATTAGCAGACGCCTTTTTGTTGGACTTAGTCCCCCATGATTGGCCATTAGTCGACTAATTGCCGAGATCCCTGCTGCGGCCTTGTTTGTCGTTGCCTTGATTTGCTTAGAGAAACTCAGTTTAGAGTCTATCAGCAAGCCCAGATACTTGACTGATAGTTTCGACTCTACTAATGCGTCCCTGACTCGGACCATTCTTACTCTGGGGATCCTCTTCTTGGTCAGGATGACCAATTCGGTTTTCTCTAACGCAAGGTTAAACCCGTGAGTGGTCACTTTTTAACTTATATCAAGTTAAAACTCTCAAACTCAAGAAAGCCTTAAGGGGTGATGTTTTTCATTTTATTTTCTATCATTACTTATGTAGTGGTCAGGCTATCCTTCACATCTTATAGAGAGGATAGGCAAGCTCTAACCAGAAAGCTTGGTGGAATAGGTTTTAATATCGAAGGGTATATGCGACAGTCTTTTGCACTCCGCTCGGGCAATTCTATTTGCAAAGAAGGCCATCTTTGACCGCTTGACGGGGAAAAGGGCCAGGACTCATTCTCTTAGTAAAAGCAGCCCTTTTCGAAGATCTTTGCTGGAAACGGAATCCCTCTAACCTGAGAGTATTACTGGGCGAGACTAATGAACTACCCTGAAGAAGCCTGCTCTGAAGCAATAAGGGAAACACTTCCAGGCTAAATTATTGGTATGGCAGGTGAGGCTGTGTTCAGTTGGTTGTTTAGTTGCTGTGTGCCATTGAGACTTCGAAACGACGCAGGACATAAAAAGCCTTCACATACCAAGCATTAAAAAAAAAAAACAAGGATGCATTTCTCTCTAATAATAGAGAGATGCCTAATAGAGAGATCTCTATTAGGCATGCTTATCCCGTTTCATAAAAACTTTGCATAATTCGATCTAGACTAAAGCAAACAATAAATCTGCACATGGTTTATTACAACATTTTTAATTTGGTAATATTTTATACTTCCACATCTGCTTTAATCCATAACAAATATTCTATTTGTATTTATTTGAAGTTTCAAGTACCTACCATCGTACATAATAAGACAAGAATTTGAAATAATTGAGTGGACTCGATTTCTGTCCTATATAAGAAATTGATAAATTTAATTTAATTTTCGTTCGTGAATTTTTAACCACACTCTCTTGGGAATTTTCAGCATCTTTAGCACTAATATCGCGACTTTCATTTGTCAGTTTCACTTCATGACCCAAAAGTCTTGTCCTCACAAAAACTAAAGGCAAATAATCTTCTGATAAAGCTTCAAAAGCTGCGATCACACTATTCTATGAGGCAAGTAGTGTAATTGAAAAAAATGAAATTTTCCTTTGACAAATATTGTTCCTGCAGCAACCAATTCTTCAACCAAATTCAATTCAGGAACCAAAAATTTATTAAAATGGTGTTTCGCTCGTAGTTTGAGGCATACAAATTTTCTTCCACAGCCGGAATTGAGTAGCTACAACTGTTTCTTTCGTAAATTTTATCGAAATCTAAGAAAACATCCTTAACATTGGTTTCAGATACAATAAAATGCAATCTAAATGTTCCGAAGTATTCGTTCCTTTTCCTCTTAACTGCTAAATTTGACATAACTGCTGCCTTCAGAAAATGTTTCTGGAATGTCCTGGAATTTTTTGTCAGATCTAGTTCTGCTTAGCGCGAACGAATTCTAAATTGCGAGACACTATTTTTCTCTTCATCAAAGAATTTAACGTTTCTCCTAAGTTTCTGACTTTCCATTTTATCACTGAATAATGATCACTTCGACTTTCTCTTCAAAACAGTCAGCATGAAGTAGCATTTTCCAGTAAAAAGTTAAATCAAAAAATTAATTGTATTCAAAATTTGCCCAACAAAGTAAGAGACCAATAAAAACGCAGGTTTAAATTAATCATGCCGTCTATGCTGGCCCCAATAAAATGTGAATTGTCACCATCGAAAATGACAAGGCAAGAATATCAAAGAATTGATAGGACTAGGATACGTTTTACCGAAAGCGATCAACGTCCTTTTTCTAAAATAAAAATGAATATAACCAAAACTATTGAACTAAAATATCCCTACAACGCCCTTCAGAATAGACAGTAGTAGTTTGTAGAGAACAGACTGTCTACCAATCCCATGTCCTATTCCTGAATTTTAAGGCGTGATAAAAATATATACACATATGAAAAGCACAATAATTACGTAAATAATAAAATCACATATGTTTATACTGTAAACTCTACTCATATTAATGTCCTTCAAAACCTAAATGTTTGCGGGAATAAACAAAATGCTTGGAAAGTAATATAAATAAATGAATATGGAACTTTAGTGTACAATGAAAAAAATTTTTTTTGATCTTCCGAAATACATATTGTACGATATTTATTTTAAGAGATTTTTGAGAAAATTGAAGGCACTGACAACGCTGCGGAAGATTTGACAACGTTGTGTCTAGCGGCCTGTACGAGTCCGGTTTGTTTATCCCTTACACTTTGTCAGTCTGATCCGAGTCATTTAAGTATGGTCCTCAAACAAAGCGGCAAAGCGAAGAGGCCTCTCCAACCCCGTCGACAGCAAAAAATGTCAAATAAGTAAATCTAGGATTAAGACCATTTTGATTTGATTTTGACAACGAGGGCATCACAAACAAAAAATTTGATCAAATGGAATTGCGTTACAAAGAAGTTGTTTCGTAAAAGTGTCCTCGAAAGGCTCATAAAAAGAGTGAATCAGGTGATACCCGACATTGTAGACATGTTGAAGCTTGATCATGGCTGTAACGATTTCTTTCAAAAACAGCCATTTCCATCAGTGAAATTTTGACCCGAAAACTATTTCTGTATTGACTTTTAACCGCCTGATTAGAGTCCTTGGGGTTTTTTCTTTTTGTTAAAGTCTGATTATGTTTTGAAGGGATGTAATTTCAGAACTCTGGAGAACAATTAAAAGTCTGTGACTGACAAGTTAAAAGCCATCACAGTTGAAGACATCCAACGCTGCTCCCAAAACTATGAACAACATCGTTACTGTTGCAGAGCTGCCCAAATGAACGATTTTGAAGGAGATAACGTAGTTTGAAAGACCTAAAAAAATTTTATAGATGAGAAATCAGTCTCATTATCGTTTCAGCACCTTATAGGTGTTGCTTCAGTACCTCTCATCCATCTATTCCCTTTCTAAGCTTTTTGAAAACTCTCAAGCTCAACTAAATTTAATGGTAACACGACATATAGTAATTTTGAAGGTGGGTTATATTTTATTCTCTTATGCGTTACTTATTCGTCACATATGTGTTAAGCCATTAATGCTGTTCTTTTTCGTATTTAAATAATTTCGAAATCATTATTTATGGGTTTTTACGATTTCCATAGTAAATAAAACATTTGTTTGATAAAATTTCCGTCAAATTATCGTAATTCCACTAATTCATGATATTGTCTGACTAATCCAATGATATTTGCTTATTAAAAATTAAAAGAAAAAAACAAAATCGACAAATGTTGAGTACCAGCGACGTCTAAAAGTCAGCACCATCTCAGGACGAACAGATACATCTCCGTGGAAGACGACGCAACAACTGCTCTTAATTTATGTTATCCAATCTCATTAACTTAATCGTTTACATCTTCACGGCACCTGTGAAAATAGATTTCACAAAATTTCTTCGTCAACATCGTCCTGGTCACGGGAGTTATAACTTGAGAGCTTACAATTTACGATACACTCCACCATTTAGCGTAGTCAACGCATAATTTGCAGATATGCCGTTTTCCACCCTCGCAGGACTAGAGCCATTCTTTTTTCAGTAATTGCGCAGTGAAGAAAAATGAATAACATGCTGTGCGCAGCATTTGCAAGAAGTGTATCTGTTCATATTCAGGTAATGGTAAAACGATGAACTCGGCCACTATTTAGTTTGGCTCGTTGGGATGAAGGATAGCGAGCAACAAGCAGTAGTAGCAGCAACAGCAGCAAAAGCAGTAGCAACATCGCTGCGTTCAACATCCTGGGAAATTGCGTTTGGCGAGCCGTTCATAGCCGCAGTACACATCGGAGCACACAAGTCCTTCTTTGTTTGCTTTTCATCGCATCCCTACTCGCGGAGCAGAATATTTGCGTGCAGTATCGTAACAACTGGAACAATAGTAAAATGAATTCCATGTAAGGATCATTGAAATGTTCGCCACAATGCAATGTTGCTGATATCGGAGTCAAGGGAGCGAACCTTTCTCGGGGGCGAACGGTATTGTTTCGAAATCCTGAAAGCTCTGTGATAGTCGACGTTTGTCTTATTTGGTAGTGTTGTATGAAGTTCTATCATAAGACACACGCGGCTATTACCGACTTTCCCTGCTACACGATCCAACGTTCTCCCCTTGAGTACACACCTCAATTAGAGGTGATTTTATTATTGTGTTATATCCTTTTATTACCGAATTTTCTCGGTCGCTTAAATATTCAAAACCACATCCCGACCAAATTGGTTCTCTATCAGATCCCTAAGAAATAATTCAGTATTCATTTATGAAATCATTTGTCTCTCCTTTGGCGTTGTATCATATATCCTGGCGTACGCAGAGCGTAAGAGTTGAATCGGTCGACAAGAATCCGCTTCGGGATACAATATTGCATCTAAAACAGTTGAAATTTTTCGGTACCATCAATCTACATTAAAATTCCGGGCACAAAATTTTAAGAACACAATACCAAAGGGAGTTGCTTACTCACCATGTCTGCAACAAATTTAAGGCTCGCGGACCTCGCTGTGGATGGGCGGGCCGAAAGACGGTAGTAGTTGTGATGTCCTGATACATGAAAATAAAAAGCACCGAACAGCTGCCGAGCTAGAGAAGTAAGAAAGGTTGCAGGATTCCCTGAAGCTTCAACGCTTGAGAAAATTTCATTCACGTCATAACCAGATAAATTATAAAATTTTTACGTGAGTTTATGCTGCAGGTTCTTTTCGTTAAACATATGAGCTTATATGGGCCTGCATTGTGTTCGGATACGTGCGTGGCTGTGTGCGAATAATGTAGATGTTCGCACACACTTACAACCGTGCGCGCGGGAAGGGTTTTGGTAAATGGTGAAAAATTTTGATAAGTTTTTAAGTTTTTGCAGTTGATATAAATGGGTTGCATGCCCGGAACAGAAACACATGTTCCAGTTTTAATATTTTCCAAAGTTCGCGCTGGAGTTGATGAATTTTCAATTATAGTTGGTGAAATATTTCCGGTTAGAAAAATATTTTGGATAACATTTTTGCCAGGACAATGGATGACAGGACGGTGGGATGTTAAGGAAAATAATTGAATTCTGCTACTGCTATGGTGATGGCTGGATTCCTGAAATTGTTCTACCCAAAACCCACATTCTCAATGAATTTGTTGAGTGTATTCGATTGACCAACAATCTAAAATTCAGCAACAAAAGCACTATGTGCAATCAATTTTCGAAATGGTCAACAATAATCTTCTGAAATCTTTAAAATTTAATGCGAAAACGACACTTTGGTACACTCCACTCTGACTCATTTTTCTTTCGAAACACTTTTTGCCCATATAAATCTTTAAGGATTAGTTTGAAGTGTCTTCCTATTGTTACTTCCTCTGGGTGTATAAATAATGTCCATAGTTTTTTCACTAGTTTACCGTGTACGAAAGATTACTTCAAACTCATTTATATAAATAAAACAGCAATTCATTTCCGTGAGAATAAAAGTATCCTAATTTACAACGATGGCTTACATTCTTGGAAAAAACGGTAATAAATGGGAGATATATCAATTTTTTTTATCTACGAGCAATGGCAGAATATGGTACAACACAAAACCGGTGTTGAAAAACAAAAAAACACAAAATCGATGAAGTTTACTTTAAATTTCTGTTGGAACCTCAAAGCAGCATTCGTGATCTGGTGTGTTAACTTTGATGAAATCTATCACTTGTCATTTTGTAGCCATTAAGTTGAAGATTATAACATATTTCTTTATAATTTTTCGCGAAAATGTCACATCCTTTTTCTGAAAAGGCTTTGAGGATTGCTGGCCATATGGCTATGACCATATGGGAAAGTAAGAACACTTGTTTGTTTCTGTTTGAGATTTATTTTTTCAAATTCATTTCTATTTATACTTATCATAAACCCTTCCCCCGAATTTTTTTTTTAACATTGTGCGTTGACGTGAGAATCGTAGAAGTAATTAAAGGACTGCAGTGATAAAGAATGCGTTTCGGCATTTGGAACATATGATCATTGAGAAGCTTTTCCGGTAATTACAATTGAAATTAGCTGTTTGTTCGACGTTTGTTTGAACAAGTTGTTAATATGAGTGTGTACAATGTCCACTGGCGGAAAGTAATTGGACTTGCGCTTGAACTGGTTGTGCTAATGGATAATATACCACGTGAATGCATAAGTTGTTTTCCGGTTTTACTTAGAGATGGCGTCAACGAAATGTACGCAGCATATTAATTTGACGCATACGCCATTTCGATCGTCTAAATCAAGTTTGAATTAAGTTTAAATTAAGTCCGCAAATGCCAGCGTGTTTGTTTTATCGTGTTGATCAATCATGTCGATTTTTTTGCTTGAAAAAGAGCATTTGCAAAATGCATTGCTTTTCTTCTTAAACCAAAAGAAAAAGGCGGTTGGAAGTCATCATTTGCTGGCAAAAACCTACGGTGGATCCGCTCCATAAATTAGGACATCTGAGACATTGTTTCAACAATTCAAAAGTGGTTTTTATTGTAAAAGCCCGTGATCGCTCTAGTTGACCACAAAACGCGAAGAGGAGAAATTGCAAGAGTTATTGGATGATAACCCAAATCAAATGATCAGCAGATATTTACGGACAATGGGCACGATCAACAAACTTGGTAAATGGGTCTCACACGATTTGAATGCACGTCAAATGGAAAATCGCAGTGACTTGGGAAATGCTGCCTTGGCACCATAAAAGGAAATCATTTTGGCATCAAATAGCAGCGAGTGATGAAAAATTGACTTAATTTGAAAACCCGAAGTTGAAAAAATCTTGGCCTTACCCTGGCAATGCCGGTCCTTCAGCAACAAGGTCAAATCGCTTCGGCAAGAAAACCATATTTTGTGTCTTGTCGGATAGATTGGTATTTTGTATTAACGGCGAAAAAAAAACGCTATCGTCAACAAATGAAAAATTTAAACCTCGCTTTAATCGAAAAACGACCGGAATGGGCCAGAACTCATGGCAAAGTAATTTTGTTACACGACAAAGTGCTGTCAGCAAAATCAGTGAAAGACACAGTGAAATCGCTTGGATGGGACATCCTTCTGCACCCGCATCCTTCAGACTTTGTACCATCTAACTATCTTCTCGTCGGACCGATAGGGAAGGCGTTTGGAAAGAGGCTCGATGAATGATTTGCTGTAATAACAAGCAGTTATTCCTCGCATTGTTTCATCAGTGGCCCATAGCGTACCAAAACTTCATGGTTGAATTTGAGTATACCACTTAATATTAGAGGACCAACAAAGGCTCTAATTTTCACTTCATTAGAATAATAAACGAAAGCAGGCAAGTCATTGCTAGTTCACTTCTCTAAAATTGCGATAATTTTCTCATTAGATTGTATAGTAAAATACGAAATCACGTCATTCGTGATAAGCAAGGACCATGATTTATGAATTGTCAAATTCTGTTTGATTGTAGCGAATCCTTGAATGCCGAATAATTGCAGTACAATGTTCTTTGCCGTTTTTCGAGGGTTGCAGGAGGAGCTTTTGACTATTTGATATCATTTTAATACAAATAACCCAACCCTGTTTTTATATCTTGTTCTCCTTGCTCTTCACTCTCCTCATCTTTATCACTTCCAATTTCACTTTTTGTATCGTCGTCAATGATTTACAATAATACAGCGTTGCTCAGTTCCTCACATTGTTTATAGAAAAATGACCTATTTCTTTGTCGTCACCTGAAAAGTCTTCTGCTTAACTATACGCAATTTCTTCTTCACTCCAATATTGCGTCATCTTGTCAAAAATAGTTAACACACAAGAAAAACGACATATGAAAACATGTAATGACAATCGTGGGATCCTTTTTTAATGCAACGTATATCAACCGAAGCTGTTATTAAATATAACACCGCAAGCTGTTGCACTCCGCGAGAGCACCGCAATAACTGAGATCTCATGAAGTTTCTACGAACACGGCGCCATACGAACTTACTTATAAGCAAAAACAAAAAGGTGTGAAATAAAAAATAAAAAAATAAAAAACGGTGAAATAAACTGAAGGATAAGTAAAGTCAAGGGTGAAGTTACTCACTCAGATTTTTGCACGGTTACGTTGATCGTGCTAGCGGTTATCCTTTTGTGAAAACAGGTATTCGTGCCATACAATCTCTGCTCGAAGGATATTTAGGCTATAAGCCCACTTATATTCAAGTTACCTGTTCAATGAGATACTTGGAAATTCCCTTTATATCCAGTTCTCTCGTTTTTTTAGTATCTGCCATCATTTGCAACATGTCAAAATGCTTAAGACAACTTTTGGATAGAAAACTATGCCAAAATATTTGCGGTTAAAATTTAATTTTCAAATTAAGGTTAAAATTTAATTTTTGAAAGTTTCAATAGTAAAAAAAAGTAAAAACACTCTTCATGCCCTCCAAAAAGAGCAAACGCTACCCACTTTTCGTGAGCTTATTGCTGATGTTCATTTTTATTTATTTCCTTCTTATAATCATTCTTGCGAATTATATTGTCAAATGTAAATATTTATAGGAATTATATTCATAAACGGATTTTTGAACATTTTATCCACCTTTTTAATTTTTTCAGCGTGCTCATTTTTATCAACCTCGTTGTCAAATATTTTCCAGATCGTGGTTTTCCATTACTCTCTTTTTTTATTCTTTCATTACTATATTGATTGATTTTGAGCAATACTCTCATGTCCTTTTTATTTATCATGATCCAACGTGAAAGTATGAGCCACTGGAATTCTACACGATGAACACTAGCATCAGGATTAAAAGTAACACAACGATCAAGTCATGGAGATTAAAAATAACATAGTTCTTGGTGGTCTTTTTCAATTTCATCGCGTTTGAAATTAATGATTTGACATTAGCTTCAAACAAATTCAAAATTCAGCGATACTTTGATGCTGCTCTTTATTTGGGTTCACCTTAATTCAAGATTAATGTAAAAAGAGACTACTTAGATTTATAAAATTACCTTGAATATACTAACAACTAATTGACCCTATATGCCTAAACATAACAACAACGCATTTTTCAAAAAAATTTCTTTACCATTTGTTGAAAACATTCACAACTTACTACTACAACTTAGCTCCCTTAACTGCCGATTAATGCATCAAAATATTGTTAAGATACTAGATAAATGTATCTCAACAATATTTTGATATTTTATTCGGTAGCTATTTGATATCTTATTCGGAACGTGTCTCGCCACAATAGTTTATTTGCCTCGATATAAACACAAAACAAAATAGATATCTGAAGTTTGCATGGTTGCAAATTCAACGGTCGCTTTTAACGTTTATGTTTTTTTTTTGTTTTTTGGTAATTTGGCTTAAACTTCGGTAAATTTATTTCCCATTTTTTAACACTTCACTAAGTTTGCAATGCATAAAAATAGTGAAAAAATATGACAGCAACGTTACAAACTTCAGACTCATTCAATTTGACACATGTGGTTCGCAATGAAATGTAAATATTGGTAAGTCTCAAAATTTTGAGCCTTTTTTTGTCATTTTGCGATTGAATTTTTCTTTTATTTAAAATGGATTTTATTTAAGTACATTTTGCCCATATAAGTACATATTGCCCATATAAGTACATATTGCCCATTATTATCAAAGACCTTTTGCCATTTTTTGGGTAGAGCCATTACTCCATCTGTGTAGAACTTCTGTGGTTTATCGGCGAAAAACTTGGTCAAGTGATTTTCACGTTCCTTTTTTGCAGTGGATTTCTTTTCATTAAGGAAGTTTTGCAGAGACCGAAATAAAAGGCAGTCTGATGGTGAAACGTCTGGACTATACGGTGGATGCATCAAAACTTCTCAGCCAAGCTTTGTCAACTTTCGCCGGGTCATCAAAGATGTGTGTGGTCTGGCATTGTCATGATGGAAGACAACGCCCTTTCTATTGGTTGATTCTGGCCGGTTTTTTTTTAATCGCTTGTTGCAATCTGGTCAATTGCTTGCAAACAGTACAGAGCCGAATTGAGTGTTTGGCCAGGTTCTAGCACCTCATGATAAACAATTCCCTTCCAACCTCACCATACACACAGCATAACCTTATTTGGTGTCAATCCTGGCTTTGAAGTCGTTTGTGATGATTCACCTTTTTTTGACCATGATATTTTCGAACGACATTGTCGTATCTTACCCATTTTTCATCGCCCGTAATGATTTGCTTCAAAAATGGCTCGATTTCGTTGCGTTTTATTAGCATTTCGCAAATCGAAATCCGGTTGATGAAATTTTTTTGGGTTAATTCATGCGGCACCCAAATGTCGAGCTTCTTTGTGTATCCAGCCTTACGCAAATGGTTTAAAACTGTTTGGTGATATTCAGTTCCTTAGCAATTTCATGGCTGCTTATGTGTCGGTCTTCTTCGCTTTTTTGTAAGATTTCATCGACTTTTCAGTGAATGGTCGACCTGAGCGAGGTGCATTTTTGCCATCAAAATTTCCCGACAAAGCGAGCGAACCATCTCTTGGCTATGACTTTTGATAAAGTGTCTTGACCGTAAACAACACAATTTTTTTCACGAATTTGTGATGCATTCTCACCTTGATCTTTGGGATAATGTAAAATATAACGAAATTTTTCAGAAATTTCACTAATTTGTAAATGAACATAACTTTTACACGAATGACGAATGTTGCCTTTCAAACGCATGTCAGTTTGACTCAATTTGATTAGTATTGCCCGATATATGATAACGAACACCATCTAGTGACAAATAGGCACAATATTTTTTAGACTATCCAATATATTAACCGATTCACGTTACACATTTCAAATAGGTCTCAGAATTGAACCATATTAATCAACCTGATTTAGAATATGACCTTATTTTGAGTAATAATTTTAAGAAATTACTTACGTGCAGTGTAAATGAAATAACGTAAAATTTCAGCGCATAAGAAAAAAAGTTTATATTGACCAACTAGGCGATAGCGAAAACAACACGTTTTCTTATTCCATAGAACTCTATAAGTATACTTTGCTTGTAAGTTTCTTTATTTATTTATAATTTTGTAAAAATAACCTCTTGCGCAAATTTTTCGAGCGATTTATAGTTGGAATGGATAACTCTTTATCAAAAGCATTTTCAGATGAATTCAGCCATAGCATCAAGTAAATTTCGTTCCTATGAAAGGTTTAAAAGTTTAACGGTGAGCAGATTGATGATTGGTATTAAAATGTCATCAGTTCACTCCAATCGTTTTATTTAGTTAACATGATATATAGATCCACATTTACATAAAGCATTTACAACTTGTGACCAAATTCCATTAAAATTATACCTGAATATTCATACTAACTAACCACCCTCATGCTATTTTCCCACTAGTAAAAACATGACATTTCCACCACTGGCTTGCCCTAATTATATGTAATTGATTTACAAAATGCTGATGAGAACATTTTCAAAGATTTTGCTGACACCTTAAAAAAAGATAACTCCTGATGGCCTTAAAAGTCGTTAAAATGAATGCAGGCAACATTATGGTTCACTAAGCATCGTTCAATAAGTCCTTAGAAATCTAATGAAACACTTATTGTAATCTTTCAATATTTTTTTGGTAGCATAGTAACTCATAAGACAAACTTTATGATCTTAATATCCATTACATGTTTACATCTCTAGTTTTGAATCCCGCGAAAAAGAACAGATATTTTCAAACTTAAAAAAAGGTGTCGAGAATGAAATGATGGAGCACCTCTTCACAATAATTTTATATGACAAAGTAGTTGACACCGCAGATTCTTGATGCTGCAGATTCAGTGCGAACTTTGTTTTCTTCAACTCTCAGCAAAAAGAGGAGCGTATGATCCTCGCAAGATGTCCCTCTCGTTTGCTAGCTACCGAAAACTAGTTCAACACCATGGCCTTTTGTTCAACACCGTGGATTTTTTTGGTGCCTGCTTCTGTAAAATTCTAATATTATTAACGATAATATATATCTGTCCAATAGGTATTATTACCCTATAACCTCGACTAATCAGCAAACTCGGTCTATCAATTGAGAAAACTGACTCTTGCAAACTCTTGCAAAGTTTAGGCGAACTAGAACATGCGTACAACTCTAAACCCCTATTTTATATATTTGGTTCTTCCAAAAAAGAAGCCATTTTGGCTCATTTCAATTATTATGCATGAATTGTTTTAGCAATTGAGAACACTTTCGTGCAATTTGGTATTTTCTTTGAAAAACCAAAAATATAACAAGATGAGACAGTTTACATCTCCCTAAACTTTAAGGTTGCCTTGTTCAGCTTATAAGTTGATGTCATAAACATAAAAAGCGATTCAAGCTATACGCACTCAAAGTCTTTCAAAATCTCAGAAACTTTCAAAATCAAACGAGGAATCCAGCGCGTGAACATGTCATTATATTCGATTCCTTTGCTTTTGAGATCTAACTGCAGTCAAAGGAAAACGAAGCTTTTTCTATACGAATCTATAATATTCCTTCTGTTACGCTATGGACACATAGTGTAGAACTCTCATACAAGTATTCCTACATACAAGGATGATCCTAAAAATATTAAAAAATTAAACGACATCTAAAAATACTCACGAACCTAGATTTCTCCAAAAATTATAACGAAATCACCACATTTGGCCATCGCCGACCTTTACCCTTCCATACCAGTGAGTAAAGCACTGACGACGATTCGAAGAAGAACTGATGAGCCTCATCAGGTTCAGACTCCAGTAAAGCTACTTCAATTTCGACAGCGACATCTGCATTGCTGAGAGTGACTGGGCATGCGACAGAGTTATGTCTACAGTATTCTAACAAAAGATGGACGAAGTTTACATATTCAGAAAAGTGGAAAAGTTCAATGCCATGTACTACAGAATACATGTGGTTGACATCTCCACCATTATCGGCTCAGAAACAAAGTAGGCGCTGTTCACATACAAGAATAATATCCACCAAGTTCACCACGCAAAAAGAAACAAACGGAGAACTGGACTCCATGGACCTAACTACATACGGGAAGAAAGTCACATAGATCACAAAAATGACAGGAAATCAGCACCTACGAACCATGCGAAACAGGCTATATCTAACCATTCTGGCCAGCAATGTCCGGAAACAAACTAACAATAAACTCTAGCAGTACACCAACATTTGAAAACAGCGGCATATACAAACTGACATGCAGGGACTGCTATATGGTATAGTAGAGATGACACAAAAACTAGTTACTAGATAGAAGTGAAATCAGTGTTAGTTTAAACACAACAAAACAGGCTCCCACTTTGCAACAATGTCATCAAATTCAATGACGCTATTATACAAACAGAAAAAAAGACGAAGACTAGACATATTAGAAAAACTAGAAATCGGCAAACACAGAAAAACACACGGAAATATAACTAACGATCATCTAGTGACCAATTCTGACACAACATTCTCAGTCTTCGACCGGATCCTTATCAGAACTTGACAGCCAAACGAACCTGACAATGACAATCCCAAGGACCCGAAAAGACCTAAACACAATAACCTTCATTAAGGTGTAATTAAACTGGCCCATATATCCGCACTAACTTAGGCTTGAACAAAACAGTTTCTTCAATAAAGAGAAGCACAACGGCACAAGAACCTCGGAATGAGCTGAAGATGGCTGCATACAGCCAAAATGCGTCAAACAAACAACGCCCAGAAATATTTGCTAACCTAGAATTCTTAAGTACTTAAGATTAAGACCTAAACGGCTGAAGAAAATTCTATGGGATGGGTACCTCAAGTGAATGTATGACTCGCGAATATCCAATACGATACTCTACGGTAGTACTGAGGCCAAACCTCGAAGATCCTGCATGGTGATACCTGTATTTATCTGAACCAGCAATTTAGTTAACCTGAATGTTTTCACTTCTACCTTCGTAGGATTGATCGGTCTCCAGATTGTATGTGCCGCATTGGAAAAAAAGATGACGCCTGTCATACTTTCATTCCTTCTGCAGAAAATGGTACAGGCAGCTTGGTGATTTTGCGGAAAAAGCTTATGCAGTCCGTCCTGCTAGGCTAATCGAAAAGATGCTGAAATCGGTTTGCAAACAGAACCATGTCTCATATTACACTCGGCCCATAATAACAACAAAAAAAAGCATACTCGGTCGGCTGGAAGCATCGAAATTGGAGGAAACCCTTCTCAAGCAATCCTTTTCCTCCTTCGCCTCCCACTAGAGAAGGAACTTCTTTAACCCGAAGTTACCATGAGGGTATAATAGGGAGAAATATCCCGAGCTAATTTGTAAAACGGACCTAGGTTTGGTATTCCGATTGACAGAAGAGGTGTTTCGTCGGTAGCTTGTAAGGTTTTGACGATTGTGAGGCAGGCACTCAGGGCATAAATAGCATACTGAAATAAAAGCATGAGGTGTGGTCTTGTTTTCACATGCAAAATATGCTCGTTTAGAGCAAGAGGCTTTTGTATTCTCTTTAATTTGCTTAGAAATTTGCACCACAACATACTAAATTTCTAGTACTATGTGATGCTTTCGGAAGTTCCGCAATTCCAATTTTTTAGTATCTGCAATATGAGGTTTGCGTAACATTAAGAAATCTGATGAATATTCGAATATTCATTAATATTGCCTTCTTGTTACCCTTGTAATGTTGAAAAGTTCACCGATTTAATTGCTTAAACAGTAGATTAATTAATTAAATTAATGCAAGTTTCACAAAACCCTAAAGATTGAATAAAACTCGCGCACATGTTCCAAAAATAGAACACAGTTCATCAATCACATGGACTTCAGCAACCAGCACTTTTCATACTTCCTGTCCTTCTTTTCATACTTTCCGCTCGGAAAAAGAAGTCAAACTACTTTATTTTTTCGGCAAACTGGTTAGGTAGTTTCGACGGCTAGAAATTGCTCCTCGGTTTCAATACGTTTTTAAGAGAAAAACTCGACGATGATTGACAAAACAAACAAATGTTCGTAATTTCTTGGCTTTTAGAGTACAGTAATATCCCGACTTACGCTACCTCGACTTACACGAATTCGGAGTTACACCATTTTTTTAATTTTCTCGTCTATTCGGTACCAATCAAAGAAACTTTATATGTCTTCAAATGCAAACTTGTACCCCGACTTACGCGATAGCGCTCGGTCCCACCTATCGCGTAAGTTCGGGGTATTCGTGTACTTATTTTCTATGCAATAGATGCCGAATCTATTCGAATACTAGTCGAATCTAACTGATGACAGTAATATTTGAATTTGTGGTCCTGGTAATCCTGGTAACGGATTGTTTGTAACAGTACAAGGTATTTTCGAGGAAATAATCAGGGTCAAGCGTGATTCCGTAGGAATCATTTTGTCGTGTAGCTTTGGTTTGGAAGTGCGTTGGGTTTGACACTTCTGAAGTCTACACCACGTTTAAAACTGTTTCACCACAATGACAAATTATTTTGCCTATGCAAAGAAAAGAAAAACTTCTCATTTGGAAAGCGACAATGCGTATTGCATGACGACGACACTTTCGGCAGTTGTGGTGGCGAAAATGATGGAAAAGAATTCCTGGAGAAAGAAAAATAATGAATTAGAATTGCCCACTTGTAAGAAGTGTCGCATGGAAGCATAAACACTTCCAAATAAATAGAGATGTCCTTTTTTCCATTTCAGTATAATGACCGACTCAATATTAGAGTCAAAGCTTAGTGTTCATCATTCTACTCTTGAAGAGACCTTACCGTATATTGCACAAGGACCAAATACTGGCCACTGTGGTTTATCAACTTTTTTCAACAGGACCAACGTCAACGAAAGTATATTGTTCTGCTGCTGGTGCTGCTACTCATGCTGAAATTGTTTGACCATGAAATGGGATTTTCAGGTCGTAGGCTTTTCACGCAACATCAAATTTCTCTAGTCCGTTTTTCGCTATTTACTCACCAATTAAAAGCTTTGTGTGGTAAAACCCTTTTAGTGTCTCTACGTGTGTGTATGTCGGGTTAGCTAGAGAATATGCGGCACTAACGAGAGATGAAAAAAGAATGAACATTAGTCTCCGAGGAAGAATGTGGAATTGTAAAAAGGTCCCTGAAGGCTTTAATTTTCGCTGGTGACAAAAGGAAGTAAAATGAATGGAAAATGGAGTATGTTGCTCGGATAGTACGCAACCGAATGGTATAATCCTTGAAGCAATAGAATGTGTGCGAGAATAAAAGCATGGAAAAATTTAAGTACTAGATTTTGTACTTTTCAAAGTTTTGTGTTTAGTTTGTTTCTCACCGCGGGGTTTCGATTGCAGTGATTGATTGCAGAAATAAATGAGGAAGTTATACATTAAATACTTATGTTGTATAAAGAATGCTCAAAGGCATTACGCAGTATTGAGATCTCTAACAAAAAGGACAATCCAGTAAATATATTGATAACCTCTTGGTCTAATGAATGTAAAAATTAGACTTCTGTAGTCGATAATAAAACTTTATAAATTGAAAACTTCTGCGAAAAGTTTCAATGTCATTATTGTTTCTTTCAAGGGAAATCTAATGCTATTCATCCCTTTACATTTCGCTTACATAGGTCGTTAACGTTGTTGAAAACGATGCACATAACCCATGCATAGTTATCAACTTTTCCAATTCTATAGGTCGTTTCGTTTTGGATTGTTGGTTTTCCATTCAAGTGTCGGTTTCTCCACTCTCGGATGTACTTTTATCATCTGTGAAAATTTGAATTCCAAATTTTCATACTATTATGTCGTTTTTTCGCAACACTACAACGCGCTCTTGCAAGCGCCAAAATGCAGCGAAGAGAGAGAACTGAGGGTAGTTAAATATTAACTAGCCAAGCTAACCACAACATTTTTCTATTTATCTTCTCTGACAGCGAGACCTGGAGGACTCTTCTTATCACTTGGCCTCGGTGGGGTTGACTTTGCGCGGTTTCAAGCAATTTCGCGTGTTTGTAATTCATTTTCCAGTCACTTCCAGTACATACAGAGTAATATAACATCAACAAAAGTTTGCTTTTCTACATTTTCCATGTTTTTTCTTTCGTTTTTTTTACATTTCGTCTTATCGTCAATGATAAAAAGTTGTCAAGTGGACTACTAACAACCAAATGCTAATGAATACTAGCAAAATTTCAAAATGTACAAAATAAATAGATGGCAGTTTCCACCCCAAAAATGTTGACCCATTTTGTGGCACCAAATTGCGTTTGTATAGATTTAATTTAATTGGGATTAAAATTAAGTTACACCCAAATAAGTTGTATGAGAGTTCACTTGACCTATGAAAGTGTCTTTATTTTCGAAAGGCAGTCGGGACTGTTTTTTTGATATAAATTTATGTTGACTAATGTTTGCTGTAAGTGTACATACTGTAAGTGATGTAATATCCCTGCACATCCTGTTATACAGCACACAATCAGACATCTAAACGCTAAATATCATAGTTTTTACTTCGTTCGATAAAAAAATAATACCCTGAAAGTCCACAGGATCTCAGAGAGGCTTCTTGATCATCAACACAAATCCTTTTCAAAATACAAAAAAAAAATTGTATTACTTTTGACTTTACCAAAGTATCTGCTTTGTACGAGACGAAAAGGGAAAATTACCAGATATCTATTAGATCAATGAAATAAATCACAAATAATTTAAGTGGAAAAGTTGATTGAAAAAATCACTTTTATTTCCATACACGGTCCGTCCTTGCGAAGTAGTTCTCACTCCATGACTCACTGTTTTTTCTGGTTGTACTAAGAGATGACGCCAACGAAAGGTAGCCAACCTATTAATTTGACACATACGCCCATTTGATTGTCTGACATTTAGCTACAAGCACACACAATTTGAGTTCGATACAACCAGAGTGTTTGTTTTGTCGCGTCGATCAATCATTTTGACTTTGTGAACTTTGTGCAAAGAGCATTTGCAGAACGCATTGATTTTCTTGTTTAACCGAAAGAAAAAGATTGTTGAAACACATCGTTTGCTGATAAAAACATATGATGGACACGCTCCATCACTCGGAAAATGTGAGTGAAAAAATTCAAAAGGGGTAATTTCAATGTGAAAGGTAGTGAGCGCTCTGGTAGACCACAAAAAAGCGAAGAGAAAAAATTGTAGGTGTTATTGGAAGGCATCTGAACTCAAACGCAAAGACAATTAGCAAAAGCATTAAATGTGTCACCGGAACCGATCAGCAGATGTTTACGAGCAATCGCTAAGATAAATATTTAAATCGGTCCCACACGATTTGAATGAACGTCAAATGGAAAATCACTTGTGGAATGCTGGTTCTATGCATTGAAAGGAACTCATTTTCACATCGGACTGTGACGGGTGACGAAAAATGGATCTAGTTTGAAGACCCGAAACAAGATAAATCGTCGCTTTCACCTGGCGAAGCCGATTCTTCAACAGCAAGGCCAAATCGCTTCGGCTAGAAGAACATGCTCTGTGTTTGGAGAGATCAGAGTGGTTTTGTATATTATGAACACTTGAAGCCCGTTATCGTTAATCTACACGCTATCGTCGACAAATGATAAATTTAAATCGCGCATTAATGGAAAAACGACCGGAATGGTCCAGAAGACATGGCAAAGTGATTTTGTTACTTGACAACGCGGTGACGCACACAGAAAACCGGTGAAAGACGCAATGAAATCGCTTGGATATGCCTTCTGCAACTGCCGTACTCCCCAGACTTGGCACCATTTGAGTACCACTTCTTCGCATCAATGGAGGACGCGCTCGTAGAGCAGCACTTCAGCGATTTTGAGGAGGTTGGAAAGTGACTCGACGAATGGTTTGCTGCAAAAGACAATCAATTTTCTGGCATGGTATTCATAAATTACTCGAAATATGGCTAAGTGTGTAGAAACTGATGGGAAGTATTTTGAATTACATAAAAAATTTCCCCTAGAAAACTACATTTTTTTTTACCAAAATTTATCCATTCACCTGGTATATAGCGCGAAGCTAACCCAGCACAGCACGCTCACTTCCACAGAAACTTTTGCGAGTAGAACATCGCATCGAACCGTCGGTTGTCGTCTATACGATACTGCATTCCAACTTATCCTGAACACCATCAACTAAAGCAAAGCTTCAACAAAACGCCTGCCAATTTCAATATGTTTCTAGTCCTAGCAGTTACGATAGTGTTGTAGTTGAAGGATTTACATGTAACTGGTCCCGGCTTTGAATCCCGTCAGTGGCAGTGACCGTTTCAGGTAGGAAGGTGAACCCAACCCTTTTCTTTCAATCCTTCTTGACGCGTGGCTGAGCCAATTAAAGGACCCAAAAAATATCAAATAAGGCGCAAACTCACGCGGCTTTCTCTTCCACAATCACACCACAGCTAGGTTGCCATTACATTTTGCGGTAGCGGAGCAATGAACCACTAAAGATCCAAAAAGCGACGCATCCTTGGCGAGAAGCAAATTTGCTTCCACACCAAAAAATTTCCGTCTCAAAAATGAGAACATTGCTGCAGAGCCACGAGAAAAAAGGCCTCACCTTCTTTGAATTGCTGTGTGTTTAAAATACTGCGTCTTCTTCTCCAACTCAATGTAAAGAAGCAAGACCCTCAAAAAGCGTACTTGAGGCATTGAACGATCAGAAATGCCAACCGTAAGTGTCTTGCTCGTGGAGCTGTCGATCGGCATACACTGGGGGACTGTTAAAAGTAGGAATGGCGATGCTCAGCAGTCACAACACCTCTCAGAGAAAAGCGGCCTACAAGTTTCACTCGAGAACAAGCTGGCCACGAAAGCATACTAACGCAGAAGAACAAAAAGTAACTAACGAGAAATATCTGGGCATCTCTAAATATCACGAAGAATGGTACTAATGTGAATTAAAAAGTTCAATCTGACATTTAGAATCATCAGGCTCGACTATAGAGTTAGGTCTTATCGCCGCTAATGATTAAGGGCAGATATTGAGTTGCAAAAATCCACAAGTTTACAGCTAACGTTTAAAACATCCTTCTCCCAAATAGCAAAAGTATAGCTTGTAGCCCTCTACAGTGGAATTCGGGGAAGTAATCAAAACAAACTGAGCTTATTACTCACAAAAAAGGTGGAGGACGAAAAAGATCAGACTGGAACAGCTTCAGATATTTGTAAGTTATTTCTGGGTACAAGGCTAAAGAATGATCAAAAACAGCATGCTTCGTTTTGGCCAAACCCATCCGCCTTAAGGTTTGAGAATTTTGTCGTTCCAGGAAGCGGTAAAAGTCTGATGTATAGGGAAGTCTGATGTTCAGGCAGACGGAGACTATGACCCGGGCTTTACAGATCAATCTGTACCACAGGGCTATCACACAAGATCGTTTGATCAACAAAGGACCAAGGTTACTGTTGATATCAGAATAAGTGCACAGCCAGTAAGTTGCAGGATGTCCTTCTGATTAACTTGGAACTATAGGCATCTGTGGTATATCCTTCTGTTGTAAGTCCGGAACCACGTAGGGTGAAAGACTCATCAGGCACAACATTTTTCAGTGTCACGAAACGTGTAAATAACATCTTTCCATTGAGCTTCACGCAACTGAAGGTGGCTGTTTGGAACGCTGAGAATCAGATCCTTGTTGGGGGGAGGGGGTTGGTTTGACTTTAACAGCAAGGCTGTTGCGGCTTGCGATCGTGGTTCAGTCGAACGCATGGTGCGACTGACTTCTATCTGACCTAGCTACTGAGCGGAGACGATTGATTTCAGTCTTACCTGCACAATATTGGTAAGTCACGGTCTCCAGATTGCATATTCTGCATTGGTGTGAACAATGACCTTGGGTGATCTTGCCGAAAAGGTGGGAGAGCTCTTTCCAGATAGCCTTATCGAATAGATGCTGAAATCAGTTGACAAATGGAGTCAAGTGGCACATTACGCTCGGGGAATCCTAGTAATGAAAAAAGGCATACTTGATCGGCTGGAGGCGTTGAGGATGGAGGGTTTCCTTCTCTAGCAATCCTCCTCCTCTTTCCCACCCAACTAAAGAAGGAATCCCTGTAACCCGAAGGCGCCAAAAGGCGTAAAATTGGGAGGCCTAGCCCGAAGTAATATGTCAAACGGTTCCAGGCTAGGCGCTCCGTTTGACAGGGGAGGTGTTTAGTCGGTAGTCCAATAGGTTTGTTGTGCCACTGGGAGTCCGATACTCATTTCGACCGTAAAAAGCCTTCACCTCCCTACCCAAAAGAAAGGCTGTTGGGTAGGAGTTGTTTCATATTGATTACAATGGGAAATAAAAACCAGAAATCAGGGCTTAACACAGGACTTGTTGTGAAGAAAATCGGTAACGCAGGAACTGTTCGCAAGAGTGAATTCATGTGAATAATCCGGGATGTGACATTCGCTTCATAGTTTGTTTGTGCATTTTTCTTACAAGGAAATGGACAGTAATGGATGTAATATCAGTGAAAGAATTTTGCTTTGTCCAAACTTTCCAATCTTGCTTTGAAATTTGTTTATGAATAATTGAATTTATTTATATTTATTTATTTAAAACTGAAATGATCCATCTTTCACATTGACACCTTGTGAGCTAGATGATTTATCGAGGAAAGAAACTACTTATGTACGACAGCCAGCATATTATCGTGCGCCATGTTGGCCTTGTCGTGTCTTTTTGGTCTTAAACTGCACTTCAGTGAAGTCTTCAGTGTTATATTTAAAATCTCGCATTGAAGGAGGCAAGCAAGGTAATAAGCAAGCTATGTTACAGGTACAATACTTCAATTTACATTGCAGAGCAGTATCAAATGTCCTTCTGCACTAGACTTTCAAGGAGAAAATAGATCAATTGCTGATATCAACATGATATTGCAATAGAGAGGATGTAGATAGGACTTATGTTTGTTATGATTATCGTCGCGGCTATCTGGGTTTCACAGAGTCTTCTGTTCCGAGTGCAAAACCACGTCGGGCGATGGCATTAAGGTGGTCCAGTGTACGGATACGACATTTTCAGGAATCGATCTATACAGCACCATCCTTCCAAATGAGCCCCAAGGGCCTGGAGGAAACTATCTTGACTTGCAAGTCAGTGACGTAGGGAAGGCTTCACGCCCATTCCAGAGGGAAACCAATCCTAGAAATCGCAACTAAAACGATGTTTGGTGTGATGAATGTTGGAAGCACATCAAGTTTTTGCAGGAATACATGAAAAACCAAACAAATAACTAATCCGGCTATGAAGCTCGACGTTCAAAGGATTGAGAAGAATCGTATTCCCATATATTGTACCAGAGATCAGTCAAAAAATTTCCTCTTATGTTGATCAATGAAAGCAGAGGCCGATGCTGGGAAAATTTCTTGTCGTCATGAGCACTGCTCTTTTGAGATTCAAGGATTCAAAGACGCTTCACGCTTGTATTATCCTCCAAAAAGCCAGAGCCCTTAAATATGTGCTTTTGAGGAGTAACCTCCTTAGATATGAAACGTGAATTTTCTTCACAAAACAACGTAACTTTCGCCTCTGGACAGTCTAGCGAAAACTCCTAATCATCGCCATAGTTCCGAATACAATTTCTGGCCGAGGACCCAAAAGATAGAAATCAAAAGGTGACATATCAGTGCTGTACGGAAAAGGCGGAAAAGTTCCCTTTTCGAAATCGAAAAGAAATCGGTTCTGCATCCAGCGATTAGTTTTGCTGACCGAACGATTGAATCCTTTGTGTCCCTTGTATGAGCTGGCGGCAAAAAAGTAAATTTTAATCGAGCCCTCCTGAAGAAAATTAACAAAAAAAATTTTCTCTCTACTTAACCAAACGCACACAGATTTTCTTATCATAGCTTTTCCTTTTGCTCCCAAAACGTGCAAAGCCTTTGCCATTCCTGTGGTGATGCTTTTGTCTCTCAAAATCAGTGATGCACTCATTTTCTATTTCGTAAAATTCTTCCAAAAGAATGCCTTTCCTTTTGTATATATCGATTGGTAATGTCTCTTTTCTGGCTTTTTTCTTAAATCTTCTCATAAGCCTTCTGAAGGTGGCAGGAGCTCTATTTCAAGGCAGAGGTCCTTCACATTATAACTATCATATGCGCAAGACAGACCTACTCACTTATTAGTCAATGTGAAACTTCTGAAGAGTGCAAATGCTACGACTGCATTACTATTACACTTATGTCAATCATACAAGATTGTAGACTTCCCTTCATTGTTGATTAAATTGGACCGAACCATTTGTATGATGAAGGACTCCGTCGTTGGCTGACAAATGAAGACCAACCAATACTTGCCTGAGTTTTTAATCGCATATCCTCTCATAAGACTCATGATTATCCAAAAATTACGATTTCTTGATACTACCAAAAGTACTGCTATGAAGGATTTTATATCCTTGTTAAACATTAGAAGCTTCTTCCTATCATCTTGGAACCAAAAAGTAAAAAACATTGAAAATCAACGCCAACGAACGAACACTTTTACAAATGCTTCTTGTCATTCGCATTAATGCTATCAACAAAGAAATCATCATTATCCTAAACACGATTATTCATGTAAATGTTATTATCCTTTACGTTTCTACACCTCCACAAATTTTCCATTTGTATCTCTCTAATGCATACTGTAATATGCGTACGGCTACGAAACACAACAGAAATGTTAGTCTTTGATTGTAATGAAATAATGGATTGTGTACACTCCACATAGTCCTCGTTATCTCCACATGCTCATATCCTTTACCAACATGTTTATACTCTACTTCTGTGAATTACTTGCTTTCTGTGCCCCACTCAGTTATGTGCTTGTTGTTTAAAATGCTGTGGTAAAGTTTTGTTTGATTTTATACTTGATACGAGCTGCAAGCGATGTTGCGGAAATGGTTTGAGGATTTATATGGAAGTAAATTCACATGGTTCGGGCTTATGGTGGTTCTCTAGGGCTTAGAGACTTACAGCCGGCTCATTAGGATTATGCCAGTTAATTCATACAGTTTTTGTGCAGAAAGTGAACCAGAAAATTCCATTCCAGAACACCACAACAGTTGATAATGCAAAAAGATCATGCATCAACAATGAAAGATAGGTTGGGTGTTGCAACGATAAATTTAATTCTTAGAACCTAAGATTCTGTCTCCTAAAAGTGCATCCCCTGCTTGGATTCCTCTGAAATTGAAAATTTTTGAAATATATACGAGGACTCCTCCACAGGACTCACCAATCGCAATATGTATTTGAGTTTCAGCGTTTGTCAAGCCTTTAGCATTGGTAGGAAGTTGGATCATGGATATCATCCATCCTAATTGAAATTTTCACCATGAGTCCGCGCACCGGTCATGTCCTGTTCTGAATAGAAATTCAGCTCTCTAAATCAGCTCCTTTTTCATGGTCTTCGTTTTCCTGCAGCGCATTTTTACAATGGTAGTATGTAACTAAAATATTTAATAGACATAAACTCCGGTGAGAAGTAACAGCAACAGCTCTCTGCACAAACACCAAATTGACCTCTTACATCAACCATAATGGAAAAGCGCAGTGGGCGGGAAACTGATGAATTTACAAAAAACTATCAAACAAGCCGCTCTTCCTGACAAATATTATCTTTCGTGCTCCACATCCTTGAGGGCATTAGATACCAGCAGCATATCTCAGAATGTGTATCTAAGGTTTACGTTTCGGACACTTTATCATTGCCTTCAAGTGAATTTTAGTTTAGGCGGAGAAGCTGTTGGTTTGTCGACAGTCAGTGGTTATGGTAATGAAATCTTTGCAGTAGTATTTATTTTAATAGTGCAATTAACTTGATAAATCTTCAATTGATGAGTCCATGTATGTTAAATAGTTATGTGCGTTATCAAAGATCCAAATGAGTTTGGAGCTGTGGTTAGGAAAAAGTAAATGTCAACAACAGGATATGGATTGTAGCAATATCTCACAAGTTGTGTGTAAAGTTTTTAATCGAAATATTGTTTTTTTTCCATCTGGGTTTTGGCTGTAAATAGATCCATTCTTCTGAGGTAGGACTTGGATGACCGTTGTATGAGCTTGGATTATACGAATGAAATCGGGATTGACATGCGGAGATTTGTTTATTTAACTTAAGTACTTCCTTACCAAGATATTGCGTAGTGGAATGCGAAGACCTCCTGTCGATCATTTTGCTAAACAAATTAAACATTTCGCTAAAGCGCTGAAATGTAAGATATGTAAGTACTCTAGAGCTGAAAAACCAAGCCGATTCCTTTCTATAACATATTCTTTTTATCCATTTTGGCGTTTTGCAATTTAAATGATCCCTTGCAATTTGCTTTTTTGACCAAAACAAAATATTCTATCTTAGCGGTACTTTCCAAAGTCTTGTCAAATCTCCGGGAGTATAGCGATAATTTAGGCACAAATATTTCCCACGACATTTTTCCACCGAAGAAGTCAAGTCTGGGAACCTGGTCTGGGAAACTATATATTTAATACTAGACGTTCAGCGATCTTTCGTTTCTGAAACTGAATTGTTCGACTTTCAGAGTGCCAAGTCCTTTTCGATGCATTTGCGGGCAGACAGGATGAACAAATACCCATCGGTATCAATTTTCAATGAGTGTTTCGTTTTGTTTGGAAAAACGGCCAGCGATGGTTTGGGCCCAAAGGGCTAAACGACAATTATTGGTTCATGCAATACATGGATTACGAGTGTAAAGAGAATTCCGAAAGGCGGTAATTATGCTTAACAATGCCACTAGGAAGTGACAAATGGGCCGGGTTACACATTAAAAATTTATTTCGAACATCAGGTTCAGTGTTTACCATTCTAGCCTCTGTTTACCCATTTTTGCAGCGATTTGGAAGATCTTCCAACAAGATTCTTTGTGTTAATTGTACTTTAAACGAAAACAAATTCAAATCGTTCTTAAAAATGCACCGTAAAATGATTCAACGGACGCTAAACTGCTCAGCACAGTAACAATACGACACTATTGTATGCTAGGCGATGTTCTTCTGAAAATTTCAAACAGCTGAAGTTTGATTAGAACGAGTTTGTCGTTGATTAACGGCATGATGACCATCTCCCATTGTGTCGTGCTCAAAAATGTTTGAAATCATAAGACATATTGTTTTCTGATGGTGGCCGTTGGCAACGGTATTTTACAGTTAACACAAGTGAATGATAATCTTCAATGTACAGTGCCACTATTTCGGAGCGTTGTTTCAATGATTAGCAATGTATAGTTGAAATTGTACTAAATTGAAATTCAAAATCATGTCTGATCAAGGCAATGGGTTGACAAATGTCAAAATTATTCCATATTAACAATTCCATTTAAGCACTAGATACACGCCTTAGCACCTAAGCTAGACCAAAAACCTAGAAATAAGCAGAAATATGAAGAAATTATTATCGAGGCCGACCTCAATGCCAGACACCCATCGTGGGAAGACCACATGGCAAGGAACTGTCGACTGGGAACGATCTGCTGGGCAAATATCTCTGAGCGTCATCAATGCAAGAGTGCCAACACTCTCACATGGCAGAATATTACTCGAAAATTTCATCATCTCTCTACCTTAAAGGAAAATTCCCTGACCATCGAATATACAGCAACCATATAATAAGTAATTCGATTCAAACGCTGTTGAGCTGCATTCAAGACCAGAATACTCACGCAACAGCTAAATCTCGCTCTTTCTTCAAATATGGAACATACCGCCTCTCTTAAATCTTAAAAATCTTAAAAAAGATTCTCTACAGAAATTAAAATTGTATCAATTCAGAACAATGCGTACTACAGTCTCAAATAAACTGTGTGGAGCCTCTTACAAGGGAAAATGTCCACGCTGTGTTCAGGACAAGCGATCCCCACAACGGAGCAGAAAGAAGTAACTGCTGACTACTTTTTGCTAACTAACAGAAAGTAACTGCTCGCTCGCATATTCATGTCTTTACATAGAAGGATCGTCGCCGGACCGAGACACAAACACAATTGCAGAAAACGGTCTCCAAATTTCTAAACGGATACCAATGTTTTCATCTGAATATCGCGCTCACTCTGGCCCCTCAAACGAGGCGTCCAAACATTTTTTGCACGTCCTGATCCCTACGCTCATTTAATTCACAAAAGTCTAGCGGCGCAAACAATATCCCGAATAGCATTCTAAGGAAATACTCCAACGCCATTTCCAGGCCGCTCGTCATCATAATAATTAACAATGGATACTTCATCGTGCATGGATAACAGCTTTACTAATCCTCACACCAAATAGGGCCAATGGTGACTTAAAAAAGTCACCATTCGACCCCAAAAACACGTTCGACTTCAAACAGAAAGAATCTCCTAAAGGCTCACTGCCCGACAACACTGATGCGCATTATAGCCTTGGAGCCTATTTAGACCCACGGGCTATTTCGGGCCCGTAATATCAACACTCGCTCTGGTATTCTCCAAGGGTCCAGACTCGGCCTACATTTTTTCAACTTCTATCTTCGCTATATTAATCTCAGAAATATAAGGTCACTATATATAGGTCACAGTAGTGAAATTCCAGTGACGTCCCAAATGATGTGATTATTATGTTACTGCTACCTTTTCTTGCGTCTCGCAGTAGGCTGCGATCCTTCAGATGGTCAATCAGAATCTACATAAGGTATTCTGGTACCTGCAAACAATTGCTGAGCGCTTCCAGGATATCCGTTGATCTAGCACAGTGAAACGAATTTTCGACGTCTAGCACAGTGAATGGAATTATTGACAGTAGGACAAGATAAGATCTGTCAGCTCTTCACTCGTAACCCAGTCATGTCCTGGGCTTTTTCGCTCTTCGTAGTGAAGTCTGCCTTCTTGATTCCTGCTTTCAAGAAAAATGGAGTTTCCACTAATATTCCATCATGAACAGAGACGCGATGGGTAGAAAACTGGGCCCAAACATTTTCGTGTATCGTTTTTGAAGATAAGAAAAGCTTCAACATCATTAGTTTGTACCTAAGACTCCATGTATCCCTGTTTTAGTTGTCCAACAGTTCTTGCCACCAAATGGCTTTAATATTGTTAATGAGTCTACGAAAAGGGTTCCTAGCTTACTTATAAGCTATTCTTAAGTTCGCGCTCACCAGGCATCCCGACAGAGTTTGTGACACAGCCTTCACTTCTATTAGTTTCAAGTAATCACTAGTGAAAGGAGTGTATATTTCCCCCTGTTTAGCACTTCCAAACAATCCTTTACTTTTTGATTTTCCGTTCCAAAATGCTTGAAAATAATTGGCACTAAAGAAGGGAGAAACTTGCTCTTCCAATATGTATCTGTCAAAATCAAAACAAAAACATAGCATTTTGGACTGGAAAATCAAAGAATAAAGAATTATTATCCTTAACCCTAGTAAGCTAACCTGTTCAAAGCTGAACTATCATAAAATTTACGATAGTTTTATTTAATTGAATGAACATAACTTCGTGGTATAAATTTTTATTTTATAAACATGTTATCGTGAACTTGAAAATTGACGAGTCTTCTACGCAGTTGACACAATATTTTCCCCGATGCTCTGCAAACTTTGGCTTGTTCCAATGGCAGCAGTAGATATGGACAGTTCCCACAAATTGTTCGTTGTTTATTTTTTCAGAGGTTATGGGTTCTTCTCGGTGGCAGACCTCTCAGAATATGGGGCATTATTTCCTGGAGTTAACGTGGGTTCTGAACCCATCGTTGAAAACATGGCTCGATTAGATTATGGCATATTTTCATAGCGATTAACCTCCTTAAAGTCGTTTTCAAACCCGTGCAAACAACATTCGTAACGTAAATTTCTAATGCGTTTACTAATCTGATATTTAGAATCCCATAAAATATATGCATGAAGCACAATGTTTAGTCTTACTACTACATGACGTTTGGACCAACGAGTCGACTGCTCCTTTGTTGGCATTCTAGGTTTCAATTATTTGAGGTTTCTTGGAGACTTGATTGACTATCAGCGTTCGTGACAATTGGATAATAGCAAATAGGCTTTCAATTTTTTGGCCTTGTAAGAAACCATTGTTTCGGACCATCCAAACAAAGTATACTTGTACCCTTAGTTCTACCGTTAGGATATATCATACCGCGTGGTATTCCTCCCTTAATTTTTCCCCATGTATCCACAATAGTAAGCTTGTCTTGGGTCTTTCAAAAGTGAATTTCCCAATGAAATTGAAGTGAATCAGTTAGTTCTGGTTCATAGCACGTTGTTGAGAACTTCTTCACAAAAAAATCGGCTTAAGTTGTCTATTGTTTCATATAGGCTAGAGTGTCGCATTTAGCGAATCGCGAGACTTCCAGCAAAATATCAAATCGATAGCTGTACACAGTTTAGCGATGTTTCTTACCGATGATTTTCGGATTGACCATCTCCTTTGACGGTAAATAATAGTCCTTTTGAGCAGCTGACATAACGAATAGCCACAACAAAGCATCTAATGTGTAATGCACAACCTTAGTTTTGATTTCATCGGTAAAAAGGTCAAAAATTTTTGACGTTTTATCTTTATTCTTTGATTGACGTTTCTTGTTGCCGATTTTCTATCTATACCTACCTGCGGTAGGGTCTTTTGGCTAGCCATGTCCATTTTTCCAGCTAATGCTAAGATTTTCACAAATGACTAGATGCGGACCAGCTGTTGTGCACTTACCTTTTGAGTTTTTCGATTGTAGGTTTAAGGTCGCGCAGGTATTTGGTTGGAATTCTGCTGGGAAATGAAAATCAATAAGTGTTATGAAACGAGTTTTCTCCCGCCTCTTCCTCACCCGAAGTTGAAATGTCTGACGTCTCTGTATCAGGTTTCGAAATGAGGATCTGCTTAACTACATTACCGAAATCATCTTCCGATCCAGAATCACTGAATGATATATCACTCGCAAACTGTTGCATTATTGTAAGATTTCAATGTCTGTTAGATGACTTTTTCTTCAAACAAGTTCAACACTAAAACTAAAAAATAAAGATATTCGCTAAAGCACAGCAGACGTGTCAAAGCTACAAAAGTCAAAGCTAAACTATCGTAAAATTTTTGAACGATTGATTGCAGCGATAAATTGACATATTGAGATGAATGCGTCACTCACTAACAGATGAGGTAGTCTATGTAAGACTTATAGCGTTGACGAATAACACTATTTATTTACATGAATATTTATAAGTATATATAATACAGATTGTACGCGTGCTGCTACAGGATCGTCTACCGACTAGACTCGCTTGACAGCTGAATAGTTATGGCGTTGACCGCGATTGTTTTCCTTGGCGCACGTGTTGTTGCGAGCGCCCTACAAGACTAATAGCTGGAGAGGAAAGTTCATTTGCGTAGGTAGACAGAGCAAACTAATTAATAAGAAAATTTCAACCGTAACTTTTACGGTAGTTTAGCTTTACCGAATCCGACAAAATTCTTAGTCAACAAAGAGTGATCAAGTGATCTTTATGGTGTCCTGTGAAAGATTTATACAAACAACGTCTGGCTGCCATGCAATTAAGACAGGAACGAAATACTCTGTTTTGACTTTATTAACTAAATCAAGGCATTAGAATATATTTTACCCAATGAGATACTTATTATGAATAATTTTATGTTGTTTCACAATGATCATTAATGTTTGCTTTGCATTACTCCCATTATAGAAAATGTTCCATGGGAAACTAATGAATTTCAATTAACTCGCAACAAACAACAACTCTAAAGCCATCGTTTCAGTAAAATCACATGACCATGTACCATATTAAATACCATCAGCGAACGCCGTCATTAACCCATCCTTTTCGTTTATTCCTAGCATAATCCTGCTACCACTGAGGCCATCAAAACCATCGCGAAAACCATCATCCCAATCTGCATCCTCACATCGCAACGAACGCAACCAAAAACCATTTTATTGTAATTGCGTGATACTAGGTTCTATTTGTTCGTCTTATTCGTTACGTGATCCTCCAAACAAAGTGTCTAGTTTTCAATTTAGTAATTTAATACCGAGCTTCAACGATTAATTAGACACGAAATCTTCGTGAGTCCTTGTTGGTGCGAAGTAGGGATGGAGTGATGTGATTGGAGCTTTGTTGCACGAAAGATACTAGAGCAATAGTAGTGGCTGGAATGGTGTTGGACGAATCTGTATAATGGACTTTTGCGATGTCCTGAATCTTGTTTAGCTGTTCGCTGCCCGTGCAGCCTTCCATTTTGGCCGTGTTATTGATTTGGTTCCTTGTCATTATACAAATGCTCCTTGTAACTGAGTACAGTGTGCTAAACACTTTGAACGATGTCGGGATTTTTCCTTTTGTTTAGAGCAAAGTTGGTATAGTATTACATGTGGACTTACCAGGACTATTCGGAAGTAATATAAAGCTTAGTAATCAAGACTTATCTGTTGTAGACGGCACTGTCGGATTTCATTGTATCTCCATTTTCGCAATATCTGTAATCTGCCAGATGCATAAATGAGCTTACTAAATGTAATTTCAGTTTGTGTTTTGTTTATTCTTTTGTAAGATGCCTTCAGGGTTTCTTCGAAGGCTTTCTCAAAATCCATGTGTTTATTTATTGCAGGAAATTTATTGAATACTTTGATTAATTTAATGTAAACTATGTTTTTTTCCTGTTTCAGGTATGCATAATAATTTGTAACAAAACTGCAAATCAATGTAAGTTGACTTTTCAATTCACTACAAACATTTATTGTATCCAGTTCAAATATGCGACTACGAATGAAAAATGATTAGGGATGTCAAATGCTACTACCACCAAATTTTTTCAGAAAATATATTTAAAAAGACTTCCTTTTATTTCATTCTTTGGTCCGAAATGGAGCAATCGCTGTAGGTGTTTCTAAATAGATTAGAATAGTGTTCAATACAAAACACTCAATACAAAGAAACTTAAAGTTTAAGTTCAACATCGAAAAATGGAGCTTAATGGTGTATCAGAAGGCTCGTGTTTCAGTCCTATAGTTTTTAATCTCTAAAAACTCGACCTACCCACCAAATTCCAACTAACAGCGTTTGCGAACGACATCTGCTACTTCATTTCTGGCAGAAACTCTAACCAGTGAAAGTAAACCTTGATAATATTCTTCAGTAAAAAACTAAAGACCGATGTGTCGCCTTGCAGATCCATTAACTTCTAAGGAAAAATGATTCCTGGGGCCAAAGATCTGGTCTGGTGTATTTAGAGCTAAAACTCGATCGAAAACTCACCTGTGATAACCAGACCGAACGCAAACGTTTCAACCGATTGTGGATATTCGTAATGAAAACTTCATTTTCAAAATGAGAATCCAGTCTATAATCACATGGAATTAATGCGCTGGATACTTTGAATAGCATTTTCAAATCACGGAAAATCGTAATTTCAAAACTGTCCTGAGTAAACTCTAGCACTTCTCCTCCGGGTAATTGCGAATAAGTTAAAAAGACTAGAGCAAATTATTGAATAGTTGACATCTGACAAGACTTAAGTCCTTTTTTAAAATTATTTTGACCTATTGTTTGGATATTTCCCATATTCAGTGTACAAAGCAATTAATTTATAGTAGCACTAAGAAATTTTCATGTCTGTGTCATTGCATATTTATTTTAATTTTTAATCGGGAATTTCAAAAAATCCAGATAAAAGTTTTTCATTTGTTTAGTCCTTAACCGTCACGGGCTGGCGATAACTATCATACAAATTCTTGCGAGCTTTGATATTCTTTGAATTTATACGCAATGAGGTTGACTTAGCCATACTCATTGAGTTTTCCTGCTTACACCTCTATTCTATACTCGCACTATTTTCTAAAGAAAAATCAAAGAAACCTCCTGTCCAAGCCTTAAAAATGTTTTTAAATCAGATGAAAATTTGTAAGTTACAGCGTGGGCCATGTAACGTTTAGAATTGGAACCATACTTTGAGATTGGAAGGTTTGATGATCGATAGAAGGATGGAAAAAAAGAATTGTAACATTTATAACATTTTTCCTTACAAAACTTAGGTATAGTACAGTATGGCTTAGTATAGTAAGTACTTGTCATTGTCCGAAAAATAATCGGAAGCTGTATCCTTCGTTTGTTCACCATTTGAAAACTTCTTCTCACAAAACTTTTGAAGCTTTGGGAACAGATAAGACCTGCCTTGTACACACAGCCAATGCAGCACGATACAAGTGAACTGTCGCATCGTAAAAGGAAGACACTGATGGTCAATGTTCCCTCTTTTTAATACAATTTTTCAACCTCTGTTGTAATTTGTCAAAAGCATAACTCCTGAGTTCCCAAAAACTCAGAATTATCAAAAAATAATTTTATGAGCCGACTGTGAGACCTTACGCTTCTCGACTGGTGATATGCCCTTTTTGTGTGATCGCATAGAGTCCTGATTGGACTGAATCCAAGTTTGAACCCGAACCATGAACTCAAGTATCATCTTGTGTAAGAATTGGTTCAATAGTCCATCCTTGTCTTCACTACAGTAGCCCAAAAACGCGCCCAAAAACGAAAAGTCTTCGCGGTGTTGTTTCTGAGGCGGCATGAGCATTCTCATCACTCGATCTAATTCAGACCTGTGACATGCCACGATGATCGAGTAGAATTCCAAAAAATTTGTATAAACCATTTTCGCAAGTTGTCTTTTCTTTAATCTAATTTTTCCATTTTTTCTTTTCTTCACTTTTATTCCCTTCGATCGTGCGTTTCGGACCGTGAAGTTTAAAAATTAGTCCATGGTTCCAAAGGCTTTCTCCATATCAACGAGACACGCTCCAACACATTCTCTATCATTTAGGTTCCAACAGATGTCTGAGGACACTTTGCCTAGCACGGAAGTCAAATTGTCAATTCAGTATCAACTCATATTTCTCAATGTGAGCGATTAAAGCTTTATTTAGTATAACTTTGAACACCTTGCTGATTGGGCGATAGCTTTTAGGGCACAAAGATTTTTTTACTTTCTTTAAGATCGGAAAAACCTTCGTTTTATTCCACTCATTTGGGAAATATGAATTATTCAACATGTTGTTGAACAATATGCAATAATTTCTAATCGCAACCTCGGGAAAATGTCGAAGAACTTTATTCGGAATAGCGTCAAATGTCCTGCCAATGAAGTACAAGTCATCATAGCTGACAAAATAATCAATAAGATTTAAGCTCGGTATGAAGTCAGATGTTAATGTCTCATTGGAGATGTGTGTGCAGCCTTAATTTGGAGTCGGAAACTTTTGCTTCGATGACCTCTGAAAATATTTGATCTCTTTGCTTGTATGCTTGTTCCATATGAAAATTGCGTAAAGCCAAATATTATGCTTTTGCTAAGCAGTGAAAAATAAGCTGGAAGTCAATTGTCGAGGGCCTCATCTATATACCTGGGTAATAAGATACAACTCTATTAAAATTTTCCTGTTTGTCTGTGCATTTAATCCAAAACCGTCGCGTATCGGCAATATTGATATCTATATAATTAAAAAAATAATATTTCAGGAAACATGATCGCTACACTGTTTTTTCGGAGCACTTGACAGATACAATGGCGCTGCCATTATGCTCGGTCGATAAAGTAGTTTACATGTAGGAGAGCGTGTGCAATATCACCCGGTTTCTCATATTTCAATGGTGGTAGCATTCCATTTGGTCGATAAAGTAGTTAATGCGTGGGGGGAGACTGTCTCAAATTACCCTGTGTCTGTGCCAGATACAGATTCTGAAGAAGACATTTACATCAAATGTTTCGCAAGGTCCCATCCTCCAACCTTCTTCACATAGGAAAAGTGACTGAGGCATCGACTATATCTTTTGGAGAGAATATGTGAACTCTCACGAAATGGCACGATGGAAAAGATGTAAGCAGCAAAAGGACAAAAGGGACTGTGTGTCGCACTACACGCGAGTGGTTCTTCTTATAAACAAAAGCATATTTGGCCGCTCCTTGGTGCAGAGATAAGAGGCTTACTTTCTGAATAATCCCTTGCCTTTGCCATCCCTGCTGTCAGAAATTTGCGTATCTCTCAAATCAGGTTGTGTTGTTAGACAGCACTTGAGGGGCCCACTCAAATTCATGCGACGAACAGTTTCAGCCTAGAATCTCTGAGTGTGCTATTTGTGTGAGAAAGGTATTCAAACGATGGTCTATTTGCTGTGTGCCATACTCAGGCCTTAAATAGCCTTCACCTCCAAACCAAGAAAATATTACTTTTACCTTCCCTTGATGATCTCCGTCCTTTGGTTGATCTTTTTTAAAATTGCTTCAGGGCACTTCTTCAGAATACTTCGTATAATCTGGCTGTTGAAGGACGGGAGCACGACTTGATGTGTCAAAAATATGACAAATAAAAGCGGACACAGATTACAGGAGTCGAGAAATAGACATTGAGGGTATTATTTTTTAGTATTTTCTGAAAGCAGTGACTACCAGAGTCTCGTTGTTCATGTGTTCAGTTGTCACAGTCACTTCGGTTGGTTATCGATCAGATCGCAAATTGTTACGAATTATTCGTTAAGTAAACGATGTTTTTTCAGAGGTACAACATTTTGTAATTAAATAAATACAAATAATAGTTTTGATTGCCATGAAATGTTTATTCGAAAGATAATATTCTGCATTTTGAATTGAATATGATTCCCGGCATGTGATCACTATGTCTGGGGCGGTGAAATTCCAAACGGGAGGTCAAACGTTCGACTTCTCTAAACAGTGATCCGGCCCAACCACTAGTTCGGTGAACGTTGTCTTCCAAATGGCCAAGCATCTTAAGTTTGTCTGCGTAGACGAGTGATTTGACGTATCTCGACAGGAAATAGTTCACCGGTGTAAAATCACAAGAGCTTACAATGCATATTTCAATAAGTCGATGATTGCACAAGCTGTGTGGTGTGTCGCGGCATCGTGTTGAAACCAGTGGTCGCTCACATCACGGCGGTCGATAGAACGAGAAAGTCGAGTATCATGACTCTGTAGCCGTCATCATTGACTGGAATGTTATTCCCCACAGGCATATGGGACAATGATTCCACCGACCCATAAAGCACACAAAACAGTGAGTTTCTCTGGATGTAACGGTATTTGAATAACCGGTTTTGTTTATCGACGTAGCCAGTTAATCAGAACTAAGTTTTAACGCCAAAGAGATTTTTTTTTTGAAATTTGAGACCTACAGTAATTTGTTCCTGAGCACTGAGCCGCGCCGATTCACTGAATCTCCACCGTACCTGGTGATCGTTGGGCTCTAATCACTGCACGAGTTAGATTTTGTAAGCCCACAAACCAAGATCCTGCCGGAAATATTCTATAACGTACGTGGGCACAGGTTTAATGGATGAGCAAGATCCATAAAAACTACGCTCTACATACGCTATCGTTTCTTCGTTCCGCACTGTACTACATTTGGATGGAAACGCATTATCATTGAGAGTAAACGTGCTGCGGAAATGATTCATTGTTAATTGAATGAATTGTTCAAATGGACGATTATATTGGCCAAAAAATTGACGTAGTGCGCGATGAGTTTCTCGAACAAAATCGTTTGTTTTTTCGAAATAAATCTGCCCAATTTGCGGACTTTAGTCAAGCACCAACCTATTCATGATAAAATGGCAACCCAAACTAACCATAAAACGTATGACATCTGTCACACCACTCGTGGCATTGAAAGACGTTACCAACTTAATATTCTATACCTCTTAAAAACTTTTATACGTTCTTCGATAATCCTGTGCTTCTATATTGGCATACAGTTCAATTATCCCATCAGTACACCAAATGATCTTATCGCAAATTATAACTCAAGATTGCCAATAGAATATTGTTTGCTGTATGACAAAAGCGTCATATGTTCAAAAACCGTTATTGGAGACAGGAATTAAATCATACGCTGATTTTTCATAAAAAAGTGGATTCCATATTCTGCGAACAATGAATTTGATATTAAATTTGTTTTCTTTAAATTCGTAATGATAGATTTGATTTTGACCTAGAGAATGTAACAATGATCCTCCAACCACAGTAGAATTGCGGTTTAGTAAATGTATGTTAAAGTTTGTTTTGAAATCCTCTGTCCTGTCTGTGAGACAATGCAATATTCAAATAAGTAAGAGGATTTCCACATAAGCATGCTGTCAAGCATGTTAACATTAAGCATATTTTCCAGTCCTAATTTATACACAATGAGAGCTTCCTCTTGAAGAACACACAACAAAAGAATCATTCACTCAATCCATATGTGTATGATTTTAATGAAATGCTTTCATACATGGCAAGGAGCTTGAAGTTAAGCACTTTTCAATAATCTGACAAAGAAACAAAGGATATAACTCAAAAATAACTCACATTTAGAGTGCATGCTTGCCGTTTTCCGGCGTGGGAACGGGATCAAATTCACCATTCCAGAAATTTCGACGAATGTGTTGTGCGAAATTCTTTGCAAAGTCGGCTAAGGATTTATGCATATACAATACACAGTTGTATATTTTGCTCTCTGGCATCTCAATCACGTTAATTTCTCGCTCCTTTGCATTCATTCCATAATTCAAAATCTGTCTTCATACATGCTTGCCTACCTGTAGACATTATGTTTAGGCAAGCAATAGCAGTCGCAGGATCGGTTCGATTTTTTTTCTCAAGGTAAGAACAATACCACGTTAAATCGAAATGAAGTAATTTCTTCTGCGTGAATGACTTCAAGGACCAAATTTATTTCGTTTGTTTCTAAAACATCTCCACATACACATTTCACTGTTTTCTGAGAATTATTACGTAAAATTCTTTTGGTTAAAGGTAAAGCAGCTATGCATGAAGATTTTCCTGTATACATTTTTGGACTTGCACGCACATGGGAGCGTGTATTTACATCTGAACATATGCGAAGCTAGAATAAATGAAGTATTTCGGAAATCCATTTTCCTCGTAAAGGTCCATTGAACAAAAGTTCCCTTTTCTGATTAAGTTCTCGATTCTTACTATACATACCATTTTATTAAGTACACATACTCACATTATTTATGAACACAGAAAGGATGTGGGGAGACTCCAGCCTTATTCTCTGTGTTTTTTTTTTGTTTTGTTTTGTACCAAATATTCGATGTTCATTGAAAAGAGGCAAAACCTAATTGATTTCTTGATGGAAGCGCTGTGTATAAATCAGCTCAATTTCCCTTGACAGGGAGCTTTGTTTAATTTTTGATTAACATGCACTTGCCGAAGAAGGATCTTGATCTGGAATATTCTCTGAAAAGTTTTTGATAGTCGTTAATTACTTTTCCTTGACGAGTGAAAGATTAGATGGAAAAGGTTTTTAAGCATATTTCATGGAGTATTAGGTGAAGGGTCTTATCCTTAAGGAGTTTTATTTTTAACTTATCGTCTGTACGTTGTCCTTTCCTTGTACATATCAAGTATGCATTACATGATTTAGGGATAATGTGAAAATCGATTACATGTCAATCCTTTGATGCTTGTCATTTTGTATCAATTAACAGGAAGTTCTGGATATCACTTGTAACTTTGCTGAGAATCGGAGGAAGTGTTTATGCAGCCCATATTTTTATGAAATAAAGCAAGTTTAAAAAAAGGATAGAGCACTAAAAAAGTAAAGTCAGCATTTCAAAATAAGATGAATAACTAGCTAAAACAACGCTGCATGGACTTTTGATAAACGATTTTGGATAAAATTGCTTAGTGAAAATTAGCCTTTTGTATTCAAAGTTTGTAAACTTCAAACTTGTATGTAAACTCAGGATGTATATTTGGAACGAAACATCTAACTAAATGCAAATTCAAAGACATTTCGTGAAAGTTGATGAAACATTCGTAATTCAATCCTAGTGAAAAACTAGTAAAGCCACACTACTTGCTACTGATAAAAGTGCAAACTTCTGAAGCAATGCTTCTAATACGAACTTATCCAAAATGGAAAGGAAACCGAAAACGTCTTGCGAGAGATTCTTCTTTCGATCATTTAAAGAAGAGATGCGGAATATCACACTCTGATTCTGAAAGAGTCAGTATCAGGTTAAACGGTATAGCATTCAAGGAACATGCTCCCGACCCAGTGTGGGCCAGAATGCCAGAAAAGCTGGCCAAAACCTTAATCCTTATATTCCACGCTACAATTTTTCTTTGTCTCTGCTCTGCAACATTACCTAAATATAGTTTGTCCTGAGCGTGGACTTTCCTGACTAAAATTCCCCACAAATTTTCTATAGGGTTCAGGTCGAGATTTAACGCCGGTCATGGTAGCAATTCGATTCCTTTACCCTGAAACCACTTTTTGATGGAGATTGTCGTGTGGATGGCTGCATCATCTTGCTGGAAGAAAATGTTTTCATATTCTGTTAGTGCCACAAAACGCCAAAAAACATTTCTCTAGGAACATCTAGTAATCAGCAATACTACCTCTTCCATTTATAAAAGCTATTTCGCTTTCGAGAACCTTTTTTTGAACGTTGCCCAATCCATAACATATCCGCCTCCAGGTGCTCTTCTTGAGATGAGTTTTCTTTTCCTTCCAGAAAACTCAATATTAAATTTTTCTCCATAACTGAAGATCACGTCATCCTAAATGTTTGATTTCCATATGAAATTCTCGGTGATTTTCAGTTTTGATTCAACGCAGAGCTTCTGCAAGCATTTTTGATACTTGAATGTTTTCGAAGACACTATCTATTTTCTCTTAAAACTAGGATTACAGTCCAAGTTCAAATGTCCAGAAATTTATGCTGATGAAGCTTCTGAGCTCGATAATTCAGCAGCAGCAATTTACAGCAGGTAAATACTATCGCTGACGTCCAGATGACTTTTAACCCATAATTTTCGATTCCCCGTTTCACAAAAATTTTAACCACCTTATGCGACGCTTGAATTTTACCCACAATGTCTCTTTGAGTTTTTCCATAAATCTTCAAGTCAATAATTCATTGTTTTCCAACGTCACTTAACTTTTTTCCTTGCGGTATATAATAAACCAACTCCTCCAAATTTCTACAACACCACTTTTTATACAAAATTTCTATAAAAGCACACTTCCAGATCATTCCAGATCACGAAATGAACAATACACAACACCCTAGCAAATCCAAAACTGCGAATTAATTTATAATTATTTACAGCTGCCAAACTCGTTTACAGCTATTTTTAACCTTGAACTCAGTGTGGTTGAAAGATCAAGACAGGTGAAAAATTGAAACGGTTTTTTGAGAAAACCCAAATAACATGTGCAGACATGGAAACTGAATGTCTAGAACTGCTTTGAAAAGGTTTCAGTCTATTATTTTTCGCAACACTCTGGCAAGAAAATCGGTTATGTCCTTTGATGAAGCGGTGAAAATAAATAGCAATAATAACTTCAAAATCTGTTGATATAACACCACCACAACGCTTGATACTAATACAGAATAGGCTTTACCTAAAGGTACTTCCACAGACATTTGATAAGCAAAGCGTACGCACGTTTACATTATCTTATCACACTTCAACCCCACTCCTTGTCAATCGACTAAACTCCTGTCTCGTAAGGACGCTAGATCTCAAGTCTATGTCCTAGACTTATAAGGTCCTAGACTTACAACGGATACTTAGAAAATGCTGGTCAGTCAACTGGCCAACATAAGGGTGTTATATAGTAAGAGCAATAGCACTTGCTCAGACAATTTTCAACGTAACATCGTTAGGACCTCAAACAAGTTCATTTTCAAGTTGACTTGGGAAGACTCTGACAAACCAATTGCGTCTTCAGGTTAAGTTGAAAAACCTTTTCGCGTTTGAAAAAAATTTACCTTTTTAAGGAAATAGGCAGCCTAATTAAGAAGGAAATATGCTCATGTCCTTTTGCTCAAAAGTTTCGAGAATGAGTACATGATCAAGACTCCCAGCTATGTACAGACAACCTATCACTGGGGACCCCTCTCCAAGTAAGAAACAGTCTTCTATGGATGTTGCTGATTTCCACGATTAGACTATTGTAAAAGGTCCTCGAACATTATTTGAAAGGTTTGCCAAATTATCTGCTTCTCACAGACATAGAGCCGCGAAATTATCGCAGTTGGTATAATTTTATTGTCTACCAGTCTTATAGTTCTCCGAAGCAAGCTTACTTGACCAATAAGCAAGCAATAACTACTGGCCTTCTTGCATCAGGTTCATTGCGGTATGACCCCAATTAAACACAAATCCCGAAGATACTACGACTAAACTGGATGGACTTACATCCAACCTTAGCCCAAAGTATAAGGCACACTAAAATTTACTTAAAATAATAAAAAAGCAACGTCGTTTTCCTAAATTGATTTATACAAAAAAAAAAAAAACAAGATACAAAAATAACTTAAATAAACTTAAAATCTAGTCGGTTCGCCTTAGGATTTAATAACTGTATTGATTCTATCTTCTATCTGGCATGTTGCGTATAAGCTTAGAACAGTCCTCCCTTGTAATGGTATCGTTTAAGGTAAGGAGGTAAGTCCATTTGACCTCGAAAATATGGAAGCACTGCCAGAGGATCATTATAGTTTCAGTAAGTTTGTTTCAGTAAGTAAGTTTGTAAAATGAATACTTTTTAGTAGGTTCATTCACGAACGACAGCGTTGAATATGTTATCAGGTATTTCACCGGGGAGCAGCAAAAAGTTAACCAGTGACCAGTGATAGTAACCACCCCAATAAGGATGTACGCGAAAAAGAAGATGGTATGCTGATTAAGTCTTGATGACTTTTGACGGAGTTTCGCGGCTTTTAGTAGTGGTCGCTAGACTAAGAATAAACTGATATAAGTTTTCCTTTTTGAACGGAAAAAGGTTAAAGGATATTTCTCAAGGACTTTGGCGCATTGTATATTAGATAGTGGCACACTTATTTTCTGCTGTTAGGCACAGTTCTCATGGTGCTGGGAAATTATTTTCATATGAATAAATGATAAAGAACCCTCTTCCGTTTTAGAAATTTTTTTCTGTAGATTCTGGGAGAACTCATCGACATGCAGTACATTCGGTATTGGAAAGAGCTTATATAAAATGTACATCTCGAATAGTCTCTCTTTTGAAAGCCCTATCAACCATTTTGACCTTCCGTTTGAGATATGCTCGGTTCTGATGATTTTGTGGCACTAGTCGCTGGACGCAGTCAAATCAGCCTAACTTAGCCTAGGGATGCGAATGTGTCGAATAGTTCGAGTGAATACCGAAGTAATAATCATGACAATGGAAGGAATCCCCTGAGCGAAAACGAGGAGCGTGTGAAAAAGTGAAGCTAACTGAAAACTACGGACAAATCTGCATTGTTAGAGCAAAGTTTTTCTGGAATAATTAACAGTCTGATAAGCTAGCATGCTATGCATAATTTGCTTGCTATGCACAAGTCAACTTTTGGCTAATACAAGATGATCCACCTCAGGAACAAGGTTATTCTTGAATACCGCACAACAGTGCGTACAAATGGGTCTGATAGAGAGGCCATCTTGAAAAATTCAAGAGACTCTACTGAAAAGCGCAATTTCGTAAAGGGGTGGTGTATGTACAAATAGTGATAACACTCCCGGGTAGCTTCTCGCAGAAAGAGATAGAACAAGCTCTATTAGATATAGCTTAAGGAGGAGTGTTCTTGTTTTACACAAAATTTAATGAAAATTTACCAATCCACATGAAGTTTCATTTATTTTTGTGGGATACCCTTAGATCGCGAGTTTTTTTATTCAGGCCATCAGAGCCATCTTCGATTTTTCCATAATCTCATCTCAGGTGCTGAAATCCGCTCCGCTGAGCTGTTTCTTGAGTCGACCGAATAGGAAATAGCCGATGGGTGCCAAATGAGGTGATTTAGATTCTTTTTTAAGCCAAACCTTCACGAATAACGATAGCGTTGTGCGAAGGTGCGTTATCGTGGTGCAAGATCCACGAGTTGTTTGTCCAGAGATCCGATCAAACGTCTAATTACGCCCAAATAATACTCCTTGTTGACGGTTTGGCCTTCTGACAGGAATTCATGATACAAAATACCCTATAACTAATGGCAAATGTTAGCACAGCCTTCTTTATCGATTGGTTTTTTGGGTCGTGTCTCATTCGGTGCACGCCATTCACTCGCTTGATGTCTGGATTGCGTGGCATACTCATAAATCCAGGTCTAGTCCCCAGTAACGATCCTTTTGATGAATGCACAGATTCGGCCTTGGAAATCATGTCATTTACGACGTCAACGCCGTTTTTTTTTGCATGAAATTCAAGTCTTTCGGCACCAGCTTTGCAGCGACACGTCAAAGGCCAAAATTATTTACCAAAAAATCTTGAACGGATCCAAATGCAATGTCCAACTGATCGGCACTTTCTCTCTCTAATGGTCAATTTACAGTCTACGGTCATCCATTCTTTGATTTTGTTAATGGTTTCTTCGGTTTTCGATGTCGATGGCCTGCCACTGTGTTTATTATCATTCACAGACTCACGACCACTTCTGAAACACTCGTCTCTCTGATTTCTTCAGAGTATTTATGCCGAAACACTTTTCTAACATTTGTAACGTCGTCGCACCATTGAAACCGTTTTTAACGCAAAATTCAATACAAACTTGTTGTTGCGAATTCGATTCCATTTTTAAAATTGTACTGAATCGAAAACACACAGAATCGCACGTTTACCCAGTACAGTGTCACTTGTATAAATGTCAAGCTATCAAGGCGTAAATTTCCTAGAATGTCAATGACAGATGTGGCAACCTAAAACTAGAACTCAAATCGGGGAACTAAGAGCGCCACACGATGGTAATTCCGGAAACTTTTTGATTAAGGTAGTATTAGGACTGATGGGAGCTACATTGTGCTAGAGGTATTCGATTAATGCCATTCTAACTGAATTCGTTTTTGCAGAGAAACCAAGATAACAATCGGATAGAATTGTGTAAATCGATAAAGTGGCCTACATAATAATCTACTACACGAAGCTTTTGCTCGCAATACAAATCTTATTGTCTCTTTCTTCGTGGTGCCTCCAAATAGTATTAATGCTTCTAGTTAAAGTTGTAATGTTTTGTTCAGATAGTAACAACAAATCCGGTAGAATTTTATGTACGGTGGATAGATCGCAAGGCCTATAAACAATCCAAGGTTTTCTACTGACTCACGTACTAAGCAGTTATGGATGTTTAGGTCTTGTATAGACTTGAGTAGTCAATATAGGCTCCTTAATTCATTAGCATATGTTATAAGTTAGACAGTAAGTCGGACATGGACGAAAATGTTGTTTGTTTGTTTGCTTCTCTGAAACAAATTCCGTCGGTCCCTGTGTCTTTCCTTGTAACGTTCAAATAACGATGTGTTCCATTTTCTGAGGTTTTCGCTGTGCTTTCTGTTCTGAATTTGTCGTTTTTAAGTGTCCTTATTTACAGGTCCGTTGTTTATTTTTTCTCAATTCTTTCAATGTGAGAGGTTTTCCATGCAACGTGTCGGCTTTCTTAAATTATTGTAAAGGAGTCTCTGAACATGCTTGTCGGAGGGCAAATCAGTTAGGGTAAGACATTACCCTCGATAAGTCGTAACTATACAATCTTGGCTATAGGAGTGCATCACTTAGAAATAATAAAGGATCTCCTTAAGCCAACGTTGTTTTTAAATTTTGATTATTTTCATGTTTTGCAAAGGAAAAGAGTAGGCATGAGACATGGAAAAATGGTTAAGACCCAATTATACAAAAAATAAATAAAATTCATAAAATGATAAATAAAATTTTAAGTGTTAACGAAGAATTTAAGGTAAAAATTGTTTTTACCTACTCATATGAAATTTATTAAGAAAAATTGTAAAAAATATATTTATTGACATATTAATATAAGCGAGTATTTTGTATAACCGCCATAAGCCCTGATAATTGATCCGATCCTGTTTGGCATTGCTTCAATCAATTTTTATATGATTTCCGCATTAGTCTCCTCGTTTCAAACCTCTTTAATTGCCTGTTTCAGCTCATCTTCATTCTTAGGCTTTGTAATATTATATTGCATTGATCATATTAATTTGTGATGATCATCAACAAGTATTCTATAGGGTTCGAATCAGGACTTTTGCCTGGCCATGGCAGCGTGAAGACCTCTTTTTTTGTTTGAAACTGCTTTATCTATTGAAAAACACAATGGTCTAGGCAATAAAAATAACGTAACATACAGCCTATACATTTTTTAAATAAATAAATAAATAATTTACGGATTTGGCTCTATAGCATGGTCAGAATCATCTTGAAAAATGAAGTCTCCTCATTATGTAAGAAATACATTCATTAAGGGAAATTTTTCTGCACTCATCGTCCCATCTTTGAAGCATAGTAGGCCAATTCCAAAGTAGGAAAAACATTCCCAGACCACTTGCCGGTTGTTTCACTGTTTTCATGGTACAGGATTCGTCAAATCTTTCATTTGGCCCAGGTATTATATATAAAGCACCGTCAGAGCCGAAGATATTGAATTTACTCTCATCTGAAAACATCACTTTCCCCCAGTTATCAGGTGTCAAATTTTGAAATTTTGTGCCCAATTTAGGCGAGATCGGCGAGATTGTTTCATTTTCAAGGCGAGGCGAGATCGTTTCATTTTTATGTTGAGAAATGATTATTTGCTAGTTTTCTTGCCCATGTACCTATTTTGCTCAATCTTTTCCCAACTGTTTCGCGACATACTTCTGGTAAGTTGCTTTCTGCTAGATCTCAAGATATTTCTCTAGCAGTTTTGAAGCGATTTTTCAAGGATAATCTCATCATCATGCAAATGAAACGCTGATCTGTCTTTCTTACTTCCAGTTCCTTTCTTTAGATCCCTCGGAACGATATTTTTATTATTCTTACCACATTGGATTGGTTGCACCTCATCATTCTTCCTATCCTTCCCGCAGAAACTCCCATTTCAGCAAATGTCACTTTTTCAATTTGTTTCTCATAGTCTTTGGTTTGAAATAGTTTGTCGAACATTATCTTGGAGTAGTTGGTCCCCTGGAACCAGTGCGATTGAGTACTCTTGCTCCTATCTTGTCTGTGAGCGTTTCTGCATTCACTGTAACCTAAGATTATTTACTAGATTCTGTCAGTAATTGATCTGACATTCAGTAATTGGATTTGGGTCTTTTTTCGGGGATCATGAGGAATTCCAGGGTCTTGTTCAAGTGTTTGTCTACTTGGTCGAAAAGTTTTAATGCTCTGTCGCGTATTTTTTTTTTACTATTGTGTCAAGTCTGAAGTCCTTGTGTATGTCCACGTTTCTAACCACGGAATTGATCCAATCCATCCCAGAGCCCTATTCTGTAGTGCCTGGAGTGCTTTTTTGTTTGTCTTCGATGTCTGGTAAAATGAAATGCTGCCGTAGAGTAAAGTTGGTCATATTATTTATGTGTAGATTAGCTTTTTATTGGTCATGTTCAGGCGACCGGACTTGAGGATTGGTTGTAAGGATTCGAGAATTTGGATACAAGGGAGTCTTTTTGTCGTATGTGGTAATTCCATGTAAGGCGTTGGTCAATTGTTATTCCTAAGTATTTTGCTGTCCTGTTCCATGTTATCTGCTCGTCGTCGACTTCCAGTAAGCGAGGGTGTTATTGTTTCTTTCTAGTGACGAACAGTGCCTGGGTTTTGTCTTTGTTATGTTTTATTTTCCGTTTTCGAAAGAATTCCAGGAGGGTATTAACGGAGCTTTGCAATTTTGGCGTAATGACTTTTGCTTATCGATCTGTGTAGAATATATACGTATCATCTGCGTATAAGGATAAACGCACGTTTTTGGGCAGACTAGGCAAATCCGCGGTGCATAGACTCTAGAGAATTGGTGAGATACGTGATCCCTGCGGAACTCCAGCTTCGATAGATCGCATGCTTGAGATGTGGTTGTCAATGCTGATACAAAAGGTTCTGCCTTTGAGAAAAGAGGGAATAATTCGGAGTGGAATATGAAGTTCATGCATTTCGAAGATTCGTCCTGCATGCCAGACTTTATCGAAGGCTTTTGCTATGTCAAACATAACGAGGCCTGTTGATTTGATGCGATTCGTCCCGTCCAACCTGATGGATCAACCTGATGAGCTTGAGTTCAGTCGAATGTTCAGTATGGAAGCCGAATTGTTCGTCGGGGATGATTTTTTCATCGTCGACTGTCTCTTGTAGTCTTTAAAGAATAGCCCTTTCAAGAATTTTGAAAAAAGGAAGAGAGGAGGCTTATAGTGTTCCAATTTTGCGGAAATCTGTGATCTTTGCCTAGTTTGGGGATGACTATTATTGTAGCTAGTTTCCACGCTTGTGGGTACTTCTGCAATTGAAAAATTTTGTTTATTTTGTTCATTTTTGTCGTTAGTATGTTGTCAGGAAGCAATTTAAGCATTGTGTTCGTGATCATGTCCGACTCAGGCGTCTTTAGTTTGTTTAGTTCTAGTATAATGTTCTTTGTCTCGTGGAGGTCCATTGGTCGTCTTACTTACTTCTCCTGTAACGGCGAGGATATTATTTTCCTGACTTTTATTTGGATTGCTTCTTCCTCGTCAGAGTCCTCCTGCGGGCGGAGTTTTGTCCATGGATAGGGGGCACAACTGTTTTGTTTCTATTATAGTTCGGAAATATTTGGATATCCTCCAGAAGGCATTTTCGCCAGGCTCTAAGCTTAATAGGAATCCTTCTCATTGTTCGTTTCGGAACTCAAGTATTTGTTTTCTGACTTTGCTGGTCAACCGGCAGGTTTTCGTTTTTAGTCTAGGTTCATCCGTGCTCCTAGATCTCCTTCGGGCTTGATTCTTCCTCCTTATCAGATTTTTGAGGTCCTGAGGGAGTTCGTCGGGACTATGTTTCAAGGCCGAAATTTTGGCTGTGTGGGTCTCCTTTGCCTGTTTGATTTTTTTAAAACTTCTTGAAATCTGTTTTCGAGATGTCTAGCTGTTATTAACAATTAGGCTAAACTTTTATATGCTAGAGTTTCTCGGAAAGCCCTCCAATTTGTTGTTTTCTTTACTTTTAGTGGTACATATGTAAAGACGTCATCTAAAAGAAAGTGAACCACTTGATGGTCAGAGAAGAGCTCGTTGAGGACTGTGATTCTATTGCTGTTGTGTAATTCTCGGGAGACTCCGAAATCGATGGTGGTTGCTGAGTTTCTTGCGAAGTGTGTTGGCTCGGTGATGTGTAAGTTGCCGTGTGCGCTAGTGATGAATCTATTTAGCTCAGCCCCGGCACGGTTACTTCTCACTGCTCCCCAATCGCGATTATATGCGTTGAAGTCACCTATGATTAGTAGTGGACCTTCGAGTGTGAAGAGAGTTTGAAGGTTTTGTGCGAATTCCTTATTATTTGAGGAGTTGTGAAGAAAAACTACGGGGAACTCAAAGGAGCTCTTTTAAGGTTTGATAGCTGCAGGTTCTGCTTTTGTTAACTGGGGTGTAATGATCTGGTGATGCCACACATTTCGGCTCACAAGAATTGCTATTCCATCTCCTCTGCCTGACAGTCTGTCATTTCTGTATAAAGTGTAGTTCGGGAAATTGAGACGGATTCTTGGTTTCAGGAAGGTTTCCTGGAGAAGAATAATGTCAAATTTATAATCCCGAATAAATTGTTGAAACTCTCCAGTCCTCTGATACAACGAACTTGCATTCCACGTGAGTATGCCAATGCGGTTAACCAGATCCATAAGCGTTTGTATGGGTTTGTGTTATTGTTTGTAGCTGTCAACATCCCCTGTAACATCTTCGTCATAATATCTTGCATCATCAGTTGAAACTGATTCTGCATAGATGTGAAGAATTGTCCCATGTCTGGTGTTGTGAGTGTGTGGGCAGGTTGTGGTTGTGGTTTGTTCACGGGTTTGGTGTTGGTTGGAGAGATTGTGTGTGAATTTGTATTGTTTTGTGCAGCTGTATGTGAAAACGTCCTCTTGACGTTCTTCGGGTTTTTAGGACAACCCCAGTAACTAGCCGGCAATTGACTCATTTTGGGGCTTGCTCTTTTAGCTTCTTGCAATCTTTGTGGTGGTGGAGCCCGTCGCACTTTACATATCTTGGTTGCGCATAGCAATTACCAAAGTAGTGTCGGAATTGCTGGTAGGTATGACACATCCTTTTCGGTGTTTAAGCGCCTCAACTTGCCATATAAATTAGCAGACATCTTTGATGTTGAATATTGTTGTTTCCTCCTTTGGGAGACGGACTTAAATAAGCTTGGAGGGTACTAATTGAAGTTTGATGGGGAAAACTTCTATATGGTGGAAACTCTGAGCTTCCAAGTCTTCCTTGGAAGAATTGGAAGACTTCAAGGAGGTAATAAGTGTGGTGTTGTATTTTTGATTCGTCAGAAGTTTAGTCATCTGTCTGTGGTCCTTTGTAGTTTCTGGGGTAATTTGTACGCCAAGGTAGATCCCCTTGGCTGAGGCAAAGTTAATCATAGTCTATCTCAGTTCCTTGGCCAATGCGGTCCATTTTGCCGGTTCTCTTAGAACGACCGGTATCGTGCGTTGTTTGCTGGGTTCTTTTTGTTTCAGTGCATCTTTTGTTTTGTTGGTATTTGAGGTCGTGGGCTTTGGGGGTGGGATGTAGGTGGGGGGATTTGGCTGTATCTTTATCTTTGAAAAACATACAGCTGGTTCGGTGGGTGAAGATGAGTACTCCCCTCATCGCTCGCCTCTTCAGTGCCCTCTTCCTGTGTTTGCTCTTCTTCACAAGCTTCTTCCACCCTCATCTTCATGCGTTTCTTCATCCGAGCTTGCGTTTTTTTCTTTCTCGTCGGTCGATGAGGAGATTGACTCCGCTGATAGTGAGGGAGACTTGACTAACTTACGTTCTTTCTTAGTTTTTCCGGCTTTTTTAAGCTTATTGTAAACTACAGCAGTTCTTCGTTTTTCTTTCTTTGCTCACGAATTGCATCCTGAGCCTTCTGTAGTTGCATTTGCGAGTTTTGCAGCTGCTCTCACGTGAACTTTAGTTCTTTCAGAAACTGCTATAGCTAGCTCTGCATATGATTCAGGTATTTGGCCTGCTCTTGAAGGATATTCGTTGTTTTGTTCTTGTCTGGAACGTGTGCGGGTCCCATCGTTTTCGAACATAATAAGAAAAACGTTCTTTGTATTCGATACTTTGGAATGAACTAAACTATGACGCACCAATCCCATCTCTGTCTAATACTAACAGGCGAACATCCAAACATTTGTTTATGCATTTAGGATCAGAAAGATAGCAATGATAGGTGATACGATGACTGCAAATGTAACGCATGTTATACCGTCTCACGGTTTTGGAGGTGTGGAGGGTTGCTTTTTAAGGAATACTTGTTTTCTCATGGTGTTGCGGCAAAAGAGGATTTTTTACAATTTGGTAGGGCTTTGAAATGAAAACAAAGAACTAGCCGAAAGCAATATATTAAAGGGTATGCACATTCGTTTCTCAATTCGAGTGCGTAATCCGTAAGTATTTTGTAAGTAGTCTAGAATCCTTAAGCTCAGCCTCTGGGTGCAAATCATTTTTTAAGTCTATATTATACATGTAATAAAAAATGTGAAATTGGAAAATGTGCAATGATGATTATATAAAAACATTAAATTGAAACCAAATTTTATCTGTATATCGTTCCTTCGTTGCGCCAGGCCATATTTCCCTGTTTATTGAGGACGCGTTTCGCTTGTTTGCGAGTATCTTGAGCTCGTTCTGATTGCTTTTCGTGTAGAGATTCCTGGATAAAACTGAGTGTGTTACTTTTGAGGGATGCACGAGATTAAGATCTCCTTCCCTCTCTAACAATTCTATCTGCTTCAGCCTTATCTAGAACTTCTAATCTTAGTTTCCATGGCAGCTGATAGCGTTTAATGTCAGCTGGATCTTATAAAACTTTTGCAAACGATGTCCTGCGGAAGCGAAATGTACCCCTATTTTATTCTTTTAACGACTGATGACACAATATATTTGTCAGGAGTTTCCGAGAAACGAGACCTAATCGGAGCAACGATTCCTGAACACACACAGATGAAACTCCTGTCAGGCATAACGTAATTGAGGTCGTTACAGCCTAGTTGAAAAGAGACTTATAATTTATTATATCGTTCAGTATATGTTGTTTGTGACATAGTTACCTATGAGGTTGAAACCAATAATTCTTATATAAAAGTGCCCTTACTTAGAGTTCCCAACATAAGCTTATATTTTTATGATAATCTAAAGAGAAGGTAAAACGAATTTTTTCTTGTATACTTGGTAGAGACTCCTTACAACAAATGTAATGTATCTTTTCAATTTTTTTTTCAAATTAGCTTTTCATATAAGCCAGATTAATCCCTTATTCCCATGTTTCCTTTATAATGGTCAAAAAACATTCAAAAAAACTTCATAAAAGTCACCGAAAAAGTTGAGAAGTATGAGAACATAATTTTAGTAGCTGGATCAAAGTTAGCCATATGTCTGGACAGGAAAATCTATCTGAATTTAATGTTTCGAAAATTCAATTGATTTCCCTCCAATTTTTTCACAATAATTTATTTATAGCAATCGTCAGTACTAAGTTATCTAATGAAATAATTCTTTTGTTTCATTTCTATCATAGATATTAATTTGTGGTAGTATCAAAAGACTACCAGTCTTGTTATAGTCCATGCAAGGATTGAAGACAAGTAAACACTCTCAAGCATAAATAGGAAACTTTCTTCTTCATACATCTATACATCTTTACTATAGCATTAAGTACATCTATCACATCCATACCAAAGGAATACTTTGAAAAAAGTTTCATCACATCGTACAGGACTAACGAATGTATGTTATTCGTAATATACTAAATAACTTCCTTTATGAGAATCCTTGAATAACATTCATAACAGATATTCTCGTACGTGGAAACTTGTTATGAATTAGTGAATATACCCAGATATTCCGAGTACATTGACATACATATGTGAATAATGCATAGTTTATGAGCTGTGAAACTCACTTATATGGTATAATGGAGAAATTTTGTCGTACGTGAAATCGTTCTTTGATACGTTCAAGGGGTTCGTCAAGCTTGAAATAAGAACAAACAAGAAAACGAGATGATTAGAACGCAGAGTACAAAGAGAAGATGAAACAAAGGGGGAAGAGGGAGAGGAGAGGGAGGAGGATACGTTAGAACTGGAGATATTCTTGTAATAGCTTTTGTGTTGGAACATAAAATTGCAATAAAGATATCATGTATTCAATTAAAACAAGATGCATTTGAATAATTTGTTTACACGAGGTGACAATAAATTTTCATGAGCTACGCGAAATTTTTATTAACATGGCTCAGATCCTGAATAACTTGAAAGCGTATGGATTTTCTTGCGAATACAAATTGAATTTTGCTACATTAAATGACTTAAAGGATCATTATGTGTCGATTACTCGTGAGAAATTGTATAGGCCTTCTTGTCAATTAATTTCAGTGGTGATTGAACAGATGGGATTTGTGCAGTCCTTCATTCATTCATAGGCTGGACTTTCGGTAGATGCATAGATACACAAAACTGTTAAAAGATAAATACATTTATAAAGACCGACCAAACAGAAACGTTTCCTTATAAAAAAAACTTTAAAATTTCTAACTTTGGAAATGACAATGGAGGGAATCGTGCCCCAAATTTTCAATATTACTCATAAGGTGTGAACGACCTCTATTTTTCTACCCTGACTGCGTAGATCTAGGAAGCATAACCTTTCACAGAACGAAGCTATGAATGTGGTCAGCTGTAAGCCAAGCCATACATTCAGCATTGTAGATTTAGTCCTTATTCTAGCATCCTGCTGAGGTAGTACCAAAATAATTGGGAGAAGCACAATTTCGCGATCCGTAACCTACTTTATTTTAACTTCAATAAATTGTCTGATCAGGCCAATTACAATTCATGGGACTGCGTGTATGGGAAATTGTTATTCATACTAAACATGAAGATATTATTCTTGACCATACGCGCAAAGATGCTCCGATGAATTGGTAGCTTGCTGTTCACAAAACATCACAATGCAAGATTGGCCTTTCAATTCAATTTTAAAACTATTTTATTCATATCTCTTTGTGTGTCTTTTTTTTGAATTTACTTCATTGCAACCTTAATTCTAATTTTGATTCTTTATTTTGAAGGAAAAACAATGAACTAAAAAACTTTACTTCACCTTACAACTACCCTAGCCTAAATTTAAATACCTTATATCTAAACACATAAGCTTAAGATTAAATAAGCTAAAGATTAAGAAAGCATGATGGCTATAATGTGCTAATATTTAGAAATGCTGAAATTAATGGGTTGGGGGAGTAGATAGCCCTGGTCAACATTTTACTTCGTCTTTTAAATGCGAGTTGTTCAATACTTTGTGTTCCAGCAAGTTTATGTAGCTTTTCGGTGGAGATATAGAAAGGTTTGTTGAGAGCCATTTTCAGGCATCGATTTTGCGAAACTTGAAGTTTATCTTTTAGGTATTTTGCACATGAGCTTCAGGCAGGAGTTCCATACAACATAATGGGCATAATCACCATTTTGACGATAAGGATATTATTTCTTGGGTAGGGCAGTGATTTGCGTTTTATCAGAGGAAAAAGTGCTGGAATTGCCTTGGATACTTTAGTCATAGTCAATTCAATATGGCTTTTGAATGTCAGCTTTATGTCAAAGGTAGACCCAAGGTATGACATTTCGTTTGACCATACTATTTTCCCGCCTGAGAAATTGATGTTCCAGTTAGGCAGAATGTTCAGTTTTCTTCGTAATGAACATTGCTTTGGTTTCGGAGATATTGACTTTAATTTTCCACCGATCGTAATATTGGTTAAATTTTTTCAAGCAATGTTTCTAAGCTTTTGATTATTTTATTGGGGTCTATTGAAGATGTATAGAAGTTAGTTTGTATGTATCCAGGACAGGCATGTCCGAGGTATTTATGTTGAAAAACAGTGGGCTTAGACATGAGCCTTGGGGAACTCCTGCAGGTATACTATGAGAGTGAAATAGGGTGTCTCGAACTTTAACGGAATAGTTTTTAAAGAAGGAGCTGATTATGTTAACTAAGTATTGAGGGAATTTAAGTTGAACCAACTTGTAGAGGCGGCCATTATGCCATACGGTATCAAATGCCTTTTCGATATCAAGTGTTATCATAAAATTGGCCTTAAAAAGTATTTAACCAGGAAAAATGCCCACAGTGAGCGAACAATATGTTGAGTATTTTCAAAAAATGAAATAAAATCAGAAAATTATATGGTAAGAGGAATAGGGTGGGTGGTAAGAGGAATGGGTCTGGGTGGGAGGGTTCTGGTGAAATAATAATGGTAAATTAAAAAAAAATTAATAAAACAAAAATGATTTAGTTATTTAAAATAAACAAACCTAGGGCAACCGATAGGTCGCAAAGAAGGAATAAGGTTGAAAATAGTATAACAATTCTAGAAAACAAAGGCCGTAAAATGACAGCTGAAGAAATTAAATATTTTTGAAAAAACCGACTAGCTCACCGCACGGGCGTGGGAGGGTTTTATGAAAAGAAACTAAACAATGAATATGAACGCCCTGATCCTTCCACTTACTCATAACGCAGCACACACACAATAAAGGTCTTATCGCTTCATCTTCTTATTTTTTCTTTTTCCTAAATTAATTATCTTAAAAAATAGTATAAACAAATGAATTACTTGTTACATATATGTACATAGGTATATGTTCCTCTCCGATTCCCTAAATTCGTTGCAACGGATGTCAGTGAACTTGTCTTCGTGGATATCGCGGAATTTGTCACTCAATGTCTGCTATGTGCAGCTGAACAACACCAAGCAGCTGAACATCGTTGCTTCTTGATATCCTGATTTATTCGTTTCTGTTCCTTAGCTTCCGCAGATAAACAGCACTTCGTTTTTTTTCTAATCAATGATCTTTATCCTTTGGATAGCGCATACACACTTAAATTGCGTATCTTCTTGATGTAGATATAGAAGCTTTTTCACTTAAATTGTATTTTATGTATATAAATGAGTTCGCGATCGGCACAGTTAGCAAAATTAAAATTATCAACAAATCAACGACACAATTATCTTTATCCTTTTAGTACATATCTCAATTTTACATAACTCGTGAATCAAATAACTACCTAACTCAATAACAGAATACCATACCTTAACTCAATATAACAAAAACAAATAACGACCAAACAATTGTCGAATCCTTCCGGATCGTAGCAATTGATTTTTAATTGGCAACGCAAAGAGGTCAACCACTGATTGTTGTTGAAAAATTATTTAATTTTTTATTTTTTTACGCTGGTTTTATGACAGTTTGATTCAAATTTGATTATTTCTACTTTTTTTTTTCTTTGTACTTCACGCACCTTAACCTTACTTTTTCTGATTCGTACTTCACGTATTGTGATCTTAGAATTTTCTTTTTTTTTTACTTTAACTCTGTCTTTACTTTTTCTTCTATTTTAACTCTGTCCTAACTCTTTCTTTAACTTTAACTTTGTCTTTACCTTTTCTTGAAATTTTAATTTATATTCAACTTTCTTGCCTTCTTGCGTACTGATCTCTACCTTTCGTTAATGTAACTAAACATATCCCAAACTATATTTACCGCAAATTTCTCCCAAGCGTACCGCTGAATTTGAATGGATGACAGCTTGGTAATTGTCTGAGATTGAAACGGTTTTTTCCTTTGATGAATATTATTTATGTAAACATTACTAAATAACTAAATCTAATTAAAAGTGCTTTCGTTTGAATAGGAGTCTTAGTTCTATTTCATTTCGTATGATTTTCTTTTAAATAGAAATATTATGAGAAATAATTAAAAATTTAATTAAAACTTCATTCGTTCATAACAAATAATCCTCATCCAATCGTGCTTGCTCCCTTTTTTTGCTTTTTTTTATCATTTCTCTATGCCGCCTACACCACTAGAACACGGAAAACGTAACAATGTGCTATGTTTGTGATAGGAGCTTAAAAAAATTGGTAGCATTATACGTTTCGTAACAGACAGTTTACGGTCTTGTTGTGCAAGCAGATACCAAGGATATTCACTCAATACAAGAAGACGACAAGCATCTTCGCTCTACGCAAAAAGATACCAAGCAAAACTCTCGCTGGCAGACCTTACTCTCGAGTAGTGAGAAAAGAAATGTTGGTGCTACTATCAAAGTCAAAAAACAAGCAAAGGAGCTATCGTGAAGCAAGTCTTTGAGAATGTATTTGAGCGGTTTCTTGAAAACTCTAGGCTGCTACGGTGGAAAAACGTTCAGCGTCACTTTCGCTTGTTTTTTTCAAAAAGATCACTGCAGAACTTCAGTCGTTAGGCGTGCTAGAACGTTTCATTATAAGACCAAAAGTGCAAGAGAAAATAATATTGTCAGAATCACACTGGTCCTTAATAATTCCGCCGCAGGAACCTATAACAGTTGATACTTCGACACCAAAAACACAAATTCATAGGAGTTACAAGTGGGGTACGCCTACGGCATCTGTTGTACGGAGGATGAGAATTCTACTTGCTAAACAATCCGGAGAATTTTTGCCGCTGTTACTTCGATAAATTTTGAACTCGTTATTTAGACTGATACCGAGTTGACAATAAGATGCAAGACCAACCGACATTCCTCGGTGTCCGAGGCATCGATCAGAATTCATAATACGAGGACCAAATCTTAGAAGAATCACACAGATGAAATTTATATCAAAAACGTAGATGATATGATAGAAGTAGATGATGTTGTAATCTGTCACCGTAGATGATATGATTTTTCACCACAAGGCAGAAATTTTTAAATCGGCCGAAGTTGGCCGAAACGGACTGAAGCAGTGTGACGGGCTGATTCCTTTTGTACTTAATTTGATATTGAAGTCTTTCGTCAAAAAACAGTCAAAATCTGAAAGGAAAATCTGCCCTCCAGTCTAGTAAATATCAGTTGAATATGAAGTTGGCATCAATGTCAAGTTATGCTTAATGTCATCTGTCCAATCTGTCATCTGAACCTCGAATCGACATAAAACAAAGTTAGTCTCCAAATTTATAAACAAAAGAACTTTTTACAGAATAATGGGCCTTGAGATAAGCTAGTTTTAATGTGGAAGTTAGACATGTGGAAAGCTACGTATGTGTAGTTCGGGACATGTTTGACGAGAGACGGGGATGTACATTGATTAATCATGAATCAAATCCGTGTTATGCAATGAGTGTCATTGCAAACCATTGCAAAAGCACTCAAAAAAAAATTTAACGAAAATTTCATGTGAAAAGATAACTTAATAACTTTGATTACAAAAACCAAAGAAAGCCAAAAGACTTCGAAATGTTTATGAAATCTGCTAAAACCCTAATGGGCTTCAGCCGTTGCCAATGGGCCATCGATGGCCACTTGTAGTCCATCGATGACTCTCAAATACCAAACAAAGTTCGACTTTCCTTTCAAATTTGAAAGAAAAACCAACAGATGAAGAAGCATAGTTAAACCTTATCCTATTTTAAATATTCTTTAAAACACAGAAAGTGATAGGTTCAAAAAAGATTAAAACGTAATAAAATAGCGAGGAACTGATCGGATACAGAAACGCAATGAAAAAATTGAGGACGCGAGCCAAAGATTTCAAAAAAATAAGAGCCCAAAGAGTGTTGCAGGTGCTACCAAGACCAAAAGGAACACAGGAGGATTTTATAAATAGACTGTTGCGTGATGATAACAGTTGATTTAGAAAATTTCTAACTACAGAATGTCGAGGTTAGTTGGAGACGCTTTAACCAAAAACATATGCATACTAGTTCTGTAATTGCAGATAAGGGAACTTTTTTTTTTCTAATAACGAGTATAGGAAAGCTACACCATACAAGTATAGAAAGGATACACCATTCCAACGATTGCATCTACCGATTGTTATAAGAATCATTACTTCAGCCATACTTCTTCCATACTTCCGAAGAAGAAATATTCATGTAACAGAAGACGGAGCAGAAGGACCAGTACCGGAAGGTACTATGCCACTTGACCCATTTCTATTGATATCGATTTAGAATTTCATACCGCTAAATGTTGAAGCAAACATTGATGTTAAGCTTACTAAGCTTTGAAGCTCCAGCGGGATTCGTCGGCAATATGATAATCAGGACAAAAAAATCAGGAAGACCCAATCATTGGTTGACATTGCTGACCTTTAGCTCAGCAAATATAAAACGGAAATAATTCTCATCACCTTACGAAATAAATTAGCAGCAGTGTAAATAATTTATTGATGGCAAGCTGAGATTTAAATAAACGCTGAAATGAAGAAAGCATCCGTTGGTAAATCACCATTTACACGAATAGTACGAAACATTTGTGTCCCTGGATAGAACTAAGTACTTGACATACTAGCGTAAATACTAAAAATCACTGACAGTTCAAAGAGGCATCTCAAAGAAATGGATGTGGATACTTAATGTAGCGGCAAAAGCGAGCTTTGCAAGATAGAGAGCTTGAGAATAAAATGAAATAATGAATGGAGAGACTATAATGTCTAGTTTTCTGAGCTTAAATCTATTTTAGAATATTTTTTTGATGTGAGTCTTTTTTGATATGAATCCAAAATTTGGCAGAATTTAATGTGCATCTTCCCGCACTTTCGTTTTTATGTCGTATCTAAAAGAAGTTTTGCTAAGAAATATCAATGTATGAAGTAAATTGAAGTCTAATACCATTAGATGGGAAGTCAGTTCTAAATGTTGTCACTTTTTAGTTGCCGTACTAGGCTTGACTTAAAATACGGTTAGCTGCATCCTGTTATATGCAGTGCTAATTGGGGCAACGAGCTGACAAGACTTTTGATCAAATACGGAAGACTAAGCCGCTTGCACCTAGTTTGACATGACATTTTAACCCTAGTGCCCAATTTTCCGAATGAAATGGAGTGATTCGACTTAAGATTTGACAGGGAATCTTTGGGATGAAATTTTTATAGTTGCGGTATATGATTTTTTTTTTTGGGTTGGGGGGTGAAGGCAATTTACGCCCGGAGTGTGGGACTCCTAGCAGCGCATGCTACCAGACTACCCACTAAACACCCCCCTGTCAAGAGATCCTAGCCTGGAACCGTTTGACACATTACTTCGGGCTAGGCCTCTTTTTACTTCGCCCTAGGGCGCCGTCAGTCTAGAGAAATCTCCCTCCAGCGGGAGGGGGCAGGATGGAGGAGGACTGCTGGAAAGGAGACCTCCCTAGACCCCGCGCCCAAGGTTATCTATCGTATAATTTTTGGCAATAAGTATTGCCCGAGAGTAATGTGTAATGTGGTATATGTTATGGACGGCATTCCCAACTGCGGTGGAAACATTGATACCAGAATTATGAATATCATTATTAGCTGTTCTGTGAGAGGCGGCGTTACAAAGGAAGAAGGTAGTTTCAATAGGTAGTAGTCGATTAGTTGTCCGAAAAATGAAAAGTAGTACGTCAAACAATCAGGTGCGTTGAAAAGGTCATGAATTGAGGGTGGAAAATGGGAAATTTAAAAAAACCCAACATAAATTTCCTTCTACGAGAGGTGAGAATGATGAGAAAAGATGTTAAGAGATAGAGTACAAAGAAGAGAGAAGTTAATATTCTTGACTGAGAACCTTATTTTTGGTCAGTATAGTGATACTTAAACTAGAACGTATAATAGATAACTGACATAATTAAATCTCCGACAAAAGAAGGTGTTAATGCAAAGAAAAGCGTGATCGAAATTTTTCATCTTTATAGACTGAATGGCGATCGTCACTTCTTCATCCTTGAAAAATTTCCTCCGTCGAAGCTCTTCCTTTTTCATTTTGAAAAATGGATGGTAATCGCTTGGAGTTAAATTGAATGCTAAGTTTGGAAGATTGATGTCAAACTATTTCGAAACCCATTCAGTGCACCTGCTGAACGAGCGCATAAGAAAAATACTTCCGGTTAATTTTTGTCGCTTATTTTGCTCCTGCTGTCTTTTATACGTCATAGTGGTTGAGGCTTATAGACCCAGTTATAGTAATACCTTCCGCTCTGTGGCAAACAACAGGAATTTTCTCTTTATTCCAGATAAAAGCAATCATGATCAACGTACTGGGAAACCTAGTGCTTCTTTGTCGGCAGTGTCCTTTTTGTCCTGCTTGGATCTAGGCTTAATGATACAGTTTCTTCTTCCGTTATTAGGTTTCCTGAATCTGCATCCTGACATCGCCCAAAGCTGAGGAACTCGCAACAGGACTGCACTTGCCACTGTTTCCTTGTCGTATGAGAACTATGGTACGGACGAATTTACCATGACAAGGTGACTGTGTATAGTAATATTCATGCAGTTTTTCTGGACGCACCTTACAGTCTAATCGGCCATTTCCGCCATGATCTCAACAGGCCGCCCTGGAATCCCTGCCTTGGATTAATGGAATCCCTGCCTTGAAAAGCTCTTGCGAATTTTACACAATGGTCTTGTTAGAGCGAAGGGCCCATAAACATATATTTTTGAAATTCGTCCCGGCAGCCCTGGAAATAAAAAAACCTTATGGAATTCCTTGTTCGAGATTTTCCTCGGGAATGATTTTTTTCTTGAAGTAAATCTCAAAGCAAGATGACCTGAGTCTCATAGAACTTTACATTTACACTGTAAGAAGGCTTGAAACCTTTTCTAGTCAAAAACATGATGCATTGTTACAACACAACAACCCCCTCCGCCTCCAGCAAACTTTTTGACACATCCTCTTAAGCTAAAAAAACGATTTGTTACATTCTTTTGTTTATAAATACAGTTTGACTTGATTTCAAAAAAATTTCATAGCATAAATGCAATTTTCTTAGAGCCCTAAGCGAGATTTATCAACTAGAAATTATCATAGAAACCATCAACGGCTCAGAAGTATCCTTTCGGATTCACAAATAACGTAAGGAAATTTTTATTGATTCGACGAGTGAAAAGGAAATTTGCATAATCCGTAATCTATTCGTTGCAGAAGCTTCACTTCTAATTCATGAACCAATTGACATCCATCAAGGATACGAGCGCTCCGTCTTTTGTGTACACTCAGAAATTTCACTTGGTAAGATATAAAATATACAATAGGGAAACGGACTCAAATATGGAAAGAAGCGTCAAAGAAGATCCTATTGCACAGATCTCCAATGTACTGATGCTCTTCCCAGTCACAATAGATAAGATAGCTAAGTGATTTCCACCTTATCTTAAATATATGCATATGAATAGAATTTGCATACTTGTACGTGCGAGTACCCTTGAAGATATATCAATTCAGGATGGTACAATTGAAGTATCCATATACATATGAATGGATATTTCCCTGAACACGTTTACCTCCGTATATATGAATCGGAATCATCAGAACTTATACAGGATAGATGTTATTCCTTGTCATCGAAGTATGCAATTCATATTTCAATTCCGGACATGAATCGATCCGTATCACGTCCATTCATTACTTGTGTTGTGCTCGGTTTCCTCGACATTTGCTAGAATTCATGAAAAATATTTCAAGGATTTCAAATCAGTAAGAATAATCGTGCGAGCAAACTAAATAGTGCAACTTTTCAGCAAAGAGGATTGGATGTGCTATAATGTTTTGAGTCTGGCAACCGTTTGAAAAAGAGTTTACACAAACTTGAGTTCAAAACTATATTGATCACATCCTAACGTAAAAGGATACCGTGAATGTCGAAGAGAAATTGCTACGAACTCACTTATATCTTTTTCTTTCAGAAAATATGCAACATGCAATATTTCATAACCGGAGACTTTTCCGAACAATTGTTGCTAAGCTTTTAAGTCTTTACTCGGAAAAATAAATCTACAATGAAAAGTGACACATAATAAAGTTGCTCTAATTTTTTGGCTAAATTCTTCAATTTTTTTTTCAATTATTGTATGTGAACTACGTGTTAAATTTTAAAATACTAAGATATGAAATTCGGGAAAATTCTGGACGAAGCACATGTCTGCCCGGGCCGATTCAAGATGTTATTGACAAATTAAATACGAACCATTTTTTGGGTATTTTTTGTATATCTGGCTAGGAAACAGACAGAAAAAAGCGAATCCTGTGGAAAAATTAACAGATGAGACTTTTCGAAGTGTGGAGCAATTCGTAAAAATGGTCGAAAAGTCTTGAATAATAGATCACTTTTCACGGATGCAGGCATTAATTTTCGTAAAATTATCTCTTCACGAACTATTTTGAGGTACCATGCCACTGTTCTGTCATTTCCTGTCAGTGCTGTCATGCGCGAATGTCTTTCGTCAAAGGCGTGAAGCCGAAGGAAATGAAAGCCATAATTTCAGTTCAGTGATAAGTGTGACAAAAAAAAAACAGTTGACTTGCTCAGGACTGGATTGAAGGCAATCAGTTCCTCACCATGCATTAACTCTCCACGTAAAGTGCATGCAAGCCATGCATGAGTATTCCATCATCACTGAGTACTTGGATCTGCAAAAATGAGATGATATGGAAATTCGACTATTTTCAGAACATAATTGGAACCAGAGCTGAAATGGCATTCTCCTGTCTGCTGGCTAGAATGTATCGGAAAAACAAACATTTTCCAAGAACAGTCGTATTCAATGAAAGACAACTATTAGGGTGGTCCGATAAGTAATTAGCCTCACCGCCCGATTGTGTTATTACCGCAAGAGAAATTCATTATTATGAAGTATATTCGCGTAGAGGGTGAAAGCGAAAATTTCGGTCGAATCGGGCTCGTACTTTTGTTTTGACCGCATGAGAAAGCGGACGTCTCCGCGGGTTTTACAAAAATGGAAAAGCAGTATATGTCGGTGATTCGATTGTTGTTTCAGAAGGAAGCTCGCGCTGCTGATTCTCGGAAACTCGGTGACTCTGCTCGTACGACCGCAAAAAATTGATTTAACGAATTTCAATGTGGTCGCACTCCAGTGTTAAATGAGCTAAAGAGTTTCCGCATCGTTTTGGGACCGTCGACGAAATAGAGGTCCCTTGATAAACACCAGAGACCAGAGAACTGTCCAAAAAGTGAACTTCACCAAGCGAACATGCGCTGAAGCAGGCAAAGACTGTCCAAAAAGGCAAAGAAAGTCCTATCGGCCGGAAAAGAAAATCTACCTGGACTAACAGGAGAAGGACAAAACAGTCACAGGGCTCTATTACGCCAAATTATTGGGTCGATTCAACGCCGAAACGCAGAAAAAAGATCTTTTAGCGAAGATAAAAGTGCCATGACAACGCAGCCGCTCACACCTCCGCCGTCGCCACGGTCAAATTGGTCGAATTCAGTTACGAACATCGTAATCATCGTATCCTCATCCACCCATCCACCATATCCTCCAGGTTTAGCCAGTGCCATCTCTTTTTGTTTTCAAACTTGTAAAGGCCACTCGCCAGTAAAAAATCATTGAGTCAAATGAAGAGGTTCTCGTCATGAAGGAGGCTTACTTAGCAGACCTCGAGAAAGTGTAGTTTTTAAATTCGTAAAAGAAGTTGCAGAATGGCTGGGTCAAGTGTATCGAGCTAAGGGGAGACTTTGTAATAGATTAAATCACCACTTGATCACATAATTTTCTTTATTCGTTTCATAGGCATTTTTGAGAGAAAAGAAGTTTTTCAATTCAATTTTTACTCAAAAATATCGCGACGTAAATGACGATTATTTCGTAGAGTTCGTCGTAAATGATGTTTGCCGGTCCTTGCATACCGCAAAAATAACAAAAAGATGCGACCAGTCAATCCAAGATGTGATGTATACTCATGACAATTCCAGGCCTCTCGCCTTTTACTAGATTATTTAGCTTACTTCGCGAAATCGGATTTGTTTCCTTGTGATTTTCAACTCTTTGGTCCTCTGAAGGAATGGTCTTGTGGACAGCGTTTTTAAAAAAATCGGGAATATGAAGAAGTCCATGCGTAACTGTTAAGAGAACATCTTCAAATATTTTGTTGCGATAAAATTCAGAAAGTCCTAAGTTACTGAGAAAAGATGTTGAATCACTGCAGGAAAATATGATAAATACAATGAAAATATTCTTTGATTTTATTTGATTAAACACAGTATTTCCATGATCATTGTTCGTATTCAGTGTACTTGACGTTTGAGCAACTCAGCTTATTTGGAACGCCACGTAGGGAGACGAATTGTTAGAACTCTTGCGTTTGATTCCACTGCAGATAGGAAGGATTATTATTTAAATCGGTAGCTACGTCGCATAGCGATACCGGTGTGAAGCAACGTCGGGGGTCGGCATCGAAAGCGCGGCCAATGGAAATACAGTGTCATGGCAATATTCACTGGAGTACAACGTACGTTCTGCGAACTTGAGTAGTATCGAAATAACGATTCTTGGTCTCCAGTGAAACGAAAATATTGCACTCATTATAACATACGGCATAAAAATGAGGTTCTATCGATTCAACTGACTCAAAAAAAAGGGAGCAAAAGTTCGAGGAGAAGACTTCAAAAATAGATTTACCACAATCTGGCCGACCTAGAATATTAAAGGATCCCGAAATTGTAGACCGTGCATCTTATCGCGAACAACCTGGACTCTCTACTCGAAAGCGCTCTATCGTCTTAAATTTTTCCACAGTATCCTTAAGTCGCTTCTTCACTAAGACTTACATTTAAAGCTGTACAAAATTCAAATTTTGCAAGCATTAAACTCTTGAGATCAGGCTCACATTTGGCAGTTGGCGAATGAAATCTTAAAACAGTTCTTAAGTAATCCACCTAAGTGGGTATTAAACAGGCAACATTTCAGGTACTGCAGTGACAATAATCCGCAGTTGAAGCATCACAAACAACAAAGTTACTATCAAAAGCGTCAAAGTTACTTTATGGGTAGCTTTGTCAGCAAGAGGACTTATTGGTCTATACTTTTCTAAAGACCAAAGAAACCTAACCTAACTGTTAATGCAGAGTGGTATATTGCAATTGTACAGAATTTTTAGCTCCAGCGCTCCAGGATTTCAATGGAGCAACATGTTACACCTCCAACGACATTGAATGCAGTTTGCGACATTTTTCGGAAAAAAGTTACATCCAAAAAGTGGACATTATCTAGTCAGCTTGTAGCCCAAACTTATACCCAAGGAACTATTTCATTTAAGGATGCCTTAAAAGTGAAGTTAAAACAACAACCCAGAGTCGCTTGAAGAATTAAAATCTAATAAACTCATTTCAAAAAACACTCGTAAGGCAGTAATTGAAAATTTCCGCTTCAAGTTTAAGTTGCGTCAAACGAATCAACGGTCACATCTGGATGATATATTTGAGACATTAGAGAATTTCCTTTTGTGTGCTTTTATTATAAATAAAGAGTTTTTATCAAATGTGACTAAATTTCCTTATCATCGTTTGAACCATTAAAAGACTTATGGCCCACCTTGTTTAACGAATATTTATATGATTGCTTCCGCGAATATTTTCTATTTATTAATTAATTTGTTTATAAATAACTCAGACTATACAATGAGTGCATTAAACTAAATTAAAGAACACAAGGAATTAAGGACTCTAGTCTAGCAAAACTAATGTTTTGATTAGGGGTTTCTTCTCATCCGATGGCGGTTGCGGTGAAAAACTTTTAACTGCAAAACTTTCATCTTACCGTTGAGTAAGGAGCGGTCGTGCCGGCCAATTTTGACACGCTTTGACAGCTTCTAATGAAGAAGTTAGTTAGGCTCGAAGCGTTTCTTCCTTTTGTGAAAGATCATAATCAATATTTATAACAAAACTTTTAGTAGGTATCATGAGGTTCTTCTCTTTTCTTTTTTTCCCTGAAGAATATTTATACACATCGGGACTAGAGCTGTCTCCCAGGAGGGACTCTTTTGGGCAATTCTTGAGGTGGATGTCATAGGAATCAGTCATGAAAAATCCTTCATAATTTCAATATTTAACAAAAATCTTACCAATAACATAGTTTTAAACATTTTTTTTTGGTCAAGAAATTTTTGTTTATTTTTTGGACAAAAATTTTTTTGTTAATTAAATTAAAGCGCTCGTTCATGCCTTAGCTCTTATCATAAAATACGTCCTCTAAATTTTGTCAAATAGAGTGTATCGACATATTATTTAATAATTTAATAATTTTTTTGTTGCGCATAAAGTTTTTGACGGAATATCGGAATCAAGAAAGTTGGAAATCAACAAAATGTTGAAAACTGCAAAATCAGGGAAATACTGCAATATACATTTTCTACTAAATATCAGAATAAATTGAAGAAAAGGAGGGAAAAAGAGAAGAGAAATTAAGGATGGAAAAGAAATATGATATAAATAAAAAATAAATGTCGGCACAGAAAAAATAAAGCTTTGGATGATCAGCATTAAATATACCCTGAAATTGACAAATTTTTTACTGCTTTTTTACGATGAAAAAGCCCAGATTTTTCAACCAGAGGACAATTACAGCCTGCTTTTCAAGAGCTCTGAAACATCTTTAACTCTTCCTGTCCATTCGCACCAGAAAGCGCCTCGGGAATAATATTTATCCAGTTCGAAAACTGCTACGTCCAAGTAGGCGGGATTACATACGAAGGGGAATCAAGAACATTTTGGGACATTTTAGAAACCACATCAAACTGGCAAAAACTTGATCTCCTACTCCCTGCGAATTCTCCAAGGTGTCGCTGCCCCGATCGTCGTCGCATACATTTACCGCAAGCTTCATAAATTCGAAATTGAATCATCACCTCCGTCAATAGTAACGCCGAAGCTACAGTTCTTGTAATTTCGACGATTCAGTTCGAGGTGGGAAGAGTTATGTTTACGACGTTTCTTAAATTATTCAAGATCACAATAATTTTTGTACTCATTTAAAGTGATGAATCAACGTAAAAATATGTATCTTACAATAATTGTGATAAGAACTACTTGTTCAAGGTAATGCAGTTTAGACAATTAGCTTAGCAAAATTCAAAATAATCATAAACGCCCACAGTAATTGGATAATGAGGAATTACGTGTCTAAATTCAAAAAAATTCACGTGAATAAAGCGAATTTTAAACAGAATTTTGTTCTTTTTCGACCACTTAAAGGGAACATATGTACAATGGGCGGCTGGAAAGTTCGCGGCGTAGGGTATTTAACGATGATTAATTAGCTTGTTACTCGTGTTACTAGTTGCGACGCTCAGTAATATTATAAAAGAAATTACTAATAAAGTTTGCACTAATAGTTCAATTATTTATCCTACAACAAACATTACCATGTCAGCCAGATTCGGCTGAAATTGTCGGAATTTTGAACACCGCGCCGTGATAAAATTTCTCGTAAAGAAGGAAAATACACCGAAAGACATTTTTGAAGAGATGTCATCGGTGCTTCAGGATTTGCGCCTCCATATACGATGGTGAAAAAAGGAGCCCGCCTATTTGAACAAGGACGAACTGCCCTCACCCGAACCGCCCTGTCACGGTACTCACCGAAAAATCGTCCGAAAAGTCGAAAAAATCGGTCTGCCCGACTGAAGAATCAAATTGTGGCAGATTGCTGCAGAACTGCAGATTAGCAAAAAACTAGTTCGAGTATTTACATGAACATTTGAATATGAGAACAATTAGCGCGGGCTGGGTACCGAAAATGCGTTCCACAAGCAACGTCGACTTGCAAGTTCCAAAGAGTTTTTGGAGCTAGTCGGCGATAACAAGGAAGACATTTAGGTACGGATAGTCACCGTAGATGAAACATGGATTCGCCAATATAATCCGCTGTCCAAACAAGAGTCCATGCAATGGCTAAAAAAATGAGAATGGCCGCGGATGAAATTCAATGTGGAAAAGTCGGCGTCCAAGCTAATTGCGACTGTTTTCTGGGATAGCGAGGGAATTTTGCTTATCGACTACCTACGCAGGGGAACTACGATGAATTGCCAATGTTACGACAATTTATTCATTCAGGTTCGCGAGACTTTTGTACAGAAACAACGTGGGAAACCGACGTGCGGAGTTCTCTTTCTGCCAGACAATTCGCCTGTTCACACCGCACATGTTGCGAGGCAAGCCCTGAAAGACACGCGGTCCTCAGAGTATACCCTAGCGATATTTTCCTGTTTTTTTTTTTCCAATTTTAAAAAGGACTAACGAGGCCGGCAATTTGCAGATGACAAGGAAATGAAAGCTGCGGTTGTTCGTCATTTTGAAGAGAAAGATACAGAACATTTTTCGGGTGGGTTAAAGGCATTGTACGCGAGATGTGATTATATTGAAAAATAAAAAAAAACGAATATTTTCTTTCATTAAGTACCTTAACTCGCGGACTTATCAGCCATCCTTCGTAACTATCGTGATATGCAACTTCACGAAGAATACTCTGTACAGTTTCAACCCATACAATTTTCCTTGTATCTTTCTTCACCTCAGCGGCTATATTTCGCGTACTTAGCCTAGAACTTTTTTAACTTGATGCACTGTTTGCCGTTTCCCACTTCAAGTTAACTTTTATGGTCAACCAGATCTTCGGCCGTATTAGCACTTTCCTGTTTTCAGATACATATAGACAATGCTTTTCATAGTAGTAACTAGCCTGCTGAAACTTCCACTTTCAACAAATCTTTTTTCAACAAATTATTCACATTTTTTCGCTCTTTCGAAGTTGTTTTTCGGTCCTTTCGTTCCTATTGCAATACGATTAGTATTTAATACTTGAAATCGATCGCCTTAGAAGAAAACAATGAATAAACTTCAATGCAATACCGACTAGTGACGTACGAAGGTGGTCTGAAAAGTTTCCGACCTAACAATGGTACAGGACATTTTTTCTCAAATTTTTGTTTTGTTTTAATTTTTCCCCATAGTCTCCTTGTAACTCTACACACTTCTTCCAGCGATGCTTTCATCGCTTTTACCCGTGCTCGACGTTTTTCTCCGCAAAATAATTGTTCACGAAGGTGATTGCCGCCTCATTTGACGAAAATGTCTGTCGTTTGAACGTAGGTTTCAGATGATGAAACAATAAGAAGTCGCTTTGGCTAGATCTGGTGAGTAAGGCGGATGGTCAAGTAGTTCAAACCGGAATTCACGGATTTTCACCATGGCAACCGCTGAAGTGTGAGACGGCGCGCTATTTTGGTGGAACAGGATTTTCTTTTTCTGCAAATCTGGTCGTCTCTCCGCAATTTCTGCCGTCGGCTTGGCAAGGAATGATGCATAGTATGCTCCTGCAAAAGCTTTTCGTTGCACAAGATAATCAGTTAAGATAACTCCATAACATACCCAAAAAACATTCGTCATCATTTTTCCTCCCGAAATATCAGTTTATGCTTTTTCGGAGCCGGTTCCACCTATGATATATGTGTTTTTGTCTTGGGGATAAAATGGTATATCCAAGTTTCATCTACAGTAAGTAATCGGCGCAATTTATCTGGGATTTATTGATTTTCATTTATTATACGTTCGGACTTATTGCGCCTAAACTGCACCAACAGAGCGCTGAAAACGTTCATTCGAAGATGATTTTGGTCCAACGTGAGCAAACGTGCCTCTCACCGCAAAAAACAGCGTTCACAAGCCAAAATCTTGATTTAATATGTGACAATCCCTATTTTTGGAAATTTTCATAACTTCTGCTTTATATCTCACTCTAACTCGGCAGTCGATTAACACCATTTGGTGAACTTTAAAAATGTTATCGTCAGTTGTCGCAGATTTTAGGCGTGCCGAAGGTTCATCATCTCCGAAACTCTTACAGCCACGTTTAATTTCAGCTGCCCAAAATTTCACTGTGGTAGATGTGGTGCAGCGTTCCCCTACACAGAGTTGAACTTAACTTTCATTTGCGTAGGCGAATTACCTTTCAAAATAAAAAATTAATAACAGCTCTATTTTTGACTTTCACAAAAAAAAACACATGGACTCACTCAAACTCCTGAAAACTGCTCGACTAAAATGGCTGAAACTTTTGTGAATAACTTTCAATCATCCATTAGCTTTCATCGATGAGTGCCGACATCTTAACTTTGAGGTCGGAAACCTTTCAGACCACCCTCGTATCAATATTGTTTCGTAAGTACCATATTCTGGTATTGGGGCAATAACGCTGGCAACCTCACATGTCCGTATCAATAACCAACTCACCGCCGCAATTGACACAAATACCGGACTAAAGGTAGAAGATGGGCTGTCGCTCTTGCTATTCAAGTTGGCTCTGGAATATGTCATAAGAAAGCCTGCTGTCGATACAAGTGGTACACTTTTGAACAAGTTAAGCTAAGTTATAGCCAATGCGAATGACACTAACACTTTCGTTAATAACCGTCAACGAACTTTTCCTGTATTCCATTGGCTATAAACCAATGAGAAAAAGCGAAAACTAATAACGCAGTCGAGGAAAAATAACTCAAATATCCAAAAAATTACAGTTGGCGAATACAGTAACGAAAATGTGGGCAAATTCGTGAATCTAGCCGTCAAAATAACGGGAACCGCAAAGGAGACGATATACGCCGATAACAACTCGCACATAAAACCTTTTATTCAGTTCTGTCGAATATGAAGACCAGCTGCATACACAGGAAAACAAAGCTCAAAGTATACAAATCTATGACAAGACCTGTGTTATACTATGTGTGTGAACCCTATCTCAAGCATCTGCAAAGACATTGAACGCCTTTGAGCGACGGGTCCTGAGTCGGATAATTGGAGCCAAGCTAGACGGCGAACAATAGCAAATTCAATACATTCATGAGTTGCATGAAATTTTTGACGAAGGTTTCAACGATTATGAGCTGCAATAAGGTGGCCATGTCAATGGTATGGGCAAACAACGGATACCCGAAGAGATAATTATTGGGAGAATTGAAGAACGTAAACCAGTGTTTAAACCGTTGACGATCGCTGTTCGGACTTCTTAATTAGAGGACAGACAGTTCTGAGCCTTTGTTGCAGGAAGCAAAGGCCCGAATGGGGCTGTAGTCTGCGAAGAAGAAGTGCCGTTGTCTGGTTATATTTGAAGACAAAAAGACGAGCCAATACGTTCTTCTTGTTTAACGATGACGTTTATTTTCTCTTTTTGTTTTTAATCTATAACAATGGAGTAAAAGGCTTTTTTTCATTTTATTTCTAAAGAATAGATAATGGGAAATTCAGAACATAAACTGAATATTGGCGTCTTTTTTATTTAGTTATGAAAATTGTAACGTAATAACGGTAATAAAAACTTTGAAACACTGTTTTTAACCTTGTTTTCTATTAATTTGGAAAATAATTTTTCAATTTTGAAGTCTGGATTGCGTAAGGATCTCGTAAAACTATCAATTCCTTATTTGGTATATAATTTCCCAAACTGCTATGCATTGCTAATTGTATCTAATTTCCCAAACGATTGGTAATTACATGCTAGTTCGAGACTCCCCAATGTCTTAGCGCCATTGACCTTTCCGCCATGCTTATTCCAACAATATTAACTCCCTCAATTCTGCGTTTAAGCCAATCCTGAGGACAAAATCTCTCGCAAAACGTTTCTTGCCAGTGCTCTATAGTTAATTTGTTCTTCCTACATTTCGCATTACCCACAAATTTTTGATTAAGAAACACTTCACTGACTTTCACCAGTCTTTCAAGTATTTGGAAACATTACAAACGCCTTTCGCAGGAAAAACAAATAGCAGAACATCCCGATCCACATTAAACTGTTTACTCTGCAGATTTCTTTCGCCAAACGAATTCCACCTATTTCATGTTCAACCCGGTTCAAACTTGTATCTCCTTTCGCCACCCCCTCAACTCTTATTAGCGGAATGAATATCGTGCGTTGGCTGAAACTCCTAGCATATTTACTTATTTCCTTTTTTTCCTGAAAGCATTTTCTGCAAGGAAAACATTTTTGCCTACCAACTTTGCCGTTTCGTTTGCCTCCTCTTCAAGATCGACCTTTTCACTTTACACTCATTCATTTTCATCTGTGTGTGGCGGCGGGTCCTTAATTTCTAGCTAGTGAGTGATGAGGACCCGGGGCACATTCCGCTCGAAAAACAAACATAAATGTAACAATGTAAATTTCATTTTAAGTATTTGTTGAGCCTTGTCGACAACCGGCAACCGTGCAAGAAACAAAGTTCGATTTGGGCAACGTTCTACTCTTTTAAATACTTGTTGAACTTCTAAGTATCTAAGTATGCATCAACATCAAAGACGCCGCCGAAACAGGAGTATTTCGGTGTGAATCGGTTGCGTACCTAGATGTGTATCCTTGGTATTTGCGAGGGCAAAGTTAGTTTTCGTTTGTGTATTCATGGCTACAAAGTTTACGGTTTGATGATTTTTGCAGAAGATATTTTTTTTCTTTTCGGCGAATAAAATCAGCGCTAAAGATTTCCATTTCAAGGGAATTTTTATTTCCAATAAAGTTTTGTTTTCGCGAGAATGATAAAATGAGTTGTCCTTCAGGAGAAAAAAGACCATCCATAAAACTTTTATTTCTAATTGGAAGATTTCCGGGAGAGTAGGTACAACTGCTGCAATTTGCTCGATGTCCTGTCGAACATACGAAAGCTACTGCGAAAGACCTGTGAACGATGAACGTTTAGCGAATTTATGGAGAGAAAGAACAATTACCTTTTTTCCAATATAGCATGACCCTCGACGTTGAACAAATGTATTCAAATAATCACTGAATGTTTGAATTGAAAATCCGTCCTTTGACGCCTGGCCCATGAATATTTACCCAAATCAACAATAAAAATACTTGTCTTGCGTGGCTAATTAATTATTCATCTTTTACTTTTATTTCTTTTCAGGTAACCATCAAAATGTGTTTTATTGTCAACCGAAAATTCTTCTTAGATGACCGCAAGCTTACACGATTTCATTGACATCCTTCTTGAGGACGCAAACTTGGTTGGTAGGTGTAGTGGGTCTAATGGTTAATGAAAAGCTACTTAAAGGCTGGGACTGTAATTATATAAAGTTTATTGCTTACGGCCAGTACTAATTTGATGTGGGTGGTTTTGGACAGAGAAATAAATCATCATCAAGGCAAATTATGATGCCAAAGGAATGGTTGTCAACAGAAAATCGGTGTCAAATTCCACAGAAAAATTTAAGGTTTTCCTAACATTAACATAAAGTACACAGAAAATAAAAAAATCCGTTCAGAATAATATAAGCAGAGATTGGATTGGGTTGAAAAGCATCCTGATTAGTTAGCTCTCTCATCTCATGAAATATCTGGAAAAACTTGTAGACTAGAATTCTTAAATTTTATAACGAAGAACATTAAGCATGCATTAAAAACGTTCCGCGAAAAATTTAAAGGATATTTCGGCTCTCCAAGATAGTTTTGCCGAAATCCCTTCGTGCCTGTTAGTTCTATATAATGTTTACATATTATAAAATTCTAATTTGACCCTGTTGTAAAATCATACAGAGGCTAACATACACAATTAGGCGAATAATTTTTAAGACTGGTAACATAGTTTGTTAGGGGTTCACTCGACCTAAGCCTATTAAAAAACACGTCAGATCCAAGCAAATATGAATTTATTAATCAAGAAAAATAATATCTACAAAAAATAGCGATTTATAGGATCATGTTCAAAATTTTATATCCTGCCGATCCTTATCTCGTTTCATATTCGACGGTTTGAGTAGCGAATCACGTCACAGAACTCCCTCTTGGATGCATTTGACGTCTAACAACTGAGCAGATTTTGACAGTTGAATATAAAACATTGCCTAATGTCACATTTCGATGTTCTTACTTAGGACCGGCATAGGTTGTGTTAGTTTGTTTTGCTTGTTTGAAGGGCAGAGAACGTTGTAGGGGCTCTCATGTAGGAGCTTGAATGCTCGATAGATTGCCTCACTAGGCCTACACGGACAAAACATGCGAGAAAGTTGAAAGGCCTTCGTAGACAAAAACTTTCTTTTGTCATGACGTCATGCTGGAGTGGCTCGTATATCTTTCATTTGTTCACGGAATTTTCGAGCAACAATCATGGGATCAGGTGGCATATCCTCATTGAAAAAGAATCTTCCTGGCATACGGGTTTGTTGTTCCACACACGCGCTCTGCAGATCTATGGATGTTATCTGTAATATTTTGTACTCTGCAATGTCATTTTTAATGCTTGTGCGAAGTCTCACACATGACTTCGACACATTATTGACCGGACTTTTAATGACCGGAGTCATCGTTCGGTCATTTCTTCCGTTAATCATTGATAGTTGAGTGGTGCGATCCTTGGTCTGATGCTCTAAAATACTAAAACCTCAAAAACGCGCTATCGAGTTTGCATGAAATGTAGTGGCAATCTTCTCATGAAATAATTGATCCCCATCAATCATTTTGATGGGGATCGCTTGAAGCCATCTCGTAAAACGATCGAAGATAGTTTGCACATATGGATAACCGTTTGATGGAGTAAAGGGTCCAACTATGTGAATGAGGACGTGGTTAAAATTTGGATATGACCTTGTAGGGGGTTTGCATACCGGCCCGTTTTACTCCACTGGCACGCGAAATATGATCTGGCCTCATTGAGGACATCTTTCGATGAGAGGCCCAAACGTACTTTGTGATGTATTTTCAAAAAAAAAAAAATAATAGATAAATATATAATTAATAATTAATAATAAAATAATATTGGGGCAACCGATAGGTCGCACCTGCAGCGAAAGAAAGGAACAAGGTTATAGATACAGGGTTATTTGAAAATACAAAGGCCGCATAATGGCGGCCGAAGAAAGTTACTTTTAACCGACCATTTTGTAACGAACAATAGAAGTGGATGTCACCAAGAAATCATCATATCTCTGCAATAGTTGATAGTTTGCTGGACTTCAGGGTGCTCTGGACGCGCACAGAAAGAGGACTGATGCCATTTTCCTCAATGAGGTATCCAAGATATTTTACTGATGATGATCCGAAAATGTATGTTGCAACGTTTATAGAAAAGCCATATTCTCTTTGTTGGTCAAAAATAATTTCCAGATTTCGATGCTATCAAGATGTGATCGATGTATGCATAGCAAAATTATAATGTACGTAGTGCTGGGGCGATGTAGGTCTGGAAATTCTGGGTCATCACTTTAAACCCAAAAAGTGGAAATGGGATCATTGGGTGCTAAAGGAAGTTCGATTGCTGATCCATCATTACAAATACATATCATATCTTAAATGGACGATAGGATATTTATCCGGAAAGGAGATAGCATTGAGACCGTGATAATCACCGCATAGGAGCCCACAGACTGCTCAAAGATTGACATATGCCGAGTCCAAGCATTATTCGACCTCTCCTTTTGCTTCGCGCAATAGACTTCGCTCATAGCGACAGTCTGAAATTTTTTTCAAACGCTCCACTGGCGGAGGGATCGTGAACTAGTTTGTATTTTCCACCGTATTGATATGTCTTTAAAATTTTCACTCTTTTCAAGCTTGTCTTCTGCTTTGTCGTTTGGGATTAAAATGGGTAAGCACCACTTCTGCGGGATATGCTCTTACTTTTGACTGTTTTGGTTCTGTTTAAGAAGGGTTATTGGGGCATTCCTGTTACTATAATTCAATAGTTTCTGTTTGAATTTCATTAATCCAATCCCCACCAACAATTCTGTATTATTATCCTGGCTTTTGATGGTGCCATTTTAGCCTTGCGTTAGCGTCTCTGCCAAAGGATACTTGCGTTGACGTTGTCTCTGATACGATTTGGGCGTTGTTACTTTATTATTGGAGGCTGTGCAGAATGGATTAATCCGTCTACTTTTGATCCTGTGGCTATGAGCGAAAAAGTCGTGGCTTTAGTTTTTGCAAAAATCTGGTTATTGCCCATATCAAAACAAGTTAAGGATATATTGGACTATACTCTTAACTAGTTTTTATGAAAGGTCCGTTTCTTGTGAAGAAACTAATTATTATATTGCTACTCATTGCATGTTCTTGTAGGAAGCGTTCTTCGTTTTGATATTTCTAATAACATAACAGACAGATGCCTAAATTTTTTTCCAACCTTATCTTGCTTTTCAATCTCTAACCTATCATTCGATTAGTACGAAGGAATATTGTTTCCTCTGAAGCATTTGATGGCTAACTTCACTTCCATCCACGGTACATTGATGGTTTATCCATTTTCGTTGTCTAGGACGGGTGCCAAAGTAGTTTTGGGAGTAGTTTTGAAGTGTCAATTTTCCGACTCGCTTGACACTTCTCGGTATAGGACTTTTTTCAAGGGTTGATTTTTGTACGAAATGCCTTAAGCAAAGAAAACTAATAGTGTTCTATTCGAATAATGGTCCGAGTTCCACCAGAGTTTGTGAGTAGTCAGCGTTAGGTATCGCTCTACAAAATGTTCGGCCATCAAGCATCCTCGAGGGCAATTTTTGGTGGGTGCGTGTGTGGACATGGAGATTAAACGTACAGTTATTTTCTTTCAAAGTTCTTTAAAAGGACCATTTTGTAATGACTTGTATAGATTCGTCAATGTTTAAAATTTTCAGAATAATTCGCTGCGATCCTGATATAAGCATTGCCGTTAATCGCTTTCGTCGTTATGATAGTGAGGGCAACATCAACAACAGGGTCCATCGTAAAACCAGAACTAGAGTTTGACAGTTGACATTTCTCAGTGTTTGGCGCCATACTCTGAAAGTCAGCAAAACTAGTTCGTTTGTTAAAGAATCATGGTGATTGCACGTAGTACTGCTAAGCTACCAGCGGGGTCACCAATCATGAAGCACTCATTTTTTGTTTTTTGTCAGACTAAGTTGACTTTTATGGTGTTCACTTTAAAAAAGTTACATTAAAAGAAAAAATTAACAATCAAGCCAAAGCTAGATGATTCGTTGAATCGAATAAATTATTTTTAAGTTTATTTCATTGATTTTTTCTTGTCAATTAGAGTTGTTAAACTTGCTATCCCAAATAATCCTTAATGGTCTTAAAGATCTGACAAAATCTTACACAAATTGCACTTATAAGATTGAGTCAACAAAAATTCATTTATTAAATAAAATTCGACGTATCAAGTCTATTTTGATCGTTTTAATTATGAACACACTTAAAAAAATGACTTTGCTTACTAACAATAACTTAATTTGGTTGCAATCGTAATCGCCTTTCCTGGGAGAGGAATACATTCACATCGTAACTAGTTACGCATTCTAATCTAAAATCAACCAACACCCTCAACCAGAACTTTTCATGTTAATGTTTGTTCGGTAATCTTGTAATCCTCTGTGAACACTTCTAAAGTCACGTCACTATCAAAGACAATTCACTAATCCGACAGTCTTATGGGGAAGTTAGTTCCCTCCTTTTGACTACGTTCCTTCCACCAGGAACTTGCTCCTCGGATCTTCACTTGTGCTCGTTTGAATGCTAATAATTTTCTTTTGGATGAACGTCATCGTCGATGTCCTTAAAAGCAGTCTAACAAATTTTATGCACATACGTATGTACAAAGATACGACAAGTCTCCTGAGCATTCATAATTAGAGAAACGTGTGTGTGTGTGTGTGCTTGAACGATTATCCTGCCAAAATGGAAGTTAATGCTAGCTTGTAGGTGGAAGAACTACAAAAGCAGTCATGCAATACTGATGCAACAGCCAAAGATTACTGTTCCTCCTCTTGCAAGCTCCTGCAAGTGCGAAATGTAAATGATAATCAATAATTCGGACACTATACACCGTCTACATGATGTATGTATGCCTCACACATACTCTCTCACACTCTCTCTATTTGCTCACCATGGCAAACCATCCCCAAGCCCTTGGTGAAACGAAACGCTCGTCATTTCACCAAATATTAAGCCATTTTTGCCGGCGGCAACTTTCAGATTTGTACATTCAACTCGTCCCATACATGACTTACGAGTTATCCTAAATTATTCATAATATCAACAGATTACCAACTACGAGCGAACTATGCGTAAAGCCTTCATTTCGCTTCACAACTTGGTCCTTTTTCCGTGCACACCCTGAATTATTGATAACCTTGAGGCTAGGATAGGAGAATAAGATTCCTATATACAACAGCTTTCTCCATATGTAGCCATTAGTATTTTCCCTGGGGCATACAAGCGAACAACTATTGTTTTTTTAGGAACATCCACGAGTATGTAGGAAAGAAAAAAAAAACTTTATCCTTTCTGATGCTAATCGAAAGCTTTTCAAGGCAAATGGAAGATTTTCGTATCGAATGGATGGATAGGGACGAGAATGTGGAATTTCGGGCGATATGAATTTCTTGATTCAACTCAGTTGGTTTTTGATTTTGGATTCCCGGCGAAAAGATATAGATCCTTAGGAATGGAGGATACTGGCCATCTAGTTCTTCCACCGTTGCGTCGGCCATATCTAATCCGATAAAAAGTGAAAAATAAAACATTTTTAAATTTCGTTGTCGAAGTCAAATCTATGTTTCTAATCCGTAGGATGAAGCGTGGTTGTTTGTCACATATTGTCCAGGACGTGGACTCAGAGTGACGCTTAACATTTGTTTTGATTTGTTGTTATATAAGTGGTGGGTCAGCCAGGTTTCGTTCAAATCATTCCATTGGGTTTTAATTGTCAGAGAGCGATCATAATAATGTTAAAATATTAGAATATACAAACGGTGTAATAACGCCCTGAGTGTCAGACTCCCAGTCGCAAACGAACTATTGACTAAACATCTCCCCTGTCACATTGAGAACCTAGGCTGGATTTGTTTCCCAAATTACTTAAACTAGACATCACTAGTCATCGCCTAGCGGTGCCTTCTGATTAAGAGAAATCTCCCTTTCAGCGCGGATGGATCGGATAAATGTGGTCCAGTTCCGCATACAAAGAAAATGTGTCAGGCGACATCTATGGTGGGATCCCTGGCAGAATAAGCAAGCTGCGGACGGTGACTTTCCCATCCCATACAGGTAAGACTGAAACTGACCGTGCCCACTACGAAGTTACGTCAACCAATATTCAGACTCCCCCCCCCCCTTCCCTAAGGTCCTGCAGAAACACAGCTCCAAGTCACTGATGAGCCGTGCGGTCCATCTGCCTCACATTTCGTTTACTCGTGGTTGCTGCCACAAAGCTAGGCTTCTTGTCCTTTCCTCTCGCCTGACAACTTTTCCCGCCGACTCCCTCCTACGTAAGAACACTCGTATACGTTCTTCATTTATAAGCATAAGAGGAACTCGCCTCGAGATTACCAGCACTGCCGGTTCAACCGTTGCCGGTTTTTGCCTTTGTGCCTGCACTAGACGCCTTCGGTATGACTCCTTACTTAGGGTATCAGCCCAGGCTTCGGAGTCGCCCAAGAGCACCGACTCCATTGCGCAAATCAGTAGACGTCTTTTACTTGAGGTTGGTCCTCCCGTTTTGGCCATAAAACGAGAGAGAGCCGATACTCCCACGATAGCCTTATCCGCTGACGCTGGAACCTGTTCGAGGAAGCTTACCTTCTATTAAATCATCAAGCAAAAGGTATTTTATTGATTCCTTCCACTTGATGATCGTTTCTCCAACCCGAACGGAAATAACACCAGGGATCCGCTTCTCGGCCAGTATGAAGACCTCGGTATTTTCCAGCGGTAGGCTAAGCTCACATCCCGTCATCCACTCACTCACTTGACGCAGTTCCACAACCAGTTGGAGTTGCGCTTCTTTGACAGTGCTTCCGGCGACTAATACTGCCACGTAATCTTCATAGCCAATCAGACGCGACTCCTCCGGTAATGCAACCTCAACAGCTCATCGTACGAGACATTCCAAAGGTCTAAGAATGGAGCCTTGCGCAATCCCTGATTCACACCCATTCATGGGAAGGCCGGGGATGCGGAGATTCATTTTGTAATATCAGATATTATCAGATATCAATATCATCAGATAACTCGGCACACTGAAATATTCCAAAACACCATGAATATCTATTATCTATACCATTTAGCAGAGTTGAAGACATTCTTCAGACCGAGTGTTATAAACAGTACTTTTCGCCTGGAGTGGTGACTGTGGGCTTCTGACCGCTGGACCGCATTCATCACCCCTGCTATTGCACCGAAAATAGATCCGCCAGATCTGAAACCATATTACTGAGAAGATAGATCCCAGCAGCTTGGATAGCCTCCGCAAGGATCTTCAACATACGCGTTCAACATACATAGGAGCCGATATGAAGATGGTTGCTCCGGTTTCCCCTTCCAATTGCTGATCAGCACAAGTTTCCCCTTTTTCCAACGGCCTGGGAATACACAAGCAGGCGTTGAATGGGCTGAACAACATGTCAGGGCAGAGTTGATGTGCTGTACATCTTCCGCCGGTCTACCGTCTGGCCCCATGGTTTTTAAAGCTTTCACCGCCCCACCCAGCACGATGGCACTATAAAGTGGGCATTCTGTAGGACATTCACCGTCTGAAAAATCGAGACAAACGGGACAGACAAGAAATAGCGCTCTAATAACCACGGCCATTTTTACCGCTTCAAGCATACAGGGACTCCATGCGACTCCTAGTTTCCGTATGACAAACTTCTAACCCAGATCCCGTTGTCCAATGTCATGAACGAGGTTGGGACAGCAACGAGCCTTGCTCTCGTTAATGAACCTACGGAGAAGTTTTCTAGCCGACTTGTCTGCCAGAGTTCGGGAATGTGACTCGTCTCGATCTCTTGAACGTTGGGCTTCGCGTCAAAGTCTGTGACATTCTCTTCGCTTTTCAGTGATTTTTGCTGACCACCAGTACACGGTAGGCTTTTCCTTTCCAGGCGGTAGTCTTGGCATAGAGCAGTCGCACGCAGTCTTGATGAGCCTCATGGTGAAGTTCACTATGTTTCCATTTAGGATTCTCCTCGTCCCAGTCATGATTTCACCGCTCATAAGAAAATTTAAAAAATTTTAAAAATTTTCCAACCTACAGTTGAAGGTTGGGTTAAAACGCGTCGAGCAGTACGCTCGCCAATTTCGAAAGCAATTGATCGCCCTTTGAGTAGTCTTTCAGTACCCTCCATTTGTATATCCCAGGCACTAGGAACTCTGAAGGAAATGTCACCTCCGGGATGGTTCCCCAGTATCCTCTACGTTGAAAGGTTCGTTAATTGCTAACGTTCGTTACCACAACGTCACTCCTGGCCGCCATTTCTAGGATTTGTTTTTCTATTAGTTCTGGATAAGGCATTCCCTTTTCTATCGCCTTGGTATTAAAGTCACCGCTCTGCTCTGAAAACGTTATATCGGCTCATTCTGCGTGAAATAAATGCTTATGAATGTCATATCCGCAATAAAAATAAAAAATAAACTAATCTATTCCCGCTGGCACAAGTCGAAACTGAGAGTTGAGCACGATCCCACAGACAGATACTGTTATTGACAGATTGTTCACAGTACCATGCAGTCTTCTCTTTGTTATGGTATTGCACAGATATCAGCAACAGGTCGTCTTTTTTCTCCCTCGCAACCTGGTCGAGTAAGTCTTGTTCGATTGAGCTACGTTGTACGTTGATCTCAAGACTTGGGTCATGTTTTCGCTCTTTTTTTGCTTAGTGCCCCTTTGAAAACCTGGCACCTACAACTTTCTGAATGTGAGCCAGATCTGCAGGCTTAAATCCCTCAGCTTTGCACAAGATGCAGTTTTGCATTCGTTTAGGAACTATTACGCCGTATGGCCGGGAGTGCCACATTTGTAGCATAGTTTGCTTCGATTTGGCCCCTTACATTTCAAGGAAATTCGTCCGAGGTTAAGACACTTATACAATTGAAAAAGGACTACCCTCATACGTTTTCTGCACACAACCCAGTCTCCCTGCCCAGGAGTTGTATAGCGTCTTTCTCTTCTTAATCGACTCTTCTACTTCTTTGGAATCCGTAACACAGTCAATATCTCTTCTTTCCAAAGGACCATTGGCTGTATTGCCGAAATAACAGCTTTAGAGCCAATGATCTCCTTGACCGCGCTCTCGAACAGGCCTTTGTCGGTGGATTCCGCCCCGAGTTCTACGAGGAGGCCGCCTGTTTTGGTCGCTTTTACCATTCGTATACAAACGTTTTTTGACCCCCTTAAGGACCTCGGCGTATCTCCTCCTGTCTGCAGACTCCCTGCGTTGCTTGCTCCTACTCTTTTAAGGCATCGCGCTGTGTCTTGTGCTTCCGTGCTTTTCGGGCGTCTGTCGAATCTTTTGCTGTCACGCACTGTATCTGTTGCGATTTGGAGCTTACCAATTGCAAAACAGCAACTTTCTTCTCCCCTTCACTGATGTCTCCTGCTATCAGGTTTTAGTGAACTACATAACGCCCTTTGCCTTTTACGAAAGGACTACTATTTTCGGTGAAGGGAGTTTAATTTTCAGAAGCATTCTTAATCTCTTTCAGCTCGCTCTCTGCCCATAGCCACCTGCGGCGATATTGATTCTATCAATGAGGTCTTTCAGTTCGCCAAACGTTTTTGATATCCTTATCGACATTTTTTGGGACACTCGGTGCATTTCTCATGACGTGTAAGATTGCGCTTATGTTGCTTGCTAGCCGGTCTTCCTCACCTCGGTCAACGGCTATTTTCGTGATCAGGTCGAGGCTCCCCCACACTTCAGGGTGTATAGCCCCACCCCTAATTTATTATTTTTCTCTTCATTCATCATTTTGTTTAGTGGGTAATTTACATGACGCGTCCGTCACGTTAGTCACGCGTCCGAATAACGGGAAACCACGCCAATAATAATTATAATATTGGGAATATTGGTGGGGGAGACACATTTGTGCTATTATTAATGGTTTTTGTGACACATGATATTGCACCAACAGCCGAATTCGCCTGAACTGTATCTAGATTTCCTTCTGTTGCCTGTAAATGACCTTTATTTTGAATGCTATGAAGTTCAGCGTTGCTTGAGGCATTATCATACCTTACTCGCGCTTTTTATTTGCAGACCTCCTCTAAACTCGATCCTGACAACAATCAGTAGAGCATCTTATGTAATTGTTTTGTAGTACCCATTCCTCTTTTAAAACATAGGTAGCAGCTTCCCAGATTGCCCCTTTCGCTGGCTGTTTGTTCTTCACAATGTGCTGGCAGTTCCACTGGTATCTGCTCAATGAAGTTACAGAATTCAAACCCGCCGTTTTCAGGTTATTCGTTATGCTTTGCCCATTCCGATGCACGTTCGGAAATCCTTCTCGTCATGGAAGAGCTTCGACTTTTCGCTTTGATTCCTCGAAAGCACATCAGAGCCTATTATATTCTTACTCCTCATTTTGCTATAAAGCCCTGTAAACAAACTTCATTTCAGTTGCATTAGAATATTTAAGTCCGCTGAATGCTATCAAAGCTGTTTTTCTGGTTAGTTGATCTGCCTCCTTATTACTTTCGATGCCTTTTGTTTCTGTGCCTACTATTGGGTAGTCCGCACTCAACTCGTTGAACGTATTATGATTTTTGAGGCTACTGCACTATCAAATAGGGTACAGATCGTTTTACGTTGGAATTCTCTGTCTGTACTGAATTGTGCGCTTACAGCAAAAGCAAAGATCTTGACCAAAAAGATCCTTAGCATATTCCCCTTCGATTTTGTATATTGAGTTGTAGGCTCAAATTCCTGTTCCTTCAGACGCTTAACACCATACGTCTATTGCATTCGTATGCCGTTATCGCATAATAAACTGTGTTGGAACACCAATTCAGGCCGAGTGAAGTTTTTCTCTCATAGCACAATAATTTATTCTCCTTATTTGTGCTCTGAAAACATTCTCGTCGAAAAGCTCTTCTGTTCATATAATACCGTGGCCCCGAAGCTTTTTCGAAATCCTCCTATATTGAGTTTAGTTTCCCCAAGCAACGTCATGTTGCTCAGGCGGTCTTCTAGGTGTTCTTCTATGAGCTCTCTTGCAAGAGTTTTTGATTAAATTGACTTATTTCCGGATTCCCTCCACACTAAAAAGAAGTTTATATAAGCGTTGAACATGTTTACGTTGAGTAAACTGCCGAACGAGATATGAAGAAAATCCAAAATAGCACAGAAAAGAAGAACAAGACGACAAGAAAGCTTGGACAATATTAATATACACGGGAAAATCAACATACAAATATGCGAAGTTAACCTAGAAAAATAATATCACCACAGCCTTCAAAACAAGGAGCGAATTTGGGACAAAGATAACGTGCAAACATAAAAGAAGAAGACCCGCTGGAAAAACAGGCTGTATATAAATGTACCTGTACATGCCAATATGGCTACATCGGTCAATCAGGACGCAAAATAACAAAAAGACGAATAACATGATTAACAACAAATATATACCAACTTGCGTTAAGAAAGAGACGACGGGATCGTGTTGGGTCAACTGGGTCCGTTGGTCCTCTGGAGAGTTGTTAAGCCGTTTTGTCACTGTTCACGTCCCTACTCCTGATCTACTTTAAGTCAATGTTCGAACTTTCCTTTTTGCTTCTGCTGAAAGTACCGATGGTCGCCAACTTTGCACCGTCCTCGTTTCTTTTCTCGGTCTTGAACCATGTTTTTAACAGTGTTGACACTGACGATAATTATTCCGCATATGCCGCTGTAGCTGTACCCCAATTGATGTATGCTGTGAAGTTGAAGTTCCACGTTGAAAATTCACAAAGTTTTAAGGGTTTTTACCAAAGACCGTCAAAATTAACGTAATTAACGTACCTTAAATTAACTTTCACTTCGAGTATCCAAATCTAAATGAATTGATTTATAATTCTAAACGTCTTTTTAACAGACAGGAAGTAACATCAAAGTCTAATAAAAAAAATAACGAGTGTAAACACTTTACTTGTAATCAGGCGTACCTACAAATCTTCTTCGAATTTGGCCACCTTTTTTGCTGTCATTATTTTCGTTTTATCGTATAAATTTCTGTTTTCTCTCTTCACGGAAATGAATTAAAGCTAAATGGCTACAGACAAATATAACATAGATGTCAAAATTTTTGAATGTAGTTGTTTGCCGATAAATTTGTGTTGATTTTTCATGTCAAAGGTCCGAAACTTACATGCCACCCTGTACTAGCGGTAAGTTACAGAATAAACACATTATGATAGCATGAGGCTGGTTGTCTCGGATGGAATTTCACAAACACTTCGAATCGCTGGTATAGATGTCAGTTGCAAAGGCGGAAAACCTGGCACCTATGAAAAAGGGAGCGCGCCGTAGTTTTTATCGAACGACAAAGCGAACCATAGCAGCGACTGCCGCTGAACCCTGAATTGAAACAACTCAATTTGAATACCAAGTTTCAAGTTTCAATAATTTATTGGGTGATTTTATGTGTTATGTACAATTATTTACAATAAGTCTTAACCTATCACTTAACCTACGGGTTTTGCCTAATGGCTGTACCCAGAATTCAGCACTAACTAGAATTTAATTGTTCTTCGACTTAAGCTGTTATATATTAAATTTCTTCTTAATTTCTACACTTACACCCTAAGTGTGGCCTTGAATATTCCTTATTTTAGCTTAACGTAACAAAATATATATATATTCTAATTCCTTATACTCTATAATGATTTTGTTTTTATTTTTTTTATTTTTAAATTCCTTATATACTACTTATTGCTAACTTTTGGCTGCTGCCATCGCTCTGCTGCTTCCAGTATGATGTTAACGAGTCCAGGTACCTTTGGAGTCTCAACCTTGCATAGCGGGGATTGTACTCAGAAGACCACACCAGTAAGTCGTCAGCAAAGAGATTCACCTCGATTCCAGGTTTAAATTCATCCCTGATCCCTGGGATGTCAGACGTAATTATATTGAAGAGAGTGGGTCCAAGAATGGACCCCTGTGGGACCCCCGAATTAATGAAAAAGGGTTCAGAGCTAGCTCCACCAGACACCGCAAAGGCAGTTCGTCCCCTCATGAAGCTGCAAACAATTTTAATAATATTCACCGGAAAGTCCAGTTGGATAAGTTTGTAGATAAGTCCGTCGATCCAAACTGAATCAAAGGCTTTTTCTACGTCGATGAGACACGCTGCAACAACCTTTTTTTCCTGCCAGTTCCGTTGTATACTCGCTTGGAAAACCGCCAATGCGTCTATCGTTGAGTGACCTCTTTTGAAGCCAAATTGTCTTTCCGGCACAGTTCCTGCCGCTTCAGATAACTGTGTGATGTTTTGGAGGATGATTCTCTCAAGCAACTTTCCCACATTAGACAAGAGAGATATTGGGCGAGTGTCGACTACGTGTACGCTATTGGATTGTTTCGGGATGGCAAATACTTTTGCGCATTTCCATTGCTGTGGGAAGTAGCAAATGTTAATGCAGTTATTTAGAAGGATTGCGAGGAGAACAAAATACGTGTGGGGAAGTTTTTTTAAGAAAAAATTTGAAATTCCATCAGGCCCAGCCGATTTTTTGGAATTTTGCTCAAGTGCAAGCATGCTGAGACTTTCAGGGCTCACAAACAGGGTGCTGCCAATAGGTGCGTCGGAGGGATTCGAATCTGAAAATCTAGTCAAGCACAGGTTCTTGTGGTCTTTGTCGAACGTTGATATTGTTCTCTTTACTAATGAATTGAAAGCAGAGTCCTCACTTGCCTTCTCCTCTTGAAGAACAGTCGCAAAGTGGTTTGCGATGGAGTCAGCAACGGCCTTTTCATCCATGGGCATGGATCCGTTATAAGTGAGGACTCCTGGCAGGCGCTTCCGACCAGTTATTTTATTAATTTGGGGGAACATACAGGCACCTGGTTGAATGTTTGCTAGGGTCTGTTCGAATCTCTCATTGGCAAATTCAGATGCTCTTCTCGAAATCATTCTATTAAGGGACATTATTAAAAGGTGTACCCGCTGATACTCCCAGTTAACTATATTCAGGTTGCGATGGTATATCCTTGAAAGCAGTTTCCTGAGGGTGCTACGTCTACGATGTAGCTTCAGGATGTCTTCCGGTAAGTCTCTATAAAGATAATTTCTGGAGGATTTTTTTATGGATATATTTGAAATGACCGTAGCAAGGGTCGAGTTCAAACAAGCAATGCCTTCTTCAATCTCTGTGGGCGATAGGTTTCTCGATCTGTTGATCGAGATTCCTTCAATCCTTCTACTCAGGTCAGCATTAACTGCTTCCCAGTCTATGCGCTTGTATGGGATAAAGAGCTGTGGGGCTGCTGCTTCCAGCTTTACACCCTTTTTAACTCTTAAAGCGAGTTCGAATCCGTGTTTCACGTATATTCCAACAAATGCAAATGTGTAACCCCCCAGGAACGAGCTAAATATCATGACGTCTGCACATTTTAGACTTGGAAGACAGTGTCTTTGAATTTTGAGATGTTCCTTGAAAGCCATAGCTACTCCAAGGATTCCATCTGGGTCGTCATCCCTTATGACTTTATATTTCCCTAAGTGAACTTTGTGTTTACTTTTCAGTCTTGTTTCTGAGATGAACAAGAAATCTGGTCTATGCGTGTCCAAGTATTCTTGGACAGAGTTTCTTTTAAAATGTGGAGCTAGCGAACAAATGTTGACGATGGAGAGCTTAATGGAGCTCATCGCGACAACAGATCTTGAAGGCAAAGTCCAGGTACGCCGTCTTTTTCTCACTCAGATTAGTGAGTTTTTTGTATTGTGGAATGAATGAATCCACTTTGCGGATGAGAGTGAACAAGTCACACCCGAAGAATTGTTTGCAGTCATTGGACATGATAGTATACCTGTCTTTTTGCTGCTGTAAGTCAGTATTTACTTTTGGTTGCCGTACAGGCTGAGTTGCAGCTGGCTTGGATGAACCCCTAGCTATAGTAGCGAATGAGACACCACTTTGAATGGTGTTTTTTAAGGAAGAAGTGACGAAGTCCCTCCTTTCTTCCTTCTTCTTTTGGAGATTCCGTCTCCTCTCCTCAGCCTCCTTGGCCTTGGGACATCCCCTGAAACCCGCGGGGTGGCCCTTACTATTGCAATTCACACAGAAGATTGCATCTTTTCCCTCTAGCTTTTCAATTGGGCAGTCTTTTGATTGGTGGTGTTTGTCGCACTTGATGCACCGGGACTCCATCCCACAGTTCGAGGCAACATGTCCAAATCTTTGGCAGTTAAAACACTGCGATGTGTTTGATTTTGTCAAACGCTCCCAATACACCTTTTGGTGTAGGAGCGTTTTAACATTCATAGCCCTTTTAACGAATTTGAATACCAAAAGGATCTGCACATTTTGTAGAAGATGTGTAAATAAAGGAAACACAAATATATGCAAATAAAAGAAATACACTTCTGTTGATTGATAGGCCATTTTGTGTAAGTTAAATCATAAAAAAAGGATAAAGCCTAGTCCTAAAATTTTCTTTCAACCCTCCCTTACGCCTACGTTCTAGTTCGCTTTAAATGCACGAACAAAAACTGTAGAAATTAATTTATGTGATGGGTTTTTTTTGCTAATACAAATTCCCCTTATCACTAATCCGCTGTACTGAATAATTAATCTTTTAATTTTCTTTAATTACTCACTGCACATGTTCATTGACGTATTTCTTAATTCCATTACGAGGTGAAAACATTTAACTCCCAACGACTCAAGAGCAAACACCATCAGACATTATATTATCAATGTATTTATTACTCGCTCTTCTTTCCCTTTAATTAAGGATCGAATTGAACGTGAACAATACCATGTTGGCAATAAAGCGTTGGCAGCGAATCGCATTCCATTCATCATCCTTTTACTTGATCCAATTGACATGATAGGTGAGTAAGTGAAAATAACGATAATAAGAACGTCTTCAGCTCATCATCTTCGTCCTCGTCGTTGTTGTCCTAGTCTTTGGCGTCGTCATCATTATCGTCTGTGTAGGCACTTGTACCCTTAAACCTTTTTCTTCAACCGTTACAGAGCTATCGTCATCGGTTGGCGCAATCAAGGAGTTGAAGGAAATTAAGCACTTAATCGTACACCTCCTTAGAAACTGTTCATTAAACAAAAACAATGTGCAATCAATATTTAGTGGGTGGATATTTTTTGGTTGGATTTGGCAAATTTTGAAGATCTTTGAATGCTGGGGGTTCGATAGAATATTGATAACTCATTGATTGGAAATAATAAAGCACCATTCAGCAGTAATGTAGATATTGCTGTATCTTCTCTCATCAGTGTTGTTACGTATCCTCTTTCCATGAAAATGTGGTTTCATGTGGTCCATGAAAATGTGGTCTATCTTCCATGAAAATGTGGAAAATGCGGTGAGTGCTTTTTGTAACACTGACGAAAATCAATCTTACGCCATTTCAGCCAAAAAATGTTGATTCGTTTCAATTTAGAAGTCGCAACTTTTATTTGCCGCAACTATTTATAATATTAAATAATAACTTTTGATTTAATTTGATTTGATTTTGATTTTCTGGATTTGTTTTCATTTGAAAGCTTAACCTTTTGACTTGAAGACATTTTGGGTTTTACGCTATTTTAGTTGATTTGAGACGAACCCGAATAGTGTTCATTAAAAGTATGATAACGCAGGGGGAATGCTGGATATCAGGACCGTTCTTGAAAGCTAGTATTCTTTGGGGAGTGCCGCCCCCACGTACCCGAGGAAATTGAGGACATCACAGAATATGACCCTGAACCAATTGTGGACTACGATTCGACTGATTAACCAAAAATTGATGCTTTGGGCTGGCGGATATGATGTTTTAGACCTAGTTGTGTCGCACGGTAGCACCGAGGTGACACCCCAGGGTGAACGGCTTGAATCTAACGATCATACCGTCTCCGTTCCGGTAAAACCTTGGCAGGCCTTGGAGTACGTTCGAAGTTCGCACCATTGAGTCGGTGGTGTAGGTTCGGTTGAGACGAACTCCCGATTAGCGCCGGTCTGGCCCTGAGAGCCTGTCCCTATTAGGGCTGCTACCACCCCTTGCATGGTCTCCCTGCTTAGCAAAGATAACCATGGGACCAATAAGGCGACTACACACACGAGTGGAGATAGCGGCTCTGAGGAGGGACCCATAAGAAATGATAGCAAACAAATTATACACAAAAGAAAATGTGTCAGAACAGAAACATTCGAAAACGGATGGACGAAAAGTAGGAAATCTCGTACAACCAGAGATTTTAACAGCATTTGGGCGCAGCAAGAAAACCATGCGCGCACCAGAGCGACCAACAAAAGAACAACAGAGACTCTCGCAACCTGGAAGGGACGAACACACGGTAGAGAAAGGCGTAACGGTTGAGAAACCTATGATTGTTGCCATCACCACCGAAGCAACTGAAGCACGGGACACAAATAAAGAAATCCCTGCACGTCGGACACGGAGCACTCCGATGATCATGGATCGTGCAGAGGAAGAGCGGCTATACCGTAAAGCAGAAAGGGTTATTAAACGCATCACTGCCACATGCAACGCACAAACGAACCTTAGCAAAGAGGTTAAAAACGGAGTTCTGGAGTTGGAAGACCTCCTAACCCGAATAGGTCATTATAGACGCAGGTGGCTAAAGGCAGAGGAAGAGCAACAGCCTAATACATTCGACAGGCCAGTAGCCGTCCCGATTTCTACTGCCGCCAAAAGGTTGGCCTGCAGTCCAATCAAAGGGGATCGGGATAAACGGAGGAAGGACGAGGACACGCCGCCGAACGATCAAATCGCGATTAAGGAGGGTTTTCAGACGGCACTATCCAAAGCTGCCAAAAAGGCAGCTAAAAAAGCGGCCCTGAAGTCCAAAATCGATAAACATCCACAGGAACGGAAATGCAGTGAATCATCGCAGATAACCCAGGAAACTAAAATTAAGAAGCTTCGAAAACCCATTGGGCAGGCACTGCTGGTTAAACCCACCGACGGTAGATCCTATGCGGATGTTCTGGGAGAAATCAAGGGAGCGGTAAAATCCGAAGACATACAAACTGCAATAAAAGCTGTACGGCCAACTCGCTCGGGGGATCTACTTGTTGAGTTCGGATCAGATGCAAACAATAAAGACGCGTTCCGTGACGCAGTCAAAAGAGTCCTTGGAGAGCAGGCAACTGTAGCCTCACTCGAGCCTAAGGCCACACTGGAAATTAGAGACATTGACTGCGTTACGGATCTGCCCGAAATAGAAGGCGCTTTAAAACGCGACTTCCCCGTACTAGGCGAGACGAAAGTCAGGCTGGCCAAACCGAACAACAGGGGTCAACGCATGGCCATAATCGACCTCACAGAGAGGGAAGCAGAACAGCTTCTGAAGTAGGGCAAAATAAGAATAGGGTGGGTTATTTGTCGGATACGGCGAAGGGCGATTCCCCTTCGGTGTTTCAAGTGCCTCGGATACGGTCATACCGCACAGACATGTAATGGAACTGACCTAAGCTCCTCGTGCTACAATTGCGGTAAGACAGGGCATAAAAAGAAGGAATGCACAGACGAGTCACACTGTGTTCTTTGCCAGGAGTATAACCCGAGACCAGATGATTTGAAACATATCCCAGGCACAGGGAAGTGTCGGGGCTTCCATGAAGCCCTAACCAAGGCAAAAGCGCTTCTGCAATGATTCGTATACTCCAAATCAATCTACATCGAAGTATCATTGCCCAAGACCTACTGGAACAGTTCGCGAGAGACAGGCAAGCTGACTTACTACTGCTGAGCGAGCAACATCACACCAGAAACTCATCAACATGGTATCCTGACGAATCCGGTACAGCCGCCATGTGGGTTCGGAACAGTGCACACCTACAGGTGCATGATCGGGGGCGAGGAGATGGTTTTGTTTGGGTTCGGTGTTCGGGAACTACACTCTTCAGTGTATATCTAACTCCGAACGAATCGTTGTCGTCCTTTCAACTTAAGCTCAATGCTTTGGAGGACACTGTTTCGAGTATTGAGGGCCATGTGCTCGTCGGAGGGGACTTCAATGCAAAGGGAATCGAGTGGGGCATGCCCGTCAGACGCTCGGGGCAAACGGATCGTGAAAATGGCAGCACGAACTGGGCTCGTCGTATTGAACACAGGCCACACCCCAACTTTCCGTCGATGGGGTTGCGTCGGCACCATACCTGATGTGACACTCGCTTCGGAGTGCCTAGCACAATCAGTTAAAAATTGGAGAGTGCTAGAGGATTACTCGGCCAGTGATCACCAGTACATAGCTCTGGAGATCCATCACGATGCTTCTCGAAGACCACGCGCTTGTTCTTCTGCGCTCCGGTGGAATACTGAGAAAGCGGATATTGAGAAGTTTGTTGAAGTGCTTATGGCGCGATCATAGCTGTCGGAAGCAACGCTAGAGGACGGAGAACCCGCGGCAAGAGATGTTGTTAACTCAACTATGAGAATCATTACATCCGCCTGCAGGTCTTCAATGCCCCTGCGAAGACCCCGGCACAGCAAGCCTCCAGTATACTGGTGGTCACCTGAAATTGGCGAAAAACGAAGGGAGTGTCATAAAATACGACGCAGGACACAGCGAGCTCGAACCCGGGAAGAGGCATGTATCCAATTAGCTGCTTACAAGTCATATAGAAAATGCCTCCGTAGACTTATCAACAGCAGCAAGGCCAACCGCTGGCAAAACCTGGTGGACGACGTGAACAGAGACCCATGGGGCCTGGGCTACAAAATAGTAATGCGGAAGCTCGGTGTCCAAAGGTCACCTCACTAATACGAGGCAGAAAAGATGGACGAAATCGTGCGGGCTCTCTTCGCCATCCATCCCGCCATCGTTGAAGCCGTTCACTATGAAACACCAATGGAAATTCCATTTTTCACGAAGATGGAATTGGAGAAAGCAGTCTTGTCTATGAAGGCCAGAAAGGCTCCAGGACCAGATGGGATTCCAGCAGAGGTGCTAAAAATGGTCTTCCACTTTTCCCCTGACCTGCTCCTCCGCATGTTCAACGCATGCCTGCGCGAAGGGCTGTTCCCGGAGTGCTGGAAGGTGGCGAGACTTGTGCTCATTACGAAGGGAAAAGGGGATCCCGAGTCGCCATCTGCATACCGCCCACTGTGTATGCTTGACACGACCGGAAAAGTTTTTGAAAAACTTATCAGGGGAAGACTCGCTGACGTGATTCGTATTGCCGGGGATCTATCTCCACGGCAGTATGGCTTCAGAGCAGGCCGCTCCACCATCGATGCAATTGGAGAAGTAGTGAGCGCGGTCCAACGTGCGGAGTCTCACAGTATTTCCACACGACGGGTTGTCCTGCTGGTGACTCTGGATGTCCGAAATGCATTTAACAGCGCTAGATGGGTAGATATTCTGGAAGCGCTAGCAAATCGTTTTCAAGTACCAGTGTACCTGATGCTGATTCTCAGGAACTATTTGAAGGACCGCAGCCTACTCTACGACTCGAAGGAGGGTAGGCGAAGTACAAATCTTACTTCAGGTGTCGCTCAGGGCTCTATCCTTGGTCCGGACCTGTGGAACATCTCCTACGATGGACTTCTGCAGCTTGAACTGCCGGAAGAGTCACGTTTGATCGGCTATGCGGACGATGTCGCGGCGCTGGTCGCTGGACGCACAGTAGACCATGCGCAGCTCAGACTCAATACGTTAATGCGGAGAGTAATGGACTGGATGACCGCTCACGGATTAAAGCTGGCACTGGTAAAAACCGAAGTGGTCATCCTAACGAAGAAGAGAATCTCCAGAATACAGCCTATCAGTATAGGGGACGAGCTGGTCGAATCGAAATCAGCAGTAAAGTACCTGGGCGTCATGATAGATTCGAAGATGAGTTTTTCCCAACAAATCAAGGCAGTAGCTGAGAAGGCTGCAGCGCGTGTGACGGCACTCACCCGATTAATGGCCAACATAGGGGGGCCCACCACATCAAGGAGACGGCTCTTAATGAGCGTTGCGCAGTCGCTTCTACTCTACGGATCAGAACTGTGGGGCGACGCTCTCAGCAAGGAGTTACACCGGAAGCGGTTGGCACAGGTGCAGAGACAAGGAGCATTGCGAATCGCATGCGCATACCGAACGGGCTCCGGGGCGGCAGTGCTGGTAACCGTAGGGGTGATATCCATCACCCTCCTTGCGAGAGAGCGCAGAAGTATTTACCTGCGCAGAGGCGAAGATCGAAGAGAAGAGATCACCAAGGAAGAGAGACGTCGCTCTCTCAGCGATTGGCAACAGTCCTGGGAGCAAGAAACAAGGGGAAGGTGGACTGCACGTCTGATCCCTGACCTGAGGTCGTGGTACAGTCGAGTGCATGATGAGACCGACTTCTACTTGACCCAGCTCTTAAGCGGGCACGGTTGTTTTCGGTCCTACCTGTACAAAATTGACAGAGCACGGTCTCCTAACTGTGTGTTTTGTGCAGGAGAGTTAGATGACTCCTGTCACACATTCTTCTACTGCAAAAGGTGGAGCCAGCAGCGAGGGGTCCTACTCAGCGAAATCGGAGAGCTCTGTCCGGAAACTATGGTCGGAGTAATGCTGAAAACAGTTGACAATTGGAATCGCGTGGCGCAATATGCTCGGGCAGTGCTTACATTAAAAAAAGCTTTATTGGAACGCTGGGTGGCATCGGGGATGGATGGATCTCTTTTGTAGCACTTCCTTCCTCTCCTGCCCTTCCCGTTAGACAAGAGATACCCATAATGCGAAGGCGCCTCTAGGCGTAGGAGCACGAGGCCTAGCCCGAAGTAATGCGTCAAACGGTTCCAGGCTAGGTTCTCAGGTTGACAGGGGAGGTGTTTAGTGGGTAGTCCAAATGCATGTTGCGTCTGGGAGTCCCACACTCAGGGCGTAAACAGCCTTCACCTCCCTACCACAAAAAAAAAAGTATGACGTATTTTCCAAAAATAATAAAAAAAACATACATAATAAAATTAAATAATCTAATAATAATATTATGATATAATTGTCGCACCTGCAGCGAAAAAAAGAACAAGTTTAAAAGACAGGTTTTCTTGAAAATACAAAGGCCGCATAATGGCGGTCGAAGGAAGTTACTTTTAACAGACTAGCACACCGCGCGGACGTGGGGGTGTAACGACATTGTGAAAGCCCTGATCCTTCCATGTTACAAACACACACACAGAAAAAGCATACTCTTTCATGTTAGACAAAATAAATAAATAAATAGAAATAATCAAATGAAAGAAAGTTAAAATAAAATATTTGATTTACATGAATTGTGCTGCGTTAATTATGCTTGATTTCGGAACTTCACTTGAGCGTATGAATTCTTCTGTGGTGCGTCCAACACGAATCTCCATCCCTGTTAGATTTCGGGACTTTACTTGCTTTTGCTGCGCTAATTCCGACCACCTCTGCTTCCTCCAACACGAATCTCCACCTCAGATGAATTGTGCTGCGCTGATTCTGACAACTTTTGCTTGATTTCCGGACTTCAATGAATTCCGCTGCACTGCGTCCTGACCACATTTGCTGCCTGCTTACTATCTTCTTGACAGCGATCTTAAAATGTTCTCTTGGGCTTTGTAATTCAACGACTTTGCGACTCGAGGACTTCAGGTGCTTAACACTTCACAAAGCTACTAAAACTTCTTGATTCTCTTTATTATCCTCAATTCTTTAGAATTCTTGGTCCGTATCCTCAAAACTTGATACTGGATCATTATCCTCAAAACTTGATACACGATTATTATCCTCAATACTTAATTCACAATTTCTATTTATTATCCTCAATACTTAATTCACATTTTGTATATCTACTCAACATATTACTATCCTCCTTATAGCTATATGGTCACAACAAACAAGTGAATCATATTGAATGAAAATTTTTCTCAATAGCGTTCCAAGAATTTTTTTTTGTTTTTTTCTCTACTGACAATTTTTTTTCGTAGACTTTTATTCTGACACTTTTTTTTACTGAGACTTTTTTGTTTGTTTTTTGTTTTCTTTGTTTTTTATGTCGCCTACACATCGTCATACGTAACAAATGCTGGAATCAAATAGCCAGAAACGTCCCTATTGGAAGAATTGTTTCCAGCAAAGTCCTCAATAATCAATCCCTCACGGCTTTACTTTGCAGAAGTCAATTTTTGAACTTACAGCGTTCTTAGTTACCTAATCAAACCAATGAATTTGGGCAAATAACCCTGGAAGCTTCCTTTCCTGGAATCTAGGAAAGGTCTACGTAAAACAGGTAATAACAAACCTTCCAGCACTTAACCAAGTTAATTGTATGTTTTAAGGAAACCCAACAACTTTGACCAAGTACTAGAGGAACCAATGTGTAAAACAAACCAATCTATTAGCACACACATTTTTCTAAGGGTTAGTCACTTCATTTATGCCATTTCTAATGTTCCCTAAAGACCTTCAAAATGCACATTACTGATAAGTATTACGATTCTTCTGATAGAAAACATTTCGTTTTCAACATCGTCGTACTACAACTGTCCCTCTTCGACCTTAACCTGTGGTATGTGATACCTCCAAAATGCTCCGTTCATCAATTGCATCCTTTGATTAAATGATATTCAATTGGAAGTTAATCATCCTCACCAAACGAGTATTGCCAGGGCTTTCTAGCTGTTGGCTGAGCAAAAAATCAAAGGATCTGTGTATTGCTTTTGCCAGCAACAAGGTGACTAGGTAACAGGCTAATTGTATTTTTTCTAAAGCTTAACATAAAAACTTTGTTCTGAATTTCAATTTTCGCAGCCCCTATGTTTCCAAATATTAAAGCATGCTTCTCTGATTATACCTAACGCGAAGGTACACGTTCTTTTTTGAAGCACCAATGTTCATCAAGCCATGCCAGGAAAAGCGCTGAAAATGACGGGCAATTGACACCATCATTACTGCTCACAAAGGCGACACAGCGTAGCTGCAACAGGCCTTTTCCAACAAACTACCAATCCGTTTACTTTTTACTTTTACTTTACGGACTTTATTCGGATTGGTAATTTTTCTCTCAGTTTTTTGTATAGAAAGAATAGCTCTCTCTAAGCTTTTGCGTAAATGTAAAATACTCATATTAGTATTCCATTCCATTAGCTTCTTCCATCTCTTTCTGGGAGAAGGTGCTCGAAAGTGCTAGTGCTGTATGTGGCTACGCTCGGCGATGTATAGGTTTGTTAAGAAACACCGGTTATAAACAATAATTCGGAAAAATTAAATTTTCATTACAATATATGTTATTTATACTGGCATTAAAACATTTTAACTATTTAATTGCATTGTTGTGATTGCATTGTATTTAATTGCATTGTGACTAATAATTAGTCGCTGCAACGAACGACTTTGTATATACGTATCTATAAATATGATATATGAGATATAAGAAATTTTCACAAGTTTTCACTAAGACACAAAAGAAAATCTCCTAAGACCTCATTCATTTAAATATACATCTCAAATATTCATTTTAAAAGTGTAAATAATCAATCGTTGAAATTATCATTTTAACCAGAAAAAGGAAAAAAGGAAGAGTACAAAACAGTTAAATGTCCGCTTGCCATGAATTATAGTGAAATGAGAACGGTGCTGAATAATTTCAGTCACAAAATTGAAAAACCAGCCAGTCAAATTCTTGATTTTTTTTCATTACGTCGAGAAAAACGTTTCTTTTGTAAGAAAATGAATGAACTTGTATGTATTTACCATCTTTGCATGAGTGAAACACTAAGTGAAGATTGAACATAAATTATTGACACTGAGTTTCCTGGTGTTGTCCCAGGAAACTTAGGAAACTTTCCTGTTGTCCCAGGAAATTAGCCACTGTCCCTAGGGTGAAAAATCATGCTCAACAAAGTCCGAGAATACAAAAACAAAATTATGAAGCACGTAAAGACAGAAGCTTGAACTACTTCGAATCCAAAAAAAAAAAAACAAAAAAAATATGCCTGTGCCCAACTTCCAAACCAAAGCATGGATGAAATGTACGAGGGATGTTTCGAAAATGCTGGAAATTAGCTATCAGTTTTATTTCTTTGTTCATTTTCGTCAATATTATTATGTAGTTCCAACATATTCTCCATTAAATTGAATACATTTGTCCCTACATTTACATTTCCGTCAGTTAAGCCTTCAAATTGAATAACCCGTAGGAATGGAATAACACCTGGGAATGAATGATAATCACTGGATGAATCCGTCGAATAAGGGTGGTACGTGAGCCTCTCTCGAGAATTTTTTTTTTCTTACGGTGTGTGGTCTTGCATTACCCTGTTCCAAGAACGACAAGAACGACAAGAACGACAACTTGCCAGGCCGTTTTTTACAAGTGCCTGTCGCAATGGGCTAGATAATTAATTCAAACAATTATTCTTATTAATATTCTATCTATTCTAATATTCTAAAATAATATTCTAAGTTGATTGTAGTACCTTTTGCTAGTAATCCATAAAAATAATCCCTTCTCAATCGCAGGATGCAGGAAGCATTACATTCCCAACAGACGGAACTGCAGGAAAATTAATGAAAGACCCTTCTTTAGGTTGACCCCATTCTTTGAATTAACATTTGGTCTCAGGATTGAAATATGGAATCCACGTTTCACAAGTTGTTACTATTCGTGGCTTAAATTCAAATCTGTAACGAGCTAGGACCTCTTGAAGTTGACAAGTATTGCACATAGTGGGTTACTGTTCCGGTCCCAACAGCCTTGGCACCCAGCACGCTGAACCTATGCTACCTAAACAAACATGCAAGGTGTCATGAAAATGTCATGTATCAATTCCTAGGCACTTACTAATTTGACGAAAGAGGACAATCAATCGCCTTAATATATCTATAAAGCACCAGAGAGCAGGAATAAAACTGAGGGCTTCACTAAATGGACCTAGGCGTGAAGCAAAAAAAGTCCGATCTAGAAAACAAAATAAACAAGAGAAAAACTACATAGGACACGCACAGTATACACGCAACATCGAATCACCCCGCCTACCACAAACCACCAGTATACAGCTCTATATTACAATTATTCCCATCCATCACCTAACCTCCAGTAACTAATATAACGAATTAAACAATTCTTTTAGCCGATAGCTGATAAATTTCTATACAGAAAACATGATATCAACAGAACCATCGCAAAATTCCATGAAAGAACGTTAAAACGACGAGACACCAAAGGAAGGATACCAATGATCTACATTTCCTTCCTTCCTCCTTCCTTTCTTCCTCCTACATCTACGACATACGATGGATCAAAAATACAAGGAGGCGAACTTCGTTAGAAATTACCAACCGCAGATACATTGTATATTGTGTATAGTAAAATTGTGTTGCTTGTTTGAATTCTTTCCTTAAACTCTTTCAAGCCCTTTACAGGGCTAATTTAATTACAGGGAGTAGACGGGGTGCACCCTGCCCTTATTTAGAAGGGACAGAATCTGCTTATATCGCACCTGATACGCCTCTTTAGAAGTAGCCTGACATTGGGATGCATCTCAAGACCATGGATGCAGGCGCAAGCAGTATTTATACCCAAAGTGAGTAGAAATGATTGAAACTAATCGAAAGTCGTGCCGACCGATAAATTTAACGTCGTTTATTTTCAAAACGATGGATAAAATGGTAGATAATTATATTAAGACAACGTCCAATAAATTCAAATCAACACGCATACAGGACGGGAAAATCAACAGACACCGCACTGTACGAATTGACTCGCATAAAGCGGCAGAACTAGGTGCATTTCTTGATATTGAAGGGGCCTTTGACAATACCAGCCACGATGCGGTAAAGAGGGCCCTGATGAAAAGGGAGGTTAATCCTACTCTTATACTCTTATACGCTGGCTGTCTTGGTCACTGGCGGGGCTAACCTTCGTATGTACAGTGGGATCAAGCACCATCAACGTACGTATGGACCGGGGATGCCTACAAGGAGGTGTTCTTTCACCACTACTATGGAATTTTGTGGTAAATGAAGTCTTAGGCAGACTGTCAGAAGCTGTGGTGATATGTCACGCGTATGCGGATGATATCGCAATTTTAACCAGAGGAAAATACGAAGGGACACTGTGTGATATAATGCAGGGGGCGCCTCGAATTGAGAACAGCTGGTGCCAGGAGATAGGTCTAAGGCTTAACTCCGATAAAACCACACTAGTGCCGTTCACAAGAAGAAGAAATATGGACCAACTCCGCACTTTCTAACTCTGGTATAAAAATGAAATCAAGTATCTCGGATTGCTGTTGGACACATTAAGGCAGTGTCTTCAAAGGCTGTCGGAGCTCTGATGGTGTGCAGGAACATAACAGGCAAATCCTGGGATAACCCGTGAATCCTGCGGTGGATGTACACCACGATGGTGAGACCAATCATCACCTATAGAGCGGTGGCCTGGGCAGACAAAATCTAGGAACGCAAGATGAGTCTTGCACTCGATTGAGTTCAGCGTTTGGCATGTGTCTAAAGTCATGTCCCACGGCACCTGTCCAGAAAATTTTAAACCTTTCGCCGCTTCATTTGGTGATAGAAACAGCAGCAACATCTACAATAACAATAATCTCCCATGAAGGAAGAGAAAATGGCCTCAGAATTGGGCACAAGGACCAAGCTAAACATGTGAAGGTGTCTCTATTCACATACGCACCGTCGGATCGCATGACGTCGGCATTTTCGCAAGATTTTACAATTTTTGTGTAGTGCTGAGTGACAAGAGTGAATGGAGCGTTGAATCCAATATGCACCTTATAAGACGGAATGCAATCAGGTGGTAAACGGATCGCCCCAAGACATCTGAGTCAACAGGAATTGAAGTAATTGGGCCTGGCACAAAATACTACCAATCGATGGAAAGTATGCCAGGTATCTTTCTGGCTGAGGTCTATACCATCGCTGTAAGCGCACAACTCAGCATAGACAGAGGATACAAAGGCATAACTATCGCTATAATACCCGACAGCCAAGCAGCCTTAAAAATACTAGAATCCCCGGTGATTACATGGAGAATGGTTCTAGATTATTGCAATACAATCAACAAATTGAGTGTGGACAATAGGGTTACCCTATACTGTGTGCCGGGGCACGTAGGTATCGAGGGTAATAAGCACGGAGGTATCGAGCAATGAGGGTTTGGTCCTGAGCCCTTTAGCGCAATTGAAATGAATTTCATTCACAGGGCGCTAAAGTATAGAGAATGAGGATAGAGAATGCAATAGGCTCTGGAATGGACTTCCAGGGCTTCGAATGCCGAAGCTTTTCCTCAGCGTTTACGACGAGAAGAAGTTTCGAGCGTGCATCGAAATGAATAAAAGAATGCTAAAGGCCCTGACTGGGATCTTCACAGGGCACTGCACAAACGAAGGGCATCTAAAAAAATGGGCTTGATAGCGAATGTTGAGTGCAGATTTTGCAATTTGGCACACTGCGACGCTCTGTCCCGCAGGAGCCAGTCCTCCTCCCTTTCGAGGAAGAATTGGGACGCCTGAGGCTGAAGCTATTCATTGAATTTCTCAGAAAGATCGATCTGCTTGAGGCGCTCTAAGCGCACCTGGAGCGGGGGCACAATAAACCTGTAAGGGTTGACGTGCACCATCCCAGAGAGCAAATCAATTAATCAATCAATCAAACAAATATTAATATAGTAGTATAGTACACCTGTATACGAAAATACCAGCATATACTAACTGATATGTAAGGACTTCTACACGATACAAAGAACAATTATTATCAATCAGTTAAAACAAAACTGACTCAAGCCACGTAATGCACATACTGAATCTTTATGCGAAACTGAAACCGTCACCAACTGGATGCCACTATAACGCAAAAAAAAAAGACTAAGACTAGCTTATAAGAAAATCCAGATGGATAAAAAATTAACCAACAAAGATCAGCCACCTCTGATATATATATCTCTCCTAATCCTAGCAAATTCGTTTTTAAAAAAATGTAAAAAGGGTGGTTCGGACTATGAAAGTTACCATAAAAGACCTGGACTAGATAATTCTCAGCGAAAATATCCATCTGTTTTAACCATCATCTGCAAAACTTACCGACACGTACACCTCCATCATACAAAAGGTAACCAGCACAATTCTCAGACTTCAATTCAGATCTCAACATTCGGAGGATTATGTGACCCCAAAACCCAACCCTGCGAAGAGAGGAGCTAGGAAGATAGATAAATAGGAGATACGGTTCTTAGAAATCCAAATATTCATAACTGGTGGAAAAACTTAACAGTGGATAAACTGAGTCTTAAGCTCTTAAATATTCACTGTGGTAAGGACCTCATGAAACTTGATACCTTGCTTGGTGCGCAGATATTGGGCTAATATATGAAGTGATTATCTAGCGCGTTACCTGAAGGCTTTACTGTAATTCCAATACGTGGCATAGAAGCTGGATAAGACATATTTCAAACGGAATTTGGAATAATTTCGAAAATTTGAAATGTCTGCCAGAAGGGATGCGAATTTCGTATCATATCCAAGCCCTTGGTAACATCAAAAACTGGTGAAAAAAACAACGAAAAGGAAGCCGTCTGTGGCAAAACCGGTCTACGCGGAAAACCAATGAAAATTTACAGATGTTTTCCAAAAATAATTATATGTTATGGTGAGCATTAAAGAAGAGTTCTTGTGGAATTCGGACTTGTATCAGTAGGTTGTAACTTGTTAGCAAACTACAGATGCAAGATTCTTCAGACGGGTTTCCTCATTGTGACTGTGAATCCAATCCGGAGGAGCCATAACCTGTCTGTCCATAACCATATCCTTAGTAACCCTAAGTGTAAGGAGTGTAATAAGTAACTCCTATACAACGTCTATCTTTGGAAGAGCATAAAACATGTATAAACCGACTCTATTGCAAAAGAGTGTGCAAAAAGTAACTATGGTGGCTAACATGAAGACAATGATAACGAAGAATTCAAGAACATACTAGGAAAGGATGTTTAGTGAGCCAAAAGGTTCTCGACGGTAGCCTCATACAATAAAAAGTAAAATCTGCCCTCCTTTCTTGTCAATTGGAGCCTGATTTTGACATCAAAAGAAGCAGATACTTATGTATCAAAACGTACAACGGCCGCATTTGACTAAGTCGGATACCTCGCAATATTTCGATTGCCATCGAATTGGCCATGTTGCGGCTGACTGTAGTAAGGCAATCATTGGAAATGGATGAGAGGAAATGTGTTAATGAAATAGTTAAACCCCCACCTTTCAGAGAGTGCCCTGAAGCCTAAAGCTAAAGGATAAGACGAAATAACAGAATCTTTCAAAGAAAAAGAAAGAACTACAACAAAAACACAGGAAAAGTACACCTACTATAATTAATTCTTCAGACGTGTCCTTTTCACTCTCATTTACGCAACAGTTTCTACAATTCCACAATCCATAAAACATCACTTTTGTGCGATCAAAAAATAGGCGCAAGCAAACTTCGGCTTCAAAATTTGATGTCGCGATGAGCTTCCTCAAGCTTCCTTAATTGTCAACAGTCAACATTTGTTTGCGGGGTAAACGTTATAAAAGGAAGTATGACCAAGCATATTTGGACTCGCGAAGATCAGATTTTTGTTCAGCTTAGGAAGAAGACTTATTCATAAGTACAAAGTTCACATGAAGAAATGTAAAGTCAGATTAAACAATCTAGGTAGAACCCATGGATTAGATTTCAAGTTTCAGAACATGGACCTAACCGTGATGTGAAGACAGGCCCATCTAGAAAATAAAGTACAGAGGCCAACAACTTTTACTGTGGTCCGTCATATATGCTACATCGGATCGCTCCGCCTTGTATAAACTCAAAGTATAGACCTCTATGGTACGGCATAGCTCTACACAATCTGTATTACTTTCAAGGAACATCTCAAAACTCGAAGAATCCTTTTTCCAAATCTGAAGTGTGCGGACATCATTATTTCAGGCTCAGTTTTTCGGTTTCGGGAGGGCGCATTTTTGATTTTTTTGGAACATACGTTAAGCAAGACTTGAAGAAGACTTGAAAACTGGCTTTATTTGAAATGATTCATTTTTTTTGACGATACGAGGTGGCATCCTTGTTCAATTGGATGCAAACAAAGACAGATATCATTTGAACGAGTCAACTTTGAAAAGAAAACTCGTGAACTATTGATTTTGTCCTCATTGTTTCGGCTTACCTGGTAAATATCTTCCACAGCTGCGGCAACGAAACTTTCTTTTGGTAAAGCCGACCCTTAGAGCAAAACGGGCTGCGAAGCTGGCGGTAGCAGTCTTTCAACTCCTTACAAGCGTATCGACTGGAAACAAATAAGGGCTGACCCTGACCGACAATCAACAGATCAAAAAATTCTCTGAACCACCAAAACCGAAAAGGGAATTGATTGGGTTAATCCTTATCATCCGTAAATACGTTCATCTTACAGATCTCTGTATAAAACATCTTCCTTTACAGTGAATTTATATATAAGAGTATAAGAGTATGTAACCGAAACTTGAATGTAGTAATCTGGGAGTTTCAGATTTTCCTACTTATAACCTCCTTTAATAGATTTATTTCAAGAAAAACATGTGACTTTATTAATGAGAGCTATGAACAGATGTCAGTGAGCATCGGACCCACCTTTATGTTTTGTCAAATAAATTGAAAAAATGATCGTAACAAGCTGCCGGGCAGTGCTCACTTGCAACAAGCCGAACAGTCTCGCCAATTTGCAACAATTCTTCAAGATAAAAAGGTAAATGAGGACCCTACTTTCAATTCGAACAATATCAACTCTCAAGAGGGTCCACAAGTATATATGCTCGACTAGATTTTTTAATTCTAATCCCTCTGGCTCTCTCATCTCACAATACCCTTTCTGTGAGACTTGAAAAACTCAGAATGCTTCGGTTATAATGAAATGACCAAAAAGTGGCTGGAGCTGATGTAATCCTTATTTTATCTAAAAAAACGCCTTAATTACTTTGTTTTTCTCGCAATCCTTCTGAACAACAATACAACCATTTTCTACTTCTTGAATAACAAGAATGCCCCAAAATATTTACTATTACGAAAGAATAAAATAGTATAGCCGTAGTGGATATACGCCTGATACATCTATTTCTAATGTGAGCAAGGCATCTCTCCACGGCATTTCACAAATCTATATAGAACAGGGGTCAATTTAACTCTGAATGAGTTCACTTTGTCTGAGTTAGTATAAAAGAAAATTGTCGGGCAAAATGTCACAGTAGCGAGCCCCGTTGATGAAGCATCAGATTTTGATTCCGGCTGAACCGATGGTCATCTATATAAAATTGTTCAGTTCAGCTTTCCTGTGCTACAAAAAAGGAGGCAGTATCATAAGGGTACAAACTTCTTTCGGGGTGCCTGGGAGAACCAGTTATGAACCCTTTGGCATCGTTTTTGGGGAACCCTCAAGGTTCCACTCTAGGTCTGTTTCTCTTCCACATATTACCGTCTGTTCGATTATAGACTTTAAATGTTTTGGGGGAGATATTTTTATATTGAAATGAAATGAAATGAAAGTTTTCTTTAATAACGTTGTATTCATAGAGTTAAGGATTTTGAGTGACCCCTGAGTAACTTTGCAAAAAGCGAACAAAGTCGTGAAGTATAGAAAAAGTGTTGCATCTTACCTGTTGAGACAGAAGTGCATAACTAACAGACCTGTGCTGTTTTGAAAACGCATTGAAAATATTTTAGGAGTTTCAGGTAGCGGTAGGTGAAAATCGGAAATGTTTTCCAACCTTCGATATTACAAACTTCAAATAAGACCAATTCACAATCTGTTGATAAAAAAAGAATTTCCATGGCATGTCAAACGTGAAAGGATTGATTAAGAACCGTTGGTTCCTTGGGCAATATACTAATTATTGTATCTGCCGAGCCTTCCTTATCGTTGTGTGAAAGAGCATTTCGATATTTTCTAACCATATTATGCCCAAAATTGAAAAGGATGGAAAGGTTAAAAAGTTAATAGTTAATAGTTTTTTCTACGCTTATAACTCTTTTCGGGTTGAAGTGATAGGTATATGTGACTAGCCATGAGGCAGCGCTCCGTGTTCTGTCTCTTGGGGTCTAAATGGGACCCATTTTTGGAAGTTTCACTTAGAAGGGTGAAAAAGCGGGGCAATTAGTTGAGGAAAGCTGATTGCAGTTTAACTTTCGTCAAATCGAGAGTCATAATTTGAATATAATGCAGTCCAGAGGCTCATTGGGGCAGGCTGACCTCTGGATTCGTGAATCACATTCTGTTTTACTTGCTAAATCGACAGGTAGCATGGAATCACTGGCAGTGAAGTTCGACATTTTCCTTAACAGCTCCTACCCGGAATATCTACTTTTATATTATATTTCTTGATGCTCTTGCAGAGCCTGTATTTATATCTGGCATTAAATTACGTGGTATAATTTGCGGATTGACATAAATATCGCAACATATCATGAATTCGAATACGGAATCGATCAGGCATATTGTCAACATCTTGAAACTTAGCATCCCTATTGATAATGATGAAAATGTTACAGGAGCGACCATTAATAAATGGAGCGATATTTTTTCTCGAAGTTTAAATGGCTTCGTTAAAAATTATAAGGTGTTTTGTGCTACATTAGCTCAATTTTCTAAACTTGGTTTCTGTCTAGTTGTTTCCTACTCGATTTTTTGTTTCATCTGAAACTCAGTGCAGATCCTATAAAGGTATCTACGCATTTAAAATTGATTTCCTTACATAGTGTGCTGCTTCCTTTTTAAAGACGATAAATAATAGTTACATTCACTTCAATTCTTTCGTTATCTAAATAATAAGCTTCAGCGTGTTGATTATCTGAAAACTAGGAACAATTTATTCATTCGAACTGTACAGGATATGAGACTATATCCTTTCATCTGAATCTAAATTTCAATGTTGGTACAGTTATCACACAAAACTATCTCTGCAAGCCATAGAACTTTTACTGTAAGTCTACATGCTTGGGCGTAACATACGCGAAACGAATGCAGCACACATGATATATGTGTGCATTTATTTATATCCTTGTTCACGGTTGTTAGTCATTGCTAGGTGTACGTTGCAGCATGAACCAAACGAATTACCTTATATCTCACCACATATCTTGTGTTAAAAAAAGTGCTAGTTTCCGCTATCGGAACCAATGTTCCCATCCACCAGCAGTATCCTGGCAAGCTATATTGCTGGATGTATGTTTAAAGGCAAGGAGTGACAGTGTCGAATGTTAAAGTAATATTTGGTGGAATATAATGGATTTGCATTTATATTTTTCAGCTTGTAAATCGAGAAAATGCAAGTTCCGGCAATTTCCTCCGAAATGGATTGCATTTGCATCAAAAGGACGAACGCCATCAAAACATGTAACGATGATAGTAGTAATGCAATCTGATTCTGAAGTGGGAGTGAAGCCACACGGATATGGTTTCTGATCCACACTCGTCAGAGATAATTTGAAAATTCAAATTGCGTATCTTTTTCATTTGTTAGTGCTGGATATATTTAGATTTGATCGCCAAAAATTTCTGAATCCATGTTCGATACGAAATGATTATTTAAAGGATTTCGAAGGTTTGATAAACGGTAACCTTGAATTCACGCCATCATTGTAATTCAAAAGGACATTCGGTGAAAACTTTGAGTACTCAATTTATCGACGACCCGATTTCGTGTAGTTATTGATTTCTTCCAAGGATATCAATCATAACATTTGTATAAATTTTGATCACTCTTGAAGTTTCGGAACATACGTTAGGTTGAAAAGCATTGTTTTCGCCTTGATTCAATCGAGTAGGATGGGCCTAACTGCAAGGCCACACTATATCCCATATCAGCATGAAGAGGCTGCAAACCTATCACGCTCGTTTCGAAGAACGACATTCAACTCGTTCAACCAGGTCCGCACGCGGTAGGGTCTCAATTGACTGATAAGGTTATTTGGTTTTCCAAAGACCTATTAAATACAACAAAATTTCCCTTGAACCCCCTCCGGACACTGGGTTCAGCTAACTCTTACCATTTTCGTCCACAGCGCCCAGAAAATGATAGGGGATGATTGATGGGATGAATGATGAGCGGAGATGTCAACTGATTGGATAGTCCTGAGGTCTTGACTGATAACTTTATTTCTAAACATCGGTGTGACAACTATGAACTCTCTGGAAGCCTTTTGGTGTATGATTGCCTTTGAGGCGTTAATTAAAAGTCACCACGAATGGATGATGAACATCTTTGTTGCTTTTTTGCAACATAGACAATAAGGTAGGTATCATTTGACATGAACTTCGCTGCATCTAAAAGGTGTACAAGGCAAAAACCCCACTCTTCTATTTTTTCAATCAACTTCGAGAAAATTCACACAGTTTCACATGAGAAAAATACACAAAGCCACTGTTTTAGGGCTGTGGAAAGAGAGTAGGAAAAGACCTCGAACGATTTTCTCTTTTTTCTAGATCCAGCATTCATTTTTAAAGGCATTTATAAATTTTGAAACAAAATACGGATAAATTGTTTTGATTCCAGTTTAACAAATGTTTTTTATTAAATTGCATTACTCATATATTATTCCTCCGATCCGATAGGAAGTCAAAACCCGAAGTCCAATTTCCGCGGCGTAAATGAGTGGTTGGACGTATTCCCACAAGAAATACTCTAGCGGTTTTAAATCACAACATCTAGCAGATCAGGTAAAATTATGAAATTATTTAAAACGAGAAATTATGCGCACATCAAATGGTTCTTTCAAAAGGTCGATGAACTGTATGGTATATTGCGCTATCCTGTTGAAATCAGAGATCTTTTGCATTACGGCGAGTCAATTCCGGAACGAGGACGTCATTGAACATAGCTCTTTAGCGGTCAGCATTGACTGTAATGTTGTTGCCAGAAGCATTTTTAAGACATATGGAACAATTTATAAAGCACACCAAACAGTGACATTCTTCGATTATAACGGTATTTCGACAACTGCCTTTGATTCCTCATCACTCCAAATGCTGGAGTTTTGTGTATTGACGTTGCCATCCAAGCAGACATGATCCTTACGGCTAAACAAAATTTTCTAATGAAATTCAGGATCTGATTCAGAAAGTTATGGTAAAGGGATAGAGGATTCACTCATTTTGTAGATGAGTCCTGCATGCCAGACTTTGCCAAAGGCTTGCAAACATAAAGAGCCTCGTTGAGTTCCTGCGGTAAAATCCTTTTCTCACTTGCTGGGTTATCCTTACTAGTTGGAGTTCCATCGAATGTACTTCTCTTAATCCGTATTGTTCGTCTGGAATTATGTATTTTCTGACCATCACTTCATTCAATCTAGTTAGTAATGTCGTTTCAACTGCTTTGGAGATATACGAGAGAAAACTTCTGGGTCGCCAATTTTCAGTGAATGTATGTTTTTTTTCGTGCTTAGCTATTACTGATATGCTAGCCGATTTAACGGAAAATTATTCTCATTGTATCTTTCATGTTATTTAAGACGTTGTCTGGGAGCCACTTCAGCATCGTGTTAGTCACAGCATCGGGTCCTGTTGCTTCTCGTTTGTCAAATTTTAGTAGTAAGTCTTTCGTTATCTGTGTTTCAATTGTCCGTATCACCTCCTCGGCTTATGGCTTATTTTTCAGATGCTTTCTAACTTTATTCAACATTAAGTTCTCCTCATCAAGGTTCTCATCCCAAAAGGTATTTTGCAAAATTGAACCTCCAACGTGTCTGCAAATGCTTCTGATTTGTCAAATTTTATGCCATTTGGTCCGTGTATTGGCAGAACACCTACCTTATTCCGTATGCGGAAGTATTTTAACATCCTCCTGAAGGCATTCTATTCAGGCTTGAGGATCTGCAGGAAACTCTGCCATTGCTCATTTTAAAACTGATGAAAACGGTCTCGAATTCCGTTTGCCAACTTGATGGCTTTCATTCGTAGTCTTGGATCATCTGTGCTCTTGGTTTTCCTCCGATATTGATTCCTCCTCATTATGATTTTAATTTCTCGCGGGATTTCATAGGATTTCAATTCCCTAATCGAAGTTTTGACAGCTTTGTTGTCCATTGCCTGCTTCATTAGGATTGACGGTCTCTGCTGTGCTTACTTTTTGGGAGAAACTTTCATCAGCCGAATGGTCAAAGGAAGCTTGCCAGTCAGTTTTATTTCTAGTTCTTATAACATCGTCTTATATGAAGTGTACCTGTTAATAATATAAGAAGTCTTCTTTGAGGACATTTATTTGTATATTAGCATAAATCTCTCGGAAAATTCCAAATTCGAGGATATTTCCCAGTATCTGAGCAAAATGCGTTTGCTCATTGGGTAGGCGTTCTTGCTTTTGAAGCATCTGTATGGCTCAGCCCCAACTTGATTCCTTCTCACAGCACTCGAATGCCTTTGATAGGCCAAATAACCAAAAACTACCCTTTTATTTCAAATGAGGTGTGTAAGTTTTGTTCTAAGTGACTGTTGCTAGGTGGATTTTCCAACGACATAACCACAAACTCAAACGAATTTGTCTATACTTTGACGGCTGTTGTTTCTGCTGTCTGTAGCTTTGTTGTATTAATCAGGTGATGACTGTCATTTCTCCTCACGAGAATGGCCGTTCCTCCTGCCCTTCCTGTTAATGTATGGTTTCTGCATATCTTAAAATTTGGGGAAATTCCGATCAAGAAGGTTTCCTGGGTGAGGACTATTTCAAATTTACTGTCGAAAACAAAATGCCTAACCTCTCAAGTTCTTTGAAGGAAGGAATTAGCATCCCTAGTGAGATCAGTATCATCAGTTGAAACTGTGATTACACACTGACAAAAAAATGTCCCATGTCTTATGGTGTAAATGTTTGTGTTTGATTTTTTGTTCATTGTTTTTGTTTATTTGAGGAATGTTGAGCCCATGCCGTTTGTTTTGAGGTAATAATTGTGCTATTGCCACTTTTCCTCATTTAATATTTTTTTTATTTGTCTTTGGCCTTGTGATGTCTCAGACGTTATCCGGATACTAAGATAAACCCTTTTTGCCAAAACTGTCAAGATTTTTTTCTCTGTTATTAATCTATTGAGTAGAGTCCATTTGTCCGTCTCGAGCAAGATAATCTTTACTCTCTTTTGTTCGTTAGGCGTTGACGTGGTTTTTCTTTGGGTCATGTTGGTAGATAATCTAGTGGTAGATTTAGCAGAACAGTTTGTTGAGTTAATTTTAGCTGTGGGAGTATTGTCACGCATTTTTGGACTGGGAGGGTTGGGAATTTCTCGTCCACTTTCGTCTTCTTTCGTCTCTTTCTCAACTTTTTCCTCTATTTCTTGCTCTTCTACTTTTCCTTCAAAGGAGGAGGCTTCATTATTAGAGGAGACTGAAGTATTGAAGGAAGGCAAGGAGTTCACAATACTTCAGTCGTTGTTTTTGTTTCGTTCCGTTTTCATTCTCTCTTTAACAGATATTTTCTCAAAGAAAGGTGGAATGAGCGCAAGCTCAGCTTGAGTTCTTTCCACCTTTCTTTGTAAATTCACTGAATTTACAAAGAAAGGTGGAATGAGCGCAAGCTCAGCTTGAGCTCTTTCCACCTTTCTTTGTAAATTCACTTTCGAGGTATTCGACAAATTGATCAGAACTTCCGCACCCAAGAGTCTTCGCTTAGTTAGCTAGCAGGGGTATAAATCACTTATAAGTTCTAAGTGAAAATGGATAAATTGATCCACCAAAAACTTCAAAAATAGATATTTTCTCGCCGTTGGTCGGCAAGCTCATTACGATCCTAGGCAGCTGTTCTTGATTAACAGAAAACTATTTCTGAAGGAGCATCAGTTCCCTAGGAATTTCTTTCAGCTAAAGGTTAGTGTCTCAGCAACGCTGGGCCAGCCAGCCAGCTTACGCCACGTTGGTCTTGTTCTTATTCGGGTTCCTTGTATCCCCCATCTTGTTGATATTACCTCGGCTTTTTTTGTAATTTGATTTGGGTCAAAAGTCAAACGTCACATCACTTTGTATATTTTTAAATTTATTGGTTTTTTTAGTTTAATTCAATATTTCCATTGTCTGGTCTGTCCCAGAAGAGGGTCGTATAAGGAATGGTTAAATGTTTTTTTCTCACCCAGAAATTTTCTCACATTTTCAAATGTTGGATCAAAACACCTATCTTTCCTATCTCCTATCTTTACTACCTACCGGATCCTACCTGACCACTTTGTATGACTCTGATTTAGCGTTGGTTACACACTGATTAAATGGCTGTTTGATGACCCACTAGAGACGCTGCAAGATTTTTTTAAGCGCATCTAACATCATTCATTTTGGTTTCCTCGCATTAGCAATAGTCTCTTTGTAATCACAAATCTCGGATCCTTTTTCATTGCATATACCAGGCGAGTCAGTTGAGCTCTGTTGGTTGGAATAGTTTTCCTGGCCTTCGTTAGGGTCCAAATTTTCTTTATGTCTCTCAGGCGATGGGGAATACGGTCGTATATGTGGTTTATAACAACTCTTTGTAGTCTGTAATTGCTTTGGTTCTCGGTATCTCAGTCATAGGATTAATTTTGGCACACTTTGTATTCTTTTCTTTGTGAATAAGAAGTATGACGCTGGTCCTGCCACTTGCCCTGTTATGCAGTCGGAATACCTTCATAACGTAATATGAGTAGTAAAGAACATGTAAGCTGACGTTATGAAGTTTCTGGTGGCTAATAAAGTTTTGATACTACCCAAGCCTTCCATGCAAGTCAGGATCACTTTCGTTATTCATTTGGATTCTATTTTAATCTATTGTTTAACACCTGCTGGCCTCTGAAAATGAATGAGCTTATTTTTTGTTTCAAATCTTTGACCAGTGGGACTTTCAGTTGCTATCTACAAATAGTTGAAATTCCAGATACTTTCTGGAATTCGTATCTTTGTAGATACGACTTTGTCGTATCTACAAAGTCGTATTTGTAGATACGACTTTCAGTTGGTATCTACAAATAGTTGAAATTCCAGATACTTTATAGGTAGACTCTCTTAAACTCTATACCAGACATCCTATCAGTAAACACACCCCGATTTTGCACATACATAGATTTTTTGATATATTTTAATAAACAAATAGCTCAGACAAACCCAAAAAAAAATTCACTGAGAATTCCAAAATCAAAAAGGATTCCAAATTACCAATTCTTCTACGGTGAATTCAACAGGTGAAAACGTTCAGACAAGAACTCAACATTGATTGAAATACCAACGATCAAAAGCATCTGCTCCAATCAAATTAAACAAAGGCTGCGTAACTCTCAATCAAAATTGCAATGCAAAAAAAAATCTCATTTGCCCGATGGTGTGCTGGGTGGAAACATTTCACTTGGTGTACATTCAATTTCACTCTGTTTCAATGCAATTTTCCAAGCTTTCCACCTTGCCTCTGTCTCAGGTCCAGCTTTCCGGACGGAAGGAGTCAGAAGTTGAAGAATGAATGACTCCATCTCCATCGAAACGACGTCCATGCTGGGTAATCTGAATGTTTTACCGAGAATAATCAGATTAAGAAGACGTACACGTTGGCCAATCTGCTTTCCTGACTTTTGCATACAGACAGACATCAAGGAGCAATCCGGCCATGACGAAAGCAAAGGAGTTTACCATTGGTACAGTAATCCCATCCAAATCCAACTCCAGACTGCGTTCAGGGGCTTGTAAGAAAATCCATCCGGAATCTCTTCCATATTATTATCCTTTGACTGCAAATATGTAATCGATGCAGTCTGGCTGATGAGTGTATAGCAGCAAAAGGAACTGCCCCGGGCTGGTTCATGTGCAATTTCATAATGAATTTCCGCTTTCGACTAAGGTTTTCGGTTTTATGTGCGCTCGGTTTTGATCGTCATGTACCTTCAAAGGACCTAACAACTAACCAAATGAATTCCTTCCCTTTTGATATTGAATATAAGAGCGGCTAAATATCCAGTGGTTTTGCGTCTGAGGAAAAATTAAAAGAACGTTTTTGTACGGAATTAATTCCATGGAAACGGATATGTGTAAACGAAATACTTTTGATTTGACGTTGTGACAATCTTTTTCAAACTATTTTGGAAAAGTGACCAGAGAATATTTGATATGAATTCCTTTGACATTCATATTTTAATTAACTGCTTTCTATTACTTTGTTACTACGAAGCTAGAATTTAATCAATGTCGTAGCGACTGTTTGAAAAGTGGATGAAATGGTTTTGTGATTTTCAGTATCTAAAGGGTCAGTTATTAAAAATGGTTAGTCGCTTTTTCCAAATTTCTCCATCTTTATAGTCAAGGAAAAGTAGTATCTGTAACAAAAAAAATATTTTCTGTCCATGGCTAATGGGTCTCAAATTGATAACTATGATTAAAAAACTAAGATTGTATATTTCAACATATTTGGAATAGAGAGGTGAAGACCATTTATGCAATGATTTTCGGACTCCCAAACTATTATAAACGTACTGGACTACCGGCTGAATACCTCCCCTGTCAACCTAGCTTGGAACCGTTTGACATATTAATCCGAGCTACGCGTCCTTATTCTACGTCTTATGGCTTCTTCGGGTTACAGGAACTCCTTCCCCGGCGGGATATAAGGACATGGATAGTCAGAGAAGGGAACTCTTCATCCTCAATGCCTCAATCCGATCAAGTATGACTTTTTTTGTTGTTAGGATTTCCTTGGTCCAACTGGTTTCAAGTGTCAGCCTCATTTTCCTCCTCCAATTTTCAGCCTTCATTTCAGCATCTTTTCAATAATGCTATCCGCTATCCGTGCAGTTTGTCACGATTTCTGCATGAAAAGAAAGTATGACAGGCGTTATCTTCCTCTCTGAAGACCGTGACTTATCAATTTTATGCAGATAAGTGTGATACTAATAAGTCCGCTCAAAAGTTGGGTCAGGTAGAAGTCACCCTCAAATCGTTGTTGAGCTGCGCGGCCCATCTTCCATTTGGCTCACTATTTTAAGATTGTTGCCACTTGTCGTGAGAGCGTCGCCCTTCATCGCTGATTCTTTGGTACCCTTTTGCTTCAGGATAGGTGCTCTTACGTCTTCTGGCAAAAAGGATGATGGGCATCACTCCTGCTTATATCAAAATCGCTGACGCAGAGATTGTTGACTGAATTTTCAGTGGTCCTCATCTCGTCACCTGTAGCAGCCGTTATCGTTGCAGCTCCTAATTGAGAGTTTCGCAATCTGTTGCCGCTCCATATAGAAGCGTAAATTGTATTGAACTCATCAAAAGTTCCATTTTTGTTGAACTTGGTTCCGCAACATTAGCCATTAGTCTACTGATAGTAGAGATTCCTGCTGCGCCCTTAACCGCCGATGCATTGATTTTAAACAATCACTGAACTGAACAAACATGAACAAAACTGAACATGAACAAACTCAGCTTAAAATCAATCGGCAAAGCCAAAACAAAGTACTCAACTGATAGCTTTGACTCTATTTATGTATTTCGAACACTAAGAACTACTCTAGTATTCTAGAAAACCTTTTTTATAGCGCTAAGCTAAATCCAGCTGCCTAACCTTCGCGGTTTAGCCGTATTTGCGCTTGTTCGACTGTGCGCCCGCATAGGCGATCATTCACGACTCTTTCGGTAGTTCAAGTTTAAATCGTCTATCGTATCGGATGTTGCAAAAGTGTGGATCGAAGATGGAGCCTTGGGACACACCTGATGTGAGTTGCAACTTCCTCTGAAGTTGAGATCCTTCAGATAATTGCGAACTATCCGCATAAAATATTCTGATGCTTGGAACGAATTTTCCAGGGCATCCAGAATAGCCGTTCCTTTGTCCAATTTAACTCACTCCTTACATCCAGCGTCACTAGGACGCCTATCCGCCGGTTTGACTGACCTCATGCCTCCGCCTGTTGGAACACATTCTCCACTCCCAAAACTGCAACTATAGTAGAGTTCCTTGTGCTAAAACTGGATCAACGTGGCGGAAGGTTTCCAGCAGCAAAAAGCCAGTGGGCTTCGTTTCATGATTTCTCAAAACATTTTCCGGCTGATTCAAGCATGGAGAAGGTATAGTATGCTAACGGTGACTCGTGATTTCCCTTCTTCTTGCTGATCAAGATGTTTCTTGCCATATTCCATTGCTCAGGAAAACCTTTACTCGCAACCACAGATTACAGGTTCTGAACAGCAAGTCCAGCAGACCAATTGAATTACTTCAGCTGAACCGTCCTGGAGCCTTCTTCGACTCCATAGAAAGATCAACTAATTTCGATTCTTTTCTCGTAAAGACTGGTTAGGATACTAGTCTTTTTCTGTATGCAGCTTCCACACGGACGGAACGTGTGAGGAAGAAATCCCGTACGATCTCTTCCACCTTGTCTGCACCTGTACCGCACTGAAATTTCATATAGCCAGCTTATAGCCGCAGCCCAACGAGATCCTGAAAACGGCTTCGATAAGGTTTTTCCAAGAGCGGGCGCTACTGCGATTGTCTGCGAAGACTTTTCCTTATCGACTGATATACTGGCGTTCTGGTGCATGCCTCATCCTCGCTTTGCGCCCTTTGACCTTTTTCAGCTTCTTCGGAGTTTATGCCATCCTCTTCGTTGATCAGCAACTTTAGTTGACCACCCGTACACTAGAGGTTTGCTGTGCCTGGGCGTTCGGGCGGGAAAGAAATTACATACAAGAAGATTTGATGATTTGACCGGTCTAAAGTCCTCTGGCCCGTGACGAAGAGCCAAACTGTCGTTTGCGTTTCCTTTCCAGGATTTTCAGTATGTAGTTCTCTCAGAGTTGGTATCTGGTACTACTGGATTACTGATTTAACACCTCCCCTCTTTTCCATTGAGGATCCAAATTTTCGTATGTGTCTCCTGAGCGAGTCGACGAGCTTTTCCAAGTCCATCATTCCAGGATTCTACTCGAACGCTGAGCGTGTGGCTATATAAGAGCATTGTCGGGTATCTAGTATATAAGGACTGATAGTTATCTGTCGTCTCGAGATCTCCAATTGTATGTCTTTGAGCAGCGGAACTCCTATGTTGGTATCAGGTTGGAGACGTTTGATATGTACGCAGCTCAAGCGGCGGAAAATGGGGGTGTCGTCAATTTTCACTACAGTGAGTACTACTGTGTCTGCGGGTTTTTCATTAAATCTGGATGTGGCATGTCCCATAGCTTTCGCACTAAATTTCAACACCCCGACCTTCCCTTCGCGGGGAGGTACATGAGCAACATGACCCTCTGTGTTTAAATCTTTGTCCTCGAAAAGGCTCAGTTTTGTCTGGAAAGATCTTGAAAACTCTACACAATATGATACTTGGACATCGAACCGCAACCCATTTTATCTTCGCCCGCAGCTCTGAATTCTCAAATATGTACTGTTTCGGACCAGGATAGTGCAAGTGTCAGAATCATCAGGATACAATGCTGAGATATTTTTATTCCGGTGTTGTTCGCTATGCAGCAATAGGGCGTCTTTTAAATCTCCGGTAAACAGTTCGAGCAGGTCTTGGTCTTTATCTAGAAAACACGGGTCGTTGCAGCGCTGTTTTGGCCGCTTTTGCATCGCTGGTTACAACAAAACGTTGGATCACACTGTTTTGCAAATTATATTAGAAAATTATGGTTTATAACGATTTTCCCTTCAATTTTCTCTGCATTCTGAAATCCAAGAATAAGATGACCTCATTGAGCTCAAAAATACTGTTCTGATCTTCACTTACTCCGTATAAAGGCGCAAGATAAAGGCTGTCTACGCCCTGAGTGTGGGACTCCCAGACGCACAATGCTTTTGGACTACTCACTAAACACCGTTTGGCACATTATTTCGGGCTAGGCCTCGTGCTCCTACGCCTAGAGGTGCCTTCGGATTGCTGGGATCTCTTCTCTAACGGGAAGAAAGGGAGAGGAAGGAAATGCTAGAAAAGAGATCCCTCCATCCCCGATGCCTCTAATAAAGCTTTCTTCAATATCAGCGCTGCTCGAGCATATATAGACTCCAGTTGTCAACCGTTTTCAGCTCTTCTCCGACCATAGTTTCCACACAGAGCTCTCCAATTTCGTTGAAGAAGTCCCCTCGCTGCTGGCTATATCTTTTACAGTAGAAGAATGTATAACAGGCGTCATCAAACTCTCCTGCACAAAACACACAGTTAGGAGACAGTGCTCTGTCAATTTTGTGCAGGTAAAACGGGAAACAATCGTGGCCGCTTTAGATCTCGATCAAGTAGAAATCGGTCTCAACACGCACTCGACTGAGCCACGACACTTGACCCGTCTTGGTTCAACAACAAAACTCATTACAAAAGGGTTCAAATAGGCCTCAGCCTTAATATATTGGTTAGCTATGACATTTCCAGGCCCTAATCAAAATTCATTGCCAAAATCAATGTACTGTGTAACACTTTCACTATTATCCAATTGAGTCCATAATTTATCAAATCCATACGAATCTGTAGGAATAAGTTCCAATTTAAACCTAACAAAGAAAAACATTATTTTACTATAACGATTATTTCTGCGTCTAGTATTGCTACTTCTACTATTAATACTGCTCCTACTGCTAGTCCTAATGCTACTATGACTACTACTGCGATGACTACAGCTAACACTTCTAATATTACTTCTACTACTTCTACTACCACTACTACTACTACCACTACTACTACTCCTCATACAACCACAACTAAAGTTTCTGGTGCAGGTTTTAATGCAACTTATATTCATTTCCTTTTTTTACTACGTCTCTTGCAACTATTGTAACTTTTCATCATACACTACTGCTACAACTGCTAATTCTAGTACTACAACTACTACTAATGCTTATTCTAATATTGCTAAGACTACTGCTTCTAGTATGACTCTACCTGGTACTACTACTCATTTCCGCCCCTTTTACTACTGTGACTGTATTTCCTGCTACTATTATACTATATTATATTATATTATATAATTACTTACTTCTTCTACTTCTTCTACTACAACTATCACTAATAGTATTATAGCTTCTATTACAAAAACTTCCACTTACTACACCTTCTATTGTACGGCTACCATTTTTAACTAAGAACGGCTGCTTTGTAATGTTGTTTTTTAATATAAAAAAGAAGCTTTGAGTCATAGCTTATTCGTTTAAATAAATTCGAATACCGTTGTTATGATTATATAAAAATTTTAAGTTACAATAAATTAAAAATTGACTAAATTCATCAAAATTTCATTGATGATTTGTTTTTTCTCTTTCAGACATTTCGACATGGCTTCCCACATTCACCAACTGCCCTCGCTTATGATCCAGTACAAAAATTATTGGTCATTGGTGATAAATCCGGTTCACTTCGATTGTATCCTTTTTAAAAACAAAACCAGAAACTATCAAAAATAGAAGTCTTAACTTAAATCACAAATTCGTAAGTAAGGATTTTTTCAACCCACTACTATTACAATCTATCCAGAAAGTTAAAGCTTTCCAGAAATTGACGTTATTAAATCTATACATTAAATTTTACATAAAAGACACAAAATAAAATGTTAAAAAAAATTAATCAATCAATTTTATAAGCCGCTTTATAAACAGGGTTGTGGCACAACAGAATTATGACGACGCCATACTCTAAACATAGCATACTGGGACTCCTCTTCCAGGAAGAAGCCCAGAGCAATGGTGTTATTTTCACAGAAAGGATCCATCACGTGATCGTGTATAGTTTCCTCCATAATAGTTAGTCAAAAAAAAAATTAATCGGTCATACAAACATAGAATCTCCCCAATCCAACTATGACCGCAAAGAGGTTTTCACATATGCTATCCTTTTTTTTAATGAGACGTTTGTGTATATGACAGGTTTATATTTCTTTTTTCAGTAACCTATTCGGTACTGAACCCTCGAAGTCCTAAGCTTTTCAATACAAACTGATAACATACCCACCCGCGTGGTGGGTATGTTATCAGCGTCGTATAAACAGCGTCCAATATCCTTGAACTGAACAGCAGCATTAAATGGAAGGTGACTCTAATCAAGGATCCTCTATTTGTTGTCGTATTTGTTCTTCATTGGTATTAAATTGACATCGCCTTTGCTCTAATTCGTTTGGAGAAAATGAGAATCGAGTCGGATTTTTTAAGGGAACTGCTAATTTGGGCTTTTGACAGCAGTTTGTAGTTGCTAATCGATCGTTCTCTATAAGTCCCTAGTTTGTCAGGATTGTTAACTCGATTTTTGCGATGTAAACATGAATTTACAGCATTCATCCGATTCTTCACTCAGCACTTGACCAGCTATTCGTTCAGTGACTAACATCGTAACATCATCCACATGGGTGATGCAATCCCGTAAAAAAATGTTATCAGGTATTCTGGAATTTGGATGCTTCTTAACAACTTCAGGATATCTGAGCATCCAACAGAGCTTAGCTAGTCACAACATCAATTGCAAGCAATAAGGTAATATCTCTGGACGAACTGCTGATAGTTTTGATAATTGGATTATCTATTCAAGACATTTGCAAGAAAATCGATGGTAACAACCTTTTTTTCGGGAGATAGATCCTCGATATTTTGGATACCGTCAATAAGGCTGGCTCTGATATTTTTCCTCAACACTTTCTGAGCCTTATTGGTTAACACGCAGATGGTGACTGTAAGGTTTCCCTCCTTTTCTCGACCTCACCACCTTCTAGCACTACGCACAGATTAATTCACGACTTCTGTTCAAAGGTTGCCGCATTTTAAATAAAAGGTCCTTACGCCCTTTTTTTCCTTCCCAAGTTTAAGTAACATATGGTCATATGCGATAAAAGGAGCATATCATCAAAATATCATCTACACTAAAATAGTCTCGATAAAATTTTGAGTTCCAATGAACAATATCATACGTAAGATACCGAGTATCTGTATAATCTGCTAGCCTATCTCTATCTATGGCATCAGCAAAGCGATGCCAGCAGTGGGTAATGTAACTTCTGAATATGCAGAGGTACTCTCTAGAAAGCCTTTCTGTTGCTAGCTTCGTAGCTTTTCATTCCTGTTTCTGCTTCCTCTGAGTTCCGAGTTACACATTAGATGTTTAGCGATTCCACTTCGCATCTAATTCACTGAAGGCTTACAGGACCAAAGTGTCTGATACAACATAGATTGCTAACAAGCTGGCGTAATGATTTCATAGTTAAATTTAATTTTCCTTCCATCTTTCCTCCATAAAAAGTGCGTCTATTGTGGCCACATGTATCTATTTCCTTCGAGATGGAAGCGTTAGATGAAGTTTTCAGAGCTTCAGTTTTCACTTCTCCCTTGAACACGCTCCACTAGTGGAATTTATGTTAAAAATTTAAATAGTTTTAAAAAGTAATTTTAAAGTTAAATGTAAATACTTTTAAATTTAAATACTTTTAAAATGCATTTTCAGCCTTGGAATTTTATTTTCATTTCTTTGAGTCCAAATGGGGGCGTGTCTTACTTTTTGTCAAAAAGTTGACAAAGGATAGCCCTGAAAATTTTGTCTTCTTCACGGTAGTTTATGCCGATGATCCTTATCTCTGTCCAAAAAAACTACCCTCATCTACTGCAAAAAATTGAACTGCCTGTGCTTCCTTTGGAACTGGTTTCCCCTCCCCCTCTCCGAGAGTGGATCGATTTCACCTGTTGTTTGGTCATAAAAGAGTGACAATAGACCCAAGTTTCATCAACGGGTATTAACCGTCGTAAGAATCCTACCTCATTTTCTTTGGAAACGCTAAGACATTGACGCGAAATTTCTATCTGTTTACTTTACAACTCCCAAACTGTTAGTATTCCTCCGATGTTAACAGCTTCAAAACTGACCACTGACTCCTTACATTATTTTAAGTTTAATGCTGGTTCCATTATTATTGCCTTGTCAGCAATCATGCCTGGCCATATTGCAACTTCATTAACATATATTTCCGACATGGATAAATATTTGTTATTATGACTATACTTTGCAACATATGGTGCTGCACCATCAGCTGAATCGGATTGAAATTTATCTAGACTAATTTATTTGGAGTGCAATTAACTTAATGAAGTCCAGCTACATTTCGTTTATTATCATATGCTACTTTAGCTAAATACAATTTTCTCAACTGCATATCAACATAACCTTTGCGTTCTTATTTCTGCCTTACAAATTTTTTACTTTGTGGTCAATTCTCGGATCGGATATCAGATTGGATATCTGCTCCATAATTCCACCTAATTTTAGTTCACTTTTTCAAATCAACTGTTTTCCTACCAGGATAACAAATTTTATTTTACAATTTTTGACCATTATTTGACCGTTATTCGCTTTAACTTAGAAATCCCACTTCTGACATCTACAAAATAGTTGAAACGTTCAAAAGCACAAACGTTGAATAGTGAATTGCAAATATGATAAATTTTCATTATTTTTATATTAATTTCATTGTTAATTTGAACACATAAAACGACGAGTTGATTAGTTGAATTACGACGCATTTGAGCTGCTCAGGGAATATTTAAGATGAGAATAATTACAGAGAAAAAATACGTAATCCTGGCTTTACATGCTGATCTGCACCAGAATAGTACAATACTTTGTTCACTCACCGGCATTCGTGTTAAAACGACCTCATCAGTTAATCCACTTTTGGGGTGCAATTACGAAAACCATTCACATGCAAGGATATTCTATTTGATAACCATTGATGCGTCTGTCGAACCGTTTGCCAATTATATATCCCATGGTTCCAGCTGTTGTCACGGACTAGCGGTTACCAATTAAGCGTTGAGATCACCTTCATACACTTGAAGGCGAATTTCATGTTATCACGCACGCAATACGTTTACAAGTGTAAATTTTCCATATCAGTTGCATTTACTGAAAAGCTTTTCACATGGCTAAGTCCACTCGAAATGAATTTGACTCGGGAATGCATGTCCTGATGCATATACCTCCGTTCTAAAGACTTAATAATTCCTCGTTTTGATGGGAATCCATCGGTGCATAGTGTCCATGCGTAATTCATGTTTGTCGAGCTTTACTGTTGAGCAGGATATAACTGGACGTATTTGTCCTTTGCCGAGAGGCAAAAGTCCACCTTGATATAATGGGATACATGTTCTGTTCAGCATATGTTATACGCTTGGCAGCGTAATTTCGTCGTTCCATCCACGAATGGTATCCGATGGCCTGTAAGCTTCGGTTAATTCCTTTTGCTATTGGATGCTACTTATCAATATCGCACGGGGACTTTTGTTCATTATGCAAAATTCATCATTTATTGGAATGCAATTCTCATTTATAGATGAAGCTTATTGTTGGCCAGGACTTTGTTGACTACTACTTATTCAATTGGTCCAACCTTATCAGGTTCTTGCGTACAATTCACAAGCAACATGCTTTATAATCCTGTACCTTTATATAATTAAGTTCGATGGTAATTGGAAACTTCGGGCATAAATGCTTCTTGACTAATTTAAGCTTGTGGGCAAAATGCACTCCTTTTTCTTTATCACTCCCAAATATTCAAACGTTTCAAATGCATCCTTCAAGGGTTCCTGTTAAATGATTACTTTATAGTGTCTAAGTGTCCAATACAATTACTCCTTGCCCGGCAGTAATTTGTGTTGTCTCGAAGGTAAATTTGAACTGTAGAATGTCCTTACAGCAATTAAATTATATTTACATGGGACCAGTATCATTAAAACATGAATTGAACGCTTAGCTAAAGATTTGCGTCAAGAGGAAACAGCAGACCTGTAATATAAATTTCAAGAAAATTACCATTGAAACCCTGTATACAACCGGAAATTCAGGATATGTTCATCGAAAACTTTTGCCGATCATTTGTGAATCCATTTACCGGACTAGTAATTCTTGTTGAGCCGTCAAGCAATCAGTTTAGTCTACAACTGATGTAATATATCCTTCTTTACTTTATGGGTTGTTCCAGTTGAAACAAATTTGATTGCATCAAAAGCTGTTTATTTCTTTGTGAAAAGTGAAAAAAAAAGTGAAAACTCATCTCACTTATAATTAAAACTTGATTTTCAAAAATGACCTGAATACAAGAGGTTTCAAAATTCTTGCGCAGCGACTGCGAATGTAAATTTATCATTTTATGTTTTCTATAGGCATATAGAGAAGAGTGTGGGTCTTCATGTAATGCTTCTGTGTCATTAATACATCGGATTCATCTTCACATTGAGCTAAAATGTAATTTTTCCGATTTTCCCGTTCTGTTTATGTTCAATTATTAATACTTTCGAGAAAATCATTTTTAGAACCCTTTTCTGAATAATAAATTCAATAAGTCGCTCGCGACTTTCCACAGAATCGCGTATTCGACTTTCAACAACTTAATCAATCTTTCCATAGGTCCCGATTCTGGTACTCACGCTATCGGTTAAATCAACATGACCCATCTCGCTTCAGCAAAAGGGTGAACAAGATGCATTATGCGTTTAGAATCAATACACCTTTAGTTCTGAGGATTACTCAGTTTCAACCTGGTTTAACGCGAAGGCACGGACACTTTGCGAAGGCACGAGCAGTATTTTTAAGCGGTATAGAACTTGAAGTTGGCAACACTCTTTAATGCTATGTATCTTATGACAGCTATCATGAGTTTTAAAGTTAGTTTGATTTTACTTTTTCTCGTAAATATGTGTACAAAATTGTGCAAATTGTGCAGATTTATTTCGAACAATCGGTACTGTTCGAGAAACTCATCGTGCACACAGTCAATTTTATGGCCAGCAGTAGCTTTAATCGTAGTTTCGATGAAGAACCATATGAGTCAATTTGATATCGTGCTCCACAATTAAACCTGTGCTCATGCACATTATTTGATGAAATATCCAACTCGTCTATGAATTGAAGCTGAACGACCACCAGGCACGGGGTAGATTGGGTGTGCGGATCCAAAAACAAATTGCTGCAGATACCGAATTCAATACGAAAATTTTGCTTAGCAATAAGGCTCATTACTGTTGGAATGGCAACGTCAATAAACAAAATTTCGGCATGCGAAGTGGTAAGTAACCACGAGCGATTGGCCAAAAATTGTTACGTCCGGAAAAAGACTCTGTTTGGCGTGCTTTACGGGTCAGTGGCATCATTCGTCTTCAAAAATAATGTTGGGAATAACATTACAGTCAAGTATGACCGCTACAGAGCCAAAGATGTATATCTCTTAAAAATTAGCCTTTTTTATAGACAATTATATATATAGAACATTTTAAATAAATCCAGTTCCGGAGCGAAGCTGACTAATGTAGAAGTTGAACATACCGTGTTTGCTGACTATGCCCGCCTTCAGGTATATCGCAAGCCTAGGAATACAACGACTCGATTGATTTGCTGGCAAATGCCAGCCATGCGCAAGTCTTTGCAGATAAGTGGATCTGCCACTGGTAAAAGCCTTCCATCTCCCGCTTTTCTCTTAAGTGCCAGCAAATCTGTAGACTGAATCCTGGAGTCTAGCAATCATACATTGTGGACGTCAAGTTAGAAAAAATTGTTAGACTCAAACAGGGTTCTGCTTTAATTCAGAATATATTTAAGTACAAAAATAAAAAATGATAGTGTGATAAAGTAAAAAATAATGATATTTGGTATGTATGTAGTCCTCCAGTGCATTCCATCTCTTTCATTCTATCTAGCATACCTACAATAAGAGTCTTAAACATCCTTTTGATCTGTGGGGCATTGTAGACATTTCTTGTAAGTTCTATATTAAGGAACTCCTCATTTTGATGGTGCATTGCCTGATTTTCTTTTTGAAACTACCTTTAATTTTCTATCGGATTCATATCGGGACGATTTTCTGGACATGAAAGTAAATTTATGTTTTTTGTCATCAAGAAAGTGGCCATGAATTGTCTTTCCTGGCCAAGAAAGCATTTGTTCGTTAACTATGGCCAAGAAAATGATAATCTTACAATCCTTGTAGCAAGACGAACCATCCTGTATTAAAATATAAAACCCGAACTGGGGCAGCAGTCACCAATTTTCGCATGGAAAATAATTCACACAAAAGAAGGGAGCAATTTACTCCCGAAATATATATCTGTCAAAATTAAAAACATCGCATTTTGGAATGGAAAATCAAAAAATAAAATCTAATGTAAAAGTGCTAAACACGGGAAAATACACACAGTATAAAGTCCTAATTTGGAAAGCAGTCTCGGATAAATTTCGGGATAGTGATATTGTTACAATTTGATGAAGTACTGATCTTGTCGTAAGGTACCGTTACCTTTACAAGCACTTCCAGGACCAATTCCGTGAATAGATATCACACTCTAAATCGTGACCGAGTCAGGATGCGGATCAGTTTGTTGAGTACATTTTAGGTTAAAGACTTCACCTGTCCGAAATGAAAATCGGAATTTCGCGATGCTCCAAGTCCGAAAAGATGGAAAATTTGAAAATTTCCGATGCTCCTCGTCAACTGCTCCGCGGGAACTGATGGAGTAGAGTTAACAACTCAAACCTTATGCCCATAGACAAGTGTAAGTTACCGTAGAACGAACGCGGATTTGCTAAAACAATACGAAGTAAAGATAGACAAAAAATTCAAAATTGTACCTCAGCCACACGGGCCGTTAAAAACAGTGCCAAAGGAGCAAGCAGCCAAAAAAAGTGGAGCACCGAACAAGGTCCTGGTGAAAAATGCCTTCCTTTCACCTCAAATAAAGCAGGGAACTCCAAACCCTACTAAGAAACGGAGACCAACAGCTACCCGACAAGGAAACCATGACGCCAAAGGCAAAAGTATCAAAAGCAACGACAACCCGGAAGGACGAGGCATCCAGCAGCGCTGCACGCCAGGACGTACATATGGAAAGTGGAAATCGAAGTAGCACCAACAACGATGTACAAGCGGCGTTGAAGAGTGATGCAGAAAGATTCAAGTTAGCAACTGGTAGGCTAGTGATTAAAAATAAAAGTATAGTATCTAGCAAATCAAATAACGAACCGAAGAAAAGCAATAAATTCTCTAACCTATCCCCTCACATAATACTCTGACGCTACCTAGTAATAGCACAAACCCAAAACCATCGTGGTTGCCACCGATTTTCGTGAATAATATGTCACCGCCTACTCTTCGCGTGATGATGCGCAACTTTCCAGATGCCAGGTACCGCATTCAATCGCTGTCACCTTCTTATCAAAAGATTATAGTCGATCATACTACCGCATACGATAGTATCATGAATCTCATGCGGGAAAATAAATAAGGGGGCCATTCCTTCACCCCTGCGCCACGCAGGAAACGGTAGCGATACTGAAAGCCCTAAGCTCCTTATTCTCAGAGAATGAGATGTTAGAAGTTATCTTAAATCGAATACCGGAGCTCCAGTCCCCTTCAGTCAACCAGATGATTACTGCCTGGTCGCGGTAAAGTAAAATATCGCTCAATCTCTTTAGAGTTGCGCTCATCTCATAAGAAGACCTCCGTAAAATTGTAAAAATAAAATTTAACCATGGGACATGGGAAAGGCAAAGAAAGGGTGACTTAACTCAGTGCTTTCGTTGCCAGCACTTGGGGCATGTTGCCGCAAATTGTAGCTACTCCCAAAGGTGCGTCGCTTGTGGACAAGAGAACGAAGGCCAATTATGCCCAAGAAAAAGTCTAGAAAATCCACGAGAGGATGTTTAGAGCCAAAATAGCCGAAAAGCGGACACTGAGAAGTCAACATCAGTTCACCTGGGTCCCAAATAGCTTCCAGCTGTTGAGCCCAACTGCACCTGGCGGAAACGTCGATCATTCGACCAGATTTCCTCTTAGGCAGCAGTACTCCGTAGTCTTGAAGAGACCTGGAGCCCTATAATCTGAGCCGGTTCAACAATAGCAACCCCGAAGCGAGAACGTCCTAAATTTGATTTCACAGAGTATTGGAATTCATAGGCAAATTCCAAATGAAGAGAAAACAGAAGCGGTGCTAAACTTATATAAAAATGTGGTCGGCGAGCAGTAGGCTCAGAATCACCGCAATCAACATAAACTCTCTCCAGAGGCATGAAAAGCGTATAGCATTGGAGCATATGCTACAGAAATACAGGCCTGACCTAGTGTTTTTGAACGAAATATGCCACATGAAAAGCACGAACTACATTTTCCATACTACAATATTTTTCGTAATGACGAGGGTAGATGTACCGCCATTCTGGCACGCATCAACCAAACGATCTACTAAGTTGACTGTCATATCATGCCACTTTCTTGCACGTTAGCTACGCTTCACCTCCGCTGTCAGTAGGGGCACGTCCGCAAGGTCTTGCTCGGGTCATCTGAACATCACCCATTACTTCTTGATGCCGCTCGACCACAAGAACTCACACGATCCTACCTGGGCGTAGACTGGCCAATTTTTAATGAACAGCTTTCTGACGAGCTTGAAGGGAAGTTCCCCGACCATCGGATATACAGCAAATACGAATTAGACGATTCGATTCAAACCCTCTCAAACTGTATTCAAGACCTGATTAATACCCACGCACCAGCTAAACCTCGCTCATTCTCCAAATATGGGAGCATATCCCCTCATACAGAAAACTTAATTCGAATAAGAACTAGATGGCAGCAACACCTAAAAAGAATCTTCCATAGAAACTTAAATAGAATAAAATCAAAAAAACATTACACTAAAGTCTCAAATAAACTGCCTGGATGCTCTTATAAGGCAAAATGTGCACGCTGAAATGAACAAAGCGTTCAAAGACAGGCTAACTGAAATGAAACCACCCCCATTTGACTATATTTCATCTCGCCTAAGGAAAAAAGAAGCAACTGTGGTCTGCTTAATCGACCTAGAAAAAGCGTTCGACTCCGTGTGGGCTAAAGAGCTCATATACAAACTCCTAAAGGCTCACTGTCCGACCCCGCTGACGCGCATTTAACATTAACATAACAGCAGCATTAACATTCGCCATGGTGTTCCCCAAGGATCAATACTCGGCCCTTATCTCTTCAACTTCTATCTTCATGGCATCTCAACTCTAATGCAACCGACGAACATTATTCAGGGCCCTGCTCAAAACTATATCACTAACCCTCCTCTCCACACAACCTTATATGCAGACGACATACTGGTCCTCGCTACTCGCAGGTCCCCGCACCACAATAAGAATCCCTACAAAAATATTTCTCGAAATGGGCTCTTCCAATCAATGCAGAAAAATGCGAGCTCATATGCTTTAGAAACGCCTCGGGCAAAAACCCGAAGCGCGCCAGCTGAAAGCAAAGAACTCTCACTATACATCGATAATGTTGTTGTGCCTCTAAGAAACTTCATAAAATACTTGGGCGTACTTTTCCACCATTTCAATTCCCACGCCCGTAGAGCTATCGAAAAAGCCATTTGGGTAATGCAGCCTTAGCCCTTCTGCTCTCTAACAAATCAGTACAAGTAAGCACGAAAGTTCTTATGTACAAAACCCTTATCAGACCCATTATCTGCTACTGCTTCCTACCTACCTAGCGGACGAATTGCAAATCTTCGAAAGGAAAATATTGAGGAAGTGTTTGTCCAAATATAGGAGGCCAAACAAAATCACTATCGGAGCACAATTCTATGTAGAGATACAAAAATTAAGCCCTTATTTAAAATTTATTGTCGAGACTAGTTCGAAACGCCTAAAGAAATTTGCAAATTACCCCGAATCTATAATAAGGGAACTGCTCTCCCGAAATATCGCTAGGAACATCGTTTCTCCATGCCCCTCGCCCATTAAACTACTCACATCCAACTGTACTGCCATAACAAACCCCACCACCTTACTGAACCACAAGACAGAGGAAGGTGACCGCAGCTAACCAAATTGCGCAACAATAGGCGAACTTTCACATTGATCACCAAGACCAAGGGGCCACCAAGGTAAGCTCCACAGACCCTCCAGACTCCTCATCCCCGTCTTCTGACAGGACTCCGACTCCCCATCTCCATCCGACTGCCGCCTCCACATTAAGCACCTCTAGATTGTAAATAAAAATAACTACGTAGAATTAAGTTAGAATACGTTAGGTTTAAGGTTTACCACGTTCCAAGAATAAATGCCTTATGAGCTGAGGATGTATAAATTCATCCTCAAATTCAAAAAAGAATTATGCATTAATTTTAAACTAAGTATCGTTTACGACCAGATCAATAAAAATAAGCTGTTTGACAAACATTTCGCTGTCAAACATTACAATATCGTAGTAGATAGGGAAAAAAATAACCTGTATATATATCGATATTGAAGCAAATAGTCACCGAGTTTCAATTGGTGGACCAGTTGAACTTTATAGGGCCACAAACGAAGAGTTTTACGCAGAATTCGTTGCATGGAAGATCGGTATTTGCACAAACTTCTTGACGCCGTTGGATTTCGAACCGAATTTTGTACGGCATTTCCCCGTAATATGGGACCAAATGTCTTTTGTCCAAATGTCAAATGACTCCAACCAAAAAAGCATAGGCCAGCATCGGCCCTTAGCTACTCGCGTATGATCCGAGCAGAGGTTTCATCCTGTTGTCCTTCAAAAATAAAAATAAAAATACTTCAGATTTGTAATCGCCAAGCGGTCCTATTTTGTTAAGGCATGTAAGGCATTTGTTGAGCAGACTCGGACAATCAAGAATGGAATGCTTCATTATTTCTTCTTCGTCGCCATTATCTCAGCAGGGTTCATTGATCAAGTTCCTTTTCATTTTGTTAATTGATCTAGAAGACATCCATTGCAGTAGTGGGTGGAGTCCTCATGGCACTTGTTATACCAAGGCAGGTATGTAGTTTTCTTTTCCGTAAGATCCTATTGCTTCCTTGTATCTAATTCTTTCAAAGTAGTTTCCTCTTGTACTGCTGGCCACTGCATAGCTCTTCTGTAAGCGATTGTTGGCCTCCCTACTGTTGTGTATATTCAGTAGGAAATTTTGCGCTTTAGGGCTCAAGTCTTTGATTGTAAAGAGCGTCTTTGCAGTTCTTGGTCTGTCTTCAACTATGTGTTAAGTCCCTCCCAGTTTTCTTGCAGTGTGAGGTTACTCCTAGGGTTACTCCTAGCTTCTATGATATCCAAGCGCAGAAAGAAGTGAAAATGCTTCTGACTTTCGGCACCTTTTGAAAGCATAAGCGCCGTTTTGTCAGTATAGATGTAAAATCCTTTTAACTCTCGAAAAAGGACCCAGAGCGGGGGGTTTGCATCAGGCCTGGCTGTTTTTGGTCTACTGAAGGTTTCTTCAACGGTGACAAAGGTGACCGTGGTATCTACACTTCACTTATTCACAAAATCCAGTCTCAGTTGAACGTGTCGGTGGAATGCGTGTCTGTCAGGACACGCGTGGTTTTTCGCGTCACACGTCATTGCGTGGTTTTTGGTATAACACAAAATTTAGGCTTAAGACATAATGAGGGTTTTTTGAAAGATCTTGAGCGTATGCTTGTTTTGACCGCTAGGCTCTGCATAACAAGCTTGAACAACCACGGGGTTAGTCATGATACCGATCCTTGATGCGAATGGTTTGCAATCAACTATTACTGATAACAATTTTCTCACTTTTCTTTTCCATTACTTCGACTAAATGCATCCTCTAGTCTTTTGCGGAGATTAATCAGTACAAAGCTTTCCCAAAGGGAAACTTCTATCACCATTCAATCATTTTTTTAATGAATTGATTGTTAATAAGGGATTCCTACTGTGTTTATATAAAGATGATTTGTTTGTCTTTATTGATTCAGCAACAAACATAAGTCAAGTCCAACAGAACAGAAGAGGACTAGAACTCCTCAATACGTCTTACGTCCTCTTCCAAATCACTCCAATTTATCAATAAACCAAAGAATCCGGAGAGAATTTGTTTTGCTTCCTTGTTTTCATTCAAAAAGAACTTCCGGTAGCAAAAGAACAAAATGGTACAAGATAACCAATAAATACTTCTCTATTGGCAACTATACTCCCTCCCTGTGCGAAAACAACTTCAAAACACACAAAGCATATGGAAGTACCAAATCTAGGCAACATTTCCTACTCATATATGCTACATTCCTTCGTTACGATTTCATATGTGACTTCTAACCGAAAGTCATGGATGAAATTTTGTATGTGCTATTTCGCCCGCGGAATAAAAGAACTTGTCTGAGAACAAACAAGGACTTTTGCTCAACTGGTTTCCGTGAAGTGGCATTACTTTAAAATGGACGGAATTAAAGGTGAATAAGTGAAAAAGTGAGGTATGAAATCGCTTAGAGTTGTTTTCGACACCGAACAAAATGGTACTGCCTCGTTTATAATCTCATCCTTTTTTTGGTAGCGGATGTAGACAAATCCTGAACGGTTTCACATTCAACCTTTACCAGAACAAAATCTGCCATAGATGTTGTACTGATTTTAAAATGAAGCTTTCGCATCCGGTTCGTGTATTCCTCTCCTGTCTCGAGTCGTGTCACATAAAAGGCATTGAGTTTATTTGCTGAACAGGATGTTGAACACTATTGTGTAACTTCAACTACCGCATCCAGGGAATATCTCGTCCACAAAATAGTAAAAGAACGATTGCCCATGGACCTTGCAGATGCTCCTACGTTCCTTTCTGTCCACTCATTTCTTCGTATTGCGTTTTTAAAGTTTCAGGATTTCAAACACAAAGATACTCGTAACAAAGGATCCTGTATTCAGTAGTCAGCATGAAGTTGATGTTGTGTGTTTCTAATCAGGAACGTACTGATAACAGGCCTTGTATTGTCCCCTGTGTTGTAATAAAAGACACGACCGGAAGCGTTAGGCAAGGAATAGAAATGCCCATATGGTGAAGTGGCAGTGCCTTGGGGATGATTTGGTTGTTTTGAGATGTCGTTGGGTTATGTTGAAAGGGTGAAGTAAGGATTATCTCGGAACTGTTGCTTGTCGTTAATTGTCCATGCTTTGATTTCCTATGTCCGCTTATATTTCGTATGTTGCCCTATGAGACTAAGACTGTGTTCACTATTGTGAAAGCGGACATTCAAATTAACGAAATCCTTTAGAGATATTTGACGGTATCCTTACAACTAGTCTTAAATATTAAGAAAAACTTTTATTTAGCAACAGAAATACGGTTTTTTTTTATCTTAATGATGTAATCCAATAAAAGCAAACATAAAAATAAATTTCACGACCAACGTTTCGTTGCTTATCAGCAACATAACGAAATGGCACTTTCTCAGCAGTCTTTTTGATTGATTCCTCAAAGCTTCAGGATTTCTAGGAAATTTCGTAGAATTTAAACTCATGCGTGAAAATTCATTCTTTTTCTTTTGCTCTTTTTCCAATTTCTTTGCCTGTCAAGATCCTTTACTCCTTATTACTAAAGTCTCATTCCTTTCCAAGAACCAGAAATAAAGAACGAAATTTTTTTTAATGCTGAAATGAATGCATAAAAATTGTGGAAAATTTTTATTTTTGTCCAGTCACCTATTGTTAATGTCTGTCGTTGACAGTTGTATTCATTAGTTGTGAACGCTTTCTTTCCTTTCTTTTTCTTTTCATTTCTCTTTATCGCATTCCCGTTTGATTTCATCTTACCCTATTCAAAATGTGATTTAGTCAAATGCCACCCCTACCCTTGTCTGCACAATAAAAAGTTTTCGGGTCGGTCTTTTGTGGTTTGAAAGTGTAAGTCAATTTGTAATTGTGTGTTGGGGCTGTAGTAGATAATTTTCAAAATTTCTCACATTAAAATGAAAAGTGTCTTGCGAGGCCAAAGTTATGAGGTTTTATCACTTTTGAATGGGTCGACGACAAATTGTCCAATTATCCGTGTCAAAAGTCAGTATTTTTCGGAACTGTCAAAGAGGATGTGATTTAATAAGTGACCAGTTTTAGAATCTATCATTTGCTTCAAATGTTACCATTTAAAGTTTTGTAGAGAATTTCCCAATGCCGTTTATGATTATGATTTTATCGCGAGCTATTATAGTCGGGTAATACTCCATAACGCGTTGATTGTAACGTAAAGCAAATATAACAAATTGAGAACGTTCATTTGCTATTATAATTTGAATAATTTTAGTGTTGATTTTGTGGTCCCTTGCAATGCAAGAATTCATACTCTGCAAGTAGCTTTATATATTCCCATGCCTTAGAAAAGAGATTCACCTTTCCCTATTTAATTTCCTTCTAATCGCAAGAAATATGGACGATATTTACTTTGCATTTATCCAAATTTATCAAAACCCAAACATGGTCAAAAGCACTTTTCCAGCAAAAGCCGTGACGTTTAATTGTGATTTTCTTTACGTGTGTATCAACTCATTTTAATAATTGATAGCATTTATCTTTACTTGGCTTTGTTTGCAATATGGACACTCGTTCTGGTAAAAACGAACTCCAAAACAAAACGGCGTTCACGCTTTGAATAAATGTCGACTACTGGATTCGTGAGCCTACACATAGAACTTCCAATACTAAGAACACTACCACAGTAGACAATAAAATAGTATCTGTAAGGACAGCTGTCTACCAACGGCGGAAACTTATTCCCATACCCAATAAATTACGCACGGACAGTGTTGGTTACAGTGCAATGAGACTATGTAATGACTACATGTCAAAAAGTGTCAATTAAAATCCAGATGGTTGTATTTCAGTACTTTTTTAATCTTTATCACTTAGGATAGTGATGTCAATTAAGAGCATCGCCTCTTACATATTCCTCCACATCCTTTGTGGTAAGGAACGTAAAGTTAACTATCAGCCAGTTCGATGGAGTTTTTACGGCCTGCCTTCTGTTCAGCACAAGCTGCGAGTTAGCTACCTAGCTATAGACAAGTTTGGTGGGACAGCCATGAATGCAATGCTTCCCTTCTGAAAACCTGGTCTGGAATAATTTGTCATTTAGATCTAGGGCTCGTGTTCCGTAGCCTACGATGGAGAGTGGTTTCTCTATTCGGAAGGAAGAGGAAAGAAGGGGCTGTTCAATTAGAGATCCATCACTTTATCGCTGAAGCTTCCTAACGCTCTATTTTAACTATTTAAACTGTCAGGCCTGCCCGAGCATAATGTGTCACGTAGTTCCATCCGTCAATCGTTGTTAGCGTTTTTCCGACTACATTTTCCGGAAAAAACTCCCCAATGTCTCTGAAGAGATCACCATGATACTTAATCTATGTTTCGCAAGCAAAAGATACTGTTTTAAGCGTCGACCACTTGTTTGTTTGTTATTCTTGTTCAGGTTTGGTCAGAAACATGCAGCCGCACTTAAAAATTGGGTCAAAAAGAAATGAGTCTCGCCAAGCGGTCCATTGAGCCACGACTTCAGGTCATTTCTCTCGCATACCCCCAGAACAACGTTGCAAGTACAACGTTGCCTCTACCGTAGCAACCACCTCTTGGTCATATTCTCTTTTACGCTGGTGAATGTATTCAACCAGGTTTTTCATTGTATTCTGACCACTTGCGTTGTAAAAATACCAGACTGAATATTCGTGATATCCTCCTTACCACTTCATTTGAAATGTGCTTAGTCAAATAAATTCCAGTTTTTCTTTCTGGTTTATTGTAGAAGAAATAACTCACTACAGAACTTGGGCTATGAGTCGTTGACACAAGGTGCATCATGTCAAAATCACAGGTAGAGGAAAGAGCGATCATGTCAGAAGCACGAAAAATCGTTTCGTATTTTTCCTTAGTCGGAAAGTTTATTTTTTAAGAGTTCTTGTTGTCCATGACTTTTTCGGATATCTTTTTATTAACTACCTCATAGGCCATACATTCTTCATAAATAAACCAAAAAGTTTTCAGAGAATTATCTTCATATTTTTTATAATGATAAAACGATCTATAACAATCATGTGTGAAACAAAATATCGGTCAAATGTTCGCCACGGCTTCTGTGGCATACATACCTCTATCCGATGGTCCATATTTTCAATGACACTGAGACATAATTGAGGTTCAATGTCGTTAATGTGCTGAACTATCTCATCCTCTAGCTCTTGAATTGAGCTTGGCTTATTGACGTACATTTTTTCTTTTATATATCCCCAAAGAAAGAAGTCCAACGGTGTCAAATCACATGATCGTTGTGGCCAACTAACATCGCCACAACATTAGACAATTGAATTTCTCACGCAAAATTGCCATTGTTTCGTTGGCTGTATGGCAAGTGGCACCATGCTGTTGGAACTATATATCGTTCACGTCCATATCCTCAATTTCTGGCCACAAAAAGTCCGCTATCATCACGCGATAATCAACTCCATTCAGTGTAATTGCTTGCCCGACTTCATTTTCGAAGTAGTACGGCCCGAAGATGCCGCTAGCATAGCGTAAACACAAGCAGCGATAACACTCCGACCATCGACCAATCTAACGGATTTTGCAGAATTGTATGAGTGTTAGTAAAAATATTAATTTTTTGCTCGTTTTGTTTACAAGTACAATGTAAACAGATAGACAAAATAGAGAAAAATAAACATTTTTACGAACACCAATGCAATTCTCCAGAATTTTTCAAATACCGTTAGATCGGTCGTTTGTTCGGAGTGTTAGCGCTGTTTGTGTTTACGCTATGCCGCTAGCCCATAAAGCGCACCAACCAGTCACTCTTAATAGATGCATCGGCTTTTCAATAATCACTCGTGGGTTCTCACTTGCCCAAAGCATAGCGTATACACAAACAGCGCTCACACTCCGCACAAACAAACGATCTAACGGTATTTGAAAAATTCTGGAGAATTGCATTGGTGTTCGTAAAAATGTTTATTTTTCTCTATTTTGTCTATCTGTTTACATTGTACTTGTAAACAAAACGAGCAAAAAATTAACATTTTTACTAACACTCATACAATTCTGCAAAATCCATTAGATTGGTCGATGGTCGGAGTGTTATCGCTGTTTGTTCTTACGCTATGCCCAAAGCGACAATTTTGCTTGTTAACGAATCCACTGAGGTGAAAGTGTGCCTCGTCGCTGAAGATTTTCTCTTTGTAAAATCACCATTTAAATCTTTCTGTTCAACCAACCATTCGGTGTTTTAACGACGCTTGAAATGGTCAGTATGCTTCAGCTCTTGAGTCTATTGAACCTTGTAAGCGTGTAAATTCAAATTTTTATTGAAAATTAGCATCAGTGATGTTCGTGAGATGTTCAATGGTCTGACACGATGGTGAGTCAAGGTTGACGGCTGTTCTGCCACATTATCGCGAACAACAGCAATTTTTCCCGCAACTAGGCGAGCATACACAGGTGTTTTCACATTTACTGTAGACCCGGTTCGTGATGTTTGCGCACAATTCTTGATAAAGGACGCGTTTGGTCAATTGTGTACCTCTCCAAGGTTGAATTAGTCAAAGACTGAAAAAAATAAATTTAAATTAAAGTTGGGCAAGAAACTTGACGTTAAGGTGTTACTCACAGTTAACATCGTGCATTCTGGTTGGACCACCCTTTATTTGAGAGGATATCCCTAAAATATCCGAACGGTTAGTGAGCCTTTTTATTATTTGCAAATTGATGCTCGCCAGTGATCCCTCTCTTTAGATGTGTTCAGCGCAGGGCGTTAGGTTGGGCATTTTTCAAGGCTCTTCAAGGCTCATGTGATATCCGGGCATGCTATTCCGTGGATTGTTTCTTTTCTTTCGTAACATATTTTACAAAAGTGTAGGCCTTCATACGTACGTTGTTACTACCATACTGATGTCCACCATACCTAGTTAGCAGTAAGGCAGAAACTAGCACTAGTTGTTACATTCATTGTCTTACTACAAATATGTTCAGATCTGGAGCTTATCGCTCCGTTTTCGATAAGTTTTTAATTGCTGATGAATGCCTGAATTAGCATTCCCGAACTAAGAAGAAGTATGCCGCATACCAGCGACCATGTGCCATCAAAAGAAGCGTCCAAATGTTCTAAAAAGCAAACCACCCCTTCCCCTCAATCTTCGAAGTTTTCAAAAAATTGCCTGTCTGAAATTTGATTTCAGTCGATACTGTATATTGAAATAAACCCTCCGCAGACAGCAAAAAGTCGATTGCTCCGCCCATACCCACAACCCTGACTTTTATGGAGATTCTTCTCTTTTTTTTGCGGCTAAAGAAGATTAATAGATGGGTTTTTGAGTTTGAAAAGGACTCAAATTCATTCCTGAAATTTGATTGTCTTTTTCCATTTTCGATGGAAAATCTAACAACAGAATCACATTTAACACCGAAATTAAAAGTTCTAAATATTGACACACACTGTTGCATAAAGTTAGCAATATTTTTAGGATTCCTCTGGGTTGATCTGATCTCTGAAAACCAGTGACGAATGCGTCGATAAAAAGACATAAAACAAAAGGTTCGGGAAAGTGTCACCTTTGGCGAAGATACATGAGTGGTATATATAAAATAATTTTTATTGATGGGAAAAGTCATTTGTAATGATGTAGAGTCTTTTGTATTTGACGTATGTTTTGTATTGCCATGTACCTTTCCCGACAAGCACATTGATAAACTTGGATACGTAATTGCGTTTACCATTATTTACTCCACAGTCAAAAAGTCACCACAGCTATAGCTTAGGTATCATTATTTTTCTACAGGTCTGAAAATCCATTGCCGGTCAGAATATGATGAATCCTCATATGACTTCTGCTCTCGACGTATTCCACGCCATTCTTATCAAAGCCTCCCCATAAATTCGTGTCTGCACATGTCAACCAAGTCAAGTTGCCAGGATCAAAGGCCTTTCGGTGACATACGCTACTCTTCAATCGCTTGTGCCTTAGATATTGAGGATTTTCAGAACTTTCCCAATCTTTAAAAGTTCTTTCGAGTTACGACAGTTTTTTTACAATTTTTTTCCCTCATTTTCGAAATTTCCATGGTCCATTCATCCCAGTAGCCCTTACGTGAAGTAAGAATCTTCATCATTTTATCAATTGCTTTTTCGCTTAAGAACAAAGTGTTGCCCTTTTAATTCGTTTTCGTTCGACTAAATTTATTTTGGACGTCTCTAAAATTGACTTAAATTCACTACCTATCTTTTTTCACCGAGGCACATACAAGGGGTGTTAGTTGAAGTTTGCCGGTTTTTTCAAAAAGGAAAACACTTAATTCTGAAGGGAATCTCAAAATTCTTTTATTCAAAGTATTGACCATTGTATTCTACACATTTTGCCCATCTTACAGGCAACTCATCGATACCATTCCAAAAAAAACTTTTTCTGTTTCGAGGCAAACCATTCGACGAGCCATTTTTCGACTTCTTCAAAATTGGCTGAGCGCTAGTCTGCGAGTGAGTGTCCCATCGATGCAAAAAGGATGCAATCCAATGCTTTTAGATTGTTCTTCAACACTTTAGCGGTATAAGACGTTGCATTCTCATGTTTTAGGATAACTTTGCCATGTCTTCGGGCCCATTCTGGCCGTTTTTCAATCAACGCATAATTCAAATTGATAATTTGTCGTCGGTCGCGATCCTTATTCACCGTCTCACCAGGTATCAATAACTCGAAGTACACTACACCACACTGGACCCACCAAATACAGAACATTGTCTTACGGCCAAAGCGATTTGGCCTTGAAGTCGATGGGCCGGCCTCACTAAGTGAAAGCCATTTTTGTGCTTCCGGTTCTTAAAATAAATCCATTTTTCGTCCCCCGTGACACTTCGATGCAGAAAAGATTTTCTTTCGAACCTTTGAAGCAGCATTTCACAAATGGTTTTTCGATTTTCCATTTGTCTATCATTCAGTTGGTGTGGTATCCATTCTCTTTACTTTGGATCTGCAACCGATGAGCTTCAATTGTCTTTTTCTTTTGATGAAATAAGAAAAGCAACAAATGCCGCAAATACGATTTACTTGGAACAAAACTCGACATTCATTCACTGAGGCAAACTATGACGCTATTATTTTGGCAGATTGTAACTTGTGTATTTTTTGAGGTTAATGTCAATATGTACAATGTTTTGAGGATCATGTCAATGTGCACATATCTCTAACGATATCTATGAGTAAAACTGGAAAATTTCAACTAACACGCCTGGTAAAATACCGTGTCTTGGTCAAGTGTTCTCAAGGTCTAGTGTTCGATAAACAAATTTCAAACTGATTAATAAGTTAGTTTGGATTTGGAAGCCATTCGAGTAAGACGTGTTTCGTGATCTTCGTTAAGATGGAATAAGAGCAGTATCGCTTAGTAATTCGCTTTTTTGTTTTTGGATGGAGAAAATGTGAGGAGATAAAAGCAAAGTTGGATGCTGTTTGTGGGGACACTTCGCCATCTATGACCATAGTTAGATATTGCTTCAAAGAATTTAAATTTGCCGGACATCCGTTTTTTATGAGGAGCGACCAGGACGCCCGGCAGACGTGGTTACCGAGGCAATCATTTAAAAATTTCTCGCTGATCGACGAACGAAAGTTCACGAAGTAGCAGAGGCCACGGCTGTCGATCGGGATGGCAATGACTAAATGATATATTTATTTGTTGGGAATGAAAAAATTATCGGCCTGTAGGATGCCGCTAATGCTCACGGTAGACAACAAGCGGATGCGGCGGTTAACTTCGGATCAGTGTTTGGAGCAGTTTCGGCGAGATTAGAAAGAGTTTTTGTATCGAGTTGTCATCGTTGATGAAACCTGGATTCATTATAACAGCCGAGAAACTAAGCAACAATGAAAATAATGAATTTTTCCAAGTGAATTTGATCCAGAGAAGTTGAAGATAGTCCAATCGGCCGGAAAGCTCATAGGATCGATTGTTTGGAATGCGAACGGGGTCATACTCATGGATATTTTGGGAAAAGGAAGAAAGATCACTAAGCAATGCTACATTGAGTTATTGAACCGCTTGGGCAAAAAATTGAAGGAACGGCCGCATTTGGCGCAAGAGAAGGTGTTGTTTCACCATGATAACGCACCAGCATATTCATCGGAATTGGTCGCCCCAAAACTGTATGAAGCGCGTCACAAATTGCTGCGGCATCTCCCGAATTCACCTGAACTGGCTCCCTGCGACTTGTGTTTCTTTTCTAACATGAAGAAATGGCTCGCGGAAATAAAAATAAGCTCAAATGAGGAAGTTTTCGACGAGACAGAGACGCCTTTTGGAGAGTTTGACAAATCCTATTCTCTGAAGGGGTTAAAAAATGGGAGGAACGTTGGTAAAAGTGTAGTTCTCAAAAAGCGGACTATGTTGAAAAGTTAAAATCATTTTTTTTTAAATGGTGTCGGCATTTTTAACACGGGTATTTATTGATCCGCCCTCGTGAACTTAAGGTTATTACGGTTTTAATGTGCTCTTAGATGTTCATCGTTGCAACTTTGAGAAATTATCCCACAGGATTACGCTTCCGGTAACTAGCTGGGATTACAATGCCAGTTCAAATGGATTGTGCTTGCTTTTTGTCTGTAACTATTTCTGCATCCTCCTTTGTAAGTTCAACCTCACCACCTAGATAAACTTGTTGGAAGTTACCTTTGACTTTCCTTTTCCTTTCCTATACGTCTAAAGAAGACCGGCGTCAGTCTTGCATATGTATTGCAAGACCTGAAGACCTATGCATGAGGGTGTCATAATAATAAGTCTCGGGGTGTCATAATGACCGATTGGAGGGTTTCATAACGGGAGACTTGTTTGAAAGCATCTAATTAACATGGAAAAATGATTAATTTTACTCTTACAGCAGCAAATGAGTTAGTTTCGAAGTTCAAATTGATTTTGTTAAGCGTGCAGATGAAACAGCGGAAACTTTTTATGTCCTCATTCTTGAACTTAATAAATAAGCAGCAGCCTGAGAGTCCGTACAAATCCAGCAAAAGCTAAGAACAGAAAATATGGTCAATTAGACCGAAATTCATAAGTTTTTTGTTGTGGGTATCGGTCATAGGAACAAGAAAAAGCTATGTCCTGCCTTACAGATAAAATTCGGCCTGAATATTCAAGTGAATTTAGATTTTCTGATACAGTTACGCTGGTATATTTCGTGCCATGGGAAAAAAGATTTATAGTTCTATATTACAAATTCATTTTGCTGCCGATGTTGATGAAAGTACGAATGAAAAGCGCAAACCGAACATCGTTAATTTTTACAACAAAATAAAAGGAAGCGGCGATGAAGTGGATAAAAAAGTAAAGATGTATTCGATACAAATGAAGATGAATAATAGATGACTGCTAAAGTTGAATGTTTATTTTTCTTGGAGTTAAGTTACTAGCTTTCAAAAATTTTAATTGCAACACAACCATGATATATTTAAATTTTAATTATTAAATGATTATTGGTTAAGTAGGGATTTATTCTTTAATTTTATCTGTACATAAAAGTTTTAAAGGATTTTTTTCAAGTTTGACGCTCTACGAGTATTGTGTTAAAAGTTGTTACAAATTCGTTTTCAAAGTATTGTCCATCGCTAGTCACTTCTTTTTCCCATCCTTCTGGTTTTTCAAAAACAAACGGATTCCTCTACGAAAGAACGACTAAGTTTTTGGGGCTATCCACGAATCCATTCAATTTTGGAGTTCTTCAAAAGAGCGGAAGTGTTGTTGCTCAAGGGCAAGCGTCATCGACGAAAACAAATAGTTGTTGGAAGGGGCGATGTCCGGGCTATACGGCGGGTGGGATAGGATTTCCCATTTAAGCATTTCAAGGTTTGTTTTGACTGGCATTGCAACATGTGGTCGAACGTTGTCATGCTGAAGAAAAACTTTAACGTGTCTTCGCTCGTATTGCGCCCGTTTTTGTTTCAATCCTTAGCTCAACCGCGTCAATTGTAGTCGCTAGAGCAGCTCTGTGATGGTTTGACCTCGTTTTAACAGCTCATAGTATACCACGCTCAATTTGTCCCACCAAATACAGAGCATGACCTTGCCACCGTGAATCTTCGGCTTTCCATCGATTTTGGCGCATGCCCGAGCGGCCCGTATGCTATTTTGCGCTTGGGGTTATCGTAATAAACCCATTTTTTAACCAGTTAAAATGCGAGGTGAAAATCCATCTCTTTTGACCGTTGGAGCAGCTGTTCACAAGTGAAAGTCGTTCGAAGTCTCTCGGCTTCAATTCATTTGGCACCCAATATCCTACCTTCTGGATCATTCCCATAGCATTTAAGCGAACAAATATGGCTTGTTGAGTCACTTCCTATGCTTCTGTGAGTTGTTCTTGCATGTGTTCACCATACAGAGGCCCCAATTCGGTATCCTCAAACTTTTTTGTCGCTTTTCGCGCTCTTTGTCATCGTTATGTATATCACCACTTCTAAAACGTCAAAACGAGTACTCACAAGTAGAATTCGATGGAGCATGAAGCATGATGAAGCATAGCCCATAGGCTTCCTGCAGCACACGACGATTTTTAGCTGCAAATTTATTCAAATGAAAGCAAACAAGTATTTCTTCACGCAAATTATGTTTTTTTGGCACAAAATTTGACATATTTGAAGCACAGAAAAACTTTGTTGTTTGCACTTCAGAGAAATGATACATACTGAAAAAGAAAGCCTTATGATGAGGCTTCAAAATGAAGTTGGTTGCAATATTATCCGATTCGATTTACTTTCAGTGACGCCATCTCTTGACAATCTCTTTTTTGTTTGGGTCAAATGTCCCATAGTTCTTTTTGATTATGCGCGACCGCTGTCGTTACAAATGGCCACGTGCCCCGAAAACAAACGTGTTCTTATTGCCATCAACCGCGTGCAACTAAATTGGCCAGCGGCAATGACGCGCTGCAGTCGAATGTTCTTGATGCCGCCCCCGTGAATTGCTGGCGGCTTGTATGTTCCTGAATGCGTATAAATTGTAGTGGTTGCCATTATACGCTAGCATCCATGATTCCAACCTCCCTTATTATCTTCAAGTGAGAAGGGTGACATTAGCAGGCATAATGCCATGGTTGGAAATAACCTCGGAGGCAGGTTAGCGCCAATATTGATTGGAATAGACAAGGGGCTTAGTTTCATGTGGCTATCAGGGTTCATTTTTTTCGTCTCATTATTTTTCCTTTTCTCAAAAAGGAAACTATGCAAAATGAAGAAAGTAGCTCAGGAAAGCCAAAATCCCATTTTTAATTGTTTCTAATAAAATTTAGAAATAATTATCAAAATTGTTCTTAACCTACCCTTTGCAGGCGAATTAATATTTGGTGGCATATTTGTAAAATTCGCTTTTCTCCACATTTTCCTAAGCTTTGTTAGAATTGGTGGTCTATACACATTGAGCTCGTTGTTTTTTCATATGCAATCATTTTCAGGGGTTTTTCTTTGTTGCCCTCTCGTTCTCTCTCTCATTTGCATGACAAATTTATTGATGCATATGAAAATGTATTGCTTTCAGTGACATATTTTCGATGTCGAATGGCCGCCGATTTTCTAGAAAAATTCCCAACAACAAATTTTCAAACGTTGTCATATAGGATTAATCATAATCTGAAGCACTGACGTTGTGAGTCCTTTAATCCATCAACTTAAAACCATTTATCAATCGAAAACCGGCTGTATCTTCTTTACTTTGAAAATTTTCAAGCATAGATTAAATGATCGCTGAATGAAAGTAGGTCAAATAAAAAAAGGATCCGCAACTAGGAGTATTTGTATTTTCCTGTCCCACCGAAATAACAAATCGCTAAATCCGTGCCGAAAGACCAGTTTTGAGTTTTGGGTTGGTATATGATGAATGTTTCTGCAATGGGTGAAAATATATTTCCAAGCCAGATTGCAAATGCTTTAATATTTCCGTCTGGCAATATACATGTCCTTCCTCACGGTAGTTTATGCCTCTTTTATCACGAAAAACTTGCTTTTCAAATTTTTCACACATCCACAAACAGAAAAGTCCTTCCACCTACGATTCAATTGAAAATCTCCGAGTATTCCATCCCTTCGGGGATTACGGATTTATATTCCCATCACGACAGATTGCAAATAGGGACCGCTTTATTCGGATCTTTATTTCGCTTTACGTCAGGACCACAATCTATTTCGTCGCACCGGCGAGGCTAGACAGTCAATCAGCTCTTCTCGTTGCTTTCATTAGAAAGATAAGAATATGCCAGAAAAACGGTGGATATGTGTATGCTATTTGCCTAAAACGGCTCACATTCGAATAGGACACACTCACGTTTTCGTAGTTTTTTCAATTGAAAGATTACGCAAGCATCGAATTGTTTTGTGCACGTAACCACGACAAGTCCTTTTTCCGTTTATTGATACGAATCAATCATTGCGGAAAGAATAAATCTTTGCCGCTGTTTTGTAGTAAATAAGGACGCAATCTGAAGGTAGAGTAATGTTCCATATTCACCCATAATCTGAAAAGCCCCTTTCATTTGTACGTGGTTGGAAATTGAAATAGTACTTTTATGCGTTTTAGTTTCACATACGTGAGCGTCGAACGAGACATGTGGGACAATTTATAAGAATTTAAATGAAAGTGATAGTTATTTGACTCAGAGCACTGTGATGACAAAAACTGAAAACCTATGGAGGAAGTGAGTTTATTGGAGCATAACGGTGAACTGATGAGGCATGATTGTGTCCTGATTTTCAAAATTCAGCAGTCGGAAAAATTCCGATTAGGTTTTCTAGCGAGAGTCTGTGATTATGAAATGAATCCTTTATTGGCGATCATAGCAGTTGATGTGCTTTATCGCGTTGGTCCTGGAAATCATCTTTGATGGGTTTTCGGAACTTTACAATAATGCATAACGTGAATTACAAATTTTATTAAATTTTTATGAATTTCATCCTTGAGCGAAAGTTGATTTTAAGGGTTTTTTTATTTTATTTTTTTTTAATTCGAATTCGAGCGTGATTGATTCACATAAACAAAATGACGAAAACGCCTCTCAATAACCATTTTCGGTCGAATTCTTTTCAGCAGGTTGCATTGTTGTGTTGAAGATTGGAACTATTTTTTCTAGTTTAACTGTTTACTGCAAAATTATCTTAAAATTACTACAAACGTTTGATGCATACCACGGAGGCTGTTTGATGGTGAACAAGCTCTCGACATTGAATTGCAGTTGTCCCAATTTTGACCATCCAGCGAGCTCCGGGGGTCTATTGCAAATATTCTCTAAAATATTTGCGTTTCCTTTTTGTACTTGCCTAATGTGTGAGTTCTTGATTAAAACTGGGGATTTAATTAATCATTTATTAAATAAAAAGAATTATAGAAATATATCAAAATAGATACTAGGACCACGGAACGCCTGGAACTCTTTTTCATTCTTTCTTCTTTTTTAATAAATTTTTATTTATAAAAACCGTGTTCATTGTTTGAATAAGCCTGCAAGTTACAGAACCCTTTTTTTTTTGTCAGAGGAAGGTGAAGGCTGTTGACGCCCTGAATGAAGGACTCTCATATGCACAATGCTTCTAAAATGCCCACTAAGTACCTCCCCTTGCAAACAGAGACCCTACACTGCAACTGTTTGACATGTCACTTCAAGCTAAGTTTGGTGTTTCTATGTCCTAAGGCAACCTTATATTACGACACTTCCTTTTCTAGGGGGACGAAAGACCCAGAACGCCAGAAGAGAGATCCCTCCATCGGTGATATCTCCTGACAATCTTCGACAGGATTGTTCTGAGCATAATATGTCACAAGATTTCATGATGCTCTCTGGTATCGCCGAAAAAATTGCCGCGCATCTTTTTGCTGCATCTTTTGCAAATAATGTGTGACAGGTGTCAGAAGCTATCCTTGTGAAAAAAATGAAGTACGGCCGCCGTGAACTATCAATTTTGTGTAGGTAAGACACGAAACATCTGTGTACGCTCAAAAGCTGCGTAAAAAGTTGTCAGTCTTACTATGCACCCGATAGAGTTACAGTCTATCATCAGGGATTAGACGTGTAATCCAGTTTCCTTTTGTGGGGCACACCCAGGACTGTTGTGAAACGCTGAAAGAGTGTTTTCTGTCTTTCATGGTGACCTCTTTTTCATTGTCTTCTCCTCAGCACCGTTAAATGCTTCTGCGTTCAGATGCAAGGAAGGTGGAGGGTATTACACTTGCGATCACCAACACCGTAATCCCGAAGGCCGTTCTATTTGTTATTCACAATTCTCTTAACCTCTGCACTTGCGCAAACTCCTTTTGGTTTTATTCCGGTCTCCAGAGTGTCTGTCCATAGTTCTGCCCTATAGGGTAGAACAGAAAGCACAGCCGTCATAACGAGTCGCCTCCTTGACGTAGTAGGATCTCCCTGTACTGGCCATTAGCCGCATAAGTTCCGAGACACACGCTGTTACCTTTTTAGCAGTTTTCTTGATTTTTTTGAAACAGTTTTCCTGATTTGCTTGAAAGAAAATAGTTCCAAAGAAAAACTCCCAAATAATGTAGGTCAATTTTCAATGCAACATTTTCTGTATTTAAGGAGAGCAGATCGATAGGAGAGAGGTTCATAGTAGTATCCTTGTTTTTTTTGTTATATGATCCCTTGTACCTGACTTTTAATTCCTTTTTTATACATTCGTTATCCACAATGAATATAATTACTTATCGTATTTTCCCTCTGATAAAAATTGCATTTGTTGTTGCTTGAATTTCACGAAAGGATCTTCTAAGCATAGGAATTTTGAGGAAACGAGTTTCGCATGTGGTCTTGTCCAAAATATATAGGTGCGTAAAATGTACCGAACTTCATCTGTATCTGCGTTAGCATGTTTCTGTTTTTATGACCAAGAAAGTTACACAGTTGAAAATAGATATTGACGTGATTCTTTTGATTAAGAATTTCTTGCTTATTTGCACAAAGAAAGATCTTCTTTCTTTCAATCAGATTACAGTATGTATGAGCGATTCTTCGAAATTATGTATTTCAAATATACCTCTGTCTTTTAACTATAATTTAATTCAAAATTTTGAAATTTCAGTTTTGAAATAACTCTAAATGTTAGGCTTTGACAATGGCGTTCGGTATTTAAAAAGATTTCAGAACTTCGTTAGTGACAATGTGCTCGAAGAGAGCACTTGTTTGATTCAAAACAACTCCACTAGGTTGAGTGTGTCGAACTCTCTCTACAATTCTTACTTCAAAAGATGGTAAACAAAGAGGATAGACTACCAGACTACCACTACTAAAGAGGATAGACTACCAGATAGACTTAGTCTCCAATGATGCGGACGCATTGTGTCAGATCTTCGTTATTAACATTTTTCGATTGTTTCTACAATATTGTGAGAATTTAGATCATGGGATCGTGAGAGTGAATTGTCATCATCGGAAAAGTTTCCTAAACTGCTGTTTCAAAATATTAAAAAGGTGAAACCTTTTTCGAAAAGGGAGCGTGTGTCTGCAGTTAAATTAATATACTTCTTGGATGCGCATACTTTGACACATAGAAGCTTTTAGAAACAAGGTTAAGGCATAGCATAAATACCAATCACCACGGACACTCCAAAAACACCCACAATCTCTCTATATTCGATATTCGATTTTTCACATGTATTGACGGTTATAATGTAAACTTGGTACAGATAAAACATAAAAGCGAAGATGCGATATAGTTTGCATTGTAAATCTCTTCAAATTTTCATTCAAATACAATGACTCACATATAGAGTATTATACTATTATATATTATAAATACCATTCTTACATGAGTTAAAGCTTGGTAACTTAGTCATCGCGTTCTTTACACTCACTCTACACCAACCTGCATCGTTGAATTTGCAAGCTCTCTGTGGTGCAAAGCTCGCTTTATTTGCTGCATTGGGCATTCCTATCCCTTATTTGGGTTGCTACTCTGAAGTGCAAGCACTTGTTAGTAGTTACGCTTTCTTTAGGCATTTGTAAGAAGGTTTCTGCCTATTGTATTTACTAAGCAATAGCCGTATAGTTCGTTTGAAATGCCTTCAGATAGGTAAAGTCTCCAGCTGTTAAAACATGATACTCAAAGCTCAGGGAATTTCGTAGGTATCCTATGATATCCCCCGAGAAAAGGAGATTATAAAGAGTAGGGATGATGCGATTTTGAGAACCGAATGTTTCAATAACAGTGTTTGACATGTGCTGTCAGTTTTCATAAATGAGGGTTATCATCTTGTCATGAGAAGTTAGCAAAATATAAGGAAGTGGGAAAGAGAAGAGTGAGTGAAGAAGATAAAACTGCAGTTGAAACAAGTAAGTGCAAAAAATTAAAATGTGTCCGTTTAACGCCGTGTCTAGTGATTGGTAGTTAGTAGGGGGATTCATATGAGATATTTACTGATTTGGATATCAGCCTGGTTTGGATGGTATTAGCGTAAGAACTCGAGCATCTTAGCTTTAATCGTATTTAATGGTAGCGCAAAACAAGTTCTCAAATCTTCACATTTGAGAGTGAGTAGTCTATCACGAGTCAGTTGTGAAGGAGGACTACTTTCTTCGGATTTAGTTCCTAGCTCCTAGTTGCCAAAATCCTTCTCATCGTACCGAATCGCATCAAAAACGTATCCGAGGAAGTATTGCGAAAAATAAACTCAAGTTTTTAATCATATGTCCGGATAGCAGTAGTCTAACAACAAATTGACGTGAACAAAATGTCCTCATCTACAACAGCAACATTTCCATGGACGTTTCTTCCATGGACAAATCTTCAAAATCAGCTCCTAACCTTCTTTAAACATTGAAGCAGCTGTTATTTTAATTCTATATCAACTTTTTTTAGCAAAGTTTTCAAAAAATTTTGATAGAGATATTAGCTTGATCAGTTTGATATTAATTGTGGTGTTGATCCCAGCCTTTTTGAATTTGTCTATAAAATCGTCTTGACCAATTCTCCTGGCGCTTATCAGCTACTCATATGAGATTCTTCAAAAAAATTCTTTATTTATTCTTCCAAATCTATTTCGTCCCCTAAAAGTCTTTTTTTGGAATTTGGTCTCTTTTACATCTTTCCTCGTTGCTAAAAGTATTTTCTACTCTAATAAAGCGATAAATCATACGATTTTTGACAGTTGACTTTGAGAGTAGGCTTTAACAGTCCATTTAAAAAGAGTCATAACTCGCTTTTTTCCGGATCGTAGTTTTCACAGTAACCTTAATACAAAGACGTCTGTCGTTTGCGCACGGACAAATTAGGGAAAAAATGCCAGTAAGAGAAGCAAGTCCTTTTTCGTGAAAGAATCTATCACCAAAAATGGTAAAAACGTGTTCGGGCTGTCCCTCTTCTTCCTCCCCTTTAAATTGGTCGGGTTTATGAGGCTCTGTTACCATAATATATGTATCTCTGTGTATGAGTCTCTGTTACCTATACACTGTGATGGAGATCGAAGAATTTGAGGGGGATTCGATGTGAAACAATGAAGTTGAATCAACCCTTATTTTGACGAATCTGCAAAATCCGGTGCAGACGCTCAATGGTACTCTGATCAAACGCATATCATACGTCGATTGATTTTGTAAACTTACTTGAAATAAAATGTTCTTTTGCGGAGTTTAATGTATCATCGTGCTTTTTGTGGTTATTGTCTGAGCTCCCGGTTCTTCAATTTTGTCGATACATATATTTTCAATCTTTCTATCTTTCTATCAACCTTCTAACAACTTTTCGATATTTTTTTTTCGGATTTCAATAACTTCACACTGTAGACTGAACTGAACACTTCGTGGACTGAATCTGCGTAGCATTTGTCAGGCTTGCATTTCGTCTAGTGTTCCTCCTGTCAAATATTTTTTTCAGAGTCCGCTTTCCAAGCCGCTAATCCTCAAGAATTTTTGGAAGCTCGATCATTTTGTGAGTATTTCGTAAAATTCATTGTAAAATCTAATCCACCTTTGAAGGCCATCATATTCACATGACCCTCTGAGTCCTTTCAGGAAGAATTCTTCTTTCCTTTCGAAAGGACGTACGATTTTTCCGAAAGGAAAAATCCAAGCTTCGCAACCAGAACGCAGTACAAATAATATCAAGATTTATAGACACGGAATTTCAGATTCCTTTTCTTTAATGTCACCTTCACCGAATAAATTCTATTATACATTATTATTTTTATTCATTATTTATTATTTTTTTTGAAGATAAAAAGTAATAGTGATACCTCTTGCAATGGATGTAATTTGGCTAGAATCAAGTAGATGGCTTCCGCTTTTATAGACTGGTAGCTTCCTGATGACGTACAACAGGATGGGCCATTTAAAATTGGCAAAAAAACGAATGAATATTTTTTTCAAATAATATGAAGTTACTAGAAAACTTGAACCTTTCCGTTTAGGGAAATATGTCAACATCTCATTCAAATGACTGTCACAGCTGGCCTTACAACACTCCTTTCGATCAGTCTAATTTGTCAGTACATTTTCGATCGTTTGGCCCTCTACTGCGTCAACGACAACTTCAATTTCATGTTTCAAGTCATCAATCGCCTCTGGATGGTAAGCGTTGAACTTATCCTTAACGGCTCCCACAAAATAAAATCCAAAGGAGCCAAATCGTAGCTTCGAAGTGGCCAATTGTCATCTGCACTCCGGCTGATTATACAATTTTCGAAAACAATGCGCAAAATATCGATTGTTACGTTGGGTGAGTGGCTGGTTGCATCGTCTTGTTAGAGTCAAATATCGTCTTTGTCATCCTGTTCAATTTTGGGGAAACAAATATTTACTGCACTGTATTGTAGTACTGTAACAGCGTTATCTTACTTGTTTTGGAAGAAAATTTGCCTAATAATGCCGCCAGACTAAAATCCGCGCCATTCAGTGGCAGATACGACAGATTTGTGAGCCCTAGATATTGTAATATTGCTTATTCACGTCTCATCCGGCGTGGAAATGAGCTTCAACTGAAAAGATGATTTTTCGATAAAAATGCTCATCTTCGCTCAAGCGATCTTCGCCCCTTTTACCAAACCGCCCCTTTGACTAAAACCTTGGACGAAAACGCTTCGGATTGTCATACGGCTTCAGCCTTTTGTGCTAAATTCTTCTCAAAGAAGTGCGTGAAAAGTTTAGTTCTTAAGTTGTAGGTTGTAGGACAAGTACTTACGAGGGGTTTTTTTATCTAAAAACGATGCAGTATCATGAATTCGCTTCACAAATTGATCCATCCACAAACTGCGTTAATAGTACCTTCTTTTTACCAAACTTTTTTGGTAAATTTCGTACAATTTGAGCAAAAGATCCATCAGTTTGGAATTAAGTTTTTAATATTTCCCAGCTTAGTTCAAGTGAAAAGCGATCTATTTTATGAATGTCAAACATGAAACTATCTCTTTGTCACATTGAAAATGTCATCAAACCTTCCAACCTCATAACAACCTGAAGTGCGAATTCCAAACATTAGATAGCCAAACCTGTATAATACGAGAATAAACAAACAAGGAGTCACACTGCAACCCTGCTGGTTTTCGATTTTTTACCTAATGACTTGCCAAGCAGATCTCAGTGTGATCTACTGAATTTTTGTGCGCAAGCATCACACATTTTCGAATCGAGTCTTCCCTGTTCATATTTCGTAATAAAGTAATTTCGATTTGCAGTTTCACTGTATAGTATTTTCTATATATTACCGGAAACTTTATTTTTATGATGAAAACATACATTGTAACATAAAAGATAAAAAAAGGAAGCAGAATTGACTGATTTTTTCAGTTTATCTGCATACGTTCATTTTTCCTTAAGAACTTTCCCTATATTTTGGCATTCAGAAAATCCAAGATGTTCACGTTTATAGAAATCAACTTATGTTGATAGAGCAATATGTCGTTGTGTGCTATTTGGTTTTCCTAGGAAAATCCTCAACTTCAGGTTCCGGATATTTTAACAATTGGAGTACTAACCTTCTGAGCTACAGACACCAGGTTCAGATCCTGCTGATGCCAGTGATATTTGAATTTGTGTTTCGAGTGTTATAGAATCAACCCTCCACGATGCGATAGGCATCTTTAATGTGACGTTATTAAAGTCCAACGTGATTCCGCACACGTCACTTTCTTGTGTGTATGTCATCTTGACGTGAGGTGCCCCAAAACGCCTCTTAACCCGATTTCTGTAGTGAATTGAATATGCTACAAGAAAAATGGGGAAATAGAGGTTGTAAATAAATGCATTTTATCTGGGGTACCAGATTCATAAGTAGTAGTAACAAGTCAACCCTATCAAGCACGTATGTAACGTTCTCGTAAACGAATTAAAGGAACTTATGGTCGGGTTGTGAAGTAAAGGCTTGTGACAAAAATGCTGTCATATTCGCGTGGTCTTCATGGATCTATTTCAAAAATATGCATACATTCAAAAAATATATGAAAAGTATCAATCTTTTGGAGATCGGAACACTGTACTAACCCATTTCGGAAGCAAATAATTTCAGCCTTTTATTTGTTCCTTCGTGACGGCCAGTAGCAGTGTTAGGCACTCAAAGTACCATGATAAGTAGATTCAATAGAAAAAGATATGTCTAAGGACATGTATCCACACAACTCCACACAAATCCCATATATGTTTTGCGATTTGCTTTCCGTTTGTCCAAATCAAAGTTGAACAACCTTAAAATATTCCTTAATTTATTTCATTATTCCGCAGTATTAATTCGAAACTGGTTTCATCATTTGAATTCTTTATTAACATAAATGGTTTGTTTCATTTTGAATAATCGTGCGCGAAAATCTAAATAATTTCTTCATAAACAAAACACGTAACAACGAAATGACCTTCTTCCACTCTATTTCGCAAAAATAAGTTCTATGCTGAGCGTTGAAGGACGTGAGAGGACATTGTAATTGCAAACCCAACTAACGTTTATGCAATGCCCCAGTGAAAAAGTATTCCTTGAATCGTTGCTTGTTGGCAAGTACTTGCTGGAAGCCTTCCGAAATAAATCGCCATTTCACTCCTGACTGAGTAACAAATTGCATTTTAATTTGCAAATTATAGATTTTATCGGCTCGTGAAGAAAACATGAAAATTAATGATTTGTATACAGATTTGATTTTTCTCTTTGTCCTGGAATCGATTGAAGACGGAAAAGGAAAAGCCAGACACTAGAAGTGGAAATTGTTTTCAGCAACGAATGACGGAAATGGTAATGAAAAATTTATTTCAAGGATTTCGTAGCTAATGTGCTACTAATTAGGATTCTTTTTAATGCAAGAGCTTATTGTTTTAGCAATGAATTTTCATGAAAGCCGTTATTACCCTGAATCGCGGAAGGTATTGAGCGGCCAAATAAATGGAAAATTTCCACGAACGACAAACTAGCACTTCTGAATTCGGTGCAGGTATTATTGCAAAGCGCTTTTATATTTTGCAGGTTAAATTTTAGTGGCAGAGAAATCCTGATCAACAGTTGCCAGGCTATTTCGTTTAATTGTCAAACAAATGGACTGCGTCGCTGTATAAAACTCTTTTAAATCAGGCTTTAAAATATTCTAGAATTCACATGAAAATCCTTGCGATTGCTTTCATTTCAACAAGGATTGCCCCGTTCACCTGTTGGTTGGCTTGCAAAATATCCTTGAAAGTACTTAACATAAAGTCCTTTGCCAAAACAATTCTGAAACGTAGTATTCATTGAAACGCTTGAAACGCTTGAAACGCTCTGATGACAATTTACGTAATGACACTTGTAAATCCACTTACCTCGACGGAGTTATGTTATCATTTAACTCTCTCCTGGAATGAAACACAGGACCCAGGATGAGATGATGAATGTGAACATACCGTGCTTGAATTGAAAATGGAAATTTCAAAATTTGTACTGGAAGAGCTTGTCAGTATGGAAAACAATAGACAAGTAGTCCTAAAGTCTTATTCATATTTACTATGGATATAATAGGATGGAAATATGTTGAGAATCGTGAGAGTAGAATAGTAAAGAGCATTAAGTGATGCTTAAGTAGCATTTGAATATTAATTAAAATATATTTAATTTCATTGGAATTCAACGATCATAGCAAGTAATGAAAAGAGATGAGTTTCAGGTCTGACAACGAAATACAATTGAATGTACTTCCTCTGAAAGTTTATTGCAATTGCTAGCAAGGATCCGCTCTTGATGCTTTATCGTTTGTTTCGTTATCTAATGCGACATCTAGCCTTTATGTTAAATCAGTGCATACTTTTCGTTAATTGAGCCTTCCAGGAGCAGTTCCTTCCTACTTAGTTGAAAAGTTTTTGAGTAGAATGATATAGGATAGCTCTAGGATAGAGGACCGCGTAGAATACTCTAGTGATGTCGGTTCAAATAAACTGGATACCTGTAATAAACTCACAAAAATTTATTTAAGTAGTGAATTGCCTCGAATTTTACCATAAAAACTAACTTATTCAAACTAGAGAAAAAAATCAGTTGAAGTTAACTTTTTTATCTAGCTAAAGGCGGAAATCCTCAACCGATTTCAAATACAGAAACCAATAAACATACAAAAAAGTCAGTTGCTGTTTAAGTACAAAAGTAGTCCTTAACTGGTGTTCATTTTGTTGAAAAGTACCCTAGTGGTGAAAGCAATCAACTTCATGACCTTTAAATTCAATTTAACCATTAAAGTTAATTAAAAAATTAAAATATTAACAATCAAAGTGAGTTTGTAATAGAGACCTTAGAGACCAATTCAAAATCAATCAAACGGACAAATCATTATCAAAGTTGTTTTCACAAACAGAACTTTAGCTTAGCAACGATATCATCCTGCACTGAAAAGCAATCATTGGTGAGATTAGTCCTGCCAATAAACATAATTGAACTTTCCCGTGTTATGATCGATGCTGTCCTTAAAGAGCTTAAAATTGCATAATTCTTAATTAAATCAATCTCGATTTGAGCACGACCGTTTTCTGAAGCCACTACTATCAGTCAGTGCGAACGTAAGAGCGAATTTTACGAGTGTCAGAAGTAATAAATTTCATTTTTGTATCTATTTTTCAAATTTAATAAATAAATTGTAACATGAAACCCGAAGTGAGAGTGTTGATTGTTGTGAAAACTCCAATCCTGCGCAGTGCAGGATAAGAAACAGGGAATCATCCCCGATTGGAACGCTCCTCAGGGACCAATTCAAGATGGCGCGAAGCACATCTAAGTCATCTATTTCCAACAGATTTCTGCCATTAGCTGAACTTGAGGATAGCAGCGACATCGGTCAACAACTCAGCATTGAGCAGCAAGCTAACGTGAGAGTCGCCTCAATCACTTTTACTGATCTTCCCCGCGATACCATTGATGTCATCCTCAAAAAGCTTAAAATTGAAAACTTTTCAATGAAATTAATCTCTTTTGGCAAACGACTTTTTCTACATACGTATGAAAATTACAATAATATTGAAAATTTCTAAAGGCCAACGGCCAGAAATTCGTCCATTAAAAGTAGTGCTAACAGGGCTCCATGACATTCCTACGGAAGAATTAAAAAAAATCCTGAAAAGCGGTCATGACGCCAACTCATTCGACATAAAAAAGATCACTTTTAAGATAGGAGTTATCAGATATATTACTTGCTCTATCTGCAAAGAGGGACAAAAATGGCGGATCTGAGGAAAAGTAAAACAATCCTGCACACAATTGTACGTTGATGAGCTGCGCGGTCCATCTCCCTTGTAGCCCACGTTCCCATGATTTTTGCTATTCATCGATAGTGCATTGTCTTTCATCGCGAACCACTTTTTCTTGCTTACCCCCGTGCCTTCGGAGGAAGACTCTTTAACGCTCGCTAGCAGAGATCTGCAGAGCAGATCAGTCGCGACTCTTCCGGCAGTTCAAGTCTGAGCAATTTGTCGTAGGAGACGTTCCACAAGTCCAGATCGAAGATGAAGCATACGGGCAGTCCTTCAGGTAATTTCGGACTATCCGCATCATATATTCTGGTACTTGGAAATATTTTTCCAGGGCTTTCAGAATTTCCTTCCATCTAGCGGATTTGAAAGCATTCCTTATTTCCAGCGTCACTGGACTAACTGCCGGTTGGATCGACTGCTCGCCTCCGCGTGTTGGACCGCACTCACTACCTCCGCAACTGCATCTATTTCATCTATATGAAACCACACTGCCTTGGAGAAAGATTCCCAGTGGCGCGGATAACGTCAGCGAGTCTTCTCTTTATCAGTTTCTCGAGCACTTTCCCGGCCGTGTCTAGCATGCATCACGGTCGGTATGCTGACGGCGACTCGAGATTTCCGTTCTCCTTGCTGATCAGCACGAGTCTTGCCGTTTTCCAACGCTCAGGGAAAACGCCTTCCCGCAAGCAGGCGTTTTAAGCCACTGAGCAGAAAGTCAGGGCAAGAGTTATAGGCCAGTTGCAGTACCTCGGCTGGAATACCGTTCGGGCCCGGAGCCTTCTTCGCCTTCATTGAGAGAGCTGCTAGTTCCAGCTCGTGTCTCGTTAAGAAGTGACAGTCTGATTTCCCTGTCGGCGGCATCAACACGGACGGGATTTTGGGGAAACAGTGACCGTACTATCTCGTCCATAATCTGTCCGCTTCAAGTACGTAGGGGACCGTAGAGTATCAAGTTTTCGCATAACTAGTTTATAACCCAGGCCCCACGGGTCCCTGTTCACGTCTTCGACGAGGTTCTGCCAGCAACGGGCCTTAATCCTGTTGATCAGTCCGCGAAGGCATTTCCTAGTCCGACCGATATACTGCCATTCCGGTGCATGCCTCGTCCTGGTTTCGCGCTCGTTAAGCTTCTCGCCAGAGTTTGTGACACTCCCTTCGTTGTTCAGCTATTTCAGTGGACCACCAGTACAACGGAGGCTTTCCGTGTCTAGGTCTCCGGTGGGACATAGATGACTTACAAGCGGAGATGATGGTACTCATTGTGGAGTTCACCATGTCTTCATCAGTCAGTCCTCTGGTCCCCGGCGATGAGCCAAACGGTGGTAAGCATGTCATGAACGTGTCGACAAACTTCTCCACGTCCATTCTCTCAGTATTCAACACGAAGGCGGAGCGCTGGGTGTCTGGGAGTTTACGAACGTTGTCGTAGATCTCGAATGCTATGTACTGATGATCACTGGCCGAGTAGTCCTCTAGAACTCTCCAATTGTGTGTCATAGAAGAGAGGGACTCCGAGGCAAATGTCACGTCCGGAATGGTACCCATGCAGCGCAAGCGGTGGAAAATGGGAGTATTACCAGTGTTCAACACGGCTAGCCCTACTCTGGCTGCCATCTCCAGGATGCAATTCCCCCTGGGATCTGACTTAGGCATGCCCAATGCAATAGCCTTGGCGTTAAAGTCTCCCCGATAAGAACATGACTCTCTATGCTCAAGACGGTGTCCTCCAAAGAGTTGAGCTTCGCCTGGAAAGATGTTATTGGTTCGTTCGGTGTCAAGTACACACAAGAGGGAGGGTTAAAGAGAGCATAAAAATGAACAATTATTTTTCTTTTGCAATATCTTGTTATATTATAATATAATATATTACTTTATTTAGGTTTTACAATAAATTACCTGCTGCTGCATTTGTTCAGGTATTTCAATCAGTTTGTGTTTACCTTCATAAGAACACGTTTTGCTTTTGTCGGAAGAATAAGCTGAAACTGTGAAACTGCACGTGTGAAAAGGTGCGTTACACCTTGAATCAATTTTCCCCCTCTTATCATTGAAACATTTTTCAAGCTGCCTATGATTGAAGGTATTATCCGCCGGCTATGGAGACGCGTTAACCTTTGCAGAGGCCCAAAAGACTGTCGATATGATTTGGCCAGGCGCCTGTGACACCTTAAACTTATTGGCTATAGCTCACATCAACACCCTTCTCACTCCTGCATAAATTAATGTTTCAACCCAGGCCATTATGGATGAACCTAAGTTTCGTTTCCACTATCAATTCGATTCAATAGTCCTTTCTATTTTCATTACAAAAGGCCTAAAACCCGCGGGACCCCTCTTAGCGGTATTGTAGCGGAGGCGGTGTGAGTGTTCTGGGCACCCGACTTTGTATCTGAAATTATTGTACCTTATCTCTGCAAAAATGGCTTGAGATTTCTGTAAACCGTTTTTTCTTCAGTTCAGCACCTTTTAGTATTAAAATTTCGACGTTTTCACTCATTTCCGGCATAGTCCCTTCGATCGGCGGTCGGGCTGTGGGTCATCTTCAAATGAAGCCCTGCCTTGTTTAAAAAGACAGTGCCACTTGCAAACCCTGGTTTTACTCGGCCATAGTCCGCGCGAACGGACTCCTTCTCTTCCAGTATGGTTTTACTAACTTTACATGCTTGCTCGGGAAATTCATGACGGCACGGAACTCTTTTTTTTCCAAAATTCACACTTACTCCCAGATTAAAATGCCCGATCGACAATAGTTCAAGGATTACTGACACGATTGAGATAAAACTTTCACTTACTGAAAGCGAGTTACTGAACGCGTTTCTACTGCATCAATTAAATTTACTAATCACCTACCTTCCGATCCGCGAACTTAAAAACGCACCCTTGTATTACTTGTTCTGTCTGCCAAATATATTTTGTAGTACCAGAAAATAGACATGGGTGACTTCAGTGCGAGACAGACCGAGCACTACCACCGACCTTTCTCTTTGCACTGACTATACCATTAAAATAAGATGTATAAAAAGGCGTAAATCGCCGCAAATACTGCTGAGTTAACTGAAGATGCTTACATCACAGCCTAAACCCGTCCTAATCACTGTCAATGTCAAGTAATGTTTGACGGAACCCGTCAACAAATAACATTTTGGCCTGCAGGAACAAAAAAAAAGAACTTCAATTGAAAAATATTGACAGGAAGAATGACATATTAATTGCCACTTGTCAAAAATTTTCGAGTACCTTTGATTGAAAGGATAAGATACGAAAAATTAAATTTTTTTTTATTTAAAAGTGGCTTAAAATGCTTACATATTTATTTTTTCCTTTGTGACTACAATCTTTTTGGTTACATGAGGAAAATTATTTCATTTAAATGAGGGTCGCGGCTGACTTCGGGATACTTCATTTGGTCGGTCGAATTTCTGAGCACAATTTGGATATTGGGCGGCTTTATTTCGGCAAAGGCTGCTTCAATAGTAGTTTTCCAATAGCCAACATTTTCTAATATATCCGCTTAACACTTGTCTTCACAAATAACAATCCAACGATGTCAAATCACACTCCTTGTCGGCCAAGTCACGTCACCATTTTGACTGATAATGCAGTCATTGAATTTTTTGACGCACTTCGGCTATTGCGACCCGGTTATGGTATGGCGCAGTATCTTCTGGAATTCAAAGGTAGCTCAAATCAATATCTCCAACATATGAACACAAAAAACATGTCAACGTGTGGCGAAAGTTGATCCCGTTGATCGTAATGGTAACGCTGCTCATCATTTTTAAGTTGGTCGCACGCCCAAATATATCATAGCGGATCGTCACTGGGCTTCAATTCCTGTTTCGATTGAACTGTAAAGGGCCAGAAGTGAAGAATTTTACGAAAATTGATTGCCTCGAATAGCGGCTGATGCTCATTGCCAATGCACGATGACAAATCGATGTCTTCGGCCCTTGGTGCATGTTGTCGTCGATCGAACACGGGTATGCGTTGTGTAAGGAGCCAATATAACGCAATTTTTGAACAAACTTCATGACAACATTGGGTATGAACGTCGTTTGACTGTCAAATTTTGTACCGCTTTTTGTTGCGATTTCTGACGAATCGTTTTTATCTTGAAAGTAAATTTCTAAAATTTCTCACTTTTGCTGAAGCGTTTAGCGACTCATTTCGCCAACTGCAAATATTATATGGAAGTCATGTCAATAAAAGAAAACATTAGTGTTGTCCCAAAGCGAAAATAACCGTTATATCAAATCTCATCGCTTATTGGGAGACTGTATACAAGGGAACGTCAAAAAGTTCGTGAGTAGACAGATAAGAGGGTTGACATGAAAAATCAACCCCTTTTTCTTTCCAATGCTCTCTGCTTTAAGCTTAATATGTTTTAAAAATCTGCCAAACGATTTACTTATACCGTGCATAAAGGTTATTCGTCAGAACAAGCAAAAATTGCTGGTTTGATTTCATAATCGTGGCTTCATTTTTCTCCGTGCAGTTTATTTTTTCTTTTGATCATTGGAAGTGTAATCTTCTACATTTTAAAAACATAAGTGGATTGCAGGCTGGTTGACTTAGTTGGTCAAAACGATTTCGATAGATGGCAGCTATTGAAGCATGATAGCTTGTAGGGACGAGAGCGTTGCCGTGTCAGCGGAGCACACGTTAATTTCATGTCATACATCACTTTTTTGGACGTACACACGTTAATTTTCTTTTTTCTCCTTCTATCTTCTTTTTTCTTTGATTGGATTTTTTCATCGATCTAAGGAAGGAGCGGAGTTCATTCGCGTTATGGACACATCGCGTTTCTCGGTCGCCTTTACTTTTCTAGCTGATTAAGACATTCGTTGCATTGGGTGTCGTGCGTTTTTAATGCCACTATCACATTAATTTTTGCTTTGATATAGAGGTATATGCATAGCGTAACATCTAACATATGCTAACACTTAACAAACTACCTATCCAATGGTATTTAATGTCAATTTTCCATGTGCGTAAGTATTTGCAAACAAAAATATTTCGAAGATATAAGATTCAGATGAAGATATGGAGAGATGCACAATCTTAGCAATTATATATTCGTACGTAATGGTTCGTGTATACTATTAACCGGTTGAATTATGCTCAAATATGTTCAGGCTTAAAAAGCTTGCCGCGCAGTCTCTCCAAATACCTACGTCTTTTGATTTCTAAGCTCTCGTTCTTGCAAAGTTCACTTCATTTGCTAGATGGGGTACTCGATTCTATTTCTTTGAGAAACGCAGTGCATCGTTTGTGCTTTTAGTGGTTAGGCTATGAATGTAATGATGAATCCAAGAAACTTTGTACGGACAATTTGAGCCATAGTTTCCTATTTCTGCTCTCGGAAACAGCCATCAAATAATCATATGGACATTCGATGTGCTCGTGTGTTTTGAATATGGTGCTCGAATTCAGAAGATTCATTCTGCTCAAATATCAGTTACCTCAAGATGGTTGATGAAAGATATTTAGGATGGTTTACTCAGGTGGTTCAACACATACTCCAGGTTTTATTTTCTATTAGCTAGCCATGTTCAACTACCATAATTTCCACTTTTTTATCTCTGGTTATGAACATCCTTAACTGGCCGCCCGTGGTGAGGATCGCGGCCTGCTTGGTCGAGGTTCTCGAGTTTAACTCAGAACTTACCATTGGTTTCACCACAATAAATTTTTATGTGCAGTGTGTTTTATTTGAGACTTTGCATAAACTTAAATACGATATTACAACTCATTAGGGGTTCGTGTTCTTCCTGCAAGGCCTATTCGTGCGTGAGTTTCATATTGAATACTGGTCAAGTCAAGAACAAAGGATTTCGCGAGAGACAGCCAGCCGCCTCTCTTTGGTACATCCACCAGAGGCTGTCTGTGATTGTCGACATTTACCGATGAAAATTCCGATTGTACAAGAATTTAATGAAATGTTCAACCGACTTTTTAGGTATGTGGTGACGTCCACCGGCAAAAGTCGACATTCTTCAATTTCAGTGTTTCACGTTAACATATACATATACTAACTTCTTCCAGAATGAATAATAAATATTTTGAACTGCCACTGTACGTGGATCGGCTGGTCTCGAAAAGTGATTGCATCGTGTAGTCCTTTTCAAATGTATTGCTTCATCTTCGTCACGCCGCAATCTGCTTTCCGAGCTTGTGAACTAATCAAAAATTTATGTACGATATCTTAAACTTCAATGTTCGCAATCGGAGTCATTACAAAACATATTGAAAAAATTAGGTTTAATTGGTGGAAAAAGGAAGAATGAGTGAGCTTGACCGCAATTTTCATTACGAGTTGCACTCATCGATGACGTATGCATTTGTGGAATCTCTCTAATATTTAAGGTAAAAACGGTAACTTCAAGGTATAATGTGATTAATTTTTACACTTACCCAAATCAAGTTAATAAAAACGAAGTAGGCATTGATATATTGAATTCAATTGAATTAAAACGAAATAGGCATTGATATTTTGAATTCAATTGAATTAAAACAAAGTAGACATTGATATTTTGAATTGAATGAAATCAAATCAAGTAGGCGACGAGTAGTATAAATAGAAGTGGAATTGTCTCGAAGAGTTAGTTCTTCGCGTCAAAGGTACGGACAAGCCTCTATCTCCTGTCACCCAATGTGAGGCTGCATTGGGGTGCCTTTTTGAAATACCGGGAATTTAATAAATAAAGTTGGTGTTATAAAATAAAACAAGAGTTTTATTTATCCATCGAAGAAACATAAATATTAATCTCAGCTGAATTTTGAAGAATATCCCAGGAAAAATCCAAGGATATAAAAATATATGGAAGAAAAATGTCTAGTTAAATTTTTCGCAACAAATTCAATTTCTAAAATGTGCATTGCGTTTCTGTTAGTGTATGTGTATCACACATTCCTCTGAATTTGAATTTTATGCAAGGGTAGCAACAGAACGCATGTGTAAGGTTTCTTTGTTTTAAATAAATAACAAATATTTCACTCAAAGCAATATTACGATGAAGCTCAGTACAAAACATAATGCTCTAAGCGATATTATCTTTAGGTCGTAGTTGATATATGCGATATGTCCTTTGGTATCAACTAAATACATTCTATATTGTCCATATTTCAGGTTAGGAACGGATTGCGTTTGCTATAAAATTTGAAACACGCGCTGAAATCCTGTCGCCTGATGGTGTCCTAAATCCTGAACATAAAATTTGTTCCTCAAATAAAATGATAGGACTGTAAGCAAGAGATAAAACAGATATCAGTTGCAAATCATTTGGTCAAGTTCACATATCGTGTACATTTCCAGTTATATCAGCTTACTAAAATTGTTAGAACAAACACATCCTTAAATTTATAGTTAGTTTATTATTATAAAAACCGCTCTGTGGATATATATGAGTAATTTTTAGTGAAGGATCGTTAAACAAAAAGAGGATCGCTTTGATGAAAAAGTCAGCAAAAACTAAATAAATTAAATTTTCGCAAAAGGATAATTCAAATTGAAATTTTCAACATGCATGTCTGCAAGGTACACGTTTTGATAGCAACGTACAGAGTCAATAAAAATTATATGAAGACCATGCATATATTGTACATGCGTATAATATCCTGGTATGTGCATACATATCAAAAGGATTTTTCATGCTTTATCTTCGCCATCAAATCCACGAACAAACGGAATGTTTGTTAATGTACGTTTTGTCATGCGAAAGGATTGTTGCTCTCAATGGTGTTGGTGTCAACGTATGCACAACAACGATGTAACGTTTGTAACGTGATAAAAAGCAATTACGTGGATATAAACTAAAATTCTTTGGCTGTTTGGTTGTTGACATATAGTGAAGCTTGAACCCTTTCTGAAGAGGGTGGAGTCGGAGTACTGAAGCGTATACGCGAAATTTGTTTAGCTCTCTGACAGTTGCTTGCCCTTTTGGGAGCACAAATAAATTGTGTAGTTTAATGTTTGCACTCCGGTTGATATATTAAATATTTACGTTGCTACAGAAATCTGGAATGAGCTAGAAATTCAGCAAATTTGTTCACAAGCTTATGGGACCGAATAGAAACAACGTGTCGGCGTCAGGTTCCCATTCCAGGATTCGTCGTCATTAATTTTGCAATTGAAATTCTTGTTAAATGATTTTCAGTTGGACGACAAAATAATTCTATTTGATGTATTTTGTCGTTTAGGAACTTTGTTGTGCCATTTCTTTGGATTTTATGGTATTTTGTAAGTTATCTTTCTACTGTGCGCTCGATTTCCAGAAACCTTTTTGGCGTTGAAAATCTCCATCTCAATGGTAAACTTCCTCAGACATACAAAACAATTAGTAAGTAAGTAAAGTAAGAGTAAATATTAACAAAATTGTTTCTTTGTGGTTCTATGGTTCTGTGGTTCCAGCAAATTTATTTATTTTTAACGGCTGAGTTATATGAATGTACATTTCTTTCATAAGTTCTCTCAACAATTGAAAACTCATAATCTTAACATTGCTTTCGGCGCAGTTTAATAGCAAACCAGGCCTGAGTTGACTGTTTCTAACACAGATTGATGTGTCAATTACCTGCTCCTGCACTGACCTTAACAATAGTTCGATGGTCATCCAAAACTGGTGATCTACGCTTGCGTTTTAAGAAATTCGTGACTAAAAAGAAATTAACGCGAGATCGACTGGAATACAGGAGTACGTCGCTGAGACTTATAACTTTTGTAGTGTTACTCATACCCTCGGAAGGAAATTCCGGGGGAAATTTCTTCATTCGTTCTGGAACCGTCGGTAACAATCACAATTTTACTTTTAAACGTAAAGTCCTGTACCTTTTAAATTTTTACGTTTTTTTCGTTTTTGGCTTCTTTCTTTTATCTTTGGTTTTACCAAAGGGACTATCAATTGAAGCTCTATGTGATTATCCTTTTGAGCGTTTTTCAATCTCTGCATTTATTAAGGAGTCTGTATTTGAGACTTGATCACTCGGAGTCTTAGTCACTTTGGCAATTGGCTCACTTACAAAGATTCAGTCCCTCCGTATTTATGTGAGAGCATTTCTGCCAGAAACATTCAACAGGCCATGTTTATTTTTCGGAATATTTTGCTTAAAAACAATATCCGTGTGTTAGAAGTAGCTAATAACATTGTTCTTCTCTTCTTATTAAAATTTAACTGGTACAAACTTAGTTCCTACGTTCAATCTGTAGAGTATTCCGATTGCGACTTTTCAACTTTTTGAACAAACAGGGCATAAAATTGCTTTCATCAATAACCCTGAAAACTACTAGTGCTGAAAACGTTGAAGTCATGTTTTTCAGCGGCTGAAAGTCGACGTTTTCCCTGTGTTGGAATATATCGGCTATATATATCGACTAGCCGCAGCTTGTGAGCAAACATTTAGGATTCATTTTCACCACCTATGACGTAGCTTTCAATTCCTAACTTCCTTAAATGCGCTCGTTAGAGTTAAGCTTGAAAAAGCGCTTGGTTTATATCTGGACACCAAACTACCTTGTAACTATTTTTTAGGATTTTTAATCTCGTTGCTATACAGCAATATGTCGACATTCATAGTTGCATAGGTCATAGTTCTCGAGAACTGGTAAACTAAGGTTGCGCGTTTTAACTCCAACATGAGATAGTCTGAAGCACATATGCCAATCTAACGTTGCATTGGCTTTGTTTTGAGGTTTTTGGAAAATAAGATACTCCCTGTTCTTGGAATGTATTTAATTTAGGCTGGGATCCATGTTCTCGCAGGAGGTGCAATATCTCTCACCCGTGCACTCGTTTTTTTATGCCCTGCCCTGCTGAAGACCCTTTGTGTGTTATAGCCATCTTCTAGCCGTTTGAAGTAGCAAAGAAGAACTTTTCTTTGTCGTACCTTGTAGATCAACCAACCTATTTTAAATTAAGTTTCGCTAAAAGTTGACTATGCTGTGGTCGTTAGCCTTATTTTATCTCACTCAACTTGAAGAAATCCATTTGAACCCTCTACCATCACTGTCATGCCTGTAACGCAATATATATCCTTAATTTGAACAGTGACCATAGATTATGTTATAAAACCGCTGTTTGATATCCAAGAGCTTTTTCATGGGTTGTTATTCATAGCCCCTAATCCAAAATTTACGAGAGTCTCGTGTCAGCCAAGCCAAGTGCCAAGTGACAGCCTCCTTTCGTCTCGGTCATGTTGGATTGGTCTGCTGGCAAATCTTTTGGTAATCGACTGGGGTCTCTGTCTTTTGCTTTTCCTCTTCTTTAACCCACTCGCGTTTGTTGCTCTCAATACGTTCCAAGAGCTCTTTCAGCTCCAAGAACATGAATATGGATGAAATAAACCAATTATGTTCTTATGGTAATCTGGGCAATGTAGGAGGCTTTGATCTTCTAAATTGCCATTTTTTCTTCCGTATGATAGTCCTTATGGTGCTCAGTTGAACGTCGAAACATGTTCAGGCTCCTCTGACTGAATTAAGCCATCAGAGAAGGGCACCACTCTCGTGAAGCACAGTTCCGAAAGTAAATTGATACAAGCTCATCGGACTGAAATCACCTTCCTTCCCCTGAAACCTATCACATCGAATTCTAGTGGAATTCTTATGGAATTCACATGGAATTCCTTCCTAGTTTCAGCTCTGTTAGGAAAATTTAATACGTTTTCTCACCTATACAAGATGATCTCTATCTGCTTGCCTGAAACAACGGAAGAATCTATAAGGACATACAGAATCATTGAATTTAGAAGTCAAAAATAAACTGAAGATAAAACAGTTCTGAAACGTAAATTATGGAATTTTCTAACCTTTTTATGATTACTCATACCTACTTGCCTAAATGGCGTATCTATGAGAACTTTTAAAATCGGACTTAAAAGGCAAAAGCACTTTGAAGAAAGCACATTGTTGCAATGCGTTTGACACGACATGGGACGAGGGAAAAATTTGTCCAAAAGCTCGTTCTGGAGAGAAACAAGTATAATTTCTTAACTTGAAAATAATATTTCTGAATCTGTGGTAATATTCTAGAAAATTCAATTAAAATTTCTTGACGTACAACTAGAACCTAAACCTTGTTGAATATATTAACAGGTACCCGTGGGGGTTAAGTTATAGCACAGTTATCGACACAGTTGCGATACTGTGTGGAGTGAGCGAGTGGATGACAGCTCGTGAGTTTAGTCTAGCGCTGGAATAGACTGAATTCGTCGTACTGGCCAAAACGCGGCTCCATTGTCTTATTCCCGTTCGTGTTGAAGAAACAATCATCGAATCAAAGAATCAATAAAATACCTTGGCTGAATGACTGACTCGAAAATGAAATTCTTCGAACAGGTTCGATCGTCAGCGGATATGACTGCTGCGGGAGTGTCGGCTCTCAATCGCCTTATGGCCAAAACTATGGACTCACCTCGAGCAAAAAACGTCTACTCATGAGTACAATGGATGAAGTGCGTACCGAAAGCGTTACGCACAACCACACAGGAATAAAACTTCGCAAATACCGCACTGTCTATGAGCCACAGTATAAGATTCCGCAAGGTTGGTTATCTTTATGCTACTTGGAGCGAAGGTGAGTCTACGTAGGGGGAGTCGGCGAGGGGAAACGTTGACCGAGAGGAAAGTAGAAAGAGCTGAGTGGCAAGAAATGTTTGTATGCGATGCGCGATGCAGGTGAAGGGCATTATTCATCATTGACCTGAGAACGTGGTTTCGCAGAAAGTTTGGCGAGCCTGATCACTACCTGACGCAAACACTCAGTGTAAGAAAGGGAAGACATCGTCCTCTGTTTGCTTGTTCTGGCCGGGAGTGACAGGTGTCACGTGTTGCACGTTGTTTGCATTCCTTCCCTCCAATCCATCCCTGCTGAAAGTGAGATTTACCTAAAGCAAAGATGCCACTGGCGAGACAAAACATGTCTAGCTCGAAGTAATGTGAAAAATAGTTGCTGGCTAGGCTCTCGGTGTGACAGGGGTGGCGTTGGTCGTTAGCCTGTTTGCCGCTAGGAGTCTGATTCTTCGAGTGTAACGAACCACACCGAGGAAATTATTATTTATAAATAATTTTCGGTTATTTTTCATTAGTTTTTGCCACTAATAATTAAATTCTTGTATCTAACATAGAAGAGCACTTGCAAAATTAACTTCAAGCCCCCTCAAACAATCAAATAACTATTTGAATTTTCATCACGCATCCTGCAAATATCCTCACACAGAGACAGCGTTTGTCATATGGCGTAGAAAATTCTGTTCGCCCTTGAACCTCGTAAGAAAAATAATTTGTCTTGTTCAAGCTCCACACCAATTATAAACAGTAAGGAAAAATCCCAAAGTATTTCACTCGGCAACACGAGCAATTCACATTGGGAGAACGATAATCCTAGGCTAGATACTTGATGAAAAGTTGAAGTAAGCCAACATTCCTTATCGCATTTTATGCCTTTGTCGAAAAAAACTTTAGGGAATTAGCAGGAAACTTTGAAACAATTTTATGGAGGTTTTTCGGAATAGAACGCATTAAATTTAGGCGGATGATTTCCATGTTGACTAGAATTTCCTATGAACAATATTTGAAGACTTTATTGGCTTTGTTATTTATGACTTAAACTTTATCGAATAAAAAACAAAAAAGGAAAAAATTAGGAGTTTAAGTTTTCCCAGAAATTCGTTTGTTCGCGCAAGGCCTTTTCGCTTTGCTCTCTGGTGTTCTGTGAATTTTTCCTCACCGTTCAAATGTCTCCTCCTCATGATTTCGTAAATCACTTTTTGCATAAATCGTTCTACATAATGATTCAAAATTATCCTCTTCGTTAAAAATCAACATCTCGCTGCCAAATTTATTAGGTGTACGTGTCCTGCCATAATTGCACGTTGTGCTCTGTCGCGGTAACGAGCGAACGCGATGTAATCCTTCTTAGTGTTCTTAATTCGAAAATATGATCTAGAAACAAAAATTCCACCAAGCCACTATCCTTGAAAATATGGTTAGCCATAAGTTCTCATGTTGAAATCGCCAAGATTTGCTATTAGGGATTAGATAAGGAAGGTGACATACTTTCGGATCATCTACTCTACAATTTACTCCATGCAGAAGTGAATTTCGCTCGAGCTTTGGCATTGCTCGCTGCTGTGTGGTTAACCCTTTTGGAAGTTCCTTTTAATATGGTACTTGTTGGCAGTCAGCCCATTGAAATACTATCCAATTCCTTTTTTACACCTCGCTTTTATTTGCTTCAAACTCCTTCGAAATTAAATGTGGTTGCCAACTGCTGTTGGCGTTTTGTTCTGCTTGTTTGAAATGAAGGTTCTAGTGAAGGCAACATGTAAGGAGTACAGTTTGTGTAGCACGAGTGTTGGTTGCTTCAAATGGCTGGTTAGTTTTGTTCCTGGAAGGAAATGTGATGCTGTACCGCAATGAGAAATGATTATGATCGCCTGCAGTTCAAACAGAATACCCATGTAATCTACGAAATAAGTTGTGTAAGTTTCTGATTAAAGGAGTTGTTGTGAATATTGATTCCTGGTAAAATCTATCCGTAAATCCTTTCAATGTTTGGTACGAATACAATTCGCCTTAAAGGACGTTAAAGCTTTTGGGTGATGTGCCAAAAAGGTTTGAGAAATGGAAAACACGTCTCAAGTGAACTTAAACAGTGAACAGGGTAAATAAAGTTCTATATTGGCACAAGAAACCTAATTATCCTTGTAGATTAGTTATATTTTATCAAAACATAAATCCATGTTTTATGGATTGAATACTTTCCAAAATATATTGAATACTTTCCAAAATGAGATGTCAGTAGATTACATTGAAACGTCGCTTGTATGCCAATTTCGGATTTTTTCCGGTTGGCATTACTTCCTTTTGGTCTTTATTTGTATGTAAGTATCCACATAAATATCCACATTGTTAAATCGTGTTCATGATTTCAATTTGTCTAGGCAATTTTTTTTAGGAAATGCCCCTAGGATATGAAAAAATCCTTGCATACGCTGCCTTTTTCTCTTCAAGTTGGCTGTTAGTTAAAGTCAAGTTGACAACCTTAATTTTTTTCAGTTAGGATGATTAAGCACCCCCTTGTATTTAGACGTCAACTGTTCATTTCCATAACGAAGTAATAAAAGGTTACAAGTATGGTGGAATATAAAACTGGAAAAGATCAGGAAAAACTCTCAAAGGTTATACAAAATAACTTGTCTAACAAACTCAGTTACGGATTAAGAAGAAGTTGCGATCTACGATGCTTCGTTGTTTTGTACCGATACTATTGTACGGATGGTGATTTCATTTCACGTGCATTAATCCCATTTCTCACCTTTTTCTTCCACCTGTCATTTCGTTTTCACGATTTTCCTACTGCTCTTCTCCAAACATCCACCTTAAATTGGTTTTACCTGATCCCCTACGGTATGTGTGTGAATTTTGTATGATTAAAGTACATTAAATACTGTCAACAATAACCTCCGCTACGATTCAATTAAATGACCTCCACAGCCGAACGTGCAGGGGTGAGATTGCGAGACGGAAATGCTTGATGCTTGTTGTAGAATGACTTATGTCAAGCAGGTTCGTTTCGCTGTAGATTGGTGGCGGCCTGCGGACCTCTAGATGCTGGATTCCAGTCCACCGTGAGTGATGGCCTATTAACCCTTTCGGTCATCTTCATTTTCTTTAGGGCGATTACCATCACATTTAATCCGATCCGAGGAAGTATATTCTTACAGATGTATTGATTTTGACCTGATTCCCACATTTTGCGTGTTTTTTTGGTTTTGGAGAAAAGCTTAAAATAAAACAAACATTAAGAATTAGGGGAAAAAAGCAGAAAGTTTATTTTTCAAAAATAAGCAAATTTCTAATTAGAAAGTGCGTGAAAGATCGCTAAAGTCCCGAAGTATAAATAATTGCAAAAATAAAATCAAAAAACGGGGAGAAAACGGCGAATTGTAACAATTGTGAGTGCTTTGCGAACGACAATGGAAGTTACATTGTGTGGTTAAATACTGAAAGAAAAATTTGATCATTCAAGTCTTGAAAATTTATATTAAACAAACCCTGTGCCCACTAATATTGTGTGAAGAATACAATCAAGAAACCGAAAATCCGAAGTAATAAATAAACCAAGAAGTAATACATAAACACTGAGTTTAGAAGAATTATTTGAATTATCTGAATTATTTCACCGACTAAAAATTCGAGATTCCACGGAGGAGATGGAAAGTCCGTGGGAAGTCCGAGATGGAGTATACCATTTCGTCCTTGAATTCTCGGAGTACATAAATATGCATGTAAACCTTACCTGATTGGGTTAGGTCAAGGGTTATTCTTAGCTTAACAATACGGTACACGCGCCTCTAAAACGTTCCTCTGTGCTCGCATGGCCTTCACTTGTAGCCCATTTAAAATTGAAATATACTGAAAGAAAATAATTTAAGGTTTGAATACAACACATTTATTATTATAAATGATATTTATTACGTAACCCGAAGTTAAAAAAATGTAATTTCTTTCTTAAATTGACTTCTCAAAAAATCACATAATTTTTACTTTTTTGAGATCAATCAACTTTTGGTTTTAATTTTCATTAGACGAAGGACAAATTAAAATTTGGTGATAATGACATATTCGCCTGTAGCATTTCGAGCAAGTTTTCCTTGTGCTGCAATTGCGGATTCTCCTACAAAACGCACAGCTTTCAGCCCTCCCACGAATTGGTATATTTCCTTGTCGAGGAGCGTCTGACACATTTAACAATAATTTTGCTTTTGATTTTATGTTTCTTGGAATATCATCCTGATGAATACGTTCTAAAATTAATGGTTTCACAAGCTCAAACCCCAAAGACTGAAGAAAAATACGTCTGATATGTTTTTCATTTGGATTATTCAGCTGGTGAATCACTAGACGGTTTATACCGGCAATATTCCAAAACTAAAAAAACAATTTGAATGGCCAATGCCTACTTTTTCTGGACACGTCATATTGACAACACATTCTGTCCACAATATCCACCCCATACTTTGTTTGATTATTAAATATTATAATTTCGGGCTTTTTGGCATTGCCGGTAGTAGCATCGATTGCTGCATCGTGATGTATTTTTGACAATAATAAAACTGTTTTGTTCCTTTTTGTCACAGAACTGACTAGTGTACAGTTTTTCTGAAACCCAAACAAAAAGCTCGGTCTCGATCTGTCTTAAAATTTGGGGGTATTACCGGGTTATTACTTTTGACAGTGCCGGCACCAGTTATTCTTTTTTCCAAAAGCTGCAATGCCACTGAATAACTGGTGAACCATTTATCCATCATAACATTACGTCCCATATGTATAAGTGGCTCCAGTAATCTATTAGTGACGTCTTCCACGTTGTTGGATACATGAAACGAGCCTTCTGGTTGTTCACCACAGTACACTAAAAAGTTGTAGACCTATGGACATATTGTGTCCACTACCACAAATATCTTTATCCCGAATTTTGCCGGTTTGTTGGGTAGGTATATCATAACACGACATCGTCCTTTAAATACTACCAGTTGCTCGTCCGATGTCAAGTTTTCGCTTGGAGTGTAATATTCTAAATAATGGTGTCTCATAGCCTCAATGAAGTCTCGTATGGCAGCAAGATTATCAATTTACTGTCTCTGACGGCGGTCGCGGATATCATCAAATTTTACAGATCGTATTAGGAAACGAAATCGATTTATAGATATTGTGAGATGAACCAGCTCAAAGCCCGTGCCAATAGACTTGTCCCAAAAGTCTTTAAGATTTTGACGTTCTCACCTTTTGACACCGATGACTATGAGTAGCCCAACAAACGTTCTAATTTCAGTTAGAGTCATACGCTTCGCATCGCATTCTCTTTAGTATTTATTCTTTATAGTACTTATATTTATATTTGTACACTTTATCAGGGATTCAAAGACATCAGAGTCGAAGAAACAACTCGAAATATTGAAGGCGTGTACTGGCATTAGAAGGTCAAAGGTCTTTGTATAATATAATGAGAATGTGCCCTTGTTGTAGGAGATGGTCGTTTCCTTCATTCAGTTTCATTTTGTGACTTATAAGGGGATAATTTTGCGATTGTCATACTGTCGCCCAAACCACTGTTGTTTTGTTCAGCACTGTCACAATTTTCATCAATCTAATCTTCTTGCTCGGTGTCAGGGTCCTGCGAAGAATGAACTATATTTTTTTCTTCTTCCGATTCCCCTTTCTGTTCGTTTTCAATCAAATCATCCTGATCTTACTTCTCTTCTAGTCATCTCAACTCGTTCTTTTCGATTCTGCGGTCCATATTTACCAATCTGTTAATAAAATATCAACAAACAGAAAGTTTACAGTACATAAACAAAATATATAATATAATATACAAAAAAATTACTAAGAAAAGATAAATACTGACATCAGTTTAAAAAATATTCCGCTCCTAAGAAGTTCCGCCAGTGCACGCATGGGCTATGCATACTAGCCCAACAACTTTAAATCGTTACATTTCGCACATGCGCCAGCGTCGACCGCACACGCCACACTGAATGCGTCGAGCAACAACCAATCGGACCTTAGTTAGCTAGAGACTCGAAGTTTAATCACGCGATTTCACAAAATTATGAACAAAAACAATACCCTGGGCTACATATGTAGCCCACGTGTGTACTCTAGTGTTAAAACAATTTTTATATTAATAAAACCAAACCATTAAAAATTATAATTAAAAATATTATAATTATAAAACCATTTATGTTTTCTAGCCATCTAATTTCTTTGCTATTAAAGCTTCGTTGTTTTTTTTTCCTTTTTCGCCTTTGATATTGTTTTTGTTTTAATTTTTTTATTGCTATGAAGTATTGATTTTGTTTTCATATCTTAGAGCATCCCAACTCTGCTTCTTTTCCCTTTTTCCATTTTGTTGTTTACGTGGTTTGGAAGTGAAGGTAGCCCAACATGAGCAGTGATCTTCCCATGTAAGAAGCCTGACAGGCTGCGCGTAGCTGGCCTCAGTAAGCCACCTAGGACACTCAAAGAACACTGTCGAAGGAATGTCTGCAACCGTGACTGCCGTGGTTCGCAACAAAGACTATAAGATATGTGGAAGTCTGTTTTGCAAGGAACATTGCGGAAGTATGCGATCCAGGCTAAATAATACTTTTAGTAGAGATCCTCAAATCAACACGTCGATTCACAAATCGAATACTGTGGACGGATCGTAGACAATAAACAGAAGCATAGAACATAAAAATAGCATAGAACGCTTCCAGCTACTTTGAGCCGAAACTTATTGAGTTCAACGGATGAAGAGATCAAACGAGCTACCAACTCATTTACTTACCAAAGCCTCCCCCACAAAGAAATGATAAATGAAAGAGTTGGACCACATCAGTACCATATATATCACCATGAACCGGGGAAGTATATCCAGTTATACGTATGACAGGGAAGTTCACAAAAGTATGGGTCTCGGTATATATATAGACTACTTGCATATTCAAAGGATAAAAACCTATAAATTGGACATAACATGTAGAAGTTGTTATACAATAGTGGTGAATGCCAGCCACACGAAAGCAAAGGATTGCCGATCACCTTGGACGTAACAGAGCTTTTCCCCAACTAATATACATACATTTCAGGACGCGTTGATTGTCTCCAAAATTTTATATTTTACATTCGTCAGCAAAGGGCAGCGAACATCAATCATCCAATCTTCAATTGAAATATGGAGAAGAGAGTTAGTCATAGTCAGAACTTGTAAAAGTCATTCAAGCTACCTTCTTGCTTCAAGTAAGTGTTTCGTGGAGCTTGTGCTCTGGATTACTCTTGCTCCATTCTTGTCTATGAGAACGAGAATACTCAGCACCACTCAATCAAATATTCTAGTTTTGTCTGTCTTATGTGACCAATTGGACGCATGGATATTCGTTTCGAAAATCATCAGGCGGAGTTTCGAGGACTTCTATAATACGGTTGGAAATGTTTATCTTGACAGATACAAGGCAGAGCAGTTTTAGTGGTATACTTATGTGTTCCTCTACGGGTTCAATGCTTTCTACATACAAAATACATATGAGACAGAAAAATTGAGATTCTAGGCGTATGTCTTTGTGTACGTCCGTGTTCCTAATGAACCATGGAATTTGACATATCTACTTTAGGGCTCTGTTCTACGGGGATTGAAGCGTATTTTGTGTTCATTTGTCTGTCTGACAGAACGCAAAACTGTCATAGAGAAATTTTTGTCATATTACTTGATTGAAGACAAACATTTAATTTTTTATATTTAGGTGGGCAGAATTTAGAAAAGCGTGTAATTAGGGGAGTATTCCTAGGCAGTGGGCTGGCGTACGTACCTTCTAGTGAACTTTGGTCGAATCGTAGTCAGGCCGTTTCTCTTTCTAAGTTTTAAAGCAACAGAACGCTGGAAATGATCTTCCTAGATCAGTGTCCTAGCGCTAACTGGAGCCTGCATACATTAGGTCTGCCGGAAAGTTCTGTCCGATAGTGTCACTTCAAGTTTAATCTAACTATCAAACTGGTTGATAGTCAGATAATACACTATTGAAAAATGAAACAAAGATGTCTCATATCATTATTAAGTGAGACGTGATCCGGAACAATGGACATCGATAGAGTTAATTTAAGCCACTGTATTCTTTAACGAATTCTGTAGAAATACTACAGAAGGTTGTCGAAATTCAGTAGAAGTTTTTAGTGCAGATGCAGTTTGTGATAGAACTTGCAGAAGATGGTTTGAAAAATTTGAAGCAGTGTGATTTCGACCTTACTGACAATGTTCAGGACGGCCATCCTTGATCAATGACGAATTATCAAGACTATGATAGAGCAAGACCACTTTTTCACAACATTGGAGATTACATATCTCTACTTGCTCGGTACAAAAACGAACATTTCTTGGACCAGGTGATAACTAGTGATGAAAAATGGCATACATATGAAAACATTGTGAGGAATAGAGTATATTGCGGGCATCCACCCTCCGCTCTTAAGCCGAACTTGAACCTGAAGAGAGAATGTTGTGTATATAATAGGACATCCAAGGACCAACACATAACGAGGTTTTGAAACCTAATAAAAAGCTAAACTCCGAAGATACTGTAAACAAAAGAGAAAAGAGGCCGACAATGATTAATAGGATAATTACGACCCAAAAGTGACTTTTGCGGCTTGCCAGAAAATCGCAAAGCTAGACTGGAAAATTCTGTCAGATGCAACATACCGTCCGGACCTCGCACCCTCCGATCGTAACCTGTTTTTCTGTTTACGGAACTTTTTACATGAAGAACAAATTGAAGGCCCAAGCCGATGTCAACCAAGCACAAGATGAGTTCTTCGCCTCTAAATATAAACCATTTTTTAAAAATGGCTTTTACATGTTGTCAAACTGACAATAAGTCATAAGAAACGATAGAATGTATAGTCTGCAATGAATATTACTAAATTTTGTTAATTTTTTTCAATTCAAAAACCGACAGATCTTTACGGCAGACCTAGTTCTTATGTCTTCAAATCCCTCTCATATTGCTTTCATAAATTTAAGCTTACTCTAAATGAAGTAATTTAAATGATGAAAACAAAATCCTACTGATCACTGTGAAATACTATCAATGCCCTGGAATAATTTTCATGAAACAGATTAAAACAAAGTACGTGGTTTATTATTTTGTTTAAAACAATTTTGAATAATATAGAAATAAATACTTCGCCATTTGAAACCGCTTTCTAATTGATGTTGACCTTATTTTCGCTATTGTTTCCACCGCTAGGGGAGGATGAAGCTGGAGAGCGGGAGATTTTTTTTCTGGTCAGGCGGTGAAAGATCGTACCGTCAATTAGGAAGTCTCAGCAGTGGAAGGCTGTAAGGAGTTCGTTCGGACACTACTTTCTAGATTATTTCCAAATAACTCACCTGGTACCGTGATAACCTAGCCGAGAACAGTTTGACACAAAACATTGGGCTAGTCCCCTTTTGCTTCACCAATATGCCAAGCAGTTCCATACCATCGAATCCACCAGGCTTTCCGGAGAGATTTCGCGAATTCGCTAACAAAGGTGAGGGCGCTCGTTTACCCAGTGTTTACAAATGAGAAAGGTTTGGTAGACATTGTTCAGGATCAGAGAGCGGAACAAACAGCCAGCGAACTAGTTCTATCCCATGTTGTGCTGATAAGACAGGAAATTTGCATGCTCACTGAGTAGCTGAGTCTGGCTTGGCGGAGTAATGGATGCCACCGCCTTCTCGACTAGTAAGCTGTGGTATCAACCTAGCTTACGTTTAATATTATCAGTTGTTCTTGCACATATCGAGAGCCCGTTACTTCCATTCTCGTGCGATGGCCTCCCTCTCCTTTTCATCCGCACGAAAAAGATCCTCCTACGCTGGTCTGCTGAGAGGACGATAGGCATCATTCCCGCAATAACCACCGCTGGTTTTAAGACGGTGCCCTTTTAAGACGTAAGGTTTCTCGTCTATTTTAGTGAATTAATTAGTGAAGTTTCTGGTTCTTTTGCTTGTTGAGGACGTTAACAAAGGCTTCGGATTGCTATGAAAATATGGGCTCTATTTTTGTCGTTTTGTCGAGTCGTTGAAGAGAGAGAGAGAGAGAGATATATATATATATATATATATATATTAGATGCAAACATCAGTTCATTCAGTAGATCTTCTTAAGGAAAAGCCCATTGATGTGGAAGCTGTAATTATTTACTTCAACGGGAGAGCCTCGCCTATAATGTCAGGGCTCTGATTCGTCCTGACAGTTCGATATTTTTTGGAGAATTCTTACGGGAATAAAGTTATATAAGGTCAGGTAGTATGAATTCTTGGAAATCCGAAAAATCTTCCGATGAGTTTGTAATAACATATGCGAAATTTGAAAGAATACTGAATATAGGGCAAAATCTTTCAAAAAACTACTCATCCCAGATAGGCGATGAAAGCTTCCTTCGTGAAAACGGTTCTTTTTGAATTTATTCCTAGTTTTCTTGCTAACCAGTCGATTTGTCTTGTTTGATACCACTGTTGCAGCTTATAAAGCGAGATATTTAATTTTAAATTTAATTCCAATTCTTCTCTCCACTGTACGTAAGTACCGAATAAAATCGAAAATGCTTTATATAATTCACATATGAACAAAAAGTTTTACAAACAAGGTACAAACTTTTCAAGTTTGTACACCCTAAAGCATATGTGGATGACTTGGACCAATGAACAGTAATTATCGCATGAATATCAGACTGTATGGTTCGCTAAAACATCATTCCTGTATAATTAATTACCATCTTTTTGTTCATAAAATTATCCATAGTCCTGCATACTATACAAGCAAAAGGGCGCACGTATTCCTTCGTATTGTTTCAGGCACACGAAATATATCGTATATCTGTACACTGATACACATATGCTTGATACATGATGCTAAAAGATTTTGATTAATTATGCATTAATTAATTCGCCTGGAAAATTTAAACTGTATCTTGTTTTCTAACTGCTACAGGCAATCAATGTTCGAAACGAATGATATTCTGCTGTTGAAACTTTTGTTCAAGGGTTTTCACATACTGGCCATGCATGCAAGCATTATCTGCATACATAATAAGGCAAGGTATCGATTGTTCAGAGGATGTAAATGCATACATGGTTTTTCATTAAGCTGGTGAACAAATGCTTTCAAAAAAGTGAAAATTTTAATATCGCTTGAGTTCCAAGAGAATATTTTAATAACCATAATAATTGGAATATTTATTGTAAAAAGTTGATTTTATCATGACAGGATGATAATATCAATTTTCATTATATGAAATTCTTTAAAGTAGATTTTGTTCATTATTGCTTTGATATTATTATGATTATTATTATTTGTACTGGGTCCACTTGCTGGAAATAGCATAGACCAGCATCGGCCCTTAGCTTCCCATGTGTAGTACTATTGTTTACGGATGATCCATCCTGTCGTCCTACAGAAATCAAGGAGTTCCCCCAGCCCTGTGGTCGCCAAATGTTCCAATTCTGTTACGCCAGTACACCTCAGCCCAATAAGGCGTTTCTTGGCCAGACTCGGGCAATCTAGGAGGAAGTGTTCTGTACTTTCTTCTCCTCGCCGTAAGCTCGGCCTGTGTCATCCGTTTGGATTCCTATTCCATGAAATTTGTCACAGGAAATGATCAGCAGGCGTTTACATTTACGAGCAATCGGTAAGATCAATATAATCGGTAAATGGGTCCCACACGATTTGAATGACAACAAATGTCAAATCGCAGTCACTTGTGAAATGCTGCTTCAGGACCAAGAAAGGAAATCATTTTTGCTTTAAATTGTGACGATTTATTTTGAAAACCCAAAGTGGAAAAAATCTTGGCTTACACCTGGTGAAGCCGGTGCTTCATTGTCAAGGCAAACTCACTTCGGCATGAAGACCATGCTCTGTGTTTGCTGGAAGCTGGGTGGTATTTCGTATTATGAACTTTTGAAGCGCAGCGAAACCGTTAAAATACCACGGTATCGTCAATAAATGATAAATTCGAACCGCGCATTAATCGAAAAACGACCGGAATGAACCAGAAAACATGGCAACGCGCCAGAAGACATGGCAATGACAACGTTCCGTCGCACATAGCAAAGCCAGTGAAAGACACAGCGAAGTCACTTGAATGGGGTATCCTTCTGCACCCGCTGTACTCCCAAGACATGGCTTAACTTGGAAATTGGAATAGTGTACCGCAAAAGACAAGCAGTTTTTCTGTCATGGTATTATACATTACCTGAAAGATAGGCGAAATGTGTAGAAGGAAGTTTTTCCGTTTGTAGGAAAAAGCCTCTCGTTTGTATAATAACGGGGTTTTGCGAAGTGCATGCATTTTGAATATTAGTCCCGCATAGCAGAGTTAATTTCCCGCTGTTGAGCTCATTTTGTACGTGTTGTACTCTTTTTGTCAAGTGGAATTCTGTGGAGTGCTGACACATGAAGTCAAAGTGCTGCTCAGGGATAATGTTTTTTACAAAACGAATTCCGAAAATCTTTGAAGCAGTGTCTTTTCATGAGACTCATGAGTTACCAGTTTTTGGGGAATGTGGGGCTTTTGCTGTTTGAGAGCCTTCGTAGGTGGAAGATAGATTAAGTTACGTCAGTCAGTTTTTGAATAAAATTTCGAGAAGACATTTCGTTCCTGAAAGTTCACTGGTCTCATACCAACCTCCGGAGAGATTCGTGTTCGCAGTGTTCGTGCACATTTGCTTAATATTTTCCTCCTCATCGTCAATGTCGTCTTCCGAGGAAAAATTTGCGCGAAACTGCATCTCAAGCATATCTGCGAAAACTTCTGCCTTGCCAACCTGTTCGAACATCATATCGTCCAGACAATGGATAGGATGGCTTTTTTCTCCAGAAACAGTCTCCGCCGGTTTCGAAATTTTGAAAAAAAATCCCCCACTACTCGTTGCGAAAAATGTTGATCTGATGACGAATTATGCTTGTGAGCCGCTTAGTTAGCCTTCTTAAGCTACGATCACCTGTGTTCCCAGCTCGTCTCTGGTCTTGATTCCTGCTCCGTATCAGATTTATAATTTGCGGAAGATGTTCATAGGGGTTGTTTTCATTAGTTGTCTCGTAGTTATTGTCATTGTGACGATGCGTTCTTAAGTGCTTTTCAGCTTGTTTTCCAATTCAATTTTAGAGGAACATCTTTGGAGATGTCTTCTATTAGAAAGAGTACCGGTTTCTGACCGGATGACTGCTCGTGAAGGCGGTTAACCTGATATTGTAGTCAAAGTCGTAAGATGTCGCAATATAAAAACCGAATCTGATCCTTGCTCAGAAATGTGTAGGTTCATTGGGGATATGCAGGCTTCAATTTGCCTCTGTGATAAACCGGTAGAAAGCAAGCCCAGCTTCTTTGCTACTAATAGCTCCACAATCGCGATGTTATGCATTCACATCTCCTGCCATAAGGATGGGGCTATCAAATTCCAGTAGAGGGGCCATACATCTCCTGCCTCATGCCGCCTTGGAGCACCTTGACCAGTTTTGAAGGACCATGGATCAAAATTCCTCTATTGGGTTTAATCTTACTTAAAGGCCATGTAGGCCTGTCATTATCATATGTAATTTTTACCCTCCGGAAGATAGTTCGTTTGGTACTGCTTCTTTCGTTCCGTGAACAGTTTTGTTGGTTTTCGGTAGTCTGTGGTAGTCTTAGGTATTATTTTAATACCGAGATATACTCTTTTCGCATTCAAGCTATGTATATTTTGCTTTTTAATTTTGTTGGCAAGTCTCATCCATTTTTCGGGCTCTAGCAGGGTGATCGTTATTGGCCCTGGAGTTGTGTCTCTTTCAGCTCTGGTGTATTGGGGGAAGCTGGGTTGTTGGGATTAGACCTGGGTCTCGGGGACTTAGTGGTAGACAAGTGCGGCAAGGTTACTGTCGATTTTTAAGGATGGAAGCGCTTGGAACTCAATTTTTTTTTATTAAGTGTGCGTTTCACTTTAAGTTCACTTCAGGTTCGTGAACTGATGGCTCGTTAGCGAAGACACAGATGTAAACACGCACTTGCGTGAGTACTATTGCTGACAAGTTTGCGGGGGTTATGAAACAACTCAACTATTTGACACTGCCTCGCGAACTTATATTTGCCAAGGGACAAGTCTAATAAACCGACGCCTCCCATTCGCTGGTTGTAGACTCCTACAATTTTGGGACAATCAGCTTCGACCACGAAAATTCGATACCATCTTAATTTTCAGGTGATTGGCACCTAACAAAAGATAAAGAAAAACACGACAGGCATCTTGTTGAACCACATTTCCGTATCGACTTCTGTCCCATCTACTTTAGCAAATGATTGAAATACTACTACTAATGACTGGGTTTATTTTTTTGCGGGATTAGAAATTTATTTTTCTGGAATATCCATCACGCGCCTCTTCTATTCATGTCCTATTTCTTTTGTTCTCAAAAGTTAGGAGGTTTAGAACTCCTTCTTTGCCGTCAAGTCCTTCAGATTCCGTCGCTGGTAGTACTTAGTTCTTCTCTTACTGGTTCTGTGAGAAGGGTTTCGCGAAAGTGCTTTGGAATTACTCAAATCACACCTCATGTTGCTCAATGTGTCATTTGAGGAAAGTATTTGTCGTGGTTCAACGTGTGTCTACGGGATTGTCGCGTTTCGAATGTCCCTCGTGTCATTACTTTCGCCGGGATTAATTGCGTTATGATGTTTACTTTTTTATTACAACTACTAAATATTATTCAATTATGGATAAATAACAAATTCAGTAAAACTGACAGGTCAAAAGCATCGAGGACATGTATAAGATTATTTTTGTCCTTTAATAGTTTCTGTAGTTCTTTGCTCTTTGTAAGAAATATCTATAGTCCTATCCACAAGATTATCGAATCCAAAGATTCTAAGAAATCATAAAGTTCATAAAAATTTGAGATACTATATTAAACTGCATAAAGTTTGAGATATTTTTCATATTTCTGCTCATATAAAATAGAGCAACTTCCATGCAAATCGAAACCTATGAATTGACTGAAATATCATTACAGTTTTAGGAAGATATGCAGGATTTTTTGGCAGTCGTATTAAGCTACAGTCTTATATTTTAGGCATTGGAAACCATAAAAATTCTGCTTTTAAAATTCTTTAAAATTCTTCTGCTGAAAAATCGTATGAGCATTATATCAGACCTGATAACCTTTATAATCGGTCGCTTTAATTAAATATATAATAGTTAAAAATTAATTGTTGCCATCATTAATGCAATAGAAAGAGCGATTTTGGTTCACGTGTTTAAAACAGCTTTAATTTTTCGAATCAGTTATAAATAGACATGATCAAAGTTATCCTGACCAATGACTTTATCTCTACTAAAAACAAAAGAGAAAATGTCCGTGTCAATCATCATGTCTGTGTCAAAATCTCCTTTTTGGCATACTTAGAAAGTATTGGTGGAGAATTGACTTTGATGGCAATCAAAACTTTCAGGCAGCTTCCAAATGATTTAACAGACTTGAAAGTTATTTGCGCAAAATGTAGAATTTAAGCATTTTTTGATTAGTAGCCGTAGGATATTCAAGCTTTGGGAATCGGGCTTTCATCCGCCAAATACTACTCAACTACCTTCTATGCACCTGCTCGAGAATGCAGCCAAGAATTATGTAAAAATTAATTCTGATTATGTCTATGTCTATTGGCCTCTTCAGATTACAGCAATCCTTTCTAAAGCATGAAGAATGGGGATGGTAGTGTTGAAAATGTTGTGCCTCCATCTCCAACGTCTCCTGACGCTCCAGTACACATTTTTTACAGTCGGGACTGCCCTAGCATCATGTGTCAGCCGATTTTAATTGCCAATCATTTTGAGCATTCCTTCGGCTACAGTCTCCGGGAGGACCTTTTGAATTTCACTAAATAAATTACCTTGCTGTTCCCTCCATCTTTTGCCAGCAAAAAACGTGTATCAATCATCATTCATACAAAACGTAAACTTCGGATTCAGTGACCTATCAATCTTATTCCGTGGAAACCGAGAATATTGGCGTCCATTTAAGTCCTGGTTGATGTAGAAAACATACACTACAAGTCTTAAGTCAAGTTTAAAGGCATCAAAACGTTATATATTGTTATTATACGAGTTGACAATCAGTGTTTCCTTCAGTCTTAACGAAGGAGTTAGGAATGAACCAGCCGAGAACTCGAATGGTGAAAACGTTCTCAGGAAGGGATGATTCTTATCCTATTATCGTCAGAAAAAAATCTTTGGTCTAAAGCTCACTATAGGCAAATCCATCCGCAACCCGAAATGCAGGACACAGAACCATATTTTTCTAGATTTTGGCGAAATACCAATCATAAAGGCACTCCAGCTTCAATCTTTCGAATCTTTCGAAATATCATGCCAAAAATCTTCATCATTTTGGCCAGTTGAATTCCCCAGTTGAATTATTACAGCGAAAAGGAGGCTGCAAATGGGTGCTAGTATTGGCCTCGGCTTGAACCAGTTCTATTTTCCAAGTTCCCCGTATTGTCACATTTAGCAATTTACTATTATTTATTTACTCATGTATATGTTTTTACCTGTATTTCAAATTATGTTCTTAACATTCTTTTAAATGCTTTTTCATTAATGCCAAATGTCTTCTAGGCTTGCTAAGGCGTAAGCACGAACAGCAAGAACACTCGCAGCGGCTTCTGGTAGACAGAGATAGCAACATCACAACTAGGTTTATATTTGAATTGCGATTTCAATTCAAACACATTCAGAGTGGCAGTCAAACGATCACCAAAACAAATATAGTTCTAATCTCGTTTGAAAGGGAGTTTTTTTAAAGTATTTCATTCATCATTTTACTTTATTGTGATTGCAGAACGCATAAATTATTACTCGTCTATTAAATTAAAGAATATCCTTCGTTTAAACTCTAATGTAACCATCAACTTTCGTAGAACTTACAGTTACAGGTTTCCAATATGAACCATTTTCACCATCCCATTTCATTATACTCGTAATCTTGTTTTGAATTGTGTTACAATCCAGCCGTCCTGGTATCCTATATTAGTTTCAATATTGCATAAGCATTGTCCCTGTAAGTTCTATTTGTGGATCCCGTAGAGAATAATGAACATTCCAAATCTCTTTAAAGTCATTTCACTTTCATTGCTTCGGCAGTTGGCTTTGCAACTTTCTCGAGTCCCCAGAACATCGAAGGTCCTTAAACGAAAAGTAGATACAAATAATATGTTGTATACTCTATACAAGATATCTACACAACCTTCAGGGTGTAGTTTGTACAAGCAATGATGCGGAGTACAGAGAAAGAAAATGAAATTTCCCAAAGGATCAAATATTTTCTTATCCCACACTCAAAATATTCCAGAATTTATGCTCGCACAAAATATGCCTTCCAGCAGTCGAGTCAAAGTGTACTTTTCAAGTTTTCTTGTACACATTATTCTCATATAGGGAACACTATGTACAAGTATCCTACATGTATCGATATGTAGTTAAAGTGTTTTACCATAACGAATATCCCATTCTTGCTATGACGCTCAAGCATCTTGTTTTGTTTCCTTCCCCACTGCGATACAAGGACCAACTTACAACAATATATCTTAAACACATATTTTCATACTGAGTATGAGAATTCGAAGTAAAACCAATGAATCAATACTCGAGTGGTGGCGGTCGATCTTGCTTAACCTAAAATTCTTTAGAGGATAGCATGGAAAGGGTTGGAATTTTAAGTGCAGAAGGAAAAAGTGTAGAAGGAAAATGGGGATGTTTGTTCGAGCAAGGAACTATGATGAAATATAGCTACCAATTATTTTGTGAGTTCCAGCGATTGTCTAAATCTTAGGGGAAATTAAAATCGATTTAAAAATTCCTGGGCGGCAAGTGGAGAAGGAAAATAAAATAATTTTTCCAATTATTGAAACTTGAAACTCTGGTTTCCTAGAAATTCTACAGCTTTATGTCGGTGTACGCTTTACATCGCTGTTTTTCGCTCAAGAAAATTTCAGAGGCACTAAAAGTACTTCCTGGTTTGCTTTAAAGATTCCTAATCAAGCGTTTACAAGCTAATCTAGAAAAAGATTTGTCTTAAAGCTTATCCACCCAATTGTTCACAAGTCCTGCCAAGCTTTAATAAATCTTCTCCTTGGCTACATGCATAAATCAGTTTATGCTGCTCGTATCAATTCCGCGTTGCCTAATCCATTAAATTAACAACCCCCATGAATATACAAAACACACCGTTTGCTGCTTTAAGCAACACGTAACACATTTAAGATGAAATTTTGCAGGTGATATGATCACATATGATATTGTAGATATTAGATACACACACGCACAATGGGCTGCAGTGTGTGAACGATATCCTCTTTCACATGTGTGACGGATAACTCAACAAACATTTATAAGTGCTCGGGATGTCTAAGAAATGCATGATTTTGCTATTGTTATATCCTTCGCGGGACTGTATGACAGGCAGAAAAGATGGCTCTCAAGTGATTGATGCGCATCTAGCATGCATTATCGAGGACAATGGCATGAAGATGGAGATATGTTGTTTTTTTTGGGCTACGAAGATGTGTTCCATGCATGTATTACGCATAAAAATGATTTACATAATTGCCGCAATCGTTGCTGCGTTGTAGGGGATGTCTTATGTAAAATACTTCCATATATTATTGATGTTTCTCGTATCTACAGTCTGTGCAATAGCAATCGAGAATTTCTAATGAAGTGTAATTTTTTTCTAAAGCCTTATAATTATTTTCTTATGTTTTTTCTTCACATTATCTTCTTAAGACCAAAATATTAAGCAATCTCAAATCCTCCATTTAAGGTCCGGTCCTATAAAATAATCGGTCTTTAATTGATGGTAAGGTCCTTGCAAAATCGGTCCTCTAAAATAATACAAATTACCATATTAAATCAACCCTAAAATCCAAGCATTCCTTCTCATGGCTTCGCAATTCCTGAGATCGAAGAAGTTGAGATTAAGCGCTTTCGCGTGCTCTTTGTTTTCGGCAGACAGTGCTTAGATAATGTTCGGGTGACATGTGATAATCTGATAAAGAAAAGTGTATATATTGTTGAAATGTATTGTAATTTAATGTATTGTAATATATTTGTTGTGTTCTGAATTTTCTATTGTCAAAAAGGTGGATGATGTTGCTACTTTGAGAAAATATCCTGGTGTGAAATTCCTTTCCTATCAAAAACTTTGAGTTAAAGTGCCACATGCATTTTATAACTCAAACTTACAGAGGTATAGTGGTAGATACATTAGTACAGGGTTTGAAAGGTGACTTACCGAGGCGGTAAATCTGGGAGCCAGAGATCTTCCACAGGGGTCCAAACTCAGAATCAAAGCCCTCCCATCCCACTAAGAAGCAATACTCCTGTTGCGATACAATCGACGTCAAAACCATCCACAAGACATCTGAAATTGCTTACAATCACCGTCAGACACAACCTCCACAATTTCAAAAAAACGAAATTACATACTAAACAGACTGAAACTCCCACCGAAATCATAGCCACGGCCTGAGCAAATGGTTATCGACCGATCCACGAAATCAAACCAAGTGAATTACGCGAATAGTCCGAAAAATCGGCAAGGAATTCAAAAGCGCCCCCAGATGTAACATTTTAAAGTTTCCTAATAAACTCGAACGAATTTACTATATTGAAACCGAAACAAATGGCAATAAAGGGCTGAACCGATATGATGATGAGGCTATCCACGAGGACTAGGAATATACCCAAACCTTACCAGACTACGCTGACTTATCCGAGGATCGGAAATCAAAGGATACCGAACGAATGGAAGACATCTATTTTTTTAGATCACCGCAACATTAAGATAACAATTCGGCTAAATTCATTCTGCCCTCAAACCAATAAATTAAATTTTCTCATTTTTCCTACACTCTTTATTTCGAAGACATGTAAGCTAACGACAGTTTAAAACAAATGCAAGCAGTCATTAACGCCCAAAGGAATATAATGACAATCTATTATTATTATACATATTCCACTAAAGAACACCAAACTGAAACAATAAACAGCATCAACGCGAGAAGTAGTGATTGGGAGAAAAGGACCAGTGTTAGAAACTAAATAATATCATCCACTTTTATGAAAACGTTTTCCGAACTGCACAAAGGCTAGCCTTACTGACAAACATGAAAGGCGAAGTAAAACCACAATAGAGGACACCGTTAACTCAAAACTATCCTATCTCACGGCTTTGAAAACGGATATAATATGATCAATCAAGGCATCATAGAGTGCTCCTGTTTAGGTCGCACCTGTTTAGGTCCTGTTTAGTGCTCCTGTTTTAGGTTTAAAAATACCAGACGCCTCAGCAGAAATCAAAACCGGTTAGTAGTAGATGAGCGCAAACTCAATCTAGTGACTATTACAGGCAGACATAGACACCCGAAAAAAATGAGGTCCTTGCCAATCTTGAAGAAACAAGGTTTTCTCAGTAGTTGACCTCATGAATGGTTTCCGCCAGATTCGTTTAAAGAATACCGACATGGAGAACAACTGCTTTCTCAGTAAACGCGCTTGCTGTTTTGGCTCCAAAACGTACAGTCCGTTTTCTAGCGCAAATTCGACGAAATATTTCGCAATCATATAAATGCCACTGTTACGACTGTATCTTCGATATTATTTTTTCTTCGGTAAAGACGCAGCATAACGTCTCCAAAAACCTCAATTCAGTATTCCAAAACCTTCTTCTTCTCCTGGTAAGCACTACAGCCTTCGGGGTGTTGTCCTCTCGGACCGTCGCTTTCCGCAACAAGCGCTTCTTGGTGCGTTGCCCGCGTCCGAAGTACGTCCGAAAAAGCGCTGAATTGTCTTGTCAGATCCGCGTTTCCTCGATTTTCTCAACGGATAGTTTTTTGGGTGTATTCCTATACTTGAAAACATCAAATTATGATAGATAAATGCGAGTTCCTACACAGGAAGGTAGAGTTTTTCGGATACGTTATCAGCAATGACGGGATTAAAAAAAATCTCAAGAAAATAGAGACAACCATCAATCTTCCACCCTCGAAAACGTTCAAAGACCGTCGATCATTTCAAAGCACATCAGGGCACTATCGCCGCTCTATTCAAGATAACGGTAAGATCGCAAAACCCTTATCTTCCTTTTTACAATGGGGCACGTGTCGAAAAACTTCTTGAAGAAGAAGTGAAAACTTCATGAAGAAAACCAAAGCATCTACTCATTCACAAGACGTAATATTTGTGCACCCAAAGTTCAAATTTACGATCGGTGTCTCCGAGTCTTCCTTTCAAAGGAAAAAATCTTATCACATTTCTCTCCAGGACATTAACGAAGACCGAGGAAAAAGATGCCGTTAATGAGAAAGAAATGCTAACAATCATATTCAACAACATTCATATCATATGATTTTTTTGTATGAATTATACGTCTTTTATTTGAAAATTATTAAAAATAAAAATTATTGAAGTTCGTCTCCATTGGAATTTTATCAATTTTTCCCAACTCTGCGGCGGGTCATGAATGACAAGAAAAAAAAATCTTTCATTTGAAGGAAACCAATTGTAAAACCATTCTTGTACTTTGTACGTACGAATCAGAGTGTTTTTCGGCGACTGCATTGTTGCAATATATATTGCAAATATATGTCTTCAAATAAAATTAATGTTCCTTACCAAGCAAGGGACGTCAGTTGAAACAATACTGGAAGAGTTCGCATCAGTTTGCGTTGACTTTTGTTCGAGTTAAACCATGGTTCACAAGTGGAACAGTCTCCTCAAACCAGACACTATTTCTTTTGATATCGACCCGACCTAGAAGGGATCCTTTTGTCAAATCACAAGGTCAAAGCATCTCTATAAACGAAGAGTACTACGCTTCAATTATAGCGAAGTTGAAAGGATGTATCAAATAAAAACAAAGGAAAGGAAAATTGACCAAATATGTCATGCTGCTACAATATAACTCGCCAATCAAGAATACCGTCTTGCCGTCTGCGTCGTAAATTCGCTGATCACGAAGCATGAGTTCAAAACTGCTTAAAACTGGAAACAAATCAATCTGCTTACTATTGGGTTAGGAACTAAGTCATTGCCGATTTCAGTTATAGATGTCTCTCTTTCTCATTTTTATGATATCCGCTTATGTTATGAACTTCTTCTTCTTCTTCTTATGCATCGTAGCTGTCATTCTCACCTAGCTTGACAAGTTCATTGCGTAGATATTTTCTTAAAGTTTGTGCAAGCCGCCAAAAAGTTCCGTGATGTGAATTTTAAAGAAAGACAATGTCAAAATTGGTTTGAAAAATTCCGTTTAGGGTTTTTCTCTAACCTGAAAGATGACCATCGAAGGGAATCGTCACGTAACTATACGGTAGATTGCAGACATGTCAAATGTTCCACAAGCAGCCATTCAGATGCATTTAAAACGCGTCTGTCTCGTCAGAAGTTGGATATTCGGGTTCCGCACGATTTGAAAAAAATTCATCTAACAGAGCCCATCAGCGCTTGCGAATTATAGCTTAAACGCAATAAATTCGATCCGTTTTTAAAATGAATTCATCACTGGAGACGAAAAGTGGATAGTGGTATAGAATGTCAATTGAAATCGATCATGGTTAATGAATAATTCATCGGAAACTACTTTAAACGCACATATCTAACAATAGAAGATTTTGCTGTCGATTTGGTGGGATTAGAAAGGTCAGGTGTGTTTTGAGCTGCTTTCAATGAACTAAACCAATAATTCGGGGGTCTACTGTCGCCAACTGGACTTTTTGAATGAAGCGGTCAAGGAAAAGCGACCAGAATTGGGCAATCAAAAAGCTGTCATTTTCCACCAGGACAATGTTAGGCGCCATACGATTTTGGCCACTCATTGATGTTACACCCACCATCTAGCCCTTATTTCGCGCCATCGGATTCCCACTTCTTTCGATCACTGGACAACTCCCTTCGTGGGAAAACTTTCAATACGGACGACGCTGTAAAATCTCCCTGAATTCAGTTTTTGTCCGAAAAGGATCAGACTTTCTACGAAGTCATTGAACAAAATGGAAACTACAAACTTGCCAACCAAATATAAGTCAATTCCTGATAAATATTATTAGAGTACTTAATGTTTCATTGCAGATTTCTTCCTTATAATGCAATATCCATTTAATATAGGTTTATTTTAAGACATACCTCATATGTATTCATCTCTCCCAAATCCAATTTCCTTATGTTTACGAGACATTCATGTTGAGCCGACTACTTGATGATACTTATAAATATCCCATCAAAGTTTCCCAAATACATACGAACAGACTTTTAACGAGATGAAATAGTCCCGTCCAATATTAATAAAATTACTCGCACGAGCAACATTCTACGGATTTTTATGCAAACTCATAATGCCATCCGACATTTTTGCATCCGGTTAGTAACATGAAAATCGCCTGAAAATACATTTCCACGCTCCCTTAAATTGTACTTTCGCATGAAAAAAGCACAAACAAGATCCTTTAACACACACTTAATCTTTAGCTTACGACCAATATAATCTGCGCAATATTCGCTCCTTATTTCATTGCAGCAACATCACAATTTATAGGGCGCAAATTTTATTTAGTGTCCTTAACAACAAAGCAAATATTTGTGCGAAAACGAATTTTCCTTAACTTAGATAAAATGAAACTTTAGTCTTGGACGCCCAGGAGTGGATACGCACGTACGGCATGAAGGCGACTCTGCTTGCGCGGTGACCCACATCGAATTCCTGGTCAACGAAGGCGCCCTAGTCACAGCCACGGCAGACGATACTCTGCACCTATGGAATTTTCGCCAAAAGTGTCCACAAATAGTACAAAGTTTGAAATTTCAAAGAGAAAGGTAAGTACAAAAGAATCCTGAATGGCCCGGCCTTTGTCGGGCCTTTGGGTTTTTGTGGTCCTCCGCCGGCAGACATCTTCATATGACAGCATATCGTATGACATCCTTTTGTCTCTTTGTTTTCTTCCATACCTAATTATGGGACTACATTTACTTGCTCCAATGAAAATCGCTCGAAAGAGGAAAAACGCTATGAATGGTCTATTTATGTCAACGTTATTTGCCTAGCGAAATCCTTTTTTGTACTAATTTTTGTTTGCCTGACTACTTTGCTAGATGATATCTGCTCAGAGAGGACAATGGTTGTACAAACAAAATCTAATGTGCTTGTTTTTCTATGATTCCAGGATCACATGTCTTCACTTACCTATTTCCAGCAAATGGTTGTACGTAGGAACCGAAAAAGGAAATATTCATGTCGTTCATATTGAATCTTTTGCACTGAGCGGTTACGTTATTAATTGGAATAAAGCCATAGAAGTGTGAGTATTTATTTTATCAATATTGCTATGTTGCTTTTAGAACGAAACAAAAAGGACATCTAGCTCAACTATTGCCTACGTAACATGTATATTGTTAAGCAATACCATATATGTATTTGCTGCTGGGCAGGAAGTTAGGAGTAGTATTGAGCGCGGCACACGAAATATATTCAACACTTTGGCAAACACAAAACGTTTATTGAAAATTTTGCTGATGTATTTAGTGGTGATGGTGGTTAGCTGTCTAGCTTGGGGTCGGTAGGCCATCAAAACTAAATGAGTCGAACATGTGTAATTACACATGAGTGAATATGACTTTTAATCAACCATTCAACCACAATGCTATCAAATATAGAATTCTGAATCTCTTTGCGAATGTGGTTTGATAATTTGAATCCTGCGAATAAATTTTGAACGAATAATTACTTCGAAATTGTGTTATTGAAATTTCCATTCAAAGGCTGATGAAGAATGTTGATATGATTATATTTCTTTTGTTTGTGGTACGCAGATGAAGGCTGTCAAACTGATAATGTGGCCTGGAACCCGCTGGTGATATGGTTGGAAAACCAATGACTCAGCTAGGACATTTTGGAGAAAACAGTTGTTCACTTATTTTTAACACTTTACACTTTCCATTGTCTAACTATGCAGCATTAAAAAAGTGCTGAAAAAAAGGGTTTTTGAGTCCTTTTGCTGCCCCAAATGCCTGGCAATGGTGAAAGGTTGCACAAAGTTTTTTGATAATTGATGCATTGCCTCCATTACAACAAATCAAATGTATCCTCTGTGAAAAAATCCTTTCTATGCTTCCGAGGGATAAATTAGAAACACTGAAGAAAGACATTTCAAGACAACGCGAAAATTTACTTTGTTGAGGCCGTCCCCAAAACGAATAATGATGAGGCTTGTTTATCGGACTAAGTCATCTCCTGGAAAGCGTTGCTTAGACGCAGGCAAGTTTAAGGTTGTCGTAATGACACATTCGGGACTCTAACCTAAAGTGATTCGCGAGCTTTCTCATGGCGGATTTCAGTCCCAACAAAAACTATCAAGGAGTTTTTTAAGTAGATGCAAGTCTCATATTCCCAGACATGTGACAATAGTCTGGAGCGAGATAGACATTTTTCACCTCCAATACCAAAAAGAACCAAGATCTAAAAATATATCAGAAAAAAATGATTCTGATATAAGACTACCACAATATCAAAAAAGAAATATAATATATAGTGACGACGAATTGAAAGAAGAGTGGAATGATCATGCTACCACTTCGAACTTAACACCAAACACCCAATAACTATCTTAAAAAACACCCTGTAAATAATTCTTTACAACAATAATTCTTTATCTGTCAATAATTCTTTATAGCATGTTTTTTTAAGGAGTATAGAAATTTGAAATGAAATAAAATACGGAAAAATTGTTTTGATTACAATCAAATTGGTTTTATAGCAAAAAAAAATTCCCTGCCGCTTTCTTCTTTCAATAAATCGATAGTTGGACGAGTTGTATAGTATTTCGCGTCATCTTGTTGAAACCAGAGGTCCCGCGTGAACGCGTCCGAATTTTCCGCGTGAACCAAAAAGGACTTGCACTATTATGTAGAAGGTGAGTCTTCCCTTGATGAGCTTTTCGAACACTTTCTCGGCTGTGTCCAGCATACAAAGCGGGCGGTATATAGAAGGCAGCCCGGGGTCCCCTTTCCCCTTGCTGATCAATGCGAGCCTCGCCACTTTCCAGCGAGCTGGAAATACACCTTCTCTCAAGCAAGCGTTAAACATATTGAATAGCAAGTCGGGACAAACGTGGAAGACCATTTGTAGCACCTCGGTTGAAATGCCGTCTGGTCCTGGTGCCTTTCGAGCTTTCATAGAAAGCACCGCATCCTCCCACTCATCTTTTGTGAACAATGAACATTCCATTGAATCACCCTCATGGGCAGCATCAACACGAACAGGATGAGTTGGGAACAGCGCTATGCCGTCCATCTTGTCTGCTTGAAGTAAATGGCTTCCGTGAGGTACCGAGCTTGCGCCACACTACCTTGTAGCCGAGCCCCCATGAATCCCTGTTCACGTCGTCCACAAGTTCTCGCCAACGGCGTGCCTTACTCTCGTTGATGAGCCTTCGGAGTTCTTTCCTCGCTGTCCAGTATGCTGTTGTCCTATTGGATGCTTCCTCTATGTTCTCAAGCGCTGAGCTGCAAGTTGAACCCTGTGACACTCGCCTCGTTTGTCTGCGATATCTTCTGACCACCAATGTACAGTAGGACTGTCATGTCGAGGCCTCCGTCGAGGCATAGACGAGCTACAGGCAGAAATGATGAGACTCATAGTTGATTCCACCCTTCTCTCGACTGGAGCCCTTCCCCTCCCCGAAGGTCTCCCCGATGTCGTTCCGCCTTTCAGAATCACATCGACGAAAGTCTCCACGTCCATTTTTCTGATGTTCGACCAGGGAGTGAAAGATCGTCGAGACGAGCGAGGAGTGGTATCGCCGATCTCGAACGCGATGTATTGGTGGTCATTCGCTGAATAATGAACTCGAGTACTCTCCAGTTCAGCGTCGTCGAAGCGAGGGACTCCGAGGCGAATGTCATATCTGGGATTGTTCCTTCACAGCCCCAGCGCCGGAAGGTAGGTAAATTACCGGTATTCAATACCACCAACCCGGTCCTCGCTGATATGTCCAGAATGCGTTGCTCTCTGGAATCGGTTTGATACATGCCCCACTCAACGGTTGCTGCGTCGAAGTCTCCTGCTACGAGTACTTTGCCATCTATATTCAGAACAACATCTTCCAGCGCGTCCAGTCTAGTTTGAAAAGATGGCATTGACTCATTCGGCGTCAGGTATACGCTGAAAAACGTTATACCCGGGCATGGAATCCAGACAAAACCATCTCCTCGGCCATGACCCTGGATCTGGAGTCGCATGCTGCCCCGAACCCAAATGGCGGCAGTATGGGAGTCACCGGAGGACCAGGCTGGTGAAGTCTTGGTTCGATTTTGTTCGCTCAACAGCAGCAGATCAGCCCTCTTTTCTGTGGCTCTAACAAATCTTGTGCATTAATGCTACAGTGCAAGTTAATTTGAAGGGCCCTGATCATCACCTCAGAGCTGCTTTTACTTTTGCTAGTGCCTCTCTAAAGATTGGGCACGCGCCTGTTCCTGCAACGTGAAGGTGCTCTGTCGGTTGAGAGTTAACATGATTACATAAGAAACAGCGCGGAGTCTCAGTACACTCTTTTATCTTATGTCCAGACGCTCCACACTTAAAGCAAAGCTTGCTACGGTCAGGGCTCTTGCAATTCGAAGTGCCCGTATCCAAGGCACCTGTAGCATCGAACTGGGATGGCTCGATGGCGAATTCTGCACATCACCCAGCCGGTTTTTAGTTTTCCTTTGACCAGGAGTTGTGTAGCATCTTTCTTCGTTACGTCGAGTATGGCCAGCCTTTGCCCTCGGCGATTCTCTGGAGAAAGCTTTACTTTTACTAGAGTTATTCCAGGGAACTCCTTTTGAATGGCTTCTTCAACCACAGCCGAGTCAGCAATGCAGTCCAGGTCCCTTACTTCCAATGAAGCCCTTGGCTCCAAGGTAGAGACGGTGGCTTTTGCCCAAAGGACGTCCTTTATTTTATCGCGGAATATCGATTCATCGGAGAAGTCCGCTCCAAACTCGTCGAGTAGCCCTCCGGACCTCGTCGATCGTAGAGTTTTAATAATCGTCCCTGTTTCCTCCGGAAAGTCAACCGTTCTTCCTCGGAACGGTTCTCCTCGATAACCTCCCTAACCATCAGGTCTTTTCCGCCGACTTTTTCCTCCGAGAGCTTAGGTTCTATACCGTTAGTTCCTCCTTCTGAGGTCGATTCAACAATATCATCCTTAAGAGTGAAGTTGTCGTAAACCTCCGGAGCCACATTTACTGCTATTTACTGCAATTTTCGCTTGGGGCTGAATGGAACCGTGGTAGTGAACGTAAGGTTTTTCCACTACAGGCAAACACGCCAAGATAATCGTTATGGTTGTGAGAATTAAGTCCATCGGCTCGTTTGTTAGTCTCCTCTGCATTATTCTGTTTGTTGTTGTTGTTTTGCATCATTTTGTTCCCCCCTCAGAGCCTCTTTTTCTGCTCGGATGTGTAGTCGCCTTAATGATCTCATGGTTTTCTATGCAAGCAGGGAGGCCATGCGAGGGTTGGCACCAGCCCTTATGGAGTCTGGTGCTCAGAGCCAGATCAGCGCTAATCGGGATTACGACTCAACCGAACTTACACCACCAACTCAATGGTGCGAGCTTCGAACGTACTCTGAGGCCTGCCAATGTTTTATCGGGACGGAAACGGCGTGATATTAGCCTGGAGCCGTTCGCGCTCGGGTTTAACCCCGACAGAACCGCGCAAGAAGCTACTAGGTCCAGAATATCATGGCCGCCAGCCCATATGCGTCAAATCATAGTCCGGGTTCGGTGCTGTTTCCCATTAGGCGCCTCTTACGACAAGTTGGGTTACTGTGGATGTATTCTAGCCACCCCCATCCACAGGGGTGAGCACAATACATGATGGTACTCAGATAAAGATCGAGAAACATAATAAAAAACAAGAATACCGTCAGAGTTCATGATTATAAAAAGAAAATGGATGGAGTAATATAGCAATTTAATTTTACAGTAAAAAAGTTTCACTCTGTTTCCGTGGAGAATACTCGTCATCGCTGAAAAATAATTAAAAAGACAGAAAATGTTTTTGAAACCAGAATGAAACAGTTAAATGATTAATTTATTTATTTAGTTAAGAACTGTACCTAAAAAATAACAGATAGAAAACACGTCAGATTGTTCTTTAATGCCGAAAAATCAAACTTAATTTGTTTTAGAGCTTTTAATAGCTGCCAAAAGTATAAGAATCAAAAATAAGAGTATAAAAATTTTCAAATATAATTCTATAATTTGCAATACTTCATCCAAGTTGCTATAAACAAAACTTTTCCTACCCTTTAAGATTTCTTAGCAGGAACACCCTCTACAGATTGAAATCAAAAACACCGAAAATCATCAGGTTTTATCGATAGAATGTTTAGTTTTTGCTGGGATATTTTGAGAGAACTTTGATTTAAAAAACATACAAGCATGATCCGATCATAGTTACATCTAATTCCAGGATTGCATTCACATGGCATTGTGCTAGTTACAGTACTCAAATAGTTTCCAGTCTTTCAACTTAAATTCCTGAATTGTTCATCGAAATTGAGCTCTCTGTTTACTATCTTTCCTAAGTGAATAATTTAAGGATTTCCAATTCACTTAACGCGCACTACGTGTGAAAGTTCCATTAATTCAGTTATTTAATCATTAGCCCACACTCCTTCCACGGATGGAATTTCTTCCCAAATCCACATGACATGATGCAAAGACTCAATTATTATTCTCTGATTGATGGTTACTGCATCGATTTATCTTTCAAAGCTGGCATTTTTCTCTTAGATTAAATAGTCCTCATCCTATATCGTACTTAAATACTACATCCATAGATATGGCGTAGCAATCGAGTGATACGTGACGATGAGGAAAAAAATCCTGTTGGCTGGAATTCGGGGGATAATGTTGGTTTGAAGTTTGAATAGGAATTTCTATGTTCGTGAACCATGAACATGCTTTGCAATGTATGCATCTACATGCTACGTGATCCTTGCATTTTAAAGCTAATTTGCCAAGACCATTAAAATTTGCAGGATTACAGGATGGTTTGCTACGAGTTCACAAGTTTGCATGAACTCAAATTTCGGGATGAGTGGATTGTTTTTGGATGATGAACACTTTCCAAGAATGTTTCGACTCGCTTATATCCTTTCTGCATGCACTACGCCGATGTTCTCGTCGATTTTAACTGCTCACATCGGTTTTGCATTTTCCGAAACCAGCAGCTTTAAAAAGTATAAGGTTGCTTAAAAATAATTTTGATGGTAGTATCCTTTTTTCAAATAAATAAAATTTTGTTGGACACGGAATGTGTTAAGTGCAAGTGTATGCAGAGAGCATCCTTATGAAAATAGTACTTTCCATGTTTTCTCGATTGTTGTCAATTTTCCAGGATTAAATGCAGTTACAACAATAAAATGTTATACAACTTTTTGTAAATTACATAACCTTTTTATCTGACTCAACTCCTATGATGATGATTCAATGCTATTTAACCAGTTAACTGTGATTGACGAGTATACTCGAAATGGAGAAGCAACACCATTTTCTGTATTGACAGGTCTAATTGTCATGCGTATACAGCAGTGGTCATTGGCTATTTAATTCAAGCGACGCAAAATGGTGCGCCCTCTTAAACGGGGCCGCCACAGTTAACTGGTTAATCAACCACGGTTCGCAATTTGCCGTATTCAACTGCAACCCTAACTGTTTTTCAATTATATTTCATTGTTCTGTTTGTGTGACAATTGCTGACAAAAAAATGGCTGACAATTTGAATGATCCAGCGGTTTCCAAAATCATAAACTACGATTAAGATTTCTACGATGAAACAGTTAGCGAAATGGAGAATAATTTAGAAGAAAACACTGCCGAAAATGTTCAGACAAAGACACCAGTTATGCCATAAGCAAAAGCGATGATGAGCCTCTTTCAAGATATTTTATCTGTAACAGTGCCGCCGAAACGCAAATGCAATCAAAAAATCGTCTATTTGTAGGGTCTAGAACACCATCACAGACAAGATGACGTTTGGGCAGTACAAACGTAATAAAACTTGCACAAGGCATTACAAGGTACGCTCCTAATTGCGTCCGCGCATTTGAAAAGGCTTTTAACTTATTTAGAATGGTAGGTGTATGCATAAGTTTTTTCCTGGTTTCTTGGTTCAAAAAATACGATTATTTTCTAGGGAACATTTTTATTCTTCATTCAAAATACTGGCCATTGTCTTTTATATATTTCCTCCATCTTTCAGGTAATATATGAATATTATGCAAACCACTTGTCAAACCACTTGCCAACTTTCTTGAAATCGCTTATTGCTCTGTGAGCTCGTACCGCATTGATATGCCGAGGTTATCGTCAGATGGCGTTAAATTTGGGGGGTACGGCGGGTGCAGAGGGATGTCTTTAACTGGTTTTGCTGTGAGCGATGGAGCGTTGTCGAGTAACGAAATCATTTTGCCTTTTCTCTGGGTCAGTAGGTCGTTTTTCGATCAAAGCGCTGTTTAAATTTATCATTTGTTGACGATAGTTTTGTGTTTATAGGTTTCGTCAGGTTTCAAGAGTTTATTATTCACAATACCAGTCTGGTTCCATCAGACACACAGCATGGTCTTCCTGCTGATTTCGCCTTGGTATTCAAGGACCGGCTTCGCCTGGTTAAAGCCATGATTTTTCCGCTTCGGGTTTTCAAAATAAATTCATTTTTCGTCACCCGTCACAATTCGAAGCAAAAATGATTTCTTTTCTTGGCCCAGAAGCAGCAGATCAAGAGTGATTTTGCGATTTTCCATTTGACTTTCATTTAAATCGTGTGGGCCCCATTTACGGAATGGTCCCCATTACTAGTAAACATCTAGTGATGACGTCAATGACATATCCCAGATATTCTACCGATGATGATCCGAAAATGCATTTTGCAACGTTTATAGACAAGCCATATTCTCTCTTTTGCTATCAAAATGTCATCGATGTAAGCATAGAAAAATTGTAATCCACCTAGTGCTGCGTCAATGTGGCGCTGGATGGTCTGGGTAGCATTACAGAGTCCAAAACTCATCACCTTAAACTTCAATGCATGGGCGGCAATGGCTACTGTTCTTAGCCAGAAGATGAAGCGGGCTTGCCCACGATTGACATATGCCAAGTCCAAGCATAAACTGGAACTCTCCTTTTGCTTCGCGTAACTTTTCTGGTAGTAGACTCCTTGCTCGCTCAGTGACTGGTGGTCCGTTGATTAAGTTGTGATGTTCGACGCCGTGCTATCAGGAGGAATTACAACATGATACCTTTTCAGCAAATAGTGATAAGTTTGGTGTGGTGAAATTGTCGATAACATAAAACTGGCATTTCATGTTGGGTTTGTTAGCCACGACTAACTTTTTTCGAAGGTCAACCAACAAACCAAAATGACGTAGTAAGTCTCCTCCGATGATTGACTGTTGAACCTATGCAACAGTGAATCTGGCTCCCTAAAAATGCAACTGTACGTTGTGTTTTTTTTTGTGGACTAATGTATTTTGGGCTTAAGTCTTCAAATTTGACATTTTTAGTTGTTGATTAGACGTTTTTTTTATCTCAAGTTGATGTTTCCATCAATTACTTTGGTATTTCCCTTTTTTTCTTCTTCCTTTCTTAAAATTTTGCAACAGATTGCTTCTCATCTCTTTTCCTTTTCGGCTTTTGCATTTTCTTTCCATTCCTTTTCACTTTACTGCCTTCAACCATGGTACTGAAATTTGCAGAATTCAGAACGTATAGTGTTTTCTCTACATTCTTGATTTATTTTTTTTTAATCTCCGGCAGATCCTATAAGACATAGTTATGTCTGCTGCATGTCACTTTGGAAACAGACGATCTGTTCGCAACATTATTGGAATTAGGGGATTGAATAACTTATTTTATTGTATTGCCTTTTCCAGGATTGTCTACACCGGTAACATCCTTTGAATCTCATGATTCGCTATAAATCAATTCATCTTGGAAAAAGTTGAAAATTTCATACAAATCAGCAAGTTGTTGATTTATTGGTTCATCTGAACGTTAAACTTCCATGATTTCATGCAAAAGATTTTTCTCAACAATATTTTCAGAATCCTTTCGAGACATCAGTTTGTCAGGCATATCCGTTTCTCCTGAACTTTTTGTCGCTAGACCGAATGGATGCAGTCTACATACTCTAAAACAATTGATAACATTGTAAGTATCTTTTGTTTGTAATGACGTTACTAAGGATAGTTGGGATATCCGTTTTCGTTATAAGTTCTCCCACGTTTTCCATTTCCATATTTTTCTGTACAAACTTTTGAAAGACTTTGCTAAACATTGTTTCACTAGAGTAAAAATAAAGTCATCATCTGGCTTTGTAGATGCGCGTGATGTAAGCACACGAAGTTCCTTGCGTTTTACTTGTCAAACTAGTTTGTAAAGTAAAACGACTTTTGTTACCATCAAAAAATAACAAAACCGGTTTTCAATATTGTTTTACGTAAGACACGGTTCAAATAGTTCGGTGACAAACTGGTATATAATTTCGGCTGTCATCAAACCTGTTTTACTGGGAGAGAGTCCTCATTTTGGTGGTACCGAATTCACTATTTTATCAGGTAACCGCTTAGATAGCATTAACTTTCATAAGCTTCCCAGTAGCAGAAAATATCAGTAATACCGTTATGGTTTCTTTAGGATTTCCTTTTTGTCCCCTTTTGAGGCAAGTATACGGTCGGCAGATGATCTTGCCTGGATGGAATCCATCTCATCGGCATTGAAAACGCGTCCCGGATCATGAATGGCATCAAATAAGTTAGCTTTGCCGTAGTAGTTACTGATTTCGCAAAAACAAGGTTTTTTAAAACTTAAGCTTCGGAGACAGATGCATTAGGTTTTGTAACTTCGTCAGGAGTTCGGTAACTTAAGCTTGAACGTCGTCTCAAAAGAGCTTTAAGCCATCATTTTCCTGGCCTATTGTTATTAAAACTAGTACATCTTGGATTATCGTTCGGACATGTTTGGTTAGTATCAGATCATTCGGTTTTCTCGGAAAACCGTTGCGGCCATTCCTTGATGGAGGTTTCTTCCTCACTATTTAAATAAGAAGTTGTTCGGAATTCGTCTCTATTGATGTGTTTTTGAGCTAAACTTGCAATAATTCCATAATGTGTATGTTTTCTTCTGTTTGGCACTTCCGAACTGTCCTTTATTTTTTTGATTTTCAATTCCAAAATGCTATGTTTTTTGTTTTAATCTTGACAGGTGTATACTTCTTCAGTATCGATTAGCAGTGGCGAAAGGAGCAACTTACTCCCGGAATATATATCTATCAAAATTAAAACAAAAACAGATCATTTTAAATTGCAATAATTGCCCTTGGAATACCAACATTTTTTGGAAACTGCTCTCGAAAAAGTTCCATTTATAGTCTCTTCTAAGGATTTAATGAGTGCAGCTTTCGAATATTTCGGAGCTTTTGGCATTCTTGTAAACTTCCTTCCTTTAATACCAAATATGCAAAAATTTTAAATTAGTAATTTAATTTAATAATTATTATTATTATTATTTATTATTCATTCAATATTAAGCACAACAAAACCAAAAGCAACGAACAAACAACCAAACCCAGACAACAAACGGACGAATGAACACAAAAAAGCTGAGAGCCTTTACGGCGATACTGGCGGCATTCGAGCGCAGCAAAAAACCAATACGCACACCAGAACGTCCCGAGAGACAAGAAGAAAAGTACGAAAAACAAATGCCTCGGAAACACACGGTGGAAGAAACTGATACTGACACTGCTACTGATGCCATTAGAGCTCTAGATCCTGCCGCAAACAGAAAAAGACCGCATCAAAACGAGGCGCAGGACAATCTCATCGTCCTGGATCATCATGAAAAAGAACGCCTCATGCGTAAGGCAGGAAACATGCAGGAATATCAAAGCTTCCTGCAATGTCCAGAAAAACATAAAAAAGAACACTAGTGACGGTATATTAGAGCTGGAAGAGCTCATAGACCGTATCGGGCACTAAAGACGCAAATGGCTTAAAGCGGAAGAAGAACAAAAGACCAAGATCTCCACCGAAACGTAAGTGATTCCCGCGCATAGCGATATCAAAAGGTTTGCCAGCAGCCCAATCCAAGGAGACCGAGACAATAGGAGAAATGACGAAGCAGCGAACAGACAGGCTAAGTCGAATGATTGATTCCAGGTGTTGGAAACCAAGGATACCAAACAAGCGTCCAGAAGGCGCCTCCTCGAAAAAGTGACCGATGATAAGCTTCTTCCTCGGGACAAAGGTAAAGAAACTCCAACCAAGTAACAAGAACCGCGAAGGAAGCCACACCGCAAAACCCTAAGGCATGCATTGCTGGTCAAACCAACAGATGGGAGAACTTTTGCGGGAAATCATGGGAGCTGTGAAAGCCGATGACACCTTAACTGCCATTACAGCTGTCCGGCCGACCCGATCTGGTGGCCTCCTTGTAGGATTTGGTTCTGAGACAGCAAATAATGACTCATTCGGTTTCGCATTTAATAAGGCTCTTGGGGGAAAAGGCAACGGTGGCCTCACTTGAACCAATGGCCACTCTCGAAAGCAGAGACATTGACTGCGTTACGGACATGACGGAGTTGGAAGAGTGACTCAAAATGGGTTTTCCCCAATTAAGTGGGATCAAATTACAACTTGAAATTTACGACTTAAATTACGACAAAATTAGCTTTCGTCAGAGAATAGGACCTGTTCCCAAGACTCTGGTGACTTGTTGATATATTTTGTTTGCGAAATCCACACGTTTCTTCCTGTTCACTTCCGAAATGCATGGCTTCTTACGTGCTACGCGTGAGCGATACCCATCTCTCTTTAGTATTTTTCGTAGGGTGCCTTCATGGAAAAACTTGCCAAAAGTCTTTTATATTTGTAACAATTTGGAAAGATGTTACTCAAGAATTCTTTCTAACTGCCTGCAAAATGTTTCTTTTTTTGTGTTCAGTCAGTATGGAGGGTCCACTATAACGAAGCTTTGGCCAATTTCGGGTAAGATTTCCCTTCATTCTTAAGTTTCAGCATAATTTTCCGCTCCTCAGTACTGATTTCGCTAATTTTTGGCGTCATCATGCAGTCTTGTGCATAAAAAATTTAAAGAAACTGCACTCAACTTTTAAACCTATCACAACTTAAAGTAGAACTATTATCAGACCTAAAAACATTAATATGCATCGGCGTATGTAATCGCGTAACACGGGGAATCTCGCGGTTTGTTCTGTACGGATACTTTTTCTGGTCTATTGTGTTTCAATAAACTGATTTTGTCTGAGTCTTTTTAAATAGTAAGTATTATGCAACTTACTGGAAATGATGCAAAAGTTTAGATTTTATCATATTATAAAAGAAAGCATTCAAATTAAGCTGACATATCCTTTTAAATGCAACGATAACTTTTTTATCTTGCATCTACGGATACTTTTTCTGGCAAGGGCAGGTATTAATTAGATTTCACTTGTACAAGGATTGATTTCACTGAAACTTTGAACTGACACGTCCGGACTTAAAAAATGAAATGAAACCATAGCATAAGTTTTTCTATAGAAAACTGTAATTTTCCATTACAAGGTCCAAATAGCGGAATAAAATAAAAGAAAGACATATAGCGTGCATTTACTGCACGTGTGCATCAATATGAAAAGGGCTACCGTACTAGCCCATCTTATAAATTTTTGGAATAAAAAGATGCCTGTTTTTAATGATCAAAGTCAAAATGGTCAATTACTGCATGGCGGCCAATAACTATAGTACTTAGTTCTTAATACTTAGTCCGAAACATTCCGAAATTTTGTACCTGGCTTGTCGCCAAAAAAGTAAATAATGTAATCGTATATTTTTTCCTTTTTTCATTTAATAGATACATGAAAGATAGATGCATTTGATTCAATACAATTGTTTTATATGTATAGAATCGGATCAAACTTAAGAGCACTCAGTATTTGGAAAACCGAGGCGGACTTATATCTTCTTTTTCGGTACTGAGCTCGTTAAATTTAAGATTTTACATTCAACCCGCAAGAAACTCAATTTTTACGCTCTTTCCCTTTAAAAATTAATTTTTTGGCTGGAATAAATAGCAAAATAGAGCAAATTAACCGGGAAAAGCTGAGAGATTGCAGCCCGCTTCTAGGGAGTACTATATGTATCATTTTCTAAAAATTTATTGAACGAACTAATCTTAAAATGTGAATCTATAAGCAGAAAGATCTGAACTCCTAGAGCGCTAATTTGCTTAATTCTAAGCAATGAATCTAATGAATTTTCCTTCTAAGTTTATACAAGTTGTAGCTATCTATTTCTGACTAATTAACATTTCCTAAATTTCCGGACTTCCCGCTTTGATTATCCGAACAAGTGCCTGAAATTTCACGGAACAAAGTTATCCAATTGCCGGACGGAAATTCAATTCATCACTCATTTCCAAGTTTGAGAGCAACTTCCAAGTCCGCTTGTCCACCAACTACCAAAATTTTGTCTTCCACTTCAGCGCGTATCGCTCGTTGGTTCTTTTTCGTCCTTCGGATACATCTAAATTTGCTATCGTAGTGGCACCTGAAAAACTTATGTTCAACACTATTATTCAATTACATGAAATTTATCATCCAATTATCTGCACACAGCACCAGCATAATTTATCATTGTTCGGAAAACAGGACATGGCCCCGGATTTCTCTTGTTGTTGGTAAATTTAAAATGATTGTGTCCAAGGGAAGTTTGCCTGAGCTAATAAGACTCGTTTAACATTAATGGAAATTATGTTGGCCTTTTCTGAGAAAGGATCGACACTGGCTAAATTTGACATTTTGTTGCTAGTTTATGAACGATGGTTTTCTGTATTACTATTTTGGTATATGATCCTTAGAATGCACGAAGCAGTCCACATATGAATTGCGAACGGAACCTGATATTGTTGTATAAATTTCGGAACATTTCCACACGAGCCCGTTCATTGAAATCCTTTAAATTAGATGAAATTTGTTTTTAATATTTACCCGAGGAAACCTAAAGCCTAAGCTAATTATTCCATCCTAAAATAAATAAATAATCTTCCCACTGTAATACATTCAAGTCCCTTCCCAACATTTAAGCGAGTCCTTTGAATCATCCTTGTGGGGCGTGAAAGTCTTTCATTACCTACATCCCAACCAACATTGCGGAAAATTAATTTCGAGTCCTTACTTTTTGACTCCCAAACACCTCTGCTTGCAAACTACTCTATAATTAAACTTCGCAACTACGTAAATGATAAATGTAGGAATCCTAATTTCCTGATGACTAATCTTTCATGTGACTTTTTATCGTTTTCGCTTCGAAACATTAAGTCCTGCCGAAGGAATATACGAGGTGTTTTGCCATTTTCAACATGAAGTGATTTTCATTCGGCAAGTTCGAGTTTCTTGCAAAAGTAATTAATCTTCTTTGAGAGTTTGTATACTTTCTCATTTCGCGTGCAAAACGTGCGCGATGGTACTGTTACCTCGAGTATTATTGAAAAGCTGGGTACGCTTGAATGCTGAAAAAGTGATAAAGTTCATTCATTTGCTTTCAACCTAAGTGGGTACCGTGCATGTAAATTATTTATTGCTTTACAAGGATATGAAGCGTCAAAAAATAAACAGTATACATGTGTATTATTCAGACTACATATGAAAATCTTTTTTTTTTTTTCAAATTATCAGAATAAATTTATTGAAGATGTGTTCGTTCTTCTTTCATCCTCGCAGTGTTATACCTTTAAAAATAGAGGTCGTGGCTATATAGAGTCTTTGCTACTTCTAAACAATTGCAGCATTTGATTTGCTAGTACGAGGCCAGTCAAAGAAAATTTTGGAAAAGTTGCAATTTATTTCTCAACAAAATCTCCTCTTAGCTCGATATCATGACCCAGCTATGATCCAATTCCTTGAACCAGTCTGAAAGAGATGTTTTTCGAGGTCTGTAAAGCAGGCTACCGTGGCGGCGATTACTTCCTTATTCAGCCCAAATTTCAGCCCGCCGAGTGACGTTTTCGTGTTTGGAAACAAAACGGTGTCGCACGAGGCAAAATCTGGTCTCAATGTGGTAGCATTTGTAGCCCAATTCGTAAAACTTAAACGTATCGAGGGGTGAACTAGTGCGTTTTCATGGTAGAAGGACCCTAGTTTCTTCGAAAAATCTTGCCTTTTTTCTACAATTCCATGTCAAATTGGCCAATAGTTTAGCAAAGTAAAGCCTGGGCCCATTTTGCCGTTCTCCAGGGAGTCAATGCAGATCACCCGTTGAGAATTCCAGAAAACTGTGACCATGACATTTTCGCCCGAAAAGACAGTCTTCCATTTCTCCGCAGTTTGTTCGCCAAGTGAAGTCCACTGTTTCGACTATTTCTTGGTTACTGATGTGCACCAGCAGACCCAGGATTCATCGACAGTCACGAAATGACACAAAAAATCCTAGGAATTGCGCCTAAACAGCGCCAAACGCTGCTCTGAATTGATCTCACTGTTGCCCTTTATATCCAGAGCGAACAAATGCAGCACCTCCTTTTGAGATGCCTACTGTTTTAGCTTTTTTGGACACCTTCCACGGTCTTCGGATATCGTGGATTTTTGTCTTTTTTGTCTCCGTGGTAACGACACACCTGGACGTGGCTCATGAAAAACGGTGTATCCCAGCGTAATTTGCTTCCCCTGCGCAATTTCCCTTCCAAAAACAAAAATGGAATCACCGACCGGTATTGGTCTTTCTCGATTTTTCTAAGATTCGCGGAAACGTCCGCAATAACATGAGGTGAAAACAAAACTACGAGCCCGCTGTGTCCACAATTTTGACCGTAGCTATCTTCGAGAATATACTACACGACAGTGAATTTCTTTTGTGGGGTTAATCTTCAGGACAATACTTATTTGTATAAATATTCTTATTATTATTATTTGTTCTGGGATCAACTTCCTGGAAATATCATAGGCCAGCATCGGCCCTTAGTTCCCCACGTATACTACTATTGTTTACAGATAGTCTATCCTGTCGGCCTACAGAAACCAAGGAGTTCCCCCAGCTCTGTGGTTGCCAAGTGTTCCAATTCTGTTACGCCAGTAGACCTCAACCCAATAAGGCGTTTGTTGGCCAGGCTCGGGCAATCTAGGAGGAAGTGTTCTGTACTTTCTTCCTCCTCCCCGCAAGCTCGGCAGGTGTCCTCCGTTTTGATTCTTATTCGTGTGACGTGTTGACCTAGAAGATTATGGCCCGTTAATACTGCCACCAAGGTTTTGTCCTCGTTTTATTAGGGTGAGGCCAAAGAGCTCGGCTTATCCTGCAGTCATTCCTGTCATTCCAAGCCGTATCTGTCCCTAGTTCCCATTTTACTGTTGCTAATTGCACTTTAATTGTGTCTATTCTAGTGACATTTTGGTCGGCCGATCCAGCTCTAGCTAGCTCATCCGCTCTTTCGTTTCCCTCTACACGGCTGTGTCCAGGGACCCATGTCAGTTTTACATTTACTCGGGTTGTTGCGGCTTTGGGAACCTGCCTACAATCCTGCACCAGTTGTGAAACTACGCGGTTAGAGGCAAGCGCCTGCAGTGCCGACTAACTGTCCGAGAGTATTTATATTCTTCCATAAAGGTTGCCGCTTTTACTGACAACACTTCCGACTGGAAAACTGTGATGTGGCTCTCCAGTTTATAACTTCGGTTGAGTTGCGGGAGATCTGGAAAAAAGATTCCGGCGCCGCTTCCTTCATCCGTTTTGGTACCATCGGTGTAGATCATAATTTCACTTCCAGATTTGGAATTCTGCACCGTTTTCCACGCTTCTCTGGTCGGTATGCTGATCTTGTATGGAATCGTTGTCCGCTATTGGTTGAATTCTATCCAGCTCCCTTTTACGTAACGAGGCCATTCTCTCCATTTTTTAACGATGCCACTCTGAACATGAATTTGTCGAGAGGCATGCGATTGAGCATGATCTCCATTGCAGTAGTTGACGTAGTCCTAATGGCACCTGTGATGCCAAAGCAGGCCATTCGCTGGATCTTCTCTAGCTCTTTTGCAATGGTTCTCTTTTGTGGTGCCTGCCAACGAACCAATGCCCCGTAAGTGGTTATTGGCCTCACTACTGTTGTGGAAATCCAGTTGGCAATTTTTGATTTTATTCCCCAGGCTTTCCCAACTAGTCTTTTCATTGTAAAGGGCGCCTCTGTAACTCTCCGCTTGACTTTTCCTATGTATGGAGTCCAAGTTAGCTTACTATCCAAATGTTGCTGCTAAGTATTTTACCTTGTTTACTAAACTGATATGTTTTCCGTCAACGATCGGGGGTGGAAATGTCTCCGGTTTACGGCGCTTTCTGTAAAGCACAAGCGTTTTATCGGCATTGATGCGCAGACCGTTTAGCTTCGCCCACTCGAAAATATGTGAAAGTGCAGTCTGCATCAATTCCGACATTGTTTCCGGAAACTTTCCACTTATCAGTATAACGATGTTGTCAGCGTACGCTATTGTATTGAAACTCTTCCCGTTGAGGTCTTCCACTATTTGGTTAACTGTCATGAATGATGATGAACAAGTGGTGATACTATGTGGCCTTGTGGTGCACCCCTGTTAGTCAATTTATTCAAGGTTACGCCGTTTTCTTCGGCTGTAATCTTTCTTCTAGCTAGTAGTTCCGACACCCATTTAGTTAGATATGAGTCTATTCCCTATCTTTGAATGGCTTCTACTATGATCTCAGTTTTTACATTGTTGTAAGCTCCCTCGATATCAATGAAGGCCGCCAAAGTGTAATCTTTGATGGCAAGGGTCCTCTCTACTCTGCTTACGACTTCGTGTAGTGCCGTCTCTGTTGAGTGCCTTGGAAGGTATGCATGATGGTTGCGACAAAGCTCCGTTATGTTCATGGTGCTTTTTATGTACCCTACCATCAGGTGTTCCAGGGTTTTCGGTAATTCGTTGGTTTGTAGTGGCTGGCTTTTGCCGGCTTGGGTATAAAAACTACTTTAGCTTCTCTCCTGTCCAAAGGAATATAGCGTTTGGATATGGAGGGGCTCTGTATATTTTTACCAAAATCTGTATTATTGTGATGCCCGTTTTCATAAGCATGATCGGATACACTTTTTCAGTTCCTGGTGATTTGTAAGGTTCGAAGTTACTAATGGCCCAGAGGACGTTTTCTTCGCTTTACCATTTACCAATTCTTTTAGGAAGGGGGGGGGGGGAGCACGTTAAGGAGTCACGTTGTTTGCTTGTTCTGTCTCTTCACCCGTTGAGCCCGGAAAGTGTTGTTTTAATAGGAGCTTGAGACGTTCTATGCTATTTGTTGTCCACGATCCCTCCTCCTTTTGAAGCATCGTGTCCACATCATTGTGGACACGATGCTTCACGATGCTTGAGACCAAAATGCATTTTTAGGCACTCAGAAGGACAAAACGGTATAATTACAACTGTTTTTTCGATACCCTCTTCCGCCACTGGAACTTGATGGTAGGCGCGGATGAGGTCAATAGTCGATAATATAGTTTTCCCGTACAAATTATGGGTAAATTCTTCGACATTGGAAATGACCCATTGACTGCTCGAATGTCGACATATTTTTTTATCCATCATTTTATCCACTTCAACAGAATGGTATTTGTCCTGCCGGAAGCGACTAGCTCTTTGAGCGATGGGAGGTCCTTTGGTGAGAATATGATATTTGAGCGCCGTGTAGTGCGTTATTGTAACAACTGCTGGGTTTATAGTATCCGGAAACTCAGATAGAATTTGGTAAAATGGTGTTCCTACATTTTTGTTTTGGCTCATTGGCTCCAAGTAGGCGCTCCGTATAATATTATAGGCTGAATAACCATTTTTAAAATTATCATCTTATTCTTTATGTTCAGTTGGGACCTTCTGTTGAGTAGTGGATACAGTTGAAGTACAGAATTAAATGCTTTAATGCTTATTCGTTCAATGTGGTCTTTGTCCAACGTTAGCCCTAGATACTGCAGATTTTTGAACCATGGTATGGCTTGTCCTAAAAAGTTAATCAATACAATAGCCAGTAACGAATGATTATGTTTTTTAGTGAAAAATATTGCCTTAGTTTCGTCAATATTGATGCTTATTTTGCACCTGTAGAAGAACTGATAAACTTTTCAAGCATCTTCTCTAAGTTAGCTGTTGTAGCTAAGGTAGCTGTTACTTGGGTGAATTCCTGATGTATTAAAACAGGTATCGTCCGCAAAGGCAGCTATTTGACAGTGCTAGCTTGTAGGGAGATCGGAGGTGTAGATATTGAAAAGGGTAGGGCTCAGACAGGAGCCCTGGGAACACCAGCAGGAATGCATCTTACAGTAGAGGTGCTATCTCGGACCTTTAGCTTAAATGATCTGTCTTTGAGGTAGGAAGCTATCAAATTACGTATGTATGCTGGAGTTTTGTACTCTTGGAGTTTATAAAGCAAACCTTCGTGCCAGACTCTATTGAAAGCTTTCTCAATATCGCAAGTGACCATTCCAACTGATTGCTTCCCTATTAGGGCTGTTTTAACGTCTTTTGAGACGCGAAACAGCTGGTGGTCCATTGAATAGCCGTGTCTAAAACCAAACTGAAAGTCAAGAAGTATGTTGGCATTTCCCACGAAGCCTGTGAGTCTTTTGAGAATTAGCTTTTCGAATAGTTTACCAAGAACTGGCAAAAGGCTTATTGGCCTGTAGCTTTCTGGCTCATGTGGATCCTTCCCAGGCTTTAGCAGAAGTACTACAACAACTTGTTTCCAGGCGAGTGGAAAATAAGATGGTTTGAGGCAAGCATTAAATAAGAAGCAAGTGAGGACAATCCTTTTCTTTGACAGATTTTTCATCGCATAATTAGGAATTCCATCGATCCCAGGAGCTGTTCGATTCTTAAGTTTTTTGTTGCCTAACTATTTCTCTGGTCTTGATGTAGGCGCCGGGGGGCAAGTTGGATGTGTTAGACATACTTAGTACAGAGTTATCTATCATCGTTTCTATGATGTCATTGCGCCTTTAGTTTGGTATTTTGTGGTAATTATGAAATTTATCACCCAGAATTTTTGCTTTTTCTTCACAAGAGTAAGTCTGCTGGGCACTTGCGTCTTTAAGTGAGTAGGGGAGGTTGTGAGATTTGCTTTTGAAAATTTTATTTAAGCGCCATAGTCCCCTTGAGTTGAAATCTAAGCTCTGGAGCATTTGATTTCAGTACTGATTCCGTAAGTTTGAGATTTTTTTCCGGATTGCTGGGGTGAGTGAGTTCACGCCTAACTTCAAGGTCGGATCCCTAGATCTTTGCCACTTTCTTCTGAGGTTGTTTCGGGTCCGAATAAGCTTCAGAGCTTCCTGATCTAATTCGAAGCTTGTATTTTTGGCATTAGATTTGGGTAAACTGCATTGTATACCCCTCCAAATAGTGTGCTTAAATTCGGAGATTTTTTCATCGACCGCTTGCGCTATGTTCAAAGAATTAAACGTATTTTGTGAAATCGATGTATTGTCGTTAATATGTCTTTGAAATTTTCTCTAGTCAGATTTTTTGAAGAGGAAGGCTTGATGTGGTTTATAGCGATAAACTCCCTTTTAATCTAGAATGGAAAGCACTGGTAAATGAGGCGATGATAGCGCTTGTAATACTCTAATGTCTGAAGGGCCAATATTATCATCACCTAATATAATATCTAGGGTAGATCCGGCACCTCGAGGCGAATAGAATGTGGGTTCGGTCGGGAAGTGAATAAATATATTCCCTTCACTCAACATTTCATACAGACATTGATCTATTGTATTTGCTCGAACATAGTTCCAAAGCGTTAAAATCACCACAAACCAAGTACTTTTGGTTTTGACGCGTAAACCCTTTTAAGTTGTTTTTGAAATCAGTTAATTTATCCTTCGTGAGTTTTGTCCCAGGAAAGTAAACTGCGAATAATTTGATTTCAGATTCATCTAACATTAGCCCTATGTTTTCAATCCTAATTGATTTTTTAATTGCAATTATTTTATTTAGTGGGTAAATGACATTGGGGCAGCCATGCCCATACATTTGGCAATTTCGACATTGCGTCGGGCCTTTACGTTTGTTAGAGTAGTAGTTCCAACGTACAATTGTGTGAAGAATTTTTTTAATTTTCCTCAGATCCACCATTTTTGTCCCTCTTGTTACATAGAGCAAGTTATATATCTGATCACTTCCTCCTATCTTAGAAATGAACTTTTTTGTGTCGAATGAGTTCACGTCATGATCGCTTTTTAGGATTTTTTTTAATTCTTTCGTAGGAATGTTATTGAGCACTGTTAGGACTTTTTTTAATGGACGTAGTTCTGGCCGTTGGCCTTTAGATATTTTTCAATATTATTGTAATCTTCATACTATGTAGAAAAAGCCGTTTTCCAAAAGAGATTAATTTCATTGAAAAGTTTTCAATTTTAAGCTCTTTGAGGATGCCATCAATTGTATCGCGGGGAAGATTAGTAAAGGTGATTGGGGGAACTCTTACTTTAGTCTGCTTTCAATACTGGGTGTTTGACCGATGTCGCTGCTACCCTCAAGTTCAGCTAATGGCAGGAATCTGTTTGACACGGATGACTTAGATGTGCTCTGCGTCATCTTGAATTGGTCCCTGAGGAGCGTTCCGATCGGCGATGATTCCCGGCTTCTTTTCCTGCGTTGGGCAGGGTTGGAGTTTTCACAAGAATCAACAGTCACTTCGGGTATTACGATACACTTAATTTATTAAATTTGAAAGATAGATAAAACAATGGAATTAATTGCTTCTGACACTCGGAAAATTCGCTCGTACGTCCGCACTGGCTGATAGTAGCGGAAAGACTGAATGCGTGGTATATGCGCTCCGGATTGCTGGAAATGCTGAGAAGTGACACCGAAAATTCATTGAAATTTTAAATACCTATATTAATTTATATGAAAGATCCTATCCATATTTTGGACTTAGTGTTTGCCTCCCGAACCCGTGTAACGGGACATTGAAAATCTTAAACATACCGTTACCAGTGATGCAATACATGCAGCATCACCCGCTTCGTGTTTTACATTTTCCATTCCGAGATTAGATAACCTGAAACCGTGATTATAGAACATATAGAAAAAAATTAGTAAGGTCTTCTCGCACTAGCATGAGAGCAGGCCTTTTTACTTTTTAACCCTTGTTAAGTGGCAGTTAACCTTTCAGGGCTTAAATTTTTTTTTACTTTTTGTCCTTAGCATTTGAATATGACGTTACATATTAAGATCGTTGCGATGTCTCATTGATTTTGGTATAGAAAATCCAAGTATGAATGTAACTCTATACCAAATGCTTCAGTGCAATGCATAAAGCGCTTCATGCTGAGGCATACAGTGGCGCTTAAATTGATAGGCAAAATGACGATAATTACTTATCGCCATTTCGTAGATCAAGTGTCCTTAAGCCCTAAAATATGCGACAATTCCACTGACTATGTTCAAATTCCTGTCACTACTCGAGCATTTGAAAAAAAAACAACAAACTCATCCTGAAATAATCATCCCCATAAAAATATCACATCCCAAGACCATTTCAAGCTATACCACATACATTAGCAATTTGAAATAATGCAGTATCCTTAGTATATTTACTCATTATACTTAAAACAACAGCGAAAAGGTTCCTGTTACGCATTCCATCATTTGTATCTAGAATAGACAAGAATCTTGTTAAATTACCGATTCAAATTGCTTTCCGTAATTGAAAGTCAGCGAAGTGTTCTAGATACTATCCCTCGTTTTATCTAATACATAATAAATTGTAGAGGCTTGTCGGTTTCCATTTGCGGCAATAAAACCTGATTGTATTATGTTTCGTTAAGCATACGTGAGTGTCCTAGAGAGAAGATATATGATGCTTTCACATCTGTATATCCATCAAAAAGGCGAAGACAGGAAGTAACAAAAGTATTTTGCTAAAATTTTTGGCAATAACCTTAACAAAATACTTTAAGGAATATTTTGCCAATAGTACGAACTTCATTCTAGGAATCAGATATTTATTGCAAACATGGAGCTCCGATTTTCTGATTTCAAAAGTTGCTACGAAAGAGAATGTTTACATCTTAATAACTTTTCACTTCCTTCCTAATTCTGCCGTCATATTTGCTTGAGTTTTAGCGGAAGAGACAGTATCGTATCTTATGTTGAAACTCAGGTTTATTTTCCTTTTATCGACACTGCTTCCTTGTGTTTTTCTAACACAAACATTGTCCTTAAATCATCTTTCAATAGAACATATCACCCACTGTATATCCTACATGCTTTATATAATCACCATTACATCATACTATCGGTTTCTGTCAGGGAAGCAATCTAATTGCAAATTGTAAAACACTTCATACCCTTCGACTTTTGCTTTATTATCCTAGAATAAGTAAAATTAGTAAGGATTAAATTGGGCCCAAAAGGCTTTTCGGCTTGAAATGGTTCATTTAACTGAAATTAGAAACATGAAAGCGTGGTGATAGGGCAAACAAAATATGGCTAAATGGGAAAACTAATGGGTCCTGGATTAATAAAATCCCTTATTTAATTTTTAAAAAGGGACCAGATGTTTGTTTTTGCGTTATGATATGGGTCAGATGTTTGACAAGCATTTTAGTTGGCTCAATAAATTCACAATTAATTATTAATGGAATATTTATTGGCAGTTAATTGGACAGATTTCTTAAAAAAATGATTGGAAAAGCTGAAATTATTTTAAGGACTTTAAACGCGTTATAAATTTGAAGCTTTAATAAGGATATGCCATCGGTAGTTATTACTTTATTGTTGCAATATATTAAAATGCTGATGATGTTCTATCCAGTTAAGACCGCAATTCAAACATTATTCGGTTATTCCTTTTCTTAGAAATATATCTAAAGTGGAGGTAAGACTCTGATTTTGGAAGTTTGAAGTCTTTCACGTCCTTGCGCTCCATTGGATAGTCATATCGTAGTATTCACGTTGTACATATCCTATGCCATATCCTAGCAATTTCGTTCTGCCATTCTTTCCATTACGATCTTCATCAATTTTTCTGATCTGAAATTCTGTCGAAATATATTCTACCCATAACCTCACTGTCTTGATTTCCGTTTCACTAACATACTAAGATTACACTTGACAATTTTGAGTTTAAAAACTTTCCGTCCCTTTTGCGAAATTCATTGTCTTCAGCAAAATCACTAAAGGATTACCAAAAATGGATGCCTTGGTTTTATATTGTGAGGATTATTGGTGTGAAATGTCCACCTCGTTTCTTTTTACGCACCTTGGTTCGTTGATCTTTGCAACTTACGATAATTCTGTCCAATACTTTGGCTGTCAAGCAACGTGTGGTGGCTTACATAGTAATCGCAAAAACAAAAAGAGAAAGAGAGCATGGAAGTGAATCAAAAACGACTACGTTTACTATACGAATTTAGATTAAAACACAACGCAACGAGGAATATCAACAGCGCATTTGGGCCTGATACAGTTAGCGAACGAACCACTCGGCGGTGGTTCGAAAAATTTCTATCTGGAGATATGGACCTTGGAAGTGAGCCACGTGGACACCCAGGACAATCGATCAATAACAACGATCTGCGTGCATTAGTGGAGCCTGACCCCCGTCAAACCATAAGGGATCTTGCCGAAAAATTAGGCGTTTACAATTCGACAGTTTGCCGCCACTTGCAACAACTTTGAAAAGTGAAAAAGCTTGACAAATGGGTTCCACATGATCTGACCGAGCAAAACATGACGCGTCGAATAGACAAAACAAAAAGGAACCGTTCTTGCACTGAATTGTGACCTGCGATGAAAAGTGGATCTTAAACGAAAATCGTCACCGATCGGCCGAATGGCTAGATGCCGATGAAACACCAAGACACATGCAGAAACCAAGCCTTCAACCAAAGAAAATAATGGTAACTATTTTGTGGTTTGTAGCTGGAGTTATCCACTATTCGTTCCTGCCACCTGGCGAAACCATCCATGCTGAGGAATACAGTGCTAAACTGGATGAAATTCATCAAAATTTGATAGTGCAACGACCTAGGCTAGTCAACAGGGATGAAGTGATACTGCTTCATGATAACACACGAGCTCATGTATCGAGAACAACGGTACAAAAATTAAACGATTTGTGCTATGAGACTCTTCCTCACCCTCCATATTCACCAGACCTCTCACCAACTGATTACCAATTTTTCAAAAATAAAAACATTTGGATCAGTTTTTGACTGGAAAAAGATTTAATAATGAAGCTGCTGTCAAAAATGCTTCTGAGGGGTTTGTTCGAACCAGAAACTCGGACTTCTACAAAACTGAATTAAAGGTACTTTCATCTCGTTGGGAAAAGTGTGTTGCATCTATTGGTTCTTTTTTTGATTAAATAAATTGTCTCTATAAAAAGTTACAGCTGTTTAAAAATTTATAACTAAATCATCCATTTCATCTGCAGCAACCTAATAGATTTTTCGAGCTTGGCCAACAAACGCCTCCTTTAACTTAGGAGTAGTGACGTTTCAGAAATGCAACACTTGGCACCTCATTGTTTCCTGTGGAACAGCAGAAAGAATTATCTGTACATAAGAGTTCCATGCGCGGGGAGCTAAGGGTCAATGGAGACATGTGCTTCTTCCAAAAGTAGACCCTATTCAAATAAAAATAGTGATGCTATTTTCCTGCTTCTATCGGTCGACAAAACATAGTTATGTGTGAGAATTCTGCAGATTTATCGAGATTTATCAATTTATTTCAGATTTATCGAAGTGACATTTCAAAAAAAATTTGCGTCTGTGTTTTAAATCTGTCAATTTACGTCAGAATCCTAGTTCACAATTTCTACACGAATGTTTTCCAATTAGACGGCAATGGTCTAATCGTCATTGAGCTCTTCACCAATTTAAAAGTTTTGCGTGTTTCACGGCTTCACTGGCAAGGATATTTATTTCCCGTCTTCGATGTTTTCTTGTTTTGTCATAACTTTCGCCCAAATTATGCCCCAAGATTGTTGCAGCATTTCACAGCTCGATTTCTCCCATGTTCTGAGCCATGGATAATCTTATTTATGTCACATATTGAATATTTAAGGGTTTCATAGCATTACAATACGGTAAAAATTGCACCAAACTTTTCCAAAATTAAGCTAATGTAGTTTTTCCGACAGCACCTCTTTCCTGGTCTATTGGCTATACACGTATTCTGATATGTTCTAAAATGAGGATAGGTTTTATTTATCCATAAAACAGGATTCTCAAGTTCTCCAACAGGAAAGAAGCACAAATAAGAATTTGTTTTTGTGTTTCATGTCTTTTCGAAGGCATATCTTTTCAAAGACCAATTATCCGCCTTAGGACCCGTCGCTCAAAGACGTTCAATAGATTGTCAAATGTTAAAAAGTATTGAGCCCTATTTTGTCATTTTTTGATTGAACATTTCACTTATTTAAAATTGATTTTCTATACGTTCTTATTGTCTTCATTATCTATCATCTTTTGCCATTTTTTGGGTAGAGCTATTATTCTATCTGTGTAGAACTTCTTTGGCTTATCGTTGCAAAACTTGGCCAAATGATTTTCACAGGCCTTTTTTTGAAGTGAACTTCTTTTCACTAAGGAAGGTTTGCAGAGACTGAAACAAATTGTAGTCTGATGATGCAAGGTCTGGACTATACGGTGGATTCAACAAAAATTCCCAGCCAAGCTCTGCTAATTTTTGCCGGGTCATCAAAAATATGTGTGGTCTGGCATTATCATGATGGAAGACAAGCCTTTTCTATTGATCAATTCTGGCCATTTGTTTTGAATTGCTTGTTGCAATCTGGTTAATTATTGACAGTACAGAGCTGAATTGAGTGTTTGGCCAGGTTCTAGTACCTCATGATTCATAACTCCCTTCCGATCCCACCATACACACAGCATAACATTGTGGTGTCAATTCTGGCTTTGAAGTCGTTTGTGATGATTCATCGTTTTTTGTCTATTATCTTTTTCGAACGAAAATCTCGTATCTCAACCATTTTTGCCATTTTCAATGGCTCGATTTCGTTGCATTTGATTAGCATTTCGCAAATGGAAATTCGGTCGATCAAAACGGCGTCAAAGCCGAGCTTCTTTGTGTATCCAGCCCTATGCAAATCTTTCAAAACTTCTTGGTGATGCATATGTGTCGGTCTTGTTCAATTTTTTGTAAGATTTCATCGACTTTTTCAGTGATTGGTCGACCTAAGCGAGGTGCATCTTTGCAGTAATTGGTCGACCTAAGCGAGGTGCACCTCTGACATCAAAATGTCCCGAACGAAAGCGAGCGAACTATCTCGTGGCTGTGGCTTTTGATAAGATGTCTTGACCGTAGACACCACAAATTTTTTCACGAGCCTGCGATGCATTTTCAACTTGATCATAGTGACATTGTAAAATATAACGAATTTTTTCAGAAATTTCACTCATTTTTAAATGAATACAATTTTTGACACGAACGACGAAATACAAAACTGTCTATATAAAAATTGTAGACTGGAATGTCACCTTTCAAAGGCATGTCAGTTTGACTGATTTGTATTGCCCGATATATGACAACGAATACCATCTAGTGACAAAAAAGACTCAATACTTTTTAGACTATCCAATATTTACAGATGCTTGGGTTAGGGTCCATGTTTCACATCTATAAGATAGCACAGGTCATATCATAGATTTTGATACTTACAGCTTTGTTTTCCTTTGTATGCAGCTGGTCTGCATAAGCGTCAGAACTGATTAGGGGATATTTATGAAACCTGCACTCTTCGGCGTATTTTGTTTCTTTCACTCGCCGTTACTTTTGCTTGACTGCGTTATAAGTTTTGCTTTCTTCTCGTTGATTTGTAGCCCTACTAGTTTTACTTCGCTGTCTAGGTTCAGAAAATGTTCTTTGGCGGGCCGTGACAAAAAAATTGGTGGCCGTGACAAAATGTTGAAGTCACCAGCAGAAGGTTCAACTTGGCTTGACTTGTATAATAATGTGCTTCTTGGTAGCTTTTTTATGACATATTCCAAAGCCAACTTGAATAGCAAATAGCCCAGCTCATTTCCCTTCTCCAGCCTGACATTTGTGAAAAAGGTGCCGGTGAGTTGGTTAATGATGCGGACATGGGAGGTTGTCGATGTCATTGTCATTTGGCTGGGATACCAAATTGAACCATCTTGTTTGCTTGAAGTCAACGAAAACATTGCAAATGTCCAAGTTGAACTCCAAGCATGTCTTAAGCACCTGCTTGACAGTAAACAATTGGTCTGTCGTCGATCTGCCACCTCGAGAGTTACCTTGATACTCCCCAATAAAAGTGTTGGCGTATGATCTGATTTTAGTTTCTTGGATCTTCCAAAACATTTTGTACACCGTACAAATGTCATATGATATGTCTCTACAGTTTTCGCGCTGTAGTTTTTTTTGTGGATTTTGCGTGATTGTTGATTGGCTTCACACTTTCAGCATATATTCTTGTTCCCATATGTGCTAGATGATTTTGTAAATGGCTTTTGGAACACTGCTGCTAGCATATTTTTTGAGCTCCACAGGAATCTGATCGATTGCCAGCGCCTTGTTACTCTTTTGGCCATTGGTTGACCAGACCAGACCAGACTTCGTCCAGCAGAGTTGCTGATGCCAATAAAAGCTCACCAGAAATATATATCTATATATTTATCTATAGGCTCCAATGTTGTGGAACTGTGGGAACGATTGAGGAGTTTCTTACCTCAATATGATATGAACCCCATCTTTGCTTAACCCTGTTTTCATCAGCGATGATGTTGCTGATGTCATAACGGCGGAACGTGGTCTTGGTCTGATAACCTCCCTTCAAGCTTTTGAGTACTTTGTATTCTTATCTTGTGTTGATGCTCGCTGGAATTACATCAATGCTCCTCAATGGATCGTCATAGTATTTTCTTTTCTTATTTCTAATAACCTTATTCGCTAGTTTTCTGAGATTTTCAGACTCTGCTCTCTCTTGTTCCTGGTTTTTCTACCTTAATATTTCTGTGCGCCTGATTTTTTTCAACTATCGCATCCTGGCATTCGTCATCGAGTCAATCATTTCTTTTACGCGGTGCTTGATGTCCGACCGTCAGTTCTTCTATGGTTTTAAATGCCGCTTTTACTACTACTCAAAATTCGTTGGTTGTTTTTAGCAATGTACCTGATAGGTGGGAGCTAGCTGATTGTCAAGCGACTACGTTAAATTGTTGGCAACAGACATGGTTTGAAGCCTTTCAATATTGAATTTTTGTAGATTCGCTTTTTAGATTGCCGGTTTTCATCGAATAGGTCTTTGACATGTGATATTTGACATTAATTTAATCCAACCGATCCGAGTTACAATTGGCTCCTACAAAAAGGTGCGAACATCAGGCATGCTCGAGGTGTAACGTTTTTGGATCGTAATATGGTCGATCTGATTGTTCTGTTGTCATCCGGTGATACCTAGATCATTATATGTATGTACCCATGTGGGAAGAAAATCGAACGTATGGTTAGATTTCTGCTACAAGCGAAGCCAACCAGGCGTTGGCCTGATAAAGGCTCCAGGTTTCATCGTGAAGGCTTTATCCTCCAATCGTTCTCTGATATGATAGCCAACTTTAGCGTTGTATTTACCCAGAATTATTTTTGTGACGTTGGTAGGCAGTGAGTCGACTAGTCTTTCCAGGTGATTGTAGAACGTTTCCTTCGTTTCTTTGTCCTTTTTTCAAACCAAATTTCAAAAGAATTTTGCTTTTATACGGATTCCTGACAACCGTTCATTAATTTCCTTACAGTCAATAAAATGGGACTTGAACTCCGTACGCACAATGACGGCTACTCTAAATTCCCACTTTCTTGCGGGTTTCCCACTTTTGAATATTGTGTGTGATCTCATGTCTTGAATTTCATTTCCAGTCCCGTTCGTTGCCTGGATTGCCAATAAATTCACTTTACATTTGCTGGCCTGTTGTAAAAAGTCTTTAACAACGCCAGGGTTATTCAGTGATCTGACATTCCAGGATCCAATGCCATAGTCCTTTTTCGGTTGCTAGGTCGTTGCCGTAGATCCAATCTACGAAGCTACCATGGAAGGTACCATGGAAGCTGTGGGTTGGCGAAACAAAGGGAAGCCTCCTCCTTTCTCAATCGGACTCGGAACTGTCCATGGCGGAGTTAGGTAAATATCCTTCGATATTATGAATGAATCTGTTTTGTGTCATATCCCTTTCAAAGCTTCTCATTGGGATTATTTTGACTCGCTGGAAAGTGGAGTGAAATAAACCTCAATATTCGTATCTTTAACTTATGGTTAAAATTTTTTTTTTCAAGTATAAGCTTTTGTTTATAATTTATTTTTGCATTTTATTATTATTTGTTTCAAAATCGTTCAATCTCACGCACTATTCAAGTTAAATGACCAAATCTCTACGACTAAAATTCAAAAATCTCAATAATTCCAAGGCTCTAAAACCCGATGTGAAGTATTTATCCTATTCCGAAAATGTCCTTGGTATATCCTAGATATATCTACACATAGATACGAATATAAATTACGTCTTCATGAGTCCCCCCGCCCCTTTTACAACTTTTGTACCTGGCTTTATCTTCCGAAATAGTTTAATGATTATAATCTGCATTTGCTGTAAGAAGTTTACCATTCTTCATTCTTCATATTCATTCAAAAGTTTACTTTTCCTTCTTCCTTCCTTGTTAAGTTCCACCGAAAATATCTACTGAAAGTTTCGTTTGTTTTCAACATTCTTATACAAAATTAATGAGACTATTCAAGAGTTGAGGAAAGGGTTTTTGCATCATGTTTCATAAAGAAACTACCAAGGACTAAAATCATGGTACCTCAACTTTATCTTTAGAGTAGTTTCCTAGACACTCCACATTAACAAATTTGCATGAATTTCGGAAATTATTATTGTACGATTAAATTTTTATAGGGTGAAACTTGGTATAGTTTCAATATCCTTGTTGTGTAGAGACTTTTTCATGGCTCTGTTTTGAAAAATTCAAACCTTCTTTATAAGTAATTGTTATGTAAAAGTATATTTTTTAACATTTTGCCAACCTGATGATTGCTCCTGCTTCACACAATAAGTGCTTTATCACAATAAGTGATAACATTTAGTTAAAATAATTGTTACGCAGATCAAATTATAAGGCTTTGTTCTACCAACATCCTTTTTTTTCTATCAAAATAAAAGAATGTTTTGTTATAGTATTTTATTCTTAACCTACGTGGGAAGATGGAGTAATACTCAGAATATTACCTGAACCATACATGAATTACAATGCCAATATAGATGAAACTAAATTGATATTTGTGGCTGTGGGTCATGATGCTGAGGACCGTAGCGTATTCACTAACAAATGCTAACACTTGGAACAAAGTCCCAATCTAACGGTATTCTGTTCAGATTTTCCAGATTCACTGGTATTTATAATTAAATACGGATGAAGATAGACCATTGAGACGAAAATGGAGAGAGACACATGTTAACATTCTCTTGAACTTTGTATTCATTGATAATGACTCCCGCATAAAACAACACTGGAAAAATCATTCCCCCACACATTCAACCTCAAAACGGTTGCCATTGCGATCGTCAACTCATCCACGTCTTTTAATTTAAAAGCTCTCTATCTTGCCAAGCTCCCTCCTTTGCTGTATGGGGTACTTCTATCTTTTCCTTTATGATACCACTTTTAAGTGTGAGCGCTTTATTTCTCTGGACGATAGCACTGATATGACATTCGTCTAAAAACGCTTCTAACCTAACGATCATTCTATATCATTGCACGTTAAACTTAAGCAGGTCACGGATTACAATCGAAATTCGTATGCTTGAGTTTGTGATGTAATTTCGGTAAACGAGAAATCCCGATTAGCACCGACTTGGTTCTGAATATCAGTCCCTCACGAAGGCTGGTGCTTGCCCTTTTATGGCCTTCTTATCTACTCAATACTGTGAGACCATTAAAGACAATTACACAAACAACCGGAGATTGTGGCTCTGACGAAGGACTCATATACCATAATTTCTAACAATTACTAAATAAATAACAATATTACAATCTAAAGCGACGATTACAGTGGAGCGCAAACTTCGGAAAACTCACAAGTTTTCGCATTCGGACACAAGAAGAAAATTATTCGCACGGCGTTGTGATTCGAAAACGAAGAACACACAAATGATAATTGGCTAGAAAAATTATTTCCATTTTCTCCGCCAATTACAAACGCGTTTGTGAAAAATTGTTTTTACTACGATCTGATTTATTCTGCATGCAGAGTCTTAACCGAAAAGTGCCTTTTTCTATGAATTTCTCATTGAAACATACCGAAATGACGGCAGGGTGAAAATTGTGGGACTGGTGACCCGGAAAGGTCGATTTTCGAAAACTTAAAAATTTCGAAGTACTCGATATTGGAATTTCGATTTTCTAACTTTAAGAGCGCGAATTCTATAAAAATCTATATTTACTTTATATATAATACTATTACAATTTTTTATACCATTCGTCGAAAAACTTTATAACTAAACAGTTTTTGGCTAAGCTTTTTTGAAAAAAGCATTCCTTTTCGCCGAATTCCCACTCCTAAGGGGTGATAAATTTCATTCGAAAATTTTGGCTTTTTGATCATAATAGACTCTTGCTATTCAACCTATTTCAGTTCGCCAGAACAATAAATTGCATAGACTTTATGTTCTAAAGCTGTCTCACATGTGTCGCAAGATGGAATTTCTCATTTGAGGACGCATGTTTACTAGTAGAATTCCCTTCAAAATCCTGTTCATTTGGCATTACCGCATGACTATTAGTAAAAACAATTGTGTATTCGCATAAGTTTATTTTGCGCGGGAGCTAATTTTGGTGCGTCCGAATCAGTATCATCAAAATCAGTAGTTCTTTTTTCGAACATTCTGCACTCTGCGAATATCCTTTCGAAATAGTTTGCACAATTACCATCTTTGATTTCGGAGGATTACTTTTGGAGTAAGGAATACAATATACGACTCTTTTTATTACTTACTTGGAGTTCACTCAAGGCGCAAAACATAGTACAGCATCGATCCTTAGCTCCCGGGAATGGTGCTATTCTTTCCAAACGTATTATGGACCAAGTTGTCCTATGGAAACCAAGTTTTTGTAGCCGCTTTGTAAGTGTTCCAGTTCTGTTACTCTAATACTCCTCATCCATGTAAAGCATCTTATGACCATTCTCTGACAAGATAAAATGAAGTGTTTCCAGTAATTTCTTCTTCCTTACCACAAGTTTGACAGGTGTAATAGATTTGGATTCCTCTTCGTTTGGTGTGTTGACCCAAGAGATTGCAGCTTGTTAGTATTGTCACCAATTGTCTTACGCCATTTCTGCATTTTCCTAGGAGTAGGTTTAGGAGTAGGCACGTTTTGTTAGGATGAGGGTGGTTAGAGTTCACTTTACCCTGCATTCGTTTTTGTCATTCCAAGCCGTATCTATTTATTTTCAGATTGTTTCGTCTAGATTTCTTTTTTGCAGTTGTTTGTAGATCGTAATGTTTGTTTAATCATGTCTATTCTAGCTGCATTTGAGTCGGCTGACCCAGCTCTTGCTAAGTTATCCACTCTTTCATTTCTCTCTACACTGCAGTGTTCGGGGATCCATGACAGTTTTGCGCTTCCTTGGGTTGTTGCAGCTTTGAGGGCCTACCTAGGGTTCTGCACAGGTTGTGAAACCACGCGCATAAATGGTAGCGCTTGTTTCACGGACTTGCTGTACGAGTATATTTGTAGTCCTCCGTCAAGTTTGTTTGCCTCAATGGTCGGTTCTATTGTAATTACTTTTGACTGGAAATCTGTGGTCTGTCTCTAAAGATTGTAACTTCAGTGGGATCTGGAATGATACTGCATGAAATTTCGTCTTTCATTTCGAAACCGTCGGTGCAGATCAGAATTTTATTTGCAGATGTGCAGCGCTCTACCGTTTCCCACATTTCTCTGGACGATATGTTAACACTCTATGGGATTGAGCTTTGTGAAGTTCACATTGTTGCGAACGCAACGGTCAATAATTTTTTCAGGGTTCATATTTGCCGACGATTCAAATGGAGTGAAAACTCGTAGAGCGTTAGTCGAATCAAAATAACGAAAAAAAATTGTTCATACTTTTCAAAAAATTATTTCAAATCGTCGAAAAACTTCAAAAATTAGAAGAAAAAACGAGCCGTTGCGTTTGCAGCGACGCAAACTTCAGACACCTACGGGATTGTTGTTTCTTCGTGTTCTTTTATTACGTGTCGGGGCCTGACTCTCTATTTGTTGCGGAATGTCGAGTTGCTCTGTTTGGGCGTGGTCAGATAACTTAGATTTAGCTTTTTATTTGATAATCGCACAGAAAATTGTCTATTAATCTGCTGAGTTAAATTAACCCCGTGAAACGTTCCGCTTTGATTGATTATGCGCCTACCATGAAACTGGCATAATTCAGTAATCAGAAAACCATTTTTTTATTGTTATGGAAATCCACATCCACGTCAAGTCAGCACTGAAATGGTTTATCATGTGATGTGAAGAACATTGAATCATCCCGACGCCAGAGAAAAGACAAAAGAAATTACTTAAAAATTTGTGTGTCTAATTCTCTTGCTCATATCACTTGAATGAAACGCGGAATGGAGAGTAACAAGTGAGAATAAAAATACAGAATTACTTCTCTTTTTCAATATATGCTTCTCTTACACATTTTTCAGATGTTTCAATTACCTTATGTATTACTTCATTCAAAAATATTTAAATCATTAAATTAAGCTGAAACTGCGTGCCTCTGTTAATCGTCACTTGTAAACTTCTTCCCACGAATGTCCTTTGTCAAGCTTTTAGGAACAACTTATAATAAGTGGGAGCCATGTCGGTTCTGTGAGGTATGTGACTCAAAATATCGAAGATCACCTAGTGCAGAGCAGCCAACACGGCGCTTATGAACAAGTTCATCGTCTTGTAGACGGGGGACACCTCTGTTCAATTTTCGCCTCGTTTTTTCTTTGATACAATCTTTCAACTTCGCTTTCATTGAAGTGTAGTATTCCCCGGTTCTGAAGACACCCTCATCTTTGCAATCTGTCAACAGAATCCCTACTGAGTCCCTAAAGACTGTCGCCATGATATTACTAGCCAAATGTCATACTTAAACTTCTTGAACTTCTTGAGTGGTCATGCTCTTTTTTTCGCAATTGCATAGGTTATAATTCATAGTGGTGAACACAAATTTTGGTAACAGTAACAATTCGGTCTAGTAGAGCATCGTTGCCTTGAAACACGCGTTGAAATACTCTACGCGGTTTTTTTTACTGAAAGGGCCTTAGCATTTGCGGCATCCATCATTTCAAGCCAAGATGATTGTGCAATTTTTAAAACAGCCGTATCTGTTACTCCAAGAATTCTTGCAAGCTTTTTTCTTCTTTACTCTAGTACTCTTTTCTTTACTTCTTCACTCTATTCTTTACTACTTTACCCATATAAATTTTTCGACTTTTCGTATCATTTCCGGTGTAATCACTTCGATTGTGCGGTCTGGCCCGTGTATCGTCTTCAACTGGGTCGCTGCCTTGTTTAAAGAGACAGTGCCACTTTACAATGGTTTTAAGAGTTCCCGTTAACAGACGCCTTCTCTCAGTAAAGTTTCAACTGACTTTTCCTGGTGAGGAAATAAATGACGGCACGATGCTCGCATTTTTCCATAATTCACACATCGATCCAGATTGAGATATTTGATCGACTATAGTCGATTAGCCGATTACGATAAGACTTGCTATTTATACTGGTAATGTGTAACTGAGCGCGGTATCATTCCGTGAATAACATTTAATAATGATCTGCACCTCTATTCCGCGAACTTAAAAACGCGCCCTTGTAAATTAAATAATTTGCTGACTATAAAGAAAGTATTGATCAGTTTTTCAATAAGATATTTTGTTTTTCTTCCATTTCATAACTTTCCAGATTGTCGAATTAAACAAAACAAAAGCCTTAACCTTTAATTTCTTCATTTTCCTTAACATTTTCCAACAAAATATTCTTACGGTCCAAATTACGTACATATCTAGCCTATTTCCAGCAACTCCTTAATAATAAGCCAAAATGTTGTTCTTCATATTTCAAACAACAAATTCATCGATTTATTCAAACAAATACTTCAAATAATATCCATGCCAAACCAATAACTGAGAAATGATTTATGGCTTTTTAAATGATCCTTACAGCAAAGGGTTATTAGTCCTTAAAAGCCAGATGGTTTGATAGCTGATTTCAACATTTTGCAACACGGTTAGGCCATATTTCATATTTATCGAATCATCTTCTCACGTCCTTTCAGCTCTTGAAACGTCAGTGTTGCCAAAGCGCAATTGTTTTTGAAAAATTAATTAATTTACAAACCCCCCGAAGAAAACGTGACCGTGCAAGGAATACCAATGAAGCCAAACGGAAAGTCTAATGGAAGTATCGCTGGGAGTGGATGTGTGTGTGTGTGTTAGCTTGTCATCAATAATGAAAATGCTATCCCCAAGGAATTATCCTGACAAGGAATATCAATTTTATAGTCCACAGTCTCAACTCAGTTGAATGAGCGCTAAGGAGATTATCGAACCCCCAAACTGATATTAATTTTTGCATCAGCTGGAAACAAAGGATACGATAACAATCGTGTCCACGCTTCATACTTGTTATCATTTAATAATGAGTTCAACAGTGAACTTCGAGTGAAAATTAAGGCGATTATTTTCCACCTGGATCAGAACTGTCAGTTGTGCGCGTTTTGAAAATGGAAAGCTGAAGCTGAATGCGTTGATACTGGTCCGGTGAGACACATCCAATATTCAATCCCTTACCAAGTCAATTTTGCCCGCAATTTCATAATTTTCAAATTGGCTCTTATCAGTTGTAGGCCAGCGCAAACCATTGCCGACGCTTCACCAACGAATGATTGATTAATATGTGGATGGTTTTGATGGACACTACTTCCAATCGAATTGGTAATCAATTTCCAAACCACCAAAGAACTTGTGTGTGGTCTAGACATGCAGTTTTGCATGATATGAACACAATTCAATTCGATTATATCCTTTTTTGTCTCGTCTTTTTTGCCATGCGTTACCGTGTTCGTTGTTTTTAATGGGAAATTACAACAATTCGACTTGGTGAAAACACGGCAAATCAGATTAGGTTAAACGAAAGCAATTTCCATCGCAACAACGACAAAAAATCAATGAATCAATTATGTTTGCTTGGAGATGAAAAAGAAACAATTTCCGCCTAGGTAATTTGTAACTGCTGATAGCACGCCAAAGGAACAATGTTCACACTGCTGCCTATCTCCTGTGTCATTAGACGTTAACAAATGGCAGCGAGCATCCTCAAGACTATCGTTCTTTACCTCCCTAAATGACATTTCGCATCATCTTCCTCCACTGGATCATTTTTCAAATTACTACCCATTGAGTGATGTGCTACGCAGTGGCATCCACGATAATCTATAAGGACCATAATCACAAGGAACAACGTCGAAAAACGCCAAAGAATTTGCGGAAAAAGTATTGTATCCAAGATCCTTTGCTGCCAATTTGGCCTTGTGCCCACCACCAACCCTTCATACACATATTCCTTCGCATGTGAGTAGGCCTTAAAAGTCGACAAAGACGACGGATTTCCTGTGTTTCCCCGAAGAATTGGGATAAAATTCCTTTTAACATCGGCTCCATCGTATGTAGGCATTGTGATTTGTGGCACGTAACGCTTAGTTTGCTACGTGTTTATTTTATGGTGGCAAAAAAACTTTGCCAATATTTTAGACAAAGATGAGATCTTATTCTTGTCTGATAAAAAGTTTGCTATTGGCTTTTATTATGCTCCTTGCCTGCCATTCAGTCGATGGCGGTTCAATTTAAGTGAAATATGTGAAGAATTTTGATCCAAAACACAATCTATATTTTCTGTAAAGGCATTGGTTTGAATTGTATCAACATAATATATGCTCCAAGTCCTTAATTGCTTCTTTGGTCAAATTTCTGATAATTATCCTCAGAGTTTTGCACATTATGTGCAAATGTGACAGTTAATTACACGTTTATTTATTGAAGGCGTGGGGAAAAAATAAATAACCAGATCTGAATGGGTACTGCAATCCGATTTGACCGTAGTGACATTAAAAAGGATGTTTTTGTTAGAGCTTGGTAGAACTTTTTAATGTTACGTATTAATGATGTAACGAATGATGGATTTTTCACAATCGCGAATCGGAATGCGAATATTCATCTCATGTATTCGCGAATACGACTGTTATCTTTCAAATAAAACGCTCATAAAATACACAGGCCGATATGATTTTTGGTGTTTTAAATTTGTAAATGTCCTTAGCTAATACGGGTACGTTGCTTCTGAAAGTGAATTTGGTTTGAGCCCATCACGTCGAGATTTTTCACAAAATTAAAAAACCTTGCGTTTTTCAAAATTACTTTATTGATATTTCCTAAATTACATTAAAAGTATTTCTTTAAAATACTTAATACATCGGTAGAAAATATTTTAGCATAATAATATGTTTATCTCATTTCAATGGCAACCCTTATTAATTTTCGCATCTGTCAAAGTTTACGAAATATTTAGTTAGCGTCAGTTGTTTGTAGCATGGAGTTGTGTTTTGTTTTTTGATTGTTTAGTGCATCATTATGTCATCAAGAAAGTGTAAAAATAGTGCTGATACATTTTCTTACGTACTTAGTGATTTAACGATAGCAAAGCAACATCGACACATGTCAGAATTTAGCAAGAGGGTATATCACGCGTTCTTCTATGTAGAGCTTGGTGATCAGGACAAACCTTGGTCTCCACAAAAAGTGAGCTCTCAATGTGTCGAGCTACTGAGAAAATGAACAACATATATACGTATCTCTTTACCCTTTGGCATTCCTATGGTATGAAGGGAACCAAAAAACCATGGAGAAAAACCATCTGCGAAGTCAAGGGTTTCAATTCGAAAAATAAACATGCTATTCAGTATCCTAATTTACCGTCTGCTGAACAACCTGTTCCTCATAGACCAGAAATTCCCTTTCCTCCACGTTTTCTTCGTTCGATTTAACATTAATCATCAGATGAAAGTTCAAGCGATGAAGATGAATTCAGTCCTGAAATAGACCAACCTCAACAGTTTATCCAAGTTGAACTAAACGACTTAGTGGGAGACCTGCGCCTATCGAAATATGCTGCACAAATCTTAGAATCACGACTGAAAGATCTGTTGGCTCCTGGAACCACATTTTCATCATGCCTATACCATCGTGAAAAAGAGTTCGCGGAATTTTCTCTGAAGAGGGTTCACTGGTGTATTGTAATAATATATCTGAAGTAGTCATGAAATTCAAATTCGATCCTTAAAATCGGACAGATTTTTCCAGAACACAATGACCCAGGATGAATATGAAGAATGGAATTCTTTCGTACAAGTCATAAACTATTTTCTTGGAAACAACAAGTCTCCAAACCATTGAAATTGTAGAAATTGAAGCCAACATGGTCTAAAATTATAAAAAACTGGAAGCTACCATCTAAACACCTCCCCTGTTACGCCGAGAACCTAGCCTGGAACTTTATATCACATTACTTCGGACGTTAAATTATCTGGAAAGCACGCCCATTTTCTCCGAGAGATGTGAACGGAGTCTTGTCCATCTCGTACACGTTAGGAACGTGTGGCAGGTGTCATCCGTCATCCCCGCGCAGAACACGCAAGTTGGGGATGGTGACTTTCCCATCTTATACAGGTAAGACTGAAAATACCCGTGACCACTGAGTAGTTGCGTAAGGTAATAATCAGTCTCACCATGCATTCTGTAGAACCACGGCCCCAAGTCAGTAATCAGCCGTGCGGACCACCTGACTCGCGTTTCGTTTTCCCATATTTTCTGCCACAAGGTTAAGGTCCTGTTCCGTTCCTCTCGGCTGACGGTTTCTCTCGCCGACTCCCCCCTACGTAAGTATACACGTTTCCGTTCGTCTGCAACTAACTTAATAGGAACCACCCTCGAGATTACCAGCACTGCAGGTTCAGAGGCAGTGCGATATACAGCGGCTATCCGCAAAGCTCCTTCCTTCTGCACCTGTGCCAGACGCCTTCGGTGCGCCTCTTTACTAAGAGCGACAGCTCAAACCTCGGAGCCATACAAGGGCACTGGCACCATCCACTTATCAGTAGACGTCTTTTGCTCGAGGTTGGTCCCCGCGTGTTGGCCATAAGGCGACTGAGAGTCGATACTCGCACAGAAGCCTTATCCGCTGACGCTCGAACCTGCTCGAAAAAACTCGTCTTCGAATCAATCATCAAGCCAAGGTATCTGATTGATTCTTTCGACTCGATGATCATTTTTCCCACCCGAACGGGAATAACACGAGGGATCCGCTGCTTGACCAGAACGACGACCTCGTTCTTTTCCAGCGCTAGGCTAAGTCCACGGTTTGCCATCCACGCGCTCACTCGACGTATTGCCGCACCCAGTTTGAGTTGCGCCTGTCCGACAGTACGTCCGGCGACTAGTACTGCTACGTCATCTTCGTAGCCAACCAGGCCTCCGATAACTGCAACCTCAAAAGCTCATCGTACGAGACATTCCAGAGGTCCGGGCCCAGAACGGAACCTTGCGCCACCTCTGATGTCAAATCAATTCTTCGCCGGCCTCCCAATGTGTCATAGATGAGTTTCCGGTTTTTGAGATAGTCCTTCAACATCCGCGTCAGATACCTCGGCACCCTGAAATATTCCAGAGCACGAAGAATATCTGTCCATCTAGCAGAATTGAAGGCATTTCTCACATCGAGTGTTATGAGCACTCTGCTATTGCACCGATCGTGGATCGACCGGCCCTGAAGCTGTACTGCTGAGGAGATAGATCCCCGGCAGTTCGGATGGCCTCTCCAAGTCTTTCTCTAATGAGCCTCTCGAGCACCTTCCCAGTGGCGTTCAACATACATAGGGGCCGATATGAAGATGTTTGCTGAGCGTTCCTCTTTCCCTTGTGAATCAGCATGAGCCTCACCTCATTCCAGCAATTTGGAAACGCGCCCTGCTGCAGACAGGCATTGAAAGTGGTGAGCAGCTTGTCAGGGCAAAGTTGATGTGCAAGCTGTATCACGGTATACCGTCTGGCCCTGGGGCCTTTTTAGATTTTAAAGGTTTCACCGCATCATCCAGCTCGATGGCGCTAAAATGTGGGCATTTAAAAGTGCATCATCGGAACGAACTGGATGCATAGAAAAAAGCGCTCGAACACTCTCGTCCATTTTTTCCACTTCAAGGACCCAGGGCCTCCTTGCAGCTCCTAGTTTTCGCATGAGATGCTTGTAACCTAGCCCCCACGGGTCTCTATCGATGTCCTCAACGAGGTTGTGCCAGCAGCGAGCCTTGCTTTCGTTAATCAACCTATGGAGGAGTTTTCTAGCCAACCTGTATGCCAATATTCGGGAATGTGACTCGTCTCGATTTCTTAAACGTTGGGCTTCGCGTCGGACTCTGTGACATTCCCTCCGCTTATCAGCGATTTCTGCCGACCATCAGTACACAGCAGGCTTATTGTGTCGATGCCGTCGCCTGGAAGTAACACGCATTTTTGATGAGCCTCATGGTGGAGTTCACCATATTTTCAGCTAAGGCTCCCCCCGTTGCCGTCATAATTTCACCGCTCATAATAACTGCGGAGAACGCGTCGACATCTGTTTATGAAATATTCCAACCTACAGTTGAGAGTTGGGTTGATACGCGTCGAGTAGCACGCTCGCCAATTTCGAAAGCAATGTACTGATGATCGCTCGTCGAGTAGTCCTCCAGTACCCTCCATCTGTGCATCCGGAATAGTTCCCCAGCTGCCTCCCCGTCGAAAAGTTGGTGTGTTCCCAATGTTCATGATGAAAAGTTACCTCCTAGCCGCCATTTCTAGGATTCTTTTTCCTCTCGGGTCTGGAAGAGGCATTCCCCATTCTATCGCTTTGGCATTAAAGTCACCGCCAACAAGGATTCGGCCTTCCGTGTTCGAGACAGCTTCCTCCAGTTCATCGAGCCTGCTCTGTGAACATGAAATTGACTCATTCGCTCTTTTCTTGCTTAGTGCCTCTTCGAACTCCTGGAACCTACCATTTCCTGAGATATGAGCCAGATCTTCAGACTTCCGTCCTTAATGTTTACACAAGATGCAACTGGGTTCGTCTGATGTTACGTTGCGTTAGCCTTACCCTAAAGCTCTCTACCGTAGGAAGAATTTGCCTAATGGAATCTTCTACTTCTTTGGCATCCACAATGCAGTCAATATCTCTTATTTCCAATGAGGCCATTGGCTATAATGCCGCGAGAACAGCTTTAGAGCCAAGAAGGTTCTTGACAGCGCTCACAAACAGGCTCTTGTCGGTGGATCCGCTCGGAGTTCTACGAGGAGACCGCCTGGTCTGGTCGCTCTTACCGTTCGCATACAGACACCGTTATTTTGGGGTTCCACATTTTGCCTGATTTCTTGGAGGACCTCGGCGTAAGTTCTCCCGTCTGTAGGCTTGATCAGTAGAGCATCCCAGCGCTGCTTGCTCCTGGTCTTTTTTGGCGTTGCGCTGTGTTTCATGCCTTCTTGCTTTTCGGGCGCCTGTTTCGAAGCTTTTGCTGTCACGCGTTGTATCTTCTTCGCAGCCCTCTGTTGCGAATTGAAACTCAACATCTGTCTCCTCCCCTTGACTGATGTCTCCTGTCTCGACTGGTATCGTCCCCTTTGCCCTTTTCCTACGGTCGGATTTAAGTGGGCTACATGCCGCCCTTTTGCCTTTTACGAGAGGAGTAGCATTTTCGGTGAAGGGAGTTTTATTTTCAAGAACTTTCTTAAGCTCTTTCAATTCACTCTCCGCCCATAGCCCCGTGCGGCGAAAGTGCTGGATCCTATCAACGAGGTCCTCCAATTCGTCAATTTCATTTTTGTTATCCTTGTTGATATTTATTTGGACATTCGTTGCATTTCTCATCACGTTTAATATAGCGCTTATGTTCCTTGTTAGCCGCTCTTCCTCACTTCTGTCAATGGCTATTTTCGTGATCAGGTCGTCTTTAGGTGAGCTTCCCGGTATATTGTCAGCAGGAGGGTCTTGTTGCTGTTGAGCATCTGTTTTCGCTTTCCACATTGTTCGGTTTATGACTTTCGATGACCCGCGGAGAATGGCACTTCGGATCAATGGCTCCAGTGCCCAAAACATCTACTACGCTTCTTGTATCGTTCGCTCCATCGCCTTGTGAAGGAGGAATCTTGTGGACAAGCACTTTTTTCGCTGTTGCAAAGCGTTCGATGGAGGTTTGCTTGCACGATGTTTTCTCGCTGCCTTGATCAGGCTTGGCTACTCTTTGAGGCGGAGTTCGCAGTAGTTTTGGCCTTCACGCGAACATGCTTGCGTCGTTGATTTTTTCACTTGTAGTTTTGGATTCTTCAGTGGCCAAGCGTTCCACTACTGCAAAATGCACTGGCGACTTATCCCCAGCAAGATTGCTGGAGAGAAGCCCGCGTGAGGTCGAGGCTCCCTCACAAGTCGGGGTGTTTATCCCCACCCCTAGTTTACTAATTTTGTTTTCACTCATCATATTCATTTGGTGGGTACTTTAAGTGACTTGATCACGCGTCTGGGTGACGGGCAACCTCGCCAAGCCCACCCCCCCCCCCACCATGCCAAGGTAGTACCCATGGGGGGACCTATGAGTCTGATTACATCGATTACGCAGACAATAACTATGCTATTCTTCATTTTTTCTTCGTAACTTTTCCTTTAAAGGTTCGGGGCGATCAAATTTTCAACTGTCAAATTTTGCTTGTATGCAAAAAATGCCTCTATATTTCTTCTGTGACAAGCGCTTTTTTCATGTTTCTCAATTCAAAGGTGAACGTGCTCTCAATTGAAGAATCCTTTGGTAAAATAATTGTTTTCGGATTGGTCTGGAAAGGCCAAGCAAACTGAATAAAAAAGTTTGATGCTTTTATAATCAAGCGTGAGCCACGCTCGATTAGTCCCATCTTTTTTAGCAAACGCCCGCTGAATCACAATGCCGGCGTTTATCTTGTGATGTTTCGTTTTTCGGTATTTGCGATCGCAATCATAGTTGCAGGGGTCTTATGGTTTACCTAAAAATTATATTTCCAGGTCAAAAGAAACAAAAACAACCGATGATTCACGACAACGCACCATTCATACCACTAACGGGTTCGCAAAAATTCATCGTCATCATTATCATCAGAAGAAATCTGGGAATTATTTTTTTCCTTAACCACTGTTTTCTGACTGATTTTACTGAACAATTCCCAAGCAGAACACGATGGGGAAAACTGGTCAACTGGTCTATGATCAACAGCATTCTCCAGAAATAAATATATTCAGTTTGCAGCAACCTTTTCCCGCATCTATAAGGAGTTTTGCTTTTCTTTCCCTCGCTTTTTGGGTACGACCTTTATTTTTAGCTTTGAAAATTCTCGACATTTCGAAACCACAAACTCAGCTTGAACCACAATTTCAATGGCAAAAGGTGGTTATCAGTCCGTTAAAATTACAAAACTTGAAACGAGCGAAGAAAATGTCCCACACGACTCGTAAACAAAGAATTTCTATTTACCGCAAATTAGGAGTATGAGCAAGAGTGAGAGAAATGCCGCTGACTACGTCAACCGTTCCCGGTAGATGTCTTTACGTTGCTACACCGACCGGCCTTCCGGTAGGTTGACCGGCAGCTTGACAGGCCCTGCAGTGGCGCCGCCCACCGGGAACTCTCCCCAGTTCCCTTATGGCCAGTTCGGGTCTGGCGATGAGGGAGCTTGGACAACATTTATACACACGAAAGAGTCATCTGATAAATTTATGAAATTACCAAAAAAATACTATATTATATGAAATCTAGAAAAAATACAAGCACAAGCAAGGGAGATCCTCTGAAAAAACGGTAATTATGACTGTTTTCATGTCGTTAAAAAGTGTAAAGAAGTGTTGTTGGACACAAAAGGAACTACAATAAATTGATATGAAAGCCTGACGCAATAATAGGATCTAACTTGGCAAGCCACATGTTTAACAACAAACGTAGCTCATACAGCTCATGGTAAGAAAACATTGAGTATACTGCATGCTCAAACTAAAGGAAATCGTTTGCCTGGACTTGAAATCATTGAAATGAACCAGCAAACGGTAGGATCAAGTCTCATTCAGACACAATCTTCGAGCTGTTGAAATGGCTTTCCACACATCAAAGCCATTTCCACAGGACATGAGCAGACAAAGAAAGACGAGACCAACTCGTATAACTCCCTCATAACGGAAAATAATGTCCTACTTCCGTAAAAGGACACTTATTTGCTTGCAGAAAAGACAGAGCTATAAATAAAGACAATTAAGATCGACAAACTCAGGTCGAAAAAACGAACCGGAGATGTCACATCGCTGAAACGTGTATTAAGAAAAAAAAGAAAAGACAAGAGAAAGGGATTAGTGGGAGTTCGTTCAGAAAACAAACGACGATTTCCGACTCTGTCGTAAAAATCACTATAAATAGCAAGTCACATTACTTCATCATGTATGTACTAGAGCAGAGACTATGTGAGAATGTAAAACCTCTCAACAAAATGAAATATTATTCAAATAGTGAGAAAGATAATTGCTTCTCTTGGAACCTAAAATATTGGGGAAAATGCCTGAAAACTTCCACCAAAGTGATGAAATTTTATGAAAAGGAAGTACAGGAGCATGGGAGTCGAAAACGAAAGGCCTATTTTCAACCGCTTCTATAGGAATGATACACCAAGCTTCATTTTGAAACATTTTAAAACAAACACATATATAAAGTTCCCATTATCCAACTTATGGACCAGCATTTTTTTTTTCATTCCATTATAATTATTAAACTGAAAACCGGAAGGACAAACATTTGCTTGAGGTAGTACGATGCTAAAATTAAAAAGATCTTTCCGTAATTGAAACGAGTGCTCTCGTCCCGGATGAAATGAAACAAAAACTTAATGTCCTCTCTAGCCACATTCACAACAGTATCTTTCAGCATGTTATCCCGGCATTGATAAGGATTGGCTACTTAATAAAGTGCATATTGCATTTACTTTATGAAACGCATCCACCATTCGCTACGAACCCCAACATGTACGAGTCCTTCCAACCATCCATTACAAAGTGCAATTCGTAACAATAAAGCAGATTATTATTACTTTTTCGCAGGAACTACTGCACGTACAACATAATTAATTGGACGAAACACCAACACAAAGAGCCGGGAAGAAGTACCAATTGTAAAGCCAGGATAATAATTGCGACACAACTCAGTCTCTCTCTCTCTCTCTCTTCGTCTGTCTTTTTTCTTTCTCCATAGTTGGATGGATGGTCCTTTGACAAGGATCTCTTAATGAAATTATATCATACAAATGTTCATGTACCTGGAAATAAATGAATACGATTTCAAAGAAAGCTTCAGAAGCAGATGATTGAAAAGCACAGCAAGGAGTCAAAGTAAGGAAAACGGAAGAGGAGACATGATAAGCACGTACTTACACACAAAGTGAACTGGTTGAAATAAAGTGGCATTGTCTTATAAAATTGTCTTTGACCGAACTAACAATGGCCGCTTACTAAGGCAACAACGAGAAGTTTGAAAAAATGCTTCTGGCCTTGCAACTGACAGTTGTGACTCCGAATTTTGCATTAAAAGATTCCTTCGGGGAGTTGAACTTTTGAATTTTATAATTGCTGGCATGCCGTGACATCAAGGTATGTCAGCAGCGCTTCAAAGCCATAAGCTTGTCGTTTAAACAAAAGACCAGATATGAAACAATTATAAATTCCAAAAAACATATTTCTGTGGCTTCCTGTTTTAACAAAGTGGTCCTGTAGGAATTCTTAATCACCCCATGGTAGATAATTTATACAAAGTAATGCCAATGTCAATTTTGTTTTATTACCCTTGCCCGTTCGTGGTTGAATTCTTTCAAATTTCTTAATTCCTTTCTCCGAGAACTACAAATTAAAGACAGAAGCTAGCAGTAATAATATCACAACCAAATTTGATGAAATAGTACTTTCACATTTAAACAATTCGGTGAATATTTCATGATTGGAAAACGCTTAAAGTCATCTTTTCTAGGAACGGAGAGGCTACTTATCCATGAACTTTTCATTGAGCCAGGACTCTTATTACCCATTTTTGGACCCAGTTTTCACTATTCTTAGTAAGCGATATATACCTCATTGCCATGCTTTAATTTGCACTATTGAATTTTTCCAAAGTCTCTAGTAAGGATTTCAAGCGGCTCGTAACGCACATATTACACCTGCGATAATCCTGACCGAAGACCAAGACAATGTGTCAATGCTCATAGCTTTTATCAGGGCGGATACTTGCACACAACAAATCTTCATGATCCTAAATTGTGTGAAAGCGCCGTCTGTACCCTGCTCATCAAGTTTGCCTCAACTGTGAACCCACACGTCCACTGAAGTCGCTAACTTTATTATTTGGAGAAACTCAACTTCGAGTGTGACATCAAGACATCCAATTACTGGTGTGAGTCAACGTAACGATGCTGAATATCCACCTACTAGCTTTACAACAAATTCGGAATATCCGCTGAATCCTAATTCATTCTGGGTTTGATTAGGGTGCCTGTTTTTCGAACTGTATAGAAGGTACACGTATCATCAGTCTAAGAGGATAAGTGATAAGTGTTCGGCAGATTAGGCAAATCCACGAATCATAAACTGTACAACATTGGTGTGTTGGGTGATCCTTTTTGGACCTCAGGCACGAGTGATCGCATATTGGAGAGATTGTTGCCTTTTCGAACTCGGAAGGTTCTCAGACACTGATTATATCATTTGTAAAATTGAAAATGAGGTATGGAGTTCATGAATTTTGAAGATTAATCCTGCATTCCCAACTTTGTTGTTGAAAACTAAGGACTTTCATCAGTCTCATGGACTTTCTACGAATCATCCCATTACATATATGTTCGATCACCCTAGCGAGTTCGAATTCCGTCGAATCAGCTGCTCGAAAGCCAAATTGTTCGTCGATGTTATATGTTTTTATTCCTCTTACCTCCTGTAATTTATATAAGATTGCTCTTTCGGCGATTTTTGATAGAGAAGATAGGAGAGTTAAAACGTTCCAATTTTCAAGGAAGATGTGATCTTTGCCTAGTTTTGGGATGAGCATTAGTGTAGCCGATTTCCATGTCCTAGAATATTACCGTAAACGAAAAATCGTCCGACTTTAGTGTATTTTAAAAACACCTAGGCCAGGTGCCAATGTCCTTTGTCTCTTCCCTTTAACTCGCTAGAGTGTCCTGGACAGTCTTTCAATCAGTTGTTTTCTTTACATTCAGTAAGATTGGTTATAAGAGGGAAGCTCGTTAAGGACTTGGATTCTCATATTATGATATCATTCGCCAAAGATTCCAAGGTCTTGGATGGTTGGTGTATTTCGTCCATAATGTGTTGGTTCATCATGCAGGCTGCCTTGTATGCTTGTGACGAATCTGTTAAGATCAGTCCCAGCACGGTTACTACTCACAGCGCCCCAGTCACGGTGCTGGGCATTCAAGTCTCCTATGACCAGTAATGAGGCCTCAAGGGTGAGGAAAGTGTCGGGATCATATGCAAATTGACGCCTGATTGGGAAGTTGTACAGAGGAATAACAAAGACCTCAATGGAGCTCGTATGCACTTTGATGGCTGTGACTTCTGTTCTTGTTAATTTTAGTTTCATGATCTGGTTACGACTCACGTTTTTCCTTACGAGAATGGCTTTTCCATCCCCTCTTCCAGACAATCTGTCGTTTCTATACAAACTAAAATTAGGTAGTGGAGTCGAATAGCGGGCTGAAAGAAAGTGTCCTGGAGAAGTATTTCAATGTAGTAATCTAATAGAAGTTGTTCAAACTATCTGGTCTTATGAAACAAGCAAATTTTCTTCCACGTAAGTATGAAGAAGTTCATCAGACAATTCATCAGATTTTTCTTAATGTTGGTGTTTACGTTTTGGGCCGAAAACATGCCCAAGAATATCTTTTTCATATCTTCCATTATCAGTTGAAATTGAGATTGCATAAATGCGAAGAAGTGTCCTTGGTGCTTTGAAGGTGGGGATGTATATGCTATGGTTTATTTGAAGGATTGCTTATGGTTCGAATATTTTTTTTATTGTGTTGTGCAAATATTTGTGTAAATTTCTTCTTGATGTCTTTTGGATTCACTTTTTCACCAAGAGTTTCATCAACACTTCTTAGCGTGCTTTTCATCGCTCTGGAACTATTCTCATTATCTGGAAAATTTGTTCAGCTTGCCCGTTCATCAAGAGATGCTACAATACAAATTATCTGTGGTTAAAATTCTTGTCCTGACCGTTTTTGAATTTGGGTCTTATTCATGTCCAAAATTGTGTCCGAATTCACAAAGAATGTTGAAGTTGTTCAGATAGTCAGAATAACTACCGCCAATTTCGGGTGTATGTACCATACTGGTAACGTGGAAAGGTTAATATTCGGGTGGGATATTGAAGTTGATGCCTTGTGGTCAAAGGAAAAATATTTGCAGTCATGGCTGCTTCTTCCGATTTAGAGTTAATTTTCTTCACTATTCGTCATCCTACTCATAGCCGATCGACGTTTCTGAGCCGTCGGACATACATGTATCAAAACAAATCTAGGACGTCAACCGAGGTCTGAAAACGAGTATTAGCAGGAGCTTGTACTGAAATTTACTAGTGCTCTGGACTTGATCGTCCTCTTGCACATCTTCCCGAATAAACTTGTCTAATGGCTATAAAATTAACGAGTGTTTTTCCAATTTTAAGTAATTAGCGAAGGTTTTAACGATTGGAACAAATGGGCTTTTACACGCACGAATCTAACTCTTTCAATGCTGGTTCATCTTCAACTGTGCACGAGAGCTCGAGAGCTGCCACGTCTTCATCGAAAATGTACAAACTTCTGTGGGTTAATGTAGCACCAAGCTTGATTTGAACTTTAACTTCTTTCACGTGTCTCGTAAGTATATCCTGAATACTCCGGTTTCGTCCGTTCCAAGTAGCGTCATGGACCCAGCCTTTGGAGTTCCTTTAGAGACATTGATGCAACTGATGTGCTAGAATAATCATCATCAATTTGGCATCATAGCCTCGTTGATCCGAACGTCAAGAAAGATTTTTGGTAAAACAGATCCCTTTTCTAAGAATTAAGCTCTTCGTCTTGGAGTTCTTGTAAGTTGAATTTATATCCTTGCCTTTATCAGTTTTTTATCGCCTTATCGCCAACCCTTGACACATAAACCTTGTATTCGCTTCGATTGAAAAATCAAATTCTCCGAAAAATTTACTGTGTACTCCTATTAGCTGTCTTTTAAAACATGAAACAAAAACTCAAAACGTGGTTGGATGCTCCATATGGATGCTATCGTGTAAGCGAACAGCAAGAATACTTACAGGAGGCTTTTGTCAGAAAGAGATGGGGAATCAGTAGTAGGTTGCGAGTTGAGGATATACTTTTGTACAGAGTTCTAACTGTTGTTTTCTTATGTCTAGAGATTTGAAGAAAACTTTATTAAAACTATGTTAACATAAAATTTATACTAAGTTCATGATCAGTTATCTGAGGAAGGGTACTCGTTACTAGATCGAGAGGAACATTGAACAAAAAACCTCTACTAGGCTTACATCTAACTTATAACCAATTTTTCTTCTAATAATTATGATTAAAAATATAACTTAGTTACTCTAAACAGATCCATGGTTGAAGACACTTGGATTTGGGGGATTTGGGGAGTATTTTGCTTTTTTGAGCTGATTAGCTCCAAGTGACTCCACAAGCTTGCTGATAGGGGTAAGATTAGCTATTTGGTGTAGTAATCTGGAGTAGTAAAAGAAACGTTTGTTTAGGGCCATTTTTAAATAACGATTTTGGATGACTTGAAGCTTAGCTTTAAGAAATTTAGCGCATTGGTTCCAAGTAAGAGCTCCGTAGACTATTATCTATGGGACGCTCATTTTGATGATAAGGGTTTTATATACGATATAAAATCATATACGATCTTCGATCGAGCAATCGATATATAGACAGAACCGACTTGAATGCCTTAGAACTGATGTGTTCGATGTGATTTTTAAATGTAAGTTTCCGATTAAGTTTAAGACCCAAATAAGTCAGTTATTCGGACCGGAAGAAGACTTCGGCCTAAAAAGTTTATGGGTCTGTTCGGCAGCATGGCAGGACTGCGTTTTCTACTGAAGAATATTGCCGCGGTCTTGTTGACATTGATTTTGATTTTCCACCTGTAGAAGAATTGGTAGATTTTTTCCAGTATTACTTCTAGATTGAAGATGATCTGGTTAGGATTGTTGCCAGAGGTGGAGAGACAAATGTTGTCCGCAAAAGCCGCTAATTGGCAGTTTTGACTTATGGGAATGTCAGACGTGTATACATTGTACAGTGCCGAACTAAGACAAGACCCTTGTGGAATACCCGCAGGAGCGATTTTGAGAAAGGATGTTGCTCCTCGAACTTTCACGTGGTATGTTCTGTCCCTTCAGAAGAATGCGTTTAGTTTCAGCAGGTAAGGAGGAGTACTACACTCTTTAAGTTTATGAATTAAGCCATTAAACCAGACGGTATCGAACGCCTTTTCCATATCAATGGTCTGCAGGCCAATCGACTGATTTCTAGTTCGTGCTGCTTTTATGTCTTTGAAGACACGAAGTAGTAGGTGTTCTTTGGAGTATCCATGTCTGAAGCCAAACTGGATGTGAGGGAGGATCTCATTGTTTTCGACATAATCCGTCAACCATTTCAAGACTAGCTTTTCGAATAGTTGGGCCAAGCGCCGGCAGTAAGCTTATTGGCCGGTAGTTGCTATGGTCATTCATTCTAGGAGTTTTTGGTAGATCTACTTATCGATCTTTACCTACAACTTGTAAGTGATTCATACCCTTGCTGAGCTGACTTAGCGAAGACTCATGGGTGCGGAAGTTTTGATCAAATTTGTCGAATACCACGAAAGTGAATTTATATTTAGAAAGAAAGGTGGAAGAAGCTTAAGCAGGTTTCGAACACGCGTCCCTCCCGCTTCTCGCCAGGTGCCAACTAAAAGGCTTGGACGCATCGATTGGCACTACCAGCTAGGTGGATGTCGTCTGGTTCAGGACTAGTATTATGCAAGCATGTTTCCAACAGCTTGAGAAGTGTGACATTTTCAGGCAGGCCCTGAAAATATGGCAAATTAGAACTATCGCTTTCTTTGGAAAGCTTCCTGATGACTGTATTGAATATTCCGTCAATTCCTGGAGCCTTACCACTGCCTTATTCGCATTTACCGTGCAAATAAAATACTAAGAATTTTGATGGAATCGAGTAAGATCGCAAGTTTGATTGAAATGTTCCCTCTTTTTGCCGAAACGGAGGCTAATTCCTAAAAAAAATCCTGCATCGACGTGGTTGATTTTGAGAAATATCAATTTCGGCATTGCTGGAAATGATTGCTATTGGTATATGCTATTGCTATATGTATATGGTATATATATAATGCGAAAGGCGACGGGACCAGACGGCATCCCAGCAGAAGTGTTACAGCTTGTGTACCATCTTTGGCCTGACATGTTGCTCAGTATATTCAGGATGGTGTGTTCCCAAAATTCTTGAAGGAGGCGAGGCTTGTGCTGAACAGCAAAGGGATTGGGAATCCGAAGCTACCATCTGCATATCGGCCCCTATGTATGCTGAACGCCAGTGGAAAAGTGTTCGAGAAGCTCATCAGAGATACACTCGGGGAGGCAATCCAAGCAATAGGGGATCTGTCTTCTCAGCAATACGGCTTCAGCTGGGTGATCCCCGATTCCCGCGATTATTGAAGTGGTGAACGCAGTCCAGCGGGCGGAAGCTAACAATCACTACTCAAAGCGCATACTATTACTAGTGACGCTTGACGTAAGGAACGCCTTCAATTCCGCTAGGTATATAGATATTCTCAGTGCTCTGGAACCTTTCAGAGTGCCAAAGTATCTAATGCGGATATTGAGGGACTAACTTAAAGACCACAAGCTCGTCTATGACTCATTGGGGGGTCGGCGAAGAATGGATGTAACATCCAGGGTAGAGCAAGGCTCCATTCTTGGCCTAGACCTATGAAATATCTCGTACAACGAGCTTTTGAGGCTACCCTTACCGGATGAGTCCCGTTTCGACAAAAGGGGACAAACGTTTCGACGTTTTGTTTCGAGGTTTGGGCTGAAGCTCTCAGTAAGGAGTCGTGCCGGAAGCGACTGAACGAGAATGTACCAATAAGAATTTTTTTTTCGTTCGAATGTAGACTACTTTGAAGGCTGTCTCGCCTCGGAAGATGCAAACGCAACAGCGTAGAGTAATAAATTCTGATTCGATACTTCAAAATCAAATACATTTCTTCATTTTTTCCAGTCTAACACAGCTTTTATCAGTAGAATTTGAATCAATGTCCAGTTTTATTATACTTCTCAGTAAAGGGCTTAATTATGTTCATCTTTATTCGGTTTCATCTGTTTGGAGCTGTCCCATATAAATGTGCATGGTTCCTTTTTACATAGAATGGAAGAAAACTTATGTCTGGAGGATTCATATAAACTAACAATTAGTCATACTTTTAAACTCTACCCCTCTGCAATCCAGTTCAATAAATTGTTCCAAAACAAAGCACAGCGACCATTGTGTACTGATAATAGGTTGTAAACAGGACAATACAAATAAAATACTTAATTTTGGCGTTTCATACGATATTATTCATAATGTCCATTGACACGCGCCATATTCGTAAGTGCCACTATAAAATCTCCCATACAATCAAACATATGCATATTTGATTCTAGTTAAAAGCTTTCAGGATTACAATGTAAAATTTTATGTCCTTCATTATCAAGTACAAACATAATAATACGAGATTTTTAATATCGCAAAAAATGAATTATATGTTGGCCCACACAAAAATATATGCGCAAACACTTACAGACATGTGCATGCATATATGTTAAGGGAAGGAAAGGCAGGCAGAAAGCATTTAATGATGATTTTATGAAAATTACACCTCTGATGATCCTCTTCCATGATGAGCTTCTTAAAATGAAATGACTTCTTCCCTACATGATGGCAGTTGTGAACTTCCATATAATTTGTTCGTAACGACTGATGTGAATATGTGAAGAGTCCTTGGTGGCAGTCGGGATGTTTACATTATTAATTATGTGTGCTTTTACAGGTAGTAAAAAGATAACTTTGAAACGTTCTAGCTGGAAAAGCTAAATTTAGCTGACTGTCAGTTGCACTATCTTTATTAAACGAAGATAGTAATTTCATTAAAAGATTTTAGTTTCTAGAATTTAGGAATAGTCAAGGTTAGCTTTAGATTGAAAAGAAAGCCAACACCAATTTAAACAAATTTTTTTAAATTTCAAAATATGCCAACCTCGATGAATCTTTAGACAAAATGGTTTTCAAAAATATTTAATTCTAATTTCATGTTATAGTTTCCCAATTTACGTAAGTATACATCGATTGTCAGTTTTTTTGACTACAGGAGACTTTTTGTTTATTCCATCCATTCAGTTCAGGCTCTTGGGAAAACTGAATTGCACACTGGACTATCTTTAATTCCTAGAATACTAGGAAAACTGAACTGAACGGTTCTGTATATTCCTCTCTAATCGCCACAATTTATTCTCGCCGTCGTTTCTTTGAGAAAACCTGCGAATTTTTTTTTGACGTATAGGAATACGTATGGGATTATGTTTATATGTATATATGGAATACATGACGCTGAAACAATCGCTTAAGCTTAAGTAATCTGAAAATTGAATTGCCGACTTAATCTATTCGCCATTTACCACAAACGCCATAGAAATTTTTTCAAGGCTTTCTTGACTTTCAAACTGAAAATATAGATTGGACTAGATTCCGATTAAATCTGTGGAAAAGCCGCTACAATCCTGTCAAATGAATATTGTCTGCGCTATTGAAGTGTCAAGAATGTTTGGCATATAGTTTCTGACGAGGTTCCCAGCACTCCTAGGAAATCAAATTATAGTCGCTGTTTTTTGACAGCAAATGCCAGTCTGAAAAGCTCTGAAATACGTTGACTCAACAATCTGGAGATAACTCTATTGATCAGGCGCACCTGTCAACAAGGTGAGGATATCTCAAAAAATTCGCTAATTATATAAGGAAATTTTTGAATTCTCGTCAAGTGCCCTGGGAGGTATACTGAAAAATATTGTTGAACATTCACTAAAAAATGGAAACAGAAAGATTTGCTATGGTTTCCAATGCAATGAATGACCAAGAAAATAATTTAAGTGTACATTTTGAATCTTCAGTTAATTTTTGACAGCTATTTTGCTTAGACGTGTTTTGGCTGGTCTCCGATTTCAGTCTATTCCAAAGAATGGATCAAAAAATCTGAATCAAATTTTGTGTGAAAAACAAATGGACGAACGTATTCCGAATCCTGACTGTAGCATAGAAGGTGCCTTGGACCAAAGCAATGATCATCTATGTCACAAAATGTTCTCATAGGGCCTAGATGATGTGAATCACGAACAGCATGGCGGACGCCACAGCACGTCAATAACAGATGAAAACGTTGGTAGTGTGAAGAAGACCAATCGGCGGCCAACTTTGACGACCTAAACATGCCGGTCGACTCGTGCCATTCGATTTAAACATAGAGGCATAAGATATAGAGTGGCCCTATCAGTCTACATGAGCCTCTGAAGTTTGAAACTTATCTTTTTTCCCCCATCAGCTGATCAAATTATCGGTTCCATGCGTTCCTGTCATTTGTGTCATATACAGCATGATATCCGGAATTCTATCGAAATTTCAAAGTATTTCGCTGAATTAGAAGCACATTTACTTAGCATTCCCAATGTACTACCCAATCATAGGCAAAAATACGAAAACTACATCATAAATCACTAATAACAGCATAATCAAAATGCACAACTTTTACGTGTTTTGTTGAAGAGCATATATCTGCCTAGAAATTTAAAATTATAATCAACATTAATGCGGACAATTTCACATACATGTTAATTTACCAATTAAAGCATATGAATACCAAATCAAAAGCATTTTAATTCATTAAATGTAAAAATAATACAATTTTTACATTTTCCGAAATCTTCGGCTACCTTCGGTTTTAAATTTGACAGTGAGTTAACATTACACTTAAAAAAGCAAATTCAGTAAAGGAATGGTCACACAAACCACTTGCATGTTGAAAATATTATCAAATCCGTCGCTGAATCATGCACTTTAATAAGTAAACGTCAATTGAGTATTTCTAATTCTCATTAAGCATATCGAGCATATGGATATGCTTATTAATGACATTCACAACGGAATTAAAGATTTGAACATATTTGATTAGCTTCGTGTTCAATCGGCTCAAGCAAATTAAATTCGAAGTCGATCAGCTGTGAAAATTATATGGAATGGGCGGGGCTTAATTCTTCAGGAAATGGTGTTCATGCGGAGTTAAAATTCCCGTTAAGTCGATTCTCCTGTGGAATTTGTTTATGATGGGGCACTTAATGTGATGATATTATTTCGTAATTTTATAAATCTAAGGACAAAATATTGTTTATGAGTATTCGGATGATAAAATGCGAATGAAAACAAAATATGTGCTTGAATTGAAGCAAGCAAATATAGTGATACTTGTGACCATATTTTAGATCGTGAAATTTTTGACCATTCATTTATACGACCTCTGATTATTCTTAAGTAACGACTGGTGAGTTTTTGTTAATATGCGTTACTTCTAGTGATTACGGACAGAAATGAGAGAATAGGGCCTCTCTATATCTACTTCCTCTATGGGTTTTAATCAATAATTTGGGGTTGAGATGGGTCGCTATGGATCGCTAATTCTTATCTAAATGATACAAAGTTCGACCAAAACTATATCGCACATTGGTAAGGAGATATTGGAGTAATTCCGTGACAACCCAATAATCTACAGTGGTTAGAATCATTGACGAATGATGGATTTATGGTCATGTCGTGGAAACCAATGCTCAATCACCCCAGTGGAGTCTGCCGCACGAACGCGCATGAGTTCATGAGTTCTCACCACAGGGTGGAACAATCATTAAGGCATATTACCTTTAAATAATGCTCAATTTGTAAGAGGCAATCTGTGGAAGGACAATTTTGCATCATTAGAACACCCCTGCTCACATATCATTGCTAGCGCCCGAATTTTTTGCCAAGAACAAAGCAGTAATTATGCCATAGCCACCGTTTTTCCCAAACCTGGTGAGAGGTCATCGTCCTTTCTCCCGGTGAAAGGAATACGTTACGCTACGATTGATTAAATAAAGACGGCATCGAAGAAGGAGCTTCACAAAAACCATTATTGAAGTACTTCAAGGATTGGAAAAAACGTTGTCACAAATGTTGAATATATGATGAGGATTACTTTAAAAGAAACAAAGTAGATATTGATAAATAAATAATTTTTGAAACAAAAAACATAAAATTTGCAATAATTAAGAGCACACCTCGTATTGTGAAGTATCCCTATAGGGGACAAACTAGTCAGAAAAAGAGCAACAGGAGTTTTTTTACCAATGGAGGGATTGACTGACAGAAATGCAATTTGCTAGGACAGTTACTTTTTACGGGGACTAAGTGTCATAGGTGACACTACGAAAAAACCTTCATGAACGAGTTAAAAAATATCGAAGGAATGGTTTGCTTGGGGGTCATATAATAGATACAATGATAAACATGGTTTCCTCATCAGAAATATACCATTTTTGTATCACTTGCAAATGACAGTATGAAATTCAATGTTCACAAATTCATGAAGAAAGGAGTATCTCCGACTAGGAGGGCACTAAAGACATGCGAAGAGTGAAAACGACACCAAATTCGATCTTAGAAGAGACCACAATTAGAATAAGAAAGGAAATCCTAATTAGAGTATTGAACATAGAGCTGTAGTGAGAAACGAAAGTCCGCATATAACAAATGCCCTCCGTCCGGCTTCAGTAATTGTTAGTAATATTAATATGCTCCTAGCCGGTCAAATGCCTCAAAAATTCGTTAATACAATTAGATAAAACTTTCTGAAATGAAGAAAAGAAGGTTTGGAATGATTGCACAACAGGTTAAAATTACGAGCTTCATTCAAGCAAAACTTAACAAGATCTACGTCAGTAAACGTCAAAAGAAGGTATTTATGACATGCCGATCAAGTTCAAACGGAAACGCCCCCTTTCGGCATACACGTAAAGTAGGAATTGTAATAGTTGCAATGCTTTCGTACCCCATTGTTTTGCGTCAAAATGACAAAAGATAATGCTTTTAAACGGGTAACGCCTGCCAAAAATTCCTACAAAAGCTGGCTACTGGCTCCCTTCTAGATTCACTGGAGTCAAATCGTTGGCAAATATAAAAAAAGTCAGAAAAAATCGAGATTGCGTTTGCAAACTTTAGACACATCTATAATATTTTAATGTGGCTTCCCAAGAAAGGCTCTGGAATTGCCTAGTTTCAATGTTTCACAGACAAGGTATAATAGTGTACGTTAAGCATAACCTAATTTTCGAAAAATTTGGTTCAACCGGAAAATCAGAGTACCATTGAGGCTCAAAATGCTTGTCGATTTTTTCGAGTAAATTATAATTTCCCAACATTAAATCCTATCCGAGGAACTCTACTGATTGATACTCCTGACGCTGCAATATCAATGCCCATGAGTAATGCAAGATATTTTCTTTATATACTAATAAATACTTTCTTTCGAAACCCAGCCTGAATAAATTTAAAAGGCCACTTTAAACTAGGCCTCGTTTTTTCTATGCCCTAGAATACTTTCAAGTTACGAGGATCTGTAATTCCGAGTATTAGAATTACTGAAACTATTGCTCGCCTCTGTTGATGGTCCCAGAGGATTCAAATTCCACTTTCTTAAGAGGAATGCCCGAACGTAATGTGAAACTGAGTTTGATTTCAAAATCTTACACACATCTCTCTGAAGTTACTCTCTGAACTTACACACATCTCTCTGAAGAAGCCATCTAGAGTGACATCGCCCATTTCCTCGAGGAGGTACATGGTGCATTTTCCATGCAAGCATTTTGCTTGAAAATGTTTGATCTTTGTTGAACCGTATTTACCATTTACCGATATTTACCACTTGCTTAACTTGTTATCCCTTGTGAGGGAGGGAAAGGAATTATGGGTATTCGAGATAAAATTACCAAAACCATAGACTCCAGCAATGCTAAGTTTCGGTCTTCCATCACTATCGTTGAGAAAGGAACTGTATGCCTCATCCATACATTCCTCTCTTTTATGCCTCTTCTCACATTTTCAATGTAAGGAGTTTCTTATCAAGCCCATGACCTGATACACCAGGACCCTTCTGACAGGAGTGACCAACGCGATTAAAGCACTGATATTGCTCTTTGTTGGATCCTGTGAATCATCTTGATTATTTTTATTTAGCTCTTGGTTAAAATTTGATCAAATAGTTTCCCGATCATGAATATCAATAGCAGCCATGTGCTTCCTCTTTTTGGGGTCCATCTGTCTTGGAGTCCTTTTGAAATAGAAGATCCCATATTGATGGCTTATCTCCCTGTCAAGATCCCTTAATTTGGGGGGTTGTGATGCACTTGTCAGACTAGGCGCGACTTGTCTTCCAGGATTTCTACAGAGCCTATGCCAGTCATTGGATTCGATGGTAGGGCTAATCGACCAAGATAGGTTCATTAAACCATCTTCAAGATGCATTTATTGTCTCTCGACCGGAAATTTCTTCAAACAGGTTTGTCGCAATAGACTTTTAAAAAGAGGAACCTAGTTGTCCAATCGATTTTTTTCTCCAGTCGAACAGATAGGTAACTCATACTCACATCGTTTTTTGACACTACGTTTTTTGACACTTTTTGACACGTTTTTCGATTCTTTGACGCAAAAAAAGAACTTTATTTCGTTTTCGACATCCTCTCTAGTTCAAAACTGCCGATTTCGCATATGCTTGTCCATGGCTTGGAACAAGTGGTAGTCCGATGGAGCGATGTGACGGGGGGAGTACGGTAGATGTGGAAGAATTTCCCATCCAAGCGAGTTGATCACTTCTACAGTCGTCTTTGCTGTATGCGGACTGGCGTTGCCCTGATGGAACAGAACGCCTTTCCTTTTCACCAAAGACAGTTGTTTTTTTGCAAGTGTCGCTGCAACCCTTTGTGGCTGGGCCGAGTACACATCTTTATTGATGGTTTGGCTACTCGGGAGGAATTCGAAACGAACGACACCGGCCGTGTTCCACCATACGCTCAACATGACCTTCCTTTGGTGAAGATTGGGTTTGGTGGTCAGGCGGGATGGTCATTTGGTGATAACCACTGATACGTTCGCTTCTTGTTATCATAAAGAACCCATTTTTCATCACACGTAAGAATGAGGTCGAGAAACGCTAGAGAGCAGCGATGAGCATATGGTGAGCCTCTGCTGTTTGTTGGCAGCTGTCAGTTGGTGGCGAACCCAATTACTGAGCCGCCACGTTTTTTCAAGTTGATGCAGGTGCTGACGGATGGTTTCATCGGATACCGCAAACCTTTCCGCTAACTCCTAGCATGTTAAACTTGAATCCACTTCAAATGCCTCCTTTAATTGCGCCCTTTAATTGCGCCTTCTGAATGTTTTGTACCAGATTTGTGCAGTACGCTGTCACTGTATTCTGCCCAAATGCACTACAAATTTTTCTGTCGCTTCTCCAGCGTTAGTGCCTAATTTAAACTCATACAGTAAACAGACCCTAATAACTGCGTTTCACACCGACATCTTCACTCCTACCAAACACCGATTCTATCGACTAGATGAATTCATCTACTAATTTAAACAAAGCACTACTAAATGAGCTTTCAGGAAACCATAAACACGCCCTCTCTCGGCAAATGGTCGTGGCTCCCTGGACATTCGAATGTGTCGATTAGCGTAAACCGAAAGAACTTTTGTAGTAGTTTTGATCCTTTGTCGTTTTTTTTTATTTCTTTCTGTTGAGTGGCTCTTTCTGATAGTAATCAGTGACAATGATGATCTTTTATCCTTAAGGCAAGTTCCTAACTTTCGTATTTCAAGTCAACACGTCAAACGCCTCGATAGAATTGAGATGAGATCAAGCAATACCACGTGTTTGTCCTCCCTGACCCGTTCTCTCACGACGAGGATTCAGTTTGCTGGCTCGAAATCTTTATGTGCTTGGTCATCTCATGCAAGTGTTGTGGTGTGTGCGCCGTCTCTTTCCTGTGTCTAAATTTATAAATTATCGCTTACTCCTAACTTGGAATGCATCTTATGCTGTTTATCTTTGTCGGTTATTGCGATTTTGAAAGTCGTTGATGTGTTTATTGATTTTGAAGGATTCACACTTATTGGTTACATCCTCGGGGTCGCTGTCTCCGTTCCTAGGTGAAGTTGTCACCCTGCTCTAAAGGTTATGTTTTTATGCACTATCATGCACCTTTAGGCTACAGGGTGGGCCATTTCAGTTTTGGAATTGTCATCGTATCAGCACAGAGGGATTTCTTTCTAGGATATTTCCGACATTGAATTGATTCGACGACGTCACCAAAATGATGAAGTTTCTGGTTTTCCCGGCGATGATAAACTCAGTTTGCTGGACGTACTGAACATTTCCAACGCTACAACACTTACTTGTCATTAAGGAGCTTGGTCTTTGGAGTAGCCTCATTTTGCAATGAGACTTGTTACGATTAGAGCTGGCCCAACAACAAGCTCCTTCATACCCCGATACTGAGTTTCAGTTAACCAAAAAAGCCACATTATTACCTTACCTTACCTTACACTAACTTCAATCCTAAGCTGTGTTTGGAGGAAGAGGAGAGAACCCGGATTTTTTTCAGAAATCCTTTTACCTTAGTAAAAATACAGTTCCCATAACAGAAACATAGTAAAACTCGTAGGGTTTCAACAAGAATATGACTCCTGCGACAATTGTCTGAATTGAATGATTTTTGTGATTTCATCCTATTTCATTACTTTCTATCTAATCAGGAGACGTTTATTGTTCCGGTAATCGTGAGCCTTTGTAGCCTTTGCATTTTCAAAAGCCATTTACGGTTTCGAATTTGAATCGGTTATAAGAAAAACTGTTTCTTAGAAAAATAATTAGTTTATTAGATAGATAAAACCTTTTCGTTTAGGACTGGAAGTCAAAATAACTAAAAAGACTGCGACGGCTATCCTTACTATACTCCATTTGATCACTTCTATTTTTCGCTAAATTTCCACAATATCTGCGCCACTATTTCGTCAATGGCAACTTCAGTTTCATGTTTCAATTCACCAATCGTCCTGGATTGATAGCGTGACACTTGTCTGAAAGGCCTCCATGTCCCACTGAGTGAAGTCGCAGCTTCGAGGTGTGACTACTTAACTAAAGTATTTCGGCTTATTATCCGGTTGTCGACTAGAGTGCACAAAAGATCGATCGCTACGTTGACTGGGTGACATGATATGGCGTCCTGTTGAAGCCAAATGTCTTCCTTGTGATCCTAGTCAATTTCAGAGAAACAAAAAACCATTTAGCATGACACGATCGCGATCGCTGATATACCGTTTCCTTGCCTTCCTCCATTATCGAAGGAAAATGGCTCAATAACGCCTCCAGACCAAAACCCGGAAAGTAACTCGTTGTGGAATGATTGATTTTTCCACGATTTGAATTTTTCGAGCCGCAGATACGACAATTTCGCTTCTTAACGTATCATCCGAAGTTGAAATGAGCTTGATCTGAAATGATGATTTTTCAATAAAAATGGTCATCTTCAGTCAAGCAGTCTTCGGCTTCAGCTCGAACACTAACTGAACTTTCAACGCATTCATACCGAGATCTTTACGCAAAACCCTTCTTCAAAAAGTGCGTGCAATGTTCAATTCTTGAGAACGATCACGAATTGCTGTTGTTGGCTATTCAATTCGTATTCGATTGGGTGCACGGGATGAGTACGTACTAGAATCCAACATCGATCCAGTCTCACGGACTCGCTTCACAAATTGATGCACAAACTGTCAAATTTCAGTTCTTTTTTTGCATATTTCTTACAATTTGAGTAGAAGACTCACCACTTTGGAAAGGTCTTGAATATTTCGCAACTTTGAGCGAAAGGCGACCCATTTCGTATATGTCAAACATACAACTAACTTCCTGTCACATCGCCACTGTCATCAAACCTTCAAACCGCAAAATAACCTATTGTTCCAATTCCAAACGTTGCATGGCCTGCCTTGAGAAAACTGTACCAAAAATTAAAAAAACTATCACCATTGCTCGATCTAATTAAACTTCTGGCTAGATTATGTCGAATTTAAGTCTTAAAATAGTTTCTACTCGTAGATAAGTCGCACAACATTATAAAATACTTATTTTAGGTATCAACTAATTTCAATAACAAAAATGACGACGTCTCTTTCAATGGATACCCATGTTTTTAATTGCATTTAAAACAATTGTTCAACATCTTTCACTTTAAATTTAATGAACAGGTTTCCCACATTCTGTTTTCCTGTATAATTAATTGCATTATTTTATTTGTTTTAGTATTTTTAAAGTTTCTGCTCCTTGGGCCTTCCTCCCATATTTTAAGGAAAATATTTATCTTATATTTAGATTCCTACGGAACCTTCAATGCTTCCAATATTCCCGTACTTTCCATCTCTTATTCACTTTAGCTAGATGGATGATGTAAATAGATTGTACCTGCGTCGCACTGTAATGGATCGCGAAAGAGTCTCCTTGATTTATTTCCTTCCATTAGGAAAATTCGACAGCAGTAGTATGAGTATAAATTACAGCTTATCTTCACTGTATAGAACTTACAAGTCGACCGATTGCTAGAGTTGTTTTGTTAGAACAAATGGAAATAGATGGCCCCATTAATAGTGGCCACCAAAAGAAAACGCAACTAATTCCATTGGAAAACTATTTGTCTTCGTCAGGATATTTAAATCGAAAAAAAAAGAACAAACGGGAGAGGGAAATATGGAAAAGGATTGAAGAATCCGAACCAGAATATTTTGCAGAATTATAACGAATCAATAGTTTTAATGTCCAGTCAGGATATCTCAGGAAGATGTTTTGTGAATTGAAGCTTCCTTAAAGTTCGTTTCCGGTTTCTCACCCCACATATATATCTTGTGAACTGATAAATCCTTATACATATTAAAATCTGCCACAATATACTGAAACAGGATGCTTACGTGTAGCCATAAGACTTTCTATAAAAATGACCTGCAACTGAAATGTTCATGTACCCCCCACTTGCTCCTTAACAAGTGAACACAATCATGGTTTTCCTTTCCAAACAGTTTGATGTGGGGACGTCGCATTAAGTTTTCCCTTCACCGGAAAACTTGTGCATTATCGTTTGCCATTGTTGATCGCACTGATTCACTCATCTTGAATGAAACACCAGTTATTAAAGTTTTAAACTTCTTCGATTTGCTGAACGCTGTTTGAAGTTGAAAGGATACGAAGTGGTTAAAACTTCAATAAGTTTCAAGTTGTTCGAAAAGGAATACGGTGGAGAAATTGTGCGAGTAACTGAGCTGTTGACAGGCTTCGGAGGAAAACTTGCAAAATCACCATAGAAAATTTAAGAAAACACGAAACGGTAGAAGACTGAGAAAAGTTCTTACCGTTGCATAAGATGCATCTGTCAAGGAAACTTAATGTTGAGGGATTTTAACGAGTAGCATGCATATTTTTATATGTTCTCATATATGTGTATGTGCATTGGAATTTGAAAATGTGTGAGTCATGCTTTGGATTAAAGGATGCTTCTTGTGTAAGTAGTGAATAAAAAAAGAATTCAAATCACAAATGAATTCCTTTATCCTTCCTAACAAAGTATTTTAATTAGATTTATTTTGTTCATTTTTTCTTCCATTCCAAAATACTTATGTTTTTAATTTTGACTCTGAAGAAGAGAGCAACTTACTCGCGAAATATATTTCTGCCAAAATTAAAAAACATAGAGTTTTGGAATGGAAAATCAAAAAATTGAATTCAATTGAAAAGTGCTACGGAAAATACGCACAGTTTAAACAATTTTAAGTTGTGAAAAAAATGTAGCGAAAGAACAACCAATCCGCGAATTTTAAATGCCGACGTTACCGAAATTATTTAATAACTCAATAAAGTTCCACAAATTACATAAAATGTTGAGGGTTGATGGACGTTCTTTTTTATTTTAACATCCTTCCAAGTCAGTGGATTTTCAATCCTTATTCAATCCAATCCTTCAATCCCGAATCTCGTAGTTGTTCGAAACCCCCACTGACTTTTCCTTCAAGTGGATTAGTGAAAGGCTAACATTTATGGTGAAAAGCTACAAATTAGGACTGAATCTGGTAACGTTAACTATACTCACAGCTCAACAAAGACACATTAGGACCAGAGCAGAATTTATTGAAAGATCCTGCCAACAAAACTAGCAAATTCACAGATGCTTTAGACTATGCAGACATGATGATTCATTGGAAGGAATATCAGGAGATGATAACGACACTGGTGCATAATTCTCAGAACGGTTTCAGGGCCTCTAAGACACAGGAGGACCACATAACAGCTGCTAAGACATCTATCTGATTTTCTTATTTTCTTCCGTAACACTCCGGTTCCTCTCGGGCGTTTGAAATTGAGCAAACAGTACCTTCAACTGTCACCATCCATTGACCGCGTCCTCCAGTTATGTATATCCAGTTTCAAAATTGGAACAGCAATGAACTTCTTCCGTTGAGTGTCCGACTAACTTTCGAGTGTCAAATCAACTTTCCCTAGGCTTCCTCACTGGCCTGCGGTTCTCCCTACGAATACCTTTCTAGGTAATAGTTATATTATGTTTTTACAATTCTTATGACCAATTTATTCAAGCTTCCTCACTCTAATAACCTTGCGCTCATCAAATTTTTTATCCTACTCATGTGTTTATCGAATCATCCTTCGAATTTTGCTCCAGTAATCCACGTCAGGACCCGCTTCCCGAAGGCATTCGGTACGTTTGCAGATGCTCCGTGAAGGTTCTTATTTCTCACCCAAGGTGTGACATGCGTTGTCCCTTTCCCCTTTCCCTATCTTGTGCACGTTAGACTGAAAATACCCATGCCCGCTAAGAGGCTGGGTAAGGTAATAGTCAGCCTAACCGTGCTTTCAATTGAGCCACGATCTCATGTCCCCTATAAGGCGGGCAGTCCAGCGGCCATTAGAGTCGCCTTCTGTGGACTGTTGCCAATCAATTATTGCACACTACCTCTCCTCTCGGCTGACAGCATATCCAGAACCATCCCCTTTTTTGTCGTTAATTCTCCGTCGCTCTCTAGCAAGGAGGGCGATGGGTATCGCTCCTGCGATTAGCAACACCGCCGACTCAAAGATAATGCGGTATATAGACGCAACCCGAGAAGCTTCTCTTCTCTGTACCTGCGCCGAGCGCGTTATCTAAAAACATTACCGTTACATTAAGGTTATGTGCGAAATGTCAAAAGCAAGTAGCCTTAATGTGCATTGTGTGTCCTTAGATTCCTTATCATACTGATATAGCTTGTATCACCGGATTCGCAAAGAATGATTTTATATTTTTCTCATGTGACCTAACAATTTTCATGGACATCTAGGCGTATGACAGCTTTTGACAGCTTTTTTTAGCTTTCGACAGATCAACTTTTCAATGTAAAAAAATGATGCCGCATTGAATTCCGGTTTATTGTTCGACATGTCTTAATTCGTTTTCGGAATGATGATTTCTGGTTAGCGACGACATGATAGTTTTTCTTTATTTTCCCAATGCGAGTCGCATGATGAATGCAATAACATTCATATCGAGAAAAATCGCCGAATGTTTGAAGCCTACTCAAAAGGAGAAGGAGGCGAATTTGGCACGAACAAAACCTAAACGACAATTTTCAAAGGCAGACTCTTCGACAGCGATGACGCTCATTATTTCCATTGACATTACCATCAACGTTATAAGTACATATTAAAAATCCATTTATTAAAAAATCAGTGCAGGTCTGCCAGAAAACAAAAAATGAAATTATTCATAAGGACCTTCCGTCAACGAAGCATCAAATAGTGGTTAAGTAGCACCCAAGCACGAACATCTGCCGCTGAAACCATTTCACCACGATTAAATATTATACCCTGATTATTCATGTTTTCACAAGTACTCAATATAATTATCCTTCTCTCCTTGAAATTAACCTTTCATATCTTTCTAATTGCATTCATCTCCCTGGTCCACACCCCCTCCTTACCCCCTCCCAAATAATAAATCCTGCATTTACACAAATTTTACTTTCACTTACATTAACGATAAGTTTATTCGTCCTTCGTTTCGTCCATTTTAATTAAGACGAATTTTAGGTGAAATAATTAAGATTGAAATTAATACCATTCGCAAAGTAAGCTCGTCCTTTCGAGAAACAGACACCGACACTGTGTATTTCCATAGATAAACAAGATAATGCCAATAATTAAATCTTCCGAAATCTTCTCTCTTAATTTGCTTTTGGAATGAATTAAGACAGGAGAGATCTGGACTTAAAATGATGAAAATGTTTGATGGACAAGCAAATACTATTTCAAATTAAAATTTTGTATAGGGACTACTGTCTGTATTTGAGGCGTTATTAATTAATGTTTATTAATTTAACACGATGGGTTGAAAGCTTTTGTCAAGCAAAAAAAAAAATTGGTGAGGCTTGAAATAATTGAATTTTGATTACACAATGAACTTATTGCGTTATTGCGTTTTCGTTTGAATGTTAAGGACAATGATATTATAGCCTGCATGGAACTAATTTTGTAAAAGCGATTTCGTTGAATGTCTGTCAGTTGTGATAATAAATGAAAATAATAACCGTTGCTAACAATAACATCAAAAACAAAAACCATACTGGTATCAATAAAGGACAATAATTGATTGAGTTCTTTGATTGGAAGTCTTGAAATTTCTGCCGTGAAGACAAGGAAACATAATCTGAACTTATCAGGGAGGAACATCACGGACAGGAACAGCTAGAAGGACTTTGAGCATGCGTTAATCAGAAACAAAAACTAGTGATACTGGAAATTGAATTTGCAGCTTCCTTAAATGTTTACATGTGAAACAAATAAACAAGGCTCTCACGTTTCAAGCCTATTTAAGTCAGAAAAAAACATAACTTTTGCAAGTGTAGAACTCCATTTTCCATTCGCGCCATCTGACGCGTGGAATTGACACTATAGGTTACTGTGAGGCTGGAAGGCTTGATGACATTTCTGACGTGACCGGAAGTTAGTTTTATGTTTGACATTTCTAAAATGGGTCGTTTTCGCTTGAACCAAATCGGGAAATATTAAAAACTTATTGCCAAATTGGTGAGTGTTCTACTCTAAACTGTAAGAAACTCGCGAAAACTTTTTTTTTAAGAAAAAAAAAAGAATATGCCAAAAACGCAGTTTGTGGATCAATTTATTAAACGATCAATGTTTGATGATACAATCCGTGGACGTCAGTGCGTTAAACCGAAAACATCGCTGCTGTTGATCAGAGAGTGCTCGAACAAATATCAGCAGTGTTCTCATTAATTGAACATTTCACGCACTTCTTGGAGAATAATTTGCATAAAAATCGCGGAATACGTACAGAGTGTATTTAGTGCAAGGGTTGAAGCCGCAGGACCATCCGATGCGTTTTCGGTTTAGTCAATGGGCCGAAGACCGCTTGATCGAAGATGAGCATAATAACCGAAAAATCATCGTTTTATATCAAGCTCATTTCCACCTCAGAGGATACGTCAATAAGCAAAACTGCCAAAGAATCTGGGGCTCAAAAAATCCACTTGTCATCGTGGGGAAACCAATGCGTCCAAAACGTGAGACTGTCCAGAGCGGATTTTGGTCGAGCTGGATTATTGGGCTATTTTGTGTCGAAAATGAACAAGGAAGCGCCGTTGCAGTGAACGGCAATCACTACCGAGCCATTTTGAGCAAGTTTTGTTTGGCAAAATTGAAGCCGATGACTTTGATGACATATGACTTCAACGAGACGGCGCAACGTGACACATAGCCAAAGTAACAATCAATCCTTTGCGGAAATTGCATATTACTCTGTTTTCGCAAATTGCATGTAATGCTCATTACAATTCGCCACCCGGAAGCTTCAATTTGACTGCGTTGGACTTTTTTTGTAAGGAGCCGTTAAGGGCAAGTGTAGTGATAAGACCCAAATATTTGAAATTGTACTGGCAAATTGGACTAATAGTAATAATAGTAAGGCTAGCTCTGACAGTCATTTGAATTATGTTAGCTTTTATTCCTGAATCGAATCGTTAAATTATTCTAAAGCCGTTCTCAATTTTTTTATATTCTAAACTCATAGGTTTGAAAAAACATTCATTAGTCTTAATAACCGCCGAATTAACTTCCTAATCGTAAATGGCCCCCTTATTGCGTCGGTCTTTTCCGGGAGATCTAGATGGGAACACACTCCTCCATTGAAAGTATAAGGACTAGCGCAGCACGATGACCAAAACAATAAACGTCTCTTGATTGGATGAGAAATATGGAGTTACATGAACTTGCAGCATTCTTTCAATTTAGACACAATGTTCAAACAAATCGCACCCGGAGTGTCTCATAGGTCCGAGCAAGGAGAGTCGTTCATTGCATTTATATCAAGGTAAACTGAGTTCTCAACAAAACTCGGTTGTTGTCTCCTTCCTCTAAGGACAGCTTATGGGTGAAATTAGCGTAAGGTGAGGTAAAGTCATACCATGGCTCATTGGTTTGGATGGAACTAGTATCGCGATAAAATACCGATTCCACACATGTCGTCCTCGAGGTATGAAGGAGTTTGTTGCTTGGCCAGCTATGATCGTAACCAATCTCAACACGGAATCGGACAGTTCCAAAGATTTGGAAGCTCCTTAATGCAATGCTGGTATTCTGTCGAAGAGGTCAAGTACGTCCATATGAAGGTATACGGAGTTTATCAAAGCTGGGAAAACCAGAAGACTGGTCAATTTAGTGACATTGTTTAAACATTCCAATGTCGGTAGTATCCTAGGAAGGTATCCTCCTGTGGTAAAACACATAAGGCGCAATACAATTTCGTGAAAAAGGTCAGAAACTCTGGATTTAAGGATACCAACGCTGGTGCATCTACTGAAATTATAACCCTAGTTAAAGAAGTTAGAATGGGATCTTTTGTCACTAGCAGTTGTGGTATAGTGCAGGCTTAGGTCTTGAGTGCAGGCTTAAAAATCGTATCATAAAGTATCATAGGAATATTTCATTCAAAAATAGTAACGCTGGCGCTACTACCTGGTAAAGAAGTTTACCTGGCATGGTTTGTATCTGTCCTAAGTTCTTGCCTGTCTGGATTGAAGAAACAATCTCTTTTGCATGCCTGAAAAACATATTTTTCCTCTCTTAAAAAAATAAAATAAAAAATAAACATGAACGCTCTCATGCTATTCCATGCCCGCCAAAATTATTTTATTATGGTGGTTAATCCATGGTTACACTCAAGCCTTCCACATCCTGCAAACATGTGGTCACTAACGAGTGGGATTTAACACCATCTTCTTTAACTGAAATTCCTTCCTTCTACATACCGTGTGTGTCATCGTTCAGCTGATAAGTAGACTGAGTGCAAATGCATGGTCCTTCAAAGAAGGCCTAGGGACACACTATGTGTGCCACCGTTCGTTGCACTCCAGGTTGGGGTTAGTGAGAGGAAGCTGCAGAATTTCGGACTATTGTCTGTCCACTTTCAGTGTGAAACCATGTTTCACTATATGTGGACAGTTCTTACCCTGAGAAACTCTCAGCGAATTCTACGTCCACCTTCTCACTTTATTGACAAACAAAAGAGATATGTTTTGCGGTGAATCTCCAGACCCAGCTTCCTAAAGCGACCAGGATCCATCATCTCTAGGATTGTATCGTCTTACTTTGGACAGTGATCATCAATAAACTGTACTTCTTCAATTGCTAAGCAAGTGAATTAGTATTAATAAAAGTGTGTTAAAAGTCCTGCCTCGCGTTTTACTAGCCATTCACCTCACAACCTCCGGATCCTTAACAGTATCGTCAGTAGCAATTGTAGCAATTTATCCGGTGCAGGCTACATGCTTGTATTTAAGATAAAAATCTGTTAGGCCTTCCTATTTTCCTATTCTTCGTTACTATCTACCCCTATAACGATTCCTATCTTCCTATCATCTAAATATGTCAAGTTGACTCTATGTGGAGCTTGATTCGATCTTTGAAGTTCAACTTTAAGCCGAATCCGAATTTTAATCCGAATTTTAGCTCCTGGAAGTATGAGTTCATATGATCTGTCGATAGATCGATTGATTTTAAATTCTATGAGGTACCTGAATTTTACTGCAGGTCAACGTTACATATAGAGGCTTAAGCTAGAGTGCTATGGCTTCATCTAAATCAAGGACTTCCATTAAATTTCGCATGCATTTTAAGACGATGTCTCTGCAAAAATCAAATCCTTTAATAAAATGAGCATTCAGCTGGCTCTAAATGGGGTTAACATGCCGCTCATGCTTCTTCCAGTATCTTTATCTAGCGATACAATGCGGAAAACTTGGAAAAATCTTCACCTGGTCTTATTCCAGGACTTCATAGTTGACCATATCTTCCGCCAGGAAAATTGAGTGCCAAGCGCTTAAGCCATTTGCTTGGGCATTAAGCATCAATATAAAGTTACTGATGGAGAGAGCCGTTCAAAAATGATGAAGGATTATATCTTCCTTTCACGTCAAAATCAAGAACTAGCTTTTTGCTTCAAAAATAAATTCTTTGGCAGAAAACAACAATGATGCTAAAGGAAAGTAAATTAAAATGAAAGTAAGCCGACAGGCCTACTTAGGCGCCACGAATTTAGGTACAGTTCAAGGACTTCAGGACAGTGAATTGAAATGGGACCGCGCGATTGAATAAAGTCACCCAGGACGACTGGAGTATGTTGTGTATGGAGTTCGTATGATCGAGCACCTTGGCTGTAACCATTATATGCCCACCGACGATATCGCGGCCTTCTCAATATAGTTGCGCGCTCTAACCTCTACTCTGTTACTTGGGGGGTACTTGGGTATCTGGAATTATCTTTTTTTCGGAGGTGTCTTAGGAACGCCAGCGTGCTGTTTTTGTGGTTGTCAATTGTGTCGAACAGCTTTAATGCTTTGTCCCGTATTTTGCTATTGTTTCTGATTCAACGTCATTGTATATGGCTGTATTTCTGATGTACCATGGATTTCTTCTTATTATTCAGTTCTGGAAGGACTGGAGCGCAATTTTGTTAGTCTTTGTCGTCTGATAGAAAGTGGGACTACCGTAGTGTCGGTCGTATGAGCTGTTTTTAGATTAGCACTCACTTTGTTTAACTACGTTTCTTGGATTTTCTTGGGTAAGTCTGTCCTCCAGAGTAAGTCCAAGGTATTAAGCTGTCCTTTTCCATTGTATGGGTTCATTTTCGATTGTGATTGTCAGTAGAGTTTGTCGCTTCTTCCGGGTTATAGCTTGTATCTTCCCCAAGTTAATTTTGATTTTATACGCCGAATATTCCAAGATAGTGTTCCTTGAGCGTTACAATTTTGAAAGATATGACTTTTGCTTGCCGACTTGTAGTGAAAATAAAGTCGTCATCAGCATACAGTGTCATATTTACTGCTGGGGACAGGTTGGGAAGGTCTGCTGTGTATATGCTATAGAGGACCGGTGAGATGGGTGATCCTTGAGGAACTCCAGCTTTAATGGGTCTCATGGCTGTTAGATTGATGTCGATTTTGACACGGAATGTTCTGCCCTCCAAGAATGACACTTTGATTTGGGTGAGTTTGAGAGGCAGGTTGAGTTTATGCGCTTTGAATATAAGTCCTGCATGCCTGACTTTATTAAAGGCTTTAGCTATGTCATACATATCCAGTCCTGTTGACTTTTTGTGCTCTAGACCTGTGCTTATGTGCTGGACCACCCTCACGAGCTGGAGTAGAATGAAGAATGTAGAATAATTAGTAGAATGATTGGCTTTGAAGCCAAATTGTTCTTCCGATATGATATTTCTATCATGTAACGCTATGTTGAGACGATGCCATTTCACCGTTTCTGAAATTTTCGCCATTGATGATAGCAGGGCCAATGGGCCTCCCATTTTGTGGAAATGTTGGGACCTTTTCAGGCTTTAGAAAAACAATAATCGTCGCAGAGTTTTTTCGCAGCTAGAGGATTGCATTTATTAAGACCGTTAGTATTTGTAGTATGTTATCTGCTGCCCATATTTGCATTGTGTTTGTTATTGCGTCCTGGCCCGGCGCTTTGCGTTTGTTTAGAGCTAGTACTAGTCCTTTAATTGCGTGAATGTATGTCAGCCGTATTGTGTGGTTATTGTTTATTTGTGTTCTAAGGAGCCTGCTCACTTAGCTCAATACGCTATCCGCAAAATCATAGTTCTATTTTTCGGATGGGTTTTCCCAGAATTGCATTTCGAGAGAGTCCTTAAATGCTTCAGCTTTACTTGTATTGTCGTATTGCATCCCGTTTGGGCCATGGATTGGTGGTGCTTGCACTTTGTCTCGCAGCCGGAAGCTTTTCCACACTCTCCAAAAGGCATCAGAACCTGGGTTAAAACCTGTAGAAAGCTCTTCCATTGGTCATTTCTAAACCTTATATCTTGTCACGCATTTCGTCTGTTTGGCTTTCACTTTCCCTTTCACCTAACCCAAGATGCTCAACACATTTTATTGAATTGTGTGTGGCGCAGAAGTTCACTTCGTAAGTTGTTTTTGTGTCCAGCGAGTGAGCGATCTTTGCGATGGTAGGTGTACGTATTTATAGGTCTGTCGTTTAAACAATAAAGTAGGAGTCCTTGTTTGCAGGCCGGAGTTTTTGTGCAGCTTCGAGATAGTATGTGATTTTTCTATTTTAAAGTAATTCACTTGATAAGGAGGCGCGCTTGTCAACTCTGCTGTCATTGTCCGGCGTGGCCTTTGTTTTTAGAAAAGTTGTTTTAGCGGTTTGAAGGTGAGCTGATCTGTTTGTTCTTTTATCATTCTTCCGTCGAGTTGTTTTATTTGTAATTTCAATGTTTTTGAACAGGGTCAAATGCCGTCATTCACGTTATACATTAAGTCCTTCAAATTTTTTCCTTATGTGAGCTCTTGTCAACCAAGCTTGTCTTTTTATAGAACTACAAAACGGAAGTTTTCCAGTTTAATACATCTTGTACAGGGTGAGCTGCAATCCACACTGTTTTCTGACGCAAAAAAGTAATTTTAATTTCAATTCAAATAAAATTTTCAATTACTTTGATGGATTAATTATTAACTTCTTTTAAATTATTTTTGTTATTTTGTTGTTGGTTTTTAGTACTAGGTTGTTTCATTAAAGTTCTTTTTTCGTATTATTCAAATGAAATTTTATTAAAATTAAGATGAAAATGTTAGTAAATAAAAAAACAAAATTTTAATCAAGGCACACAAAAATTGTCAATGCCGGACGTCTAGAAATCATTTTAACGCATGTGTTACACATAGGCTTTGAATATGTTACACATAGTAAACGCTTCCTTTTAACTTTCACTGCATCAAAAATATTAATCAGATCAATTTATTTACGCGATTCTATTTTTATTCTATTCTTTTTATCGAAACTCGAAAAAAAATGTGTAAGAAACCCTTTCAAATGAAAACGTTTGTGGCAAACATTTGTAATTGTATGGTTTGGATGTTACGAAGATTTTCTACAAGTGAGAAAAACTACCTATTATTCAGTTAGTATTCTATATTTACTCAGTATTTTATATTTAGTTAGTATAGTTAGTATTTTCTTCAGTTCGAGGGATTCGAAGGGATCTTCGAAGCTTGAAAATTTAAGGACGCATACTTTGTAATTCGCAAAGACATTGATTCTGATAAACTGGAGTAAGAGCCCCATAAATATAAGAAAGGAATTGAATGAAGAGGATCTAGCCCAAGTTATGAGAGCAAAAATCTTCGAACTATTTATTTTAATTTATATTTTTAACTCCCATTAAATTATAGTTGAATTATGTCATTTTGCAAAACAATAAATCTTCAAAATTGTTTGACTTCCAACTGTTATATAGCCATTAAGTCGACTGAGTCTTACAAGCCAAGAGGAAGATCTTATTCATTTACAATAAAAAGTGAATCATGCCCAAGGACGTTATATTCATCCGACATAAACCCAGCAAATGAACTTGTCCTTTTGAAAGAAACCATGTTACATATCTGTCTTTTCCATTCAAGCAAACATTTATTCGTTTCATCATTATTTTCCACTACGCTCAGCAAAATTTCCCAATAGCAATTATTCCATAGTGTCCTTGGTACACATACTTATGGTTCCACTATATATTCCACTTAAATGACCAACCAATCCGTGTCTGCGGAAACGGGTTGCCTGTTGTAGCTGCCAGGACCGAAATGGAGAACATTCTTTAGTTTACTTTGAACGTTTAAATTCTCTCGCTTTAAGGATGACGATAATAATTCATGATGTCCTAAGGGTGGACAGTACTCACTACTGCTGTCATCCGTTCATTTTCCTCGTTCGGGATCAATTTGTGTGAAGCGGATATACCAGTTTTGTGGAGGTCTACGTTGTATAGTTGTGGAAATATTTTGTGTCAGCATAAATCTTCTTATTGTTTGACCATACGGTTTGAAAATGCTCCTTCCCAGGGATACTACCCGCAATTTATAAATGTTCAAAACGAGTTGGATAGGCGTTATGGAGTTCGGGATCAATTGACTAGTTCATCGACCAAGACGAAATCATTTGAAATACATTTAAGGATTCGATTGAAGCAATGTAAAATAACTGGCCGGAAAATTGAAAATGCCATGACTATAAATTTGAAGTTGTTTCAAGATTTTGTGCTCGAAAGCGCGTTATGTGCCAGTTCACTGTTGATGCATTTTGAATCATAACACAATCAAAAACATTTGAATTCTGGAAAGTATTGGTACCAATATAAATATAATTAATACTATTACTCTGTCTATATTATACTTCCGAGAAAATAATCTTCGGTAATGCATTACACGCTTAATCAGCTGTCAGCGCGGTTGTATTTTAATTACTCTAATTTTTGAATCAAGTTAGTTCTTTGATTTTGAGACTTTCAATCCCTTTTTCAAAGCGAATTCAGCTCGTTCAAAGAGCCTCGCAGCCTTTTGTTTGTTATTTTTCTAAAACTTGTTAAAAACGATATACCCAACTAACCCACCCATAAGAAATAACCCAATGTCCTTAATAAAGTCCTTTACCAGCCACCCAATATATGGCTAAGTTTATTCATAGTATTTTTAATTTTATTGATAGTATTTACTAAATAAAGTCTCTGCAGTGTTATAGCTATAGATTCCTTATCTTTCATTGTGTATAATGTTGAAAATACCGCTTTGCAGAGCATAAAAAGGTACTCACTTTGCGCTTGTTCTTCCTTATTTACCGTTTTGAACAGTGTACAGTCTCGGTCCATAAACCGTGTTCTTGCAAACATAGGGGTCACCATGTCCAAGAAGACTTCCTAGCTTTTCTCACTGGTTTTGTCCCTCAGTCTTTTTAGGAATCACTTCATCCTTCATCCAAAAAAAGATAGTCAGCCCATTGCAGTTTCCTCTCAGAAACCTATACTTGGGCAAGACTTTTGCAGAGTTTATGGTTGTAGCGTATTTGTCATGAATCTTCTTCACATTTTGTTCGTATAAAGCCCGCTTAGTTTTGTAGATGCCATCATTTTATTTCACTTTTCACTGCAGATATTTTCCACCTCCCCCCCCCCATGGATTTACCCCCCATTAGAATATTTCGGAGGTTGTATGCAACTGGCCCTTTGGAATCCTTTAATTCACTTCTGCTGATTCATTGCTATTTTTTACAAGTTTTACGGCAAGGTATTCGAAATTGCCAATGCTTTTTACCCTTTGACCATTCAATAATTATCAGACCGGCTTAGTGTCATTTTACCCGTTTCAGAACATGCAATTGGTTTAAAACTGTGTTCTTTGTTATTATCCTTATCTACTTAGGTCCTATGTGCATTTCTTATACAAATTCTGTAGCAGATGCTGAGTACTTTCAATGTATTTTGCAATTAGTCATTATTGATATCAATCCAGTTCGATTTAAAGAGTAAAGGCCTCATTGTACCAACGTAGATGTCATTTTGTCTCATATTCTAGAGCTAAAATAAAAGCAGTGGGGCCAGAACATTTCCTTTCATCACTACCAATTATGCTAATAATTTCGATAGTAATATCTATGTCGAAGTCTGGGCGGACTATGAGATTCTGGGTGGCGTATAAACATGTGCCCGATGAAGAAAACAAGAATTCATTGCCAATATCAGTCTCTATAAAAAAACATGAAAACACTCTCGCCTAATATAAAAGAGCTCCACACACTCGACAAGCCCCTAGCAGCGCAACACATGCTGGAATGGTATTTACCACATTTTGCCCTCACCTTTCCTTCCCACTTCCTTTCGACCACCTTAGCAAATGGCGGCCTACGTGAAAAGCAAAGCCTTCTACGTAAAGTATTGCTAGGGGCACGATATAATATGCAATATAGGAACCCCTCTGGAATCAAAACTCAATCAAAAAATAAGCATTGCACAGTAACGAAGATTGGATCCTGAAATGCTCGCAGTTAACTGATAGAGGCTCACAAGAAACTTAGAGAATTTAACTATAAGAAGAAACCCAGTTGCACCAAGAAAGCTTCGCCTTTTCAATTATAACATCAAAAAAAGTGAACGGGTTAGCTCCATTTTGAAAGAAAATTGACGAAAAGAAGCTTCTGAACAACTTTTCGAACGCTATCAACGCGAAAGAGACGAATTTCTTTTTAAATTGTCACCGGAGACGAAAATTTGATTCATCATTTCGACCGAGAAGAAACAAGGCAAAGGATGGATTAAAGAACACCGTCAGCGAACAAGGTTATGTTCGCTGCTTCCTGGGTCGCTCAAGGAGCTGTGACAATAAAATACTTGAAAAAAGAGTGTACTGTAAATTCGGAACGCTACATTCAAGCGTTACAGACATTACGGAATCATGTTCGACGAGTACGATGCACCAGTAACCGAGTTTTACTGCACCATGACAATGCCAGACCACACACATAATACGCCACTCAACAAACGTTGGAGCGCCTAAAATTTGATGTTGTTATTCATTCTCCACACTCCCCGTATTTGGCTCCGTTTGATTTTTGCTTATTTTCTCTATTAAAAAGGGACCTTAAGGGAACCGATACACCAATAATGAAGAAGTGTAAGCCACTGTAATCAGTTGGAAACGAAAACAACAGAAAGAATTCTTCAGGAATGGATTTGAAGATTTGGTTCAGCGATGATGCAGCGCTGAACCCAATCAGTTGTTTGGAGCGAGATGGTGACTATATGGAAAAATGAATGTCATTTTAAAACTAATTCTTCTTCAAATTTTATTTTTATGTAATTTTGTGAATATCTCATTTCACTCTCGGGTTATAAACTAGTGCGGGTTACCTTTAAGCCACTCCTCGTACATTGGTTTTACATATTGAGAAAGATGGAAAGAGCTCAAGCTGGTTTCGAACACGCGTCTCTGCTGCTTCTCGACATTGGCCCTCTTTCGTTTCATTCTTGTGCATAAGGAGACATATTTTGCTGTGTTTCTTTGTGTTCCTCATTCAAGATTTTTCGGAGTTCTTCTATCGACAGTTCATCTTTATGTTCCAATATGAGCTCTTCTATTTCATCCAGGTTCACCTTCATTTCCAGATCTCTAGCAGTTGTCAAAATTTCATTCATAATTTCAGGGATGTCTCCCTGTTCATCTCCGTTTACTTGAACAAAGGATGTACACAGCTTTCGCCAAGAAAAAATCAATTGACCACGCTTTTTGATTGATACGAATAGCTTCCAAAACATCCAATTCCTCTTTACTGTAAGTTTTTAAACTCTTTTCTGAGGGGAAGTGGCACGCTTCAAAACATTGACAAAACAACGCGCGAGTGTACTATTTCTTGAATCTTGCAATTACCTGCTGATCCATCGGCTGAATCAGTAAAGTCGTACCCGAAGGTAGAAAACTAACTAAAGACTATTAGCAATTTATTTTCAGGTTCTTTGGGTGTCCTGGCATATTGTCTTATAGCAGCAGTGCTTTCAATGGCAAGTCATTGGTATTAAGGCAGTCCTTGATGCTCACCTCGATTCTCCTTGATGCCCCTTGATGACACAAACTTTAAACTGGCGTTCTTTGAAAAGAGCCTGAGTGACCCATGCCATCTGATTCGATCTCATCATTACTGGCAGTCTTCTCTTCATTATTGAAAGCTCGAGGGTTCTCAGAGTGGTTAAACGAGAAGTCCACTAGCATTGGCTCACAAAAGTAACATTATACGGTCTTTCAACAGCTCATCCAGAGCGTCACTTTACTCATCTTTCGTGATGTACGTCAGTTCAAAATGCGCTCCCAAAACAAACCAGTTTCATCGCAGTTAAATATTTATTGAGGACGTTACCCTTCTGTTTCTATGAATCCTTGAAATTTGAGTCACTATGCAAGTTTAATTCCAGACTTCTTTTTAAACTTTTCAAACCACCCAGTGTTAGAATTGACTTCAAACTCCTCGGATGACGAAACTGCAGTATGTTCTTCCAATTCACTTTTTCCACATTTTTTCTAGCCTTCTGTTAAATGATAGACATACTAGTTACATCACTTTTCATTTCCCGTTCATTTATCCAAACTAAACAGCAGCGTCTCCATTTTTCCACTTCCTTGTTTCGCAGGTGTGATTTTCGTAACTCCTTAAGTCTTCTTTGACTACAATCTCTTCCTTGGTTTTGATCGTGAGCACAGTCCTTGACAACTCACACTTTTCAGGCCCCGTAATATTGTCAGATTTAAGGTTTTTTATAAAAGATGCAACAGAGAAGAGAGAAACAGAAACCAACTAGCGTACACAATTGACAAAGCTTTGGCGCATACTAGCTACGCTGCAGTATATGTCGAGGCGGGCAATCGAGTCGTGCCTTCGCGAGTCATTACCTCAATACGCTGAGGTCGCTGACGTCGAGGCGAGAAGTGTCCGTTAGAATTCGTTCAGTTTGTTATCTGTTCGTTATCGTTTTCGCTGTCCGAACATCAAAATCATTCGTGAAAACGTTCATTATTGAGATCAATAATCTGTAATTTATTGAAAAGAAAAGGCTCGAATTAGTTCTGTACATTTAGACGTAGATCTCAGGTCTTAGCCCTGGCATCCTTACAAATAATTTTTTGCAAGAGTAGCAAACAATCATCGCCTTGTTCGATATTTCTTCGTAATTAATAGACCGCTTTAATATACTTCACATGGATCGATGTGAACTTTTATTCAACTATTTCTGCTAAATTTAGGACAGGTTTATTTCTTTACGGATTAAAACTACGTCCTTTTGTTTTCAGAACGTGTTTACTCAGACTTTTCGTAGAGCACTATTGGTCAGCTCTGAAAGCGTACGTTGATGTTTTTCTGCGATTAGTTTTAGCACGATATAGCGTACGTTTATGGAGTTAAGATTCCGCAGTTGGTAGACATATGTCCTTACAGATATTATTTTCTGGCGATATTTCTTACTCAAACCATTGAATATGGTATGAAACAAGGATTGGCAGGATAGAAATTTTTACAGTTTCTGTATGACTGTAATCACTTCAACTGTAACCACTCTCTCGCAAGCAAACCGCTATATTATGAAGACTTGATTTTTATTAGTTAATAAATATATTTTATTCCTTGCTTCTGACGTATTTTTAAATAAACTTACGTTGAGTGAATCCCCAAAATTTTGGTGTCTACTCTGGTAGTGTTCTTGGAATTGGAAGTTGCATGCGTAGGCTCACGAACGCAATAGTAGACATTGCTTCAAACCATGAAACCGTTTTTTTTTCTCGTGTTGAAAATGTCGACTTTCATACCGAAAGGGCTGTATATGCGGGAAGTCTTAGGCCATTATTCCATTCTCGAAAAAAGTGCTGCGGAAACTTATCGTATTATGCTCGATGTTTACGGTGATCATGCTCCATCTGAGATGACTTGCAGAGAATTGTTTCGGGGTTTTAAAAATGGTGATTTTGACATGACTAATAAAGACCGTAAAGGGGCACCGAAAATGTTTGACAACTCACAACTAAGGGAATTTTTGGACGAAGATTCAAGTTGAAGCCAAGAAGAATTTTCGTACTAGTTAAATGTTGACAAATCTACCGTCGGTAAGCGCTTGCACAGAGTGGGGATGAGCCAAAAAGCTGGAACTTGGGTGCAGTATCAACTGAGAGAGAGGGACATCGAACGGCGTTTAGTGACGTGCGAGATGCTTCTTCAACGACAGAAAAGAAAGGGTTTCATGCATCGTGACAGGTGATGAGAAATGTATATACTACGACAATCCTAAGTGATCAAAACACAGGGTAATCCCAGGTGAACCAGGTCCATTGACACCAAAACAGGATATTCACGCACCCAAGGTCATGTTGTGCATCTGCTGGGACTACAGTGGCTTCATCTGTTACGAACTCCTGAAACCATCTGAAATAATCACTGGGGATATGTACCGTAGGCTATTCATCCGTCTGAATCGATCCCTGAAATAAAAACAGCCAGAAAGGAATGCAAAACATGACAACAACATGTCAAAAAATATTTGGGAGGTTCGAATTGGAAAATCTTAACTCTCGCGCCGTATTCCCCAGACATTGCTCCTTCGGATTTCCATCTGTTCCGCTCCATGCAATCGAGCTTCACTGGAGAATGGTTTACTTCTTATGAAGGCATCAAAAAATGGCTCGGTGACTGGATCGTATCGAATGATGGGCATTTTTTCCGCCGAGGACTTCATCTACTACCAGAAAGATGGGAGAAGGTCATAGCTTTAAATGGTGCATACTTTGAATGACGTGGCTGTATTCTTTATTGTTGAAATAAACTAAAAACTTTGGCAAAAAAAATGACGGAAACTTATTCCCATACCCAATAGTACACCATTTAGACCCAGTAGTAGGAAGGGCACTGCATCTACTGGTGTGTCTTTCCTGACTGGCGCCTGATTTTACATTCCATTGTGTTTCATTGGCATATGACACTGATAGGTGCGAATATGTGACTTCATGTGTCGCATTGTTCAAGTCTCATTACACGCTTAACTAATCTCCCGTATATATTCTTTTTATTTACCTTCCTGTTACGACCCACTGGTTGGTCTGCAAAAGAAACCTCCCAATCAGAGCGTCAGAAAAGAGGGCATGAACGCAAATACTCAGTGCAACTGAGCACAGGTATCTAAGTCTAGTTTTAGCTTAAATGTATCCTTCTAAATCATTGGAAGGTTGTTTGACATCGATTGTTTTAAAGTGGGGAACAGATTTAAAACTGAAGGATCAATCTAGATGTCTCTTCTTATACATACACCTGCTGTTATCGGCAGTTCGCGCAGTGGTGGAATCGTACTCCTTTTTTGTATTTCAAGGGTGTTTTTGTAAAAGGCTTTTGATCTCTCACCAATGGATGTTAAATATTTTTGAAAGCCAGGGGTATGTGAATTTCAACAAGTATTTTCCACTTCGTCAAAGGAACAGCTCAGATTTTGCATTTGCTTAAATAGTCTTGACAAATCCAAATCTTGGACCATACATTAGAATCGTATATTCTGTAGGAATCTGGCATATATTCTTATTTTGTTTAAAAGTTTCTTGACTATTAAGGTTGCATAGTCATTCCTTCAATACAAGGAAGAACTTTTATCCAAACAAGCCATACAATTACAATATTTCATTGTATCGAGCTTTCTACAGGATTCTACTTCACAATGAATCCTACAAAAGGTTAATTTTTAATTCACTCGATGTCAAGGGATTTCTTCAGGACATGATCTTTTATGCTACTAAATTGATTCTAACGACCGGACAAGAACAAAACATTACAATTGAAAAACTCAATATTGAAGGGAATCACTAATCCGTGTCATAACAAAATCATCCTAGCATTCCATGACATGCTAACCTCAATAAAAGCTTTGTCATTAATTTACATCAACGATGCAATAACAATCTCCAATGAACATGAGACTTCATTCTTCCTACCATCGTCATGTGATATTGTCGGTATTAAATCGGTATTTCCGCCATGTCACTTTGAGAAAGCGTTTTCAAATATTCGCGCTGCTAGGACTCGTGCCCGTACTTGTGCTGTGTTATATCACGATATATCAGAGAGAATTACGCCTGATAGCGGAGAGCAGATAGCAAAACCATTACACATAATCGACATGTCTGGGCATAGTGGCGCCCTGTTTTTCAAAAATCAACTGTCACCAGTTTCACTCGTCACCGCAGGCAGACATTGTAAGCCTTCAAGACAGGAGCCACCGATTTTCACTCGGATGGAGGCATATGAGACAATCTAATGTTGATTCAACGTTCAGCAGCATCAGGCATCAGTTATCCTGTCATGAATGTTAAAACACATTATTTATCTGAGGCTTCACGGGGCCAGAGTTCACTGAATCGCATGCCAGCACGGAAGGATATTAGGAAAATTTAAAACTGCCCCATGTTGCAGCGCAAAATTTATTGTAAACATAAAATGGAATGATAATTTGTCCTTCAAAGTAATGATTTAAAGTAAACATCTGCTTTTATTGAACATAGTATAAATTGTATTTATTTCAATATTGAAATTTTAATTTCACGGCCCAGTATATTTTTCTTTGTATTTTATTCCGTTTTGTTTGTTCTGCGATTGTTTACGTTAACTTCAGTCATATTAAAAAGGACACGGGAGATGTCCCAACTGATCTGTATCAATTTTGAACCAGAAATTGCAAGCATCATCGCTGAGTGCTGATGATGGTGATCATCATGACCACTTCATTTTAAGCCTCGGGAAAACTTCAAGGATTAGGATATCACTTCCCAAAAAGATAAGATCAGAAAAACACAGTCCAAATTTGATTGATTGATTGAGTTACTGTCATGGATGGTGCACTTTAACCCTTACAGGTTCATTGTGCCCCCGCTATCGGTGCGTCTACAGGGCCTCAAACAGATCGATCTTTCTGAGAAAATCAATGATATGGCGTCGTAATTCCTCCTCAACAAGTTAGCAGCTACCTAAACTGTCTCTTCTCCTACGGGACAGTGCTTCGTAGTGTGCCAGCAGATGCACTGGTGCCTCCTCCATCAAATTGCAAAACCTGCACTCAGCATTCGCTATCAAGCCCATTTTTTTTAGATGCCCTCCGAGAGTGCAGAGCCCCATGAAGATCCCAGTCAGGACACTTAGCTTTCCTTTATTCATTTCGATGCATGCTCGAAATTTCTTCTCGTCATAAACTTCGAGGAACAGGCTCGACATTCAAAGCCCTGGAAGTCCATTCCAGAGCTTATTGCATTCTCTATTCTCAGTTTCCTTTAGGGCCCCGTGAATGAAAATCATTTCAGTTGCGCTAAAGGTCTCAGGCCCGATAAATGCGTCGATGCTCTTTTGTCCGTCCGCTCATTACCCTCAATACCTGCGTGCCCCGGCGCCCAGTATAGGGTAACCGTATTGTCCGAACTCAATTTGTTGAGTGTATTGCAACAATCTAGAACTATTCTCGATACAAACACAGAGGATTCTAGTGCTTTTAAGGCTGCTTGGCTACCAGATGTTATAGCAATAGTTTGGCCTTCGTATCTTCTGTCTATGCTGAGTCGAGCGCTTACAGCGATGGCATGGACCTCAGCCAGAAAGATATTTGGCATGCCTCCCATCGATTGGTAGTATTTGGTTCCAGGCCCACTCCAGGCCCATACTCCAATTCCTGTTCCCTCAGATGTCTTGGAACCATCTTTATACCACCTGACTGACTGACCTGACACGCATTCCGTCTTATGAGGTGAATACTGGATTCAACGCTCCATTCTCTCTTGTCACTCAGCACTACACGAAATTGTTGTGAAAGCTGAATGCCGACGCCATGCAATCCGACGGTGCGTATATGAATGGAGACACCTTCACTTGTTTAGCTTGGTCGTTGTGCCCAATTCGGAGTTCATTTTCTCTTCCTTCATGGAAGATTCTTGTCATTCTAGATGTTGCGACTGTTTCTATCACCAAATGAAGTGGCGATAGGCTTAAGATTTTCTGGAGAGCTGCCGTGGGACATGACTCTATGGCTCCGGTGATACAGACGCATGCCAAACGCTGAACTCAATCGAGTGTAAGCCTCGTCTTGCGTTCCTGGATTTTGTCTGCCCGGGCCACAGCTCCATAGGTGATGATTAATCTCACCATCATGGTGAACATCCACCGCAGGATTTCTGGGTTACCCCAGAACTTGCCTGTCATGTTCCTGCACACCATTAGAGCTCTGACAGACTTTGTAAACATTACCTTAATGTGTCCATTCCACCTGCGCCTGCCGTCGAACAGCAATCCGAGATACTTGATTTCATTCTTATACCCAAACTCCGTCCCAATTTGGTATATGGTGCGGAGTTGGTCCATATTTCTGCTTCTTGTAAACGGCACCAGTGTGATTTTATCGGAGTTAAGCCTTAGACCTCCTGGCACCAGCTGTTCACAATTCGTAGTGCCCCCTGCATTATATCACACAGTGTCCCTTCGTATTTTCCTCTGGTTTAAACTGTGCGATATCATCCGCATACGCGTGATATATCAGCCCAGCTTCCGACAGTCAGCCTAAGACTTCATTTATCACAAAAGTCCATAACAGTGGTGAAAGAATACCTCCTTGTGGGCATCCACGATCCGTACGTACGTTGATGGTGCTTGATCCCACTTTACATACGACGGTTCGCCCCGCCAGTGCCCTAGTCAGCCACCGAATAAGGGTAGGATTAACCTCCCTTTTCACTAACGCCCTCTTTACCGCATCATGGCTGGTATTGTCAAAGGCCCCTTCAATATCAAGAAATGCACTTAGTGCTACCTCTTTATATTCTAACGATTGATTCTGCGATTCTGTCTTTTGTTTTTCCCGTCCTGTATGCGTGTTAATTTGAATGTAGTGTATATTTCGTTGGTTCAGTTTTCCTAATATAATTATCTACCACTTTCTCCGTTGTTTTGAAAATAAACGACGTTAAACTAATCGGTCGGCACGCCTTTGGATTACCCACTTTGGATATAAATGCTGCATTCGCCTACCTCCACTTCTAAAGAGGCTTATCAGATGCGACATAAGCAGATTCTGTCCCTTCTGAATAAGGGCTGGAGAAACCCCACCTACTCCCGGTGATTTAAAGGGCTGGAATGAGTTTAAAGCCCACTTTATACGTTTTTCCATACATATGGTTGCAACCTCTTTCCACTCCGAGCTGTTCGGTTCGAGCTTCTTTCTTGTACCATACAGCCAATCCCTTCATTTATTACAGATGTTACCAGGAAATGGGTTTCTATGAACAGTAGATTGCGCTCCTTTTCATTTACCGTGAAACTGCCGTCAGTTTTCCATAGTGCAATCTTAAAGTTATTTCCCTACTTAGCCATGATTTTGTGTAGTCTAGCAGACACGAGTGTTTCCTTAACATTCCCGCAAAACTATCTGAAACTGTGACGTTATGCCCTTCAGATTTTTTTCCCATAGTGTGTTAGAATTCTATGGTATTCGTCCCAACCGTTGGTTTGTTTCGCCTTATTGTGGAGTTTCCGCACTTCCACTCTAAGCTTGGCTAGTCCTTCATTCCACTACATGGGTTCTTTGTCCCCCATTATGACGCGTACAGGACAGCTTTCCTCAAAGGCATTCATAATAGCCTTGTTAACTTCATATACAGCAGTCAAAATTTAGTCTACAAACAGAAAAAAACATTTGTTGTTTCACCTAGGCTTTGAAAAAAAGAGGCATCAGTACTTCCTGGGGCCTCCTCAACCTTCAAGAAAGGTTTAGAGTAATATCGGGGGAGATATTTCCCAATTCTTCCGTCGCTGCAACCCGGAGATTTTGTTTAGATGTTATGGTACGTTTCCTGATATTTTTGGTTCAAAGCTTCCCGTAGATTATCTGTGGGATTAAGGTCCAAAGATTGAGGAGGGGAGTTTAACTCTTAAGTGTATCAACAGTATTCAACAGTCATTCTTTCAGAATTTTCGCTTTGTGCTTTAGATCAGACACTGTTGGTAGACCCAAGGAGTTTTACGTTTGAATTTTGGCACACTACACTTTACATTATTATACACCCTACATTATTATATAGTTACTATAAGTCACGTTATCACAGACTCGAAATTCAGCGATTGTTTTCCAACCATATGTGATTTCTCAGTGGCGTAGAGGATGTTTGACAATAATAAATCAAGACTACCCCTGCAATAAGCATAAACCAATATATATCAAGAAATCTGACAACCTGAAACAATTTTCAGAGCCTAAACGTATCATTGGTGGGAATAATTTCTACGTGGCTGATCCCAAAAGAGATATAATAAATTAAAGATATCCAAATACAAACGCCAGACTATTTCAAAGGTAGATCCTTGCTTACCTATCATGATAACGGAGTAACAGGAGTAGACTTTATTATGAAGGGCACTGAGTCAAATTTACTGGGAATCAGTGCTACCAAATTTGGCAATAATTAGCAATTCACAGGTGTTTGAGATTATTGACAATCTACAGGACTCCTATGAAACCACTACAGAATCTTTTGGGTAAATTGAAGATACCGCAGTTCACGTTTGAGAGTGGGCTTGCTTCCGAAGAGAGCGATGCACAAATCAGTAGAGTGCACTTTATATGTAACACAGGATGCATTGTCCACCGCAGAGTGCCAAATAAGGTGCCCTTCAAATTCGAAGTTGTATTCCCACTAATATCATCGCAAAGAGAACTTCACCTTGCGATGCAAGCGTTGTTGTGATTGCAATCATGGATAGCAAGCATTCAGTTCAAAGATACATCAACATACGCAAGAGCAACGCAGACTTATATTTAAAAATATAATCAACTCAAGGACAACAACACCACCGAATCCTTGCATTGAGAAAGTAAAACAATACCACGGTAATGCAATCAATTTCGAAAATCAGAAGCAACCAATATCTTTATGGACACATGGTGCATTTACGAGGGATCTTACAGTAAACAAAACTTTTTTTTCCATATTCATTTAATTTTAAAAAAAAGAAACCTTCAATCCCCTACAAAGGTCATTCCACCGGAACTAATAGACTTGTCCATCCTTTTATTCCATTGGTCAAAACAATTTTTAAGTTCGTCTCCTGTGTTGCTCGACAGCCCCTCCGTCATTTTTCTCCAGAGCTCAGTAATGACGGCAAAATTCTTTCCTGTCAGGTCTCTTTATATTCGGGGAAGTGAAAAAGTTGCAGGGATACTTATGTCCAAAATGTCAATTCATGTCTTCAATTTCTTCATTCACGATTTCATTCCCAATCTCAATTACATCTTAATTCGAAAGCTACTCGTATGCAGACAACATCTTACGATCTGCAAGTCATGTCTGACCAATGTAAGCTCTTTCACACACGCAAGTTGGGTATCGAGCATAAACCCAAGAAATTATGAAATCGCATGCTTTTACGAAGACCATGGAAGTAGGGAACCCACATTGTTCATCAAACACCAAACTATCCCTATGAAAGAGTCAGTTAAAGACCTTGTCAATGTTTAAAATTTATCCTGCACACCTGTTTGGTTCTTCAGGAAGCAAAAGCTCGCTCACCAAGAAATGCCTAGATCCTGGCACGAAACTTCTTACAAACTAAACACTGATTGGACCCGCCCTAACTTTCTGTTTCCCAATGTAGAGGACAACTTTCCTCACCATAGCTAAGGAACTTAAAAATTTTTGAAAGAAAAATTCCAAGAAAATGCCCCTCCAAATACAAGAGGCCACATACGAAACCATTTCGAAACGAAGTCCTCTACAGGGAGGGACTCTTAACTCCCATTGTACATTATTTGATTTAAAGCAGTGAAAAACGACTAGAAAACTAGGCGTTTCACTCAAAATAGATCGTATACAACCTTTTCCACCGCAATTTAGTACGAAACTAAGACTACTACCCATCGCCCATTAAACTTATTTAATCAAGTTTCAAAGTTTCAAATAATTAATTGATTGAGTTTTTCGTTTATGTGCCATTATTTACAATCATTCTTAACCTATAACTTAACCTACGGCATCGTCCTCCCGTTTATACAGGCCAGTTCAAGCCCGAAGGATTCTGCGCTCCAGTAACCCTATCTTGTCCACTTGTACGTCGCTGTTGCCTGCCAGATCAGAACCGCATACATTAGTATGGGCCTGATTAGTGACATGTAGGCAAGTAACTTGATCCGCTTGTTGGTTGTTGACTGTTTCCTGAAGAGGTAAAAGGAGATGTAATGCATATCTAGTTTTCTTCAATACAGCGTCCGCATGAGCACTGAAGTTGTTGTTCTTATCGAAAAACACCCCTATACTTTGTTTGCTTCAAGCACCGATGCTTCTCGTGCGACGTTCAGATTTTTTATGTGAATTCTTGAAAACAATCAGCTCGCTTTTTTAGCGTTAACCCTCATCCCCAATTTTGATAATATGAAGTTAACGATTTCAGGTACCTTGGGAGTCTCGTTCTTGCACCAGTAAGTCGTCAGCGAAGAGATTCACCTCGAGTTCAAGTTGAAATTCATCCCTAATCCCTGGGATGTCGGACGTAAATATATTGAAGAGAACGGGACCCAGAATGGACTCCTGCGGGACCCTCGAACTAGTGATAAAGGGTTCAGTGCTAGTTTCACCAGACACCGCAAAGGCAGTTCGTCCCCTTATGAAGCTGCCTAAAATTTTCGTAACATTTACCGGAAAGCCGGGTTGGATCAATTTGTAGACAAGTCCGTCAATCCAAACCGAATTAAAAACTTTTTCTACGTCAATGAGACACGATGTGACGACCTTCTTGGCCTGCTAGTTTCGTTTTATACTGGCTGGGAAAGTATAAAACATGCGCCTTCAGAGAACTGTGTGATACTTTGGAAGATTACTCTCTCAAGTAACCCTATATTAGACAAGAGAGATATTGGGTGAGTGTCGACTACGTATGATCTATTGTATTGCTTCGGAATAAGAAATATTTTGTCGCATTTCCTTTGCTGTGGGAAGTTAGAAAATTAATGCAGTTAATTTTTTTTAAGTCTTTTTAAGAAAAAATATGAAATTCCATCACCCCCAGCCGATTTCTTGGAATTTTACTCAAGTGCAAGCATCCTGAGACTTTCAGGACTCACAAACAGAGTATGCCAATAGATACGTTAGTCTAGGTCCAACAAAAACTCCTCCTTGATGTTTTACCCAAATTCCTGGCAAAACCTCTTCCGGATTTTCTTGGCTTTCAGCGAGAAAGTAGACTTTGCCGCAGATAGCACCCCCCCTCCCCCGCTCCTACGTCACCCATTCCCGCTATTTCCAAAACAGAGCTTGGATGCGTGGTTAAATTAAGGAGACCCCTAACAAGCAAATTTATTAGCAGTTTCTTATATTCTAATTATATATAAATATCTATGTTTTCAGCAACTTGCTGGCCTCGGCAAGAAATTAAGGGCTTAGGCCTCAGTTCGCCCACTGACCTAATAATTTTTAAATCAATTATATATCCTACCTATAATAAATGGACAAATGGATATTCTTCTTAATGGATCAGCTTCTTGCCAACCTCAGCAAGAATTTATGGGCTTAGGTCTCAGTTTGACTACTGATAATATTTTCCCTAAACAAATTTTTCCTAGCTAACACTTTCCTGGCTTACACCTTCCTAGCACAACCTCTTTGATGCCGAGCTTCGAAAAGTCCTTTGATCAAACTTATTTAATCAAACGACCGTCGCTTTCATATTGCCTCCGTATATCCTTGCCAATATTCCCCATTCTCCACGATGACAAAGGAGAGTACCGACCGGGGCTACGATCCAATAGAAATAATCCACTAAACATAACGCCTCACTCACGGTCAACTGGTTTCTCCATTAGGAATGCGCACATAACCCTATTTTGCGCCAATTTTAGCCCAAAAATGGCATGATTCCTGCCTTGCCCCTGCGACTTTTTTAATTTTCTCGAATAAAAGGAGACATGGAAGGAATTTTTTCCCCCTCGCTCATGTTCGAACTCTAAAACTCGCTAAATATTCCCCAAAAATGTTAAACAGAGGCGACCATGCGACCCAGCAAGTTTTTTAAAAACAACTTTGCTTTTCAGAGTAATCAGTCGACAGCCCATCGCCTTTACTGCTGGGCATGTTATTGTTATCTGATTTCGTTATTCGCCCCAAGATGGCCAATTTTTGCCCTTCTAGTTTCGCCTTTCCTAGAAATATCCAACGAACTCTACGGTGAGTCTTAAGAGAGAAGATATCAAGGATTAATTTTGACAATTGACATTTTCTAAAAACCAGTAAGTCCAATGGGTCACTAAAGTTATTTGGTACCATTTCCGATACGATTAATTTAGCCAATGATTTCTTCTCTCCTTTGAGTTGGTCGTAGGCTGATCCCCTCACCTTTCGCCTTAGTCTGGTCATAGGGATGTTTCTCAGGAAATGCACATCTTCTTCTCTGTGACGTTTATTTCGTTTTCCGTTCTCATTGTTGACATAGGATATATTCTCATTTCATTTTCATTCCCAATTGTTTCATATTATTCTATTTAACTTTAGTAAACTTGAACTACACTTCGCAGAGCTCATTTAATTTTTTTTAATGCTCATATGACTCCCTACTTACTGAGTCCATGCATCAACAAAAAGCATGAAATTTATATAGTTACAGGCTATAAATGAGTACATGTCCCGAATGAATTTACTACTCTAATTTAAACTACACAAAGTATGACTAAATGTTTTTAGAGTAATCTAAATCCTTTCCAAATCAAATCTCTAAAGCACACTTTATTGAGATGAGCGTGGAACCCGTGCATGAGTGCATGTGAGTGTGCACATAAGTGTGTGCAAGTGTACAGTATGGATACGACAAATCTACACACATATGACAAAACTTCATTAATTCAATTGTTAAGTTGGGTCTGCCCAGCAAATAATCGTATTGCGGACATTTTCATAGCGGGTGCTATTGCAAACTTGTAACTAAGAAGTGCACTTTACACACTCGCAATTCGGATCAGCCAGAGATACTGTTGCCTGGAAGGAGCATTGGTCAGAAAGGATGCAATAAATTTCCCGAAGGCGACAACCGTCGTAATCTTACATGTGAAATAAATTCAGTTCAAATTTGCATACCATGGATATTTCACACACTCTGGCAAGGATAATTCACACACTCTCGCATTCCGTTTGTGGGAATCGATGCGGCGTCGAATATTCCAAATCAACGAAACGAATAAGTTCTCAAAAGTTATATCCTGACAACCAGCTGCTATTACAATAAAACTATGCAAATAAATTTTGAATTGAAGCACTCTTTCCGGGAATTCGATTATGTCGCGATTTAGTCGAATTACATCCAATTACAAAATTCAATCTAAGTTTCTTTAAATTGACTAGAGTTTAAAGCTTAAAATCCACTGCATTTGGGGTTGCTTCCTAACAGGAGGAAAAAGTTTTCCCGTCCACTGAATAGGACACAGCTGGCATACCCGCATGCACATTTCATTTTGTTTTAATTTCGAGCCTATACGACCGTAGTCCTCGCATGTACACATTTGGAGCTGATGGTAGATTTTCCGAAAAGGAACACTCGTGATATTTAATTTTAAGTGGCGTTGGCAGTAGTTGCGGGTAAAGCTAATTAAGTAAAGCAAACTGAAACAGAAACTTTTTAGTAAAGTTAAAATTCCACAACGCAGAGACAACCGAGTGTAAATCCTGTTCTTTTTTATATTTCAGCTCACGAACAACGCATCCTGGAGCGGTAGTTGAACTTACGGATAATCCTCTAGACGCTAACAGAGTAAGTTTTCACTAGATATTTGTCTATGTATTTAAATCCTTCTATATTTGCACTACTAACATTCAATAAAACGTACACTAAGTAGGTTAAATAGGCGTTGATTTGATTGGTTTATAATCGACCAAGCGAAAGTCATATCTTCAGTTAGATTTTGTACAGTAGTTTCACCATTAATCCTAATCCCAATAAGGCAAACCACAAAAGCTTTCTTGTCCTCCAATCATTTGGTTATTGGCTTTGTTATGTATTTTCAAAAAAAATAATAAAATAATAAATATAACCTAAATAAATAAATAAAGTAAGCCAACCGATATGTCGCACCTGCAGCGAAAGAAAGGAACATTTAAAGAGACAGGGTTATTTGAAAATACAAAAGCCGTATAATGGCGGCCGAAGAAAGTTACTTTCAACCGACTAGCTCACCGCGTGGACGTGGGGGTTACGACATTATTTAAGCCCTGATCCTTCCATGTTACATACACACACACACTCCGAGGAAAAAGCTTACTCCTTCATATTAGATTAAAATAAAGGGATCAAAAATCAAAAGATGTGAATTGTGCACCTATGAATTGTGCTGCGCCGATTGTGACCTGTCAATTGTGTTGCGCTGATCCTGACCACCTGTCAATTGTGTCGCGCTGACTCTAATCGTGCTTCCTGTAGCACGAATCTGCACCTTAACTGGTTTCAGGATTCACCTGTTCTGCTGCGCTTCCTCGGATCGTTCTATCTCTAGCAGGAATCTGCACTTCAGCTGGTTTTACGATTCACCGGTTCTGCTGCGCTACTTTGGATCGAGCTCCCTCTATTGGTTGATAGTCTTATTCAGTCCTATTGTTTGATTCTTCAATTGGTTGATACTTCCATTTAAACTCCGATTGATACTTCAATTGATACTCTATTTGTACTTTGATACTTGAATTGATTCCTCTATTGGTTATCTCATACCTCACAATTTCTATTCTATTTATACTGATACGTACACAACAACCTAGTGAATCATATCGATAGAAAAATTTATCGCAAATTATTTCCAAGAAATTTTTTTTTGTTTTTTTTTTGCGACTGGGGTTTTTTGAGACTTTTTTTGACATTTAATTTTACTGAGATTTTATTTTTGTTTTTGTTTTTTTGTTTATTATCAATATTATTTAGCGTAATACCTAAATCTAACTATAAATGTTTCTATTTGAATTTTATTCTTACTTCTATTTAATCTCGTATGATTTTCTTTTAACTTAAAAATATGGATACATAAAAAAACTTAACCAAAACAATTAATTGTTATATTCAAAATTAATTGTTATTTTATTTATTTATTCATTTATTTATATACATATATATTTTTTTGTTTATGAAATGTCGCCTACACCTCGGAATACGTAACAACTTCATGGACCTACGTATAGAATATAAAAACACGAATATTATCCCAGTGCGTAAGACACCATATCTCGCATCACAGTGCAAGATTTGTAAACCTTATTGGTGAAACTTCTATGAGATTGTCATTAATCCTTTGATCATTCAGGTGGAATGTGTATAAAAAATATTCCGGATAGTGAAAAACATAAACTTCTCCGGACCACAAACAACCAATAAGCACTTTATTTCTATTGGTTAAAGTTTCTCAAGATTGTTTTGCGATAATCCTTGAAATACTGTTTATTTTGTTTATTGAAACAACTGTTTATTTTAGTTTTATTAATAGAAAGTTTATTAGAAAGATTGAGCCTTTCTATCTAGGACTGGAAGGGATTGCAATAGTATCCTCACAGTACCCCATTCCATCGGTCCAATTTTGAATACATTTTCGATGTTTTGGTGATATATTTCGTCAATGGCAATTTCGATCTCATATTTCCAGTCGTTAAATGGTGAGTGTATCACTTGTCCTGCTATCTATCTATATAGCCTTTTCGTCCTGAGCTTTTTATTTGTTTTACTTCGTGTTGTTATAGTTTGTCTCTGAGCTCAGTGTGCTTCATGGCATAGGCCTGCTCTAACATTTCCACTGGTGTCTATCCCTTGCTATTCTTCTCCAGTATGGCCCCGCTGTTAATTTTATGTCGTCTTCCCATCTTGTACTTTGTCTGCCTCTACTTCTTTTACCGTCTCTAGGGTACCAGTTGGTAACGTCTTTGCTCCATTTTTCGTGTCTGCTCCGCATTATATGACCAGTCCACCTCCATTTTAGTTGATCTATTTTTTCAAGAACATCAACAACTTTAGTTTTGGACCTTATATACGTATTTCTGTGCCTGTCGTGACGGGTTATTTCCAGCATGCCTCGTTTCATTGCTCTTTGACAGTATTTCAGCACGTCTCTATGATGTTTTGTAAGTGCCCAAGTTTCACAGCCATATGTCAGACAAGATAGCATGTACGTGTTGAAGACTCTTCATTTTATACATTGCTAATATCAGTGGGTTTCATTTTTTCTTTTAATGACCAATACTTTTTCCAGCTCTCGGCTATTCTTCTGGTTATTTCCTTGCTTGTCATATCTTATATTCTATATTATATATTATAACTATGCCACCAGATCAAAATTCCCATAAACAGTCACTCGTTGTGGAATCCTTGATTTCTCCAAGCTAACGTTTGGATTTTCTGAGTCCCAGAGACGATAATTTTGCTGACTGAGGTATTCTTCGGGTAGTAAATGCGCTTGATCTGAAAAAGTTATTTTTAATTCAAAATGCTCATCTTATATCAAGCGGTCGTCGGCCAATTCAATAAACCGGAAATGCGTCAGATGGTCATGGAACTTCAGCTCTTGCATTAATTGAACATTGTGCTCGTTCATACCGAAATAATTATGCACAATTCTTCTCAAAGATTCTCAAAGATTATCCATGCACACACTGAGCAACAGCACCGATGTCATCGACTAAGCGCACTGGACAAGTAAATACTAAAGTTGGTTTATTTAACGATTCAGATTCATGAACTCTCTACACAGTTTGATCCACAAACTGTCAAACTTCAAACTTTTTCGCAATTTATAGTAGAAGACTCTGGAAATATGTTTTCAATCCCAATTTTCTAAGCGACCAATTTCATAAATGTCAACGATTAAACTAACTTTCTGTCACATCGGAAATGTCATCAGATTTTTCAATGTCAAAATAACCAATTTTTTTTGACCTCGGATCATTCCGATCTATCCGGTCACTTTCTTTGTTTCGTTCACTGACGCGTTTTGGCGGTGCGCCATCTTTGGTGTGAAGTTCCGTTCGTAAGGATATAGCTAACAGCTGTACTCATATACATCAACTTACAGTTATAGTATAGGAGTTGCCGAAAAATGTCCTACCTTGATTAAAAGACGAAACGCATTTGAATAATCTCGAGCATTTCCCTTCGATAAATTTATGTTACGATCAGGAGGAAATGCCTTTTACAATTTTTTTTTTTGATATTGTTCTCGTGCTTGATACCATTTCGTCGTTTTTTCATGCCGCTTTTGGTTACTAACATCGCGCGAATATCGAATCAGTTGATTACTAACTAATTATTCAGTTGAAACTAACCTGTTGATTGTTTGCAAGAGCGTGCGTCGGTCGCGAACGTTTGGCCCTGTCCAATGCGATACCTGGAAGAAAAAGATACGAACACGCCATGCAGCAATTCATGCAAGACAGAGAGCATGAAACTTAAACACGGTGGTCTCACGTAGATGAGTGGAAAGATCCCGATGGCTGGATTTCTGCAAACAAATATGTGTGAACATATTTTGCCGGTGCAATTATAAATGCGTCAAATATTTTTCCGGTGTAATATTCTATGTGAGTCATTATATGTGGAAAAAGATTTTAAAAGAATGTTTTGTGCATTTCACTTCGTCTTTTTCTCCTTTCGTCAGAAAAATGTATCGGAGTTTATTCGAAGCATAGCGTAACCACTAAACAATGCTAGAACTTCAAATAAAATCCCAATCAGACTCTGCAATACTCTAGTATTGCAGACTCTAGCACTTTGAACAAATTCTTAATCAAACGGTGTTTGACTTGAATTTTCCAGAAATTTCATCAAAACTTGTGGGAGGAAGGACATAAGCCCCACGGTACGGTGACAAGCCACAATAATTCACATAACTATATGTCATTTTCAAATGTCAAATTATTCTTCTTTATATTGAAGCTCAAGAGCTAGCCATCTGATCTATATAATCATTTACGTCCCTCGATTCGAAGCTCTCTATCGTGCACAGCTCACTTTATTTGCCACATTGGGTATTCGTATGCCTTTCTTTGCCTTTTTTACCTTTCTTTCTACGCTATGGTTTGAGGTTTTAACGCTGACACATGCTAGCTGCTAAATTACTCTTAAAGCTTTAAAAAAATTCCCCGTTTAATGGTATTCAGCCAAAATAAGTAGAATTTTATTTGGACGGTTAAAATTTCTTTCTTTTTTACGTGAAAGGAGGATACGCCTCTTAAAGCGTCCGATGCACTTTTTCTATTGCTGACTTAGGGGAATCACCTAGGAGTGTTATCGCTGTATATATTTACGTTATGGCGCTGTTTAGTAGCTGTACTACATCATAGCTATATACAACCCTAATAGAAAATACGCTACAAAAACGCTCTAGAAAAAAAAACAAAAGCTGACTTATATCACGTTTGTACGCCGAAGCTCTGACAGGAGTATTCTTGTTTGCCATAAAAATGAGAAAAAGTTTAACAATCAAAATATAATTCCACTTATTTTGGTAGAATACCGTCAGATTGGGAGTTTCTTCGAAGATTTAATGCTGTATAATCTTCCACCACGGCATCAAACCATGTCCTTACGTCTGCTATTCGATCAAAAATTCGGTTTCTTCGGAACAGTCAATGGAATTCTATGCTTGAAAACTTTGAGTATGGCTGTCAAATCTTTTGAAAACTGAATCGTAGGTTGAAAGGGAACGCAACAAGTTTCTGTTTCCTTTAAGGCCGCGGAAGGTAGAAAATTACACTCCAACGAAGGCAAAGCAGAACTAGTGGCGAATACCTTCGCGAAACACTTTTGAATATCTGGTAACGCAAACGTAATCATTGACTCAATTGTGAATAATTCTGTTAATTGCCTCCCCATGCGAACAACCATACCATAGATATAAGCGCAGCGAAATAGCAAAGTTGCTTCGAAACCTGAAACCCGATAAAGGTCCAGGTATTGAACGAATTCACAACAAAGTGTTGATAAATTTACCAAAGAAAGCAAAAGTATATATCATTTATTCAGTGGTTGCTTCAATCTGCATTATTTTCGAGTAGGATGGAAGCATGCAGTAGTAATTGCTCTTCGCAAGCCAGGCAGAGGCCCTTATTTGTGTACTAATTATAGGTCTATAAGCTTGTTACCAACTCCGGGAAAGCTTTTTGATAAACGGATTTTGAGACGATTAGCGGACTTTGTGGAAATTCACAACACCTTCTCGTATTTTCAATTTGACTTTCGAAACACCGGGTACCGAGGTTTTCTATACAAAGTTTTTACTCTTGACTTTCCTGTTTATCTGATCAACCTGACTGATTCCTTTCTTAACGACAGAAGTTTCCCTTAAAAAACCAAAACCGGAATACAGTCGTTACAGGGTACCAGCTGGAGTTCCTCAAGGTTCGTATCTCTATCCAATGTTATTCAATATTTTCACAGCAGACATGTCAGTGCTTACCAACTGCTCAGCAGCCACTTTTGCGGTCGATACCTGCGTATATGCAGTATCATAGGATCCGGGTGAGATCATTGGCATTCTCGAAAGAATGCTCAAGAAAGTCTTTCAATATTTTCATTGATGGAAAATGAAAAAAAAATATTGTTAAAACGAAAACGATGTAGGCAACTTTTTAGGCAAGGAAATTCCATGATGCCATGATATCACATATTTAGGCCTTGTCCTGGATAAAAAGTTAACGTTCAGTGACCACATCGATTCCATCCGTGTGAAGATTTTGAACACATTCGAGGATTATACCCTCTGTTCAACTGGGAATCTGTATTGAGTCATGAAAAAGCTCGTGCATCCCCCAATCCTTCAGTTGCAGCTTTGAGCAATTCCGATTCCGCATAGCTTTTACGCCTTCTTTTTTTAAGCATCACAGTTTATGCTAATGAAAAGTAGGTTTAGGTTATTTTAGTTTAGCGTAAGTTAATTTTAAGTTAAAAAAGGTTTTTTTATTTGGATTTTCCCTTGGGATTACGCTTTTACAATTATGTGAAACTTAACTTAAGTTCTGCTTACTATGTATTATAAGGCTGTAATGAATTCGCTCCACCGTTTTTGTGAAATATTACATTTGAATTAAGATTATTATTATTGTTATTGTTATTATTATTGTTATCTTATATATAAATTATTTTATTATATTATTATTATTTTATATTTTATTATTATATTTAAGACTATTAACTTTAAGATTTTAAGAACAAACGGTGTCTATATACGAACGGTAAGATCAACCAAAACAGACGGTCTCCTCGTAGAACTCAGGGCGGAATCCACCGACAAGGGTCTGTTCGAGAGCGCTGTCAAGGACCTTCTTGGCTCTAAAGCTGTTATCTCGACATAACAGCCAATGACGTCTTTGGAAATATGAGACCTTGACTGTATTGCGGATGCCAAAGAAGTAGAAGATTCTATTAGGCAAATTCTTCCTACGGCAGAGAGCTTTAGGATAAGGCTAATGCCTACCAATCCTAGAGGGCAAGGGATCGCAATAATAGACATCGTAGAGAAAGACGCTGTGAAACTCCTGGCCAAGGTGAAAATTAAAGTCGGCTGGTAGGGGCCGGAGGGTAGTCCTAACTCGATGCTACACGTGCCTTAGCTTCGGACACATCTCCTTAAACTGCAAGGGGCCAGATTGAAGCAAACTATGCTATAAGTGTGGCACTCTCGGCCATAAGGCGAAAGCCTGCCCAAGTGAACCCAGTTGCATCTTGTGCAAAGATAAGGGACGGAGGTTTGAAGATCTGGTTCATATTCCAGGAAGTGGTAGACCCCAGGAGTTCAAAGAGGCAATTACCAAGAGAAGAGCAAAGACACGATCAACCTACACCGTAGCTCAACCGCACAAGATTTACTCGACCAGGTTGCGAGGGAGAAAAAAGTCGACTTGTTGCTGATATCTGAGCAACACCACAACAAGGAGGAGACTGGATGGTATTGTAATCGATCCAGCACCGCCGCCATCTGGGTACGTGATAGTGCACTACCCACAGCTCGGACATGCTCCAGCGGAAATGGCTTTGTGCTCATTTTGTGTGCGGAGTTGACATACATAAGCGTCTATTTTACGCCGAATGAGTCAATTTCATGTTTTCAGAGCAGGTTTGATGGGGAATGCCTCTGCCAGACTCGAGAGGAAAAAGAATCCTAGAAATGGCGGCTAGGAGGCAACTTATCATCATGAACGTTAGGAACACACCAACTTTTCGATGGGGAGGCTGCTTGGGAACTATTAGGATGTGACATTTGCTTCGAAGTCGTTAGTGCCTTGGATACATAGATGAAGGGCACTGGAGGACTACTCGGCGAGCGATCACCAGTACATTGCTTTCAAAATTGGCGAGCGTGCTAGTCGACGCGTAGCAACCCAACCTTCAACTGTAGGTTGGAATATTTGTTAAATAGATTTCGACGCGTTCGCCGCAGTTTTTATGAGCGGTAAAACTATGACGGCGACGGGGGGAGTCTCAGCGGAAAACATGGTGAGCTCCACCATGAGGCTCATAAAGAATGCGTGTGACTGCTCTATGCCCTGGCGACGGCCTCAACACGATAAGCCTGCTGTGTACTGGTGGTCGGTAGAAATCGCTGAAAAGCGGAGATAGTGTCACAGACTCCGCCGCGAAGCCCAACGTTCAAGAAATCTAGACGAGTCACATTCCCGAACGCTGGCATACAGGTCGGCTAGAAAAGTTCTCCGTAGGTTAATTAAGGAAAGCAAGGCTCACTGCTGGCACAACTTCGTTGAGGACATCGATAGGGACCCGTGAGGGCTGGGTTACAAGCTTTTCATGCGGAAACTAAGAGCTGCAATAAGGCCCTGTGTCCTTGAAGTGGAAAAAATGAATGAGATTGTTCCAACGCCTTTCCCTATGCATCCAGTTCGACCCCATGATGCAGATGTTGAATATCGTGTCCTGGTTTTAAGCGCCATCGAGCTTGATGATGCGGTGAAAGCTTTAAAACCGAAAAAGGCCAGAGGGCTAGCCGGTATACCAGCGGAAGTGATACAGCTTGCACACCAACTTTGCCCTCACAAGCTGCTCACCACTTTCAACGCCTGTCTGCAGCAGGGCGTGTTTCCAAGTTGCTGGAAATAGGTGAGGCTCGTGCTGATCCACAAGGGGAAGGGGACGCGGAGCAACCATTATCATATCGGCCCCTATGTTTGTTGAACGCCGCTCGGAAGGTGCTCGAAAGGCTCATTAGAGAGAGGCTTGGAGAGGCCATCCAAACTGTTGGGGATCTGTCTCCTCAGCAGTACGGCTTCAGGGCTGGCCGATCCACGATCGTGTACGACGTTACACGACGGTGTAATCGCAAAGGTAGTGAATGCGGTCCAGCGGGCAGAATCCCACAATCACCACTCGATACGAATAGTATTGCTCATAACACTCGATGTGAGAAATGCCTTCAATTCTGTTCTCCGATATTATTCCCGATCAATTCTATTCCCCGATATTATTCTATTCTCCGATATCTATTCTTCGAGATATTCTCCGTGCTCTGGAATATTTCAGGGTGCCGAGGTATCTGACGCGGATATTGAAGGACTATTTCAAAAACCGGAAGCTCATCTATGACACATTGGGAGGCCGGCGAAGAATGGATTCGGCGTCAGGGATGGCGCAAGGTTCCGTTCTTGGCCCGGACCTTTGGAATGTCTCGTACGATGAGCTTTTGAGATTCATTTGAGACTCCGGGGGAGTCGCGCCTGGTTGGCTACGCAAATGACGAGATGGGTGCGGTAATACGTCGAGTGAGCCAGTGGATGACAGACCGGGGGCTTAGCCTAGCGCTGGAAAAGATCGAGGTCGTCGTCCTGACCAAGAAGCGGATCCCTCGTGTTTTTCCCGTTCGGGTGGCAGAAATGAGCATCGAATCGAAAGAACCAATCAGATACCTTGACCTGATGATCGATTCGAAGATGAGCTTTCTCGAGCAGGTTCGAGCGTCAGCGGATAAGGCTTCTGCGGGATTCTCGGCTCTCAGTCGCCTTATGGCCAACACGCGGGGACCAACCTCGAGCAAAAGACGTCTACTGATGATTGCAATGGAGTCAGTGCTCTTGTATGGCTCCGAAGTCTGGGCTGACGATCTTAGTAATGAGTCGCATCGAATCCCTATTAAGTTACTTGCCGACGAACGGAAACATATATACTTACATAGGGGGGAGTCGACGAGGGAAACCGTCAGCCGAGAGGAACGGAGAAGGACCCTAACCTCGTGGCAGCAAATATGGGAAAACGAAACGCGAGGCAGGTGGACCGCACGGCTGATTAGTTACTTGGAGCCGTGGTTTTACAGAATGCATGGTGAAACTGACTATTATCTGACGCAACTACTCAGTGATCACGGGTATTTTCAGCCTTACCTGTGTAAGATGGGGAAGTCACCATCCCCAGCTTGCGTGTTCTGCCCGGGGATGACGGATGACGCCTGCCACACGTTATTTACGTGTAATAGATGGACGAGACTCCGTTCGCATCTTTCGGAGAAAATAGGCGTGCTTTCCCCAGAAAATGTATCGGGGAAAAAAGTGCAATCAAAAGACAATTGGAACTGTGTGTCGCATTACGTATGAACGTCTTCTTATAAAGAAGGAGGGAGGGGGGATGTCTCTGACAGCAATCCCCTTCCTTCCTATCCATCCGTGCAGAAAGAGGGATTTCCCTTAACCTGAAGGCGCCGCTAAGCGATGATTAATGAGGCCTAGTCCGAAGTAACGTGACAAAAAGTTCCAGGCTAGGTTCTCGGTGTTACAGGGGAGGTGTTTAGTCGGTAGTCCGGTTGCGGGAGTCCGACACTCAGGGCCTAAATAGCCTTCACCTCCCAAACAAAAAAAAAATATTCTTATTATTATCATTATTATTATTCAAATTATGAACTGAAGAACAATTTCAGAAGTATCGAAGTACTGAAGAGTTTCAGATTTTCTATTCAAAAACTAATACAAATAGAAAATTAGAATTTATTAACGCTTGGCTTAGCCCCAATTTAACACTTATAAAAACCTATTATGGAATGAATTCCATCCAGGCTGAAAATATGTATAATATCCTAGAACTAGTTCCTAAAATCATAATGACGTCAACGCCAGAAGAGCTTTTAATATTTACTAAACGGTGTTGAAATAAACAAACAAAAATAAAACAAACAACTAAACAAAAATTAGTTCAAACGTTCCAGGCACCAGACAATTGGACAATTCGGATCTGGAATACTTGAATACACTTGAAAAATACCTCAAATGACAATGCGTCAAAAGAAATATGCATAGAAGAGACATGACAACAAGGTCGCTAACTACATAGTGGACATTTGAACGACGAAGCAGCAATATTTGATTCTTCAAAAATCACTGCTAAAGTTCGATGAATTTACTCCCTTGGTGAAGCACCCAGTTACTTTCTGCCCATAATGCGGCCGTTTTTTTTTTGTTAGCTACATCAAGCAATATTTTTGATACTTCAACGTAGTATTCTTTAGTGATCATTCGACCTCTCGGAACATATTCCTGGTGCGCAACACCTTCATAATCAAAGAAAATAGTCAGCAGCTCTTAATTTTGTTCTGAATTTCACCTATTTTTTGCCTTATCAGCTCAAAAGGCTGCCTCTGTGAATACTTTATTCCTGGAACATAGCCAAAGACCCATGATTCATCCCCAGGAATAATCTCAGTACATTTTCGTCGATTTCAAAACGAAGATTTTTCTGTTCTGCTTTTGGAAATTCCCGTTTGAATTTCACACACCTCTTATTCATGTTATCACCCCAATGCTCGGTCCGTATTCCAAAATCAGTAATTTTCGGTTTTCAAAATCACTTTCTAGTTCATGTATACTTATCAGACGATCTTCTTTGCCTGCAAGCTGCACGAAATTTACCACGACGTTTTCTGATGTTATTGCGCTCGAACAAAATGGTTGGGACTGGGCCTGTCGTACTTATCACGGATCACACTCCTACTTTCCGTCGATGGGGCTGCGTTGATACTATTCCTGATATCCCATATGCTTCGGAGCGCCTAGTACAATCGGTTAAAATTTTGAGCGTGTATGAGGATAACTAGGCCAGCGATCACCAGTACATAGCGCTGGATATTCATAACGGTGCTTCCCGAAGACCACGCAGGCTTCTGCCTTGTACCCGAGACTTCCCTGTATCTGGGATGTTTTTTAAATCATCTGATCTCGGGTCATACTCCTGGCAACGGATACAGTGTGTCTCTTTTGTACACTCCTTCTTTTTATCCTCTCTCTTGTCGCAATTTTAACACAACGAACTTCTATCAGTTCCATTACATACCTGTGCGGTATGTCCGTATCCAAGGCACTTAAAACACCGGAGAAGAATTGCTCTCGCCTTATCCGACAATTAACGCATCTTTTTTAATTTTGCCCTTCTTCAATAGCTGCTCTGCTTCCTTCTCTGTGAGGTCGACTGTGGTCATGCATTGACCCCTTTTGTTTGGTTTGGGCCTAATCCTCACCAAACTTTAAATAAGATAAACCAAGTTTTACGAAAATTGAAAATCATTGCAAAATAATGATGAAAACAATAAACAGTATCTCTATGTCTCCTGTAACTCAGCTGAAATACAGAAAATGATACAGAGATAAAAATTTCATGCGGCCAATTAATGAAAAACCAACATTAAAATGTTATGAAAAGCGCTGAGTAATATCTTTACAGTTCATCAACGCTCGAGTCCTATCTGGTATTCTGTAGATGCTATCATTCCCATCATCTTTACCAACCATTATATCTTGATATCCTTTGATGGGAACGTTCAGTGAATTCATAGCAACGCTTCGAAATTGAAATACCCATTGACGTTCAATGATGCGCAAATAAATATTTAAATTATTTTATGGTCAATAATTGAAACGGAAGAGCCTTCACCCGGCCAGCCCACGTTAATTAAGGATTATGTTCTCGCCACAATTTACATTTAATGTTTTTATTTGAATACGAACAACTGGTATATACTTAATGGGTGTTAGTGATCAAAACACTCACAACATGCGGTTGGGGTAAGTCCTTTAAGTAGAGCTGGAGTAATTAAAAGTAATTTAAGTGCAAAAATGGTCCGAATTGAATACTTGAACCTCGATTCTTCTTTCTGTGCCTCTTTTTAAGTTAATTTTTTAATTCCTGGCGAATTTTAAAGCTCTGATGTATTGTAGGAAGTATATAACAAAAGTGTATGAAATGGGGAGTATTGTTTCACCCTCTTTTCAATTTTATTTTCAGCTTCTAATCGCATTCGAAAGCGGTCAGATAGTACTATGGGATATGCGAGCGAAAGGTGCTGAAATACGATGGCAATCGGCGGAGCCATTGAGATCGGTGTCGTGGCACCACGAAGGCAAACATTTTGTATCCTCTCACACAGACGGTTCGTTGTGTACGTGGCCCCTGCGACCAACTCCTAAACCTCAATCACATTCCTTCCCACATGGTAAGTGCTTTTTCGCTCTCCTATTGTTTTGCAACCACTTTTGGTGGCTGCGTAACGATTTAGCGATTAAATTTGGTCCTTTTGTCATTCTCATGCAACATCAATTTCGGGGAAAAAACACTCTAAACAAATGTGTGTGTACATATCACTTGCGTGAAATGTAGCAAAAACCAACAAAGAGGGAAAACTGGAAGCGTGTAAACCTATTCACAAAGTTGACCTTAGAACCTCTCGAACAGGGTATGTTATATGAATGTGTTATTTTATTGTTGTCACTTAATAACTTTTACTTTCCGTCGACAGGGAAACCTACACGATATTTTCGGGTGGCCTTTCAATGGAAAAAGGTGGCAAGAGTCCTTGTATAACGGTGCTGCAAGGAAAATCTACAACAGTCTTAGAAATGGAACATCCTGTAGTTGATTTTATTACAATATGTGAGTCGCCATGGCCAAGCGGTAAGTGTGCTCCTGCATAATTTCTATTGTTTTGTTATTAAGTTATGTGTTCAACTAAAGGCTGATTTCTGCCCGCTGTTATCGTTGTCCTTTATGTGCGATAAAGTCATAAAAAAAGGAAAATCGCTAGGAGATATGATCGTGTTGGTCTTTTCAAGCTTGAAAATATATGTAAATGGCTAACAGGATAACGAAAAGAACTCCATGGTGAGGATATTTTAGCATGCCTCCGATTTTGTATTTACAGAAAATGTTGGTTTTCAAGTCGCGTCCTTTTTCTGCTATGCATTAAAAATGTTAAAAAAATACAGAAAGGTTATTTTGTGAACGAAAGCTTAATGAAGGTTGTAATTTCCACCTAACATACAATAATTTTCGATTTTTAATTATGAAAGCTTGATTTTTAAATGCGCGTTGTATTAGAATTTATTAAAAAAAAATGTGATTTGAAAGAATTATTTTTGAAAGAATCATTTTTCTTTATCAATATATTCACCTGCTGCTCTGATACATTTTGCATATCTTACAATCAGCTTATGTTGAATATTTTGTCTGTGACCGAAAAATGAGCTGCAACTCTAAATCTACGTACTTCAAACCTTCATCGCTCGACAAACTTCTTCCCACAAAGTTTGGGAACAGATAATAATCGCTAGAAGCCAGGTCAGGATGGTATGTGATCCAAAATATTGAGCCCCACCTTGTGCATGGCAGCCAACGCAATATGGCACTTGTGAAAAAGCGCGTTGTCGTGTAGAATGAGGACACATTTGGATAAATTTTCAAACCTCTCTATCGTTGAAGAATAGTACTCTCCGATCATGGAGATGCCTTGATCTTTATTATCTGTCAATAGTATCTCTTCTGAGTTCCAAAAAAGTGTCGTAAACTTCGTGGTTTGTGATGTGCCCTTTTTTGCCACTGCATGTAGACATCGAGTTTGCATCTGCACGGAGTTTGGACTCAGATTCTTACTGATGAACCCAGTACCAATTCAATAGGCCATTCATCCTGCTTCACTACAGAGTTCTACAACGCGCGGCAATACTCTACGTGGTGTTGTTTTTGAGGCGTTGTGAGGATTCTCAACTCCCTTCCAGCTCTCAACTCCCTTCTTCATGCCAAGGCGATCGTGAAGAACTTTTAAAATTGTCGTATCTGATACTCAAACCATTTCTGCAAGCTGTTTTTCGTTAGTTCAGTATATGTCAATAATTTTTCGACTTTTTGATTCAATCTCGGAGTAGTTACTCCGATCGTGCCGACCGGAATGTGGATCGTTGTCAACTGAGTCCCTGCCTAGTTTAAAGAGGTTGTGCTACTTGCAAACCATGGTTTTAAATGAACAAAAGACTCTGTAAACGGACGTAATCTCTTCCAATATGATTTCAACTGACTTTCTTTGTTTGGAAATGAACTTAATAACGCAGTGATGATAATTCTATGACAATACTGATAACTTAGCTTGTTGACTCGAATTTTGTAATAAAATAAACATGTTACTTCACAAAACGTCAAATCTTTCGGGGAAACAAATATGAAGTTGGTTGATAGTTTCTCTTGCTTTGTCTTACACCCAGTGCTACCACATGTGTTGGTAATCCACATGTAGCATCGAGTGTAATTCAGCAATATTGGGTTCTAGATTCGAATGCTCGTTTCGTTGCTGAGTGTCTGCCTTTCTTTTTAATTTCAACCCAAATTTGAATTCGTTTGAAAACTTCGATATTAATTTTATTAACTTGGGGTCCACTATTGGCAAAATCATAACCCAGCTTCAACGTTTGCTCCTCGCGTATGGTGCTATTGCTTACAGATGTTCTCCTACAGGCGCCAAGGTTATGTTCCGGTCGTATTCATCGGTCGTGCGAGATTTCGTACGTCCAGGCTTTCTCCTTTTTTGCCACAAACTCGGCTGGTGTCATTCGTTTGGACCCCTATTCGTTTGACATTATAACCTAAGAGATTGTGACTTGTAAATATTAAAAACAATGTTTTTCACCATTTCTGAATTCCCCTAGTAGTTGTTTTATGCTCATTTCGTTATGGTGATAGGGGCAACGTTACTGGCTTATTCTGCGAACGTTCCTGCAATCCCAAGCCGTGTCTATCTCTTCGCAGAGGGTTTGTCTAGTTTCCTTATTATAATTGCGTGTTGGTTGATTTAATCTTTGACTTTTCTAGGTGTACTTTGTTCGGTTGATCCGGTTCTCGCTAGATCTTTCATATCCCTCAATACGGCTGTGTTCAGCTTTTCATTTAATAGGGTAGTTGTGACTTTGAGGGCCGGTTACAATTTTGCAGTCCACGAGCAATTGAACTCCCACGTCAAGTTTGTTTGTTGCTGTCACTGTGCCCGTTTTTATTGCAAAAATTTCGGGCTGGAAAACTGTGGTATGACACTGAAGTTTGTAATTTCGTATGAGTTATGGATGATTGCAAAAGAATGTTTCAATGTCGCTTCCCTCATCAGTTTTGGAACAACCAGTGTATATCACAATCTTACTTCCAGATGTGAAATCCTGATGCGTTTCTGACTTCTCTCTGAATGATATGTTTATACTATATGAGATCGTTGTGTCCATCACCAGTCGAATCACCTCTAGCTCCGTTCACTTATTGGGGCCATCTTTTCGATTTGCTTCTAAATGCAAAGGCGTCCCGTTTGAGGGTGGATAGCTAATTTGTTTATGGATTTGAATCTTATGTATTCATGTGATGCTTCCCTTAAGACAATTATTTCAAAGGGGCATGAGATTGAGCATTATCCTGATTGCAGCAGTTGTTCTGGTCCTAATGGCACCTATGATGACCATGCAGACCATTCGCTGGATCTTCTCGAATGCTATTGCAGTAGCCACCATATGTGTGCCCCGTATATCTACGTATATCTAGCGAACAATTTTGTGTTTTAAGGCGTTTTCCGCACTCGTCTTTTCCTTGTAAAGAGCCCCGCTGTAGTTCTCTGTCTTACGTCTTTTATTTGTGGAATCCGAATTAGCTTACTATCCAAGGTTATTCTTAGGTATTTAACCTTGTTTATCAAACTGATATGTTTCCCATCAACCCTGAAGAATGAAGATGTTTACGATTTTAGGGGCTTTGTGTAAAGCGTAACCTCCATTTTGTCGGTATTGATATGTGTTCTGTTTAGCTATCCGAAAAAAAGTGATAGTGCGATCAAGCCTGACTTAGTTTCCGGGAACACTCCACCGGTCAGTTTGTAGATATTGCTGGCGTATGCTATCGTTCTCGAACCTTACCTGTTCAGGTCTGCAACTATTTCGTTATGCAGACAAATGTTGTTACTATGCCACCATGCCTTTAAAGGTTACGTTAGTCCATCCCTTTAAAGTTAAGCCGTTTTTCCTCGGATGTAGTTCTGTAATCCCTTTGTTAGTAATGAATCTTTTCCTTATTTCTATTTTTCCCTTATTAGCTTTCAGTTTATACAGTACTCAAGACTGCCTCCATGTCGATGAGGTCTTCAGTATATTTGATGCCAGCAATAATTGGTGTATCCTGTGGATAGAGAGGCTTGTATGCTCTCACGAAGATCCGTTTTTACGTCGCTAGACTTTCCAGGATATTTGGTGACTCGTTTTGTTAAAAGGAATTAATTGTCCACAAGACTTCTCTTTGTTTAGCATTTTTTCGAGAGGGGCACGGTCAAAACTCACGTGAGTTTACGGTTCTATCTCTTCATCCCTTAAGCCTGAAAAGTGTTGGTTGAAAAGATCTATTTATGAATGAGCCATTTATGAACCTCTTTCTCTGTCTGTCTCTCCATGGAAGCTCCGAGTCCACATATGGTTCTCGTTTCCTCCTAATAAGCCTTGACACCCCATTTGCTTCTTCAATGTTTCTAAGGGGAAAATCCAACTCTTATTTTTCTCTGACAACCGTTAGTGAGATTTTGCTGGTAACCTCCCCCTATCAATGTCTCGGTCTCTGATGAAGGTTATTCTGAATAACTTTTACACATTGACAGCTTCCTGTCACATAAGTATCATTAGGACCATGACCTAATGATACTTATGGACCTATGGATACATGGACCATGTTAATGGCTTCCTTCTCCGCAAAGAAATGTCATCTTTGAGCCTCTTGAGCGGCTTCCTGTGGTGCCTGCTCCGTTTAGGCTTTGAAAACCTTGACGGGCCAAAGCCGCGGTACTTTCTTTAAGAATACGACTTTGAACTAAGCCAAAACTAGGCCAACCATTTATGTCTCTTAGCACTTTGGCATCTTTCCGGTGCATGCCTAGCAACAGGACGATGACTTCCTTCTCTGTGAAGAGATGTTAGTTTTGATTTATGTACCCCAGATTAATCAGCTTTAGCGTGTTGAATCAGGCTGGTGTACACTTTGAGCAGCTTTCAGATATGCTAGAAAATGCTTAGTCATTTCAGCTCACAACTAAATGGCACAGTGTCGGTGTCATCCCCCTGAATTTTTTCAGCTTTGCCGTCAAAAGTTTGCTGCGCATGCGTTCGAAATGGTCCTTCTACAGGACAGCCAACAACTTTGTATGTTGATTATCTTGAATCTTGCTTGTTTCGTGGAGGTTGTCTACCAACACTACTGTTAATGCATCGGTTGTAACGTCCACAAAGGACCTTCTATTTTGAGTGTGGAATTCAGGGGTACCCTCGGTTCCCTTCTACCTTTGCCTTGATAACTGTCATCCGACCTCATCCGATTAGGTCCGGTTTTACCTTCCAATTTTTCGATATGCGATGCAGTTTCTTTGATAGCGATAAATTTTGTGAGTTTCCCGTGGTTGGTTTTCGATTTTTGGTTGGCCTGAGGGTTCCTTTGGAAGCGTATCTTCCCAAACTAGTTTTGAACTTCAGTTGCCTACACGTCTTTCTAGTTAGGAAATGTTGCCGTCTTCCGAGTGAGTGCGGTGGTTCCCAAAGCTTGTTTTGTTGAGGTCACTCGGCAAATGCACGCTCGGGTCCCTACGTATATATTCCTGGAACGATAGCTCTGTGCAACTGATTTTTCCAGTTTTCCAGTTCGGTGGCTTTAAATGGATTTTGTCCTTAGCATTGGCTTTGCTAACGCTGCTAAAATACGCGTGGTTCGCGAACGCTCTTTTTTTGGAAAAATGACCGTTAAAAGAACATTTTACTAATAATTTAATGCACCACACTTACTGTGACGACGGGTCATACGTACGCACTTTGAGTTATCGGTGGGGTATCTTACTGAGGAGGTGGCTTTATAATGAATGCAGCGACGGAGCAGTAGAGAATGTAACTTCAGCTACACAGGCATTCAAACGCATAGAAATTTTAAAACATAAATTATAAATGTTTAAGACCTGTTCGGTTCAATAAGATCCAGCGTCATCGAGACCGGGTAAATGGGTTAATATGTAAATTTTACAATTTACATATTGGGTATGCGAATCAATTTCCACCGTTGGTAGACAGATGTCCTTACAGATACTATTTTAGTGTCTGTTTTGGTGGTGCTCTTAGAATTGGAAGTTGTATGCTAAGACAAACGAACCCAGTAGCCGACATTCCTTCAAAGCGTGAATACCATCGTGTTGAAAATGTCGACTTTCATACCGAAAAAACTGCATATGCGGGAAGTCTTGGTTCATTGTTTCGTTCTCAAGAAAAGTGCTGCAGAAAATTATCGTATAATGCTCGATGTTTACGATGATAATGCTCCATCTGAGTCGACTTGCAAAGAGTGGCTCAGTCGAGGAGTCGAAAGGATTCAAGTCGAAGCCTAGAAGAATTGTCGCAGGAGTTAAATGTTGACAGATCTACCGTCGGTAAGCGCTTGCACGCCATAGAAATGATCCAAAAAGCTGGGACTTGGGCGCCGCATCAACTTAAGGAGAGGGACATCGAATGGTAACGTGCGAAATGCTTTTTCAGCGACAGAAAAGAAACGGTTTCATACATCAAATTGTGACAGGGGACGAGAAATTGATGTATTTCGACGACACCAAAACCATCCATCCATCGACACTAAAACGGAATATTCACACTTACAAGGTCATGTTGGGCATCTGGTGGGACCAAGGTGGCGTTATCTATTACGAACATCTGAAACAATCACTGGGGATGTATACCGGCGGCAACTCATGGTGGCTCTGAAGGAAAAACTTCGGGAATGGAATGACAGACATGACAAGCTGATATTGCTGCATGACAATACAATGCCACACGTAGCTAAGTGGGTCAAAAATTATTTCGAAGGTGTGAATAGGGAAATCTTGCCCAACCCGCGGTATGCCCCAGACATTTGTCCTTCATATTTCTATCTGTTCTGCTCCTTGCAATCGGTCCTCAGTGGAGAACGATTTACTTCTTATGAAGGCATCAAAAATGGCCGCCGAGGAATCCTTCTACTACCAGAAAGATGGGGGAAGGTCATAGCTTCAAATGGTGCACACTTTAAAGGATGTGACTGAATTCTACAATGTTGAGATAAACTATAAACTTTGTCGAAAAAACGGCGGAAACTTATTTCCACACCCAATGTAAATATAAATAAGGAATAATGGTCTCAATGTTAATAAAGCGTATACACTTATAAAGCGTATACACTTTCACGGACTTTACTGTAATGTAATCCCCACTAAATTTCCTTGAAGGCAAATAATTTAAAGCAAGTTACAAATTTGTTTGAGCTTATAACATTGTGGACAGAGCGATACCCATTCATAGACAGAGGAAAAGGAGCAGAAACACTTGAACAAATTTATGTATTTTCAAAATTTTATTCCTATTCGCTTACAATATTTCATTCTAATTTTTCTATTTTCATTTCAGAAATGCAAGAACCATATGCAATAGCAGTTTTATTACAAAACGATCTAGTTGTTATAGATTTATTATCTCCGGGTTTTCCATGTTTCGAATCGCCTTATCCAATGGATTTACATGAATCACCTGTTACTTGTTGCACTTATTTAGCCGACTGTCCATCGGATTTAGTTCCAGCGTTTTATTCAGTAAGTACAACCGAACATTAATGTAATCATTGTGCATCTTGAATTATTAACTTTAAACGATAAAATCTAAGCTAGAATTTGGTACATAAATATTATTGTATCCTTGAACTAACGTGCACGCTAGGGCACGGACAAAAATCTCTAGAACTATTAACATTATTATTCCAATGCTCAGACCTGGTATGCATTCGTCAAGTATCCATTTTTCAAACACCCCCACGTACGCTGCGAACATCCTTATTTGAATCCAATATTATTTTTGCATCTGGTTAACCATAAAATATAACTACGAATTTTATCACCTGACAGCTTTGCACTGTTGGCATCACAGGTGAACTGGATACCACGCACACACGACATGTGGAGTTCATATTGGATTTTGAATTCAGTGAACTGGAAAACGCTTTTCCAACTTTGTTCGAATTTGAACATTTCTTGAATGTAGCTATAAAGAAGTGAAAGTTCCTACAAAAGATACGACGATGTGAATTATTATGGATGCCACACAGTCACATTTTATTGTTATGGTAGACAATTCGTTTTCACACCTGCAGGTTATTTGTACCTGAAGCACGAACAATGTTCCTGAGCAATGTGTAGTTCAGAAATTTATAATTTTAGAACATATGGCTTTCACAGACTTGCAGTTTTGGTTTTAAGAAAAGGAGGATTCGTACAAAAGAGCAGAATTTCAAAAGTATTTCAATATAAGGAAGAAAAAATAAAGGAAATTAAATGCGGATGCTAGGCATGCAGCTTGTAAATCCTGAAGTTGAATTTTTGATAGCGATTGAACTCTATTAGATAACCAACTTGTCAGAAATTCTCAGTTCGTACTGAGTTAATTTGCTTTTAGTGGGTTGGGGCAATTGCGAATCATATACTCACAGGCAGTTTGAAACGTCCGCAAACAATTTTTGTCACCCTGTTTTCATTAATCATAGCTTATCGGGTGAAAGATAGAAAAATAAACAGTTATTCTCTCGACTTGGTTCTCTAAATTTTTCTGCCAGTAGCTTTCAGTCGGTGTTTGACATTATTACAGAGTTGTAATAGCATCAAACAACGACGTTGTAACGTTGTACTTAGATGTTGCTTAAATTGTGTTTTAAGATCATTCATAGTGCTTGACATTAAAATGATGCCATTATACGGTATCAGATGGCAAGCTCATACACTCGGAGGCCAATCAAGGCAAAATTGTTTCACTTCCACCCAATAAGACCGTTTTATTGTCAGCAACATGTTGAGAAATCGCTTTTGCACTGCTGTTAAAGTTCGTACACGTCTCTTTGAGGTTAGAAATGTTAGTGTAATCGAACGTGCAATTAGAGCAAAAATTATATAAGGAGTTATTGTGCGCGTCGCACCCAACATCTAGACCCACAGAACCTTAGATCGGTTCGTGGGTTAAATCTTAATAAATGATTTTTTTGCAATATTTTCATTGTTTTATGCCCAAACTGTCAAATTTATGGGAAATTTGACAATTTTTACCAACTATAAGAAATACGGGGTGGGAAGTTAATTGTGCCTGTGAGTGCATTAACACTACTATTTCTGCTGATAACAGTGAAAGATCTCGAGAGTCTATTCCGCAAGGAATGTTTCTTCGGGACCAATTGAAATTGGCATGAAACTTTGCAACAACCACAAAAGAAACTGTACAATCTCTGCAAAATGGCAAGAAAATCTGCTGTAATTGCAACATGAATTGAAAAACATCAAACGTCTTCTAAGTCTGACTACTATTGACCGCGAATTTGAACTTACCAATGATTCTGTTCTGTTCTGCAAAGAAAAGCAAATCAAATGTAAGAAAACCACCAATTACTTTTAATGATCCGTCACGGAAAAGTGTCGATACGATTATGAAAGAATTGGTCATTTCACCATTTTTAATCAATTGTAGAAGACTATTTCCTACAAACACACGTTTTGATAAAATACAAAAAATTAAAATATTTAAAAAATCAATGCCATCACATATCAGCGACTTGAGAAACGCGTAGCACGCGTTAGACTTCGATATGTATTGAGTTTCGTCTGACGCGAGGATCAATACGTAACGATCGTCGAAATAACCTATAAACATGAGACGAACTTCAGTATAGTTGCTGCAGTGATTGTGTTAAGAACATTTTTCGAAGGCAAAGTGCAAAACTTTCAATTTTCGAAGAAACTCTTTCTCTTATTAGAAGTATATACAATATGCCAATTGTATTTGGACACGGTTTTTTTTTTCATTTTCACCGATCACCTTTTTCTAGCAATCATGAGTAATAACAGATGATATAAGCAACATTAATGAAGATTGCTCATACAGTATCTCCGAAGAAAATCAATACCAAATAGGTCAAAATGACGCAGTGAATATTCGGAATGCAATGAAACTAGAAAAATGGAAAGGTCTTCGGAGAGGGAACCAGGAACGTTGTTGTAAATGCATCAAAACAAGAAAAAGATGCGGATTATTCCAAGTTTTGAAGCCGAGGATGGGAGGACGAGTATACTAAGCACATCCCTAAATGTAATTGAAGAAATTTAAATTCCAGCTGACATAACACAATGAATAGAACTGAACGCTGGAAAAGCTAGGAGTAGGACGACCATTTATATGATATTCAAGGCTACTGCAGTGCTTACTGGCTACGTTAAAAGAAATATGTCATGGTTTGTCAATAGCGCTTTCAAATTGATAATTGAAATTATGAAACTCATTAAATACTGCACCGATACCGAGGTATATCGAGTTTTGAAAGGAGGCTGGACAATCACAGTTGCCGAATTACGTAGTGTCCTAAAAATACTATTTACTGAACACGCAAATAATTGAAGAGCATTAAATATTTTTATGTTAGGTCAAAGACATTCGCACCTCCTTTCTCCCAAGCCACAAAGCGCAGAGGTTGGTTTATAGAAATTCTGAAATTTATATGCTTTGAAAAAACCCAAAGATCCGAAAAACTACAATAAGATAAATTTGCGCTGATATCCATAACATTGAACAGGACAGCAGCCGTAGGTAGCAGCCAGGCTTGTTATAACCCACATTAAAATTACCTTGCAGGTTTACGCAATATATGCCAAACAAGCCTCAAAAATTTGGCATCGCATTTTGGTTAGGAGTCCTTCAATAAAAGTATATTTTGAGTGCTTTTACCCTATAAAGATCAAACTCGATACACAAATTGTTTGGGCCAGTTTATATCATTAAATTTGGCCGAACCATGTTTGCAATGAAGTAACGAAGAAATATAACAACAATATATTAGGTGCTTCCAAAATTTGCTTGTGTTTCGAATAGAAGAATTTATTTTTTTAATGGCTAAAGTATTTAAAATTAATCAAATATATAATCGCCATTATTACCTATGACTTGTTTCCAGCGCTTTCGAAATTTCTGTACCCTCTCTTGTAGAAATCTTCCCTCTTTCCGTCGAACGAGTTTGCTAGTCCTGTTCGAAGTACCTCCTCAGTGTTAGATACTCCTCACTGTAGGTAATGGTTCAGGTACCGAAACATGTGATAATCTGTTGGAGCAAAATCGATAGAATATGGAGGGTGAGATCAAAGTTCCCAGCCAAACTTCGTTAAATTTCGCTAGACAACTTCGGCTGTGGATGGTCTCTCATTGTCGTTGTGAAATATGACCAAAACTATTGTCCGTGGTCCGAGACGATTGATAAATGCAGGACGTTCATCACGCAAGTCCGCATTTAACGTATAGTTTCGTTCCAGAAGCTGGCAACAAATGACTCCTCTAAAATCCACCAAACAGATAATAAGACCTTACGTGGATGCAAGCCTGGCTTTGGAGTATATGCTGGCGATTCACCTTTGTTGGAAACTGTCCGACGTCGTTCCATGTTATTGCACAGGACCCTCTTTTAATCTCCATTAACCGTTGAAGAAATCCTTCATTTGTTCGATGAGCGAGATATTGGAGAAAAACAACACACGCTTATCCTCCCTTCTCCAGTCACATATTTCTTTCTTTGCGAAACAAGGTGGGATATCCAAGCATTCAACTTCACCACATATCCTGACACATGGATTCTTCTTTTTATAGTGGTTCTGTGGATCTGGAACCTCTCCGATATATTTGCGATAGTCATATTACTACCTCTATGTGTGACTTCTACAATCAGCATCTCTGATGTCTTTGGGACGTCCAGATCTTCAAATCGCGTTCTCCGTGATGAAAGCACTGAAACCACTGGCGATATGCTTTCTCGGGTAGCATGTTTTCTCCATAAGTTCGCTTATATTCCAAAGAATTACAAAATTCAAACACATATAGTCAACAATGCCTAATATGCACTTTGTCAGCTTCCATGTTTATCCTACCACATTTACTTGAAAAATCAAATGGTAAAGCAACGATGATTTCTTTTCATAAACGCGAATATAAGATTTCTAAAATGCCACCTGCTGTCGAGATGGGATCATGAATTTACAATTTACATTTCAAAGAAAATCCTTATAGAAAACCGAAAAAAATTTCGCAATCTTCTTACAGCTTTCAACAGAAGTATTAAAATAGAAGAAGTATTGAACACATCTCCTCCAAAATGACTAGCCTATTCAAAATAAACAGTAATAAAGAATACACGTTTTACTGGTTCCAAGTAACTGTGAGTCGACAATGCTTTATCACACTGACTCAGTGGCAAAAAATCCAATGATGAGGTGACTTTGCTCTCAACTACACAAAACGGGATAGCACATCAAACAATTTCAGCAAAAAGCTCGCAGAGTACAAGGAAAGCACAATTAATCTAAAATATTGCCAAAGGTAGCAATCCAACCTTGGCTATGGCATATAAAGTCCCGGGTTCTCTATGCTCAATTAGACACCAATATAAGGAAACAAACAGGGTACTAACAGACAAAGCCTACACACAATAAGACTGAAGTAAACAAAAATAACCACATCGAACCATTGCAGTTGGTGCATCAGATCTTCAAATGTCAAACCATTTAAGAATTAAATTTTAATGGTTAAAAAATTATCCTCTTTTGACCAAAACTTCAATTTCAACCAAATAACCGTAACTGGCAACTATGAAAATCCCTAGGAGAAGCGAAGGCTGAGCCATAAACAAACACATGTAACTCTCCAGCATTATCACTTTCTGACAAAAACGATCGTACTAAAGATCGCACGCAATTTCAGCCCCAAAACATTGACACCACATAACTGTGACGTCTGCCTGGGACAGACAACGTCGTTTGAACTAGTTCTTGATGTCATATTGACGTCAAAGTCATGAGAACTTCTTAGATTTTCTCAACGTCGAAGTAATTATGACGTTCGTTCAAAGAGCGCCATCTGTCCGAGACATAATATACAAAGTCCCGTAGCCAATACCACCTACTAGTCGTGTCAGACCGCACGAATTTTGAGTATGGGAGAAGATAATGCCCCGGTTTACAACGTTCGTATCGTATGGCCGTTTCTTTCGAGAACAAAAGTCCAACAATCTTCTTGGGAGACCGCGTTATTCGGACTTAAAATGATCGAAAATGTGTTAAAGTAAACGGAAGGCAAAGTTCACGCTAGAGGACGGTATTATGTACCAGAAGAAAGTACAATCATGGGAGCAAAACCGACAAAGTATTTGTTACGACTTCTATTCCTACATGCCAATTACTATAAGCCAAATCTGAACAAGAAAGGCTGGTCCATGAAACATTGAAATCAATTCCCGCGTTTTAACTCGGCACATATCCTGCGACACTCTTGGTGTGTCCTATAGTTTGGCTTATTTTATATTGCATGCTTAATTTTTTTCCTGTGGTCGCAAGATGAAGGCTGTTTACGGGCTGAGTGAAAGACTCCCAGCAGGAGAATGCTACTAAGCTATACTTCGAACCCCGCCCCTGTCACCCTGAGAACCTGAAATCTGATATAAAGAAGTCTAGAAATGCTTGTCACATTAGATCGGACTATATCCAGTGGGTTCCTCTGGTTTGAAGAGCCTTTTTCTACCCGGAGAGAGCAGTGCGTGAAGAATTTACTGTAAAAGCTAATCCGCTTCCCTCTACTTTACTCTACTTGACAATTGACACATGGAAGTGTGCTCAATGATGATGTCATGATGTCTGAAATGATGATGTCATCCACCGGAATTTTCAAAGAATGTTCACCAATACCCTCCCAATGGAGAAAACACTCATCTGCACATAAACATGTGTTCAGGACACCATCCACGCTCCCTTATCACAATAATAATTGTGCCACAAAGACAGGAAGTGGCCCAGCCCAATCGGCATTTCCGTTAGGTAGTAAACGGTTTCGTCGTGTCCTCGATTAAACCATAATTGCATGTTGCTAATGAGTCGTGGCGTCCACCTACGCCGCGTCTCATCTTCCTATTTGTTCTGCTACAACTTGACCAATAGTTGCCTCTTCTCGTTTTTCCCTCTCCTGCTTGTTCCTTCGAAGATTGATGCTGCTTCACTCGCTAGCTGGAAGAGTGATAGTTAGCACCACCGTTAACTATTACCAGGGAGGATGATGTGCGCTGAAGCGATTCGTAGATTTCGTCGTCCCCTTAACACGTTTCAGTTGCTTTTGCTTTTTGAGAACTGCAGCCCAGATATCGCATCCTTATAAAAGTGTAGCATATGTTGCTCAGGAGCTGGCTGAATGCTAGCACTTTAGTCACAACCTTGTCTACCACCGCCCTTATTTATCCAAAGATGCACATTTGAGTCTACTAACAACCTCTACTTACAAGTACTTGACTGGATTGATTAGCTCAATGGAAGATAAATCCTTATTGGAAAAATTCTGGAAATTTGTTTATTTTAGTCAGAATGACATCAGTTCTTTTTCTATGCAGGCCGAACTCAGGGCTGATCATTCACTCATCCACTTTTCCCAGTATCGGGAAGCTTTATTATTCCTTAAAATTGCGTTTGTTCGACCGAAATTCCAAGGATTATGCCGACAGGTTGCCTGCGTAACCAACCTGTTGTATTTCTTCTAGCAACCGAAGGCTCTGCTATTTGTGCTTTGACTTTGCTATTTGTGGTGTAACTCTCTGTCCACCCTGCTGGTCGGACACTGCGGTCCCTCAGGTAATCCTGCAAGATCCTCATCAAATATTCCGGTACTATGAATGTGCATACGAGGGCACTATTGGCACCATCTTGCGAATTTGAAAGCGTTCCTCATACCAGTGTCACAAGGAGCACAATTTGACTTAAGTGTTGTCTGTGAGCTTCCCCTTACTGAACCGCGTTAATATCCTCTATCATCACATTTATTGTTGATCTGCAAGGTCGGAAGACGCACTGGTGTGGAGACAAATTTTCAGAGGCTCTGATTTCTTCGGCGAGTCTTCTCTTGATAAGTTGCTCCAGCACCTTCGTCACTACATCTAGCCTACACAGCGGGAATAATGAGAAAAGGACTTAAGGTCCTTTAAAGTGCTAGTTACCAAAGAGAAGCCCTCCCTTTCCTTTGCTCATTAGCACTATGCTCGTTTCTTTCAAACGTAGTGGAACATCTTCCTTCAAGCTGACGTTAAAGGTACAAAGTAGTAGATCGGGGCAAGGATAAATGCGCTACCTGAACCGCAACACCATCCAGTCTCGTAGCCATCTATATTTGCATTAACGACTACGACCGTTTCCTTTGTGGTAAAATGTGCCCAGTTACGCAGGACCTCCAAAGGAGTTGCGTTCAAACGAAGCAATTGGCCACGAATAGTGCTCTAATGATGTATTCCATCAGCTCTGGCTCTTGATGGAGGCAGAGCTGATGATCATCATGATCATCATATGGCATGCCCGAGGCGCTTAGCTTCCACATGACCAGCTGATACCCTAGCGTACAGTTCTCATAGGCCACATACCATATGAACACACGCCTTCACGTCAGGAATTGTGACACTCCGTTCATTTCTCATCGATGGCTTTTGACCGGGAGTATACGACAGGCTTGTGACCAGGAAATAGATTAGCTGCAGGCAACCGTTTTTAAGGCATATGGAACGGCTCCCTCGCCTTCATATTCCTCCGGTCTCCGTCTTTACTCTCGACCAGTCTGTGCACTGCGAGAATGTGCTATCGAATTTCGCGGCAATCATTTTCTTGAAATTTCTGACTACGATTGGCGGTTGGGTCGCTGTACGGCATAAACCGAATTTCCATTCTCCAGCGCTATATGCTGGCGATCGTTTGCCATGTAGTTATCCAGTTTCCTCCACACTTTTACCGCCGGCACAAAGGACTCATAACCAAGTGTCAGCATCTGGGATCGTTTCCGGCCACCCGCTTACCCGGGTACTGAAAAATGATATAAAAATACTCAATAATAACATAACCAATAATCGCAACGTAAAAAAAGCTTTCTTAATGCAGTTGGTATTTAAATTTTAGCGAAGAAAAAAATCCCACTTAAATTTTGCTTCAATATGAAGTTTAACTTCCGCAGTAATTAACATTTTAAAATTAACATTGCTCACATCATCCCACATGTTTTGATACATTCCACGCTTGAGATGATGCGAGTTCGCTCATGAATAGTTGAAAGTGAAGCTCACGTTCGTATACCGCTCATCTATTAAGACTTTACTTCCGTAGTAGTTCTGAACGTAATACCTGAACTCTATAACGCAATAGAACCCCGTAGATATGTAGAAGAATCTTTCAGTAAGGATCTATGTTTGAAATCAAATGAACTGCCATAGATATAAGTGGAACAAGATGAAGTTACTTCAGAAAAGTGTCTGCTTGCATATTCATAAATATTCATGCAAATAGTTTAAGGACATTAGACCATGCACGTGCATATATTAATGATTTTCGCAATTTCACTTTCAGGTTGGTCGTAATCCATCAAACCGGAGAACAGGCTTTTCGGATAGAGAGTGGCCCATCTCAGGTGGCGAATGGTCTCCTGCATCGTGTAGTTATTCCGAAATTGTAATTACCGGTCATCAGGATGGTTCCATTAAATTTTGGGATGCCAGTGCTGGTACATTGCAGGTAAAGCTATCACTAATTTAAGCCCAATCCCAACTGATATGCGTTCGCAAGCATACTTTCGTTTCGTCGTGGTCATCAAGCTATAATTAAGTTTTCAACTGCAATTTAATTTGCGAATGCATTCACTTACTGAACGCACACTAATAATTTCCAATATAATTTTCAGATTTTATACAAATTGAAAACTAGCAAAATATTCGAAAGACCTCGAACAAAATCAGTGGACGGTTCAGAGGAGAACCCCCTAGCGGTTCAAATAATTGCTTTATGTGCAGAATCACGACGATTAGGCGTGGGTGGTGCTAGTGGACATGTGATAGTTTTTAAATTTAGAAAACTAGAAAGTACTTCGGAAACAGTAGTGTTGGAAGTACCAATAGCTTATGAAAATTTTGATGAAGGTGATGGTAGTCCTGAATGTGAATTTGTTCCTCGTACGCTGCCAAAACAACAAACCGAGGGTGATAGTGATAGAAAGGTAAGTTCTCCAGCCTAAGTAAAAGCATCAAACTTCATTTGCTCACGCATTTCCTTCCAGTGTGATGGCATGTTGAAAGTTCGACCAGGACCCCAAAGAAAACTGCCGGGATTCCAAGCTCAAATAGTATGTTTAACGCCATGGACGTCTGGTTCGCACCCAGGTCAAATAACATCTCTGAGCATAAATTCTGGTTATGGATTGTAAGTTGCTCGTTAATATTTTGCCAAATCAATAATTTCACATGCATCCTTTTAGAATGGCCTACGGAAATGAATATGGTTTAGCTGTTGTCGATATTGTTCAGAAAGTATGTCTTCTAAATGTTGCTAGTCCGGATCTGTATGGAGCGCAAGATCCTTATTCGCGTGTGCCAAAAAGCCCCAAACGTGGGGATAGTACAGTAATGAAAGACGAACAAACACGTTCGCCTAGTATAGATCAGGTAAGTGGTTTCCATGCTACCCACTTCAAAGTAACTACACGCAATTTACAGCAATCTTTTCTGATACAATAAACAATTATTTAAGAATTTAATTTATAGGTTTACTTGTGTTCAAAATATATATTTAAATTTGAACAACTGATTTGAATAGTGCAGTAGAAACGTTTCAGTTTGTTTTTGGCATCCTTGAGTTTCTCTTAATGACATTTTCAGTTTCATGAAATCTCCGTTGGATTTCAGTTACTTCTCGTTTTGTTTATCAATTATCATTTCTAATTATCCATCAAATTATTTATTCCATCCCCACCAATCTTCGTTTTTCTTTTTTCTCTCAAAAATTTCATCCTCGAAATTATGACGCAACGATAATTTCTAAGAAAATAAACAAATCAAAGCAAAAACAATACAAAAATCTTATCCTCCAGAAGTCATAGCATACCAGAAGGAAAAGTACGAAAGCGTTAAAAACGATATCGGTGCCAAAAATAACAAAATAAATTGTAAACAGTCATGGTGACAGTTGATCTGAATTTATGTTATCAAACTGAACAAAAAAGTAACTTAAGACAATTTAAGTGCTTATAACAAATTTACTATTATTTACTACATATTTTGATGCATTTTTCTTTGTTTTTATAATTTATTCAACTAACTTTTTATAAATATCTATGAAAACGCGCTCTTAAAATGTTTTGCTGTTCAAGGATCGTTTTATAGTATGTTGATTACTTGATTTAGTTCAATATTAAACTTTTGCTACTAATTATATTCGAATTTGCAGTATAATTATTTGCTATGCTTCACGTATCAACACATCAAAATTATCGAAATAGTGTCATTAGAACGATTTTTTCTATTTGATATATGAACAATTCGGTTGAAACCATCGAATGTAGATTGCAATTTGTGATTTCTAATCTAGAATATTATCAGCGAAAAATTGTGCAAAAAAAATTGGAAATATAATATATCTTTGAAAATATTTACACCCTTCAAAGCTCAGGACTTAAATTTTGTGCTTGGTAAAAAGTACGGTCATTATCTGTGTGTATTTGGGAATTCGATAATCTATGAAAAAAATAAAAGCTAATATATGATTTAATTATAATATTATCTACCTCAATTCTTGATGTATCATGAGCATTCTAAACCGATTCAAAACCGATTCCCATGGATTGATTTAGTCTTTACTGATCTACTCCAGTTTTCTACCTCTGTCTCCATTCGTGGAGCCATATTTAAAGGTATACGGGGAGTATGGACGAAACGGATCACTATTTCCGGCTTTGATCATATATTGTTAGTCGAAGGAACTGCAATGAGCGATATTATCGAATAATCAGCTCATATCAAACTACTTCATAATGTACAACTTCTCAATCTGATAGAAACCTTTGAGTAAAAAATTAAAGAACTTTTGTAATCTTCCGAAAAAGACCGTTTTGTCAGGACCGTATGGTGAAAACGATTCCCTGAAAACCACATGAATTGTGACTCCACATCAAGCAACGCATCATAACCAGTATTCATCGGCTTTCGAACACGCGAAAAAAGATTGTTGCAACAAATGCAAAGACAAGTGTATCCTTTGACCATTTTGTCATCACAGGTCAGTTGATCACTTTGTTCTACATTCTCGTGGCGTTGTGCGAACGCTGCATTTTTCTGCGTCGACGTCGAGTTATTTAATTTCTTCCGAATCACGAAGTCAAATGTTAGATAGCAAAGGATGTAAATTTTTTGCCCCTGCCAGTCTAACCACTGGCCAGTGTTGTCGATCTTATCACTAGATTATGACGTGATAGTGAGCTATTAATAATGAGAAAGGAGAAGACTAGTATATTTATAACTAGTATATTTATAGTTATAAGTTGTTAGAGAGAAGACACCAATGAAGAAGGAAAGGTATGAGTGAGGGTTCCCTGAATTGTATATGATCGGATACAATATCTCAACTAAATGACTACATCTGCTTTATCTATTAATACACTGAAGGATTCTTGCAGTCCTTTTCATATCATTTACATCATTGTATTCATGAAAAAAGGAGAACCTGGCCCCGAAGATGATGAATTTGGTGCATTCAAATATTTGGTGGTCGGTGGTATCTGTTTTGTCGCAGAAATCACACACGTCAGATCATGCCCTTTTGATTTTGAACAGACACACATTCTTTGGTGTTCTATCTGTGAGAAGGCGATTTAAATCTTTAATCATCAAATGAAAGGTTCTTTTTATGGAATCATGATTTGGTTGCGCTTTTTAGGTATTGTTCATTTTTCTATGGGTTGGACTTGAAGTTTTTTATGAAATTTATTTCTTTCTCCAGCCCAATCCCAAATATTTCCTCCAAGATGTGTGTTCGAACCTCATCAAGTTCAGTTGGAGTATGGAGCTGTGATGTTTCCAATCTCCCTTTTTTGGCCAGGTGATCATTTGTCCATATGTCAAAGATAATTCTTTTCCTGTGGGTATTGTGCAGGATATTGTGTAGTACGCTTGGAGAATATGTGAAAGGGTGACGTTCGCAAATGGGAGGATGGCGACGTCTTTGTACGCTACATAGATCCTCCCTGCAATTCAGTGTGGTTAAAACTACTTCTTGAATTTGCTTCTGCATTCAGGTCGAATTTTGGAATGGCGTTCTCATGTATGAGTTTGCCGGATCTTCTGGCCGTGAGATATCCATCCCTGTCCTAAGTGTTTTTTTTTTGCTGGTTCAATGGCAGATATGTTGTGGTTTATTGATAGATTAGCCTAGGCAAAATTTGACAACGTTGACCTTTACGGTGTGAACGTTTTTGAGGAAGTAGTTTGGACCCGCTGCAAGGTGATGTGCATATGTTAATTATATGACAAAAGGAAGGAATTTGTGGGTTTATTTATAGGGTTAATAGTATTATATTCGCGGTTTATAATATTGCGTGCATTGTGTAAAATCTTTATATTTTCTTCAATCTCTTTGAATATCCCAGTTTACCTAATTAACGTGCCTAGATATTTAACACGGTTGCTCCAATGGAAGCTATAAATTTGACGTGAATGAATTGAATGTCAATGGCTTTTTAATTTTTTCGAAAATGATAGCATGAATTTTTTGTGGGTCGATTGGAAGATAGAGTGTTATATATTCAGAAAGTGTTTTATTTTGGGTTAGATATAGGTCATGATATCTGTGAAGTGTTTCCTTTTATTCAGAATAACAATATTATCAACTTGTTGCAAGAGATCTGTAGTTGTTTCAGATATGCCACGCAGAACTTATGTCTAAATTTTAAACAGTAGAGGACTAGAGAACATCACCTTGTCCTTCGTTGGTCTTACCTGGGGTGGTTGTGATAAAACACCCTTACTCCGTTATGTCTGTGGTTGCAGATCTCCCACCTGCTGATCATATCAGTTAAAAGAGCTTTATTTTAATTTTATGCAAAAGGTTTACTTTTGGTTGATCGATCTGAGGTACGGGTACACCTGCCTACGGCTTAAAAATTCCATGGGAATGTTGTCATGTTGGTCGAGTTTGTCAAATAGTTTCTTTTTTCTTTTTTTTTTAATTCGCCCTGGTACAATACCAGAGTGTGATTGGCCCTGGCAACTATGGCACCGGCCAGCGTTTTCGATCCTGTGTTTGTAGCCACTAGTTCTTGTTACAAGTCAGTTTGTGTGTTTACTTGAGTGTTGGTTTTGTATGGGTTTATATGTAAGTGAAAGGAGTGGCTAATGTTATAAAGTAAGATTCGCTTCCTCTAGGAAAGCACCGAAGTTTGTAATTAAATTGCGATCATTTTTGAACATAAGGCCCGTAATATTTTTTTGGGATTGAAAGAAATAGTACTACCCCCTTATCCCTTCAAACTTAGTGCATTGAAACAGTTGGTGATCTATTGCGTCTGTTGTGTTACATAGTGTGCACAAGTCTGTTATGCTTGTTTTGATTTGGTAGAGACGGAGTGTATTGTATGCTCTGTTCGTTAGAATTCTGTTAATGGTTTTTATGTGTTTAGGGGATATGTCACTGTTGTGGAACCAAGATTTTCCACCGCTTTTCAAGTCGTGTGCATCTTTCCAGATCCATGGAGAAAAGCTTGCACTTTTCTCCCTCATTCTGACTTTCCACTGTTCTTCAATTTCTTCCCTGATTAGGGCCACTATTTCGTCGGGTTGTATTGGACTTCCGTGTATCTGTGGCTCATTAGACCTTCTTTTGCTTGGCGATCAGCTATTTCTAGAGGTTCGATGCCCACGTGTTCTGGGGTCCATATGAAACTAAAGATTCTCTCCGGGTTATGGTTGATGATACTCCATATTTCGTACGTTACTTTTCTTTCTTCTTGACTGTGTTCGAGGCTTTTAATTGCATTATTGGTATCGATGAAAACTATTATTTTATTATGGTCCTGAAAATTGCTATTCCTAAGTGCTATTAGAATTGCGTTTAGTTCAGCTTCTGCTGTTGTTATACTTTAACGAAGACTCGAATTGTAGGTGGCCTTGCTATTTAGGTTGATAAACCCTATACCAGTGCCAAAGAGATTTTTGGCTGCATCTGTCACCAGTACCAAGGCTTTTTGTTGCAAGAGTTTATCGGTGTGTGCTTTGAAAATGTTGTCGCTTACAAGTTTGGAGATGGGGAGAGTTCTCGGCAAAGGGTGTGTTGATTTAATTCTTTGGTTTATTGGTGCGGTGCGTGGAGTTTAGTTTCCTGAAATAGTGATTGTATTTGTTGAGAACATGGTTGTAGGTACTTTTAAAGTTGTAGCGATATTGAAAGCATAAAGGTTGGGAGTAGTGGGTGGTAGTCCTAAACAGTGTTTAAGGATCTTGGCTTTGAGTGTGTCCATGCTATTGAAGAGATATGTAGGTGTATGTGCAAGGGTGGTTATACCATACTCTACTTTGGGTCTAACCAGAGAATTGTAAAGGTTCAAAGCCAAGGCAGGGCTGAAAGGTTTTGTGGGTTTATTTAGGTATCTAATGATGTTGCCAGTTTTATACAGGGTGTGTATGTGTTCATCATGTCTCTTGAAACTTAAGTTTTTGGTTAAGTTTATACCCAGGTAATTTATTCTATTGCTCCATTTGATATCAATGTGACCATGTTTTAAATTGAAAACTGGATTTTTATTGCAATGAAAGTTTATCGCTTGAATTTTATCCGGGTTAAAAGGTAACTTCAAGTTATCGCTAATAGTGGAGAAGAGATTGAGTTCATCTTGTAGTCAGTAAGGTGTGTGATTGATATTTGTGCCCTCGACCAGAATCAAAAAGTCATCCGCGTATTGCAGTAACGTTGTATTGGAATCCGAGATAGTGTGAAGTCTAGCAGTGTAGATGTTGAACAGGACTGGACAGAACGTCACCTTGCGGTAGTCCGTTGGTGATTGTCGTGTAGGTTTGATTAATCTGGAGTGTTCTTTTCCTGTAGAGATTTATAACCCACTGAATGTATGTTTTTGGAATATTGAGATCTGATAGTAGTTGACCTAGAATTCGGAGGTCGACTTTCTCATAGACGTTTGAAAAGTCTATGACGCATGCTGTTTTGGCGGGAAAGGTGGCTTTATCCTCTAGTTTCTGTAAGAGGGTGTTGTATGATGTGGACGACCTGTTTTTAGTGTAGGCGAAGGTTAATGTTGGGAGTGGGTTCGTGTCCTGTAAATGTGTTACTATTCTATTTTTAATTAGTTTATTGATAATTTTGACAGGTACACTGAGTAATGTGATAGGTCTGTAGTTGTTTAAGTCATCCAAATTTGTATTCGGTTTCGGAATGGGGACTACCCTTATGTGTCTACCAGATTCCAGTATAATAGAATTATCAACGACGTCATTTATTGATTGAATTACTCTGTTTGGGTGTAGGGCGAAAACGGCCCTAACTAAATCATAGTTGATTTTGTCTAAACCTGGGGCTGTGCATTTCCCTTTAACGTTTAGTATTCTACTTAATTCTTTATGATCGAAGTCTGGTCGATTCTCCGTTGGCGTAAACAAAAGCATATGATGAATGTTGTTTGGGTGGTGTTTCTTGTTAATGAGGTTCAGGAATGCTCTTGCTTGATCTTCTTTGAGGACGTTAAACATAGGGGGAGTTTTGTTTTTCCTGATGCTGTTTATGTATTTCCAGAATATCATAGTATTGCTACTCATCTTAATCTCTACCAGTTTTTCGTTCCGACTATTTATTTTGGCTTCTTTTGTTTTCTTCCGCCAGGTTTCCCTTACCTCATTCAAAGTGGTCCAGTTTGCGGCGGACTTCAGCCTGTTAAATTTTAGCCGTGCTTCGTTCTTTATTCTTCAAAGTTTGTCTATTTCCTTGAACCACCAGTGTCTAGGCGGTGTCAGTGTTTATTGGATTGGGAGTTTAGTTCAATAATATTGCCTAGTGTTTTATAAATATTGACTAGGTCTGGCTTGAAGGTGGTGCTGGTTATGTCGTGAAGTACGTTGATTTTTTTGTCGTTTTCCACGAGTGTGTCAGGCAGGCAGATTTTTATCGGAATATGGTTGCTATTACTGATGTCATGTTTTTCCTTCCTCCATAATATTTCATTTTTTTTCATGTTGGTAAGGGTAATGTTTGGTGTAGACTGCAGCATCTTTCCATTCTTATTTAGTGTTCTGTAGGTGTATATGCCCGTGATCAGTATCTTGAGGTTTTGTTCTGTTAATCATTTTTTTAGGATTTTCCCTTTTGCATTGTTGTGATGATTCTCCCACAAATGGCTCCTTCAATTCACGTCACCTCCTATCAGGATGTCTTTGGAATAATCTAAAATTTTATTTAGCTTCTGTAATTCTTTTTTAAATTTTATTTTAGATTCAACGTTTGGATAACAACGTTTTCGAGGCGGCTGTTTGTCTGAATTTGATATCCTTTCTAACTAATATTGCGATACCACCACCTATGATGTTTTCTCTAACTTTAAAAACTTTGGTGCAGTTTGCAAATCGTATTACTAAAAATTTCTTGCAGAAGCGCAAAGGCAATGTTTTTTTTTCTTTAGGTAAAGTTCGAGGCTGTCTTTGCGTTGCTTATGCTTTAAATATTCAATTGTAAGATGTTCATATCTTATACTTTAATGTTGTTATTAATTTTAACTCTTTCCTTGCTAGTTTCAGTCGCTGGACTTGTTAGGTACTTCCTAAGGGTCTTCGCCCTCAACTCAACGTTTTCCTTGTTATCTCCTGCCTGTTTGTTTATATGATCTTCCATTTTACTGAGCAGTCTTTCAATTTCCGTAGTTCCGTATGGATTATTTGTGATTGGTTTGGTTGGTAGTCTTACGGGTTCACTTGATGGGAAAGTGTTTGTTGTATTGCTAGGTGTTTTCTTCTGTGTATACTGGTCGCTGTTGAGGTTTGTAACCTGTGGGAAGGAGTTTTTGAGTAAGACATTGTGTGAGTCTTTGTGGGGATTTATAGTGTTACTATTGTGAGCTTTTGCGAGGGTAGAGAAGTTAGCTTCGGTGAGGTCCACTAAAGCTAGTCCTGCAAATTTATTTATATTTATAATGTTTCTGGCCTCTCTGTTAGTAATGTTCAATATCGAGCTGATCGCTACATCCTACTTGCATAATAACCATTTGGGGCATATTTGGTTCGTAGCCTCATGCTCCTCACTTTTGCATAGCAGGCACATGGTTTTGGTGCATTTATTATCGCAATTGTCGGTGCCACACTTCAAGTAAGTCTTCCTTTTACTCTTACAAAAGTGCATATAGTGTCCAAGTAGGCCACAATTAGAACACTATCTGGGTTTGAATTTGAAGTAGCTAATCTTACTAATTACATATGCCATTTTGATGCAGTCAGGTAGCTCGGTGCCAGAGAAGGTGAGTTTAATCAACGGTGTCGGAACGAATTTTTTGGGGTTATTTCTGTCCCTTGTATTGAGTCTTTGGGCATGTAGTAGTAGCATGTGTGATGTTGTCTAGGATGACTCCCATTTTATTGCATGCTTTAGCTGTGATGACTATTTTCTCGATTGAGGTCTCGTGCGGGATGTCTCTAATCACTCCAAATCTATGTATTAAATTTCCCGCAATAAATGCCTTGAGATTGAAATCCTTTAGTGTGCTGTTATCCACTGCTTGGTTGGCGTCTTCCGCTGAACCGAAGAAGACTTTGAGCCTATTATACCCAGCTTGTTGGTTGTCCTTTATTGCAGTAAGCCCTAAACTCTTGGTGTAAAGAATTAGTTTCATGGGTCTAATTCTTATCCTATCCCCATTGCTGTCTACACTTTCAATGAGAATGGCGTCCACTTAGCGTCCGGTTGGTATTTGTTAATTTTGATGCCGGCTTATGGATTTTGAATGACCGTAGCAGACGTTGTCACTTCAGTAGGAACCTTGGTCATGGCTGTATCATTGATATGTGGAAAACACTTAAGTTCACCTTTACTTCTGATTACATTCTTATCATCTATAATTCCCCTTTTTTTTCCCGTGATAGTTTTGGGGTCTCTGGGGTCTGGAGGTCTGCCCCCAGATATGTGGCCGTTGGTTTCCATGATATGTCGTCGTTGTTGATGGTGAGTGAGTTCGGTTGTTCATTTCTTTTCCTGGTTATAACGACGGCTTGCGTCTTGTCTGTGTTAATGTTTATTTTCCATTCTTTAAATTTTCATATAATAATATCAATAGAGTTTTGTAATTTTAAAGAGATGACTTCTGCTTGTCTGGCTGGGTAATAGATGCATGTGGCATCAGCGTATAAAGCTGTTCGAACATGTATAAATGTGTGTGAACAGGCATATCCGCTTTGTAGAGACTGTAGGGAATTGGGGAGATAGGTGATCCCTGAAGAACTCAAGCTTCAATCGGTCGCAGTTCCGAAAGATGGTTGTCTAATGTGACACGAAATGCTCTGCCGTGTAAAAATAAGTGTATGATTTGGATGATAAGTAGTGGAATTTTTAGTTCATGCATTATATAAATGAGTCCTGCATGCCAGACTTTGTCAAAGGCTTAAGCTACGTCAAACATAACAAATCCTGTCGTCTTTCTGCGATTCATCCCATTTTGAATATGTTGGCCCACCCTTGTAAGCTGGAGTTCCGAAGAATGTGCTGGTCGAAAACCATATTGTGTATCAGGAATGAGATGCTTTTCTTCAATAATTTCGTTCAGCCCATTGAGCCGCGTTCGTTCCGCTAAAGTTGATACAGCTGAGAGAAGACTTATAGATCTGCAAATCTGTGGAAAAGTTAGATTTTTGGTTTTGGGATGACTATTATGACTGCTGTTTCCCATTTTTCTGGGTATTGTCGTAGACGGAAAATTTATGATGTCCGTCATGGTCTGTATCAGGTTTTTCTGGAAGCCATCGTAACATTGCATTTGTAAGTGTGTCGTATTCTAGTGCTTGTTATTCTTGTTTTGTTCCGTCCTTGTATCTTGTCTTTGATCTCTGTCAGGTCTAGTGGCCGTATCACATCTTCCTCTTTCAGTCTTGAGTGCAATATCCGTCTTACTGCGTATTCTACCAGGTCCTCGCGTTGAAAGTTCTCCTCTTCAGCATGGTTTTCTGAAAATTGCATCTCCAGAGTGTCTGCAAAGGTGTCAGCTTTGCCTTCATTGTCAAATTGCAGTCCGTTGGGATCGACATCACCTGGTGGAAGGCCATTTAAGATATTTACAGTTACTCTATTGTTGTTCCTAGACAAGAATCTTTTGTTGTAAAGGTAAATAATCCAGTTTATGAGGGTTTTGCGTGTGCGAAGCTTATTGAAGGTGTCTTAGAAGGAAGTTTTGTTAGACCTGTTCAAGAGCAGCGCTTTTAGGTACCTGGTTGTAGATTCATTCTCTATATACGAGTACTATGTTAGGGAAGTAGTTTATTGTTCAACATTAACCCATTAATGCTGTTTTTACTCAGGCGGTCCAAAATATTAAACGGGACGCTAAGTAGAGAAATCGTTCTCAAAGTGTGAAGTTCCTCCAGGTTTTAGAGGGGTTCGTGAAGGAGAATCATTTGTCTTATTTATCTTCCAGGCTCCAAAATAAGGAAGTCACAACTCTTTGATTGAAGCTGTTCGAACATGAATAAATCTGTGTGAACAAGCATGTCCGCTTTGTAGAGACTGAAGCTTGATTGAAGTAGACTTCTTGGTTTGTTCTCGTGGAAGTAGCATAACATGTAGTAGTCTATCAGGTTCAGACCATATATTGTGGGTTATTTTTGTCATTGAATAGTACCCTATCAATTGCTCTGAAAATGAACTCAACAGATTTGTCCGGTTTGAGGGGGGTTTACCATTCCCAAAATGAGTTGTTTTCTTTGTATCATTACTAGAAAAATGATATTTCGTGCATTTTTTCTATTCTTTCAGTCATGTATGAACTTTTATAACACCTTAGTGTTGCTTGAGATACGTATTTCTAATATCTTGACTTTCTAGCTCTAGTTCTGCTTACCGTTTTTGACTTTGCATTACCATTCATGTCTGAACTTATTGAAAACTACCAGTTTAGACGACTATTGACTCGAATCAAGAGCTTAGGGTTTTGGTGTCAAGCTCTTTATCTTGTAAAGCTCGCTATATTTGCTACATGAACGTTTTTGTTTCTTCGGAATGCTTCCCCTGAGAGTGCTTATTAGCAATAACGCTATGCTATAGAATTGATCTTGATAGGTAAGCCAACCCACAAACTCCGCTTATTATCCGACTAAAACCAGGGAAAAATTGTGCAAATTAATCAAATACAGAGATACGCAATTAAGTGTTTCGATTGCTTTAGATTGTGGTACATCATTTTTAAAAGTGTAGTTTGTCACTTTTCTCTTACCTTTTTTGAAATCAAGATGAAGTAAAAACACGTCTTTGTCTTTTTACACTAAGCGAACCGTTTGCATAACGTTCGATTTTTATTGATTCTTAAATATTTGTCGGTATATGTTACATTAAAATAGTGAATCTTAATTAGAATGACAGTATGTGCCAAAAATTTAAACTATTTGTTTAAAAAACAATTTAAAAGGGTTTTTTAAATCTTACGCTGAATAAAGTAACTGCTTTGCTTGCTTATGTGTAAAAATCCAATCAAGGAAAACTTAAATATTGCACCTAGTTACAAACATCAATTGCAATCTACTTTCTATGGTTTCACTTACAAAAAGAAAATGAACGTTAGTATAACAGGATATATTTGTAATCTAAGATTGAATGCGCTGCCAGCGTAATAACATACACGTATCATGGTATTTGCAAAAATAATTTAGTCAAACTAAATAAATAATTAAATGCACTTCAACTATTGAAATGAGCAAAATTGAAAAAAGGATAACAACAAAAACAAAACCTCGCTCACTTTAGTTGCCTGACCTCTCAACTAGTCCGCAAAAAGTAGCACCTCCGGTGCCACCCTCCGCAGTCCCAGAACAAGTAGCCAGTCAAATTATCACCACAGTGACCTCAACAACTCCAACGGCAGCAGCACCTCCATCACGCCCTATTTCACCAGCTAGTGAAGCAGTCGAAGCTCCCGCGAGTCCGACCGAAGAAGAAAACTCAATCACTCCCGAAGAAAGTGCCAAATTCCAAACCACCGAACAGTCACGAAGAAAATCTTCGTCGTGGAAAGGATTCAGTTTCAAGCGTCAATTATCCAAAGTCAATATGAAAATAACGAATACGTTCAATGAGAGCGGGTCTACCGCCCCGAAACGCGGGTCAATCTTTTATACTCCGACTGAAGGACTTCAGTTATCTCCCGTTGAAGTGTCACCTGAAGGCAACTCAGCATCGTCTCCCACCGACACAGAGCAGGATAAATCTGATTATTTAGAAGAGTTAGAAAAGCAAATTGTTACAAGTCTAAACGAACTGGAAAACAAGGAAATCAACCAGGAAAGCAATATTGAGCAAGGCGTTGAACGCATAGAGAGTAATTCGGATACTTCAGAGCCCACTAGTCTCTCGCATTCACACTCGAACTCAACACAAAATATGGCGCAAAGCCTGCCAAAAGGCATCCTTCAAGATGCTCTGAAGGAACGATCCAAAAAAGAGCGGACCATGTCCCAACCTCAAGCCGTTCCGAAGAGAGTAGATTTCGAAGAACCACCGATAACAAAGTCCTTGGCATCCAATGTTGAAGGTAGTAAAGTTTCGCGACCAGCCGATCTACCATTATTCGATGATGATGGAACGGCGGACCAACAACCTGTTCCTCCGCCTCGATTCAAACGAAAAGATAAACGCGAACGCGATCAGAGACTGTTATCAGTGCCAAATATCAAATACACAAACCAAATGCGCGATCTGCGAGCAAAGTCGGGCAAATCGGATCAACAGCCGACATCATCCTTTGCAGGCAGTTTGATGCGGCGTTTCAGTAAGTATCAACTTCGTGATTATTCTTGCAACTATTCCTAGCAGTGGTCGAACGCCATGTAGAAATAACAATGATTTCATTGTGTTTGTCTCAAAAACATACGAACTTGATAACATGGTGGTGGATTACCCAAATTACATTTTCACAATTGGAATTTAACTAGCAGAAAAGTCGGGTTCTATCAGAAAAGCAGAGGATCAACTGAATCTGAATTAGATGTTTCCAACACAGTTTTGAATAATTTATTTTTCAAATTTTTAATGGTTTTTGAGTTGGTTTTCATTTTTGAACCTTATAACCCCATTAAGTTTCCAAAGCCAATTTTTTGCTTTTATAACTTTGCACTTCTAACCAATGCTCCTGCTATATAACCAGAACACCCCCCCCCCCGCCCCCGTTTGAACTGTTAAAAAATTTAATAAATTTCGTTAACAATTGAATTCGAATATTCGATAACGAATTCATAAATAACATTTCATTTTTTATTAGTAGCCGAATTATAAACAAATTTTGCAAGAAATTTAGCGAAACGTTCAATTATAATGTAGTGTGATGCGTTCAATAAATTATAAAATAAAAACAATCGTAGATTTTTTTGTGCTCCTTAGTCAAAATTATTCGAATCTGAACAGGCGTTTGGGACGTTTATTGCGAAGTAGAATTTCGTTTTGTTAATTTATTAATTAGAATGAAAAGTAGTGGCTCAAAACTTACAATCAATCGATTTTCATATTTCAATTGCATTCAATGGGAACAAATTATTTAATTCAAAGCCAAGATACGATTAACGACTTTTACGTTGAGCTTCGTAACATAATAATTTACAATTCTTGATCCTTTCTCTTTGAATTCCTCATGACTAAATATCTGAAAGGGATAACGATATTTCGGCAATCGAAAAATGAAACAAGCTTTTTGTTAACTGTTTTAAGGACTCACCATGTAACTATTAACAGTTAAAGAACATACGTTACAATCAGATTATGCAAAAGGATAATGATGAAGCTTTTTGCGGGCTGTTACAATCAGCTTTTGCTTTTAGCCCTTTTTAGTTTTGCTTTAGTGCTTTTTTGTTACAAGATAGCGCTTTTATAGTAATTTTTTAGTGGAAATAAAGAGCTTACCGTTGTTAAAAAATTATATTTGTATTTTGGAAGATAAGAAAATATTAAAATAAAACTATGTTAAACATCTTCGGGGAACATCCAATAAAATTTATGTATAAAATCGAAGAAAAAACTATTATTACGCAAAATGGCGTACGTTCTAATCAAATACTTAATATGTACAACAATATCTTTTTGAAAAAGTAACGGTAAAATAACGGATCAAAATGTTATCAGCATGTTAAATCATTTTTTAATATATATCTCAACCCAGCTCACTTCGCTAGAGATAGTTGTGATCAAGGATCAAGGATTTCGTAAGTGGAAGTTTCTATGCAGAGAACCTTCACATCTCCTGTCTTTTCGAATTCGGCATTTAATTTTCAATCTTAAAAGGATTTGTTGCAATCTTTCCGCTGAAAACGGCCGGCAAAGATTTTGAATTATCTTCAATGAAGTCCTTTTAATATGAACAATTCACTGGAACCAAACTATACAATGAAATCAGGGACCCAAAATGAGTTAAATTGTGCCTTTTCGGTACAATACATGAAAATTTAAAAGAGATACTATTCGGAGAACGGAATTATTAAAAATTCTCATGAACGTGATAATTTAAGATATAGAATAGAAACATAGAAAAATATATCGCGAGCCTAACAATTTAAGACAGTATGTATTCCAAAAATATTGCACCTGCGTTGGTAAGTACAAGCAAGGAGTTGAAACGAACACTGTGTCGTATAAGTGTAACCAGTCATTTACCACAGACTCAAAATCCGCCAAAATTACTTAGTACGGTTTTTATATACTTTAAAAGTACTATCAGATTCGGTCATCAGATTTTGATGTCGTTGAGAAAGAAAATTTGGAATCTCCCTCAAAAAAGCTTTTGACAACATAAAAACTATTTGTCAACTTCCCCAATCTGATGGTTATTGCCAGGCTTCAAAATTTCACGCAGTAAAAAAAAATTTGACGCATACAAAGCAATGTATTCCGGTGATGCGTAATGATCTAACGGGTTCGTGCTCTTCACTCAAATGAGGATGATTTTGAAGAATACTTTAGGTATCCTGAATCCTTACTTTCTGTTACTTAATCCTTACTTAGTGCTACTGAATCTTTACTTATTAGACCTCAGAATACAGAATATAGAGCTCAGAATACAGGTAGGATTGGCTCGGACTCCGCGTGAGATGCGTTTCTTTCTTCGAAGTAACTCCCCTTTACAATGGTTGTGATGCATGGACCTTAAACAAGCAAAAATGTCAAAATCAGGGTTAAATATCCTGCGGAAACCATCGAACTGTCCCTGGATCGCCAAATCTGAATCAAACCAGTTAAGATCTACATCTGTACCCGAGCGGACAAAAGATTGTCACATGTTTCAAGGAGCATCTTGTCGACTCTGTGATGTCATATCTTATTCGTAATTCAGTGTTAGCCGGTAGTTCATAAAACTCGTAAAATAGCCCCAGATACAATTATCCTTAATTCAAATCTCCTTTGTCAAATTGATCAACATTCTCCATCGATTTGTAGTCTCACATTTATCTCATCTTATATGTGTATCCTTTAGTATCCCATTTCGCTCCGATCTGGAATACTTGTTAAATATTTCTCGAAACTTTGATTCAAAAAGGTTCAAAAAGGTTTGGTTCAAAAAGAGTATCACATATTTCGAAGAAGACAGTTAAAAGCTTTTTTAAAATTTTTCAAATTTTATGGATTCATAAAATTTACAATATATTGTCATTTATAGAACAGAAGATTGATCAAGTGTATTCGACAATCTTCCTGATACGCATGTGCTTTCTCATATAAAATTGTTTTTGCTGTTTTGCATAGCTATCTCCGTTTCACTCTTTTATAGCCTTCATTGACACAGGACTCAATTTCAACCATCGGTGTTCGACGAACACCGTTCGTCGATTTGGTTGTCAACATAAACCTATAGCTTTTAGATTTTGTAGGGATGGGGAGTTTGAACCAACCTCCACTTCGGGAGCAAGGATATTTTGATTATTATTTTGATTCCGTTATCAGGCGCGGAATGCTCTCCTTCATCCTCTTACGTCCTTACAAAGTTTTATAAGAAGGATTTAGTGGCAGTGGTGTAGGTGTATTTATAGTTATTGGCATTTTTCGGCATTTAATGTCCCATCATTTGGGAACTAGTAAACCCAATATGCGACCCCGAGACCATTTCCTACCATTATTCGTGGGATTCGGTATAACGCCCAATGGAAGTTGTGGATTGGGAAAACAAGGGTATCCCTCCTGCTTTCTCAACCGGGGCGTCTGCCGTCAACTGAGACCGTCTATATCGGAGTTTGATTTTCCCATGATAAGTCACAAAAAAGTAGGCAAGGAAAAAAGGATGTGAAGCTAATTGCGCGATAATACTCGAGAGTTGAACGACTAGCGTTCCTAGTCTCAAGTGTAAGGACAATTAGGGACTGGCTATAATCAGGCTGTGTGGAATTAAGCTTGAGAAAATTTTTGAAATCCACCGACCTAACTGAAATGTGGGGATAACCATCATGATCGACTATTGCAACAGCGCCAGTATAATTCTAGCCAGTATTTGTGTACCTGTGGGACACAAAAGGGGAGAGAAGTAGTCTACCAGCTGTTTGCATAAGTTTTTTTCCGATTTTTTTGTGTTAAAAATTATACGTAATTTTCTAGGGGAAAATTTTTGATTTTACTTCAAAATATTGGCCATTGATTTCTGAACATTTCGCCAATATTTTAGGTAATTTATGAATAGTATGCCAGAAAAACTGCTTGTCTTCTACGTCCAACCATTCGTCGAGCCACTTTGCATCTTCCTCGAAATCATTGCAGGGCAGCTCTGCATGCCCCATTGATGCAAACAAGTAATATAATAATCAGTTGGTGCCAAGCCTGAGGAGTGGAGGAGGAGGTGGAGGAGGATGTCCCATACAAGCGATTTCACTGTGTCTTTAACTAGTTTTGCTGTGTGCGACAGTGTGTTGTCGTGTCATAAAATCACTTTGCCATGTCTACTGGCCAATCCCGGTCGTTTTTCGATTAATGCGTTGTTTAAATTTGTCAGTTGTCGATGATAGCGTTATTTATTAACGGTTTTTCCGAGCTTCAAGAATTCATAATTCCCGATATAATTCTGTACATAGAACGCCAAAGCGATTTGGACTTGGTGTTGAAGGCCCGGCTTCGCCAGGTGAAACGCCCAATTTACCCGCTTCGAGGATTCAAAATAAATCCATTTTTCGTCAACCGTCACAATTCATTGCAAAAATTATTTCGATTTATGGCGCAGCATTAAGCAGCATTTCAGTAGTGACTTTTCGATTGTCGTTTGACGTTCAATCAAATCGTGTTGGACCCATTTACCGAGTTTTTTGGTCTTGCCCATTGCTCGTAAACGTCTGCTGTTCGTTTCATACGGCACATTTAATGCTTCTACTGATGACCGTCTAGTTTGAGCTGCGTCACTATCCAATAACTCTTGCCATTCCTCCTCTTCGTATTTTTGTCGTCTACCAAAGCGCTTTCGTTCGCATTGAAAGTACCACTTTTGAATTGTCGAAATCATGTCTAACATATTCTCATGATGGAGTGTATCGACCAAACGATGACTTTCAAACGGCTTATTTTTTGGTCAAATAAGCAAATTCGTTCCGCTAATGCTGTTTTTATGGCACAAAATTCGATATGGGTGATCAGCACGATAAAACAAACACGCTACTTTTAGCGGACTCAAGTTGTCAGTATTTAGAGCTAAATGTCAGACAATTGCAATGCCGTGTGTGCCAAATGGATACGTTGCGTTACAGCGACGTTTCAGCCTTCAAACAACACGCTACAAAGATTGACAGCGACTCCAATATAAAATGTCTATGTTCAATCTGTCAAAAACGTCTTCTTGTACTTTTAGTCTTCATTCGATACGCGTCGTCTATTTAGTTGACGTTAATAAATATTTTTCATTGCTTTTCATGTATTGTGATTTATAGAAGCAATCCGAATCTCTCAGTAAAACGAAAAAAACGTATGCAAACACCTGGTACGCTCTCGTTTTCACGTTTCTCTTCTACTTTCACATAAGTAGAAGAGTTCTTCATCACATCCTGTACAGACAGAATGAGCTGTTATGAACGCAAGAATTTCGCAACTGAGGGATTTAGTACTCGAAAAAATTCTTAGGAGCATGAAGGATAGATTTTAAATAAAAGTTAACAGGGTAAAACGATAAAATTTTACTTAAAAAAATTTCAAATCTACTTTTGTAAAATCTTGCTATAATTCCAATAAAACGTGAAAATAATACATAACAAGGCCCAGGACCCAGGCCCGAAATGAACTGCGGAAACACCGCTGACCATGGTTGTCTGTGAAAAAAAGAAAGAAACAACATAACATAATTCAGAATAACGGTGGGGCTTTCACATTGTTGAAAACTAGGTTTAAGTTAAGGACACAGTCGAACACAAAAACTTGTAGCTGAAGCTTGCTTTAGTTGTAAACTTAATTTGATATAAATGTAGATTAAATATAAAACAACGGTAGCTCTTTACTTCGTTAACCAGACATATTTTGCAAAACTTAAATTTATGCTTATATTTTTAATATTTAGTATTCAAAGTTGCTAGGAACGACGGCTGACTTTAGTTCCAATATTGGCAACTGTATGTATTTCGATATAAAACACGAAATGAAAAAGATAAAAGTTCTTTTTTTTTCTTTTTAGAATATGCAATTGGTCCTTATTGTGATCAATCACATTCTAACTTTTGAAAAATAAACATCCAACATTTGCTTCTGGTGATGGTTTGACTTAACATTTTCATAAAAATTGACATCATATTTTTGTTAACAAATGAAAAAAAAACAACATATTTGTGGTAAATTTTTGTTTGTGTTTTTATTTAAAAACTACCAACAAGCTTTTTGTTTTGTCCTTTGAAATTTGACAATGTTCTATCTAAGTGTCCTGCGTGTGCATTGAAGTTTTATAAACTTTAATGAAAGAATTTAGAATTTAAAATGAATTCAAAAAAAAAAACAAAAATCAACATAATCTCATCTAAATTCGTTTCATATTGGCAAACATTCTCAATCATAAATTTAAGAAAAAAATTATTGTTTTCTTTTCTTTTTCATAAGTATTTTCAGTAATTTCAAAACTTACATTTATGTTTTTTCGTTCAGTATATTCAAAAATGTTGTACATCGACTCTTTCCACAAAAATTTTGAAATGTGTTTTACAAGCGGATGCATATTAATGTAAGCGAAAGTAGAGAAAGAAAATAATCATTTAACATAAAGTTAAAACTTAAAAAAGTAATTGTAGGTTGATTTCCATGGAAAAACAAATAAATTCAATAAGCTCTGAAACAATTGCCAATAAACTACATGAAAATCTTATCAACCTGCATAGGACAAATTTTGTAGATTTCTTCCGCTCATCATGGCTTTGTAAATCTTTCGCAATATAAGTGTTTTTCGACCATATTTTAGATCTCATTAACTTAAAAACAATGTTGCAAAAATCCTGCCATAGATTCATTGATCGGTTAAATTGATAGATTCCATTTTATTGTTAATCAAACAAGCATGGTAACCTCCATACCTATTTCATTCAAAATCTTGTGATGGTTCTAATACTTAGGATTGCCACCTGCAATTACAACATTAGATATTTTCAACTCATTTTGTATTTAACATTAAAAATAATTTTTTCATAAATTAAGCGAAGCTTAGAGCTTAGTAGATAGGTTTATGTCTAAAGGGCCAATGGGAAACAACAATTGACCATTTGTGCCTTCGAAGAGCCATACCATCAACTTGTTCAGGAAAACGTGAGTTGAAGTTAAATCTTATCGAATTAATCCTTTTTAATCCGAAACCAACCCTCTGTACATTTTAGTTTGGAAAGAAATACGGTTTTTATTTATCTGTTTATCTGTTGCATGTAAGAATTCTTCCATTCACACGCGAGCCAATGCCTTCAACATCACTCTTATGTAGTTTGCTCCTGAATGTAAGTCAAGAAATATTAGTACCTCCTGTATGAAATGCAATAGTCAGAGTTGTCTCTGCTTTAACCTATCTTTAACTTCATACAATTTTAGCTAATACAGATACGGAATCGAAGCAAAAAAAGTCAAATTTGTGATAATTTTAATAATTTTAAGTGGAACAGTAGAGAAAGGACTTCACTGAACTATAATTTCAGGTAAATCACCCATGTCTGTACCTTGAACTTGACTCTTCCCTTGATCGGAAAAGAGAATACACCTCCCTTCTTCATGGAATATGAATTCCTAATTATTATTGTCATTATGTTTGCCCGTACCTGATGTATTTAGATTTCATTAATTCGAATTATTTTCAATATTTTTTATGTTGCTTGGGTCTGAAAGGTCTTAAATTTTTGTTCTCAAGCACGCATATCTGCTCTATACATCCATTTTCAGCTCGTCCTGAAGTCTTTATGGTGATGTGCATCTTTTTATAGGCATTCACTTTTAAGTTGCTGTTATAAATCTAACTTTTTAAAAGTTGGCCTTTTATAAAGATGAACATCGCTATAAGGACCTCAGACGACTTAAAAACGTGTCCTCAAAAAAAGTGTAAATACCGGTGAACATGAAAAAAATCTGGAAAATTTAGCCTGGCCTTATAAAGCGTAAAATTTCATTATCATATACAGCCATGGACATACAAATAGCACAAATACGATCAAAAAATTTAATTTGAAATTTTATTTAATGAAACAATAAAAATGAGAATATTCTTTCTTTCATTTAATAACGTGGTTATCGACAAATCAAACTCATTTTTAAACTGAGCAAAATAATTCATTGAAATAATATAAAAACTGAGAAATGATACCGATCTCGAAAATGTGTTGGACACGTAATAGCACAATCAAATATTTCCTGAAATTAAATTAAAAATTCGTTACAATATTAACAGTAAATTTTAAGATTTATTTTTACCCTTCTTATTATTTAGTACTGTAACCAGAATTTTTGATTACAGCCTGACATCTACGCCTCATATCTGACGCCTCATATCTGACCCCATCTGACATTGATCCTTTACCTAATACCAAGCTTCCTTTACACCACTCCAAACTTCATTACAGTTTTTAAATTTTTTTGGACCAATCCTGACCTTAACATCGTTCCATATATTTACTACTGGATTAAGATCAGGACTTTGAAGTGGCCCAATATAAAACGCTAATTTTTTCTCTTGAAAACCAATCTTTTATTATGCGAACTGAATGTTTAGGATCATTATCATGCATAAATTTCGATGTTACTAGGATAGAGTCAAATGCATATAGTTCCATCGTATTTGTTGAAATGTCCAGATATCCATGTTTCCGTTTATTTTGACATGAATTCCTATGCCATGCCATGAGAAAGCTCCTCACATGATCATATTAGCCCTATATTAGCCATATAACACAATTTGTCTTTGCTAAACGAATCGCATTGTCGACCATTTTCCTGGAACTTTTAATTATTTCGGCTATCTCAGCAGGCTTTTTGCCACTATTGTTCATTTCATACATAAAATTTATCTTCTACCCATTTTGACATCACATAAAAAAACACAATAATTGAACACACCAGTTACAATGCTAAACTTATTTGCGAACAAATATACCGTCTACTACAATTTGTGCTATTTCAATGTCCACGCAAAATACTCGAAACTTACTACAAATAACGCGTATAAAAACTTCTGAATGATAACGGTGAATTTTTTTCTTAAAATTCTACTGGATGTTCGTGGTAAACAGTAGCGTTCATAAAAGTTTGAATATTTGTCATTATTTAAAAAAAATTGTATATTTAACCTTCTTACGAATTTGTGCTCTTTTAATGTCCATGGCTGTATATTATGTATGGGGGTTAAAATGTAAAGGGTGTTTCTTTGAGGTATATAACTATGAAATGAAATAAAGGAAGAACAAATGCTTTTGATTGCCATGAAATTGGATTTATTGGAAAGATAATTCTCTGCCATTTTTATTTTAATATGATTTTGGGCATGCGAACACAACAAATGCCGCGGAGGAAGTCTAAACGAAAGATCTAATTTTCAACTATCTTAACCAATAATCAGGGCCATATCTCCGCATTAATACAGCGAATGGTGCCTTCCAAATGGTCAATCGTCTCGGACTAATCGGCTCAGATGGCGTTATAGGCGGGTGATTTGACGTATCCTCGCAAAAAATACTCCAGCGGTGTCAAATCACAAAATCTTGCATGCCAGTTCACATGTTCAAAAAGGAAAATTATGCGCCCATTAAATGCTTATTTCAATTAGTTGATGGTTGCATAAGCTGTATGGCATGCGCGCCATCCTGTGAAACCAGAGGCCAATTCCGGAACAAAAATTCATTGACCATGGCTCTATAGCATGCACCATTGACGCTAATGTTATTCTCCGCTGCAATTTTGAAGACATATGAATCAATGTTTCCACCGGCCCATAAGGCACATCAAAGACTAACTATCTCCGGATGTAACGGTGTTTGGACTACCGCCTCTACGTTTTGTCTATTGACGTAGCCATTCAACAAGAAATGAGCCTCAACGCTATATAAAGTTTTTTTTATTGAATTCGGGTACCAATTTTGTTGTTTGACACATACATCGAATCTACACCGTGCCCGGTGATTGTTCAGCTTCATTCCCTGCACAAGTTGGATTTACGCATGACAGCTGTCAAACATTACGTACCGTTCAAAGATCCGATCCAAAGTTTTCCGATCCGATTCCGATCTAAAGTTCAATGCCTCTGTAAAACACCCATTATAAGTAGCTAAATATAATTCGCTAAAATGTTCCTTATATTTGGCGCAACAGATTTCTTGCCGACAATCGAGTCTGCAGTGTGAGGTTTTTAGTTTTGAACCTTTACCCGTCTGGAAAATAAAATATTAAATTATCCACTATTCACCTAACTTGCCAGCTTTTGCGTCTAGCCTAGACTAGTTTGACACAGAGCTGTTTCAAGCGACACCTCATTTTCGTCTAAATAGGAGACGATAAGGACGAGGGATTGTTAGAAAGGAAATTCTACTCATGATGCCTCCAGACGGTCACATATGCTGACAGTAAATTGTTTATGAAGCTCTTTACTTTCTTTTTTTATTGTTCCCTTTTTCGTTGAGACTAGTTGAAATGAACATAAATTTCTGTAAATTTTCGAAATGGAAATAGTAAACTTGGATCGGAGGTTCGTGGAAATATAGTCGAAAACTCTGCGAATCTTGGCTACATCAGTGAAGCTCAATTTCTGAGAACACCAATTTTTTAAGACGTTTGGTATTCAAAGTAAATACAAATAAAAAATAATTTTGACAAGCAAAAATGTCAAAGCTTAGAATTGAGAAATGAGTAATTCCCAATTTTATTCAGAGCCATAAGCTAAGTCCAATAAGCATTGGTGTGATACATTTGACGTGTCAACGCGTTCAAACAAGCGGCCTATTCCCTTATGGGAAACCATTTTCAATTTACTATTTACACTATTTCCAATGATTGGGTAAACCTTTTTGCTTGGTTTCCATAGCACAAATCAGGCTCAAGCTTTCTTTGATACTAGAAGATTTACAATCACCGAAAATGGTTTACAAATCAATTGGGTGATTCAAAAATTCATCGTTTAATTTTGACAGTTTCGGTCCCATGTCTCATCGACTATGTGCCAAATATTATATCTGGCGTGAAAATGTTCTTCTTGCTTGAGTTATAATTTTGATTAGTGATAATTTTTGTTTTATTTTGATTAATTTGACTTCGTTTGCCGCTGTTGCGAACGTCAGAAATATGTCCTTTGCCAGTTGAATTGAACGCAGCATGGTGTTGGTGTCATCCGTTTAGGCGAATTTCTCACTGAACTCATAAATCGGAATGACCTTTCTGTCAAATGAGAGCCAAATTCCGAGTTAAACAGCAAGTGGGCTAGCTCTTGACAATTTTTCAGACCGATTCTGGTTTCGAACACTCCTGTCGGGTTATTTTTCATTCCACTTACGCTATTGAATTTTACATAATTGTCCTTGTTACTAGCGCAAGTTTAGCTGGGGTGCGCAAATTTAGCTGGGATGCGCAAATTCAGCTGGGATACGACGGTTAAATATGATTTTGAAAAGTGCATTCCAACTGATCCGTATGCTGAAGTCAACAATGTTCCTTCCTGTCCTTCCGTATGCTGAAGTCAACAGTTTTGAGCTAGCCGATGAGTTTGTTTATACTCTTTTTTTTCTTTAATATAATTTTAAGCTTAATTTTACGAAAGCTTTCCTAGGACATTCAAATCAGGTTCAAAACGTAGCTAATAGACCTCCCTCAACGATCCCAAAATCGGTATAGAATCTATAAATATGTCGTTGGCTATCCTGGTATTCTCAGTCGTAGATAATAAATTTGTATTAAAACAATGACAGGGTTAAGTTTCTCCGAATTTTGCCACTAATTTTAATTCTACGCCTTTAAAGATGTCTGGCATTTGCAATTCATGAACCTTTTTCTAGAATTTGATGCACTCCTTCGCCAATTTCGGGGTTCTCATCTCGAGGCTAAAGAAAAGATAATTTTCTTGACTCATGAAACGTTCGAAAATATCAAATTAGAAAATAAATGAAAGGGATTTATCTGCAGCCTTCATATCGTATATCCCTTTGTCTCTAAACCAACAAATATTGCAATTTACTAGTTCTAAATACGATTTAGAGACAGATATGTTGATAATGCATGGATAAAATGATAAGTTCAGTGCTTTATTCAACGCTTTTTTATCTTGAAATTTTCTTCTAGGCAAAAATTCAACATCCTACTCATTTATTCGAGAAAAAAAACCATCGAAACAATGGCTTAAGATCTAATGACATAAGTGTTTGGGTTTCCTGGCTTTCTTCAACAAATCTTCAATAAACGGATCCAAATTTTAATGACTTATAAATTAATATACACTCATTTCTTAAGTCTTGAATTCCAGCATGATTTGCAGTTTGCCTGAGGTTTAAGCCCTTCAACGGAGTGTTTCCATAGTGAAAATCGAAATTTTCAGAGATTTAGACATTTCATTTGGCTTATTTACTAAAGGTGCCACATTTTCCATAACCTAAAAGTCTATTCTTCTATGCTAGTACAAACGTGAGTTTCTTTCAGTTGAAAAAGATCCATCGCCAAACAATCCAAAGATGCAAATCATCGATATGTTGTGGCAGTACTTCGGCGTAATGCCTAGCATAGCTGACACAGTTTGAACGAGTTCTTGATCATCAGTAAATATTAGAAGTTATTCTGACGTTCGCGCTCGAGTCATTATTACGTCATGAACTAGTTCGAACGGCTTCGTATGTCAGAAACATAAGCTGCGTGTTTTGATTTAGTTTGATTTGCCTTCTAACTTCTTCTGATAAGATTTCCCACTTAGTTTCTATGACTATCATCCATTCTAAAAATATCCGTTTCATTATTGTGGTTCATATCGTGAGCCACATTATTGTTTCTCATGGAATATTCGTGAGTTGATGCGACAGAAGCTTCTTTGAAGAATTCCTAGATCGGCCTATGCTACAACTTTTCTATACCAGCCTATTCTCTGATGCAAAAAGCTTAAGGACCGTCATATGATATATATACACATATAAAGGTCATCCGTACCTATCAATTTGTGTAGTAAGTATTCTGCCCCCCCCCCTTTTAATGAACAACACTTCATTTTGTTCATTAAAATTCCTTATAAAAACAAAGTCTTCAGATTTCATATTACAACTCCGTGTATTCTGATAGTCCGATAATACGCTAGTGTTGATGTTTGTAGGTTCAACATGCTATACAAGTCAGCAAGGATAGTACCATTGATGTTTAAGTTGTTAGAAACCTTATCGTAACCACTAATAGGGGCTTACATTTCTAACAAATTAAGATGTAACGATGTTTGACTTGAGTTTTCCAGATGAATTGGATTTTGTTGGCAAAACTTGTACTAAGAGATACGCATAAGCATTCTAAATTTTATGTTCAAACACAATGAACCGAAAAAATTATTTTCAGCTGAGAAAACTAGCCATTACGAGCTGTCGAACCTCCTGCGTCAATTTATTGGCAAGCTCTCTATTATACAAAGCTCGCTTTATTTGCTTCATAAGGTATTCATATATTTTTGTTTGTGATGCCCCTTCAAAGTGTAACCGCTTTTAAGACGCTATACTTTTCCAAAACATCCCGCGTTGAGAGATGAGAACAACTCCTTCAAACGAATTTTGTTGCCTGCAGAGTCATTTTTTGTGATTTGAAACGAAAAATATGTTCACTATTTTGTACTTTTAATATCGATCCCACAAAAATGCCAAATCCATAGTTTAACTACTTGACGACGTAAGTATTCACTATGCGTTTATCCTTGAAAAAGGATAGTTTTCATTTTCAATAGATGTTTTTCTTAACTTATTATTCCATCGGGTGCACTTACCTCCCTTAAAAATCGTCAAAATAAAAAAAAAACAATTGTCATTTAATGAAATCAGTACAATCACTCAAAAGCTAGTTCTATTGGAAATAAAGTACATCGTGCGTTCTATTTAGCCAAATGTATTGGAAGTGTAGTCCATCTTCCATCTGTGTCTGACTAGTTACTTGCTTGGATACCGTTTTCTTCCTTATCTGCTTACCGCTTTACTGATGTCTTCGCTTCTTCGCAGGAAGAAGTTCATACCTCTCTAGCAATGAGGACGATGAGTATTCATCACCACTGTCACCCGAAGGAAGTGCAATATGCGCATGCAATCTGCATCATTGCTTGGCTCTGACCTCTGCAAATCGTTTTCAGGGTGATTTCTTACTTAGTCACCTGACTTCTTAGTTACTGACTTCTTACTTCTTAGAACTAGGTACTAAGAGAGTCAAGCCATTGGGTAGGTAGACTGCATAGTGTTCATCATAAGTCGTCTCATTGATCCTTGATCTTATTATGATCGTCTCCCTGGTCCTTGCTATGTTGACTATTGTTTGAGTTGGCACTGCTACACGCACTGCAGTCTTGTAAAGCTGTGGAAAAAGTTTATTAATAAGCCCAGAAAACCACAACACCATTACATTACATTCATTCCCATAATGATCTTATTCTGTGAAATAGCGTAAGTACATACAGCAGTAAAATTTTCGCACAAAATCTCCTAAACGGAGATAAAAAAGGTCCAGGTCGATTTATATTTGTATTGCATTTTTACGCAAGCTTTTAGAGGAAGTGTTTTTGTTTTATGCAAATATGAGAGAAAATTTCTAAATTCAAATAAAATTCCACTTATTTATATTCAATACTTTTACACTTGAAGTTTACTCAAAATTTTAGCGCTGAATTTATAAAGAATTTATGGCGGCTTGATTATAAATATAATAATTTAGGGAACGTTTATGTGGATGTCTCCGCGCCTTCGTTATCAGTATCTACGAGGGACCGCTGATAAGTCCGCGGTCTAAGGTACTTAATGAAAGAAAATATATAGTTTCTATTTTTTATTTTTCAATATAATCTCCCTGAAGTGAAATACATTTCTCACATCTCGCATACAATGTCTTTAACCCTACCAACAAATATTCTGTATCTTTCTTTTCAAAATGACGATCCACCGCAGCTTTCATTTTGTTGGTTTCTGCAAATCTCCGACCCCGTAAGTCCTTTTTCAAATTGGAAAACAGAAAAAAATCGTTAGGTGCTAGGTCAAGGCTACATGGAGGGTGGCGAATCTCTGACAACCCCGTGTCTTTCAGGGTTTGCCTCGCAATATGTGCTGTGTGAAAGGGCGCGTTTTCTTGTAGAGAGAGAGAGCACTCCGCGCGTCGGTTCCCCACGTTGTTTCTGCACAATAGCTTCGCGAACCTGAGTTAATAAATTGGCGTTATATTGACCATTCATCGTTGTTCCCCTGGGTAGGTAGTTGATAAGCGAAATTCTCTTGCTATCCCAGAAAACCGTCGCCATTAGTTTGGACGCCGACTTTTCCACCTTGAATTTCTTCGACGGTGTTTTTCCTTTTTTTATCCATTGCATGGACTCTGGATCATATTGGCGAATCAATGTTTCATCTACGGTGACTATTCGTTGCCACATGTCTTCCTAGTTATCGCCGACTAGCTCGAAAAAATCCTTGCGACTTGCGAGTCGAGGTTGCTTGTGAGCATTTTCGGTATTGTTCTCATATTCAAATCTTCATGTAAAATTTCTCCAACTCGTTCTTTGCTCGTCTTCACAGCTCTCTCGTCCTTGTTGAAATAGGGTAGTCCCTTTTTCTCACCATCGTATATGAAGGCGCAAATCCTGAAGAACCGATGACATCTCTTCAAAATTGTCTTTCGGTGTATTTCCCTTCTTTACGAGGAATTTTGTCACGGCGCGGTGTTCAAAATTCCGCCAATTTCCAGATTCGTCGGACATGGTGATGTTTGTTGTTCGATAAATAATTGAACTATGAGTGCAAACTTTATAAATGATACTACCGAGTGTCGCAACTAGTGATATGAGTAACAAGCTAATTATTCGTCGTTAAGTACCCTAGCCCGCGAACTTTTCAGCGGCCCTTAGTATCTCCAACAAGTTTGGCTTACAAATACCAATGTATCTTCAAAATTGGCACCGAAAACCGTTAAATTGGGAACTTATAGGCTATACAGGGCCCTGTAGTAGCAACGCTTTGATGATCACTTCGAGTTTTCCAATGCTAACTTCAACCTTCGAGCAGTAACTGAAAACCTGGTCGCACACATTAGCGTGCCTAGCTTGAGTTCTATCTTCGTTATGTTTTCTACATACGTGATCAAGTGTGACTCATCGCACTCATGTGGCTCGAACCTCATTAGTCCTCCGATGTGCTTACTGTAAAAGGGAAAACCTAAATGAGGGTGTCAAGGTAGGTTTTGTCAGGCTAGGGTATTTGTGTTTCTATAAATTTTGAGTTTGGTTTAAGTTTTTTTTATCTATAGGCTAAAGGAAAGTAATTGAATGTATATTCGCTCATGGTTCTTTTTATCTTATGGAAAAGAATTATCACAATTAGACTAGCAAAAGACATTGAGCATTGCATCAACCCTTACTCACATGCAGCCAGTTTAGTATCCGACATAGTGGTAGCTCATCAATAGATATGTTATTGATTTATTCCGTTTTCTCATGGAACTACAACTTACAAAATGTCTACATGTTTGTAGTTGATGTTTAATTCATCACAATCATTATGTTTTATTTGATTCGTCCATGCTTAGCGCAAACATAATTAATCGTCGATCATTCACAATCTACTTCTATCTTCTTCCAATACTACGACTGCTTATAATCACCAAATAAAAAACTCGCGATAAAAGATACTACGAACAATAAAGTAATAAAGCAAATACTAAAATACTAAAAAAAAAACAATCAAAAAACTTCTTTTATGTCTATTTTTTCGTCAAATCTCACGACAATCTTACCAATGATCTCAGGACTCGTCCGTTTCGGATGATGATCAAAACTGCCTTAAATTACTTTTTGGAGATTTTTTCGGTAATTACAAACTCTTTTATTGACTATCGTTGTTCAACTTTAACGAATGTATAGCATAGTAACATACTATTGGTAAAATATATTTTAGTTTTTATCCCCAAACATCATATTTTGATTTGTTTGTATTTATGATTTGCTTCTGTTTCTAGATCGATAAGATAAAGTAGAACTAGATTCACTAGAACGATCTAAACCATTTTGACTGGATTTGAAGTGAAAGCCCTTAGCGTTGTAATTGGGGTAGTTATTCATTGAAGATAGAAACGATTCAACTGCAAAATGATGTTTTTCCATTAGTGATTCATTGCCAATTCATATCGTTCAACTGCATCCATCATACACATCTAGTTGATAAAGCCATATTAGATAGATAACTGGCTTAGTATTGGGTTTCCATGCTTCCATAGTAACAAGTTATTCTACATTGCAATGTGTATGTTGATGAGTAGTTAGTTGGAACACGTATTTAACTTGAAAAAAAAACGAAAAATGAAAATTTTTTCCGTATTTAAACTCACAAATATTACTCCAAAATTATCAAAAATAATTGACAAGCAGGTGGTACTATTTACAAACAATTTAAAATAAAACATATAACGATTCTTCTAATTATTATATATAAATATAAACATATGTAAGTCGATGTGCAGTATTTATGTATTCAATTAATTTGGGCCTTAATGTAAATATTTTTTTTCATTTATCATGTTTAATTTTGACAAGATCGTATGTGTGAGCAGATTCTTGGAAATCTCAACCAACTGATAACAATCTCGTTTGTATTTCAAGTTAAATATAAAGTTTGTCCATTTACAAAAATCCGAAAGTGCGGTCAAATCAAAAATTTTGCCAATTTTTGCTTAAAACAAGAAACCTCAACTTGTGCGAATGAAACTTGGCTTTTCTTTGAAAAAAACGAAAAACACAAAATATGTTTGCGACACTAAATGAATATTTAAAATGTGACAAAGCACAGATTTGCACTTGGAATTTGTTGTGAAATGAAATATTTTTTCTAGCAAACAAACATCAAACGTTGCAAAAACACGGATTTGCTCATAAAACATACAAAACTAATTGTGTCTCCACTTCTATATAAATATATATACATATATATAAATGTTTAATTTTGTGAAAAACTTGAAAAGAAAAGAAAACACCCATCACAATTAATTTGATTTACGTTTTACTGCGTTCTATTACTATTTTGTCTGAGTTTAGATTTGTGTTCTTTGATTCTTCTTCACAGTCAAAAAAACTGATATTTTCTTTTTGAAAATACAGAAATTTCACATTTGAATCTAGGAATTTTAAATGTTTTTTTTTTTTAATGGAATCAAGGTAAATCTGGAATGCGATTTAAATTTAAAAAAAAACCGGTAAAACCAATCATCCCCGTGATAAATTTTTCATTTGGCAGTACTGCTAAACCATTTTGAATTCCTCCAATTGATGGTTTCGCCGAACTGTATTCTTGCATACGTTAGAATACTCAACTTGTGGAGTTAATCAAATGAATTTTGCTTTCTTTCATTCTTCGCTACACTAATATATTAGTATCGAACTATTACAGACCAAATTGTTTTTTTTAAACTGAGTTCATTGATTTTTTTTTTGTTTTTTCAAAATTTAAATGTTTGAAAACATCTATCTCTCAACCCGACAATCGATCAATAGTTCACTTCTTTGATCTGCCCATCTGTCCAATCTGTCATGTGCACTTCCCAGCAATGCCTTCATTCGCATCCGCAGAATATATCGTCCTCATTTCACTATGGAATCCGAAAAATCAAGGCTCAAAATCGATTTCGTAAGTGGACAATAATCAATCATTACAAACTTAAGGAAGACTTTGTCCTTGGAGTGTCATATTTCAGGTGTTTACATTTTGTTTTATTTTTTAAAGGAAACGAGTAAAGCTTTTTAATTGCGGTTTTTTTCTTGCTTCTATTCATGATACACAGAACGTAAAGAATTTTTCTTTTTGAAAAAAATCCAAAAAGGCGGCCGGTGCAGCTCCGCGCAAAACAGGTCCACAAATCGTGGAAGGTAAACGGCTGACCTCACTGCCTTCTCATTATTGATCTGAAACACAAATTCAAAGCATATTATCAATCTGTGACCCTTTGGTCATGGGATGACGGATAGGTTTTTCATTTAGTACAAGTTTCGGTAAATGGCGGAAATTTTCGAATTTCGAATTTTCGCGTTTTTTCTGCATAAAAAGATAAATAATAAATGCAAAAATGTATCTATCGAAAAAAACGATCCGTCATTCCGTGAAGACATATTTTCTGAGTATGCTCTCTAAATTTCAGGTCGATATGTTAATTACAACGGTCAGGAGAATGTCAGCCATTTTTAAAAACCTGTTTTCGAGAAAAACGCGTTTAAATTTTTGTAATGTGTTCACACAAATGTGTTTATAATTACCGCTAATCGGCAAAACCTGGTCCATAGAGGAATCCCTCCTCTTCTCTTAGCTGCTCATGTTGAGCCGCTAACATCTTCCGCTGCTCAATCCGGGCCTTTTTTGCTACGTCGGTCACCTGCCTCTCGATCCTTGCTTTGTCCCGTGAATGGACCCAGCTTTCGGCTAATGTGCCAATTCGGACATCCATGGCAATTAACAATGATTCATCACCTTCGCTTAAGATAATCACTGCTAATTCCATGGCAATATTGACCACATCTGCGCCGGAATGAAGATGTTTGGACCCACGCATCCAAATCATATTATTAAGTGACTCATTACTGTTTGGAGTATGAGCACGCAAACATCTTACGAGCAATTTGTCCGACTACAAGTCTTTGTAAATTGGCTCGATGGTCTTCAGAACAGTGTCACTCACAAGAGCCTTGTGCTTATATTCGTATAAAGACAAAGTATCCGACGCTTCAGCTTTGCGCCACGTACACCAGCTGTTTTCTCCTGATGGACACTTCTCATGCTGGGGTTTTATATCCTTGGACCTCTTGAGATAATACGTGCATTCGGCGGATAGCAAGGCCATAGTATTTAGTGAGTTCTCCGATCGCTTTATCTGTGAGTTAGCCTACCCGTTCTGCCCCGAGTCTCATCATTTCCATTATTTTATCGACGTGATCAATGCATTCTTTTTTTGACAGTAACGTCATCATAGGGATTGGTTTCAAGCAATCATTTAAGCATTTGACTGTCACCATCCCCGACGTAAGTGTTCCATCTCTCTTGTGGAACCAACGTGATTTACGGTGCATATTTTCACGTGTGTTTCCTTCTACTCATCGTCACCACCAGGATCTTCATCTTTTTTTTTCTCCCAAAAGATGCAAGATTGGCAAAATTTCGATTTGACCATGGCGTCGACAAATTTTTTCGTGTGGTATTCGATTAGACTAGTCACGCCAATGAGAGATGAAAACCCTCTCCTTTTCCACCTCCTGAAACGATGAAGTGATATTCCTGTAGTCCTCGAGAAACGTTTTATTTCTTCTCCTCTGCAACAGCTTTCTTCAGAACCATGTCGTAAACCGATTTCGTCGCGATTCGTATATTTTCTACATAAGCGTAATATATTGTGGTCGTCTTCCCGCTGCAAATGTCAATCATGCCACAAAACCTGCTCAAACCGTTTATTCCAAGTCCTAATAAACGGAAAACAAACACGATTTGGCGATTTATTTCATAAGCTTTACCGATAAGTGGACACGAAACAACACTTTTTTCCCGCACTCGCATTTTAAATTCAGTTTGAAACCGATGCCTCGTCGATCACACATGGAAAAAGCGATTCGTCATTTGCACTCTTTACACAAAACGTTATCGGGTGAAAAGTTAAACACTAATACGAAATTCAAAAAGCAATAAACTGAATCAACACTTAGTTCATAACTTCCCAATTAGTCACTTTGTAAAATTTTCAGCGCTCACATGCATGTGAACGACTTGCTCTTTTCAAATTCCCAGCGATTAGGGGGTTGCAGCTACGATCTTTTGCGCCTGTACTATTTCGGATGATCTTTTGCACCCTTTTGAGGCATATTGCGCACAAATTTTCGATAAATTACTTAGAAGTAACGAAAAATAAAAGACACAGACGCTACGATGTTTTCGCTTTCAATGCCGAAGCCAGACTGAAATAACCGTAGCAAAATCGATAAAAGAAAAAGTAGGGACCCTATTCGAAGGTTTCTAAGCATAAAAGGCTCTGTTTACCTGCGTCAGACGTGCTGAGACCTACAGGAACCCAGCTAGCCGGACGCCCAGCTGAGACGGTCAGAGCGCGCTGACGGTGTCAATTTCAAACGCGTTTAAAATATCATAAACGTTCGAAATCCGGGAAACTCTTCGACGGATTTATTTCTACTTACATGTAGACTTAGAGTCCGTAATAAAAAAATTGCTTTTTTGAAAATTTCAACAAAGTCTCCCTTAAAACAAAGAGTTTTTCTTGATTTTTAGCAGTAACGTTTTGTGCAGATGGTAACAATCGAACATATCTAGGGTAACTATTTTTAATAAAGTTAATATACCCACAGTAATCTTTACCACGAGGTCCCGACCAAGCCTGCTTGCAAAGCCTTCCTACTACCTTTTGTGGTCTGAAAGTAGTTTAAAGTTGGAATAAACCTCTGATTGCTGTAGTTCTTATACAGAAATCGGGCTGTGTAGTTAACATCTGAAAAGAAGTTGTTACTTGAGGCCAGGTAAGTTTTTTATGGAAGTCAGGTCTTCGACGATATCTTCAGGACACATATGGATAGCTCTTCATTATCAAAATGGAGCCAAAAATTCTGCTTATATGATCCAGCAGAGTGCACACAATTCAGTTCGAATATACCAGTTGTTGTTGCAACCTTATAAACTTGTCCCATACCATATTCAGATATCTCAAGTGCCCAGAGTGCATTCTATTACCTACTTAGAAGCTCTATCCAATCCTTTCCTCTGGTTGCCCGGAGTTTGTGCACAAGTCACTTCTTGGTATTCCAAGTGTGCCTGCATGCATACGCTTACAAGACACGTTCAATGAACGTTGTTACCAGTAGTGCAGATAGTGAACTTGGCAGCTTGATAAGTTTTCAACTTCCCTTCCAAAGGATACTTCAAGTTCAGTTCAACTTCATTTAACTGAGAACACTATCTCATCAATGTTTCCATGTCTTGAAGAAGTAAGTTCGTTTCCAGGGTTTGTCCTCGTTGTTGATGGTATTGAGGTAAGGTAGTGAGGCTGGACGTTAAATTCTTTCCCTTGTAATGAAGATAGCTTGCGTTTTGTCAGAGTCAATGTCTATTTTCCACTTACCAAAATATCGCAACGTAATATCAATAGAGCTTTGCAGTTTTAAAATGATGACTTGTCTAGCTGAATAATACATGCACGTGTGGTCAGCATATAATACTGTTTGAACTTTGTTTGACAGATGACATATCCGCTATATAGAGGTTGAAGAATGTTCGCGATAGGGATGATGCTCGTGAAACTGCAGCTCGAATCGGTCGCAGGTTGGAAACATGATTGTCAGTTTTGAAAGGAAATGTTGTACCAAGTCAAATAAAAAGCTGAGTCATGAAAAGTGGGATTTTGACGACATGCATTTTATAAATAAGATCAGCATGCCAAACTTTGTTAAAAGCTTTAGCTATGTCAAACATAACTGATCCCGTTGACTTTCTGCGATTCATCCCATCTTGAATGTGTTAGACCAGGCGTTTACCTTAACCGCTTGAGCTACGCGCCCTCGCAAGTTTTAATACAGCTGTGACAAGACTAATAGGCCGTCAATTCTCTAGAAAAGTTAAATCTTTGCCTCGTTTTGGGATTACTATCTAGCTATTGTTGAAAACGAAAAAGGACATTCATGATGTTAATAATATTCTGTACGAGATTATTTGTGAGCTATTGAAATATTGTGTTTGTCAATGTGTCGTATCCTGGTGCTTTGTACTTGTTATATCATATCTTTGGTCCCTGTCACGTCTAGTAGCCGTACCACTTCTCTTTCCTCCGATCTTGTTCGTAGTAACCTTGGTACGGAGTTCTCCATCAGGTCTACGTAGTTGAAGTATTCTGTTTTGACAGCATGTGTTCGAAACTGCAATTTTAAGTTGATTGTTTAGATTAATAGCTTGTTTGCATTCTTTTAAGGATCTAGAATTCTAACCTAGGATCAGCCATGCTCTTAGCTCTTCTCCGAGCTTTATTCTTCTTCCTTGTTTAAAGTCTAATTTCTTCAGGGAGTTCATAGGAATATTGCTGAAGTTGGGACTTTTGTGTGTTTTGGCGCACTTTATTTTGATTTTTATTTGCGCGATCATCGAGTTTATGTCTCTGACAGTATTTAAATCTTGGGTGAAACCAATACTAGCTAGTACTATTTAGAAAGCTTGCCAGCTTCTTTTCGTCGCCACTTTTAGAGTCTCATCTATAAAGATGTCTTCTATAAGAAAGTAGACCGAGAGAGCTCCTCGATCTGACGAGAGCATCTCGAGGGAGTTTATCCGAAAATAGCAAAGTAGAATATAGCAAAGTCTAAAATGTTCCCATGTATTCTACCAATTTGAGTATGTTGTTCGGGGTGGCGCAGGCGTATTTGTTCAATTGTGATGAAGCTTTTAAGTTAGGTTAGTCCCAACTTGATTCCTTCTTACAGCCCTGCAGCCTCTGTAATAAGCATTGAAGTCCCCCATTACTTATACGAGACCTTCTATAGTAAGCAGTTGCTCTAGATCTCGTTTGAACGGAGGATTTTTGACGGGGTTGTAAAATGAAATCACTGAAATTTTTCAGGAATTCGTTGGCACTTTTATCGTCGTGGCTTCCTTCAGTTGCAAGTGTGGCATGTTAATTCCGAGTGTTCCAAGTTTCTCCTCACCAGTATGGCTGTACCGCCTCACCTACAAATCAATCTGTCTGAACACATTGAAGTTGGGCAGGGTATATCGTGTTCCTGGCTTAAGAAATATCGCTTGAATCAGAACTACGTGGAATTTATTATCAAAAATAAATTGCCTTATTGCTCCACTTTAGTCTTTCAATGAATTTGCACCCCATATGCAATGAATTTGCACCCCATTTGTGCCATGAATTGGTCCATTTTTGGTGCCATGATTTTTGATGTGTATGTTGTGTTTTGGTTATTTTTGAGAGGTGCTATCTTTTGTTGGTAGCTGGGTTAGCGATGCGAGTTGTTGCGAGTTAATTTCTTTGGGTTACACATTTGGGCTTTTCTTCAGGTATCTTCTTATACTCGGAGAATTGATGTAGCCCTTCGCATTTCACGCATCATGCTTACGCATGGCAATTACTTGAAGAATATTCATACTGCTGGCACTTGTGACACATCAATTGTCGATTTCGTGGCCTTGATAGGATGACATATGTCAAAGATTGTATATATGAGCTATTTTCCTCCGAAAGAAGGACTTTAACCAGTTTTGAGGAAGCTGAATGAGCTTGGTCAGAGATTTGTCAGGTTTTCTTAGTTTGATGGGTTTCAGTCCGTGGCTTTGCTTCGTCCTTTGCGGTTGGGAGTTTATTGAGGACGGATAGTTCTGGGATGACATGTGGCTTTTTTGGCAGTGGTAAGGAAAGGAATTCTTCATCGTCCTTGTCTTCATTTCTATCTTCGTGTTTTTTGCGCTTTTCATTTGTAATTCTGAGGATCTAGCAACTTCATTGTCAGTTCTTGATTTTCGCGGCGCTCTTCTGCCAGGTCAGCATGGCATTCAGTTTGCTTAGCTCTAGTTTCCTTGACTCTTCCCTAGTATGTTTTAACTCACTGATTATTTGCTGGACTTATTTTTCCATGTTGAGCTGCTCGATTAGCATCGCGATGCCCGTCTTTATCTTCCATCCTTCAGCCCCAGGCTTCAGGTAGGGTAGGAAGAACAACGAGCTTCACGTAATCGTAATCAAACCAGTTTCTCGTTTTCCACTCTTCATTTTAACTTTGTTTTCACTAATACAGTTTTAACACTGTCAAATTCACTCCTGTTCTTCGCACTTGTTCATAATACTCGTAAGGTCGAATTTTGTGGGGATTAGTGAAAACAATATCGTTTTGCACTTGAATCCTACGTCGGGTACAAACCCGCACACGCTTGGCACATACAACTTCCAACCACTTCGGCCGTCTGTCTTTTTGTAGATCAATATTCGCGTTTCCAACAAAAATTTGAGGCGTTTAAAGGATTTTTCAGAGAATCAAAATTTCAATTGAAGTATGCTACAATGGTTGACTAGATGATTTTCAATGCATTTTAATTAGTGTAACAGTGCTCTTCTACAACCAAGTTTTTTTTTTCTTCAGACTGTCAATACGGACTGAGCGAAAGTTTCAAATTTCAAAACCATAATTTTAGTTATTGATTATGCTCGAAGCGAAGAGCAGTCTAAGATGATAGTTGATTTTCGTACGAAGAAGCTATTAAATTCATTAGTGACCCTTTTGGTTAGACAACCTTACCACATAGAAAATCAGAGCAAGCAATCAGGATCGTTGCAGTTTCAGTATAAGGATAGGTTACCCTCGCAATGGTTCGATTCCGTACCAAAACCCGCATACCATATCGATTGTTGATTTTGTAAATAACTTGATTTGGACTCCCGAAACTTTTTTTCAAAATTCATCGGTTATTTTTCCGATTGAAAACGCGTCATATTTGCAATAATACTGAAAAGCATTCCAGATTTCCTTGAATTTCAGCGCTGAAAAACATAGAGATGTACTCAAAATCTTTGTCAACATTTTTTTCCAATTTTGACACAACAAAAAATTTAAAATAAAACAAACAAAAAATGTTTCCAAACAAGAAACAATGTCAACAACAACAAAAATTATTCAAATTTAATCTCAGATTAATGGTGTGTGTGGAACAGCGTCTGGATCCGGTGTTTATAGTGGCAGTAACACAGCGATCGGTACGGGTAGCCCAAGTAATCGGCGACTTATTCTGATGGGTGCTGGCAGTAGTATTGGTGGTGTTAGTGGTAGTAGTGGTGGTGGCATTGTTGTTGGCGCTACGGCATCAACAACAATCGTTGGTAGTGCAGGTGGTGGTAGTAGCGGCAATGTTGGTGCCACATCATCAATAACTGCCGGTTGTGGTGGTGGTCCTATGAATCCAAGTGGTCTCGTTGGTGTCAGTGGTACAGCTGTGACACAACTACAACAACTCCAAACACAATCACAAACACAGTCAATTACCGGCAGCGGACCGGACTTAGTACGAAGGTCGCGGTCGCAAGGTGGGAAGAAATTGCAAAAATGCTTATCAACTGCATCATATGGGGAGGAATTGTCAATAAGTCGACCGCAGATGTCATCGTTACCATATAATCTACTATCTACGCGGCAATATTGCAGTTTTGGTAGTACCACGTCTTTAAAACCATTAAAAAATCACATTTCTCTCTGAAACCTCTCTTTGTATGTTCTTTTGTTTTTATTTCTCTTCCCTCTTATTTTTCACGTGTATCTTTAAGTTTGACTCTGAATTGCTTTCAGGCATATCATGCGCGACTTATATCTTTTCATTACATTGCTTCATCAGCCTCTGCAATTATACTTGCAAGTGCTTTCCTCCAATCATTTTCATTCATCATGAGTGAATGGAATATTTTTGCGAGTCGTTTTGCATCTCGATATTGATTTTTTTTTTTTTAATAAAAGCAATAACTTGCCTTACATACTACGTGAAATATTCTCCGCCCAAGCTATTCTCAGAATAAGCGATATGGTAAAGTCAAACTTGATTACAATTCGTTATAACAGTTTTGGTTAAGACAGATATCAGTTAGTGTCAAAAGAGCGTGAAAAATAGGAAACGTACTAGAAATACAATTCACCACCAATCATCTTCATGATATTTTCAATCATTTTTTGGAACGTTCCGAAATATTTCATCGTCCTGGCTCGAAAGTAAACATTTCTAGCCATCAATGTCATGACATTTAGGTTTCGAAGAAACTTATACGTTTCAGTAGCATACAAAGCGGCCACTATACTGGACGAATTTATCGTCCAGTCCCTGAAAACCGTAAAATATTCCAGGAATAAGACCATGCTAGGGCCCTCGTTTTAACAAAAAGGACTTTGCTCTGAAGAAAGTATTTGAAGTTTTCATGGTTGCATGCGAAACGATGTTCTCGTTGATCGTTTTCTTGTAACACATGGGCTGAAAAGTCCCGGCCCTCCTTTCGTTGAAAATTGGCCTTATTCAGCAATACAATCTCCATCAAGAGCAACACAATTATTCCAGGACCGCTCTAGTATTGTAACACCAGTTTTGTAAAACCATTTGTCTTTTGCCACTGCATAGTCCTTAGTTTTAGCGATAATCCCTTCATTCGAGTGAAATTTCTTACTTCTTATTTCTTATTTCTCTTTCAAAAGAATTTACCATATTCTCCAGATTTGGAGCCAAATCTGGCGAATACGGTGCATGTGGGAGCTACTCGAAGATCAATTCATGTAGTTTTGCCATTGTTTTGATTGGCTTGTGACACGGTGCGTTGTCTTGATGAAACAAACTTTTTCCCTTTCTCTAATTTCGGTCTTCATTCGCTTCAATAACGGTTTATCATAATTGATTGTATTTCCTTTCGCAAGGTAGTCGATGAATATTTTACCGCGCGCATCCGAGGCCACAACCATTCCAACTGATTGTTGTGCTTTCGGACGCTGTGGGCAAAGTTCACCATTTGCTGTACATTCAGATGACAATCTTTTTGGTTGCGGAGTGAAGTGATGGATCCATGTTTCATCCATTGTCACATATCGACGCAAAAATTTTGGTTCGTTACATTTAAACATGGCCAAACACTGCTCAGAATCGTCGACACGTTGTTGTTTTTGGACAAGAGTAAGCACCACAGCGCCCACTTTGCACGAAGCTTTCACACGATGTTTTCTGGTTTTACCGCCTTATTTCGGCGTCCACTACGGTTTGCACCACCGGTATCTCTACGACTACACTTGAAGTCAGCAAACCAACGTTTTATTGTTCTTTCTGGTGCAGCGGAATTCTCATAAATCATTGCTTCGCATAACGGTATTTTTCCCAAACAAGAAGCAGTATGAAATTGTTATGGATCCATTATTCTGAAAAGAGCAAAAGTAGCTTCACTCTTAGCACAATAACTCACAAAGTAATGAATACAATGACAAGAAATTTTAACAGTTGTCTTTTGAAGCTTAGTACTAACTGAAAGTCAGGTAAAGGCAATAAAAATAGCGCTACCTACGTGTAAGGCCTGGAACTTATTATTTCTATTATTTTTGCTACTCGTTTCCTTGGACAATCGGTCAAATAGGCTGATGGCGTGACCTTTTGAATTTGTGAACTAATTTTAGTACATATCACACGCAATCTTTTGATACCAACTGCAACTTGTATTGAAGAACTTTAAATTTAGATCAATTCTGTACATCTAGTATATAAAGCATTTATAGTCAATAAAGTTTATGTAAATAAGACTTTTTTATATTGGAAAAATTGAATTCTGAGGTGGTTATTGCTTCTACAGTGACTGAGCTGACTTTCTCACTACTTTTTTTGTTGTTTTTTCCGATTTCGACTCTAGAATCTTTTAAACAAATTTTTGAAACTAAATTGCAATCACATTCCAAACATTTTTAGCTAATCCAAAAATAACAAACATTAATCTGAAATTGCTCAAATTGATTACTTTTTTCTCATGTATTTTGTTGCAACATTTAATCAATTAAAATTGGATATACATGAATTTAGACCGCAGTCAAGCTATAGGTAAAATATCAAAAAAACAAAATTTCTACAACAATCCAATAGAATCTAAACATCAAAACATTTGGCGATTGGCTTACACAAAAATAGTTTTGATGTTTTTACCATATGGTATTGGCCGAATATGAATCAATCCTTGTAATTGTCTTATATAACAAAACTTTTGAAATCTTTTTAGTTGAAATTACATTCTTCAATAAAATTTAATTTCAGTGATTGTCCTTTGTTTGCTAAACTTTAAGGTAGTTGGTCGAAAACGACACGAGAATGTTTTATCAATCGTAATTACTTCTACTATGTTGAGTCGAGGAGCGCTTCTCTTCCTTGTTTCCACGCTTTATATATTGTAAAAAGACTCCACATGTTCAACCTTCATCGCTTCTTGATGATGTCTCTTGTCTACATTTGATGAAGATCGTCCTATTTTTCCATACACTTTATGATCTGATCACTATTAGAAATATTCTAGTTGGATTTTCTTGCAGCTTTTGTTGAATTTTTAACGTTTATTTTGATACTGCATTCACCACAACACATTATAAACACTTTCTGGATTTTCAATTGTCGGTTTGAAACATTCTGTAGTTTTAGATATCAGTAGCATGACATGAAATGAATCTTTTGCATCATAAAAAGCTCATCATCACTTTTTCGAAATGTAGAATGTAGAAATTGAATCTAGCATACAAATGTTTTGCATAAAATCTTTTCAATCTTTAAGTGTATTGTTAGCAAAAAAAAAGGATATTTCGTAATTTCAAGTAAAGACAATTGTGTGTGTGATATTCACCAAAAAATTGCATTCATCGGAATCATGTTGTGTGGTAGATTGTTTAGCAAGCTTCATCTTTGAACATCTACAAAGCACTGCAAATTTTTAGAAGAAATGGAATGAAATCGATTTAGTTATTCTATTACATATTTTATCCAATCAGCCCAATCAATCGCCTTAAAACGCACTAAATGCAATCTCGTCAAAAGTCGATGGGGTGTGGGTATTATATTTATTATAACTATTTTATGCGAGTTTACTCGTTTCAACCATATCATCATGAAAATAAATAAACTTCCATAAAAAACTAAATAAAATTAAAATTAACAGGTAATGGGTAAAAATTGCGAAACTCTACGGTAAGGATTTATTGTAATATTTAATAGGATACAAAAATTTTACAAAAGAACACTGAACTCACTGAATACTTTGACCAGTGTAGCGTCTATCCTTGAATAAATCCCCAAGTAATTACACGAAACAGCCAAGATTCAAAGCCAAAAACTAAAAATTGCTTTGATTTCAGTTTCTTATCTACTAAAAATACAACGTCTACTAAATTAACTTCAATTTCCAGATCTTTAAAAAACTAAACTTAAATATTACATTTTAAATACTGCATCAGAACATTCATTTGAAAACACTAAATGCAATAAAACAACAAATTCTTCGATTATTTTATAGCAATCCAACATTATACAGGAAGACCCTAAAAGTTATCTTCTCACGCAAGAAACTCTCTTAAATGCACAATGAGTACAACAACATAAACTACCACCCTCTCCCTCCTCCCCTCCACCCTTATCTATGACAAAACGCTTGCTTTCCGTTCTTCACTTCGTTCTTCTTAAACACCAGATACGCCGAATTAATTTTTTCAAAGCTCATCCAGTGTCAAAAAGACATTCTTTCTTCAGTTGAGGAGAAAAATGGAAGTCATGTGGCTAAAATCATAACCACCGAGCAGTTACATACAGCGCTAACACCGCAGACCATCTTCTCTCAAACAAAAATAGATTTAGCACAAGAATAATAATATTTGTACTACGATTTGACGTGGATGTTTCGAGAGGTGTAATCTTGTTTATCGCAAAAATGAGAAGAAATTTACCAATCCAAATATAATTCCACTTGTTTTTGTCGCATACCGTTACATCGGGAGTTCGCTCGGAATGGTAGCGCTAAGCCTAACGCGACTTATAGTCATGAAATATATTACGCTACGTCATGAGTATAAGTCTGTGATCGAATCATTTCTTATTAATTTTTACATATTATTTTTATGTTATTTATATTGCTTGATTCGATTTCAAAAATTCTTATACCCAATAGCACAGCGTAAAAACTTAACAACGCTAAGACTTCGAACCATAGTGCACCACTTAAGAGTGCTGACACTTTAAACAAACTCACAATAAAACGGTATTTTTGGCGGTATATTTAACGGTATCAAAGCGTTTGAAGGCAGGAGATGGCGACGATTGTTTGGAATGATACGCATTAATAATCTCTTAGTTTTTGAACACAAACATAGTGAATCCAAAACTTATCCCATGACAGTGGAGAAATTATCCTCAGAAATCTGAAATCTAGCTATCGCGATCTTTCTTCTATACTGCGTTGTTTAATTTCTTAGCTCTCGATCTTGGAAAGCTCAGTTGATTTGCATTATTATGTATTTGTTTCTCATTCTTAACAAAAAAAGGAGTCACAATCCTCCGGACTGTTAGCGCTTCTCAATGGTTCCGCTTGGAACAAAGTTCAGATCCAAACATATTGAATCAAAATAAGTGTAACTTTATCCATAAGAACTAAACGCTTCTGCTAACTTATGACGATTGTAAACATTTTACTGGATCCGCATTTTCGAAGATTCTCATATAAATATCTTGGCCCTTAAAAATCTCAAAATCATTGCGCATAGCAGTCATGATTGTTGGACACTGCCTTAGCAGGCTCATTTACTAAGAAGTTCGTATGGATCTCTACTAAATACTATTATAAAAACATCTCAAACCGTGGTCCTACTAACGAGTCGCTGTTGACGTTTTTTTCCAATACGTCAAAATCTTGCAAGTATACTAAGCGTCTACAAAAACTGTCCTTTGAAAAGAATTTTTGTTGCCATCTTGAGATGTCACTCCATATAATCTTCGAGTCTGAATTTGTGATTTCAGAGATCGTAATTCAAAATCTATACGTAAAATATATCAGGAATTTGACTTAGGCTATTCTGTTTGTTTTGAGCGAAGAAAATCGACGTGGCGGTACGAATGAATTCAAGATCGCAAATTAGTCAGTATGAAAATAAATTCCAAGACATTTTATAAGTTTAATTATTGAATAAAACTTTTTCAAAGCCGCCACGTCTGAAAGTACACTTTCATACACAAAGAGTACACTAATAAGTATTGGGAAACCTAATCCGGATTCTTTTCAATCCAGTACATAAACTCCGAAATAAGGACCGCTATGAATTTTTGATTTTTCCTGGAATAGCAAATTTTATGAATTTAAGTTTCTCGATAAATTTCATAAAACTTAATGCAACCAAACAAAAAATGAATATGATTAATGATTATTTTTTTTTTTCACTTTTAAAGACTTTTTTAATATTATATTTGATTTGTTTAGTATCGGATATATCTTTTTTTCGAAACGAATCCTCGAAGCCTTAATGGTTCGAGGGTGAGTCAATAAGTCCTTAGAAAAAGAACATTAAACCATTTTTTTTGGTAATTTTTTTATCAACATAATCTCCTTGGAGCTCAATACACTTGGTTAGACATTTCTCTCATTTTCTTAACCCGTCAGAAAAAAGATTTTGGAAGGTCCTTAAAATAAGCATGTGTTTGATCGATGACTCCTTAAAAACGTTGTCCAGCGAACCATTTTTTTCAGGTTTGGGAATAGGAAAAAATCACTGGGGGCTAAATCGGATAAATACGGTGGCTGGTCAACCAATTCAAACTTTAATTCTTCAATTTTAGAGGCAACCACCCTATTACGTTTATTTTCGACTGTGAGTAAACGCGACACCCAACTTGCCGAAATCTTTTTTTATACTCAATGTGCCATGTAAAATAGAAATTACGCTACCTTTTGAAATCCCTGTAACCTCAACTAGTTCACTCAACTTTAATCGTCGGCCACTTAACACCATATCGTGGATATTATTGATCATTTCTGGCGTAGTCACCTCTACAAGGCGACCTGAGCGTGGTTCATCCTTTGTTGAAGTACGACCACGTTTAAATTCATTTAACCAATTATAAATAGTTGCAAGTGAAGGAGCAGATGTGCTGTGAACTAAATCCAACTCAATTTTTATTTCCTTTGCTGTTAAGCCTTTTAAATGAAAATGTTTAATAACAGATCTAAACTCAATTTTTTCCATGGTTGTAATCAAATAATTTCGTTTTTTTTTTTGCAATACACGAGAAACACACAACAACTCAACCAATCCGTCTGAAACTTCACAGCATACTTGGTCGGTAGTGCCGCTGCATCAAAACGGGCCGCTTATAGTGCTAGTTGCGCCATCTGTTTAATTTTCTAAGGACTTATTGACCTACCCTTGTACAATTTCAGATTTGGTAGATGTTTTCTTTTGGGAAGTCCTCCTTTTCTCGAAACACATGCTTGAAGCCTTAGTGGTACCACTTCGGAATTGGCGGTTGTGATCTTCTGGGAACTCCGCCAAACACCTCTTAGTCAATTGAATGTTGCTAGTTGCACAAAGATCTCAATAATTCCCTTCCTCCAGGACAGATATGAGCAACCAGGCTCTTTGGGGTCCTATATTATCCTGCATGAAGATAAAACTGTACAACATTCGTTGTGAAAATAGGCTAACATATGGTCTAACAATTCGTTGGATGTAACTCTGAGATTTCACAATACCCTATTTCAGAAAAGAAGATCAGTTTTACCTTGTATACTGATCTCGCCCCAAAGCATCACATTGCGGCCACCAAATCTGTCATGTTCGTTAATACAAAAATCACAAAACTTTTAGCCTTCCTTCTTCAAACTCTAATACGTCGATCGTCACAATAAAACTTCATTTCACACTCATCCGTGAAAAGCATCTTACACCATTCATCCATGTTCCATTCCAAGTTGTTGACATGCAAATCTTCATCGATATGTCCTGGTCAGTTTTGTTCTGGTTACAGTCCTCCGGGAATGTTGCTGGTCTTCGTGCAAGCGACTCCAGTTGGTCTGGTCGCTGACAGTTGTCCGGAGTTATAGATTTTAGTAATGCGCGTAGTCATGTTCCATTCTTCCAGAGCGGTAGTAGCACGAAATCCTCCCACACCAATACGCTGAAATACACTCTCAGCTTTTTGATACCAGTTCCAAAGATTTTGAAAATTGTAAGGCGACGGTATGTTGCGATTGACCTGCCGTCAGAATCTTTACGCCTCTGACAGCATATATGTCTGTCTACCGTCTAAATTTGCATTTTACACTTAAATAATTTAATTACACATTAAAACTCCAAAGCGACTTGCGTCAAACTCATCCTAAACCAGAGAAGAAAATAAACAAAATTACCCACCGAAATAATCGTGAGACAAAAGAAAAAAGGTATAGCACACCGCAAATCTATTATCGGCCTATCATTCAATGTTATCGTTAGCAGATCACGTAACATATAGATCAGATAACATAACAGCGTTCAGAAAAACTAGCTATCAGCACGACACTCGACAAAATTTTTTGTATTTTGTTTTGAGGATTGAACTGTCAAATTTAAATAAAAAATACTTTGTACTAAAACAAAATTTAGTACAAAGATTTTTGTACTAAAAACGTATGAAAATTAAACAATTAGGGATAATCGTTTTAGAAAGAAAAATCCTTTAACTAACAAACTCAACATAAAATTGATTTCCGTGTGAGCACCGTATCCACTTTTCAAAAAATCAACTATTAGGACACATAACATCCTGTCCTGTCCAAGTATGATTTCGTATCAACTGTTATGATCTGTTATCAACTGATAGTATCAACTGTTGTCTGTGAAACATTGCCTGTACTTATATCCTATTACCAGACCAGACCTCTTATTGCTTAACAAGGAAATAGCTAGACCATAGTCATTAAAACTACCAGCGCTTTTTTGTGATTTTTCTAGAGAGTTATTGAATGACCCTAACTTTTTTTCAAAATATCGCTAGGTTATCAAAAAATCTGTGATAAACAGTTAGCTAGAATAGTTTCTAATAATTACCATGTTTAGTGATCCTTTTTGGAAAAGTCCGATCAATATAAAAGGAATATAACTGAAAACAAAAATTTCGATTCACTAAAACTTATAAAGATATACGAGGTTTGTCCCAAAAATAACGAGCTTAACTTCATGTCTCAATTCTGTTCTTATTCTTCATCATTCGATGTCCTTCAGAGTAATCCCAAGTTGACTATGGAACACGGTCTCACTGAGTTTGACCAAACAAACAACAACGCTTGACCAAAACTTTTTTCTTCTAACTGCATCCTTTAATCTTTTCAATGCTTCAACGTTGTATTCATGAGAGATAGTTCGACCTCTGCGAGCATATTACTCGGACAAAACGCGTTCATAATCAAAGAAAACAGTGCATACCGTCTTAATTTTGCTCGAGCTTTGACGTGATTTTTGGCCTCGACGATTCAGAATGCTTCCACTTCGAAGACTGTCTGTCTGTTTCAGCATCACAGCCGTTAGTTCAAGATTCTGCTACTTTAGTATATTTTCGTCATTAGAAACTATTTCAAAATTTTCCAGAGCGATTTCAAAGCGAAATTTTCATGTTCTGTAGTTAAAAATTTCGACAAGAATTTTTCACACATGCGAGTCATTTTCTAATTTTCGATTAAAATTCACCAAACAGTAGATTTTGATATTTCAAGATCACTTTCTGATTCGCGTATAATCAACTGATGATCTGTTCAATTGCAAGTCGCACACTCCCGACTTTTTCTTATGTGCTGCGCTTGAATGTCGGTCAAAGCGAGTATCACTGCAAACTGACATTCGGCCATCTTCATGCCACTTGCAAAGCCCTCTTATTCTTGCTTTGCTCAAACACTTCACTCCAATTGTCTTGTGCATCATATCAATGGTGTCCTTTCTAGTTTTTTGAGGATTAATGCGAAACTTGATGCAAATTCATTGATTTTCTTTTTTCATTTTTAAGCAACAAACAACTGCGAAGGCAATGAAAGCGTCCATCGAAATAAATATACGGTGAGTGTTAACAAATAAATTTCGAGAGAAAAGTGCGGGGCTTACGGAGTTTGTGAGAAGTCGTAGTTTATGTTATACTCAGTAAAGTGCCTACGAACGTTGTGGCGCGGAGATATGAAGTCTCTGAACAAAAACTTACGAACACTAAGATTTTTGGTAAACTTTACTCATTTTCCCACGAAAACCCGTTTTTAAACGACGAAAGGATCTAGGACATTGATACAATTTAGATAATTTAGACATTAATATTCCTTGATTTTTTATAAAATAAATAATTATCGGGGAAAAGAATGTCCATTATTTTAACTTGAACATGCAAACTACATGAAGTCTTGCAAACTTTATACGGTTTTTGTAGTGATTTTATTGATACTATAGAATCGTGTCAATTGCAATCTTTTTTCCTTTATACGTATTTATAATAGATAATTACGAGTATTTCGGAAACTTTTTGTTAACTGAGCTGAACTTGACTTTCCATGAAGATTTCCCAAAATATATCTTATCTACATTTTTTATTCTGAGTAACGAAGCTCATTAGTTTCAAAGCTCTATTTTCTACATACGTGTTTAATCTTTTATTCTGAGGTGATTTGTAGATATTAGTACTTTCACATGCGTCTAACTTCAACGTTGTTATTAACTATAACTCATACACTAATGTGTATGAGTATGGGTATGGGCCTATTCATGGATACGCGACCGTTGATCGGATACTTCTTTTTGTATTCGTGTGGTTTTTTGCCATGTTTGTGCTTCATTTTGATGTTCTTTGACACGAAGCCGTTTCGAAGTCTCTGCGTTTGGCCGATATGTTTGACACTTTTGGACCCATATTGTTTAACAATTTTTAGCAATGAGGGCATTGATCTGTATACGCTTACTCGTTGTTATTGTATTGGTACTCGCTTTTAATTGACACTATTCATTTTATCCCGTTGCCCAATTTGGATCTAACAAGAACAGTGTGTAGTCTATAATTCGTTACTATTTCAAAGTTAACATCAGAATGCCTCTCTCATAAGAGTCGTTTCATAATCGGAGTTTCTGGGTCACTATATACGTGTCCAACCTGGCATTGTCTGTAAGCAACACAAAACCTCTTCTGGCAAAAAATTCTTACCGTTTCTGGTCAACCGCTTGCTTCAGACGGTTGAGTTGTTCATGGTTAGGATCCGAGTTTAGTGTTTGACCATATGATAAATTACCTTATAATACATGATACCTTTCTTTTCCTACCAAAACACAACAGAATCTTCCCGGTCGTTAGTCCAGGTTTGGCCACCGTTTAAGCTGCTTCATTGTGTTTAAGAGATGGTTAGATTTCATTTCGTTTGTTAGATTGAAATTCAATCCAACAATTTCGGAGAAAACTGGTGTTGAACCCTGCTTTTATTCAAATGTTTTAAATTTGCCTGTCAATATTTAGCTCCTGGGCAATACTATGACTTCCAACATGCCAATCAACTTAATCAACCCTTAACGCGGTGCAACTTCCACTACAACTCAAAAATTCCAAATATGCATAATATGAAATGCAAAACCATATCTAAATGGCTGGTGGGTGCGTAACGGTTCTCACAACTGCAGCTTCATTGTATCGATCATGTGATCTGCTCCGGACGAACTAATGACATTCTGCTATCTCTTCTTACCTGCATTCGTCGCATAATAGAAAAGAAATCAAAATCAGAAAATGTTGCAGTAAAGCTGAGGAAACAGTGGAAAATTATCAAAAGACAATGAGAACCTTTCAAAAACTTTCAACGGAATGACAATGAATTGTTCTCGCAAATTCCAATCCAGCCTTGTTAATTTAGGTCGTTAATTACCGTTTTTTCGCTTCGCATGTAAGTTTGTTTTCCTCAATCGTCCCTTGAGTTTCATCGCCAACAAAAAATATTCCTTCGGCGATCAGATCAAACACGAATTTTGTACGTATAATTCCTCGGTAGGATTGAATCGTTATACTCCTCTCCAGGCCAAAATTCTTTAGTTCAGTAGCATTTTGCAGAGCGATCTTAAATTGATTGACAGCACCGTTAGAGGGGAAACATTCGCCATTCGCGTGATTTCACGAAGAGAAAAGATTTTTGTTTTTAGTAACATCTTTCTGAACGATTTTTATTGCAAAAATAAATCTTAACCCTTTCCCATGTTGTTTGGGTATCTGAATTTGTAATAAATTACATCGAATGAGACAGGTATTGAATTAGCCACGTAATAGTTACTTTTGTTACTTACTAAGTTCACTTTTACCCCGAAACACTTTTGACAGATCAAACAATTTTGCTTGTCAAATACTAGTAGCAAACTAACGATTATGCATAAGGAATTTAATTAAGGTTAATTACATAATTCACATAAGGATAACTTTTGATGCGATAATGGTTGCTAGGACGTACAGGGTAAATACAATTGATTGAAACAATTTCAAACGACCCGGATTTTCCGTAGAGCATAAAAACCCGTTCAGAATACTTATAGTCACCATTGTAAATAAAGCATTCCTGTGATCCTCCAATTTGTACGCGATCAGAATCGAAAAACTTTGAAAATTTCATAAAAAGTGTAAAAGTACATTTTCAACAAAGGCTGGATAGATAGGAACGACACTTTTGGGACAAACCTCGTTTTCGCTTCTATTCAGAAACTTTCATCTCAAATTATAATAAATTAATTCATCAATTAAAATAATTTAAATTAGTCAATTTAAAAAATTCGAAATAATATGATTTTGGGGACTTCTAAACGCCCTTATTGAAATTCCTCCTGTCATAAACCACCAATTTGAAGTTTCACCTAAGAAACATGAAAATAAAGCCGAAATCAAACCAATGAACAGGAAATTTTTTTGAGAATAAATCCCCAGGATATGCAGGACGAATGCGTGGTGATTTCTCAAAAAAAATTATTATCAATGAACATTCAATTGACGATTTCACTAGTGTAACTAATTGTTGCAAGCATGAGCGTTTGAGTGTTGAGAGTGATATACTAAAATAGAGGAGAAATTGGTGAAAGGAACTGGTATCCTTTCAGCAAATAAAAGTGTAAAGAGAACAAAATGACTACAATTTAGGTGTCTGTGTGTATTCTTTAGTTTTTAATCAATGTTAGCCTATTATTGGTTGCCCCTTACATGGATTAGCCAAACGGACTGGAAATTTAGAATTACTCTTTTGTAGATACCACCCGTAGTCTGTTAGTAACTAAAGCAATTACGTTGGTGTAAATAAATTTTATTTTTTTTAAATTATTATGTGGGAATCTCTCGACCCTGTATGTCCCGCAAACAGCGTATTTAAGCAGTGCTTAGTTAGCTTCAAAACATATAACACAAACACTTAGCAATTTTGAATGATCGTATTGAGATAAATGTTTTCAATTCGATTGTATCGAATTATGTTAGAGAAAAACATTGATTTGATTCTCAGTGTCAAGTCCATTATTATGAACACGATTTTCAAAAATGCACAAATATTGACGATTCATAGTTTTTTTTGTGGACTACGTCCAGAATCCTCAATTAAATATTATGATTCTGCTCTTAGATTGCTCACTACAAGCTGACTAATGCGTTAAACCTTAGTTCCAGTTCGGAATACCAACTCGCTTACTACAAGGAAGTAAAGAAAATAGATCCTCTTTCACATTATTGCAAGCATATATTTCTTAATAATTCACGTGCAACTTTTCAGCATCAATAAATTTCTATGCTTTAATTTCACACCCCCCATTCCATTCTTTCCATATTTTATTAATTTTCTTAGTCCACGCTATCTGCTCATGTATTTATCTATCTATATATAATCAACTATTTCTAATTCATCTCGCAACCAAATAAATGCAAACTAAACTAATTTTATTCGTTTTCTTGGAACAAATTTTGATCTAGGACTACGTAAGTACATAGGTATATATAATTGCAAATAATGTTTAATATTGTTGCCTTGACAGAATAACGTAAAAAAGTAGAATATTGTTTGGTATGAATAAGATGTAAATGAACAAATGGCATAGGAGACGAATAAAATTTTCGTAACAAATTCATTTACTCAGTAATAAATCAAAATGACTTTAAATGTTAATTTAAAGTACACTCACTTACTACTCAACACCCTTTAAATCTGACGTGTGTGTATCCTTATGTTTGTATTTCGACTATACTATAAACAATGTGATGTGGTACTATCTAAAACTCTACCTAATTGCAATATCGTAATTGTACTGTTTTTATCATTTTAAGTTTCCTTTTCGTTTTAAAGGCAATCAAGTATGTAGAATGAAAAACTATCTACTTAGATGATGAGTAAAACCTTTTGAAAACGAACCTCTAATAGTTGTTTCCTAACGTCTCCGAAATTTTAACTGACTTTGTTTGCTTAGATATATATGTCTCAATGTCCGGAATTTCTTGAAAACAAAACACGTGATCCTGTATTTGAAACGAATCACAATTAATGTAGCAATACTTGATGTCAATGTCGTCCTATCTTTAACGAAGCACTTAGCGAAAAATGATAGTGATTTGACTACAGTAACTGTGTAACGAAATTTCCCCTATGTGGTGTGGTGTTTTAAGTCAATGTATATAATATTTATTTAATCCCCTCAAATTGAACATAGAAAACAGCTGCATTCACTTTCAATCAATTCAGCTAAACACGATATTATATTTTTACAACAAAATTAGATTCAATTCCCATCAAAAACAAAACAAAATTGCCTTATTTGCAATGTACATAAGACCAAACAAATTGAATCAAACGATTTCGAGCAAATTAGATCGTTTACGAGCAACAATTAGAACAAAATTCCGCAACTTACTCCTTTCACACATGAATTTGTACAATTTTTATAGCAGCTTTTGAAATTATAATCACTACAATACCGATTTTTAATTCGACAATTTTCAATCAAGCATGCTTCTCACCAACATCTCTGCATAATTCACCACTGTAGTAAATTATTCACCCACAACAATTGTTCAAAACGCAGTCGACGAGTGCAATTAAATGCGTGAAAAGTAACATCAAATATGAAATTGAAATAGAAAATAAAAAAAAAGAAATTGCCACCACTACAGCAACTGATACCATGAAAACTATCCGATCCCATTTATTGTTTGTGTTTTGTGCTTGTGTTCCTTTTAATCAAAGCAATATGGATGTGTATAAAATTGGTGTTGTTTTTCGTCGAGACTGTTCCATTGGTTTTTTGCTACATTTTTGTCCTTAATTTTGCACGATTTTTGTTGTTCCTTTTCCGAAAATGCAACCACATTTTGCACCATTTCTACTTTGATTATTCCAAGTTTGGATGCTTGCTATTGCATATGCCCCCTATAAATGGAAATTTTCCAAGTTGGGAATGCGTAGCTGACTGGCAAATAGTATTTGTTTAGTAACAAATTAAATTTAAGATTGAAAAATAAATGGTTACATATTGTATTGAAACACCAAATTGATCATACAAAACGATACAACTAAAACAAATTAACTCAATGTTACATTTTCAAAAATGTACTCTGTACACCCTCCAATGAAAATAACAACAAAAATAAAATAACAAATCAGACACACGAATTGTATCTATCTGATAAATGTGTTGCATGATTATTCAACTAAATTTCTCCTCCTGACTAAACTTTGCCTAACAAATGAACTTTCCTATTTATTCTATTTATTTCGGTGAAAATATTTTGATTTTGCTATCTGTTTTGCTTATTGAAAACAAATCTCCAATAACTACCCTAGGAAATTGTCGGAGTTGGTTTTTTTATTTGTAATTTGTCTTTTCAGTAAAATTATTGGCGGCACCCTTTGAAGAAGTTACTCAAAAAAAATTTCGATGGTATCTATTACATTAAAAACAAAATCATTTTATATAGTCAGGCAAAATTATTTTTAAAATAAACAAATGCCTGAGTTCTACGCATCCGGTTCGGATTTATTATATTTAATTAATAAAAGAAATAATATTTTCACCTCATAAATTTTGCTATTATAGCTATCAAAATGCAACTTCAGATTTTATACAAAATCGCAATCTATTTTTCTTTCAATTACACATACAAGAAAACAAACATTCATTTACAATACACTTACATTGATACACAAATCTATGAATACAGAAAAAATAATAATTAACTTTTAGAAAAAGATATTTCTGAAATATCTTTTGTGTGCTGATGAACCTCCTCGAATCAACCCCAAATGTAATTTCCCATCATGATTTCATTGAAATAGCCCTTATAGCGTTGCACAAAATCCATCACATCTTGGTGTAAGCGCCTCCCTTGCTCCTGTCAAAATGCTCTCAAATTATCTTTATATTAATCTGGGTGAGTATTTTACATACCGTCAGTCAAAAATTCCTGCGAACAGGACTTAGGAATGTACAAACTTCGAATAACAATGCCTCCAGATATGAAAAGTTAAACTTTAGCTCATAATTAAAGTTAATATTCAATAACGTTTATTAAATCATCAACAAACATCGTAAATATAAAAAGAAATTATAAGAAATTCGTCCTTTCTTTACATACTTTACAGTAAAACTAGTAAAAAAAAATGCGTACAAAAATAAAACAAATATGATTTTCTTAAAACAAAAATTCTTAAAACAAAAATTCTTAAAACAAACACCTTATAGGACTTGCTTAAAACATCTTTTGGAAGTTTTTTAATATTATTTACTAATTCCTCCAGCAACTTACATCTGAGGACTTCTTTGCTACTGATATTATGCTGCCGCAAACGCCTTTCTTGAAGCTCCCATATGTGTTCTATATGATTTAGGTCTGATGGTTGGTGAGGAGTGTGAAATTTTCGCACATTGTAGAGCAACCACCCCTTTGCAATACAAGCAGAGTACTTGGGATCATTATTCTGTTGAAAAATAAATCCATTGTTTAAGCCTAGTTTTACCGCGCTAGCTTTCAGATTTTCTTTAAACATTAAGATTCTTCATTTTCTCTGTTTTTGTTTGAAGGAAAACTCGATTTCCCACGCCGTTTGCTGCCATACACTTCCAAACCATGACGCTTACTACCGTGTTTTCCTGATTCGACTTTCTCGAAACTACCATGTGAACGTCGCTACCAAATAAATTATATTCAATACTAGCTGTACCCTGCCACACTTCGCTGTGGCACATTGTGATTGAATGATTGAGAAATGAGAAACAAAACAAAGAATACATTTCATATTTCAGAATATTTTTTTGTTTTCCCACTGTCTGCGTAGATATAAAGACTATCTGGTTGTCAATTCGATTGGCATTTGCCAAAAATTGCAATCTTTTAAATTGAAATGGTGTATCAGTCGGGATTATGGGTATTCGAGGAATAAGTACATCTCCACCTTTGAAAAGTCCCGTTAAAATCGTTGCTTCAGCTACATTACTCATTAATTTCTTTACTGCAAGTCGCGTGCCGTTGCAGAGTTTTGGCTGATTAATATTCCGCAAGAGGATAATTGACACACCTATTTTCAATAATTAACTACTTCATCTGCTTCCACAACGGCGTCTATCGACTTACATGTAATTTCATCACTTTGAATATTGGATTGAATAACATTCTTAAGTTGATAGACATCTTTATTTCTTGCGACAAGGATAGCTCGTTCACTGAGCGAATCGTGATTTCTATGATTTATTTGAATGTCAGGAAATAATTTTTCGATCAGTTCTTCTTTCGATGTTACTAAATTACAAAAATGATCAGGAAATGATATTCGTCTAGACGTCACATCGACTGGCAGCTGTCAGTTTCCAATTTCCAGTAACTGTCGTGAGAATACTTTAGCTGATGGATCATTCTGCAACTGGACACGCATATTCGTAGTCAACTGCAATGTACGTACTTGCCGCCATAATGTTGAATATTTCAGGCAAGCATTTATTTCGTCTGCTGGTGTCGATCGAAAAATTACAGGCAATGTTTGCCTAAAATCTCCTGCGAGCAATATCAATGCATTCCCGAATGGTTGAACGTTTCCACGCAAATCTCGTAACGATCAATCAAGAGCTTCAAGCGATTTTTTATGTGCCATCGTGCATTCATCCCAAACAATTAGTTTACATTTTTGTAATACTATTCCCATACCGGATGCTTTGGAAATATTGCACGTAGGAGTCTCGATGATTTGCATGTTTAATGACAACTTTAGAGTTGAATGCGCAGTTCTTCCACCTGGTAACAATGTCGCAACTACTCCAGACGAAGCAATAGCTAAGGCTTTGTCATTTTTTGATCAAATCGCTGCTAGAATCAATCTAATGAGGAATGTTTTCCCCATTTCCTCCTGGCGCATCCAAAAAGAAGATCTCCCCAACTCCGGTATTTCTCATTTGCATTATGTAAATAAACAATGTAATTGGGAACGAATATTATTTCTCATATGATGCGCCATTACTATTGCGGTTGTCAGCGAGTGTTTTTCTCGCTTCCGGCAGATGGCGCGGGTACTGGGACACAGCTGATCATGAAAAAAACTGTTTTTTCGCGGTTGCGGATATGTGACTGATGCAAAAAATAGATAAAATAATCCTTGATGCGGTTTATATATCATGCTAAAATTTCAGTTCATTCGATGCAGAACTTTTTGAGTTTTTGAAGCGTACTCAAACCAACATAACATTTATATATACATACATAGGTTATCGGATAATATAACTTTACTCCCAAATTCGTGTGTTTTATCGAAATGCTCTTTAGCCTGTTCTTTTTGTTAAGGTGGAAATAAAGGATTCACGACGTGCACAGTATTCATAATAATCGGCTCTTCTTAGAATATTTCTTACTGTTTCCGAGTGACTGATTTAGCACTACTTACTAAGATATCTGATGATATTTCCGGAGCGCCGATTTTCGGATTTAATTTTTATAACAATTTCAAGTTCTTCTCTAGAGATCTTGGCAATTTCAGAAAAGGATTTAGTGCCTTTATATAACTTTCAGATAATATTTCTTTCATTTACACACGTTTAATTGCAACTTGCAGCCACGTTTAATACTCTAAAATTAAACTCACAAATAATTACTGACAGCAACAAAACATGTTCCTTTTAAAACTTCAACATGCTACCAACACAACTACTCCAAACTTCACATGACTATTTTCATTCTGTTCAAAATGTTCGATTTCATTTGTTCAAGAAATGTATTGTCAACAAAAATTATATATATTTTCTCGAAAAATTAATTATTAAAAATAATTTATATTTAAGACCTTAATGAGTAGAAAAATCTTTAATTGTAGTTATAAGCGTCTGTTCGTCAAAGTACTTCCTTTTGTGTGGCTTGTGCCGTACGATCGTTTTCGGCCACTTTCGAATGTCAAACTGATGTTCCGCCAAGTTTAGGGGTTGTCAAGGAACTTATCGCAAAACCGCAAAGGACTTATAACAGTATGATTATAAGAGCAAGAAGAGTTACATCATAGATTTCGTTCTAATAATTGTCATATTTTAAATGAATATATGTCATTTTTTCTTTTAGAAAAAATGAAATGAATCTTGAAAGTCATGAAGTGTTGTTCAGCCAGTGCGTGTTCCATCGATGAGAAGAGGTAATAATCAGAAGGCGCCAGGTCTGGTGAATACGGCGGGTGGGGTAAGAGTTCCCAACCAAGTGAGGAAATCGTTTCTTTTACCACTTTGACTGAATGTGCAGGAGCGTTGTCATGCTGCAGAATGAATTTGCCTTATCTTTCAGCAAATTCTGCGCGTTTTTTGGTCAATTCTTAGTTTAAATTGATCATTTGTTGTCGGTAGCGGACGATATTAACTGTTTCGCTGGGTTTGAGAAGCTCGTAGTACACTACTCCCTTCTGATCCAACCAGACACACAGCATTGTCTCCCTCTCAAAACAATCCGGTCTTGCACTCGATGTTGATGGTCGTCCTGACATTACCCATGATGTCTTACGTTTGGGGATTCTCAAAATATATCCATTTTTCATCGCCAGTTTCAACCCGATGCAAAAAAAACCCTTTCTTTCGTGGCGTAAATGCAGTATTTCGCACACCGTTTTTCGTCTTTCCATCTGTCGTTCGTTCAGTTTGTGTGGAACCCATTTTCCAATTTTTTGAATCTATCCCATGGCTCTCAGGCGATCGGAAATGGCTTGCCGAGTGACATTCAACTGCTCCGCCATCATTTGTTGTGTTTGTGTATTGTCTTCGTCAAATTATGCTTGTAATTCGTCGTCTTCAAGCTTTTTGGTCGATTTTCACGTTCTTTGTCAATAACATTGAAATCGTCACTTTTGAAACGTTGAAAAGAGTGTTCACAAGTCTTGGAGCAACATCGCCGTAAGTCTCTACAAGTATTCGATGACTTTTCGATGCCTTGTTCTTTTGATTGAACAAGAAAATCATTACTTGCCGCAAATGCTCTTTACTTGGCTCAAAATTCGACATGTTTATGCGATGCTCATCCAATGAAGTTTTTTCGTCGGTTATGATGCGCGTCATATCTATTGAGCCATCTTCAAATTCCTCTGAAAGGTGGTTTCTAAGAAACTCTGTACATGCAATTAAAATTCCATTTTCGATTTCAGATTTCGATTTCCATTATGCACTTATGAAGGAATGCGGTGCTTCATGTGATGGAAGTTCGCGAATCGTTGGTTGGTCGGTTGTTTCCGTTATTTTAGATTAGTGCTTATGTTTAAGCACATAAAAAATTTCTTCACAATTGTTCGTTGTATTTTCAAGCTAGTTTTCCAGAGTTCGTTATTAAATTCCTTTAAATTCGTTCGTTGCCAAAAGCCTTGATTACAGACTCGTGTGATTGATTCTGTAGGGAAGTTGGATAGTGAGCCCGCATAGGTTTTGATTTTCAGATTTTGATGCGAACTATAGCTAAGTAGGTTACAATTGGTATTACCATTATATGTACTTCTTAATTCTTATATTCTCATCGGTTCCCAAAGTGTGACTAGGTCTTGGATGCGCATTAATTCTACTGAATATGTTGCCCAGAATCAAAGCAATATGCATGGTGGATATTGTAACAGAAAATATCCAACAATTTAAACAAAAAACTCCATAACCATCATCGTTGTGCTTCGAAAAGACATCAGTTACATCGGTCTGATAAGATAATCCATGTTCACACTTCCAAAGTGAAAAGTACGAAATTTACTTGAAAAATCATCAGATAATTGATAATAAAAAATGAACTATGCAATTTAAAAAAAAATCATACGTACTTCCAGAAACAATATATTTTTAAGATCTTTGCAAAATTTCAAGTAAATCGGTTGAAAATTGTCTGAGTTATGTTTCCGGCCAACTCAAATAATATAGTTTTGAGAAAAACGCGTTTGAAGTTTTGAGTAGTAGAAAATCATGAATAATACCTTTAATCAGCGATGCCGGCACCATACAATTTGCTGTCCATATCCCAATGGTCCTGATCTTTTTTTTCTGTTTGATCTTGAAGCGATCGTAGACTATTGAACTCGTTCAGACAGCGATTCTCTGCATGGTTTATACACTCTTTGTCGATTTGTGATCCATTATGTACAAAATTGCAGAAGACTTATCATTGTACCCACAAACTGCAATGTTCGCAGCCACATCCAAGACTGTTTTAACACTTGCAATGGATTTCGGGGCCAGAGCCCACACAGTTGAGTTGAAGCTTCCGTTACTATTTTGTGTGTAACCGCCGATACTGTTAAACAAGTTTAACCTTGTCTAGCATAGTCTGTACACAAATTGTTTCAATAAAATCTCCCGTATACCTGTTCCGAATCCCAAACATCCCTTTTCTCGAGCGGTCACAAAGTCAGACCTGGGACATTGTACTAAAATTCAAAAACCATGTACTTAGAAACTTTTACCGGCTATAAGCTTTTGGCGCATCATTTTTGAGATCTTAAGGGAAAATTTAACACAAAAAAATCGATTTTAAGAAAATTCTAGAGTGGCCTAACGCCTTAACTCACACGAGCAGTAATGAAAAACCTGTTTAAACATTAATTTCTCATTTCCTCATCTAAAGGCAATTTCGCAATGTCATTTGCAGTTTTCACACCTTCATGAAAATCCTTGACAGCCATTTATGTAGTTCTTAGGGTCAAATCGTTGTTTAGGAGTAAGTTAGCTGCTAGTTACTGTCTTTTACTGGAACCAGGAAAAATTAAACAATCCTTTCGTTTATTTTTAATAATCATAATAAATGGTTGCGGAAAATTAATATTCCTCTATTATGTTTGTACAAAAGCTAATTCCATATTCCATAAATGGAGTTCATGTAAATCATCCGTGTTCATATTCGTTTAGCATGAGAGTATTTAGCAAGGGCATTGATCATAGTACTCGTTTACGGCAACCATTCATTATTCCATCGAAAACCGTAACTAATGCATATCCTTTACCGGTTTTAAGTTCATTATAATGGTAGTTGATTTTCTTCAGACTGTATCTGTGACTTTTGGTTTAGAATATTCGCTAGGACTCGAGATGCACCAACAGACCAAATCATTAAGAAGGAAAGCCACTCATATTTTAAAGGTAATGCTATGATACCAAATTGGAAAAATAAAATAAATTATTGCATTGGCAAGTTCTGTACGTTATTAAAACAAGAAAAAGGTTTAATTCCATGGGATCACATGACGTTTTCTCCTTCAAAAAATACTAAGCATCGTGGAGTATTGTTCATACCCTTTTAAAAAAGTCATAATCGCAACTTTTTTCATCAATATTTTAGTTTATTATACATAAACCATTAAAAGACAGGTGAGCAATCAGAATAAATGGTTTTCACTTTGACATTTAATTCTCGGAAATGGGATGTGCTCGAAAATATGAAAGTTAACGATCAGGTGATGGTTTTAGCACCTTATAAAAAAAATTTAAAAAAAAAACGTTACAAAGAACACAATTCAGGCAAACTAACTTTTTCCTTTTTAAGCGATAACTTCTTCAAAGGTAACCCAATACACAATACTTATGTTTGACAAATTCTGCATGCGCTTATTTTCTATATACTCAATATTTGCAATTTATTCGGCTTTCTAAATCAATTCAGAAAACAAAAATGAAATAAATTGCAAATTACACTTAACACATTAAATGTAAACGGCCAAAGTAAACAGCCACAAAAAAACAACAATTCTGATAGGACTTCTATCCTTTGGCTAAATTGGTTTTTCTTTTCATTATTGCTAGCTGAAATTAATAAGCGAAATCAATCTGAATAAAAAACAATGTTTTGTACATATAACCGATTTAGACTTATGTACTGATAACTAAATGTTATGCTACCAGTATTTTGTTTGAAAAAAAGAGCAACTAACATTTAAGCAAATCAAAAATTTACACAGTATATTGTACACACATGTATTGTATAAATGTTATCCAGTTGATTTATTTAGAATTAACTATACATAATCTCTACATAAGTGTATGTTTATATGCACTGAAGTTTTTACAAAGTATCTAATCTATTTTTCTCAATTTCCGCATTTTATCATCTTCTACAATTTTTATTTATACACTACTGGCCGAGTAGATAAATTGGATAGTTCTTTTTCACGTTCGCGATCGTCGTCAATGTCTAGCTTAGAAAATATTACTACAGAATCTGTGACATGTTTAGCTTTCACCGACAGTTATACAAAGAAAAGTGGTAAGTCATTAGTTTTATTTGTCGCCATTTAAAGTTTAACAATTTTTTTATACTTACACAGAATCGGCAACGCTTCTACCAACGTTGTGGGTTGGTACTAGTTTAGGCTCAGTTTTGACTGTCTCACTTAGTTTGCCCGACACAGACTCAAGGAAAACTCAACCAGTGATTGTTTCAATTTTGGGTAAGTTATTTGAATGCATTTTTGAAACAATTAGGATAATTGAAGTCTTCATATCTGAACAATAAGCATCCCCTGTATCAAAAAAAATTTTCGTAAGTTTTTTAATTCTGCACACTTTTGGGGATCTGGTAGTAAAATATTTTTTTAACCTTTAACATTCTAATCCTGTTGAAAAGCTTATAAGGGCAGATACAATCGAGTCATATTTCAAGAAACAGACTGTGAAATTGTAATTTCGAATCCAACAAACCTCGATAATTTTTTTTGAAAATTTATTGAAAAAGTTTAAAAATTTACTCAAAATTTATTGAAAAAGTAAAACATCGTTTAATATTTAAATTGATTACATGAACTTTAGTCCCGTGCAACGACTTCTGTATTTTAAACCGCTAAATCCTAGTCTAGCTTAATCCTTTTTATTAAAGTGTTTTTATGGTACATTTTTTTCGACATGTGACTAAAGCGTAACTACTTGGAAGTGCTAACCCACGAGCAAATGAGCTCACTTGCTTGACAACGGCAAAGATACGAATACCACATGTAGCAAATAGAGCGAGCCCTTCAATAACAGAGAGAAGAAAACCGAGTTTTGTCATCACTCCTAGCTCGAGAGAAAGAAACAAAACATGTGGTTTCAAGAAGTTTATTAACACGGTTAAACTACAGCGAATACAATACAATAATTGCCTCCGTTAAAATGTTCTTGGACCTTTTATAGGTTCCGATAATGCAAGCTACATGTGGCGTGCATTCGTCGTTTACGATACTATGTTTTTTTTTATGTTAAAATCCTTGCTTCGGTGAATATTTTCTTGGACCTTTTATAGGTTCCGACAATTCGAGCTACATGTGGTGGGTTATTCGTTTATGATATTACGTTAGTTTTTATTTTCAAGTTTTTTGAAAATGACCACATATCCGGTTGTGGTTGGTTATCAAGTAGTATTAGTGGGGCCGATGATGTAACACCCATGCTCCAGAGGAGAATTGTTCCAAAAGTCCATGTTTTTATTATGAAACCGAACATTAGGGGTTAGAATGCATAATTCTAGATTATAAGATGTTAATATTCTATTGAAAGCGGTGTTTTTAACACAGACCACATACGTTCAGTGAAATCATAGCACTTATAGGACAGAAAAAACCACCAGACATAGACCAAATATGGTCTGTGTATACATTCCTCTTTATTTCGTTTATTATCTTTTTACAATAAAAAAACAGACAATCTGACAGATGGTAATATTTGACAGGATAGATAGATAGATCATAATGGAAGTAAATATAGAGAGGCCCTACGCTCTCAGTTCTGTCCGAAATCACTAAAAGTAACGCATATTAATACAAACTCACCACTACTTACTTAAAGATAATCAGAGGTAGTATAAATGAATGGTCAAACATTTCACGATCTGAACCATATTCACAAACATCACTTTATTTGCTTGCTATAATTCAAGCTTATATTTTTTTCATTCGCATTTTATCATCCGCATACTCATAAACAATATTTTCTCCTTAAATCAATAAAATTACGAAATAAGATCATTTCATTAAGTGCCCCATCATAAACAAATCTGTACTGCCCATGGACACAGGAGAATCGACTTAACGGGAATGTTAACTCCGCACGAACATAGTTTCCCGAACAATGAAACCCCGCCCATTCCATACAATTTTCACAGCTGATCGACTTCGGATTTAATTAGCTTGAGCCGATTGAACATGGGGGAATTGCAATCTGAAGGCCCAGAGGCAATACTGCGTGATGGCGATGCGTGAGCGCGATGCGATTCTCGCTCGTCGTCGTAACGTTCCGTGATGTTTTGCTTGCAATTGTTATTGATTTATTAAAAGTTTTGAATTTGGAACTTTCCTTCGTTTGGCCTCAACAAAGATGCACGGCATTTTCATTCAAAATTCATTCAGAATAACCAATCTACTTAAAAATTAATTAAGGCGTTTGAATTTCAAATTGCATTTAAGCGCCATATTGGTTTTGACAAACGTCAAGCACATCGTTGCGAGGAATTTTCGTTTTTCCGAATATTTCCCGCCTCGCATCGACGCATCGCAATCATTGTACGATGTCGCATACAAATGCATGTTACGAAAACTGTTTGACATTTGGTGCGAGACTCTCGTCGCGCTCTCGTATCGCAGTCTCGCAGTATTGTATTTCGGCCTTGACAAACGTCAACGCACCTCGTTTCAAGGATTTTTCGATTTTTCGCCTCGCATCATTTTACGGTGTCGTGTACAAACGCATGTTACGAAAACGGCTTGAGATTTGCTGCGAGACTCTCGTCCCGCTCTCGTATTGCAGTCTCGCGGTTTTGTATTTCGGCCTTGAAGCTGGTCTCAAAGCTAAACTTTTTATGAGCTGACCAGCTTACTTTTTATAGTTTAATGAGCTTAATGTGGAAAGAACTTGGTAGGGCGTTGCAAAGAAGCATTTTTAGGTTTCGATTGAAGGGCACATGGCTCGGTTGGTGGGGGAGAAGATTGTCAGAACCCTGATATCCTTGCAGGAACTCGTTTACCTTCCGCTCAAAAATGGCGTTGATGTTGCGATCGGTCGTGGACTTCTTTGCGTACAGATGGTGGAAGTAATTGAAGCACGCGGATAGTTTTCGCTCTGTTGTCATTAATGCTTCTCCATTCAGTTGCATTGGACGCTTGTTCATCTGGTCGCCCTTATAAGGGTGTCAAGACAGTTTATTTGGAATTTCATTGAAACGTATTCTGCATTAATGCGGTTTGGATTCTTTTGAATGATTCTCTTAAGTCGTTGTTGCCACCTAGCTTTAGTTCGGATGAGGAGAGTTATATAAAGAGATAATTATCCATATATGAAAAACGAAGGTGGTTTGGCGGATGCGTATTTGTTTAGTATGCTGTATTTAGTATGCTGGCGGAGAGGTCTTGAATGAAGTTGTCTATTTCTGAATTGCTGAGAGTCCTTTGGTCCGTATATTTTCCCTCGAGTTGATCTGAAAGCTTGTCGGTGAATGTTGACCAGTCTAGGCCTGCGAAACAACGGCTGAATCTCTGATGGTGGGGGGGGGGGGGGGGGTGGGATGATTGATCCCGGGTAGTTGCATGTCGAGCAGTAAGGCGAAGTTGTCGGAAGATGCCGGCGTGGTAGTGCCCTTGAAATTTGAGTGGTTTGGAGTGAGAAGTGAGGTGGACACCAGGAAATTGTGCAGGAAAGAGCTGCCCCTCGAAAATGTTGGTTCGCCTGCATTAATAACATAGAGGGATGTTCGCTTAATATAGTGAAGCCGGTTGAAAAGTGTTGAGCCATTTGTGTTAGTTGCGCTATCGCCCCACAAAGGGGCGCCAGCATCCCCCAACGCCAGACAGGCGTTGAGATCGCCTCCTATATATATTGCGTCACAGTTCTGTCTAATGTTTGTTATTTGGTTGAGCCTGGATTCAATAGGGATTCCGGTTTTGAATGGTATGTATAGTGCTCCCAGCAATACTTTGCGTAGATGGCTTTGGTTTTCCCGCAGTTGAACAGGGGCTAGAGTACACGGAAGGGGAGTGACGGCACATTCCACCTGGTAGGCGGTACGGATCGTTCGAACCATGATTAGGGTGCCTGTGCCTTCGTCATTACGGAATATGTTATAGTGTGGAAAGTGCAGTTAGTGTCTTACTAATAAGTGAGTTTCGCTGATGAGGGCGAAATCTGGCGAGTACCGTTCTAAAATGGGTTGTAGTGCTAGGCGCTTGTCGTGTCTCTGAAGGTAATTTATGTTCAGCGATAAGAATCTTAGCTTACTGCCGTCCAGTGACATACAGACAGAAGTTGAATAATTCATCTGGTTTCTGTTCTTGGGGCAAGTTTTTATAGGACGCCCAGAATTCGCGGGCTTTTATGAGTACTGATTGGAGTGAGATCCCATACATGTTTTGAGTTTCCTGAGCAATGAGGTTCAGAGGGTTATCCCCCTGGTATTGTTCACACCGTTCTTGCGAGTTGCTGACAGAGTAAAATTCTTCGTCACGGAGGCGTACAACTCTCTGTTTTCTGGTCTGTTGACCAGATTGGTTGATTTAGAGGATAAAAGTTTTGAGAGTCCAATATCAGCTGGTTGTCGTTTATCAGAGCTCGCGTTTGATGTATTGGGTCCCTAAGTTTAACACGTTCCGGGCAGTTGGGAAAATTGGCCGAGTGACCGGTGCTCGCGCACGGGATCTGTTGCCGGGTCCTCTCGTGGGTTAGCGAGGTTTTTTCCGAGGCAGGGGGTCCCCGAATCGGCTTGTAATGGATTTGAATTCCCAGGTCGTCACGGCGACGACTCGGGATGAAAGTCGGCCTCGCACCGACACTTGGACGTGCAGTCCTCGAGACGTGGCAACGAAATATACCCCAGCGGGTCAACCTTTCGGCCACTCGGAAATTCACTCGCGTGGTGGCTGCTGGCTAGCTAGCTCAGTGCGGCGAGGAGTGCGGACGTGGGTCGGACCCAAGTGAACTTCCGCTCTTGGTTCCATTTGAACCAGCCACCGAAAAGCCCGATTTACTATGCGACGTTTCTAAACAGATTACGTTACTTTACTCTAAATTTTTTTTTTTTTTTTGATCTACCATTCAAAATCTAAATACACCCGACGATAAACGCGCATTCGTGAACCGATATACCGCGGTGCCAAAAAAACAAACTACTTTAATTTTGCGACCGTAAAACACGCGAACCCGAAAAACCGAACTAGTAGTCCGCGACACGTTGGGCGCCATTGTAATGGATTTCGAGTCGTCGCCGTGACGGCTGGGATACGAAATCCATTACAGGCTTTACCGCAGGTGACACACCCCTCACTACACCCGCAGTTGACGGCAACATGCCCATATCGCTGGCATCCGTAGTATTGTGTGAGATCTACATTCCGGGGTTTTCTCCACGTTATTCTACAGTTAAAAATGAACTTGATTTTTATAAGTTTTGTCAGATCTTCCTCAGTAGTGAGGGATACTCTGAAAGGGTTTAGAGCAATATTATTCTGCCGCGACTAGGCAGTACTCATATGGCTAAAGAGGAGTTACCTATTTCCGGGACTTGAAGTTTGATATCTTCTAGGATCTCCTCCTCAGAAAATAGAGAGCTGAGACCCTGAAGCACGGCAATCGGTTTCCTGCGTATTGCAGGGGTGAAAGTGTGACCACCCAATTTCCGTTCTCACATTATTTTGATTATGCAGTCATACGCCGTGACGTAATCTACCAAAATTTTTTGGTAGGCGCCTGATATCGAAAAAATTCGATATATTGCAGTCACAGAAAGGGGGGGGGGGAGACATTATTAATGAAGATTAGTGGTAGCCAAGATGGTTTTGGGCTGCTGCTAGATTCGGTGGGTGAAGTTTTAGTGGGGGGAAGAAATGGTTGCAAACTTACTAGGACTAATCTTTTTAGTATTATTATTAATTTGAATTTAACTAGCCTTACAAACTAATCTACCGGTTGCCAGTTTGTATCGTGCCGCGTCGTCGTTAATCGCCGCTCCATCTCGTCTTCGTTCGTGCGGGAGCTGTCGCCAGACATTTCGATGTCTGCTCTGGTGGTGCTAGTCGTTGCTATGTCCATTTTTGCCGAACTTGATTCGGCCAGTTGGTCGGCTGACTTCAAGATAAGTTGAAGTTCCTTTGAAATAATTTCTTTACTTGTGGCGCATTCTTCGGATGTCCTTCCGATTTCAACTTAGGTTTTGGTGTCTGATTCTTAGACATTTCACTGATTCTTGAAGGTTGAGAGTTATGTATTTTTTTTTTGCTGTCCGAACACTCGCACTAAGGATGCAAGAAATAAATCGATGTCCTGGACATCGCGTCAACAATTCAGAAAATGGTGCAATTCAGCGTCCTTTCGCAGCCCACCTCACTCGTTCAATTACTAGTTTTTATTCAATCTACGTACTTTTAGCCTCTCTTTTTTTTTATCTGCACTCACGCAGAGAAGTTATTTTGAATTAACACAATAAAAATCCGCGGTCATGTTCGGCATGTATCGGTGAATAATCGAGAATCTAAAACCTATTGACAACCGACTCGGTTGAAGTCTCAACTCGAACTCCATTTGACAGTTTAAACTGCACCATTGTGACTCACTGTTCTTGTTTCGCAATCGTTTGCGTGATTGTATTTATGAATGTTAAAAACCAATTATTGAGATGTAATTTAATACTTGTTGTTGAAAAATATTAAGTCTTTGCAAACCAAATTTGAGTACTAGGACGCATCACTTTCATTTATCAACGTAAAATTTTGGTCAACTGAATTTAAACATGGCCCTTTCAGCTTGGGAGAAATTGAGCAATCGGCACGTTCAAAAACTGAACTCATTACGATAGAAGGCCGAAATACAATGCGACAACGTACAATGATTGCGATGTGTCAATGCGAGGCGGGAAATATTCGGAAAAACGAAAATTCCTCGCAACGAGATGCGTTGACATTTGTCAAATGCAATATGGCGCTTAAATGAAATTTGAAATGCAAACGTCGTAATTACTTTTTAAGTACTATGGTTATTTTAAATGAATTTTGAATGAAAATTTCATGCATCCTAGTTAAGGCTTTTATTTGCTAAACGAAGGAACATTCCACATTCAATAGTTTGAAAAAATCAAAAACAATTTTATTTGAAACGTCACCTATTTGACATTTGTCATATGAACATTAAAGTTCCCCGCATCGCGTGCATTGTAAATTGAATGCGATGTGTGACGACGAGGGAAAATCGCATCGCGCTCTCGTGTCGCTGTCACGCACTATTGTATTTCGGCCTAGAATCGTTAAATGGTGCTAAATGAGCGTCAAATCACATTAAGAGAGTTGCTGAGTTGAGAGTTGAGTTAATACCCGAAGCTATCAATGTGGCCAAAATAAACTTGTTTTTCACATATTGAAACAAAATTCATGCATGAAAAATTTAAAAAAAATCGTCGGTTGGTTTTTTCAGAAGTCGCAACCCCCCGCCCCCAGCTTTCCCTAATGTCAGAATTATCTGCAGATATTTTGGAACCTGAAATCTATTGAAATACGATATGTCAGCAATGAATCTTAAAACCTTTAATAGAATATATGACAAAGCGCTTGCTTTGTTCTGAAACAATTCTTAATTTTAAAAGCAGAAGAGAAGTGAATCCAAATTCAGTGAGGGAAAAATTATGTTCGGTAATAAGCCCCGTCTCCTTGAAGTTTTATCGCTGAAAGTTTCTAATAAACAAGATATTGCTGTCGATAGATTTCACCTTATTTACAGTGAAAATTTCAGTCTTCCTTTAATTCATATAACGATGAACAATATAATTTTGCTTAGATTGGCGGATATAAATGCACCCTACATTGGAAGTCTGTGCTTTTCGGCACATACTATGAATCTGAAGACTTATGCAAAAATAGTTCAATGTCCGTTATAAGGAAATTAGACGAAGACATCTTATTTCTACCCGTTCAAAACATTTGCTGTTTAGCTTATATCTGAAATTGGCTTGGTTGTTTAATACCAATACATGAAAAATACAAATTTAGGTTTCTAGTTTCACTACCACTCACTAGCATAAATAAACAATTTCTAATCAACAAAAACCAAAACAACATTTATATTTCTTTCGTACTTATGTGTTCCTCATTAATAGCATTACTTGCACCACAAAATATAATTTCAAAATGCACAAAAACACCACATTTCAACGGCTTTATCCGAACAATGATGTCAAAAACGATAACCCAGAGGAACCAGTGGATCCAGTAACACCCTGTTGTCCTTGAAATGCATCTGTAGAAAGTAGAGATCACGTAGGCATTGATCAAAAGACGCAAAGATCATAATTACTAAAGCCTCCATAACCAGGATAGCCAGGATATCCTCCGATTCCCAGGTACCCCCCAAAATATGGATAGCGGCCAAACCCTGGATACGGTCTTCTCCCAAAACCACCTCCATAGCCTGGATAGCCACTACCAGGGTAGCCACCACCGGGATAGCCACCACCAGGATAGCCACCGCCAGGATAGCCACCACCGGGGTAACCACCACCTGGGTAACCACCATATCCTGGGTAAGAACAGCCATACCCTCCACCTGGATATCCGCACCCGAAACCTCCGCCATAGCCACCTCCATAATAAGGATAGGGTGCAGCTAGAGCTAGTCCAATGAGAATGAGCAAAGAAATTATTACTTTCATCTTATCAAGAATGTGGCACAATATCAACTAAAAAATTGACTTCAAAGTTTCAGCCTTTTTTTCGGTCAACTGCCCAATCCGTGGAATTATATGGCGTGATTATAAGTTGATCATTATTTCCGGAAGTAATAGGTTTTTTGCTGATTTGACTCAGACATCGTTCGGCATGACAGATTTTTATCGTATGTAGCATAAATCGTTATTACGATAATGTTAAACGCATAGAATAAAATTACGCTAAAACGAAGGTTATAACAATTAGCCTCTGCTGTTTGCTATTGAACTTGAAGTTAATTGCTATCGGTGTATAACCTAAATATCCGACCTTGAATTATTTATTTACTATATGAAAACGTGATCTGTACCCGTTGGTTTTTTTTTTTAATTTAAAAATATTTAACTAGAATTAAAATTTCATCGTAGAGCAGTTGGGACAAACATTTCTACTGGAATAGTCATCTCTAATAATATTGCCTTATTCAGTGACCGTAATACTTTCTGGAGAGACTTATTGCTGAAAAATGTCTTCGTTTAAGTCTCAGAATCCTGGACTTTTGACACATTCTCCTGGACTAGAAATTCGCGTTATGTTCATTAATGTAAAATGTGTTTCCTTGAATTACATAGGAAAAACGACTACTTAATCACATCATATTTATCACATTTCCTCAAACGCCGAGGGAATACTACAATGCTTGATTCCTCTCCATAGTATTTTGTCTTAAAACTTTGTTTTAAATCCAGCACTCATTGTTTCACCCAGGCTGCTGGGCAGCAAGTAAGCAAGGCTTACTCCTTGAATAACACTGGTTGCGGAAGATCAATGACCAAAGTTTGCCAAAGCCGGTGAAGATAAGCGAGATTGTGCAGGTTAACATTCCGTCCCCACTGAGTTTACTGAGTTTATGCGTCTACAATGAAATTTCAGTGAAATGTTCGCTTTTCAACAATATAGGAATGGAGAAAACTTGTCTATATATAAATATACTTGTCTATACATATACTTGGCTCTATAAAGGCTATAAGACAAGAATGTATTCAAGCTGAACGAAGAGTTGTCATGTAAGTGCTCAGAGCTCCGTGCTTGATCCAGACCTGATGAACATCCTGTTAGATGGGCTTTTGCGGTTTGACCTATTGGATGAGGCAGACTTGATGGGGTTTGGATCGATGTTGTGGCTGTAGTCTCTAAATGCACATTCGATCATGCGCCACTTAGACTCGCAGCGGAAAAACCCGAAGTGATCATCATACAATCAGGAGAATCCCCGGAGAACGACCTGTCAGTAATCGGGAAGTGTCAGCCAAATCAAAAGCAGCTGTGGAGACTGGATCTATTGATAGACTAGAAAATCAGTTCTCCTGATCAAATCAACACAACAACTCACAAGACTATGATGTGTGTAACGATACTCACTCAATTGATGGTTGACAGAGGGGCTCATCCTGTCAATGAGAGTAAGTCAAAGGAACATCGTGCGGTGTACATCTCTGTGGGTCGGAGTTATTTAGCCACCTGCACAGCCAAAAATGTAACCAAAAGCATTTTGCACAGGTGCAAAGACAAGAAGCGCTGAAAGTTTCATACTCATATCGACATATTTCGTAACCAAAAAAGTTGGACATCACCTCACATCGCCCTGTTTCCCAAAAATAACAGGCAACTGCGAAGCGGTCGGCAGGGATTAGACAACGATCTCTCGGCAACTGCCCTGATAAGAGGCTAAATTGAGCGCATAGTGAAACCGATTTCTATTTTATTCAGCTCTTGAGTGAATGTGGATGAATTCAATTTTACCCGCGCAAATTTCACTGTCACGATCTACCAAATGCGTACGTTATAGAGATAGATTATCCCCGCCATATATTTTTTTCATTGACAAGGTACGATAGGCTCTCTGCGGGCGACTCTTGAGCGAAATGAGAGAGTTTTCTTCGCAAATTAAGTCGAAGAGTTGTCAAAACGTTTGACCGTAATTCGCCTGACGCGTTTGCTAGAACAGATTTGACAGTTAAAAAAGACATAACGAAGCGGCACGGATCAATTTTCTAAAACTCACTCCTCCATCTTTCTTTCCTGCCTAAGAAGATATTTTTCTGAGCTAAAGGTGCCTCTAGACCAGAGAAACGGGGAGGCCAAAAAAATATAAAGAAAACATTTGCACAGCGTACCACGAAATTAAAAATATGAAGAAATTAAATTTTTCAAACACAAGAAGAAACACTTTTCACTCCAGAAGAAACACACCTAAAATTGTCACTAGCAACATAAGACAGTTATTTGCACTTATGCAAAAGAAGTTTCAGACTATTATGCAGGATACGATAGCATATTTGCAACCTAATAGAACACTGCGTAAGGTAGGTTACAAACTTTGTAAGGTAGGTTTTTCATAAGGCACATTTTCACTCTCAACTCTCTATGCAATTCAAAATCTATAAAATTTGCCGTCTATATCTAATTTATGTTTGGACACAAATATCACATCTTTTTCATATGAGAAACTTCTCTCATGCCTTGAACCCAAATTTGCGTCCCAGACTAGGTTCTGTACAGAAATGACAATGATACGGAACGCTGTGGCGGTGCAGCAATTCAATTCAAAAAAATGTAACTCATTAAATTATACTTGCACCTAAAAACCTAAGGAAACTCCAGAGCATGGCCGACACTGCAATTAGTTTTTTAATATATGTTTCCACCTCCTTGTTGGACATCTCTCAAAATCCAGAATCTTCCGCAACTTTTAATAACAATCAATTAGGAGCTGTTAGAATTACTCGAAATGAAAGCGAACTAATTTTTTCAAAATAATTTTTCGCGAGAAATCGGAGTTTAACGTGGTTTTTCCTCACAATAATCATATTAACATCCTCGAAGACCCATAAACTGGTGCCTTTCTGAATAACGAACATGTAAATAGATGTAAACAAATAAGGGGGAAAATAGAATAGCCTTCAAACACTCAGTGGTCAATAAAATTATTTCTCAAACCCTGAAATGGCCTACGAGACTCATTTCATAATTGAAAGGTAATTAATAAAACAAAACAAAGAAATAGATTACACTGTCTCAAGTACTTAAAGTGGACTCTCACCAATCAACTACAAAAGTTAAACACCTGGATAAGGATAACTCCAGTACAGTGAAAGACTACGATACTAGCTTGGGACGACAAAGTGGGCAAGGCTTTTGTCAATATACTGGAATTTTTATTGAGATTTTGAAATTATCCGATGAAAGATCCTTCAAGCGAACTGAGCAGGTCACTACCGCCTTGTAGCACGTGGGTTATCTAGAACCAAATACAAGAAACTAAACTACAGAAAGTAAAAAGATTTCATACTCGCACAAAAAAGAAGAGTCAGTTATGACATCCTCTCCTAATAGAATTATAATAATTCTAGTTATAAACACACACAAATTATAAACACTCTCTTATTGTTTTTGAAAACCAGGAAAGAACACAAAGTTCCTCCCGAACAAGAGATCCTAGGCTTTCTTGTCTTCTATGGGTGAATATTTAAAGAAGATGCTTCTTACTGTGCTTACTGTAGGTAATCAGGATAAAAATAGTATCCTAAAGAACAGTCCATATTCAAACAAATGCACTTCACGGAACTAACAGGAGCAGCCCAAGATATTAGAACACGGTCCCACCGCACGATTTCCACAGGCCTTGTTATGTTTGAAACTTTAAAAGTAATTGAAGAAGTGTGGCATGCAATATTTATAATTAGCATGCATGATCTTCGATTACCATTTAATCTTACCCCAAGATCTCCTCCCAAAGTGTTTTTTTTTTCTCAACTCCTCTTAACTATCCTAAAGAATACCTCCAAAAAACAGTCCGGCCGCTGCTGCATCGTCGGTAGAAGCGTAGAATCCGCCCCAAACAAGGTTCTCCAAATCACGCAGGAGCTTATCTCAACTTTGGCAAGATATAAGGCAGACAATACTAACTTTTTTATTTGGCCAAGCGGCTTAAAATATTGATTTGAAATACCCAAAGCCTTAAGAAATCATTGAAACATTCGATTTTGTGCATCATCAACGCCATCGATATTGTTATTATTACGAAATTATGATTGAGGACACATGATAAACTTGAAATACCCACTAGAAAATTTATAGCCTTCAAAAAATCCATTTCAAAGCCCACTGTCTCATCCATCGAGTCCGCTTCTGTTGAAAATGTAAGGCCATCCTTAGTAGGGAGCAATATAGCCCTGCGTTTTTCCAGGACAAAACTTTCAAAGGTAAAAATAATCTTAAACAAGCTCTGAGATGGGCATAACAACATTTCTTCTCTGCGGTGACATGAATGCGCGACATACGCATTGCGCACGCAATAACCAAGCAGGCAAAGAAATTTATCACCTCATTAGAAATAACAACTTAGTCATACACCACTTCTAAGAAGCAACATTTTACTCTCCTCAAGGTATCGGATCTACCCTCGATTTTGTCATAAGTAGTGAGAATGTTATCTCCTTAGAACTCACTGCTCTGGAAGCGATGTCCTCTCAACGTCTACTGTACTGTTCTCGTTGCAAGCAACAGCAAATTCTCCATACGCGTCAAAACGATTTCACTGCTTCAAAAAAGCTAATTGACACGAATTCCGGAAAAGAATGAATGAAAACACATCCTTAACTCAGGACGCTCTGAATTCCTTAAATTCAGCGGAAGAAATTATTGGAAAAAAGAGAGATTAAAAATTGCCATTTAGCGTGAAGGAGACTATAGTGCTAAACTGATTGCACCACGTAACTCTCTACGGCGTCAGGGGCCAAAAACTCGTGACCCAATCTAGCTCTAGCTTACGCTAGCTATCAAGATCAAAATCACGAACCTCCGAAAGCACCGCTGTAACAATCTTCTCAACAATTGTGACCACAATGCACTAAGAGTCTGGAATCTGACGAAAATACTGAACGAAAAAACCATAATCTTTCATGTGCTCTGCAAGACGACAATGGTATCCAGACTTATCTTGTGAAAGAAAGAAAAGTTACTGGCTGATAAATACCACGAACCACACAATATCTGCCATAGAATGAGCAACAACATGACAGAAATAATGACAGCTAAATCAAACACCATCAATTTATCTCTCGTAGTTCTTATACAATAGAATAGAAAAGGAGCAGATTATGGAATTAAGGACCTAAGAACAGCAAAGCTCTTGTATTCGGTGGAATTTCAAACATAGCCCTAAAAAATCTTCTCGAAAAAGCAATAGTAGTTATTTGCTTCATATTCGATGCCTGGAAACATGAAACCTATGAAGCCTGACAAATACCTGCGAGATTCTAACAGCTACAGGCCAAAAAGCATACTATCGGCGCTTCGTAAACTATTTGAGAAGTTTATCCTGAATAGGAAAAGGTATTAAAAGGTGGACCGACTTCATCGAAAACAATACCATCCTCCCTGATTTCCAGTGTAGCTTCAGGCACTAGCTTCTACGTGTCGCCAAAGATAGAGAAAAAGTACTGAATACAAAGCAGTGGTTGGGCCTACTAGCGATGTTGAAAAAACCGTTGATACCGTTTGAATTGACGGCCTACTCCATGAACACAAAGAGTGGGTACTGCACTACCATGACTATACAAACTGATTTCATCCTTCCTAAGAGATAGATATACCAGGTTAAAGTTCGATTATCAACATACACTATGAAAATTGTTCCTACTGGTGTTCCACAAGGCTCATGCCTCATTCCAAAACTTTTCAATGGATACACGCCTGATTTACCCACAAACCAAAACTGCCAATCAGCTGCTTTCGCGAACAACACTAGTTTCTACACTACTTGCGACAACCTTAACGTCAACATCTCCAGAAGAGACAAATCAACTCCCATAAAATAAAAAGCCAACAAAGGAATTTATTGCTAAGGACTAGCCTTCGACCTGTTTACTTTCATCAAAACCGTAAGGCTTGTATTCAAAATACATTACTCGTTTTCTTGCAGAAAACAAGACCAACTTTGTATGTTAGTTTCTCTTTCTAACAAAGGATAAAGCCTTAACGAAACGCCAGAGCTCGTTCAGTCTAAAAAATTAGGAGGATCTTAGATAAAGGAATACATACAGTGGATACATGCCATTATAAGCCATTACATATGAATACGCGACAAAGCACTCAGTCAGTTTGCTTCAGATGATAATTGCCACCGAATATCATATTGGCAGTCCTCAGATATCCTGTTGAAGAACCTGATTAGATATGTCAAAATTTAAAATTAATAATGACTAGTGAGGGATGGTGAGAGTTTAGTGCTCACAGATAGAACTGTGCTGGGGTTGGTCAATTACATGAAATCCAAGGAACCCAGACCCCTAGCTCGATACTATCAAAAGCCCAGATCATTTTTTTAACTTCGATTAAAGGTCCTAGAACTGGATTATTTTAAAAAGGCCGGCATGGTATTATCTTATATAATTATTGGCTTCTTGCGTGCTCCGTCATCTCTGTTCGTCTTTGAAAGGCATGTAAATATTCGTTAGTTATGCTGTGATTTCGGTAAGATGAAGTAGCTAAATGGCAATATTCACTGCCTCGAAAAGCCACAGAATCGTTCTAAATTACCACTATATATCTAAGGTTAGATCCTTCTTACTTTACCAAACATACGAAACAGTCCATAGTTTTGTCTGACACTGATTCACTAAAAGGCAGTAATCTGTTGTGTCCTTGCTTTTGCAGAAATTAAATTTGTCAGCAGATTCTCAATCTTTCGAGTGACCGTTGAACCCTTTGAGTAACCATTAAAGCTATCCAGGATCTATCTTACTTTTTGATAAGTTCTTGTATAATTGATTAAACATACGAGGGCAGCCAAATAGTAACGAGGTTTTTGCTTTTGAGGGCTTAGCAATCATGGTGGAGGTAAACCATGCGTCGGAAAGGCCTGGGCGGATCCCCTGTAGATGACTCGATCGGTTTTTTTAGTTGTCTTCAAAATGAATCCTGGCTGAAACGTGGTGGTTGTGGTTTCGAAGACTAGAGAGGGGTGGTGCGCATGCACCAATTGTGTTCGGGAATCCAGGTAGCTTTGAATAAATTGGAACCTAGGACTGAAACTTGTTTCAGATCTTAGCGGTGGCGGTTGACACATTGTTTCAACGCCGCATATGAAGACCGTGGAATTAAGCCATTACGGCAGGTGTCCACATTAAACCTCGTGACTTCATGTCCTCAAAATGAGCGAAAGAAAAGTTCATCCTTCGGTTGCGCAACGCACCATTATAAAGTTTTTCACGAAGGACCAGCTTGAAACCAGCTGAAATTCGTAATCGATTGCGGGCAATACATACACGGCCACGAATGAGAGCCTGGTGTGTCGAATTTCAAGAAGGGCGTGAAAAAGTGTAAAATTTGAGTCACCGAAGCCGCGCCAGCTCCAGCTTTACACCTGACAACGCTGCAGCCGTTCGCTAACTTATTCAAGGAAATCGTTGCGCCAGTGTATCAGAATGTAATAAGGAAATGAGAATCAGTGTCGGATCATCCACGTCTCCTTACCCAAGAGCACAAAAATGCCAGAGTAGAAGCTTGTCGGAGGCTACTTCCTCGTTTACAAGATGAAGGGCAGGCTTTGTTGCAACCCATTGTGACGTGCGACGAAACGTAGATTCACGACAACGCTCGCGAACCGGAATGGGCTAGTATGGAGTTGAGACGTAAGGGGTAGCTAGGATTATCAAACGCCAAAACACGCTTTTCAGTCGGGAAAGTTATGTCAATGGTTTTTTGGGCATCTCTAGGAGTTTTACTCATTGATTTTCTTCACGATCGTCGCTCAATAAACGCTGCCTAATATTGTGGCCTTCTTATCAGGTTCGACCCACATATCGGGCAAAAAGACACCGTTAGCCCCTCCTGGACGTCTTGCTTATGATGACAATGCAATAACGCACAGTGCAGCCTTAAAAACCTGAAAATTGGTATAGATCAATGGACTGCGCTTGCATATCATCCCTGCAGCCCCGACATTTCACCATTTAATTTCCATATGTTTGGACCTCTTTGGAGGGCATTTGAAGCAGAGCGTTTTGCAAACAAATAACAGGTTGAACAGTTTGTGCGCATTAGGTTAAATAGTCGTCCGTAGTCATTCTTCATTTTTCATAATGAAAATAATCCATTCAAGATTATTCCCATTATCCTGCATGGGCATCGAATTGGGGGTTTTCCTTATATACTTACAAAAGTTATTTAATGGTGGACAAGAAAATACGGAAGTATTCTAGTTGGCTTGTGCCAATCCATGGCATGGTTGCATGTCTGCGTTGGTTATTGGTCGGTGAGATGAGAAAGCATCCCTAGCCACTTGTACTTCCATTATACTTAATGGCTTTGTTATTCAGCCACCTCAGTGTTTCGCAACATTTCTTTAACAAATTCTCTCTGGTTTTTTTTTGTTCTATCCCCTTCATTATTTAAGTTATTAACTCATAATTTTTCTATTGTTACTATTGTGTTCTCTTTAACTTTTGGATCAGCTGTCTGCTTCTTTGGCTAATTGCTTTCGAAGACAACCCTTGCAAAACTTTTACTCAGTACCAACCAACCTGATAAAACTATCAGGAGCATACATATAGCAAGGAACTTGTTCTACCCAAAGAGCGCGGCTGACACCTACCATACCTGAAAACCTTTTCCTGTTCTTTAGGTCCGATGAATGATGAAGGTATCATACTATGAAGTAAGATTATGGGTTCTGTTGAACGAAAGATTTTCCGGTGCACATATTTTTTGGGTTTGCGGACCTCTGGTGGTAGGATGGCTTCCACTTGCGCATAGATGTTTTTCACAATAATCTTTTGAATATCTATCAGTTTCTTTCTGATTGCTATTTGCATTTTCGAAGTAAGGAAAGTCCATCTCAGCTCTTTCTTCAATGTCGAGGCTCGCGGACGTGTTCTAGTGAAATAGTTTTCTAGCTTTGCTTTGTGAAAAATTAGAGACAGTACTAGGTTCCATCTTGGGCTCGTGCATGACCAGTTTGGGACATTTCTTATTCGTCGCCTCATGATTATCATCTTCACATGAGAGGCATCTCCTTAATGACCATGATCATTAGTTGCCTCTTTTACCGGAGCAGAAAAGTTTCCGTCTTTTTTCCTTACAAAAAATCATTGTATTCTAACGTACTACAATTTATAAATTGTCACGGATTGAATGTGGAGTTGTCCACTTTCACATAATCCCAATCGAGAATGATCCGTGTCCCGAGATGTGATTTCGAACGATTGAGATGAAATAAACTTCACGCTACGTTCGGGGAAATTTTTCAGATCATTCCGAACCGAATAATTAAAAAATTGCCAAGAGATCCTTTAGGATAGGCTTTAAGTTCAAACGGATTTAATTTCGCACTGCTGACAACTTCATAAGTCCCAAATACCTGGTCGAAATAGATTTTGAGTTTATTATGGCCTGCTTTTTTCAGGTTTGTGTATCCATAACTTCCTTAAGAAAGTAAAATTTCATTAAAGCTAGGATTACTCTGAGCGCGTGTTGTTTATACCGGGCGGTAGGGATATCAGACTCAACCTTAGCCTGAGGAAAACTTTGTGTCTAGCCTCTATCGAAGAAATGTTTGATCTAATTCTTCTACCTTCCTTTTTCCTGTAACTTTTAGCATAGATTTAATAGGAACCTCCGAGTACCGTACTTTCAACATTCCCAAGTGTTTGCTTTCTCTCTCCGGTTTTACAAAAGCTTGCCAATCTCAAGTGCAAAAATAAAGCATTTCAATCATATTCTTTTGTTTCACATTGAAACAACATACTGAGCTCCAACAACCTTTATTTTAGAAAAAGCACTGGTTTTGTTTGGAATTTTCTGCTCTGGTGGTTCTTCTCATGTGGAGGGCATCTTGAATCTCTGGTTATCGCAGAGGGAAGAATTGTCACTTTTACAGTCACCTATACCCCTCTCGTCCCCTTCGGTTGAAAAAGGACTTTTCTAGACCCCAACGAACGAGGAAACAGAGGGCTAGGGTTAATTTATGTGACAAGCAGTTCAAGGCGGCTTCCTCAGCTTGACAGCGGAGGTGTTTTGAGGGTAGTCTAGTAACTGTTCACTGTTAGTTATCCTTCACTAAGGGCGTAAGTAGTCGTCACCTCCAGGCCACAAAAAGTGATACTACATATTAGGCGATCTGGGTCAAATCGATTTATAAGCAAGTTTAAATCGAGTGGAAGATTTAAATGTGTCTATAATTTGATTCATCGAGTGAAAGTTTAAAGTCACATAATTGATACTAGGAATTTCTACATCAAATGACCACATCCCAAATTCAATTAATAATAAAAGGAACATGAATGTTTTATCAACACAACGCAAAAGTGTGTGCAAATCAACGAAATGAACAATTGTTTTAAGGGATTTTTATATTTTGAAAATTCAAATACACAAATAATTTATTTTGACTATACCCAAATTATCAGAGTTTAAGCAATGACTTTATAATTTTCAATTATTTTAGGGGGACCAATTTTCCGATTGAAAGGCTCTATTTTATCAATGTCATTTTTGGACTGCAATGGAGCTCTCATACCATACTCATATGAGCCATGGAAAGATGATAACCGCGAAGGGAAACGTGAACGTAAATATGAAAATTTCATTTGATTTATAAAATTACGATAAATTTAAAGGCTATCAATACTTTATTGTCAACTGCTCTCATTGGTGCAAGGGAAACAATCATATGAAGTTGAAGTTTCATATTGGAAATTAAATGTTTCTTTATTCGCGTATAATATTATGGTCTGCTCTTACGGAGCTGATCGGATTCATGATTAGTTCATTCGTTTTGTTTTGAATGGAGAATTTATTTAAAACCATGGCGAAATTAAAGTACGTTTGTCATTTTAGGAACCCCCACTAAAAACTCCAGTCGAATGAGTCCCACACTAGGTACATCAACAGGTACATCAAGTAGTAGTAGTGGTGATGGTTACAGCGACAGGCAATTCATCGCAATTGTAAGTGAAAAGCAAGCGAGAGTTGTCGCCTTGCCAAGCCAAAATTGTGTCTACCGATTACAAATAACAGAAGCCGATTTCGTAGTAAAAGCTGAAATAGTAAGCATGAAAGGTATGTTTGAACATATTTTTATATAAGATTAATGCAAAAAAGGAGAGCCCTTTATTTACATACTATTGTAAGCTAGTAATGAGAAGTACCAGGGAAAACTATTTTTAAATAATACAAATTCCGAAATCCCTCCTTAAGATGTTGGAAAATTTCATATAAAATTAGGAATAAAATTCTAATATTTCGATATTGTTATTGAATATTTACAGATAGCGTTTGTATGATGGCATACCTTTCTAATGGCCATCTACAAGCATACAGTCTTCCCAGTTTGAGGCTCTTGCTGGATGTTGACTTTTTGCCACTCATCGATCTAAGGTACTTTTTCAATTAAAATGAATGCATCGTAGATGAAATATTTTATAAACAAACAACAGAATAGACAAATGAAACTTTATTTTATTTCCCCGCCATATGATCTACACAAATTTATAAACTTACATATTTTCCAAGCCTATATACCTTCAAGTTTACCTAATACTTCAAACAACAAAAATCAACCTATCATTCAAACATATTACTGCTAATGTTATAAAACCCATCTTACAATATAACACCAACATTCTTCAAAATTTCCATAAATGTGTTCGCACAAATCATCTTTGGCGTAGATAATCACAATACCTACCTAACTTAGTTATACTATACGTCTTATCCTGGAAAACGTTTCCTTATTTCTATGGTGTTTAGAATATTATACAGCCCATACCCGCATAACTTACACCACTACTGACATTAGTGTTTACCACAAACATTAGAAATATCCTGATTGTATTGTCAATGACTTTCTGTGAAGTAAGATTAGATGATTTAAATGTGAACTCGCTTATATGGACCCCAATGTGATTCCCCAGAGAATGATGTGGCGCATATAGTGAAAGTCATTTATTACAATCAAAATATATGATAAATGTTCTAGTTTGCACCTTTTCTTATGTTTATTTCTTTGAATATTTCCCTTTCGAATCGATTGCGTTTGTTCTTGAAAATAAATCAAAAAAAAAATCTTCATGCTAAAAGATTGCAATCAAATACTATGAAACATTTCATTGCAGTTCAATTTGTTACCGATTTCTATTTCACACGAATCTTTGCAGCAAATAATTTTAACTTTGTCACCCAGCTCTTTTTCTGATGGCTTAAACATAATTTTTTCTAATTCTTTACTGTTCTTGCAATTCATTCGAAGCATTTTTTTTAAAGATATTGCAGCAGCAAGTTTATTGTTAGCGTCATTATAAAAACGATAAGTAGGGAATGATTTCCCAAGATTTTTGTATTAAAACGTTTTAGGATTTTCGACCGACTACTGAAAATTGAGAAATTTTAGCATAATGAATAAAATAATTTTTTCTGAGCATCTGTAAATTTGTCCGCTTTTTAAGCACATTTTAGCACCATTGCTTAATTTATAATTTTGCCGCAAATTTTTGCTTGAAATTTTGTTCGGCGCATTTTAGGATTAACCATATGAATAAACATTTTCATTCTTCCATCCAATTCCTTGGGGGGTGATATGTGAAAGTTGAAAAAAACTCAAAACCCTGCCGGAAGTAAATTTTAAAAAACATAAAATAAATAAGCTGTTTGGTTCAACCAAAATAAGAAAATATATTACTGCTCAAAATTTCTAAGAAAGTTTTTTGCCTAGATTTTGTTATATTTTATTAGAATATTAAAAAGGCATTTCTTACATTAAAACATTGAAAGCAATTCATCATATTGTATGGAGTTTATCATCTAAGAGTCAAAGGATATATTATATTTTAGAAAATTTCATACGGAACAGCATTTTCTGATGCATTTTTAACATTTAAAAAAGTTCGAAGTTAATACAATCTGAATCATATCACATAAGATTTTTTTATCACAATCGCTAAGAAATTATAAAAAGGAAAACGTTTCTAGCACTGAAATTACAAACATATCTGAATCGTTATGTACGTATTTAAACGTATTTACAGCCTAGAGAAAGAGTAGTAAAGTTGCTAAACTTTCAGTAAAAAACTCGATGCTTCAGTATCGTTTCACTAGTTTTTCTTGTACTGAATTGACTCATTTTCGCAAGTCTAATTATTATCACCATGCATGGCGTTCGGATTATAATTTCATAAATGCCAAATCTGACAAATTTCATTAAAGCCAAATTAATGAAATAAATGAAATTTTATAGTATTTTATAGAAAAGGTTATCGTATTTTGGGTTAATGTTGCATCACGTCTCACAGAATTGTGAGATTCCGTCTCGGGGTCAATTGTGACACCGCTTTATCTTCTTACTAATGTAAAACTTCTACTTATTTACTCTAGAGGGAGATAACCGACTAAGCTCGATTACGCCTTTAATTTTTACGAACTTTATTATACCTCTTACAAGTCGCGGAGTAGCTTCGGAAAGTCTTGAGAAGAGGAAGATACATACGAAAACCACACGCTATTTGTTAAAACTCGAAATGTGCAAGAATAACTAGAATAATTTTCAAGAATTTCAATTTCAAGAATAACACTATAAGTCGATAGCTGGTGCAAACCAATAGTCCGCATAACTATCTCCGGAGCTTCATAAGGTAATAACTTTTCCTCCTATCCTACCCTTTCCGAAAAGTTTTTGTGCATATCGAAATCTATAAAGTCCTCACATCTTGTTTCTCCTTATTTTGACCATCGCATCATCGTGGAAGTTTCGGCTGTATCTAATACCGACAATTGTTGAGATTAGCGAAGGGACAGAGGGACGATAAGTTTGAAGAGAAAGATAACTTTGAATATATATGAGTACGCTTTATTTGTTTTACATGAAGGAACTTCTTATTGCACACGTCTCGTGGGCAACAGTCACGGACCAACTAAAGAAAAATTACCGATGACGCAAGTAGTGCGCTCCGATGCCTTAATACTGAGTTTCGCTCACGCATGCGCGGTGAGCCTATCGACGTACGATAGCCGGTATGTCCTGGTATCTAGTAGATTTTTAACCCTTCTGTCTCGCTGAAACTGCAAAACCCTTGCGTAATTGCTTGACTGACTTTCTACATTTACATCAAATACATTTTTAGTATTTATTCAATTTTCAAATGAATCTTTAAAACATTGAGTGTGAAACTCCCGCCGCCATCCATATCACGCTGGGAAGATACTACAACAATCAAGCATATGCAAAATCTGAATCAATACATAGCTATCTCCTCTTATGAATGATTTTCACCTCCTCTCTAGTTAGTTTGAATCGTGGCTGAATACCGCCTACCGATCATGTGTGTTGACCTCAGTCAGTATCAGTTAAACTAGAAGGTTGAAAAAGCATGTCCATTAATTGCTTTAAGATTCAAATCCGTTGTAAAGATCTTTACCGTTGTACCTTTTTCAATTTGCACCTACACGTAAATTTGATCAGAGCAGGCAACCATCCAGAATTCTATAATAAAGAATGGGTCTCACGACAATCTTTTTATTCAAAAGATAGAACTCAATTTTTAGCACAACCCAAAAAAATAACCATTTTCTGTTTAAATATTTCCTTGATATTGTACTTCAATTAAAGTTTACTACCCAGGACAATGCCAATACCCTTCGCATAGCTTGCAAAGGTCCGTCTTTGCCAAACTGTGATATTGCAAAGCCTGGCGATTAATTTTTCCTGATTAAAAGCTCCAGTACTATTTTCAGGGAATTAATAATTTTTCTCTTTGTAAATTTATGTATTTGGGGACATTTGCTTTTGATATAGCAGCTTTAATTATAAAAATAACTTTGGATTTCCAACAAGTTTATGGTACATAGTTCAATATAGGGCAACGCTTAAAAGTCATCGCGAATCGGGTAATAAACACTTCTATTGCTTTTTAGAATAATGAGGACGAGATCCAACTCAGCTCTGATGACAAGTATTGATCAAAAAGGTTAATATACTTTACTATGCCTTTTGCAATCGGCTGGAAGAGTTTCGTACCACACCCAACCTACTTGATGAAAAGGACCGATTGCCTTTTTCACAGCCAAGGAAGTAAGTGCTTAGTAACGTTTTCGACGTTTCTTCGCTGTTCCTGGTTCAATAAATATCCACCTTCGATCTCTGTCTCCATCGATCTCTGTCTGCAAGCATCGATCTCTGCCTCAAAGCTTCTGATATCCTTCGACTTCACCGCAAAAATATTTCCAGCCGTTTCTAAAACCTAAAACTTTCAACCATTTTACTATGGTCGACTGACAAGATGGTCAACTTATATTTAGGCTTGTCGACATTTTAATGGGGGTTCCTAAATCCTTATTCTTCCACGGCATTTGCTGACTTTCAGATGTTTTCTAGAATGACTTGGTAAGTCGTCGACTACTTTGAACATATCCGCTCGGAATTTTATTTTCCTTTCCAATTCAATTTATCCAGGTTAGTTATGTGCGACGTTACCCCTGAATTCTTGTTAATGGTACCAGCGTATAGATATCAAATCCTTGTGGCTTTCTCTCTCTACTCAAACTCTCAAACTCTCTGTTACTTTGATCAGAGGCCATAGGCTTTGGTCAAGTACCCTCCAAAAATCAATGTACACGTTATATGATTTTGAAAGCATCGATAATTCTAATACGTAACTACTATTAAAAACTATTATCGTATACTCTTTGTTTCCTATCACGAAATTCAAAAAGTTTGTAGTTTACAGGTTTTCACCTTAGTCATTGATTTGATGTTTCCCCCAAATCGTGTCATTGCAGTTAGCATCACTGCATGTAACCTTATCGGTCCTTTCTTTATGGGTTCCTTTGACGTAAGCCCTGAGCTATGCCGGCGATGCCGATAGATATACATGTAGATAGAAACGAACCAATCATGGCCAAACTTGCCCTCATTTCACTTCATGACAAGTGAAGAGATCTGTCCCACGCATGGGATAGAGATATCACGTAGAGTCCCTGCCGTACCCTTGCTCTAGTCATTCCATATTTGCATACACACTGGCAGAGTCCCCGTCGTCTTCCGTATGTCGAGAAAGCCCGCCGTACCCAATGTCCTTTCAAATGCTTTTTTGTTAGTGGTAAGTGTATGAAGTATTTTTTAATGTTAGTGAATGGCTCCAAAGTATTAGCAATTTTTTTTTAAATTTAGAAATAAACTCATTCTCACACCGTTCGTTGATTTTTAACACAGCTCTGGCACTACCTTTTATCTTATCACGGCCACCAAAGACCTTAAATAAAAACAATGGACGAACCACACAGTAAAATTAGTTAATTTAAAAAAGAACATTATTAAATCAAACCTTCGTTGTCAACAAATAAATTATCAATGATTCTTTACTACGACAGCGGAGTACGAAGACCTTAAATCATATCTTTGGGATATTCCAGTATTTTGAACGTTCCGCGTTTTGCTATCTCTATTATTTTTGAATTCTAATTTTTTGAAAAGTGAAAATTTTCAACTGCAATTTCCTCCCCTTAGAAGTGGGAATCCAACGAAACTACACAGATATTTTGGAAAAGCTTAACCATAAAGTGTCCTATTATAAAATTTGTATCCGAAGGGTACCAAAACTATGATGATAGGTTGGGGTGACCCAGGAAGGACGATTTTCGTAAATTGAACAATTTCAAATGCGATTTCCTTTCTTAAGAGAATGAATTCGGTGAAAATAAATGCTTTTTTCAGAAAATCTAAACCGAAAAATATATTCCGTGAAATGGTATAAAATTATAATGGTAGGGAGAAAATTATAAGTATAAGAAACTAGACAAAAGTATCATCACAAAATCATTTCACATCATTGAAATTATGTTTCTCCATCCGAATCCCGCCAGCGATTCCTTGCAAGAACAATAAATATCACTATTATAAAAATTCAAGGTGCAGTTTACGCTATAAAGTCAGGGTGCAGTTCACTATCTTCGCAACTGCAGTTCACTATCTTCGCAACTGCATTAGATAACAAACATTCGGAATACAATAAATGTCATACTCCTCCCTGATTACAATTTTAATTATACAATTTTAATTTTTTAATTTTCCTGACTGATAAACAAAATCAAACCTTTTCCGATGTTTTGTAAAATATTTTTGAGCAGTATATATTTTTAGAAAAATAAACAACAGTTTAAACAATATTTAAGTTAAACTCCGTCAAATTTAAAAAGCACTCATTCTGCCCCTACCAAATCCAAGCCATCAGACTTAAAGTAGATGGAAAAACTATATAAAGTTTTTCCCGTCTTGTAAGTGTGTACTTCAACTAGAAATAAGTTCCGAAAATAGTTTGCAAATGCAACTCAGTGTGATTTCCTACAGAAAATTGAACAGACTAGAACTTAACCCCTAATTATGTCCTGTTAATATCAGGAAGAGAATCCGACTTTTAGAAAAGTTGTAAAGCCACCACATTACACTGGTTTGCTTATTTGCACTCTTATTAGGAGATGTAAGATAGCAAATAGAAAATCATTATAATAAATTAAAGTCATGCTCAAAAATCCTGTAAGCAAATAACATGTACATACATAATAAAACGTAATTAATCATAATAAAATAACATGAAACATTCATTAACAGCGGTTAAGGATCATATGCTTAATTCCATCGCCAAATATTCCCATGAGAGTAGTTAATTGTTAGAACATTTCGTAACATATATTTGAAATAATCCAAAAAGAACTATCCCCTCAAATTATATTAAGTCGTCCCTCGGGAAAAGAATGTAATTAATCATATCAATTGTATAATATTCATTGTGTTTTATGTACATGACATAATTACTAGCAATCAGAATACGCGAAGTGGATCGGTAGCACATTTCATCCGTTAAAATATAATTAAATTCATTTTTGTGTTATTATACCCATTCAGCTTTCAGACAAAATGTAAGCAAGGAATTGTAGATCCAATGCTTTCCATTTGGGGCCAGCAACTATTAGTGCACGAGGATACTAACCAGTAAGTTTGTGGTTATCAATCATTACCATATTACTCGTTACTACATTTAAATAATGCAAATCTATAATCAGTTAGTGTATTGTTACATATTTGAATAGATATATCAATATATTACACAAATGTTAGTTCTACATGTTTTTGACAAAAATAGTTAAATTATCAAAAGCTTGAGGAATATTTCACACACTAAGAAAATGTAAATACTGTATTTAGGAGTCAGGATAGGATATTTATTTCAAGCAATTGAAATTTTCCATTGACTAGTACCATTAGAATATAAGCTTAATTTATTTAAATTTATAAAAATTGCTTGAAATATTTAAACAAAACCTGGCTATTTTGGATTTGTAAGCTAAGCCTCAATACTACTTACACAGTTCATTTCATTTTTCAATAACAAGGAACAATTCCATTCGCAGTTGTTACATACACTGAATATCTTGTAAATAAGTACTTTAGGATAATTTCACCCTTTTCAAATAAATTCATGCTAACATTATGAAAAGTTCCCCTGCTAGTTTTAAAGTTTTTGTAAATAAACGTAAATGCTTCAAGCTCTGAAACATTGAAATTCACCGAGTTACAAAAAATTTTTTTCATTCATGAGAGTGAGCTGAAACAAAGTGCATTTAGCTAATTCCGCAATTGTCTTTGAAGACAGTAAATTTTGCATAATTTTTCTGACCTACTAGCATTTTAGATTGCAAGCATGTTGATACACCCGTAGCTATTTGCATGGTTTTTCTCTTTGGTCCACACCTTCAATATTAAATTTTGCATAGCATGATATACCCACAATATTTCAACTTTCGCATTAGCAAATGTTTTCTTCATAGCTCTAACGTTATGTGCAAATATCAACCCAAATTATTAACATATGTTAAGATATCAACAATATTTAACAATATGACGTTCAAAATATTTACAACAAACAAAAATTGCATGATTATAAACTAATTTTCTGAAATACAGGATCTCCAAGACATTTTGTCTCAGCAACAAGGGCCATGGATTATACTTGGCGACACCCGCCGAACTACAAAAGTTTACAATTTGTTCCGATTTTTCGTGAGTCTCCGTCACATATTAAGAAATAAATTGATCTAAAACATTTTATTTTAGTCAATACATTACGGAAATGATGGGTGAATTATTTTTACCGCATGATATGCCTGAGCAGCCAAAAGAAGGATTTTTCAAGGGATTGTTCGGTGGCGGAACGAAAAACTTGGACCGAGAAGAATTGTGTAAGTAAATTTAGTTCGCGCATACGAATTATTGCGTACGAATAGAATTAATGGCGAACTCGTTCAATAAGGTTCTACTGTCAGCGCCGAAAAAAGTAAACATATATTGTAACATACACGAAAAATCATAATATGCACTTTAGACGACTGATGATTGTCTAAATGTTTAGTGTTTGAGAAAGTTTTGTTTTTTCTAATAATAAATAAAAAGACTTGACGAATAATAACAGTATGACGAAAAATAAGATCCCAATAACCAAAAACACCTTATATTTTCGCGTCATAAAAGATATTGCCCAACAAAACATCTAAAAACCAAATATTTGTACTTATTGTGCTTGCCTTTCGATTTTGAAACGGTTCTTACGGTTGTCTTATAATTGTGTAAAAGGAAAATTTTTAATCAATTGATGATAATTTTTTGATATTTTTTAATTCAAACTAACTTCAACGACTATACGCTCGATATTTTTCCTATTTGAAACCATTTGTTCCGAGAATTCGAGAAAATCTCATAAATGCTCAATCGGGTTAAGTGACCATCATTCCTTTATGAATTTAGCCATGTGCGTTTTGTCATTGCCTCGCTGTAATACTCATGATCCCTTCAATTCAAATTCCCTAGTTTTGTACAAATAATCAATATTATTCGTTGCTGTCTCCACAAAGACTAGATTTCAAATGATTGATAGCGCTATACATCTCCAGGTCATTACCTAAGCACAAAAATAACGTTTATGATTGAATTTAAGTTGTTTTGTTTTAAATTTGGTAGTTTTACTTCTTCATATTTGGGGTGGTTCTTTGGAACCAAATATTTGAAATTTCTTTCGTCGCAGAAAAGTAATTTTTCTATGCTTTGCACATATAGTAGACATGGTTTCTGGTTTTTATCAGGAACATATGGTTTTTCAGCCATGTGACCCATTGTTATAGAGTATTCGGAGGGAAAAATGTGTACTACCCCTAGTTCCAGGATCTTTTGCTATATTTTCTACGGTTTTCACAACACTTTCTGATGATTTTTTTTTGCGTTGCTCTAACAATAAATTTTTGGCCTACCGTAACGAAAACGATAAAATACCTGCAAATGAACTGAATTGCACTTTGCTAAGACAATTTAGATAATTTAGAAATATATCAAGTAGAATTAAACAAAAGATAAATTGAAATAGAATATTATCGGGTCTCACATGCAACCAATTTTCAAGAGAATATTTCTCTCGCGATTCATTTATTAACCTGCAGATGCAAGTGTCCTTGGAGAATTATTTTGTCAATGTTTCATTTCAATCGCTCTAACGTTTTAGCCTCGTTCGACGTGTTCATGACCCATATTACCTAAAACAGCGTCCTCCGGAGCATTGAGTTAACGATGAAAAGGTTATAATGATTTTTTGGCGATAGACGGGTAGTTCCCAAGCAGCAAACTCAAATGAACCTATCGCTTTACACTGAGATGTGAGCACTGTTCCGAACCCTGATTGCGGCTGCAATGGGATGGACTGGATACCATGCTCGCTTGCCTCTGGTATGATGTGCAAAACTGTTCGCTTGCAAACTGTTCGAGTGGATCTTGGGCGATTATGCTCCCATGCAGATTAATTTGCAGGATACGGATCTTTACATGGATCCGTACCTCAAATGTGCTTCAAGTCGTCTGATCATAGATTGGACTCTTGACAAAGGAAATAGTATGCCTCTTGTGTGCATTACTTGCTTTGCTGCAAATGCACTAGGAGCTCCTACCGGTGTGCCTACATTCCTATGGTCCTCCATCGTCTGCATGGGCATACCCGTATCCAAGGAACTAACAACAATGAAATTGCTCTTGACCATATCTACTAAATATTTGCCTTATTCATCTGTCGTTAAACATCAACTCCTTTTATTTGGTTTGTTCAAACTTACTTTCGTCTTGTTAGTGCACGGGAATCGCATTTTAAATTCTTCTATTTCGGGCAGATCCGTAATGGGGTTCAATGTTCACAACGCCCTTCTTTTGAATGTGGAAAAAACGGGAGTGATGCTTCAGTTACTTTTTCTCGGTTCTTCGAGGGCGTATTAAATTGCGACAGAGAATGCGTCTGTATTTGTTGCCTCTTGTCCGAAATCCATTAGTGAATCGCCTGCCCGAGTTAGCCGTACAGCTTTGATTACAATTTGGATGTCTACTGGTTTTACCGCTCGCTTAATTCCTGGCAATATATTCATGAAGCACGTGCGATGTAGGTTTGACTTTCTTAGTGTTTATTGTGTGGGTTTCAGCCTATGATTCTTTGCATTTTGGTTCCTGTGGAGGATTATTGATTTTTTAGATAAGATAAAAAGATAAAAACATAACACTTGAAACAAGCTTCCAATGTTAGGGGACCCAGTCGAACAAAAAAGGCGACTCTTGAGAAGTGGTAAAATTTCAGTTGCTATACGGAGCAAAGGTATAGAACGAAGCTTTAAATAAGGAACTGCACCGAAAACGGCTGGTGCAGGTGCTACGATGAGAAACACAACGCATTGCATCATCCGGTGGAAAGTCTCTGAGTTGTTTCATTTGTTTTGTCTTTACTCTCTCTCTCTCTCTTTCTATGGACTGCCACTGTGATAGCACTAGTCCGTAGGTCCGCTGTGACATCAATACCTGGTTGACACAAGGAGCATTTTGACGCTATAGTTGAACAGTACCCAGGACCTGCGAATAAGGTATATAAAGCAGAAAGATATTGGGAACTCCAATGATACCAGATGTGCCAACAAAATCGAACTTCTATATTACATCCATCACGAAATAGTTTTCTCGATCGTGGCCAGAAGGACAGAAGCAATGTAATTAACGTCGAAATATGATTCAATCAGGAGAAATATTTTTAGGAGAAATTAATTTCGAATTGTTCACTCGCCCATGTATGTTATAAGAGCCCTGGGATAAGATTTGGACAATTGTAGAACTGATTGGCACAAGTCTCTATTGAGCACATATAATAAGTAAGACACGTAAGAACGAGATACAAATGGGCTCACGGTTACAAAAGGTAAACCGAGCCGTCAAGAGGCCCGGGGATAAAGGAATTTACTTTGTAGCACTTTCTTCTTTCCTGCTAGAAGAAAGATTCTGATATTCAAAATACTCCTCTAGGTGTAGCACTCTAAGAACGTGACAAACGGTTCCAAGCTAAGTTATCAGGGAGGTTTTCAGTAGGTAGTCTAGATGCATTGATCGTCCGGGAGTCACAAACTCAGAACATGAACAAACTTCAATTATCTCTCACATGTTTCTATTTTGAGTTTCCTTGCCTTTCAATAACTCATAAAATATTTTTAAAAGGCCGTGAGATATTTCCTCATAATAGGAAATCATTCCAGCCTTTGGTCATTGGCTCAATGCAACCCATTCCTTGTTTGAATTCAATCACGCAGTTGGGCTTCAATTTTGTTCTATATGCTTGTATTTTACGTTGCTAAGTTCCACAGATGCATGTGAGGTTGTCAGTATGTAGACTCAATAACAAAAACAAACCGCTGATCATAGGAGGAGATATGATCGCTAGACACAGCATGTGGGGAGACACCTTCTGCTGTCTTAAGGGCAAAATACTGAAAGACTCATCTACAACTAAAAATTACATATTCTCAACTTCAGAGTCCCAACTTTCCACAGGCTACACTAAAACGGGAAGACACACAGACCAAATATTGACATCAGTCTTTCCAATTTTAAGAGTGAGAACAGTAATTGGAGAGACGCTAAAATCAAAATCTCAAAAAGTGAGCATAGTTTCCTCACCTTCGAAATCAACATAAGAACATAATCAGCATAAGAACATACGAAATCAACATAAACAAATTTCTACACCATCAACAGAAAAAAAGTAAAAGATCAGGAAAAGGTAAAAAGTGAAAGACCTTGATGAAACCCTTCTCCACATCAACAGGTTTATCAAAAATAATACAGTCAATGACTCATGTTGTAAAAACTCTCCCAAACCATGGTGGAACAAGAAACTGAGAAAACTAAGGACGGCCAAAGAAAAATGCTGGAAAAACTTTGTCAAACTGAAGAACTCCAAGAACTATCCAAGGTTATGGGAAACAAACTTGAAATGAAAATAAGCTGTAAAATTAGAAAAAAAAGAAAATGTGGGAAAACAAATTCAATGAGCTTAACCTAAATCTAAACAATAAAAATTTCTGGAAACTCATCAAAAGCATCAAATCAAACATAATTTTCACAGCGAAGCCACAATGGGATCCCAAAAACAACTCTAACTTTCTGGAAATGATTAAAAATAAATGCACCAAAAAAACGGTTCCAATCATCCCCTTTTCGGACACAGTCAATATTACTCCTAAGAACATGACACAAGAACTTGAGAAAATCCTTAAAACTCACTCCACTCCTAAAACATCACCAGGCCCACAGAAAATTGAGTATAGCACTATCCAATGTATGAACAAGAAAAATAAAGAAGCTGTTCTAGTATCAATTAACAGTAATTTAAAAACAATCAAATACCGCCCTCCCTCAGAAAGATGAGAATCGATCCTGTACCAAAAAAAACACCTACCATACCTTATGGAAAGCTATCGTCCAATTTCTCTCCTTAGTACACCATTAAAAATCATCAACAATCTTATTAAAATCAGAATCAACACTATCGTTCAAGCAGAAAACTACTAAGTTTATGCATCAATAAACTACTTCATAAAACAGCAAGAAGTAGACGAAAGAAATTCAAGGCCAAAACTTGATATATTGCAAATGCATATGAGAAGGTAGACTACAGTTCATTAGTTCAAGCTCTTGATAGTTTCAACATCGATACACACTATACAAACTGGACATATAACTGCCTGAAATCAAGAATGAAATCAAGAAGAATATTTCAAAAAATGGACTACCACAAGGGGATGCGTTAAGCCCACTCCTTTTCAACATCTACACGCACAAACTACACAACATCAACAACGATAAAACAACGCTGCTCCAGTACGCGGATAACTTGATCCTAATCAGCAAAGCTCGAAATGTCTCAGAAACCTTACTCAATTTACAAAACAGCTTTTTGTACTTCCAGAACATTGCGAAAGAACTACATCTGGAACTAAATCTAAATAAAACTTCAGCTATCCAATTCTACGCAAATAATCAACCTCAACAGCACATCTAACTTAATGGAATCAATATCAAGTGGGTCAATAACTGCACCTTTTTAGGCAGAATAATCAACAACAAAGGAATTATCCGAAACCATCTAGCGAATACTCAATCTAAAGCCAAGATTTTATCAAGAAACTGCCAGGCCCAAAACATGGCTTAAGGCCCCTAAGTCAATTAACACCTTCAGAGCAATAATAAGACCGCAGCTTGAGGCCACTTTAGCGAACATGGCAGATGCGCCGTAGTACCTTTTTAAGAAGATTGACTCTAACAAAGCCGCCACACTGAAAATATGTCTTGTGGTCCCCTGACAGCTTCTAATACAATCACGCTAGCCATGGCCAAAGAAACCACATCGAAATTAAGAGCTTGCCTATTCACAGCCAATGAAATACTGAAAAACCTCCATGACAGCAAATTCAGAAAACTACTCTCAAAAAACATCAGTACCAACTACACTCTAACACACAGGAAATCAATAGATCCAATCAACAACACCTGCTGGGGAGAAATTAATATGCATCTGCAAAGAACTTCCTTTTTCAACTCTACAACTGTGATAACTACTTCACACACAACATGCCCCTCCTAATCGATTACAATGATCTCACAACTCCTATATCTGCAAAAGTAGACTCATTAATTGACACCCATAAAATCTTTTGCACGGATGCATCTAAAAAATCCCCTTGGCACAGGATGCACCATTCATGACGTCAACACAGAAACAATTAACCTCTGCAAACTCAACATCTCCTCAGTAAATAATGCAGAAATTATGGCAACATACCTAGCCATTACAAAACACACCACAAAGAATGTTAAAAATATCATCATTTTCACAAAACCACAACACTGTATCCAATAAAAACATTAAAGACATTCCTTCCAAAATGAGAAAATACTTCAACGAAAACAGCAACAGGAAATTCGTCTTTTACTGGATTCCTGGAAACGGTGAATGGACAACCTTTAGTCGCACTGACACTGCGGCCAAAAAAGCTATTAATGAAGGCAACTATGCCTCAAACTACACAGAATGGGACGAAACGAAAAAGTTAATCGATGAGTACAAGTACAAGTACGGAGTACAAGGAAAATACGAAGAATTAAAAATACTGCCCTTGACTAAAAAGCAACCTTTTGTTCTATTACATCCACTTAGACAGGAATGTCACTTAGCAAATGAATATGATACTGACAAACAGAGCGAACAACATGACAAGACTGAAGAAAGCGAACATAATTTTGTGCAATAGTCTTGATGAACTAGAACATCAAATTTTCAAATGCTCGTACTTTGATAATTTAAGAAATAAATTTTCATTGTTTAAAGAAGTATCCTCAATAGACAAGATTTTTAATTCAAACAAAAAATACCATAGCTGATAACTGGCAGAGCTTTGAGCGTCCACTACTCAATCCCTAGTTCACGCTAGCCATAACAACATTCCCAAACGGGTAATCCTACTAACTAACCAAACAATTATACTAACAAACTAACTAGGCCATCAAGACCAAATCAAAACACATACCAGTGACTCCAACGGGGCACGAACAAGCAACCAACCTAAGTGCACTGAGATCAATAACGCTGGCTATGTGCACAGCATCATAGCCAATACCACCTACTAGACTGTAGGAAGAGGAAAAAAACCTTACAGATACTATTTTAGTGTCCGCTGTCGTAATGTTCTTGGAATTGGAAGTTGTATGCGTAGGCTCATGAACGCAGTAGTCATCATTCCTTCAAAGCGTGAACATCTTTTTTTCGTGTTGAACATGTCGACTTTCAAACCGAAAAAGCTGCATTTGGAGGAAGTTCATTAGTTCATTATTTCATTCTCAAGAAAAGTGCTGCGGAAACTTATCAAATAAAGCTCGATGTTTACGGTGATTATGCTCCATCTGAGACGATTTGCAGAAGGTGGTTTCGGCATTTTAAAAATTGTAATTTTGACGTGACTGATAAGGATCGTGAAGGGGTACCGAAAAAGTTTAAAGTTTGAACTACGAGAATTGTTGGATGAAGATTCATGTCGAAGCCTAGAAGAAGTGTCACAGGAGTTAAATGTTGACAGATCTACCGCCGGTAAGCGCTTGGGAATGATCCAAAAAGCTGGCACTTGGGTGTCGCATCAACTGAGAGAGAGGGACATCGAACGGTGTTTGGTGATGTGGGAGATGCTTCTTCAACGACAGAAAAGAAAGGGTTTCATGCATCGAATTGTGACAGGGTATGAGAAATGGATGAACTACGATAAACCTAAGCGACCAAAACATTGGGTAATACCAGTTGAACCAGGTCCATCGACGCTAAAACGGAATATTCACGCTTCCAAGGTCATGTTGTACATCTGGTTGGACCACAGAGACATTATCTATTTCGAACTCCTGAAACCATATGAAACAATCTCTGGGGATGTGTACCGACGGCAACTCATCCGTCTTTATCGAGCACTGAAGGAAAACCAGCCAGAATGGAACGACAGACATGTCAAGCTGATTTTGCTGCATGACAATGCAAGGCCACACGTAGCCAAGCCGGTCTAAAAATATTTGGAAGGTGTGAATTGGGGAATCTTGCCCCACACGCCGTATTCCCCAGACATTACTCCTTCGGATTTCTATTTGTTCTGCGCCATGCAATCGGCCCTCACTGGAGAACGATTTACTTCTTATGAAGGCATCAAAAAATGACTCGATGACTGGATCGAATCGATAGATGGAGATTTTTTCCGCCGGGGACTCCATCTACAACCGGAAAGATGAGAGAAGGTCAGAACTTCAAATGGGGCATACTTTGAATGACGTGACTATTCTTTAATATTGAAATAAACCAAAAACTTTGTCGAAAAAACGGCGGAAACTTATTCCCATACCTACTAAGTGGGACACTTATAAAAACTAGGACGCACAATAAAACGTAGCAATTTTTTGACGCTCAAACTTTATTGACATATTTTAAACTGGAACTTTCCTGCAGTAAAGCAAAAGGAAAGCTTCTAAAAAATAATTTCGACCTCAAAATTGCGCTTATCCTTCTCTAATGGGAAGATGGGCACTTATTTTCCTGCTAATTTCGGGCAAAATGGAAAACTTTTTAACTCCGGACTTCATTACGGCTTCAGCCATTTCGCGCAATGAGATTTATCACTTGCTGAAAAGCATTTTACAGATGATGCCAATGGTTTCAGGAACAGTCACTTTGCCAGAATGTCACGAACTAGGATCAATTTTAAGAAAATATATGTAGTGGCGTTCGCAATCAACTTATTTAATTATAATTTTCTCCTCCGCTTCTTTTCTACAATGACATGATTCGTACTCGGTTTACGTGAACAGTAGATCTCTCATATTAATTTTTAAGATCGGATGATATCGTTTTAGTCTCTATGGTTCTACAGAGGCTCACGCCACCGTAAAAGTTGACGATAAAAATAAGACTATGTACTGAATCTAAATCAAACTTTAACTGGTGTGTGATAGCAAATCAAGCCTAATTAAAACAATTTACTTGCATTTTCATGCTGTATCTTGGATGGCAGGACATTACTCGAAACTTAGTTACAAAGAAATGAATTGAAATGAAAGCATTATTTTTTTTTTACTCTTTGTTTCAGTTGGTGAACAAAGTGGAAAAGCGAATCGGTCTGTGGCAAAACACATTCCTGGTCCAAGTATGGAACAACTAGGACAACGTGCCAGTACAGCTGCTTCCGAGATAAGCCGGGCTCATCAGATGGCGATGGAACGTGGTGAAAAATTAAATTTGCTCGAAGAACGTGCCGAACGAATGGCAAGCGTTGCCCAAGATTTCGGTGGAACGGCACATTCGTTAATGTTAAAATATAAAGATAAAAAATGGTACCAACTGTAAAATAATAACAAACATAAATGTATTCATGCATAGTTTAACATAATTACCAACGCAAGCCATAACCTTTTTCAACATGCCCCTAACTGAATTTCACTGTATGAGATTTGCTATAGCTGTAAAAATATTTAACATCAAATAATATACTATCACATCAAACACAAAAAAAAATGTTACCTCTCTTGGTTCAACAATGATATTGCTTTCCGAAAACACATCAAGAGTATTAGAAGCGCACAATGAGAAAAATCAAAAGTATCGAAACGAACATTAAAATTTAACATTATAGAAACGAATTGTGCAGGCAGCAAGTTTGAATTAGCTCGTGATATTCGCGTTTTCGTTACAATTGATAATGCGCACAATTTGCGTTTAAATTTCAATTTCCGGGGAAAAAAGAGAGGAAGTTAAACCTAATTCTACCTTCTTTTGCTCACTTATCTTTCCGGTCTGCTGTTCTGATGCACGGCAGAAGACATTCTATCAAATATACGATGTAGCAAGCAAAGAAAACACATAAACTTAAATTTTATGTAAAAACATTATTTCTTTGCTGAAAAACCAAACAAATCGAAAGTGAACGTTCAATAATAATAATAATTATAGTAATTTAAAAAAAAACAATAACTTTGATATGATTATTGTCACATAAAAGAGAATCCTTGCTAAGGACAAACATTGTAACAAAAAATATTGAATAAGAATAACAGAAATCTCGATAATAATTTCAATTAAAACCACACACCACAATGTAGGCACTTACCAGAATCATATAAAACATAGCAATGTAAAATGTAAATATATACGGCAGAGAAATACACACACATATATATATATGCATGTACAGTGAGCAATTGTTATTAAAATAATATTTCACAAGCAGATACAATTTTTACTAGTGGGGGAAAATAACCAGAAGATGCATATAATAGACGCAAAGGTTCGTTAAAGTTCTTATTGTATAATAACCATTTCAAATAATTTGTTAATTTTTGTGAATACGAAAAAATTTAAGAGAGCAACATAGTTAAATGTTTATTAGTAAATATAGAAATGATAGTAAATGCCTTATTTTGTGTATGTTTATATGTAAAATGTTTTATTCTATTTTTCTTGGGTAAAATGTTCCAATCCTGCTGAAATTATACCGACGATATGTTTTAAGATAGTATTTGTTGCCTTCTGTTCATATTAATGATTTTATACTATGTTATCTATCAAATATATAAAATTTACTGTTTGTCGCTGTCTTCCATTATTGACTTAAATTAGCACATAATTATTTTGAACATAAAGGCTAAGCCAGGATATTAAATAATGTTTACTAGTTGCATTGCAAATTATTGATAGCTTTGTGTTTCCGTTGATTTATTTATTTTTAACCGCTAAATTAGCCTAATTTGTACTTTCTCTCCAAACCAAACAAAGTTATGCTTAATTACCGGATTATTTATTTCGAACATATTCTTCGTAACTTGTTTTGCGCAAACACACGTTACAGTTTCAGCCACTAATATTGGATATGTATTTAAAAAATTATTCTCGTTTTCACCTTAATTTGCACAATGCATACCGGAATTTACGGAACCATTTTAGTTTTTAAATCGTCTTTTCACAATCTTCCTTACGAGGAAACCATCATTTCTACTACTAACTACTCTTATTTATACTTTTTCCCTGTCGTAAAACAGCCTATGTCCCTGTAACGTTATTCCTGCTCACTATAACAACACAATGTATATAGGTAAAATATATTTTTATAATAGAAATATATAGTTATGTATATGAAGGTGAACAAGAGAGAAAAAAAAAACAAATGAATGTTGAATACAAAGAAAACTCGTTAAAATATATCTGTGGTTTCAAAGTATATTTTTAAATAAAACGGAAGATAAAGTGAACAAACAGATTACCGCTATACATATTTAAAAACAAATATAACTTTGTAGATATCTAAAGTATATCGAAATGAAATTTTTAAGTTTTTGCAAGCGAGAAAAAAGAAAAAAAATATTGGAAAAGTTCAACTAACTTGGTTGGACTAAGCAATTTGATAGCTACTTTTGCATAATAACTTTTTGTAGGCTGCCATTCTTTATCACGATCATCAATATATTGTACACAAAGCCCAACACGCTTGATTCATTTATCCTAACTTGATAAGTACTAAAATGGCAATATTCATGGCCTTCCTTGTGTTTTATGTTCATGAAATCGAGCCTTAAGTCACTTGTATACAACATATCCAGCATCGTTCAAATTGTAACAAAGAAAAAAAAAAACAGCCTTCATTTCCTAATCATTCCTGGATGTAAAAGCTACCCGTAACTGATGCATAGACCAACTATATTCGTATTTATTTATATTGGCAGTGATACTATAAACTTTTAAATACACGCTACCATTGAATGAGCAATAGTGCAGTCAAATATTGATGTAATAAAACTAAAAATTGTAAAGAGTTAGTTGACATTTATAATGTAAGAATCGAAATTCAAAAAATTGCTAGTTGTAATGATAGTCCTGATAATCACTGCACAAAGCATCAACTTTGTATAGTAAACTAAATTTCAAAAAAAAGATTCTGTAATGTAGACAAACCTACCAGTGGATAACATTGAATTAGTTTACTTTGAAGTAGAAATGAATCGACTTGTATGGAAAAATAATTGACTACAACAACTTTCATTGAATTCGTTAAATGAGATGAAAAAACTACAGATTTGTAGGAATCTTGTTCATTGAATAATTCCGAATTGCTTGATTCAAATTCAAGTTGTTTACTGCCGCTGGCGGCTTTTTAACAGAAAGCGAGTGTTTGAATTCCTGGACACACTGCCTATGTCAATTTAAATAGCGTTGCTTATATTAATTGAATGAATATTCTTGCTGCATTACTAACATACTTTTCCTATTCACTTTTGTGTCTACGCATTCTAATCATCAGATAAATCGAAACCAAATGGTAATAATAAGTGAAATTTACGTACATTTATCCATCGATAGCATTTTGTTTCGAGAATAATATCATTTAATTTTCATTATTAGTTTATTTCGTAATTTCGTAAAATATCGTTTTCATTAGACTGAATACAGTGTTGATACTCAATTTTCTACTACATTCTCCCACGTGGCTTGGTAAGTTTCAATGATCCGTTGAATTTTTCATCCGAGATTGTGAATTACTTATTCCAGTAGATCGAAAATTTCAGAAACGCTTATCGAGAAAAAATCGAACGATATGGGATCGCACAATTTTGGCGGCAAACTGACACCCCGCCAAATTTCCTGTCTAAAAATGAATTGTCGAAGGACATTTGTGACAAGTCAAATGATCTTAGTATTGAAATGAACATTAGCACTGCGGAAAATTGTTCAACATTGGCATATGACGTCCGGGATTCACGGCCACGTCTCCCTCTTCAATGCAGTACGGTTCTGCAACGTCAAATTGAGATACACACCACACTATTATTTTAAAAGAGAATATAAATAAATAATTTAGGGTTTATTTCATCCCAATAGCAAACATTTTGTAGACAATCCAACTGGAGAGAAAATTACCTTACCTCTGCTGGAGAACGCTGTCTCAGGAGGGATCGATGAAAAGATTTCCTCTCGCAGATCTTAGCGGTTGGCGTAGTCTGCTAGGTTCAATTCTTGAATCATCATTTTGAGCGGATGGTAATGCATCCCAATCATCCTCTTCATAGGAATCATCCTCAAATTGAGGTCTGAAACCCCCAATGCAATAGAGTGCTTTCGCAATTATTGCGCAAAATTATCGCATAAAAGCTTCTTGCGTCGAAATCATAGATCGGTTATTTTCATTAAACGTAGGCACGGTAAAGTTACAATTTACCCCGAAGCAAACTATGTTGGATACTTAAATGGGAATGCCGACAGAAAAAAAGATACATAGTGCAACACTTGCTCCTCCAAACTGTTTTATTGCATTTGCTGCAAACTGTAAAAGTTTAGGGAATCTACTTTTCAGCACATTAATTTTTTAAACGTGACAAACGATAATTTGTTTGCCACGAGTATGAAAGTAGGTACTAGTACTAGTAAAGTAGTACTTTCTTGTTCCGGTGAAAATTGTGTAACGCCATTCAAATGATTGTTTTTTTGGTGTCGGGAGTATACGACCACGTTTTGTCGTTCATAACGATAGAGTCAAATGATTCCTTCTTGTTGTCTTGCACATTGTTGTATAAAATGATACACGTTTTTGACATGTTTCTACATATAGCTGTCCGTGAGTAAACTAGGTAGACACTGCGATCGTAACTTGTGAGAGGCCAGTTTCCCATTCAAAATATTATGGATCGAGGTGCTGAAAATTGCAGTTGTCTGTCAACATTATTGGTGATCCTCCGATTTTTTCGCAGTAAATTTTCGAGAATCCTGTATGAAATCGTTTCATTTCAAATTTCCGTGCGATTTTCGCGTAATTTCCTATACAATTTAGGGACATGATGGGCGGCTTTGCACTTTTATCCTTAAATTTCGATTATCTAACGATGACCGTCTATAGTTCAAACTCATTTCGTATTTAAAAAATGTATCATATCGCAGATTTTGCATCTCCTGGTAACCGCGATTGAAGCAGGGTGACACTTAGTAGACACTTATATCTCACTTTCAATCGATGGGTTAGGGATCATTATTATATGCAAGACCCTCGTTCATACTGTAGCAATTCGCTGTTTTTATGTTTTGTTGTTTTTGTAAGGTTTTTTTTTTTAAACAAAAACATATAGTTCTGCTATGGATGCCTATGAACATGATTTCTACATGTTATCTTCGACCGAGTCCCTAAGCCTTGAAAAACGATTTCCATCTCCAAGATAATCCCTTTACAACCCAAGCTTCGTACAACTAACCCATATTAAACAGTTCGACTCTGCAGCGACATATTCAAAGTATACATTTTTCTTAACGTTCTATACGTCTGTTAAAGGTTAAAGAAGTTATTCCTCATGATTGTTTTCTGTAATCAAAGGTTTCTTTCAATATTCCTATAACGTGATTTCAGTGATAAAACAATTATATTCGAATCCTTTTGGAAATTCGAATCCTCACGACCCAAGTGCTGTAGTGAACCGTTGTGTTACAATATTATAACAATTATTTATACTCGACAAGTAAAACAATGCAGTATTTAGACATCAGTTTTGACCCTTGATTCCACTTATTTTCATATTTTCTGGATAAGTTTAGTAACTCCGTTTTCTATTTCAATGAACATTTTGGTAATTTCCGACTAGTAAAACGACTTTCAAATGCACGAAATTGAGAATCCTTCGATCAAGTACAAGACATTACAACGCAGAAGAGGTGCGCCAAATTTCAGGAAGATTGGACTGTTAGTTTTTGAGATATAATGCCTGCCGGATTGAAAAGTGTGATTTTTAGTAAAACGTGTTTAACGTAAAATTACTTTTAATTCTTATAAACAATTTTTTTTTAATTTACCCGGAGTCATCTCTTCCAGACCCTAAAGGAAGCGTTCTACTGCCTCAAAACTGTCCAAAGTATCTTTTTGCTGTAGTTGATGCTTGTTGAGCTCTGTGTTGTGCTATACTAATGCGATGGTCGTCTTTATGGCTTGGGTATTCGTCGCTGCTACGAGCACAAACAATCGACGCGGCTCGGAAACTTTTCCTGTTGAGGTTTTCATCTTTTGAACTATAATGATAAACCGTAGTCCATATAGCATTCCTAGTTTTTTCTAGAGCATGATTATTTCTACTTATAGCTAGTCTATGATAAACTGTCAATTTATCGATGTTTCTACCAGTAAGCCTATTATTACGAGATAGTTTCTTTTGTCCTTTTTGCGTTTTTATTTTTTCTATAGTTTTATACACTAAATCTTGTTAACGGGTACCCATTCTCTTTTCCACATGCCCTACGCATTCTACTTTGTTTATTAGAATAGTTGGACCATAAGGTTCGGACTTTACAACAGCAGTGTATGTCAGTGTATGTAGAGTCACCATCACCAATATAAAAAGGATATCGTACACCGGACTTTTGTAAACACCGGTGGAACATGGACACAATTGGCAAAGCGTTCATGTTACCTGTTCCAACTGTATGATTAACACTACATTCTACACTTTCCAAATGTTCATTGTGCCATTGTTCAATCTTTGCTGTATTTGATCTCTTATTTCGAATTTCACACTACTAATTTTTGTTTTATTTACACTTTACAATTTTTCTTACTCAGCATTAACAGACCCGCAAATTGTAGCGGCAACAAAATTTACAAACGAATGAATTTCATTGACATATGTATCAAATGTCGATCAATTCAAAAAGGAGCTACACATATCCATCAAACCATAATATTTTTTTGCAGCTAGCGAGACTTAAATCTAATGTTCGCTTAATAAAACCAAATCTTTGATTCATTTCATAAAAGGGGCCTATTTTTAAAAATGACATAATATATCTAGGCACAAAATTTCCACAGTCCACCATAATTTTGAATATTTTCCCTCCCTTTTCCTTGACGTTTTTATTGATAGTATTGGAGTGCTGAACAAGAACTTTAGAACAAACATTAGAACATTATAAACATTAGAACAAAAACATTAGAACATTAGAACAAAAACAGAAAAAAACTATGATTGCGTACTCTAAAGTCGCGTTCTTCGACACCTCAATCTCGTTAAATTGATTTAGAGAAATTTTTTTCATATTCAGTTCATACAATTTCAATTGAATTCAATTAATTTTTCTATATTAAAAACGTCATTTTTCCTTTCACGCAAAAACGACAAAAGACGTAGAAAATCCATTCCGTACAAATGAAAATATCGAAACAAACATGAATAACATTTAAAACACAGAAATATAAATCAACCTTTACTCTTCTTCTGAGCTATGTTAAGCTAGAATTCTCCTTTTCTTTGATAATACTGGTGTAGCATCACTATCCGAGTCACTAACTCATTGAGGTAAGTGCACTTATTGAGATGTTGACTACATTTTCCAGTTGATTACTAAAAGTTGATTTACTTTTGGGTGGCACAAAATCAGTGATTAACATTTCCTTACTTTGGCGGGTATACTTATACTTACATATTGACAGAGAGTTTTTCTTATTCTATTGAAATGTATCATTTAAATTGATAATCTATTTAAAATTTATAACATGTTTAATAAATTTTTATTTATTTCTTTTTTGTTTTTTTGGAGGTGAAGGCTGTATACGCCCTGAGTGTCGGACTCCCGCTACCGGGCTACCGACTAAACATCTCCCCTGTCACGCCGAGTGCCTAGCCTGGAACTGTTTGTTAATTTCTCATTAATCTCTCATTCATTCTCATTAATCATCGTTTAGCGCTGCCTTCTGGTTAAGGGAAATGCCTCTTTCTGCACGGATGGATTGCTGTTACAGAGATCCCCCCTCCCTCACCAAGCGATCCATCATGCCCTTCTTTATGAGAAGAACTGTCCGTACGTAATGCGACACACAGTTCTAATTGTCTTTTGATTGCATCATTTTTCCCGTTACATTTTCTGGGGAGAGCACGCCTATTTTCTCCAAAATATGCGAACGGAGTCTTGTCCATCTGGTACACGTAAAAAACGTGTAGCAGGCGTCATTTGTCATCCCCGGGCAGAACACGCAAGTTGGGGATGGTGACTTTCCCACCTTATACAGGTAAGGCTGAAAATACCCGTGACCACTGAGTAGTTGCGTGAGGTAATAATCAGTCTCACCATGCATTCTGTAGAACCACGGCCCCAAGTCACTAATCAGCCGTGCGGTCCACCTGCCTCGCGTTTCGTTTTCCCATATTTGCTGCCACAATGTTACGGTCCTTCTCCGTTCCTCTCGGCTGACGGATTCTCTCGCCGACTCCCCCCTACGTAAGTATACACGTTTCCGTTCGTCTGCAACTAACTTAATAGGAACCACCCTCGAGATTACGAGCACTGCAGGTTCAGAGGCAGTGCGATATGCAGCCGCTATCCGCAAAGCTCCTTCCCTCTGCACCTGTGCCAGACGCCTTCGGTGCGCCTCTTTACTAAGAGCGACAGCTCAAACCTCGGAGCCATACAAGGGCACTGGCTCCATTCACTTATCAGTAGACATATTTTGCTCGAGGTTGGTCCCCGCGTGTTGGCCATAAGGCGACCGAGAGTCGATACTCGCACAGAAGCCTTATCCGCTGACGCTCGAACCTGCTCGAAAAAACTCGTCTTCGAGTCAATCATCAAGCCAAGGTATCTGATTGATTCTTTCGACTCGATGATCATTTCTTCCACCTGAACGGAAATAACACGAGGGATCCGATTCTTGGTGATGACGACGAATTCGGTCTTCTCCAGCGCTAGGCTAAGTCCACGGTTTTTCATCCACTCGCTCACTCGACGTATTACCGCACCCAGTTTGAGTTGCGCCTGTCCGACAGTACGTCCGGCGACTAGTACTGCTACGTCATCTTCGTAGCCAACCAGGCCCCCGGTAAATGCAACCTCAAAAGCTCATCGTACGAGACATTCCAGAGGTCCGAGCCCAGAACGGAACCTTGCGCCACCCCTAATGTCAAATCAATTCTTCGCCGGCCTCCCAATGTGTCATAGATGAGCTTCCGGTTTTTGAGATGATCTTTCAATATCCGCGTCAGATACCTCGGCACCCGGAAATAATCCAGAGCACATCGAGTGTTATGAGCACTCTGCTATTGCACCGATCGTGGATCGACCAGCCATGAAGCCGTACTGCTGAGGAGACAGATCCCCGACAGTTCGAATGGTCTCTCCAAGTCTTTCTCTAATGAGCCTCTCGAGCACCTTCCCAGCGGCGTTCAACATTCATAGAGGCCGATATGAAGATGGTTGCTCGGCGTTCCCCTTCCCCTTGTGGATCAGCACGAGCCTCGCCTCTTTCCAACAATCTAGAAAGAGTTCAATGCCCTGCTGTAGACAGGCATTGAACGTAGTGAGCAGCTTGTCAGGGCAAAGTTGATGTGCAAGCTGTATCACTTCTGCTGGTATACCGTCTGGCCCTGGGGCTTTTTTCTATTTTGAAGATTTCACCGCATCATCCAGCTCGATGGCGGTAAGAAGTGGGCATTCTCCAGGACATTCAACATTTGTATCATCGAGACGAACAGGATGCATAGGGAAAAGCGCTCGAACAATCTCATCCATTTTTTCCATTTCAAGGACACAGGGCCTCCTTGCAGCTCCTAGTTTCCGCATGGCAAGCCTGTAACCCGGTCCCCACGGGTCTCTATCGATGTCCTCAACGAGATTGTGCCAGCAGCGAGCCTTACTTTCGTTAATCAACCTACGGAGGAGTTTTCTGGCCAACCTGTATGCCAGCGTTCGGGAATGTGACTCGTCTCGATTTCTTGAACGTTGGGCTTCGCGGCGGAGTCTGTGCCATTCTCTCCGCTTTTCAGCGATTTCTGCCGAACACCAGTATCGAGGTCGTCGCCTGGGCATAGAGCAGTCGCACGCATTCTTGATGAGCCTCATGGTGGAGTTCACTATGTTTTCAGCTGAGGCTCCCCCCATTGCCGTCATAGTTTCACTGCGCATAAGAACTGCGGCGAACTCGTCGACATCTATTTTAGAAATATTCCAATCTACAGTTGAGGGTTGGGTTGCTACGCGTCGAGTAGCACACTCGCCAATTTCGAAAGCAATGTACTGGTAATCGCTCGCCAAGTTGTCCTTCAGTACCCTCCATCTGTGTATCCTAGGCACTTAGGACTCCGAAGAAACTGTCACGTCCGGAATAGTTCCCAAGCAGCCTCCCCGTCGAAAAGTTGGTGTGTTCCCAACGTTCATGATGACAAGTTACCTCCTAGCCCCCATATCTAGGATTCTTTTTCCTCTCGGGTCTGGAAGAGGCATTCCCCATTCTATCGCCTTGGCATTAAAGTCACAGCCAACAAGGATTCGGCCTTCCGTGCTCGAGACAGCTTCCTCCAGTTCATCGAGCCTGCTCTGAAAACATGAAATTGAGTCATTCGACGTGAAATAGACGCTTATAAATGTCAAATCGGCGCACCCATTGAGCACAAAACCATTTCCGCTGGAGCAAGTCCGAGCTGTGGGTAGAGCCCTATCACGTACCGGCGGTGCCGGATCGATCACAATACCATCCAGTCTCCTTCTTGTTGTGGTGTTGCTCAGATATCAGCAACAAGTCGACTTTTTTCTCCCTCGCAACTTGGTCTAGTAAATCTTGTGCGGTTGAGCTACGGTGTAGGTTGATCTGCAGGACTTGAATCATGTCTTTGCTCTTTTCTTACTTAGTGCTTCTTTGAACTCCTGGCACCTACCACTTCCTGGGATATGAGCCAGATATTCAGACTTCCGCTCCTTATCTTTGCACAAGATGCAACTGGGTTCGTTTGGGCAGTCTTTCGCCTTATGGCCAGAAGTGCTACACTTATAGCACAGTTTGCTTCGATCTGGCCCCTTGCAATTCAAGGAGATGTGTCCGAAGCTAAGGCACATGTCGCATCAAGTTAGGGCTACCCTCCGACGTATCCTGCACACAACCCAGCCTACTTTAATTTTCTCCTTGGCCAGGAGTTTTACAGCGTCTTTCTCTGGGATGTCTATTATTGCCGCCCTTTGCCCTCTAGGATTGGTAAGTGTTAGCCTTACCCTAAGGCTCTCTGCCGTAGGAAGAATTTGCCTAATGGAATCTTCTACTTCTTTGGCATGCGCAGTGCAGTCAAGGTCTCTTATTTCCAAAGAGGCCATTGGCTGTAACGTCGAGATAACAGCTTTAGAGCCAAGAAGGTCCTTGACAGCACTCTCGAACAGGCCCTTGTCGGTGGATTCCGCTCCGAGTTTTACGAGGAGACCATCTGCTTTGGTCGCTGTTACCGTTCGTATACAGAAACCGTTTTTTCGGGTTCCACATTTTGCCTGATTTCCTAGAGGACCTCGGCGTAATTTCTCCCGTCTGCAGGCTTGATCAGCAGAGCATCCCTGCGCTGCTTGCTCCTGGTCTTTTTAGGCATTGCGCTTTGTTTCGCGCCTTCTTGCTTTTCGGGTGCCTCTTTCGAATCTTTTGCTGTCACGCGGTATATCTTCTTCGTAGCCTTCTGTTGCGATTTAGAGCGCACCATATGAAACTCAAGATCTCTCTCATCCCCTTGACTGATGTCTCCTGTCTCGACTGGTGTCGGCCCCTTTGCCCTTTTCCTACGGTCAGGTTTAAGTGGGATACATGCCGCCCTTTTGTCTTTTACGAGAGGAGTAGCACTTTCGGTGAAAGGAGTTTTATTTTCAGGAACTTTCCTAAGCTCTTTCAATTCACTCTCCGCCCGTAGCCACCTGCGACGATAGTGCTGGATCCTATCAACGAGGTCCTCTAATTCGTCAATCCCATTTTTGATACTCTTTTTGACATTTTTTTTTGACATTCGTTGCATTTCTCATCACGTTTACTATAGCGCTTATGTTCCTTGTTAGCCGCTCTTCCTCACTTCTGTCAACGGCTATTTTCGTGATCAGGTCATCCTCAGGTGAGGTTCTCGGTATACTGTCAGCAGGAGGGTCTTGTTGCTGTTGAGTAGCATTGTTTTCGCTTTCCACGTTGTTCGGTTTCTGACTTTCGATGTCCCCCGGAGAATGGCACTTCGGATCGATGGCTCTAGTGCCCAAAGCCTCCACTACGCTTCTTTTATCGTTCGCTCCATCGCCTTGTGAAGGAGGAATCTTGTGGACAAGCACCTTTTTCGCTGTTGCAAAGCGATCGATGGAGGTTTGCTTGCACGATGTTTTCTCGCTGGCTTGTTTAGGCTTGGCTACTCTTTGAGGCAGAGTTCGCAGTAGTTTTCGCATTCGGGCGAACATGCTTGCGTTATAAATTTTTTCACTTGTAGTTTTTGATTCTTCAGTGGCCAAGTGTTTCACCACTGAAAAATGCCCTGGCGACTTATCCCCAGCACAATTACTGGAGAGAAGCCCGCATGAGATTGAGGCTCCCTCACACGTCGGGATGTATATCCCCACCCCTAGCTTATTAATTTTGTTTTCACTCATCATAGAATTTTTAATGGGTACTTTTAGTGACTTGATTGATTGACTTTTAGTGACACTCCTACTACCTTGGAGTGGTAGGGGGGCTTGGCGAGGTTGCCCGTCATCCAGACGCGTGGGATGACGGGCAACCTCGCCAAGCCCCCCTACCACTCCAAGGTAGTACCCGTGAGGGAGGGGGGGGTTTATTTATTTATTTCTATTTAAATTTTTCTTAACGAGTCTTTTTAAGTACTAATTCCACGAGATCCGCATCTGAAATGTACACATCCCCAAATAACTCTTCAATATTTGGAATATCCAAACCACTGAATCCTTCGCCTCGAATAGAATGAGCTTTATTTATGGTATTGGCATAAACATTTTCCATTGAAGGCACGTATTTTTTTAACTATTAACTTCTGATCATATGGCTTTCCACCAAGAATTTAATGTGCACTGTTTTATTTCGGCGACGATTGAAGGGACATTTGTTAGGTAATTGAAAATGGGAAATTTTTCAACACTTCCTGTGTAGTAAATGAAGGATTTTCGTTTAATTTTTTCGAAACATCTGTAATGCTTCTGCTAATATCGTAGGCCTTAAACATAGAAATTATCCCTTGATCTTGAGTAAATTTGTATTGGGAGGTAATAACTCGAATTGTACATCTGTATGTCGTAAGGATCGCGGCAAAGATTTCTGCTCGCTGAGTTTGGCGATGAGCGTTAGAATCAGAATACTCCTGAAACTGCATGCAATAGCGTCGCTTCGAACAGAACGTTTTGTCGATTTAGCTGATGATTGTTCCTCTGACTCGCTCCAAATTCTCTGGTGCTCTGATGAATCCTTGTCGGCCATGTGTTTCTTTTCTATACAATGGCCGATTCTCCGTCCTCTTTGACTTCAATGTCGGTGTTTAAGTGCTATTCCAAACAAATGCTCCTTTAATTTTGATAGAAGGTTGTAATAATTTGCAAATTAGGACTACAAAGGAAGTGTGACAAAACAGTCCAGTCGAATTCCGCTGGCCTCGGATTTGGGGAGACATATGAATCCGAACGTAGTAATAGAGTACCTCAAATCTTCGTACAGCGTCCTATTCTATCCTTTATAATCGCGTGTCTTAGTATTTTTAGTCCAAATTAATTTATGTCTGAGGGTTTTCATGTAACAGTACTTTTCATGGTTAATTGGTGTTGAGAGGAAGCAAAGTTGACCAAAATCAGCTTTTCTTGTCCTAAAACTCGGCTACCACGACTTTCATAGTCGTGTAGACTGACATTGTTCAAACTATTTTGGTTCGGTGATTATTGCGTGACGCCATTTAAGTTATTGTTTTTTCCGTGTCGGGAGTCAAATCATATGACCACATTTTGTCGTTCGTAACGATTGTGTCCATTGATTCCTTTTTATCCTGCCAATTGTTCTGATTCGCACATTCGACACGTTTTTACTTAAAGTTTTCTGTGAGCATGATCGGTACACATCGCGTACATACCTTGTGATAGTCTCGTTTCCCGATCAAAAAATTTGTGTATTGTGATGCTGAAAATAGCAGGAGTATGAAGTTGAAAGAGTTTGTTATTGAGAATCCTCCGATTTTGTAGCAGTATGCTCTCGACGTTTTCCACAATCCCGTCGAAACAGAAAGCAACCCGCTTCGCTCTTCATAATTTCAATTTCAACTTTTATTAGAATTCATTCAGAAAAAATGACTTGGAAGTTTCTTCTTCTTGTTCTTCTCCTTTAAATTCTTCTTCTTCTCCTTATTTTCGTTCTTCTTCAAAAAGAGTTTGATACAAGCAAGAGGGCTTGAAGTCCTGGAAAAAGGTGCATTTGATAATATTGCACGAGCTTATAAAATAGTATGTTCATCAATTATAGTATGTTCAAATCACATAATGCAAAATTATCAGAAAAAAACCATTTTTTTTTGCTTTTGATTTAAAATCATGTGAGAGTGAAATTATGTAATTCGAGCGAGGTGAAGAATTAAGGACTAGAAGCGACTGCACGCAGTGGCTTACACGCTACCGCTATTTTCTGCTCGTTGAAGTGAAAAGGAGAGGGGACAGGGGTGGTAAATTCAAAATTGTATATTTCCTACAGTTCCACTCGGATTGACTTGAAATTTTGAGAAAATTCTTGATAATTCAAAACAATTGTTACTCCTTACTTACATATGAATAAGCTAACGTTCTTCTTAACTAAATTTTATTAGATCAACATCAACCCGCCTATTCTCGGCAAATACAATCAGAAAATATTGAATTTCAATAAAACGTTGATTGTCAATGCGAAAACTAACAACAAGTCGTTCTTCCTACTTTAGGGTAAACATCCAATCATTGTTAATATTATAAAACATTAAGTCGTGTTCTTTCAATTGTCAATTAGCTTAAAACAAATGAAAATAAAAAGAGAATCGTTAAAGGAATAATAGATAACAAAAATCTCGCCGGATATTGGATTGAATTGGCTTTTTATGAGCACAGATATCACTTTTACAAACGAAATATGTATAGACGAAGTTGCTCATGCACACACATTCAAAAGCCTTGATACTCTATTTCGCTTGATGTATTACGTTTTTGCAGAATGAGTGAATAAAACTAATTTTTGTAAAGCGCAAAGCTTATTTAAGTAAAAAAACAAAATAAAAAACCATGGAAGACAATAAATTTCATAATTGGGGAGAAGGGATTTCGTGTAAAGAAAGTGCTTGCTGGTGCGTATGCTATTTGTATGCTTGATCCCCTGTAGCCGGCTGGCCGGTTACAAACGCGCAAATTGAATTTGAGCTGCTACGAAATTTGGATTTTTCATTATTCCAAAGCTTGTCTTCCGACTCCACCCAACTGTCTCATCCTAATTAAATATGTTTTATGAAAGGAACAGAAGAGGATATGTAGCTTTATTTCGTTTAACGCCAAATTTACTACATTTCTCGATAGGTTTAATGTCGACATTTACAATTAATGAACTAGGAGGTAAATTGTAAGCAGTGGCTTCAAGTGTACACAGCTCAAAAATAAAAAGATAAATAACGAGAAAGATAAGAAATGTACAATATTGGATAAAATTTCAAATTTGGTCTATTGTAGACTAAACTTTTGCCTATAAAACGCAACCGCATAGCCAATCATCATATAATGGTTCTCGTTGCTACTGAGTACGCGTCAAAAGCCACTTTCAACTAATTAGGATATTCTTTAACAAAACGGAGAAACTGTAAAAATCGTCTATCTCTCTCTCTCTCTATCTTTCTCTTAAAAATAAATAGTGAATAAATGAAATCCGAAATTTAATTACGCATGGAATTCATAAAATGTTTAAAACAATTGTAAGCATAAATATTACATTCATACATATTGTGATCTGATCATCAGCAAATGCACAATTCTACTAGAAGAAAAACAACCAAACCAAATGGTAAATAACACTATCAGCAAATTGATATAATAAACATTTGAATATAAAAACCAAGAAAGAATCTATAGGTAGTAGCACTTAAAAAATATATAAAGTAACTTGTTTTTATAAGAAGTAAAGTTAATGATTACTAGCGTAGAACCTTAATATGAAAATGAAACCAAAAGCATTTCAGTTAGAACTAATAAATATAATCAATTGAGAATTCAACTCATAAAAAACTATGATCAATGTTATTAGAAAATTTGTTTTCATTCGTTATTTACTATACTGAAAAGATCAACATGCAATATATATATATTTATATATATAAAGGCTGTATGAAAGAGTGTATATTATCTCTCATTATATGAGGAAAATTAGATAATAATATATACATAATTTGCTAAATAAATAACAACAATTACATATATTGCAATTGCATAGAAAAAAGGAAACCAACAAACAATTTACCAAAGGCAAATTCCCAAATCACTTGAAATGAACAGATGAAAAAAATTATAGGACTAACATGAAATAGTCCCAACATTGATTATTTAAAACTGAGCAGGTGATGAATCTTTAGCATAATATATGATCAAATCGAGAATATGTTCTATCCAACTATCGTGCAATCGTGCGCGAAAATTAAATTTGTGAAATAAAGCAGCAGAGGTAATTACAACTTTATTACCAAAATTGTAAATGTAAAAAGAATATTACTATCTACATGCTACATACAAATATTGCTAAGTGGTTAAATTGAAGTAGAAACAACAAAATCATAACAAACTACTCGTAAATTATTTATAACATGAGATAATAAACAGGCATTCTGAGGATGAATAGACTATGTAAATGAAACAAATAACTCCTAGCAAAGAAAGAAAAAAAAACACTACAAACATAAAATAATGAGAAAAATAAATATGAGTATCAAAACGTGGAAAAACATAAATTTTACTTGTGTCATAGATGCTGAATCGAATATTCAATATTGTGTTCGCAATATGAATAAAGTATTTAACCAATAGCGTGGTGTTTTCACTCATAACTGTCTGAAAACTACATTAAGGGGAATGGAGGAAGTGAAATATAAAATCACCATTAAACTTGTCAAAACTCACCGGAGAAAATACTACTGAGTACAAAAAATAAGGTGACATTGTATTTATTTTGAAAATTCTTTATCTATTCTTCCAAATCAATTTCTTCCCTTTCAAAGTAATCCCCTCCCGATGCAACGCACTTATGCCAACGAATTTTCCAATCTTCGAAACACTGATTGTAGTCACTTTCCGGGATGGCCTTCAGTTCCGTCTTTGCTTCGGCTTGAATCTCCTCTATCGTATCAAAACGGTGTCCCCGGAGCGGTCTTTTGAGCTTGCTGAACAGCCAGAAGTCGCACAGCGCCAGATCAGGTGAATACGGTGGTTGCGGAACGATATGGGTTGAGTTTTTGGCGAAATTATCACGAATTACGAGTGCAGTATAGGATGGTGCATTATCGTGGTGTAAAAACCAAGAATTGTCTTTCCACTATTCTGGCCTTTTTAGGCGGATAGCGTTACGCATACGACGCATAACGTTCAAATAATATTCTTTGTTGACTCTTTGGCCCGGCGAAGGAATTCATAATGCACAAAACCACGATAATCGGAAAAAACAGTCAACATGACCTTGATTTTTGTGCGTCTTTGGTGCGATTTTTTTGTTTTCGGCTCCCCTTTGGCACGATATTCGCTTGATTGATTGGTTGTTTCGGAGTTGTAAGCATAGATCCAAGTCTCGTCTCCAGTCATAATGCGTTCCATCTTGTCCTGATAGTCAGAAAGCATCGTTTCACACACTTTAACGCGACGCCTTTTTTTCCAAAAAATTCAATGTTATCGGTACCAGTCGAGATTTGACGCGCTTGAGGCCCAAAACATCCTTCAAAATGGTATTGACCGAGCCTTTCGATATGCCAACCTCATCAGCAAGGTCTCTAATCGTTAATCGACGGTTTAACAAAACCATATCTTTGATTTGTTGGACGTGAGCTTCGTCGGTTGAAGTTGATGGTCGCCCAGGACGCTCTTCGTCTTCGACACGTTCACGGCCGGCTTGGAACTCACTATACACTCACTCACACTTGTAAAAAATTTTTTTAGACATAGCTTCATCACCAAAGGCTTTTTGCACCATCCTCAACGTATCCAAAGCAGAAAATTGAATTCGCAAACAAAATTTAATGCAAATTCTTTGCTCAACAAATTTCGACATCGCAAAAAACGAAAAACTCACTTTTAGCAGCTCTCAAAACGACACGTATCTCAAACACTAATGAATATTTAGACATGTGAATTTGACATAGATGTCACTGACAGTACTACCAACCTAAAAATAATTCTCCAAATCCTTCGACGCGCGCAGTTTAAATTCAAATGTCGACTTATTTTTTGGACACAATAGTATGTCCAGAAATCATATTATTTGGTCAGAACCTCTAATGCACCTTAAATAACGTTTAATCAACCGTTTATTAAATCAACATAAATGCTACCACATGCCATGCCTACCACATACTACCCTCTGTTTGTACCCGGAGCTCCAACTGCGTGAGTTAAGGTTGAGACCTTCATTATTTTGGCCTGTTGAAGAAGATGCCTTAGCAGAATCTACTTTCACGGAATGTTTTGAAGATAGATGAGTATGTAGGCCTTTGGTTGATCCTCCTAAGGTCTTTAAAATAGCTAAGCAATGCTTACGTTGTGCTGAGCTACCAGCTTTATCGACTAAAAAATGACTCCACACTGACGAAACATCTTCATCTTTTTTATGCTTGACATAAAAACTTTCTGTGGATAATAACATTTTTTACTTCTTAAACCTAAACAAAAATGAAAAGAACATTTAAGTCTATGCACAACATAAACATAATGTTGGAAGGTTAGGATAGTTTTGGGCGGGTTTGCTTTAAATAATTTCACACACGTACACAAATGTTGGCTTAATATAAGTTCTCTAATAGCACTCTTTATTTATTCCAAAGCACATTCTATCAGTCTTTAATTAACGTATTATATATTAATGTAATCACACAAAGTAACAAAAACAGTCGTCTTGGATACTCAGCAAAAAGTAGTGAGCCCGGTGTGAGACATGCGCGTAAGCGCGATCCGTAGAGACAGCAGCGCTGCGGGAGCGCAGTGTATTACGTGGTACCAAGTAGGAAGCGCTATCTTTTCCTGTACGAGGACCGACAATATCCATACCTCTTACACATAATCTCTTAGAGCTACAGAAAATAACACTCGTTTGTTTGTCATCTATATTTACTCAGACACATTAATGCATTGTTGTTTTTTAATGAATTCATTGATTATTACAAATTAACAAAAAAAATCAATACTTACACGACGTGAAGTGGAATTTTTACACACTTTTACACATAATCCTGTACCGGTCGTTAGCAAAAATAAATGAAGTCAGCTGTGTAAGCAAATTGGCTGTCAAAACGTCAAATGAAAGTAAGTGCGTTTCGTTTCACGCACATTTTTATTGACTTATATAAAAAATATATCAATCCCGAAAATCCCGGGGTTCATCATATTATGCCGCCTGTACACTCTCGTCGAGGCACAGCGAGGCATGACAAGTGTGAGAGTGTACATGGTTCCCTCGCTTTGTCTCGTTATGTCTCGCCTCGCCTCGACAGCTCTCCATTCCGAGTCGGTAAATTGTGCGAGAGCCCTCGCGCGAGGGATGGCGAGACACTCGCGCGAAAGTGTACAGGCGCCATTAAATCCCGAAAATTTCGGGACTAAAATATGACCGGGATCGAATCCTCTATTTGCAGTTTTGATGGACAAGGTATAAGATATGAACGCCCCGCCTGATCTGCACGACGTAAACGAAAAAGAATTCACTGAATTCGAAAGGACTAAACGGAGAAGACAACTAATTGAAAAACCTCAGGAATTAACAACACTAAAAACCAAACGAGACTAAGACAACACAATGTATAGCCACAAAAAAATACCCAACAAAGTCCAGTTCTGAAACGGCATAGTTGGAGAAATAGTCAAATCCAAACAAAACGGAGGTTAACACCTCCACACGTCGGCAAAAGGATTATCACTGAGAGCATAACTGTTTCAGTTGATGACATGGAAAAGTTCATGTCAAGAATTGTACAAATCAGAAAGGAAATAAATAATAGAAAACAGAGACCCCAAAATAAGTTTAATAACAAACTTACACTTAAATTTTAAAAGCAACATTAACAAAGCATGACACAACCAATAACACAATCCCCCAGAGAGAACGTTTAACAAGTATTCTCTAGACGACCTCATAAAAATTTTCCAGCCATTTCCGAAAGACTTGGAGACAAGAAAGAAACCCTTAATTTTTATTTTTTCCCTTAGAGATAATATATTACAACAATTATTTCCACCTTCTTAAAGACAACGAATCAATGAATAAGGGCTTCCCATTAACAACAAACTGAGTTCCAACTTCAGAGACAATCACGCTTAAATCAATAACACAATGGTCAGTAACTCATATGCAGTTGATATTGGGTTAGTTGCTACCATGACTAACCCAAAGAAAGCAGAGTCAAAAACCAAACCGGGCACTCAGCAAACTTCAAACTATGTCCTTACAAGAACAGATCTACAGCAAGAATAACAGTACCCCAGTATAAAATCACCCATCTGCCCAGAAAACCAGTGAACTGGAAAAGCTGATAACACAGCCTCATCTAAAACAACTTACTGCAAAACGAATCAACACCTCAATCCGAACTACTTCAACTTTTTCTAACCCAAATCAGAAGAAACAATAGACCAGTAGAAAACCTGAAGAGAATGAAATAATACAACAAAGGACACATGAACTCCAGCACCAAGAAGAAAACATATTTCATCATCCCTAACCTTGTAGTGGTCTCAGTATATATCCCTCGGGATGCAAAAAGTTGGGCTAAAACAGCAACTTCAACAGTTTTGCGAGTCACTACAAAAACCGCTGATGATAGGATGTGATAAGAACGGTAGGCATAGCATGTGAGGAGACAGCTTCTGCCGCCTCAAGGGAAAAATGGTGAAAGACATTATCAACACCCACAAAACACATATTCTCAACTTCGAGATTCCATCGTGCCACAGGCTACAAACAAACGGGAGGACACAGAGTGCAAACATAGACGTCACACTTTCCGATTTCAATAATGAACACAGCTATTGGATAGATTGGATATACTGGGACTCCATCAACAACTCCAAATTCCTAGAAATCATCAAAAACAAACACACTGCAATAACAGATATAACTTCCCCCGTTTCTGACTGAGTCACAGTTCCTCCAAAGGACTTCACAATACACGTACAAGGTTGTTGACAAGATACTCAGAACCCACTCAATTAAAACATCACTCGGCCCAGATAAAGTTCAATATAGTACCATGAAAGGTCTGAACAACAACAATAAAGAAGCATTTCCACAATCAATTAGCTATACTATACTATATTATAACAACTTCAGAAACAATAAAATGCCTCTTTTCCTTAGAAAGTTGGATTATTAGGACAAGGAAAAGTTAGGAAAGTTATCAATACCGAGGAAAGTTACCCATACCGAAAAAAGATAAACCTCCATAATATGAGATTTTATTTTTTTACTTTTCCATTTAAAATGCTGTTTTTTTTTAATTGCGACAAATATATATTTCTGGAGTAACTTGCTCCCTTCTTCAGTGCTAACCTTAGAGACTCTAAACTATATTGAAAGTTACCGACGAATCTCTCTCCTCAACACACCACTAAAATAATCACCAACCTCATTAAAGCTAGAATTAACAGATTCATAGAAGAAAGAAAATTTCTCAGTGAAAACTGAAAATATTTGCATTAACTCGATAAAACAGCCAGAAACAGACAAAACAAATACATGGCCATACCAAAACTCTCAGTTTTTGCTCCAGACACACGGGACTGATAAACCTTCCGCAAACATCAGGTACATGGGGACGGCACCACCAAATAATCTGAGCCTCAGGCTCCGGCTGCGGCACCCGGAGTCCGTAAGCATCCTATCTATGGGGTCCGGATTAACAACGGCCCCAACATGAATATCAACATTTTCAGTAAAACTAATATCGGCCTATCAATAAGTTAAAACAATGCGAGCTTATTAACCTGATAACTATGTATAAATCACATCGTGTACATGCAACAAAACACTTCACAGATTTGACTTTCACATGCATCATTTTCTTCAAATCACTTGCACATCTGGCTACATCCAGTCCGTCTATGATGTAGTCCTCTCCTTACTTCTTGTCAAATCTAGTCCTGAGTCAGCATCATATCGTCTTTGCATCAAGACGTTTTAGCAACTATCATCCATCGGTTCGTCTTTCTTCAATTTTCCCTCTACGCGTTGGGTTCTCAACATTATAGAACCACTTTTAGCGACGTCAACGGTACTCATTCTACTCCGACCATCCCAACTGTGATCTACGTTGCTTCAGCTCTGCATGCCTTCCTTCAAGGTTTTCGTTTGTCTTCAGTCATCGTCAGGTCTACTTTGCATTAAATCTTCTAAGAAAAATCTACGCCGCTTCAAATCTGCATGCCTTCCTTCATCATTTTCTTCATGTCTTTTAGTCATCAGTTTAACAGTGCAGCAATACTTCGTTCAACTCGTGCAACGTACATCAGTCAGGCTTCATTCCATCTTCCCTCTGTACACCACAGGCTCTAAGAACAAAATATAGGTAGCTACAGGCCTTCCTTTCGACTGCCACCTCGTAACATCGGTCTGCCAAACACATCAGTACTTCTACTTTACTTCGATTTTCGTCAGTTCGGCGAGACATCATACAACATTAAATCTGTTTATCAGCACGTCTGCCTTCATTTTAACGTGTTCGTTCAACAAAAGACCAAACGAATACAACGTTTCAATTCAGCTTCAAATCCACCTTTCGGTTACCTTAATTGGCTTCATTTCGACTTCATTGGACAACTAGCTCCCTCGCTTCTTCCCCCCATTTTACATAGCCTTGGGACTGTCATGATGGAGCCGCACTGCGATCTCACATCAAGGGATGGTTATCTTTAAAGCAATAATAATACCAATGCTTGAGTCTAATTCAGCTAACATGGCAGATGCATCGGAATATCTGTTCGAAAAAATTGACTCTAATAAGGCCACCATACTGAAAAGGTGCCTTGAAGTACCCCAAACTAATAAATACAAATAAATAAATACAATCTCCCTAGCACTGGCCAAAAAACCCTCATGCAGACTAAGAGCTTGCTTACTAACAGTCAAAGAAATACTCTAAAACCTACACGACAGTGAATTCACGAAACTACTCACGAAAGAATCGGTTCCAACGAAACATAGAAAATCTCTAGATTTAGATAACAATTTGGGAGAAATAATCACAACTCCACAGAACTTCTATGATAATAACTTTAAACACAACGTGCCCGTACTCGAGCACAACGATCTCACAGATTGAATGACGGCAAAAGTAAACTTATTAATTCACACCCATGAAATCGTTTACACTGATGCACCTGAAAAACCCCTTGGCACAGGATACCCTATCTAGCCATTACAGAACACACAACAAAGAATGTTAAAAACATTATCATATTCACATATTTAGAACACTGCATTCAAGAATTTGTATACAATAAAAACATCAAAAAGAAAAAATACTTCAATTCAAACAGCAACATAACAATCTTTGCAAAATTGCAAAAAACAAAATTGCAACAACACATCTTCTACTAGATTCCAAGATAATGTTAGTCGAAATCTGTCAATCTTACAGATACTGCGGCCAAAAAAGCGTTACATGAGAGAAACCATGACCAAAACTGCAAAAAATGGGGCGACACAACAAAGTAAATGAAGAATGGATTACGAAGTCAATGGAAAGTACGACGAATCTAAAGTACGGTCCATGGTGAAAACGCAACCTTGAATTCGTTTAAAAATTGCCTGGTTTCATAACATTGACTCAGACAGTAATGTCACTAACAAATTAATAGGATACTGACAAATTAAGTGTACAAAAAGTCAAGACTAAATAAAACGAACATTTATTTCATCCGACCATTGACGTTGAGTTAATAGTCGCGCTGAACAAGAACATCTAATTTTCAAATGCTCCAAGTTCGATAATTTAAGAAATAAATTTTGACAGTTTAAAGTTTCCTCTATAGACAAAATGTTTAACTCCAACAACAAAAACCAATCCTGGCAACTGAGCAATTTCGTAGATGAAGCCAAGGTAGAGCTGTGATCATCCACAACTCAATCCCTACCAAAAGTTAATTTTAACCAAAACCACAATCCCCAGCGGGTAATCCTACTAACCAACCAAACAAATATACAGGGTGGGCCATCTAACGTTTGCATTTTGAATCGGCTATAAAAAAATGACTAATGGTTATTCTTCCAAACTTTTTTTTATTGGAAAGCTTGAACTTTGTTATTTATGAATGAAAAACGATATCGTTCATATGACTGCCACGACTGGCTTTACAGTACGCCATTCGGTCAACCCAATTTTCAAGCACTTTTTCGATTGTTTCGGCTCGAATTTCATTAATGGCAACTTCCATTTCGTGTTTCAAGGCATCAATCGTCTCTGGATGATTAGCGTAACACTTGTCCTTGACAGCTCCCCACAAAAAATAGTCCAACGGGGTTAAATCGCAGCTCCGAGGCGGCCAATTGACTTCAGAATTTCGTCTGATTATTCGATTTTCGAAAACGGTGCGCAAAAGTTCGACTGTCATATTGGCTGTGTGGCATGTTGCGCCATCCTGTTGAAACCAAATGTCGTGCATGTCATACTCTTCAACTTTTTGAAACAAAAATTCGTTGAGCATGGCACGGTAACGCTCGCCATTGACCGTAACGGCGGCTCCTTGCTCATTTTCGAAGAAAAATGGCCCAATGATGCCGCCGGACCAAAACCCACACCAAACCGTAACTCTTTGTGGGTGCATGGGCTTCTCAATGGTGACGTGTGGATTTTCCGACCCCCAGATGCGACAATTTTGCCTATTGACATAGCCTCCGAGGTGAAAATGGGCTTCATCTGAAAAGACGATTTTTCGGTGAAAACGCTCATCTTCGGCCAAACGATCTTCTGCCCATTGGGCGAACCGAAAACGCAACGGATGGTCATTATGCTTAAGTTCTTGGACTAATTGAACTTTGTAAGCCTTCATACCGAGGTTTTTATGCAAAATTCTCCTCAGGGAGGTGCGTGAAATGTTCAATTCGTGAGAACGATGACGAGTTGAAGTTGATGGATGTTCACGGACATTTTCGGCTACAGCAGCAATGTTTTCGGCTATGCGCACTGCACGAGAACAGGAACGGGTTTTTTTGTCCACCAACGATCCAGTTTCTCGAACACGATTCACAAATTGATCCACAAACTGCCTTGAAGGCCACTCATGTTTATGGAATTTTTTTTTCAAATTTCTTACAGTTTGCACTGAAGACTCACCACTTTGAAAGTAAGTTTTCAATATTTCCCAATTTTGTTCAAGCGTATAGCGTCCCATTTCTTAAATGTCAAACCTTTAACTAAATTATGAACACAAATTGAATGACATTTGAGCTGTCATTCTCTAAATAAACAGTAGTTTCTATACGCGAACGACATACTTGTTCTGGCTACCCACGCGTCCCCCCTAAAAGCCCAGCAAGCCATCGCTCTACACGTGGAATTCCTACAAAAGTACCTTTCAAAATGGGCCCTCTCTATCAACGCTGAAAAATGCGAACTCATATGCTTCCGGAACGCTTCCGGCAAAGGACACCGATCTGCGCCAGCCGAGAGTAAAGAATTCTCTCTACGAATTGATAACGTCCCCGTCCCCCTAAGGAACTGCATAAAATACTTGGGGGTGCTTTTCCATCACCGCCTCAAGTTCAATCCCCACGCCCGCAGAGCCATCGAAAAAGCCACTTGGGCTTCCGCAGTCCTAGCCCCCCTACTCTCCAAAAAGTCTGTCCAAGTAAGTACTAAACTTCTAATCTACAAAACCCTCATCAGACCCATTATTAGCAACTGCTTCCCTGTCTGGCACTATTTCGCCTACCGTAGCAGAAGAGCTGCAAATTTTCGAACGGAAAATTTTGAGGAAGTGTTTGTCCAAGTATAGAAGACCAAACAAGAAGCATTTTCGGAGCACCTTCCTATACAGTCAAACAAAAATCAAGCCTATAATGCAGTATATGATTGAGACGAGCTCGAAACGCCTAAAGAAATGGGTAACTCACCCTGAATTTATAATTAATGATTTGGTTTCCCGGAATATCGCTGAAAACATCGCTTCCCCATACCTCTCGCCCATCAAATTGCTTACCTCCAATTCTTCTACCTTGACAAACCCACGCCTAATATTGAACCACAAGTCTCCGTTCTATGTGCGGACAGAACAAGGAGACCGTGGCTAACCAACTTACGCCAGCAATGGGCGAACTTCATAATTGACCAAGGTCAATCGCGCCATCGAAGCAGCATACACAAACATCATCATGGTCGGAGCCAAGATTCCGAACTCGCACCTCCATCCAATTACTACCTCCATATCAACCCTTAAATTGTAAATAAGAAAAAGTACGTAGGATTAAGTTAGAATAAGTTAGGTTTAAGGTTTACCAATCATAGGAAAAAAAAGCCTTATGAGCAAAGGATGAATTTTAAAATAACTATGTAATCTAAGCCTATGTCAAGAATCGGTTACAACCAGATTTATTTTTTTTTTAAGTTCACACTGGGAGGATACCAGCTTAAAATTAGCCCGGGCTGCTATGGCACTGGCCAGCGTTGTCGATCCTGTGAATTATATCATTATTACTTGTTCATAGTTAGTCTGTGGCTTAGTTATATATTGATTGTGTGGGTATGAGTGATATGTCGTTGGGTGTTATATGTTACGGTTCGCTTCTGCTAAGAACGCTCCAAAGCTGTCAAGTAAGTTACTGTCGTTTTTGAGAATTAGGTCTTTAATATTATTGTAATTAAGAAAAAGATTGTGATTTGCCCTGATCCTTTCGTATTTAGTGCAGTGAAACAATTGGTGATCTATTGTGTCAGTTTTGTTGCATTGTATGCATAGATCGGTAGTGTTTTTTTTAATTTGAAAGAGACGAAGTTTGTTGTAGGCTCTGTTAGTGAGAATTCCGTTGATGGTTTTGATATGTTTGGGGGTGATGTTGCTTTTATGAAACCATGGTTTTCCTTTGTTGTTGAGATGGTGTGCCTCTTTCCATATGCAGGGTGCGTAGTTGGTGGTTTGAGCTCTAATTCTGCCCTTCCATTCATTGTCAATTTGTTCTTTTATTAAGTTTATTATTTCGTCCAGTTCATATTGTGTGTCCATGATACTATGGCTTAAAACACCTATTTTGGCTTGTTTTTCGGCTGTTTCTAACGGCATGATGCCCGCGTGTCCCGGGATCCAGATGAAATTGAAGATCTTCTCTGGGTAATTTTCAATGAATTTCCATATATCTTGTGTGGTCTTTCTGTATTCTTGATTTTCCTTTAGACTTTTGATAGCATTATTGGAATCAGTGAAGACAAAAATCTTATGGTGATTCTGTATGTTGTTCCTATTTAGGGCCGACAGGATGGCGTGTAGTTCTGCTGCTGTTGTTGTTACGCTATTGCGGAGGCTAGAATTGTAGGTGGTGTTGTTGTTAAGGTTCAGGAATCCTATCCCAGTGCCAAAGAGATTTTTGGCTGCATCGGTCACCAGTATCAGGGCATTTTGTTTTTTAAGGTTATCTGTATACTTCTTGAAGGTAAGGTTGGGTTTTGTTTGGTTGTGGGTATGGAGGAAAGAGGACGTTGTTGAGAAAGGTGTGGTGAACAGGTTAGCTGGTCTTTTAGTCCGGTGAGTTGGGTTGAGCTTTCTCAGGTGGTGATTAAATTTGTGGAGGATGTAATTGTAGCTGCTTTTGTGGACTGGATCCTGTTCAGTCCATGTTGGTCTGAAAGTGTTGTTGACAATTTGTTTACCTAATTCTTTCGCCGTTAGTAGAGCTGCTCTATCTATAGATTGATGTTCGGATGCCATGTTAAAAGCATAGAGGTTGGGTGTGCTAGGGGGTAAACCTAGGCATTGCTTGAGAATCTTAGCTTTGAGCCTGTCCATGGTATTGAATAAGTATGCTGGTGCATGTGCCATTGTAGTTAGTCCGTATTCTATTTTGGGCCTGACTAATGATTTGAAAATATTTAGAGCCAAGGTGGGGCTAAAGGGATTTGTGGGTCTGTTCAGATATTTTATTATGTTGCCTATGTTGTTAAAGGTTTGGATGTGTTCTTCCTGTGTTCTAAAGGTTAGATTTTTATTTAGATTGATGCCTAGGTATTTTATGCTATTGTTCCATTTGATTTGGGTGTTATTGTGTTTGAGAATTATATCTGTGTTCCTACTATAGTGGAAATTAATGGCTTGTATTTTGTCCGGGTTGAAGGGTAGCTTGAGGTTGTCACTCATTGTGGAGAAGAGATTTAGTTTGAGTTGAAGTAGGTTAATCGTGTGCTTTAAATTAGTTCCCTCAGTTAGAATGAGGAAGTCATCAGCATATTGTAGAAGAGTTGTGTTGCTGTCAGAGATATTGTGCAGTTTGGAAGTGTATATATTGAAAAGAAGTGGGCTCAAGACGTCACCTTGTGGCAGACCATTGGAGATTGTCGTGTGTTGTTGGTTGAGGTGGAGTATTCTTTCTTTATGATCCATGAGGTGTAGGTTTTTGGGATGTTGAGGTCTGAAAGAAGTTTGTTCAGGATCTGTAGGTCGACTTTCTCATATGCATTTGAAAAATCTATAACACAGGCAGTTTTGAAGGGGAAAGTGGATTTGTTTTCAAGTTTTTGTAAAAGGGTGTTAAAGCATGTTGTCGAGGATTTGTTTTTTGTGTAAGCAAAAGTAAGAGTTGGTAGTGGATTTGTGTTTATTAGGTGTGTTTCGATTCTTTGTTTTATAAGTTTATTTATGATTTTAATGGGAACACTGAGGAGGGATATGGGTCTATAGTTGCTGAGGTCTTCTAGGTTTCTATTGGGTTTGGGAACGAGAACGATTCTGATATGCCTTCCTGATGTGGGTATGTCACATCTATTGACTGCATCATTAATAGCCTGTAAAAGATTATTCGGGTGATGTGTGAGTAAGGCTTTAATTAGATTGTGATTAATGTTATCAAGACCAGGGGTTGTGGATTTACGTTTCTCATTTATAACATTATTGACTTCTTCCTGTTCGAAGTCTGGTGGGTGTTCCAGTGGATTGTGTGGCATCATGTTTAAGGTGTTATCAGGGTGGTGCTTTGATTTAATCATGTTGAGGTAGGTTTGGGTCTGGTCCTCATCAAGGTTGTATCTTGAGGGGGGTTCTTTATTATTCCTGATACTGTTGATAAATCTCCAGAAGTTATTTATGTTTCCGCTGCCTCTGATTTCATCTAGTTTGTCTGTCCAGCTTCTTTGCTTGGCCTCTTTGGATCTTTGCCTCCAGTTTGTTTTTGCCTCGTGGAGAATTGCCCAGTTGGCATTAGATTTGAGTCTGTTGTAATTTAGTAGTGCCTTATTTTTTATTTTCCAGAGCCTTGCTAAATTCTTGGACCACCAGTGTTTGGGTGTGTGCTTGTATCTTATCGTGTTTGAGTTTAGGTCTATTAGGTGGCTTAGTTTCTCGTATATATTATTGAGGTTTGGTGAAAAAGGGGTTTTATTTATTTCTTGAGCGATGTTCCTATATTTGATTTTCTTGGTGTTTGAAATGGGTGTACTGGGCAAGCAGATTTTAATTGTTATATGATTACTATTGCTGATGTGTTCTTTGTCTTCCATCCAGAGGATATTATTCCTATTCATGTTACTAAGAGTTATATCCGGCGTTGACTGTAGAATTTTTCCGTTCTTGTTTGTTGTTTTATAAGTGTATATGCCAGTGTTCAATGTTTTGAGGTTGTGTTCCGTCATCCAACGTTTCAGAATTCTGCCTTTGGCATTGTTAAGATGATCTCCCCATGCCTTGTTTCTTGCGTTTAGATCTCCTCCGATGAGTATGTCTTTGGTGTAGTCTAAGATGTTGGAAAGCTTGTCTAATTCTTCTTTGAAAAAATGGGTATTGATCGAGGGGGGAGCATATAGGGATGCTAAAATTATGTTGTGTTTAAGGTTTAGGGTCTGGATTACTACATTTTCTATACGACTGTTCGTGTGGATCTGTCTAAACTTAATGTCCTTTCTGATTAATATTGCAACTCCTCCTCCTATGTTGTTGTCTCTGGTTTTGAAGATTATATTGTAGTTGGTAAACTTCATATTAATATTGAAATTACTGAGTATTTCTTGTAGGAGTGCGAAGGCTATGTTATTCTTGTATAAGTAGTATTCTAGATTGTCCTCGTCCTTGTTGATACTTTGGATGTTTAGTTGTAAAATGTTCATGTTTTAGATGATAATGTTGTTGTTACTCTTTCTTGTGTTACTTTTCTCATTACCAGACTTGGCGAGGTATTTCTGTAGTGTTTTTACCCATGCTTGAACACTAGTTATGAGTAAGTCCTCGTTTTCCTTGTTGTCTCCGGTATTTCTGTTGATTTCATCTACCATCTTTCCTAGGAGTTTTTCCAATTCAGTGGTTTTGTGTGGGTTACATGTAATGGGTTTGTTTGGTATGGTGAGGGTTTCAGTAGAGGGGAAACTATTTTTAACGATGTTTCTTGATGTGTTGGGTTTATTGTTTATGCCAGCGATTTGGGCAAAGGAGCTTTTGAATAGTACCTTTTGCGTGTCCTGTTGGGGGTTTCTGGTATTGTGTCTTTCCACGTTCGTTAGACTGGGGAAGTTGGCTTCATTAAGGTCCGCTACATCTAAACCCGCAAATTTGTTTCTGTTGATAATAACTCTTGCTTCTCTGTTTGTGATGTTCAGGATAGAGCTAACATCTATCTCTTGTTTATATGCTACCCATTTGGGGCATCTTTGATGTGTTGCTTCATGCTCCTCGCTCTTACATAATACACACATGATTTTTGTGCATTTGTTGTCGCAATCGTCCCCACCACATTTAAGGCAGGTTTTCTTTTTGTTTTTGCAAAACTGCGCCGAGTGACCTAGGAGGCCGCATTTTGTACATTGTCTTGGTCGAAATTTAAAGTAGCTAACTTTGCTTATTATGTATTCGAATTTCAGAGAGTCCGGGAGGTCAGTACCTGCGAAGGTTATCTTCAGTGTTGTGGTTGGTATAAATTTGTTAGGGTCGTTTCTATCTCTGGTATTCAGCCTTTGTGCTTGTAGAATCTTTATATTTTCTAATAGAATTCCCATTCTATTGCAAGGCTTAGCTGAGTTTACTATCTCATCTGTGTTAATTTCGTGCGGGATGTCTCTGATGACTCCATATCTGTAAACAAAATTGCCGGGGATAAAGGCTCTGAGGTTATATTCTTTCAACTTGGTGTTGTCGACTGCATTGTTTGCTTCTGTAGCAGTTTCAAAGATTACCCTGAGTCTATTGAACCCAGCTTGCTTAACATCTTTAATGCCTTTGATGTTTAAGCTTTTGTTGTATACGAACATCTTCATTGGGGTTAGTCTAACCCTGTCACCATTTGTATCCACACTATCGATGAGGATTGCAAAGGATTTATCTTTCGCATCGGGTTGATATTTATTGACTTTCATGTTGGCTAGCGGGGCTTGAGATGGTGTGGCGCGTGGTATGTCTTCAGAGGGGTTTGAGTGCAAGGATGTGTTATTTGGTACAAAGCTTTTCAACTCTCCCTTGCTTTATGTATTACCGTTGTTTTCAACTAATCTTCTTTTTTTGAGAGTTTTGGTGTTTGGGTCCCCTGGGTCTGGGGGTCTATCCTCATAGTTTTCTTCCATGTCGCAGTTCACAGAATGAAATATTAAGGTGCTAGATGTATGCTATATTATGCTCGCCAATTGTTCACTTCACTTAAGAAAGTAAAAGGGTACTCACTGTTCTTTTCCTTTGTGAAGGATTCCAGTATGTCAGTCAAAGTCCATAGATCGTTATTACGCCAGGAACCAAGATATGGCGTTCGTAGGATTCTGAGAAAAACAATAGATGCTCGGGGAAAACCCTTCACTTCACTGATCTGAATACGTCCTTCCACTAACACGTTCCACATAGGGAAAAGCTATTATTTCATAGTGGAAATTTGATTGACAGTAGAGTAGAGATAGAAGAAAAACAAATTTAGTGAATCTTTCCGATAGTTTATTTTTGAATTACAATAATTTAGATTTAAATACCACATATTTTAACTACAATTATATTCAATTGACTACGACAATCATTTAAACGTATCAGTTATTACAAAAATTCGAATATTAAAAGATCGGAAACAGCAACCGCACCCTTACTCTGAGAATCGCCTACCAAAAAATTACACGTTCCGAAAACGTGTTTGAGTCAATTTTTTACTGGCTTAAATATCCACAATCGGATAACCATGTGGCGAAGATGACGTAAACGGATGCAAGAATACAATTGCCCTAATCAACCCATCGCGCAGCGATTCGTGTGGTGTACCAACATTAAACATGAACGTCACATCATCACAAGTAACTTCGGGATGACATGTATATATCGGGTACCAGCCGACTTTATTAAAAACTACTCCGATTTTGTACATTTTCTGCTTATGTATGAAGACCGGACGATCAAATGATATTTCCAACAATGAGTCCCAACGAACACGCGACGTGCAATGAGTATAAGTTAAGCGGGATCCTTGCGCATCAAGCAAATGTGCGTATAAGATTTCGGAATAACGATCATTGAATCCTAATGAACTCATCATTTCATCACAGAGGACTTGGGTTGGAACTTGAACGCCTGAAAGAAGGGTTTCATTTCAATTAAGGATAAAACAATACAAACTGAGCCTACCTGTAATTAAAATATTCTTATCCACATGGAAAGTAAGTGAGCAATCTGTTACACTTGTATTTCGATAATCGATGTGTTGTCGTATGGTGCGAACGCAATAGAATTTTCTCGCTTCCATCGTTATATTAACCCCTTCTGATTCCGGATTATTTCCGCTGTAGTGTCCGTAGTTTACTCTGGAGTCTGTGTTTTGATTCAGGGCTACTGGAGGTGTACGTATTACAAAATTATCACACGGCATTGAGTAATTAAATCCCGACAAACCATCGGATGACTTTGCAGATGTTGTTTGTATGTCTTCATACCCTCCACTGCGATTCCGTCTCTGTCGGCTGGTGCAAAATCCTTCTGGCATAGGATACGTGCTCGAAGTACTCGAAATATTTATCAGAATTCCCAACGCTTCTTCCTTTGATAGAAGTGTCGATTGAGCCGGACCTTCTGCAAATTGCTGGGGAGTCAATGTTAGAAACCGAATTTTCTTGACTGCTTCTTTAATCAGCATTTCTTCCAGCAGTTTCATTTCATCATTGTCGTCCGAAATACTATCGCTATTATTTTGCTTAGACGTTCCTTCGCCAGCGTCATCATTTAGCATAGGTTGCGGCTGCTGTTGTTGCCTCCTCTCGACATCGCTAGCTTCGGGCAACTCTTCAACATCTACATGTTGGTCCCCGTTGTCGTCCAAGGCTTGCGAAGACTCGCGTGATTTACATTTACTTTCACAATAGCCACGGTCACTGGCGTACTTGTTGAGCACATTGAACAGCACCAACTCCGAGTCAATGTTCAATATATCTTGGTCGAAAATTGCAAGCAGTGTAGTTAACTCTACGTCACCGAAACTCGGATCGGTTAGGACATCTTTCGTTTTTGTTGTAATAATCTGCAATAGTTTTGAATGCGCGGGAAAAGAGAAAGTTTGTGTGTTAAGAAAATCAGAAGTGGTACTTTAACTTAATACAGAGTAATACTAGCTCTAGCGGGCCCCACTTATCCATATTATATGGAAATTGGAACCATAATAAGACGAGCACTAATTGTCAAAGGCTTACAGGGATTTTAACACATGGGAAATCTCTAGTAGCTCATGTAGGCAAATACAGAACGCGAATTGTAACTTACTTGCATGCATCGCTGCATCAGACGGGGCTCCTCGAACAACTTGGCAAACTCATAGGCCCTGCATGCATTTTTTGGACTAAGATCCCTCCACAAAAACTGAGTGCATTGCTCTACAACGTGTGGCAGCAGATACTTCTTTGCTACATAACACAGCTCACAAGCTTTATCGAACGAACTAATATTTATTTCGTCGGTATAAATATACTCCATCATCGCGCGGAAAGCGTCCGGTTGCACATCAGGAATTAAAATCGGATCAGTTTTATCGGGCAAGTTGCCATAAAACATCCGTTCAAATACCGGGGACGACATGGCCAAAATCAATTTGTGTCCCGATAAAATTTGTTGATTGGGCTCTGTTCCAACCAGAAATCGACAATCTGCCCATTTTTCTGTCTCCAGAATGTATTGACCACGAGATTTTATATTCCGACAAGAATTTTGCCAGTCAACCGATGGATCCATTTTCTCACTACGATTTTTTGCAGTTTTTCACAGGGATTTCTGGGATTCTAAAAATACACTTCTGAAGGAGACGCCGAATGGGGTGCAGAGTATATGGACTGTTTAGATGTCAACTTTGACATTTCTTCCTCGTAAGCTGTTGCGCCTATAATGTGGTGGTGAATATTTCAGCACTGCCAACAATAAAAAAAATTATATTGTGGATCGCGGTAAAATTCAAATAAACCCTAATAACTCATGAAACAACAGTTTCTCAGCTCAGCCTAGTCCGATATGAAGAGAATATTTTATATTCATCTTTGATAATCCATTCACAAAGTTTCTTAAATTTCGAGCCGAGATTCTAACGTTGGGTTTTCATGATATAAGTTCGAATACATAATCAAGTTAAATAATAGGTTAGCCAAATGCTTATTGAATTGAATTTTTTAGTAATGGCATGATAAAGATGCAATAAGAAGTAAACAAAGCCTGAAATATTAAAACTAAATGAAAGCAAGTTGCTATTTTTACACACCAATTCAAGGTTGTTATTTCTGAAGAAGATTTCCTTATAATCAGCAATAATAATTTCTGTACAAACATTTGTATGTTTTTAACGTTATATATGTACATATTCTATATTTCCAAGACGTCATAACTACATTTTAAAGTTTTTGAAGGAAAATTTGACAACTGAATACAAATTATTTAAGAAACAATCAATGTTAACTATTAACCTAAGATTGAACCTTGTCCATGAAATAAATTCATAAAAAATATCAATTGATCTTACAACACAACCAAAAACTCAAATGTGATATCACTGATCCTCATTAAAAATATTCTACTAAATTTTTATAAGTTATTAATTCAAATTAACAAACATTATTGAAGGTCTTCTGATAAATTTACAAGTAAAAGAAATCAGAAAACGGACTCATATATACTGACGCATACACTCGTTACTCGCTCCTATTATCGAGCAAGTTCTTCAAATATACTCAAATATTGCTTTTCCAAATGTATTAACTTCATCAAACATAAAACATGATAAGAATTCAAATGAAAAAACCGTTCAATATCTACTGTATTTGTCTAAATGAAATCAACAGGAGTGCCACAAGTCCTTCGAACTTTTATTCCACATATATTCCAGCCAATATTTTATTTTAGATAAGCACTTATCGGTTTATTACCATCTTTAATATGTTTAGGTTCTTGTTTGCCTAGAACTATTTCATTATCCTCATTTTCGGAGTTCAAGCAGTTATTTGCATTGATATATTTTGCAATTGTTTTTTGTATCTATTAATGCAATCTATGTATGTAAACAAGAGAACTATCAATTTAGCTTTATCTTTAGTTTCATGCTTTATTCTCATCGTTCCTGTCTATTACTTTCGTCTTAACTTGTTCTTATTTATTATATAGCGGCTTCATTCCTAGTTTATCCACCAAATTGTTTTAAAGTTTTCATATTTCCATGTTTTCTAATTAACTTAGCTTCTATTTTGTACACTTAACAGCTTCACTGTTATTTTAACGAGAGCTAAATTACACGTTCAAGCACTATACAGTTCGCGTCTTAGATTACATCCTTTATTTGCAGTTTCTGTTACGTTTAGGTAACATCCCTTAGTTACATAACCTCGCGTCTTAGATTACATCCTTTATTCGCAGTTTCTTATATGTTCTCGATCCTTACGATCTCGTGTCCTTACGTTTTTAAGCCGTTTTAGCTTTATTAACACGCATAATTTAGTTTGCATATGACCTCGATGTCTACTGAATCTCTCTTCTATAAGTTTGAATGTAATATTCATACAAAGCGATTTCTAAATTTCAAATCAGTTTGAATAATTATCCTTTTGAAGAGGCCTATTAACTTGTTTGAAATGTGGAAGTCAATCTTGTCCAAGTTGATAAAGTAGATTGCAAATATTTTGAAGCGCTTTTTACTTCGTTCGCAAAAAGTTAATGTATCCATTTTATTTATATTTGGTGTAAACTGTCATAGGTTCCTTATTCTAAGCTTGATTTGTCGTCTAGTCAAATTAATTACTGTCCAATTATTGCATTTCTTTGCTCTTTTGGAATTTGATAAGATGTACGTTATTGGGTTTGGGGTTTGGGTTTCAGTGCGCTTCACATCCGAGTTTATTCGAGATTTTATTAGTCTTCACCGTTATATCCAAATAAATTATGCAATCTTCTTTTTCTGCTTCGATTGCGTTCCTATATTTTTTGGTGTATGCAAACATATGCCATTGTTCAGCTCCACTTGTACTGTTTCCGTACGCCTTGCATAAAACCGTCATCGCCCACTTTTCTATTTTAACTCTGTTTGCGAGCCCATATTGTTAGTGAATATTATATAATTTTGTCACAATCTGATGTTAATGATAGTTCTGATCTGTATTTGGATGTCGTTTTTGCTTTTTTGTCAATTAATATTCATGCAAAAAGTTTATTGTCTCCCACACTCGCGTGGATTGATGTAAAACTTTTATATCATTCGAAAATAATGTAGTGCTCTTTGTAACGTAGTAGCTACTTATACTTAGTTTTTATCAATAGCGGTGCAGCTATAGCAGATTCGTATTGCAGGTTCCAAGTTGTTTCTTGAGTATTGTTTTCAAGTGTTTTGACATTTTGGTTCTCGGCACTCATTTATATTTAACTATACGATGCATTGAAGTATTCGTTTGACATTTCAGAAATTGTCTAATGAAAAATAGCATAGAATCAAAAAGTATAATAGAATGTGAAATGAAACGTTATTTAGCAACTAGCAATATACAATAAAATAGCTTTTCAAAAATTTGTGAAAATTATGAAAAGTTTCTACATACACCTTTATAAATGCTTTTTATAAAGGTAAAAAGATTTTCCAAACGAAGAGTGACACATAAGTATATTATAGTATATTAACATAGAACTATCTGCATATCTATTGATCATGTTATCAGAAACACATCAGGAAAAAATTTCTGTTTCAAAAATTTTTCAAGTGCTGAAAAATTTCGTGTATCAAAGGATTCTTGCTCTCAACAAGACAATAATTTTAAGCTTATGGATCAAATACTAGGTTGTTCTTGGCATACAAAACTCCACAAGTCCTAGTCTCAATCCAAAAGAGTTGAGACACATGTTTTAAATATAGCACATGTGGAAAATGCTAGAAAAAAAGGCCTTATCATATTGGCTCGCAACCTAAGTTGAAACAAGCTCTTTAGTAAGAATGCAAGGAAAAGAGCAAAGCAATACAAAAAGGTTTATAATCGATGCCTAATGACTTCAAACTCGAGATCGAAAAGGGCTACTCAACTAAATATTAGTGTTTCCATCGTTTTTAAGATAAACTGTTTATAAAGGGCCGAAGACATTCCCAGAGACAAAATATCAAATTTGTTTTATTTTTAAGTAAATAATTTTGTAATGTATATAATTGCTTGCAATAATTGATTGTAAATTATCACGTGAGTTTCAAATAGCGGTTTTACGAACATATTATTTACATACTTTAAACTTATTTTCCGAGCACTAATTCATGCAATTTTTAATTATTCTCTATGTTTGGTGTTAATTGCAAATTTTATATTTTTTTATTTGAATTCATTAACCAATTATTTTAAGTTCTTTTGATTTTTGCCGGAGGCTAAAGTCAGATTAGTGTTGCTTGAATCCGCCGGGCGCGTTTCAGCTGTATGCAGCCATCTTCAGCTCGTTCTGATGTCCTTGTCGGAGTGTGCATCTTTTCACAGATGCAAACTTAATAATGCTCATTAACGTCTAATTACCCCATCCATCCCTCCCTTAAAAGTTCCTCGAATCCAATCTTCAATCGGAGCGATACACATTGAATAAAAGAAATGCATGAATATTAATTAGTATTCTTTAGAAGTCACACGACTCTTCGAATAAAAGTTATAGTTGATGGAGTGTATAGATCCCGAATTGGATCCTCTAGTAGAGATGATTCCGAATATAAAGTTTAAAAAAATGAAATTATATTCGCTGCAATAAATCGCGTGTATTGTTTTTCTGTTCTCCTGTCATATTTTTTATTAATACTAGTTTTAATTTTTTTTTTTTTTATTTTTATGACTTTTCGCAAGAATAAGTAGGCTAGAAATTCGAATTGTAGATTCGCCACATTATTCAAATTGTAGATTCGCCACAAAGTTATAACAAAAGATAACTAACTAGCAAAGACTTTCATCACTTAAAAGACTATGTATATATTAAACATAAAATAATATTTGCAATAAATACTTTTAGAAAAGAAAGCGTGTTATTTTATAGGCAGACAAAACGTTGAGCATTTAAGCAACATCATTGTTACTCATCTGTATTCAAACTGATGAGTTCCACAAAAGAACTAAGTACTTGGCAGTGCCAAGTTCTATACAGTATCTTTTCGTGGTGAATATGGTTGACAAAAACTTATTTACTCAAGCAGCCAAAACAAGGGCAACAAGAACGTAAACAAATGCAATTATCAATGAAAATGAGTGAACTCGTATGGTGCACTGAGCTGTCATTGGTTGGTACCGGGGCTAAAGTCCGATCTTGTAAACGTCATCTTTTCGCGGGGAAGCCGTAGGAAGTCGCCGAATTCCGCCATCAGCCCGAGCATTACACAATTATATTAATTTAGTAATCGGAATACCGTACATTTAAATAATTATTTAGGTTATCACCTGCACGATAAGATTAAAATTACGTGAGTAGGAACTCACTTTAAATTAGCTTCGCAAAAATTCCTCATGCATTAGTGATAACACCGGTGATCAGAAAAGTTGTGAAATGCCTCGAATATGGCCGTTGTTTGTTGTTTTAATAATTCTAAAACTCGTATCATTAAATTTGGCGCAGAATACGCCTTTCAATGTGGAGTTCGAAGAAAAGCGATTTGAAATTCATATGAACACAGTGGGCTCCGCAAATTTGACGATTTCTCGGATTAATGTACCCAATGGGAAACCTTACAAATTCCAAGTACGAAGTAATAGGGAAGATCTCGCAAGCGTTGACAAGGTTATCGATGCTGGAGAGATAGATCAAGCGACAAAATCATGGACGGGGAGTTTTGATATCCACGCCAAGTTCCTGGGAAATGCTCGAGTATCGGTTGTGCTAGTTCAAGATGACACGAAGATTCAATCGCCTGAAGAAATGGATGTGGTTATCATTCGCGAGGTCCGAGCTATTGATCACATTTTCACCGGATCTGTGGCTTTGTTGGTCTCTCTGCTCTACATAAACTTTGGAGCTGCTTTGGATGTTGACACATTGAAGGGAATCGCTCGCAGGCCAATTGGCCCTGCTATTGGATTCGTTAACCAGTTTCTCCTCATGCCAGTTTTGAGCTTCGGTTTGGGCTACCTACTATTCCGGGACTCGGTGGAACTTCAGCTGGGCATGTTCTTCACAGGTGTGTCGCCAGCCGGTGGAGCATCCAATATATGGACGGTGATATTGCAAGGCAACATTAATCTCTCCATAGCAATGACCACGATTGGAAATTTGGCTGCTTTCGGAATGATGCCATTGTGGCTGTTCACCTTAGGCAGAGTCATCTTCGAACGTGGAAATTTAGTTGTGCCTTACACAAACATAGCAACATTTGCAGTGTCACTTATTGTGCCACTGACCATTGGCCTTCTAATACAGAAATTTATCCCGCGAGTAGGAAATATTTTAGTGCGAATGTTGCGGCCAGTCTCGATGATCTTAATCCTTTTTATTGTAATATTTGCGATCGTGACGAATCTTTATTTGTTCGAGTTGTTCTCATGGCAGGTAAATATCATTTAATTTCTTATCATATTATTCAATAACCTTTATATATGATACAAATAATCGGGAGATAAGTCACCTTAACTATTATTTCACTTGTCTTATTCAACTGTTCTTAAGATAAAGTTTTATTCTATGGTAACTATCACATTACTAATACATTTGAATCTATCAATACCTATAAACGTTTCCCAACAACAGAACGACCTAAAGATAATAAAAGACTAAAGATATCATAAAAAATCTCTAGCAGAAGTCGCACTCATATTTCGCAACAAAATTATCAAATATGTTGTATCGCACGTAAATCAACAGTGAAATTGCCAGTCATTGTCAACAATTCTCTTATCTGAAAGCGGCAAAAATAAGGAAAAATTGCTTTTAGGACTTGTTTGTATTGTGTCCTTAGGGATCGAATTTATCACATAAAGAGCACACTATTTGTATCATACACCTCGTAAATCGGAAACATCCAACTAGAAAGACTGAAATGCTTGGATGCAATTCTCATAAAGCGTTTAGAATGTTAACTAAACATAACATATTTCATGCTTGAGCGATGTTAATCGCGGGCGCCATTGAATCCCACATTTAACACTCAAAGCTGTTTTCGGACTATATGCTGATCTTATGAGCTATATGCTGATCTTTTATATTATTTCTATTTATGGAAACTCGGAAGAAAATCTCTTCCAATTGAAAAAAAGTTTCATTCGATAAGGAATTGTTTCATTGCTTGATAATCGAATTCTTTATTAGAATAATAAATTTCGCTTTTTGTAATTTTACTGCCCTTGCGATTTTCCACCAAGCTGTGTAAAGCATAGCAAGCATCTGATAGGGCCCGTTATGTCAAGTAATGATATGCTATAACGCTAATTAGCGTCAATGTTAGCAGTGCTTTCGTTGACCGCAGATAGCAGTTAAATGTAGTTCAATATAGTATAAAATAGTTTCGTCGATCGGCAAAAAATTTGTTCAATATCTTCCGTAACTGTGAAGCTTCGTTAAGTTAGCATACGAAAAGGTATTAAATTCACTGAATTATTTCCCTTCGATTTGGATGGTATATATTTTTGTCCTGTTCGGTCGTTCCCAATGTTTTACAATGTGTTTACGTTATGCCTGTTTTCTCTTCGAGAATGGTCGAATGGTATTGGTTATTGGTACTTGTTTACGAATTTTCTCTTGAGGCGGCTACAGTGGCGCGTGACATTATTCGAACATTCCACAATATCATGAAAGTACACAAGATTACAAGGGAGGATATAACATGAAAAGCCTCACAATAAACTCGGGAGAACCAAAATCAAACCAGGATGTAGAAAACCGTTATCCGTTGTTATTCGAACGAGTTAACAAATTATCTTTGAAAAATTTTGGGAACAGTAATATTTTTGCAAATAACCTTACCTTCCATTGCATATTAGTTAAGATATTAGTCTCATGTTCAAACTCACAAAAATCAATTTTTAGTAACCGCTAAACGATAAGCGGCAGCTGTAATAGTCTCCTTTCGTACTCTTATACTGTAAGCATCAAAGCAGGTATGCTTCTATAAATGCGTACATGTTTTGTTTGTATAAGAAGAAACAAAATTAGTTTTTGAAGCACACGGGTATGTCAGACAAATTCATTGGTCGAACCTTGTTCTTTGGTGAGCGAATCTAGCGTCAAGTCGGAAAATGGATAAAAAACAAACTAAAGGTAGTACTAAGCGACAATGTTTCAGAAGTGAATAAAGAAATTTTCATGGTAATCGACATACCCCTGAAAAAATACTGAATTCGTTAGAACCTCGCCGAGAAAACTCAAAGATTTAAGTGATTTTGAAGTGGCTTATAATGAAAATTTCAGTCATAGAATTTAAGTTTAAGTTTAGTATTTACAGCATTACGATCAATAATAAAGTGTAAATTATGTGATGGTGAGGAGATTTTTCAACAAATCAACAGACGTTTGACTTTTATTATGCGTTTACTTCAAGTAGGATTATGTGGCATAAATATTTTTTAATCATCGATGGAGTTTGGCACCGGATTTAGTCGAATGGAAATTGAAAACTGGATTTAGTAAAAGTTATCATTATGCAGTAATCTAACATTTGCATAATACCACAAAAGTCGTAGGTGATTCAATTTAAAAAAAAAAGCAATACGTTGAAAAAAGATGTAGTGTAGATCAGATTACAGTTTCTGGCGATGATTTTTGGGCCAAGCGGGAATTCACATCTCTTTGAGATATTGTTTCGTTAATTGCAAAACACCGAAATACAATTTTCGATGTGTTAGTAAAATCGAAAGTGTGCAAACTTTGCGAACAATGGTCAGGGAAAGAAGAATCTGCTGAATATTTAGAATGGTGTGAAGATCATAAAGACGATTGCACTGCGGATCAAGGGGGAAGTTCAGGAAAAAATCATTGTATAAAAGGTGTTAATTATAAAATTTACATAGCTAGTCGAGATTCGAAAACGTTTACAAATTTATTAGATATTGATCCGTATGACGGTAATCCTGTGTTCTACGAGAAGGAGTGTGTAATAAAAGCAAAAAACGTATGTATGGGCGTGTAAAAAAGGCTAAAAAGCACTGGCGCAGATTTGAAAGGCAAAAAACAATTTGATGAAGCAAAGTAAAGGGCAAAATTATGGGGGCAAAGTATAAAGCTGAAGTTCAATCAAGAAGAAGTAGCAGTGCATATAAAACAGAGCTCGAAAAAAGACATTTTCCCCAAACTAATCAGGTAAAGATAAAGCTAAGTACTTATTATGGATAAGCAATTTAAAGTAATTGTGATTCCGCCATAGAAATTAACACAGCTCTTATAGCTACTTTTTTACCCCATGATAAACGTCACAGTCCCCAGCACTTCAATCAAGAGGTTCGCACTTCATAGTGCGAGTACCAAAAATAAAGAAAGCACTTTCACGCATTGCATAGTACGCAACTAGTATCCTTCAACGATGTCTTGGGGGGAAAAAACGCAAAATAAAACTGAGAGACAATAACTACGCAAAATAACAAACCACTGCGTATGGAATTTTGCATCCAAACATATTTCGACAAAAAGGACATTGGAGATCGCAACTTTAACTACTGCCGGAATTTTTAATTAAGGATATATGCCTGTTTAAAAAAAATGGTTGCTGTTGGTGAAAAATTTGTCCCAAATCAAGGGAGTACGCACAGAATTACAACAGGCATCGGATCAGCAACGCGGAGGAGGTGACTTCCGATGCTCCAAAAAAAGCCAGGCTGAATTGTAGGACTGAAAAAGTTGAAAAAAATTATGCATACGAGGAGAAGGAAGGGTTATTGTTTGCACTAGGTACCGCCGTACACTAGGTTTACCCGCATTTTTCGTGAATCAACATTTCTATGAGCGGCGCAAGTGATTTAAAAAAATATTCAATTGATTTGACTAGAATTTGAATGTTATTCTTCACAGCAATTACTCTATCGGAATTACAATCATTCATTATTTATGATATTTCCTTTCTTAACCAGATCAAATAGGAAAAAACAGAAGTTATTGAACAATTTTTTTTTTGAAAAGTTCGCCATTTTGTCATTTGTCTCATAAAATTCTACTCCAGGAAAAAGCCAAAAGCATGTAAAATAACAATCAATTTAGTTTATTCATGTCAGATAACTCCTTCTGCTGGAATCATCTGCGCCAGAAACCTGAACCTGAAACTCAAGTGTCAATTTGGTTGATCAAAATAAAAAAATATCATAATATGTAAAATTAAACCTTTTTTACTTAGCTCATAAGCTAATACAATATATACAAAAAATTTGCATCGATTCTGTTGTTTATTCTTATTAAAAAAAATCCGTAAAAACACCTTGAAAATTCGGACGGAACATGAGACTAATACCTTAAGTATGAGTTAGTAGATTAGTAAGTTAAGTAGTTAATTAGTAGGAGATAGAATATAAGAGTTAAGTATCCTCCAGTACTGCTATTATATAAACAAAAGTGTAAACTAAAGATAGTTCAACTTAAGAAAACTAAATGAAGAGCTTGAAACTCGCTTCGTGTAAATACAAAACATTCATTAAGTTAAAATGAATCACGTTTATACCTATTTGTATATTAGTAAGTCTAAAAAGTCTTGAGCCTTTTTTTGTCATTTTTCGATCGAATATTTCTTTTATTTAAATTGGATTTTATTTAAAAAAGGCCAAAGGTCATAGATAATAATGAACAATATGTATCATTATTATATATGACCTTTTGCCATTTTTGAGCAGAGCCATTATTCCGTCTGTCTAGAACTTCTGTGATTTATCGCCGAAAAAACTTGGCAAGTAATTTTAACAGACAAATTTTGTAGTTAATTTCTTTTCATTAAGGGAGTTTTGCAGAGAACGAAACAAATAGTAGTCTGATGATGCAAGGTCTGGACTATACGGTGGATGCATCAAAAGTTCCCAGGCAAGTTCTGTCAATTTTTGTCGGGTCATCAAAGATGTGTGTGGTCTGGCATTGTCATAATGGAAGACAACGCTCTTTCTTTTGATCACTTCTGGCCGGTTTTTTTTAATTGCTTGTTGCAATCTGGTTAATGGCTGACAGTACAGGGCCGAATTGAGTGTATGGCCAGGTTCTAGCACCACATAATAAACAATTCCCAACCAATCCCACCATACATACAGCATTCCCTTATTTGGTGTCAATCCTGGCTTTGAAGTCGTTTGTGATGATTCACCATTTTTGACCATGATCTTTTTCGAACGAAATTCTCGTATCTCACTCATTTTTCACCACGCATATGGATTTGCTTCAAAAAAGGCTCGATGTTGTTGCGTTTTATTAGCATTTCGCAAATCTAAATTCGGTCGATCACTTTTTTTTTGTCTAAATTCATGCGGCACCCAAAAGTCTAGCTTCTTTGTCTAGCCTATTCCAATCTAGCCAGTTCCTTAGCTATGTCATGGCTGAGTATATGTCGGTCTTCTTCAATTTTTTGTAACATTTCGTCGACTTTTTCAGTGATCGGTCGACCTGAGGGAGATGCAACTTTGACATCTAAATTTCCCGAACGAAGCGACCGAACCATATCTTGGATAAAATATCTTGACCGTAGACACAGAACAATTTTTTCACGAGTCTGCGATGCATTCTCACCTTGATCGTAGTAAAAATCGAAGAGTAAAAGTTGCAAAAAAGGGTGTTGGGTCATGGGATTGCGTTGCCAGGTTCGTTACTTTTTCTTTTCTTGATAAAGATTGGGTCGAGGACTGAAAATATAGTGTCGGAGTTGGTCATTACTTGTTTGTTGATCATGTTTCCATGGGTTTTTTGTGTTTGTAGGTTTCCAGTTTTTCTAATACGTCTAGTCCAGGTCCTTTCTTTTATTTGTGCGGTAGCGTCATTGAATTTGCCATGGTTTACCTTTGTATACCATGTCGTAGTCTCTGCATGTCAGTTTGTATATGCCACTGTTGTTGTATGTTGTTGGGCTTCGGTGTTAGCTTGGTTCCGATGTTGTTGGTTTTGAATGCGGTATGCAGTTGTTGTTGTATATGTTGAAGAAGTTTGCCGATTCGTATGTCTCTTTGCCTACTTATGTCAAGGTGGTCCATTTGAGGGCGTCCTTTGGTGTTTCTGATGGTCGGCGCTTTTTTTCGGTTATGCAATCAGTTTGTTGATGTCATGTTTCTTGTATCCATCAATGTCAGCTATCCTATATATGTTGTTTAACTTGTCGGTGTAGTCGCTTTAATGCATAGGGATGGAGTGTAGTCTCTGCACCATTGATCTGCACGCTGCTAGTTTCTGTTTGTCGGGATGATTAGATGAAGCGTGTACGGTGTGGTCCATAGCAGTTGGGTTCCTTTAAATTTTTTGTTCTAAGTGGATTTCTTTTCATATGACGGTTAGGTCCATGTCGTCGAGTTCTCTGTTTGACTGTTTTTTTTTCTATGGTGAACTTTATGTTGCGGTGGATAATGTTCAATTACGTGACGAGTTCGTCTTACGAGTTTGAATCGATGAAAATAAAGCAGTCGTTCACATATCGTTGAATTTTTCCAATATTTTCGGTATATCTGCTTCCTCTTTGCTTTGCAGGAATACTTCGAACATGATTGACGATATTGGGTGTCCCATGCCCAGTCCGTCTTCTGCAATGTAAATGTTATCGATGCCAAAGTAGTTCTGCTAGAGTGTGATCCTGATGAGGTTCACCAGTTCTTCAGTGAATCGTGGACTGTTGTTTAGTTGTGCTTTTTTCTTGCGAAAGTTAGTGTTTCATCTACGTTCTGTTCTTATTCATTGTGTAAAATTTTTTCGTGTTTATATCTCTTTTTTATTTTAACTTTACCCTAAACCAGATAGAAACAGAACGTGATTTACATCTAATCTTCTTGCACGAGTTCAAAAAAGAACATAAAGAACATGTTCTCCAATCCTTGCAGAATAGATTTATAAAAAGAATTGAATTTCCTGCTCTATTAAAAACACAGATATCTCCAATAGTCATAGTATTGAGACATTGCTCAAACATATACGTGACACAGCAATCAATCAGTACCACAATATAATTATGCCTGAAATTGTTCACACACCCAAACAAATTGACCGGAATATTTTCTTCTCACTTCCTATCAGTTATATACGCGGCAATAAACTATTGCTTTTCTTCAATTTTAATTGAGCGCATGTTATGTTCGCCGATAGGAATGTTAAAAAAGTGCATTAGCTCCACGAAAAGTTCACTCCAAGTATATAAAATAAACGTTACAATTAATATTCGAAAACAATATCAGGTTTAGATTAGGAAAAGTTAAGATTAGAGTGGATGGAAACGCTGTTAGAAGTGTTTTGATAAGATAACTAACTACAGATTGAGTAATTAAATCAATAAAATGCAAATTGAAAACTTTAAATTAATACTATAAATGATAATTCAAACTCCATTCTATATTTTTTGTGGTTGCTTACCTCTTTTTTGTTGTATGTTGATAGGCACAAATTTCAACTAGACAAGTATACTTTTGGGATCCATATATTCATATTATTAATATTTATTTATATACTGTATTGTCAAAATAAGTGCAATAAAAATGTTAGCACATGAATATAAATAAATCAAATTGTAAAAGTAAACTCCAGTGGTGTAGATACAAACATTATGAGGTGATAGCGAGGGCGAAGTCCAATCTTGTAAACGTCACCTGTGTTGTGAGGAAACCGTGAAAACTCGCCGAATCCCGTCAATAGTCTGAGCAATATAATGTCTTTAATGGTGTTTATCGGTTTATCTCTAAACTTTAACGGAAACGTACATTTAAATTATTATTTGGGTTATCATCTGCACTATCAGATTAAAATTATATGAGAGGAAAGCATTTTGAATCAGTTTGGAAAGAATTCATCAATCATTAGTGCTAGCACCGGTGATCAGAAGAGTTGTGAAATGCCTAGAATATTGTTGTTTATTGTTTTAATTATGTTAAAGTTCGTATCGCCAAGTTTAGCGCAAAATACTTCATCATTCATTGTGGAGTTCCGCGAAAAGAGATTGGAGGTTCATATGAACACGGTGGCTTCCGCGAGTTTGACGATTTCCCGCATAAATGTTCACAGTGGGAAGTTATACAAATTCCAAGTGCGAAGTGACAAAGAAGATGTGGCTAGTGTATACAAGATTATCGATGCAAAGGAGATAAATGATACAACGAAATTCTGGACCGGGAATTTCGATATTCATGCAAAGTTCCTCGGAAATGTTCGAATATCTGTCGAACTAGTTCAAGATGATACAACTATTCGTTCGTCTGAACAAATGGATGTTGTTATCATCCGTGAGGTCCGTGCTATTGATCACATTTTTACCGGATCTGTGGCTTTGTTGGTCTCCCTACTCTATATAAACTTTGGAGCTGCTTTGGATGTTGACACATTGAAAGGAATTGCTCGCAGGCCCATTGGCCCTGCTATTGGATTCGTCAGCCAGTTTGTCTTCATGCCGATTTTAAGCTTTGCATTAGGCTATCTTTTGTTTCCGAACTCGGTAGAACTTCAATTGGGCATGTTTTTTACAGGTGTGTCGCCGGGCGGTGGAGCATCCAATATATGGACGGTGATATTGCAAGGCAACATTAATCTCTCCATAGCAATGACCACAATTGGAAACTTGGCTGCATTCGGCATGATGCCTTTCTGGCTTTTCACCTTGGGTGGCATAATTTTCAAGCGCGGGAATTTGGTAGCCCCCTCTTCAAACATAGCCATGTTTGCAGTGTCTCTTATTATACCACTTGCCATTGGCCTTCTGATACAAAAATTTTTTCCGCGATTAGGAAATATTTTAGTACAGATGTTGAAATCGATAGCAATGATTTTAATCGTGTTTGTTGGAATATTCGCAATACTGACGAATCTTTATTTGTTCGAATTGTTTTCATGGCAGGTAAAACATATATTTGCTCATCACGTTTATTCCATTTTTCAATTTATTTATGTTTTACGAATACCAAATAGGGTAAATTAAAATGACATTATCGTTTCTTCCAATCATTTATTTCAAAAAATGCTCGTTTATTTTTGGACTGTATAACAAACAGATAAAATAGCATTTAAGCTGCCACTGGCAATGATTATGCTTAGGAAACGCTTCCAGGAAAGCGTAAATCAATCAATAATAAAATCAAAGATTTCGTCCCAAAAGTATTAGTCATTTCAGAGCCCAGCATCACATCAAGCCAATTCTCGAATCTCACCATCAAAAGTTATTTGATTCGCAGGCAGGGGGTCAGTATTGAACAGAACGAAGATAATTATCTGTTGACCACATAGATGTAAAACTATCGAGTATTACAAAATAACTTTAGACTGTCGACAATGGTAGGTGATTGTAAACTGGGATAATGTCTGCTGAATGTGACAGAAATAGTAGAATCTCCCATTCACCAACAACTTTCCAAATTATTTTCATTACAATAGAGTCAAGCCGAGTTCTGCCGCGATAATATACAAAAATGAAATGTATGAAATCTACTTGGTATCCCAGTCTTTACTTCCTTTCACAATCTAGTTCAAACAGCACACAGCTATTTTCATTAACACCAATGTCTTACAATAGTCATCCTAGTGCAATATGGTGAGTAATGCAATGAGGTGACTTTAAGAATATTTGTTCATCCTTCCAACAGGATATTTTAAATCTCGTACTACTGCTAGAATAATTTTAAAACTTACTTGTAAACAAAATACTTGTATCTGTTCACAAGTAATACTCTGTATACAAATACCAATGCAACTATTAATTTAAAAAAAAAACCCCAATTTCTATTTAATTCTAAGTTGTAATTCTTACGTGTTTCAACTACGGAATGGTATTAAGAATAGTTTTAATTTGAGAATATATATCAATCGAAATGAACGATTAATTGGAGGGTGTGTGGGACCGGACCACACTGAACTGGATACAGTAATACCCCGACTTACGCGCTACCTCGACATACGCGAATTCGGAGTTACATGATTTTTTAATTTTCTCGTCTATTCGTCTTTTGTGTGAACGCTGAGCAGTCATGGTCTGGCGGTGTTTGTTTTTGACTCGCCCCAAACGCACTAGTGTTCGGTCAGATTACGACAGAGTCAGACGTGTAGCGCGGAATCGACGCGTAAGTACAAGAAAGTTGCGATTTTGTGTGTTGTGCGATGACCTGAGATATGTACTAAGTACTATGGCATCCAAATGAAGTAGAACCGACTCTTTTGATTCAAACAAGAAAAGAAAAACATTATCTTTGGAGTGTAAAGTTAACATTATTAAAGACTGCCATGCAAAAATAAAAATTTGTGAACCAACAAAGGAGTTTGATTAACCGGAATCGACAGTCAGAACAATTACAAAAAGTAAAGAAAACATTCTCGAAGCTGTGAAAAACGCTCAGTCTTTGAATTCCGGCATCATTTGTAAACGGCATGGTATTATCGCTGAGATGGAAACATTGTTCAAATTATGGGATGATTGTACCCCCAAAAATTGCCCTGTTGATCAGAACACCGTGTGCTTTCAAGCTAAACTAATTTTTGAGAAATTAAAAGAAGAAGATGGGGTGATGGCTAAAGATAAAACGTTCAAAGCTAGTAACGATTGGTTCAGCCGGTTCAAAAGTCGCTGCAATCGGCATAGCATTGCAGAAAGTGGAGACGCGGCATGTGCAGATAAAGATGCTGCATCTCTCTATCCAGAAAAACGCAAAGCTATGATAGATAGAGGTGGCTATACCAGCCAAACCATATTCAACGTAGTTGAGACTGGCCTGTTCTGGAAGAAGATGCCTAAAAGAACTTTTATCGCGCGTGAAGAGAAAATCTTTCCACGTTTTAAGGCCGCCAAAGATCGATTGACAGTGATGCTTGGCGCGAATGCAGCTGGTGACTTTAAGTTATAACCTCTCTTAGTTTATCGCTGGGAATATCCAAGAGCATTGAAAAACAAATCTAAAGCTGGTTTGCCCGTGATTTGGAAGTCGCATCGTAAAGCTTCATTGACGGCCTCCCTTTTTGAGGACTGGTTGGGTCATTACTTCATACCAGAAGTCGAACGTTATTGCCAGTCTAAACAAATCCCGTTCAAAGTGACGATATGAATCGACAACGCACCAGGTCATCCTCCGGTTACTTTAACTAGTTTCGGCCCACGTGTGAAAGTTGAATTTTTGCCACCAAATACAACCAGCTTGCTTCAACCGATTAACCAGGGAGTTAACAAAACAAAGCTTATTACACGAGTCGTCATCTGCATAAAGCTATAAGACAAAACAACGAGCACTCTGTTAAAGACTTTTGGAAACAATTCAATGTTTTACATGCCGTGAGAATCTTAGGATGAAATTTCACAAAAAAAAACATTAAATGGCGTCTGGGAACAACTCTGTCCATTTTTTTTTCTACACTGAGACTCAAACGGAATCAGTGCCAGTGCCTGATGAAATTGGTAATGCGATCAAAGACGTCGAACTTGGTAGACAAATAAATTTAGAAGTGGATAGTGATGACGTTCAAGAACTGCTGGATTCACACAATCAGGAGCTTACAATTGATGAGCTCATAAAAATGTGTGAGGAGGAAGACATTGAGAATTTTGATTCTTTGAACCCAGTTCAATTAGAAGATCAAATGACAGTTGGAAACTTGACAGAAGCCCTCAGTTCTATTGAAAAAGGGTTAAAAATTTTGGAAAGCATAGACTCCAACGAAGAGCGCATTTTTGTTGCAAAAAAAGGAATAAGAAAATGACTAGCATGCTACGAGGAGATATCACGCGAGAAGAAAACATCGTCAACTCGATAGATGACTTTGTTAGATATTATGAAACCTTCTACATCAAAATAACATCAAATTATGTTTATACAGTTTATAATAATATAATTTGTCATTATCTACAATTAGATACACATTTATTTCCTAAATTTGTTTTATTTAGTCTCCGTTCCCAATTAAACATACTTTGTATGTCTTTATATGCAAAATTTACCCCGCCTTACACGGATAGCGCTCAGTATATGGTATTACAGTATATGGTAGTTTTATATTAAATTATTTTCCATAATGCTACAGCAAATTGATTTGGAACACATTGAATGATGTAATTGAATTAGACATTTACGCCACAAAATAAATATTAATCGTACACGCTATCGCGCATAATCAATTGTCGTTCAAAAAAAGCAAAATACATAAAAAGACAGATATAATAGATAGAGATGATCTAAAAGCAATTTGCAAAGATGTGATAAAACAAAGGGTCCAAAAACCAAAAACTGTTTATGACTGGAAAAACTGCAAAGCAATATAAAAAACAAAATCTAATTCTTTGCGGATGATACACGACCCTCGGTGACCACGCTGCTTCGCACGGCACAACGAATGAGGATCGGCGGTCAATATTTTTTTTTAAATTTCATTACCTTCACCGATAAGGACCTTTCGTCGTTTGCCCCTTTTGTTCTATCGTAGAGAACGTGAAGTTTGTATACACTGCTTCAAGATAATTTTTTTTACATATCATTTTAATAAACTTTGCAAAATACTCGACCAGCTACGAAGATTCGCTCGCCCTGCTCGCTTACCCAACTGACAAAGTTCTCCCCAAAGTAATGTATAAGAAAAATAAAACTGAACATTAGTTTAATATGTTCGTATTATACGAACATATAAGTTTTAATTAAAGTGGACATTTTGTCCCAATACATAAGAATCTTCTCCATTTCATCAGTACTTTCTATAGGGCACGATTGCTTTTGATGGTATTAAAATAACGTTATATGAATGAAAATTGCGTTCAACCTATCAGTAAGGACGAGTTTAATTCTTCGTCCAAACCGGATTAAAATTAGGGACCGAAAAATAAAAGAAATTTTCAATCCTGGCGATCCTCAAAATACTGATTTACTGCTCAATAACTTCTTCGTTGCTCTTAAATCTTTCACCGCCAAGCCATTTTTTTAGATTAGGAAACAGGTAGTAGTCGCTGGGGGCTGAGTCTGGAAAGTAGGGAGGATGCGGCATCAATTCAAACTTCAATTCGTGGATTTTGGACATTGCAACAATCGACGAATGCGCTCGTGCTTCAAACGTTGTAATGACTCTGCATTTTATTGACCAGTGATAGTCTTACCCTTTTCCAGGTAACCAATGTATATAATTCCTCTCACATCCCAAGAAACAGTAGCCATAACCTTGTTTGCCGATAAAATTGTTTTTGCCTTCTTTGGAGTTGGTTCCGCTTTTCCAACTCACTGTTTTGACTGTTCTTTATTTTCAGGAGAGTAGTGATGGACCCACGTCTCATCAACAGTTATGAATCGACACAAAAATTCGTTTGAATTACGCCTATACAGCGCCAAATTGTCGGTAGAAATGTTTTTTCGAAACAGTTTTTGGTCGAGCGATAGCAAACGCATTACCCACTTTGCACACAGCTTTTCCATGCTCAAATGGTTGTGCAAAATATTTCGCACTCGTTCAGCTGACATCCTACAGGTCTCAGCTACCTAATGCACTTTCAACCTGCGGTCGTCCAACACTATTTGATGGATTTTCTCAATCATTTCTGAAGTTGTGACATCAACGGGTAGGCATGAACTTGGCTCGTCAGAGGTGCTCACACGACCCATTTTAAATTCAGAAACCCACTGCTTAATAGTTGAATTTGAAGGGGAGCAGTCTCCTAGTTTTGAATCCATTTCTTCTTTTATTTGTGTTGGTGTAAAACCTTTCAAATAGAAGTATTTGATGACAGCACGTTTTCTCAATTTTTCCATTTTCACGAATACAACGGGAGCGACTCGCGCAATGTGCTCTCAAACGCAAACTAACGTAGCGATTGGGCTGGAACTATACATGCAAGCTCGGTAGAAATGGTACTGTGGGACGCCGCTCCAAAACTACACCTAGTGGCGCCATCTCATCCCACCCTCGTATATGCATCAAATTGAGGTTAGTAGCTGATGGCGGAAGTGGATTATAATTTTCTGCATCGTGAAATTTTTTTACCTCTTTATGTATATTCTGACGATTTGAAAGATGATAATCTGATGGCGGATCGGATGAATAGGTTGGATAAGATTAAACTACCATCCAAGCCCCCTTATTTTCCTGTTGTTATTTTTGCAGTGGCAGAGAATGCGTTTTCGTGTTGGAGCATCCTTTTTGTTATTCACCATAAAATACCTTTTTTATTAGCGCTTGTTTCATTTCAAGCAGGTTCCGGCAAATCATTGTGTAGTATTCCAGGTAAATTTATCACACGCAAAGAAGGATTTACTTTTTGTTACGATGATCGAAGTGTCCAAATAGGTACTTCTCCAAAAGAAACCCATTGTCTGTATGGTGCAGGATTATTGTATAGCACCCAATTCTCATCTCCAGTTACCATTCGTTGCAAAAATCTATCAGTATCTTACCGAGACAAAACAAACGCGGATATGGTACGCGTTGATCGAGCGCCCTCTACGTCAATTTATGAAGCACCCAAATTCCTTGCCTGTACAATTTTTCTATGCAACGAAGATGATCCCAAGCTGTTAACCATGGACAGCCAATCCTAAATGACGATTGATCAGCAATTGAAGAATCATCCTTAATTGTTTGACAAGAATCTGAATCCACCATCACCTTCAGAATATCATTATCTTATTTTTTGGGGTCGGCGAATTCGTGCGGAACCCTTTAGTTTCCTATTTCCATTTTTAAAATATCTATGACCACTGTTTAAATTCTACAACAAAGCTTTATTGTTGTAACAAAATGTCTGTGTTTGCGGGACCACATCCCGACTCAAATTCACTGTGAATGAGAATTGATAAAATTATAAATAGTTTTCGAATCCTTATTTTATGGAAGACATATATAATAGAAATTAATCTTTGAATAGTAGATATTGTTAAGAACATGGTAGACTCAAAATTATAATATATAAATCATTATAAAATCAGGGGAAAAACGTCACATTATGGTGATTGAGAGTATTTCTGATTCAGATGCTTTGCAACACGAAGTCTGTTGTGAATGCGAAGATGTGACCGCAGAATATTAAAATCAACTTTGTAAATCAAGCAGAATAATATTAAGAAACAGTCGAGGTGCAAGGTGTTCATATGTTCTAACTGGTCAAACCACAACATTTTCTTAACTAGTTTTTACTGTCAGACTAATTAACTGAACCATAACTAAAGCAAATATTCCTGCGCACACTAAAAAAGAAATAATCGCTATTATTATTAAGAATTATTGATAAAAAAAGAATTATCAATATTTAAGTATTAGCTCAATATGTAGCCGAGAGTTATGGCTAACCTTCAGGAATATTGGTCAAAGCTGGATAATTATCGAACGAAAGGAAAAGCATTCTATAAAGCCGAATTTTCGGATTTTTCATTTGAAAAATATTCGTGGCAGAAATTATCTCCATTTTGATCTTCCTTTCAAGAATTAAGTTTGTTTTTTTGAAATATTTTACGGCCAAGATAATGTTTGTGTAGGCCATTCCCTGCCAATAAAAATCCAAAGGAAAAATGGCGATTATTACTTTCGTTATCACTTTGGTTATTGTACTTTAGTGTAGCGTATCACAAAACATAAGCCAGACAAATAAATAATAAAATTGATACGGATTAAATTATTTTGCCAACGCGCTACCAAATTTGCTTTACTCGGGACGAGAGTTGAAGTTAAAATGCCTCAATAAACATGTTTTGATATTGCAAAAAATCGTAAGAAAACCCCAAACAATAAACCTGCAATGTACCAAAAGCCAAACAACGTTGATTTCCGAAACTTCCGACACGCAAATTGCAATATTTGCGGTATTAGAAAAATTAAGCTGCCAAATTGAGCGTTAACTGAAATTGCTTCCATATTATGGGTATGTTACAATAAGGGATTGGTAAGGCCAGATCTTCACTTGAAGGCTAAGATAAGGCAAATCATATACCACAAAAACACAGAGTAATGCTATACAAGTTTGAACATAGCTGAGCAATTATTAAGAATGTAGTTTAGCTGAAACTCTGCAAATAATTAAAAAAATAATTTCCAGTTGCCAGTTACAAAAATTGGGTATTACAGGCTTGCAGTCTTTCAACAAAAAACTAATAACAATAATAATAACGATAATAATCTGATGCTTGCAAATAAAGAAAAAACGTTTTACGACAATGCTAATATAGGGAAATAATCCTAAAATGAAAAAGAGATTTGTACGAATCGGTACTTTAACTTAAATTAAAAAACCAAACTTTTCAATAAATTATATCAAATGTTTGAGAAGGATGGAAAAACTGTCCAGTACGCTTCAAAAAAACTGTTTCTAAATAAATCTAGGAATTAAAATATTTTTCGTGTTATCAGAAAAACGTGTTTTTAATTCCTTCACTATGTGTAAACTTCTGAATCAACAGGGATATGCGACCAACCATGTCAATCTATTGATAAACAACAAAAGCGTTGGTGTCAAAACACGAGAATCGGTGCATGATTAAAACGTACGAGTAAATAGAAAGCTCCAGGTAATACTAACAGATAGGACCAAAGATTTTCGATTGACTGCTTTGGTCGGGCAAGATATAGAGATTTACGGATCTTGTTTCGAAGAGCCTGTGCTGCTCCCAAGTGAGCGCTTTGTAAAATACCGCACCCATAAGAACTTTACAGCATAAGATTTAACATATCTATAGCGTGAAAATACTATCTAAAATAAATAAATCTACTAAAAATATCCAAAAATATTAGTTATTATCAATTTCACTATGTACGATAACATTTGATTTTCCTTAAAATGTGACGGAATCGGAGGTTCCTAATACTTCAAATTTGTATGTTGAACCTGTAGCTGATCAGATTTGATCGGTGGAGACGAAAAAATCCACAATAAAACTATTGGCAGGCGGTAGGAAATCGCAAGTGCTGGCAGTGTATAATGAAAGGAAACTGCTTAACCGAATGAATTTTAGACACGGACACAGTGTCCCGAAGCGAATTAAATTATTACTAACAAGACAGTGCGACTAAGACTAATTTTATATTTAACGATAAGGAAAGTTACGTACACATTAAAACTACGAATTGACAAAGACAGATCACATTCGCTTATTGTAAACTCCTATAGGAACATTATGGGTGACTTGCATACATTTGTATAGGCAACAAATTGAGGCCATAACCTCATGAAGCAATTGTGGTGCCATAAAGAAAAGAGGATGTAACGCCGCCATATTAAATATCCACAATGAACTAATTGCATTCCGAGTATATCTTTCTCTGGTCAATTTCTTTCATTAATCTCACATATTTCATGTCAATACGTTTACTCAAATGTTGCAAACCAGCAATTATAGCGTCTCGTTATTTCAGATCATTATTGCAGGACTAGGATTGCCTTGGCTTGGATACACACTCGCATGGATAGTTGCAAAATGTTTACGCCAGTCACCGCCTGATGCATTAACCATTGCTATCGAGACTGGCATTCAAAATACTGGAATTGCGATATTTCTACTCCGATTCAGTTTACCACAACCTCAAGCTGATTTAACAACAGTCGTGCCAGTTTGTGTTGCTATAATGACGCCAATACCCTTGTTCATTATATATGTATACCAAAAGTTGCGACAAAGACGAAGAAATTCGGAGACAGTGAGTATAATTGACGATCAACCTGACATCCAAAGTAGCTCAGCTTCAATAAATTAAAATTTTTTTGTTGACAAACACCATTAGTTAAGTGTAAAGCAGCATGTCATGCATTCGTGTTAAAAATAAGATTCAAGTATTATAAATAAAATCAATTTTCTAGTTAAACATGCAGGACGTGGCTGTTAATCCTATGGATGCATGTTCTGAAGATGATGCCCCGAAACCTGTTGATCCCTCCTCGAAAAGAATACTGGGCTAAATGTTAACAATTTAATTATGCATTCGTTACTAACATTGGTGGATTTTCGGAATAAGAACTAAGTTGTTGTCGACCCAAAGTTAAGTTTTTATCTATTTATTTTTTTGCTTTCACAACAGATTTTCCTTCTGTGAACAAACTCATTGTACCACGCCAAACAGTTGGAACTATAAAACATATCTAAACGCATTTGTTACATTGTTGTAAAATATATTTTTATAAGTTTTTTCTAACATTGTTTTTATTTATTTCTTTTTTCTTGTGTTTTTTTTTTTAATATCTATAATGATCAGGTTTAAATGGTCCATTAACAGGGAGTCCTAGATATTTGGCTTGTTCGCTAGACAATTTTGTTAGTTTGACACCAAGTTTATCCAAATGTAAACGGGCAACCTCTTCGTCCAGAAGTTTCGGCAGCATATGTACGTCAACGCTATATTGTCCAGGTTTTGTCCAAAGTTCGATTTGAGCTAACACTTGATTTGTGAATGAGTTGGACATCACAAAACTAGGGTGACCCATGGCGCAACCCAAATTAACTAGACGTCCTTCTGCCAGAAGAATAATGTGATGGCCATTTGATAAGGTGTATCTATCGACTTGAGGTTTAATGTTGACTTTCTCAACGGCATTTTTGCTGAGCCACGACACATCGATTTCACAATCAAAGTGACCAATATTACAAACTATCGAGTCATCTTTCATGTTCATGAAATGTTCGCCAAGGATAATTTGTCCGCAACCAGTTGTCGTTACAAATATTGAAGCTTCCTTACTAGCTTCGTCCATCGTAGTCACTTCATACCCTTCCATTGCAGCTTGAAGAGCAATTATAGGATCGATTTCTGTTATTAAAACTCGCCCACCGAAAGCACGAAGTGATTGAGCACAACCTTTGCCAACATCTCCGTATCCCGCCACACAACAAACTTTCCCGGCAATCATAACATCTGTCGCCCTCTTTATTCCATCGATCAATGATTCCCGACATCCGTAGAGATTGTCAAATTTGCTCTGTTAAAATAATCGTTAATATTGTGTTCATCCTAGTTTTCATGTCCGTAATAAAGTAATCCCAAAACTTACTTTTGTGACTGAATCGTTGACGTTAATAGCGGGTACTCCAAGTTTTCCTTCTTTTGCTAATTTGTAGAGATTGTGTACTCCGGTTGTTGTCTCTTCGCTTATGCCTTTAATGTCTTTAAGATATTGAGGATACTTTTGATGTACTAGATTAGTCAGATCACCGCCATCGTCCAAAATCATGTTCAATGGCTTGCCATCTTTGAACACAATTGTTTGCTCGATACACCTAAAATTATAAAATAACATTTTCGAACATTTGCTCTTTGGCTACCCATCAACAAACTTACCACATGTATTCGTCATCGCTTTCGCCCTTCCATGCGTAAACTGGAATACCTGCAGCAGCAATAGCAGCGGCAGCATGATCTTGTGTACTGAAAATGTTACAGCTGGACCATTGAACCTAGAATAAATAAAAGCACTTGATTTAAATATATTTCATGCAATTCAATTAAAATGTCAACTTTGAGTAGGTTTGTAAGAAACATGTCGAAGTGAATGAATACCGAAGTGAGTACATTAGCGAATATCGAATTTTTCATCCATTAGTACGTAACGTAGACGTTACAAACACTCTTTAGCATTTATATATGTATTGCAGGAATGAGAACTTAATGGTACATTGTTTGATATTGGATGTTAATAATTCGAGGGTGCTTCAATGATAACTAAAAAGGTTTAAGTAATTTCATGGAAATAGGTAGTTTGATGTGAAAGCTGCAAAGGTTAATTATCAACCGAATGAAAATCCTCTCTTTTGTGTAATTTGAATTTGTATAAAATAAAACTTGAAAATACTTCTCTAACTGTTTGTTCATTATTCGGGAAACTATCCCTATTCGGACGGATTGTGGTGTTATTTAAATCAATATTCAAACAGGAATCCAAAACATCTCATCGAATGTACAAAGTTGTTTCAATAAATTTTTGTTTCGGGGGGTTTTGTCCCATTAATATTCGGAAATGGGTTGCTGAATTTAACACAGTTGCTTTTTTTCTAGTTCATAATGCTCATATACAAAAGCTATACTGACACCAAAAGCAACCCGCCTGTACTATCGGTAAATCAGCTTAAATGGTAATCTATAGTTGTTGGAACCATCAACCCTCCGATACAAGGGATATACCGTGACAAGTTTCATGGATGCAGAGGATGCCTTTACAAATGGTACAACAAATTTCCTAGCCGAGTGTCAGACGGTCCGAGGATTTAAATTGTTAATGGATCTCAGTTGCAAAAGAACTCAGGCTCAATTCGCTGAAAAAAACATGATACTTGTGGCATCTAAATAAGTGCATGACTGTGTAATATTGTAATTTTTTTCCGTCAGGTGAAGGCTGTTTACACCCTGAATTTGAGACCCTCAGGAATACTCACCAAACACCTTCCTGGTAAACCTGAGAACCTAGCCTGGAACTGTTTGACACATTACTTTCGGGCGCGGCCTCGTATTCCTATGATAAGAGGCGCTATTAGGTTACAGGAATCCCCTTTCCAGCAATATGGAAGGGAGGGATAGACCTAGAAAAGAGATCCCTCCATCCCCGGCGCCTCCCGACGCTTCAATATGCCTTTTTTTAGTTTCAAGACTGCCCAATCATATTGTGCCACGCGATTCCCTGTTCTCAACTGTTTTCAGCATTTCTCCGACCATAGTCTTCGGGCAGCGCTCACCAATTTGTTTGAAGAGGTCACGGCGTTGCTTAAGCGTTTGCAAGTGAAGAATGTGTGAGAGGCGTTGCTCTTATTTGTTAAGAAAAACTCATCTTCGAGTCTATCAGGACGCCCAGGTATTTGACTACTGATTTTGATTTGACCAGCGCTGATAGGCCTTATTCTGGGGATTCTCCTCTTTAGTGCCAGCTTGAAACGGTGAGCGATCATCAAGTCTCTCAATCGCTGCATCAGCATCTTTAGTCTGAGTTGCGCAAGGTCGACTGTGCGTCTAGTGACCAGCGCCGCGACATCGTCTACATAGCCGATCAAGCAAGATCCGTCCGGCTGTTCAAACCGCAACAGTCCGTCATAGATGCACCCCAGGTCCAGGCCGAGAATGGAGCCCTGAGCGACATCTGAAGTAAGTATAGTCTTTCGGCTACCTTCCTTCGAGTCGTAGGTAGGCTGCGGTCCCTCAAAATCCACATCAGATCACTTGTACTTGAAAACGGTTTATAGCGGAGATAGGTCCCCGGCAGCACGAATGGGTGGAATACGGCTGGGAATTTCCTTTCCCCTTACTAATCAGCACAAGCTTCGCCACCTTCCAGCACTCGGGGAACAATATTGAGATGGGATTGGGAAAGACAACAATTACTTGAAAGTTCTTGCAGAAAACTGATTGGCTGTCGTAAAACCTTGTTTTCTGCATGGGATTTCAGTTTCCCGGCATACCATGAACTAAGGCAAACTCGTGAATTGTAATCTGTTTGTCACGTACAATAGACGTAAACCCAAACCTTACTTCAAATAGAGGCGCGATGAGCCTTTGCCCTCATAGCAGCTCATAATCCGTCAGTAGGGATATTGTAACTTGTAGAGTTCACTGATAGGGACTATCAGTGAACTCTACAATTTGAAAATTAACACAATTGTTAACGAGGAGGTTAGAATTCCAAATTATGGAACAGAAGGTGAAGATAAATCAAATAAGGTGATAGTTCTGTGCATAGATGGCTCTGGAAGGGATTTCCATAGAATATCTGTGCATTTAACAGAATTGCAGCGATTTCTAACATAAAGCGTCACAAGTAGCACGTTGAGCTGAATCACGTCAACTTTCTCATGATAGCGTTACGCCAACTAGTCAATGCATTTATCATTAACGTTTAACGTAAGCAATCAAACAGCTTGGAAATCTCGTTTATGCCAGACAAGATGTTACATTAAGATCACTGACAAAACTATGGTTTGGACACAACATTACAAAAAAAAATCAATTATTAATGATGAAACGCACGCATTGCTTTTCTTTAACCAATAGTCAGAGCCGGTTGAAAGTCAACGTTTGCTGGTGGACTAGCTCCATCAATTAGGAAATGTGAGACATGGTTTCCACAATTCAGAAGTAGCTATTACAATGTGAAAAACAAATGAATGTGGTAGACTACAAAAATGCGAGGAGGAGAAATTGGATAGAAACTCAATGCCAAATAGCAGAAATTTTCTGATCATTTCCCGTAACACATTTATTACGGGAAATGATCAGCAAACGTTTAAGCGCAATAAACTCGTTCTATGGTTCTCACACGATTTGAATGAACGTCAAATCGAAAATTGTGAAATGTTATTTCAGCGCCGTGAAAGAAAAACGAAAAAAATGAAAGAAAAGAAAGAATTGTAACGGTTGACGAAGAATAGATTTATTTTGAAACCTCGAAGCGGAAAAAAATCGTGACATTCACCTAGCGAAGCGGATTCTGCAACATCAAGGCCAAGTCACTTCAGCACGGAAACCATGGTTCGTGTCTGGTGGGGCCGGAGTGTTTTGTAATTGTATATTATCAACTTTTGAAGCCCGGCGAAGGCGTTAATACACAATGCTTTTGTCAAAAAATTATAAATTTCAACTGCACATTAATCGAAAAAAGACCGGCATGGGCCAGAAAACATGACAAAGTGATTTTACTACACGACAACGCACAGACGCACACAACAAAACCAGTGAAGGATACAGTTAAATCGCGTGAATGGGAAATACCTTCTGTACCCGCCGTAATCCCCGGGCCTGTTGCCATCTGACTATCCCCTCGACGAAGTTGGAAACTAGTTCGAATAATGGTTTCCCGCAAAAGACAGGCAGTTTTTCTGGCATGGTATTCATAAATTACCTGAAATATGGGCAAAGTGTGCAGGAGCCGATGGCAAGGATATTGAATAACGAAAAATTTCTCCCTAGAAAATTACGTATTTTTTTACCAAAAACTGTAAAACAACTTATGCATACACCTGGTATAGTTACACTGGTTACAATGGTTCGGTTATTGGCAGCCGAAAAAAAACTAACGAATTTTGAAATAAAAAGAGTTAACGCAGGAAAGTTAACCATCAAAACTAAATCGATTATTGATTTCAAGTCAGCAAAAGATGCGCTGAATTCTGTGGAAGTTCCACACTTCACTTATACTCCAAAAAGTGAAAAAAATCAGACCTTTTTGTTTTGAGGTTTGGACTGCGGAGAGGATACGGTCGATCTTCTCCAAGTGCTCAAGGAAGCTACACCAGAAATAGAATTTATTTCCGTTAAAACCTTCGCGACAAGAAGATCGACCATAGAAAAGAAGAATTTACCACTTTATCTGGTACAAATTACAAATAGAAGCAGTCCAAGTGACCTTCAACAAAGAAGGTACTTGAATTTCAGAGTGGTGAGGTGGGAACGCCTCCAGAAAAGAGAAATCAACCAGTGTTACCGGTGTCAAAGATTTGGTCATTCGGCTGCCAACTGCGCCATGCAATATCGGTGCGTTAAATGCAAAGACGTTCATGCCCCCGGTGAGTGCAAATTGGCTCTGACGGAGCCTAAAGAAAAATTATACTGCGTTAACTGCGGTGTTTTTGATCATCCAGCATCATATCGAGGATGCTCGCGATATCAAGATGCAAAAGTGAAATTAATTTCAAAGAAATCTCATGTCATGCCTTCCAACTTCGTCAAACCCGGAGTATCATTTGCACTTGCCGCGAGAGGACCAGCAGATAATGCAGCAGACAATGTAAGTGGAAACCATGAGCTGCTTTTGAAAGTTTACCAGCAACTTAATTCTTTATCGGAAAGAATCGATAAACAAGATTCAAAAATTAACTTTGTTTTTCAGCGTTTAAATCTTAAAAACGTCTCAAAATAACTTGTTATCCAGTCACATTGCTATGGATAAGCTTCGTCTCATCTCGATCAACGTCAACTCCATTGTTACTTTACATCGACGTGACTAACTCCTTGAATTCATTACTAAGCAAAAGCCAGACATCATGCTTCTTACTGAAACCCACCTTAATCCATGGCACAGCATGACATTCAAGGATTTTGAATTCATAAGAAACGATAGGCAAAACGGTAATGGGGGAGGTGGCACCGGGATATTGGTTAGAAGACCATTTCGTTTTCAAAATATTGAAAAACTTGAATTTAAAAACTTTGAATTTCTAGAAGTGTCTGTTATCAAAATTTCACTGCCAGGTAGGGATAACCTTTATGTTATATCTCTGCCTATGCAAGTGGTCCAAATGTTCTCAAGTTCAAGGAGGAGCTTAATTCATTGTTTGAAATGCTTGAATCGTTGACTTTGCTGAAATTACACCTGAAAAATGTTCGGAACTTAATCCGTTCATACTTCAGGAGTGAGGTCAACAATCAATGGGCGGAAAAACTGAGGGGTATTAGCCCACAGGACCCAGATGGCGTTTTCGCAAAAGTGAATAGTTTATTTCGTAAGAGGTCTCGTGTGAAGGTATCGAATCTTGGAGTCACTGGTGATGAATTAAATCTGCTTGATAGGGCTGGTATCGAAATTGATAGTACGACTCCGGATAGAAACGGAAACAGGATTATATGTGATGGATTACAGAAACTTGCCCTGATTGGAACACATTTCGAATTGGTTCATCTACCAACTCCTGCGAGAGGAAATCAAATATTTTCTGATGTTGTCGAAGCAGAAGTTTCCAACTTCAAGTCAAGGCTACATGGTGAGCCAATTCTTCATTTCAATGAGACATTAACATCTGACCTAATACCGAGCTTAAATCTTGTTGATTATTTTGTCAGTTATGAAGACTTGCGCTTTATATTTGACGGGATAAACAACAAAAAATCATGTGGTATTGACGGTATTCCGAATATAGTTCTCCGGCATTTGCCTGATGTTGCGATAAGAAATTATTGCATATTGTTCAACAACATGTTGAGCAATTTATATTTCCCAAATGGGTGGAAGAAGGCTAAGGTTTTTCCAATCTTAAAAAAAGGAAAAGAATCTTCGTGCCCTAAAAGCTATCGCCCAATCAGCTTGCTGCCTAACATCAGCAAGGTCTTCGAAGTATTACTAAATAAAGCTTTAAACGCTCACATTAACAAGTATAAGTTGATGCCGAATTGCCAATTTGGTTTCCGTGCCAGGCATTCGACCATACATGCGATAGCGAAAGTGACCTCAGACATCTGTCGGAAGCTAAATCATAAAGAATGTGTTGGAGCGTGTCTCATTGACATGGAGAAAGCGTTTGATACCGTGTGGTTAGATGGATTAATTTTTACACTCCTTCAGGACAAGTTCCCAAGACACCTTTTTGCCATGATCTCCAGTATGTTATACGGAAAATCATTCGTTGTAACTGATGGAAATTTGACGACAATGCGCGACTTCAAGGTCTTGAATGGTCTACAACAGGGTACAGTTACTGCGCCTTTACTATTTTCAATATTCATTCGCAAACTACTGAATGGCTTTGATTTTAATGTCTCACCAACACGATCATTGGTAGCGTTTGCTGATGATTCGATCATTTATACAGCAGACCGAAAAGCTTCAATAGTCCAGAGCAACCTCCAAAGAATTTTTAATGATGTGCAGCTCCATACCGATAGTTGGCGAATGAAAATTAATGCGCAAAAGTGCGAAACAATTTTGTTTCGGACCACGCTTCAAGGGGCCAGCCAGGACTTAAAACGTAATTGGAAGAATTTCCATATTATGGCAGGCGAGGGTAGTTCAGAGAAGATTCCACATAAATCCTGTGTTCGATACCTCGGTGTTCATCTCGATCAATACCTGTACTATACAGATCATATTAAAATGATGCTGAGTAAAGCACAAAAAGTAGTCATGGCCCTTCGTCGACTCTTTCATTCCAAATACATCCATCAAAAGGTCAAAGTTATTTGTTACAAGACTCTGGTTAGACCAATTTTGACATATGGGTACCAGATCTGGTTCAACCAGAGTGCTAGTACGATGGAAAAATTGAGAGTTTTCGAAAGGAAGTATCTTCGTGCATGTACTGGTTTATACAGGAAGCCTGAGTCGGATTGGAAACACTATATATCGAATAGGAAGATTTATCACACTGCTAAAGTGACAAGAGTCGATATCTTCATATTGAGACTTCTTCGCGATCATATAGCTAGCATATCTGTAACTGTGAGTGAAAATCCCTGGATTTCACAGCCATTCCACCCTACAGATGAGTATATTGCGAGTTGCCTCGCTACTGGCTTTGTTCCTCCGGAAGCATTCATGTATTTAGATATGAAGAGGTATATCTTTGATTCCAATGGCGTCCCAATTATATATCATATATATAGACGGGCCACCGATAAAAAGATAAAATATCCTTCGAACTTGAGTACACCAGACCAGCGATTCCAATGGAGATACTCATTTGCTGAATTCGTTGAGTCTGGTCGAACTGAGATGGAGCAGGCTAGATATTGGTGGCTGAATGACAAAGACTAAATTATTCGTGTTTTTTAGTTTGTTTATGTAGTTTTTTGCTTTTTTCAGTTTCAGTTTCAGTTCATGGTTGTTACATTTAGCGTTTTGTTAAAAACTAGGCATAGGTTTAGATATTTAGTATATATTGATGGTGTAATATTAGGCTTAAGAAATTATGTTTAACATTTAGGTTAAGAATATTGAGTATTGTAGTATAATTTTTTTTGATTAGAATTAGGGTATAATATATTAGTCGTAAGATAAGAGATCACTATGATGTTGTGTAAACATAATTGATTTTTGAATATTGTTGGTTGGTTTTTTCTCCTTTTTCCAATTGAATGTTAAAATAAGAAATAATTTTAATTAAATCGAATTTGATATTGTTGTTTTTGTTCTTTCTATTAGTAAATGATAATGTTCAAATTTAGAGAGCCATTTGGGCCATTAAGTTTTTTCGTATTTTTATTGTTTTGAACTGCTTTATATTCTTAAAAAATTGATAACGATGAATAATAAATAAAGCGCTTTTGACTTGACTTGACTTGGTATAGTTACACTCTTTTCAAATAGGACTGTTAAAATGATCCATTCCAGAAATTAATCTAGCAGTCGTTTTATCATAAATTCAGCTGATTAATTTTCCACCAATATCTAAAAGGAGTCCATTTACTGAGCTGATTGTATTGTAAACTGAAAAAGAAGGTGCTCATTGTTGCTGTTAAAATAAACAACGCGCCCATCAATACACTATTGACAACAATCAGCTATGCTTAGTTGCATTTGCATTTCGTATTTCAAAGCGATTCGACACTAGTTTTCATGCGGTCGATTTAGTGCAGTTGGAGGTATTTTTTAAAATTGTAATTGCGTCTTGCTTATCGTTCTAAACTGTTAACTTTGCAATGGAAAAAGGAGAAGGATGATACAAACAAAAAATGAACTTAAAGGGACGTGTGGCAGAGGTCATGAAAAGATATATGTTTCTAGTCATGAAGAAGGTCCAGCATGTAATTGCCAACAAAAGGCTCAAAACAGTTATCTCGGTGGACTTATATCCCTGCTCGTGAATAGACCTTCGAAAATGTATTCTAAATATTACGATGCTGTTTAAAAGTACAGAGTACGAACAGCGACCCATAATGCGACAAACGAAATAAACGTATATAAGAAGGCTTTTATGGCAATTCACTGAATTATTAACTAGAAAGTAGAGTATCTTCAAGCTAGCCTTAAAAGGAACTGGAAATGTATCCAACCGATTTAGAGGAAAACATGGTCGTCACTCGAAATTGACCCCGATTATTAAAAGCTTGATAATAGACCATATCAATTAATTTAAAGGTAATGAAACATCATTTCCCGGGAAAAATTTCTGAATAAACTTTTCTATTTTCAGGCCGAAAGCCCTTACAGGCTAAACATTCATCGCATCATTATAGTCTTACCACGTCTTTACTTTCCTGGGGAACTCAACATGACAAAAAATGTATGAGATGTTTACGAGCAAGTTTGAGCACGATGAATCCTCGAAATAAGTTTCTTACGATACTTAGAAATGAATCTTTAATAACGAATTCATCATAGCTTTCGGCTACCCTCGAACTGATACTTGTAGTGCATGTTATCAATTGAAAGATCAACTTGATGCAGTCAACTCTAAAATTGAGGATTCATCCGACTCCACACTACAGAAAACTTTCAACAAAGACGCAATTGACTTGAAAAATGATTATAAAGCACACCTGTTGGAAGCTGAAACGTTCTATACAAGGAAATGTATAGCGAATTCGTATCATTGTAAAAATTCTGTATATTTCAATGGTGGGAAAAATCTGTCTATTCCGAATTTCCGTAAAATGATGTTTACTGCAAGAATCAATACGAAACGGTTAAAGTGAAAAACACCTGGAGTGACTAAAAATATCTAGTAAAAGGAATCTCTAGTGGAATATCTAGTGACAACGCCAAGTCTTTATTTTGATAACCTCGTTATAGCCGAAACAGTATTTTGAAGTTTTGATCGAACTTTTTTTTTTATGAATTCAAAAGAAATAAATAGGCAGCTGTATCGAAATTAACGTGATTTCTATGTCAGTGTTAGTAGTGTGTTAGTAGTCAGTGTTAGTTCTACGTCAGTAAGAATTTTGTTTGTCCTTGTTCATAAACTTAAGGAATCCCATTTATTGTGTGGGTTAAGGCATTTATGATATATCTTTGTGCAGGTCTCTACAGAAATATTCTTCAATCTAGTAATTCATATTGGTTTCACAACAAATGCGATGCAAGTATACTTATAAGCCGTATATCGCAATTTCAAGGATGCTAGCAGAGAATTTGTGGAGAAACCAATATTAATTACTATTTTTAAGAAAAATTCTGTACAGACCTTAGAAAGGTATACGATAACTGCCTCAACCAAGACAAGAAATTGAATCTTCTAATTTAATATAATACTATTTAATACGATAACTGCCTCAACCAAGACAAGAAATTGAATCTTCTAATTTGATGAACAAGGATGAAGAATGTTAAACGAACCAAACAAAAAAATTAAAACGCTCCAAAAACGATGAACAGCGGTGCCAAAGTCGTAAAAATCGCTGTATTTCTTTCTCCATGCACACCCAACAATGGTGTTACCTCATTATTGGCAGTTATGAACGTATTGGGAATATCGATCGGATCGGGAGCGCACTAGTACATTGCGCAAGAGGACGAAAAAGATCGAAGACGGAGCAGACAGCAAAATTTAAATGCTATGAATATTCTGTTGACCGTAAAAGACTTACACTATGGGCCTGGTATCGATGATCGCATGTCATTGGTCAAATTTCATGATATATTCATGCCCAAATTTTGAAGCACAAATTTTCACAAAACCACCTTTTCAAAATCGGCTGACAAAATTTCTGAATGGACCGATCGCCATGAAATTCGTCGTGGTTATTCGATACAAAATTATAAAGTAGGAATCATAGGGGTTTTTCTTTTCCTTAATTCGTTTTATTTTATAGTCCTAATAATAACGAATTTTATGTCACAATGTATTGGGAGTACAAATTAATTCGGTCCGTTTTTTTGTGGTCAAAAATGCATTTATTTCAAAATAAAAAGAATTAAAAGATTAATCAAAGTATTGTCCATCGCTAGTTACTACTTTTTCCCACCTCTCAGGCAATTTTTGAATTCCCTCTCGAAAAAATGTCTCGTCTTTTGAGGTGATCCAAGTTAGAAGCCAATTTTCGATTTCTGCGAAAGAAGTGAACCGATGACCTGCCAAATCGTGCTGCATCCGTCGGAACAACCAGTAATCAGAAGGAGCAATGTCCGGAGAATACGGCGGGTGCGGAAAAATATCCCACTTGAGCGTTTCCAAATATTTTTTCACGACTTTTGCGACATGAGGCCGAGCGTTGTCATGCAGGAGAATAACTTTGTCATGTCTTTGCTTGTATTCTGACCGTTTTTCTAGTAATGCACGGCTCAAACGCATCAATTGCAGCCTATACCGATCGCCCGTTATGGTCTCGCCAGGTTGAAGCAGCTCATAGTACACAACACCCTTTTGGTCCCACCAGATACACAACAAGACCTTCGAACCATTAATATTCGGCTTTGGTGTTGATGTTGAGGTCGATGGCAACGATTGACCGGGCATAGCGTAGTATTTTTTCTTCTTGCGGTTATCATAGAATACCCATTTTTCGTCCCCAGTAATAATTCGATGTAGAAAAACCTTTTTTGTTGCCTTTGAATCAGCTGCTCGCAAGTGAAAAGTCGCCTTTCAATATCTCTCAGTTTCAGTTCATAAGGAACCCAATTGCCTTGCTTTTGAATCATTCTCATGGATTTTAACCGTACAGAAACTGCTTGTTGTGTCACTTCTAAAGATTCTGCAAGCTCCTCTTGCGTTTGACTCGGATCTTCATCGAGCAATGCCTCCAACTGTTTGTCTTCGATTTTTTTTGGTTGTCCAGAGCGAGGCTTGTCTTCAACGCTGAAATCTCCATTCTTGAAACGTCGAAACCATTCCCTACATGATTTATCAGTTGGAGCATTGTCACCATAAACTTCCACAAGCATTCGATGCGCTTCAGCTGCACTTTTCTTCCAATTAAAACAGAAAACTAAAACCTCCCGCAAATGCTGCTTAGTTAACACAAAATTGCTCATAATTAACGCAGTGAAAAACAAGGTTTTTTTAAAAAACTCGAAGCAATATGAACTGAATATTATTGTCAGATGTCTAACCTTTCTAAAACTATCGACATCAGCTGTTACTATTCAATATTCATAACAGCCAGAGCCATCTTTTGAAAACGGACCGAACTAATTTGTATTCCTAATATGTTCAAGTGTCCGCCACTTTGTCATTATTCGATATTTTCAAATTCGGCTATGACATCTACTAGATTATAATTAATTTCTTTGGCTTTTCGTTTGAGATGACTTTTGAAGGAACGGCAGTGGTTACCGGTTACAATGATTTTTTTACACGATGCGCCGAGTATCAGACATTATCATTGCATGTGGTGCACAACTGCCCGACAACTGTATCGTCTTCCAAGTGAAGTTATTTGTCGTTTCTGCAATAAGTGTTCCAACAGTTTGAAGATTCTAACAGAGTGACGAGAATATCTGTCCATTTTACAGAAATGCAGAGATTTAGACTTGCAGAAATTAGCACGTTGAGCTGAATCACGTCAACTTCCTCATATTAGCGTTAATTGTGGGGCATCCAATACTTAAGTCATACTAGTGCAGAGATTGATTGATTTCTACTATGATAAGCATCTTGTGTTCTTAACATACCTCGGAAGTTCTCTTCTCTCTCGTCAGTTAGCGTAAAGCTCGTTTTTCCCCAGCATTCTGGTTGTGCATCAACATGAGTTACTAGATTTTCTAGAACACTTTCTACTAGAACATTTTCTGTTCGTGGTCACTGCTACATGGAGAATGAGAAAAATGAGGGAATTGTGAATACCAAGGCAAGGGCGGAAATTCCAGAAGATTTGATAGAAATATTTCCGCCAGCTCGACAAATTTCGATGTCGCCAAAGTGAATAAAACCTTTTAAAGGATGGACTCTCTACCTGCACCAAATTTATGGAATAAATTTCTTAATTTCCATCTCGTCCCAGAAAAGAATTACAAAATCGAAAATGCATGGAAAAAAGGTTGTACCACGATACATACAATGGAGCATTGTAGGAAGCATGCATCACCGGTAGGTGATTAAAAAAAAGCCAACGCAACAAACAGGGCTATCATTACCATTAGCACAGAGATAGCCGGTGGGTATACCTATTTCGGAGAGAAATATGACGACTTACAGGTACTCAAAACATTTTGTTCACCTAAAGCACAAGATTCTCTCCTGAATTGAACCTAACGTGATAAGATCATTTCGGATACACATCTATAATTTTTTTTTCACATTTTCCACAAAGTAAACTTGCCAAAGACGCTCAACGGTGCATACACACTTGCAAGCAGCTCGTTTTTGCTTTTAACTACGAATAACTTTAATTGAATTACAAATGAGGAAAAAAATATATTTTTAGTTAAATCAAACCAATTTTCTGCTTTTAATTTAACCAGTCATATTTCATATGCGATTATCTCTAAAATTAATTATGATGATGAGCATGTTTTATTCGTGTACCCTTCATATGAATTGATTAAAATTATAGAGCTATTAAGCAGCCTTTCATATTTCATATTAGACTTTTCGATTGGATTTTCAGGAAACAAATTCTTAGCCGTTTCTTATGATAAATTGTTGTTGTACCGAAACCGGCAAAAGCCAGCCACTACAAAGCAACGGATTGCTTGAAAAAGGATTGGATTTGGATTGAAAACCCCTGGTGGATGGGTACATAAAAAGCACCATGAACATAACGGAGCTTTGTCCCAACCAACATGCATACCTCCCAGGGCACTCAACAGAGACGGCACTACACGAAGTTGTAAGCAGAATAGAGAGGAACCTTGCCACCAAAGACTATACTTTGACGGCCTTCATTGATATCGAGGGAGCCTTCAATAATGTAAAAATTGAGAGCATAGTAGCAGCCATTCAAAGATATGCAATAGATCCATATATAATTATATGGATGACGGTACTACTAGCTAAAAGGAAGATTACAGCTGAAGAACACTGCGTAAGCTTGAATAAATGGACTAACAGGGGTACACCACAGTATAGTATCACGCGGCATAGTATCAACACTTGCCTGGGTACTCACAGTTAACCAAATAGTCGAAGACCTCAACGGTCAAAACGATAGCGTACGCTGACGATATCGTTATACTAAGTGGCAAGTTCCCGGAAACCAGGTCGGAATTCATGCAGGCCGCACTCTCACATCATTTTGAGTGGGCGAAGCTAAACGGACTGCGCATCAATGCTGACAAAATGGAGCTTATGTTTTACACAAAGCGCCGTACACCGGAGACATATTCACCCCCGACCATTGACGGAAAACATATCAGGTTAATAAACAAGATGAAATACTTGGGAATAACCTTGGATAGTAAGCTAACTTGGACTCCACACATAGGAGAAGTCAGACGGTGAGCTACAGTGGCGCTCTTCACAATGAAAGGACTAGTTGGGAAAACCTGGGAAATAAAACCCAAAATTGCCCACTGGATCTACACAACAGTAGTGCGGCCAATAACCACTTACGGGGCATTGATTTGGTGCGGGGCATTGATTTGGTGGGAGGCATTACAAAAGAAAACCAATGCAAAAGAGCTAGAAAAGATCCAGCAAATGGTCTGCCTTGGCATCTCGGTTGCCAATAGGACCACACCTACTGCTGCAATGGAGATAATGCTCAATCTCATGCCACCCTACACATTAATCTTCAGAGAGGCATCACTTGCGAGCATCAGAGATTAAAATCCACATATGGGTTATCTTACAGCACACAAACGGGGCACGTATGCATTTTGGAAAAAATGCAGAGAATGGCCCTGTCAAGTAAAAGGGAGCTGGATAGAATTCAACCAATAGTGAACACAACAATTCCATACAAGATCAGCATTCCGACCAGAGAAGCGTGAGAAACGGTGCAGGATTTCACATCTGGAAGTGAAATTATAATCTACATCGATGGTTCCAAAACGGATGAGGGAAGCGGCGCTGGAATCTTTTTCCCAGATCACCCGCAACTCAACCGAAGTTACAAACTGGAGAGCCACTCCACAGTATTCCAGTCGGAAGTGTTTGCAATAAAAGCGGCAACAAACAACCTTAATGGAAGTATGCAAATACTCTCGGACAGTAAGTCGGCACTGCAGGCGCTTGCCTCTAACCGCGTAGTTTCACAACTGGTGCAGGATTGTAGGCAGGCTCTCAAAGCCGCAACAACCCGAGTAAATGTAAAACTGACATGGGTCCCTGGACACAGCGGTGTAGAGGGAAACGAAAGAGCGGATGAGCTAGCGATAGCTGAACCAAAATGCCACTACAATACACAATTAAAGTGCCACTAGCATCGGTAAAAAGGGAACTAGACGAAATCCTCTGGAAAGAGACAGATACGGCTTGGAATGACAGGATAAGCCGAGCTCTTTGGCCTCACCCTAATCAAACGAGGACAAAACAACTCTTAGGGAAAAAAATATAAATGGCGTTAGAACATTGGTGGCAGTATTAACGGGCCATAATCTTCTAGGTCAACACGCCAAACGAATAGGAATCCAAACGGATGACACCTGCCGAGCCTGCGGCGAGGAGGAAGAAAGTACACAACACTTCCTCCTAGATTGCCCGAGTCTGACCAACAAACGCCTTACTTGGCTCAAGTGTACTGGCGTAACAGAATTGGAACACTTGGCGACCACAGAACTGGGGGAACTTCTTTGCTTCTGTAGGACGACAGGATGGACCATCTGTAAACAATAGTACTACACATGGGGAGCTAAGGGCCGATTTCTGGCCTATGCTATTTTCCAGCAAGTGGACCCCAGTACAGATAATAATAAAAAATGATAATATGATTAATTGTAAATAATATAGCGAAATCTATATTTGAATTTTTCGTGAAATATATTGTTGACAAAATGGGAAAAAGATCGAAATATGATTAAAACATAATGAATACATAATTTGTGTTGCGACAATATCAATTCGTTTCCTGAAAACGACACTTTAGAAAGAAATATTCCAATAAAAATGAATTTTGATAAGAATTTTTTTACAGATATTTCTAAATTTAATAATAATCGTATGTTGTTGACTGACGTCTTCAAATGAAGGCCACATAAAACGATATGTGAGCTCCAAAGCAAGTCCATTAGACAATGCCAGGGCTTTTACCAGGTTTTTGTGGCGTCATTTTGATTCTTATTTGAATTTAAATGCTATTAAATTCTAAAATTCAAAGATCACGGTTCTAAAGCTTATTAATTGTTTTTTTACTATACTCTGAACTGGTCACCAAATTATGTATACTCATTGTTAACTTAAACGAAGTGTTTTTCTAATCACTAAATCTAACCCGAAGCTTCTGAATGGACATGTAAATCGCGTGCTAACCCACGCTACCAGGTCAAGCAGATAAGATTCATTTGGGAGTGTATCTAAGAGAACAAACTACAAAAAGAAACCTATAAATTTCGTACATACCTCAGCCCCTAGTTCTATGAGGGTTTCAATCAGGACGGCGGTTTGCACCGTCATATGCAGGCAACCTGCAATTCGTGCTCCTTTCAGGGGTTTCGAGGGTCCATACTTTGCGCGGCAAGCCATTAAACCCGGCATTTCATTCTCGGCGATGATGATTTCTTTGCGGCCCCAATCGGCAAGCTTGATATCAGCTGGAAAGGAATAATTTACAGTCAAGATAAGTAATTATCTATGCAAATACCATTCGATGTGTTTTTCAATACAACTTTGCACTAGCAAATAAAGTATATTAAAATAACCTAAAAGCAAGCGTGCGTATAGATTTATACTTACCAACTTTATATGGTGACTTAGACATTGCGTTTGAAAAAATTCTTGAAACGATTTAAAGTAAAATGCTACAGCGACCCGATCAACAGTTCGATAGTTTTAAGTTGAAACTTTTAAACTGATTTTTAACACCACCGCAACAAGAGAACGACAGCCCCCAAGTCCTCAACAGAGCACGACTGAATAAAACAGAAATGTCAGTGGTGTTATCTTTTATAGGCATTTTCGCAAAGTATGTTCAGTGGCCGAAAAAGAGCAACGGCAAGAGTTGCCGTAATAGTTAGCTTTAAATCTTTGGAAACGAATTTTTAATCTCAACGTGGAACATATGCTTTGGACATCAATTAGATTTCGAGAAAATGCAACCGTTTAGTAAGGAATTTAATTTAGTGCATGACAACAGCTTCACATTTGCAATTGTGGCTTGAAGATAATGTAGCTGGCAGGTCTACCCCGTGTCTCCTGCGAATTTTCGCTTCGTTTTTTGATGAGGTCATCATTTCAGAAATTATTTTTAAAAGTTTTTATTCTCATCGATGGTTTGGAATAATTCTGCGGTGAAGTTATCGCCTTCCTCTTGAATTTACGTTTTTTATTTTTTTTATTTCTTCTTGATCGATTTCGAACCTTATATTTCACGTGATAAGGTCATCCTCAGCGATAACGATCGAACATCGATCACGGAAAAATAAAAATTTAACACGCAAAATTAAAAATAAGGCCCCCGTTTAATTTTTCAGAATGATTTTGTGAAGATGAGTCGAATCAATTACAAATATTATGGAATAAATCACGTACTCTAAAATAGAATTTTCGTTCTTATTCTCCTTAGCAATAAGTTAGGAGCTAGCTTCAGGGAGCTTCAATATAATCATTTCACAGAAGTAAAGTAGCAAAAGTTCTTCGACTCAGATTATAACTTCAGTATATTTCTATAATAAAATATTAAACTAAGAGAATAATATTCCAAAATAAAACACCGAGTACACTCTCATACGCGATTGTGAATGAAGGGGGAAAATGATGGCAAAAATGCAACATCTGAATCGCTTCTACCTTCTTTGCTCACGAAAAGATTTTACCGAAGGACGATCTAAGAGCACTAATTGAAGGATAGTTATGCAGTTCTTATTGGCAGTAACATTACCTTATATAGCAAAATATGGGGAAACTTGTTGTAGATATTAATCAAAGTTCATACCATCGTATAAATTATCTCAATAGGAACCAGAATGCGCTTCTCTTAACATCTTTCTAATAGCAGTAATTTTTAAAAATTATTACTATGTATTAACTCATATGACGGGATGATTGAAAATTAGAACGCGCTTGACAAACTGGATGGTTGAAATAAAAGAGCCATTGCGAAACTTCCAACCGATAAACAGGCTAACGGGGGAGTTTATTCTCGGAGCAAGACAGCACAAAACTGCTCCGTACACTTAAAAAATGGCAAGAGGAAATTAAATTTGTAAAAAATTTTTTTTGACTGATGTGCACAGTAGCCAACCCGTTTTGATGGACATCCTAATAGCCAAATTAAATTCATGAACTTTTCAATATTTCGAAACGCAACTGATATCAGGAAACATAGTTGATAGATATATTGTTATAGATATATTATATATATATATATATTGTAGATAGATATATTGGACTATGTTTTAATAACTTTAAGCGAAATAGTAAAATATTCGTTTTTGAGCAAATATGATGGGTTCTCCCAAATTCAAGTGAAAAGAAAATCATTACTAACAGTCACACTAAAACACACTAAGCTTTTTAATATTTCAAAACGCAACTAATATCAGGAATCATAGTTGGTATATGGGGAAAGTTTTACGAATGTTAAGGAGTTTGGCAGAATAACCTGTTTTCACAAACCGGACGGATTCAGGAATTCTAGAGGCAGTATAGTTATCTCTAAAACTCGCCTTCCAAAAGGAATGATGGAGTAGCGGAAAATAGTTGAACATTAATAACATCATATTTCCCATTACTGTGGAAAAGCCGCGTACAGTATTTTGCTTGAGCCACTAGAGCTAACGAGAAAAGAGAAATGCTGAGATATTAGCCTTTTTGAACCACACAAGCATTAGGGCCAAATGAAATTATGCTGGCAATGTTACAAAAAGCAATTTAGGTGATTCGTAGTCCTTCTCTAGTTTATGCTAATTTTTAAGGTATGCGTCACGCTCAATTCCGCACCACAGGCTTTTACAGAATCTCATGATACTATTATGCTAAAATCTGGGAAGAGTGGTAATTGAAATCCCAAAGAGTACTGCCTATTTAGCCTTACATCCTTTAAGTTAAAAACTTTGAGAGAAATTTCGGAATGGTTAAACAAAAGAGTAACGTATACCGAAAATGACTCGATAAAAACCACAATCCAAATATTTGTGGGAATTAAAAAAAATCCTCACAGCAAGCGGAACTCTACGAAACACAGAAGGAGCCATTTACAATGTGAATATCGGAGCTGTATATGAGAGTCTCAGAGAAGCATAAATGCATATCAATTCATCGTTGTCAGTGCATCTGAATACTATTAAAAACCATATACATATAACATATAAAGATTAAGGTAGAGGGGTGTACCACAGAGAGCAGTTATCACCCCGCTTTTGTGCATGATATTATTAAATTACATCTTAAAAGCGATGACATGGATGGTAGTTGATGTAGTGGTCTACGTGCCCAAGTAGAGGTTTGAAGCTGTAAATAAATATCTATTAACACTCTCAAAGCTTACCAGGAATGTTCTCTGAAAGTCAAAGGAATGAACAGTTAACATTTATCCTCTTTACTATGAAAACCAGCCACCAGCCTTTACACTGCCAGTGAAAGGTGCCAGATAGATAAAGGCTTTATCCTGTATAGTAAACTGTAATTGCGGGACAATATTTAAGGAGAGACCGAATATAGTAATAAATGCTTTCTACTTCCGCAAGAAATTGGTTTGCATGGTGCGAGACCTAAGACCTGATATCTGTTCTTGGATTTATAAGACCAACGTTGGGTTATTCTTATGCACTCTTATGGATTTTTAGCTTGGTGAACTTGTTCAAATAAAGTAATGCAATAAGAAAGTTACAGATTTTAGACAAATAAGTCTAAAGGGCGCGAATGCGCGGCGCACCACGTTATCAGGATTTTCTTATATTTTCTTGGCGTAACTTTTAATAAACTTTTGCGTGAAAAACGCTCCAAAAAGTTGCACGGTCAGCCTTTTCCTCTCAAAACTATTCATAGGCAGTTCGTACCGACGGTGCAACTTCGAAATTCCATGGTTAGATGACATCGAATATCTCTCTACTCAACACATATTTTGATAGGAAATATTCATAAGACATTTTAAGTTTAGTAGCTTAGGTAGTTTCTCCATTACGTAGCTACTCCACAGGAAGCTTCGTAAATAAGTTGGCTAACATCAAAACTTCGCATTCGCTTAAGCTGATGATCAACGCTAAGTTATGACTGCCTGACTTTTGTAACTTTTTTCACACAACAATTTTAGTCTCACTAACATGAAAAATTTGGGCACTTATAAAGACTCTTCTGAACACCGAGAACATCAGTGCATTCAACTGTGTTTAACAGATTCCTCACATTAGGCCTCACGAGTAAGACAATATGCCAAACCAGTGCCATATTTTCATGAAAGAGTTAAAAGAGGAAGTGTCTAATCCTTAAGCAGTTTGCTCAGAAATAGGTTTCCTTTGGTGATTGTAGCGTCGGTATGTCTCATCCTTAACGATCAGCATACGACTCATCTCTTTAGAGCATTCTCGGAGTACACTCTTCTTTCGTCAAAAAATGCGTTTTTAACCTGCTACTTAGTGCTTATGTTACCTTTGTGTACCTCCAAAGCGGTAAAATTGGAGCACTTCGGTAAGGACGTCGTGAGATCTCTTGGATTTTTGCTACTTCAAGGTCTGCTTCGCCGTGTTCATTTTATCATTTAAAAACGTCTTGATCAATCCTTCTATCATTTTTCGCAATGAGTGTACAAGTCACTCCCAACTTGTTACTACGTTTCAATTTTTAAGCATGGTCACAAAGGATTGTGATGATTGTGTTGTGAGGATTGTGTTGATTGAAATGGTTTCCTTGCAGCTACTAACGACGATTGCAAACATTATTAGCACTTCTGATCTCTTGCGCTGGGTGGTACGTTTCACATTTAAAGGGCCAATTGACATCACTTTCGACGAAAACGAAGGACGATGGAGGGATTTCATCGACTCATAGATCATCAGAAAGAGAGGAGTGTGTCATCTGAACAACCATGTCAGTGACAGACTTTTTGAGGAACCATTCTGCTTCTCCTGTTGTTGTTTTGCTCTCATATTATTGGCAGGACATCGTCTTTCTTCCTGATCACGTGGTGAAGCAGGTTATTTGCAATTCATTTGCGGTGTATGGTTACCTTAAGATTGCTTAGCGTTTGCATTAAAAAGATACCGTTTCATCCTGTTTGAATTCAAATCTGACCTTTTGACTTTAGTTTTTTGGAGGTGCATATGGTGCTTGAGAGGCGTGTTCTTTAGCAAATTTTGGAGGTAAGTGAGTTGGTTTTAATTTTCTTTTGACCAGGAGGATGTATCCTATTATAACTTTCTGATTGACACGCGTCGAGGAAAAGTTTGCTTGATGTGAAAGTCTACTTCATAAAAATTAAAGCGAAACAAATAGCAATGGAAGTAAAACACTCGGTGGAACTACAAAACTCAGTGAAGACGAAGAAAAGAAGGGTTTTGATAAATATCACCTTGATGAATCTTTGTGAGAACCTTTGTGAGAATCTTTGCAAAATTCACTGAATTCAATGGTAAGCAGGAACCCGCAGATACGGCTGAGCTGATGATTCAGTTAAAGCTCCGAAAGAGCTTCATTTCAGCTTTTTTGCAAAACTCATATAATTCAAGGTTCGCATTGCTGACGCAAGCCTAGACAAGCCTTACATATAGTATGCATAGAGTGGAATAAATCACTTTTGTTATAACGCGGAAATAAATCTAACACGGTACCTTCTTAACATGATGTATTTCAAAATCAAGATTGAGAATGAGTTTTAATGAGAAACACTCTGACGAGTGTTTTCTGGATACATCGCTTTAAAATAATGAAATGCGAAGAAAATCTTCTCTTTCGGTTTCAAACTTAGAAATGGAGGTGGATGTATAGCGCCACCACTGTTCAATTTCTTTTCTCTTTCACTCTATTTGAAAAAGAATTCTGCAAATTCAAGACATCACCGAGTACTAGCATATGTACAGCGAAGGAGCTGGCAATCATCATGCTAGACTTGATAAAGAATGTACATCAAAATAAGATCCATATAATCACGGACTCCCAAAGCACGTTAAAGCTGTTAACTACCTCGCCCTCCTACAGGATCCAGCGCGAAGAGACTGCATGATTACTACCCTGTATGAATACTGGATAATGAATCCTGATTTATCTACTAAGATTACTAGAAAATGAACCAAAACTTAAATTAAGAAATAAATAAAAAAAACTTTAATGTATAATCTACTATAAATGTGATTCAAACACTTTAAAGTTGATATAATATTTCATACGTCCCGAAAGCTGCTAATTGCCTGCAGTATTGCAATTTATAGAACGACTTTAAATGATGTTTCCAGAAAAACACTATAAATTGTGAGTTGTTTAAGGAACAGTGATGATGACTGATTTTAATAATTAAATGTTTTGTTTTGTCAAAAGCAACACGTAGTTTCCGGCTACATTGAAGTAAAACGTAAACCGATATTAAATGTTCAATTCAATCACTTGCCACGTATATACTTTCCACAATCTCATCACTTTCTACATGAGATATATTTCATAAGTGTTCTATGTGTTTGATTAGCGATCGATTTTTTCTCATAGATGAAGTGAACTGCATATTCCATGTAGTGAAAACTGAATGTCATTAGTAATGACATTCCGTCATTAGTTGACAATGTCAAACAACAAGCTGTGTAAAAATAAACCTGAAAATGGGCAAACACAGAGAGCATTATCGGCATATTTTGTTGTTTTCCTTCCGAAAATGCAAAAAAGCCAGTGTCAGCGTTGGTTTGATCATGTTCATGGTTTGTTTGTTCACTTTCGTTTATGAAATTTTAATTTCCGTGTTGTGTAGTTAGTTAAAACTAAACAACGTGAGAAAAGAAGAGAGATAGAAGAGAAGCTCGACATATCGAATTCGTGCATATACTTGCACTTACAACAGCTGGGTTACGTTAACAACCTGGTTTTTTGTGTTCCTCACGAATCAAGAGAAATCCACCTGGCCAAACACATTAACATATGCGACTCATTGCATAGTCGTGACCAAAACGACGCATTCCTAAAAAGAATCATAATGGGCGATGAAAAATGGACAACGATACGATGCGTGGGGGGATGACAAGCGTATTGTCTACTTCCAGCTGCTTACAGGAAATCAAACTATTGATTCACATATCTACTATCGTCCACTATCGAAATTAGAAAAAAAACCCTGAACTCGCCAATGGCAAAGACGTGATGTTCCATCATGATAACTGACTCCACACCTCTTTAATAACCCGTCATAAATAATTGAGCTCAACTGCGATCTGATGCCACATCCACCCTACAGCCCTGACTTAGCAAAAATAGGGTTTTTGCTAAAAACCACTGATTAATCTGTGTGCGAACAAAAACGTTAAAAAATCACTGGATTCAATGACACACAGAAATATAGCCCTGACTTAATTGTCATTTGTTTCATTTCCTTCAAAACCATTTGAATGGTAAAACTTTCGATTCTGATCCTGCCAATCAAAATGAGTTGGACCAGTTCTTCGCTTTTAAAATCCAAGACTTTTTCGAACGAGGAGTTTTTAAATTTCTATTTGAAGGAGTTTTTATAGCTTTCTATTCAAATTAAATTGCCTCCTGCTTGGAAATATTTGGAGAATTATAGATGAAATGATTAATATTGGAACCGAGTGTCTATATTTCCAATTTGAAAATGTTTTGCATTATTTTGTGAGGATTCGCACAGTTCTGCGAATTAACGTACTAATTAACTGTTTGACTTAAAAGATCATCCTTGCCGATAAATTTCGGTTACAATACATGATTTCGAATTTTGAGAATAGCACACCAAATGAATGGTTTGAGTCACCACTAATCCATCCAGCGAACGCAGTGTCGTCCATTCACAATATTTGATGAAAGTTCATCAAGCATTCATTCGTTGAAAGCGAGTGAACGGAGCCGAGACAAATTTCTCAGCTCGATCTCATACAGACGGAAAAAAGCGAACGCGATGGACATCGGTAGAAGAAGTAGTTAGGAAAGAACGCGCCGCGCCCAATTCTAGTAAGATTCGTTGCTCCGCGTTTTGGAAAACATTGAAACCTTGAGAAAAACGAATAATGGAATCTTATGTGCTACAAGCCGAACTAGTGTAAATTTAGTGCGAAGGCTCGTGGCCAGTCGATAGGGTAGTTGGTGGAGTTTGTGTACACTCGGAAAAGGCGATTTTCCTTTCGTGCGGGAACCGACTAGAGCCGCGACAACCAATCCTCTCGCGCGCCTGTGGAAAGCCCTTGAAGGTGTGTGCGTGACGTGTTGACGCAGATGTGCAATCTGTATTTTGCAAGATAATTCGAATTCGGTGGATTTTTGTCAGTCCTGAAGGATTTGGTGGCCGTGCTGCATTAGATTGACGCCGGGGAGTGCCCTTCCCAGAACCGTGGCAAATTTGGAACGAACGCGAGGTGAGTAGTGAGCCGTTGAAGCGGTGGTAAATTCGAAGTGCAAGAAGTCGCAGCACAAACACAAAGAGACCATAAACATAACACGCGAATTGACAGGTGGGATGCATTTGCCACTGCTGTCTTCCTGTTTATTGTAAAATTCCAATTGGAGTACTACGACCGACTTGCCGAGTGGCTGGCGTGTGTCAGGTTTTTCGAGGCGAGAGCCGTCAAGGAGCGAAATGATCTAATCGAAAAAATTGTTGATGACGTCACCGCGCCACCCTCATTCCATCGCTGGCCGTCTGGTTCCAATTCCGATTCATTCAACTAAGGTCATCTCACGCAAATAGGCGACTCGAGCGGCGTGGAGTGTTTTTCGGTGGGATTTGGCCGCACGGCTTCGGCAAGCGGATCTGCTAAAAATATCAGCATCTCGAAATTGATTTAAATTGATGCTAAGTCGCTCCGCACCAATTGCCGTTGCTCCACTTGAAACTGAATAGCTTAACTTGCGTCTTCGCAGAGGAATAGTACTCAATGGGGAATGTCTTGCCAGCAGCGGTAAGGACGAGTGCGATTAGAGCTCCCGAAAGGAGTACTTGAGCCGCACTCATTCGTACAATCGCAGGAAGCACGGAAGGGATTCTAATGCTTTCTTTCTTGACTTTTCCGAGGTCGTGAGCTCGAGGAAGTAACTGGTGACAAATCGATTTCTCTATCCCAAACCCTGTCCTTGCTAGTGGAATGAGTCTCGTTTGTAGTTCGAACGTCACAATGCTAGTATCCAAGCTGCTTACATGCAATGTAAATAAAGTGGAAAATTGCCTGGCGAAAAGCAGCGCTGTAAGCCGCACTCGGACTAGATTACGTCATCAATATTCTTTCATGCCCGCCAGTCAGCACCAACACAAAAAAACTTACGCGCAGCGTGCTCGCCAAGTTGTGTATTCTTTTTTAACACTAATCCGCAGTAAAAAGTGTCCAGGCAATGGGTATCTTGCATTTAAATTAGTTTACGTAAGTGCGGATCTCTTTGGCATTTGTGTGCTTCATTTTTATGGATTTTGCCTCGTTTTATGATTCATTTGAGCTCGCAATGGTTTCTTTGTGTGGTAGTTGGGGCTGCGATCCTGCCTGCTAACCTGAATTGCGATGCATTATATCATTTCAAACGCCAATTCAGGAAAAGTTTTTTATTTCCTCTTTTGTATTGACGTCCATTTCGAATCTTTATAACTTCTTGGAATTAAATTCTTGGTAAAGTTTTTTTGAGGTTGGGTCATTATGATTTCCTTCGCTTTGCGGTCAACTTCGCTTCGCATGACGGTCAACTATCGAAAAATATTGAAACCACCAATTACAAAAGGCAAAACAGTCATAATTTCCATGCTCGTCTAAATTCGCTTTAATTACAAATGCAGACGTGAAGATCTCTTGTTCTTGTCACATCGTTTGGTTCGGTATACATTACAAAAGCATGGAAGACAGCAATATTTGAAGATGGCAAAAGTCTAGAATTTAATCAGTTATGATATTTGCCGAGGATTTGACTGAAGTTAAAAACTAGAAGAGAGTCAGTTGTGTCAAAACTACGCAAAAAAAATACTTAAATTTCATTCAAATTAACCAAAAAACATTTCGCAAGAGACAAAAATCGAGGCTGTTGTTTTTGAAACGATGCAAACTTCAGTCACCTTATTTGAAGGGACGCTGAAATGCGTCGAAACGATTTACTCATTTTTTTAAGTAAGTTATACAATTATTTAAATGAAACCATTAGACTTCCTGCCATACCATAAAATTAGCGAATACAATTCATTTGGTTCGTTGCATGCAGTGATATTGATGAGGTTTCAAAATATTTGAATATCATGAGAAAGAGACACAAATCATTTTGGGGAAATAGATCCAAACTGCAGACTCATAACGACTACCGTGTCCTTGTAGAATATTATAAGTCGAAGGATAATTTCAAAGCGCATTTATCCTGAATGCGCCATAATAGTCTGACAATCTTCGCTCAGAGATAATAACATAAATCAAACCCCTTCTGATTTGGCAGACATCATTTCTAGCTAAAAAAAAAATGAACGCAATAAGTGTCTAGTAATAACGATTTTAGGTGACAGTTCGCATTATGAAATTTGTATGCAAACGTACACATTTCTGCGAAGAGTGCGTTGCGTTAATAGAACGCTCGGACCATGAAACCTCTTGAATCAATATGTGCCAAGCATAGTACATAATAAATGACATGCTAAGTATAACATATGACCATAGTTTTATTACGCTAACTTGAATCCAGATGTCAATGGATCACATGCCAAATTCCATGTTAAATTTTTGTCTGTTAGCCTCTGAATTTAAAGGCTCGTACATTTACTACTGCTCGATGAAGACTACCATTTAATACCAACTAATAAATTAATTAGTAATTAAGTATGGCAATAGAAAACAGAAACTTTTGAGTTTCATTCACTGAGCTATTAGAAGATAGAAAAAATTTCCGACGATATTCAACGACAATTTATAAATATGTACTTGAAGTTTGTATCGTAAAGACAACAAAAATTATGGACGAATACGTGTTTCCGAAATAGTAATGGCTTTTTGTGTGTATTTTTAACTCAGACAAAAGTAAATGATCAAAAGGAATGCAATATTCCATTAAAGTCATATGATAATAAAATCATAACCACAAGCCAATGATTATGAGTGATGCAAAATCAAATAATTAAAAGAATATTCCGGTGCATTCGAACGTTGAAAACTTCTCAAACATCTTCACACCTACCTTCGAGTGAACATAAGAAGTCAATTTCCTTTAATATTCCTATCCTACAACATAAATATTGAGAGGATTTAGAATTATAGTTTATGTACAGACACATTTTCTTAATATTTTCACATAGAAAATCATAAAATTATAACTAAATATCATCTTTTAAATTTAAAGAAATTAGAATAAGATTTCAAATTTTTTCATTTTTGAATTATTATCGGCGATTGGGCTGAAATAAAAAACTATTAAAGATTAATTAAAGAAATATGTGAAATTTTTTTTAATAATTTTAATCAAATTGTCCACGAAATTCATAAATGCAAGCGTTTGCCACGACTTAAACTTCAGATACCCTAATTCCATCTGCCTGAAGTGTGCATCATTGCAAACGCAATGTTCTCGATTTATTCCACTTTCTGATATAAGTATAACCTAGTAGTGTCGGTAGACTCAAAATTGCAAAAAGCAAGAAAAAAAATTAATTTAAAATATCCAAAAATATTCAAAAAGGAAAGAAAAATTTGAAACTGTTGCGTTTGAAACAATGCAAACTTCAGAAAGCTTAAACGCAGCGGTGGGGATTTCTTTCACTTTTGAAGCATTTTCGGTGATGAGACTGCATTAGAAAACTAGTAGAAGTTCAAAAAAGTTAAAATTGTGAAGAAATTAATTGCGTTTGCAATTTAAATTTCACATACGTTATGACAGTTTGGTATGGCTGTTTGAAGTAATAAAGAATTAGTCTTCTAACTCCCTGGCAATTTTTAGAAATAGTAAAAAGAGAGCAGCCTGAAAAACTGTTTCGATAAATGAGAAGTTTTCTCTATGAATTTTATGTATAAGTCTTAGATTTATTAATTTTTTCCTATGAAATAAAAGAAACGAGCAACATTACAATCGAATCAAATTACAATCTAATCAAATCAGATAAACAAGGTATGAGCAGCATCACTAAAAGTATTTAATATTTGAATCTAACATATGCGATTCAATCAACGTGAATGAAGCAAATTGCAAAAAAGAAAAACCATTAAGCCTCATTTTTCTGACATCCCTTCACACACGTTATAGTTTTCATTCGTTTATTATGATTTGTCATATATATTAAAGGTTTCACGCAAATACAATAAATAAATAACATGGGCAAATAATTACCCATGATCGACCTTATGCTACGTTTGACCCAAACAAAAGTGGATTCATATGTCTACCACTAGGCTCCTCGCTTAAAAACTAGAATTCCAGCAAGAAATCGTAGCTTTATTATAGGTCTCTGCTCCGATATTGACTCAAAGCTTTATTTAATCATTTGAAACCAAAACCACCAAATTGCAGCCGCAAGGCTCGTTGTCATGTGTAGGATGTCAGTAAATTTTTTTGAGTTATAATCAACCTCTCCTCAATTCACGGTTTAGATTTTCTGCAGACGCAAAAACCTCCTCATTTTCTGCTGTTTGTTTCATATCTTGATCCCTTTTTCCTTTGAAATGTGGACAAGGTGGGCTTCCAAACAGGACATTAACAACATCCTAATGAATGGGCATCAATTAAAATGATTTGTACATTCCACATAAATAGAGTTATTTGAAATTTTGAAACAGCCCAATGGGATTTTTATATTTTTTTTACTCGAACAAGTAATGAAACACTTTGCAAATCTGTTATGGCATTTAAATTTGAACATTCGTATATTTTATTCTTTATTAAATTTTGAACGATAGGAATAATACATTTATTCTGAATATTTATCAATGAAAAATGTTTGAAGTATGCATCATTGCGAACCGAACGGTCACAAGTTATCACACTTTTTCACTTCTATTTCATAGTTGGACTGACATTTTTGTAAGTTTTTCGAATTGCTTTCATGTCACAAGTTTTTTTTTTAATTTAAACCAATCAGCGAATAAAAGTAAAAAACTTCGAGATTATTGCGTTTGCGATAATCTAAACTTCACCTTTCACTGAAGTAATTTTAATACTTCTAAAGCTAATTTCAATACTTCAAATAAAACTAATAAGATACAACAGGATATGAACAAAGCTTATACCTTTAATTCTAATAGCCCATTTGAGAATTGGACTTAAAGGTGTTTCGAAACCGACTCCTTTCAGGACTTAAAAACAAAAAAGAATACGTATTTTTGCAACGCTCCGCTTAATCTGAAGTATTACTTCAAAGGTACCTGTCATAAACGCTTATGCGGAGCAGAATCACAATTTTATGCGTCTGCAACTAACCACTTGAACTCCGCTAGTTTATAAAAATAATTTTAATTTAAACTCTGTTTTTTTTTTATTATATTTTTTATTCATTTTATTATTCGATTTTTTTTTATTTTAATATTTGTTATTATTATTACCGTTCTCTCTTTCACTTTTTATGACGCCGGCATTAAGGTTTTGTTGCCCGTCTTGGGCAGAACGCCCGTCCCAACGTTTCAGACGGAGAAAGTCCCATTTTTTAGTGCCATCGAGCTGGACGAGGCGGTGAAATTATTAAAAACTAAAAAGGCCACGGGGCCCGACGGTATCCCAGCCGAAGTGGTGCAGCTTTGACATCAACTTTGCCCTGATATATTGCTAAGCACATTCAACGCCTGCCTGCAGCAGGGCGTGTTCCCAAATTGTTGGAAAGAGGCTAGATTTCTATTGATTAGCAAGGGGAAAAGGAATCCAGAAAAACCATCTTCACGTCGTCCCTATGTATGTTGAACGCCACTGGGAAAGTCCTCGAGAGGCTCATCAGAGAGAGGCTTGGGGAACTGATTCGAGCTCCTGGGGATCTATCTTCTCAGCAGTACGGCTTTAGGGCTGTTTGATCCACGCTCAGTGCAATAATAGAGGTGGTGAATGCGGTCTAGTAATAGATGGAACTAGATGGGCAGATCTTCTCGATGCTGTGGAAAGTTTTAGGGTGCCGAAGTATTTGACGCGGATAATGAAGGACTACCTCAAAGACGGGAAGCTCGCCTACGACAGATTGGGGGGGTTTGAACTGGCGAAACTCAAACTGGGTGCAATAATGCGTCGAGTGAACAAGTGGATAACAGGCCGTGGGTTTAGCCTAGCGCTTGAAAAGACCGAGGTTATCATACTGACTAAGAAGCGCATTCCTCGAGTTATTCCCGTTCGGGTCAGAGAAACAATCATCAAGTCAAAAGAATCAATAAAATACCTTGGCTTGATGATTGACTCGAAGATGAGCGTCTTCGAGCAGTTTCGAGCGTCAGCAGAGAAGGCTGCTGCGGGAGTGTCAGCTCTCATTCGGCCAATACGGGGGACTAACCACGAGTAAGAGACGGCTACTTATGAGTGTAGTGGCGTCAGTAATCATGTATGACTCCGAAGTTTGGTTTGATGCTTTTGCAAGGAGTCATACCGAAGGTGTCTCGCACATTGCAGCTGCATACCACACTTCCTCTGAATCGGCTGTGCTGGTTATCTCGAGGGTGGTCCCTCTTATGCTACTAGCGCAAGAATAAACGCGAGTGTAGGTACTCACGTAAGGAGAAGGGCCCTAGCTTTGTGGCACGTCATGGGTAAACGAAACGCTAGGCAGGCAGACTGCACGGCGCATCAGTGACTTGGGGCCGTGGTTCTGCAGAACGCATAGTGAAACTGATTATTATCTGACGCAACTACTCAGCGGGTACGGGTATTTTCAGTCTTACCTGTATAAGATGGTACATCCAGAAAGTAAACATCTACCAGAAAGTAAAAACAATTACAGCGTTACGTTTCACCCACGTTAATCACAGCCTGTATCATAGATTCTTATATGCGGAGCTTGGTTTTTCCTTGTTTTCTGCGGCGTTTCAAAATCATCTGGTCCAAATAAAATGCTTTCATTTGAGGTGTCGGTAGTTTGCATCGTTGCAAACGAAACACTGTCAAATTTTTTGATTTTATTCTTATTAAATTGAAATTTTATTATTTATTTATTTTAAATTAAACTGGTTATTAAACTGAAATAAAAACCCAGTGGAGTGCAAATATTACAAAAAAGCATTCAAAAAGTTAAATATTTGCAAACTTCAGACACCTTTCATTTGCTGGATTTGTCGTTTAATTTCAACCGTTTAATTCTCAGACCTCATCAATTGTACGCCTAGTAACATAAAATAGGTTAAATACTCTTAATTCTTCATATTTTATGCATATTGTTTCCTTGTGAACGCAGTTCCTTGCGGACGTCGATTTCCTTGCTTAAACACAAAATTATTTCTATTAATTTACAGATTATAATGCTAATTTGACGCTCAAGGAAACTTCCCTCGCAAATTTAGTTGAGATCTTGATTTCAAGCCTAATTTTGTATGGCGCATGTCGATTGAAACTGTTATATTCTTGCCCAAAGGTAGAAAATATTTGATGAATCCTAAATTTTTTCGGGCTCGTGCTTCACTGCAAATCGTTGTTTAATCGTTGAAAATGAAGCATTGAAATCTCCATGCTTTTAACCAATTGTCATGTCTATGTTAACTTGAATCATCCATTCAAGATAAATACAAAGATATCTGAAGTTTGCATCGTTACAAACGCAATGCTGTCAAATTTTTTCACTGTTTGTTTTTATTTGCTGATTAAGCTGGAATGTAAACCTAGTAAAGTGTCAAACATTCAAAAAGTGAAAAAATTTGGGACCGTTGGGTTTGCAACGGTGTAAACTTCAGTTACCTAAATACAAAGTATTGAAATGACCCTGTATTCGCTGAGCGCAGGTTGTCTATCGTATTATTGATAAGACAAAAAATAATTATAAAGTGTACCACTGTTGTGGCGTATGTTCTTGATTTCATATGTTTTCAGGGTTCGATATCAACCCTATCAGTCAAAATAAGGAGATCAGGTAGCTCATTTGCAAATGAGGAGCCTTGCGACTCTCTGAAGTGATTCGCCCAGTATTTCTGTGTTTCTTCGTCATTCGCTATAATTTTACCACCTTTGCTATCGTTGTGAGTTTTCGCTGCGATCCCGGCCTTTAGTTGCACTACTTTGTAGGCTTGTGGTGAGTCGTTGCTCGCCTGACTGCCATTAATTTTACGGCCTCCATAGTATTTCCTTTTTTGATTCCATAATTCTATTAGGTGTCTACTTGAGGTTGTCGAACACCTCCTTCATTTTATATTTTATTCTATGTATGCTTCCTTTCATCCTTCCATTTAATCTTCCTTTAATCTTATATTCTACCTGTATGCTTCATTTATCTTGCTGAGCGCCTCCTAATAGTCTATTTTAGGTTGACGTTATTTCGTCACTAGATTTTACATGCCAAAACTTCTTCGGTTATCAACTTATTTCGTCAGTCCGAACTAGAGATCTAATAGAGATGTTCTGAAGAAAGGTGCCTAGTTTTTCATTCAGCCTGACCCTGTACACTTCAGCTTCACAGATTGGACTGCCTTACGACTTCGTATTTCTTTGACATTCTGCATTTATAGACATACTTTATTCGGTCATCATTGATATCACATTTCTCTCCTTCGGATATTATTTACTAGTGAAGGATTTGACAAGTTATTATCAAAAACGAAATGGCTTTAGACAAAATAAGTCTTTTTCGGAAGGCAGCTATATTACAAAACATGGATGAGCTTCATCGATGTCCTCGAAAGAATGAGATTAAAAATTTAAATTATTATAAGTGCACTTTCGACTATTTTGTTACTTTTGTATAGCATGTATATGTGGGTAATATTTCGGCTACCAATTCAACTGTTTTAGCATATAAAAGCAAATTATAACTTCCCAACTCTAGCACCATTTACTGTATCATTCTTTCTGGATAGTAAAACAACCCGATGGATGCTTTTTATTTTCGATTGCCAGCATAGAACCAAGTTTTTCTCCATAATAAAGCGGTGGAACGATACGCAGTACCATATCAACTCCTCCTAGGTATGATGCGGCTCGTGGTTATAAATGCACAATCTGTGGCTTTTGGTGCTCCACCACAACAAGGCACCTTTAGCGCGTTAGCGTCAGCGACCGTTTTACTAAAGTTCATGTCAGACAATCTCAAGCTTCCAGTTGCTAACCCATCTGATGTTGCTTCTCTTACTTGTTTGCTGCTTTTGTCCCAATCCTCAGCTCCCAGTTCCCAGCCCCAATAGTTCTTTCTTTTCACCTTCTCACACGTCTTTGTACTGCTTTTATGATTCCACCGCTTTTGATTGATGTTCTTGCTATGCGCTGAAAACAGAATGTTGGAGCGAGGGCTTGTTGATCGGATTTTGGTTTAATTCTTTTGAGACGGGCCTAGACTCAGGGCGGAAAAGTAGGGTGTGACATGTCGCTTATCAGGATTAAATCCCTTCATCATGTATTACCCCGTGCTCAACCCCTTGTTAAGACTTTGCTATACATGCCATTTGCCACAATTCACAGCCCGACCGTTGAAGATGATGGTGTGTATAATGTAAAATTTCTAGACACAACGGTAGTTGGAAGGAAGTTGAACAGGCTACCCTAGGATAAACATGGCTTCCGTGCTGAAACGATAGTAGGATTATAAAAATAAATGTGTTTCGGTCAATGAATCCGAAAGATTTGGACTAGAGTCATCAATTATTCATTGTCTCTCTGGTTGCCAATACTGAAATATCATTCATCATAATGGATGTTTGCATAATTTCACGCTGAAGTGATGATAATGCAAATTAAAATAACAGTTCTTCTAATTCTATGCATGCAAAAATGACTTGCAAATCTATGGAAGCACTAATTCTCTCGAATTGATTTTAGTACTTCCTAAAAAAATTTTCATATAACGTCGACATAGTTATTTATTGCCTGCATGCTAGTAAATCATTAATGTAAATTATATTTTCATTAAACGGAAGGATATTAAGTATTAACCCTTTCTATAAGTGATAAACTGTATAATAAGAGAATGTATTGTTCTGTAATTAATAAAATTAATTAAAATCTAGGTACATATCAATAAAATAGTAACAATTTTTAAATGATAGGGTGGTGAAGGCTATTTACGTCCTGATTGTCGGCCTCCCCATAGCACAATACACCTGGGATACCGACTAAATGCTTCAATGTCACACAAAACCCAGCCTGGAATTGTTTTTACATTACCTTACTCATTCTTTGAACACGGCTTCAGGGCCGATATACGATCAACGATATTATTTATGAGAAGGATCGCACGTACGTAATGTGATACACTGTTCCACTTCTCCTCCGAACTACGAGCTTGCAAAATAATCTTACTGAAGAGAGCTCGACCGTTTTCGCGGATAGATCTAGTCGGAACCTATCTTATCTGCCGAAGCTGTTGTAGGCGTCACCTGTGATCACGGGACAAATGATACAATCCGCAGACCGTGACTTTGCCATCTCAAACAGGTCAAAATGTCGCCATGCGCTCTACGAAACCAGGGCCCATGTTACCGATAATATGTGCAATTCACCTGTCTCCAGCTTAGCCGACTTAGAGATAGGGCGGTACTCAGGCTCAATTCCCAAAGCCTGAGCGTATCTGACCTGCTCCTAGAACTCTTCGGTACGAATCTTTATATCTATCCATAGAGCGGAATGGAAACTTTTCCTTACATCCAGTATCGCAAGCAAAACATTGCGCGCTTTATGTTTTAATGCTGCTCTTCTTTTCACTAAATCGCGTTAAGTCAGTGTTTGCACTGGGTATGGGTCGTTCGCCTTGAAGCCATTCTGTTCAGGAGGTAGATCTCCAGAGACTCACACTCACATACGCCATTTGGAAAAAATTCTTCTGCAGGCAGGGGTCGAATGTGTAAGACACAGAAGTTGGGATGCCTTTCGGTTCTGTTGCCCTTCGCCATTTCATGCTGTGCATGGCTTATTACAGGTTAATCATGGTAATGTTGTTAATGATACCAGCAATCGATCGAATTTTGGTCATCCGCAGCTCCCGACAAACGGGGTGGTCAGAGAAGTGCCTGGACAAGTTGCGGTTTTTTCTGACTCGAATGCACAAGGTCTAACGCACTGTTTGATCATCCTGGCAATTTATAAACTCTGGCCCAAAGAAAGGGGATCGTCCTTTGAAGTTACTTTACACGCACTTGTAAACAAATATTTTTTGACTGGTGTAGCCACATGTGGTCGAGCATTGATATGATGGAAAATTGTGGTTTCATGTCAGATTGTATATTCTGGATGCTTATTCAGCTGAAGAAACTTTCTAATTGAGTTGTTAAGCGCCTTAAGCAAAACGCGGCAAAAGCGCAATGTTTAACTCTCGGCTCCTCACTTGTTTTGAAACATCTCCTTCGATTTACACTTGGGTTATCTGCTATATATGACATTTTTTTACATGTATATTCTATAGAAACAAGTGGAAAAACTCAAAAGAAACGAACTTTCCACGTTAATTTCTCAAAATTACTCTGAATTTTTTTAATATTGTTGGGGACATTTCTGGATATCGAGGGCACTAGGATCATGTTGATTGAAAATAAATGTTCCAATTTCCAGCCGATTTTCTGACCTCAAAAACTGTTTTTTAAAGGCTACCTTTTTGTTATTTTCCGGTGGGAAAAAGTTATCCTTGTTCACGCGATAGCCACTTAAACAAGGACTAATTTCCGTTTTTTTCCTCAGATTTTCCAAACTCGAGAAATTATATCCGCCATTAATTTTGAGTTTTTTTTGGAAATTTTGCAGAATCCAATAAAACAGGTTCAAAAGCTCTGAAAACTATGTTGTCTGGTTCAAATGGTAATAGATATCAGTGCAAAATTTCGAAACGATGTCTTTTTTCCTTCTCTGTACAAAAAATAATTGAAATTTCTTTAGAAAAATCGTAACCTAAATACCTCCTTATATTTAACTCATGATAGTTTTTTTAGACTAGATACTTTATAATTGGATCGAGAAGAAAATTATTCCCTAAACCTCTGCTAGGCTCACATCTAACTTGCAACTACTTTGTTTATTGAATGAGTCTTTAATGAGTCCCATTAATGAGACTCTTTAATGAGTCCCAATGTGGTTAGGTGCCTATAGCAATTGCTCCTTATATCTTATATAGATTGAACTAAAAGAAATTTTTTGGTCAAAATTGGCAAAATGCCGGCGTTTTTTCGAAATTAGGAGATTTTTGTCACCTAAAACTCGCTTGAAATCCAAAAAAAATACTTTACCGATCGTTCTCTCCGTAGTTCAATCTAAAGATTTATATGTGTACAATATTATGTTAAAATTTCAGAACGATGAGTCCAGTCGTTTTTTTCAATCGCGTCCGCCAACTTAAAAAATGTGATTTCTAGAAAAAGCGCTTTAAAGTTTTTAACAATAATATTTATACGAAATGTGACCTAAATTTAGTGGGCAATGCCTGGGCCATATAATAATCCTTCCTCCTGCTCATACTCTTCCTCCATATGTGATTTTTCATCCCTACGAGCAGTCGCTTCTTTAGCCGCCTCATTGCTGCGGCGATTCCGCTGCTAGATTCGAGCAGCGCCAAAGACCTCCACATGATGCATGGCTTGCGGGCCAATTGTGAGTCCCATAACGTGCATGATCTTCAAAATTGTAATGAATCCTTCATTGAAGATGCATGCAGTGAAATTTGCAGTAAGTATAATGATATTTTTGCCGGCATAAGTGTTTTTGGGGGTCAGGTTCCATACACAAGCATTGTAGCCCTCATTGCTATTTTGGGTGTTATTGCCCAAACAACGTTTCAATTAATCACCTGAAGCCAATTTTCCATAAATTGGTTTCAAAACCTCTTGCACTTCAAGATCTTATGCTACTGGATGTTTATAGTTCTTTAAAACATCCAGTCCAGCGGCCTCTGCTTTACGCCATTTGCACCAAGAATTTGGCAATTAAAATGTTGCGGATTTTCATCTGTGGAAATTTTATGGTAATATGCAGCCCAAACTTCTTTTCGCATGTTTTCAAGAGTGTCTGGATGGTGACGGATTGCCAAGCCAGAGTACGTTGACAAATTTTTTATTAATTTAATTGTCAACAGTACAGGTTTTGGACCTGGTTTTTGAACGATGAAATACAGCAGTGAAACTACTCTCCAAAATAGTTCCCTCTTCTATTATAATATGTTTGTGTTAGAGAAATATTTAATATGTAACTATATATATAGAAATGTTCACAGAGCAGATGTTTCTGAAAGAAAGGCGCGAAGAACGAAATACGAGAAAATCACCGATTATACGGCCTTGACGCTCTGAACGCTGAAGTTTGCAACGTATCAGACACACCGCTGTCAAATTTTTTTCCTATTTCTTTTAGTTGGTAAATAAACTAACATGAAAATCAAGTACCATAAAATTTACTCAAATTTCAATATAAATTATCCGAAAATCATTTAAAAAATGAAAAAATTCGTCGAGACCTTGGTGCGAATGGTATAACGCATCAAGTGTCGGTGATTTGTAACCCAATGATGAATATGGGATAATTACGATGAATTAATATGTTTTCAGGATATCATTGAGGGCAATTAGTTAGTGTTGAAAAATAAGAAATGAGGCCTTCTGACAGGGTATATCTATCAAAAAAACTTTTCAAATGTCATTTGGTCACTGTAGATCAGACTTGTGTATATCAAATGAATAAACTAAAGAATATTGGGGATTATGGCTTTTAGAAATTTTGGAGCACTTTGAATCCAAAACGGGATAAGGCTCAGAAATCGGTCTTCGAGGTGTAAGCATCAGTTTTTTTTGTTATGCAATGGGAGTTTTTATTTGGATATACCACCCAACTGGTAAAATAATAAGAGCGACTCATTCTTTTTGTATTTTTTTCCACTAGGTTGTATTAAATTTGTGAGAAAAGAACTGGTAAGAAGAGGCAAAAACCACTTTTAATTCAAAAACCATATCCTGTAGCATCATAAAACTATCCCGAACATATATGACGTAGTACGAACTGTTATAATACGTACACGTTTCACGAAACTTGGATCCTTTGGACTTTCGGTTATTCTCACAACTAAAGAAGTGCATATTTGTTGAGATTCATTTTCCACAATCTTACCGAATAAAGATAAATTTCGTGTTTCAATCTTCCAAACTCCGGGTTCAGAGATCAATCCATAAATTAGAAAATCATTACAACAAATCAATTCGTATCATACTATAAAATTGCTTTATCTTACAATGAAATTGCTTTCTTAGCCGCTGAAACTACAATCGGTCTGCAAACACTTATTCATATAAATTCTAATTTATCACTTATGTTTAAACAATTGACTCCATGTAGGTCGCAGGGAATATCAAATATCAATAGGATAGTTAAAAACTATCGGTTAACAACCGCAGGATGTGAAACTTCTTCGTTAGACTACCAAGCATGAAAAGTTCATTTAACATTTCGAACTTTTCTTCTCATTAGACATGCATATGCTCCTTGAAAAAGAATGTATTATCATTTACGTAGTCTTTTCCACATGACAAATGCCGGGAGCATTTTCCGATGCTTACAGTTATCACAGTTCTAATTCAACCAGATAAATTATTCTAGGTTGAAGAGAACCCAGGTGTGTTAAACCAGAACCGATTCACATCTGCTCGCGACTACATCCAACTTTTCTTGTGGTTAATCATAGATACTCGCGTAAATAATATCTTCTTCTAAGATACATTTTCATTTTAATGTAATCGAAATGTCTTGCTATTTATATTACCAGTTTGGATTTATTATGACCATCGACCAGTATCTTGTTATCTGCACTACTCTGCGTACTATTGGACAGGATAAACTGCTGCAATTGAAAATGTATATGTAAAATTATATGTACACCAATGGCCAAAAAAAGCCGCACTAGTAGTATTTCATTACTCATGCAAAATTTAATAAAGAAAAGGAACGCTACCTGTACGGTTTTTTTATATTATTTGATTCTTATAGCCTGTAAAACCTGTAAAAAAAATCTTTAAGAAAAAGTGTTAGGGTTGGCGGCCAGGTCGAATTCCGCTAGAAAGGTGGAAAAACGCAAGATCTAATTTTTTTGACCTTTGTTCAGAAAGGGTAAATAAAATAAAAAAAGGTTTTTTGGGTTCCTGTTATTTTTATTATGTTCAAATTTTACGTTATGTTCAAATTTTCTGTATAGTCTTCGTCTTTTCTTTTAATTTTTTTCAGTATTTCCATGATCCTCCTTTGGCCTTCAAAACAGCTTCCACTCTTGTGGGCTTTGAATCATAGAGATTTTGAATCTGGTTCTTGGTTTCTTCTTTGTACCACACTTCATTTAAAATAATTTTTAACTCCTCGATGGATTTCGGAGAATTCTCTTGGATTTTTCGCTCCATAATTCCCCACAAATGTTCAATGATATTAAGGTCTGGGCTGTTTCCTGGCCAGGACACCAATACTATCTCCAGATTTTCTTTTAATTGTGTTACCTGTGAATACACAATGACCATTAGAATGCATTTTTAGATAAAACCAAAGGGTTTACGTACAGAGCGAGCTCGGTGGCAAGGTGCACTATCGTCTTGACAAAGTGGGTTTTCAACATGGCAGCTCAGCTCCTCTATTGTTGAAACCACGCCTTCTTTGATGACATTTTTATATATTTCTGTATCGCGGAACCCTCTAGCAACAAAATTATTCCAACACCATATTATGTTATGCATCCCCGTAACATAAGGAGAATACTTGACTGTTCGAAGAATGCAGTTATCGTAATATCGTTCCTTCGATCTCCTTCGAACTGTGGCTTTTCCATCGGGCCCAATCAAATTGAACTTCGATTCATCAGAAAATATGACACTTTGCCAGTCAGAAACCATCCATTTCTTATGCTCCTTGGCCCATTCTAACCATTTTTACTTCGTAGTCGCTGAGCGGATTTTGGCAGGTCGGCGAGCTCGAAGACCCATATTTGATAGGCGTCTGGAGACAGTTCTTCTGCTGATTTGCATTCTCAGCTTTTCCTGAAGGTCTCTCCTCAATTCCCTAACAGTCTGAAACCGGTCTCGGGAGCACATTCGTTCCAACGATCGATCTCCCCGCGGTGTAGTGATTCTTGGTCTCCCACTTCCGGTTTTCCTCTGTATGCTCCCGGCTTCTTGTATTTTTTTTTAAGAAACATCGCACTGTGCTTTCGTTTTACCCAACAATTTGAGATATTCTTCTTTTCGTATAGTTTTCTCCACTCAGTGCTATAATACGGTTCGGTTTGTTCTTGGTTTAACATCATAGTTAAAACTTCTAAAAAAACTATTTCCGATGGACGTTCTATGATTTCTGAAATGTTAATGGACAACTTTTGACAGATTTTGTCTTTTTATAGCAGAATGTATGTATGTATAAACAGGTAAAAAGAAAATTTATTATCAGTCGCAACCCTTTCCTAACATTTTTTACCTGCAAAGTGTAAAATTTGCGAATTTTCAAGGTGCGGCTTTTTTTTGGGCTACGGGTGTATGTAGCATTTAGTATAAAGAGTTGGAAAATCACCAAACCACAGAGAAGTAAAGTTTAAAGTTGATACAAATCTAAATTTTCCGACATGCTTTTAATGATCACACCCACTATTTTATTCAGATTCACACATCTATTAGCCCATGAAGTAAGTTGAAGTTTTCTCTGAGGATGCTTAGATTAGGGGAAATGAATTGTTATTTATGATGTCGAAAAGTTAAAAATAGTTCGAACTATTTGAATTTCGCTATCATGTGGATCCGTGGAGCTATTCGTCGAACGCTGGAACTTTATAGATTGTTGAAACAAATTTGAGCAAGTCGATAAATTTCAAATTGTATGTTGTTTCAGGCAGATTGAAACAGCATTCTTGAAATGCCCAACATAAATAAATGTGTATGGTAATAGAGCGTTTTCGAAATACTTGCTTCTGATGAAGAAGAGGATTTTTAATAAGCAATTAGTAAAGTAAAAAGCAATAATTTTGGAAAACATGCTAAAATTTATTGCGTGACGCATGATTTTTTCAGTTGCCTTCCTTTTTGGGTATACGAATGAAAATATGCAAGTTTAATGCTATGTAATTCGAAAAAGAATTGTTTAGGTACTATGTAAGATTTAATATCAAACAAAACATCCCTCACCCTTTGCCCAGTAATCCAAGAAATAGCTTGTTCCCTGCGCACGGCAATCGTCTACGTGGACTATTGCATTAAATCAAACCCAATAAATCGTAATTGTATCCAATGGTTTCCATTAGTGCCACTGTTTGTAAGACTCGTCATCGCAGAAAAAATGATTTGCGTTAAAGTCATTTTCACGGATATCAAAAAAGGGACATGGATCAAATTTAAGTCAATCAATTCCTGAATTTGCCATCGTCATCAATCAATTTGTCCGTTGGATGATAATCCCAAATCATATTTGGTTATTTTTGGATATGTTGACGGTGATGGGATCTGGGCGTATATAGTACGAATTGAAATAACATAACATATAATAAAAGTGGTCTTATGACGTCAGAATTATTCAGAGTATTCATTGTGATTCACCAAGTGAATCGGATAAATTTCTAGCATTCGTAGTGCGATTTGTTTGATATTTCGGAGACATAAAAACCATGAAAGAGTACGTTTGTTTTGGTAGCTTGCCAATTTGAATGTTCAAAAACAAAACACGACTTGTCTTTCACAAAAGTAAAAATGCTGAAATATATTCAGCCATTTAAAAAATACCACTAAACGTATGGTAAGCGTTTCATATGTATATTTTTCATTTTCAAACCATAAAATCTTCAATTTCACTTCGTAATCGGAGCCAATAATGAGAAGAGTAATTAAAATAAAAAGAGTAACAAAACATTCAAAACAGTAGCGCTAGTACTTATCGCAAATTATCTGATTCATTTAATCCTTTCAAATCATTGAAACTGATCCCACGCTAAGTGCTTCGTACAATTTTAATATGCTCAAAATAACTCAACCAAAAGCGGCGCTTCACGTGACAAAGACAAATTATATATTATTAATATATTAACACAATGACCATTTTGTATTATTTGAGATTGTATTCAGTTGTGAAAAGTCATTGCCTGACCGAGCAATACCTGCTCAGAAATGAAAGTTATTTTAAAATATTCGAAGACAAGAAATATGACTGCACTATGATGATTTTTTCGCGGAAAAAAGCTGCGTGGTTCTCAAAGACTGATTTCATCGATGACGTGATTTAAATAATGCAAGCGGTTCGTTATTCAATGAGAACGATATAGCGAATGGACTCATTCACAATATATTTGTTTATGCAATATTATTGGAAACGAATCAGTAACAAGAGTAAGATTTTCAAAAATAATGAAAATTATAAACGTTTACCTGACTTAAATTGATATCGATTAATTTCCCTTTTGTTTATCGTATTAAATCAGTATTGTAGACCAAGTACTGATACATAAATACGTTTAAAAGATGCTCTAGTCGGTTCTCGCACAAAGAAGATAAACTTTATGGTTTTTTAGGTCCGCCATGCCATGCTTTTTTAATTAACAATAAGAGCCTATTACTTTGACCGAAAATCCTGACCGACGGAAGCCACAAAACGAATTGCATCATAAAAATTCGTTGCCGCTGTTCACGAGGTCCTTAAAAAATTTAAAAGACAATGCGTACAGAATCAGAAAAAACTTATTTATGTATCATTACTCATTAATGGTCAAAATTGTCTTCGTCACATAATTTTATATTGTAGATAAATGACGAGTATCGATGAGTGATTAAGTATTCAGTCCCAAATTTGAAAGATTTAATACCAACCGAGGTGAATGAGATGATATGTTGAATGAAGTGCATGGTATATTTCTTCCTTTTTTGCAATTAGTTGCATTGTATTGGGTCGCTCAATAAATTAATGTTTATTTTAATGTTTTCCAAAGTAAATTTGTTTAAATTAAAAGCAGACATTAATCAAGTATATTTGACCATTCCATTGGATGACCTTTTGCCATCTTTCGTAAGTTGAAAAATTGCGCATTCAAGGAAGCCTTGGTTTTTAGAAGCGAAGAATTGGTCCAACTTATTTTTGATAGCCAGATCGGAATGTTTTACCCTTCAAATGCTTTTGCGGAGAGTGAAACAAATGATAGTCTGATGGTGCTAAGTCAGACCTATAGGGTGAATGTGGCATTAGTTCTCAATTTAGCTCTAATAATTTTTGACGGGTTATCAAAGGGCTGTGGAGTCAACCAATCTGATGATGGAACATCACGCCCTTGCGATTGGCCAGTTCAGAGCGTTTTTTTCTAGTTTTTCGTTCAATTTCGATAATTGATAGTTGGAAACAATTCAAAGTAGACTATAATCGTGCAATTCAATACACAGAAATAATAATCTTCTTTTGGTGAATAAAATGGCTTACGTTGTCCATTATCTATTTGGCCTACGTTGTCGTAAATTTATCACCCGTTATGATTCTTCTTAGAAAAGGGACATTTTGTCTTACGATTCAGCAAATAGTCGTAAATGTTAATGCGTTTGGTGAGATGGATTTCTTTTAAATTGTAAGGAACCCAAACAGCCAGCTTGTTACGTAACCATGGTTACGGTTGAATTTGATATGTCGAGTTTCTTTGGTATCTCGAGTAGTCATACACCAGTTAGTTTCGATTATTGCCTTAATTTTTTCATCATCAGTATGTGTTGCACCTTGGTTATTAAAATTAACGTCTAGTTTTTGACTGAAGATAGTCTATTATATAATATAAATGATTTTAAAGCGATCACAAGTTCTTAACACAGAATAAAAAAGTAAAGAGACATTGAATTCAAGTAGGTCCTTTGGAAATTATTTCCAAAAACTAGAACAATCTGCTAAATAATCTGTCAAACCAGTGCCTTCAGTTTTGAATCTTGAATTGCACTTGAATCTTTGTAGTCCTGACGCCTTCCTCTGTAGATACACGTCATTGGAAATATTAACACCCGAAGAGATACTATCGAGTTCCAATGGATTGAGTTCGAATTACGAGTTCCACATTGTGTGCCAACTCTCTTTGCCTTATTAAATAGAAACTAGTCAACTAGTGATATTTATTTATAGAGGTATTATGTGTCTCATAAGCTTCTTCGCGGAATTAATACACGATACTTATTGTGTATAATTGATTTATAACCTTTTTCCATCTCCCAGGAATCCTCATTATGCCCTCTTTCCAAAATTGTTGGGGCTTACTTGCAAAGTATTAATCTGGATGAGTTTTTTTTTATTCCGTTCATAAATTTGAAGTATTTATCACGAAGACAATTTTTAGAAGTGATGAAACAAAAAATAGAAAGATAGAGCAAGGTATATGGAGTACACGTAGGATGAGGTAGAATGTCCAAGTCAAATTGTAATCATTTTAGCCCTGCGGCCAACGCAACATGCGTTTTCGAGATGGAAAACGACTTCTTCGACAATTTCAACAGTTTTTCTGGTATGGCAGCCTTCACTTAATCGATTTGATTTTAGTATTTGTCAACATAGATCGTATAACCTTGAAAAAGGAGTTCGAGGAGTTCTTGAATCACAACAAACCTACTTCAGATGAAGTGCAGGCCTTGCAATAGTGGTATATAATATAATAGTATATGAATATATATATAAAATAATAGTATATTAACCCAAACTTCGTTTGGATTCGCATATCTGATCTTGATGTTTATTTGCCGTTGCTTTGAAATTTACTGTATAATTTACTATCTCCTACACACTATGTCGCCGATTTTCAGCGAGTATAGCGCTGTTAGAGTACGTATCCATTGAAACTGGTCAGCTTCTGCGGTGTGCATTTTTCAACTCCAAATTGCATGTTCTAAATATCTTTTAGTCATAGTATCACTATCTCAAATGGTACAAAACTCGTCTGCAGTGTTCTATGCATTATTCCTTTTTTTTAAGAGCAATAAAGCAAAATATGTCGCAATTGCTTCTTTTGGCTCTCCAGATTGAACTCCACAGAAAAAAGAGACTTTGCCACCAACGAAACGTAAACGTTAATATCATTCATAGCGTGACGCAGAAGAAACAAATGGGATACCATAATAATTTAGTAACCAGTAATATATACCATATACGAATACCAGTAGCTACAAGTCTGTCGTTGCTGACGGTGATATCGCTCCTTACTCTGCTAATTATGAGTTTGTCCAGCAAAACAGGAGGTTTTAGTGGTATTAAGCTGCCTTTATGACATATGGCCTTTCTTGCTGCTATTATGGCAATTGCCCTTAAAAACGCGACAAGTTACCTTTTAACTTTTAATAATTGAACCAACTTATGAATTGAAGGAATCAGATCCTGCTTTTCGCAACCTAGTGACCAAAATATTCTACATCATTCACTTTCGAATTTGCATATTTCTCTGCATATGACTTAGGATCTCATGTCCAATTAAGGAAAAATTTCATGTCACTCTTTCCTTAAATTCAATCCGGTGTTTTCATTGTCTGCAGATCTGGCAGCTGAATAAAAATTGACATTTCGAAAATGTCAGAATTTTAAAAAGATGCTCGAGGGGAGGTGCGCATTCAAAAGAACTATTAAAGATGTTCATCAAAATAACCAAACACAAAAAAAAAATTAAATTGACTAGCAATTTTGGGACAGATTTTGCGTAGCCATTTTGAATCTCGCATCATCATCATCTCGCTAGCTTGCCGAAAAATCTAGGTTTATTATGTGAATTGAACGCCTCGAAATCGCGATATCGAGGTAGGCTTGTACATTGTTTGTTCCAAAAGTGTCTTATATAAAGTCTGTCATTATATCTACCGAGTCAATATAAATCACAACTCATCAGGAACTTAATGGATGCCGAAGTTTTTTTTCAAGATGCCTTTGTTCGCACACAGCATGTATATGCATAGACTTATTTTGTGTTTGTAGGACATGTTTAGTGCTTAAAAAATTCGATGAACGACTTTGCATCTACATTTGGCTAGATATTGAAACGACTAGTGCGGAAAAAAATTCATAAAGTGTTGTAGACCAAATTGTATATGTTATGAATATTGAACACTTTAATTTTAAATGCGTTCCATGCTTAAAAAAATATTCATATTTCCAAAAATGTTATTAAAATTTATTTAAATAAAATTACTTATGAATTGTTAAGTGTAAAAACTTGGCATACAATTGAGATTTGAAACAAAAAACGTAAATCAAAGTATGAAATTATGACAAATAATTAATCTTTTTTACTAGAAAACTGTCCAAAGATCTTTGTTTTTGATGATGCTTCAAAATTTGACAATAATGTGTCACAACATCATCATTGAATAAATTTGCAGCACAAAAGCCAACTCATTATTAGAGTGATGCTTCTCGATATACGATGCAACAGTTTCTCATGCTTTCAGCATTTCTCTTATTGCGCTAGAAGATTAGATAGACTTCCTCCTCCTCTGAATGAGCTCTACTCTATCATTTCTTGGTGTGATACACGATACAACTCCATAATCTTTTCAGCGGTCAGCTCTTTACTGTACTCTTTTACAAGCTCTTCAATTTCGTTCTTTTCCATCTCGAATCTGATGATATTGACCAATGACACAAACTCTTTTACTGTAGTCTCCACAGGTACTGTTTCACCCTCTGGCCCAAGTTTTTTTCCAAGTAGAGGTAAGAGTCCTCTTAGTAACTCCTTCCCACGCCTTGTCAATCATCTTGAGAAAAGCAACGATGTGAAAATGATCTCGCAAAACTCTCTAAAAATAAAATTTGTCTCTTCGGTAACTTCAAAACAACATTCGAAAAATTTTACAAGTGTAGAATTTTATAAAGTTACATATAACCTGCTGGTCCGTAGGCTGGAGTAAAGAAGTGATGCAGAAAATGGATATTGTTGAAATTAAATTCTTCATTAATATCAGTTTCTCCTGGAGGACGGGCGCGTGCATTGTTCGTAACAAGAAAGGCATGGAGAGGAAGATTCATCTCATGCACATTTTTTTTATGGATGGACCAAAAACTTCAATGATCTAATCAGTGAAACTGTCACGTGTCACTCAGACCTTCTTGTTGGATCTCCACATCACATGAAGTCTGTTTTTCTGGACTTTACATTTCTTAAAGGCTCGCAGAGTTTCTGAACGGTAAGAAAGCAGCGGTTCAATTTTCAAATTGACGCTTGCATTCGCAAAAAATAGCGACATTAGATTGTCTTTCATTGGTTTGTTGCCTGGAAATGCATTCTCTTTCGCTGCTATATAGGTTTGCTTTGGCATTTTTTTTTTCAGAAGAGACCTGTTTCGTCAGAATTAATACCTTGTTGCGTCAGGCAACCCCTAAGATCTATGAGCTTCTCGAAGTCATTGATGAAGTTCACTGTTGGTTTTATGTCGGAGCTTACAGCTTCGCCGTGCCTCTCAATGCTGTGCATGCCGGATTTTCTCTTAAACTTCTGGAAGCATCCAGAAATTCCCTTGACCTGTAGTTCTTTTTCGGCAGTAGATGACCCCGGTGTTTTGCTGACGTGGTCTGCGAAAATAAGTTTCGTCTTCTCACAAATACTGTTGCCTTGTAATCGCTAGTCGTTTAACCAAATTAGAAGCAACCTCTCAAGATCATCAAGAAAACGTTACCGTTTCGTAGACACTTTTGATCCTTCTCCTTAATTTTTTTTTGTTCTTGAGAATAGTGCAGATTTGTATTGATTTAGAAAATTTGTAAGAACGGATGATCACATACAAAAGCGACACGCTAGCAGACCGAGTGCTAAACACAGACTGATATAACGTCGCGGAAGTTTCGGCTTCCGAAAGTAACCGAAATGTTGTTAAGGGAGTAGCTTTTTCACATGTTTTTTGCTCGTTATGAGGGTCTCTACGGCCCACAAATGAATACCGGAGGGAAAAAGGGACTTCCCGTATCAAGTTACGCGAAATATCGTTAAGGGAGTTCTCTCCAACTTCTCCACTTTTTTTGCTCGTTATGCGAATTTGAAGAGTTTTTTCTTCGAATTGGGTGAGTTTTGAATCTCTACAGGAAGTAGATTAAGCAGATGCGGTGATTTAAGTATGTCAAAATCAGTCAGATGTCAGAATGTTCATCAATCAGACTGCAGTCAGAATCGAATTTTGTTCCACAAAGTTTATGATCATTCAATTAGTCTCTCAGAGCTGGCTATTTGCTCGTCTATTGGCTATTGTTTTTGAATTAGTACCGAAAGATTCTGTTAAGGTCCTTTTGGCTGTGCAAGTTATGTTTTTGTTGGATATCCTGACGAAAGAAAATACATAGGCCATGTATTTTATATTTAGGTAAAAGCTTCAAGATGAAAAAGAAACATTTATCATTGGGCGTGTGAATTTGCAGGATCTAAGTTTACCGAAAGCTACGAATAGAAAGTGCTATCATTTCAAACGCATGACTTTACTTGAACTTAACACCGATCGTTTGAGTTAAACGTTAAAATACTAAATTACAACATATGCCCGTAAGCCAAAACCATCATAAAGAAATTCTGGGAATGTTTTGACTTCCAATCTTTCAATTTATGCAGAATGCGTGCCATACAATCACGTTCCTTCTTAAGCATTTACCTCATTACAAGTTACTCTTTAAGTGGAAAACCAGTTCCAAACGCCGAATGAAGGTTTCAAGCATTCGCCTAGCCAGCGACATGGTTAGCTACGCCGTACAGGTGTTGAGATTTTTTTTCAAATAGAAAATCTTTTTAACAACAAAGATTGGTAACGCAAAAGCTCCTCTCGCGGTTGAATGAAAAATAACGATCGAATTCAGTTTGAATTATGGCGGAGTGGAGTGGCATCATTGAGTTGACAACGTCTAAGGGAATAGCAACATTATGTAGTTGAATCACGATTTAGCACAGCATCCGTTGCCTTGCATTGCGTGGAGCAAATTTGGTGTTAATTTTCTACATACTCTTGGCGACGAGCATTCCGCATTTGGTGGTGCGTTCAATGTTTACTTTGGAAATTATTTGTGGAGCATATGAAAAACGACGCGCACTTTTCAGTGAATGAAAATCGTTTAAGCAGTTTTTTGATTTTTTTTTTTTTATCAGTGAATCAACGATTCCCAGTAGATGGTGAGGCGATTGGGGTTGCTTTATTTTATATCAAATGCAAAAGTGCGTAACGAAACCTAAATGTATTTGCACCTGGTACCCTTGTGAGAAATGAAGGAGGAAATGATTCGTGCAAACCTGCCCCTTTGACAAACATCGCTTTTTTCATTTTGTCCGACTTGCCCTGCTTGCTACCTGTATGTCTGCATATAACAGAATAGTCACATTCATATGAGGAACTCATCTCGGCAAACAGGTTCACTTAGCACGTTCTCTAATCGGTGCCATGTGATTCATTTGTCCCTTTTTTGAAATTAATTAGGTTTCAGACAAATGGACGTAACGTGGAGTTCATTAAAGGACTTGTAGTAAGACGATACTCGGAAAATATGAGCAGGGACAATACCAACACAATGGCATATGCGGGCAATTAAGTTCAAGTGACTCGGAGCGGTGACACGCAACCCACGAGCATTTTGTTGTTGGTTTTTGTGACGACCAAGTCAAGAGCGGACACGCCCAATTCGGTTCAGTTAGTAATGAGCTTGAATGGAAGACGATGGGAAGAAATGGTGATGCATGGCGCTGTTATGCGTTATGTTCCTCTAAAGACCAAACTCATGGAAATAGTGAGAAAATAACAACAAGAAACAAAGTTGTTAGGCAACATCTAATAACCGGTAGAGAGATGTATAAAATACAAATGTAATTAGTTTCGTCGTTTGCATAGAGCCCAAAGAACATTGGTCAGTCTATAAATGAAGTCAATAGTCGTAGACCCTTGCGGGTAGCATTTAGAGGAGGAAAAGAATTATTAATTCTTGAGACAGTCAAACTTCTTTGTGGTCAGGAAGGGGATTGAGTCACGATGTTAGTTAGAACGGGTGACTATAATGTAGGATTATTTTTTTCGGCGCCGCGATATTGAAATTTAAACGGAACAAACTCATTGATAAACTGAGTCCATTGTATACAATTAAAATGATTTCAAGTGCACGTTGTATGTGGTTGAAGTTTTTTCATGATTGACCCGGGTTAGATTGGTTCACTTGCCAACATAATTAAAAGTTCTTCTTCAATAATTGAGGCGACACTGCAAAGTGTGATTAGTTGCTCGTTAGAAATTAATACCTACAAGATTAATTTATAGCATTATTAGAATGCTTACTCATTCATTAACATACATATACCAACTAGGATAGCTTTAGTCAAACTATTAATCCACCCACGTTTTGGTTAATGTTCCTACGAATTAAAGCAGATGCATACATTTGTAATAGGCATGGTATAAAGTTTGAATTGATCTTTTTAGATGTAACCTTTTCATAAGAAAAAATTTTATTTAAAATTTATAAAATTGTCTTTAACTTTTTCGTTTCGCGTATAATGTAAGGTCAACGAGGAATCCGGTCATATTGTGTCCTTGATCATTAAATTTTCTCACGCTTGCCAGCGATTTGAGGAAACCTCTGGTCACAGCGATAACAATCCAAATTAACCGAATTCAAACGAGGGCAGTAGATAGTCCTTGAGAGGGTAACCGCTCTCTTGTGGTTATGCTATGCCCTAGAGATGAATTCTCGCATTCCCACGTTTCTTGAATTTACAACGCCCCTATACCAATTTTACATTCGACGACTTTGTCGTAGCGATGCTTTCGGACAAAGAGTGTCGTTAACAATAAACGTTTGGGTGTCATTAACAATTAAAGCTCGCATTTCATCATATATAGGGGTTTAATTAACGATTACTATCCGGTGACCTGCAAGTGAGCTTTAGAAATAATGATTGCTTGCTTCAATGTCTATTTTACGAGCCCACACACACAATATAATGTTTTTCCTGTTTGAAGCATAAGCTTAGCGAAAAACAATAAAAAAAACATTGAAAAAATTCCCGATCACGACTCTCAAACTCCGGGATTCAATCAAAACTTAATTTTTTCCTTATTATTTCATTTAACAAGAATACCATTTCCAAAACCCTTGAATCAAACCGCAATATTTTTTTTTGCTTTTGCTCGCGCTAACCCTTTCTATAAGCAGTCGTCAGGGAGCGTTATCGACGTTTTGATAGAATTTCAACTACGTCTGATGTAATGACATTGCCCAAAGAGCTTCTGCAATAGAAGTCCATCCACATAGTGTCGTCTTAAGTCGAATTCATTAATTTAACTTCTAAACAAAAAACCTTCCGATCAGTCGCTGGCCATATTCTATATGCCTAGAATTTATGGGCGTACCATAAGAAACGGCCTCCATTATCCTTAGGTTTGAATTTGCTTTAAGATGGCCTTTTATTCAGTATGTTACGTTTTCGCCAAATTTTTCTAGATAAAATTGGCTAACTTCCCGTCCATTTTAGAAAGTTTGTTTTGTATTCAGGAAGACCTTGATGCATTTGCTCTATTATGCTTGCCAAAGTTTCGTCTGCGGCCCTGATTGGTTGTACGTTCAGTGAGCCATGTTTAAGTAGAGGGCAAATAGAGCAGAACATGAACTTTCCATGAGAATTTCCTCAAATCTCAGAACATTGTTCATTTTTCCAGTGAAATATGACTTTTTACGATTTTATAAGAGATATTTTGTGCTTCGTCCGGTCTGATTTTCTATCGTATTCTCGAATGCGACAAATTTTTCCACAGCTTCGTCTTTGGAGCGAAGAATCCTAACTTGATACTTTTGTGAGTAGTTGTCAAAAAAGGTAACGAAAGACATGGAAACACCTTGATGTCCATATCAGTCATTACTATGATATGAATAATTTCGATGAGTCGCAGCCCCTTGTTTGACTTCATGCTCTTAATGTTGGTCTTAGCGCTGGTTATTGGTTCAGATATACGATTTCACCGGAGGTCTGGCTTTCGGCACATAGGTAGCCTAAACCAGCTTACCATTCAGTAGGGTTGGCCCCATCGCTACTCGGTGCTGATGTGAGAACAGATTGATATTGATTAGTCAGCAAATATAAACTATATACACGCTGGCCTGTAGCTTTATAAGTATCATTTTGTTGTGGCCTCCAGATCCTTACATATAAAACTTGTAACCGAGACTAATGCGCACATCCGATAAGTGGAGTGCATCTCTGCGCTTCGCGGCACTTTGAGCACATTTTTCGTCTGTTAAGATCATGCAAAAATCGTCCCTAGCAGAAACGGTCGTTATTGGACCGCTGACATGCAAATGCTTCTCGTCTGCATTCCTAGCATTTCCTAACGAATTTTTGTCATCGCAAATGCATATGGTGCAACCACTATTTCTACACCCTTTGTCATTGTATTCTTTTGCAACGATGAAAAGGCATAATTTACTTTGATCAATAAGCGATTTTTTTTTTATTTAATTTTTTTTTATAGATGGTTGTTTTCTTTACTCTGATCCTTGATTCCAAAGACTTTACAATAATGGTTTGGTTTATCATTTGGTTGCGTCTTCTTCCGAATTGAAAGGCTTCAAGACTTTCGGCTTACAATAGTGGTTTGATCTTGCGAACTTAGCATCATTGCGAGTAAGTCATAGCCGAATCATGGTCCAACAACTAAAAAGCGCTAAAACTTCGCACAAACTCCCAATCTAAGACTCTTCAGCATTAGTGTTCCTAGTGTAGTTGTATTTACAAACAAAACTTGTTTGATATAGGAGATAGATACGAAGGTACGGGGATATGTGCATTAACATTCTTTTGTATTTTTTACACAATTGTATACATACTCGATCGGAACAATTATTCTGACATATTTTGAGTATTACGCAATTTTGTCACCTGCCTACTATGTTTAATTTACAAACTAGATAGCTAGCTAGAGATTGCAAGATACGAGATCTTGCAAAGCTTGCTTTATTCGTCACATTGGGTACTCGTATTTCTTTTTTTGTGGTATTCGTTCGATGTGTGAGCGCTTTTAGAGTTATGTTATGGTCAAATTAGCTCGCAATCGACTACAGTTTCTCTGCTCTGCTAAGAAATTTCGAAGCTTGGATTTCGACAGTGATATGCTCTCAGGATTTATTCTTGATAAATAAGGTTTCAATCTGTTTTCCTTTGCCAAATTCGTTGTAATTTACTGCCAGTTTTTTTTACATTACACACTCTTTTCATTACTAAGCGAATGTCAGTCGAGTGGTAAAACCTCGCAAGGCCATGGACTCTGAACTATGGGACACACACGGAATGACATTTTGATTTTTGACATTCTTCCGAACGATCAGACGTCCAAAAGAGATTTCTACATTGCGTGTGATCGATAAAATAGCGCAAGCAAGCAGAAATAACCTCACCTGTTAAGAACGAATTTGCTGCGTTACTTAGACTATGCATGAATCTATAAGACGATGGAAAAATTAACGATTTTTGATTCTCATTTCATCTACACAAAGACAAATTATACCAAACATGAAGGCCAAATATTCTTGGCCGTTAATTCTGGCTTATAAACCATCTGGAGGGTTTTATTGGCACACAGTAATAATCCGATTCAAAAATTGGTCGTTTTTATTGCCATCCACAGAGTGAAATCCTGTCTTCTTTATTTTTCTTGCTATTAATTCGTGAGATAGGCACACTTAGAGAATTTTATTTTTATTCAGGATTAAGAGTTATTCAGGAAGGTGTGGTAGTTGATTTTTAACACCAGATTTATTTTGTGCGACTTCTACGTGCTAATTTACCTATATCTATAATTTGACCAACAGCAGTTCTTCCGGAGCGTGTCCTTTCTTCAAAGTCTTTTTAACCACAACGAAATCGTCTAAAAAATTCCCGTGAAAATTTTTTGTGCATCATTTTATACGTTATCCAAATCAGTGGACACTATACAATATATTACTACGTAGTTTTCACGAAAGGATTGTCACATTTTTGCCGGATGAACGTGTAATGGGTTGACACTGTCTCGCGGCATTTGCTTTCAAATTGGCTATATAGTATAGATAACCTATAACGTATAGCGTATGAATACTCTTCTTATCATATTAATATGTTGTGTTGGAATATAATTTAGTCTTTGATCATTTTCCTGTTTTGTGCTTTAACTTATTTAAAATGATTAATCAATTTTTAGACTCATCTTGAATCAATGGGCGCTTAGCTGTTGTGAATTGACCGCCAAAATCTAGAGCAATTATTTTTGTATTTAATAATCTTTTAATTCTTCCGTTTTTCGATTTTTTTTTTTGCTTTTATCTTTTAATCTTTACCTTCTTAGTCCTGATAATTCCGTCAACACTAGTTTCAAACCTGATTTTTCCTACTTAATGCATATCGGCGCTCGTCCTCAAAGCTTCTTCTTACATACGCGCATTCTAGAATAGAGTTGGCCTATTCATGAAAGACTGAAGTCACTTGTCATTCGCCATTGCTATGTCAAGGTGTTCTTTGGGCACTGAGTTAAAGAATTTCCAAATTAATTGTGAAAAGATTTCCATGCGTATCTTTTACTAGAGTGTAATAAATTTAAAGGTGTGTAAATTTGAAAGGTTTTGACCGCGGGTCTGGAGTATACTATATGTGATTTTAAGTATTTACTCGCATTAAGGATCGTTCTAACTTTCTTTGGTGCTTCAATTTAATGCAAGGCTGCATTGTGTTCTGTTTTTCGGCTTCCATAAAGGCGAGGCAGAGAAACGAAAAAATTCAAGGACATAGCTGAATAGTATAAGGAAACTACTGGCCAACACTAATACTTTTAATTTTCAAATACTTCGATTTTTCTGAATTTATTAGTATGTGTAAACAAAACTAGTTTGCGATAGGGTTATACGCACATAGAACACTGGGCGGAAAGTGCGATGAATGCGCACTATGCACAGGGACTCACATATACAGTTACATCGCAAATTTTTTGTTTGTATTACATTTAAGTAAATTCACTTGAGAGAGATAGCCATCGTAATCTCTTCATTCTCATGCATCGTTTTACTATCACCTTCTCTCTATTCTTCTCTCTGGAGTATTCGTATCTCTTTCTTCCTGACACCTTCGATAATAAGGTTTCCTAGTAGCGATGCTATGACCGTAGCGTTATAGTGTGATTAGATTTCGGTAGAAAAAGCTGTTGACGATTTTTCATTAGTCATTCTGTGACTATTGGTTTTTTGGTATGGCCAATAAGTCTAGCGCAAGCCATGTAAGACCATTTTTCAACGCAGGATGTGTTTTCTTTGATTTATCAAAATCAAGTAAGGTATGACACATTTTATGTATTTTATCATGAGAAAGGTGCTCGAAACAAATGAATCAATTATGTGGATATCACTTGAGGAGCTTATCCAATATGGGTTCCATAAACAATAATGTATTCAATTGTTCATACAACCCTCTTTTTATTTCATTGCAGAGCATAAATTAAGTCTGGCAACGCCTTCCTCTGCAGCATTATAGAAAAGAAGTAAAGTTTAGACTCTGAGTTGTCCTTCTGCAAATTGATGAGCCCGTTTTATTGTTCTTGGCGTGCATCTCTTTTACGTAATTATTTCATTCAAAAGTCCAGAAGAAACTATGTATTTCAGTGGTTAACTATCATGGAATGCCTATTGATTGCTTCGAATTAATTCAACTAGGTTTGTTTTTATGTTCGGCAATTGAGGAAGGGAAACTTCACTAATGTAGTGTTCTCCCAGAAGCAAGAACGTTAAATGTTTGATTGATTGATTTTCAACGCATGACCCCTATCAGAAGAGATTTTGTGCGGAAGCAACTAACATAAGGCACATATGCATTTATATGGGTATCTACTATATTGTCCTGTACTAGTTTGAGTGTTATTTATCGCTTTGGTAGTTGTATCGTTTTTACCACTGAAACCATGAAAATGACTATTATCGCATTGAATCAAGGATACAGCAAACTAAATTAGGGGTGAATGTAACAGCTGGCCTAAAATTTCCTTGTTCCTTTTTATTTTGTATTGTTCACGTACATAAACGTGCATACGCTCATTCATTTCCCATATCGAATTTCAAGGCATACAAACTAACGGAGCCAAACCACAAGGACTATATGATAGGCAGTCGAAAGTGATTCATCTTTATTGCAATCAAGAGAAAGTCATTGACAGGTTTTTGTGACGCAGGATATTATATAGTCGAATATGGAAAAATTAATCAATATCCATTTCTTTTTCATCACGTAAACTTTGTTGCTATGTATAAAAAAGCGAATTAAAGATATTTGTGCAAAAAGTTGCGGAACTCAATATTCGCCCGAAAAAATCGATAAATCGATTTGTTCATTAAGGTTTATTCGCAAATCTACACGCACGCATATTATATGCTAAAGGAAGGCTTTCAAGGACAATTTTCGTTTTTCTTTTCATAATCAAACGTTGAATGTTCGAAATGAATTTTTAATATAAAATGGATTTGCTCAGCGGCAAGGAAGTTCAACCTTCTTATTATACACTGCTGCAAAACACGCAAGCTATCGCTATTTAAGAAGGATTTGTTGTCATAAATTGAGAGGAAGAAAATTGCGTCATAACTGAAACATGAATTGGGTTAGTTTTGGTATTTTTGCCATAAATATGATGTTTCACAGTTCGCAAGACAGTTGTTATATTATCTGGCTGGGCAGGAATGTTCCGAATAACAAAGAAAATGTGTCGGCTGTTGAGTTTACGGCTGGAAAATTTTCTATCCTTGCTATTATAGAAAGGATTTTGTGGGTAGGCTAGCTATTCATGGGAACGGTTAATCTAGGTTGTATTATTTTCATGTGGAATTATAATGCAAAACATAATTTATTTAATAAAATGTGAAGTCTTCCCATCAAGCCAGAACTTGGTAATGATTTATCAGCAGGGCATGAGATAAAAAAAACAGAAATTAAGGATTGTAAGTTAGACCATAATACATTATATCGTATATTATAGCCACAGAATTAATACAGTCCCACATTAGTCTAAAGCTTAAGTTCAACCGAAGAAGCAAAGCCTTAAGCGCTGAAAATTTTTCAGCCTTTCCGGATAAAAGTATCCTTTTCGTGAAAATTGTCCTTACACGCTTCGAATATTATGCCTTCCTACTTCTTTAAAAGCAAATTCAACATGTCGAAGTAATAAATATCTAGCAACAACAACTACTTATAAATATCTACAACAATTCATAACTGCCGGATGCAGTTGGTAAATTTGGTAAACGGTGACTTTTTTTGAAGATATCTATACAGGTCACAAATTGCATAAAAAGAGATAAATATTGGGTGATAAATCGATGTTAATATCGCCATAGTTCTAAAAGAAGTGTTGAAACCTAGTTGTGAAAAGTGCTTGGTTTAGTTAATTTTAAGAATTTTTAGAAAAAATACCTAGCGCATGGAATGTTTAAATATTTCAGGAAATATTTTTGGATACATATAAACAAATTTGATGTTTGTTCCATAAATCTCATCGTTTATGGTATGTTTACCATGAACGGATTTAAAAGATGCTGATGGAATGACTTGTCTTTGAGTTCAAACTGCAGAAAATTTCAGTTATGTAGCTTCGAGAAAATCGTGTTTATAGTTTTAACTACTGGTTTAATGATTATGAATTGAAATATATCATGCTTCCTGTTAATCAGCTCTTCAAGCCCTTACAATGTACCTTCCTTTCCTAAAGATTGAAGAAGAGGAAGGTAGATCTGCTGAAGCCTTTCTGCGAGTTAACTTGCAGCCTGTTGATCTTCTACTCGCAGCCTTGTATCATTTTTATCAGCGGCATAATCACTTGCTTCAGGTCCAACTATTATTCCAATCACATTAAACATTTTCAAAATAAAAAAATTATTTTAATGTTAAAAATTTCGTTATTATTTTGAGTATCATTACCATTGCATTTGTCGAGTAACTCCCCCCTGGTCAAATAGGTTCAAAAAGGTTCTTCAAATAGGTAAAGTCTTGAAGTTTTCAGAAATTTTTGAAGTTTTGGATCAACATTGTGGGTCTACGAACCTCTGCAGTTACAGCCTGAACTGAATCACAGTGGACTCATTTTTCATCCGAACCAAGATTGAAACATTTAAGAGGCCATAACCTCCCTGCGCTGTCCCGGCTTATTCCAAGAGTCAATATTTGCTTTAATTCGCATCTAAATTTTTGAAAATGGAAGCTGGTTGTTCAGGAGTATGTCCCGTCCACGAACTTCTCCTTCTTAGAACGCCTAGACTTCTGAAAGTCTTCGATGGCTTTGAAGTATTGCATTTATGAAGGCTATACCCTGTGGGTAAATCAAGTACCCTCAAGCTTCTATTCAATCTTATTTGGTCCTTTTGTGGCTTCAATGATTTAAAATCATATGAGCCGAATGTTGTCAATATTATTTATTATCCTTTTTTAGTTATTCCCGGGATCCTGCAGTACCAGATAGAATTGGGGTTCTCCAATTCTTCATACTGATAGATACGAATCTTAGGTATTCCTGTTGTAAAGGCACAATGCCTCCCTTATGCACCACAGCCACCACGATACTCCCAAACAAACTAATCCATCCAAGGATGAAGGTTTATCAGTTTTCCGTGGTACCTGAATACACTTCCAGAGTTGAAGTTCGCTTACCAAGTCGCACTATATGGTGGTATCCTAGCAAATTCGGCCGTTATGCTTTGAACTTAGAACCTAGGCTTAGTGTTTTTAATATGCTTGCGGCGACCAAGGGATTGTCAAAGCCCGTCGGGATCATTGGAATCGAATACTGAACCCAGAGATAGGGAGAAGTTATTTTCAATCAAACCCGCCCGATGTCTAATAATCGCTGAACTCTGACAAATTAGAAGTTTATTTTTATAAAGAAATTGTTAAATTTTAATAATTCCTTGCTATCCCATTCTATCCTTTTTCTACATATCCACGTAAGCTCTTATCAGCCTTCTTTATACTAAAACTTCGTGATTGTATGCATTTTTTATAATAGCGTTAAAGTTGTTGTACCGGGACATCATACGGATTCAAATCCAAAAATCCTTTGTAAACGTTCTTTTTAAATGTCGTTTTTCAAAAGGTAGCAACTAAAATAGTATTCGAGACATGCGCTTAGATAAAATTCTGAGTTGAGTTGAGTTTTGAGATTGAAAATTGAGTTGAGTTATTTTAACTTACTACAGCACAGTAAAATCCACATACATGTCAGGGGTAGAGAACTGTATCTACACCCCTTCGCAGGTGGAGGATGGTACTGATGCCATCAAAATCATGTGGAGGACAGTTGAGCGACGCAATACAAAGCGACCAAAGAGGCCTTGAGGCATCGGAAACAAAAAATTCGGAACGACTGGCACGCTGCGGAATGCAAAAGTGGTGAATTAAACGAACCAGGTTTACAAAGAGGTCATTCAGCGATCAACCAGCGCCAAAGACGACCATTTTAACACCATATGAATACCAAAAAAGCGGGTCAATATCAACGGGCCAGCCACAATGACTCAGTTCGGCGTATGCGCCTATCAAAAAACCGACTGCAGGGTTTGTAACGAATGAGTCATTGCAAAAGTGCACAAGGACTGCTCATTAGTAACCCAGTCGAAATCAATAATAGATGCCTACAATTTTTCGACCTCTAACAACAATTGAAGCTGTGAATGTAACAAAAGCAAAACAAGAAGTCTTACTCTTATCAACCAGAGACGAAGTACAAGCGGCAGTATTCGACCTTAGAATGAATAAGGCCCTTGGAAAGGATAGAATGGCTGCAGACTGTTCCAGAGAAGAGGGCCCCATCTTAATAACCTTTTCCACTGCTTGATTTGTAAAATATGTTTAGAGTAGCCGTTACCAGAGAACTGGCGAAAAAGTATTATTTGTTCTGTGCACAAAAAGGAAGACAAGTATCATGTAAATTATAGATACTCTCTTATGCTCTCAAAAATCATAGAACGAAAATCAAGTGTACTATAAAAGCATTGTAGGAGGTTATCAGGGAGTTTTGCGAAGTTGGTAGTCCAAAAAAAAAAAAATATTCGTCCTTAAGGAAGTGCTGGAACGTGCTGCACGATATTTTCGTAGACTACAAACAAGCATTTGATAGTATGACTTTGACTTTGGTGTCCCAATAAAACTATTCCGCGTGGTTAAAGTTACAATCCCCAACAAAGTGCCCCAGGACAAATAAACAGAGAATTAACGGGCAGCTTTAAAATGGAATCAGCTCGAAACAAAGATATGGACTTGCTCCAATGCTTTATAATATTGCACGGGAAGTGACCAATAGAAGGATAACAGCTGAAACATATATTCAATTTACATATGTATTCAAGCCAACACAATTGGTAGTGTAGGCTGATGTCAATATTATGGCACGCTCAATCACAGATGCCAGCGAAGCAGTTTTGAGCAGAATCTGAAGAAATCCGAAATGGTCTCCGAATTAATGAAGCAAATACTAAACTTATGACTCAAATGAATAAGAATACTACAACTCGAGTTAACCTGACCGTAGGAGACTACATTTTGAAAATTTGTATAAAAATGGGTCCGATAAAAGGCGCTGTAAGGAACATGATTGGACGCTGTGTAAATGCCGCAAATAAAGCCTATTACTCCTTACTTTCCATTCTAATCGCTTCGTTTCTAAAAATTACTAGTCCAGCTTGTAATGCTGTCTGGAAGTGAAGCATTGACCCTATCGTGCCAATCCGTAAAGGCAGTGGAACACAGTATGGACCACATAGTGCACCGGAAAATTTACGGAAAGCAGGTTCGGAGTGGAGACTAGGGTACAACCGCGAGTTGTATGAATTATATGACGAACCTCAGTATGTACTAGCACAATGCTATGCAAACTTCAATAGGCGGGCCGTGTAACATGAATGGAAGGAAACCGGCTGCTCAACAAACCATTAAAGAATAGAGGGTAAGGCAAATGCCCAGCAGGAAGTCTGAGGATCCGGTGGGAAGACACGATAAACAATGACGGCCGACTTTTATCAAGAGGGAGCAATCAACCTCGTTCTCCATCTTCTTATTGGTGACGATTGGAGGAAATTAATCTTTGAGGCAAGTCCCAGCTTGTGCTGTCGCGCCATGGATGATCATGATAATTTTTAAAGTTGTACACGATCGAAAGATGCAAAAAATTGATTTGTACAAAATTTCACTCTTTAGATCTAACACTTTAATGAACAGCGAGACATAACCTGGAAAATGTTTGGAAAAATTCAAAATTAAACAATTATTGTAGTCCAGCATATTATCCATTTTTCTATTCAATGAAATTTTACAAGAATAATAATGTGACGGTCGATAGGGCGTTAACTAGTGCCCTCAGCCTTTTATGTATTCAAATCTCAACTCGTGAACAACTGGTGTCGGGTTATCGGTGTATTTTGCTATCAAACGTACCTAAGGGTGATAATTATATTCCAAATTTTGACCAAATCACCCCAAATGACTTTGATATTGAAATAAGAGAGCTCTAACACACTTGAAGGTTCGAAACCGAAAGAATTAATGCGCCATCAAATTTCATTGCTCATGCATCTTTATTCTCGATTATCAACTTAGATAGAATTTCAAAATTGTGGTCGTAATAAATATTCGCTCGAATTCCATTTATTTCCATCCCTCGTAGGCAAACGACTAGTGGTTATGAATTGAAATGTATGAGTTAGTTGATATGAAAGGGATCATATTTTTCACATTTCGCTAGAATGCCTAGAGTTTGTACATTTCCTTGCTATTTGCATTGGCGGTGCAAGTTAACAACAAACATATAAGCATGCAAAAGAACAATTCCAACACCTTTTATCGATTCACTTATACATGATATTTGAATTTCTAATTACAGGGATTTCAACGCAAGACTGCAGGAAGCGTCAGGTTACATACGAGTTCATTGTTGAGTGGTGAGCAACAAAGGAACGGCAATATACCACCAACACTAACAACGTTTTGCTCTAAAAAACAAATTAATTGGAATAAATCATTATCTGGAAAACATACATAAATACAAAATCAACATGCAGCAATCAGTACTTCTGCTTGTCGTTGCGTTGACGGCAGTATGCATCAATGCTCGTAAGTATCATTTCATATTATGCAATTCAATAGCATTGTAGCGACTATTCAGTCAGTCAGGAGAAACATGTATGTAAATCCCGAAAAACGTGCTCGTATTGCTAAAATAAGTGACATCTGCAGGAATATTTTTTAAAGATGTTTATAATTGCTGCAAAATAGCTCAAATTTATTAAAAACATTATTAAATAATTTAACTTTCCTACATTACTGCAAACCAGTGTGCCTACATGCTTCCTTCGAATAATGTCTAGTTCCTACGTTTGGGAATGTTTCCTTGTGTGATGCTGGTAGACTGATGGGTCTAATGAAGATGATGTATTGCTGCAATTATTTCTGATTAGGAAAGAATGAGGTCTTGTGACCGAACCTCCCTCAAGTTTTTGTCAAGAATAAAAAAGATGCCGAACTTCCACTGAATGATTGTGTGATGAGAGCTTGCTGGAGAGTTCTGTGCGGTTAAGCATAATTGGATTAATTTAGCGTTGTACCTCACATGATTTAGATTTGACACTATCATTCGAATGTCAAACTTGTTAATATTAATGCATTCTTACATATGTACTTATTTTCGTATGTGTCTTTAGTGTTTCTAACTTTTCACATGACGCACTATAGAGTTCTTGCGGTCACGTTATCACCACGTTTTCCTTATTCCTCTACCAACCTCTGGGAACAAATTTCAAAGTTATGTGGGAGAAAAGCAATTGAAAATCATATTTCATTGTAATTTGTATATAATTTTGTACAACAAAACGCTTGAACTCGAAACAGAAAATACTTTGAGCTTTCCCGTACATAAATTCTACAGAATTCAACAGCACGTGACGTTATGATGCTTTGTGTAATTTAGAGAAAATTTATGGGAAATTAAGTTTCTTGTTGCCTTCATATCTGCATACCAGGCCAATTTTATCGCTGCATGTATTCATCCATATATACAACTACACATGTGGCACTTGTCCCTATGTTATAGCTTTAACACTTCTTAGATGGATTAAGATTTCTCCGTACTTCGACTTTAGATGCTTAAAGATAAGATTGATGATTAGGAAGCTAAGGAGGAGCTGTATAAAACTTATGAAACTTTTTTCTTTCCTTTCGTAAGCGGCTACAACGCTTCTGATAGGTTTATATTTCCTGTTTGTCCTTGTCCATTTAAAATAATTCTTTTGTTTAATTTATTCTCAAGTGCAGTAATTTCATCTTGACTCGGCTTTAAACTGCAAAAACTGCTGTTGAGTATTGCGCCACTCCAACCTTCTCTCCTTTGAGTTTTCCTGAAATTATTTTTTCAATTATAAATGAAAATCCATTTGATCCGACACCCAGACTCGGAATATTTTTTTTTTTACCAACTCAAAGCCATTTATGCTATCTATACTCTCCCAACTCGCTGTCGATTTTAAAATTAAACTATTCTTAAGTTAAAACCTGGGAAGGTAATGCAAACGTGCTCCTTTTTCAGGACTACAATTTAAATATTGAATAAGCTAGGCGAGAATAGCAACGACGAGGGCTTCGGAGAGGGAATACCAAAGGAAGCATATTTAAAATAGGATGAGAAGAGAAGAAGCAAATGTTAGTGCAGATGTTGCTTGGAGATGTGAGAAAATCATATAGTACTCAAACCGAGGTTTTATCAACTCAATTATTTAGACGTTCCGTCGGAACGCTTCCGTTTTTGTGGAAAGGATAATAGCTGTAGCTTGGAGTTTATTGCAGACGACTTTTTTTTTATAATGTAACAGTAGGCATTTCATGTAGCACATTCGGAGTTTTTTAATTTGTACCACAGCTTCATCAGGTTGAATTTAAACAATTTAATGGGGTAAGAGGATGATTCTTCTGTGGAGCAATGCATTTATTAGCAGTTTTGAAGCGAAAGGGAGCGAAGAAATCATTTTAGATTAAAAATACTTCGGTGTGCTTTGTATTGTTACAAATTTTGAAACGTTTCACAATCTCTTCACCAATTTTAAAGTGTTTGACGCAAGAACAAGTTGTTATTATACAAATTCTCCTGAATTTATTTGGCTAAAAATAGTAAAACAGATAAACTTTTTTGGTAATATTGAAATCTAGTTGGTCGGAAAACTGGACCTGCAAACAATGAAAAATAGTACCTGTTTTGGCAATCTGAATTATGCTTTTTATCCTAAGATTGATAAATTAAATTTACATTAACCAAATTTTTACTGCAATAAATTTTGATATGATTAGAGATAGACTGTTTCAATTTAGCCCGGCTAGGAACATTAGACGTTGACGTGATCTTCTGTTAAAACCGATTTACTTATGAGAAACTTTCCAATGGTATTCAGTCATTACTCTTCATTAAATAAATCTTTAAATATAATAGCAGTGAATAATTCAGCGGCATAAAACTATTAATATTCATATTATATTAATATGTTTCCTAATTTTTACTTAAAAGGTGTAGGTGAAAGTTGTCGGACACTTTTATATGAGCTTTTCTTTTTTTACAAACCTTAATGTAACTGTATTCATTTTCCCAATCGAATTTCAACAAAATTTTGATCCGTGAAAGAGCAGGATTTTTGGGATTCTTGCGATATTTTTCTCGTCTGGTGTAGAAATTTGTCTTTTATTTAATTAGTGATTCATGAAATTAAACTGGTAAAAATAGGATGGATATTGTCTTCATACGAAATTTAGTTTCATGATGTGGACTGTCCAAACTTTTTTACGGATACGGATCTATTCCGCTAAAATACGCAAGTTCGGTAGTGAACTGTTGCGCCACAGCAAAAAAGCATTTTTGTGGGAATGGAAACCTTCCTCAGTATCGGTCATGCAATACTTCAAGATGGATGCTCAGCCAAATCAATATGCGTCCACGTTTTTTTTCCATAAACGCTAGGCCAATAGAAAAAAACCCCGCATGTTTCTATTCCAGGACAAATTTAATTGATATTTGCAACAACTTTGCACTCGTAGCTTTTCTTTTTCGAAAGTTTGCGGGACTGCCATAAAAATGGATATAAAATATATAACCAAATACATATTTTCAAAATATTGTCCAACAATGGCTACGACTTTTTTCCATCTATCGGATGGCATTCGAAACCCGTGTCGAAAAAAAATCATCAACTTTTGATGAAATAATGAGTCGAGCCTTTTTTTCACACCTTCATAAGACTCAAAGTGCTGGCAAGCCAGGCTACTGTGTAATCGATCGGAATAAGTAGTAATCGAAAGGAGGTACATATGGAGAATACTTCGGGTGTGATAGAATCTCTCATTTTAATGTTTTAAAGTCGTTTCGACCACTTTTTCGACATGAAGGCGGGCCCCACTTTATTATGCCCCAAAAATCACTTTTACTAGGCTCCCGTTTTATTGCGAATCTTGTTTCCTCAATCCTCGGCTCAGACGCATCGATTGCGTTCGATAAAGTATACCTAGGATTGTTGCGGATGGTTTTAGCAACATAATACACGACTCTAAGCACACAGAGCATCACCTTGCAACCTAGAATATTCTGTCAAATCGTCGACACGGAAGCATGGCCTGGCAATCTCCGTGATTTACTGCGCTTAAGGTTATCATAATAACCCCATTTTCGTCTCCAGTCAAAATACGTTGTACATATCCTTTCCGGTTTTGTCTGTCGAGCAGCTGTTCACCAGCGGACAAATGTCAGACAACATCTCTTGGCTTGATTTCGTGCGATATTGAATAGCCTTGTTTCTTGGTCATTCCCACGTCTTCGAAGCGGTCGGAATCAGTTTGCTGAGTTACTCTCAATGATACTGCTGCTTACTGTTGACGTTGACACGAATCTTCAACACTAAGCAAAGGCTCAACCGTGTCTGCAATTAAGATTGACGCATATATCGTAGCATCTGACACGTATGCTGGGTAATCCTTCCTTCCAAAGGGCTCATTAATCATTGCGATTCAGGCTCTATATTTGATTCTTCATATTTGATTATATTGGACGCTTCTAGGTTTTTAAGTTATTGCCACCTCATAATTGATGAAATCGTAATGTTGGATTCTAATTCTAGGAGTTAGGAGCCTAACCTGAACTGTGTCGTATTTTGTGGCACTGATCGAATCCTGCAGATCAAGGTATTTTTTCAGAGTCGTCAAGGTGTTCTTGTGGGAAGTCTCTCATGCCCTTCTCTCGATTTCCTTGCTTTGCCTCGCTTTAAGTTTAATTAGATACTATGATACTTCAAGATATTAAATCAAAACCCCACAATATCCCATACTTAATATAAACATATCATCCTTTGCCACATGAGTGTATTATTTACATATAATGAAACATGAAGAGCAATAAAGTTGACTTTTCACAAACAAGAAAATCACAAACTCCATCCCGAAATGTTCCCTAGTGGAATTAATTAAATTTGCCACCATAAAACATTGACCTCTGTTATTGTGCGTGTTTTCCTACACTTCGAAGCTTAATGGATTCCAAAATTACAATATGCCATCTTTCATTAATAAACTCCATCTTTTCAATATCCCTTCAAGCTAAAAGCTAACTTCTCTGTGCCCAAGAGCCCGCATACTCTTACCATTTCTTTACACATACCTTTAATGCAGACAACTTCATTTCGCATCAATAACCATAAGGACATGTTTGAATACACATAACTTTTATGTTCATGCAAGTCCTTAAAGGCAACGGTACTAGCATACATATGTGGTATTACACCACGAACAGTGAAATGTTCTTCTATCATAGAATTTTTAATGAATCACATTGAGGGGAATGACACAGACCCATACACATGATTGTGACCTGATGAAAGTCGTTCAAGGATTTGTAAAGTTGCCATACTTGTGTTGTGGGTAAATGGTGATGATGTTCATGATAATAAGTGTTTCCTTGTTAAGACCGTGTGCACTCACCCACACCTAGTCTCAACAGACACTTGTTATAGATATTGACAAATTGTGTCATTCTACTCCAACTTTCAATTTTCAAGCATCTTTCTAGCTTTCAGACTGAAAAGATCCTAATTTCATACTCATGTCCTGGCATAACATATTCAAAGCCTATGTTGAGCATACAAATGTTATGGCCTGTGAATACCGTCAAATGTCGCAAGGAAATAATCGTTCGATGAGAAATTTTCGGATACCGGAATTCAATTCGAATGAGAAATTTCAACCGCATAACTACCAAAGTTTCTGGGATTAAAGCACTTCAAGTTTTCGTGGCTTAGATAGGAATACGTATAAGTAATTAAGAATAGGGACTAAAACGTGTGGTTGGGTACGTGATGTCTTCAGGCCTCGTTGGAAGATTTGCTGTTAATCAGGAATGCGATAAGTAGGCCGAATGTGTGCATAACTTTAAATCTTGCAAGAAAGACTTGCACAAAGTCAACGGACAAAGAAGAAATGTTCATTGACGAGAAAGCATTTTGATTAATTAATTTTGTATACATTTGCATAAACTTCTTGAATTTGTTTGTCTATCAAAACGGCAAAATGAAAGTTAAAAGCGAAGATAATGAGAATTCGCGGCAGTTCAGGGTTGGTTCTACTCGAGCTACCGGAGTCAAATAATCAAATTCAATAAAATAGAATCTAGAAAGTTGCGTAGATGCGTTGTTCTAGATTTTTTTGTATTCGAAAGATAAATGTCACTGAACGAAGAAACAAATCATGGTGTGTAGATGGATAGGTAAGACACAAATCAATATTCATTGCTGCATGACTTATCAACAAAATTGATGGAATGGTCTCAATTACCTGCGATTGAATTTCAACTTGAGAAATTTTTTAAAATTATGAATTGAAACTCACGGCAATCGTTTAGTTTTTTTCACAACACAAAATGATCGGTTATATTTGGATGAAGTCTTTTCATCACGATAAGTTTGTAGTTTTTCTACACTCTTTTTTTTCTTTGTAGCGTAGTTTGGAGTGACCAATTTGGTAGAGTTGCCCTATTTTCAACAGATGCCAGGCTCAAATACAACAATTTACACTGATATTTCAATTGGTATTTCTGGTACCTATGTATCTAACTCGTTGAGATAGGTACCTTCGACAAAATAATCAACTGTTCAAGGTGAAACTTTGATCAATCACGTGTACCTTTGATCTTGAAATGAGGCTGCCCTTAGGCGAACGTTTTAGTGACCATTTGTGCCATAAGAACAACAACAATGTGGTAGGATAACAGAGTGAGGTGTTACTGTTGAACTGCTATTCGAAATGATCATGCTTCCCTCGAATCTTTAACACATCGTTCAATAATGTGTGTGACTAACTAATTAAAACACATTTTTTTGCCAAAATTCGTTTTTATTCATCAACATAGTCCCCTTTTAGGGAGATACAATCATTCCAACGATTTTCCAACTTTTCTATACCATGTTTATAGAACGATTTTTCCTTGGCCTCAAAATAGGCTTCAGTTTCGGCGATTACTTCATCATTTGAGCCAAATCTCTTACCACGGAGCATATTTTTGAGGTCTGCGAAGAGCCAGTAGTCGCTGGGGGCCAGATCTAGACTATACGGTGGGTGCGGAAGCAATTCGAAGTGCAATTCATTGAATTTGACCATCGTTTTTATGGACTTGTGACACGGTGCATTGTCTTGATGAAAGAGCATTTTTTTCTTCTTCATATGGGGCCGTTTCAGTGCGATTTCATCCTTCAATCGGTCCAATAATGCACAGTAATAGTCGCTGTTGATTGTTTTTCCCTTTTCCAAATAGTCAATGAACAATATACCATGTGTTTCCCAGAATACAGAGGCCATAACGTTTCCAGCCGATTGTTGCGTTTTTGGTCGCTTCGGACGGCTTTCGCCGGGTCCAGTCCACTCAGATGACTGCCGTTTTAACTCTGGAGTGTAGTCATGGAACCAAGTTTCATCCATGGTCACATATCGACGCAAAAAATCCTTTTTATTACGGTTAAACAGCTCCAAACAGCGCTCTGAATCATCAATTCGTTGTTGTTTTTGTTCAACAGTGAGCAAACGCGGCACCCATTTGGAAAACAACTTTTTCATACCCAAATGTTCGTGTATTATGGTGTGTACACTGCCTGCTGATATCTTTAGAATGTCAGCAATCTCCTTCACTTTACGGTCGGACATAATGATTTTCAGTGTTTTTTCAACATTTTCCGGAAAAACAGCGTCATTTGGCCGTCCAGTAGATGGAATGTCATCGGTGTCTGTACGACCACGTTTGAATTCGGCATACCAATAACAAATGGTTCTTTTTGATGGAGCAGAGTCCGAAAAATGTTTTTCAAGCCATTCCTGGCATTGAACAGTATTTTTTTTCATTAAAAAACAATGATAAATCAGCACACGGAATTGCTTTGAATTCATTTTTTTTGAAAACTCAAAAGTAGCGTCACTTAAAGCACTGTAACTTGTAAACTAATGGTCGGATTGACATATAATTTTGACAGTAAGCCTAAAAAGGTTCACACTGTCGAAAAAAAATATTGATTTGGTATTAGTGCCGCCATCTATGTGTCAGTCACACTCATTATTGAACGATGTGTTATTGTGAGAACGAGATTTTCACTTGCTTGTACAGTAGTTTCAGCCAATTGTAAAGTAATGACAACATTAATACAAAGTAGTGCTACTAAATATTCTTTTAAGCTGCTTTCTATTGTAAGATGTATCTGCGTTGAGTAGAGATCCCTTCAAATGCGAAAATGTTTTATTTTAGATTTGTATTAAGATCCATATTATACTGTTTTAATTTTGCTATTTTTATTTACCAATTTATAATATTTTCTCGCGAAATTCCAGTAAAACCACTATTTTGAATGAATTTATTTTTGTGCTAATCTCCTTGATGCCTAATTTTGAAATTTGTTTCTTAATTAAACATGTAATCAAAAGTAGAATTTTCATAGGATTTTTACTGAATCTAAGAATTAAAACAAAGTTTGCTTTAGCTCTTATTATAACTTCATCTTTGTCTTTGATATACTTTACAATGTATACGCTTTCAGATCACTGTGAGTTAAGGTTAAAGCTTAATTCTACGGTTTTCACAGACGCGGTTGAAACAATGTATCAATCACAATCTCTGTGATCTGAACCAAGCTTCAGTCTAGGGTCCCAGCTTTGTTTATGCTATCTGGATATCTTCCTGAAAACCACTGGTTCTTGCTCAACATACTTTCAAGCCTTCGAAACCACAACCACCACGTTTCAGCCAAGATAGGTTCCTCACTTTGTTGGGACTGACAACAACCTGTCAATAGCGTCCACCAATCCGTGGTTCAGATAAACCTTTGATCGGAGCGTTTTCTCTACCATCCGAGAAAGTTTCGCATTTTTTGCTTTGAGGCTTATTTTGGGGGCACACGAGGCTGATCTCACACCCTCGGGTACGTAGAGACGGCAATCCTCAAAGACTGAAAAGGCTAAGACACAGTCGCCTTGCGTAACTCGGAGTCCTATAGCAGAAATTTTTAGGATACGGATTAACGACTGTCACAACATGTGTTTCGACACATATGCACATTTATTACGACATTCTTTCACTACTATTAACAAGTATACTATTTTCGATCCCCAACAAAAAAGTCGATGTTGCAATGCTAGCTTTTCGTTTTGCAACGCTCACAATAAAAAGCGAATTTCAAAACCATAATTTTCTTCATTAGCATCATCTTCATAGCATCGAACCAACGCAAATCGAACTTTCTCTTATTTTCTCTCGGTACACTCCTAGGTCTCAGCGTTTTAGAACCCTAATTGGCGTCTTCATCGGTTCTTATTCCGATCCTTCCTTCCGAGCTGCAATTTCCTGAACTTCCTTCTTCATCTCTTCGTTTCTCCACTCTGTATTTCTTCGGTTCATCAAGACATCATGCAACTTACATCAGCACTTCAGTTCGTCTGTCATCGGTTCACCGTGCTCGTATTCCACAAAAGACCAAACGACCACAAGACTGCACCAGAAAACACAAGACTGTACAATGTTTCAACTCGGCTTCAAGTCCACCTGTTGTTTTCCTTATTTGGCTTTATTTCTACCTCATTGGCAACAATAACTTCCCTCCAACTGAACACAGGCTGCAAATCGAAGTACGTGGTCATATCCTAACATAACTTCTGGTTAAGGAGCTGAAGTCAAATCGTGAGGTGTACAACCCAGCGTAGATGAATCCACGGTTGATCCAAATCTCCATGGACCCGAATGGAATACCAAAAGTGAAGAGTCTAATCCACACTTTAAATGTAGCCCATCTGAACCTCAACCATTGAATCATAAGGAACTAAATAACTAATTAATCTTAGACTTAGACATATCAACTAACTTAGAAGCTGCTGAAATTTAAGCAGCTTGTTGCAAAGAAAAGAATTTGCTTTCTCCGCAAATCAAAATTACTTTGATGAAAATTATCAGACTCGAGGAATGAATCTGTTACCGTAGTTTTCCCAAACGTAGGGTTTAGTGTTTCGCAACAGCTGGGTCTACAAAGTACCAACTTAGTAATGGGAGTCTTTTTTAGACAACAGCAATAGTACGTTGATATTGTATTTTGCTACATAACGATAAAAACTATGGCGACGACTATGAAAAAAGAATACACAAACGTTTCTAAGGTTAAGGACGAATGCAAGTACCAAGACCACAGCTGAGCCATTTGTGCTGATTTAGAAAGTTCCTTCTAGGTCAAAGAGATGGGCACACAAAGTTCTATTGTTATGCGTCTCTGCGACAGGCGTGATAAGCAACGCCATTGTTCGCAATAACTGCCCGCGGCGAGAAGTCCTGAATGTTAGTACAAAAAATGATATAAACGGGCTCTTAATTAGCTGAGAACGCATTATACTTCCACGACTTCGTGCGAAACATTATGGGAAGTCGCTTGACAAAAGTGACGAATGTTTCAATTTTCTTTCACGCAAGTTTGCATGATTAAATATTGAGAAATTGGAAGCAAGTATTCGTGATGGGCCATAAATTAGGCAACCCGCGAAGATCCTAATTTTGTCAAATTAATGATTGAAGTCAAATCAAAAGCTCGGCATCCATTTATTCAAAATTTTGATGCAAGAATCAACATCTATAAACTTGTTCGTGGTAGCTATTTGTCCGCAAAGAATGCCGACCGATATTTCTTCATGGTTCTATGTCTGTTTTTTAAGTTGGTCAGGGCTGGTATTGGTTGAGAACTTTGGTTGTATTCTGTTTTCGAAATTTGGCATGGATCTACATGAAAACTTTCGTTGCTTCTATCAAGGCTTCTTAAGATGCTAGTATCGTATCCATACTAAGTTCAGCTTGTGCAAGCAATAACTCCTACAATTAGACTGTGTAGTCTAAATCTCGAGCACTAGGTCAGAATGAGCTACTCTTAAATTTCGAAATTAAGGCAGGCAGTTCGGAAAAACGTCTATACCATGAATTTATATGTTACCACACCGTGTTGTCCATTGGTAATGTATCCCAAATGCAATTTGTGTCAGCATGTCGTCTTACTACTTTGACAGCAGCTTAGCCCGGAATTTTTTTGTAACCACGAATTAGACTGAGTAATTCGAAACTGAATAGTAAGTCGTATATAGGTATATCACAAATACACGTAAAAACATGCATATACGCATTGACAGTAAGTAATGGATTCAGATGAATATTGACAATTTTCAAAACAAGATTAGGAATAATAAGGAAGTAGCGTTTCATCTTTTTGTTTTACACCTACTCTGGTATATAACTGCAATGGAAATTGAAAATAGATTGAACTTGCTTCCTACCACGAATTTATTAAGGAAAGCAACCAATAGCACAGTTTTTTCAAAAATTCTTATTGAAAAATATCGAATGCGGGTTCCGTGAAATAGTTCTAGATACTTCGTAAATATACTCAGTTTTAAGCCAAATACAAGTCGTTCTTAAAAATGGTTGAGTTTTAATTGGTCTACAACAATTTCATACGAGTCAGTGCATGAAAGCAACAACTAATTGCCCCATAAAAGTGGCCGTTGTTTACGAAAAAAGTAACTTTTACCCATTTTTTCCTGAAGTACATGCTTGCCAAGAGTAGGGATCAACCTACTTGGAGTTTTTTTGTTCATAATGTGACAAACTTTTCCAAGGTTGCAAAGTTATTTTAAACACGTCAAAACTGCAGAGACTTTTTCCATTTCATATATGTTTAACCTAATTTTTTTTCCAATGAAATGTATCGATGTACGAAGTGAAGTTCGTCAACAAAATATTAAATGGAACGTTATTACATAACCAAACATTGAAGGAAATAACTTCCGAATTGTAAAAATAAAAGATAACAAAAATGATTGATAAAATGCTATTTAAAGGTAACGATAGTACCTCATAACAATGCCGTTGTAACCTATATTTTAAAGATTCGCTTTTTGGGGAAACCTCCTATTTTTTGGTTGTCATTGAAAGTAATTTATTTAGGTACAATCCTTAAGTAATTTTTCCTCAGCTTCACCTAATTTAATACTTATCGTAGAAAAATTATGGGCTCATTAAGCGCCATTTCCCTTCCTGTTGCAACCAATTTTGAGTTTTAGTCGTCATAATCTTCAGGCGCGGCACTGACCAGTTTCTGAATTGGTGGCCGCATTTGCTGGGACCATAAAACGGTTTTCAATACATATTTTGGAAGGTATTGAATATTAATATATGAAGTCTATCTTCTAAACAAATTGTTCTTTAAAATGCGTAAAGTATGTTTGCTGATCTTAGAACAGAAAAATGTCGTTGGATAAGGATAACTTGTCTGTTGTTAACGATAACTATCGTCAATGATAAGTCTAATCGTCTAATGGTCTGTTAGGTAGCAATGTGGACTGTCAATTTCTACTGGAGCATGTTGCAACTTTCTTTAGGTTGATTTCCATTTTCCAGCTGTGGAAGTACTGTTAGATTATTTCCAGTATTTGTTCTAGGTAGGTGATGATGATCAGGTAAGGGTTCGTGTTAGAATTGTCCAAGAAGGCGCCGTCCGCAAATGCTGCTAGTTGCTAATTTTGGCTTGTGAATAAACCGAATGTGTACATTTCAAAAAGTTTGGGTCTGAGCCACGCACCTTGTGGAACGCCATTATGTACAGTGTTTGTAATGGATGTTGACTCTCGAACTTTAACTCGCGGAAATTTTAGCATTCAATAAATAAATCAATCAGTATGAAATCAGATTACGCAAGTTTGATAAGGGGAAAACGTGGGATATATTATGTATTTTAGACACAAATCTTAACTCTGTTGTCAATTGAGAAAATCATACAGAAATTATTGTGGTGGCAATGAACCAGATTTTGGTTTACTGATTACCAAGGAAGAATCATTAAAATAGACTTCACAGCATAATATTCGGCAAGAGAAGCTGATGTGTGGTTGGTGTGCAAACGGAATCCTTATTAAGTAAAAAGTATATTAAATTAAAGAAAAGATTGAATCTTATTGAATCAGTTCATCTGCAATTTTGATAACTTTTTAAGAGAGTAGCGATTGATTTGAAAAATACTTTAAAACTGACCTCCGAAGAATTGATTGAAAATGATTCTCTCCGTTTTTTTCACTATTTACGCAGGCTGTCTAATGGCGAAAGTATGCTTTCCACAGAAACCATCATAATTTTCTGTGACTACGGGAATGAAGAAATTGATCTCAACTTAAAGCTAAGGCTATCTCGCACATATATTTGAAAAACGCAAACTTTGCATTTGTCGATGTCGTTTAAAGTTGGCGTTGACACCAACTCATCGTAAGATTATAGTCGGGAAAATTCTGTTGAATATTATTCAAAAACCCTAAAATTTGTGTTCTATATGTATTTATCAAAGAACTAATGCAGGAAAATAATTTTATTTAGAAAACGAGAAGGTCAGGAGGAAATTAAAAGAAAATTTAACAGTATTTGTGGTGATTTCTCAAACCAAATTTCTAGTGAATTACGTTTTAACAACTTTGGAGAGATGTTGAAAAGGTCCTGACGAGTTTCCAGTTTCCAGGCTGACAGAGACCTTATCATTATTTGAAGCTGAATAAGTAAAATTTGTTCCAGCACATTGAACAGCACAATCTTAGTGGTTGCAATTACTTCAATTTGCTATGTGGAATCTTATTGGACGAAATTGGTTATTGCCTTCGCTTTCACTGTTTTCATTGATATCCAATACAGGTATAATCAACAACTCCATTCATATTTAACCCTGGGGTAAATGGATACAAAGTTTCGCTAATTTTCAACTCTTTGCATGAGGATTTCTCCCATATTTATTTATGCATTATAATTTTTTAAAGCCTACAATTCAATGCGTAGGACATTGGATTTCCACTTGAACTTTTATACCTGACATTCGTAGTAGATTAGTTTAAGTGGAATTTTAATGCTATGAGTAACTAGAGTTCACTTTTTGCAAAAGTATAAGCCAGGATCGGCCCTTTGCTCCATCTAGTATATATTTGGTGCGCAACTAAGTTCCCGGTGTTTTTCAAGAGATGGCTCCAGTAGTAAGTGCTGGTCGATTGTGACATAACCAAATCGTCATGGACCAAGCTCAGACATATGGTAAACAAACCGCTTCAACACATAAGTGATTTTTTTTTTGTGTCATATACTTTTGGTTGTGTAAAAATGTCGAATTTTGTGCCAAATAATCGTCATTTGCGGGAAGTGATGCTTTTTTTCTCTCATTCAAAGAAAACGGCGGCTTTAGCTCATCGAGAGCTGCAAAAAGTTTATGGAGATACTGCTGTAAGTGAGACAACGTGCCGTGAGTGGTTCCGTCGCTTCAAAGACGGTGATTATGGTGTTGAAGACCGTTCGCGTGAAGGAAGACCAAAAACCTTCGAAGGTGCCGAATTGGAGGCATTGCTCAATGAAGATCCGTACCAAATGCAACAGGAGCTTGCTTCAGTATTAGGAGTAACCCGCCAAGCAATTTCCAAGCGCTTGCATGCGTTGGGAATGATTCAGAAACAAGGAACTTGCGTTCCTTATGAATTGAAGCCAAGAGACGTTGAGCGTCGTTTTTTTCGCCTGTGAACAATTGCTCCAGCGGCAAAAATGGAAGGGTTTTCTTCATCGCATCGTTACGGGTGATGAAAATGGATTCATTATAGCAACCCAAAGAGAAGAAAATCATGGGGATGCCCGGTCATGCTTCTGCGTCGTCGGCTTGGCCGAATATTCACGCTGCGAAGGTTTTGTTGTATATTTGGTGGGACCAGGGCGGTGTTATTTATTATGAGCTATTGAAACCGAACGGAACCATCATTGGAGAACGGTATTGAACTCAATTGATGCGATTGAGCCGAGCACTGCGCGAAAAGCGATCACAATATGAGCAGAGGCACGAAAAAGGCATTCTACAGCGTGACAACGCTCGGCCTCATGTTGCCAAACCCGTTAAAACCTACTTAGAAACGCTCAAATGAGAAGTCCTACCCCACCTGCCATATTCCCCAGATATTGCGCCGTCCGATTATCACTTATTCTGTTCGATGGCACATGGTCTGGCTAATCAGCAGTTCTACTCATATGAAGACATCTCAAAATGGCCTCAAAAGACGAACACGTCTACCTTGACGGTATTCGAGCTCTCCCAGAAAGATCGAAAAAAGGTTGTCGCTAGCGATGGGCAATATTTTTAATGATTCATTTTAACCATTTTTTCACAATAAAGTGGCAATTTCATAAAAAAAAACAGCGAGAACTTAGTTGCGCACCTAATATATAAGAGGTCTTCTAGGTGTATAGTAGTCAAGTGTTTCAATTCTATTACGTTAGTAATAGACAATCTAGAGAAAGTGTTCTCTACTTCTCACCTGTGCCCCAAGTTTTGGAGGTGTCACACCTATAGAATAGCATTCGGTTGCGTGCTGATCTTTGAGATTGTGGCCAATAAGTATTGCCCCCAGTACGGATTGTCTTATTCTCGCTTAACTAGAGTGAAGTCAAAGTGTTCGGCTTACCGTGCAATTACATAATCTCAATGCTGTTCCGACTCATATCTTTGTTTTCTCAGAGTAAGCCATCTGGTTCCCTTTTAACTGTCGCTAATTGTCCTTTGAATACTTCAAGTTAGTTTTAAAGGGAAAAATCTTCTACGTATCTATGATTGTTTAGGTCATGAATCATCTACGGTCCCAGCATGCGTGTCAAATAATTGGTGTTATAGTAACTCTTTTATCACTTATGATGCAACATGCAAGGGCTATGATGGAAGGAGCTGCATCTTTCAACTTCTTTAACAAGATGTTTGTACATTTCGTCGATGAAATTTGAATCATAAATTACCTAGTCGTCAATGTAGCAATAGACGTTTTTATCATATGACAATAATAGCTTTTAATATAGATGCACAACTTCTAGTTTCTTACTAATCCTTACTAATCATTTCCAATATGGATATAAATGCGTTTAAGAAAAGGTAAAAAGAATCTTAAACAACGTATTTTCAGAGTTATTAAAATCGTAAAAGATCCATGAGTGATCTTGAAGAAACTTCTAGCAAAGCTGGGGATGTCATGGAAATGCTTTTGGAAAGCGTAACAAAGAACACTGTTGCTTCGCGATGTCCTGTAAGAAAGCGAGAATTTCCACATGGAGAAGAAACGCTTTTAAAAATTTACCAATGGCGAAGTGCTTATAACGAATGAAGTTCTTGAGAGTTATAGGAAGCTAAGGTAGACAAAACACAATAACGAAAAAGCCACAAAAGCCAAAAAGAGGAAATGTCAAGTAAAGCAAGAATGCAAATGACAGTGACAGTGCAAGCAATTTGCACTTGTGAAAAGAAATACATTCAAAATGTTCACTCCCCATTTTTAAAGACATGACTACAATGCACAAAGTTCGATATCTCAAATAAATAAAACATTAGAGAATAATAAATGTTAAGCATTGATCTTTCGTTTCGAATTACCCCAGTTGACCCTTCCACCCCTTTTTTTTCCTTTTGCTATAGAGATGGTTAAAAGTCAAATTCATTGATATGTGAAAATATCAATTGCCCACTTGTCTGTCCCTAATTCGACCTCTTAACTTTTTGACTTTTTCTATGTCTAGAGACTCGTCCTCACCCAGATTGCCAGTTCGCTTTTCAAATGTTCACTTTCTGTTCCCTGCAAAGCTTCAAAGCGGGAATTTAAGTGGAGTTGGAAAGATTTTACATACGACTTTTGACCTAAAGAAAAAGAGGACTATGGTTTACGAGTATTTATGCTAAATTCGCAATCACAAAGCGCGTTAAATCGATGTATGTATGGGATGGCCAAATAATTCTCTTAAAATTTAAACAAATTTAATTGTAGATTAAATTACTTAGATATTTTTTCATGGATTTCTAGGATCTATGAGTCCTGATTTTAAATTTATCGTTCCACGTTGCACATTTTCTTGATAGTTGATAGATTTTAATAATTATTCTTATCTTATTATTTTCTTTTATATTTAGTGTTAGAATTTCAGATTCATGTTATACATACGAATGCTGATTATTTCCTTAATGTTTGCAGATAACTCTCCTCCACACATAACTAAGCAGCCACCAACAGATGAGATGCTATTCAAAGTTGCGCAACTTACAAAAGAAAGTGATAGTCCGTTTACGATTGAATGCGAGGCAGAAGGTCAACCAGATCCAACGTAAGTAAATATAAACATGATCTATATTGTGTATTCCACGCGATATGTGTAGTACACTCCCCATTTCTGATTCTGATTACTACTCTGGTATTTCGGTCTGTGTGTTAGCAGTCTAAGTAAGACATCATTCTGGATGAGAATATGATCTATTTTTAGGCCTTATGGAATCGTAACAAACAGAACGAATCCCGTGACAGACAAACAGATATTCCAATAAAATCCAGACCCTACTAATGTATGTGCCTGGACTGTTTGAAGTATTAAGGGACTCTTGATAGGTGACACAGTTTTACAGATCGAATCTATTTTTAATTGGGGATATTTGCCACGCGGCTGTTCTAGGCGATCTAGAAAATTTGTTTCGCGGTTTCTGTTACTGTGTCAAAGCGCTATTTTTACTGAGGAATATTTGTTGCTTTACAATTGGGCGTGTTGTGTGTTTTGGCGGGAAAGTGTATCAAGTTGAAGTGGACTATAAACTTGATGATTTATTTTGCAATAAAGCTAAATAGATTCTCTTATTTTCGCAATTCTGGTTCCATCTTCAAACATACTAAAAGAAAATACTTATTTGAGCTTGTATTATTAAATCTGGTTTTTCAGTTTTGTTTGTACTTGATGTTTATAATTTTTCTCACTAAAAGTATTGCCATCTCATTAAACTGCGCCCTTTCATGAATCTCTGTATCCCCAATTCTGTCTATGCAAAACTAGAACGATGGCGGTTAACCAAAAGCTTTTTGTGATAGTAAAACCACAACGTGTGGTAAGTACATGTTTCTTTTATTCGCCCTGCGCAACACATTCGGATGCATTCAACAAACCAACCTGACAATCTTTTTCAAAAGCCATAAAGTCAGATCTTTCTATCTCAACGCTAACCTCATTAGCATATAAACCGATTTCCATAGCTATTGAATGTTGAGTCGACTGAGATGGCTGTTGATAAAGCTCAGCATATGTTTAATAAAACCATTTGTCTCGCCGTTAATGCCGGGGATGATGTCATCGAAACCAAAATTATCACAATATGTTGATTAACTTACGAAATTTTCGTTGCTGTTTTATGAATTGAGTCTCTACGAACAAATCCCGAAGCATGTTTTGAATTCTGCTTACTAAAGTATGTCTTCTATAGTAAGTTTTGACGTGTAAAAATTAAATGGAATCATGTTGGGTTGTTCTATTTCCTGGAAGTTATGGATTGTTAACATTTCCAAAATCTGTATAAGCTACTAAAGCCCATTAATTTTCTATTTCAGAAATTGGCCTTACCATAAGCCGGATCTATGGGAAATATTGGTTTGAGGGGAAATATAGACAAAATGCTCACAATTGTGATATAATTTCTTTAAATAATGTTTCCTGGCCACACATTGTTTCAATGATATTCTTATGTGTTTATTGCTAATTGAGTTCAAGGTCAGATTATTCAAAGCAGTGTTAAGGTCTTCTGGTGATAGTGGAATATTTTTACGTGTTGACTCCACTTCACTGCCATATGTTAGCACTATCAAGAAGACTTCATTCAAGACAAATCAAGTCAGTTTTTTTTATCAATTGAATAAAACAAACGGCATTGATCTGAATTATCCCTTCAAAGTTTCGATACAGTCATCCATTAAGTTAGAGCTCATAAATTGTAAGTAGTTTTTAGCTGCTTTTTTGGGACGTAGGATAAATTTGTACATTTCGTTCACAGATGAGTAAGACCTTAAGTAGGAATATTAGTGGGTATTAAACTTTTTTCAGATGTAAGTGAATGAATCTAAACAATTTCTACGTAAATTTTTACGAACCAATAACTTAAAAAAGAGATTTTCAAATGCAACTTCAAATAAATAATTATCCATCGGGTATTTTCAAACAGTTGAACCCAATTTTCACGCAATGAAATGCAATTTCCCATACGAAAAAAAAATCATGACTACCATTACGGTGATCCACTGTAAAAAGTTTGTGAGCCCTCTCTACACAAGGAGTTATCAAAGATCCATGTAGCTAAGCAACAACCATCAATAGCAGAAAAATTCCCTCAAAATAAAGCCAAAGTTGTCACTCCCATACTAATGATCGCAACAGCTGAAGAAGAAGTAGTAAATATAGGCTCGGACTTCAGCATATCAGCATAAGTAAATCTTAGACAGCAAAGATAGCAAATCTTAGGGATCAGCATTAGCAAATCTTAGACCCATGATATGAAAACAGTCACCGCAAACTATGCCAAATCCTATTTTTAAAACTTTTAAAACTATCCTTCATCTGAATCGCTTCGTGCAGAGTTGGAAAAAATCAGAATCGGTGCGCAACTACTAGAAATCCCTCACCCTCTAGCGGAGTATCATGAAAAAATAGATACGAATCACTATGACCGTATGTTATAATAGGGCTGGTGGACCCTACCTCCGATAGAAGAAAAAGCCTACTTATAGTAGACGTTACCCATTATGGCACCATTAAGTTTCCTTCACGCAAATAAAATTACCGGAAAATACAGAAAAACACACTTTCAAGTAATTGCTTTGACAGCAAGTTATCTCTGAAACTCTTTTAAAAAGTTTTCTTTAATAAATTGACCTAAGCAACCCCTCTTTCCTTACAACCGGTATGTACCTCTGTCCCAACCCCCGTTTCCTTCAAAATAACGTTACGTAATAATATGCCTGATAGCCCCTCCCTTTGATAGTAGCTGTGGCCTACTTCTGGTGCTCGGGAGACATATAGGAGCGCTCGTGGTGTCTTCAGCAAATGCCCTGTCAAAAAGTACGCTAATCTACATGTTCAGTTCTATCTATTCAGGTTCATCTATTCAGGTATTCTATTCGGTTCAGTTCTATTAATAAAAAACACTTTTGAACACCCATCTAAGGACCGGCTTCAGCGAAATTAAAGTGCTAATCATGCTAAGAGCCGTGCTTATTTCCTAGCCATCTAGACTTTTCGGTCATGATTGAGTGGGTCAATAAGAATCAGGAAACGGAGAAATGTTTTGTGGACTGATGAAAGCAAAATATCTTGGTTTGGAGGTGATGGCAGGCTAATCGTCCGCAAAAAAAATTCTTAATATCCACGACTGTATGTGAGTGGAGCGATCGGAAAAGCTATCTTTCTGAGGTAACCTATGTGAGAAATATTCATTCCGTCGAAGTCATTGTATATCCATACAAATTTTAAGAGATTGTTAGTGCACATCTCACATCTCTATGTCCAAGATGCAATCAGTTTTCATTACAGAGTCCAATTTTTTTGAATATATCCGTCGCATTTAGTTATTTTGGGAATATGTTCGAAATAATATATATAATAATATCGCTGCTGAGTACTCACCTTGTTGCCAAAATCATTGTGATTCCCAAATTAGGAAATAGTACTTGCTCCTTAAAAGCCGGAGTACCACAAGAGAGACTGCTCATACCAATATTGTTCATCATTAGTACGGTGGATCTTCGCTTGTGGAAATTCACAATATTTTCGTGCTTAACACTAAGCTAAACGTCAGTCCAAAACAGCAAAAGTCAATGAAGAAGAATTTGAAAAAAGAAGTACAAGCTGATACAATTTTTTCGAAAATATCCGTGCCTCAAACCGTCCAAAGCAAAAAACTTCATCATAACAACGTTTTTTTATTACGAACGTATTTTTTTTTTATTATCAAAAAAGTCGTATTTGTGACACCCTAAAATCCAAAGCAATTTATGTTGGGTGTTATCGTTAGCAAGATTTTTGTTTTTACTACCTGTACAAAAAAGTTTTAAAGGCTTTTCAAAAGAGGACAACACTGACATTAAATCGAATCGGACAATATTGCAACCAATTTTATTTTGAAGCCTTATCATTAGGCTTTCTTTTTCAGTATGTGTCATTTCTCTGTAGTGTCAATTTTTGTGCAAACAAACCACAATTTGCAGGAGGATTACTTTTTTACTTTCATTTGAAGAAATCTGCAGCTGAAAGTCGTCGAGTGCTGCAGGAAGCCTATGGAGATCATACTCCATCGAATTCCAGTTTTGAGTACTGGTTTTGACGTTTTAGAAGTAGTAATTTCAATACCGATGACAAAGAGCGCGAAGGACGACCAGAAAAGTTTGAGTATGCCGAATCGGAGGCTCTATTGGATGAAGACTCGTGCCAAACGTAAGAACAACTCGCAGTAGTATTGGAAGTGACTCAAGCCATATCCGTGCGCTCAAAAGACATGGGAATGATCCAGACGGTAGGATATAGGGTGCCGTATGAATTGAAGCCGAGAGACGTCGATCGACGTTATTTCACTTGTGACCAGCTGCTCTAACCGCAAGAAAGAAATGGATGTTTTGTATTATATGGTTTTATAACTGGCGGTGAAAAATGGGTTCATTACGACAACCCCAAGCGCAAAAAATTATACGACGCCAAAGCCGAATATTCTCGGTGGTTAGATCAAGCTCTGTATTTGGTAGGACCAATTGGGCGTGGTGTACTTTGAGCTGTTAAAACCAGGTGAAACTATGACATAGTAACCCTACCGACTACAATTGATGTGTTTGAATCGAGCATTGAAAGAAAAACGGCCGAAAAACCGCTATAACCCGTCGTATAGCCCGGACATTGCCCCTTCCGACTACTATTTGTTTTCGTCGATGAGGCATGCCCTTGAGGAACAGCACTTCCGCTCTTTTAAAGAACAAAGAATAAAATTTTATTGATTCGTGGATAGCCTCAAAAGATGAGTCGATCTTTTGACGAGGAATCCGTATGTTACCAGAAAGGTGGAAAAAAGTGATGGCAAGCGATGGACAACACTTTCAAAAATGAATTTGTAACAAATTTTAACACAATAGAGCGTCAAACTTGAAAAAAAAATCCTTTAAAACTTTTTTGTACATGTGATGTAATAAAATTTTTCATTTCAATAATTTTAATTTTATGTTCGAAACCAGCTTGAGCTCTTTCCACCTTTCTTTGTTAATTTTATAATTTTTTTTTTTTAATTAATATTTCATTATACTTTTTTAAATTAAATTTAATTAAATTTAAATTATCTCATAACAACTTTTTGGTGTGAATATGGAGTGAATTATTGAACCTAGATAGTTAGCTAATTTCTTTCATTATTTCAACTTTATGAGAATCCTGAAAAGCTTCGACACGTAAATTCGAACTTTTCAAAGTAGTTCAACAAGTCGAAATTCCTTTTGTGTTGGAACTGGTTACTTGACTTTGACCGCTTTATTGCTTTTCTAATTTATGAATGAATGTATTAAAGTGCTATTAAATAAAAAAATATTTAAAAAAAAAATAAGACATGGCAATTAAATCATGTGATAAGGCTCTGTAATCAGATTTTTTAATGCCATCGACAGCAAATGAGTGTTATTTTAAAAGATTGTTCGAATCATTTCTGATTTTTGCATATCGAAAAGCAAATCAAATTTGAATTTATTGCTTTAAAAAATTTTCAATATATTATTTTTTGGGACTTCTTTTCTTTCGAATGATTAATAATAAAATCACAATTTTTCTAGTACATGATGGCATGCATCTACTTAGTGTATATGAAAAGAAAAGGACTCCCTGTGTACTCGTACGGAAAACTCAACAACCAGCTAATTCGTGACAGTCCATATAACAAAGTTAAAGTATTATAATTTAAACCACCCCATCGTTTCTATTCCCTTCAATATCATCGTTAGGACATCATAGTTTCTATGATTTGAATTTTTTTTGGAGCCAATCTCCCTTATAGTATCAAAAGCCCACTTCCACAACAAACGTCTTCTGGTAATAAAAACCCTAAAAGAAAATTCATTTCCGGGAAAGTTTGAGTTTTCTCGTCATAACAGAGCCTACACACCACTTGAAATAAGTCAGACTATGTGTCCCCCGAAAAAGGAATAAATCGTCCAGCAACCCTAACGTTTCGTCCTCGTCAATTCTTCATACTCCTGAAAAACAAAATAGCGATTATCCCAGTGTTGGAAATTTTTATTGCCGTTTCATGTTCAAAGCATAGCGAAATTCTTTGTTATCCCCTAGCTCGTACACTGGTAAAAAGACATTCAAACTTAGTGGCGCTTTTCAGACATTTTATAGCGCACCCTTCTGCTATATAGGAGTAATAGAGTAGACCCAGTGCATGCATTCAATATCGTCTCGTTTGAAGGGAGCTTAGTGTAAACAAGCGAAAAATCATAAAAGGAAATTTCCCATAACGTACGACTTATATACATAATACCCGTCGACTGCGTGACTGCATTTGTTCGGAGTCAGTGTGGTGAATTTTGATATCAAAACAAAGCCATAGGCCAAAATAATATTGATTCCGAATCCGAACAAAGTATAAATACAAGAATTGATTTTGATGTACTATACAAAAGTGGATGTCGATCATTTGTCGGAAATTCAGTTGGGTTTGTACAAATCAATTTTCCTTTGACGACTTGCATTGACGGAGAAAGACTGAAATTTCGTATATTGTACTCAAATGGTGTATGTCATGTATCAAATTCTATATATGTATATTCTGCAACCTTTCGAGATACAATGTATGAAAACATCGTCACAGAAGCAACGAAATTTCCGCTACAAATATGCACATTGCATAATACTCGTTATCAGCTCCCCTACGGAAAATATTTTGCAATCACAGACAATTTTATTCATAATCTACAATTACTAAAAAGGTAATATGTATCCGTTCATACAGTGTCACTCTGAACAAGGAAAAAATTGAATTGCAAGTTTTTAAAGCGTATAACGAACGGATTGTTGGTGTGCCCTCTTTAAACAAAGAGAACAGCTGATGGTGGCGTCAAGCAAAATTGAGAAGGAAATGAGTGTGTCCATTCCCTAGACTGAAACCAAATCCCTTTTATATAACATAATAGCAAATGACTGTCCCTGGGTCGATATTATATTTCAGCAGAGTGGATGAGCAGTGAGTGAACAAATGAATGACCATCGTACCAGTAAAAAGGCACGCGACACTTTCCCTTTCCAATTGCAGATACTCGTACATGCGATTACGATTTTATACTCTATATGCTTTGCGCGTGTGTCTTGAAATGCTTGCGGGTTTGACCAATACAATTTTTTGAGTTATTCTTTTCGATACTTTTCGATTCTTTTGGTTTGGTTAGAACGTATAGTCCCAATCTTAGTCCCGAATCCCTTTAAATAATAATAGAAACGATTTAGAACTACGCAAATGGACAGATCCCCGAATTTTTGTTGACTATTTGCATTGGTTAGCCAACTAAAACAAAGAAGATAACACCCTGATGGCTTGCCGGCGCAGAGAGGATGAATATCACTTTCTCGGAAATCTCCTTGCCTTGCATCATTCTCTGCTGGAAGATTGATCTCTCTAACCCGAAGGAACCACAGGGCAAGGTTGGAAGGTCGGAGCCGGAGTGTGGGACAAGGAACTAATTGGTCAATAGTGCAGTTGTTTCTTACCACTGCGCGTCCAGTGCTCAAACAATAAATAGCTTTGACAGCCTTTTACAAATTATGGATACTAATCTTCTTATCGTTATAATTGGTTTTTTTTTTTCGTGGGTATAGAAGGAAAAAAAAGTGCCTGCCGCTTTTTTAGACGTTATGATAGGAATGCATACGACACTCGCATCCACTAAACCAACCTTTTCGGCTTTGCTTGGGCATTTCGTCCAAATGAAACTTCCTTGTGTACCTGAACTATTTAAACTTGCTTCCATTTCCCTGCCACCTTAGTCATCGGTTAGAAACTCTTCGTCCTATTCGAAAGTAAGATTCATGGCACAATCCTCCAATAAATTCAATAAGGATGTTATCATGTCATCATACAAGGATGTAGCAGATTCATCTTATCACTTTGTGTTACTTTATTTTCGAGGATTCAATCACAATCGAAGATGGCAGTGCGGAGCTGATAGCGTGATCTGGCTTCCTTAATGATCTTTTACAAGTTGTTTCTCATGTACTCGTGCTCCATTTAAAATCCACTTCAACCAATCCACGGTCTGAAGTTTTAATTTAACGCAAATGTGCAGAATTGCTGACAATTTACTTATTAATTTACCATATTATTAAAGGCTTAGTGGCAGCGTTCTGTCTTTCCAGCAGACCTTCGAATGCTTCCTTTATAAGAAGCAAGCTGATAAATGGGCATAACTCTCGCTATATTGCTTCAGAGACAATTTTGTATTTCTAAGCACTTTGCAAAACTGTCTGCCTTTCAAAATTTCGAAACCTAGAACAACTCATTTCAATTTGACCACCATGAAGCCGAAAAACATGATTGAATGAGTTCGTCCGTAATCTTCTGAATGAAGTTACCATGTGTATGGTCTTATCTCCTGTCATCCATGGGAGTTCCGCATAAGTCAGCTTGCTATCTGGACTGACAAAAAACATCTTCGCCGCCTTTGTTTGGGGAACCTCGGTACGTATCTGTTAGATCTTGTAAAACAAGAATATACGAGAGAATATATAATATAATGTAGGAAGGATAAGAAATAAGAAATGTTGTTTGCATAATATGTATCGACGAACCCCTTTATAAGATCTGAAAAGATATCCTTCAAGTTCAATCTTCAATGATCACTCGAGAACTTTCGAATTCTCACCATATCAGCCGTTAAATATGAATATACCCTTATAAAAATGAATACACCCCTATCAGCTATAGGCATATTAAGAGTTCAAAAGTTCAAAACTTTGTTTTTTCACTATTGTCTAAATCTAATGAAAATTTTGATGATTTGAATAAGGCAAGTTCCTCAAGAAATGCGCACAAAACAGCAAAATCCTTTAGTACCGCAACCATTCAATCAAAACGAACCTAATAATTTAATCGGCGATCTTAGACAGTGGAGAATTTGCTCCGAATTTTCGCTTGTCAATGGAAATAGAGAAATCCTATATCTAAAACGACTAAAGTTTCATACTACTCCTCTCGAGAAAAATTTTTTTTTCCCTTTTTTCGTGTAAGGTAATTTTTTTGTGAATTGCTGCACCGATATATTCAATTATAGACGGTCTTGTCATTATAGAGACACGACTCAAACGAATGACATTTATCGGCTCTTCAAACCGTCAATATGTAAACTATAAATATACTACGCTGCTAACCCATCGCATATTTAATCAAATTAAACAAAGAATACCCTACAATAATATTTTCCTTAATAAAATAAATCGAAAGAAACGGGTGGTTTGCGTTGAAATTCAGGTACATAAGTTCTTTTAAGAACAAAAGTGCCGTTATAATGTAGTACCCTTGCTTCACAATCTTTAGTACGCTTGAGTTGCGTTCAAGTCAGAATCCTGCCTATGACTTTCCGTGTCTAATATTATGACAGAACGTTCAAAACAGACCAGTAAATGAAAAAGGAATGACATTCAGGGATGTACTAATTCCATGTAGGCTTAATATTTTAGGTTGACATATCGTACTATAATATGGAATCATATTAACACTATTATATTTCAAACTTGATGAAACAAAATGAAGCATTACGCACTGAACAAAAGCAGTGACAGGAAGGGAAGTAGTTATTTGCAGATAGGAAATAATTGATGGAAGTTGCAGAATTCGTCTTCCGTGAAACTCAAAGCAGACAAATTTCATCACTGAAAAATTCGAAGATGATGAGCGATCCTTTTTAAGCTTATCAATGTTCATAGTTGAGAAGAAAATACGATAGCAATCGATTGATAGGCTGGTTCAGAATTTCTTTGGTGACAAAGAGGTTTTTGGCTGATAATTATGTTTTGCACGTTGAAGATAAGTTATGTCATTTCTTGCTATTAAGATGCATTATCACAATTCCTAAGTTAGAATTAAGAATTAAGTTATTATTTTTTTTTTAATTTTCATCAATATTGCAATGTAGTTTTTCAACATAATCGTCATTAAATTGAATACATTCATCCCAACTTTAAACTAATTTTTTAAGCCTTTCACATAGAACTTATGGGATGTCTCCTCAATTCACCTATAAATGTCTCGTTTTACGTCGATAAATCTTTCAAATCGAAGACCCCTAAAGGAGTTTTTCAAATCTGGGATCGGGTGATAATCACTGGGTGCAAGATCCGCAGAATAAGGTGGATGCGGAAGCAATACCTATTGTGAATCGTTCAAAGCATCCTTCGTTTTTCTTGCGGTGTGTGTTCTCGCATTATTCTGTTGCAAGAAAGGACGCTTATGCAACTTTCCCAGGTCGTTTTTGACAAGTGGCTGTCGCAATGGTCCGGATTATAAATTGCAATAATATGCGTTGCAATCTGCATTGATTTTAGTACCTTTCGCCAGATAGTTCCTTCGCAATCCCAAAATACAGTAAGCATTCCCTTTCCAACAGACTGAACTGCACGTGCCTTAAATGGAGGCCATTCTTTGGATTAGCTTTGATCTCAGGATTGAAATAAGGAATCCATGTTTTGTCAATGGTTATTATTCGGTCCTTAAATTCTTCACCATAACGGGCTAACATCTCTTGAAGCTGACAACAAGTATCAGACCTATTGAGTGTCTGTTCTGGTCTCAACAGCCTTGGCAAACAACGCGTCGAAACCTGGCCAACGCCCAAACAATCATGCAACATGTCATTAACTTGTCGTGTACCTCTAGACGGACACTAATTTAATGAATATTCATTTCGCTGTCCTTTTTGCATGGAAGTTATGTTTCTTTCATTTCTCGATGTGCTTTGGCGCTTACAGCGCCAACTGATGTTCTACCAGTTTTAAAACGATCGATCCACCGATAAACAGTATTTTTGGATGATGCAGAGCCATCAAATACTCCTTGTAGACAATGTATAATTTCTGATGTTTTCAGACCTCCTTTCCAAAAATGCTTACAAAACCAGTGCTATGAAAACGCGTCGATATCAGTCGAACACCTGAATCAAATTGATCAATATTGCACGAGATAGTTGCACAAACATGTCACCAATAACATTCCTAAATAGTTCTGCGTAATGTGGTTATAGCACAATTCGCAGAACCTTGCAAAAATCCCTCTTACTGGGATTCACAAAGAACAGCAAAAAGGTCAGCATCGCCTCTTATTTTTTCGCGTAAAAGGAGCACTTGTTTTCAGATGGTCCATCCTCTAAGCGTACAGAAACCTTGGAAGGTTCTTAGCTCTGTGGTCGCCTAATTTTTTTGTTCTTTTTCGTTAATTCTCCTCAGCCAAGAAAGACGTTCTTTGCCGAGGCTCGGAAAATGTAGTAGGAACTCTTCTTTCTCACCACTATTTCGGTTGTTGTCATCCGTTTCGATTCGATCCGTTGGATTTTTCTCATTGTAGAGGGTGTCATCTTGTTCTGTTTTTGTGTTGGCAATTTGATGGTATCTATTATAACTACATTTCGGTTGGCCGATCCTGCTCTTGCCAGATCATCCGCTCTTTCACTTCCCTCTACACCGCTGTATTGAGGGCACCATGTCAGTTTTTCATTCATTTTTCGGGTTGTTCCGCCTTTGATAGCTTCCCTTATGTCCTGTACTCGTTGTAAACTTACGCGGGTAGAGGCAAGTATCTGAAATGTTTGAGAATGCTGTCTTTGCTATCCGAGAGGATTTTTATACCTCTATTGAGATTGTTTGTCGTAACTTCAATGCCCGCTTTTATTGCAAGTACAGGTAATTGTATAACCATAATTTGGCTTTCAATTTTGTTGCTTCGGTTGAATTACGGATGATGTCGGAAGAATATTTACTTCGTTGATCCATTTTGAAACCATGGGTGTAGATCTCGATAACACTTCCAGGTTTGAGGTTTTGCCGCGTTTCCTACTATTCTTTGGTTGCTGAGTTTATCCCTTATGAGATCATTGTTTCCACCACCGTTTGAATTCAATCCAACTCAGTTTTATTTGACGACACCATCCTCGCCATTCACTTCAAAATACAGACGTGTCCTTTTTGGGTGTGATTAGACAACTTATTCGTAGAGTTTAAGCTCATACGCGCGAGTAATGCCTTTCTAGAAATGAATTTGTCGAGTGGCATGAGGTTGAGCGATTCGGATGTAACGAGAGCATAAAAATACAATTCGGTTTCATTCATTTTTATTACTTCCTAAAAACAAGTTGGCATGATTGAAGGAAAGGGTATTTGGTTTATCCGAATATTCACAATGGAGAAACAATTCCAGATTCCAGGAAATGCACATATGACGGTCTATTTATGATGGAGTATTACTTGCACTTCGTCATTGAAAAACAGCAGAAAATTAATAGTAAACAAAATTTTAGACTGCATATAGTTTAAACATCTATTGCGGCTATTTTTCCTCTCAAACTTTCTGCCCTTCCTTGCTTAAAATGTAAGAACTGTTTCAAAAAAAGTTATAAAATACTTGAAATCAGTATCAACGAAAAGATCAGAGCCATATAAGACATTCCATTTAGTAGAGGGTGCTGTTGGAGCGATGTAATAAACGGATTTATATGGTGTGATGTAAATCAATGTAACTCATTACTCAATTTTTTGAGTCATGAATGTCGAATAGCTACAAAATCGTTGCTTTTTATTTTATTGAATTTATACTATTTCAAATTTCTTTGATAAGTTATGAAATGCAATTATCTCTATACTAAACAAACTCGAAACACCACTTGGAGGTTCGTAAACGATTCCCTTATTCGTGTTAATTTTTTTCTGCAGATATTTCCACTATAATATATATGATAAATCTTTACTGAAAAATGCATTCAATGCAAACACTCATTGAGCAGGTGTGTTTTCTTGCCTTTACGCATTAGTAATTAAGTTTCTTGAAAGCATCTGATGTTAAATTTATGGCTTTATTTATGGGGTTAAGTTTATGGTTAACAACAATCGTGAAGGCTTGTATTACGAACCAAACGTCTTTAAAATGGTAGTAAAAATTAATTATGTTTATACAATTACTTCATCGAAATATTTCTTTGTTTCATAATCGGCAACATAATACGATAAAATATTCTTGCTTTGCTGAAAAGTAGCTGGAAAAAGTATAAAGTTACTTTTCGACTAAAGATACTAAGATGCATATATCTGTCATATGAAGACATTTAAAAAAAAATGTACGACTTTATATCTAGCTAATATCTAACATGGTTAGAAAATCCATTTCCAAATGAGACTATGAGCTCATTGATCTTCATTATAGGAATCCAAATTCGTGATTTCAATTTTCAATAATTGAAAACGTTTCTTTTCAATACCAATTTCCCTAACAACAAAGTATCGATTTTCGTGAAACCTCGAAAGCATCGAACGCACTCCTATATGCACCATAATCCGTCGCCGCAGCTTCATCTTGCAGATTCAATAATGCAGTATTGTGTGCTACCATGGACGAATATAGTGATCCCTTACTTTGCTCTCTTAACAAGTTATCTAGATATATGATACCACTGCAGTGAGAGAAAGACTAGACGTGATTTATTAAAAATTTAACAGGCTTGCGAGGTGGTGAGTCGTGTACCACCTATTACGTGGACACAACTCGCTTAAAAGGGACGTTTATGTCTTTGGTCACGTGTAAATACTTTGTCATCAACAAACAACCCTTCCCTTTGGGCAGACAGATGGACCGATGACCATTCTTATTAAGTTGCAAACGACGACTCGAAAACGCGACGCGGTCATATGGAACACAACTCACTATTTCCCATTGACCGAGTTTCATATTTTATCGCGTTTTGTTTTGTCCATCTCGCCTACAAGGAAAGGAAAGGGGGGTATTTTTTATTGTTTTTATTTATTGTTTTTTCTTTTATAACTGGTTTAATGTCACATTAATTCATTATGTTCTTTGGAAAATCATCATATAGAATGTCCTTAATCCGCTTTTATATTTCAACGGTGGTAGTTTGCTTGAACTCAATTTGATATGGTGTTGATTTCTGAACCTGTTAAAAGACCCCTTGTCACCAGGAAATTGACAGCAGGAAAAATCAATATCATCCTCTGCTTGAAAGCATTGAACTTATCAACTTGTCCATACAAATGGAGTTGTTTGATACGGGTAGCGACATAGTATTGTAATACGTATAGTATTACGAGACTGGCTCACTGCGTTCAATATGTTGGAACGTTAATGAGTGTCGAACAAAAGTGAAGACAAATTCGATTTGGAATGCTGTAACATGAGATTATCAAACTTGAAGTATTTCGTCGAATATTTTAAATTGGAAACAGAAACTCTTCCATTGTATTTCCGACATTCAACACAAGCTCGAATTTCACTTAGACTATTGTTAGACACAACTCACCCTCAACAGAGAAATCGGAATAGTAATGACTAATTGTGGCGTATTCTCACTTTCTATTTTTGCCGCACATTTCACCCTAAGAGAAATGAAATCATTCGGTCTGCATGAAGCATTCGAATGCATCCCACCCTACTTTACGGGTGGTAATTTACACTGTGATTACTCGATTTTAATTAAAACGTCCATTTCCGTGCCTAAATAAACCAAAGATAAAATCACGCCCTCAGGGGTTGTAAAATGTTCAAAATTAAGGCATTCATGGACATAAAATTAGCCTCATTTGAAGGGATGTGTTTATTTTAATTCATATATATACCATTGGGGTTAAAAGGTAATGTTTACTTGCATTGTTAATGTGATGCCGATAGAGCACAAGGTAGTTGATCCTAAATTATGGCCAATTAATGCCAATTACAAGGAAATCTGCAAACATACGCAACAACGTAATTTCCAGGAATTTCAAAATGATTTTATACCTTGCGAAGTTCTCCTCAGTGCCGGGTTGTTGAAGAAATCTAAATATTCTTCAGTGATAACAGCAGGAATTTTAAAATTGAAAATGTGCGGTCAGGGTTTCAAATTCCGTTAATTTACTAATGCAACTAAACTTAAACTATTAATAAATTCCCTGAAAGTATCTTAATGTGTTCAATTTCTAACGATTTTCGTCAAAATATTTACAATGTAAAGATCAAGAGACTATCGAGATGTCTCTAATACTGATTCTCAGTTTCAGTTATAGTAGTGAAACAGTTTTATTTCCAGCTTCCCAAATTTCTTTTTGAAGGCTTTAACGTTAACCTTTGACTATTTAAAACCTCTTATTGTACAGAAGGTATCTAATGAAAGTTACATGATCTTGCAGTGAAGACTTCAACTAAATTGAATCTATGTTTATCTTGCTTTTTAAAAATGGTGAAATTGATGAAAGGAAAAAATTTAAAGTAAAAAAAAATTATTCAATAAATAAAAATCAAAAATTAATAGTATTCCATAAAAAAGTTGTCCGCAAAATTGTTTTTGCTTATTTTTTATAAAAAAATTCGTTCATAATTATCGTTATAGCAACTTCTTCTCATTGTACTTGCTAGGTGTCTTCAATTAGCAAACAAATACAAAATGTTTTTTATCGCTCTCCTTCTCAGCCCTTGTCTCGCAATAGCTCAATGCACCAAGTCCAATGAAGTTTAAATATTCGAGATGCTCTAGACCATTCATTCCAAGATATTCCGGAGGCTTTGAACCATTCATTTCAACTACCAGAATATTTGATAGGGTTAATTCGGAATTACTTAAAGGATCGCAGTCTGATCTACGATACGGCGCAAAGTCAATGGAGGATGCTAGTCACATCATATGTGTCCCAATGCTCCATCCTCTGTCCAGACTTGATTCTAGATCACTCTGGGATTTAAGTCTAGCGCAAGATTAAAGTGGAGTAGTCATCCTGACAAAGAAGGTAATGGTTAGACAAAGATCGATCAGTATTAGGGAGACATTAGTAGAGCAGACTCTACTATTCTACTTAACTTTTCGTTAAGTACCTGGGCTTGTTGATAGATTTTAAGTTGAATTTCTCGGAACCAATCAGGGTAAAGGCAAATAAGACCGCGGCTGGGGTTTTGGCCAATTAAAGTCCAATAAAATTCCAATAAAAAGGCGACATCCGGTTAGTGAAACCGGCTGACAAATGGTACCAACTGGTACATTACGATCTTGCAATCCTGACAACGAAAAAGGCATACTTGGTCGACTGGAGGCGTCGAGAGTAAAGTGATTTCTCTTCTAGAAATCGCCAACCTCCTTCCGCCTCCGCCAGAGGAAAAATCCCTGTAACCCGAACGCAACATTCAGCGTAGAATAGGGAGACCTAGCACGAAGTACAGTCAAACAGTTTGTCAAAAAGTTCCGGACTAGGTATCCCACTTGACTGCGGAAGGGTCGGTAGTTCAGTAGGGTTTGTAACACTGAGAGTCAGACATTCAGGGTGTAAAAAGCCTTACTCGCCTACAAATGCGTTTTTTATTGAATTGTTTATAAAGTAGTCGAAACTATGCAGATTCTACACTAGGTGCAAATGTTATCCCCTTCAGGTACCCTTTGAAATTTGAAAGCATGGAATATTTACCGGTAATGGCTTTTCTATATCGTCAGAAAAACTCCAATCTTTCTTCTCTCAATACAATTTTTCTTTTCAACGTCTTAAAAACGTGAAAGCAAGCTTTCCTTTAAGTTGATTTTCCGTCATTTTTCACGTTGTATCACATTTTTAAATGATTGATTTCTGAGTTTAGCTTTGGGGTTTTCAATGTTTCTTAGCGAATTAGACCCTTACATCAAATGCAATGGAATAAAAAAGAGGAGTCAGTGAGTTAGATGAGCATCTGCTTGCAAAATTCTCAGGTCAAGCAAAATTCGTAATTCTATGATAGCTTCTTGGCTGTTAAATTTGGCTAAAGCGATTCACTTTCGAAGATTACACAGCGAATAATTCCAACTGCATTACTTTTCAAATACTATGGAATAGGCTTAAACTTAAAACAACCTTTGTTTCGAGATTTAAAACAAAACGAACATATGAGACTCCTGTAATTTGAACTTCCGCAGAAGTCAACTGTGTTGGAAACGAAACGGAACCTTTTAGTAGGAGACTATATACACGAAATGACGAAACTACTAAGTTGTTACTCGCTGCTTTCCTTAGAGCGAGTATCTAGGCGTAGAGGAGTACAGGGAAGCGAATATACCATATGCGTAGGCCATAGACCGATCACTCTGCTTCACATATGGTGGCAAAGTTGCGGAAGACAACCTACCGTGAGTAAAGAAAGCGGCATTCTTTCTGTGAAGAAATCAATTTAGATCTGCAGGACGATGAGCACAGGATGGTCACCTACAAAATCAACCATGCTCAGGTTTGAGCTACACAAAAAATCTGAAACTCCGCAATGTGGATAGACTTCCTTCGAAATCTAAAGCAAATTTTCCTTATTCGTGGTTGCCTGCTGGTGATGATGCGGTACTTTTACAACACCCTTGATCGTTGTCTGCAGGGGGAAGGCAAACCGCTTGTCGCGTCCTCCTCAGTACAGCCTGGCCAGTGGAACATTGTATATTATGAGTTGCTCTGACTGTGGGTGTCAAATGCCTATGGTTGTGTTCTTGGTGCATCATGCTGGCGACGTAGTAGCAATATCCTTTGCCTTCATTGGTCATTATCAATCACTCATGGCTTAAGCAACGATGTATTTCCGAGCAATACCTCGGGTTGATGATTAGCAAGATGGAGGTTCTTATGTTGTCGAAGTTGAAGATACCAACGACAGTCGCCATGGAAGTTGACTCCGTAGGAATTCAGGCAACTGAGTTACCAGATACCTGGGAATGAATCTGAACCCCAACCAATTTTTAAACCTAATAAATGCACTACGGTGATATTGGGCCTGAAACGCGTCAATCGCATTTTAGCCTACATTTACACAAAAAACAGTAGTGAGGTTTTAAAGATTTGATGCTTATGTATCTCCCTGGGTAATTTCTAACCTTATTCTCCTTATTCTCTCATTATTCTCTTCTTATTTTATTATGTCAACTGAAAAGTCAATTAGATCTTCCCGATTTTCATTAAATTCTTTCAATCATAGATAAGACTTTATCATTTATCAATTTATTCATTTAAAGATATTCTCTCTTTAAAATAGTGGAAATTGAATAGTATATAACACTAGTCTTCAAATTTTCATTCTTCTTTCCTCCTTTCAATATATAGTGCGCTTCAAAATATAGTGCGCTTATATTTTCTTAATATTTTCTTGGATTTTTTCTGTCAGCCTCAGTTGTTTTGGAAAATTCCTTTTGTGTGAATTCTTGAAATTGAAAGATTTTATCATTTATCAATTTTACAATTTGAAAATATTCTCTCTTTATAATAGTAAAAATTTAAGGGTTTGTATAAAGTAAATTAAAAATATTAAATACTTATGTGTCATCTTGCTGGTTTTCACCGAAGCTTCGATAATGAGATTTTCACTATATTTATCTCGGATCATCGCGTTCATGAGCCAACAATAGTGCGCCATCATTATTTTATTCCACTTTCCGTGACAGCAACGTTCCATCTCTTTCAAATCCGGGTAAAATTTTCCACATTGTAAGGAAAGTAGTCCGAATGCGAATTTAGAAAGTGCAGTTTAATCTTCATCCAACATTCCGCTTTTCCGCAATGTTCAATCAGGTTCATCACAATTTCCTCATAACTTGGACTTCTGTCGTTTCCTTGAAAATACCGCGCCATTGGTCAACAATTTCTAGGCTTCAAATTCAATTTCAATAAATTTTTCTGTGAAACCTGTGTCTTTCATCGATTTTCTTATGTCCGGCCCAACGCAAGTACCATTTTATAGTTAAGCTTCAGACAGTGATGGAAAAATATTGTGTAGATATTTACAAGTTTATCCTATTGTGTGCAGCGCCAGTTTTGTGTAAAGGGGATAACAATAGTTTTTCTCGGGGCCAAGTTTTCTCTTACATCATTTTTGGTCCCAAGGATTTCTTCGGTATCCTTGGTGTCAATTCTTTCTTCGCCCAATATTGTCCTCTGATTCGACTATTCCACTTGCAGAGAAAGTAAGAATACTTTTTATAGCCACCATATTGTCCGAGCAACATACTAAAACTTTGAGATCTCCACAGACCATCTAACCACGTTTGGCTTACTATATTTTATACAACACATTTTTCAAATTGTCTTAATATTCCTTTATATGTACAGAATGAGCGACTGGTATTGAAAGCTGGAGGTATACTTATTGTTCTTTTGCAAAAGGTCTGGTTTCAAACTTTGTTTGATAGGACTATGAACAATTTCCATTCAGACGTCATATTCGATTTTAAGCATTTTCACTAACGAAGGAATATCTTCAAAAACAACAGGTCGCGATCTTCAGCAAAATATGATACAAACTGTTTCTCTTTTGCGACATCAAGAAAATAAAGTGCCAGGAGCAGCATATTCTTTTCCAAAAGTATTGATTCGAGGAGCTCGGCTGTACCTCTTGGCAGGTTTAGATACATGATTAAGTAGTTCAGTTCTGATTGTGAAAATATTTGTGTTACACTTGTGTTTGGAACAAATTCAGCATCATTCAGTGACAAAACTGTCACTGTCTTCAGCACGCAATAATTTCAAGAATGGCGTTGATGGTCGCGCAATTTTCTGGTCTCGATTACAGCGAGTGTTGCTGCTTGCAATGCTGGATATGTCAGGTTTTTTTTTGTTTCTGAATTGTAACCTGCAGTCTTGCAGTAGCAAAAATAAATTTCAATAGAGCGGTTCTCAAGGTTCTCCATAAAAAATACGAGAGGAGAACAAAGTGTTTATTCTTCCCTTTTGACCACTTTCGAAGGCCACCACCTTTATGTGGATCCCACTGTTTAACTTGATCAACGATTGTTAAGTTCAAATACATATTATAAACGTTAATCATGAATTTGGTAATGTCATACTGCTTTTTCCTCAGCATAAACTGTCTACAAAAATTGAATTTGCCTTCATAAACCCTCTTCTAGCAATTTAAGTTATGTTTTTAATCTTAAGTAAACATGAACCCCATTTAATGTTAAATAAACATCAAGTCAGCAACCAATTAGTGCTTTATGTTTAATAAAAAACAAATAATTCATTATAAACTAGGAAGATCTCGATATTTTGGGCAAAAAAACAAGCTAAATAACACGGATCCAAGGAATTTTTTAGACATTTTTCTCATAATCAGCGCCCAAAAATCTATCCAAATCAATCATCAATACTAAAAGGAAAAAACTATTCCAGACCTGTGTAATCAATCAAATCAGGCAAATATTCTTTAACAAAAAAAATATTACAACTAATTTAAACTATGATTGAAAGTTTATTGTTTGGGAAGTGTTTATCATGAGGTGCTGGAACCTGGCCAAACACTCAACCTGCTAGAACCTGGCCAAACACTCAATTCGGCTCCGTACCAATAATCCGTACCAATCGGCTCCGTACAATTAACCAGATTGTAATAAGCAATTCAAAAAAACCGGCCATAATTGACAAAATGAAAGGGCGCTGTCTTCCATCATGACAATGCCAGACCATACACATCTTTGATGATCCGGAAAAAATTGACAGAGCTTGGCCGGGAAGTTTTGATGCATCCACAGTATAGTCCCAGACCTTGCACCATCAGACTACCATTTGTTTCGGACTCTGCAAAACTTCTTTAATGAAAAGAAATTCACTTCAAAAAGGGACTGTGAAAATCACTTGGCCAAATTTTTCACCGATAAACAACAGAAGTTCTACACAGATGGAATAATGGCTCTACCCAAAAAAAGACAAAAGGTGATAGATCAAAATGGACAATATGTACTTAAATATAATCCATTGTAAATAAAAGGATATACTCAATCGAAAAATAACAAACAAAGGCTCAATACTTTTTAGACTTACCAATATTTCTCCGTTTTGCTTTGAGTTCAATGCTTTTTTCGACAAGGAAAAAATATGCTTTTCTCAAAAATTGCTAAGCAATTTTACTAGCTTAAATAATTTTACGAATTTGTAATATTGGTAATATTTTTTCGGCTTTTGATTCACAGTAAAGAAGGATCACTGCTGGTCTTACTTACATGTATGTGAATTTTATGGATTCTGCACAAAGTGACCATTGTATGTATTGTGCAATCAAAGCGATTAAGGCGATATTATATGAACGCAAAGTGAAAAATTCCCAAAATCGTCGGAATTATTTTAAGTTGAACAAATCCTGATAATATGCGCATTAGAATCAATTTAGTATCACGGTTTTCTTTATCTGTCGCCGCGTAATAACGTGTCAAAAATATGCGTTAACGCCAAAATAGTTCTATAAATTATAATTTAGGTTATAAATTTATTGAATTGTGCGAATGTTGGTATCAACATTTATAATTACATTATAAAAGTAATTAATAATAGTGTACACTGTCGATAAACCATCACCATGACTTAACTCCTTACCGTAGTTATCAAGTTTCCTCCAAAGAATTGTATGCGTACGCATCCCCGTTAGTGCAATTCATTGCAAATTGTTGCGTGCCTAAGTATAGTAGTCTTAGCTTTATTATGACATACGAATATAAATACGTGAAACATTCATAAAAGCATACGTATAATGTATGTTACTATTGCTTTCAGCTTGGTATGCAATCAATAAAACGTCGTATGAAATATAAATTGACCGATGATCAAATGCAAGTGGATGAATGTTTCTTATTCTATTTTAGAAGTCATGCAACCAGAATGCGAGACAATTTGTTAAAATCAAAAGTTGAAATATGCGTAGCATTAACGTATGCAAATTCTAATGCCGCGCACCTCATACTCGACTTTAACTTTTTCATCATTGCCGCCCCCTTCTAATTAACATTCACCTTAATGCATAGTGCGGAACAAATATGGAGTATGAATTTATCTCCAGATCTGAATGAGCTTCGTAATCATTTCAGGAGTTTTCGGATTTCTTGATAAGCGCTCATATGTAAGCAAGTACGTATGAAAAGTACAATGGACGCAGGTGAACAGGAAGTGCCCCGAATGGATTCATGAATATGAGTGCGGTGTATTTCTTATAAGGGAGAGGGTCAAGTGGACGTGACAAAGAACTTTTTAGCAATGTCTCATTCTGTTGGTGGCAAGAATGCTGTAGATATTATATCATCGAGGATGATTTCAGTGCGTTGGCATATGCACCGAAAATGACTCAGATCTTTTGTTGTCTTGGATGATCACGAAAATTCAATAGAATTGATTGAATAGGTATGGAAATAGATATTGGGAAAGAATCTCATCTCAATAGATATTATGATAGTAATAGGTAGGTGACTAATGTGAAAGCTGCCGGAACAGAAGAGGAAGTGAATTTTGAATACATTGCATGTTTTAGATAATCTCGGCACATTAATCCATCAGAACTAATATTTGACAAACAATACCTTTCTTCAAAATATCTATTCAATTTAATTTATCATCCTGCTTTTTATACCCTATTGTTCGTATCAAGATTCCATGATTCATAGAATTCAATCGATAGTTTTTGTAACACCATAAAAGGTTTTACGTGTTTAATGTTGATGTCCTTCACGACTATCCAATCTTAGCATCGTGCTTCCTAACACAAAAGTCAACATTGAATTCGAATGGCTAGCTTGAAGTAATGACTTCACATTGTCCTCGTAGTTAAACAACGCATTCCACATTCGAAATCTAGTCTAACAGCTTAAAGCTACAAATCTGCAACTTCAACAATCCCTTGTCTATTTGCGATAATTTGCTCATGTGCAGAAAGAAACCCCTCACATACAAATGACCTCTAATCGTCTTTTATTCATTATATCTGACTGCACTTAAATAAGCATTTAAAAATGCATGTTTCAGCGAATTCACTTGTCCAATCGATAATCCTCATTCTCCTATAGCTGCTTCGCCTCGTCATCATTTTCCTGCTGCAGGCAAACATACTTAAGCACACATGTTCCCGAACCTCTGTATGATTCACTTTCAATATTGTGAACGGAAAAATGGAACCATTCAGACTTGTTTCATCCATTAAAATTGCAAAAGTTAAAAAATCGGACTCGCTTTGAATGATGGGAGGGAGACGAAAATGCTTGAGGACATTTTGGAAGTTTTTGAATGAATGTTTGAGTTGTAATACAGATAAATTCCTTTAAGAAAAAACAAAAAGGGCGAAAAAAGCAAACTTCCTAATCCAGGAATTTGAATGAATTGAACAGAAACGTTTCTGCTTCCAGGATAAATTCAGATAAAAAACTTTGGGTGGGAAAATATTTTTATTTGTTGAACATGACAAAGAGTTTTTATCTCTACATACTCGCAATTTTGAACAACATCCTTGTTGGACCAATAGAAACACTTGAGAAAACAAATTAAGCACATGTATAGTATAGATGCAAACAAGCAGGCTGGAGTTGGAGTTGCATCGCACAAGAATAATGTTGAATTCCGTCTAGACGCAATGGATATGTGCGTCGGAAATTCTTTACTAATGTTCAAGATGACATATTTATGGTTGGTATTCTGCCAAGTTGAGAGAACAATGATTATCATTTGCGTGGGACTCGTGGAGGGTCATTAAAGTTTGACCTGAGAGCTCGGAGCAAATATTTACGTTGACGAGATGATTTTCTTAATGAAAGCGGCTGCTAAGCAGCGTCTGTGTAATCATTACATCAGCACATTTTTTATGCAAATTGAATTAAATTTACGAATTATTGTCCCAGTTATAATTTGAAAATGATTTCGTGGTGCACAAATGACAATCAAAAGATTTCAAGGTATATTTCGATGCTCAGTTTCGTATAAAATTAACCTTTGCACTAAATAGTCCACAGTCAAATGATTTCAAACCCTATTTGGACTTCAAAAGAAATAATAACACAGGTCAAAAAACGAAAAAAAAATTTTTTGATGTCGAGATCTCGTTAGTGGTTTTATATTAGGTATTAGGCAGCACTAAAAATATTTTCTACTTTTTTTTTCCTACGTGTAGTTTTGTGTCTACCCTCTGTTTTTTAAATTTGCTGTAATCAGTACTTTCGGATACACGGTTTCGTGTCTTATTAGTACCTTTCTATAAACAAATCGACTTTGATATCATAGCTTCATCACGAAGAAGTTGTCTCAATAACCCAATGTTTTGCTATATTTGTGGGGAATACACAATCAAAAAGTTCAAAAAGCCTATAACAGATTTTATAAAAAGTGATGTGTTAGATTTTCAATTTGCGTCAAAAAAATGACTTATCCAAACTTACAAGCGGCTAGAAGCCCTTTACCGCATTCAGAGGAAGTACCTGTTCCAACATTTTGTTCTAACCGTGAACCATCATTTGAAGAAACCTATAGTAAAGTGTCTAGCCGTAGTGATATCGAAGAAATAGCGTCTAAAGAGCCAAAACTTTTCCCCCAAGTAGAGTTAAACGATTTAATAAGGGATCTAGAACTACATACAGAATCTGCAGAGGTGTTGGCTTCTAGATTGAAAAAAGAAAAGAAAGAAAAACATTTGTTTTCACCAGGTACAAAAGTGACTTTCTATCGTACAAGAGAGAAAGACTTGCTACCATTTTTTAAATCGGAGAATGATCTTGTTTTTTTTGCGGATATGCAAGACCTCCTCAAAATGGGTCTTTCAGAATACCATTCAACTGAATGGCGTTTCTTCATGGACAGCTCTGAACGAAGCCTTATGTGTGCTCTTTCACACACTGGCAACCAATATGTTTCAATTCTCGTTGCTTATCAACCAAATTAAAGGAGGAATATCAAAATATTGCAATTGTTCTAGAAAAAATCAAATATAACGAGAAATATAACAAATGGAACATTTGTGTAGATCTCACGATGGTTAACTTCTTATTAGGACAACGAAGTGGATACACCAAATACCCATGTTTTTATTGTCAATGGTATAGTCATGCCAATCAGAAACACTGGACAAGAAGAGATTGACCCGTACGTGAGATGTTGGAAGTGGGAAAGCAGAATGTAATAAACCCACTTTGGTTACAAAAGACATAATCATATTGCCCCCTTTGCACATTAAATTAGGTTTAATGAAACAATTTTTAAAGACGTTAGATAAAAATGGGTAATGTTTTCTTTATATAATGAGAAAATTTCCTAGTTTTCCTAGTTTAGAAAATTTCCACAGTTAAGAATATTGATAAAAGATACCAATTTCCCAAGTTCAATGACCAGTTTGGAACAACTGGCGTAGAATTCGTTAAAGAACAAGGGGAGCGGTTTCACCAGGACCTTAAAAACTATGGAGGAGAGGTACCAAGGTCAATGGTACCTCTACAGTACCTCTCTGGTACTGGTAAATGCTACACCTCATTCACGAAAATCGAGTAAAAGAAAGTTTTTATGCACATAAGAATTTAGTGAATGTTGTTTTTGGTGTAAATATTTTTTTTCTGTTCAATTAAAAATCTAGATAACTACACGTAGAAAATCAATATTGTTGCTATAAATGTAATAAGTATAGGGTCCTAAATTAAATATAAATAAATATATAAAATAAATTTAATGACCACCCTGGAACCAAACTATAAAGAGGAGTTTATTGTATCTATTATATTTAAAACAAGCCATTGAGTACATGTACCAGAAATAAGCAAATATGAAATCATAGACCAACAAAGATTTGGATGTTGGTACATCTGATTGACATAAACGTCTGACAAAAGAGGAAGTTTCGATTCCTTGCTCGTGGTCTACTTCATCCAAGTTATATTTCTTTCCCATCACATTCATATATAAAAGAATTTAAGGTTGTTAACGATGTATTTTTTGATTAATATTAATTTATACAGTCCATCTCATAAGTGCAAATTCATTCTATAAAAATCTTTTAACTTATTCTATGTATCTGTTCGAGTCCTTCGGATGCATACAAAAATTATCGTTCGAATTGATTTTTCGTGATTATGGTTTGTTTATCATATGTTAGGAGTTTAAAAGGAAAGTATATTGAACGATTAATGCATATATTTAAAAGCTGATTTTTGGTAATTTCAGAAGTTTTGGTAGATCAATTTTTCCATTTTCACTTAGAACTTATAAGTGATTTATACCCTTGCTAAGCTAACTCAGCGAAGACTCATGGGTGCGGAAGTTCTGATCAAATATTTCGAGTACCTCGTTAGTGAATTTAATATTTTATAAAGAAATGTGGAAAGAGCTCAAGCTGGTTTCGAACACGCGTCCCTGCCGCTTCTCATCAGGTGCCAACTCACAGGCTGGGATGCGTCGATTGGCACTACCAGCTTAGGTGGATGTCGACTGGTTATTTATTTGATTTTTGTTGTTTTTGTATTTTTCTGCTGTCTGAATCCTTCAGATTAATAGACAAATCATCCTTGGAATCGATTATTCCGTGATATCGGGAAGTATAACAAGATGCCCAGACACTTTTTAAGGGGTCTGGCCATCCTGTCGGCATGGAAAATAGGTTTATTCTAAAAAAAATTACAAACTTGACAATTTTCTGTGTTGCTTAGTTCCGCCGGGCCTTGCTTGATTGTTTTCGAGCACGAAAGAATTAAAGAATTAATTTTGGCCTGTGGCAACATCCAAATGAACTTCGACAATTTTCAACAGAATTTATTGATTTTTGCACACATGCTATTTCATAACATCTGTTCTCTGTTAATCATCTGTTATAATTTTTGGCAAAAAATATTTAAAAATGGTGACTCTATAGATGTTTCCGCGAAGGTCCTCTGCCGCACATGTGCGTACCTTGCAGGCAAGAAATCTCGAGAACGGTTCATCATAAAAAACAGTAGCTTTTTCCTCAAGAAGATGACACAAATGTGGCGTAAAAAAATTTTAAGAAAATTCAAATGTAAAAAAATTATAGGAAAATATAAAAAAATCGATTTTTTTTTAATTTTTGAGAAAAAAAAATCAACTCAGCGAAAAAATCCTAGGCTACATTTTAGATAATATATCTGAGAGTATTGTGCCACTATTTCAAGGCAATCAGACCAGAAGTTCCCGAGATTTACAAGCTGCAATGTCAACAAATGTAGTTTCGAGATAAACACAAAAGAAAGCAGTTTTGCAGACGATGGTGCGTTATTTGTCCAGGTTAGTTTCAATCAACGATTCCTGGTCCATATAATTGTCCTTCTGTAGCTGTTTCAGCATCTTGGGTCTGGTTTTGAAGCGATCTACGAACTTGGCGAGCTAATTTTCGATGAACGTAACGATACAACGGACATTGCTGCTTGTCAAACCGCGCATCACCGGCTCGGAAGTGCGCCGCGAATTTATACCTAAGAATAGCTGTAAATTCATCATTTTTTGTAATTTTACCACGGGTGATGACTTTAATTGTAGCTAAGGGTATGGCCTTTATTATAGGCACGTAAAAAATCGATTTTTTCAAAATTTCAGCGTGGTCAGACCCCTTAAGTACCCACCCCACACAATTATGTACAATGTTTAGGATCATTGCCTTGTTGAAATATAAAACTGTCGTGCAAAACTAGTTTTATGGTTCTGTAGGACCACCAAATTGTTGGGTTTACCTCGATGCGCCGAACCTTGCTTTTTTTCCTGCAGTGGCGCGTTTCAGCTTTCTGTACCTAACACCTGCTCGTTCTGAAAAGGAGAAAACAAAATTTATTAAGTTTATATAAAAGGTCCTAGTCATGCTACCCTAAATTAAAATCAGTTCCAAGCTCTGCTGCCGACATGCAGCCCCAGGCGATCAAGCATCACTATCATGATATTCAGTTGATTGTGGGTTTTTTCTTTTCTTTTCATAGCTTTCTCCTCGCGCGCTTCTTATATAGATGAACCGAATCACCTAACTTTGTTTAACCAGTAAGGAAATTACTACGGATTATCCGTTAGTTAGAATACTTATCTTCTGTGTAACAGACGTCGATCTAGAATTCCACAGGTAACAGTGATATTATCAATGTCTTTCCGGTGTAGGAGTATTAGCCCACCTTATTTATGTTGGATACCTTTCGAAAAACTATCAAGGTAAATCCTGATTCCAAACAGATAATCTTCTCGTGTACCTGCTGTTTTCATATGTGGTAGCTTTTACAGAACTCACTGTCCCATTTCAGCAATTGCCTCTGCCATGTTGAGTTGCATCGCAACAAATGCGCAAAGAAATCTTGTGTCGCCGAAATTGCTCAAAATTCTTTTACATTGTTTAGTATGCGCAATTCTGCTGTATCGTTCAAAATTGTAGACGGCCTGTTTCTAAGTTCTATTAGTTCAGGAATGTGTGTCTTTTTTTTTTTTTTTTGATAAAATTCTTCATCATAGTTTGCGGCACCAAAAACCCAATGGCGATTTCATATGCATCGTTTATTTTCCTCGTTTCTATTATAATTTTACGATTTTCTTTAAAAAGTCGCTTGAACCTTTACAAGTAAAGTTATTGTTTTTGTCACTATTTTCCCGAATCCCGCACGCAGCATACAGGACCTACGTAGTAAAAAAACTGGTTATCTTTGGAAACGATCTACCAATCGACGCAACATTTGACTGCCAAAAAACCTCAAGTTTGATAGTAGTACTAGAGTAGATAGATAGTAGTACAAGTACTAATCTGTGAATCTGGGTAGCATTTATTAGAACAAGTGAAAGTCAGCAGTACCAATGTCTAAAGAACAGAACGAGTGGGTTTGGGTTTTCCATTGTAACGTTTCTGGGTGCATTTAAACCAATCTCGCAACCTGGATTCGGGAATCATCACATCATGTTTCTCGTCATATGATCGATGATCTCCAAATGTTTGGCTTAACGGATCATCTGTGATTGGGTTTTTGAGCTCATCAAAGGTTTTTTGAGTCTACCCCGTAAAATACGTCTTCTATTCGCAAATCATGGACATGAGAGTCGAAAATATTGTTTTCGGCAATCCGCTAGTATGCCACTGATTCTGAAAATATTTCTGGAATTCGACATGAGAATTTATGCTGTAATGCCGACAGGTTTGATCGTTTAAAACCATTTTCAAAGAAATACCAGTGTTCAACAATCGTATTCCTTTTTCTTGAAGTGTTGATACCAAGTACGATACGTTTTGCAAATAATAGTGTTTGAATAAACATCTGAAGGCCATCCAAACATCCAAACAATGGACCTTGGGTCCAGTTTCTTTCTTATTGAAGAAGCCATTTAAATGGTCTTCGTAGAGACGAGAATTTTTTTAGTAAATTGACAATTTTATTCAAGAGTAACTTAGTAAAGCGGATATAAGTCGTCTGATATATCCTTCATTTTTTGATTTTCCATTCCAAAATCCTATGTTTTTGTTTTAATTTTGACAGGTATATTTTTCGGGAGTAAGTCGCTCCTTTCTTCAGTGTTAATAATTTTCAGTTATTACAAGGCCTTTTTAGGGATATTTATAAATATCCCTTTAAGGAAAGAAGGGAGCAACTTACTGCCAAAATATATATGTGTCAAAATTGAAACAAAAACATATCATATAATGGAACATCAACAAATAATGGAAAATCAAAAAAAGGATAATTTGGAAGTGCTAAACCGGGGAAAATACACACAGTTTCGACTAATATCTTTCAATGATGGGTATCCCTGTTTTCTTAAACACCAAGTACGACCGATTTATATCAATCATCTTCCACCCATAAAGCTATTCATTGCATAAACGGTTAGAAAAATATGTACCCTATATAACCACGTATACAAGGTGCGTTCCAAAGATCCAAAGTAAAGAGGACTTTTTTAAATAATGGTCACAAATATTTTCTGGTGAAACTCCTGTAACTTTTTTTGAAGTGATCAAATTGGTATTGGTTAAATTTACATGAAATCATATTTAAATTTATCATATTAAAATGCCTCTTTAGTTCTTATCGATCACAAATCTTTGCATACACCGATGTTTTAAGTAATAGAATATAAGTTTAATGTGAGTACATTCAAAGTTGATAAGAAATGTTTATATTTGTTACAATGTGTTCTTCTTAGTTTCTTTCCACTTTTAGGCATTTGAATCCAAAGTAAATATTATACAAACAGGACTCTTTTATGCACATTGTCTTTTTCCAATATTCCTTAACGAGAAAACTAAAAGAAAAAGTCCACTTAGTATAAGAAGTTTTAGTTATAAATAATTATTGCTACAACAGCTTCCGACTCTTTAGAACGACAACAGGAAGCTCAAAACATGAAGCGTAAAGAAATTTTAGCTCTAGAGCAACACTAGAGTTCAAAATTAAACGACATAATCTGTTTAGTACCAACTCTACTATGTCACAACTTTGTTGTTATTAAACAAGTAAGGGAACTTGAGGTAATCAATGAATATTGACTGTATGTTTTCTAACGCATAATCCTGCCCTGATCATTCGATCAGGGTTTAGGATAGGATGAAAACTTAAAGTTTTTTCACTAAAACTTGGCTATTCTGTTATGAATACATTAAAGATAAGTGAGTTCATCTACATCTTCATATTTATATTTTTGTTTTAATTCCCAGCTTCTTCATATACTTTCAACTAATATTTTTACTGTTTTGATACTTTGAATCCTCCTGGCCCTGCTTAGCCAAGATCTATCCCTATCCAAAATTGCATGATAGTAAGAATCTTAAAAGAAGAAGCATAATTGACTACTTGAAACATGAGGTTTCCGGAGCAAATGAGAGCAACCGCTAGCAAGACAGAAGCTCGTATAAGGAAATCGCTGACTCGATGGTCAACAGAAAGACACCCCAAGGAGGATCCATCCCTCTCTGATGACCCTCGAGGAAATTCTTGCTGATATTGTCGCCGCATACTTCTTATTCTATCTCATCTATGTACTCTGTGTTAATTAAGTTAATTAAGTTTAAATGCAAATAGGACAGATTCAGAGACAAACATCTTTGCGTATTAGATGTGTACATCGAACGATACCTGGGACAGCTGTTTTGGTGATTGCAAGTGACTACCCATTGTCCTCTTAGTTAGAGAGCGTAGAAAGATATTTCTGTGCAGAAGCGTAGGCAGCAAAGAAGCTGTTGAGGAGAAATACAACGATCTCTCAGCAATTGGGATCAGTCATGGTTACGCAACACAAAGAGACGATAGATTGAACCTATGGTCGTATCTCAATTTATAGTCGATCTAGATCTTAATTTTGCGCGGATATCGTAACTGCACACAATTGTTAATTCACATTATACCAAATACCATACTACCAAATAAGCGGTAGGTATTCTAATATCAAATATTCATTTGAATTCATTGGTATTCTCGTTGACATTGGAGAGCTCTCCCTGAAAATATAGTCGTAGAGATGCTTAGAACGGTTGAAAAAATCGACTGGCATGGCAAAATTATGCTTGAGGGGTCCTGAAAGTTTAAAAAATGCGCAGATGTATGTCTTTTACAGCAGTCCTTTCCGCTAGAGAAGAGATTCCCGTAGGTTGAAGGTGTCTCTATGTATAGGAAAATTAAGTCAAGCTCAAAATAATGTGTCAAATTGTTCCAAATGTCATTTTCACTTATAAAAGGGAGGTGTTTCTTGGGTAGTCTAGAAGCATTGCGCTCCTAGGAGCCCCACGTTTGGGTGTTAGCAGCCTCCATTTACTGCAAAGAAAATATGTATGTATAACAGCGGTTTGTACAGCGTACCTTAACCTACTAGACAGCTGAAACGTTATAGAACACGTCGATATCATATAATATAGCAATCCAACTGGAAGTCCTGTACAAGTCTCAATGCGTAAGCTGAAGAAACCGCTTCAGTTAACGGTTCATCCAGCTTCGTATACTTTCTAATAATGGCCAATAAAAAGAAGTATTCCGATTTTTCTGGGAAAGTAACAACGCGTTGCTGCTCAAAATCTAAAGACACGCATTCCTTTGGCATGAGTGCCGTGATAAGGAAAACAGGATTAGGATGAGAGCTTGTAATCATTTATTTCGTCTGTAATCAATACTTTTCGATTTATAGCCAAATTTACATTACTTTTGAAGCAATTATTGTACGTTTTTGATGGTTATAATCACATCTTTATTCGCAATGCAGTTTAAAGAATTAAACGTATGTAATTTCTTTGAATAAATTAATTAAATCAAAGTATTTTAAAGACAGATCAAGCTTTCATTTTATGCCAAATGAAATGTGAGCGGTTATTTGTAAAGAAATGATTAATAAATTAAATAAAAAAAAGAACCATCGAGCTGGCTTACTTACTGAAAGATAGTATTCTGTGCTTGTTGTGAAATGTGAAGAAAGTGAAAATTTTCATTTACTTATTAAAATTAAGTAATTCATTAATTCAAAATGTATGAATTAAATTTTTAAGATGTTTAGAAGAAATCTAGAATTTTTAGATTTAGATTTTTTTTAAATTCATATCAAGAATCAAGTTTCAAAACTCCTTATTTGCTCTGTTTAAATTACACTTCATGTTATATGCGCTATTCCATCTTATAAGACATAATTTGAAAGTCAGTTAATTATTTGCGTTTTTTGCTAAGTATTGTTCTGTGCTCAATGTTACTTCACTTATTTTGAGTTCCTCAGATAATATTTGTAAACTCAAACACAGTTTTCCATATTCACAGTCTATTATCATTATCAAGTTCAGCATTGAATCCGTCTTTTGGACTTGTACCTAAATTTACGATAAAATTTAGGCTGACATGTTGCTGCTGCTGACGTGGCAACTGCTAAAATAAAAATCTCCAGTTGGATTTGACGTCAACAACCACTTCCACTTTTCGAAAGCCTTTCGGTCCAAAATTCTTTCCTGATAGGAATAATGTTCTTAATAAAGGTAGAGCATGCCTCAATGAGTAGTTTTCTTTTCACATTCGATATTTCAGTTTGGCGAAAAACCACGAGCTTACCAGCGTTTAGCGATAACATTTGCGATAAAAATATAAGAAATGAATGCTGAAGACTACAAATGTATAATGAATTTTGTTAATCAAATGCACTGTGAAATAGAATACATGATATATAATCATGCACAGGACTTCTTTGGTCCTACACCTAGCCTCTGAATTGATCTTTGTCTTTTTATGACAGCCATAGTGTCTATTACCACTGAATGAATCAATTTTTTTTTTGGGATTTTTAAATCAATTTCATTTTTCAACCTTATTTTGGATTGGTAAGAGCGAAAATGAAAGAAATTGCCAAAGGTGTCTGGCCAACTTTCATGGCTATATAAAAGTTGCTAAGAAATGAAAACGCTTTGACAATTATCCACTATCTTATGCAAATTTAAAATCTGGTAATGACGTTTTTTCCCTATGCCCTCCAATATTGCCTCGTCGTGTTGATAAAATTAGAATCGAAAAATTTTATGTTGTCGAATTGGCAACGTATACGAAATATCTTTAATTTTTTCAGTAAATTATTCAAAATTTTTAATGTTACTTCAATTATTTATTCACTTCTTGAATAGGTTTTCATCGTTTGCACTAAATCGAAAAGAAAGCACGACGCGGAACCCACGTACACCACACTTCCTTCTAATGGAATTATTTAAAGCCAGTCCTTTTCTCTCTGCATAATTTTCATCAAAAATATGTAGAGCGTTTGCAATTGACATCTTCAAGTGCTTTAATCTAGAGCTAATCACAAAGCAAAAAATTACTTATTCAAAGAGGCGTACAAATTGCAAAATGCTTCTCGAAAAGACGCTTTCGTTCACCATTTCTTCAGAATTTCCTGAAGAGATTTGGTTAATTAAAGGCATTCAAGAAATCAATATTGAATGAAATACTACGAACAGCAATAATTGATGAGTTGGTGGAAAGTGATACTTAGGAATAGAGTGACGACTGATGTGTTTTCCAGCTTCAAATTTACTTTCGTTGAGACACCACTCAATCACTCAAATGATGAATAATTAAAAGTTGTATTTTGAAAGCGCTGATTATAAATGAGACGGCGGCTGCTTACCAAATCTATTTTTAATGAATGGTTTCGCAAAGTTTATGAACTTCTACGAGCATTTACAATCCAATTCATATTTTTAAGTAGGAGTGGGTGACTATTTCGAGGCGCTCGTAATTTATGACATTATTTGGCTAGCGTTTAATTGAATTGGAATTTTTATTGCTTGCAATGGACTGCTTGAGTAAATGAGCAGTTAAGTTCGAGACTCGCATGACTATTCTACATATTTTATGTTTAATTTCGTTGCTTTTGTACATAAATAGACAATGAAACATTTGTTCATAATTCCTCAGAGCCCATTTCTTATAATTTCTCAGGTTTAAAATATGCAATTTTCGTTTGTGGCAAAATAAATAAACTTTTTTTCTTATTTTTTCCAGATACCGATGGATAAAGAACGGCAAAAAATTCGATTGGCAAGCATATGATAATCGTATGTCACAACAGCCTGGACGTGGTACACTTTTGATTTCATATCCCAAAGATGAAGACATGGGACAGTACCAATGTTTTGCTGAAAATGAATTTGGTATCGCCACTTCAAATTCAGTATTCGTTCGCAAGGCCGAACTCAATAACTTTAAAGACGAAGCGACTCGATCCGTGGAAGCCAATGAAGGTGAACCGTTCCAACTACAATGTCAACCTCCAGATGGCTGGCCCAAGCCAAATGTGCATTGGTTAATACAAAGTTTCGACGGAAGTATTAAGAGTATAAACAATTCACGTATGACCTTAGACCCTGAGGGTAATTTATGGTTCTCCAACGTTACAAGAAACGATCAATCAGAAGATTTCTACTATGCTTGTGCGGCAACATCTGTCTTTAGAAATGAATATAAATTAGGTAATCGCGTCCTTCTTAACGTTGTTCAGACAGGAATCAGCGCAGCCCAGAATAAGTTCCAGCCGGTTAAGCAATACGTTACGAGGAAAAATGAAGTAGCTTTACGAGGCAAAAAAGTAGAATTATACTGTATCTATGGTGGAACTCCATTACCACAAACTGTTTGGAGTAAAGACGGTCAACCAATTCCATGGAGTGATCGGATTACTCAAGGAAACTACGGAAAGAGTTTGTTAATACGTCATGCCATTTTTGAGGATGCTGGCAGCTATACATGTGATGTTTCGAACGGTGTTGGCAATGCGCAATCGTACTCTGTAAACCTTAAAATTTTGGCTACACCCTACTTCACGATTGAACCTGAAATTCAAAATGCTGCAGAAGATGAAACCATTGAATTTAAATGCGAAGCATCTGGTGTACCTGAGCCAACAATTAAATGGATCTTCAATGGAAAACCAATTGCTGAAGCTCCACCTAATGCTCGCCGAAATGTTCAAACCAATAGTATAATCATTAAAGATCTTGTTAAGGCTGATACCGGCAACTATGGCTGTAACGCAACCAACTCGCTAGGATATGTGTACAAAGATGTTTTTTTAAATGTTCTTGCTCTTCCACCTGAAATTAGGGAAGCGCCACGCAAAGAAGCAACCGTTGATAGACGAAATGTAACGCTAACATGCCGAGTTTTCGGTGCACCAAAGCCTGAAGTCAAATGGATCCGCAATAGTTTAGAATTAACTGGTGGACGATATAGAACTCTTGAATCTGGCGATTTGGAAATTATTAACGTGGGTTATGCTGATGCAGGAGAATATACTTGCTATGCGTTCAATAAGTTCGGCACTATTGATGCAAATGGTACACTCATTGTAAAAGAGCATACCCGAATAACAGACGGACCGCAGGACTACGAAGTGACAGCGGGCAATTCAGCAACATTCCGTTGTAATGCTGTTGCAGACTCGTCACTTGATTTGAAAATTGAATGGTGGAAGGACGGTCAACCTATCGAATTCGACAAAGAAGCCCGTTTTGTACAGACAAATGACAATTCACTAACTATTACTAAAACAATGGAACTTGACTCTGGTGATTACACCTGCGTTGCCAAAACGGACTTAGATGAAACTCAAATGCAAGCCCATCTGATCGTGCAGGACGTTCCGAATTCGCCGGAACTAAAATCGGTTGAATGTAGTGCTGATCAAGCGATTGTAACTTGGGAACCACGCGGAGACAACCGATCACCAATTCTTCACTATACTATTCAATATAACACTTCATTCACCCCGGATACATGGGAGAATGCTTATGAAAAAGTTCCATCCACGGATTCTACGTATGCAATTCCAATGAGCCCGTGGGCCAACTATACATTCCGTGTTATTGCATTCAACAAAATTGGACCCTCATCACCATCTAAGCATGGTGGAATGTGTAGCACAGCCCCAGATATTCCTTATAAAAATCCCGATAACGTAGAAGGCAAAGGCACTGAACCCACAAATTTAGTTATTTCATGGACGCCTATGCCCGAAATTGAACATAATGCACCAAACTTTGAATATCGTGTATCATGGAAACGTGACATTCCTGGAGCAAATTGGGAAAATCAAGATATCTATGATTGGAAGCAGTCGAGCTTATTGATTCCCGATCAACCGACATTTGTACGTTATGCGATTAAGGTATTGGCTATCAATGAAATGGGTGAAGCGAACATTGCACCCGTTGAGGTTTACGGATATTCCGGAGAAGATGGTAAGTTTGTTTTGTATTAAAATAGAAATAGTTGAAGGATTCACGATTTAAGGTTTAGCTTGGGAGCTTGTTATCTGTTATTTATTTTTAAGGGCAAATAAATTCAAGTTTCAAAAGCCTGTCAGTTTCTATGAAAACTACTGAATTTACTATTCAAATATTTTGAATAATGTCGACATCTGGCTTTTATAGATTAAGCAATCAGTAGCTCCTTTCGCTTGTCAGTGTATTGAATCAAATGTGTTAATTATGTGAATATTCCTTTCTAATTAGTGTCAAAATGAGAATCATTTTATGTCGATCCTTATGAAAATACTTACATGTGCAATGTATTTTCGAAATGCATCTTCTCTGACTGAAATTCTATGGTTGTTAGCTCTAAAAACATTACTATGACATTAATAGAATAAAAATTTCGACGTGGAAATTGCTATAGAAGACATTGCTTATAGTAGAAATTTTCGATGCTTCTTATTCCGACAACCGGCTCCATGTTAGTGCAATACAGGATAGTTTCAGCTTTTCAGTGATTAGTCTTCTGATTTTAATCATTTGTAGGTGAAATATCATTAAACTTGCACTGAAGTTGCTTATTTGCCTCTGTTTTCTTTGTGTATGGAGCATAATGATAAAGCAATCTGCATTGCTGTTTTATTAATTATTATTATTATTATATTATTATTATTATTATTTATTAATTTTACTATTCTTTTTTCCAATATTCCAACAAATTCCGCAGACTGTTTACTGTTTAATCTCCAGAAAAGGACTTCCAATTCATTTTTTTTGGTAAAGTCTACCTTATAAGCAGATTTAAGTTAAGATTCAATATGCAGGGGTAACTAAGTTTGAAACCTTTGAAACTAACTTTGAAGCTTTTAAACCGTCTATAGTCTTCCTCATCAGCCATACTTGAGCTTGGAAATTTGAATCCATGCCTTATAAAATCGGGATAGTACTGCATGAAACTCTGTGTCTACCTCCCAAGTGTGTACTGTGAATTGAGTTAGTAGTTCATAGAGTATGTATTATTTTCCGATTTTTTTTTTCTCTATACGATGCAAGTATCTTGAATTGATGTCATATTTTAAGGCCACATAAGATGCGAAGATTGAATTGGGTTCCACTGATTTCATGCGTGTAACAGTATTTCTGAAATTCAGTCTTTTTTCTATGAAAAGTGTAATAGTTTCTTGTTACTTACTCATTCCATTGGTTCTATAACAAATAATAGTAGTATACTGTTGTTCATTCTTCTGTTATCAAGAGCTATCCGCATATTTCAATTAAACCTTGAAATAACAAATACAATACGCCTCCTCAGTACTAGCAGCAATGGCAACACTCGAAATCATTATTCAAAATGCGAAATCTATCGGTGGCTTGTTGTCCCACTGTCTGGATTGTAAAAGCAATTTATAGCGACATTTTATGATGTATAAGGAGGCTACTCTTTTGTTTATTTGTGTGTCGGTTATTACGATCGCTTGATGAAACCCTTTTTTATTATTTATGTATTCTCCCATGTTTAGCGCTTCCAATCAGTTCTTAGCAATTTTTTTCCAAAAAAACGCTATAGCTAAAATATTTTTTCCAACATATATAAATTTCGGGAGTAAGTTGCTCCCTTCTTCAGTGTTAAGTGTTTTTTCTTCCGCTTTTTCTTCTGTTTTTCTGAAAACTTTTACAAGTATTTTCCTATTCCCTCAATTCCGATTTTTGCAATGCTAGGAAATACAATAGTCGCTTGTTCTCCACTTGAATAGATTTTTGCTACTTGGGTCATATATTTGTTTTAAGAAACGTTAAATTTTAATTCATTATTTAAATATCCTTTCAAAATTTGTACTTGATATATTTATTGAATTATTAAAACAGCATTTTTTAATTGACAGTTCCAACTGAAGCACCAACTAACTTCTCAATGATCCAAGTAACAAGCAGTACATCTGCCGTTCTTAGTTGGAACCCGGTATCAAATCAAAGTCTACGGGGACACTTTAAGGGATACAAAATAGAAACATGGACAGAAGAAGAAGGTGAAGATAACTACCATGAAATCCATGTACGCGCCGACTCAACACAAGCTTTAGTAACAACATTCAAACCAAATTCCAAGAACTACGCCCGCGTATTAGCTTATAACAGTCGTTTCAATGGACCACCTAGTGCTACCATTGATTTTGATACACCGGAAGGTGTGCCGTCAGCGGTTCAATCTTTTGAAGCTTATCCGCTCGGGTCATCCGCCTTCCACCTGACATGGAAGAAACCACTCCAACCAAATGGAAAATTAACAGGATATAAAATTTACTATCAAGAAGTCAAGGGCACATATTTGGAACCGAAAATAGAACGAGAACCTCACATTTCTGATCCTAGAATTACGCGAGTGAAATTGGCTGGTCTTAAACCTGATACTAAATACCGAATCCACATCACTGCCACGACGAAAATGGGAGAAGGCCGAGAGTAAGCAAATGATAACTATTGCATTGTGAATTAATCAAAATTAATCCTTCTATTTCATAAAGATATTTCATCGAACAAAAAACGATGTCGGGCCTTGCTGTACCTCCAGATACGCCTACTTTTACATGGGAACAAATTCCTTCAGACAATCAATATGCAGCTATAAAAGTGAACTGGCATCCAAATATTGAAGGCAAGCCAGGATCTCATTTCTTTACTAAGTATCGGTGAGTATCTAATCGCTATGAGTTGGTTATATGTTCTCTTAAAATCTCATTATGTTCTTAATAACTTCAATTTTCAGTGTAAAAGATGAAACGAGCTGGCTGGAAACGACACCAGAGAAAAACGAAGATTTCCAAATAATTCGAGGTTTAGATCCTGATACCGTTTACGAATTGCGGGTCGTATCAGTGGATGGTGATTACATGACAGAGAGTACCGTTCAAAATGTCGATACGAATGGAATCGATGCTCCACTGAAGATCCCGAATAACAACGTAGCAACTGCTGGATGGTTCATTGGAATGATGCTAGCTATCGCGTTCTTACTACTGTTGTTAATTATCATTTGCATTATTAAAAGAAATCGTGGAGGCAAATATGATGTCCACGATAGGGAGTTGGCAAACGGTCGACGTGATTATCCAGATGAAGGTGGATTCCATGAATATTCACAGCCGTAAGTTTTACCAGTTGTCCAGACAGCTTTGTTTTTGTGTTTTGCTTTTGAACAGCTGCTTTTATTCGCAGGCTTGATAATAAAAGTATTGGCCGACAGTCAGTTGCGTCTAATCCAATAAAACCGGGGCCTGAAAGTGATACCGATTCTATGGCCGAATATGGTGAAGGAGATACAGGTGAGTAACTCCATTGAATACATTTTTACAGTAGATTTTATCTGATTACTGTAATTCAGTACAAACACAATCTTAAAAGAAAGAATCGCAGTGCACTTACGATCAAGTGTATCTAACACTGAATGTGACGCAATAAATTTCGCGCTTAATATTAAAATCATGCTGTCATCTAAGCAACTGTTTATTCAAAACAATTGAGTTAAGAAACTTACTGAATACTGCTTCACACAATAAATGTGTTTCAATTGGTTAATAATCTATTTCATTTGAAAAGCTTTTAAATTGCCTTAAAATCGCTTTATATGGACATGCACTGTAACGTATGTGCACTGCATTAGGAAAATCGTTCTACATATTTGTAAAGTGTGCTTAATTTATGTTCTGTTTTTCTTATCACAATTTATGTTAATTCTTTTCAATTTTAATTTATAGAAGGCATGAACGAAGATGGTTCATTTATTGGACAATATGGACGAAAAGGACTTTGATTCCTAATTTAAGTTTTTTATGCAATTTATTCACATAGAAAAACCGATATTTTCGACAACATATACTTCGCACAAACACTTAGATGGAAATTTTATTTTTGAACGACATGGCAACTACGTTTGATTTATTTTTTATTTTATTTAGAGGTAGTGTAGAATTTTTGTTACTTGATATATAAAATATATGTAGTAGTACAAATATTTCGAAAGAATGTGGTCGCAACTGAGTAATCTAATAAAAATTAAATAGTGGTTTATTTGGTGGCATTTTAATGCACTAACATGTCATGCTTGTGCCTTAGAACAGCAACGGCTCACTGCTGGTCTGCAAAATTATGAAATCAATTTTCATGGCCATAGTATATAATATGCGTTCATTTGTGGAAATATTCTTATAATTCTAGTTGCTGTCCTAATCTATATTGCATTTTTATCATTTAAGGCGAAACAAATCATTGCTTGCATAACAGTTCAACCGCATTCTTTCGAAATAAAAGTGTTACTTAAACTATTTATACTGATTGAGAAAAAACAGTATTAAGTATTCACTTCTATGTTTTTTTGCTTACAACATGGAAGTTGCTCTCTCTTAAACATTTATTTATGACTTGTGAACAGAAAACAAATTTGCTTGCTCTTTTTGTAAATATAAAAAAAAACTGAGTTTATTCCGTCCTTTTAAAAATAAGAAAATAATTGGTAACTGTAAAATAAAATATCTGCTATGATTTCACAACTTCAAAATAAAAATCTTTCGGTTCTGTATTTGACACTTGACTATCCTTGACTTTTAACCATTTTGTGTACTAACCCTTGAAAAAAGATCAATGTAACATGATGCGAAAACGCACTCAATTCCTTTTGCTACATGACATTTGGCTATCGTTGATTTTCATCCTGATAAATATGGTTAGGCTGATTCAAGACAAACAAATTGATGACTAAATCTAGTTGATGTCCGTTATTCCGATTTCGTAATCGGAGCAAACAAATTAATGCCCAGAACTGACTGATGTCCGTAATTCCGATTTCACAACCCAACTGGCTGTCTTTGACCTTCGTCAAGCTTTATTTTATTTTTTTTCAGGCCGTGAAAGTTTCGACATTTTAGCTCTCTCTGAACGAGAAGTGCAAGGAAAACTAGACAGGGCTTAATGGACAACATTTTTGAAAAAGTGAACCACCAATAAAACTAATCTACTACAACCCAGGGACAAAAAAATCTACGAGATGCCAATTCAATGAAAATCACTACATATTTTATCTAGTTTCTGGAAACGTTCACTTTTTAGATACAAAATACTTTTCTTATTGCATTATGTGCCTGAAAAAAGCGTTACAATATTGGAACATTTTTCCAATAGCTTGATTCGTTAAAAAATAGAAAATAGGGACCTTTTTCAAAAAAAAAAAAATCGCAAAATATTTTATTTGAAAAAAATTACTCCTTTGTTTTATTTTTCTGTCATATAAATACTAAATAGTAAACATATTAGTTCTTATGTATTTAAAAATTATTAATAATTGATCGGCCCGCCTTTTGCTTGGATGATTGCCTTCACTCGCCTTACCATGCTGTCATACAAATTTTTAAAAAAATCTTCATTGATTGCTTCTTCCCACACTTTTCAGGTTTAAGAGCGTTTGCGGTTCAGTTTCCCTTATTTTTGAACCCATTACCCGCCAAAGGTTTTCAATGGGATCCAAGTCGGGACTGTTTCCTGGCCACGGCAATGACTCTATCCCTAGCTGCTCCTTGAATTATGTTACCTGGAAAAGACAAAATATTACAAAGTTCATTAGTAAAAATATTTTTCTTTCAAATGTGAAAATAAGATCCGTCGTTAGATCCGTGCTGCAATTACGCCTTCTTCAACAATTTCTCTATACTTAGCAGCATTCAAAGATCCTTCAAGAATAATTAGACGCCCTACGCGATTATGTAGTATACATCCCCAAACCATCACATAAGGGAAATGCTTTACTATTGCTTGGCTACATTCGTCCGAATATCGTTCATCGGTTCTGCGTCTCAGTCGCAATGTTCCATCTGGTCCAGAAAGATTTAATTTCGATTTATCTGAGAAAATGACTCGTTTTGATTCCTCTAAGGTCCAGTTTTTTCTATCTTTGCACCATTCAGGACGAGCTTGCCCCATTCGTTTATTCAAAAGCGGATTTTCGCAGGGCGACAAGAACGCAAACCCATTTCGTTCAACCTTCTTTGGATTGTTCTGGTACTGCAAGGCTCATTCATTGATTTCGACAACTCTGCCCGCAATTTCGATGCTGATTCGAATCGATTTGCCACGGCCAGGGACTTCAAATGGTCTTTACCCCTTTGCGTGGTACCTCGTTTTATTCCGCTGCCCTTTTTCGCTCAAGGCTACTTGTATCTTGCTTTTTTTAATTAAATTCTGAACTGTCTCCTCGCTGCACTTTACTTGCCGAGCAATTTCCGGTTTCGACTTACCTGATTGGTAAGAAGCCCAAATTTCGGCCTATTGTTCTAGACTCAAAGAGATGCATTTTCGAATCTCCAGGATAATTCTTTACCTATTGACTTGCAATATCAGACTGATGCGGAAATTTTGCATTCTTTAGTTTTTATGGGATCCCTAATTACTACCTGGAAAATTTCGTTTGCCTCGAGATAAGCTAATTATGTCATTTTGATGGTGATTTGGAAAATTCCTAATTCGTAAATTTTTTTGTCACTGGATGTATGCAATCTGCCGTTTGAATAAGTATCCTGACAATGTGATTCAACTGCAATCAAAATCATATCGTTGAACCAAGACATAGGTTTAGGTTGACCCCGAAAACTATAACAAACGAGCTGCTATTGACGGCTAGTTGTATCAGCGATCACGTATCGCGTGATTGTTTCTCCTGTTGCAAAGTCCACTTTTAAATAATTTTTCACGGATAATGAATCAAACAAAAGTGACATTGTGTAAAAGGTTAGCTTTAAGGACCATTTTACATCTGAGTGAAAGTACTAAAAAATATTAGAAAAATAATTTTACTCCAATTTCAATGCTCGCAAGTGGCATAGTTCATAACTAGTTCCTAAAATGGGCATGCAATACAAAGTACACAATGTCAACAACTCAACTTGATTCAACAACCTGATTCCTAATACACAAACAAATTTCTTCACTTTCTCAAAGCTTTTGTTCCAGAATCCACCATAATTTCTCATGTTCCCTGCTTCACTTTATACAATTTGAATTGTTAATTAATGAACAAAAATAGTTTCACTTACAGAGTTTGAACTTAAAAAACCAAATTTGGCACTTGATTTCCACCATTTCAGCATGATCTTATGATTCACATGTCATTCATTGCCTTTGCATAACATCTACGTCAATTACAGATTAACTGATGATGTTATTTCTGTTAGTGAGTAATATAATATAATATAACCCCGTTTGAGTAATAGGGCAATTTAAAATTTTGGTTGATTATTTTTATATTTTAAATAGAAACAACATTACGTACCTCCTGAAGAAAACTGCCAAAACCATAAGACGTGTACGGCTTTTACGGCTATATATTACGGTTAGTATTGTTAGCAGGAATACCAAGATCGTGCAACATTAAACACACAAATCCTCAATCGGATAAGAAGATGTCATAAGTCTATTACTTCTTTCAACGACTTGTAATACGCAATAAGTACTGATGTGCAGATTTGATATTCTCATCAATGTCCTGACATTGACAGAATACGTTCTAGGATACGTGCACACTACAGGCTTCCTTACGCAAAGGCATCCACACATTCAATCAGTTTGAACAAATTATCAAACCTTATTTTTGAAACGATGTTTCGAAAATAATTAGCACTAGTTGGTCGTAATAAAATTTCATAATAATTTTCTTAACGCTAATTCTATATACCTTGTTGAAATGATTCTGATCCACCATGAGCAGGATTGCTTTTTTCTGTAACCGAGTTATGATAATTGCTTCTGAGACATTTTTTCGTAAATATTTTCGACTTTCGATTCCATTCCTCCGCTTGGCATTCACGTTTTAAATTCATACTGATTTGGACCTGATCGATGGAGCATTTTCCCCAATACGGTGTGATTGTAACAAAACCATGAGGATGCGAAAATAATTTGTCGGTGCTGCTGCTTGGATTATGAAACCGAACACTATTAGTTAAAGAATAACACCGATCTTTCGTAATTTGTATATTTAGACGAAGTTCCAAAAATCGTATTCTTTGCTACTCGCTACCAGAGGAAAAAAATTCGAGTAAACTCTACACGGCTATATAAGTAGTGGACACTCATACTCAAGTCACACCAAAGCCTGTGGTAACTTTCTAGTAGGTGCAGGTCTATTTAATTTATGTTCGTGAGTTCCTTAAGAATGTTTCGCGGTATTTACGCAAGATATCTGGTCCGATTTGAACTGAACGCAGCAATCGTCATCGTTCATCTGAAAGTTATCTGATTTTCATCAATAATACCTTTTTTATACATTTCTTTTAAAATATCTTATTGGAATAAATAAATAAATCAAAAGCCATACTTTTCATCAAATCTGAAGTTGTTTATAATCAGTGGAGAGAAAAAAAGAGTCCAAGCGTTTTCTTTCCTAGTGATTGAGGTCTCCAACGAAGTAGCTATATTTTACTCAACTGTTCCTCTTAGAAATAAAGCATAAAAACATGTTGTCATTCTTCAAAAATTTGTTTTTATGTAGAAATAAAAGTGGCCATTCTCATTGCTGCTAGCTTAAGCGATCCATTTAAGATAAAAGACACAGATATCATTCCTTAAAAAACACATTATTTCTAAAACTTAGCAAAATAAATGCTGAAATGCCTATTTCGAGTCTGGAAGCTTGTAGTTCATTTTCAAGAATTAAAGTCACTTATCAGATCATTTAGAGTATTTCGAGAGAAAACGCCGTCTCAAAATCATCATTATTTTCATACAGTGGCTCCTCGATTAAATGGTTTGAGTATTTTATACAAGAAAAGTTTACTTTTCATGTTTGAGGTATTTAAGGTCGCTGTTTAAGGTGCTTAACAACTGTTTAGCATTGTTAGAAACATTGAATGAAAAAAAAACAACATAACATTATTTTATTCAACAGCTCACCTTACAGCCTTAATTATGTTGAATCGTGAATCTCCATACCATCATAGGATCACATAAAGTCACGTGGTTTAACGTGGACACCTGCCGCTAATGGCTTAATGCTACGGTCTCCATAGACGGGGTTGAAACAATGTGTCTGTTTCAATGAATCTGAAACAAGTTTTTGTCCTAGGTCCCAATTTATTCAAAGCTACCTGGATTCCCGAACACAACTGGTGAATGCTCACCACCACCCTCTAGCTTTCGAAACCACAACCACCACATTTCATCACAGGATCACAGCTATACTTAGCAGTGCTGCTTAAATTTTGTTTTTCTTTGGGTATCTTTTGTTGTCGTTTGCATTTATTTTTAACTCAATTTATTATATTCGCATTATTCATCATATGCACCAATTTTTGTGCACTGAGTTTCGAGTTTATCAATATCTGCCCTATAATCCAGCGATTATTGAAAGTAAAAAAATACATTTTGCTTGGCGCTGTTGTACTCTTTTTTATCACACGATTTCACGAATAAATATTTCAATTGAGCACTTTACAATAGAAAACGTTTTGCACATTATTTATGTTGCTTATTTTTTGAGTTCCCAAGCAGCTCTAGCGGATCCATTTGTGTTTCCATTAAATTGCAGAAGCTGAACTCACCGTTCGTTTTCTGGCCCACTTTTTTGAAATGTCTTAGTGTGGAACAGCTTGGAAGAATTGAATGCACGCTCGAAATTTCTTTTCATTATAGACGTAGGGGAAGAGCTTCAACATATGAAGCCTTGAAAGTCTACGCCAAAGTCTATTGCATACTCTCTACAAATTTTTCTTTATGGTCCTGTAAATGGTATTCATAAGTTTCACTAAAGGTTTCTGGTCCCAAGAATACCGCTGAATCTCTTTTTGTCGTTCACCGCGCCGCCTGCTCATTCCTCTCAATATCTGGCGTGCTGTGGCACACGCTAGTGGGTAACCTCATTGTCCGCACTCAACTTGTTGAACGTATTACAACAGTTTAAGTTCGTTGTCTATTCATTCACCGAAGATTCTAGAGCTTTTAAGGCTGCTTAGCTATCGGATAGACTAGCTTAAGTTTTCCTAGGCATTCTCTGTCTATATCGATTTGTAGGCTTACATCCATAGTAAAAACTTCAGCCAGAAATATACTTGGCATACTCTCTCATCGGTTGTAAATATTTGGTATCAGGTCCAAATATTCCAATTCTTGTTCCCTCAGAAGTGTTGGAGTCAAAGCTCCTTTCCCGCTTTGGCACTCAGGAATAAACAAAATTTTTTGCGGAAACAGAATTTTGCCGTCATGCGACCTGATGGTGCCCATATGAATGGGGGCACATTGGTTAATTTAATTTGTTCTTTTTACCCAATGAGGTGATAATTTGGGTGGACGGTTTTTGACATCATAGATTTCGTTTCTATTCTTATAACTTAATCATGTGGCGATAGGATTGAAATTTTCTCGAGGGCTGCTGTAAGACACGATCTGAGGTCTCCAGTGATGCAGACAAATACCAAACGCTTAACTCTATCGATTACAAGCCTCGTCTAACGTTCTTGAAGTTATGGGAAAACGAAAAATTAAAATGATCTCATATTCCATTTTGACTTTCCATCATATTCCATTTTCACTGTCTTCAATCCTCGTAATGCAATTTATAAACCGCGTTCGAAACCAATGCTTTGGCAGGGCGGTTAATCTTTACCTAAAGTAAGTGAAAAACTGATTTTTCAGAAACTCAGATGTATGAAGGGTTTCATCATTTAAGTCATAACAAACGTAGCAAAACTAGGCTTTTATTACTTATGCATCGTCTGATCAACGAAGGTATATTGAAGGTTTCAATTCAGAAAGTTAACGATTATCGATAGAGCGGGAAAACTACTAAAACCGGTCACTTCTACGAAAAACGTGTTCTATGAGGGCAGTTAAGAAAATACTCAGAGTTGAGATAGATAAGAGATTAGATTAGAGATCAGAGATTAGATATTAGATATCACGTTTTAAAATTCGAGAACAGTATACGAAGTTAAAATTACTATGCTGACAATAGCAACAACCTTGTAGGTCTTTGTTGTGACTTATTCATGAAAACAGATACCTGTGGGAGAAAATATTAAATAGAAAAAAACTATGTTAATCGCACTGTCGTTTGCACATGTGTTTCCAATTGAACAGATAGGTTCGCCAAATTCGACATTATAAACGTATTTCCTTAATTAGATTTATTACTTTACCTTGATTAGATTTATTTCTCAAACATTCAAGTTTGGGGAGTCGTAGACATTGTTTTGAGTCCTTAAACCGATCAAAATATGATACTGCACAGAGTAGTCTGTTGCATGCGCGTCGACACTGAAATCTTCATCAACGTCATCATTTGTTAGAATTCTAGCAGTTTGAAAATTGAAGGCTCGATCAAGTAATCAGTTCAAAAGTGAGTCACTTAATGATTACCAGTCGGCAAAAGAATAATTTCTGAAATTATCAGCACGCAAAAGAATTAATTATAAATTTCTTTAATTTGTACATAGTAAACCTTATTTTTGGTACCCGTTTCAGACCCCTCTTAATCTATAATAAGTTAACAACACTAAATCACATCAAAATTAAACACCTTCAATAAATTCAACTGGACTCCTTCTACTATATACTTTTAGCTTTTAATTAATATGTTGGAAAATAATTACTTGATTATTAATTCAATTTCAAAATGTCTTATCTTTCACAGGACAATTCACCGAGGATGGTTCATTTATAGGCCAATACGTACCTGGCAAACTTCAACCGCCAGTAAGTCCACAACCGGTTGCCCATAATCAACCAATACCACAAACTTCATCTCAAGGTACTAATGCCGTAGCTACTTATGTCTAAGCGTCTCTATTTTTCGTTGTTGAATCCACATGTCTTTATTTTATATAAAATATTTCTTCTATTTACAAGAGAATCTATTTTTTAATTTATTTTATACTATTTTTCTATGAGTAAAAATGCAATTAAGTTGTTCGTAGCAGTTAAAACAAATACCCTGAATGGAATTACCCGTGATGATTATATACAAATAAATGAAATCGAATATGAATTTTTCTTTTTGAACGATGACACACATAATTTCTGTAAAGGACATGACACTAAATTAAAAGTAAAGTAAGTAATTGAAGATTGAAAAACAAAATATTCATTAATAGGATCAAGTGGTTCATAAAAGTAAGCTAGCGATATTTTCATTAATAGTCACCCAAAAAAGCAGCTTTTTCATATTGCAGCTAAATCTTTATTTCACACATTTTCCAAATGCTTTTAACACAGAAAGTTGAAACCCGCAAATCGAATGAAAAGAAAATTCTTTTTCTCGAAAAGATTTTCATTTTTATTGCAAGCTTTGTATTTTATTAATGTAGCTACCGAAAAGAACTCATTAGAACGACTTTATAAAAGTAAACAAGAACACAAGAGTATATAAACGAGAAAATACAAATAAGAGAAAATAGCGATAATTTTGTTGTAAATTTTTTTTAAATGTATTTAAACAAGTTCGAATAAACAATAGATAAAAGAAGGAAAAAAAAAACATGACCAGATCACTGACTTGAATGTAAATGCATTTGTTTAATGTTGAATGTTAAAAAATTGGCAATTATTGCAAACGCGAATCTCTCAATTTGACTTTTTTTTCCACAAACGGAAAACTACTAAAGAATCTTTTTCTAATCTCGAAAATATCGTGGTAAATTGATAACAATGATAATGCAAATTTACTGAATACAATTCATGCATAGAAAATAATTGACAAGATAATTTGTAAAACTAAGTATAATTTATATATTTTTAATGTTCTTTAATATAATTTTTTTTCTAAATATTTTTTTCCTTTTGTAAAAGTTTAGATGTAAAATATTAAGTTCAATTTTAAGATAAATACAGAAATAAAATGTATAGGTAATGCGAAAATAATGAAAAAGAATACATTTTAAGGCAAGATAAAAGCATTGATGTAGCAATGTATTAAATGATCAAAAAAACTGAAATGTTATCGTGAAATGAAAGAATTAAACAAATTTTGTTTTATAAATAATTTTCGTTTTCTTTTGTTCTTCTTTTTTTTCATATATTTGTATCAAGATTAAAGATAGCAGCATGCCCTGGGTGCTGGTAAAGGCAGGCAAATAGATGTGTTTTTTGGAAGTCAATTAATTGATGGAGAGGGTTCCATAAACGTTCAAAACACATCCCGCAAAATGAACTTTTTCAAGCATTTCGGGAGTAGTGAGTCGAACTGTTTGCGATTGATTTTTTGAAAATGTGAGCTGAAGAATCGAAACGTGTATTTAAATAGTTCTAGTGAATACTTCGTTTTAAAAATTATGAGAGCTACCGAAAAGTCCTTTATAAAAGCAAATCTAGTAAATAATACAAGCGAGCAGCTACTGCTTGTTTGGAATATTCATGGATTTTTCGAATGAAAAAAAAACAAATTAAATTTGAGCTTCTTTGTTAAATGAGGAGAACTCCTATTCGGAAACAAACGTAATCTACTTCCTAGGAATCATGTTGCCTGCTTATGTAGGGGAAAAACCAGCATCTATTTTGTCACAAGGTAATACAGGGACTTCAAATAATATACATTTAAATCATATTTACAAGTTCTTAGATAGCTTCGATTGAGAAACTACTTAGCTTTCTATAATATCTTCTTTTATACTTTTCTTCTCAAATATTTTAACTATTTATTAGTAATATATAATACGCTCATTTTTTGAAGTATAAACTGAATAGAAATCAATTACACAAAATGGGGCCTATAGCGGATAAGAGAAAATATGTATGACGAAGAGAAGCTAGCGAATAGAATGTGGTTATTTTTACAAGAATAAAATGCATAAAAATCATTCTAACATGTGTATAAAGGAATGTAATATGTAATTGTGCGCATTATTCAAATTTACACTACTCAAAAGAAAGGAAAAATTACATTGGAAGTGTGGAACACAATCCACTTAATGTATGTTTCGCAATTGATGTTTATGTTGCTTCCCTCATAAGAATAATAAGTGTATATTAATCCCTATGCATTGGCACATCCTTACGTTGGTGCCGTTTCGAAGATAGAATTTTAGAATTTGGTTGCTTTATTGATAATGTCTATGAGTTTGCCTTCGCTGAAATCTAATTTATGTATTTAAGCACATCTAGTATACTGAAGTTTTATACGTTATAAATTGAATTATTTACCTTAGGCTGAATTACTTAAGTGATGCACCTTCTATTTTGATCTCGTCGATACTTTAACCAATTTTCCTTGCCAACCGATTCAGTTACAACTTGAAAATCGGGTGGCAACATTGGTAATCAGCAACGAGATCTGTTTGAAATTATTAAATAATGCTAACTCTTTTCATGTGCTACTAAACGAGCTTATTAAATAAAAAAAAATAAAGTAACTTATAAAACAATTCTTTTTCGTTGCAAGTGTATAATGAGTTTTAAGAGTTGTATGTACATTTCAGATATGACAAGGCACAACTAGTATTATACAAATAAGAAATAATTATAAATGGTAGATTTAATATAGAAATGTTTTAATCTTTTTCTTCTATGTACTAAAACAATTTTAAAGCAAATGTTGCTGTGTAGTATATGATGATAAAAACGATAATATACACTGCCGAATGCCGCGCCACTTGTATTATTTCACTTGACTGGAAAATATTAAAATATATTCAAATTAATGTAATTGAAGCGGCTATTAACCATATTTATATACATTACATCTTTCGAACAGATTCAACCTTTTATATGAAGACTTTTATGCCATAGTTCTTCTTACCTTTCCACTTCTACGGCAAAGTATTTCTTGCATTAGACAGAAGAAACAAAACAGCTTAAAATATGAAATGTGTATATTCGAAAGTAAGATTGAACGAATGCAACAAGTCGTTTAGCGCAGAGGATGTCAGCAGGATTAAATTAAACTTTTCTGACAAAAATACGTTAAATTTGTTCTAATCTTTCAGGCGTTTGACTGTGTTTTTGAAATCAGTGATTATCAAACATTACTGGCAAAGTTATTATTATTATTATTAATAATATTATTAAAAATTTTATTCGATACTTCTCAAGGAAATAGTATCCGTTACGGTCAAACTATCATTTTCGATGGCCGTTGACTCCTAGACCATAAAGTCTTTATCTGGATACGTTATATTATCTGTGTTTCCCAATTAATTTGTTGTATCAATATGTTGTATTTTTATGAAGTGTAAAAGGCTACTTCTTGTAAAGTCTTATAATATGATAATTCATGAGATTTACGGGCTGTTTTCGTATTGAGTGTTTGGCAACAATCAATACGGATCAAGGAGCGACCGTTTTAGGTCACACGAATAACCATTATTTGCATTTTATTTATCAGAATCCACCATTTTATGTGGACTGTTGGTCCTGCTACGGAATGACGCCTGCCGATTTCGGTATCATTTTTCTGTGTGAGTAAAATTAGTGGCTACAACATCAGTATAAAATGTTAAAGTGATCTATTAAAGGCCTGTAGAGACTTTCTATCTTGTTATCTAGAAAAATATAGAAAAAAAGCAATATCACTTTATTATTATCTGATAATTTTATTTTGAATTTCCTCTGCTACCTATTTGACTGTTTCTCATCTGCAATTCATTGAGAGTTTTGTGCATGAGTCTATCAGTGCACTTCTGTGTAACGAGTCGATTTCGAAGTTATCATAATTTGACATGGTAGAATTCCTTCGTGACTATCACACTCACTTCAGCTCCTTGCACTTGACTAAGTTGATTGACTATCAAAATTATGCGTTGGCGATTATAGCTCATGCTCAGCTCTATGCAGATGCACTGTTTTGATAAGATCATTTTCAGAAACTAAGTTATCGCTTCTGTATTTAGTGGCATGCAAAACTCTGTCCTGTCCATACTTTGAGCAATATGCGATATGCGTGTTTTTTTTTTTACTTCATGGAGAAAGTAAAAGTTCACGGAAGGTGACGTTCGGTCTTATTGGCATTTACATATTTTTCTCGATTGTTTTGCTCCGTTTCTCGATGTTAGACGGTCGTGACCGTTCGCTCCGCTGAAAATTAACGTTAAAGAACGCATGAAGGGTCCTGTGCGTTAGTTCAGAGGAGTCATTAGTTGTTTGATTTGTAAATTTTGATTCGGCTACAAGGAATTCTTGCGAACAGGTGTTTTCAAACTCAAAGACAGAACACTTCTGTTACAGTATCGTCTTTGAGAAAAAATTCCCGGTGCATGATTCCTCTAGCATTGGCGAATACGATGAACAATCACTCCAATCTTGATTTCGATGCATAAATGTTTGTCAGACGACCCTCTTCGGGAGCGCGCAACTCTGATACCATATTTAATATCCTGTAATAATGTTCGATAACGAAAATAAGATAAGAAGACTTCATTTGTCCCGAACACGTTAGTCTCTATGATCCACTGTGAGGGAATGCGTAAGAAATTTTTGCACAAATCTAATGGATGCTGTGCTCAGTGCCATCCTGTTAAACTCGCAATACTGCGCCAATTATTTCGAAGCATCTCGCAAACACGGTCAACAATTTTTTCACTTCACTGGTTACAGGTCTGAACGTTCATTGTCATCCAACGACTCTTAATCTTTCTTTCTCAAACTCAAACAATTTGCTGTGGCTTAAAAAACAACTTTCATACGCTTCTTTCATAGTGTCGTAATTTTCTGTTGTTGTTTTGCCGCACTTAAAAAGAAATCGATCGCTGCACGTTCTATTGTTAGATGTTTAACGAAAGAAGACTCCAAAAGGATTCAACCCAAGTCAATATTTGTCGCAACCGACTTGAAGACAGAATCAAAAATGGTTCGAAATGTCTTTTTTTTTATTTTTTGGGAGTAGTAAGACGTAGTTTTGTAATATTTCGATGGATAATGTCACTTACAAAACGATTTTGAAGCAAGTTTCGGAACCTTTGCACAGACTGTGTACAATGATATTTAAGTGAAATTTTCACAGCCTTCGTAGCTTTCCATTTATTAGCAGTAATTATTAAGCATTTGATTAACAAAACGTGTATCGTGAACGAGTCACCCATATAAACAGGCAATTAATATTATCATAATCCTTCACACTCATGAAAAAGATTTTGATCATGAATCCTGTGGTCATTAATTGTCGAGAACACTTTGCTTCCATCTTTAGAGATATATATATATATTTTTTTAGTAAAAAAATTAAAAGCGTAAAAAAATAAAAAGTGAAAAGAAGTAAAAAACTTCCTTTTTGTGTTACTTTGCTTCAACTTGAAATTCCGTCTTCGGCCATGATTGTGCGGTTTATAAGTTTCCTGTAACTGAATGTTTTGATAATTTTCTAGCATGATGCCATACAAAATCTATTCCTAGACCCTATTTCCGATTATTGAAGAGCACGTGATAAATTTAGTATATGTTTCGTTTTAATATGTACATACTTCGTGGATTACTTCAAAGGGTTTTTAAAACTGTCGATCTTTCGAATTGGTCGAAAGACTGATATTGACAAAAGGAATTTTCCAAATTTGTTTGTTTAATTCCATGAGAAGAATCATGCGTTATTGCCCATAATAAAAGAATAAATAGCTAGAAAACTCACCGGTGGCATCTCACAAAATGAGATAGAATACGCAATTGTAGATTTATATTTGTATTGCGTTTTTACTCAAAATTTACCAATACCAATGAAATGTTCTTTATTGAGTTCAAATCCATTCGATCTGGAGTTTATTCGAAGTGTTCTTCGAAATGTTCCGATTTGTTCTTATCCATTGGTTCGGATAAACAACCATGCGTGGTGTACAAGACTTTAACAACGCTCCCGCATCATCTACCAGCAGAAGTCGGAAATACTGGTCTTCGAATTTATCATAACTTCTGTTTTTTTAGAAGTCTTTGCGAATCTTGCCGATTGCTTGATTGGTTTATTAAACATCCTAAAAGATTCTTATTCGGATATAAGAATTTGTAATATTTTCAAATGCATTCAAAAAGGAATGGGACAGGAAGGAATGATTATAAACTCCTCTTGAGTTGTCTAGTTTTCTCAATGTTTTATTTAGATAGAAAGTTGTTTTGGCTGGAAGCACAGGTTACTTCAACATTCTGTATTTGTGAAACATGTCCGCCTAAACTAGTTAAACAAGAAGCTGTTCCAAAATAACTGCAGTAACTCGAAGCTGACGAATTCTTTGATTAGAAAGTGCTGAAGCTCGGTCATTTGAATCATTAATTTTAACCAAAATAATTATATATCCAAAAACCCCTTTCGCTAGGAAACACAGTACGTCTTATAGTCCTTATTAATTCGCTTGTTGGTGTAACTCTACCAAATTACTTGAGATAGCCATTATCATTTGAGTAATCAAACCTGTAGTATTAAAAATCCATAACTTGTCCAAGTATTTGAAGATGATCACTGAAAGAAAAACACAATCAAACGCTTCGGAATAGTTTGAATGAATGCATATATATTAAATAAATAAAAAAATTAAAAGACAGTAAATAAGTCATTTAAATGAACTAAAACTCAACAAGTATCTAAATTTGGGTAAATTGAAAAAAAGAAAATAAAGTTTTTAACTTTAAGACTTATTGATGTATATCAATCGCTTTTGAAGATAGTCACATGCTTGATGTATAGAAACATTCTACAAATAAAAATGTAACTTGCAAATTAAGAACTAACCAAAATGTTTGCTTCAAAATTATTATTTGTAATTCTCAGTATGCCGAAATGATATTTAACACGTTACTACACAATGATACAACTGTGCTATTTTACCAGTGTCTAAAGTAAACACAAATATCTCTCACACCCTCTCTCACACAAATCAAATAGCGTTTGAAGAAAACAAAACAAGTATTTCCCTATTATATTCTCCATTTAACAGCAGTGATGATCGATTTCAAGCATTGACAATTTGTGTATATTCGAAACAAATGTCGTATGTGAAATTAGAACGTAAAATTTAAGTTTTTTGGGAACCATTAGCTAGCAGAACGTGCATAATAAATGCAAGCATCATGTAAAGGATTCATCATTGTAAAAGATGTATTTATATCTAATTTTCATGCTCATCAAATATAGCTTAGCTCATAAACAACACACAAACACACACATACATTCAAGTTATAGTGTAGTACACATATTGGATGATTATATATATTTAAAATCTTTACACACTTTAGGCATAACTATAAAGAAACGAATGATATATTAAATGATTAAATGGATTAGCAAAACCAAAAGAGAAAAAGAAAACAACAGAATAACAAGATGGAATGAAATTACTCAGAAAAAAAATTTGTAAACATATTTTTATATGGAAATAATACTTTTTTTACTTAACAAAATGTAGAGATGTCTCCCTTCGGTAAACGCATTAAATATTCGCAACCTAACCCAAACTTTAAATCTCTATGAAATAAGTACTTTAAAATTTGCGTTAACTTAAATTGTTTATTTTTAAACTATCAAAGTTACGTGGAAATGAGGGGCCACGAATATGAAGCTTGTGCGACTCTTTGTTGTAGACCGTTTTTTTTTACATACCAGCAGGAAAAAAATCAAACGAAATAGCATCATTATCTTATAGTTCACAAATCAAATAAAAAACCAAAATTTCAACATTCTCTTATTGTATCATTATATAAATGTTGTTTATTTTTAAAAAATATATATATATAACTTGTGCTTTTTTCATAGATACTTAGGGGTATTTAAATAGTAGGCATTGACGAATGGAAAAAGGAAAAACATTAAGTTTTTATGCATTAATATAAGTTTAATTATGTTAAAAGTTTCCTGTGTTCGCGCTGAATATTTAATTAAATATTATGGAAAAACGTTTATAAAGTAAGTTTATGCAATATTTGATTTGTAGACGAAGTTTCGTTGCTAGAAATAAAAATTAAAAAAAAACATTTGATCGTCTTTGAACTTTAAACGTAAGAACTTTGAAGGACCCACTTCTGATTTTATGGAAGTAATAGTCGTTGCCTCTATTTGAGTTATTTTATTTGTAATTGTTTAATAAATTATTTAAAAATTAAGGTTCAAGATATAATTTTGATGAAGCTAAAATCACTGCAAAGTCAATGTTTAGGAGTGCATTTTGCATATTGAGCATATTGTGCATATTGAGCATTATAATTCTTATAATTATTATTTTCCTCGTAATTTAAATAACTTGGCGAACGTGCCAGATACTTCATCACGAACTACCACCACCAATCGTGTTCTCGGCAGTTTTACTGCACGACGAAAGACACTTCTTCAGCCCTATATATTGGTAAGTCTAAAAAGTATTGAGCATTATTTTGTCATTTTTCGATTGAATATTTCTTTTATTTAAAATGGATCATATTTAAGTACATATTTTCCATTATTATTTATGACCTTTTGCCATTTTTTGGGTAGAGCAATTATTCCATCTGTGTAGAACCTCTGTAGTCTATCGGCGAAAAACTTGGCCAAATGATTTTCACAGTCCCTTTTTGAAATGAATTTCTTTTCATTAAGGAAGTTTTGCAGATATCGAAACAAATTATAGTCTGATGGTGCAAGGTCTGGACTATACGGTGGATGCATCGAAACTTCCCAGCGAAGCTCTGTCAATTTTTTCCGGGTCATCAAAGATGTGTGTGGTCTGGCATTGTCATGATGGAAGGCAACGCCCTTTCTATTTGTCAATTATGGCCGGTTTTTTTTTTTTGAACTGCTTGTTGCAATCTGGTTAATTTCTGACAGTACGGAGCCGAATTGAGTGTTTGGCCAGGTTCTAGCACCTCATGATAAATAGTCCCCTTCCAATCCCACCATACACACAGCATAACCTTATTTGGTGTCAATCCTGGAGTCGTTTGTGATTATTCACCTTTCTTTGTTCATGGTCCTTTTCGATTGTCATTCTCGTATTTTTCCCATCTTTCATCGCCAGTAATTATTTATTTATAAAATGGCTCGATTTCGTTGCGTTTTATGGACATTTCGCAAATGAAAATTCGGTCGATCAAATTTTTTTGTCTTAATTCATGCGGCACCCAAACGTCGAGGTTCTTTGTGTATCCAGCCTTACGCAAATGGTTCAAAACTGTTTGGTGATGGATATTCAGTTCCTTAGTAATGTTATGGCTGCTTATGTGTCGGTTTTCTTCAATGTTTTGTAAGATTTTATCAACTTTTTCAGTGATTGGTCGACTTGAGGGTGGTGCATCTTTGACATCAAAATTTCGCGAACGAAAGCGAGCGAACCATCTCTTGGCTGTGGCTTTTGATAAAGTATCTTGACCGTAGATACCACAAGTTTTTTCACGAGCCTGCGATGCATTCTCACCTTCATCGTAGGAATATTGTAAAATATAATGAATATTTGCAGAAACTTCACTCATTTTTAAATGAATACAGCTTTTGACACGAATGATGAAATGCAAAAGTGTCCGTACGAAAATTGTAGACTGGAATGTCACCTTTCAAACGCATATCATTTTGACTCAATTTGATTAGTTTTGCCCGATATATGATAACGAACACTTTCTAGTGACAAAAAGGCTCAATACTTTTCAGATTATCCAATATGCAAGTTGACAAGCGCAACATAAATGCGAAAGTATAACGAGCAAATATATACATGTATATATATTCGTATATACTTAGTTCTTGATTTCTTATTGTGTTTTACAATTGGGCTATAATTGCTCTTTAAAACTTCTTTTAAACCTAAATTTTTTTTCACTTGTTTTCCTTACTTGCCATTTTCATTACATTCAATGGGTGAGTCCCTTCATCTTCGTTTAGAGGTTGATTTTTGGACGCCTTAGTAATTTCTAAGTTTCCCACTGCGTCTGCCTTTGAGATTCCTCTGATCTGCTCCACACTTCCAACGTAGTCCAATTCGATAGTATGTCCCAGCTTATCGTTTTAGCCATGATAATGATTTCCCCTTTGTGGTTACATCCTCGCTTTTGCGACTTCTTTTCTTCTTCCGCTTGTACAAAATGTAATACTACATTTATTACATTTTGCATTCTTGATAGTCTTTCTATAAATTCAACTTTTTGCCCACTTTTTCGTGGGTCTTTTTCACCTTTCAATTAAGGTTTGAGGTAAAAGCAATAGATAATCGATTTCCAAGTAGAAATTTTTCAAACAGTTATTGTAGTTATACTACTCAGTTGACACAGGAATGCTCACTCTGTCTTTATTTCCTTTATTCTCACTTATCACCGATTACTGTTGAATATCTCCCTTCCATTATATATATTTTTCTCCGTCGTACAATCTGTAATTTTGAATTAATAATGACGTGGCCGCTTTTTTGCGGGATCCAGTATAAATCGGTTTTTTTCCATTAACATCCTTCAAGAGAGCTTACCAATCCATGGATCTAGCTGTTATACGGTGAGGATTATATATCAACAGCAACAATATCTCATGTCCAAGCATAACACCAGCTCACTGATGCCTTTAACACAAAGGTTGGCCTGAAGCAGCGTGATGGGCCAGCCTAACTGCCGTTTAGCTTTTTTTAAGAATATGTGATAAAGAAGCTCCTCTCGGTAGAATGATGAATTAATCCTGTTAACAAAAAACCCAGAAGTAGAACATGTTGGCTACCAGTTAAAGGAACTAAACACGTGAATTCAGTCGATTGACCTTAAATTTATGTTTATTTATAAAACGCAAATATTGAAAAGCCAATATTTAATTAGTTAGGATTTAATTAATTAAGATTTTTAATCAAAACCACCTCCTCATAATTACGATGGTCAATCTTATACTTCACTATTAATTTGAATACAAATGAGAAATCGGAACCCTGTGGCGTAAACTCACAAATTTGAGTCCAGTTCATGCACTTAACTCTTCTCGACACCTCTCCTCGTAGTCGGGAGTGCACCTACAAAATAATGTCGAAATACCCATGTTCTTAATACATTCTTCCATTTTGCACCGCTCAACGCCTGGGTCTACACATATATGAGCCTTCGCTTAGTACGTAAGGACTCAAAATCAATCACGCCATTTCTTACATATACATCCCGAATAAAATGATGTCAATCCTCTACGTGTTATAGTACAGATGATCACAATTGCTTTGCCGTAAATTTATAGCGCCTTGGTTATCATTAAATAATGTAACAAAACCACATTCTAAACCGCTTCCGGTTAGAAAATCATATCAAAAGTTATTCTTTCTTCTTTACCTGCATCTGATAACGCCATATGTTCACTCCCCGTACATGGCAGCACTATTGATTTTTGCTTTGCCCGCTTGCCAACTGATAGGTTCGTCCTTTAAACGTATGGGCCGCGATTGTAGTTTTTCCCTGACCAACCTTAATAAAGGATGTTTCCAGCTAAAGACGCGGTATGATATCGATGGAGCACGTAGCATACTGTGTTTACCAGAACGAGGAACGATTTCCAGCTTGTCGCAACTTGCATCGCGCCATTTCCACTAGTATCCTACTCTTTCGCTCAGTTGTTCCGTTTTGCTGAGGAATAGGGACCTGTCAACCTGCGTTTAATTCTTGCCAAACCACCTTTTTTTTATTGGCGTTATTTCATCAATTTTCTAATTCTAACAAGAATTTTGCCTACAATTGCTAAACTCTAACAGTCTTTACTCCTAGAGTTTTATATCTTGACAACAAATCCATTAAAATTAAATAAGTGTGTTGTTGATTTGAAATCGGAAGGAAAGCCAAACAAAACTTCCCCAAATTGGTTTGTGTTAAGAAATAAATAAATACTAGATACATATGGTTCCTTCAATAAGAACTTTGGAATCGTGTTTAGCGTATAAAGAGTATAATCTATTGTCCTACGATATTCACCTTTCTTGATCAATAACTTTTCCTCGATCGACGAGGAGGCGAAAGAATTGAGGTAATTGGTGAGTGTGAGGTCAGTGTACATGACCAGTCTGATGAGAGGACGAGGATAATAGGTCGCTTTTTCAAGGAACCGTAGAAGTGGGTCCATGAGGATTGCGTCTATTCTACGAATTTGGGCCGTGTCATACTGGATTTGGTTGGATGTATTTCTGAGCGTTGTCTTCCTTTTTGAAGTTTCCGCAGCAGAGACGGAGAATTTGTCTGTCATTGATACGAAGTTTCTCCATCCGTGTTGGGGATAGACCATACAGTAAGGAAAAATCGAAAGTGATTAATGGGCGAATAAGGGATTGATAGCATAGAAATTTAACCTTTTGGGGTGAGTGGTACGTACATGTACTAGGATGGAGAGGGCTTTGAATGCGAACATGTCTTTTTGTAAGATTGATGTGATATGGACGTCTGGGGAGAGAGTGGGTTGGTGGGGATTTTCTCTCCGTTTAGAAGTAGATGGACTTTGGTTAAGTCGGATCGGGCTTTGTTGGTCAGTCGGTCTTGCCATATATCACTTTTGTCTCGCATTTGGAGGGGTTAGGGATGTTTTCCATTTGATGAAGTACTTATAGAGGATGTCAAGGTGGTGATTGATTGAGGAATGCTTAACGCTGCAGACGTGTCACGTGCAGACGATCTGCACTATCACTACAATCCGCATTTAATTCCACTTTCTTTCAAAAATTTATCCAGCTACTGCAAACTGTTCGATTGCAGCATTTTGATTTTTCTTCCTCTGAAAGTTCTCTACTTCCGTTCTCTACTTCCGCTTTATAGCCCTTAAATACACTAAAAATGTCACTTTTGTCTTTTACAAAATAAACTTCGCACCAACGAGATTAATCATCTATGAATGTCACGGGTTGAAACTGTTTCGAGTAAATCTCGGGTGCACTTCACGGAAAAAGCATGCAAGTCTGTTTTCACCCACACATATCTCACACGCTTACAGTTTATCACTTGCTTTCAATTTTAATCAATGAATCCTCATTAATTATATACCATGGTCCTTGAAGCCACTCATCAATGGGTCTTTTCACTTCGACATAACATTGTCATTACACGTTCTAACGATCGACCAGCGCGCACGTAAACTTTTTTTGATTTCGTTGATCACGATTGCGTCATCCAAGCTTACTTCGTATCCTAGGTCAGCAATTTCCGATGCTTACAATATATTTGTGCGTAAGTCCGACACGTATAATACTCTTCACGTCCCATATCCACTGCCATTTGTACTTAACCTGCACAATAAATCTGTGTTACATTGTCATTTGCCAAATCCTGCTAACTTTCTGTAACTGAGATTCTATGGATATGCTTAACGATGTTGACGTTGACCGTTGACGAGCGTATCGTGTATTTTTTGCAATTTATTTTGTCTTAATTATGGCACGAAAAAGGTCCTTTCTGACCACATTGATAACTTAACAATGATTTATTTTGACTTTCTTTGTTCTCAGCTTTCAATGAACGCGGGTTTCTTTTCTTAGCATTTAATGCTCTTTGAATGTCTGCATTTTCCCGCATAGTTTCCTCATAACGGCCCAATTCTATATAAAATGCAGTTATAGTGAGATAGCTGCATCTGATTTTGATAGTTTATTGTGCGCTTTTAATTGATTGCTTGAATGTTTCGGAATAATATGGAAGGCTACATACCAATAACATGACTAGGATTTCATCAGGACTTCCACACCAACAACCTTCAACAGTTTGTCGGTATTGCAGAACTCTGTAACGTTTTTCGCAGATGATCAACTTCCTCCGTTTTACCTGGAGCCGTAACTTGCTAAAATAGGAGATTTTAGACACTGAGGGAATATTTTGAAAACGATATATTTATAAAACAACAGATTTATTCATGCATCTGATAAGAACGATGGTCAATGTTATGCTAACATTGGACTAAACCGCGAAATCGCAGCACACATTTAAGTCGAACCCAAGCACTTCGCTCCCCTTAACGGGAATTAAATTTAATTCCCTGCATCATTTTCATTGTCCAATCACTTAATGCCCGCGTTATTATATATATTTGAGCATCTCACTTTATTACACACATGAAATATTTCAAATATTTTAGAGACCAAACCTTAAGATGGTTCAAAATTGAACTAGGAAGTAGGAACCTTTCTTGCTAAAATTTAGTCACACGTTTTGTTTCATTTTCGCCTAGATCTCACTTTTGCCTAATTTTCTCTAGCTCTTAAAAAGCTATTTCAAAAGTGCACAAGCAAGTTTTTCAATTAAAAATTTGTAAATTTACTATATCTAACAGATACACATCCATATCTATATCTATCAGAGTTACCTTTAAACCGATGTATGATATTGTGAATAATGTATTTAACTATTGAAATGAAATTCTGGTAAATCACGCTTCACCTAACACAGGGAAGGACTTTAAGCCACCTAGCAAAAGCTTTTTAAGCCACAAAGCAAAAATTATTGATTATCTACATTCTAAAATGTTTGTACATCTATTTCAGTTGTCATCAATCTTCTGATTTCTGTTGCATGTTTTATGCTTATTACTGCTCAAGTAAAATTTCTGATTCGATCTTTTTATGTTAAACTGATACCTGCAGCTGTCATTTCAATTTTCCTCTGTTTGCAGCAGAAATATGCTTTACTTCATTTGGCCTTTTCAGAAAAAGCGAAACTCTTTCTATATATATAATAAGATTTAATTTAAACGAGATAACTTTTCATGATTAAATGCATGAACTATCGTGAGTATCGTCTGAAAATTCACCGATGGTTCTGCGTGACAATTCCTATTGAGTTGTATCTTTTCAGTTGGATATGATGTCTAAATTCACAAAGGATGTAATTTTCTTCGTAACAATGAATCATAACATCGTAATCAACATGTCCTAATCTCCTAAAACAGAATGGCGCCAAAATTATTATCAGTTATGCACTAGATTATTTTTAACTATTCTTCCTGTTTGTATTTGTTACATACGGAGCAATTTTTATTTGCTATCCCAAAAAGCGTTATTAAAAACATACCAACCTAAAATTTCTAGTCAAGCAGACGTTTATTCGAATGATTTGGTATACGCATGGTTCAAATATTGACAACTAGAGGGCAAAGAAAATATGAGAACTCTATTGTGAATGTAAATTGATGCTCCCATTTATTTCGTAAACCGAAGAGATCCGAATGGAAATCTGTCATTCGTAGATGGAAGGTGGTCATATGACATTTGCGAGTTGGTCGTAGGAAATCGTCGTGTTAACTCCCTATTTCACTACAATAAACCTCCTTTAAGGAACCCTTAAACTCACCGCAATTAGTGAGCAGTTATAGTCAAGTGATAAAATGGCAGGTTTCATGTTTAATATTGATGGTGGCTACTTGGAAGGATTATGCCGAGGTTTCAAGTGCGGAATACTACGACAATCAGATTATTTGAATCTGGTTCAATGTGAAACCCTTGAAGGTAATTTTTGTATTATAATTGAACATATTTAATTTTAGGGCAAAGTATTTACATTCACCTGTCGCTCATTAGCTGGGTTCCTCTCAAATGTCATTGTCATGTGACTCACTAATGAGAAAAGTAATAAGATGTTTTTGAGTACTGCAGAATCTGTGCATTTACGAATGATAGATTTACAGACAATTCCGATATTTACGTAATTAACTGTCCCGTGATTATCATCAGCGTGATTGATAAGATTAATCATTGAAGAATTTTAAGTATACAGATGAAATTTAGTAGCCTGTGTACAATAGTATCTTACAGATCAGCTGACTTCGATTTTGGTGGAACTTTTTTTTTCAAAAACTTCATTATTTTCTACTATGTTAATCGAGTAATCGGCAGTTGTTTCTTTTACTAATGCTGTGTCAGAAACTTTTGACATTATTTGAGTGACTTCGATTGCTGTAGGCTTCCGTGCTGTGCTTGTCAGTAGCTTTTTACTTCAAAAATATCATGCTTCAACACATCACAAGTATTAATTGATCAGCATACAATAATCTACTTCATTGCATACATTGTACACTTCCGTGTTGGAAAATTGCAAATACATTGAAGATTCTGAGAGTCACAAGATTAAAATGGACACACCTAACTAACTAAAGATGAATTACCCAAACAAGACTACTGGCTAACCACGCTTCGAAGTGAAGCATGGTAGGAATCAAGTAATAATAACATAATATTTCATGTACATTTAAAATAATATTGCATCTCTAATAGTCTCGGCTTCTTTATTTCGCTTTTGACAGAACAGGCTATTATCGCTGTTCACAAGAATTCTATGTGCTTTGACGATAAACTTTTTCTTAGTAAATGTATACAGAAATCTGGACTTGTGATTTCTGGCAATCTTATTTATCCTGGCGAAGGATTGGCATATTTGTTGGTTTAACGAATAATACCGTTTCCATTTATAAATATAATTTATTTCCCATTAAAACCCGCATTCACTCTAGCGTATAACAACGGTGGATTAAACCCCATAATATCAAAAGGCGCCTAATATTTGTGTATAATACTTGACTGTTGCATCGAAAGAAATAATGTACGGTTACTCGTTCACTACTTGAAAAAGCAGGAGCTTATTTTTTAAAAGAGCGGCACAAAAGTTTCGGTCTAGAAATTTTTGATTTAATTTGAAAGAAAAATAAATTGATTTAATATTGTAATTTTATTATAAACTAAACAATTTAGGTACTTTGATAAATAATTAATACGAAGTATGACTTTCGTTTTCTATACACTCTAAAGTTTGTTTTCCGGAACTTTGACACATAATTTTTAAGTAATCCGCAGGAATTGTGTTCCACTCAACTTGAACATGCCGACTCAGCTGACTCAAATTTTGGCCACGATAGCGTTTAAATCAGGAGAATTGCCTGGCTAATCAATCCACACATTAAAAAAATGCTCATAAATCGCTTCATATGTTATCATAGCAATCAAGAGCATTTCACTTCCGTCCCTGAATGGTTGGCGATGAGTAAGGCATTTCATAAAAACAGGGAGGATAGTTTTCCTGTAATATTCTCCGTTAACAGACAATCCTTGCTGAACAAAGTGAAGTTGGTTTTTTTCAGTGACTACTCACTCAGTCAGCTACCATGATGTAAAAGTCGAATTTCAGAGTTAATATTACGAAAATGTTGGAGGGAACCTGTTTCTCGCTGTCTCATTATGACATTTGTATATTGGATGCAGTTGAATACACGACTCGTCCTTAAAAAGGATGTTCGCTCGCATCGTTTCACCTCGAGCATAATCTTCGGCACCGGAAAATGCGAAGCTTTAGAAATTTTGGCAGAAATTCAGGCAGTCTAGAATGTTCTCCGAAAAAAGCGTTGGCTACAAGCCTACCAACCAAAGTGGTCGGACCAACTGGATCGCTAAACAGTAGTCTCGACTTGTTTTTAATTGGACTCCAGAGAGCTGTCACACCGTTTCGTGACTGATCGGGCCCTCAGTCCTGCTCTTTTTCCAGCTAATGTTCGAGTTTTCGGTTATGCTTCTGCTGAGAGTACCGACAGCAGACTACTTCATTGCATATACCCCACGTTTCCTTCCATGGCGTTGCACTATTTTTTCATGATCTGCTTGTTGATCAAAAGTAGTCTGCATATGTCGCTGCAGTTGTACTTCAATCTATGCATTAGTTGAATGGCAAAAGATATTTGAATTTGACTACTTACCATAATCGCCGCGAAAAAATTCCAATTCAATCCGTTGAAGGTGTACAATGTGTTTAGGGTTTGAACACGTTAAGGTGTTTCTTCAAATTCGATACTTTCACTTCGAATAGCAAAATCTGAATGAATGTATTTATATTTTCAAACGCCTTTTTACTGTACAGGAGTTAACATCTAAGAAGAAAAATGAAGAAATAAGAATCTATTTAAAGTGGATGCCAAAGGTTTTGTATATAGTTTTTTGTCGTTTAATTCATTTGGGTTGATTTTTCATACCAAAGGTCAGAAACTTTTGCGCCACCTCGCAGTTGGACTTCATTTAGAACTGATACACAAATAAACTTACTACATGTTTGGAATGATCGATAAATAAAGGAGTACGAAAACGATGAAGCGAGCGTGCATTCCTTCGTACATAATTTAGCACGGTAAATTTTGTGAGAAAATAATCTTAGTAAGGTGTGAGTCATATTTGTTTGAAGCGGAGAAAAATCAAAATCGTCTGGTCTGTCGTGAGGCCTTAGCATCAATTTCTTGTCTTGATACTGGAGAATTTCTATATTGATACATATCCGAGCATGATACATAGATTAAGTGTTATACTCAAGACATAGAACGATTAAAACAAGAGGCGAACACGTTCAAAAAGTATAAAACCGTTAAGTTAACACATTCTGATTTGTAAACGCGCACGTTATCTCCATTGATTTTAAGACAAAAGAAAATTCAATAACTGCCAAGAAGTCGTTGCTACACCTGTTGTTCGTACGACTTTTTGTTTCCTATGCCGATGAAATAATTTGATTGAAAATGATGATTGCGTCTCACAACGAACGAAAAAGTTTTGGTTTGTGGAGGATGTTTATGTAAAAAAAATTATGGCGAAAATTGATAAAAATCTATGCGATTATTTTGATTTTCAATCTTTTGGTAATGAATTATTGAACGAACTTCTTGCCACCAAGTTTTTCTGCTGTACATGGCATTTATTGTATAAATGAATTAAATAAAGCTTTATTAATTATGAAGAAATCGTATTACAAATATGTCACTTAACTTAGAGCTTTGAAAATTCGTGAATTAAGTTCTTCTATGATGAATGTTCTAATTGTACTGATATTAATTTTTTTCACTATTTATTTTTGAAATTTGACAGAAAAAGTGAACAAGAAAATGAACAAGAATTTGCTTTAAAATTTTATTAATTCACCAGTTCATTATTGTGCCCATGCATGGGCAGTGCCCTCGTAAATTGCCCTACAGTGCCCTCGTAAATTTTCCCGTGAACGAAACATAACAGATAAATTAAACAAATTAATAAAACTGTTTGCTTCTATAGAAGCTGTTTGTCTTCTATAGAATTAAACCCAAGTTTCTTTGGCATCGAAGACCAAACCAAACGTGTTGTTAAATATTTAATAACTAAGAACCATTATTAATGCTAGAAGCACCAATACCTTTGAAATTTTAAGTTTCAATAAAAAGAATCTTACAAATTGCTCCACATTTCAGTTTGGTTGTTATTAATCTGTTTTTGGTAAAAAAATTCGAAGAAATCAGCTCCATATTTGAACTGGCGAACAACTCAAAAAACAATAAAGTCATAGATTTCATTAAATGACTGGGGCAAAAAGTCTATGAAAAGGACTTTTGGCACTAATCAACTGACAATTGGCCGCACACTTGTAAGAAAAGGCGATTTTGTTATATTACCAAGTACTCATCTCTCGTAAGCACTTTTAATGTTATGGAATTATTTTACTTTTCGCCGGTTTTAACAATTCGGTCTTCATTTTATTCTCAACATCACCAACCGTTCATACTGTTGAGGTATGTAAGATCTGCCACTGTGCAAATTAGTTAGCTAGGGAAGTTAACACGCGAAAAATTTAGGAAACTCAAATCAAACAGCCTAAATTGACTGCCAACAACGATATTCTTATCTTAGCGGTTATAAAACACGTTTGACAAACAACATCAAATGCTTGATTTGAAGAAATAGTAGTCTGGGTCATACTTTCATAAGTACGGGTCATACATACACATAGTATGCTCGAGGACTATCTTAGCTATTAATTCAACCCATTTTTCAAATTAATTTCTCAATTTATTCGAACGTGTTGCCATGGAGTGTTAGACAGATTATTTGATGAATGTTTCGGAAGTGTATACACAGCTATTACTATTTTACTTTTGAATGCGGAATCAATGACGCGTTAGCCGTTGTCATTGAATCAGGATCGTGAAATATACAGCCCCCAGTCGTTCCCCGGGGTTTCTGTCAAAGGATTCAAAATTTTATGAAAAAATGTTCCGTCACAGTCGATGGTGCATGGCAACATAAGGATGTGGAAACAGAATTGTTAAAATTGTTCGACAGTGGTTCCAAATCCAAATGGTCTCGTTAATGGATGCTCAAATAAGATAACAAGTCCAAGTATACTATATAAGGAAGTATTTACTAAAAGAATGCGTCTTCATAGGAAAAGGAGAGGTTCCATAGAACTCTACAAATTATTAAAGCGAATCATCCTTAGACCCAATCACATTGTGTATTCATGCGGTTATCAATATTTGGAAGTTCAAGAACATTAAATCACGAATAAAAAGTACTGCAAAACATTCTTAATGAAGAAAAGTTTCAAAATGGCAAAATTTAGCAGGAAATAAGATGAAACTGAAAGTTGTTTTCAATTTTAACTCATCTATTTCTTCGCAATTTTCTTTTCCTTCTACATCTTTGTCCAGGGACTCATGTTTCTGATACGGTTACCTTGGTTTACTTCGGATTTGAGGACCTGCCTATAACCCTGCACTAGGGGTAAAACTACGCGATTAAAAGTAATTTTCTGTAGTAACGATTTGCTCTCCAAAATTATATGTATTCCTAACTTTAGTTTGTTCGTTGTCGGTTCTGCGGCTGCTCTTATTACAAATACTTCCAATTAAAAACCGAATGTCGTTCACAAATTAAAACCCCGCTTTAGTTACGAATAACCTCGGAATAAGAAGAAAGGGTCCCTTTTCTCATGCGTATTGAAACCTTCAATGTAGATTACTATTTCATTCCCAGGTGAAAACTCCTGCATCGTTTCCCACGCACCTCTAGTCGGTATGTTAATCTTGAATGAGATCGCTGATTCGCCCTAATTGACATATTTATGAATTTAAATGTGAAATTCACAAGTAATTCCTTTCTGAAGATGTATTTATCGAGTGATGTAAAGTTAACATTGTCTTCATTGAAGCAGCCATTATTTTCCTAGTTGCACATTGAAGCAAAGGCAGAGTATTCATTGGAGCATTTAAAGTCCTTTAGAGTCGTTCTTTTTCTGAGAGCCGACAAGCAACCCATTGGTCATGAGGCTTTAAGCCTCAAATTACTCCCACCAGTCTTTCCATTGAGAAGACCGCCGTAGTAATTGCCTATCATTCTTTTCCTCTGCGTATAGTGCAAGTTAGCTTGCTATCCAATGTATATCTTGGTTATGAGAACTACCTTAATATTAGTATTTTTTTCTATTTATGCCCGAAAACGAATCTCAAAAATATGTTCAAATTTTTCCTGGCCATCAATCGAATGAGCCGAAACTAGAAATATTTTTTTTATACAATAAAATAGTCTTACTTGTTATGATAATTTTTCCATAAAGCTAACTGGTACATTGTAATTACTTGACATTGTATAATGAAAGATGAATATATTGGTTTAAATCAGCAAAAAATGACTAAATTGTCTAGATCCGAATAAAGATGTATACATATGTCGGTAAATGTGGCATGGTCAATATACTTTTATATACGAAATTTATTTTCAGATCTTAAACTACATTTGCAAGGTACGGACTATGGACAGTTTCTTGCCAATGAACCTTCTCCACTATCAGTGTCAGTAATTGATGACAAACTTCGTGAGAAACTTGTTATCGAATTCCAACACATGCGTAACCATGCCGTGGAACCACTTTCAAACTTCTTGGATTTCATTACCTATGGGTACATGATTGACAATATCATCCTGTTAATCACTGGCACACTTCATCAACGTCCAATTTCCGAATTAATTCCCAAATGCCACCCGTTGGGAAGTTTCGAGCAAATGGAAGCTATTCACGTAGCTGCTACGCCAGCGGAATTATATAATGCCGTGTTAGTAGACACACCATTGGCTCCATTCTTTGTTGATTGTATTTCTGAACAAGATTTGGATGAAATGAACATTGAAATCATCCGAAACACTTTGTACAAGGCGTATTTGGAAGCATTCTACGATTTCTGTAAGAATATTGGTGGAACAACGGCTGATGTTATGTGCGAAATTTTAGCGGTAAGCTTGAAGTGAGTGTAGACACGAAATAAAATATTGAAAATCTTGAATTTCAACAGTTTGAAGCTGATCGTCGTGCAATTATCATCACCATCAATTCATTCGGAACAGAGTTATCAAAGGACGATCGTGCCAAATTATATCCACGTTGCGGCAAAATGAACCCCGATGGATTGGCTGCTTTAGCTCGAGCTGATGACTACGAGCAAGTGAAAGCAGTTGCTGAGTATTATGCAGAATATGCGGCCCTATTTGATGGATCGGGCACTAATCCTGGCGACAAAACTTTAGAAGATAAGTTCTTCGAGCATGAAGTTAAGTTAAACGTATTCGCTTTCATCCAACAATTCCACTTTGGTGTGTTCTACGCCTATTTGAAACTGAAAGAACAAGAGTGTCGTAACATTGTCTGGATTGCGGAATGCGTTGCGCAAAAGCATCGAGCAAAGATAGATAACTATATTCCCATCTTCTAAATTAATGGAACACGTTAAGGATCATATTGTGGATGTTAATTATCATTTGCCATAGTGCTTCGGGCACTATCATAAAGTTCATATAATGAAGAGTTGATTATCTTTCATTCATAGATTCGCATAAGTTGTCCCTAATTTCAAATAGCGATTTCAAATTCAAACATTCCTGTTTTCCTAAGCTAGCCTGAGTCTTAACTAAAACAACAGGTTGATAAGAGTATGTTTTTATTCATTCATAGTAACTACTATGCGAACTATTGAAAAAGTATTAAAACTGTTTTATTTTAATCAATTTTATTTCATTGTTTTATTTTTAATTTTTGTTGATTGTATATATATACACAAACCTTACTAGATTCAAATATAATTATATGTAGAACGAGAACATGTACCAGATAAATAAGAAAAAATTGTAAATTTCTGTTGAAAACTTGTAGATTGCGTTTTTTAATGTTCTGCACAAAAGCTAAGGATAAGGTTATTATTTCAGCAAATGTTTATTGATGATAATATAAAAAGTTAAAATAGAAGTGTGTCGTAAATGAAATTCAATTTTATTAGATAATTAAATTTCGCAGCGATGGACAAAATAAAAATCATTGATCTTAAGCATATCGATCGAAACTCCCAAATTTGAGAATTATTTATAACATGAATTCATTTAATATTTATATAATTCGTTTTGGCAAAATCGAACAAGCAAACATATATCGAAACAATTTTGCTGTCTTCGCCGATGTTTGAAATTTATGTGAATCGCAATCACTCTGAACAATGTTCACCCAATCTTGTTTCCAACACTGTAGTCTTACAGTGTTTGTAATTATAGCACAGTAACAGACGATTAGAGTTGTAAAAATAAAATACATAGAGACTTGCCTTGAAACCTATAGAGTTTTTGGGATTCCGTAGATAACCACTATTTCAACGTCCTTCAGAGGTTAACAACGGGAATTTCCCTTTTCAAGAATTTCAGCAACACATCAAAATAAGTTTCTGGCATATAAAAGATTTCATACATATGCTATTCCTGTTATAACTACTAGTTATGGTATAGGACAACGTGAATGATTGTATTTCGGCATAGCTCTAGCCCTATAAACTGATCTCCATTACCTTACATTACATTGATCTCCATACCGTTCATATAGTGGAGATCAAAACTAAGATTTTTCCAACGGATGTTTAGAAATTGGGGGGAAATAAAACAATTTATTGAAAGACATGAACAATCCAAAAAACAGTGTTATAGCAATTCATAAATCATGTGATCGATTTGAGTAAGTGAAATAGACTCAAAGCTAAGGTTGTTCCGGCTTGGATGTAAATGATAGCAGTACCATCCCAATATCGTACTGTTTCGGTTGCAAATGAGTGGACACCGGCAGAACATTATCCATGAAGCAGCAAATGATAATTTTAGATCATACGAATGAAATCGGAATAAGGAGCACAACACTAACACAAAAGAAGTAAACATAGCAAAGATTTTAGGAAGACTATGTACGTATCAGATACACCTGGGCATCAGTACATAATTAGGAAAGAGATCACAAGACGCGTTGACAAAGTCAGAAATCTCTCTTATGCCTGGCAGCTTCCACTACTCCGTCAATGATAAAGCACAAGTCGAAACCTCCTGGCCAGCCGCCGAAAAAATTTACTCATTGTGGAACAAATACGGCGTCAACATCTAGCAACTCCACGCAAAGTAATCAACGCCGGTCGAGCGATTATGTTCAATAATCAATAGTGCAAGTATTTTTTGAGAAAAGTATGATTTTCGCCATTTGAATTATTTTTAATCGCATGCAAATGTAAAATCAACAACAAACTAAATATAGTACAACACCAAAAGATTTACTTCTGTCTCTGGGGGAAATGAAAAAAGAACCCATTCAATTCAAGGAAAGAGTAGACGACTAGGCCATATTTTCGTGAAGGCTATTCAACAATTTTTTTTAACGAGAACTCATAAGTTCACTAGGAGCAGTTTAGAATCGTCACGATTCGACCATGGCCCTCTCAATCACTCACGTCCTGAAGGTAATGCCTCCAACAGTCTTGATCCATATTTTCGTCGTTAATCGAGTCTCACTTGCTTCATCAGCCTTTCTACTTACTGTCGATTTTTAGCGTTTTCTACAAACAACTTCCAAAGTATCCGCTCAATGCCCGGAAAAAAGTAACACCCATAAACGATTTCTCATTATATTTTAAATTGCACAATTTAATGATTTTTAAGTGCGTGAAAAAGAACGAACACATAGAGAAAATAATAAAAAGCACACCGGAGAGAAGATAATATTATCCTGACATGAACACTATTATTCAGTTGAATCTCCATTATTTCTAATTAGTTTAAACATTCTTTTTAGCTGGCTTCTATATAATTTGATGTATTGGCCGTTTGATTTGATGTATACCGTCATATTATTATTTCAGTTTTCAGCACATCCATTGTGGCATATTGGTTTGCTTCGGCTGAAAATAGTCGAGCTAGACGTCGCCAACAATTTTAAATTATGCTAAAATCGGGTAACCGTGCGGCCCCCTGGAGAAGTTAGATTTCTTTCGCTTCAAAAAAGACTTTCCCTTCCATGTGGTGTCCACAGATGCATTATCCTGTTGAAAAATCGGTGAAATACCTGCGATGGTTATTAGACCGTCAGGAATATGATGTTCTAACGACATTTCTTATATTTCGTTTTGCCACGGATGGACACTCATTCTGATCTATATGTTACGTAGCATTGTTTCAACGTTAGCTTGTCTGCCCTTCTTCTTTGCGGTGAGAGCAGAATTCGATGCCTCTTCCGAAATTCATCGCTTTATTATATATTGTAGTCGACCTAGTGTTTTCCCCGTACATCCCCAAGTCCGGAATCAAACTCACTTTAGCCTTTCGATTCCTGCCGATAGTTCGAGCGATTTACGCGTTATTCCAAAATCGTTTAAATTTCCAAAGAATTTTGGACTTTACCTCGTCCCATTTTTCTGAATATTTAAAACTTTGTTATGACCAGTTATACGCTCTACTCTGAATATCTTTATAGTGAAGTGGACGATCTACCAATCTAAGCAGGGTGAAAGCAGTACGTGGAATATTTTATGCATCTAAAAATCATTTAATTTGCGAAAAAACCGATTGCGATATAATTTTCGTCTATCTTTCTAATTTGTAGAACGCCTTTTTAATCCGCAAACTTCCAAGAAAAGAAACCAAACATTTGACAAATCTCGATATAACTGCCAGCAAAAGTAAGACATTCGCAATATAGTTTTGAATCGAAAAATTGATTTGATTGAAAAATGAAAATTTAAAAAAAAAATTGAAATTGAAAAAAATCGATACTCATCTTGGTATTCAGTTCATTTCTCTGTTCTTGTGAAATTCGTGATTAGGTATAAAGGATGTACAATCTGTTTCTGGCTTTCGGAGTAGAATAGTACATGCACGGACATTCTTTTCTTCGACAATTTTATATCATTTCATTTACACCATGATCATACAAAATTTTCAAATCTGGCCTAACCAGAGCCCTATAACGGATCAATTTGGCTTTATATTCAATGAATATTGGATTAAAGTGTAATCCAAACCTCCTGAACCTTCCTTCCTTCCTTCATAGTATACTGAGCATGATTTTCACGTGCTAAAGTACATTTACTGATCTAGAGGAATATGGAAATTTTTAATTCGGCGATTGTAAGGTAGCTTTCAATTGTGTTTTAGGTCCCGACTGGTCAAAGGCTATTTCGTGCTTTATATGAAATTAGGTTGCATTTTCGAAGCCTTCACATTTATAAGCTATCATTCATCATCATAGAGTTGTGCCATTCGAAGAAACATTTGAGCTACGACTGTTTTCCGTCTTATAAAAACGAATTAGATCCTCAACAAATGTAAGTTGGTATGGTTTTCGATACGTTCAGATTATATTTTCAGTAGCGTACGGATGAAGATGGATATTATCTTCAGCGCGGTTATTGTTCCTTGCTGTGGCAATACATGAACTTCAAGTCTAGCCTAATTACCAAATTCCCAATAATGATTTTCCAAGCATTGTGTACATCATGGCGACAAATAGGTTGAGCTAGTTCCTCGATAGAGTTGAAAAATAAGACCATCCACCCTTATCGTATCGAAGGCTTTCTTTACATCAATGATGCACATCTCGATACAAACTTTGTTGAGCTTGCGACATATGTTAAAAGGATCTTTTCATTTTCGAATATAGAACCGAATGCCTTGTATATGTATCCAGATATTGTATTTAATGCTGGTTGTATATAATTTCATAATTTAATAGTTCAGTAAAAATATTGTTCGTCATTTATGTTATACGCTCTTAATTGACAAACCACTATGAAAATGGGTATATCTTTACTAACGATTCTGTCCACAATTATAAACAATTTTCCAATTCAACACCCTCAATTGAATTTCTTTAAGGTTTTCCACCTGCGTCGAGTAAACGTCAACAAAATTCACCAGCAAACTTCACGTCGCATTTGTCATCGATGAGCGAATCGCAGGGAAGAGATCGCGAACTTCGGGCAATCTTTTATCAAAGGAACTTCTTTTAAATTTCTGCGATAGACTAATCGTTCAGATGAACATATGCCTCGTCACAGCATTTCAGTTCTGAAATAGTTTCGATAGTGCGGAGTGAAAAGAAGTGTACGTGAAATTCTAAACCATTCGTCGTCATCTCGTCTGTCAAAAGCAGATTTGATCGCGGGGCACCGTACAAAGAGGTTGCTGCTGTGCGAAATCTAAATCACGACAAAGTGCATTTGGAACGCGAAAAGTTGGTAGTTTGCGGACGCTATGATGGAAATTGAAACGAGTGTGAATGGGCTGACATCGACGCTAAGCAAGAAAAAGGATAAAACCGATGAAAAGGAGAATCTATGGTATGTAATGTGTGGGAGCTAAAGTAAGCAAAGAGGTTGGTCGCGCTGCGTCAGTTTGTCTAGTACGGCGCGCGGAGCGAGACGTGTCGCCTAAGAAACATGCAAGTGCTAGTCTGGGTTTCCATGCGTCTCTCTGCATGCGTCCGTCACACCTTTTCGGTTTGACAAAAGTTGCCTTCAATATGCTAATTAATTTGAAGCAACAATGGTCAGCTGAATTACCTCATTCCATCGGTAAACATGCCATCTTTCTATTATGAGGCAAGCAGCAAGAGATTCTCTCACCGTCCAGATACCGGTTTTGCCCTGTGCAAAACGTCGACTTCCATCGAGCAGCCAGGAAGATTTTGTGGAATCGTTGCACCATTCTTCGCTGCAAAGACAGTTATTCGACTGGAATTCCAATTTTGCATAATGTGCACTTCACATGTTGTGAGTCATTCTCCCTCCTCCATTCCACTTCGATCCTTTTTCGGAAGAACCGACCTCACATTGGTTTGTTTAGTATTCTCGGGCTGTCTTGTGCAACTGTCATTGAAATTGATAGACTTAATACGCATACTGTGCAAATGTGGCCATGTGTGCAGTAATTAAGAAGATTATCATACTTTGAAAGACTGGCGATTTTTGTCGTTTTCTTTACTGTCACGTTCCAATGGGCTTCTTATCATGGGAGCAACGATCCATCCAACATTTCATGACTGCCAGAGAAGCTCTTCCTAAGCGAATGTCAGGTGAGGTCACAACTTTGTCGGAAACTTGCGGCATAATGTTCTTTCACTTCTTTAACATGTTTGTGTCATTCCTAATACTTTCAAATTGTCTTATCAATTAAGTAAAATATATAATATTGACATTACGAATTGATAAAATCATTCGTCCACTTAAGGAGACAAACAATGCTTTAGTATAAAAATATAAGGTCTAACTTATTAAACATATAATATTTCAGGATATCTGCAAAAATATTAATCTTTGTATGTAACTTTTAAAGCCCCTCAACAGTTCAGAATGTGTTATTTCAGTTCTGTTCAATTAAATTAGTTGCGAATAGTAATCAACTGAGGTACAAAGAAATTGAAAAATGAATGGTAGGTTGTGTTACTTGATAAATTTTTCGAGTGAGCTCTCGGAGACAAGAAAAGTCATATGACCCGCATTAGCTCACTTACCTGATGCGTTATTAAGTTTGAAGAACTCATTAGAAATGCATAGAATGTGTACCTATAAAATCACTTTTAGTTATGTGTGAAATTCTCATCGGAAAATCGAATAAAACATTCCGATGTTTTGTTCATGATATTGCTAGTTTGTGAGCCAAACACCCTCTAGGTAGCTCATTCTAAGCAATCAGGTGTGTTGATTCCATACCGAGCCTTGCGGTCAAGATACTCGAGCGATGTTCACAAACTGAGTGTACTAGATCTTCATACTTCTTAAAATTATGTATTTGTAAAACATAATTCTAGACCATTTTCTCTACAGAACTCCAACCCTGCTCATGATATAATATATTCATCCTTATTTATATAGTTTTCGGAAAACATAGTCACCAAATCCTTTCCTTTCGAGGGCGGCTCCAAAGACCCGCCTTCTTATCTCGCCAGCATTCCATCCCGTCTGGTTTGGATGCTAATTTTACGTACTTTTCTGGTATCATAATATTACGCATTAATTGAAAAATTGATGCCTCTTCTTCTTCGATTTCAAAACATCGAGGACGTGAAGTGTGTTGGATAATGGAAGATTTTCAACTTTAAATTAGTGTAAGCGTTACCAGACTTGAAGAAACACGGAAATTTTTTCCACAATCAATGAATTTTTTGACAATATACATCACTTGAAATTGAAGGAACTTCGACCGTCTCCTTTTGTCGAGAAGATAAGCTCTCCGTACCCTAAATGTCCTACACCACTTAAACACAATCGTTCTGTTCAAAACATCTTTGCTGTATACCGTTTGCTTTGCGACAATTGCCATTCTTTATGCGAGTGGACTAAAATAATAAAAGCAAGAAGCTCGGACCTGGCTGGAGTACTTGCCGAAAAATAAAATGCAACAGGATTCTACAACGAAAGTTCACGTAGTATCGTTATATATATCGAAGGCACTCGTTACAAATTTGCGATTCAAACGGATTCAACCAAAATTAGTAGAATTTAAGTTGTATTGATAAATATTTTTTCAATATCTGGCTTAACAAAAATAACACTTTGAAAATGGAATACAAGTACTATTGCTTGCTATATCTATTTCCACTAGAAGGCTTGTATTCTGAAGTGTTCTGACTGTTTTATGCTTAGGCTATGCTACCATTTTTCTACGATGCGGTTGGGTGATCCACCTCGAGTACTCGCTGTTTCTAACCTTTAAAATAAATGTAGACTGTTTTTCACAGTACATGTAGATTTTAAACATGACGCATATTCAATATACTCTGCCGGGCAAAACTTGAGACCACTGCCAAATATATTTATCATCTACGAAATGCTCTTATAAATGCAGATGATACATTATGCAACTAATCTGTACATTTGCGGATTAAGGTGCTAATAGTTTCCATTTGCAAACGCAATGGTTTCGATTTTTTTTTCAATTTTAATTTTTTTTGGCGATAGACTGATTTCTGTGAATGTGTTTGCACTTTATTAGTTTTGCATGTCAGTCCAATCAACAACAAAAACGAAAAAGTGAAAAAATTCGACAACGTTCTGTTTGCAACGATGCAAACATCAGACACCAGCTTATTCTATTGTTGTTAAAGAAGACCTAAGAAGTGGTCTTATTGGTAAATATTGAGCTTATCGTCCCATTAACTTGTTAAAGAGTGCCGTGCAAGGGCTAGACAATTTAGCTACTGTAATATTGTGTATTACAATAGCATTTTTTTATTGCTAATTACTTTTGCTTTCTTTCGCGTTAACCTAAGTCAGGTGTTAGTTTAGCTCTCTAAAAGCGATTCATTGTATTCTCTACTATGCCCCCGGGATACGCTGCGTTTTCAGGGAGGACGCGTTTCGAATACTTGTAGTTATCCTCAGCTCATTGAAATTTCTTTGTCGTGGTGTATGATTTTCGCATTTTGTACTTTTTTTGGGAAGCGAGGGCAGGTGGAGGCAATACTTAGTCGTTGCGGATGGACCGTTTCGATTAATTAAGCATGAAAGGGGTATGTTTGTGTCCTTTTGTGTATACGCTCATGTCAATGTCTTTTTTCTTTTCATCATAAGTATCGTTTCAGGAACTGAAAATATTGTCATTAGATATTCGTTAATAATTTTTAATGTGCGGATTTCTGTCCATTTCTAGTTTTTTCAATATGTCTAAACTTGGTCCTTTCCTTTTTTTGTGTAGGAATGTCATGGAATTCGCCATATTTTCCTGTTTGAAAACATTTGTCAATGTGAATTAATGTTGTTCATTTTTAATGTCCCTTTGATGTGTTGTCGCATCCCCTTCCTATACTGTGCGATCTGTTCACTAATGTCGCGTATGTCAGCAGTTGCTGTCATCTATCCTATATTTTTAGTACTCTTTATTCTTTTTATAATTGGTCATAGAGTTAATCTCAATTCATCTTAATTAATCTAAGCTCATGGTTTTTAACATTACCGACGTCTTCAAATGGGAAAAGTACGCGAAATTAGCAGTGGAATGTATTCTCACACAAGGAAAGTGAACTTAAACATGCAATTGTCTCCCAGCTGAAATTACCGAAGACTTGTATTCATGACACAATAACTCCATACAAAGAGATTGGCGATAATTAAGATCTTTTACGATCAGGAAGGCCAAGGGCCACCACTTTTTGCGAAGATAATTTGAGCTTCACTATCAGAATAGATGCCTAGCAGTACCAGAAATTTCCGCAGTGAACAAATAGATATTGTTGACTAGGTTAAAAAACTATTGCGAGATGAGAGAGGTGATCGTCGATATTGGACTGAAGACGGCTTTAAAAAAGTTCTTTGGATTCATTTATCAAGATTCGAAAAAGTTTCAAGGTTGAATCGACGCAGCGCAGCAGCAAAAATGATGTCAGCCTGTGTGAAGCAAACAGCAAAGCATAATTGTGGTTAAGTTATGATTTTAAAGCTATAGAACTAACATTTGATACTCATCGAAAAAATCCTGAAAAAAGGCCAATATAAGTGAAATTTAACAACAAGGCGCGATTCCTTCCAGGCTAAAATATATTGGCAATGGATTTACTTTTCAAAAAGCTAATAATCCAAAGCATTCTCCGAAACTAAGCAGGTTTTTAAAATCTATGATTAGGATGTTTTTACAAGGATTAAAAAGACCCAGTTGTTTGTAAAAATCATGGAGGGTTAGAGCCTAGATCTTATGTCAATTGATCTTTCATGGGAAGATTTTCGACAGAAATGTACGCACGCGTTGTCCACTCTGGAAAAAAAGTCACTTTGGTCACAATCAAAGAGTTGATAGCTCAGTTGTCGAGACTAGAGAAAAAAATCGGAGTTTTTTTTTTCTAAAGAAAAATCGATTTAAAAATCTACTGGGATTTTCTACATTCATGCATTGTTTCTTTTCCTCGTATAGTGTACTTGTTAGTAAAGAAGTAATTAATAATGAAACATATTGCTCTATGTTTTGAGATTAATTTGATTTTCCGACTATGACTAATTTTAATTTCATTTGCTTTAGTCTCGAAATTCTGCCTTCCAGCGTATATATTACGAAATGCTTTAGGGTAAAGTGTGTTATATTTCCATTACTTAATCGTATCTAAATAATCTTCTTCGAAAAAAAATCATTAGTTTTCTTGGAATACTTCAAAGTCTATATATTCCAGTTTGAATAAAGCCGATTTCGACTGTTAGGTACAGTATCCTTCAGTGCTTTGATTTTTGCTACCTATGCAGGGAAAAAATTTTAAAATGTAATTTTTATTAAACTCCATTGACTTTTCTACCATATATTAGTTAATTTGTCTTAAGGCAGGAGTTTGAACGTGTTCCGAAACTGCAAATTTATAAATTTGGTTCTCACGAGCTTCTTGAAATCATTCTTACACCCAATGATTTAGGAAGTATTCCCATTTATGTTTGTATTCGCTTACTGGTTGCAATGCTATTTAACTAGGGAACATAATTTTAAGGCAAAACACTTGGTTTTCTACGTTTTATCGAACTTTTATTTTATTTTCTCCAGGATCCATCCTGATCCATCGAATATCAGGCTGCAATTTCAAGCGTCGGTCGAAGAGTCTAACGAAAGCATGTGGCAGTAGTCCAACCATGTTTTAGTATCTGTGTTTCATTACTATATTAAACACTTTCAGAAGTTTATGGTAGATCCATTTTTCCATTTTCACTTACAACATTGTATGTGATTTATACCCTTGCTAAGCTAACTCAGCGAAGACTCATGGGTGCGGAAGTTCTGATCAAATATTTCGAGTGCCTCAAGAGCTAAGTGAAAATGGAAAAATTGATCTACCATAAACTTCTGAAATTGATAAAGCCAGACCAAAGGCAATTTGGAATTTAGGAAAAGTTCAAAGCTGTAGAGCAATATTCATAACTAGTAAATAACCAGTCGACATCCACCTAAGCTGGTAGTGCCAATCAATGCGTCCCGGCCTGTGAGTTGGCACCTGAAGAGAAGCGGCAGGGACGCGTGTTCGAAACCAGCTTGAGGTCTTTCCACCTTTCTTTAAATATTATATTGAACATTCCATTATCCTCATTACAAATATTGTGTTGATACTTTTGAAAGAAAAGGAGAAATATTTTCTTCACTTTTTTTTCCATTTCAGTGTTAGACTGCTTTAGGAATTTTCATGTATTGGTACTCTTTTTTTTGGAGTAGATTTGAAGAGATCGGTTTGTTCGGTATGCATTCCTGTCGTTTCAAGTATTGTGGATGACTATGGCTAATGACTTTTCTATTGGGTCTTTTGAGGCTTTTCAATTGAGTCAAGACTTGTTGCATTTTGAATAGCTGACTTAGCTCTACTCTTTACTTCATTCGCTAGTAATCGCCTGTATCCAGAGATCCAAGTTACTTTCTCTTCCGCAGTATTATGCTGCAGTATGTAAGGCCTCCCAATAGTCCTGCACTAGCTGTTTAATACTTTTACGGTCGAAGTGTTTCTTAATACTGCTAGCATTGTTTTAAATGCTTCATGCCATCGATTGAAATTATGATTCCAATCTTTCCTTCTAGGAAATTCGGCTCAGTCTCATAAACTTTCCTATTGGATGGATTGATTCTATATCCCTGAGCCTGTTATTGATCGAAATCCCAACATTCCCCTCCTGCTTGATGAACCTTTCTATCCTTGGATTTGAAAAATTAGATGTGACCTGTACGATAATGTTGAATTTTGTCTTTCGTAGAGCCTTTTTGCCTCCATATTGTCGTAATTCACAATGAATCGGCGATATCTTGAAAGTGCGTTCGCTGAACGAATTAAAGCTGCTTTATGGAGTGATTTTTTTAAAATGCTAGGCACAGCCATTGCTGTTCTTAAGATACAAGGAGCAAGTTGCATCTCCGTTTCCTCCTCAATCAATTTCTCGCAACACACCCATGAACGAATTTCTGATTTCGCATAAGGAGGACGGCAAGTAAGATTGATATTCAGGATAATTAGTAAATATTTCAGATTGTTGATATAATGTATTTCCTTGGATTGCTGTAGGGTTTGGAAATGGTGCAAGTTTCTGTTCTTTGCGCATAATGAAAGATTGATTGAAAGCAGATATCTCCAAATTTGACTATCGATTTTTTTTAGATTGGAATACACATGCTTTGACATATGCATTGTTGCTCTAGAGGATTAAATGTTTCGTTAATGTTCTGCAAAGAATGGAATAGAAATGTCCTGTCTTATTAAAATATAAATCATTTGCTCAATCGAGAATATTAGTTATATTCGTTAACTATATTTTATTTGTTGCAAAATCTTTTTTTTTTTTAAAAAAAACGCCCAAATATTTACATTAAAATATATCCTTCAAAATAATCTCTTCCGAGCTTCAATCATTTTTCTCCCCCCAATATCTGTCTGTGACGAAATAAGAACTTATTTGATTCAATTTTCACGTGGGTTTACAATACTGCGAGTTGTACAATTTTTTATATTAGAAAATATTTAATAATTACGGCACACAAAAAACTACAGAATATTGGTAGCAAGAACAGCGCAAAAAATTTAGGCGCAATAATAAACTGGTAGAACTGGATGGTACTGTCAACTTACTAAAAGTGACTTTCCTTTTTCAATCATAATATAAAATTTGTCAAATCATAAATCTTCGTTTGTATGGCACGGAGATAAATTCAGTTGATCATATCAATCGACGAAAATTACGGTGTAATGAATGACATTATATATTTAGAAATCGTAAAAATAGGATATTAATAGAATAGTGCATTCATCTTTCCCAACACTTCAAAACTAACATTCGCCGCTTCGAAATCGAAGCTGAAGTTGTATGGCTGCTGTCAGTCACTGCTGTTTGTCTGCGGATTTTCAAAGATGAATTTACAACTTACAACGTTGACAAGGCTTCTTGGCTGACAAGTAACATTTTCAATATTTTTCAACACTAAACAATTTATACCATTTCGAGTGCAAAAAATATCGTATATGTATTTATGTAATTATATTTATTATATGTTTATATATTTATCGTATATAATACCTGCATTTAATAAGAATTTCGATGAACTGCGTTTCGGGACATAATTTTCTTAATATTATGATTATTGATATTATTATTATTATTGACCGGCGGCATTTTTGTCAAAAAGCTAGACAAGCATTGACCCATAGCTCTTCGCGTATAACACTATTAATTACAGATTATCCATCTGTCCATCTATTATTTACAGATTGTCCATTGAGATGAAGGAGGTCTCTTGCTCCGTAATTGGCAGTTATATAATGTTAGTAATCCTTAGCCAATTGAGACGCACGTCTGACCTCATCTTATGGTTCAGATGAGGAACTAAATAATTTTGTTTCAAAAATTACTTAAAGTACTGATCTTCAAAAAGGACACATGATTATCGCAGCGACGATGATTTTAGCAGATGAATTTTTCAAACCTTCGAAAGTTTCAAAAAACAAGAAGAACAAGAAATATGCGCGCAACTATTTTGTACCCAATGTCTTTTACGATACTATCAAGAAGGTCCACCGTGCTAGCGGAATATATGAAGAAGGCTGATTAAACATTAAATTCAATTACACCTTACATCCGCAGTATACCAGGGGTGTTAGTTGAAGTTCGCCGGTTTTTCTCGAAGGACACCACACCACACTGGTCCCACCAAACACAGACCATTGTCTTACGGCCAAATTTTTTTTTTTTCACAATTTTTTTTAAATTGGATTTTTTCTCAAAATAAATCCAATTTTCGTCCCCTGTGACAATTCGATGCAGAAAAGATTTCCTTTCGAATCTTTGAAGCAACGTTTCACAAATGGTTTTTCGATTTTCCATTTGTCTATCGTTATGTTAGTGTGGTACCCATTTTCCATACTTTTGGATCTTTCCCATAGGTTTTAAACGTTGGCAAATGGCTCCTCGGGTCACATGTAGTGTTTGTGCGAATTGTTGTTGCGATTGGGTTGGGTCTTCATCCAATAACGCCTGCAATTCCTTGTCTTCGAACTTTTTCGATACACCAGGATGTTCATTGTCTGTTTATTCGAAATCTCCACTTTTAAATTGACGAAACCATGTCTTACATGTTCTAATCACTGGAGCATGTTCACCATAAGTTTCTACCAGCAACTGATGAGCTTCAACTGCTTTTTTCGTTTGATGAAATAAGAAATTCAACGAATGCTGCAAATTCGATTTACTTAGAACGAAACTCGACATATTCACTGAGGTAAACACCTATGACGCTATTATTTTGGCAGATTGTAACTTGTGTATTTTTTAAGGTTAATGTCAATAGAAAAATATGACATAGATGCCAAATCATAGAAATGTATACATATCTCTAGCGACATCGATGAGTAAAACCCCCAAATTTCAACTAACACTCCTGGTACTAGTGAAATAGGAGTCTTGTTTTATCTAATGAAGCCCACTGTTTGTAAAAAGCATAGATCAGCTGCGGTCCTTAGCTGGCCGCGTATGATGCCATTATTAACAGGACTTTTCTGTTGGATAGGTCTCTAGTCTCCATGTGTTTCGATTTTGTTGCAAAAGTTCTCCATAGCCAAGTGAGGTGTTAGTTGGTCAGGCTCGGATAATCTAGAAGATAGTGTTTTGTGTTATTCTTCGTGGCCACAAGTTCATTCGTATTGACCTAAAAGATTGTTAGTGTTACAACTAACGTTCTTACGTTTTCTGTTGATTTGACAAGTTGAGGCTGAGTCAATTGCAGCATTCCCTAGAGTCGTTTCCATGATTTAAAGATGTACCTTCTCCTTCCACAGGGTTTCGTCTAGTTCCCTTATAACTGTTGCCAGTGGCGCTTTCGCATTGACTTTTCTCGTTGCACTTTGGTTGGCTTATCTTGCTTTACTAGAACACATTCCCTTTCATTGGCCTCTACGCCACTTGGTTCACGGACCATTGATTTTTCCATATTCCTACTTACTTTTATGTGGTATCGGCTGTGGTGCTGTACACATGAACCAGCATTTATGGTCTCAGAACTTTGAGGCAGGATTTTGTATGGGATCCGAGATCGATGTTTGTTTTACTTTTACTAAACTCTGCGACATGACTGTGCACAATTTGGCGAGGCAATTACTTTTCCAATAGTCCAAACACGTCCATAGGGAAAAGAGAAAACATAGAGGTATAAGATAAAGAGACGCCCTATCCGTGTGAGCGTTCGTGAGCGTCCACAGTTTTAAACTCATATTTTTCCCCCTCATCAGCTGTGCAAATGTTCGGCTCCATTCGTTCCTGTCAGTGATGTCATATGCAGTATTATATCCGAAATTGTAGCGAAATTTCAAGGACTTTCGCGCAATCAGTTAACATTATTAATGTAATATCCAATCATAGGCCAAAATACGAAAACAAAATTCATAAATAATAGTCAATAAATAAAAACAATTGAAAAATGCAACACTTTATCGTACTTTGTTGAAGAGCATAATTGAAAATTTTCCATCAATATTACTGCCGTCAATTTCACATACGTAAGTTGACTCACTTACCAATTAAAGCATATAATTAGCAAAACAAAAACATTTTCATTGATTAAATGTAAAAATGATACAATATTTACATTTTCCAAAATCTTCGGTTACCTTCGGTTTTAAATTTGATAGGGGAGTTAACATTACAGTTAGGAAAGCAATTTCTGTAAAAGAACGGTCGCACATTCCACTTGCGTGTTGAAAATATTAACAAATCGTTTGCTGAATCAGTCAACGTTTATTGAAATTGCGCAAACGCTTATATTAAGCATTTTTAATTATCATTAAGTATATGGAGCATATGGATATGCGCATTAATGACGTTCATAACGAAGATTTGAACACATTTGATAAGCGTGGTGTAGCCTTGAGATCAGCTTCTGATTGCAATTATCCCATGTTCATTCAGCTCGAGCAAATTAAATCTGAAGTCGAGCATCTGTGAAAATTGTATGGAATGGGCGGGGCTTAATTCTTCAGGTTACGATGTTCATGTGGAGTTAACATTCCCGTTAAGACGATTCTCCTGTGTCCATGGGCAGTACCAATTCGTAAATGATGGGGCACTGAATGTATTGATATTATTTCGTAATTTTATTGATTTATGGGCAAAGTATTGTTTATGAGTGTTTGGATAATAAAATGCGAATAAAAACAAAACATGTGCGTAATTCAAGCAAATATTGTAATGTTTGTGACAATAGTTTAAATGACGAAATTTTCAATCATTCATTTATACTACTTCTGATTATTTTTAAGTTAGAGCTGGTGAATTTGTGTTAACATGCGTTACTTTTGGTTATTATTGGTTGTTTTGGTTATTTGGTTACAGAAATGAGAGCGTAGGGCCTCTACATCTTCTTTCTCGATGAGAGAAAATTCTTATATTTGACATGTCTATAAATTGGTTTCTATTTGTTATATATCTTATAAATAAAATATGTTCTTTATATTTACCATTATCGAATAGCTACTAAGAAATTCCAAAAGACACTCCATACTTTTAAAATTGACATGATTTATGTCCACTTCAATACAATTTTTCATAGCTTGGTCAGTTGTTTCTGTACATTTTATTTATCACCAGCAAGTTCCTGATTGATAAAGTAATTTGTCTATTCAAATTAGCTTTTTTTAGACTGTTCAAATGTTTTGGTGAGGTGTCCTATGTTGAAGTTAGCAGATCGATGCAATGGTTTGTTACTTTTTGATACATTCTAGATTTTATTTTCATAGAAAACTTTTTTGCACTAATAGCATCAATATTTGTAAAACCGTAACATTTCGTTGAAATAAACAGCGTTGACAAGCGTACTTTGTTGGTCGATTCAGATTGAAAAAAGATAAATAATAATTTATTTGGTTGCACAAATTAAAAGAAATCTAAAATACGTCATAATATTCAAAGCCCTATAGCAGTCTTAAAACTTTAATTTGGTTTGGCGTTTTCCTCACATAAGTTGAAAAGTAAAGGTTCTGACATCAAATCTAGAAGTATATCATGTTGAAAAATGCATTTCCGGTGGTCAAAAATTCACTCGTTTGTATATCATAAATAATAATACATTTTGGGAGAAATATTTCAAAACATACTTACAGTTGCCAACCTTAGTTTTCATTAGCCATCTGTTTTAGTAATTTAAATTATTCAAGAGATTAAAGACCACTTGGCACAATATTTCATACAGACACTCGTTGAAATAAATTTCCATAAAATATGCCTTCTGACTTTTACTTTAAGAAAAATCCAAACTTAGATTTTGATTTTTTCAGGTCTTCGATTTTAAACGAAGTTCAAAAACAAGGAAGCACAAAATTACCATCAAACAAATCTGTTTTAGTATTAGGTGATAATGCAACCGGCAAGACTACATTGATTGCAAAACTGCAAGGCGTCGAGGATCCTAAAAAAGGCTCTGGACTTGAATACGCTTATATTGATGTAAAAGACGAATACAGAGATGGTATACGATCAGATTTAGTATCATCGTTTTAATATTTCATTTTCATATGCAGACGTTACACGATTAGGAGTTTGGGTACTGGATGGCGATCCAGGTCACACAAATCTTTTGAATTTCGCTTTGAACGAAGCAAACTATGCACATACCTTAGTTATATTAACAGTGTCAATGACGGCACCATGGAGTTGGCTGGAACAACTTCAGCATTGGATAAAAGTCTTGGCTGATCATATCGACAGTTTAAAACTGGAAAAAGAAGAAAGACAAGAAGCTAGGCAACGTTTAGTATCGGCTTGGCAAAGTTATTGTGAGGTCGGCGATGATTTGGACCCAGGATCGCCAATTAAACGAAGTGTTCGTGTGAATTCTGTCGACGATGATGACGTTCTTCCGTTGCCAGAAGGAGCACTTACGACGAATTTAGGATTGGATATCGTTGTTGTAGTCACAAAGGTAAATCAATGATTGCAATACAAAATAAACAATTTCCAGTAAACGTTGCTTCTGCAGACTGATTATATGACAACATTAGAAAAGGAATATGATTATAGAGATGAACATTTTGACTTCATCCAACAATGGATACGTCGATTTTGTTTGCAATATGGAGCTTCTCTATTCTACACAAGCGTCAAGGAAGATAAAAACTGTGATCTCCTATATAAATACTTAACCCATCGGATTTACGATATACCATTCCGAACACCAGCTTTAGTTGTGGAAAAAGATGCTGTTTTAATGTAGGTGTAAATTATAATACACGGCTCGATCAAATAATTGATTTTTTATACAACAGCCCCGCAGGCTGGGATAATCTTAAGAAGATCAGTATACTTTATGAAAATATGCATTCATGCAAAGCAGAGGACTATTATACAGATGTAATTGTTCCTCCCACAACACGAAAAGTAACTACAACATGGAAGGCTTCTAGCGGTCAAATATTCACATGAATTGATTTTTTCAGACGGTTTCGAATCGAGAAATCGAGGTACAAACCGAAGACGAACAAACATTTTTAATGCGTCAACAACAAATTCTTCAACAAGGACAAGGTCATATAAGAGGCGAATCACCACTTAGATCACAAAGCGGAAAGCCATCAAATCGAACTCCAGGCTCAACGGGACAAGGTTCGCCTAAAAAGGTAGGGCGAAAACTACGTCTTAAATATGTCTAATTTATTTGCAAACTTTCAGATGGATGTTAAACTAAATCCTTCAACGCCAGGTGGTGAAGGAGTGCTTGCAAGTTTCTTTAATTCGCTCTTACTGAAAAAATCGGGTACACCAGGTGCTGTTGGAACTCAAGCTGCTACAAACAGTCCACGAGCACCCAACGGTTTAGAAAATGTAACGCCCGAAAAGCTCACAATGAGATCGGCGGAATTAGAACGACTATCGAGAAGTCTTAAAAAAGAAATGGATTTTTCACAAAGTGATTGTTGAAGAGATTATTATAAACGTATAAGTAAGCAGAATAAAATTCTAGGTATATAGAGTGAAATATTTAAATTAAATGATAAACATTTATTCATTTCCGCAACTATTGCGTGGAACAGTCATGCGTTTACAGAGAATGCTAATGCCTCAACATACATATAACTTTAACCTTTTTCGTGAATCATAACATCCTTTCCAATGAAAGATATTTCGAAAGAAGGGCTAATGTGTAGAAAGATATTTGGCATATGACGCGGTACAAAAGTTCTCTTGATAATCTCGACAGAAAGCAATTTCACACGAAACGGTTGGTTTGAAGTAACGAGAGAAAATGAGAGAATTCTGAATGATGTTTTCGTGAAAGTTACTAACAATATACTTTTATTTTTATTTGGGATACGAAGCAAAAAAGACCTTTTTAGGGCAAGTTGTTAATATTTTGAGCTTTATCTTATACTTCTCCTAATGCGTATATATTTTAAATTCTCTTTTATATATTCCGTTTATTTATTGAATAATTTTTAAAGCAGGCAGGAAGTAAATAATATATGATACATGTAAAATATAGTATAAATATAATATTTATGTTTCAAAAACAACTATTGTCCTAAACGTATCTGTATCCAGTATCGAATTAAGTTTGGAGGAATAAAACTAAAAAAACACTTATTAGCCATAAATTGAAACGTATATATGTAGTAATTTAAACAAATATTAAAAATAAAATATTTTTTAAAGTTACTTAATGTGAGGTTACGACGTTTGGTATCGAAAAGTTTTTATCCTATCCGTATGAAAAATAACAAAACATAATATTTAGATTATTAAATGATTCATATGCAGTAATTCCATATTCAAAGGATTAATAACTGTATGCAAATTACTTATGGTTCTATCGTACAAATAACCAAGTGAATAACATGGCCGTTTTATCAACTCACTACAATATAATCACAATGTTGGGAACTAACGAAAGAACTTTTGATGCGCATAAATAACCGAAAAAAAAACTCTTGAATTTTTCGTTAAATATAAGAGATGTTTTTTTTTTTTTTAAAAAAAAAACAAACAACATTCTATTGTCAATCTAGTTTTGATCAAATGCCTTGGATTCGCGATTAATCGACACATTTGTAAATTTTTTAATACCTTGCAGGATTATATACGATACTATTTGGCTATGTAGCTTTTTGCAGTTTTCAATTTGGTTGCTATTGAGCCAGTTACGTCTACTACATATTATAGTTCTAATGCATTAAAATAAAAAAGGTATCAATTGAATTTGAGCAAAGATTCATACATGGTAGTTAAAAAATTTAAAAATAATCATGGTCCAATCGATAGTGTAACTCTCGTTCTCATGAATAACGAGAAGTAAGATACGAAAAGAGTAAATAAAAATTTTCTAATAAAGAAATAGGCAGAAGATCAGACACGAAATGGCTTTGTTAATTCCTGTAAACTTAAGATATGTCGCTCATTCGATTTGTTTAACAATATTAGTGATTATTTTAAGCGTTCTTCACCAATCATGGACCAAAATAATGGGAATAATTATTTTTATAAATTTTATTCTTAATTCTTCCCAGCGTTTCCGTTTAAATATCTACAAGTTGATTTGATTGAAAGTTAGAGCTCACAATTTTTCAGTGGACACACGATTGTCCCTTGTGAAACGTACAGCAAACGTAGCTGAACCAGAAAGAAACAGCCTCAGTCCATTGCGATGACTATGCCGCGTCGGGTACAAATGGAAATCTGAAGGAGCAAGGGGTCATGTATGGTGGATGTGCCCGAACATATTTTCTGGGACGTATTCCGAGCCTGCAAAGAAGTCTGTGTGCCTCGTGCCCGTCGTCTTAATAAAATATAATCATTACGATTAGCAAATCGAACCACTTTTGTCCTTAATATATCCAATACAGTAGATCATTTCCTCATATCACTCGATTTATTGCTTTAACGTCATTTACATTCAAGACAATGGAGAGGAAATCGTGGACATTTATGTACATTATGTACATTTATCATCTAACAAAATATCGAATGGCGTCGGATTCGGCCTTTTACGAGTTGGCTCGAATAATCAAAGATTCTTTGGAATGTGACAAAGAAACATTAAGCAAGTTAAATGACATCGAAAGAGTCTTTGACTCGATGATCATACACGATGCAGTGAGGAGGGTGCTGGTGAAAAGGACAAATCCTTCCCTTCTAGCTTCTTTGTTCAGGTGGAATCAAAGCATCATATACGTTCGCATGGATCGGAGAGAAGTTAACAAGGGGTGTGTTGTTTCACCCCTGTTGCAGACTCTTATGGCAGATGATGTCTTACGTGGACAGTCAGAAGATGAGGCGATACGTCTTCCGTACGCGAATGCTACCGCTATTCAAACCAGGGAGTATGAGTAAGTTTGAAGGGGCACTGTGTGATATAATGCAGAGGGCACTTCGTATTGTGGAAACTCGTGGTAGCAGAAAGGTTTAAAGATCAATCCTGATAAAAGCCCACTAGTGTTTTCCATTAGAAGACAAAAATGGAATGACATCGCACCATATGTCTAAATAGATCGGAGTTCGAGCTTAAAATGAAATAAAGTGTTTCGGAGTGCTGATGCATACTAAGGTAGAACGATCACATTCACAGATTGCCATTAAAAGCTACGTAAAATGCCTGTAAAATACTGAAAGTGTGCAGAAACATGAAAGGCAACGTTTCGGGATTACTCATACACTGCTGCGCTTGTATACTATGACAGTGAGGTCAATTAGGTAAAATGTGGTGGCCTAGCCGGGTAACGTCCACGAACGCAATATGATGTTTCAGTCTATCGAGATCCATGCTTCGAATGCGTCCGGATCACTAGAGCCATAAAGACATGAATTTTGAGCGAATTCGGGAGTTATAAATCTGTTGTTATATTCATTTTTTAAGTTGAAAAAGAAGCGGCATCTAAAATACTAAGCATCTTCCACGGTGGAAGGGAGAATGACCTCTAATTGTGCACAAAGTCGCAGTAAGGTAAATGAAGATAATGTGTGCATTGAATCTATTGACCGAAAGATTCTGCTTTCACAATAAAATTTTTAGTGTGGAATGACATGAGGTAATAGGAGGTTGAATCGAACTGGCAGCTCATAAACCAGAATCAGTTGATAAAAGATGATTCCTGGTTATTTTAGAGAACGTGTATTGCATAATTTCGATCTATCACAAAATATTGCGCTGTCACTAGTGCGCTGTAAGTACACAACTTAGCATAGATAAAGGATTGCTATCATATCTGAGAATTAAGTACGCTCTTGATTGTTTTAATGCACAGCATGAGTTGGGTGCAAACTAGGGATACCCTGCATCGATAGCCGGCACTCGAAAATCCAGGGTAACGAGCAGGCGCATCAGTTATCGGGAAAGGTAATATCGACAGAATTCATCGACCCTGAAACAAGGATTTAAAGTGTCGGAGAGCCTCCTTTGCGTCTACGACTAAAAGTCTAGAGCTTGCATCGGAATGGACAACAATTGGCAGAGACTTTACTGACAACTTCATAGGGCATTGAATTCTCAGAGGACATCTCATGAAAATAGGCTTGCAATCAAGCGGTAACCACAGAGTCTACAATTTTTTGGAAGAGGCTCATGTACTTTTTCTTGTAAATTTCGGTAAATTAGCTTCCGATGGGAAAGTAGACAATCTGGGAATCTACTTCTTTGTCAAAGAGGAATTGGAAAAGTTGAAACAAAAACAGCTCATAATCATAATTACAAATATTGATCAGCTTGAAACCTCAAGCTCATGAAGTTGATTGGAAATATTGATCAAGTAAATTGGAAACAAGAACAAAGAAAGCCTGCAAAGAATCAATAAATTGAATTAGTGCATCGAATGATTATCACAAACATTTTTCTATTTTGCCATTCTAATAATTCTACGGTGAAAAATGCTATGCTAATTTTCGAGTATTAATCTTCATACCGTAAGGCATACCCTTTATATGTAATAAAAACAATTCTGAGCAGCACGGGAACACCTGAACCTCCGGACTTGTGTCTTTTTATGATTGAAATGTACAGTACATCATATCGAGACCAAAGCTACACCAAGCTTTTGGTAAAAAGCGCGTTTATCATCGATTAATACTCCCAAAGTACCTATAACAGCAAGGTGTACTCGAATTCCTGCACCAGAATTCAAATCCAAGAATCAATACCAGCAGAAATGATTGATCTTGAGATGACATCTACTTTGAAGATTAGGGACTATGAAAAGTTGTGGAACCAATAGCGATAATTGTATAGTCAGAAAATTTTAAGTCAGTTTAATCAAATAAGCAATGTTCTCTTGTTTAACCCTTTTAACAGATGTTCAACCTTTTCAGTCACAAATTATAACCAGGAATCAGTGCAAGCCATATTTTTCGCTAAGAATATACTATTTCGAATCTAAAAAAAGTTAAACGAAAAGCAAATGTTTCCATCATATTTAGAGTCTAAGGGATGTGAACTACAATGCATCAGTTACATTATTACAACAGTTCTATTATTCATTTCTTCTATAACAATCTCTAAAGGAGTTTCTTCCTTTTATTGCAATATGCATGAATTATTTTATTAGATCCAACATTTTGCTCCTGGGAGTCTCTTTTCCGATCTAATCGGTCTGAGATCCGATTGAATCGGTCCGAGATCCGACCTCATCCTTTGATATTGCTGCTATTGGACGATACCCAAGCGTTTACGTATTGCTAAAGAGTAAAGGTGGTGTGGCTTGTGGCCGAAATTTACTGGCTTAAGAATCTTGGCAAGAGATTATGCAATTTAAATTTGATAGAACTTTCATTTCTTTAATAGATGTTTTTTAGTAACAGAGGCAACAATTAACGTATGTTGTTTCGTTAACATGAAATATCATTCATGATACTATGTATAGATTCATAATCATGTCACGGCGATATGGATTGTATAGTAGTTCGAGTACTCGTCTTCACCTCAAAAAATAATGTCGAATTTGTCGAGGAAACCGATCCTTAGGTAGTATTGTTTTTCAACTTTCCGGCACTGAATTTGCATAACCGTGAGATTTAACAAAATTAGAAGCGATTTAAATGGACTGATTGTTATCCGTTTCGTTAAAGTTGCTCTTTTATCACAGTTCACTACCTGATCAATATGTCCTCTGCTTAAGGCCGTAATACAATACTGCGTTTTGAATTTGAATTTGGAATGTTCCTTCGTTTAGCAAATAAAAGCCTCAACTAGAATGTACGAAATTTTCATTCAAAATTCATTCATAATAACCAATGTACTTAAAAAGTAATTAAGGCGTTTGAATTTCAAATTTAGGTAGGTTTAAGTTTACAGTTACTCGATTTGTCTTTATTTTTGTCATCTCAGCCATTTATGCAATTGACATCTCAAGGAGCGTTTATCAAACTATCTAAATGAACTAATAAATCAACATCGTGCTGACAATTTACATTATCTCTCGTCTTTTTTCGGTTTGCCGTAATTACTTGTGCAGGCAATTACTTATGCAGATAGTGACGTAAAAAATAAAAGCAGTTGTAACTATGTCCTGGCCAAATGCAAGTACCAGTTTAACAAATTGAAACAATCTTATCCATTTATCAAAACGATTGACTTCAAACTCACCTTACTAAGGGAACTTCCTACACCTTTATGTCAAAAAACGACAAATTCCATAGTTATCCTCCCAAATTGAAGACCTAATGTTAAATTTTTTTTTCTTCTTTTCCTTTTTAGGGGGGTTTATTGGTCACTCCTAGAATAACATTGACCAGCGTTTCTCGTTCAAGGCCTCTTCTGGGCTGGTGATTTGGTTTTTTTTGTCTCTATTGGACCTAGTGCTTAAGGTGTCTGATTTGCTTTTTGTTTTCTTCTTTGTTGATTTTGGGTTAATGCGTTGAGGGTTTGTTAGTTGTTAGTCTTGATATGGTGTGTAAGTTGTTTTTTTTTTGTTAGTATGGATGTTTTTGGGGTGGGTGTACATAGAGCTGTTTTTATTAGCTCCGCTTTTGCTTCTTCCAAGAATTTGCCTAATTGCCAGAGATGATTTTCATTACTTATGTTGAAGAGTTCAGGCTGAAATCTTACTTTATTGAAAACATTAAATTTTTTTCTTACATCAATAAAATTTGTACAGCTCAGTATTTGGTGTTCTAGTACATCATCATAGTCACACCATCTGCATTTGTCTGTCATCGTTATTTTTGCTTTCCGTAGTCTCGTTTTGTTGTAGGCTCTGTTGACAAGTACTCTGTTTATTTGTTTGATTCCATTGCCCGATATGTCTAAGTTATGAAACCATGTTTTGTTTTTGTACATTAGATTTGTATGTAGCCATGGTGAGTATTTCAGATTTGTGATTTTGTTTTGGTATTGTTCCTTCCAGTCATTTTGTATTTGGTCGTTGATTTTTTTGAAAGCATCATCCTATTTTTGAAAGGAGTGGGTGCGTTCTCCTGTTATTATTGCTTATTTAGCCAATTGCTGTTTTTAGGTACCCAGTATAAGGTAAAGATTGTGTCAGGGTTGTTTTCAAGGAATTTTCTGATATGTAATGGGGTGAATTTGGAGGTGCTGTTTGATATTATGTCTTCGATGCTTTGTAGGGAGTCCATGGATAGTGCAGTGTTTTTTGTGGGGTTATAGTTGTTTTCGGTGATGGCTAGGAGGATTGCAGTGGTTTCGGCATTTGTGATGTTGGTGTCCATGGCCAGGGAGTGTTGCTTTCGTTTGTTATTTTTGATATTATACGTGGCACATTCTGTTCCAAAGAGGTTTTTGGACGCATCTGTGCAAAGGATGTTGTGAGTTTTGGAAAGTTCTCTTGCTATTTGGTTTAATGAAATAAGTATTTTGCCGTAGTTTAAGAGGTTGGTACTTTCTGGGATGTTGTTTTCTGTGTTACTGATTTGATAGAATATGTTTATTGGTTTGCAGTCTTTATCCCCATAGCAAGTATTCTTGAATATCTCTGAGTATTTTTGTGGATGCGGGTGTAATTTGATGCTACATTATGGTCTAAGTACATTTATCGGTAGTTTTTGTTGTGTAAGGTCTTTACCATTTCTTTGGCTAGAAGTGATTTTGCTCGTAAGTTGGAGGCTAGTTCTGTATATGATGTCGTAGTTGGTTAGTTCGTAAACGTTTTTATTGGTGGAGGTCCAAGTTTCTTGGAGGAGTGCACTGTCTATTTATAGATGGTTGGTAGCATATTCAAGGTTTGTTTTGTTTTTAATTATGCTTTGTATGATTAGTTGTAAAAATTTAATGTTTTGGTTCTTTGTTGTTGTCATTAGGGGTCGCTTATAGTTTGGAATTTTTTTTCTCATTTACTGGTCCTTTTATGAGCGGTATTAATTCCTTGATGCAGCCTATTAGGTTTTGTAGGTTGGTTGTGTTTATAGAACACACATTAGTTGCACTGGGGTTGTTTTTAATATCATTCATTAACTGATTTATCAGTTTCTCGAGTTCAGTTGTTTTCATAACGGGCGCCGAGTGGTGGTTGTATACCGGTATTGTTTTATAGTTATTTGCTGTGTCTGGACTTGGTGTTTGATTATTTACTATGTTCTGGAGTGTATATTTCTGTGAGGTTGGTATTACAGTTGAGGCGACTTGGGCTTACGTCCTCGTCCTTAAAGTTTTGTTAACCGTTTCGTTTGTGTTCCTGAAGTTGACTTTGCTCTTTTTGGACTCATCCATGCTATCCTCATCTTGTAGGAGCTGGTAGTTGTTTGTTTATAGGAGAGCTTTCACTTCTTTAATTGAGATATTCTTGATAGAGCTTATTTTTACCTCATCTTCATGCTTTCTCCATTTTGGGCATTCTTTATTCGTTGCAACGTGTTCATTTGAGTTGCATAGTATGCATCTAGTTTCTGTGCATTTCTTATCACAGTCAGTCTTGGCGCACTTGTGACATTTGGGTGTTTTATCCTTGCAGAATTTGTCCCAATCTGAGACAGTACAGTACATTGTCTTGGTTTATAGTAGAAGTAGTCCACCTTTATTGGAGAATACCCAAACATAATTGCGTCTGATAGTGTTTCCCCTGAGAATATTATTTTAATTGTCCTGGTAGCAAGGAGTTTTTATCTTTTTTGCTGGGTCTCTTCTTTTCAACGGTTGACTTCCTCTATCTTTATCTGATCAAGTCTGTTTCCAAACTTGTTACAGGGTAATGCATCTAACTTTATCTCTTATTCAGTGATTTCCATCGGCATGTCTCTTATTACTCCGTACCTAACTAATAAGTTATTGGGAATAAATATGTTTAGTTGATAGTCCTTGAGTTACATATTGTTTGCTGCATTATTTGCCTCCTTGGCTGATTTGAAGGATATTGTTATTTTATTGTATCCTAGTTGGGTGACGTTTGCTATGTTTTTATTCCTATGGATTTGTTTAATGAATAGAAGGACAGAGGTGAAAGTTTGATTGGTTCGTTATTTTCATTGTATCTTTCACATACCAAAGGGGAAGATTTTCCTGATGTCGTCATCTTGATATCTGTTAATATTCTTGTTGAAATTATTAACAGCTGTTAATACTGATGTTGGTTTATCGTTTGTTTTATTATTGGTATTGATGTTCATGTTTGTTTGCATGTTGGTTTGAATGAAGTTTTCTATTACTACACCGGGGACTGAAATGTTTTTATTGTTGATGGGGTCGTTGCTGTTGGTGCCTGTAATCTCAAACCTGAACATAATGTCATTATTTTTTTATGCTGTCTGAGATAGTAGGTTTCGAAATATTATTTGTGATAGCACTGTCACTTTTTATTGCTTTTGTGAATTTTTTTTGCTTAGATTCTTTTCCGTCTTTATCGAGGTTGTGTTGTTTTCTTTTCTTTGTCACTATATCTCCCGGGTGAGACTCCATCTGCCGTCTTTTCCGTTTACTTCCATGTTTCATATGTTATTTGTTACGTTATTCTTAAATACTGAGCTGTACTCACTTGTTTAATTCTAGGAATCAAATTTCTAACTTAATTATCCACTTGAATGCAAGTGAGCTCCAGTTTTTGCTAAATTCACTTCACTGAGTGCCAGTGGTGTGATTCAATTCTTGGTAATTGAATCACACCACTGGCACTCAGTGACACAAAACATTCCGACGTGTTCCTGAGCTCTTAATTCTCCTTTAATTTTCCAACGTTGGACTGGAAACTTGAGTTAGGTTTGAATAAACCGTTATTTTGTCTGCTTGGCGACCTCAAAATGGCTGGTCTTCGTCACTTGTACACTTTTCTAACGCTGTTGTTACTGCTTCCAGTGTTCATCAAGAAATGTGGATGTTAAACAAAATACTCAAATTGGAAACCTGATTTCAAACAAAACCGTGATTCTTCTTAATAAGCGTCGAATATCACGACCTCACTTGTGACAACCAGTTTAACCAACAAAGGGAGATCAGAGCTATAACGCATTCCAGAAGTTCTAAATAACAACCACATACAGGATTGCACCGAAGTTGTCGTTTTCACAGATGCGAATAACACTCTTAGGAATATAGATAATAGTTCGGAAAGAAGGAGGGCAGATTACCTTCGACATACGGGAGGTGATAAGTAGAAACTCAGGATTATTTCTCAATTCTACAGGAGCTCCCTGAGCCGTGGATATTAAAGAATTAAAGCTAGGAGATCAACAAGCCAAAGAAACTGTCATGAGCCGCAGATAATGGGAAACGCATATTGTACTGAATGAAGCAAATACTTGAATGCAAGAGGAAGCTAGAGTAATTCCCTGAAGATCATAATTTTTTCAGAGGGCGTCTGGAAAAAGAACATACCATCTTAAAAACACACATATGTTGTGGTTTCACATAGGCTGTATCTACCCTTAATGTATCAAAATCATAATTAGACTGATGACCAATAAAACATACAATAACCTTTAATTCTTGCAAAATTAAATAAAAAGGTTCTGTGATTATGTCGATGCCATTGATTTCTTTTTGTTTCAGTGCGCTGAGTATGAAGGATCAGGGCAAAGCGCAATTTTTTCTACGGGTACAAGGCTCATTTCACACAACAGCACTAACAAAAATCTAATAATTACATCACAGCCATAATCACTAACCCAGTACATCTGATCACCAACATAACACAATTACACTAAAGCATCTAGTACAGGATCGAAAATGCTGCCCGGTGACATAGCAGCCAGGGCCAATCATCTACTGAAACAGTTTCGGCGTAAATTTAAAAGAACTAGAATGTTGAACGAGGAAGCAAACTAGTTATTCAAAAAAATTTTGAAGGCGTTTAGTTTTAGCGATCGTGGGATCAGAGCAACTTAATATTCCTTCTAGACATGGACTGTTTCAGCATAATATGCATGCCTAGCTTTGTCGGTACTTTCCTCTATTTGGTAGTAGGGAGATGTTAAGATTCTTATTTGCGTTGAATCTTAAGCTGTAGAAAAAGTTACGGAGAATAAACCTGCTATTCTAAATAATAATCTTGAAATTACATACAACGCATACAACACTCGGAATTAATATAGAAAATTTAAATTATTTGAATATGAATTGTATGAATTATTAATGATTGAATTTAGAAGAAGCATCCGAAGTAAATCCGAGTATCAAATTATCGCATAGGGATCAATTTCATGTTAACTTTGGTAGATTTGCTCATTGGTTCGATTTTTTTGACGGAAACGACGCGAAGAAAAACCTCTTCAAATTTGAGAAAATAAAGATGCGCCCATGAATTTGGGCTTAGTGGTGCAAGTATAATTTCTTTATAAATTTATTCGGATCAACCTCTTTCTATAAATACGTTTCATACGAGGATTATATTTGACAATCAAAAGTAATTTTAGAATCAAGTAAGACTAACTCTTGTACATAGACCTTCGAAATTGGCGCTCATAAAAGGTTTAGCCTATTGTGTTAGTATATTGATATTAACATAGCCAATCACAAATATGATTATTATTCGTTGTTATTTTATTTGCACATTTACTTTATCACAATCATTTTTGCAATCTAGTTTATCTAATTGTTTTATCACTATTTCAGGTAACTTATTACTATCATCACTAGATTCAACATATTCGTAATCTCCTGGACTATATTTTCCCAGCAACTCTGGATTGTCTTTCCAGAATTTGTCCCGAATCATATCTTCGTACAGCGGAAGGATTAGTTGTCGTTTAACATCGCTATTTGGTACTTGTATACGCTTTCTTATCAAGATCGTTCCCTTTCGGTATATAGGATTCAGGGAATTATAATTAATGCCGAATTTCGAAAAGAGGATTTCGTTTTTATCCGAAGACAATGTTCCGCGAAGTTCATTTTCAGCTTGTTGATTTGTCATGCCGCCACGAAGAACCAGATTCCAAAATACAGTGTTATACAGATTGTTGATATGTACATCAGCTTGACGCCAGCTGAGATAATCGCGTAGATTTTGATCCGTGGGGTAAAGGACGATCCTTCCGTCAAAACAAGGCGCGTATTCCAGCTTTTTATTCGGGAACCAAGTGCTCCAATTATATACATACGATGAAGTGAATAAACTTGTGACATAAGAAAGTATTTTTGATGCGCGTCGCTTATATACGTCAGCCTCCCGCCGAAAAACAAAAGAATATTCATCACTTTGTCCGTAACTTAAAATAATATCCCTGAATTCCTCCATAACGTTTACCGCTGCATGGTTCATTAGACTAAGAGCTGCAATGATTTCAAATGAAAATTTACCAACAGCCAATCAGCAACCGTACAAACCGTTTATATCGTTTGGTTTTTCAAATTCATGATGCTTCGCAAATTTGTGAAATCCTTTGCCATCCACTCGAACCACTATCCAAATATTTGGTAGCACGCGATCGTCCATTTCAAATGATTTTACGTATTCATATCTGCTATTAGCCATTTTAGATGTTGAGAACTTTCTATACGGTACACGCAAGTACTTGAAGGTAAACCGGAAACACCAATTGTTATTCATGAATTCTACCCGAACGATAACTACAACCGTGAAACATCAACACACATCGTGTGGAATGTGTATAGATCTGTCAAAATCAGTTCTATGTTGCAGAGAATGTTGCTCTACAATGAATACTGTTGCTGAAGAAGGTTCACAATAATACACAATTCGATGCATGCTAATGTGAATGGCAGTTTAATTGATGCAATATTCTGATATGAGAAATGTTTCATTCTGTAATGTAGTTCAAATTTAATCCAAATTGAATAAAAATAAATTAAACTCATCCGAGAGTAGGTGAATTAAACGAACATTGAGTATACAGCATGTACTTCCGATGCTCAAGCAAAATAAGAAAAACGAAAATTTACAAACCTAAATAGCAAAATTTATTGCTTCTTGCTGATGAATACAGGAGAAACAGTTTGCATATGAGAGATACGATAGCGAGGCTGGGTAGTAAGTGTGGATGTAAGAAATGCAGGGCAGGTGAACAGCGCAAGTTATCACTTACCAGAAGCCGTGGCTTAACCAATGGCTTAGTGGTACATAAGATTACCTGCGTGAGCTTCAGCTGACACAAATATTTTCCGTCTTACCTGTAGAAACCCTTACTCTTTGCTTGTGACTGTAGATCGGGTTGTAGGAATCGAAAGTGATGATTACACGTTCTTCACATGCGAACAGTCGATGAAACACCTTTTGCATTTTGGTAAGATAATCCAAACGCTTGTGAACTAAATTTGCACAATCTAGAAGAAATTGTTCCGTAGCCCTTTCTTCTTCTTCGCCACAGCATGTAACTCATGGTCCCAAATAAGGTGAATACTGTGAGAAAATGGTTTTTAAAATCTGGCTTTAGTCAAAAAATGGTAGTAATCATTTTTTCGCCATGCGAAACGAGCTTGATGTGTACAATGCCAAATAAATCTTAAATCACCATTGTTTTCACATTCGATTTTTCCAAACATGATTCTTCGCCATTTAGTTCCACTGCGCCCTTCATTTGGTACTTGTTTTATGAAATTTTGGAAAACACACCAATTTCACGATTTTTGTCTTTGTTAACTTTTTTAATGGGACTCTACTTCTGTGAAACATCAATCAAAACGTTTCTTGAAAGCTTCCCTGATATTAAAGCAAATCATGTTATTGGAGTTACACGCGACGACAAAATAAATCATTGTATATTGTATTTGTCTTTTCATTTATAAAACTTTCCTGCACCTAATAAATATCTACAATCGGTGATACCTTTGATCAACCAATCAAAAAAATGGAAGTGTGCATTACAAGGCTTTACATTAAAAAGCAAGAAATGACGACCAGCCTAGAGCAAATCCCTGAAAATAAAGACCATGCAAGTGATACCCTGAAAACTTCCCACCAACATTGCCCGCGAATTTGGGCCTGGAAAGGAACTGTCTCGCGCAAAATTTGTACCATCGGATGTATAACAAATCATTTGTCACGAATTCTGAAATGATCAGCGGCAGGGAAACTAGTTGCTGTATGATTCAAAGCAGTCATAGAAACTTCAGAAACACATGAAAGATATTTTTAATGGTCCAAAAGTCGCGATAATCTTCCGCCTTCCGCCTGAAAGTCGCAAGGAAAGTGTGTAAGGCAAAGCGGAGAGTAATCGATACTTCCGGACATTAAATTTTATCTCTCAGCCAAGGTCTCTGGTGAATTTTCAACTGGTAATTTTGTGTTATTGCTGTGGAGTAACCAATTTTTGGAGCTGAATATCTATATCATTTAACTTACTTGTGGGTGTAAAACGGAAAAACTGGTGGACCGAAAAATAAAATTCAGAGTGTAACGACATTCACAAATTGGTTGACAAGTTCGATGAGAATGGTTGCAACACGACTACCATCCCAGTTAATTCTATCTAAGTTTCCGGAAAATAAAAAATCCACCAGTAACTATAAATATATGGGACGCTGCATAAATACTATATCGTCACTAAATGCCCAAATATTACATGTACTCCCATCGCAGAATGTACTTGCCGTTTACTTCATTCTGCATTCTATCTTCATTTACTGCATTCTATGGGACAGCATTTATTCCATGGAGAATGGATACCGTGCGTTTGTAATAGGATTTTGAACTCTGTAATAGTTCTGGATCTGTGCCCCATTGCCAGCGTTGAAGATTTCCCTTATTATGTACATGGGAAATACATATTTTTGAGGGTCTATGTTATCCGCATCATCATCAAGAGCAAGTTGTGGTGGAAGACAATAGAAAATCCGCTTTAAATACAATATTTGGTTTTAACCAAACGCTTAGCAACTAGTGGATTGGATTCGTGAAGTTGTTGATACTTACGAAAAAGCAAGTGGTGATCCACAACAACAATAACTATTATCAACAACAACAAACTTAACGGTTCATTCGGTTTCGCAAATTTTGAAATGGGAATCGTGTTTGAATATTATTCAAAAGGGAGTTTAACAAAGCGCAACTGTACTATTGCGTTTCTGTTAAAGAGTTACTGGCCGATAATTACCCTGCTATCGAATGGTACAACAGCAATTCGTCTTTAGAACGGATGATTGCGACGGACACATTACAACCTGCATGCAGTTCGTAGCGCTGGACAAACGTTTCGGTCATGTTCATATTACCAAAGTTTATTTAGATCGTTACCTGTTGTTGAACTATATATATGCTTCAACGATTGTTGTTCTCTAGATGGATGAAAGCATTTCCAATTATAGAGATAACAGCAGAGGTAGTCGCTCATATGCACTGGGTAGTATAATTCGGAACTCGACGAGTACCAATAGACCGAAGTAGTTCGCTTTAATCAAAACAAAACAATACAAAACGTTTGGGTTGGAAACATGCTTGGGAAAGAGCATGCTATTAACTTTTATAGTGGTTTAATGGATGCCTAACTCATCATAAAGTCGGATATTAAAGGAACATGGGGAAGTGTGAAAATTAATCTTGGCAACAAAAGCGTCCATAACTACGTTACTAAAGACTAAGAACCTTTTTTTCGTGAATTTGCGCGAATCGCGAAGGTTTTTTCACAAACATTGATGCGAATCAATAAGCTCGCAGTTTAGAGTCCTTCGCAAACTACCAGCAAACGAAAGAATTCTGAATTCTATTTTTTCATATTTTCATTTTGTTTAGCGACGATCGCTTCGTCGCATATCGTTCGGTGAAGACCAAATGAGCGATGCAGCTTGTGATGTGAGGACCTTCAACCATCCACCAGCCGTTATGATATGGTCTTTCAGTTCAGCATATAGAGTATTCTGAGCTCATGGAAGATATATTATTTTAAAATCAATTCATATGTCATTAATTTCCATATTCCAATTTTCGAGATGCAGTAGAGAAATAAAGAACCATCATGCGTAAAGGAAACACCTTTATTCATGATGGTCCTCATTTCATCGTGCTCAGTACAAGAGTATATAGCTGTATCCAATTTGCGATTTTAAAATAGACAAGAAATATGAACAAACTTGTTTCTACTTTTTATCATCGTTTTCTGGGGAAAGTGTAACCTTTTGGGAAAATCTCAGTGTTCCTAGTTTTTCATCAGCACTTATTTCATTGTTAGATGGGCAATTTGTTCGAAGTGTGATTACCACAGCGTTCCAGGGCGTCATACGGGAATAACAAATAAACCAGTGTATGTATATTCGGTATTTCCTACTTTCAAATGATGCTGTGTATTTTAGAACTCATTGTGTATTTTATCTGAGAACAATAACTGGTTTCATATCTGCGTCTTATTTTTGCTATATGTTGATTGCTTGGGGTGATTCCACTTCGTTTGTTTCTTTACCTGTGACTTTCTTATTGATAAAAAAAACTCGTGAGACAGCCGTATATCTTTGTGTGCACAAATAAGAAGAGTAAATTTGATAGATTCAGTCACGGCTTTCTCGTTCTCTTAACATGCTTACTAGGAGATTATTGTCGACAGATGATACGTCTAGCTTCTACAAATCTGCCCGTAATTGTTCACTCAAAGAATATCATGCTGCTAAAAACTTCGTTGAAGTTTATCAGTTGTCAGAATTAATTCAGTGCGAACTTGGAAGTCAAGGGACTCGGATTACTTCTTTTTTTCAATTGTCACAGGACAACTATATAAACTCATCCTAAGTCATATGTATATATGATTTTCAGATCTGAGTAGAACTTCCAATCTTTAGGGTAGAGACTAAGTATTTTTAGGTCCTCCACTTTATAAGGCGCTCCAAAGCAATTCCATTTCGTAAACCGCATGGTGAATTGAATGATTCGTCATATTGATTTCAGTCTTAATTTTCGGACAATTGTTGGTTTGATTTAGCCCCAGCTTCTGACTGTTCTGACTTTAATAATAATAAAAATATGAATAACAATTAGAACAATCATAACTCGCTAGTGATGCAAATATGAACAAATTAATTTCTTAGGGAAAGGAGCTCAGCACTTAATAATAGCGACGTATAAAATTAGAGTGTTTTCTCATTATACTTTAAGACGAATAATGAAATTAAGATGAAACATACTTTGTGTTCATTCAAAGTTTTAAAAGTGCTGCAAAGTGAGTTTCACCTAATAATATTGACATCTGATTACGATCAATGGTTGACATCTCTCATTTACCATAACTTTAAAGAAAATGTTCTGTATCATTTTTGTGAAAAGAAATCAAGCTTTAATGATTGACTTTATAGAGAAGGTCGATTTGCTAAACTTATCAATATAAGATAGTTTGATATGTCAATCTAGGCAGATTAGATCAGTGTAGATAAATGCAAAGCATATAAAAATAAATGGGAAATTCTGTGATTTATTTGTATATCAGCATACGAGGACAGATAATTATAATTTGCCAAGGAACTAAGATTAAATTTCAAAGTGTGCGCAAATCAGATAGCCATTTGGAAATTTGAGAGAATCAAGGCTAAATTGAGCGATAACGTCTTAGTCGAAAAACGATAAGATTTTTAATTACATCGTTTGACTATTGTCGTGGGTAAGATATCTGCTAACAGTTAACGATTATTCACGGAGACTACAGAACTGACAATTGAAAGTTGAAATGATTTTAATGCAAAATATATGGGATGATAAGTTTCACGATTTGTTAAATCGTGAATTAAATAAGTATAACACATTTTTTGATATTTTTTAATCTTGTATAAAATATTTTTATCCTTAAAAATCAACATATTCGTTTACAAGTTTTACTTTTTAATTTCATTCTCATGATCATTAATATAATGGTATGGACCATGTTGCAATTAGCCAATACTCTACTTATTCACTTTCTAAATACAAAATAAAGACGAAAAAAGGAAACCAGTAAATTTGGATGACTTTGCTGCACATATGAATTAGTTAATTTGCTTACTTTATACAATTTGTTATTACTTTCTTAAAATCTTGTGCTTTGCATAATATTTTTACCCTGCTGTTTTAGAACATGGCAAAAATGCACTTACCAACCGAAAAGAAAATCAGAATGCAAATTATGTAGATTTTATAAAATATAATATGAATTTCTAAGTGAGCTGACGTCTCTTACGGTACACTTTTCCTTCTTTTTGAATTATACGTATAATAAAAAAAAATATCAACAAATTCTTACATTGGCTACCTAACAACCGAGTGCCATTCACGATTTTTTAGAACAAAATTAAATAAACGTACTTAGGGACCATGTTTTGCAAGTGGACAGGAGGAGCTGAAATTGTTTTCTTTTCTTCTAAAAAATATCATTTCGCCACCTTGGTGTAGTCTTTTAATTATTATGCTGCGTTATTACTAAATCTACCATTTCTTCTTATGTTCGTCCATCGATACACCTCCGGGTCCAAGCGAAACTATCATGAGTAGCCCACCAATTACGGACAATGTCTATATGTTGGAAGAGGATTGATTGTCAGAATATGAACATTGAAATTAAAGGCGCCGTTAACATTTTACCTGGAAGAAGTCATACTTCAAGAAATCTCTGAGCGGTTTGTATGAGGGAATTGTCCACCAGGCGTTATGGTATAAGTTAAGGATTGTCAAGAGGGCAACAAGAATTAGAGCCGACAATTTTGTTTTGTAACCTATGGTTACCAAAACCATCAGTATTGAACCAAGAATATCTTGTAAGATCTGAAAAAGGTAAGAATTTTATTTTATTGCACTTATGATATGAAAACTTATGATATCAGCAAAAAGAAAAAGTGCACAGAAATGCAATTTACATGATTGTAGAGGAAGTGAAACACCTTGAAAGTGAGAAGTGAACTAGACCTTTTTCATAAACTTACCTGCAGGAAACTCAATTCAAAACGAATAAGTGTGATAAACATAAACGCTAGCAGGATACGTCCTGCGAGCTGCATTACATTTTTCGGTTTATTTTCACCCATACTAGGAACACCAGCAAATAAACTGCGTCCTTCTACACGAGACTCAGCCAATACGAGCAGAAGAGCACCGAGTAAAGCCAAGTTCCTCAGCAAAAATTGTAGATCCCACAAAATGGAATAAGCAACGGTCTGTGGAGTAATTTCACATTTTTAAAAATTTAAGCATAAATTTTCGTTGCACTTTAAAACACCATACCTGCAATATTACAATAAAGAATAGCACGCCTACAGCTATTTCAACTCTATATCTTGCGATGACCATTATGCAGCCACCGATTTGTCCAATTAAATTAACTAATACAAACACTGTGGCAAGGAATTTACCGCATCCCCAGCTCATATCCATGTATTCACGTTGCTCGTTCCATTGGAACCACATCCTGAGTCCGTCTTCAAGGAAAGTAGCAATGAGACATAATCGCGCTATTGTTGGTAGAACATGTTTTCCTTTGCGGATAACCTGTAATGAAAGAAAAAAATATAAAATTCAAATACATTCAACTTTAAAATTAAAATCAATTTTTATGTGTAAATAATATGCTTTATGAAACGTGTATTTGTGAAATATATACTTTTATCACTAATATAAGAACCCGATCGAGACGCGATATACGATGTGGTAACTAAAGTATTAGTCTTTAGGAATGTTAACTTGTCCGTTCAGTCGTAGAAACGTAAGGATATTGTGATCATTTCTTTTTAAAGTGAAAGAGCAAGGTGAACAACCGGATAAAATATAAGGAAGGATGGTTAAAATACCGGAGTTTACGAATACCGAAACTTAATCATTTATTGCAAAATATATTTTAGAAAATTTCAAAATCATGTACATAAAATTTGATTAAAGTCAAACTAAACTTTCAGCAAAAGTTCACTGCTGATAAATGTATAGCCAATAATATTCGGTTACGTATTCCGTTGTGTAGGCGACATAAAAACAAGCAAAAAAAAATGAAAAATAAATGTCAGAATTGAATCTAGGAGTGTTAACAAGTTGAGGTGAAGATTCATGTTCGAAATCAAGCAGAGGTGGCCAGAATCAACGCAGCAAAATTCAAACGCTCAAGTGAAGTCCCGAAACCAAGCTGAGGTGGAGATTCGTGTTGGAGGCAGCAGGGGTGGTCAGGATCAGCGCAACAAAATTCATGTAAATTTATTATTTTATTTTTACTTGCTTTTATTTAATTATTTTTATTATATTACTATATTCCCATTCACATTTTTTTTAAATGAATCAATAAGAATTTTCCGTGTGTGTTTGTGCGTGATGTGGTGGAAAAAGGGCTTTCATAATGTCCTAAAACCCCCACGCTTGCGCCGTGAGCTAGTCGGTTAAAAGTAACTTCCTACGGCCGCCATTATGCGGCGTTTGTATTTGAAAAACTGTCTTTTAAACTTGTTCTTTTCTTTTCGCTGCAGGTGCGACCTATCGGTTGCGACAATTAAGTATATTTTTATTAATTATTTTTATTGAAAATACACCAGAACAATAAAGTGATGTCCACTTTAATTTGTAGGGTTCAAAAGATTTAGTTTGTTGATTAAAAAGATAGGATGCTTGCTTTTAATTTTGTGAATTTTTCATTTATGAAATCTTAATTTACGTAATCGTTTAGTCTTCTTCAGCGAGTTTGCTGAACGATTATCAATTGAATTTGTTTCCGCCCATGTTCGAATTGAAATATAGTCCAATAGAACTAATAAAGCCTTTAGCTTTCAAGCAAACCGTTTAAACAACTTTTTGCAAATTCGGATTAGGTTGTAACTGCTCAGAAAATGCTCCAACCTTATTCACAGGCTGTTAATCATCATTGCTAATCATTGTGCTACTCTCCACACTTATTTAACAATAACAAACGAATTTGTAACTATGTAGATGATAAAATTTCGGTAAGAACACGCAAATATCTTTGCACTGCGCACTATGCACAGTAAATGTCCTGAACTTAAGGGCCCATTGGTTCATCAAAACCACAGTGAACAGCTTTGATAAAAGCAAATTAGCTAAATTGAGCAAGGGTGTGGTCTGGTAAAGACATCAACTTTCGGAGATCAGGTACTCATTCGTACCTCCCTGCATTTTTACAGTACTTTTGGCAGCAATTAATATACATTTGAAATTTAATAAAAAACAAGCTCTTCGCCGAAGAAAAAAATTTAATCCAAGTGTGTTCATCAGTGTTCACTCCCTTAAAACTCAAAATCCTGTCTGTTGTTATTAGCTACGGTACTGGATGATTTTTAGTAGTTCTATAAAAATACCGTTGCTGCAGGGCTTGACTGTTTTCCGAATGATCAAAGATCCGATCTAAACTGAAGCACAGCTATTGAAAAAATCAACCAAGTATGGAATAATCATAAACAAATACAAGAGACTGTAAACTCTTAAATCCATAGCACGCCGTGCCGAATTCAGGTGGTAATGGTAGCTAACGGCGGAATAACAAAATATTAAAATAATTTGTTATAGCAAAAGAAAGCATTTCCTTTGTAAAAAAAAATAATACTCTCAGCGCGCTAAATATACGAGAGCATTCATAATAATTCGATTATTGTGAACGTTTGAGAACACTTGAAATACATTTTTGTGGAAAAGATACATTTTCGTGAAAAGTGGGTATGATGCAGCACTTCTCATACGACTGTTCTAAAATGAATGAGGGAGCATGGCATCTACTTCCCAGATTATTTGCAACTCAATCGAAGGTAAAGATTTGACAAAATGACCGAAGTAATTGCAATTCAGGGGAACTTAATCCTTAACGGAGGAGTACATTTATTTTCGGACAGCAAGTCGCTACTGCACGCGGTTTCTTACCAACCGCATAGTTTTACTTTTATTTCAGTATTTTATTCACGCCCTCGAATCTGCCACAGTGGTGCAGAGGCAATGAAAAAGCGGATAGCGGATTAACATGAACTGGATCAGCCGATAAAAATGCAATTAGCATTTCCTTCAAAATTCCACTTCCAAGATGGAACTCTCTGAGAAGAGAATGTTACGGCTTTGAACGACAACAGGAATGCCTATTGAATAACCCGAGATGCTTACACACCTTCACGAAGCGGGACAAAAAATATCTGGAGACCAGGCTTACTAAGCTTAGTAGCAATATTATTGCATCATAATCGTTTTCTTCGATTCGCAAACCGAATAGAAACCCAAACAGATATCATCTGCCGAGCTTGTGGCAAGGAAGAAGTATAGGAGGCTTTCTTCTACAGTGCTTATTCAAAATATGACAACACACGTGGAGTGTTATGGAGTCATAAAAAAGGTGGGGTTTGATTATGTGTGGGAGTTTTACTTATGCTTTTCATTATTCTGAAGGGCTTTAATGCGCAATGGAAAATCCCGAGCGTTTGAAATTCATTGAAATAATACTTTTTCTTCCTGGTCATCCCAGCGGCTGAAGCACTGGGCAGGGAGCCATCATGTATCTCCTCATGGATTACGCCTAGCGCTACAGAAAACTGAAGTGGTCATCCTGAGGAAAAAGAGGATCTCTTAAGTTACGACGATCTGTGTCGGTCATACATTAGTAAAGTTGTAACTAACGGTTAAGTGCCTGGGCTTTCTAATAAATTAGAAGTGTCAACCTTGGGGGACCAAATCCCACAAAAGATATATTCCAAAATTCGTGATTGATTCCATCTTCGCAAAATATATTTAACCTTAAAAAATAAAAATAAAATTCTCCTTTTAATTTAGCGACTAAAAGTCGCTGAAGAAGACCGAACGATTACGGTAGAAAGTTGATTTCGAAAATTAAAACAAACCGCAAAATTAAAAGGAGGATTTTATTTTAATTTTTAAGGTTAAAAGATATCTCTTGATGATTGTTACCGATAGAAACGTAGATTGAACCTACGTTGTTAGATGGAGCTGATGGACCAATTAGGATACACAGAAACGGTTTGCGCGATTCAGCGACGAGGAGCACTGTGGATTGCATCAGTATACCGGGCATTCTGAGTCTGCGGTGTTGATAATCGCGCGGGTTAAGTTTATCGCCGTCCTTGCCAGACAACGTAAACCTACCTCCGAAAACACGATGATAACAAAGAAATATTCGTTAGCGATGAAAGACGACACACTCTGGACGAGTGGCGATAGCCGAAAGGAAGATGGGCCGTGCGGTTCATCATCGATTTGAGATCGAGATTCAGTCGAAAGCATTGTAAAACTGAACTCTATCTGAACTAGCTAGTGAGTGGGCACGGTTATTTTCAGTCTTACTTGCATAAGATTGATAATCGCCATCTCCAGTTTGCATATTCTGTATTAGAGAGAAATATGACACCCATCATACTTTGTTTTCATGCATAGGATGGGATACACTGATCGGTGATCTTGGCGTATAAGAGCCAGAGCTCCATCCGGATAGCCTACTCGAAGAAATGCTGAACCAATCCTAACAACTAAAAAAGCATACTTACTGCATAAAAGCAGCTGGTAACGTAGACGAACGAGGGATCTCGACTCTAGTATTCCGACTCTTTTTTTCCCACTAGACAAGGATTTCCCGTAATCTATGTGGCAGAATAAGGAGGCTTAGCCGAAATAACGTGTTAAAATTAGCGGGCCAAAACACGCATAGCTACATTGGAGTTTGCAAAATCACTTCAATATAATTCGGTAGAAGATTTTCGCCAGGTAATTAACATCAAATTATCCTGCCCTTTTCCTCGCTTCAAAGCAGTCTCGCATTTAGAATTTTTAACATATTTTGGAGATTGTATTTAGCGACGAATGCAGGTTACAAGCGGTATCCACTAGCCGATATGATATGGTGTTGCATTTCAGCAGATGGATGTGTACCGCTGTATTTTTTAAATGGTACAATGAATAGTCTTCAGTACCCTGAGATCATGGAAGACGTATTCCTTATTTCAATTTTTCGACATGCGGTAGAGCCCACACGGATGAATTAGATTTAACGGCGGCAGTATCCCTGTTCATCCATGTCTTGGCGATTCCTCCGTATTGAACCTTTATGTCTCTATTAATCCCAATGTAGGCAACTATAGGGAGATCTTTGTAACATATGGGAAAACAGTGAAATAATAAAGGAGATGGTTGATAAGAATAGCAAGAAGAAAAGCAGTTATTAATGATACGCGTGCCGGGTCTTACATATAAGATAGTAGACACAGGTTGCACTTTATTTGTTATTAACAAATAGACAAGTAATATCAAAATGTTCCTTATACATTTTAACGACGGCTATACGACGGATACGGATTTAACGACGGCTATAAACAAGCCGCCATTTCGACGCGGCTTCCGCAGTCTGCAACGTTTACCCGTCCAAGTAACACGCAGTTTAAGTACGCTGGGGTCTGCGGGTCCCGACCAAGCACGCGGCGTTTGTTTCGATCGGTAAATACTTTTGTTTATCAAGGATATGTAATGTTTTTTGTGGTAAATTATTTATGTAAGTAATATTGTCGGAGTGAAAACTAAAAACAGTTAAAACTCACACTGACACAGGCCATGCTTCAGAAATATATATTATATGAAAATGAAGATCAAGATGTGATTTTTGATGTCACTGCAGCAAAGTCGAACATGAGTGTCTAACTCGACTCAGATGGTGCCGAGGATAAAGAAGGCCCTCATGAACGATATAATAGTGACAGTGAAAATGTAATAGTAAGATTTTTCAGCCACTGAGTCATTTTCCTTAGAGATTAATATCTAAAGGAACAGATAACACAAAATGGGACTGTAATCCTTACAGTTCCCGTGTGCGCACACGACCGGAAAACATTTTAACTGAATAAAACTGCTCAACAAAACATCTTGAGTAAAACCTCTCACAAAGCATACCCAGCAAGAACTTGATTGCTTTCATCTGTTTGTCGCTGAAAACATGTTGAGTGTAATTGTAGAACATACTCATACTAAGATCCGCAATGCGAGGCAGGGCAAGGACAATAATTTTGACCAATATGCTTACCCAGAAACTACAGCGAGTGAATTAAAACTCGATAACTTGGCACGCGCGAAGAAAGGGCAGTAACTGATACGTTGGCCCCTATCACACAATTGTGCGAAAAGTTTATCCATTATGTTCTCTAATAACGTATATGTATATTGAAGAAAATTTAACAAGTGACGAAGAGCTGATGGCAAAAAGCTGTATCATTCTGAGAGCATTATAAAGGTGGGTTTCGTCAGTACTTACCTAGCAAACCAGAAGAGTATGGAATAACAATTTAAGCTCTTGTTGATGCTTTGAATTCTTGAATATGAAGGTATATGCAGAACAGTGAAATGTTGCATAAGAAGTGAGGGATAAGCCACATGATGTTTCGTAAGCTCCGAAACAATTAGCGTCTCCTAACGAGACGAGTTAGAGAGACTAGAGAGTTACCTCGCATAAAGGTGAATCTTTAGAGTCACCCGCCAAAAGACAGAATGCTGCAAGTTTCAGTGCACTTCGGTCTCTTGCATGATTCACATTTGTTGGTAAAACGTCTATTTAATATGCGAAAATCGACGCATAAATTCTGAGTAATTAGAAGCAACATTCATTTTTTATCTCCAAAGGTAATAGCGTGTAAGATGGTTTATATGTACCTTAAATTAAATCGAAAATTAAGTAAAGTCTGTTCTCTTTTTTAAGAAGTTTAATATTATTGATTTAAAGATTTGTTAATTTTTCCCTTACATTCAAGGTTTTTTGTTTATCTAATAAAATTTAAAACTATAAATTATATACTATTACACTATAAACTATTATAGTTTGTTTAAAAACCAGATTCAAATAAATAAAAACTTATTATTTGATAGTTGAATCATAATTTTTTTTTGTGATTACGAGTCCGACAGAATCACCAGGCACGTCGTGTGATTTAATCCATAAGGCACCCCAAGGGTTAACATTACAGCAATGTTTGAACCGTTCAGGTGCATATTTCGAATAAGATATAATTAATCACGTTTCAACTTTCTTTCTTACTGGAATGACACGTTTCAAAGTTATTAATTGAGTAGTTTACTATCTCGATAAATTCATTGGTACCAGAGTTGAGTTTTAGGATTTACATTTATCTTGTGCGGTTAAGACCATAGTTATTGCACATTAATAATTTAAGCTGATTGCAAATAATAGACTTTAAACAAAGAGCCATGACCCATATTTTTTGGAATGAGTTTATGTAAATGAAATGCACAGTAAATGTTAAGATATTTAGCCATTGGTGACGAAGCAGAAACAATAGCTTTTGAAATGGGAAAATTAATCTTTTCCTAAATAAAAATAATCCAACATCAAATATTTGGTGAAGTTTTGCTTCATTCAATACAATTTTGGTCATTTTTCTTTTGTTTCCTGTTTGAATATGATTAGATAATTTCTGTTTGGCCACTCAAAGTTACAGAGTACCTTTCACCAGTTTACACGTTGCTGATTCGGCGCGTTATTTGGGGGAATTGAATTTAAGGGAACGTTTCTGCACATCAGGAAAATTAATGACTTTGTATATATTAAATATTATTTGGAAATTTGATACAATAAAATGGTCCACGCTCATGTGTGTGACCACGATCTGCTTATCTCGAGTGCTGTCATAACTTTCGCTTTTCACAATCAATTCATATTTGAGCGACGAGTTGCTTTTGTTGAACGAAGCCGTTTATAAATTTATTGGTTTAGGAAATATGCGAGTCAATGTGACTTCTGAATAAAAAATGACACAATCAGAACGCTGAACTGAGTTCATTAAATTGTTATTGATAATTTTAAAGAGTTGTGAAGTTCAGGGAGCAAAACAAGCAGGGTAAACTGAATAATAATTTATTTGAAAGAAACTGTTGGGAGGTCGGGAACAGTAATCAGGTGCAAAGTTACGTGCTGCTGCCATTAGTACACGTATCACTGATAAGTGAGATTGAATGGTGGAATGGCTGGTTATCAGAGCGTTTGGGATCCGACCGTTTGCCTTGTGTACGTCTATAAAAGCAGCTTGAACGTGAACTTGAATTTGTATTTACTTGCGGAGTTTGAGTTTAATTTTGCTGCATGATCCCTAAGCTACCGAAATGGAACGGAGCACGTATATACGTAATCCACGTTTGTTGGCGTACAATGTTTTCGTTCAACAAGCCTCAACAATAATTCTCCGCTAAATATAAGTACGTATCAACAGGCGAATAACGATTCGTTCGCTCCATCTAGCCACAATCTGGGTAAAAACGATCAATTGCCCCGTGGCCGGCACATTGTTAGAGAACGCACGTCGATCTTCTAAAGATAAATCAGACAATGCTTGTGTATGACGTTGACACGAAAACTGGCTCGTTACATATCACTTAGAAAATCAAATTCTTGAATTGTTTCTTTAGCGAAAGTGTTTACCTTTCTCGTCTGCGAGTGACGACGACAAATTCAATTTGAAACTTACCTGATCGGCGATGTCTTCTGTTTTTGATATATACTCGTTTGGGATGTTCATGGTGTTAATCTATCTAGAATTCAGAAAACAATCGGTTACAATTGCAGCACGAACTACCCGTCTTTGAATTAAGTCGAACGGGAGAAAGTGAATGACATGAAGTATCAAGAGGTAGAGAACTATGGAATTTGCCAACGAGCGGCGACAAGTTTCACCTGTATGTTTCGTTTTCGTTCGGGTTTTTGACAAGTTGTCAAAAATATGATGTGGAACTTGGAGGCGACGAATGAAATCGTGGCGTTTCCGGTTCACGGTTGTTGTTGATGCAATTAAATACGTGATCCAGAAATGCGGCAATTTTAATTATTACGTAGTTGACTTATTGAATTTTCAAATCTCCCTCGAGCTAGCTCGAATGTTTTTGTTTTCAAATATTTGTCATTATTTTAAAAATGTGCAACAATGTGTAATGGAACACTGTGCGAGTCAATCGCTTCGACGAAATGTCAGTTGGTTGTCAATGTCAGATATATTGTTGAAAACAGAAAAAGTTGAGTTCCTGACGCTGCGTTTTGTTCCTGGCAATTAAGTGCGTTTAATACAAAAATGATTGAAATAACATGCAACGATCGATTGGGGAAGAAGGTAAGTTCACAAATTTTCCTTGCTGTTAGGTCCTATGTACTAAGCAATTCCATATTTTTAAGGTTCGTGTGAAGTGCAATCCCGATGACACAATTGGTGACCTGAAGAAATTGATCGCCGCCCAAACAGGAACCAAAAGCGAAAAGATTGTTTTGAAAAAGTGGTACACAATCTACAAAGATCCAATAAGGCTGTGTGATTGTAAGTATAATCTGTTTGCCTAATAAGTTGTAGAGAAACTTCTAGAAACGGCGAGTTTGACAGGAAATTTGAGGTTATTCTCTTGATCCACCAAAAGAGCAAATTTGCATTTACATGGTCCTTAAAATGATTGAATTTGCATTTTACAATTTATTTATTTTTTTCGGGTTCGGCACGAATCCGGTTTATTGACCCTGGCAGACTATGCACTGGCCAGCGTTGTCGATCGTTTGTAACCGCAGGAAAATAGAAATCTCAAATGAATGAAAAGAAAGGAAAGTGTCGGGATTGAGTAAGTTGTACATCCAGCGGCTAAAGTTATGCAACGTAAAATATTTCAACATAAACATTTTTTTCCAAGATTTAAGTATATCCTTTCCCTTTTATATTGCGTTGACTATTTGTCCTGTTATCACTGCATTATTATAGAGGGTAATAGTACTTGTTTTATGGAAAACCCAATGCCAGTATTTGCGTTAAAAGTTCAATTTAATTATTAAGTGCACTGTGGCAAAAGTATTGCAACATGCGGCAAAGGTCTTGCAACAAAATAATTATTTCAGAATATGTAATCTCAAAACAATTATAAAACATAAAAAAAAGAAATATTTTAAAATTTATATATAATATAGTAATTATTATATAGTATATAAATACTCCGTATTGCCTCCTTTTGTATCAATAATTGCCTGCAAACTGCGCGGGAAGGAGTCTACTAGCCGTTGTATGTAATTGAATGTCACCGACTTCCAAAGTCCTTCAATCACTTTAACTGTCGCTCCTGGTGTTATTTTCATGTTGATTTTACGGGTAGGGTAACCCTTCAAGTAGAGCCAAGTATTCTCAATTATGTTCAAATCGGCACTTTGAGGATGCCAGTTTAGAGCGTTGGTACCAACGCCATTGAGAAAATTTGTAACGTGCCTTCCCTTATGACACGTGCGTTCTCATTTTGGAGAGTCCAGTCGATTGATTTATGCAGTTTATCGCCAGAAAGGAACGCATTGTCGTTAATAATAAACGGTGACGAATTCGCGTTAATTTTTTTATAAAGAAATGTGGAAAGAGCTCAAGCTGGTTTCGAACACGGGTCCCTGCCGCTTTTCATCAGGTGCCAACTCACAGGCTGGGACGCGTCGATTTGCACTACCAGCTTAAGTGGATGTCGACTGGTTATTTTACTAGTTATGAATATTGCTCTACAGCTTTGAACCTCTCCTACATTCCAAATTGCCTTTGGTCTGGCTTTATCAATTTCAGAAGTTTTGGTAGATCAATTTTTCCATTTTCACTTACAACTTGTAAGTGATTTATACCCTTGCTAAGCTAACTCAGCGAAAACTCATGGGTACGGAAGTTCTGATCAAATATTTAAGTTAAAAAGTTTTCTGATCAAATAGTTAAGAAAAAGCACTACACTATCCATATAATATTCCCGCAGAATTCCGATGGCTTATTTAAGTGCTCTTATGGCAAACTGTAAACGTTTCTTTTATTGGCTTCAGAGATAAAGGGAGCTTCCCGCGCGACATAGGTTTGAATGCCAATTTCTTGCATTTTCTTCTTAAAGATCGATCGATTACATTGTTTGCGGACGACCTAGAAACAACCTTATAGGATAAATCTGATTGTTTTTTGACCGTGTTAACAAGAATTCGGTCTTTTTTGTCAGTAGTCGAAAGTTTTCGTCTGCTCCTATTTTTCTTTTCTTTATTTGAGTTCTTTCCATTATCATGTTATTGTAGAGCCTTATTACTGTACATCTATTCATTTTAAAGGCTAAAGCGATATCAGCCGCTGAACCACTCTTTCTGTATTTTTCAACGATTTCTGTTCGCTCATGAATGCCCAATTCCCTCGTGTTAACCATTGGTTGTATTTTTAAGAAAAAACTATTATTCAAGAAAGTTTAACGAAAACTTCTTCTAGAAATGACAACCAGTCTACCAAAACAATTGATATCACAGGAAACGCCAAAAACAATGCACATGCATACCAGTTTGGGCGACAAAATCCATGTTGCAATACTTTTGTCGTATGTTGCAATACTTTTGTCGCAGTGCAGTTAACTATTAACTTTAGTTTCTAAAGCAAATATTATTGTTGGAGTTTTCGAAAGACAAACAGTGATAACAGGACTAATAGTTATAGTACAGTGGCTATACCCCTTAAATAGCAAAGGATGTGTTGTTGTATTTTGTATATTAGGTGCGCAGGGTTGAAATGTCGTTTTTTTTCATGAAAAATACGCAATTATTTAAGAACAATGGAAAAACATTTTTTATTCAAAGTATTGACCCTCGCTTTTTACACATTTTATCCATCTCTCGGGCAATTTATAGATATTATTCCAAAAGAAAGCTTCAACTTTCATTGATAACCATTCATCGAGCCATTTTTTTACATCTTCGAAAATCTTGAAGTGTTATTTAGCCAGTCCGTGTTCCATCGATGAGAAGAGCTGATAATCAGAAGGCGCCAGGTCTGGTGAATATGGCGGGTGGAGTAAGATTTCCCAACCAAGTGAGGAAATCGTTTCTTTTACCACTTTGACTGAATGTGCAGGAGCCTTGTCATGCTGCAGAATGAATTTGCCTTGTCTTCGTGCAAATTCTGCGCGTTTTTTGGTGAATCCTTGGTTTAAATTAATCCTTTGTTGTCGGTGGCGAACGATATTAACTGTTTCGCTGGGTTTGAGAAGCTCGTGGTACACTACTCCCTTCTGATCCAATCACACACACAGCATTGTCTTCCTTTCAAAACAATCCGGTCTTGATTTACCCATGATTTCTTTCGTTTGGGAATTCTCAAAATATATCCATTTTTCATCGCCAACCCGATGCAAAAAAAAAAACCTTTTTTTCGTGGCGTAAATGCAGCATTTCGCACACCGTTTTTCGTCTTTCCATCTGGCGTTCGTTCAGTTTGTGTGGAACCCTTTTTGAACCTTTTGAGTCTATCTCATGGCTTTCAGGCGATCGGAAATGGCATGCCGAGTGACATTCAACTGCTCCGCCATCATTTGTTGTGTTTCTATATCGTTTTCGTCCAATAGTGCTCGATTTTCACGTTCTTTGTCAATTACATTGAAATCGCCACTTTTGAAACGTTGAAACCAGCGTTCACAAGTCGACGGTTGGAGCAAGATAGCCGTAAGTCTCTACAAGGATTCGATGCCTTTTTCTTTTGATTGAACAAGAAAATCATTGCATGCCCCAAATGCTCTTTACTTGGCTCAAAATTCGCCATGCTTAAAACGAAAAAGAAGTATGCAGTATATGCAGAAGTATGTAATATGACGTTTTGTAACAGGTTACTTGGATACGTTTCATGCGCCATCTCATGACAAAAAAATGACATTTTAAACTTGCGCACCTGGTATACACAAAATTTGAAAGTCCATCAGTGATACGGAAAGTAATTGTGGGCTTGCATGCTACTCCGTGCACAAACTTTGCACGAATTTTTCGCAAAACAACGTAACGTTATCCGCTAAGCAAAACGCAATGTAAAAAACTCGAATTTTGTATCCATTTTTTCCTCTCAATTTAGAAATGGTCGACTTCGTACTTCTCCATGACAATTTTCTATTTGCATAAGTTTTTGAGAAAAATAAATGTTTGCGAGCACGTCGAGGGAGCTATTAACCCGTCTTCACTCTTCGCGTCCTCAATCTTGGTTTTTCAATTTCATTTGGCTTTTCAGCCAATGATCGAATTTTCCTTTTTGTTTCTGGAATGGACTGACGGTCGGTCACTTTTTTTGCATTTCCTTCACGTAACTTTGCTCGGCAATGCATTGTTTTTCACGATGTTCTTTCTGATTCTTAGTGTTCTGCATATGTCGCAGCAGCTGTATCCCAATCGGTGCATGCATTGAATCAGAATACGACTATCGTCGTTTTGCCGTTACCATTATCGTCGCAACATATTCAATGCAATCCGTTGAAAGTTTACGAAGTTTTTTGTGTTAGTACAGATCGTAAAAGATCGTAAAAAACGGTCTGTCGATAAATTTAGTATTTTTTATACATCTAAAGCTAATAAAAAACAACCAAGTATTAACAGGTCTGAATATTTTACTTGTCATTAGGCGTACCTACAAGCCCTTTTTGAATTTTCGCACCTGTTTTTGTTGACTCTTAAATAAAGTCAATTTTTTCGTAATTATCGTTTAAATTTGTTTGCACTCTTTATAGCAATTAATTAAATTTATATACCTATAAGAAAATTTAAAGTGGGTGCCAACATTTTTGAAGATAATTTTTCGCTGATAAATTTATCCTGGTTGAGTTTTTTTATCGAAGGTCAGGAACTTTTGAGCCTCCCTGTACTTCAGTCTTATGCCTTAAGTCTTATGCCTGAATTGTCAGCTCGGTTTTTGGTGGTGTTCTCTTTGGATAAATCAAAGGCATGAATGTGTGGGGTACTGGTAGGCAAGGTTATGCACTGATTTAGAAAATTAGCATTTATTTAGTCAATAGTTTTGTAGAGGTAGTTAGGTCTGTGTGCTGCCGTAGTAATACCATTTTCTAGTTTCGGTCTAATTACGAATCTGTATATGTTAAGAGCTGTCATTGGATTGAAGGAATTTTGGGATTTACATAAGAATTTGATAATACTGCCTATGTTATGGAAAGACTTAATATTATCGTCTATATCTATGAATTAAATACTAAATAAATAAAACTATTGTTCCAATTAACTTTGTTACTTTTTTCTTGTTAAATTTATGCGAGGTTCTTAATTTTTGTAATGATAATGGCTTGCAGCGTTGTCCTTCGTCAGCGTATTGGAAGAGATTTGTACTTACAACTTGTAACTGATTTATACCCTTGCTAAGCTAACTCAGCGAAGACGAATGGGTGCGGAAGTTTTGGTCAAATTTGACGAATATCTAGAAAGTGAATTTATATTTACAAAGAAAGGTGGTGTGTGAGCTGCGAGCCAACCTGTGATTTGGCACCTGACGAGAAGCTCTTTCCACTTTTCTTTCTATATATAAATTCACTTTCGAGGTATTCAACATATTTGATCAAAACTTCCGCACCCATGAGTCTTCGCTGAGTTAGCTTAGCAAGGGTATAAATCACTTACAAGTTGTAAGTGATAATGGATAAAATGATCTACCAAAACTTCTAGACTTGATAAAGCTAACCTAAAGGCATTTTGGGAAAATAGGACAAGTTCAAGCTGAGAGCAATAATAATCATAACAAGTAAAAATAACCAGACGACATCCACCTAGCTGGTAGTGCCAATCGATGCGTCCCAGCCTGTGAGCTGGCACCTGACGAGAAGCGGCAGGAGCGCGTGTTTGAAACCAGCTTGAGCTCTTTCCGCCTTTCTTTCTAAATAGAGATTTGTAGGTGAATCAGATATCTTACGCAAAACAGAGTTGTTAATGTTAAAGAGCGGAGGGATGAAGACATCACCTTGTGGAAAGTCATTTGAGTTAAGAATTTTATAGCTTTTGATGTGCAAGACTCTTTTATCGTATGGGTCAATAATCCAGTTAATGAGGATGTTATATGTGTGAATATTTTAGTATGGCTGATCGGACTGGTAGGTCAACTTTAGCATTGAAAATGTCTAGTACGACAGCTACCTAGATGGTTTTTTCTACATATTTTGAAGAGTAACATGCTTAGACAGGTGGTTGTAGATTATTCTCCGTGGGCGCAATGATGTGAGGGTAATGGTTTTTTAACATTAACTGATTGTTTCTAAATTTTTGAGAGGTTGTGCTGTGAGAACTTTTCTTATTTGTCTACTAGGCTCTGGAATAAGACAGTTTAATAATGTTTCATTGATGGCCTGCAGTAACCTTTATAGTTGGCGCCTTTGTGGTTGAGGGGTGCATGCAGCGTATCAAATTGTAATTTATTAGGTTCCGCCCTGGTGTCGTGGATTTTTGTTATCATTTAGTACTTTTTCAAGACCTTTGAGATGGATATCAACAAATTGTCGGTTTCCGTGATGATAAGAGAGTTTGTCCATTACTGATGGACGTTGTTTTTTTTGTATTATATTTAGAAAAGGTTTGGGATGGGCCATGTTTCAAAGGGTATCCGATTTTATATTATTTATATTTATTTACTCTTACTTTTTCTTCTGTTTCTCATTTTATTTATTCTTACAATCGCTTATGGACTTCTGTATTCCTTGGTGTTCCTTGCTTTGTTCTCTTATCTTGTTACCTCTTTACTCTGCGTCTGCTTTACTCTGCGTCCCCAGTCTTGTCTTGATTCTTTATGAAACGACTAGTTTAGGACAGTTTTGTCCATGTTAAAATTAGCTCGAGCGTAGTTTTTCCTGCTCCATAAAAATTTCAGTTCGCGAGTCCACCAGTTTTTTTGGGACGAAATGGTCTCTAGATTTAGAGGTATTAGGTTCTATGATCTATTTGAACTTGCTATATGTGTCTTTCAGATTTTCTGTAATGTTTTTCGTTTCGATAACATGACGTATGTTGTTTTTGTTAATTTAACTACAAGTGGTATATGGGGATAGAGACAGATATTAAAATTGAGCAGTGATCACAATAATGATATATGTATTCATTCTTAAGTTCCTTTCAGATGATGCCGTTGTTCTGGGGATTAGACATTGCTATGTCTAGGGAGGATTGAGACCAGATGTCATTTTTGCTCAGCCTTCTATAAGTGTAGATTCCGGATTAGAAAATTGCGGTCACTGCGGATTATCTGCAGATTGAGGTTAATGCGAATAGCGGTTATTGCAAATTATCAAAAATTAGACTGCTCTATCTTCACCTTTGATGACATGGTTTCCCAGTGTACATTTCTAGTGTTTAGATCTCCAACCAGCAACGTTATCCTGTCGTCGGGTAAACTTGAGAGTTATTCTATTTCTTGATTGAGTTCGTTTGCAATACGTGATGGTGGAGCGTATAAAGATACTCGAGTAGGATTATTTATAGGTTTTGTGTCCACTATTACTGCCTCGAGTTCACTGTCGAACAAAATCTGTGCTCTACTCCCTACTTTTGTATATGAGCTTATATGTTTTAAAATGGAGTTGCTGTTATAATTTCTTGAAGGAGTGCTGCTGGTTTTTTTTTTGTAAATAAGCGAAATTCTCGTATATTGATTTAGAGTACGTTCATCATACGAAAGAAGAAATCAAAATAGAGTGTAAAATATGTTAAAAACAAATCTTACATCGGAGCAGTGACACCAGAATGTAGAAAGTTTCTGCGGTGGACGCTTTTACACCTTTTCCAGTGTAAAAGTTTGATCAATATTTATTTAGCTTTTTGTTCTGTTTTGGAAGTGTTGTCGCCATCCTTTTCTTTTTTAAGAGCGCGAATATACGACATAAAGTTGTTGATCGAGTTTAGCAAAGTAGAAAAAAAAGCACAATAAAAGGGATAGTATTAGGATTTAGTCAGTTGTATTTGGTGGGGAGTTCTACCTTAACTAAATATCTACGCTTGCCGCTTCAATTAAGATTTAAGAGAATCGAACATGTTAATGTCTTTTTTTCTTGAGATATCCGTTACATTTTCAAACTTACGAAAGAATGAGAAATTTCCTTCAAAATCTGTTGGTTAGTCTTGTCGTTTTGTCGCAGAAATTTCCTTTGTCTGATGAGGGTTTGCTGATTTTGAAAACATTTTTTGAGGGTTCTATTTGTGAGCGAATGGTTTTTAAATTGACGGATTATGATAAAAGGTTCCTTTTGTGCAACTATGGCTTTGAAGTATCTCTAAGGTGTTCAGCATATCAACAGGGACTGGGTTTGAAGTTGTTGGAAATGCTTGTGGCCCTCTAAAGCTAGTTATTATTAAATCCCTCCAAGATTTGGCGCCGAACGCCATTTAATTCGGTTTCAGTTTGGAGTTGCCACTTTCTTTGGCGAATGTATCTTCGAAAACTTCTATGCTTTTGTGGCAAGGTGCCCATCTAACACGAATCATATTTTGAGAAGTACTTGTATAATTTTCCATACGTATTAAACTAGCTTTTATGGTTATTGTGCGCAGTATTTATAGAATGGGTGATGTTTGTCTTGGGGATGATTGGAAATTTCTTTGAGTGCTATAAAAATCGCGTTTAGTACAGTGTTCAAAACTATTCTCCAACGACTATCTTTTAAACAACAACACTAGACAACAAGTTAAATTTAGATTATTTATTTCGTGTAAATTTATTTTCTTCTGCCAGATTATTAAGCTTTACCGTCTTTTCAACAAAAGATATCGGCCATGTATGATGATCTACCACAAACCCATAACAAAACTACAACCCATTCCAACCTTTCGATTTTTCGAAAAAGAGAGATATTAAAACATTTTAATGAATATTTTAGACTTATTTTGGGTCGGTTTATGTAAACTGCTACCATCTGGCGGCGTATCAAAAAGTGTAGTATCCTGTCCCTATCGGGTCCATTTGAAAGTGAAGTCAACTAGTTTTTCTAAATGACACTTCTGGTCCGTATGGTGGAAGAGAATTAAGTACCCTATTTCTTTCATGACACGTCTGGCCCGTATGGTGGAGGAGAATTAGGTACCCTATTTCTTTTCTATAAATTTGCTACAATTGGATTGAGATTGAGAAGTCAAACCCCTGACTCAATTGAGCCATTGAAGGGAATATCATCATACCCTGGGGTCACACAAAAAGTGTCAGCGAAATTGAGGTTGAAATTATCTTAATTAAGCGACAATGCAACAGCTTTCGGATCAACATTGAAAGGGTAACTCACATGGATCCGTAGAGACGGTACCACGTATTGCTAACCTACAATATACCCCAACAACACCGAAAGGTTGGAAGATTGAAAGAATAAACATGCGTTGGGTCGTTTGTTCGTAGTTTTCAGTAAACAATATGCAAATAAGTATATAAATAAGAGCAAATAAGCGTGGGTATTAACAATTAAATATAAAATCTCTTATATTTAAAATTTATATTTGATTGGACGAAAATCTAATTGCATATTTTAATTTACATTTCAGATGAAATACATGACGGCATGAATTTGGAGTTGTATTATCAATGAACGAACAAGGAGTTTTACACGTTTCTTTCTAATTATTTTCTATTCAAGTAAAATTAGTCGATTAGCATCTAATTTTAAGATATTTTGTGTACTAGCAAACTGTGAATATCCTTATTGATTTTTTGGTAATAATAAAAAGCGCTAAATCAAATATATCACTCTTGACTCTGAAAAATTTGCATGATTTTTACAAGAACAACAACAACAACAAAAATTCAGGAATGTGCTGCTCTATCGTATAAGTGCCGAAGATAACATTTTCCAACGTCATGGTAACGTGCTTACTCATTTATAAACTCATTTAAGCCGTTGCATTAGTTTTGCACCGCGAACGGACGATGTAATTATGATGTATAACATAGTTATGAAGTTTGTACAAGTGTTATATGAGGTTTAATGGTTAGCTTGAAGGTGAATGCGTGTTACAAACGTACATGGGGAAGCTTTGCACGAACTAATAAAATTTTATGCACACGCGAAACATGTTTAAAGTATTTACAATTGAAATAAATATATGTTTGTTATGAATATTAGTTTTGTTCAAAAATTTCAATGGTTGACAGACTACTGTAGGTACCATTTCACTATTTACCTTTGTAGTCATCGATTTTGATATTTTTTTTTATGTTTGAGATGTGTGTGGTTTCCATTTTTTCGGTTCAAAGGTTATATTGATTTTCTATTAAAAATTGTAAATTTCAATAAAATTACGACGAAATTATAAAATTGACTAAAATAGTTTAATATAAAGACAATCATTGTATTTCTTCTTGCCTTACATGCTATGCTTCCTCATAGCCTGCTAAGGATATTTTGTCCGTACTGGTCGAGAAAAGCTTGTAATTTAATAACTTATTGGATTCGTCCACTGCAATACCACGCGTGCACAGTTTTCGAACTGTGTGCAATCGATTCTGCATAGGTTGTGCGAGCCAACATGAGATTTATTTAAGAGCATCTGAGGTCGTGTGGTTTGGTGCAGTTACCAGTACATATATATACTGTTTTGTGGAGATAGTTTTCTCCTCTGACTATTTTTACTGCTCCACGGCTGATAACATTTCGTCATTTTTGTTGCATAATTTCGCAATCATTGCTATGAACACTCAGCTGGTTTTCTGTTTAGCCCTGCTATTCCGAAATTGCTAATTGTAAGGGAGCAGCGTGGGACATAGCCAACCCTTGATTGGAGATCTGGAATAAGGAGCTATGGCTCAGATGGGAAGTTTTGGTGCATCTACCACACTCATCAGATCGTGCCCTTCAGATATTTAATTGTTTCCTTGTCTGCAGAGATTTCCTTAATTGTTCATAAAAACAAAATCAAAATTCCAACAACATTGTAGATTAATAGCTTGCATTAAAATTTGGGTTCGAATTAATTCTTTGCCAAACGGAAAGTCATTGAAGGTCGTATCAGTCCTATTATATTTTCTGAGTCGCCCCCTGAAATCTATGGTTAGCCGCATCGTAAATTGCTTATAATTTGCATTCATTCCTCAATTGTTGTCAACCCCTGATGGTGTTGTCCGCATGATCTACAGTTCCTAAACCATTTGATATCAACTTTTCTCCTATATCATCATTCAATATAAGGACAATGTTTGTGGAACATGATTTTCGACGGGCTTCTTAGGGATACTGCAAGATGGCATGTTGGCATAATTCCTGTTGTATCTGGGTACCACTTACTTGTCCTAATAAAGGCAACAGGCGGGCATAGAACGAGCTTAGATCCAACGCATATATTGAAAAAATAACCGCATAGAGCAGAAGCCGGGAAAAATTGAAGGGTGCTCTTCAAATGGAAACTTCAAGTACCTAGAGGTATGGCTGAGCCCAAATCTCTACTCAAAAAACACATGGAAAATACTACTGCCAAGCCTCGACAGAGTTTCAGCAAACTCACCGGGATCTGCAAGGCAAAAATGAGGCTACACATCAAAACCAAAACTTTCATTTAGGGGGTTATTTCTGCAAAGCGTCACGTATGGTGCAATGGTATGGCGCCAAAACGCCAATACACTGCAAATAAGGCCAATGGTAACAGCACAGAGGCTTGCACTTCTTTTGCTAACAGGAGCATACAGGACTACGTCTGCATTAGCCCAAATTCCTGTCTTATTAGCAGCCACAGAACGTCTCTACCAAAATAAACTGAGAAAAAGGTCTCCTTTTCACCTTCTTGGTACCGAATTCAATGCATCTGCGCGACTCGAAAATTACTAAGCAACAAAAAGAAGACATCGGGAAATATTTTTTTGTCCTCGGAACATTCCATCCTTTCCCGTCACTTCCTTGTGACGGAATGTGGACGAATCAAAGGAAGTGATAGAGAACGACGGAATGTTCCGAGGACAAAGAAATAATTTCATCCCCGTCAAAACTCAACATTTCAGTGAAACTTCGGGGAATAATCCTAAGACTTTGGCAGCTTCGGTGGGACAACAGGGCTAATGGCAGAATCACCATTAAGGTCTTCCAAAATAAAGCGAATCGACACAAAATAAGCTGGATCCAGCCTAATCATTACGCGATACAACTTCTCACTGCAAAGAGGGACCTCAATCTCGACCTATGGAAAATAGTCCTTACCATAAGCGAAAGCTGCATATGTGGGAGCATAGAGACCCTCTGGCATCTGATATTTGAATGTCAACTGGACAATCGACAACGACGCAGCTTTATCGAAACCAGGACTGGCCAGTTCCTCTCACAAAACTAGTCACCGAGAAGATTTACAGCGGATTCGCAACTTTTGCCGAAAAAGTGCATCTGAAAAAGGACACAACAGGAGGCGGCACTGATGATCGTGAGTAATGAGCCGACTCAGAGCCCGGGAGTACGATCTCCTAAATCTGAGAGATGAGTAATTGCTTGTCGGCCGGATGATCCCTCCGCTCAAAAAAAACGCGTTCTTCGGGGTTGAACTGACCGCATTTGAAATCGCGAAGCTCAACATTGGCGTTGGACACGAGGTGGCTGTGGTGTTCATTGAAGTTGGCGGCTAGAGTCGCAGCCCGTGTCAGGGTGCCAAAGGGACATACCTCAGAGGCGAAAAAGCTTCCATTTCGGGTGGTAAATTTTAGCTGCTCCCATAAGGTAAGGAGTTTCGGCCGCGAGGCTCAGGTATTCTTCTGTAGCAGTGTGTAGATTACTCAACTGGCCTATGATTCAGAAGGTAATGCTTGTCGATGCTTGCTCAATATAAGCATAGTCATGTTTCTTAAGAAGTTATTCTACTGTCTCCAGCTCAAGAATGGATAGATTCCCAGCACAGCAAATTCAGATCAGCCCTGATCAACGCCTCTAGATGCGCCCCTAAGATTAAAGGATAATTAATAACCCCATAAGTTGAATATGGGGTTCTATTCCCCATATAGATATCAACAGCATAAACCACTTAGACCCTAAATAATAAGAAACATTTTATAAATTGAGTTACTCAAAAAATATAAAGAAACATTAGCTATCAAATAACCCACAACCATATCCACGTTTTACTGCCAAGTAACTATTTTCACAAACTATAAAAAGTATATTCGTCAAATTTATGGACTTATAAATCAATATTTTACTAGTTCAATATTTTATATGACTATATGAATGCTATAACCGATTTTTCATGGATCGAACCAATTTTTCATCGCAGTTTTGGGGGCTCATTAAGTCATTAAGTTATTAATTATTATCATTAAGTTATTGTTATAATTAAGTCATTAAGTTAAGCCTATGAAGTTGGTGGTGTAGGTTCGGTTGAGACGAACTCCCGATTAGCGCTGGTCTGGCTCTGAGCATCTGTCCCCATATAGGCTGGTGCAAACTCTTGCATGGCCTCCCTGCTTAAAAGACCAGTACCTCGGTCGAAACGCAAGTGGTTCCCGCGCATAGCGCTACCAAAAGAGTTACCAGTTGCCCAATGCAAGAGGACCGAGACTGAAGGAGAAAGGACGAACCAGCGAACAGACAGGTTACGTCTAATGATGGATTCCAGGTGGTGGCAACCAAGGCCACAAAAAGCGTCCAGAAGGCTCCTCCTCGAAATAGTCACCAATGATAAGCTCCTTCCTGGGGAAAAGGGCAAAGAAACCCCAAACCCCAAACAAGAACCAAGAACTACGAAGCAAGCCACGCCGCAAAGTCCTAAGGCATGCAATGCTGGTCAAACCGACAGATGGGAGAACGTAAGCAGACGTTTTGCGGTAAATCAAGGGAGCTGTAGGACCCGATGACTCTCAAACTGGCTTCAGAACCGTCCGGCCAACCAGATCTGGTGGCCTCCTTTTAGAATTTGGACCTGAGACAACAAACACCGGCTCATTCCGTGACGCATTTAAAAAGGCTCTTGGGGAAAAGGCAACAGTGGCTTCACTTGAACCAATGGCCACCCTCGAAATCAGGGAAATTGACTGCGTTACGGACAAGACGGAGGTGGCAGAGTGCCTCAAAAGGGTTTCACCCGAATTAAGTGGGCTCAAATTACGACTAACCCCTGAAAATAATAGAGGGCAGCGCATGGCCATAGTCGGCTTAACCGAGAAACAAGCCGAAAAACTCCTCTGCATGGGCAAAATAGAAATAGATTGGGTGGTCTGCAGAATACGGGTGATGGAGGATGGACGTGGAGAAGTTGGTCGACACGCTCATGAGATGCTCACCACCGTTTGGCTCATCGCCGGGGACCATAGGACTGACTGCTGAAGACATGATGAACTCCACAATGAGTATCATCATCTGAGTACCATCATCATCATCTATGCACCGTAAGAGACCTAGACACGGAAAGCCTCCGGTGTATTGATGGTCCACTGAAATAGCTGAACAACGAAGGAAGTGTCACAAACTCTGGCGAGAAGTTCAGCGAGTGTGAAGCCAGGACGAAGCATGCACCAGAATGGCAATATATCGGTCGGCCATGAAATGCCTTCGCGGACTGATCAACAGGAGTAAGGCCTGTTGCTGGCAGAACTTCGTCGAAGATGTGAACAGAGACCTGTGGGGCCTGGACTATAAACTAGTTATGTGGAAGCTCGGTGCTCTATGGGCGTCTTGCGTACTTGAAGCGGACATGATGGACGAGATAGTACGGGCACTTTTTCAGCAACATCCCGTCCGTGTTAATGCCGCCCACAGGCAAACAACATCAGACTGTCCACTCTTCACGAGAAACGAGCTGGATCTAGCAGTTCTCTCCATGAAGGTGAAGAAGGCTCCGGGTCCAGACGGTATTCCAGCCGAGGTACTGCAACTGGCCTATCACTCTTGCCCAGTCTTTCTGCTCAGTGCGTTAATGCCTGCTTGCGGGAAGGCGTTTTCCCTGAGCGTTGGAAGACGGCAAGACTTCCCTTCCCCTTGCTGATCAAGGCGAAGGGAAATCCCGAGTTGCCGTCAGCATACCGATCGTTATGCATGCTAGACACGGCCGGTAAAGTGCTCAAGAAACTGATAAAGAGAAGACTCGCTCACGCCATTGGGGATCTTTCTCGAAGGCAGTATGTTTTCAGAACGGGACGTTCTATTATAGATGCAGGCGTGGAGGTGGTGAGTGCGGTTCAACATGCGGAGGCACGCAGTCGATCCAACCGTCGGGTAGTCCTTCTAGTGGCGCTGATAGTCTGAAATTACCTGAAGGATCGGATACCTGAAGGACCAGCCTGATCTATAACACGGCGCAAAGTCATCGGGGGGATGCTAGTCACATCAGCTGTGGCCCAAGACTCCATCCTCGGTCCGGACTGGTGGAACGTCTCCTACGACAGATTGCTCAGACTTAAACTGCCGGAAGAGTCGCGACTGATTGGCTATGCAGATGATGTTGCAGCACTAGTGGCTGGGCGCACGGTCTATCAAGCGCAATTAAAGCTAAATGAACTAATGCGCCGGGTGGGGAGCTGGATGATCACTCACGGGTTTAACATAGCGTTAGAGAAAATCAAAGTGGTAATCCTAACCAAGAAGAGGATCCCCAGAGTAACAATGGTCCGAGTATGGGACACATTAGTAGAGTCGAAACTATCAGTTAAGTATCTGAGCTTGCTGATAGACTCAAAACTGAGTTTCTCGGAGCAAATCAAGGCAACGACAAACAAGGCCGCAGCAGGGGTCTTGGCAATTAGAAGACTAACGGCCAATCATGGTGGACCAAGTCTAAAAAAAGGCGTCTGCTAATGAGTGACGTGCAATCTACGCTTCTATATGGAGCAGAGATATGGAGTGAAGCTCTCAACAAGGAACTGCACCGAAAACGGCTGGCACAGGTGCAGAGACGAGGAGCACCGCGGATTGCATCAGCATACCGTACAGTCTCCGAGTCAGTGGTGTTGGTAATTGCAGGGGTGATACCCATCGCTCTCCTTGCAAGAGAGCGTAAAAGAATCTAACTCCGAAGACACGAGGGTAATAAAGAAAAAGTTGCTCGCGATGAAAGACGATGCACTCTCGACGAATGGCAACAATCATGGGAACGTGAGCTAAAAGGAAGATGGACCGCGCGGCTCATCGACGACTTGAGATAGTGGCTCAGTTGAACGCATGGTGAGACTGACTTCTACCTGACCAAGCTACTGAGCGGACACCGTTGTTTTCAGTCTTACCTGCACAAGATACGTAAGTCACGATCTCCAGATTGCATGTTCTGCATTGGGGTGAAGGATGACGCCTGTCATACTTTGTTTTCATGCAGAAGATGGGACAAAGAGCGCAGTGATCTTGCCGAAATTGCTAATTGTAAGGGAGCAGCGTGGGACATAGCCAACCCTTGATTGGAGATCTGGAATAAGGAGCTATGGCTCAGATGGGAAGTTTTGGTGCATCTACCACACTCATCAGATCGTGCCCTTCAGATATTTAATTGTTTCCTTGTCTGCAGAGATTTCCTTAATTGTTCATAAAAACAAAATCAAAATTCCAACAACATTGTAGATTAATAGCTTGCATTAAAATTTGGGTTCGAATTAATTCTTTGCCAAACGGAAAGTCATTGAAGGTCGTATCAGTCCTATTATATTTTCTGAGTCGCCCCCTGAAATCTATGGTTAGCCGCATCGTAAATTGCTTATAATTTGCATTCATTCCTCAATTGTTGTCAACCCCTGATGGTGTTGTCCGCATGATCTACAGTTCCTAAACCATTTGATATCAACTTTTCTCCTATATCATCATTCAATATAAGGACAATGTTTGTGGAACATGATTTTCGACGGGCTTCTTAGGGATACTGCAAGATGGCATGTTGGCATAATTCCTGTTGTATCTGGGTACCACTTACTTGTCCTAATAAAGGCAACAGGCGGGCATAGAACGAGCTTAGATCCAACGCATATATTGAAAAAATAACCGCATAGAGCAGAAGCCGGGAAAAATTGAAGGGTGCTCTTCAAATGGAAACTTCAAGTACCTAGAGGTATGGCTGAGCCCAAATCTCTACTCAAAAAACACATGGAAAATACTACTGCCAAGCCTCGACAGAGTTTCAGCAAACTCACCGGGATCTGCAAGGCAAAAATGAGGCTACACATCAAAACCAAAACTTTCATTTAGGGGGTTATTTCTGCAAAGCGTCACGTATGGTGCAATGGTATGGCGCCAAAACGCCAATACACTGCAAATAAGGCCAATGGTAACAGCACAGAGGCTTGCACTTCTTTTGCTAACAGGAGCATACAGGACTACGTCTGCATTAGCCCAAATTCCTGTCTTATTAGCAGCCACAGAACGTCTCTACCAAAATAAACTGAGAAAAAGGTCTCCTTTTCACCTTCTTGGTACCGAATTCAATGCATCTGCGCGACTCGAAAATTACTAAGCAACAAAAAGAAGACATCGGGAAATATTTTTTTGTCCTCGGAACATTCCATCCTTTCCCGTCACTTCCTTGTGACGGAATGTGGACGAATCAAAGGAAGTGATAGAGAACGACGGAATGTTCCGAGGACAAAGAAATAATTTCATCCCCGTCAAAACTCAACATTTCAGTGAAACTTCGGGGAATAATCCTAAGACTTTGGCAGCTTCGGTGGGACAACAGGGCTAATGGCAGAATCACCATTAAGGTCTTCCAAAATAAAGCGAATCGACACAAAATAAGCTGGATCCAGCCTAATCATTACGCGATACAACTTCTCACTGCAAAGAGGGACCTCAATCTCGACCTATGGAAAATAGTCCTTACCATTAGCGAAAGCTGCATATGTGGGAGCATAGAGACCCTCTGGCATCTGATATTTGAATGTCAACTGGACAATCGACAACGACGCAGCTTTATCGAAACCAGGACTGGCCAGTTCCTCTCACAAAACTAGTCACCGAGAAGATTTACAGCGGATTCGCAACTTTTGCCGAAAAAGTGCATCTGAAAAAGGACACAACAGGAGGCGGCACTGATGATCGTGAGTAATGAGCCGACTCAGAGCCCGGGAGTACGATCTCCTAAATCTGAGAGATGAGTAATTGCTTGTCGGCCGGATGATCCCTCCGCTCAAAAAAAACGCGTTCTTCGGGGTTGAACTGACCGCATTTGAAATCGCGAAGCTCAACATTGGCGTTGGACACGAGGTGGCTGTGGTGTTCATTGAAGTTGGCGGCTAGAGTCGCAGCCCGTGTCAGGGTGCCAAAGGGACATACCTCAGAGGCGAAAAAGCTTCCATTTCGGGTGGTAAATTTTAGCTGCTCCCATAAGGTAAGGAGTTTCGGCCGCGAGGCTCAGGTATTCTTCTGTAGCAGTGTGTAGATTACTCAACTGGCCTATGATTCAGAAGGTAATGCTTGTCGATGCTTGCTCAATATAAGCATAGTCATGTTTCTTAAGAAGTTATTCTACTGTCTCCAGCTCAAGAATGGATAGATTCCCAGCACAGCAAATTCAGATCAGCCCTGATCAACGCCTCTAGATGCGCCCCTAAGATTAAAGGATAATTAATAACCCCATAAGTTGAATATGGGGTTCTATTCCCCATATAGATATCAACAGCATAAACCACTTAGACCCTAAATAATAAGAAACATTTTATAAATTGAGTTACTCAAAAAATATAAAGAAACATTAGCTATCAAATAACCCACAACCATATCCACGTTTTACTGCCAAGTAACTATTTTCACAAACTATAAAAAGTATACTCGTCAAATTTATGGACTTATAAATCAATATTTTACTAGTTCAATATTTTATATGACTATATGAATGCTATAACCGATTTTTCATGGATCGAACCAATTTTTCATCGCAGTTTTGGGGGCTCATTAAGTCATTAAGTTATTAATTATTATCATTAAGTTATTGTTATAATTAAGTCATTAAGTTAAGCCTATGAAGTTGGTGGTGTAGGTTCGGTTGAGACGAACTCCCGATTAGCGCTGGTCTGGCTCTGAGCATCTGTCCCCATATAGGCTGGTGCAAACTCTTGCATGGCCTCCCTGCTTAAAAGACCAGTACCTCGGTCGAAACGCAAGTGGTTCCCGCGCATAGCGCTACCAAAAGAGTTACCAGTTGCCCAATGCAAGAGGACCGAGACTGAAGGAGAAAGGACGAACCAGCGAACAGACAGGTTACGTCTAATGATGGATTCCAGGTGGTGGCAACCAAGGCCACAAAAAGCGTCCAGAAGGCTCCTCCTCGAAATAGTCACCAATGATAAGCTCCTTCCTGGGGAAAAGGGCAAAGAAACCCCAAACCCCAAACAAGAACCAAGAACTACGAAGCAAGCCACGCCGCAAAGTCCTAAGGCATGCAATGCTGGTCAAACCGACAGATGGGAGAACGTAAGCAGACGTTTTGCGGTAAATCAAGGGAGCTGTAGGACCCGATGACTCTCAAACTGGCTTCAGAACCGTCCGGCCAACCAGATCTGGTGGCCTCCTTTTAGAATTTGGACCTGAGACAACAAACACCGGCTCATTCCGTGACGCATTTAAAAAGGCTCTTGGGGAAAAGGCAACAGTGGCTTCACTTGAACCAATGGCCACCCTCGAAATCAGGGAAATTGACTGCGTTACGGACAAGACGGAGGTGGCAGAGTGCCTCAAAAGGGTTTCACCCGAATTAAGTGGGCTCAAATTACGACTAACCCCTGAAAATAATAGAGGGCAGCGCATGGCCATAGTCGGCTTAACCGAGAAACAAGCCGAAAAACTCCTCTGCATGGGCAAAATAGAAATAGATTGGGTGGTCTGCAGAATACGGGTGATGGAGGATGGACGTGGAGAAGTTGGTCGACACGCTCATGAGATGCTCACCACCGTTTGGCTCATCGCCGGGGACCATAGGACTGACTGCTGAAGACATGATGAACTCCACAATGAGTATCATCATCTGAGTACCATCATCATCATCTATGCACCGTAAGAGACCTAGACACGGAAAGCCTCCGGTGTATTGATGGTCCACTGAAATAGCTGAACAACGAAGGAAGTGTCACAAACTCTGGCGAGAAGTTCAGCGAGTGTGAAGCCAGGACGAAGCATGCACCAGAATGGCAATATATCGGTCGGCCATGAAATGCCTTCGCGGACTGATCAACAGGAGTAAGGCCTGTTGCTGGCAGAACTTCGTCGAAGATGTGAACAGAGACCTGTGGGGCCTGGACTATAAACTAGTTATGTGGAAGCTCGGTGCTCTATGGGCGTCTTGCGTACTTGAAGCGGACATGATGGACGAGATAGTACGGGCACTTTTTCAGCAACATCCCGTCCGTGTTAATGCCGCCCACAGGCAAACAACATCAGACTGTCCACTCTTCACGAGAAACGAGCTGGATCTAGCAGTTCTCTCCATGAAGGTGAAGAAGGCTCCGGGTCCAGACGGTATTCCAGCCGAGGTACTGCAACTGGCCTATCACTCTTGCCCAGTCTTTCTGCTCAGTGCGTTAATGCCTGCTTGCGGGAAGGCGTTTTCCCTGAGCGTTGGAAGACGGCAAGACTTCCCTTCCCCTTGCTGATCAAGGCGAAGGGAAATCCCGAGTTGCCGTCAGCATACCGATCGTTATGCATGCTAGACACGGCCGGTAAAGTGCTCAAGAAACTGATAAAGAGAAGACTCGCTCACGCCATTGGGGATCTTTCTCGAAGGCAGTATGTTTTCAGAACGGGACGTTCTATTATAGATGCAGGCGTGGAGGTGGTGAGTGCGGTTCAACATGCGGAGGCACGCAGTCGATCCAACCGTCGGGTAGTCCTTCTAGTGGCGCTGATAGTCTGAAATTACCTGAAGGATCGGATACCTGAAGGACCAGCCTGATCTATAACACGGCGCAAAGTCATCGGGGGGATGCTAGTCACATCAGCTGTGGCCCAAGACTCCATCCTCGGTCCGGACTGGTGGAACGTCTCCTACGACAGATTGCTCAGACTTAAACTGCCGGAAGAGTCGCGACTGATTGGCTATGCAGATGATGTTGCAGCACTAGTGGCTGGGCGCACGGTCTATCAAGCGCAATTAAAGCTAAATGAACTAATGCGCCGGGTGGGGAGCTGGATGATCACTCACGGGTTTAACATAGCGTTAGAGAAAATCAAAGTGGTAATCCTAACCAAGAAGAGGATCCCCAGAGTAACAATGGTCCGAGTATGGGACACATTAGTAGAGTCGAAACTATCAGTTAAGTATCTGAGCTTGCTGATAGACTCAAAACTGAGTTTCTCGGAGCAAATCAAGGCAACGACAAACAAGGCCGCAGCAGGGGTCTTGGCAATTAGACGACTAACGGCCAATCATGGTGGACCAAGTCTAAAAAAAGGCGTCTGCTAATGAGTGACGTGCAATCTACGCTTCTATATGGAGCAGAGATATGGAGTGAAGCTCTCAACAAGGAACTGCACCGAAAACGGCTGGCACAGGTGCAGAGACGAGGAGCACCGCGGATTGCATCAGCATACCGTACAGTCTCCGAGTCAGTGGTGTTGGTAATTGCAGGGGTGATACCCATCGCTCTCCTTGCAAGAGAGCGTAAAAGAATCTAACTCCGAAGACACGAGGGTAATAAAGAAAAAGTTGCTCGCGATGAAAGACGATGCACTCTCGACGAATGGCAACAATCATGGGAACGTGAGCTAAAAGGAAGATGGACCGCGCGGCTCATCGACGACTTGAGATAGTGGCTCAGTTGAACGCATGGTGAGACTGACTTCTACCTGACCAAGCTACTGAGCGGACACCGTTGTTTTCAGTCTTACCTGCACAAGATACGTAAGTCACGATCTCCAGATTGCATGTTCTGCATTGGGGTGAAGGATGACGCCTGTCATACTTTGTTTTCATGCAGAAGATGGGACAAAGAGCGCAGTGATCTTGCCGAAAAAGTGGGAAAGCTCCATCCAGATAACCTTATCGAAGAGATGATGAAATCATTTGACAAATGGAATCAAGTGGCACATTACGCTCGGGCAATTCTAGTCATGAAAAAAGGCATAGTTGATCGGCTGGAGGCGTCGAGAGTGGAGGGTTTCATTCTCCAGCAATCCTCCCCCTCTTTCCCATCCCACTGGAGAAGGAATCTCTGTAACCCGAAGGCGCCAAAAGACGTAAAATTTAGAGGCCTAGCCCGAAGTAATGTGTCAAACGTTTCCAGGCTAGGCGCTCCGGTTGACAGGGGAGGTGTTTAGTCCAGATTCGGTAGTCCAGTATGTCCATTTTAACACTGGAAGGGCGTAAATACCCTTCACCTCCCTACCCCAAAAATAGAGGTGGATAGCAATAAGAAATCCTTAATTAAACGAATTAAATTAATGCAAAGATAAACAAAAAAAATGATGCTTAAAGTTTTAAATTATTAAAATGGTGTCCGGAGGGAGAAAGATAACTATCTTCAGAACTGGTACCTGAGTATATGTTTTCAGTTTCCAATCTCGTTTTAAATTCAAGCGACTATTCGCATTTATTTTAATATTGTTTTAACCGGAGTTGTCTGCTATTTCGCTTATCCTATTTTTAGATAACCGAGTTCTTTTATTCACACGACGTGTTTCGCCTGTTTGTACGTCACGCGTAAATTATTTTCAGGTTAAGCAGTTTTTGAGTTTTGCTTTTTTCACAATTTCACTGCTCCGACTCGATTTACGATCAACAATTTTAAAATAAAACTCCCTAAACTCTTGTCCTCCACTAAAAGAAAGAAAAAAAATCATTCAATTATCGATGTCATCCGCCAATTAGCTGTTAGACCACAATCCATTAGCACAACATGATAATCGTTTTAATTTCACCCCATTTAGTGTTTATAACCGCAAAAAGTGATAACCAAAATCAAAATACAATAACAATTAATTATAATCGTTAAAATGACAGTTTTATTATTATAAATACAAGAATAATTAATAAATTAACAAAATGTTAAAGATATTTTACGTTCCGAAGTGGAACAAGCTTCATCCATAAACACACATTTGCGCTCTTCCTTAGATAAGAAGAGTTGGTCGGCGATGGTGGAGATGCTAAGCCCGGGGTCATCCTTCACATGCGCTAGGCCGTCGAGTGTTTTATTCTTTTAATGGAACAGATTAAAAAGCGTCGAAAAACGTGAAAAGTTAATCTAATTTACGACCATTTAGTTAAACAAAATGTTTTGACACATTTCTTAGGTCAGATTTTCGGTTTTATTTTAGATATAATTTTTTTTTGTTTAACTTTGATGAGTATAAGGAATGCTGTTGTTCGATTTTTCTCACATGTTCTTACCTGGACACATTGCGGCCTTAGAGATAAGAGCTATACATGAATTTATGGTTCCTTAAAATAAAAGTGGTCGTAATATATTTTCGGGAACGGAACGTTAAGTCGGGATGATGTGATTAGGTTGGTGGGAAGTGGCCATTACACCCAGTTAGGTTTAAGGCTTACGCGATCGAAAAAAAAACCTTCATGACCTGTGGAAAGATTAAGAAAATGTTCAATATTTTTTAAGTAAAGAATCTGCTTCGACTCGATCCTTGAAATAATTGAACGATGAGTCGCTGTCCAACATATATTACAGAGAGGACAAGAATCAACTTTTCCGTCCAGATTTCCGCTAAATCTACTTTAATTTACATGAATTTGAATGAATTTAGCGGCAAAAGTTTCGTAACGGGCAATAGTAACAAATATTATATTATATGTTTTGTTTTGTTAATTTATTGCAGAGCACTGAAAAGGAGACAACCAACCTTCTGGATTATTGTTTCTTTTCCTATTTAATAACAAAAAAAAGTTAATATAACTTGAGATTCCAATAGTCAAAACGATGGATGGATGGATGGAGAACATATTCAACGGGACTTTGACTCCTTACGAAGTTTACTGTCCGGCTGGGACGCAATCCATAAAAACATACATGGGGTTTCAACTTTTTATTAATCAATGACAGTATATTATTAGCTGTATAAATATGAAATGCGGATTTTACTAACAGATGGCATAACCATTACATATGGTTTGTGTCGGGGATAACTAATATGGCATTTTGAAGGGTAAACATCTGTCAACCAATTCCAGTATGTCATAAGTTTTAATTGTACAAACAACGTAGTTTTTTTTTCGGTTCAATGTTGAATTACGTGCCGGAAAAAGACGTTTTGCGGGGAAGTCTAATAACTTTCTTTCATTTGAAGAAAACGGCAACAGAAACCTATTGATTGTAAGTGAAAGCATATGGTGAACATTCCCCGAGCCAAGACACTTGTGAACGATGGTTTAAAAGATTTAAAAGTGGCGATTTCGATGCCAGCAACAAAGACCGTGGAAAACCACCAACAAAATTCGCAGATACAGATTTGCAAGCACTATTGGATGAAGACAACACACAAACTGAAAAACCATTGGCAGAATTGTTGGAAGTTACTCAGGCAGCCATTTCACAACGTTTAAAAGCCATGCGAAAGATCAAAAAAGCTGGAAAATGGGTGCCGTATCAATTGAAAGAAAGAAACATCGAAAGGCGAAAAACCATTTATGAAATTTCGCTTGACAGACAGAAAAGAAAAGGTTTTTTGCATCGGATTGTTACTGGCGATGAAAAGTGGATTTATTTCGACAATCCCAAGCGGAAAAAATCATGGGTAGACCCAGGCCAGCCATCAACGTCACAACCAGTCCGAAATGTTCATGGAAAGAAGACTTTGCTGTGTATTTGGTGGGAAGGTAAGGGACCTTTGTATTACGAACTACTGAAACCTGGTGAGACTATTACTGGCAAACGTTACCGACAACAACTGACAAATTGAACCGCGCACTTAAGGAAAAACGACCAGAATTTCACCAAAGACATGATAAAGTCATTTTTCAACATAACAATGCTCGGCCGCATGTTGCGATACCTGTTCAGAACTACTTGGGAAACATTAATTGGGAAGTTCTGCCCCACCCGCCGTAATCACCAGACTTGGCTCTTGTGACTAATACTAGTTCGATCGATGCAGCGAGGTTTTTCGGAACAGCACTTCCATTCTTACGAAGAAGTTAAAAATTGGCTTGATGAGTGGTTAGCCTCAAAAAATGAGAAGTGGTACTAGGATGGAATCCATCAATTGGCAGAAAGATGGAAAAAAGTCGTAGCTAACGATGGCCAATACTGTGATTATTGAATTCATTCGTTCTGTTATTCAAATAAATGCATATTTCAAGCAGAAAAAATCCGCATTTCATATTTATACACCTATTAATATAATAATTTGTAAATAAATCTAACAAACGCTTCACAAGCTTGACATAAATCCTTAACTAATTGCTTTTTCAGAACTAATCGTTTATGCAACGGTGTATCCTTAGACGTGCAGAACCATATATGCAGAACAGGTGTATTCGTGGTATCTTTTCCTGACTGAACATCGGACCGCTTAGGCTATGAATGTTGCTGGTAGTAATGTGCGTAGGCTAATAAATCGCTGCCTGCGCTATAGGTAGACTTTTGTGGTAGGAGTTGTGATCGTTAAGCTCTGTGTGCAGAATTCGCCATAGGGTAGTCCTCCCGGCCATGAGGCCAGAGAGTGCTCAAACAACCCTAGCTGCGCCTTGTGCATACTCAAAGGCCTGAAGCCAGAATATCTGGCTCATACTGCAGGAAGCGGAAGATGCGAGGAGTTAAAAGAGGCACTTAGCAAGAGGACCCGAAAACATGATTCAAATCCTGTTGATCAGATGTTTGCTTTGGAGTTCTTAGTGCCAAGGATACACAAGCGGAGGGCACTACTCCGCCAGCAATCATCAGTACATTGCACTGGGAAGCGTACTGCTCGACGTGCAGCAAATCAACCTTCAACCGTAGGTTGGAACAATGCTGAAATGGATAACGACGCATTCGTCAGAGTTCTGATGAGCGGTGAGACCATGACGAGGACAATGACGGGGTCGAGAGAGTCTCAGGCGAAAACATATTGATCTCCACATATTGATTGAAACATATTGATCTTCACTCCGAGGTGACGTTGACAACACGTTAAGCCTGCCGTGTACTGGAGGTCAGCAGAAATAGCTGAAAAGCGAAGTGAATTTCACAGACTTCGCCGCGAAGCCCAACGTGCAAGGAATAAAAACGAGCTACAGTTTCGAGCGCCGGCAATCAGGTCAGCTAGAAAACTCTTCCGTAGGTTGATTAACGAGAGCAAGGCTGACACAACCTCGTCGACAACATCGTCAGGTATCCGTGGGTTATAAGCATGTCATGCGGAAACTCGGAGCAACACGGAGACCCTGTGTATTTTAAATGGATAAGGTTGTTCGGGCACACTTCCTTGTACATTTTGTTCGTTCTGATGCTTCATTCGAGGAATATCCTATTGCGTACCCGCTTTTTATTGCCATTGAGCTGGACAGAGCGGTGAAATCTTGAAAAATGAAAAAGGCCGCAGGACCAGGCGGTATCCCAGTGGAAGTGGTAGAGCTTGTACACCAAGTTTGCTCTAACATGTTGCTCGGTATGAGGAATGCCTTCTGCTAGATGGAAAGATATTCTTGCCACTCTGGAATATTTCAGGGTGCCGAAGTATCTAACGCGGATATTCAAGGACTATCTCAAGAACCGGAAGCTCGTCTATGACACATTTGGAGGCCGGCGAAGAATGTATGTACATCACGGGTGGCGCAAGGTTCCATTCCTGGCCTGGTCCTATGGAATGGCGCGTTCGACGAGTTTTTGATGTTGCAGCTACCGAAGGAGTCGCGTCTAATTGGCTACGCGGTTAACGTAGCAGGACTAGTCGCCGGACGTTTTGGCGAACAGGCGCAACTCAAACGCGACTGATATTGCGCTGAGTGAGGGAGTTGATAACCAGCCGTCGATTTAGTCTAGTGCTCAAAAAGACCGAGATCGTCATACTGACTAAGAAGCCGATCACTCATGTTATTCCCGTCTGGATTGGCGAAACGATTATCGAGTGGAAGGAATCAATAAAATACTAAGAAGCGCAGGAAAGTTTGGGGTTTCTCTTTACCTGAAGGCGCCGTTCAGTGAGACCAATGAGGCCTAGTCCTGAGGTGGCTATTTTGAAATGTTTTTCAGACGACATTTTCTATGCAGGATTTGGTAAAGAGCGTTAATTTCGAAGGAACTCTCGTTAAATTTTTGTTTAAGTTGGATTTGGAAAGGAACATTAATTTCGAAAATTACTTATCATTTTTTTGAAAAAAGGTTTAAAGTAGTAACCTAATTGAAAATGATTTTATTTATTAAAAAATCATTTGAGATTTAACAAGCAGCGAGAATAAAGCTGAAGAGAGGAAATAAACGTACTAGAAAACTGTGAATTGTAATTATCTTTAATTGAAGGATTCTAATCGGATTCTAAGCCCGAAATAAATATACAACCAAACTGTGAATTGTTAATATCTTTCATCGAGGGTTTCTTATCGGAATACCTGGAAATAAATGTCTCCACTGAAGTCCGAAGTAATGTGAAAAACAGTTCCAGGGTAGGTTCTTGGCGGGACCGGGGAGGTGTTTTGTCTTAGATCCTGTGGTCACTGAGAGTCCAACACTCAGGGCGTAAATAGTCTTCATCCCCAACCCAATAAAAAATAATAATGATTATGACTAGTATGCAGTTGGGGTGAACGGTTGCAATAAGCATAGACCAGCATAGTCCTTTCGCTCCTCGTGTATGGGGCGAACGTTCACGGATGGTCTTTCATATCGTCCTATAGAAACCAAGGAGGAGTCATAGCTCTGTGGTCACCAAATGGTTGCATTCTGTACTTTTTTCTTCCTCGCTATAAGCTCGACAGCTGTTTGGTGTGCTTACCTAAGATATTGTGGCCATTAAGTATTGCCACCAGTTTTTTAAGACACTACCGTTTTTCCTTGAATTTATTTGTCCTCGTTTTGTTAGGATGATGCCAAAGAGTTCAGCGTATCCTGCAACGTTTCCTATCATTCCACGCGATAGTTCTAGATTTATTCCAAGGCGTATTTATATATTTTCAGAGAGTGTCATCGAGTTCCCTATCTACTGTTGCTAGTGCCAGTTGAATTTAGGTTGGATGATCCTGTCCTTGTAAGATTATTCGCTCTTTTAGTTCCCTCTAGAATACTGAGTTCGAGGATACATGGCAGTTTTACATTAATTTGAGTTGTTGCAGTTTTGAGGGCCTGTTTACAGTCCTGCACTGGTTGTGAAACTACGCGGTTAGAGGCAAGACACTGCAGTGACGACTTGTTGCCCGAGAGTATTGGTATACTCTCGTGAAAGTTGATTGTTTCCGCGTATGGGGCCGCTGGAAAGCTTTGATGTGGCTCCCAAGATTCTGGTGCCGCTTTTTTCACCTGTTGATTTCAGTTAGTTCTAATCATTTCCTCCTTCTAATGTGATTTCCTCCCTCTTTACTTTTTTACGATCAGGGTGAACATTTTAATTGAATTGACTGCTTAGAAATCAAGGCAAGTCCCGCTCATATTATCAGGTAAGATCTATTCCGACCGTGGATTCCTTTTCCTCTAGGAATACGCCTCGTTGTCTTGAGCCATACCACCACCTAATAGGATTCAACACGTAATCACACAGGTAAGTATGGCGCTTAAGACGATTGCACTGTCCTGCACGGAGGTGATATATTGTTATGGAGTACGGAACAGGTTATGGAAGATAACAGCTCAAGATACAAGCAAATTAAAAGGTTTGTTCATTTAAGAAGGTCATTAAAATGATCTTGGACATGATGCTCGGGATTGATCAACACGTTCCATATTGTGAAAGAATCGTTTAAGTCACGACTCGCTTTTATAACCATCCTTTTATCATCTTCACTTCATTCGTTTCCTGTTTAACTAATTTGTTGCCTTTATTTTAATTTTATTATCTATTTTCATTTTAACATAATTGAGCGATAGAAGGAACCACTTGAATGTGATTAGATTGAGAGTGGGTTCGAGTGGAGCTGAAGATACACTCGTAGATACTATTTTAGATATGAATGAATGGACGCATGGATGAGATTAATAAAATTTCAAAAGAGCGAAGAAGATTACAAAGTTGTGTTTGGTTTCAAGATTCTTGAATTATTGTCAGTTTGGAAAGTGATTTTATAGCTGTGAATATTGTGTTTATGTTTGTTTTATTCTCGTTTAAATTCAAAATGAATTTGTTGGTATGCAACACTTTGTCTTATTTCAATAGTGATGATTAAATAATAGTAAATTTTTATGGATATTTATTTAATTTCTGGAAATTTGCATAAAGGCATAAAACTGATCGTTTGGGAACATATTTGCAGTAAATTTCTTGAATGGCCATATTGTGTCCATGTGGGATTTATAGGATCATAAAGCCGACATTCTTTGTTGATGATAAAATTCTTAGGCAGCACATAGACGACTGGATCAAAGCCAATTTTATTACTTTTCCATACACATAATTGTTTAGAAAATTCAATATATTAATACGCGAATGAGATAATGCTAGTATGTCATTCACCTCAACTAGTTTTTCATTTTAACGTTGAAGTGTGTTTTCTATATTCAAACCAGATTAAAAATCGTTTGCCTTCAGAAATTATTGCTCCTTCTTGAATTTTTTTGAATCTTGTCCTGGCATCGAAAAAAAAAAACGCGTATCATACACGACTTTGCTTTCGTAACAACGCGATACTATTTCCAGGACGAATATAAAATATTTAGCTATAATTTATTAAATTAATTCGCTTGCAATTACACCCTGTTCTCATAAATTCATGCCTATTAACATTGTGTAATCAGAATTCATTTTGATTCGTTTCTTCAAAGTGAACACAACACACACCGAATTCAGAAAGACTCCTTTGAAGGTCTCGGTTGGTGGACGTTAAAGGAAATGAGGCACGAATGGATATTTAAATGTGTACCTCCAAACAAATGACCGCATACGATGACCATTGCACGACAAACGGCAATTAAATTCCACCTGCCAGCGATAATCGCTTGTATTTTGTTGCCTTGAAACGGTCAAGAATTAATGAGGACATAGGGAAGTATAACAAGTACGTCGACGGTAAAAGTCAGATAAATGTTCTACTAAATGCTTAAGTTTGAATAGTTTTTGTCCGTAGTATTTAGATTTAAGATGCATGTTCGACCTTTTTTTCCTTTTTTGTTCGACCGCCTCAACATTTATTTGAAACGAACTGTTCTGGGTTTTATTCGAAGGTGTTAATCGAGTGAAATATATCGTCTCTAATCATAGTCCTGCGGCAACACAAGATTGCTGAAATTGTTATGGGAAAGGAAATAATTTGTTTGGATAATTTTCAGGATGGAAGGCATCAAGCAAGCCTGTACAATGAATGAAATGATGAACTTAAGATACCATTCAACGATTTTGTAGTGGAAAACCATAGTCTGGGGTGACTTTGAATTAGAGGTTTTTGTCCTAACGTAGCAAGTTCATTCGTTAGAGTTTCGTAATCTTCGATGTTTTGGTCGTCCTGCCGTTTCGTTACAAAGTCGCGCGTGTTCAGAATTTATTGACTTAACTATTTTTCACTAATTGACTTGAAAAATAATTCCAACTTAACCGCAATATCTCGTGTAACTTTCTAGTGAAACTTTCTTGTCCCACTAGAAATGCATGGAAAAATGCGATGTAAGAATAATCCATTTTTTTAGTGTTCAAGTTGTTGTACTATTTTAGTACGATTTAGTTAGTTAAGTCAGATTTAGATACGATTAAAAAAATCAAAAACTTTCGTTCAGGAAGGAATTTATTTCTATACATTCAGGTCAAAGAAGGACATTTGAATCGTGTTTACATGCAAAAATTATAAGCGATTCATTCTAACAACATCAAAATCTCATATGACACATAGAGACTCAGTGCTTATTCTTACCAATAAAATATAAACTAGGTAAGATATGAAAATCATTTTAACACATATTGTTAGTTTAATGCTTATCATTATCAATTATTCACTTTATGTAGTTTGACTATCCTTCTAGTCAACAACCAGTTTTAGTCCCTTAAGTATGGAATCGACCAGTTAACTACTGGAAATTTTAAGTTGTCTGGTTTTACTGGAAATTTTAAGTTGTCGGATATTTGTGTCCGTAGTGGCCCACACATTTTCAATGGCGTTCAAGTATTGTTGCGCTAAGGTGCATAATATACGGAATGTTCCTAGTCAACCATGTTTGTAATTACCATATCCGATTTTTGTTTGGGGTTATTTACTTGATAGAATCGGAAGTCATCGCGAATGCCCAGGTTTTGCGCACTTTCAAGCAAGTTTGATTTCAAATTTTGAAGATAATGCGACTTATGCATTGCTGTCTCAATAAATTACATATTTTCAACTCCCGTTTCAGACATATAGGCCAAAATCATGTCGCCAACACCTCCGTTTTTGACGATGCCTATCAAATTATTTGCTTGCAGCTCTGTATTTGGCGTACGCCAAACATGTGAGTCGCCGTAAGAGCGGCGAATTTGTCGGCGACAAATTTCTTTTCTCTTCTGTTTCTCAGCAAATTGTAAACGACACATTTGATGTTTTGCGTAAATGAACGGCTTCCTGTATGGTATTTTGCCATTGAAACCATGTTGTCGAAGCACATAGGAATTGGTTTCGGTCGGCACGACTTACTTAACTCAGCTTCCACTTCAAGTGCGATTTTTCGAGTCTACAAGCTCGGATTCTTCCGGATTTTGTTCATGAGTCGTGTTTAAAATCGTGTCGGACGCTTTTCTACCTTTATCGTGCATCCTATCTACATCTTAGAACCTGCTTTTGTGACTTGCACTGTACCGCAAATCAGTACAACCATCTCAACAAATTTTCTGCGGGAATAACCATTTTTGAAGTTATTGACAACAAGTTGTCGGCGTTGAATTGCCGTACCTGATCTCAATTGTCAAAACAAACGTTTCCGTACGATGTTCTTGGAAAACTAGCAAGACTGATCTTGATCACCTGATCGTTCCAAATATAATGATGAACAACCAACAGAAATAACAGTTGCGTTGCAACATAACGGTTCATTGCACAGCAGCAAAGAATTTGGTCGAAATTTGTTTCGGCAATATATCCATTTTTATTTGCTTTGAAATATTTAAAAAAGTGTGAAAATATAGAGAAAGTCATATCTGATTAGCAAAGTTAACTGCGTTTCAATAATCATGATATCCTGTTCAGTTTAGTTTTCATAGGCATTCAAATTAATTTCTGTGTGTTGGTCGGAATAAGCTGTGAGTCACTGTGTCCCTCAATCCTATATTTTTTAGTTGTTTTGTTATGTTATTTCGTTAAGTATTATTTTACGGTTTTTCGTTTAGTTTATTTATTACCTAAATAATTGAAATTTTAATTGTATACTAAAATGAAGTATACAAGTTTTTTAATGGTCTCAGACGCCAAAAAGGGTCCACAATAAAGTGCTCTGAGAAAAATTTAAAAAAAAATTTCGAAAGTGTCCACAATAAAGTGTTCTAAAAAAATGTCGTTGACATAGAGCGCATTGCCAATATCGCAAATCCGAATTTAAAAAAAAACAAAAAATATGATTAAACGAAAGATGAACAACGATTGCAATATCATAGCAAATTTGAAAATTTTGATTTGAAGATCAAACAGAACCCAGGACCATTTCAGATAGGATTGACATTTTTCAAAAAATTTTAGCGAGAATTTTATTTTTAATTGATATTTCAATTTTCTTAACTGATTGCTTTAGCTGTTCCTATATAGTCCCTGGCCAAAAAATACAAACAGTTGCAAATTTCATCATTTTCTACAATTGTCTTCGACATTTTCTTATAAAAACGAATACCGCGGAGTAATGTTTATTGGTCTGAACTATCGGATCAGGATTTTGGTTTGATTTGATTTTTCGAGGTTGTAAGGAAACTTTCAATATTACTACAGTACCAAGAAGGGAATATTAATGAATATTAGAATATTTTCCAGATTTCTTATCGAGACGCAAACGTGATATCGCAGATACTACAAGAGTGCAATCGAGGAACTTTTGAGGACGGGCCTTCAAACATTATGACGAATTTCTAAAAAAAATGAAACTGAATACACCAGTCATTTGCTCAAAATGAGAAAGTTGTGGACGTAAATAAAGACCACACCTAGAGCAAACCGTAAATTGGTGTCAGTCACTGATACAATTCTGAGGGCATATTTGCGGGAACTGAATAAAATGATTCTTGAGGCTTTGTTGAAAATTTCGAGCCGAAATTTACGAAAGAGGTTGAAGGATGACATCTCTAAACGAAGACGGCTAGTGAAAAAACCGCGGTTAAGTCCACGGATGAAAAATTCAAAACTTGGATTTCTAATGAGTATTCACACGTTTTCATATAATATTGGAAAAAGGATCTATCGATATTGGTCCAGAGATCTCCAACTTTAAAAAACTTAATTGTATTTTTTTCACTTTTCCAATGTTTTTCAGATTGTGTATACAGATGCATCAACGCTCGAATGCCTCACACAAGCTGTTGGATTTGTAAGAAGACGTCCACAGGAGAAATTTAATTCATCACTACTACTGCAATACTGAAATCCTATGCTACGATGGCCAGGAAATTCGGCAGATTTGAATCCAATTGAGAATGAATGACGTGAACTCAATAGGCTTGAGTACAAAGAAAATAACACCAATCGTCAGGTATTGAAAGAAAGTAATATTTTTTTTCAATGGTTGGGAGGTGAAGGCTATTTACGCCTTGAGTGTCGGACTCCCAGTCACAACCGGACTACCAATTATACACCTATACACCTAAAACATAGCCTGAAACTGTTTGTCACATTACTTCAGACTGGGTCACATTTATATCGCCTAGCGGCGCCTTCAGGTCAAGGGAAGTCCCTCTTTCCGCACGGATGGATGGCAAGGAAGAGGATTGCTCTCAGAGAGGCCCTCTGCGCCACCATGCGATCCATGATGCCCTTCTTTATAAGAAAAACTGTCCGTATGTAATGCGAGAAGCAGTTCCAAGTGTCTTTTGATCTCCTTATCTTTCCAATCTGTTTTCTGGAGAAAGCACGCCCATTTTCGCCGAGAAGTGCGAACAGAGTCGTTTCCATCTTGCACACGCAAAGAACGTGGGGTAGGCGGCATCTGTCATCCCCGGGCAGAACTCCCCGGCAGGGGGACGGTGACTTTCCCATATTATACAGGTAAGACTGAAAATATTCAGCCCACTGAGTATTTACGTCAGGTAATAGTCAGTCTCATCATGAATTCTCTAGAACCACGGTTCTAAGTCACTGATCAGCCATGCAGTCCACCTGACTCAACTAACTCACATTCGTTTACCCATGATTGCTGCCACAAAGTTAAGGTGACGGCTTCTTTTGCCTGCTCCCCCCTACCTAAGTACATTCGTTTCCGTTCTTCTGCAAGAAGTATAATAGGGACCACTCTAGGGATAACCAGGAGTGCAGGTTCAGAGACAGTGTGATATGCAGTCGCTATCCACAGAGATCTTCCTTCTGCATTTGTACCAGACGTCCCCGGTGCGACTCTTTACTAAGAGCATCAGCCCAGATTTCGAAGCCGTGCAAGAGCACTGACTCCATTGCACTCATCAGAAGACGTCTTTAACTCGAGGTTGGTCCCCGCATGTTGGCCATACGGCGACTGAGAGTCGATACTCCCGCAGAAGCCTTATCCGCTGGCAGTATGACAATCTCAGTCTTTCCCAGCGCTAGGTTAAACCCGCGGCCTGTCGTCCGTTCGCTCACTCGACACAGTATCGCACCCGGTTAGAATTGCGCCTGTTCGATAGCACGTCCGGCGACTAGTACTGCTACGTCATCTGCGTAGCATATCAGACGCGACTCTTCTTGGGACTGCAACCTCAAAAACTCATCGTCCGCGACCTTCCAAAGGTCCGGGCCAAGAATGGGACCTTGCGCCACCCCTGATGCCTTGCGCCACCTTCATTCTTCGTCGACTACCCTCCTCATGTGTAATAGACGAGCTTTCGGTCTTTGAGATCCGCGTCAGATGCTTCGACACCCTGAGATATTCCAGAGCACCAAGAATATCGATAAAATGAGCAGTACTATTCACTTGGAGTGGTGATTGTGGGCTTTTGGTCACTGGACCGTATTCACCACCTGTGCTTTTGCCCCGATCGTGGATCGGCTTGCCCTGATGGCATACGGGAGGATTGCCTCTCCAAGTGTCTCTCTAATAAGCCTCCCGAGCACTTTCCCAGTGACTTTCAACGCACATTGGGGCCGATATGAAGGTGGTATGAAGCACAAGCCTCGCCTCTTTCCAGCAACTTGAGAACACGCCCTGCTGCAGGCAGGCGTTGAAATTGGAGAGCAGCTTGTCAGTGCAAAGGTAATATGGAAACTATACCACTTCCACTGGAATACCGTCTGGACCTTTCGCCTTTTCGTTTCTAAAGCTTTGATCGTACCATCCAGCTCGATAGCTCTGGGGATTCTGCAGGACATTCGCCGTCTGCATCATCCGAACGAACAGGATGCGTAGGGAAAAGCGCTTGAACAATGTTGTCCATTTTCCCACTTCAAGCACCCAGGCCTCTTAATTTGCGGCTCCCAATTTCCACATGGCAAGCTTGTAATCCAGCCTCCACGGGTTCCTGTCGATGTCCTTATTGCAGTTGTGCCAGCAGCCAGCCTTGTTCTCGTTAATCAACCTATGGAGGAGTTTTCTAGCCGACCTGTAAGCCGGTGTTCAGGAATAAGTATAAGGAAATGATAATAATCATAATAGTAATAATAATAATTATTATAATTAAAAAAAAGGGGCATGGGCGCCTGAAAAAAAAAATCAAAGCTTGCATTGATATTATGCCAAGAAAAATAGACTCTGTCTAATTCGCGAGTTGTGGCAAAGATTAATGTATTAATGAGAATTATCAAAAATAAGTTTTCATTCTTCCAATATTTTGTACAACTTTTTGTTGAGAAATAGAATTAATTAAAAAATTGTGAATTTTAAGGTGTGTTTGTGAATTTTGCAAGCGATTTGAGATGTTTGATGGGGTTGACTACTGGTGACTGGAGCGGAGTCTCGCGTCCTCTGGGCACTATTTATAAATGAATATTTTCTTTTGCTATGCTCTCACAGTGCTTTGGATCGGTATCTTGTTGGAACACAAATATCTCCACAATTAAATAATAACAGTTTTATACATTATACCGTATATAAATTCAAGACTTCCTAGATCCGCTGATGACCAACAGCCGAAAACCATGAAGAACAACCTTCGAACTTTATTAATTTACAAATAAATAGGTTTTCTTCATCAAACTCTTTTGCCGGTTTTCTCCATACACGCTTTCTTATCGCTGAGCCAACTAATCGGAACATACCTTAGTCGCTAAATATGACTTTTTTTCAGCAGCCGATTGGTGTGTCTACACGCTCCTTTAAAACAACATTAGCTTCTTTCTTTTTACTTTATTAATCCACGGCTATTTTCGCGCACTGCGACTACGGAGACACTCAGTTCTCAGTGTTCGTCGAACCCTTTCTAAACTTATGCTTGAGTTTCAACCTCCTACACAATACCACAAATTTTACTCTCACTGATACTATGTTTTTAATCATACGTCTTATAATTTGACGTTCAGTTTCCTCATTTAATCTTTTTGGTCATCTTGAGCGTTGTTTATTTTCAACAGTTTTTTCAATTCAATATTTTTTTTCATAATTCTTTTTACCGTAATTTGTAGCATATCTAACTCTCTTCCTATTTTTCTTTGCAAATATCCTTTATTATGAAAAGAATACACAGAATTTCTTCCAGTCAGGGCTCTTTCACGTACCTTAGGCATAATTCCAGAAGAAAACCTTCTCCAGACGATAAAATCGCGAAATAAGAAATTTTTAAGTTCGCTGAAAATTCAATATGCAGTATATACTACAAAATAATAATTCGGAATTTACCATTATTCTAGGAACATTCGTTACAGAGTAAATATTTTGTGCGTTCGATTTCTTTCTTTAAACCCAAATTATTGGGTGGTTGCATTGAAATTTTCGGTTTTGGATATAGTAAAATATGTAAATTTTTTAAATAAAAGGTAATATATTTAATGTTGAAAATAGTTACCATTGGCATTTATAACTCGTTGCCAACGTGATGGCAAACAATATATTCCTGTTTGTTAAAAGTCTCTGTCTCGCCCATCGAAGAAATTTCGTAATGCTATTTGTAAGTCCTCAAGGTTGGTGAATTGTCGTCCTCGCATGAAGTTATCAATCGCCCGAAAAGGCGAAAATCTCATAGCGAAATGTCGGGAGAATATGGTGAATGTGGTAAAGTTTCCCAGCCAATTTCGTTTATGGTGTCCCTGGTGAATACTATTTCGTAATGCTATTTCTAAGTCCTCAAGGTTGGTGAATTGTCGTCCTCGCATGAAGTTATCAATCGCTCGGAAAAGGTGAAAATCTCATAGCGAAATGTAGGGAGAATATGGTGAATGTGGTAAAGTTTCCCAGCCAATTTCGTTTATGGTGTCCCTGGTGAATACTATTTCGTAATGCTATTTCTAAGTCCTCAAGGTTGGTGAATTGTCGTCCTCGCATGAAGTTATCAATCGCTCGGAAAAGGTGAAAATCTCATAGCGAAATGTAGGGAGAATATGGTGAATGTGGTAAAGTTTCCCAGCCAATTTCGTTTATGGTGTCCCTGGTGAATGCAGCTGTCTGTGGTCGTGCGTTATCCTGGAGGAACAAGACTGCCCTTCTATTCACGAGCGCAGCATGCGTACGTCGCAATTCCTAATGATCGTCTCTTAATCGCTGACTGTACACTTCAGCTGTAATGCTTCGGTCAGTTTCCAACAGTTGATACCACACGATGCCTGTGTGATGCCACCAAACACACAACAAAGTCTTCAGCTGATGAAGGCTTGGCATAGTTCAAGCAGGGTCGTCTGGCGATAAGCTCTGATACGTGCGTCGGCTATTGACATACACAACCTTTTTTTCATCGCACGAAGCACTCGATTAACAACGCCTCCCGTTCGTTGCGCAACAACAGTGAAGTACAGATCTCTATACGCTGCCTTTTGTTGATGTCGGTAAGTTGATGAGGAACCCACTGATCAAGCCGTCGCTCCCAGACGTCGAAGATGGCGACTAATGGTGCTTTTGTCAACGTCGAACTCGTTTAATTCGTGCAAAGTTTGGCGGGGATTGTCCCCTATGTCGGCACGAAGCTCCGTGTCATTTATTCGAAACGTCGCTATCGATAGGATAGTCGGATAGTCGACAGGATAATCGGAATCGGGCTAACCATCTTTGAGCTGTGCGTTTTGACACAATATCGTCACGAAAAGCGTCAAATATCCTCCAAATGCGTCACATATCCTGCGGGCAACCGTTGCTGCATTTGTCCGTAATTTGAACTCGTAGTAGAGAGCATCTTTACACTTCAATATTTTCTAAAAGTCCTAATACATTTGAATTACACTCGACTTTTTATAATGGTTGCGGAAATCCCTTTTCAGATAGGTATATGGATTGCGAGAAAATGATCTGACGTTCTGGAATAAAGAGGTATACAGATGAGTATACCGACGCTTTCAAAGCAACCACCCAATAGTATTTTAGTTCATGGTATTGCTAATTGTGGGATTGTGACATATTGTCTTTTGAGGCACAGATATTAAACTTTGTTAGTTTCATTATTTTTTATTTAATTTTTTTTATTTAAGTTTTCAAGTTGTAAAATCTTAATTTCGTTTCCATTGTTTGGGGTTAGTCAATACTTTTGTGTTGTCAATACAATACAATACGCTTGTATATCAAGCGTAAAAACTTTTATGAAAAAACAATGAAAATTCGATTACGGCATCGTTTCGCCATTCGCAGGGAGACTTTTCTCTATTAACACCAAAGGAAGAGAAATAAATGTGTGTACTCGTGCTTCTGAGTTGAAATTCAGAAGTTGTAAGACTAAATAGCAGTAAGAATAGAATTATAAACCTTGGTATCGAAAGACATTGATATCATTCACTAAACAGGTCAATATGGGAGTCCCGGCAAGCAGACCGAAAGGTTGTTGATACCCAGTAAGGAGAAGCTAGACCCCTACCTCGATGCAATAGAAAAATTAAAAATGACATTTCTCATTCTTTGGCATGAACTTTATAACGATTACTTTATATTTTTTGATGCGCTCTACGTTAGTATTAAACACTACTTTTGTGTATTTTTCTTTAACTGATTTTCGATTCAAGTTCAAGATTCGGATTGCTTTCGCGGTTGAAGGCTAAATGGATTTGTAAAAAATGGTGAACGAAATTTCAAATAAAATGCTCAGATTAAATTTTAAAGCACAACTTAACGTCGAAATTAAAACAAAACAAAGAATTTTCATGTGTCACGTAGTGAATGGCTTTACGTGAAGTATGGTGAGATCTAGCGTGGACGATAGAACTCACCATTCGGTGGTTGTTATAGTAATTCGTCAAGAATGCTTGAAATTGAGATTATTACCAAGACAACTTTAGAAATTCATTCGAAAAGAGTGATCACGTGTTGATATCAGTTTAAAAAGGGCCTTTTCCTTTAACTACGTAGTTTCGCACATAAGGCAGGGTTATAGGGAGTCACTCAAAGTCACTATGACTCAAGTAAACTGTTGAGTATTTTCGAGATAATAATAAAAAAAAATACATAATGTCGTTCAAACATAGACTCACATTGGGCGCCATGTTGAGTATGTTCAAAATAATAGGACCAAAAAAAATGTAGTTAACAAAATAAATAAATAATGGGGTGGCCGATAGGTCAGTCCTGCAACAAGAAGAGACAAGGTTATTTTTGAAAATAGAAGTTACAATATGGCTCACCGTGTGGGCGTGGCGGACATTATGAAAGCCCTGACCCTTTTAGGACACATACACACACACATAAAAGAAACTTACTCTTTCATATTTATTTTATATAAAAAAATACAAAAACATATCGAAAATATAAAAAAAATTCGATTTTTTCTACTTTCTAACTTTTGTATTCTTCTTATAGATTGCAATTTAGGGATGTAACCAACCTTTTTACTACAAGACACAAAACTACTGAAATAAGACAACTTCTACGGCCCATTTGTCGATCATGTCCAGAGAAGCGATGCAATTGTAATTATGCACGTCAAACGTGCAAAATTATGATGATGACTTTTCCACAAAAGTCCGCACTCCACTCGGTGCGTGCGGTCTTCATCGGGAATCCAAAATCCACAAATCCATGCACCCTTCCGTTATCCCTTTTAGTTTCAAGGATAAGTCTTTTTTCCTTGTAATGCAAACTCAAATTTCCTTTTTTTTGTTCTTTTCGATTTAAATTCAATTCCACTTTATTTTGTTCTTTTCCTCTCTACTTTAAATTTAATTTCACTTTGTTTGTTCGATATTAGCACACTTTTTCGAATGTCACTAAGGATTACCTTTAATTGTGTCAACAAAGGAAATCCTAACACAGTCAGGATACTGTCCATTTTATGTTTTTTTTTCTTCTTTTTTGTGTGGCGCTATAATTCGTAGACTGTCGATACAACTCATTAAAATAACACTTCGTTATCGCGTTTTGCTTATCGGAATTCAAATAAATCAAATATCAAAAGGCAAAGACTGAAATTCAATAAACTCCTTTCTCCAACTTGATTAGTTGACGCAATAAACTTCACTTTCTTATAGGTGGTGGTTCAATGGCAACACCCGAAGTATAAAAATGGAAAATTTCTTTCCAGTTAGAGTTGCCAGAATTTAATAGGAGATTTTTTTGAGACTTTTTTTTCTATCTTATTTTTACTGAGACTTTTATCTTCTTCTTGTATTATTTACCTAAATATTGCTTAAAACCTTAATCTAATTACAAATATCATTTTAATTCTAGTCTTAGTTCTATTTTATCATGTATGATTTTCTTTCAACTTAAAAATATGAGCACAAATCAAAAGTAAACCAAAACTTCATTCGATCATAATAAATAATGCTCATCTAATAGCGCTTAGTTTTTTTATTATTCTTTTATATTTTAATTAATTTATTTATTTTTTTGTTTTTTTGTTTTTTGTTTTGTGTGTCTTTAAGCTCCATAAATAACGGAAAACGTAACAAAACGTAAGGTTAAGATAGATCTCTGGATATAGAAGTGCGAAGGAAAATAAGCGTTAGAACTGGATTAACTGACCAAAATATTTCCAAAATAGTCAAAATCCAAGTGCCACAAGCAACACTAACAAAGTACTGGATGGAAATTTCTGGAAAGATATGGATAAGGCTGATAAAGATATACATAAGCTGTGTTCCTTGGCATCACCTTTAGAAAACGAAGCGTAAAAATATAAAGACATTAGAATATTGTTAACAATATCAATTGGTCATTCTTTTGGGTCAAAACGCCAAACGAACTATTTAGATCCCAAGTAGATGACAGCTACTGAGCTTGCGGAGAAAGAAAACAGCAAGGAGCGATCACATCCTTATAAACTGTGCTAGTGAGGGCGACAAATGCCTCGCTTGGCTGAGGTGAACTACGGTAACAGAAAAAGGAACAGAAGGTTTCAGAAGGTATTCGGTTTCAGAAGGTAAAATATGTGGAAAACCAAGGGCTAATGCAAGCCTAAATCGGGTTCAACAGTGAGTTCTGGTGTAAACAATAATATTACACATGTATACACACATACATAAAACGCATAGTTAATGATGTAAAACTAGTATTTATTCTTCCCTCGCTGAACAAGGAGAACTAATGGCCATATGATATGCACCATTTCCTTATGATGAACTCCCTTCTTTCATATGTGCATGCACTCCTTGTTCCAGTTTAAGTACGACAATTGATTCTGCTGAATTTTCGCAAACCCTATTTTATTCAATTGCTCTATTTTCTAATTATATACACTATACATTATGCAGACTTGAAATGTTGCTTGACCTAAGCAGAAATAACGCTATCCATAATGTGAAGTATGCAAATAAAACGCAAATAGCACTTTAACGATAGTCGTTACAATCAGAAGAGATCCAACCCACCTTAATAATGGTTACCGGCCATATATTTAGTTAAACTGAGTTCAGTAACGTTTAAGAGCGCTTGGAATTTTCGCATTGACGTCTCCCATAGACGGACTGATAATATGCATTCGAGCGAAAATATATGGTTTTCTTCATTACACATTCGTTCATAAGCGAATGTGCATATGGAGTTGAAAATTTTAATGGCATACAAAATTACATAGAGCATCAACTAAACCAACAGTTGATAATAGCAAATTACTGACACGAAAACATTTCACCACTTCCCGGCTAGCAGTCTTTCGGAAGCAGGATAATAGGAGGAACCAAGAGTTCCTGTTTGGCATTTGTAATCTACCGAGGCTTCGAAGTTGTAGTAGGGAAAAAATCACATTTTGCCCCGCTTTTGTGTGAGGTCATTCATATTTGGAAAAATGGGAGTCTTACTATTTTAGAAGATACGTGTCCTGGACGTGGAGGAGAGAGAAGTTTGCAGAAAAAGAGCGTAGCCATCTCTATCAGTCGGCGGAGTTACATTATATATGTGAACGCCTAAAGTCTGAACTCCTTGCCGATGCCGCAAGGAGCTGAAAATAATAATAATTAAGAAAAAAAAATTATTTTATTTCATTTCAATTAATTTTAGAAAAGGAGTGCATGGATTGCAGCCAGATTACCATTGCAGGAGAGCTTGCGTCGCCATATGCTAAGATATACCGCCGGAAGCAAATGATTTTGCAGTTTCAGGAACGTTTAGAAGCTTAGATCATAGAAGGAAGACAGGTGAAGAAGAAAAGAGCACCATCCATGGAGGTTTCAGCAGCTTCAGATAAGCTGAAGTACGAAGGCAACGAGCAAAAACAAAAACAATAATTCCATATCAGCAACGGTAGACTTTGAAACAAAAACACTGAGAGTGAAAATTCACAAGAAGATGACCTCACGAAATTCGCGGCACAGCGCTCAACAATCCGAAAATTCAACTTCGTCCAGGAGGCATCAAAGGTAAGTAGGGTTTTGGTTCATTTCGGGTTTAACCAAGAAATAAGACATATTTACAATGGATCCAGTTGGAAAGACAAATTCAGTAGAAAAATTCACAGGAAAGAGTTAGACAGCGTAAGATGCAAGTGTTAGATTAGCTGAATACTCATAAGATCTCCTAAAGGATGCTATCGTTTGACTTTTTGTTCGTAAAGGATATTTTATAAAAAGTCAATTCGTTAAATTCAGTTCTTGTGAACATATACCAATTCAAATTAAATGGTTGAATTAAGTGATGTGTATGCCACCTCGAGTCATCCCCCTTTAAACTTTATAACATGGATAACCTGTTATAGTCCAGACACGGAGGGACGTTCCAAAAATAGAGTTTTCCCCGTAAATGCACTCCGAAAAAATCAAACACTATCACTATCAAGCACTATCACTTGATTACAATAAAGTGATAGTGCTTGCTATGGCTATAAGTCCAGGGAAACATCTATACTATTATTATTGGTAAGAAAATTATTTTGACTGGACACTACAATACGTACGCAGCTGCAAGAGGATGAAGTCGAAGTATTTAACGTGAGTACCTTTCACCATTAGGCCTTACCTCACTCAAAAGAGTCGGTTGATTTGATGCGTTATAAAACCAAGTTACACTGGTTGGTACTCAAAAACTACTTTCTAGCCGCATCGCAAACCACAAACCACCACGTTTCAGCCAGGGTAGGCTCTTTACCGTGTAGGGGGGTGACAGTAACCTGTCATGGGCCTCCCATGGGCCTCCCACGTGGTACATATCAAAACTCAGCTCAGGTTTTCGTAGAACATAGACTTGTTCTACTACCAATTTTCGTTTCTATTTACTGGGTTGGTGCCCAAGTAGCCCCCAGGACAGCAGTACAAAGACGACAATAGGATCAGACAAGATGTTTAGACAGTTACGACACTAAGGCTTGGGTACTTAACGGAGACAATATTTAGGGACTAGCAGACATCAACATGACCCGCATAGCAGAGTGCTGCAGTTGCAATCGGAAGGTTTCACGCGTAAACCCGTTGATCCTGTGAAAGGCATCCTCATCTTGCAATCGACCTCCAACATCTTCTGGGGTTCTCCAGACATCAATAGTCTGCGCAACACGTAAGCCAGCATACGCTTGACAGTCGAGGCAAGAGAATGATTAATGACACCAAAGTACATTCATAAGGAAAAATGTTCATCGTCACCAGATCTTGACATCACAATTAACAAGAACAGAAGTCACAGCCATCTGAATGCAAATGAGTTTTTTGAGATTTCTATGTACAACCTACTACACAGTTTTGAATTAGCATAAGACCTTTACGCCCTTTTCACTCTTGAGGATCCACTTTTGATCATGGATCATCATAATACCCATTACCGCGATTGGGGCGCTGTCAGAAGCAACTGAGTTGATTGCTTCTCACCAACCATCCTATACCGTAGACTTTCTCTGAAATTCCGACATAATTTAAGAGTGAGTGTCCATAACGAGCTCTCCTCTGATCATCAACTGGTTCACTTATAGAGTCCATCGTCCGTCTTCATCGACTAGAAGCATCGACTAGAAGAAAAGAAAACAACAGACTGGGAGGCTTTCCAGCAAACTCTAGCTCGTGAAAGTTTCACCCAAGAGTTCAAAATAGCTAGTGATGTCGGAAAAATTATTGAAGGAAAGACCAATAATATCAAACAGACAAAAGAAAGCAACATAGTCACAACTCCAGCCAAGGAACACAGTCTCTATGAGCTCCCTCAAGAGTTAGAAAACCTCATAGGGAAGAGGAAAATGGGTGTAAGTTAGCTGGTTGACTAACGAAGTAAGAAAACACGCATCATGGGTTTTCGCAAAGCAATGGGAAGGATTCTTAAAATGATTGGAAGCTGTCAAGAATACGTTCTGGATGATAAAAATAAAAAAATAAGAAAGTTGTGCTACCTATCCAAGGACCAAACGGGCTTTGATGTGAAGACTTAGGGAAGTTAGAATAACAGTTCCGTGAAAACTCCTTCCTGCGGTATGATCTTTATTAGGTGAAGGCTATCCGGAGAAATGTAAATAAAACTATATCATGAAGACCCCCGATAAAAAATTTGGCTTCCGACCAGCTCATTCCTCCGAACTCTAGCTCACTTTGGTGGTTCAATATGTACGTAATGGGATGAATCACAGAAAGTCCTTCGGCTTAGTTATGTTGGACATAGCGAAATCCTTCGTCAAAGTCTCGCATGCAGGAATAATCTTCAAAGTGCATGAACTCCATATTCCACTTTCTATGTTAGAAATATGATATTCATTTGCAAAATTGAAAATATCAAGAAACAAAGACAAAACTCAGGCAATTGTATCACAAGACGAAGACCCACAACATCCCCCGAACCGATATCATGACAAAGATTTGCAAACATATCATCGTGTGATATGGAAAGAATACATACAACAAAAACGACAGTACTACTTAGAAGTCCTTGCTCACTTGCAGCTCATCCTCTAATCGAGCAACCGTAACCTGACTAACAAAATTCTCATTTACAAACAGGTAATAAGACCGACTTCACCCTACGGCAGTGTTGCATTGTGTCAGATATCAAAGACTAAAAAGAAATCACTCCAGATATTGCAGAATAGGGCTCCAATACGGATCGGTTCAATTCCATGGTATATTAGAAACATGGACATGCATAAAGACTTCAGCCTCGAGACAATAAACAAATACATACGGAGCAAAGGACTCAAACTCTTCCGCCAAAAAGATAGACACCCTGACGAAACAATGGAATTCTTCAAAATTTCAGGTAACAGACCATCAAAAATACACCATAGGAAATCAGGTATGATCCCCAGAAAAAAATGCAAACTGTTCGTCCTGTTGCCAAAAAACCTCCAACACAATACTCCTGAGGATTAAGCGACTACCCAGTATCGATAAATCAGGGAGTGAGGATGTTAGGGAAATCGTTTCAGCAGAAATGTACCTAAAAAACAGACACGACCACAACGGAATGAAAAAGTGAAGCAATATATCTCTCTGAGCTTTTTATGGGAGAGAACTTTTTCGACATTAGAGGAAGGTCCTTGCAGGGCGTCATGCCATGTGATATGCTCCAAAAATCTTTTTTTGCTTCCTTAAGATGTCTAAAATACGGTAGTAAAGTGATTTTTGAAAATTTGAAGCCGTTTTAAGGATACAGCAGTTAGAAGAAACATTTGTTCGGAGCGCTGAGTTGGGTCCGGGGTCCAGACCTATTGTCTATTGTCGGCTTGATACCTGAGACCCTTCTTTAAATATTTACGTTTAAACAAGTTTAGACAGGTACAAAAATCAATTTCTACAGTTATTAAATGTTTGATTGAACTTATTTTAGTCTAAGTTTCGCTTCAAAGAGCGCAACAGCTACAAATTATTTATTTCCATAATGAGTGGTTGGAAAGGAAGTACGACTGGAAATGCTGATCGTGGTCGTAATAGTAAAAGAAGAAAGTTTAGTGGTAGCCATTTCACCAGCCAAAATGTCACGGCATTCACATTAGCTTCAGTGAAAAAAAAAAAACAAATTAAAAATAGCATGAACATGGATGTACCCATCGCTTCAAATTTCGCGTATTGAATTTTGGACTTTGTTTCTGTATTTGTAGCAATTTCTGAAACTGTAATCTGCAAGACTTGTAAACGGGAACTGCCTATTTCACATTCAGGTTTTCATGGCTTAGGTTTTCAAATTATTACATCGCTTAAGAGTGAAAAACATACAGTTATAAGCTTGGCCTGAATTCAATCGCCGGTGTATTTTTGATGCGATTATAAGCAGTTGGTCACGAAGGAATGAATATTTTCTGCAGCCTCATGGACATATGTTCAGGTATTTAATTCAACGCATACTGCACTACTGAAAAACATTCATTTTGTCGCACCTTCAGTCTTCAGGGAATTCACAGGATGTATTGACTGTGTCAGGTGACGGTATTTGGAAGAAAAGAGGCATTTCATTTTTCTTTGGAGCTTCTACATTGACTGAAAAGGTCACCGGGAATGTTTTAGATGTTAAGGTTGTGAGTACTTTTTGTGGTGCATGTAATAAGTGGAAAAGTAAAACAGGGATCCTTTAGAATCCGAAATATGGTTTGAAAATCATGTAGATGAATGCACCAAAAACCATTCCGGAAGAACCGGTAAAATGGAAATAAGTGCCACGCAAACGTTTTTGAGGTCTTTGGAACAATATGGTGTAAAGCATTTTATGTACATCGGTGATGTTGACAGTAAAACTTTTACAGGAGTCCGAAATGCTAAGCCGTATAGAGATACTTTAGTAAAAAAAAAACATGTGACGTAGAAAAGGGTCACCTAGAAAAGAGAATGAGAACATGACTCCGGGGTGATAAAAACGATAAAACAAATAAAGGAATTGGTGGAAAAGAGGAAGTTCTATGGGGAACTCCTATGGGGAAGGAAAATGTATAGGATAGCTATTCGACGTCATCTAGTTTCTCTTGAAAATATGAAAAACGAAGTTTTGGCAACGTATTATCAGAAATGATCTTTAGATGAAAATTCTCAAAATCAATTTTGTCCGGAAGGGCTAAATTAAAAAAATAAAACAACGCAAGATTCGCTACTTTCTTCTCAAAGGGCTACCAGAAATCCAATTTTTGGTATTTTTATCGATCATAGCCCATTTTGTGCATTGAGGCTTACAGATTAAAATGCAGCTAGTTTTTTTCAGATAAGGGAATCATCCGGAATTGTTGAGATGGTGCGAGCCCATCTTTTTCGAGTTGAGGGTATTGAGAGCACTGCAACTCACGTTCTACACAATATTTTTAGTTAAAAATTTATATTCATACTGTTGAAGTATGGTGAAAGCTCCTCAGGCCAGTGAACCGTCAGAGAGTTCCAATGATTTCGTCCGGCTGCGGGAGATGCCCGTCTGCTGGAGATGTTAAACAAATTGAAAATTTAAAATGGTAATCCCCACTAAGAAATAGTTTATTTATATGGAGGTATTTGTTTGCATTATTTCTAGACATTTTTCTTCATATTTTTTTGAATTCGATTCTTCTTAAGGTACGCTATAACAACAAATAAATACTCCTTTTATTTCACATTTCAAGTTAAGTTATATTTATAAACTGAATTCAGTTTAAATAAGTGCAAAGTATGCAAAGTTAATTTTTTATTAATTTACTTTAACTGTATCTGAGGTTCTCTTTTATATTTCTTGACCAATAGAAGACAAGAAGACAGTAACAAAAGAAGTAATTCTGTCATAATTGGACATGAACACGTTGTAGAATTAAAAAAATATTTTTTTTTCAGAAATCAGTCTATTTATGTTGGAAGAAATGGTTAATTGTCAACTGTTTAAAACTAGTTTGCTTCCATTTGAACACCAATTTCTCAAAACGACTTTGTAAATTAGTTCACTGTTGAAATGATACAAAGTCGTTTCTGGTAAATTGTTCAGCATATGAATTTATTGGATCAGCTACTTCTAAGTTCAGCTCTTCTTCAGAATCTCTTACGAAAATCTCAGTTTCATTCAGATTTTCAAAATAAATTTCAAGCTCTTCGTCTTCAGTATACACAATATTATCAATTTTGAAAAAATCCTCAACAGTTTGTTTATTCAAATCTACCATTGAGCTTACACTTACTAATGTCGATTTTTTATAAACATAGTATAATAATAATTTCTTACGATAATTTTTAACGATAACGATGATTTTTCTACCGCAGTTCAGCAACATGGACCTTATTTCAGCGGTGCTCGACGGAAGGGGCGAGCAGGTTACGCTGGCCTCGGCATACCTACTGGTTGACGCTCCGATGCCGACCACCGAGTTCCGCACTCTATCGAAGCATATACGGGGGAATCGGGCGCAACACAAACTCTGGGGAAACACCAAGTGCAACGAAAGAGCTGAGCAGTTAGTCAATTACTTAATAACTACTAACGTCAACTTAGCAAATAAGGGTAACACACCGACCTTTATAACGAAAATAGAGCGGAAGTGATTGACGTCACTCTAATCACAACAGAGGCATTGGAGGAGCTGCACGGCTGGAGAGTATGTGACTCACCTAGCCTGTCGGACCACCAATGGATCACCTTTCAAGTGAGAAGAGGCGGGAAGACCCCATTGGGCTACTGTAATCCTAGAAAATTGGCACGGCTCCACTGAAACTACTGAAAGATATATAGGTTCACACCAGGCGAACCCATTGAGAAGTCGAAAGGACATCGACAATGAAATGAGATACATCACAAGTATACTGGTCGATAGTTTCAGTGAAATGTGTCCAACCACTATCGTCAAACAAAACAAAGGTAAGCTGGTGGAACAAAGAACTGGATGAGATCAGGAAAAATACTCAAAGACTATTCAGAATAGCTCGCCTCACAAACCGAGATACGGATTGGGAGGACTATAAGCGAAATCTGAAAATTTTTAAAACAGCTGTAAGAAGAGAGAAAAGGAAATCCTGGAATCTTTTTTGCAGCAATATTGAGGGAGGAAACGAGACATCTAGGCTAAGCAGGGCTCTGAAAAGAGAACCACATGTGGAAACGATGCTCCAAAAGGAGGAGGGATCGTGGACAACAAATATCATAGAACGTCTCAAGCTCCTACTAAACCAACACTTTCCGGTCTCAATGGATGAGGAGACAGAACAAATAAACAACGTGACTTCTTACCGTGGTACCCCCTATAAGGAGTAGTAAGCGAAGAAAAGGTCCTCTGGGCCATTAATACCTTCGAACCTTACAAATCACCAGGAACCGACAAAGTGTATCCGATCATGTTTATGAAAACGGATATCACAATAATACGGATTTTGGTGAAAATATATAGAGCCTCGACATCCAAAGGCTACATTCCTGTGGACTGGAGAGAAGCAAGAATAGTTTTTATACCGAAACCGGCAAAAGCCAGTCACTACAAAGCAACGGATTACCGACCTATCAGCTTAACGTCTTTCATGCTGAAAACCCTAGAACGCCTGGATGATGGGTGCATAAAAAACACCGTGAACATAACGGAGCTTTGCTCCAACCAACAAGCATACCTCCCAGGGCGCTCAACAAAGACGGCACTACATGAAGTCTTAAGCAGAATAGAGAGGAACCTTGCCATCAAAGATTACACTTTGGCGGTCTTCATTGATACCGAGGGAGCCTTCAACAATGTAAAAACTGAGAGCATAGTAGCAGCCATCCAAAGATATGCAATAGACCCATATCTTGCTAAATGGATGCCGAAACTACTAGCTTAAAGGAACATTACGGCCGAAGAAAACGGCGTAACCTTGAATAAATGGACTAACACGCGTGCATCACAAGGCAACGTAGTATCACCACTTGCCTGGGTACTCACTGTTAACCAAATAGTGGAAGACCTTAACGGGAACGTTTTCGAAACGATAGTGTGCGATTACAATATCCTTATACTGATAAGTGGAAAGTTCCCGAAAAACATGTCGAACTTGATGCAGACCGCACTCTCACATATTTTTGAGTGGGCGAAGCTAAACGAACTGTGCATCAATGCCGATAAAACGGACCTTATGCTTTACACAAAGCGTCGTAAACCGGAGACATTTTCACCCCAGACCATTGACGGAAAACATATCAGCTTAGTAAACAAGGTGAAATACTTAGGAGTAACCTTGGATAGTAAGCTAACTTGGACTCCACGCATATGAGAAGTCAGACGGAGAGCTACAGCGGCGCTCTTCACAATTAAAAGACTAGTGGGGAAAACCTGGGGAAGAAAACAAAAAATTGCTCACTGGATTAACACAACAGTAGTGAGGTCAATAACCACTTACAGGGCATTGGTTTGGTGGCAGGCATTACAAAAGAAAACCATTGCAAAAGAGCTAGAGAAGATCCAGCAAATGGCCTGCCTTGGCATCACAGGTGCCATTAGGACTACACCTACTGCTACAATGGAGATAATGCTCAATCTCATGCCACTCGACAAATTCCTCTTCAGAGAGGCATCACTTGCAAGCACCAGATTAAAATCCACATATGGGTTATTTAACCACACTCAAACGGGGTTCGTATGCATTTTGGAAAAAATGGAGAGAATGCCCCCGTCAAGTAAAATGGAGCTGGATAGAATTCAACCAATAGTGGACACAACAATTCCATACAAGATCAGCATTCCGACCAGAGAAGCGTGGAAAATGGTGCAGGATTTCACATCTGGAAGTGAGATTATGATCTACACCGATGGTTCCAAAACGGATGAGGAAAGCGGCGCCAGAATCTTTTTTCCAGATCATCCGCACCTGTGGTTTTCCAGTCGGAAAAATTTCCACATTGGAAATTTTTGAAAATGTGAAAATGAAAAGATACACAAGTGGGAAATTCAAGCTATAAAATGCCTTACCTCTTCGCTAGTTCACGAACTGATAGTTTTTCTGTCTCTTGCTTGTTGATATTAATTTTTTCTTTTAAGGATGCATATTACGCGGTGGTTTTATTGCGCTGTTTAACAACCAAGTTCTGAAACACTACACTACACAAATGCAGCAAAGCTTTGGTCAGCACCACGAAATTTTCCAATATACTTCAGCTTATTTTTTCTCGGTATGCGCTATTTGCCCGCTTGCGAGAGATCCCTTGCATAAAAAAGGTGTCCGTGTGTGTCCAGATTAGCGTCCGGCTACTGGAATGTCTTTTGTTGCAAAACCATAAAGAATAAATTGGGACTAAAAATTCTGTCCGCCCATGGGTCACGTCCGCCTGAGGGAACTGTCCGCGACTAGAACCTTCACTAATAAATAAAATTTAATTAATAAAAGCTAAGAAAATTTAAGAAAAATTGAATAATAGGTGTATAAATATGAAACGCGGATTTTAACTGCTTGAAATATCCATTTATTTGAATAACAGAATAAATGAATTCAATAATCAAAGTATTGGCCATCGTTAGCTACGACTTTTTCCCATATTTCTGTCAATTGATGGATTCCGTCCCAGTACCACCTCTCATTTTTTTAGGCTAACCGCTCACCAAGCCAATTTTTAACTTCTTCGTAAGAATGGAAGTGCTTTTCCGAAAGTCTGTACTGCATCGATCGAAACAAGTAGTAGTCAGAAGGAGCCAAGTCTGGTGAATACGGCGGGTGGGGCAGAATTTCGCAATTAATGTTTCCCAAGTAGTTCTGGACAGGTATTGCAACATGCGGCCGAGCATTGTCATGTTGAAAAATGACTTTATCATGTCTTTGGTGAAATTCTGGTCGTTTTTCCTTAATTGCGCGGTTCAATTTGATCAGTTGTTGCCGGTAACGTTTGCCAGTAATAGTCTCACCAGGATTCATCAGTTCGTAATATAAAGGTCCCTTACTATCCCAGCAAATACACAGCAAAGTCTTCTTTCCATGAATATTTCGGACTGGTTGTGATGTTGATGGCTGGCCTTGGTCTACCCATGATTTTTTTCGCTTGGGATTGTCGAAATAAATCCACTTTTCATCGCCAGTAACAATCCGATGCAAAAAACTTTTTCTTTTCTGTCTGGCAAGCAAAATTTCACAAATGGTTTTTCACCTTTCGATGTCTCTTTCTTTCAATTGATACGGCACCCATTTTCCAGCTTTTTTGATCTTTCGCATGGGTTTTAAACGTTGTGAAATGGCTACCTGAGTAACTTCCAACAATTCTGCCAACTGTTTTTCAGTTTGTGTATTGCCTTCATCCAATAATGCTTGCAAATCTGTATCTTCGAATTTTTTGGTGATTCTCCACGGTCTTTGTTGCTGACATCGCATTCGCCACTTTTAAATCTTTTAAATCATTTTTCACAAGTGTCTTGGTTTGGGGCATATTCACCATATGCTTCCAATAACAATCGATAAGTTTCTACTGCCGTTTTCTTCAAATGAAAGAAGGTTATTAGACTTCCCCGCAAAACCTCTTTTTCAGGCACGTAATTCGACATTTTTGAAGCGAAAAAAAAACTATGTTGTTTGTACAATCGAAACTTATGACATACTGGAATTTGTTGACAGATGTTTACCCTCCAAAATGCCATATCAGTTATCCCCGACACAAACCATATGTAATGGTTATGCCATCTGTTAGTAAAATCCGCATTTCATATTTATACACCTAATAAATAAATAAAAATTAATAAAAGCGTTAATAAAACGTCACATCGGTTGATTCCCTTGAACAAAAAAAAGCTGCCCCAGTGGGAGACCTTCTTTTTTTCATGGGAAAATTTATCTTGATAACCATATTTATCAGCAAAAAACACTATGATAAATATTATAAATAATTCTTAATCATTTTTCAATGAACTGACCACTATTGAACCACTTTATTTTGTGATGAGTATTGTAGAGAGATTCTTGGGTTTGGCAACAAAGAGTTCACAATCACCTATAGTAGCGTAAATTGTCTAGTCTGCATTCATATGAAATTCTTTGATATTGGAAAAAATGAAAAACTTGAAAGTTTTCTTAACTAAGAACTGCATTACTCTTCTCCTGTTTTGTACTTGTATGTATGCATTTACTATATGTAACCTGTTCAAAGCTGTATCATAATGTTTCGCGCTTGCTATGCACACAAACGCTTTTACAAATGACTTTTCATATCTTATTCAAAATATTTGCATTTCACAGATGTGTTGCATAAAAGATATTCCTAGAAACGAATGCATCGCAAGATGCTTTTTAGATTATTACATTGGCACCAATCAAATTATTTGAATTTCTCTTGTTTCTATTTGTCGTTTGCTTGAACCGTACGCGAAAGAAGTGCATATGCAAATCTACGTGAGTAAAAGGTAAAAGGGGATATTTTCCTATAAAGTGCACATATCCCTACTTTGCGAGTCAAGGATATTTGTTTTAGTTTGCATCTCTTTAGAATGTCTGATAAGTCATTTAATTATATACTTTTCTTGCATAAGAGACTGAATCCAAAGCGAAATTTGGATTCTTTCAGAATGCAAGCGATATGTTCCCATTAAAGATTTAATTATTTAAATCTGTTTGCATTTATTTATCGTTGCTAAAAAGAACAAAGTTCTTCCGATTCTTAGTTCTTGCTAATTCCGGAGACGAAAAGAAACAGCATATTATAAAATCTGAATAAATATACCTTAAAAACATGCTTCTTTTTCATAAACAGTCTATATTAGCATTTTGACTGCCGAGCTTATAATTCCAACTTTATTTGAAACAAATCAACAAACATTACGCATACATATATCATGCAATCTTTACACATCATTGAGCATATATTTGTCGGAATTTCTATGATGATATGGAAATAATCATATTATTTTATGAATCTTTTCGTTTTCATATTTTACTCCTACCATTTTGCGATACAAACGCTTTTATAGGCACATGTGCAAATCCTTACCGAGAAGTATCTAAGCTGCTCGTTCGTCTGTAGGTTGCTTATGTGTATTCTATGCTTGGTAATCTTGGAAAACTGAAAATTGCAGTAGGAAATTTTCACACAAACCTAACAAATAAATGTTTGAATTTCAATTCCCAGCCCATGAATAAATGATTAGCTTTGAGATATGTTAATCAGATCTCGAATAAGGATATTCCAAACGTTATCAACAGAACAAACAATCTGCGGCAAAGGACGGGAATATTTGAATTTAGATTTGATGATAGGAAACTTTTCAAATCTATTAGTTCAGTGTTAACGATCCAAGGAGCAGTCTATAAGATGATGTTAACATTTTCCTATATCGCTGAAAGCGAAAGTTTTCTTTATGCATGATTTGTAATTTTGTTTTACATGTAATAAATTGGTCTGCGATGAATAAACAAATAATTAGGTGTTGTCGTAAGATTGTTTTTTTTTTCACTACGAACAAGCTCACATCAGTGTGTTTCGTGATGATTTAACACTTTCTGATTTCCCTTTCGGCTTTCTGGATCGCACCTTATAGTCAACTTTTTAATCAACTCTGTCAATTGCAATTATGACTCTTAATTTAGTTACGTGATTTTAATCTACACAAAATGAACTTTAAACTTCAGTCTACATAAGTTTGAATCAATATTTTTTACATTGATAATATATTAAATAAGTTTTCATGTTTATCACGATTTACGCTTGTTTGTATGACTTATATAATAACACTCGCCAATAAAAGAAAAAATCGTTTGGCTCAGTTTGGCGCCAATTTTTCCATTTTCCTGCACAGGATTTTGGTTTTAAGTGACAGCAAACCGTTCACTCATTCAATGATTTTGTTTCCATTTCCGTATTGTGCTGGACACAGAAATACCTTCTGTCAAAAAACTGCCTTGAATTTATAAATAAAACGCACATTCTACATTTAATCATCAAAATTTATTTTGTCGCCTTTAAAGTATTCCCCATTATAGGCTATACACATGTGCCAACGTTTTTTCCATTCTTCAAAACATTTTTCATAAGCACTTTCTGGGATGGCTTTCAATTCACGCGCCGAATTTTGTTTGATGGCTTCAATGGACTCGAAACGTGTTCCACGGAGGGGCAATTTTAGTTTCGTGACTAGAAAAAAGTCGCTCGGAGCTAAATCAGGGGAATTGGGTGGTTGATCGATTTCACAATTGTAGCTCGGTGCGACGACGCGTTACCTTCGCGAGAAATCCAAAATCCATCCTCTTCCGAATTTGTTCACGTAAACGCGTTAGTATGCTATAATAAAACTCTTTATTCATCGTCTGACCCTGTGGACCAAATTCATGGTGAACCACACCACGAATATCGAAGAAAACAATGAGCATCACCTTGATTTTTGACTGACTTTGACGTACTTTTTTCGCTTTCGAGTCATTCTTAGCACGCCATTCGGAAGCCTGTTGACTGGTGAGAGTGTCAAATTCATACACCGATGTCACATCACAAGTTATGATCCGCTCTATGAATGCTGGGTGGGAATTCGAGCGTTCAAGCATGTCCAAATAGACTTGTTCACGGTACTGTTTTTGAACAAAATTGAGCTCTTTGGGAGCCAGCCATGCAGCGACGCGTCTCATGCCCAAATGCTCAATCAAAATGATACGAACAGACTTGTGAGAGATGTTGAGGATGTTGGCTATCTTTCTTAAGCTGGCATGACGACTTTTGACCACAATTTCTTTCGCTAATTTCGACGTTAATTTCGGTAACAGAGGTGGAAGTCGTCCAGAACAAGGCATGTCTTCGACGATTTTACGGCTCTCTTTGAGCGCTTTTAACCACTCATATGCACGGGTTTGGGATAAAATTGAATCACCATAAGCCTTTTCCAACATTTTCAATGCGTCAGCATATTACAGCAAAAAATTTAATTCAAACTCTTTGTTCAATAGTTTCGTTCATGTTAAAAATCAGCACGCACTAACGCGGTTGACTGACTTAACCAGCTGCTGTAAACAAACTGGTTGACAAATCGCGCTTAAACTTGACATGATAATAAATGAAAGCTTTACCAACCTAAGAAAAAAAAACTTTCAAAATCCATTCTGCGCGGGCGTTTTAAATAACAAGTTCCCGGTACTTTTTTGACAGCAGGTATATTTTTTCGTTGTTTTTGATATGGATTCATCAGGGAGGGGTTGTTTGCATGATCAACTTTATTTCTGCTACATTTACAGCAAATTTATCTTAACTTTTTCGTTCACCATTCATTCCTACCCATCAAAGATTTTTTTTAGATATGTTTCTAGACTAGTATAAGCCTGCTTAACTCAAAAAATGCACTCAGGTTTGAAGTAGCTATTTACAACTGGCAGGTGCGCGATGTCCTGCAATAAATTGAACATGCATATCCAATGGCCATATTTTTTTCCTTTTTTGATGCACATTTTTAGTTATTGTCAATTTATTTTAATCAAAGTAATGCAAATGAGGTTAAATGTCGAAAAGAAGCAAAAATGATTGAAATTTAATTGAAATTCACTTTGCGAAATTCTTAAAAACAATTTGTGTACTTCTTCAAGCAAAGTGTAAGCTTGCGTTTCAAGCAAATGATAAAGGATTTTTGTTACATCCTTCATTTATACACTGTTATGTATTTTCAAAAAAAAAAAAAAAAAAAAAATAAAATAATAAATATATAATTAATAATGCGTAAATAATAATAATAGGGCAACCGATTGGGCGCCATGTGATGTATTTTCAAAAATTAATAAAAAAAATATTTAATAATTAATAATAAAATAAATATTGAGGCAACAGATAGGTTGCACCGGCAGCGAAAGAAAGAACAAAGTTATAGAGACAGGGTTATTTGAAAACACAAAGACCATATAACGGCGGCCGAAGGAAGTTACTTTTAACCGACTAGCTCACCGCGCGGGCGTGGGGGTTACGACATTATTTAAGCCCTGATCCTTCCATATCACACACACACACACACGCACAGAAAGAGCGTACTCCTTCATATTAGATTAATAAATAAATAAAAAGGATCAAAAATCAAAGGATCAAACCACCTGTGAATTTTGCTGCGCTGATTCTTACCATCTGTGCTTCTTCTAGCATGAATCTCCACTGCGCTGCTTCTGATCACTTCTGCTTTCTCCAACACGAATCTCCACTTCAGGTTGGTTTCGGGACTTCACTTGTTCTGCTGCGTTACCTCTGATCATGCTTCCTCTATTGATTAATAGTCTTTTCTGATTCTTCTATTCTATAATTGATTCTTCTATTGATCCTCTATGGATTGATAGTCGATTGATACTCCGATTGATCCTCTATTGATGCTTCTATTGTTTGATACTTCGATTGATTGATACTTCTATTGAAATTCCGATTGATACTTTATTGATACTTCTATCCATTGACCGTCTTTTGGTTGATACTTCTATTGATTGATTCCTCTATTGATTGTGTGTCCCATACCTCACACTTTCTATTCTTTTCATAGCGATATGTACACAACAACCCAGTGAAGCATATCAATAGAAAATTTTATCGCAAATAACTTCCAAGAAATTTTTTGTTTTTTTTTTTGCTACTGGGAATATTTTTTCTGAGACTTTTTTTTCTGACATTTTATTTTTACTGAGATTTTTTTTTTGTTTATTTTTTGTTTAGTTTGTTAATATATAACTAATATTATTTAACTAAATATTACTTAATACCTAAATCTAACTATTATTGTTTTTATTTTAATTTTATTCTTGCTTCTATTTCCTCTCGTATGATTTTCTTTTTACTTAAAAATATGGATACATATAAAAAAACTTAAACAAAACAATTAATTGTTTTATTCAATATTAATTGTTATTTTATTTATTTATTCATTTATTTAAATATATATATATATATTATTTTGTTTGTTTAATGTCGCCGTCACATCGGAATACGTAACTACACCGGGCAAATGCTCGGGGCAAACGAATCCTAGACATGGCAACTAAGGCTAGGCTCGTCGTATTTAACATAGGCCACACCCCTACTTTCCGTCGATGAAGCTGCGTTTGAGCGTTCCGCGCACCGGTGGAATATTGGGAAAGCGGATACTGGAAAGCTTGTTGAAGTGCTAATGGTACGATCACCGCTGACCGAGGCTACGCTGGGGAGCGGAGAATCAGCGGGAAAAGATGTGGTGAACTCAACTATTAGAATCATGACGTCAGTTTGCGGGTCTTCCATGCACCTACGAAGACCCCGGTGCGGCAAGCTCCGAGTATACTGGTGCTCAACTTAAATTTTCCGAAACGAAGGGAATGTCACAAACTACGACGAGAGGCGTAGCGATCTCGGACCTGGGAAGTCAGCAAGAAAGTGTCTCGGCAGACTCATCAACAGCAGCAAGGTCAGCCGTTGGTAAAACCTGGTGGAGAACGTAGAAGACGATCCATGGGGCCGGATGATGTAGAAGCTCGGTGGCCAAAGACCACCATCTCATACGTGGCAGAAAAGATAGATCGAATTATGTGGGCTGTTTTCCCTACCCACCGTGCCATCACTGAAGCCGCCCACGATGTAATAACCGCGGAAATTCAACTTTTTGCGAAGATGGAATCCGAGAAAGCAGTTTTCTCTGTGAAGGCAACAAAGGCTTGAAGGCATCAGATGGGATTCCAGCTAAGGTGCTACAGGTGGAGTTTAACTTTTTTCCTGACTTGATCCTCAGTAAATTGAACGCATGGGGTGAAGGGGTGTTCCCGAAATGATTAAAGGTGGCGAAGGTTGTGTTCATTAGCAAGGGAAAATGGAATCCAGAGTGGACAGCTGCATTAGGCTCGCTGTGGACGTTAGACAATACCGCAAAAAGTTTTCGGAAAACTAATCAGTGGAAGACTCGCTTACATGATTCGTGCTTTTGGATACATATCTCCAGGGCAGAATGGTTTCAGAGCAGGTTGCATCACTATCAATGCAACCGGAGATGTGGTGAGCGCGGTTCAACGTGCGAGGCACACAGCATTTCGACATGGCGGGTCTTCCAGCTGGGTAAATGAAATGCAGTTAACTGAGTTTAACATGTGAATATTCTGCAAGCCATTTTCAAGTATCAGTATCTCTGATGCAGATTTCCAGGGACTTTCTGAGAAATACCAGAGTTCTCAACGACTCGGTGGAGGGTAGTTGGAAGATGGTACTTACTTCAAGTGTCGCTCAGGGCTCCATCCTCGGCCTTGGGTGCACAGTCGACCATCTACAACTCAGACTAAATATGCTTATGCTGCGAGTTAAGGACTGGATGACCGCTCACGGTTTCAGGCTGGCACTGGGGAAAACCGAAAGGGCCTACGAAGGGGAGCCGACCACATCAAAGAGATGACTTGCAGTCAGTTAATTCTGCTCTATGAGTCAAAATTACAGGGTCAAGGAGTTACACCGAACGCGGTTTGCACAGGTGTAAATATTATGACCGCTGCAGATTGCATGTGTAAATTGAACATTCTCCGAAACGGCAATGCTGGTAATCGCAGGTATGATACCCATCGCCCTCCTTGCCAGAGAGTGCAGAATATTTTCATTGTGCAGAAGCGAAAACAACGGTGAAGAGGTCACCAGAGAATGGAGACAACTCTCTCTCGGCGATTGGCAACAGTTCTTGTTCAAGACGCAAAGAGAAAGTGGCCAGTATGCCTGATCCCTGATCTGAGTTCATCGCTCATCGGTGTGATCGATTCTACTTGACCCAGCTCTAAAGTGGGCATGGATAGTTTCGGTCATACCTGCACAAGATTGACAGGTCATTGTCTCTTTAGTGCGTGTTTTGTACACGGAGGCAGATGACGCTTGTCACACAGTTTTTTTGCAAATGATGGAGTAAGTAGTGCGGTGTCTTCTTCACGAAATCGGAGAGCTCTGCCCGGAAACTATGGTCGGAGAAATACTGAAAACGGTTGACAAATGTAATCGCGTGTGCGATATGCTTGGGCAGTTTTGGCACTGGAAAAACCTATATTGGAGCGTTGAGAGGCGTCAGGAATGAGGGGATCACTTTTATAGGACTTCCCTTCTTTCGCGTGACACATTTTGCTCAGGCAGTCTTGCCACAATAAAAGGCATAGTGAAGTGTCCGGTGACGTCGGTGATGGAACGATCTTTTTACTGGCATTTCTTTCCCGCTGGAGAAGCAATTATCATTATACGAAGGCGCCTCTAGGCGTAGGAACACGTTCTCAACTGCACAAAAGAGGTGTTTAGTGGGTAGTTCAGAAAAATTGCACGTTTGAAAGTCCCCCACCCCAACCAGTGCCATAAAAAAGCTTGCAAAACTTTAAAAATTGAAGTCTTAGAATAGAGAATGTGAAACATTTAATGAAATTTACATATTACATTCGTTGCAGAGTAAACATTAAAATTTTAAGTAAGAATAATGTAATTGTCAATTTTAAATAATTTAATGGTATATCGAAAAATTATCCTGCTTTCTTTTCTTGTTTACTCATACCAAAGCGTTAGCTTTGCCCTAAAGCTTAAAGCGGCTTGCATGTAAATTTTTTGAATAGAGGAATTGTTTTGGGAATTAGGGAGGTCATTATTAATATTTATTTTTGTATTATTTTTTTTTTTCAAATGAGCCGGAAGGTAGAAGTTTTTCTTTCCGGTAGTTAATATTGTAGCCAGTCAAATTTTATTAAGCCACGATAAAAACGGGACGAAGTTGTTTCAAACTAAATATAAATTTCATGGTAATTATGTCATAAATGCATCTCAAACGTAAGGTGCATTCTTTTAGTCAAAAATGCAGATGGTAGAACCACAGGCACAGTGGAAACACGTTCAAAATATTTTAACATATTGCCGTAAATTTTGCTTCGAAAGGTCGTAAATAAAAGATAAAGGCAAAGTATTTTCATCGATTTACGAATACAAAAGCTCTCAGTATTTATATGGCAAATGTTGATTTATGTTGGTTCGGCGGGAAGAAATTCAAAAAATGCAAAATCGAGCGCTGAGTTTAACAACTTTCTTTAGTAACCGACCATGAGGGTGTGAATGGATTGGAATATAAAATTTTCCAATTTTAGTGTCTGCCAAAACTTGTTTTCAGATCGTTTAACCTTTTTGACATGAAAACCCTATAAAAATTGTCCTGAAATGAATTCTTTTATGAACACCTGCCATAAAGATTTGTCTTCATAAAGTTGAGCCGGCCCACTCCATTGTCGAAGGCCTTTTTATATGAAAACACTTAAAAACATATAAAACTTCACATTTTATAAATCGTTGGCTTGTCTGGAAATCTAATTTGCTTAACCACATTTATAAAATATTCCCTCGACGCTGTTTTAATTCGTTTCTAATTTATGAATGCCTCGCATTTGTCGCGTTTAGCATATGTATGAAGTGTCTATATTGGGACCTGCGAAACGAGAATTCACATAAAGATCTCGAAATTGAAAAGCGTCACCCTTTCTTATCAAATTAACAATAAATTCACGATGCTGATAACGTTGCGATGTTATGCGTGTTTCAGATGAGTCTGAGGACGCGGAGTTGACTTGTGTTGCACGCCTTGTAGGTGCTCCGTTGAAGAAATTCCTGGCGCAGATACAAGATTTGGACACGCGGAGACATTAGGGCGGCGTATAATCGAGCAGGCTCTCATGGTACCGGAAAATGTGTTTTTTTCATAAATAACTTTTTCGGAGGATGCGGCGGGGCTGGACGAAGGAGTTGGGAAGGAGTCCAACATCTCAGAATCGGAACAAGACGAAAATTAAGATAACGCTAAAATATCATTTTTGGAGTGATAAAAGACCTTTTGAGTAAATTACATCTTTGCCTGGCGCTGCGAGTAAAGACATTGGGGTCTGTAGGTGTTAAAATTGAAATTCATGTGTTGCACTTATCTAAATTGCTCTGTAACGCGTTCGTTTCCAAGTGGACTATCAAAAGACACCTACGGTTAAGCGCAGAACTTTTATTTTTCCATAAAATTCACAATTTTGTGTCGTTGGTGTCGTTTGTAGTTATTTCTCTTGTTCGTTACACTTTGCATTTCAACATTCGCTTTTATTTATTATCATTGTAGTGTCAGGTTTATTTCGAGTCTGGTCAGAATAGTTCAAGATGGTGTTGAAATATTATGGAAATTTAACTTCGGTTCTCTCCATTCTTATTTTTTTCGCTAGATTGGTTTGTCATCAATGATGAGCGATCACTATGCAAATTCATGAATCAGAAGAGAATCACGCTCTGAAATGTTTAGAGAATATTTTCCAAACAGAATAGTAAATATCTCCTATTTTTAAGATGTACCTCGGAAATTTATTTGAGGAACGCTCCTGATCAACTACGGAAGGATAGATTTATGTCATATTCAAGATTGTTTAGCTCTAATTTTGATAAAGTTAAAAGATGTTTTATCCTATTTTTACTTGGATTTCGAGGTGGGTACACTCCTATTGCGACCATAAATCGAAAAGCGCCACAATATTGTGTATTTTACGTGTTATTTGGCATCACACATAACGAGCGTCAGTTGACGAAGCAACAAGGAGACCATAACAACAGAATGAATGCGAAGTCCAAATACGTCAATTTTTCATACAAAATTATGGTCCGGGCTGTCCGGGGTAATGAAACATATTGGAATGATTTATTGAAATAAGGGTACCCGTACCACTTGACACTCCACGGAAGAATATATTTGATGGAGCTGAACCAATATGAGTGATGATCACGCTTTTCTAACGCATTCAGAATGACATACAGGACGACAACCTGAAAATTTCTAACTGAAATGTATAAGAACATGCCGCAGAATATAAAAGTAAAGTTATAATAAAGAAAAATACGGTGTCGAGAGTTTCTTAAATGCTCTTTCGATTTATGCAGTTTTTGTCCGACAGAGATGAGAAAGTTGGGTTTTGTCCGGCGAATGGCGTTCCGTCGTTATCCGTTTGTCTCCTTCTTTTATCAAACACACACGCATTTCATCTTCGTTTCGTGGTTTCGTCCAAAGTGTGGCTGTCTTAGGTGTCCTTTTTTTGGGTATGGAGGTGAAGGCTGGTAACGCCCTGAGTGAAGGACTTCCGGTGGACCTACTGGACTACCGACTAAACACCTTCCCTGTCAACCGGAGAGCCTAGCCTGGAACCGTTTGACACATTACTTCGGGCTAGGCCTCCAAATTTTACGTCTTTTGGCGCCTTCGAGTTACAAGGATTCCTTCTCCAGTGGGATGAGAAAGAGGGGGAGGATTGCTGGAGAAGGAAACCCTCCACCCTCGACGCCTTCAGCCGATCAACTATGCCTTTTTTCATGACTAGAATTACCCCAGCGTAATTTCAGCATCTCTTCGATAAGGTTATCTGGATGGAGCTCTCCCACTTTTTCGGCAAGATCACAGCGCTGTTTGTCCCATCTTTTGCATGAAAATAAAGTATGACAGGCGTCATCCTTCACCCCAATGCAGAATATGCAATCTGGAGATAGTGACTCACGTATCTTTTGCAGGTAATACTGAAAACAACCGTGTCCGCTCAGTAGCTTGGTCAGGTAGAAGTCAGTCTCACCATGCGTTCAACTGAGCCACTATCTCAAGTCGTCGATGAGCGACGCGGTCCATCTTCCTTTTAGCTCACGTTCCCATGATTGTTGCCATTCGTCGAGAGTGCATCGTCTTTCATCGCGAGCAACTTTTCCTTTATTACCCTCGTGTCTTCGGAGGTAGACCCTTTTACGCTCTCTTGCAAGGAGAGCGACGGGTATCACCCCTGCAATTACCAACACCGCTGACTCGGAGACTGTACGGTATGCTGATGCAATCCGCAGTGCTCCTCGTCTCTGCACCTGTGCCAGCCGTTTTCGATGCAGTTGAGAGCTTCACTCCATATCTCTGCTCCATATAGAAGCGTAGATTGCACAACACTCATTAGCACACACCTATTTGTTGGTCTTGGTCCCCATGATTGGCCATTAGTCGACTAATTGCCAAGACCCCGGCCGCGGCCTTGTTTTTCGTTGCCTTGATTTGCTCCGAGAAACTCAGTTTTGAGTCTATCAGCAAGCCCAGATACTTAACTGATAGTTTCGACTCTACTAATTAGTCCCATACTCGGACCATTGTTACTCTGGGGATCCTCTTCTTGGCTAGGATTACCACTTTGATTTTCTCTAACGCTAGGTTAAACCCGTGAGTGATCATCCAGCTCCCCACCCGGCGCATTAGTACATTCAGTCTTAATTGCGCTTGATCGACCGTGCGCCCAGCGACTAGTGCTGCAACATCATCTTCATAGCCAATCAGTCGCGACTCTTCCGGCAGTTTAAGTCTGAGCAATCCGTCGTAGGAGACGTTCCACAAGTCCGGACCGAGGATGGAGTCTTGGGCCACAGCTGATGTGACTAGCATCATCCCGATGACCTTGCGCCGTGTCATAGATCAGGCTGGTCCTTCAGGTAATTTCAGACTATCAGCGTCACTAGAAGGACTACCCGACGGTTGGATCGACTGCGTGCCTCCGCATGTTGAACCGCACTCACCACCTCCACGCCTGCATCTATAGTAGAACGTCCCGTTCTGAAAACATACTGCCTTCGAGAAAGATCCCCAATGGCGTCAGCGAGTCTTCTCTTTATTAGTATCTCGAGCACTTTCCCGGCCGTGTCTTGCATGCATAACAACACTCGGAATTTCCCTTCCCCTTGATCAGCAAGGGGAAGGGAAGTCTTGCCGTCTTCCAACGCACAGGGAAAACGCCTTCCCGCAAGCAGGCATTAAACGCACTGAGCAGCAATTCAGGGCAAGAGTGATAGGCCAGTTGCAGTACCTCGGCTGGAATACCGTCTGGACCTGTAGCCTTCTTCGCCTCCATGGAGTAAACTGCTAGATCCAGCTCATTTCTCGTGAAGAGTGGACAGTCAGATGTTGCTTGCCTGTGGGCGGCATTAACATGGTCGGAATGTTCGTGAAAAATTGCCCGTACTATCTCGTCCATCATGTCCGCTTCAAGTACGCAGGACGCCCATAGAGCACCGAGCTTCCGCATAACTAGTTTATAGTCCAGGCCCCACGCGGCTCTGTTCACGTCTTCGACGTGGTTCTGCCAGCAACAGGCCTTACTCCTGTTGATCAGCCCGCGAAGGCATTTCCTGGCCGACCAATAAACTGCCATTCTAGTGCATGCCTCCTCCTGGCTTCGCACTCGTTGAACTTCTCGCCAGAGTTTGTGACACTTCCTTCGTTGTTCAGCTATTTCAGTGGACCATCAATACACCGGAGGCTTTCCGTGTCTAGGTCTCTGACGGTGCATAGATGATGATGATGATGGTACTCAGATGATGATACTCATTGTGGAGTTCACCATGTCTTCAGCAGTCAGTCCTATGGTCCCCGGCGATGAGCCAAACGGTGGTGAGCATCTCATGAGCGTGTTGACAAACTTCTCCACGTCCATCCTCCATCACCCGTATTCTGCAGACCACCCAATCTATTTCTATTTTGCCCATGCAGAGGAGTTTTTCGGCTTGTTTCTCTGTTTCTCTGCTTGTTTTCTCTTTTCTTCGCGCTGCCCTCTATTATTTTCAGGGGTTAGTCGTAATTTGAGCCCACTTAATTCGGGTGAAACCCTTTTGAGGCACTCTTCCGCCTCCGTCTTGTCCGTAACGCAGTCAATGTCCCTGATTTCGAGGGTGGCCATTGGTTCAAGTGAAGCCACTGTTGCCTTTTCCCCAAGAGCCTTTTTAAATGCGTCACGGAATGAGCCGGTGTTTGTTGTCTCAGGTCCAAATTCTAAAAGGAGGCCACCAGATCTGGTTGGTCGCACCGTTCTGATGGCAGTTTGAGTATCATCAGGTCTTACAGCTCCCTTGATTTCCGGCAAAACTTCTGCGTAAGTTCTCCCATCCGTTGGTTTGACCAGCAGCGCATGCCTTAGGGTTTTGCGGCGTGGCTTGCTTCGTGGTTCTTGTTTCTTGTTTGGAGTATCTTTTCCTTTGTCTCCAGGAAGGAGCTTTTCATTGGTGACTTTTTCAAGGTGGAGCCTTTTGGACGCTTTTTTGGTGGCCTTGGTTGACACCATCTGGAATCCATCATTCGACGTAATCTGTGTGTTCGCTGCTTCGTCCTTCCTCTTTTTGTCTCGGTCCCCTTGGATTGGGCTACTGGCAACTCTTTTGGTAGCGCTATGCGCGGGAATAACTTGTGTTTCGACCAAGGTACTGGTCGTTTGCTCTTCCTCCGCTTTAAGCCATTTGCGTCTGTAGTGCCCGATACGGTCTAAGAGCTCTTCAAGCTCTAAAATACCGTCCCTAATGTCCTTGCTTATGTTTTTCTGGGTATTGCAGGAAGCTTTGATCTTTTTAACAATGTTTCCTGCCTTACGCATCAGACGCTCTTCTTTGTGCCGATCCAATACAATTATATTGTCCTGTGCCTGGTTTTGAGGCGGGCTTTCTTTGTTTGGGTTAGGATCTAGAGCTCTGATGGTATCAGAAGCAGTGTCAGTGGCAGCATCGCGTCGAATCATGATCTGAGTGTCATCGTTGGTTTCTCCCTCAGTGTGTTTCCCAGGCATTTGTTGTTCATGCTTTTCCCCTAGTCTTGCTGGACGTACCGGCGTGTGCATTGTTGTTTTGCTGCGTCCGAATGCCGCCAGTATTTCTGGTTGGTAGAGGCTCTCTGCCTTTTTGTGTTCGTTCGTCCGTTTGTCGTCTGGGTTTGGTTGTTTGCTCGATGTTTTTGATTTTGTTTCAGTTGGTATTCATTTGTAAGGCATCATGCTAAAAGGGTCCCCCCTCGGAGCCGCTATCTCCACTCGTATGTGTAGTCGCCTTAATGGTCCCATGGGTGTTTGCGCAAAGCAGGGAGGCCATGCAAGGTTTGGCACCAGCCCTTATGGGGACAGGTGCTCAGAGCCAGACCAGCGGTAATCGGGACTTTGGCTCAACCGAACCTACACCACCAACTTAATGGTGCGAGCTTCGAACGTACTCCGAGGCCTACCCAGGTTTTACCAGGACGGAGACGGTACGATACTTATATTGGAGCCGTTCGCGCACGAGTTTCATCTCAGTGGTACTTGGTCCAAAATATCGTGTCCACCAGCCCAAGTGTACCGATTGGAACATTTGTTGGTCGGTTTGTTTTTCCAGAGTTGTTGCAGGGTCGTTTTCCGCTGGAGAGGGCTTGCAGTGACCTCCAGGTCATCGAGTACGTGGGGGCGACACTCCCCAAAGAATACTGGCTTCTAGGAGTACTCCTGTTGACCATTTAGTTAGATATGGGTCTATTGCATATCTTTGAATGGGTGCTACTATGCTCTCAGTTTTTACATTGTTGAAGGCTCCCTCGATATTAATGAAGTCCGCCAAATTGTTATCTTTGATGGCAAGGTTCCTCTCTATTCTGCTTACGACTTCGTGTAGTGCCGTTTCTGTTGAGCGCCCTGGGAGGTATGCGTGTTGGTAGGGACAAAGCTCCGTTATGTTCACGGTGTTTTTTATGTACCCATCCACCAGGCGTTCCAGGGTTTTCAGCATGAAAGACGTTAAGCTGATAAGTCGGCAATCCGTTGCTTTGTAGTGGCTGGCTTTTGGCGGCGTCGGTATAAAAACTATTTTAGCTTCTCTCTAGTCCAAAGGAATATAGCCTTTGGATGTGGAGGCTCTATATATTGTCACCAAAATCCGTATTATTGTGATATCCGCTTTCATAAACATCATCAGATACATTTTGTCGGTTCCTGGTGATTTGTAAGGTTCGAAGGTATTAATGTCCCATAGGACCTTTTCTGCGCTTACCAGTTTTTTTAGGGGGGGGGGGGGCACGGTCAGGAGTCACGTTGTTTGCGCATACTACCTTATATACAGGCTGCCCATACTACTTTGGAAACTTACGAGGCTGTTGCTGAGCGTATGAATGAATGAGTAATTTGATTGGCCTGGTAATCTCTATATCTAAGCCCCATCGAAAGTATGTGGTTTTAATCAATGGAGAGTGTGTTTAGAGATCCTAGACCAAAAAGTAGGCGTCAGCTGATTCGACGTGTAAAAGTTCAATGGAGTGAACTTTCAAGTGTTGCACAAGCTATATTAAACTGTAAAGAAACGTTTGCGCCACCATGTAGATGGAAGTTTGGGCTTTCTAGAAGATAAAATAAGGACCATGGAGAAGTCCTGATTACCTTTTTTTTGTTTAATGTGTCGCCAAAATAAAATTCATTCATTAAAGAGCAAAAAAACGTTGCCGCGACTAAAAAAGTGGTGGCTTATTCTATTGGTCTCTTTGTGCTAATAACGATACTTTTACATTTCACGTATTTCACGTAAAAGTTTCCCTGAGGAATGACGATTCATGATGATTTTATGTGTTCCCAGATAAACTCCGAAATCGGGATGCAACCTTTTTAATATAATCAACTAATTTGGAATGCCAAGAATGCTTTGAAACGGAAGTAAAAATGTTTTTAGCAACACTTAAAGTTAATTTTTTTAAATTTTAATTTATTTAATTAATTTTAATATTCTATTGCTACTGAATGCTTACGCGTAATCTGATGCATTGTTTTTCATCAATCTGAAGCACCGTCCATTGTGCCTGTATTTGATTTTCTTCAGATCCAGGCTAAACCCTTACGGAATTGTATACGATGAGATTTTTGCTAACCCAATTGCAGTCATTAAAATGCTTCGTGGAAATTTTCGCCAATCGACTCGCGAACGGGGCGCTCTGAAATGAACTTAATAAGGCAATAAGATAAAAGGTAGCGCAAAGATCAAAAGAATGATAATATCATAATATAAATCCATTTGATCTCAACACACTACTTATATTGTCGGATTTATAATAGGCGCCGTATTCCTTATACACCGAATCTAGTAGCAACAAAAAAGAAGTAAATGATTATCATAGAATCAAAATTTCGAATAATTCTCGTTAATCAATCGCTGATACATCGAACAAAACAACATATGGACCACAAACGCCATACTCGCGGCCATAATGAACGGCTACTCTTTCGCTGCCATTGAGTTGAGCTGCTTAATAAATTTATACGATTTGATAATATCCTGATTCTGGAATTTCATCGGTTAATATGATCTCCAACTTCAATTATTTGTTGCGTTGGATTTTTCTTTTGCTCTTTATATTTTTTCTATGCAGACCTTGTTACCCAGCTGCTGAGGATTGTATTGTGGACCAATCAAGAGCTTTCGGCTACTAAACAGTTGCGTCTGTGGGATAGGAAATAAGATGGTGAAAAGAGGATGGTGCTGCTTATTGGTGAATGGTGCTTTGGATTGAGTAGGGTGTTAGTGGGTACCTCAGCCAACAAGTGGTCCCAATTTAAAAGCAAAGTGCTATTTTACTTAACTCATGGAAAGCTTGTTTCCAACGATCTCAGCAGTAAAACTGAATGAAATAGAGAAATTCGCATCTTCCCGAGCACCCTGCAAAGCCGGACAATATCTATTATGGATTGGATGACTTCACTCTTAATCTCCGAATTCTGAAGCGACAAATTTAGCTTCAGACCAACATTGAAAGCACCCAAAGTATCTATTGAGCCTATCTGGTCACCGTCGCTGCGTCGCCTCATCGGATTCCATTCATTATACTCTCGCTTGGCAGACCCGTGAATAATCTGGTCATTTCTTCAATAAAAATTCCTAAACATGTTTATTCATTGACTCGAAGATTTTAATCTACGAGTTTCCTACTTGTCTTGGACTCTTTTCCACCGAATCAGACCCCGATGCCGTGTCAATTGTCCTCGATTCAATACCACGAACGCACTTGTCATTGTACCCTTGAAGTGATTTCGGTAGCTTTGATTGGTGTGCTCTTATTTTGCGCCATTCAATTCAGTTTTAAACTCAATTGACTCAATCTCGGTGGGTAACCGCACAATAATCGAAGTTTCAATACAGTTTAATGAATCAATGAATCAAGTGAAAAAGATGCAAACAATCATCTGGTTAACGCATCACCTCTTATCAAGGTAAGCAGAGCCCATATGGGTGCTTGATGGCGGCGCGTTGAAAAGAACCATGACGCATAGCGTGCATGGAATCGAGCAGAACAGAGGTTGCGGGAATCGTTGGGATTAGAATGGTTTTCTGGGTGAATCCTCTCTGCTCTTTCTGTGAAGGCAACTGAGACAATTTAGTGGTAGTTCTTGCAGGGGGAAGAGTAGAGGCATTTTAGAGAATCCAACTCACAACAACCATGTCTTCTACAGTTTAACGCAGAAGTATTTTCGATTCATTCACCACATTGTGATTACCTTAATCAATGTTTAGATGCTTCCAATGAGATTTTTCGCAATATTTGGCAATCATTAAAATATCGTGGCATATCTCATTTCTCAATTTCTCATACCTCAATTATTTCAAGGAACAATCGAAACTTCATCAATTGTTATACTGATAACAGTATGGCGGCTAAATTAGATAATATTTCAGTCGAGACATGTGGAGAAGCCAGAAATCCTTCATGTTTTTAGCAAGAAGGAAAGTATTTACACCAGTTAGTACTTTTTATAACGGGTGCAAAGGAAAAACCAACTGGGTTGCTGACAAAACACTTCCCCTGTAAACGAGAAAAAATTATTTGAGAACCGTTTGGTTCATTATTTCGGTCTAGGCCTCCCTATTCTTCGTGATTGAACGAGCCTTCTTTGTTGTTCAGGTTTGGCAAGGGTGATATACCCTCTCGGCTATCCATTGACGTATAGGTAAGAGGCAGCAATTTCCCATTTCCCATTAAAACTGGTGAAGCCGTATAATACATCCAATTTAAAGGTGTTTTTGAGCGGTAAAGAACTTTAAAATGAAATCAAAAACGGATAAATTGTATTGGTTGCCAGGAAATTTTATAAGGAAAGGTAATTCTCTGCCATTTTCAGTTGAATCTGAATTGGGGCATTGTATCGCGTATCTTGCCAATGTATTGCGGTGAACGTTGTCATCTAATTGGTCAAGCATCTCGGGTTTGTCAACATAGATGAGTGATTTGGCGTATTATGACAAGAAATCCAGCGGTGTTAAGCCACAAGATCTTTCATGCCAAGTCACAGGTCCGAAACGAGAAATTATACGCTCATCAAATGTTTCTTTTCATCCCATCAATCCAATTGAAACCAGAGGCCCCCTGCAATACGGCGAGTCAATTGTGGAACGAGGAAGTCATTCATCATAGCTCCATAGCGGTCACCACTGACTGTAATTTTATGCGCAGCAGCATTTTCAAAGACATGTGGAGCTATAATTTCAACAGTTTTTAAAGCACGGTGTTTAGACAACCGCATGTACTAGCCATTCAACCAGAAATAAACTTCAATGCAAAACGAAATTTTCTTATGTAATTCAGGATCTGCAGAAATTTTTCTTTGGGTCCATAGTTTTGTCAGCTCGCAAACCAAGATCGTTCCGTAAAATCTTCCATGATATGGATGGGTACAGGCTTAATTATTGAACACAATGTCGCATGTACTCACTAGGATCTTCGTCGATACTACACTCCACAGCTGCTATGGTTTCTTCATTTCATACTTTGCGACGTCTGGATGGATGCTATTATCAGTGAGAGTAAACGTGCTGCCGAAAACATACATGGCGAATCGAATTTATTGTGCGTCAAATTGTCTGATGGACAAGTATGTCGGCTAGAGATAGACTGAGGGCGGGATGTTTGTCCCTTACAGAGCAGTTTTTTCGAAAACTATCTGCACAATTCATTTCAACTTAGGTTTCAACTTAGTTATTATTGTATGGCAAACCAAACTAACTATAAATTGTATGACAGCTGTCATACGTGCGTGAAAAGTGTTGCCAATTTGGATTTCTATACCTAGAAACAAAAACCTTTCCTTCAGTTTTTAAATTTTATGCCTCATTTCTACGTGCACGACTGCAATTTTCAATTCCATTCAATTCTTAGCTTGAAACTCAACGCAGTCACACTCTGAAATTCAAAATATCAAGGACGATATTATGGTATCAAATGAATTCAACAGTCTCTTCTGAACTTGAAAACGCTATTGAACTTATTATTTTAAAAAACAAAATACGGAAGCTTTTTCTGCAAGAAGAACTTTATTTTTTTTGGGAATCACCGAGTCTTACTGAATCACGTCCCTGAACGCAGCTTCACTTTGCCTTTTTTGTGATGAGATAGTGAATGCCGTTCACGCCTTGAATGTTGGATTCCCAGACGAGCAACCCGTCTGCAGTACCGACTAAACACCTTCCCTGCCAACTTGAGAACATAGCCTGGAACCGTTCGACACATTACTTCGGACAAAGCCTCGTTAGAAGCTTCAAGGCTTCTTCAGATTATGGAAATCTCTTCTCCAGTGGGAAGGAAGGAAGAGGAAGAGGAAGAGATCTCTCTATCCCCGATGCCTCCCAACGCTCTAGTTTAGCGTTTGTTAGTTTCAGCATTGCCCCAGCAAATTGTGTCAGGCTATTCCATTTCTGAATCGTTTGCAGCATTTCTTCGACCAAAGTTTCCGCACAGAACTCTTCAATTTCGCAGAAAAAGTCACCACGCTCCTTACTTTATCTTTTGCAAGCGAAGAATCTTTGACAGGCGTTATCCATCTCTTCTGCAAAAAATAGGGTACGGTGATCGTGACCTATCAATTTTGTACAGCTAGGACCAAAATAATCCATGACCGCTTAAGAGCTGGGTTAAATAAAAATCGTTCTCATCATGCACTCGATTGAATTAACGCCTCGGGTCAGGGATCAGATGTGCAGTCCAACTTCCCCTTGTGCCTTGTTCCCAGGACTGTTGCCAATCCCTGAGAGAGTGTTAGCTCTCTTCCCTGATAATCTCTTCTCTGTTGATTTTGCTTCCGCACAGTCGTAAAAGTCGTTTCATGGTTGTTTTGGCCCCGAGTATGTTGGGCATTAATCGAATGAGTGCCGTTGGACAGACTGCAGCCTTGTCGGGAAAAACTCATCTTCGAGTCTATCCGGACGCCGAGGTATTTCACTGCTGATTTCGATTAGACTAGCGCGCCCCCAACACTGCTAGGCCTAACTCTGGGGATTCTTTTCTTTGTCAGGAAGAACACTTCTGTTTTTCCAGTGCCTGCGTGAAACCGTTAGCGTGACGCATCCGGCAGTTCAGATAGATCCCCGGCAGCGCAAATCACGTAAGCGAGTCTTCTTCTGATCAGTTTTTCGAAAACTTTTCCCGCCGTGTTGTTCAGTAATTTTTCAGCATAAGCGGTATGCAGCTGATGACTCATGATTCCCTTTCCTCTCACTAATCAGCATAAGCCTCGCCACCTTCCAGTACTCTGGGAACGCCCGACCGCACACTCATGCGTTGAACCTGTTAAATAACAGACCGGGGCAAACTTGGCAAACCATGCCTATCGCCTCAGCTAGAATCCCATCTGATCCTAGAGCCTTTTTTGCCTTCATAGACAAGGCGGTAGTATACAAATATTATTTCCCCAATTCTATCTTCGTGAAAACTGGAACTTTCATTGGTATTTCATCGTGGATGGCCTCAACGATGACAGGGTGGATCACTTTGCCTTTGACATAATCTCATTAAGTCACGAAGCTTCAATTAATAATTTTCTGATTTTCATCACAGATTGGACTCATTTCAGTCGAAATGCGTCTCTAAAATTCAACTATATGAGGTGGAAACAACGAAAGACGTAATTTCAAAGCACCATCCTGAAAAGAAAACTTTGGTCAATGTTTATAAATTCACATTGTAAGGCATCATTCTGATATTTGAATATGCTCCATAACATACAATATTGGCAACATTTATTCCTATATTAATAAGTCAACGTCGACCAATATCAAGAGAAATTTTTCTTTGTTCATATCTTTCCGAACTGGTTAAAAGCATCCCAAAGGAAACTACCAAATTACATTTATTGTCATCAAAATAAGTGTGGAATGATTCTCCTAGATTATCAAAAAACAACAAAATTATCATATCCATACGAAGCTTTGGCATCGACGTTGGTGTAAATACGAGTAAACTCTTTTCAATTGAAGGACTGCAAGCAACTTCTACATTTCTTTGCCAAAATGTTTAGAGATTAAGGAATTTCCCTGCAGATCCTGGTTTTACATCATTAATATGGAACACTGTTTATATGAATCCAGTTCGATTTTATTTTTCTCCCCCTTTAGCGATTCAGTACTAGATTTAGATCCTTTCTGTTGTTCTAAGTCGACTTCTTATATTGATTTCTAACCAGACTACATCTCTTATATTTTTTCCTTTCGAATGCCATTATGAAAATAAAATTTATTGATTTATCGGCTTTCCATTTGAATCGAATCAACTTCATCCACCCTTTGATCTCTTCAATATTAATGCCCTGTTCAAAATAATATACAAATATTATTTATTCATTTACAAAACATTGCCATATCACCAATAGCGTGGAAAATCGACAGGATTACGAATTTCACTTTCAAAACTTACCGCCAATTTACGAAATTAAGTCAACTGTTCCAGGACTTCGAGGGGCACTCTATTGATGAAAGATCACAAAAAGACGAATGACTATCTCATTCTATCAATGAATCCCTTATTATTGGAACTTGAAGTTTTGCACAGATTTTTCATTAAAAAAAAAACATTTGAGTTACACAAAATATAATCGACCAAAATAGTGGTACCAACTAGAATATCGGAAAGTTCAAAAAGAAGATTTTATTTGAAGACAGGAATCGAATATAACAACAGGAACAAATTTTAACATAAAACAACTGATATTTTTAAATAATTTTACATAAAATGACTTACAACTACATTATGCTTACATTTTAACCAACTAACAGTAAAAAATGCAACTTAAACGCTAAAGTAATACGAAATCAGTAAATTTGTTTTCATATCCATAATGGCGGTGTCCTCCTAATTGGAAATTTCTCTTTCGAGTACAAATTCACAGAACATTGAAAGTTGCGTTATTGTGATTATTTTCTCAAAGTTCCGTGGTGCACACTCAAAAAATCACGAAATGTGAGAAGATTTAGATCACGATCATACAAAGTTACTAAAATATGAAGGTCATGCAGTCTCACTTTCTCGCAGCTGCCATTTACACAGCATATAACATTTTCATCTGAATTTTTTACAAATAAACTATAAACGTTAAATCAAATCTTGTTGTCAACAGTTCCAGTTGAAACTTCAACCGAGTCGTTTGCCAATAGACTTAAATTTTCGATTATTCGCCGATACACGCCAAATGTAACCGCGGATTGTCAAGCTAACGTTTTTATTGGGTTAATTCAAAATAACTTATGTGTGTGAGTGCGGATAAAATAAAAGGGAGACTACAAGTACGTAGGTTTAAGAAAACCTAGTGATTGAACGAGTGAAATAGTCCGCGAAAGGACGCTGAAGGGCGCGATTTCTTAATCGTTGACGCGATGTCCAAGACATCGAATTGCTTCGCGAATCTCTAGTGCGAGTGTTCGGACGGTAAAAAAATGCATGAGTCCCAACCTTCAAGAATCCATGAAATGTCTAAGGAACAGACACCGAAACCCAAGTTGAAATCGAAAGGACATCCTAAGATTGCGCTCATATCCCCACAAGTAAAGGAAGTTATTTCAAAGGAATTTCAACTTATCTTCGAGTCAGCCGATCAACCGGTGGTATCAAGCTCAGCGTATATGGACATAGCAACGACCAGCCTCACCAGAACAGACACCGAAATGTCTGGCGACAGCTCCTGCACGAGCGATGATGAAATTCAAACGGCGATCAAACACGACGAGGCAAGATTCAAGCTGTCAACTGGCAGATTAGTGTGTAAGGCTAGTAAAATTGAAAATATTAATAATGGTAACAATATTACTCCTAATAAGTTTCCAACCATTTCTTCGGGCATGTTGCCGTCAACTGCGGGTATAGTGAAAGGTGTGTCGCCTATGGTAAAGAGCATTCGGGGACTCCCTGTCCCGGAAAAAACCTCGCCAACCCGTGAGAGGATCGAGCAACAGACCCCTCAATCCCTTCTGTCTACTGCGTTCTATGCGCGAGCACGGGCCATCCGGCCAATTTCTCAAAGTGCCTGGAACGCGTGATGCTTAGGGATCGGATTCTTCAAAAGCGAGCTCCAATAAACGAGAACCAGCTGATCTTAGACCCGTTGAGTGTCCGCAACAATATTGCACCACCCATCAATCCAAGAACGGTGTCAATAATACCGGGGGGAAAACCCTCTGAACCTCATCGCTAAGGAAACTCAAAATATGTTTGGGATCTCACTCCCTTCGCTTCTCATAAAAGCCCGCGCATTCTGGGCAAACTATAAAAACCTGCCTCAAGAACAGAAACCTGACGCACTATTCAATTTCTGCCTATATGTCACTGGAGGGCAGTAAGCTAAGATTCTTATCACTAAATATAAATTACCTCTAGCGCCTAGCGCTACAACACCTGTTAGATTGATTCTCACCAGATTTCGCTGTCATCAGCAATCAGCAGCGCTCTCATCACTTATCAGTAAGACATAAACTGCACTTCCTACACTGTAACATATTCCGTAATGACGAAGGCTCAGGCACCCTAATCATGGTTCGAACGATTCATACCGCCTACCAGGTGGGTTGCACCGCCACTCCACTTTCGTGTACTCTAGCCATTGTTTACCTGCGGGCAAACCAACGCCATCTACGCAAAGTATTGCTAGGAGCACTGTACGTACCATACGATACCGGAATCCCTATTCAAGCAAGACTCAGCCAAATAACAAAAATTTGACAGAGCTTCGATGGAATAATTATAGGAGGTGATCTCAACTTAAGACACCCTTCATGGTGCGATAGCACAACTTATACAAATGGCTCAACACTTTATCGACTTGGCTTCACTATATCGACCAAGCATCCCTTTGTGTTATTGATGCAGGCGAACCAACATTCCCGAGGGGCAGCTCCTTCCTGGGAAATTTCCTGGTCTCCGCCTCTCTTCTCACCCCAATTACACTACCACGCCGGCACCTTCCGACCACTTCGGGCTAGTGCTCGACGTAGAACTACCCGGGATCAACCCAATCACTCCACCTCAGACACTCAGCCGTTGTTTCTAAGGCCTAGACTGGTAAGCATTCAATAACGAGCTTTCAGATCATTTTAAGGGAAAATACCCGGACCATAGGATACCCAGCAATTCAGAAATAGACAACTCCATGCAGGAACTATCTTCGAGCATACTAAATACCCTAAACAAATACGCATCCGCCAGACCACCTTCGTTTTTCAAATATAGAAAATTATCTCCTGATATCACTCACCTCATCCGAACCAAAGCTAGGTGGCAACAACGCCTTAAAAGAATCTTCCATAAGAACCTTAACCGCGTTAACGTATAATACGTTTCAATGAAATCCAAAATAAACTGTCTTGACTGACTTCTAAGGGCGACCACGCGCGCAGAGATGAACAAAATGTTCGAAGATTGCCTGTCCTCCTTGAAACCATCCGTAAATGTTTTCTGCTCCTTTCTGACAATCTTCTCCCCCACCAACCAAGCCTTATGTCCATCAAGTGAAACCTTCAAATGCATCTTAGCAACGCCCGACCAAGTCCTCTTAACGCGCATTAAACCATAAAAAGTCAGCTGGACGAGACGAAATCTCCAACTACGTGCTATGGAAATGTTCCTCCACCATATTCAGACCCCTCACCTGCATTGTAAACCCCTGCATAAACAACGGGTACTTTCCTCGAGCCTGGAAAACCGCAGTTCTAATCCCGTGGTCGAAAGGATTTATTTATAAACTTCTCAACAACAAATGTCCTATACAAGTTGTACGCATCATAGCAAACTTTCTACACGAAAGGTTCTGTTCATTAAATATAGCGAATATATATTCCAACTTTATAAGTGTGAGCTCGGGAGTTCTGCAGGGATCTATTTTCGGGCCGCATCTCTTCAACTTCTTCCTCCATGATATCCCTATGACGCTGCGAGCAAGTATTTAAAATTACTCCTCTCGGAACGCTACTCCCATAACCCCACCGCCCTCCATCCTATACGCAGTTGACATTATCGTACTGGCCATCGACTCTTCCCCTTGGGAAGAGGATGGCCTTTAGGACCATCACACCATGGATACAATCCTTCCAAATGTACTTCACAGAATGGACGCTATCCATTAACGCCGGAAAATGCGAACTAATTTGCTTTCTTAATGGCTCCGGGAAAGGCCACCGGTTGGCACCGTCAGAGAGTAGAGAACTAACTCTAAACATCGACGACTCCCCCGTTCCGCTAAAGAATACTATAAAATATTTAGGCATCCAATTCCACCATCGCCTCATATTCAGCCCGCACGCCCACGCGACCATAGCCTCTGCAACGCTGGCACCACTACTCACAGCAGATCCGTCAGCATTAGTACAAAGCTGCTCATGTTCAAAACCCTAATCAGGCCCATAATATCGTACTGCTTCCCGGTTTGGCTAACGATCTCCCCCACTGTCGCTAAAGATCTGCAGATTTTCGAAAGAAAGATTCTTAGATAGTGCCTGTCTAAATTTCGAAAGCCCAATTAAAAGTACTACCGCAGCAGCATAGTTTACGAGGAAACAAAAATCAAATCCATCCTCAATTATATGATTCACACCAGTTCCAAGAGACTGAGTAGATGGTCAACTAACCCCGAAGCTATAGAACGTGACTTATTTCATCGGAACATGTCGCTTAACGCCTCCTCAGCCTACCTAGCCCCTATCGAACTTCTATGCTCTAATCTGCCAACAGTGACATCCTTGGATGCGTCTTCGAATTATAGGCCTCCATTCTATGTCCAGGCTGGACATATATTCAATACATAATATATATTCAAATCTAGTATAAGAATTGGTTACGACCAGATTTTCCTTTTTAAAAGCTGTTTGACAAATTGTTGCTGTCAAATATTTGCCGTAGCTAGTTAAGAATGATATGTACGTATAAAGCTTCAATAAATATATCCATATATCTATCTATCTTGTCGCCAGCTGGTGAAAAATTTTGGAAAACAGGGGTGTATGAATTCATTTTGAGTGAAAAATGGCTACCGACTTTAATTTAAACAGAGGGAGACAATTGATTGATATTTAGAAATTTTTCATTAAAATTGAAATACTATTCGATTGATTCGTGTTCAAAAGCAAATTTTGATGATTATGTTCAATTTTGAAATTGATTTCAAGGAGCCTTGAGTGTACGCATCCTTTATAAAGATGTTGACAAAAATGTTTAAAAGCTCTCGAAAATGATCGGATCCTTAAGTACTTTAAGTTAACAACACTTTTTAATGCTACGCAAGGTGTGACAACTTTGGGTTGGCATTTTATTATAAATTGTTTGACGCTTGTGCAAATTTTCCACATTTATTTAAAAAAAAACAACTGATCTATTCGACGAACTCATCGCGCACTTCGTCAATTTTATGATCAACACATTCGCATATCAGAACAAACGAATCCGATTAATCTTTGATCTTTTCCCACCACTTCAACTCTCACTGATAATTTGCATCCATCCATCCATGCGTAATGAAGTAACGTTAACAACTGCAGAGCGTAGCATCGATGAATTCGAGCCCCCAGTTAATAAACAGATATACTGTGAGCGTCAAAAGAAAGTGTACACCTATGTGTAGCATATTCAAAACCTCATAAAATGAGTTCTGGACGTCGGATTCTAAAAATGTTTTGTGTTTTGAAAACGTTTTTCTATTTTCTAATAAGAAAATAAATGTTTAGTAAATAAGTAAATAAACCTTCTAATAATTTGATGATGAAACATTGCACTAAAAGTTCAACAACAAAATAACAAAAATACTTCATTTTTTACGCGTAATCTGCAAATTAGTACTTAGTCTGCTTCCCTTTCGCCTTTAAAACAGTTTTTAGTCATCTTGGCATTGAGTCAATCAATTGTTTAGTCAAACTGACTGGAATTTTCTGCCATTCTTCGATTAAAATGGACTTCAACGACTATTTGCTTGTTATATTCCGTTTTCGGATTTGTGTATCGAGATAATCCCACAAATGCTCGATAGGTTCAAAATCTGGGGATTGCGGAGGATGATCCAGCTGCTTAGGTGTTCGATACAATAACCATTCCTGCAATACCATTGCTTTGAAATGTGCTTTAGGTCGTTGTCCTGCTGGAAGACTCATGATGTATTTAACCCTACTTTTGCAACACTAGGTAGTAAATTTTCTTTCAAAATGCCCAAGTAATCATTTTCATTCATCTTAGTGTCAATAAAGAACAAATTCCCAACGCCTGATGCCGCCATATACCCCTGACCATAACCGAACCACCACCATGCTTTATGGTTGAACTTATGTTCTTCTGATCAAATTCGGTGTTCTTACTTCTCCATATTCTGGGTGATTTCTTGGAACCAAATATTTCAAATTTACTTTCATCACTGAAAAGTACGTTTTCCCAGAATGACATATGCTCTTTTCTATACTTTTTGGCACAAAGCACCCGGAGTTTCTGATTCTTTTCAGAAATGTATGGTTTTTTACTCTGGGGTACTCTGCCATGTAACCCATTTCTATTAAGTACTCGGCGGACAGTACTTGCGTTGAAACTGACCCGAGAATCTACTGTTATATTTTCCGCGATTTTAGCGGCACTCAGTGCTGGATTTTCTCGCACTTTCCTCACAATAAATCGTTCATCACATATGGACAACTTTTGTAGCCTACCATAACGAATTTGATTACTTACGTCTTTGAACTTCTCGAATTTGTCCAAAAGTTTTTTCATGGTGTTATGGCTTCTACACACCACTTATGATATTTCCCGTAACGATTTTCCTTCCGTTCTTAATTTTACAATAAGTTTTCGCGTTTATATTGCACTTTGCTTGCCCATTTTAGATAATTTTTTATTTTATTATTAGAAAATAGCAAAACCTTTTCAAAACACAAAACATTTTTAAAATCCGACATCTAGAACTCATTTTATGAGGTTTTGAATTTGCTACACATAGGTGTACACTTTCTTTTGACACTCACAGTACAATTAACACATATGAGAAGGATGATCAAAATGCAGAACATTACAGAGACATTACAATCACCTAAGACCCACTTGAATCGTTATTTTCCCGCATTGCGAGTATCTGTATCCACTTTTTAAAGGCAAACCGTGCAAATAATTTCGAATGGGCGTATCGTGCAGCATCCAACAGGGACTGACACGCATCTTGCGGACAGGGGATGAATCCCACACCACACGCACTACACAGACCAGCATATTCCGGACAGTTTCACGTGCACGCGTCTCCAGGGCAGAGCACATACTCTCTATGGTTCTCTCTATGGCTTTATATCAAGTTCGTATGTTTTACCAGCAAGAACCACAAGCCCCGACCGAATTCTAACCAAAGTAGGGCTTTTTCCATGCTATCGTTAGATCAGAAATGAAAATATACGTCACAAGGTCTATCTTTTATTCATTACACCCCAATCACTTGCTGGAAAAGTGGAAATTTCCACCAAAAAACTGCGCAAAGAGGCTCAATTCATTTTTACCGGATCTGTGCCCTGAGTTTGGTGAAGATTGGTTTTTCATGGCTAATCTATAAATCAAACAGTGGGGCCCTCATTAGGACTTGCATTGCTCCAGATGACACTGCCCGGTACACAGGGATACAACACAACCACATAACAGCCGGACAAGACCGGATAAGTCTCCTGTCAGTCACCCTCATTACAGACTCGAAAAACACTGAAGACCCGTGTGCTCTACAGGCCAAAAAAAGCTCCTTGTTTGTTCTTCAACGTGCACGCCGCCTTATATTCCATGTGTGTAGTTCCGACGTTTTTAGACTCCACGTCTTTATACATACGCGTCGCAATCGATACAAGTAGGGAGAGACGTCGCTTGAGGTCTCTGAAATAAGTTCATAACGACGGTGCCTTACCAATCATTATTCCAAAGGATCTGACCGTAATTACATACTTGAGTGCAATTCCTCGTACCACTACAAAGGAGGAAGCCGAGTGCATACTTTAGCAGCATACTCGCAGTCTTGTCGGTGTGACAGTCAAACCGACACGTTAACACCAGTCATGCACAATGTGTATAAACCGTGCTAGACTTGTCTGCAGTGGTGACCATCTATCAGCCTCCACTAAGAGCAGCAGCTCATCATCATAAACATATACCTTACACAAACCTTCAAGTTTTGCCAAAAGGTCATCCATTACCAGGTTCCATATGAATGGACCCACAACAGAGCCTTGTGGACACCCTCTTTCCAACACTACTTCTACGACATCACAAACAGAGACATCTACCAGAAAATCTACCTTCTCCTATGCCCAAGTCCCTCACATCTTACTGCAGCCAGTTTCTTAAGTATTGCTGGCCACAAAAGGTGATCAACCGCGCCCTTGAAGTCAATAAGACTCTGATTACAGTCCGCGCAAAAAAGATAGCAAAACTGAATTTTTTTAATTATTTCCTAAACTACTGGACGCAGGTCAGTAATATGTTCCACAAATTAGACACGTACACAAAAAAACATATTTTGACCTAAAAACAATTAGGGTTTTCTGAAAGATTGATATTTTAAGGCAAATTTAATGGTTTTTTGGTGCGCAAAAAAGATAGCACATACTGCTTTCCTCTTAAATTAGCGTAATTTTTCCATCAGGCCGGTTTAGTTTCGACTTTCAAATAGTGAACATCAGAATATAGACGTTCAGAGCAGATTAGTGAAACAAAACAAAGCAAAGGGTTTCAGTCTTTTCCAAAATGGGATGAGGTAAGATGCTGAGTCACACTGAAATAAGTATAATTTTGAAATTATGACGACAAAAAAAAGTTTTGTGGAAATTTCACGAGCCATTGGCAGAAGTCGAAAGGTAGTGATGAATTTGATTGCGGATCCGGAGAATTACGGGAAAAAGAAATCACCAGGTCGACCACGAGTGATACCACCACGAGTAAAGCGTCAAATTTTGCAGGAGGGTTCCAATTCTGCTCTCACTGCAAGGGAAATTGGCAGACGAGCTAGCGTTGATACGATGATACGGAACATACAGTACGTGATTCAGAAATCGCCGGAAGCTAAAGCGAAAACCACCGTTAACTCCTCTTCACAAGGAGAAGCGTTTTGCACAAGCCATATTCAATGGGAAAAAAAGTGTAGGCGAGTGATATTTTCGGACAAAAAAAAATTTAATTTGGATGGTCCAGATGGCTGAAGATATTATTTTCATGGCATCTGTAAGGAGGAAATAATTTTAAGCATGCGACAGCATGGTGGAGGAACGGTGATGATTTGGGGTGCTATCGGGTTTAACGGTCGGTCGGAATTAGCGATCATCAGTGGCAAAATGAACTCTGATCGATATGTACAGTGTTTGGAGCAACAGATATCTGACGGTCTAATGGCTATCGCAGATACTCCGCCGATTTTTCAACAAGATAATGCGTCTGTCCATACCAGAAAGAAAGATGAAATCTTTTTTCCAAGGGAAAGACATCGAATTTCTCGATTGGCCGGTACGATCACCCGATCTCAACATCATCGAAAATTGCTGGGGACAGCTGGCTCGACTAGTTTACGCCGAAGGAAAGCAATATGCAACAGTGGATGAGCTGAAACAGCAATAATTCTATGTTGGGGTGAAATTTCACCAAAATACATTAAACAATTATACAAAAGCCTTCCAAAAAGGATGTACGATGTACTTAAAAATAGTGGAGGTTCGACTAACTATTAGTAATAAAATGAAGGCTATATTATCTTATCTTTGTTTCTTTTTTTAATTATTCTCTCGAGGTGTGCTATCTTATCTATTTTGCGCACCTAGAAATCATAAAATTCGCTCAAAAGCCTCAACGTTTGTTATTAACCTAATGATTTTCAGGTAAGAATGTGTATTTTAGTTGATCTGCTTGGTTTGTAGAACACATTACAGACTTGCGTCTAGTAGTTTAGGAAATAATGAGATAATTTTATCTTGCTGCCTTTATGCCTGCCCCGAACAACCTTATACGCCTGTCCCCAAAGGATCAGACGCATTGTCACTAACAAAGCGCCGCCAATGCTCCTGCTTTTTCTGCACAAACTGTCTTTGGTACTGTTTCGCAAGTCTCTTGCTCCTGTTTAACGAGCACTGCAGTATCCTGTCTTTGGAACTTCCTCTTTGTACGTTTGGTAGCTGGTGTAATTGGTCACCACGGAACATGCCCAAGAGCAACCACTCCGCCACTCCTGAGCATTTTCATCGAGTCCGATCGCAGCCATATGCCGAAACCATTCCTGTTACAAGGGGAACGTAGCTAGACTGTTTGTTGTGACAATAAATTTCACACATGTGATAATCGACGAACAGGATGTTTGAAACGGCTGAAATCGTGAGTGACTGAAATAGAGAGTGAGTCTGTACGCTCCCTTCGTGGGATTCAGTGTAGAAAGACACTTATGATTGCCTAGTTTTATAGTTTATTTTTCAATAAAATTCATTATCAACAAAGTGAAACTGTGTATTTAGTCTCCCGAGCCCTGATGTAAATTTTGAGATCCTTTAGTGGCTGATTATTAAAATTCTCGTTTTGGCAATCTTTGTCATCAGAACTGCCACGTGCCATCATGCACGCCATAGCAAACTTTGCCTTCAGGATACCTGCTTTCATTTTATCGTAATTCCTCGATCGCGTCCTCCAATTGTAGAATCCAAGGAGCTTCACAGTATCTTTGTCCATTCAATCCCCCCCCCCCATTTAATGTCCCCCACCTTAGCGTTTCAAAGATTTTTCCACGAGGCTACGCAGTTCGGTCCTTCCATTATTTACATTTTTTCACATCCTTCATGTATGCTGCGGTAGCTTACCTTCTCGAATTTCTGCAGCAGCATAAAGTATTTAGAAGTCCTCTATCAAATACTTTTGACTGTTCATTGGTGCACCGGATTTTCCTTTTCCCCCATTGCATTTTCAAGTTTTTCAACAGAAGGATGAAGGATTAAAACTTAAAAATGTATCTTTTTTTAAAACAAAAAACAATAAAAAATAAACTTTTAGGGCCTTCATGATATTTGAAGTTGATATTTGAGTTATTAGAGTTCATTCAAGGACTCGTGAAAATCCTTCCGAATAAAAATGAGCTCACATTAAATTTTATTCCACAAACGCTATTTTGATAGAACGATTTAATATTTGACTTGTAATCCACCCAACCAGTGCGTTTCAGTCCAAAAAATAACAAATTCCAGCGATAGTGCGCAGAAAACTGCGACCACCCCGCCGTAATCAGTGCCAGATATTTCAATTTATGTATTCCGAATAAAGCAAATAGCCAAAAACATTTAAATATATGATTATGGCTTTTGCGAAAATATGTAACATTTATAACAGCTCGACATGAACACTTTCATTACTAAAATCCCCAGCGTGCTGAATGATTTGTAAATTAAATGTTAACCATTGCGCCATGAATACTAACTTCCCTTGAATTCGAATCACTCGGCAAGGACCTGGAGTTGTGTGGCATTCCGATTTCATGGAGTATGTTCTAATTATAATAATTCATCATGATTCTTGAATTTCAACGGGTTTGACTTTAACACCTGAAGGGAGAGCCTCAGATTTAAAAGGATCCATAAATATAACAACGGAATCTTTTATTTTACACGAAAAGGCTGCAGTCTTGGTGCTGGGTAGCAGTTGGGGGGATCAGTGAAAACGACAGGAAAAAAGTGAGCAAGGCGAAATGGCACTTGCCCATTGAAAACACGCAAAACATTTTCCTTCATTAACTAATCTCATAATTCCTCGAGAGTTGGACAAAACACGGCATCCGAAAATTTCCCGCCATTAGGAAAAACGCTTCTATCGTCCGTTTTGACTCGATTAGGACGTTTACTGGACTTGATTGAGTGGCGCTGCGTAGGGTTGGAATAGCGTTCAAGGCTATTGATGACTCGAAGGAATCTCGTCGTCGTTATGTTTGTGGGGTTCAATGTTCTGTCGAATGTATAGTGAAATAGAAGGGAGTTGGATCGAAAGGACACCGCTAGAATGTACTTTCGTTTTAACCTATCGATACCAAGTACTTTTCGTCAGCCGCGAAACTTACAGCGAATTTCTCAAACGCCACGAGTGGCGACTTCAAGTGTAGTGACTGTTCATACTCTCAATCACACAATGCTTGCAAAGGACTCACGATGAAACGCCCCGATAACGCGCTAAATTTTTGTCGGTTAAGCAATTTGTTGGAAAAACGCAAACGAGCATTTACATTGAGGGTTGAATAATATACAAATAGCATGCTACCCCCGATGCTGAATGCGCTGAAGTTGCCTCGTTCCCAGCACTTAAAGTATTCCTTGCTGATGAAGGACTCAGCGTCGTTGGCTGATTACATACGCTGATGAAGGTGGTGTGGGTTTCCTTGATGACAAACGTTCAGCGATATTACAGGTAACGGGGTAGCCACGTTGACCGTTCGCATCAGCGTTTAAGGACCGCAGTAGTTACAGGCAATTACGGCGTGGTGTAAAGAAGCCAGAAAGGGAAACTTCCCGTTCCCGTTAGTGTTTTAGTTCAGTTGTGTAATCCTTCAAAGGCAACATATAATGCATGGCGAAGGGTGTGCAAATTTGAGATAAATACACTGCGGGCAATTGTGATACTTGGCCGCGATAAGAAGCGAAATCGTTTGTTCGTGCCAAGCGTGTAAGGAATGTGTTTTGCTGGTGGTCTAGGTCATTCGGGATGAAAATTGCGTTTATTTTTGTTTTATTTTCAATAGAGCTCTTTATAATTACCGGTTGACGCACACGCTGTTAAGCGCATAACACGCAATTTTGAAGGGTGCTTTTCACTTTGGAGGACTAAAATTGGCAGATTGCATATGGAGGAGGTGGAACATAATCGTTTTGATCCATGTTGTAGTGAAAAATGAATGAGCGCTGTATGTCGCCATATGTTACTCAAATTCGATGAATTAAAATGAAATTTAATTTAATTTACTCCAAGAGTAAACAATTGTTTGGAAGATAAAACATAGAAAGGTAAAGGTTAAATCCAGAAAAGGAAAGTTTCAACAAAGTCGTCAAAGAATACAAACAGCTTCGGTCACACGCAAGTAGAATAAAAAAAAAACAATTATAATTTATTGAGCCACTCAGTGCACAAATTGATTAACTCAATTCAACAAAAAATTGAGAGGAAAATAATGAACATTGCTTTTAAAATTCGAATTATAATTTAAATTCAAATATTTGGTTGACAACTAAGTAATTCCCGGTCAGTTCAATGAAATAAAAGATTTTTTTTACTTGGTATGAAGTTTTATCTATAATTTTTTTCCATTTTGTTTTATGACCTTTTCCCATCTTTCTGGTTTTTTGACCAAAAACTGAGTTAAGTGATATTTTACAATATCATTATCATTGTAAGTTTTACCACGAAGGGAGTTGTCCAGTGATCGAAATAAGTGGTAAGCGATATCCTGGTGGAAAAAGAAACCTTTACGATTGGCCAATTTTACTTGACCGCTGCATTCAATTTTTCCAATTAACAACATTAGAAGTAATGGTTGTGTTCGAAACTAATGAAACGTCCGGTCAGCAAAATCTTCTCTTGTTACATATGTGCCTTTGAAGTGGTTTTCGATGACACATCAGGTGTGCACTACGATCGTTTTCGATTGACATTGTTGTACAAAATCCGCTTTTCGTCTCCAGTTATGTTACATTTTAAAAACGGATCGAACTCATTTCGTTTATGCAATAATTCGGAAGCGCTGATGCACTTTGTCAGATTTAAACTTTCAAATCGTGCGGAACTCAAATATCCCGTTCCTTTACGAGACCAACATGCCTTAAATGCTTCTCAATAGCTGTATGTGAATCATTTAACTTCTCTGCACTCTATCGCGTAGATACGTGACGATCCGCTTCGTTGGTAGTTTTTTAGGGATTCACTCAACCTAATTCCATATAAAAACACGTTGGATACAATGTAATAAGATATATTTATTATCTAGGAAAAATCACGTCTATATAATATGGCGGTTCACTTGCGAGAGAGTGATTACAGGAACCTGTCAAAAAATTAATATCCTGCCGATCCTTACTTCGTTCCATATTCGATGGTTTGAGTGGCAGTGTTGCCACAGTTTTGATTTCATAAGAGACATCTATAGCTGAAATCTGCAATTACTTAGTTGCCAACCCAATATATATTAAAAAATGAATATATAAAGATATGAAAAAGTCTGCGAATTCAAAACTGCTGCGGACTCCACCTCAAAATTATGTAAGGCAACCAGCAAGATTCGCATTTGTGAGAAACGTGCTTGTTCATAGTGCCACTACTTCTCTCAAGAAGCGCAGTAGAGACGTTGGGGATCGGAACGATCAACGAAGTTTCATCGCCGATAGTCACCAACCGGACCCTATGGAAAGTACCAAGAAAAAATACTAAATAAAAAAAAATAAAAATAAAAAGCAGCTAGCTGTTAGAACCTGTAACAGTGTACCGATAAAGTCTTCTGCGGACGAGCTGGCTACGAAGATAGCCGTGGACCGAAGTGAGGAAGAACGGAACACAAGTAACATAAACGCGGTCTTACTAGGTATGAGGATACCAACGTCCAGGGAAATGTCAATAAGGACATATAAAACGGGATTGGTGAACTGGATGCCCTCGTTGAGAAAATCCAGCATGTCCCCGCGGGTGGCTACGAGCAAAGAGCGAGTTGAAAGAGCGTAAGATAATGACTGACAACAGAAACCCCTACACCGAATGCGCATAACAGAAAATATTACTTCCTATGTAGAGGGTAAGTGGCCGGCATCTAGCCCACTGAAATCCGATCGCAGGAATAGGATAAAGGGGCCCGAGTTAACAGACACCTATAAAGGGAAGGAGAGAGATGCTGACTTTCAACCGCTGAGCTCCAAGTGAGGTATAGTGTGTGAGGTACAAAATTTAGCGTGATGCCTAAAATGACCAGGCCTAAGCAGCCCTGGGATGCTCTACTAACCAAGCCTGCAGATGGGAGAATTTATGCAAGCTACTAACCAAGCCTGCATAAATTAATAAAAAAAAATAATTTATTAATTTTAAATTTATAAATATGGAACCCGAAAAAATCGTTTTGTTCATAAGAACGACAAGAGCGACCAAAACAGGCGGCCAGCTCATAGATCTTGAGGTCACATCCACCGGCTTGTTCGAGAGCGCCGTCAAGGACCTCCTTTGCTCTAAAGCTGTTGTTACACCCCACCCACTGTCATTACACCCCATAGCCTCTTTGGAAATAATAAACATTGATTGTGTTGTGGATGTCAACGGAGAAGAAAAGTCCGTTAGAAAAACATTTCGGATGGTAGACATCTTTAGGGTAACGTTGACGCCTACCAATCCCAGGGAGCAACGAGTTGCAATAATAGACATCCCAGAGAAAGACGCATAGACATCCCAGGGAAAATCGGCTAAAATTGGCTGGGTTTTGTTCAGGATACGTTTGAGGATAGTGCTAACTCGATGCTTAAAGTGCCGTGACTTCGGACACACTCCCTTGAAGTGTAATGGGCAAGATCGAAGCAACATGTGCTACAAGTGTGGCACTCTCGGCCATAAGGCGACTGAGTGCACAAATAACCCTAGCTGTACCTTGTGCAAAGCCACAGACCATCTGGCTTATATTTCAGGAGGTAAAAAAGGCACTTAGCATGTGAACCGAAAACCGAAGAACAAATGATTCAACTTCTGCAGATCAACTTACACCGTAGTGCAAGCGTAGAGAACGTACTCGACCAGGTCGCAAGCGAGAAAAAAGTCGACCTGCTGCTGATATCTGAACAACACCACTAAAAGGAGAAGATTGGCTAGTAATGTGACCGATCGTGAAAGCGCCGCAATGTATGGGATATGGGTATGGGATTGTTTGCTCCCTGGAATCCAGCGAGGATGGCTTCGCTATGATTGATATGACGTTCCTAAGTGTATAGCTCACGCCAAATTAGCAAATTTAGTTCTTTCAGAGCAAGCATCAGGCTAGAAAAACTAAAGGAAGCTGTTTGCAAGACAGAAGTGTTAAATCCTTGTGGGCGGTGTCTTTAATGTTAAGGAAATAGGATGGAGAACACCTCATCCAGTTCCAAGAGAAAACGAATGGTAGAAATGGTATAGTAGAAATGGCAGACGAATGGTGGTTTGGTACCAACGAATGGTAGAAATGGCGATTAGGAGGGAATTAGGAGGGATCATGGACGTTGAGAACACACCACTCTTTCGACGGAGAGGCTGCTTGGGCACCATCCCAGACGTGGCATTTACTTCGGAGGATACTGAAGGACTACTCGACGAGCGATCACCAGTATATTGCTTTCGAAATTGGCGAGCGTGGTGCTCGGTGCGTAATAACTCAACGCTCAACTGTAGGTTGGAACATTTCCAAAATGGATGTCAACGAGTTCGCCACCAGTTCTCATGAGCGGCGAAACTATGACAGGGACGAGGGGGCTCAGCTGAAAATATAATGAACAGGCTTATCAAGTCTGCGTGAGACTGCTCTACGCCTAAGTGACGACCACGACACGATAAGCTTGCTGTGTACTGGTGGCCAGCAGAAATCGCTGAACAGCGAAGAGAATGTCACAGAATTCCCTGCGAAGCTCATCATTCAAGGGTTCGAGCCGAGTCACATTTCCGGACGCAGGTTGGCTAGAAAACTTCTCCGTAGGTTCATTAATGACCTCGTTGAAGACATCGATAAGGCTACAAGCTTGTCATGCCGTAACTCAGAGCCGCACTGAGCCGTCCCAATGCATCATACGGGGAATATCCTGCTGAATGCCAACTTTTTAATGCCAGTTAGCTGGAATAGAATGAGCTGGTGAAATTCTGAAAAACGAAAATGGTCACGGGATCAAACGGTATCCCAACGGAAATGGTACAACTTGCCCATCAACTTTGCCCTAACATGTTGCTCAGCACATTCAACGGCTGTCTGCAGTGGGCGTGTTGATAATTAGCCGAAAAAGGCGTGGCTTGGGCTGAACAATAAGGGGAATGGGAATCCGGAGCAAACATCTGTACATCGGTGTAAACCGTTAACATTGCTGTATTTCTTTCAACATGCATGTTGAACAATGTTCTTAACCCAATGTTGGGAATATCGGTCGGATCCGGAGTCCACCTGTGCGCTTCGTAAAAAGACGAAACTTGCGAAGCGAAAGCCGAGCTGCAAGCGCAAGAACAGACGAAAAAAAGGCGAATACGGCACCGGTGGCAAAATTCAGGTGCTATGAATATTGTGCGTTTGTACTAGGTTACGTCCAGAGCCTAAAACCACTGTGTGAATATCATAGCGAAAAATTTTCGTTACGTGACGTTTACCGAGGTAAGGATTGCAACCTGACCAACACTACCAGATCCTTCCGACGCTCAAACGTTCTACCCCATTTTTCCGTTTCTTGGAACTGCGGTTTACCTCTACACGCTGGCTCGCACGCATCACATCTCCGTTTGCATCGATAGTGGAGCAATCTGCTCTGAAGACATAATGCGGTGAACAATAATAGTGCCGTCAATTTTTCCGGCGAAGTCTGACAAACACAGTCGGCGGTATACAGATGACGACACAGAATTCCCTTCTCCTTCGTGATCAGCATGAGTTGCTCTGTCTCCCAACGTTATGTCAACTCCTCCCTACACTGGAAAGAGTTGAAGGTAGTGAGGAGCAAGGCAGCCGTACCTACTCAGCTGGGATGTTATTGGCTTTTAGAGCCTTTGTGCCCTTCGTTGACACGATTTCTTGCCTCTGTTTGCTGTTTGTTAAAAGTGGACTTTCAATCAGGTTTTCATCTTAGGCGACTATCAAGTAAGTGGAAGGGAATCTTCCGATTTTAATAATTTAATCAAGGAGGATTGAAAACAGCCCCAGTGGAAAATATGATGTATAAGCAGGGAGTTCTTTGGCATCCCTAAATCTTGATACCAGATAGAAGAGACACACAACAGTACCAAAATAAATGTGTGTAAGGCCAGAAATTTTGATTCCGGATGTCCTGATAGTTTGATATTGGATGGAAGAACGACATTTAAAAATAGAGAAACTCATGGCGCACTCCGTCAATTAATTCAATCGAATTAATTGACGGAGTCGTTTCCGAATCACTTCTACTCTCACTGATACTACGTATCCTTCCAGGCGACATACAATACGTAATGGAGGAACCATAGCAGCTGTAGAGCGTAGCGTCGATGAAGAAACAAGTGCGTCCATTCGTCGTCGTGCTCAAAAATTAAAACTGAGTTTTCAATCTTACAAAATATAACTTGGACAGGACAACTTGGACAGGATAACTTGGACATGAAAAGATCTTAGTAAGGATCTGCAGCAGAAGCAGAATGGGTGAAGATTCGCCCGTTTGGTTCAGTTAGTTGCATTTCGGACATCCAGAATAACCAGCAGGACGACCCGTCGTGTGGAATTTCTGCGCCTCCGCACGTTGGACCGCGTTCACCCCTTCTCCGATTGCATCCATAGTGGAGCAACCTGCACTGAAGCCATTCTGCCAAAGAGATAGGTCCCCGGCAGCACGAACCACGTCAGCGAGTCTTCCCCTGATTAGTTATCCGAAAATTTTCCCGCTCGTGTCTAGCGTACACAGTAAGCCAGTCAGCTGGCTAATCGGGGTTGACTTTCGTCTTGCTAATGAGCAGAAGCCTCGTCACCTTCCAGCATTTCGGGAACACCCTTTCGCGCAGGGATGCGTTGAACGTGCTGAGGAGCATTTCGGAGTGAATGTGGAACACCATCTGTAGTATCTCAGCTGGAATCCCATCAAGTTCTGGAGCATTTCGTGCCTAAATAGAAAACACTGCTTTAAATCCTAGTGAAAAGTTGAATTTCTATTGGTATTACATCGGGACGGGGTAATGAAGTCATCCTTCTCGCAAATTGTGTTGTGTTGGCACAAAAGTTGACATAATCGGAGTTATGTTTTTTACACTTTAGAGAAATGCTACATACTGTTAAAGAAAGCTTAATGACGAGGCTTCAAAATGAAGTTGGGTGCAATATTGTCCGATTCGATTTGATGTCAGTGTTGTCATCTCTTGAAAATCCTTTGAAACTTTTTTATACAGGTAATAAATAATAAAAATTCGATCTCAAGGCTAGACTGACAGGGTTATTTGAGATACAAAGGCCGCATAATCGTGGTCAAAGGAAGTTACTTTTATCCAACTAACTCACCGCGCATGCGTGGGGGGTTTGAGGACATTTTGAAAGTCCTGATCCTTCCATGTCACACACACACACACAGAAAAAGCTTACTCTTTCATATTAGACAAATTTTATATAAAAAAAAAAATACAAATACAAGTATAATCAAATATAAAGTAATTATATAAACATATGAAAAAAAATAGTCAATTGACATGAACTAGTCCTGTTGTCTTGATTCCGATCACTTCTGCTGCCTCCAACACGATTTTTCATCCCAATCCGATTTCGAGACTTAAATTTATCGTCTTCCATCACTATATCTTTAACTTTGTATCCGCCAGAAACGATCTCGTCCTTTGATGTACAAATTTCATCACGCAAAGTTTATATTCATCCAAGTGTCTTCTAGTGCAATCAAGATACTTTGATAATTCAACAAACACCAACAGACACCATTTACGTTCCGAGAATCTCCTATTCAATTCATTCTTTTCCGTCATTCGGTGATCAGTATGATAAAAATTAATACAGCAATACTCACAACAATGCTCCGTTTTTCTTCCTTTTACCTTTTCTTGTTCTTATACTAATTCACTTTTCTTTTCTTCTTAATCTTTATCTTCTTAATCTTTAATCTTACTATTCAGTTTTCTGTCGTTATTCACTTTCCTTCTTCTTACTCCTCCATTCCTTTTCTTACACTTGATCTATCTTTTTCTTTCTTCGATATTGAGTTTACATTTTACTTGCTTTTCTTTCTTCCATCTTTAGGTTATCTTATTACCCACTTGTCTTTCTTCAATATTTACATTAACGTTTTCTCGTTCTTAAAGCTAGTTGTTCACAACATACAAGTAAATTATATTGGCCGAAAATTTGTGGTAAGCGTTCCGAAAGTTTGATGGGAATTCTCGTATACTGAGACTTTTTTACTACGATTTTTTTACTGAGACTTTTTTTCGAATAGTATTTAACTAAATGCTTTAATGCTAGTCTTAACGCTAGTTCTATTTAATTTCGTATGGTTTTTTTATAGCATAAAATATTGAAATTCTAAACAAAACTTAATTATATCAAACAATCGTACATGCTCTATTTTAATTATTGATTATTATTTTAATTATTTATTTATTTTTTGTTGTTGTTTTTATTTATTTATGTCGCCTACAAAACAGAAAACGTAACAACTCTCCAACTTTTAGGTATTAGATTTAATGCGACGGGCCTGTTTTGGTTGCCATGTCCAGGATCTCTTTTGCCCCGAGCATCTGATTCAGGCATGCTCCAATCGGTTGCTCTAGCATTCAAGCCGGCTCTGACAAGCACATGGCCTTCTGTACTCGAAACAGCGTCCTTTAAAGCAACGAGCCTAGGTTGAGAGGATGACAACGATTCGTTAGGAGTTTCGTATACACTATATAGTGTAGTTCTGGAAGACCGAACCCAAACGCAACAATCTAATAATTGGGATGCTTAAAGCTAAGGCAGGTCGTTAATTTAGGGACACTTGTATACCGAAAACAGGGGTACAATAAACCTTTAGAATTTGACGTCCACTACTTCTTATCATATCCAGGAAGTAATTTCTACCCTGTAAGAGCGATATACTAAAGTCAGGGATTTGTACTATCCAGAGTTAACATATTTAGAGACAAGCTTGTTGTTGGCCATACAGCCTTCGCCATACGCTCTTTGACCATAGCTTGTGGTCATGTGATCCCTTGTTAGTGAAGTGAAACAGCGTTTGAGATTGTTCAACTAAGAGGTTGTTGCTTATACAAAACATGATCTTCGGTCAGCAGACTCGCATATGTCGAATAAGCTTACTCTTATTATTATTATTATTGTAGTGGGGTCCACTTGCTGGAAATTAGCGTAGGCCAGAAATCGGCCCTTAGCTCCCCATTTGTAGTACTATTGTTTACAGATGGTCCATCCTGTCGTCCTACAGAAGCCAAGGAGTTCCCCCAGTTCTGTGGTCGCCAAGTGTTCTAATTCTGTTACGCCAGTACATCTCAGCCAAGTAAGGCGTTTGTTGGTCAGACTCGGGCAATCTAGGAGGAAGTGTTCTGTACTTTCTTCCTCCTCGCCCCAAGCTCGGCAGTTGTCATCCGTTTGGATTCCCATTCGTTTGGCGTGTTGAGCTTGAAGATTATGGCCCGTTAATACTGCCACCAATGTTCTAATGCTATTTCGGTGTTTTCCTAGGAGTTGTTTTGTCCTCATTTGATTAGGGTGAGGCCAAAGAGCTCGGCTTATCCTGCAGTCATTCCTGTAATTCCAAGCCGTATCTGTCTCTTTCGAGAGGATTTCGTCTGGTTCCCTTTTTGCCGTTGCTAGTGGCACTTTAATTGTGTCTATTCTAGCGGCTAGCTCTCGCTAGCTCATCCGCTCTTTCGTTTCCCTCTACACCGCTGTGTCCAGGGACCCTTGTTAGTTTTACATTTACTCGGATTGTTGCGGCTTTGAGAGCCTGCCTACAATCCTGCACTAGTTGTCAAACTACGCGGTTAGAGACAAGCGCCTGCAGTGCCGACTTACTGTCCGAGAGTATTTGTATTCTTCCATGAAGGTTCTATCGCCGCTTTTTTGGCAAACACTTCCGACTGGAAAACTGTGGTGTGGCTCTCCAGTTTATAACTTCGGTTGAGTTGCGGACGATCTGGAAAAAAGATTCCGGCGCCTCTCCCCTCATCCGTTTCGGAACCATCGGTGTAGATCATAATCTCACTTCCAGATGTGAAATCCTGCACCTGAACTGTCCACGCTTCTCTGGTCGGAATGCTGATCTTGTGTGGAATTATTGTTTCCAATATTGATTGGATTCTATCCAACTCCTTTTTACTTGACGGGGCCATTCTCTCCAATTTTTTCAAAATGCATACGTGCCCCGTTTGTGGGTGGTGAGATAACTCATATGTGGATTTTAATCTGATGCTTGCAAGTGATGCCTCTCTGAAGATGAATTTGTCGAGTGGCTTGAGATTAAGCATTATCTCCAGTAGGTGTAGTCCTATTGGCACCTGAGATGCCAAGGCAGGACATTCGCTGGATCTTCTCTAGCTCTTTTGCAATGGTTTTCTTTTGTAATGCCTGCCACCAAACCAATGCCCCGTAGGTGGTTATTGGCCTCACTACTGTTGTGTAGATCCAGTTGAACCCTTCCCGTTAAGGTCTTCCACTATTTGGTTAACTGTGAGTACCGAGGCAAGTGGTGATACTATGCTGCCTTGAGGTGTACCCCTGTTAGTCCATTTATTCAAGGTTGCGCCGTTTTCTTCGGCTGTAATCTTTCTTTTAGCTAGTAGTTCCGTCATCCATTTAGTAAGATATGTGTCTATTGCATGTCTTTGGATGGCTACTACTATGCTCTCAGTTTTTACATTGTTGAAGGCTCCCTCGATATCAATGAAGACCGCCAAGGTGTAATCTTTGATGGCAAGGTTCCTCTCTATTCTGCTTACTACTTCATGTAGTGCCGTCTCTGTTGAGCGCCCTGGGAGATATGCGTGTTGGTTGGGACAAAGCTCCGTTATGTTCACGGTGCTTTTTATGTACCCATCATCCAGGCGTTCCAGGGTTTTCAGCATGAAAGACGTTAAAGCTGATAGGACTGTAATCCGTTGCTTTGTAGGGGCTGGCTTTTGCCGGCTTGGATATAAAAACTACTTTAGCTTCTCTCCAGTCCACAGGAATGTAGCCTTTGGATATCGAGGCTCTATATAATTTCACCAAAATCCGTATTATTGAGATATCCGTTTTCATAAGCATGATCGGATACACTTTGTCGGTTCCTGGTGATTTGTAAGGTTCGAAGGTATTAATGGTCTAAATGACCTTTTCTTCGCTTACTATTTCTTTTATGGGGGAGCCACGATAAGGAGTCACGTTGTTTACTTGTTCTGTCTCCTCATCCGTTGAGCCCGGAAAGTGTTGGTTTAATAGGTGCTTGAGACGTTCTATGCTATTTGTTGTCCACGATCCGTCCTCATGTTGAAGCATCGAGTCCACATGTGGTTCTCTTTTCAGAGCCCTGCTTAGCCTAGATGTCCCGCTTCTTCCCTCAATATTGCTGTAAAAAAGATTCCAGGATTTCCTTTTCTCTCTTCTTACAGCTGTTTTAAATTTTTTAGATTTCGCTTATAATCCTCCCAATCCGTATCTCGGTTTGTGAGGCGAGCTATTCTGAATTGTCCTTGAGTATTTTTCCTGATCTCTTCCAGTTCTTTGTTCCACCAGCTTACCTTTTTTTGTTTGACGGTAGTGGTTGGACACATTTCACTGAAACTATCGACCAGTATACTTGTGATGTATCTGACTTCGTTTTCGATGTCCTTTCGACTTCTCGATGGGTTCACCTGGTGTGAACCTATATATCTTTTAGTAGCGTTGATGTAGCCGTCCTAATCCGCTTTCCTAGGATTGCAGAAGACCAATGGGGTCTTTTCGCCTCTTCTCACTTGAAAGGTGATCCATTGGTGGTCCGACAGGCTAGGTGAGTCACATACTCACCAGCCGTGCAGGTCCTCCATTGCCTGTGTTGTGATTAGAGTGACGTGAGTCACTTCCGCTCTATTTCTCGTTATAAAGGTCGGTGTGTTACTCTTAATTGCTAAGTTGACGTTAGTAGTTGTTAAGTAATTGACTAACTGCTCACCTCTTTCGTTGCACTTGGTGCGTCCCCATGTTGTCGCAACGCTTCGCCATGCTTCCCCATGTTCCCCCGTGTTGCGCGTTTGCATCGCATCCGATAATGGCCCGCTTTCCCCGTATATGTTCCGATAGGGTGCGGAATTCGGTGGTCGGCATGGGAGCGTCAAACGGTAGGTCAGGCCAAGGTTATCTGCCCGTCCCTTCCGTCAAACACGGCTGATGGTTGGTCCATATTGCTGAACTGCGGTAGAAAAATTAAATTAACTTCCTTCCGACATATAATGCAGCTACGCATTCAATTAACCCCGCTTGTAGCAAAGATTTAAAATTGTTTTGCACAGATTCCAAGTATCTTTCCATTAATTTGGTAAGGCTCTTGTATCAGTATGTCGGTGTTCCCATCTGCTAGATGCTTAAGCAAGTTGGCTGTTGCCACCCTGCTGTGGTGCAGATTTGCTTGGGTCACCCGCATTGATTTTTCGCTTTTGCTCCGAGGGTTCGGTCGCCTTTGCTTTGGCAGTCACCTGGGTGAAGCCAAAACTCAGTAGTCCGTTTTTGTCCCTTAGAGTGCAGATGTCTTCTTTTCGCATGCCTAGTACCAGGACCATGCCTTTGTTGGCGACTTCTTTCTCCGTGAAGAGATGCCACCTTTCCGTTTTGTAGTTTAAGCGTCTCGAAAGCTTCCTTACTTACTTAGCTTACTCTTGCCTCGGCCCTCAAATTTTACATTCCTGGACTTATCGACTGAAAACCTCAGATCACTATTTGAATTTAGATCCTTTCATAGAAGGAGTAAGGAGTTGAAGGAAAAGGTCCGCGATCATGTTATATTATTGTGCCTGGGGACGAATACCGCGTTAATCAATATCGATATGCGCGAAGGAGAGGAAGGAAAGGTTAGTGGTCACCTTATATCCGCATGTCAACAGCAAGGTGTAACATTGACTGTTCAACCAGCATTATTTAGGGGTCTTCACCTACTTTTTTGCACAGGTACGGGACTCATCCGTTGAATGTACTCATTAGACACTCAGACGCACATCCTTTGGAGTAGAGTTTTGGGACGGTCTCCTTTTGCCAAAAATTGCCAGAAGTTAAATTCCCATTTGGATTATAGCCTATGAAAATTCCTCTCATTTGTATCCCACGTTGAGCCAGGAATTCGTGATTTGCACATTTGAATTTGAAAGCAATGCTCCAATAAATGAGAGGCAATTTTCAACTCTTTAGATGGTGATTTGTGCTTCATATCGTTACTCGGATACGTTTCCCATAACAGAGTAATGGTAGCAATTACAACCTATAAATCAGCCGTTCATTTCCTGTCGAGAGAAAGAAAAGTTTTTCGGCGATTTTCATTTGAAAGCCACCTCGAAGCCCTGTAGGATCGTTACAAAATCACTTTTTCATGATTCGGTGCTGGTGCGTTGTGGAAGCCTCTGGCGAACGGAAATACGTAAACCTTAAACTCAATTTATCTGCAATGATTACCTTCGGAATGTTGGCTAAACTGTAAAATGATTGGATCATCATTTTCAAATCTAACACTAACTAATTACGCCGACTAATTCGGTGGCTCCTATTTTGTACTGAATGAAAATTTCAACTACTTATGAAAATTGCCAGGCACGAAATTAAATCTTTCGCGCCACGACCGCAGGGAGATGAGTCTTAACATTTTGCTACCAGAAGCAACCGCCATTAATGCGAGCTTGTTTGGCGGCTTGGATTTTTGTCAATGAATTTCTGGGCGCGTTTTTTTTTTGAATCCACGGATCACATGTTCGCCTGCGATAGGTTTAAGCGTACTCGGTCTACCTGTTCCGTCTCCTTGCCGTCAGGTACACGAAAAGCATCAACATGACGGAGGCATCACTCTCATTAGTGGCTTTTTTGTGTCCTAGGGCGGTGAAGTGATCCTCCGACCGAGATCTTTGTGTAATTACACACATACACCTTTTTTCGGTAAATAATTGGTGGTTCTAGGTTCGATGAAATTGAGGAAATGCGCCAGTAGGAAATTTGGTACTTTTCTTCGTGGATCTTAGAGTCTGTTGTTGAGAGCGGCAAGTCCTGGCTGCTGATCTTCCGCTTCACCTTTGATCTTTCAACGTTGGACCGCGTATGCGATTTGTTTCAAAGAGCATGGAATTGCACTCAGCTTCTCAATTCCCGGTTCCAGCTGGTAAGTTCGAACTCTTTCAACATCTAAACTCGCTCGCGATGTTTAATATCCAATTCTTGTCCCATCCACGTCTTGGAAGATGACGATTTATCTTTCCTCCGCCGCGGCGGAGTTTCGCACGCAACTTGACTTTTGAATGACTGAAATTATAATTAGATTATGAGCTGAGCTGGACTTATAATGATGACCGTTTAGCCTTCATTCACAAGTTTTGGACCTGGGCTCTCTCATTAAATAGTTGATTCAAAAGGATTTAGTTGGAAATTTATCGAGGCGGTTCATTACAGAGATGATAGTGTACTTCCGGCTTAGGACAAAACCATACAATTTTATCGATGTTGATGGGTGACTACATTTGGCCTTGTCCATGCTTCTTTTTTGAAGCTCTAACCAGTGGTTGGGGTCAGGTGCATATCAGCAAAAAGAGTTTGGGGTAACCGACGAAGAACTTCTTGTGATGTCGAATGCGGAATCGATCTTCGAACCTTCCTTAATTGATGGGGTATTAAAATGATTTTAAGAAAATATTAGATTAGCTTTAATTGTTGAAAGGTTGATTGAAATTACGGAATGAAGTTCCCTTTTTGGGAATGGGATGGTAAGAAACGCAGGGACGAGCGAGTATCGCATATCATTACCAAAATGATTATTTAAAAGAATAACTTTTGAGATGTGGATTTGTTTTTCTACGATTTGTGGAGAGGCGTTTTAAATCAGTCCTGACTAGACAGTCGTTAAATCTTCATTTCCAACAAAAATACAGACAAACTTGAAAAAATATTAATTTTTTTTTCGTATAAATAGAGTCGAAAGAGTATTTCAAAGTATTTCTCCTCTTGTCTCTTTTTTGCGTCTTTTGGGGTTCGTCAACACATTCCTAGAGATTTATTCAAGAAGTAACTTATTTTCTTATTAAAAAGTTGTTTTGTTAAGCCTCCTATTTAATGCATGCCTCAAACTCTCGTATTTCCCTGCTATTTGGAAGTATGCAGCCGTTTTACCAGATCTTAACCCTAGAACTGGAACGCGGGGTGAAAAAACACCCCAGACCGGTCCAAACCTCGTGGCAAAAAGACCGGCTTACTTTTAAGACCCCTTTTTAGAGGGACCTTCTAGAGGGAGCACACTCGCAGCGTCATTTACAGTTGCAAGCTCAAGCAGTGAACGTTTAAAGTGCGTATGGGATGTTTTTTATCCCTCAATCTCTATTGTGTATGGTTTACGTCATTTTAAAGTTTTATTACATTTTTTTTTCACTTATTGGGTAAGTAATGTATAGTGGCCCCGCTTTTTATAGCCATCCACAAACAAATACGATCAAAAAATTTAATTTGAAATTTTATTTAATAAAACAATAAAAACGTGGCTATTCATTCTTTCATTTAATAACGTGATTGTTAACAAATCAAATACTCTCTATACTCTCGACAAGCTTCTTCGACATTGGTCCTTTGGAATAGTATACCACGCTTCCTTTACACTACTCCAGAGTTCATCAGGGTTTTTAAATTTTTTGGGACCATTCCTCACCTTAACATCGTTCCATATATTTTCTATTGGATTTAGGTCAGGACTTTGAGCTGGCCAATCTAAAAGCCTAATTTTTTCACTTGAAAATCAATCTTTTATTATGCGAACTGAATGTTTAGGATCATTATCATGCATAAATTTCCATTTTAGTGGCGTAAAATCAAACTCATATGCTTACATAGTATTTGTTGATATGTCCAGATACCGAAATTTTTCCATGTTTCCGTTTATTTTGACAAGAGGTCCTACTCCATGCCATGAGAAAGCTCCGCACACCATTATATTACTCCCGCTGTGCTTTCTGGTGTGTATTTGAGATTCATTGGTTGACCTTTGGACGATGCAAAAATTGCCCTACCATCTGGCCAAATTCTGTTTACTTTGGTTTCATCACTCCAAAGTACATTTTACCAAAGTTGGGAATCCTTATTGTTGTGATGCTTAGCAAAGCTAGAACGTTTGTTAATGTTTTTTGACTGAAGTGATTTTTTCTACTTATGCGTCTAAAGAGTTTAGCTTCATTTAATCGCCTTCTTGCTGATCTATCCGATACGTTTAAGTCACATTCTTCATTTATTTCATCCATAATCTGCCTTGATGACTTAAAAGGATCTTATTTGGACTTTTGAACCATGACGGTATCTATAGAACCTGTAGTTTTCCGTGCTTTTGGTTCTCGTTTAAGTTTATTTTCCTTTAAATAAATACAATTTGTCTTTGCTAAACGAATCACATTGTTGAAATGTTCCTGGAACATTTCATTATTTTGGATTCTCAGCAGGCTCTTTACCACTATTGTTCATTTCTTACAATGCAGTCCTCTACCCATTTCGACACTGAACTAAACTCACTTGAAAAAAGAACACAATGATGAAACACACTAGTTGTACTGCTAGACTAATTCGCGAACAAATATACCGTCTGCTGCAATTACTCATACTCGTCATACTAAAAGTAACGCGTATAAAAATTTCTGAATGATAACGGTAAAAAACTTTCTTAAACTTCTAATGCGTTCTTGTAGTAAACAGTAGCGTCCATAAAAGTTGGAATTTTTGTTATTATTTAAAAAAAAATGTGTCTTTAAACTTCTTACGAATTTGTGTTCTTTTTATGCATATATGCATACATGCATATATGTAATATTTACTCATGCGTGTGTAACATGTCCTTGCTTTTGTTTTCATCGTGAGATTTGAAAAATGGCTGGGTGGTCCAACTTGCGATTTTTGGCGGATGTAGCTCAGTTGATCAGATACGAGAAAGATACCATTGAACATTTGGAAGATACAAGTGATGACGAAAATTTAACGGAAGAAGAGAATGGCTCAGTATCAGAGCATGGTGCCGAATCAGACAACGAACAAGTTGAGTCCAAGAGTGAGGTTGAGGTATGTAAATCATATTTTTCGGTAAATTTGGTACGAGAAAATGTATTTCTTAGTTATTTATTATAATTTTTGGTCGGAGGCTACCAAGAAACCGCGTAATACAGAGAACAGACAACGTAGGGGAAGAGGCAGCAGTGATGTTTATCGCGGACAACGTAAAAGACCTGTTGTGGGTAAAAATGAACATAAATGGTGCACAACTCCACGTCAAAGATTGTCAGCGAGAGGCGTCATAACCACAGCTTCTGACTCTACTTGGACCTGCAAAAGATGTGAAATCTCCTTATGAAAGTTACAGTTTATACTTTGACGAAGCCCTGCTTTCGAAAATTGTCCGGCATACTAGTGAAAAAATCGACCGTTGGACCGACAGTTGAGAAATAAACAGGCAGTTGGATAATGTATATAAGCATGTCGTCGTTATTGAACTGAAGACTTTCATTGGTTTATTGTATTTTTCTGGTTTTCAAAAAACAAATCCCCGATCTATGACATCTTAAAAATTGGTTGCGTGAGATACCGTGCCGTTAAGGCCCAAAAAAGATTTGAAGCTATTTTACAATTCCTTAGTTTTGACGATAAGAACACCCGAGCAGTTCGCGGTGTTCAGGATAAATTCGACCCAATAAGAGAAATTTTGGAATCATTTATTGAAAACTGCAGGACTCCAGACAGCCATTCAAACTACTGTACCGTTGGCAGTCAATTGTTATCGTTTCGTTGGCGCTGGACTTTAAAGGTTTATAATGGTGAAAACCAGATAAAAATAGTGTAATGGAGAAAAATATGAATGACGCTAAAACATTTTGTTTGGTGAATTAAATTCCATATGTTGGTAAAGTGACTTTGGAGGACAAAACAGAAGAAGTGCCATCCTATTATATAAGCAAGTTCAGCGAGTCAATTCACGAAAGTTCCAGAAATAAAACCTGTGACAACTGGTTTTCCTCAGCGGAAAATCGATAACAATGTTGGAAAAGAACCTCACGATGGTTGCAACACGGAAAAAAGACAAACCTCAAATACTCATTTCTTTCAAGAATCCTGACGAGTCAGGAACTTCAAAATTTTCTTTTGACCGGACCAAAACCTTAGTATCCTACTTGCCAAAGAAAAATGAAGTGTTGCTTGTGTTGCCTTGCATTGGCTGCAGGAAATAAATGAAAGTAAAAACAAACCAGAGATGGTCATGTTTTATAACATAACAAAAGAGTGCACTGTCACATTAGATCAGCTGTGTCACGAATGCACGACGGCAAGAAAAAATTAAAAAATGGCCAATGCATGTTTTAATGGGGATGCTGGACCAATGGGGGATCAACGCTTCGATCATATACAATTTTAATGCTGACAATCCAGTACTGAATAGGAGAGATTTTTTGAAAGTTTGGTCGAAGTTCTCACAAATCCTTATATCCGGAGGAGGAAAGAATTGGAAAATCTACCACACAAAACAGTATTCTGTATACAGGAGGTATTGGATGAAGGGCTTATAAGACAGACCGTAAGTGAAATTAGCACGAAATTCTTTTTCGTTATAACGCTCTGTGCGGCAAATATTGATTTTCAAAGCTTTGGCTATTTGCGCACTTTGATTTCTCAATGTAAATACTTTTTTTTTGGAGAGATGGCCAAAACCACTATTAAATCCCTTAAAACATAATATCTCTTCTTTAGAACCTCGTTGGAGTTACTCAATTTGGGGAAAAACTCACTGAGATATCGTAATATTAACGAAAAGTGTTATTTTTACTACTTTTTTCCGTTTTTTGCCCTTCTCGGACGATTCTCCGGACCCTTGAAATTTTAAGCCAAAACTATTTAGCTCTCTTGATTTTTCATCAAAAGACAAAAAAATGAGCCCTGATGGAACTCTCAAAGTCATTTTGAGCCTGAGATACAGGCCCCATGAAAATTGGGGTGTTTTTTCACTCCGCGATCTCCGAATAGGAAAAAAAAATACCGATATCTTACTAGGTTTAAACTCGTCAAATATCCCATCATGCCCGAGAACTATGAACCGAACAGGCTACTACCCACTTTTCGAAAGATTAATACACAAAAGACTAGCTAACTTTGTGGAAGGCAACGTCATTCTGCGGAATTTCCTATTTGGCCTTAGAAATGAGTATTAGATTGAGCAACAACTTTATCTAACAACAAAGGAATAGTTACCCGTCGGTATGGTAAAACTAAATGTAGAGAAAGCCTTTGATACCGTCTGGCACGATGGACAACTCTACAAAATGATTCAATACAAATACCCCATTATCTGATCAAATCATTTCTGATAGATAGAAAGTACCAAGTCAAAGTTCAAGAATGCACCTCTTCTACGATACATATATCTGCAGGTGTCCCTCAAGGGTTTTGTCTGAGCCCCATCTTATTTAACATCTAAACCTCTGACATCCCTTCTAATGCGAACTGCCAAATAGCAACATTTGCTGACGATGCGTGTAAATCCAACACTATCATTGATCGCAACAACGTTGGAAAACCTATTTCAGCTTCACTATATGTAGAAGATCCAAATAAACGATAGCAAAGCTGAATGCTTATGTTCCAACAGAAAACGAAAACCTACACAGCACCCGAGTAAACCACTAGATTTTATTGAACAAAACACCTCGTTGTTTGAAGAATTATCCTACCTTGGACTGATATCACTGCTCTGCAACGAAATCCTCCATTAAATAAAAATATGATAAATATGAAGAGCTGAATATGCTGAATCAATGTTTGTTTTCCATTTTTTCTATCACATATAGAAATTTTTTGAAGTATTTTTTTTAAATTTCTCATAATTACGTGTTATTTACGTTTCTACCGTCGTTACATTAACGCTGCTCTATTCGGTTCAGTCTCAGTACGAACGTCACGAAAACCACGAAAACCGGTCGCGCTGATAGAAAGAGAGAAAAAGATATCGGCTAACGTGGTTTTAGCTTGATTGTGCACGCCTAAGCAGGTCTCGACGTGTCACCGTAGCGCTCAGTACGTTGAAAATTTAAATCGTGATTGTTTCTTGTTTATACCGAATTTTTTGGTAAGTTTTAAATTTTATTCATACGTACTGTACAGCTAAAATGCGTGGTCCTTGTTTAATTTTTAATCTATAATAGCAAAATAAAATCCCACAGTTAGAATATTGTTTTGAAATAATAGGAAATTTCTCTTTGTTTTAGATACAATATGGCAAGAAGTTGTATCAACTCTCCAGACATTTTCTGCTACATATGTGGTGAATTAACTATAAAATCTCAACGGCACAGATTCTCAAATTTAGTTAAAAGTGCTTATCAGCAATGCTTTGGATTTCCGGATGCTGAAAGAGACAAAAATTTTAACTTTAAGAGGTTGGCTCGGAGGAAATCACTAGACCACGCCATTCGAAAAAACAATCGAGTATCTCCTCTACTTTTTATGCTTTTTATGCGAATGGGACAGTCGCGCTAGAGGAAAGCAAAACGTGGTAAAAAATTGGCCACAAGGAATGAGGTTGATCCCTGGAGTCAAGAATGTAAAAGAAGAACCTTTAGTTTAAAATGAAAAATTTTTCTACTATCTCTTCATATAAAGTTGGGCCTTATGAAAAATTTTGTTAAAGCCATGAAAAAGATCGTTGGAGGTTTTTAATATCTCAAAACTAAATTTCCTCGAATCAGTGACGCGAAATTGAAAGAAGGAATCTTTGTGGATCCCCAAATACGAGAGCTCATGAAGGACTCAAATTTTAAAAGTACATCAAATGAAGCTGAAAAGAGAGCATGGACCGCTTTCGTAGAAGTATGCCTTAATTTTTATGGAAATAAAAAAACAGAGAACTACCGTGAAATCAACCTCGAACTTCTTTCTTCATACAGAGTCCTAAAATGATTCCTAAAATGAAATTCATTCCCTAAAATGAAATTCATTTCTTGGATTCTCATTTGGACTTTTTGCCCGCTAATCTTGGAGCAGTATCAGATAAACACGGCAAAAGGTATCATCAAGATATATTGCACATAGAAAAACGCTATAATGGAAAATGGTCAGAAGCGATGCTTGCCGATTTCTGTTGGTCGCTTCTTCGCGAAACACCTATTGAAAATATGAAAAGGAAGAAAACTACAAAGTAAAATAATATTGAGATCATCTAATTATTTGTACGTTTTGTAACACATTTATCCAACACTTGTTTCAGTTGCAATAATTATGATATATTATTTTGCAAAAAAGTGAGTTTCATTCAAAACCACCATCGAAAAAAAGATTTAATACTATATTTCTTTTCAGAATTATCTAATTTATCATTCGTTATGCATGAAATAGAAAGGAGCGAAAACAAAGTTTTTTTGCAGACCAGTGAAAACTAGACGACAAGTTAACCTTTGGGAAGCATATTGAACACATCAGCGCAAAGGGCTTCAAGTCAGTTCTATCGCTAAACTAAACTTCTACTGCTGAATAGAAGATCACAGCTAAGCATAAAAAGTAAAGTCCTCATTATCAGAATGGTTATCAATCATCAGCTGGAAACAATGCGCCACATACTATTACCCTCTCGCAATTAGTTCAATTGCCTGACAAGAGGGTTTAGAGGAATCCACCTCCGAGGTGGGGTTATTTGGGTCCCGGAAGCCCCGTCGGAGACGGGCGTGAACGCCACTCCTCTACCTAATAAGCGACCCCTAGCCCTTAGAGGAGATGGGCTGGCCTCGGAAGCCGGACACTCGCAACCTCTGGTGGATGCTTTGCCACCACCACGCTTCAAACGCGTCTCTTGCGATAAATCTACCGCTTGCCCAATGTCGCTAGCTGTTCTCACCAAGAGTTCTAACCAAGCTGCTGGATTGAAAATTATTTAAATTAAGGGTAAAAATACGGGTTTTATTTTAACATAAACAAACTACTCCCTACTTATACCTAAGACTTACGCTAAACAAAAGAAATACGACGGGGGCCCCCCAGACGACTCGTGCTCCTCGATGGTTAAAAAGTAGCGGCTCATCTCCGGCTCGTCGGACTTTTATTCCTTTCGCCCAACAGTCGCCCGCTAAGATGAGTGCCCACTAAGGTGATTGCCCGCTGAGTTGATCGCCCGCGAGAGGGAAATTCCCGGGTCTACTTAGTTGTTGTTCTACTTAGTTGTAGAACACCTTCACCAGTAGAACACCTTTTTACGTATCTGCTTCTCTTTAAATCGGTTTTAGTGGTTATGTCATTGAACATATTACAGCTCTACAAACTTCAACACCAGCAGTACGTCAAAAAATTCGCACATTATTCACTTTTGACATTATTTCAATATTGCTCTTCTAACGTTTATTTTGACTTGACTTCCAAAAGGGTTTTCGGATGTTAACTGGCGTGCACGTCTATTAACCGCATCAAAATTAGCAAAAACTGAATAGGACGTCATAGTTCCTTATTTTTCTGTTATCTATTTTTGGTCAGCATTTGGCCAGCCACCATTAGCACCGTCCTTAGCGGTGCTAATAGTGGCTAATAAAGAATTTTGCGGACACTTTATTGGTCTGGTGGATGGTGGAGATCAATTTCGCCCTGAATCTTGGGCAAATAAAGACCTCCTGTGTCAACCAGATATTCTACTCGGCTACCGTTTTAATATTAGGAGATAAAATTCCGTTTTTACGATGTAAAACCTTGGCTATACCCTTTGCTGCTTGAAGTTTTTTCTTCAGCGGGGTGAAAATTAGAGAAAGAGAATCAAAAGAGAAAAGACTTTCAGCCGGTTAGCTAGGCTTTTTTGTTGCATTATAAACCACCCGGTGCCGTTTGGCGGTCGATTTCAGCATATCTCCGGGTAGTTCCGGCAATATCACAATGCTATTCGTATGTAGCATGAAATACAAACTACGACAGGTGTCATACTTCCTACAATGTGGAACATACAATTTGAAGACCGTGGCTTTCAGATTTTAACGTCAAAGCCACAAGAAACCCGTGCCCACTCAATAGCTGTGTCAGGTAGAACTTTCTCAGACAATGCTTTCGATTGATACACATTCTTAAATTGTTGACGAGCCGCGCGGTTCACGCTAACAAGGTTGATACCACACCTCGAAAGTATCAGCATAAGCGACGGTTTCTTTGTTACTTTCGCGTTAGGAAGTGATTTTTTTTCACTTCCTCTCAACGAGGTTGATTGGTATCACCCCAGTGGTTACAAGCACCACTGACACATATAATCTGGTCTTTGCAATGAAATGGCGCAATGCTCACCGCCTCTTTACCTCTGTACTTGCTACATTGTCACTGGAAAAGATTCCCTTGCTTTGGCCATTACTTGACAAACTGTCGAGAAACCCATGTGGCTTTATCAGCCATTACTTTTACTTGCTCCGAGAATGTTATCTAAGAGTTCATCTGCAAGATCGGTACTCAACAGAAAGTTTCGTCTTCATTAAGGTATCCCGGACTCCATCCGGACTTATTGTGGGGATCCTTTTCTTTGTTAAGATGATGGCTTCAGTTTTCATGGGTCCATTTCCATATAAAGTTTTAAAAGTTTTTGATTGGCTATATGCCCAGTGTCTAATACCGCATCATCTTCTACATCATTATTAGTTGTGACTCCTTCGGCGTTTGGTGCCTATCGTAGGAAATGTTCGACAGGCTTGCGCCAAATATGAAGTTCTAGACACCACCTAATGTCACTGGCGTCTTCTATTTTGTACCACATCAGACCGTGATGCTTCAAATAAACCCAATATTCTGCAACAGCTATTCTGGTACTTTGGATTTGTGCTCCAGTGTTTTCAGAATTTACTTACATGTAAAGGAGATATGTGTCTCTGTTCTCGGTGTTCAGTGTCAGTGTCACCGTAAGTAGCATCCTGTCTGCTCGATTACATCAACTATATGCCTCCATCTAATCAATAATCAAAAACATTATGACAATCCCTTAGTAGTGCAGTGATTTTGATTTACTCCCAGTACACTGGTGGCTTTCCTTATCGTGGCCTCTGATGGATACAAATGACTCGCAGGCAGACGTGCTGCTGTAGAGTTCACGCTATCTTCGTCAGCTAGTTTTCTGTCCTGCAGTGAAGAGCCAAACTGTACATTCGAATTCCTAAAGTTGAAAATATGGGTATCTACGAGCACTATCGGGGATCTTAAACGCTATGCATTGATTATCACTAGTCGTAATCCTTTAGGAATTTGCAATCGTATAATGAAGGGTAGTTCTAGGCATAATTCTTTTCCGATATGGTACCTACGAAGCCCAGGCGGCGGAAAGTAGTGTTGACGATGACTATTTCGACTTTGACTTCCATCTCGAGAATTAATTTTCCTTAAGGATCTGGTTGAGACATGGTTAATTCAACAGCTTTAGCGTTCAAGTACTCCCTCCCTCCACACAAAAAAATTACCATCAGAGCTCGAGTAAGCGTCCCCCTAAGATTTGAGCTCCACCGCAGGGGAATGCTCAGGAGTATTCCTGAAAGCTAGTATTATTTGGGGAGTGCCGCCGCCACGTACCCGAGGAAATGGAGGAGTTCACGGAATATGACCCTGAACCAATTATAGCTACGATTACACGATTATACGATACGATTATAGCTACGATAGCCAATAACTACGATTCGACTGATTAACCGAAATTGACGCCTTGGGCTGGCGGAATGATGTTTTGAACCTAATTTCATCGCACGGTAGCATCGAAGTGACACTCGAATGTGAACGGCTCCAATCTAACGATCATAACGTCTCCGTCCTGAAAACAACCTTGGCAGGCCTCGGAGTACGTTAGAAGTTAGCACCATTGGCCCTGAGCACCTGTCCCCATTAGAGCTGGTGCCAACCCTCGCATGGCGTCCCTGCTTAGCAAAGATAACCAGGGGACCAATAAGGCGACTACACACACGAGCGGAGATAGCGGCTCTGAGGGGGGACCCATAAGAAATGATAGCAAACAAATTAAACATAAAAGAAAATATGTCTGAACAGAAACATCAGAAAACGGATGGACGGAATGTAGAAAATAGATTCTAACTGTATTCGATTGCAGCAGGAAAACCATGCGCACACCAGAGCGACCAACAAAAGAACAACAGAGACTCTCGCAACCTAGAAGAGACGAACACACGGTAGAGAAAGGCGGAACGGTTGAGAAACCTATGATTGTTGCCATCATCACCGAAGTGACTGAAGCATGGGACACAAATACAGAAATCCATGCACGGCAGACACCGAGCAATTGGATTATCATGGATCGTGCAGAGGAAGAGCGGCTATACCGTAAAGCGGAAAGGGCTATTAAACGCATCACTGCCACATGCGATGCACAAAGGAACCTTAGCAATGAAGTTAAAAACGGTGTTCTAGAGTTGGAAGACCTCTTAACCCGAATAGTTCACTATAGACGCAGGTGGCTAAAGGCAGAGGAAGAAAAATAGGCTAATTCATTCGACAGCGCAGTAGTTGTCCCGATTTCTACTGCCACCAAAAGGTTGGCTGCCAAAAAGGCAGCCGAAAAAGTGGCCCGAAAGGTCAAAACGGATACGGTCATACAGCACAGGCATGTAATGGAAATGACCGAAGCTCCTTGTGCTACAATTGCGGGAAGACAGGGCATAAAAAGAAGGAATGCACAGACGAGTCCCACTGTGTTCTTTGCTAGGAGTATGACCCGAGACCAGATGAATTGAAACATATTCCAGGCACAACGAAGTGTCTAGTCTTCCAAGAAGCCCTAAACAAGGCCAAAGCGCTTCTGCAATGATTCGCATCCTTGAAATCAATCTGCATGGAAGCATCATCGCTCAAAACCTACTGGAACAGTTTGCGAGAGACAGGTAAGCTGACTTACTACTGCTAAGAGAGCCACATCACACCAGAAACTCATCCTGACAAATCCCGTACAGCTGCCATTTGGGTTTGGAATAGTGCTCATCTCCAACGGCAGGATCGGTGGCGAGGAGATGGTCGGTTCGGTGTTCGGGAATCACACTCTTCAGTGTATACCTATATACCGGTGTATACCTATATACCTCTCGCCGGATATTGAGAAGTTTGTTAGAGTGTTCATGGCACGATGACCGCTGTCGGAAGTAACGCTGGAGAATGGATAACCTGCGGCAAGAGATGTCGTTAACTCAACTATGAGAATCATTACATCCTCCTGCAGGTCTTCAATGTCCCTACGAAAACCCCGGCACAGCAAGTCCCGAGTATACTGGTGGTCACCTGGAATTGCTGAAAAACGAAGGGTGTGTCACAAACTATGACGAAAGGCACAGCGAGCTCGAACCCAGCAAGAGGCATGGATCCGATCAGCAGCATTACAAGTAATCTAGAAAATGCCTCTGCAGACTCATCAGCAGCAGCAAGGCCAGTCACTGGCAAAACCTGGTGGACGACGTGAACAGAGACCCATGGGGCCTCGGCTACAAAACAGTGGTGCGGAAGCTAGGTGTCCAAAGGTCGCCTTACTCATAAGAGGTAGAAAAAATGGGCGAAATCGTGCGGGCTCTCCTCCTCATCTATCTCGCCATCATAGAAGCTGTACACTATGAAACACCAACGGAAATTCCATTTTTCACGAAGATGGAATTCGAGAAAGCAGTCTTGTCTATGAAGGCCAGAAAGGCTCCAGGACCAGATGGGATTCTAATTGAGGTGTTACAAATAATCTTCCACTTTTCCCCTGACTTGCTCTTTCAAATGTTTTTCAAGAAACAAGGGAAAGGTGGACTGCCCGTCTGATCCCTGACCTGAGGCTGTGGCTCAGTCGAGTGCATTGTGAGACCGATTTCTACTTGACCCAGTTCTTAAGCGGGTACGGTTGTTTTCGGTCCTACCTGTACAAAATTGACAGAGCACGGTCTCCTAACTGTGTGTTTCGTGCAGGAGAGTTGGATGTCGACTGTCACACATTCTTTTACTGTAAAACATGGAGGCAGCAGCGAGGAGACGTCATCAGCGAAATTGGAGAGCTCTGTCCGGAAACTGTGGTCGAAAAAATGCTGAAACCGGTTGACAATTGGAACCGCGTGGCACAATATGCTTGCGCAGTGCTGATACTGAAGAAAGCTTTATTTGAGCGCTGGGAAGCATTGGAGATCAAGGAAACTCTTTTCTAGTACTTCGTCCCTCTCCCTTCCTTCCCGTAAGAGAAGAGGTTCCTATAATCCGAAGGTGCCTCTAGGTGTAGGAACACAAGGCCTCGTTCAAAGTATTGTGTCAAACGGTTCCAGGTTAGGTTCTCAGGTTGACAAGCGAGGTGTTTAGTAAGTAAAAGCATTGTGCTTTGAGTAAAAGCATTGGCAAAAGCATTGTGCGTCTGGAAGTCCGACACTCAGGGCGTAAACAGACTTCACCTCCCTACCACAAAAAAAAAAGATTTGAGCTTGTCTTCGAAAGTTGTTGGTTCGTTGTGTTCAGGTACTTACTACACATTGTTACACCTGGTTGGTGTTAGGTACTTATCAAAAAATCTTATTAATAACTTAAGACAACTTGGACAAGGTATTTTCTTAATATTTGCCATTAAACAGATAACAAAAGCGCATACTTCCTCCAGTGTTAACTATTTAGAGGTAAAAATATTGATCTTGTTATTAAAATTTGACATTTCCCATTGTAATATTTGTTTTCACCTTGGATTAAAGTGTATGAGGAATATTTCGGCTCAATTCTGACAGTTGTTGCGATAGTGTAAAATTTTTCGATCAGCTTTAATATTGTACCAAACTTTCTATTTGACTTTATATTTTTTTAGTTTTATTTTTATATTTTTTTATGTCGCTTTCAGCACTAGACAACGGAAAATGTGAAAAAGTGTATGAGGCTTCTTTATAAGAACTATCAATTTGACGGGTTTTGTAGAGTTAGGTGTACTTAATAAAAGTATAAGAATTAGAAGGCTTAGGAAAGTATTCATTGTGTGTATGAATTCTTTAAACATTATTTTAAATTCACGTTGCAAAGTGCTTAAGATTAATGCAATGGTTTGTACGGTATGTCATTTAAAATTTGAAATACTTTCTGTCAAAAAAGTACCGAGAATTTATAAATAAAATTCACATTTTACATTTAATCATCAAAATTTATTTTGTCGCCTTCAAAGTACTCCCCATTAGAGGCTGTACACATGTGACATCGTTTTTTCCATTCTTCAAAACATTTTTTATAAGCACTTTCTGGGATGGCTTGCAATTCACGCGACGAATTATGTTTGATGGCTTCAATGGCTTCGAAACGTATTCCACGGAGGGGAACAGAAAAAAGTTGCACGGAGCGAAATCAGGCGAATGGGGTGGCTGATCGATGGTGTTTGTCGAGTTTTTTGCCTTTTATTCGTTCAAAATTGTAGTTCAGTGCGACGGCGCGTTATCGTCGTGAAAAATCCACGAGTTGTTTCCCCATAATTCCGGCCATTTCTGTTGAATTCTTTCATGTCATCGCCTTAGTACGCTCAAATAAAACTCCTTATTCACCGTGTGACCCTGTGGAATGAACTCATGATGAACCAGACCACGACTATCGAAGAAAACAATGAGCATCACCTTGATTTTTGACTGACTTTGACATGCTTTTTTCGGTTTCGATTCATTTTCAGCGCTCCATTCGGAAGCCTGTTGACTGGTGAGAGTGTCAAATCCATACACCCATGTTTAATCACTACCTATGATCCACTCTATGAATGTTGGGTCGGAATTCGAACGTTCAAGCATGTCCATAGAGACTTGTCTACGGTGCTGAAGTTTTGAAGAAAATTGAACTCGTTTGAAACAAGCCGTGCAACGACGCATCTCATACCCAAATGCTCAATCAAAATGGAACGAACAGTTTTGTTCGCTTCATCGACGTTAATTTCAGGTCGAAGGTCGTCCAGAACGAGGCATGTCTTCGATAATTTCACGGCCCTCCACGAACGCTTTTAACCACTCATTGCACGGGTTTTTACTGTCCTTAATGACCAAACCAACACATTTAAATTTACCCTCTTTGATGCATTAGCACAATTACTTTTTTCATTCATAATTTCATAATATATAACAGATAGGCTTAAGTCCAAAATTGTTAATGCACTTGATAATGCTGACTACTTCAGTGAAACGCGTTGTGCGATAAAAAAGATAAATAAATTGATCTAATAACAGCAAACTAATTGTTTTGTAATAAAAATTCTTAATTTTGTTCATGTTTAAAATCGGCACGCACTAACTAACTGACTTATTATTATTATTGTAGTGGGGTCCACTTGTTGGAATTTGGCAAAGGCCAGAACTCGGCCCTTAGCTCCCCATGTGTAGTACTATTGCTTATAGATGGTCCATCCTGTTGTCCTACAGAAGCCAAGGAGTTCTCCCAGCTCTGTGGTCGCCAAGTGTTCCAATTCGGTTACGCCAGTACACCTCAGCCAAGTAAGGCGTTTGTTGGCTAGAATCGGGCAATCTAGGAGGAAGTGTTCTGTACTTTCCTCCTCCTCGCCGCAAGCTCGGCAAGTGTCATCCGTTTGGATTCCTTTTTGTTTGGCGTGTTGACCTAGAAGATTGTGGCCCGTGAATACTGCCACCAATGTTCTAACGCCATTTCGGTTTCTCCCTAGGAGTTGTTTTGTCCTCATTTGATTAGGGTGAGGCCAAAGAGCTCGGCTTATCCTGCAGTCATTCCTGTAATTTCAAGCCGTATCTGTCTCTTTCCAGAGGATTTCGTCTGGTTCCCTTTTTGCCGTTGCTAGTGGCACTTTAATTGTGTCTATTCTAGTGGCATTTTGGTCGGCTGATCCAATTCTCGCTAGTTCATCGGCTCTTTCGTTTCCCTCTACACCGCTGTGTCCAGGGACCCATGTGAGTTTTACATTTACTCGGGTTTGTTGCGGTTTTTAGAGCCTGCCTACAATCCTGCAGCAGTTGTGAAACTACGCGGTTAGAGGAAAGCGCCTGCAGTGCCGACTTACTGTCCGAGAGTATTTGTATTCTTCCATTAAAGTTGTTTGTTGCCGCTTCTATAACCGCTTTTATTGCAAACAGTTCCGACTGGAAAACTGTGGTGTGGCTCTCCAGTTTATAACTTCGGTTGAGTTGCGGGTGATCTGGGAAAAACCATCCGGCGCCGCTTCCCTCATTCGTTTTGGAACCATCGGTGTAGATCATAATCTCGCTTCCAGATATGAAATCCTGCACCTGAACTGTCTACGCTTCTCTGGTCGGAATGCAGATCTTGTATGGAATTTTTGTGTCCAATATTGGTTGAATTCTATCCAGCTCCCTTTTACTTGACGGGGCCATTCTCTCCAATTTTTTCCAAAATGCATACGAACCCCGTTTGAGTGTGGTTAAGTAACCCATATGTGGATTTTAATCTGATGCTTGCAAGTGATGCCTCTCTGAAGATGAATTTGTCGAGTGGCTTGAGATTAAGCATTATCTCCATTGTAGTAGTAGGCTTAGTCCTAATGGCACCGGTGATGCCAAGGCAGGCCATTCGCTGGATCTTCTCTAGCTCTTTTGAAATGGTTCTCTTTTGTAGTGCCTGCCACCAAACCAACGCCCCGTGGGTGGTTATTGGCCTCACTACTGTTATGTAGATCCAGTGAGCAATTTTGTGTTTTATTACCCAGGTTTTCCCTACTAGTCTTTTCATTGTGAAGAGCGCCGCTGTAGCTCTCTGTCTGACTGCTCCTATGTGTGGAGTCCAAGTTAGTTTACTGTCCAAGGTTACTCCTAAGTATTTCACCTTGTTTACTAAGCTGATATGTTTTCCTTCAATGGTCGGGTGTGTAAATGTCTCCGGTTTACGGCGCTTTGTGTAAAGCGTTTTGTCGGCATTGATGCGCAGTCCGTTTAGTTTCACTCAAAAAGATGTGAGAGTGCGGTTTGCATCATGCTGACTAACTTAACCTGCTGCTGTAAACAAACTGGTTGACAGATCACACTCAAAGTTAGCATAATAATGAATGACAGTCCTATTAACGTATATTAACATAAGAAAAAAAATCAAAAATCCATCCAGCGCGGGCGTTTTAAATAACAAATTCTCGGTACTTTTTTCACAGAAGATGCGTCGCACTGACGGGTCCCGTAAATATAGTTTTATGTTTAGTGTCAATTTTAGAGGTTTGTGCTAAATTCTATTGTATTGTTTTCTAAATTCTAAATTGCTAAATTCTTTCCAGTAAAAATTCGAAAACACAAATAGGTAATGACTATTCTAGATTTAAGAATTTTGGTGAAATGATTGTGAAATTTACGCCATCATAATTGTTATCAAACATAAAATTTATAAGAAATCGTTAACTTATTTTGCATTTAAGAAAGTTCTAGGAAGAATCAACATTTATGTGGTGTCCGTTTTGAAATGTTTTTAGAACTCATTTTTAGTGCTCGATTTGGTACAGAGCATTAGTTTCGAAAGTACTTGTATGACGGATTTTGAAAGGAGCATTAACATCGAAAACTAATTATTGTTATTTAAAATATTTAACAGAGTAGTCTATTTAAAAAATAGTTTTGGATAAGAATTGAAATTGAAAAGAAAGATAGTTGCAATTGAGAACTCGAATAGATAAGAGCAATTAAAATATAAATTTTAGTTTGTTGCTTAAGTTTCAATTACGAGCAATTCAAATATAAATATTAAATTGTTAATTAATTTATATTAAAATGTAAAATAAATGTGAAAAATACCTAAATTTATAACAACTGCTTGGCAAACAGGTAATAAAAAACTCTCAAATATATTCCATTGGAAACAAATTGAGCAGTCTTAGCTGAGCAGTAGCATCGATTGACTTAAGATTTTAATCTCGAAGTACTGCATAGTGGTCAGGAGGATCCAGGATTTGCTATAATGAGTTCAAACGATTTTATGTCTGCGGAAAAGTCCCATTCCATTTAAAGTTTATTAAAAACTCCAAGGAGATTTTTCCGTCGTCCAACCGTGCCTCCGTCATCAAATATTTGCTAAACCAAGTATTAAAAAACACAGAAACAAAAATAAAGAACACAAAATGACAGACTTTGTGGTGACGTCGAAAATAAGTACTCAACCAGCATTTATAACGCCCATCCATTAGCCAACGACACTCGCCTCGAGATCAGATTAATTAGCATTCGTATCTTTTGAACAAGAGCTTAACGCGGTGATTCGCTGTTCACACTTTGAACTTAATTAAAACTCCGAGTAAAAAGTATTCAGATTTTTAAATTACCACAAACTCATCGCGACCACCCCCACGGGAAATGGACAAATTGATGGAATAAAGTTTAGATCCAATCCAATCTGGTCACAAAAATATTGCACTCTTTTTTTGCTGGTGGTTGCTGTTGTTTTTTTCTTGTGTAGGACTTTAAGTAGGTTTGATTAACAGCGAAACGAACTTTCAAAAAAGCCATTGATGTTACTTTCTAAAGAAATAATTAGAAGAGGTAACCTTGAGTGGAAGGGTTCAAGAAAAAGTTAATTACTGATTTACTGATTGAGTATTGGATATGCATGAGAAGGTGCTGTTATATTTGTATTATGCTCGTTACAGCACATCCGAGGGTGTTAAAAATAAAGCAGGAGCATCCCGAATTTTCAAATCAAAATCTCACAAGCAATGATTATTGAAATATTTAACTGTGGTTATTTTTTATACTTTCGAATGCTTTTATGTGCTTTCTTCGCTATTTGAATAAATCCGTGCAGAAAGTTACTTGAAGGTAGAACGGTGGGTTCAGGACAGTGAGAGAAGTCTTAAATGGAATGGAAAAGGATTGCTTAAAGGGCTGATATTCTCAAAATGTTTGGGAGAAATGATCAGAGATCAAGAAGGAAATCATCATTCCAGGAGTTCTCAAAAAAGAACTCGAACTTGAAGATTAAATTTGAACAACAGTTTTATAAGAATTTATAAGAAATTTTCGCAGGTAAAAAACAATTGCTTCCTTCAGTGATCGAATGTCTAGAGAACAAAAGACAACCCGTACCCCGCGAATTAATTTGAAGTCTTCCGATCTCGGCGTTGCCTGTATGGCTTTTCGGTTTTGTAAAGTAATAATTGATATTGTGTTCTTTAAAAAATTCTATTGTGAATAAATTGTTAAACTCATAATCTGGCACCAGTTTGATTGGTTTGCCGATGGTAACTATAAATGTTATTATAGCTTCTTTCAACGTTGGTTTCGATCGGTCTGGCAGAATAACTGCTGAAGCAAATTTTGAGGTCTTGTCTATACAAGTAGCAATTTGTAATTTTTGTATGTAAAAAATATCTATATGAAATATTTGATTGATATCGTTTGGAGTTTCAGACATTTGAAATTTTGGTTTAGTCGGTTGAGTTTGATGTTTTATCCTATTGCCGGTAACGCATTTATTTATGAATCGAGTAATTAATTTTTGAAGGTTAGGATAGTAATATATCTTCAATAGGCCGTAATATGTGGAATGGATTCCTCCGTGGCCTGTTTCTTTTATATGACATTTTTCAACTTGTTTCAGTGCGTCTTCCTCAGACTGTAGATCTTTCAGGATATTTGCTACTTTTATAAATTTATAATTATTAGGGTAAATTTCTTTAATTTTAAGTTGAATTTTATTGTATAGATGATCGTCCGATCAGAATATATTGCAATTTTTTTTATTAAAGGGCAAGTTCAGGAGTTTTTCAGCAAATTTTCCGCCCTGGATTTCTTTCTCTGTTATACTTATTCTTCTGGACGTGAAACTATTTGGATGCTCGTTATTTGTTAAAATTATCTGAACATTGTTGTTGTTGACATAGTCTTCTTTTATTGGTATCAGCTCCGTAGTGTTTAAAATTTCAGAGTGTATTGTCATAAAATCATTACCTTGTTCTGGGTAGTTATTGAAAAATACGCAATTTTCCTTTAAACCATAGAATTTATTTAATAAGTTTTTTTAACATATACCGATATTTCGGAAGACAGTTGCTTCCTTCCTCAGTGCTAACTGATTCTTAACATGGAAAATCAACCCTATATATACATGCCTATCCTAATTAAATTTAATTATCCCCTAATTATCCCCAGTTTGATAAATCTTCCTATTCGATATATAGTGTTTCCAATCCGTCTCAGGCTTCCTGTATAAACCAGTACATGCACGAAGACACTTCCTTTCGAAAACTCTCAATTTTTCCATCGTACTAGCACTCTGGTTGAACCAGATCTGGCACCCATATGTCAAAATTGGTCTAACCAGAGTCTTGTAACAAATAACTTTGACCTTTTGATGGATGTATTTGGAATGAAAGAGTCGACGAAGGGCCATGACTACTTTTTGTGCTTTACTCAGCATCATTTTGATATGATCTGTATAGTACAGGTATTGATCGAGATGAACACCGAGGTATCGAACACAGGATTTATGTGGAATCCTCTCTGAACTACCCTCGCCTGCCATAATATGGAAATTCTTCCAATTACGTTTTAAGTCCTGGCTGGCCCCTTGAAGCGTGGTCCGAAACAAAATTGTTTCGCACTTTTGCGCATTAATTTTCATTCGCCAACTATCGGTATGGAGCTGCACATCATTAAAAATTCTTTGGAGGTTGCTCTGGACTATTGAAGCTTTTCGGTCTGCTGTATAAATGATCAAATCATCAGCAAACGCTACCAATGATCGTGTTGGTGAGACATTAAAATCAAAGCCATTCAGTAGTTTGCGAATGAATATTGAAAATAGTAAAGGCGCAGTAACTGTATCCTGTTGTAGACCATTCAAGACCTTGAAGTCGCGCATTGTCGTCAGATTTCCATCAGTTACAACGAATGAATTTCCGTATAACATACTGGAGATCATGGCAACAAGGTGTCTTGGGAACTTGTCCTGAAGGAGTGTAAAAATTAATCCATCTAACCACACGGTATCAAACGCTTTCTCCATGTCAATGAGACACGCTCCAACACATTCTTTATGATTTAGCTTCCGACAGATGTCTGAGGTCACTTTCGCTATCGCATGTATGGTCGAATGCCTGGCACGGAAACCAAATTGGCAATTCGGCATCAACTTATACTTGTTAATGTGAGCGTTTAAAGCTTTATTTAGTAATACTTCGAAGACCTGATAGACCTGATAGACCTGATAGAAGACCTTGCTGATGTTAGGCAGCAAGCTGATTGGGCGATAGCTTTTAGGGCACGAAGATTCTTTTCCTTTTTTTAAGATTGGAAAAACCTTAGCCTTTTTCCACCCATTTGGGAAATATAAATTGCTCAACATGTTGTTGAACAATATGCAATAATTTCTTATCCCAACATCAGGCAAATGCCGGAGAACTATATTCGGAATACCGTCAATACCACATGATTTTTTGTTGTTTATCCCGTCAAATATTAAGCACAAGTCTTCATAACTGACAAAATAATCAACAAGATTTAAGCTCGGTATTAGGTCAGATGTTAATGTCTCATTGAAATGAAGAATTGGCTCCCCATGTAGCCTTGACTTGAAGTTGGAAACTTCTGCTTCGACAACATCAGAAAATATTTGATTTCCTCTCGCAGGAGTTGGTAGATGAACCAATTCGAAATGTGTTCCAATCAGGGCAAGTTTCTGTAATCCATCACATATAATCCTGTTTCCGTTTCTATCCGGAGTCGTACTATCAATTTCGATACCAGTCCTATCAAGCAGATTTAATTCATCACCAGTGACTCCAAGATTCGATACCTTCACACGAGACCTCTTACGGAATAAACTATTCACTTTTGTGAAAACGCCATCTGGGTCCTGTGGGCTAATACCCCTCAGTTTTTCCGCCCGTTGATTGTTGACCTCACTCCTGAAGTATGAACGGATTAAGTTCCGAACATTTTTCAGGTGTAATTTCAGCAAAGTCAACGAGGGATGGTTGTAGTCCAAAAATCGCCGATAAATATTGTTGACGCGTGTGAGAAGGCTTTTCAATCTTTTTAACCTTGCGATGGTTGGTGTTTCATAACCTTCCATATTGTTTCGATGGTTAAACTAAGGCACTACTTTCTTAATCGTTACCAACGTCAGTGTCTCCAACTTCAACAGATAGAGATCTATTTCACTATTAGTTAGATTTCTGTCATTAGGAACCATAGAGAAAGAGTTGCTATCATCAAAACGAGGGCATTGCTTTTTGTAATCCCGATTAAAAATTTTTTGAAACTTTACCCAATCCTTTTTTTTGAAATTCAATCGATGATTTTCATGTTGAACTGGAATAAGGAAGACATCATCTCTGTGATGATTGATTTCCATTACGATTGCGTTATGGTCGCTATCATAAGAAAGCACATGTAGTTTCCGTTGAGGACTATTAAAACTGAATTCAAGTCTTGCGTCAGCAATACAAAGATCCAAATATGAATTAGTCCTAGGGTACGTTGGGAGTTCCGACCCATAAAGTTTGCACCTGTATTCGATTTGATTCTCTGTTATCCACGATTTCAGGAACACACCTTTTGGATTATTGTTGACGTTCAGCCATGATGTATGCCGTGCGTTAAGGTCACCAGCAAGAATATAATAGTTATGCAGCCTGTTCAATTCAAGCATTTCAAACAATGAATTAAGCTCCTCCTTGAACTTGAGAACATTTCGACCACTTGCATAGGCAGAGATAACATAAAGGTTATCCCTACCTGGCAGTGAAATTTTGATAACAGACACTTCTAGAAATTCAAAGTTTTTAAATTCGAGTTTTTCAATATTTTGAAAATGAAATGGTCTTCTAACCAATATCCCGGTGCCACCTCCCCCATTACCGTTTTGCCTATCGTTTCTTATGAATTCAAAATCCTTGAATGTCATGCTGTGCCATGGATTAAGGTGGGTTTCAGTAAGAAGCATGATGTCTGGCTTTTGCTTAGTAATGAATTCAAGGAGTTAGTCACGTCGATGTAAAGTAACAATGGAGTTGACGTTGATCGAGATGAGACGAAGCTTATCCATAGCAATGTGACTGGATAACAAGTTATTTTGAGACATTTCTAAGATTTAAACGCTGAAAAACAAAGTTGATTTTTGAATCTTGTTTATCGATTCTTTCCGATAAAGAATTAAGTTGCTGGTAAATTTTCAAAAGCAGGTCATGGTTTCCACTTACATTGTCTGCTGCATTATCTGCTGGTCCTCTCGCGGCAAGTGCAAATGATACTCCGAATTTGACGAAGTTGGAAGGCATGACATGAGATTTCTTTGAAATTAATTTCACTTTTGCATCTTGATATCGCGAGCATCCTCGATATGATGCTGGATGACCAAAAACACCGCAGTTAACGCAGTATAATTTTTCTTTAGGCTCCGTCAGAGCCAATTTGCACTCACCGGGGGCATGAACGTCTTTGCATTTAATGCACCGAAATTGCATGGTGCAGTTGGCAGCCGAATGACCAAATCTTTGACACCGGTAACACTGGTTGATTTCTCTTTTTTGGAGGCGTTCCCACCTCACCACTCTGAAATTCAAGTACCTTATTTGTTGAAGGTCACTTGGACTGCTTCTATTTGAAATTTGTACCAGATAAAGTGGTAAATTCTTCTTTTCTATGGTCGATCTTCTTATCGCGAAGGTTTTAACGGAAATAAATTCTATTTCTGGTGCAGCTTCCTTGAGCACTTGGAGAAGATCGACCGTATCCTCTCCGCAGTCCAAACCCCTCAACAAAAAGGTCTGATTTTTTTCACTTTTTGGAGTATAAGTGAAGTGTGGAACTTCCACAGAATTCAGCGCATCTTTTGCTGACTTGAAATCAACAATGGATTTAGTTTTGATGGTTAACTTTTCTGCGTTAACTCTTTTTATTTCAAAATTCGTTAGTTTTTTTTTCGGCTGCCAATAACCGAACCATGTCTCTTCCGCTTTGTCCGAAAACATTAATTGGCGGAACTTTTTCTGTGGGAATTTTATTGGTGGATTTTTCAGAGAAACCAGCAGATCTACTAGTTGGTTTCTTCTCCTTAGTTTTTGTTTTTAAATATTGAATAAAATTAATGTTATCTTTAATAGGAATACCTTTATTACTTTCAACTTCGATTTCCTCTCGCAATCCGTCCAGCGCTGCATAATAATTTTGTTTGCTGTCGTTTGTGCCTCTAGCACTAAGGATTTCTTCTTGTATATTTTGATTCGCATTTTTCTTGGCCTTTTTTTCTTTATTGAGTTCCTGTTGCGATCGCGGGTTTTGTCTCTTCATCCCTATGTTGTAAAGATCTTCGAGGGACTGTAGTCGTAGTCTTAATTCCTGGTTTTCTTTACGCAGTCTTGTCACTTCACGCTCGTCTTCTATTATTTTTGTTTTTCGTCCGTCATCTGCGGAGTTTTCCTGATGTTTTCTTTTATTGACGACTGCTGCTAATTTCGTACCTGCTGTCTCCTCGGGTTGCCTCAACGGTGAAAACGGTTGCCTTTTGATTTTGCCTTTTGTTTCAATATATCGAACAACAGATACGAATATCGGTCGATAGATACTGGCGATAGCTTTCAGATAAGCTCCTCCAATGAACGTTTTGTTTGCTTTTTTTTTCAATTAATTTATATTTTAATTTAATTTGCAAAAAAACAATGAAAATTTGACAATTGCATTGAAAAAAAAAACACGTCTGAACGCAATGAATGCTTGACGTAGAATCCCCCAGTTTTTGTATCCTTATTGTTCATATACTTCATTATTTAATTTTGATAAATAGTCCACTACTTTGTTGTCATTTCCTTTGATATATTCAATTTTAAAATCAAATTTCGTTTAGTTTCAGTTTTCATCTAATAAGTTTTTGATTTGGTTCCTTGAGATTTGTTAGCCGGATTAATGGTCTATGGTGTGCTTGCAATGTGAACTGTCTTCTGTACAAGTAAGTTCGGAATGACTTTGTTCCCTTTACAATGGCAAGTAGCTCTTTTTCTATGACCGAATAGTTCATTTCATGCTCATTTAATGTTCTTAAGGGGTCTGTCTAGTAACTCACTTTTGAAAAATCGTTTTTTTTTTTTGTTTACTTTTTTCGAAAGTAAATATATTAAGAAATATTGTGTGAAAATTTTCGAACGATCCGAGAACTCTAACATTATTTTTGAACGCTTCAAAGGTAGGTACCTCTAGCGCGCTGACCGCGAATTTCCTTGCGCGCCGTCCCAGCCGCTTACCTGCTATTGTTTTCTCTCGCAGCTGCTCTCTTTCAGAATCCTCTTGTATATATGTATATATATTATATGTCGGTATCCTAAAGGTCGTATATATTTCGTTGTTTTGATCTACTAAATGTATATACCTGCTTTTGGAGCGAAAAGAGGCAGTTCTGTTTGTAAATTCTTTAGAGCAACATCTCTCTACGTGAAATTGTCGTATTTTCGCAATGGATAAAAAAGGCAAACATCAAACTAAATCCTGGCGACGTGCAGGAAGTAAGACAAAAAAGCGTAGTTTACGTGGAGATCGGAGCAGGAGTAATACAAGTGCATCAGCAAAAAAGCTAAAAGAGTCGAAAGACGACAGTTTTGATGTACGTGTAAAAAAAGATACAGGCTACAGTATTATACAGTTTTTTTTCGTGTTTACTTTTCTAGAACAATATTTATCGTGTAAAGTGTGTAAAGGTGATGTGTCTTTTTCGAAATTTGGACAGAAAGGTTTTGGTTTTAAGATACATCAATGGTTTTAAGATACATAAAGCGTGCGAATTCTGGAAAAAGAGGAAAGATGATATTGGTTTTGCTGCTTGGTATGAAAAACACAAGGAAAATTGTGACGCTAATCATGAAGGTAGCTCCGGTAAAATGGAGGTCAATGGAATTGTAAAAATGTTCATGAGATCACTGGCAAAGTACGCAGTCCGCTACGGTTTTTATATTGGTGATGGGGACTCCAAAACTTTCAAAATGCTGCTTGAAACATTTCCGTATGGAGAAAACGTTACGGTAAAAAAATTAGAATGCGTGTTGCACGTAGCAAAAAGAATATTCAAGCGTGCTAGCGAAGCAAAAAAAAACCTTACACAACGAAGAAAAGCCGAAACTGTTAAAAGGAAAGCCGAGGAAAAACAGACCGAGAAGGTCGAAAAAACTTCTTCGAAAAAAAACCGCTGCCAAAAATAGGAAAACTGACAGTGTTCCTAAAGTTAAAACTGTTGATTTGACGATCAAGCTAATGAAGGAATTGTCTACTAATTATGGATTAGCAGTTCAAAGAAACAAGGATTCAGTCGAAGGAATGCGCAACGAAATTTGGGCTGGATTTTACCATAAAATTTCGACCGACTCAATGCCTCAACATCAGTACTGTCCAGCTGGAAAATCGAGCTGATGCAAATATCGGAAAGCAGAAGCAAAGCAGACACTGAAAGATTTCAAGCATCCACCTGCCCTTTCTGAAGACGTGCAAGAAGTGCTGAAGCCGATCTACGAAGATCTGACCAAAGACGAATTGCTCGAGAGGTGCTTAGGAGGCAACACGCAAAACAGCAATGAGAGTTTCAACGCTACTGTGTGGAGTATGGCACCAAAACACACTTTCTCTGGCCAAAAAATCGTTTAAATTGCGTGCCTTACAGCAGCATGTATTTTCAATGAAGGCTTCAGCACAGTATTGAAAATTATGGAAACAATGCACGTTGGAATCGGCGAAACTGCAGTCGCATATGCCGCGACGTGCGACCACCAGCGTATCCAAGTAGGCAACCGCCGTTCATCGGTTTTTTTGTTTCAGACAACACAGCTCCGAGATTTTATCAACAAGGCGGACCTACCTACTTTTCGAGGTGTTGCGTTTGGCTGACGTTTTTGGTCATAACACATGTATAAAATAAAAGAAAAATTTATTTTTATGTATTTCAAGAGTGTATTTACTAAGCCTAATAACTTTTATATCATTACCTTTATCCAGTATCCCAAGAAATAATCACGAAAATCGCGTTTTTTTTGGCGCGAGCTACTAGACAGACCCCTTAACGCATATGCAATCGGATGCTTATTCTGTGATAAAACTGCCACTAACGCATATTTGGATGCATCCGTTGTCAGAGTAAAAGTTTTCGAAAAGTCTGGGTAGCTTAAGAGATTACCCCCATTTGTAGCTCAACCAAAATGCCTTTTTCATGAATTTTTTTTAAAACTACAAAACATTTTTAAACAATTATTATATCATCTTAAAGAATACATCTTGAAGAACTTTCAATAATTTTTTTATTGCAAAATATTACATTATTAAGTGGCAAATGGCCGCCAATGAAATAGTGTTTTTATTTATACGGTTTGCGTTGACCAACATTGCGGCGAAGTGGATCATTTGAAACAAAAAATGTGGATAGATTTAGTTAAATATAAGTACAAACTAGTCTTTAATCGAAGGATTTAAAAAAAACATTCATTTTTCACAAAATGGCGGACAGTCAAAGTAAATGGTTCGATTTTAACGAAAAAAAACGGCCATTTTTTGGCTATAAAACGGCCATTTTTTTTCGAAACAAAAAATCGAACGATTAAGGGCCACAATTTTATGTATTAAATAAGCTTGCAACATTCCAAGAAGATCGGTTCATTAGTGTTCGAGTAATCTTGGTCACCGACTTCAGAAATGCCATTTCGAGAAAAACGCGTTTAAAGTTTTAATTTCAGTTTACACGAAGAAAATAATTTTTTTTGTAAACTTACATAGAGTCATCTATTCCGGGTCCATACAGAAGTTCTTCCGCCGACGATGCCGCTTGCAAAACGGTAATTTGGTATTGCCTTCGTAACATTCTTCCTTCACGAGTGCTCTCGGCCGCACGTCTCTCTGCCAGTGCAATCCGTGCTTCGTCCATTTTATCAGCATATTCGTGCGCGTTGTGTCCACAACTCACTCCGATTGAGTTCAAATAAAATAATAATGATTTTGAACCTTCGTTGAATAGTCCAACGGCAATATAAGCTGCTAAATTTACAACGATTGCTCCACTCGAGACGATTTTTGGGCTGATTTTCCAAATAAGTTGATTGCAGCTTTCGTTGTTATTTTGATTGAAGCCACCGACGCATCTTTCGAGTAAAGTTTCTCTACTCAGATCGTCGTATATAGGTCTGATGGCATCCAATACATGTGATGGAAGTGGTCTGTAATCGTGTTGGAAAGCCTCGTTTCCCGCCTGAGCTCGTTGATATGAACACCACGATTCTTCACCGGTTGGACATCTCTCATGGTGTGGTTTTGTATCGGTTGAACTGTAATGATAGAAGGTCGCCCATATTGCCTCATGCATATCGTGAACAGAAGCATAATGGCGTCGAATAGCAAGTCCATAGTACACAGTGAGCTTGTCAATAAATTTTCCTGTCAGCTGTCCTTTACCACCAAATTTTTTGTTTTTTTTTTACTAAATTACGAAGACGGGATCCCATACGCTTTTGGACGTGTCCGATGCATTCGTTTTTTATAACTTCTACATCGTCATAAGGATGAGACTGTAATAGCCCAGTGTACGTCTTCGAATCTCTGTCTCCAATATAGTAACGGTACAGGTCATTATATTTTGCTATTGAACGCTTGAAGATTTCGATAATAGAGTCCACCTCCATTTTTCCCGAGGAGCCTTCGTGATTTGCACTGCAGTTATCTTCGTGTGTTTCGTACCATTGTTCGTATTCCGCATCATTTAGTTTATGTTTCCACGATTTACACATTTTACAATACGTACTTTTTACCACGAGATCAAGTACTTTTCCACTGTAGTAGCCTATGACTGATGTAACTCCGAACAACGACGTATATCCTCATTTCCTCCAGGATCCATCTCCGAAAACTGTTAATTCAGAAGTTGTATCTTCTGCTGCATTAGGTATATTTTCAATTTCTTTTCGTACGGCTTTTTTCAATATTACATCTGTACATGTTTTCACAGACTTATAAATACTTTTTAAAATTATTGAATATGTATTCTCGGTAAGAAACCTTGGCATGTCCATAAGTCCGCAAAATGTTTGTGCTCCAGCCAATCCTATGCCGAGAACTCTCATAGTGAATATAAATCGACGATTTATTTCATACGAATGTGCCACAAAAGGGGAAGATGGTATCAAATTATCTGCACATGAGTCACATTTCACAACGACTTTGAAGCCTAGTCCTCTTGCATTTGCAGTTTCAAATTTAATATTTCCATTACACATTTTGCACCTCACTAAACTTGAAATTGCAGCAAACACAACACAAAAGTTTAAAATGCGATATTCAATATTCGGGCTTTGATTCACAGTCATATCAATATAATCTTTCAGTTTCTTCGCAGACGTGCTGTGAGTTTCAGTTTCCGATTCGGCCAGTTACGGGTTAAAAATACCCTTCCTTTTTTTTGATCAAGATTTCCGTGTACTTTCACTGCTTCTTGTTTCTCGCGAACCTTTTTTTCGATCCATTTTTAAAAGTAAAATAAATAAAAACTGCGCTTATAATATTGTGAACGGCGGTAATAAATACGTCTTTCAAGCTACACTGACGAATTTAAACGATAAAAGGCAACGAAAATTCGTTTCTACAAATTCCAGTCTATTATATAAACGTTGTAAATGCCAGGTATACGACCATTGTCATCGAACAATCGACTGAGACCGTCGAGAGGGTCGAGCGTGTCAGGTGTCAGACTAGCCGGTTGTTTACACAACGGATTCTTCTCTTTCAACGGTCATATCTCAGTCAATTTTGTTCGGATCGACTTGAAATTTCCAGGTAATATTCTCAGATACTTATACTTAAAAAGCAATTAACAAAAAAATCGATTTTTTCAAAGTCGCAAGTGGGGTAACCCCTTAGAATTGGTGGATTAGTTAAAAATTTTGGAATATCTATTTATTCTTTTTTAAAAATTTGGTTAACGGGACAGTGTAAGATGAATAATCCCTTAAACGACATTTATTTTATTAATATATTCTTTTAGAACGCAGTTTATCATCCTTGGGAAGGTGGCTGGAAAATTGTTTAACTCAAATGGCATTCTATTATATTCATAATGTCCATTATGAGTACTAAATGCTGTTTTTGCTCTATCTCTAGGAAGGGCCATTATCTGGTGAAATCCTTTTGCAAGCTCAATAGTAGTGAAATATGCTGCTTTACCTCGTTATCAAAAAAGGTCTTCGATGTTTGGAATCGGAAACTTATCACTTATAGTAACCTCATTGAGTTTCCTGTAATCAGCTACAATTCTCCATTTAGTTATACATGAGTTGTCGGTTTTTTTCGAGACAATGCAAAGAGGTGCATTGTATGGTGAATTGCTGGGTACAATTATATATATAAAAAGTGTAATTATTGGATAGAAATTATGCTAGTATATAAGTCCGATTGTAAGCCATAACATCTTCAGAATCAAAAGCACTGAAGAAGGGTGTAAGTAGCTCCCGAAATGCGCATATGCATTAATAAATTAAAAATTCTAGAAGGGAAAATTGTTTCTTTTATATATATAATTTTTAACAATTATATTGTTGTCCAACATTTCTTGAATTTGTGTCTCAACTTCTTTTTGGTGGACCTGCGGTAATCTATAAATTTTTGTGAATATAAGCTTATCGCTTGTAGTCTTTATTTCATGTTGGGTTATAGTTGTGAAATTCAATATGTCACCTTCCTTATAAAATAAATTAGAGTGCTTCTAAATTAACTTTGATAGTTCCCTCTATTCTCCGATATTCAAATGATCCATATTGATATTCAGATCCTTAACTGGTGTTGGTTCACAATCATTTAGATTCAAAGAATTAGCTACAGCTTCGCTATCTTGAGTATTCGTTATAAATGACACGTTATTGTTATAAATTTCGATGTATCCTTCTTTAGTATATATAATTGATTAAGCAGGACTCAAAACATTTCGTTCTGATATTGCATTAAAGAGTTTAGTAATTTTCCAACCATCCATTCAATTTAAATTCTTGGGGGAAGTCTATTCAGATAACGAAATTGATTATCTCTTTAGAATGGAGGCTTTTTAAAACTAATGGATTTTTTACCTTATGACTAAATTCCATGTCAAAGATATTATTAATTAGGGATGTGTTGTAGCCAGTATCCATCAAGCATCTTAAAGTTTTGCTTCATATCGTTATTGGAATGATTGGTAGCTCCCATTTGGTAATCACTGTATTTCCGAGGCTGGTATTTGAAAATTTTCGACTTCATTTGTATGGACAAAGTTGTGAGTCTTAAATGTATTTTGTTGCAAGGAACTTTTCCAGGTTTGGTTTGACTGTACTGTTGTCATTGACACATCTTCAGGTTTAGAGTTAACAGCTCTCATCGAAATGTCAGCACTACATGGATTTTCAGGTTGCATTGACCAATTGTCAATAGGATCCTTAGTTGAGGAATAATGTTATTTGTATTTCTTTGATTAATCAGAATAGTATTATGTGGTGGTGCTTCGTTATTCCTATGCATATTTGTTGAAGTTGAAGATCAAAGTTATTTTGGGTAGGAAAAATCCATGTTCGTGAGTTCTATAGTTCTTATTGTAATTCCCTATATATAAATGTCTTTGTTGGGAACTTACGAAATATATATTAGGAAGGTGGACTTCACGTTCTTGTTCCATTTCTCTTAGAAGTTGATATGCTTCATCTAAAGTTAAACATTTGTTTTGCGTTATTAACAATGCCTTATATTCAGGAATACTGGCTTTAAATTTTGATATAGCAAGTGATTCATTATTAAACGTGTTGAAATATGGAATAGGAGTAAGTTCTTGCTTCAACCTTTGGTTTAATTTATTTAATAAACGACTGATTTGGTTATAAACTATTGTTATATTATGAATAAATTGTATATTTTGCATTTGAGCAACAAGGAAATTAAATGATTCTCTAATCGCATATTTTTGGAGCAATTTGAATTTAATAATAGGATTATAAATATGAAATGCGGATTTTTTCTGCTTGAAATATGCATTTATTTGAATAACAGAACAAATGAATTCAATATTCAAAGTATTGGCCATCGTTAGCTACGACTTTTCCCCATCTTTCTGTTAGTTGATGGATTCCGTCCCAGTAACACTTCTCATTTTTTGAGGCTAACCACTCATCAAGCCAATTTTTAACTTCTTCGTAAGAATGGAAGTGCTGTTCCGAAAAACCTCGCTGCATCGATCGAAACAAGTTGTAGTCAGAAGGAGCCAAGTCTGGTGAATACGGCGGGTGGGGCAGAACTTCCCAATTAATGTTTCCCAAGTAGTTCTGGACAGGTATTGCCACATGCGGCCGAGCATTCTTATGTTGAAAAATGACTTTATCATGTCTTTGGTGTAATTCTGGTCGTTTTTCCTTGAGTGCGCGGTTCAATTTGTCAGTTGTTGTCGGTAACGTTTGCCAGTAATAGTCTCACCAGGTTTCAGCAGTTCGTAATACAAAGGTCCCTTACTATCCCACCAAATACACAGCAAAGTCTTCTTTCCATGAATATTTCGGACTGGTTGTGCCGTTAATGACTGGTCTGGGTCTACCCATGATTTTGTCCGCTTGGGATTGTCGAAATAAATCTACTTTTCATCGCCGGTAACAATCCGATGCAAAAAACCTTTTTTTTTCTGTCTGGAAAGCAAAATTTCACAAATGGTTTTTCGCCTTTCGATGTCTCTTTCTTTCAATTGATACGGCACCCATTTTCCAGCTTTTTTGATCTTTCGCATGGCTTTTAAACGTTGTGAAATGGCTGCCTGAGTAACTTCCAACGCTTCTGCCAACTGTTTTTTAGTTTGCGTGTTGTCTTCATCCAATAATGCTTGCAAATCTGTATCTTCGAATTTTGTTGGTGGTTTTCCACGGTCTTTGTTGCTGACATCGAAATCGCCACTTTTAAATCTTTTAAACCATCGGTCACAAGTGTCTTGGCTTGGGGCATGTTCACCATATGCTTCCACTAACAATCGATAAGTTTTTGCTGCCGTTTTCTTCAAATGAAAGAAGATTATTGGACTTCCCCGCAAAACCTCTTTTTCTGGCACGTAATTCGACATTTTTGAAGCGAAAAAAAAATTATGATGTTTGTACAATCGAAACTTATGACATACTGGAATTTGTTGACAGATGTTTACCCTCCAAAATGCCATATGGGTTATCCCCGACACAAACCATATGTAATGGTTATGCCATCTGTTAGTAAAATCCGCATTTCATATTTATACACCTAATAGTTTCCCAACGGGAATCTGGAAACTGATTTACAATATGTTGCGGTTTTCCTGTAATTTTTCCGAATACTATTGGCCCTAAAAATTCTTTCGGGTTTTCAGAGGAGAATTGCAGAAATTTATCTATAACTGAGAAAAATGCTTGCACGGATATTCCAAACTTAGAATCTAATTCTCCTATTCTCTGTATATTGCATAATATCTCACTAAAACTTAGACTTAATGATCCTATTCTATTTTGGTTTATTTGTAAACTTTTCAATATTTTATCGACCTCAAGATTTCCAGATAAACTCCCAATTTCATCATGAACAGCGGTAAATTCGTTTGTTTCCTTGGTCTGAAGATGCCATTTCATTTAATATTTTCTAATTTTGACTTACTTGTAGAGTATTCCTTGGTTCCTCATATACGATGCTGGCACTAGATCCTTGTGCGGTTATTGATAAAAATGCAAGATTTTAGTTCCTTTGCCAGAACCTACCGAATTTACGTGTCTTCAGTTGAAATTGTCAATTGCTCGATATAAAAATCTTTATTGGGTCCGCATCTTTGTATAAAACTAGGAAGGTTTTAAAAGATTCTTTAAGACCATTAGTCCTCTTCCCAACAATATTTAATTAATTTTTTTTCAATTACATACTATTAAAATCGTTGTTTTAATTCAAATATTTTTAACACATGATTTGGGTTTTGGGAAAACATCATAAAGACATCATAAGAAAGATTCGGAAGAGGTTATTTTATTGTTTTATTGTATTTTGTTCTTTTCCGAATTTTATGCTATGGATGCAATATGTGTTAAGGAGAGGAATTATCCATAACTAGCGCTTGTTTTGTCGGAAGTTAGTCATCGCTTCAACTGCACGTATCTTATGCGTTTCCTAAGTGTGATAGCATATGACAAAAATTTAAATATTTTCGTGGCTACTGACTTCTTTTAAAATATTGTTATTGATATGGATCAAGGGGGTAAGCACGCATATTGTTAAAATATTATGCTGTATTTTTGTGATAGGATATTGGTATTTGACATTTGAAAATAAAGTTTAAAATTTTAATTTATGTAAGAGCGAAATTCGCCTAGTTTTGAAGAAAAATTAAATTACTTGGGAAATTGGATTTTGTCCAGCGAAAACTATTCTGAAGATGAATTAAAGGCGTTGAAGCACAAGTTTTCGCACTGAACCTATGTCAACCGCTATGTTGGCCATTAATGGAGTGAGTACCGTCCGACGCACTGCAGCCTTATTAGCTGTTGTGCTGATTTAATGGGAAAAACTCATCTGCCAGTCCATTAGTACGACGAGATATTTCACAGCTGATTTCGATTGAACCAGCGCTTCTCCAACACAAAGTCTGGGTGTTCCCTTCTTTATCAGGATAACCAATTCATTGGAATCGCATGGCATTATCATTGGAAAAAACCAGCCTGAACGTAAGAGGACATCCAGTCTTTTACTCACCGCATGTCATATTTATTCTGAATTGCGCGTGGGCGACTTAGGCCACTTAGTGCGACTAGCCTCCTGACGTCGTTCGCGTAGTCTATCAATCGTGACTCATCCGCCAGTTTAAGATGCAGAAGTCAGCCATAGGAGATGTTTCACATATCTGGGCCGAGGATTGAGCCATGAGTCATACCAGAAGAAAGTATCATCATCTTTCGGCTACCTTCCTTCGAGTTGTATATTGGCTGTGTTCGTTCAGATAGTCACTCAGATTCCACATCAGATATACTGATAATGGAAACACGATTTTCAAGCCCTTGTAGAATATCTACCCATCTAGCGCAGTTAAATTCATTTCGGACTCCCAGAATAACCAGCAAGACGACCTATCGTGTAGAAATGCTGTGTGGCTCCGCTCGTTGGACAGCGTTCACCACTTATCCGTGATTGTATCGATGATGAAGGAACCTGCTCTGAAGTCATACTGCCGTGGAGATAGATCTCCAAGAGCATGAATCACGTCAACGAGTCTTCTCCTGATTATGTTTTCGAAAGCTTTTTCAGATATGTCTAGTATAGACAGTAGGACGACTCGGGATTCCCGGGATGAGCAGAAGCCTCGACATCTTCCAGCAATCTGGGACAACCCCTCACGCAGGCATGCGTTGAACGTGCTGAAGAGCAAGTCAGGGCAAATCTGAAAGGTTGCCTGTAGCAACTCAACTGAAACCCCATCACGTCCTGGAGCCTTCCATAGGCATAGGTGCTTTCTCCAATTCCAATCTCGTGAAAAGTGGAATTTATATTGGTATTTTATCGGGGATGGATCCAGGGATGGCGGGGTTGATTGTGAAAAGCCGTCGAACGTTTCTGACGCGTATGAATGAGTTTTCCGTTTCCAAGTTTTCGCGTCACTATTTTGTAGTCTAAGCTCCATGGATCCTGTTCACGTTGTGTGCCAAGTTTTACCAACGGCTTTCTGCTGATGATAAGCGTGCTGAGACATTTTCTAGGTAACTCATAAGCTCCAGATAGGGTACATGTATTATCCCAGTTTCGAGTTCGCTGGGATTTTCGTCGTTGTTTGCGACTCTCCCTTCGTTATTCGGGAATTTTAGGTGACCATCAGTATACTGTAAGCTTGGCTTGCCTGGGTCTTCATAGGGGCATAGAAGACTTGCTGGTGGAAAAGGAACGAAATGTTTATGATAGTTGAGTTCACCACAATGTTTGTCACAGGTCCTCCACTCATCGGCGTAGCTTCCGTTAGCCATCGTTGAATCAGCACTTCAACTAGCCACTCAGTGTCCACTTTCCTAGGATCTCAGCGGAGTGAAGATGATTTAACGCGTGGTCTTCGTGAAGTACCGTCATTGAGCTCCATTGCTTTGTACTGGTGATCACTGGCGACGTAATCCTCAAGCACTCTCCAATTTTTAACTCTTTGTACTAGGCACTTCGAAGCTGGTTTCATATCAGATATGGTTCCAACGCAGCTCCATCGACGGAAAGCAGGGGTGTGGCTTGGGTTCAATACGATCCCCATCTCCGGGATCCGTTTGCCCTGAGCATCCGATTGGGACATGCCTAATTCAATTGCTTGTTACCTCCGACGAGCACATGGCCGTCTGTACTCGAAACAGCATCCTCCAAAGATTTCAGTCTAAATTGAAACGAACACTGAACTTAAACGAAAATTTCTCCTCGCCCCTGGGTTGGCAATTCGAAGTGGACTGCTCTGCACCGAGGTGGCGGCTGTACCGGTTTAGTCAGGATACCATGTTGGCGAGCTTCTGGTGTTGTGATGCATGCCGAGCAGCAGAAAACTGGTTTGCCGTTTCGCGTTTTAAGACGTCTTCTATTTCGTGCAGATCTCTAATGCTGTCAATGACCTTAATTTCAAGCGTAGTCATTGGCTTGTGTCAGGCTTCTATGGCTTTTTTCCAAGGGCGGTTTACATTGGGCAACTGAACACGTCTTTATTGTTTTGTTTGCATCTGGTCCGCACTCAACTCGGTCACCTAGCCAAGTTTGCCGTACAGCTTTGATTGCAGTTTGGGTTACCCTGATTTCTCACAAGACATCCGGAAAGGGTCTACCGTCGTTGGGTTTAACCAGCAGTGCCTGCCCAATAGGTTTGCGACGCTTCTTAGCCTGTTGTTCTTCCTCTGTCTTCAGCCACCCACGTCAATAGTGAACAAACGGGTTAGGAGCCGTTCGAACGTTTTCAACACCCTCGTTAAGGTTCGTTTGTGCATCGCATGTAGCAATGATGCCTTTAATTACCTTTTCCGCTTCACGATAGAGCCGCTCTGCCTCTGCACCATCCAGGATTATCGAAGCGCTCGATGTCAGCCGTGCAGGGATTTCTCATTTGTGTTAAGTGGTTAGTCTCTTCGGTTGTGGTGGCAACAATCGTAAGTTTCTTGAGCGTTTCGCTTTTCTTAACTGTGTGCTCTTCCTTCAAAAGACACAAGGATCTCTGGTCTTCTTTTGCTTCCCCCTCCGGTGTGCGCATGGTTTTCCTCTTGCACCCGAATGCGGTAACAGTCTATGGTTGTATCAGATATTCTAGTTTTCGCCCTTCCGTTTCCAAAAGTTTCTGCTCTGTCGAAATCTTTTCTTTTGAACATAATGTGTTGGATGTCATGGGTTGTGCCCCCCCCCCCCTCCCTCGGTTCCAGTATCTCCACTCGTTTATCTAGTCTCCTTAATTGACTCATGGTTGTAAATGGGTCTAAGCAGGGAGGTCATGTGAGGGTTGGCACTTGCCGTTATGGGGACAGGTGCTCAGGGCCAGACAAACGTTAATAGGGAGTTCGTCTCAACTGAACCTGTACCACCAACTCAATGGTGCTAACTTCTGACGTACTCCGAGGCCTGCCAAGTTTTTTCAGGACGGAGACATTTTGATCGTTAGATTGGAGTCGTTCACACTCGAGTGTCACATCGATGCTACTCTGCGATTCAACTAAGTCGAAAACATCATAGCCGCCAGCCCGAAACTCAAAGTAAAACCATGGGTTACAAGTGGTGCTGTCAGAACCACGAGTCGGAAGACCGATCCAAGTGATTACTCCGAAAATGTTTCAAGAAATCGAAAAATTAATTTGAAAGATGCTGGACTAAAGAAAAAAGTGTTTGCAGGAAAAGTTGGATTGGATACAACAATTTTTTGAATTGTTAACGATCATCTTGACAACATGACAAATGGGTTTAACATGAGGCATGGGTTCATCATAATGAACCTGCGTCTAGACATGACTCTATGCAGGGGCATAAAAATCAAACTTAAGCCCCAGGAAGATTCAGGTGTCATTGTCGGCTGGTGAAATCATGGCCTCAGTCTTTTAAGACTCTGAAGGATTCTGTTGATAGATTACAAAGCTAATGACGTCTCCATAACGGGACAGTACTTCGCATATTTGTGGGTGGACGTACACAAGGTGGGCATATATATTTATATAGATTACCCATCCTACAGTCCTGACTTGGCTCGCAGTGATTATTATCTTTTCCCAAAGATTAAAAAAGATTTTTGTGGAAATAAGTTTTCAAGCTTTGTAGAAGTGAAGGACACGGTTTCATCTTATATTTCGGACAAATACAAAACATTTTTTGCTGAAGGTAACATGTGGTGTAACAAGTAGCGCAATTTAATCAAGGCGTTTTTGTCACCTTCCGTCTAGCTTATTCGCTCTCTACCATGATGCTGTGAGTGACGACACAACTTCGATTTTCAACTCTGCCCCAAGAATCTGCCTCAAGGTCTAAGCTTAAAACTCTTGTAAATATTACCATGCACTTTTCACCTTTGAGAAAGGGGTAGCCTACAGTTGAGGCAGTTAATTTAGCTCAGGATATTTTCGTCTACTTCGAGTTTGTCCACAGAGTTTTCTAATCGAGCATTGGATAGTCTCCTGATTCGGTTTTCATTTCATTAATCTTTTCTACAAGGATAAAGGGGGGGGGGGTGTACCATGCTTCTTTTGTTGGTGCGTTTATAATATTTATATTATTGTTGTCATTTGGGGTTTCTTCAACTATACTACAAAGGGATTAGCATTGAGAGCTGTTGGTTGCGTTGAAATTGTCGGTTTTGGTAAAAAATAGTAACATAGTAAAATGTGTTAAGTTTTTAAATAAAAGGGAATATATTTAATCTTGAAAAAAGTTACCATAGGCATCAATGACTTGTTGCCAACGTGATGGTAAACAATTTATTCCTGTTTGATAAAAATCTCTGTCTCGCCCATCGAAGAAATTTCTTTATGAGTTGTCTTCCCGGTTGGTGAATTGTTGTTAAAATCTGATGGCGTAATGTCGTGAGAATATGGTAGATGTGGTAAACTTTGCCAACCAATTTCCTTTATGGTGTACCTGGTGAATGCCGCTGTATGTGGTCGTGCGTTTTTCTGTGCATGCGTACTTCGCAATCCCTGATGAACTTCTTTTAATTGACTGTTCACTTCAGCTGTAATGCATTGGCTGGGTTCCAACAGTTGATACCACAAGATACCTGTGTACCACCATACACACAACAAGGTCTTCCGCTAATCAAGTCTAGGGATATTTCCAGGAGGGTCGTTTGCCGATAACCACTGAAACGAGCGTCGGCTATTGTCATACATAATCTATTTTTCATCGCACGGTATCACTTGATTCAAAATACAGTTTCACTGACAATCTTTACACCTCAATATTTTCCAAAAGACTTAATACATTTGAATCACACTCGACCTTTTATAATGGCCGCCGACATCGTTTTTTAGGTACGTATACGGATTCCGGGAAAATGTCCTGACGTTCTGGACTAAAAGGTATATAAATGAGTCATCCCTAAACCGACACTTTCAATGCAAGCACACAATATAAATAAAACAACTATCAAGAAACGTGATAGTTTCAGTTTACAATGAACTTTTCGAAGGTATGTTGGTTCATTTTATCCGAAGAAAATATACTCAGGCTTATACGTAGTCAGGTCGTCTGTAAATTTCAATCATAATATCCGAAAATTCTTTATCCTTTGTTTAAAATCAGCTGCCGCATACACTGCTAAACGTTTGGAAATGTATGGGGTAAGATTATCCGTTATTCCGTCAAGATGTAAATATGGCTTCTCGTACTACGGAAGTATTTTCGAAAATTCGAACATTATGCCTTTAAGCGAGGAAACAACAGGAAATTAATGAAGGATAGTTGTCTTTTGAAAATTTTCAACGGAGTAGTTTCGGAGTGTTTTTGTTTCCTTCTCCCGCCCGAATTATTTTCGTGGCAATAAAGTCCTCTGTACAATGGAATGGTTGTGAGATCCAGGGATTTTCAATCACAGTTACAGATTTTCCGATCTGATTCCGAAGAAGTCTTAATATTAAGATATTGACTCTCGTCACTTTAGGTTTAATCCTTCCACAGTACTAGCACCCTGATTGTACCAAATCTGATACCCATATGTCAAAATTGGTCTAATCAGGGTCTTGTGACAGATAACTTTGACATTTTGAAGAATGTGTCTAGTATAAAAGAGTCGACAGAGGGCCATGGATACTTTTTGTGCTTTACTCAGCATCATTTTGACATGATTAGCATAGTACATATATTGATCGAGATGAATACCAAGGTATCGAACACAGGATTATGTGGAACCCGTTTTAAACTACTCTTGCCAGCTATAATGTGGAAATCCTTCCAATTACGTTTCAGGTCTTGGCTGACCCCTGCAGCGTTTTCCGAAACAAAATTGTTTCGTACTTTTGCGCATTAATTTTCATTCGCCCAATATCGGTATAAAGCTGTACATCATTAAAAATTTTTTGAAGGTTGCTCAGGAGTATTGTAACTTTTCGGTCTGTTGTATAGATGATCAGATCATCAGCAAATGCTAGCAATGATTGCGTTGGTGAGACATTAAAATCAAAGCCACTCAATAAACTATTGAATGAATATTGAGAAGAGCAGAGGTGCAATAACTGTTCCCTGTTGTAGACCAGTGAAGACCTAGAAGTCGCTCATTCCAAAGAAAGGTCATTCCAGACCTGATGACGCGTTTGGTTCCCCGATCTTAGGGCGATTTCAACAAAGGCAAAAACCGAAATAGAATGGACAATGGGATCAGAATGGATGTTGAAATTTTTCAGAAAGAACTAATGTATCTTGAATGATCTCATCCCGAAAAGACAAGCGAAAATTATTAAGATCCCAACTTGAAAGAGTCTTAAAGTAGAAACGCAATTACTGATTACTTACTTTAAGATTACTGATAAGTCTACTAATCAAAGAGCCACACAATTGTTTCCCAAAAGTGTTTTTCCTGCAAAAGCCGATGCCTTCCAAACGGTCTATTAATTCATCTGAAACTTTAAACCCTAATTCCTTTCTCATTGCGATATCACCAAAAATTTACCCAACATATTTTTCACATATTTTCTCGATCATTTTCACAATGATAATTGTAATAATCAAACATGTTATATTGCGATGCAAAGATAAATCATGAGCTTTGAACCGATTACTCTCTCATCGCAAAGCGCTAAAGAATTGAGCTCTGGGTTCTAGCGCCAGGACCCACGTATGAAATTTCGGGAACAAAAAATTTTGTTTGGGATTCGAGTTCTTTTGTGCTTTATATTATTTGCCATAAGTCTCCTGGTAGCCGAGACCCTTGCCGTTGCGCTGATTGACTTCGTGAAACTCAGCTTGGAATCTATCAGCATGTTCAGGTCCTTAATTGGTAGTTTTTACTCTACTGTATCCCCGAGATTGATCGTTGTTTCCCTATGGATCATCTTCCTTGTCAAAATGACCACTTATGTGTTCTCCAGCGCTAGGATATATCCAGGTTCCCTACCCGTTGCATTAGTGAATTTAGCCTTAATCGCGCTTAATCATTTGTGCACTCAGCGGTTGCTCTCCAATTAATAGGGCCCGATTTACATACGAGTAATATTTATTATTGAAATATTCGCTCGGATGTAAAGGGAAAAAAATATTGCTTGAACGAATTTGAAATGTCCCGGATTTTCGATAGTGCGGAAAATACCTTCCAAACATTTACAGGAATAGTCATGATGTGAAAACCTACTCTAAATTTCAATTATTATTGTTTCATAGCCGAAAATTTTGAAAAAGTCATAATAATGATAAGTTTTCTAATATTTTGAGCAAGGACTGCTATGTTAGCATCCAGTAGTTCTTTTTTTGTTATTAAAACGTCCGATCCCCATTGTAGAAACATAGAAATCGAAAATTCAACCATGCTTTGTGGAAAAGGAAGTCGAGTGGGAAACTTATCCATTTTCGGGATAGAAGTGGGTTTGAAAAAAATTGAGATTTCATTTCATAATCCGAGACTTGGAGAGTGAGATATATCTTCTAAATTTTTCAAAAACGTGATGTGAATTGTAGAAAGTTATGATGAGATCGTACTGAAAAATTGTTCTTCCTTAATTTTGTGTGAAATTGGATCAAAGATTCTTTCCGTTGAGATTGAGATGTTTGAATTTTTCACCACGGCCTCAAACAAATATCCAACTCATGACAATATCTATCCAACACGACTTCCGTCCACAGTATCATTTAACCATAATAGTAACCAACCAGCAAGTACTAAATACCAAACCATTTGGAATCAGATATGTCAAGTGGACTAGCATACACATATGAGTACAAACCTATCAAATATCCGTGATCAATCAAGTCACTGGCTTGCACAGTTCATTTAACCCGCAGACAGCTTCAAAAAGTACTTACCGCCCGGAGCCGGTTTCTTACAAAGTGTTAAACGAGCACATTTCATTAATCGAACTGAAACCGTATCTACCTGATTTAGTTTCAATTCACTCTTATTACTCTTAATAACAAACAGTGCCGGGGCCGTTCGTATGTTAACATTCCCATCTCGCCCTAGAGCTGGCTGCAGCAATGCGCGCTCCATCCTTCGGACCCCTATCAGCACGGCGATCGTCACTTTGTGGACACTTAGATGAAAATGAACTGACATCATAATAAACTGAAATGCGACAATTTCCACACCACCTGAGCGCTAAGCTGTAAATCAAAATATCTTTAATTTTTATTTTCCTGATCTCATTTTAATAATAATATTCATTGCAGAGCCGCGCGGAGTCGAAGATTGCACGATGGTCAGTCTTCCTGCTGGCCGTTGGCTCGGTGCCGTGCTCAAGGTATTTCTTGCGCTGCTCCTCCGAGGCCCTGCACACACTCACGCGCCACTTCACGCCTACCCCGAAAATATCTCCGCGATAAGATTCTGACTAAACACATAAAAACTGAATTAACTTATCAAGAACTACGATCAGTTATTTTATTTAACTGCCACAAAACAAGATCATTCCCAGCTCATAAGTGCCAAGAAGGCGACAAAAAATCGTGTCATGCTAAGAAGAATGGTATTAAGATTATGCCTGTGAAAAACAAGGAACTGTCGGGAAGGTGAGAGGGCCAAGGCCCGGGAAGCCTGAATGAAGCAACCCAACCGAATAAGAATAGTGGATGAGACAAGATCGCGACGAAAGTCAAAGAACAACATTGCCGAGGGCACACTCAAGCGCGCAATGGATAGTGGAAAAAATCCACAAAGTTGTGTTGCCGCTTTGATGAATGATTAACAACCAAGCCGGGAAATCAAGGACATCTCTGTGCATGCAAGATGAATGCGAAACACCAACCTGAAGCTCTTTGGGTGCATTCGTAACGTTTTAAATCGTGTACGTGGTAAATCACTAATTCAAAGTCGTGAGTAGAGAATGCATCTTTTGTTCATTAAATCATTTAAGTTCAAAGTTTTTCTAAGGATGAGATCAGAAAACCAAGCCAAGGATAACAGATACAAGTTGGTCAGTCGCCTAGACATTAAAAACAAGTTTAGTATCGAATTCTGACTAAACTTTAAGAATTTAAAGGAACTGTGAATAGGATCCAGTCCTTGGCCAAAAGAGAGCCGCAGGACCAAGACCAGTATCGAGAAAGTCTACACGTTGACACATCGATGTCCTGATATTAAAAAGGAGTAACGTTGAGCCTGGGAAGTAGGTAAAAACATCAAAACAGTACGAGTCATAAAAGCAGGCAGTGCATTTGTTGGGTTTCAACGTGAACGCAGTAAACGAGATTCTAGGAAAAAGGCAATAATTACGATAAAACAGCCAATGTTTACCTTGGAAATAAGAAGAATATTGCGTTTGATGCCGAGAGCACCGATGTTGAAATGCAATCAGACGGACGCTGTAGGCGGACTCCCCAGAAGACAAAAGACGGCAATGGTAGACGTATCAGCATGACAACTCCTGGTGATAGAAAGGATCATAATCAGCTGGGTTTTCTGTAGTTTCCACCGGCGAGCCACCATTGACAGATTATATGAATCCTTGCTTTCAGCTACGTAGCAGAAAAGCGCTACAGGCAATACCGAAGTTAATGGGTGCACAATCGTACAAAGTCATGCAAGTCATGTATATGCCGACTCCAATTTCTCATAAAAATAACTTTTCCCACGTTGACCAATTACTGCAATCGTTGCATTTACCTATATGCAACGAATCAGCCACGGCCATGAACCATGTCTAGACAACAAGGCAGCATTTTTACTTGGTGTCACATGGCCAGTAACAAGTAAAATGTAATTTAAGTTTTGGGAAAACACTTTTGATTGGTAAGCAATATTTTTGAATAAAGAGAGGCATATACATGAACCCTCGGAGAGTTAGCGAATAGAATCGTAAGAGGTTACTCTGTTCGTCACTAAAAGTAGTGTTTTAAATAAATTGATTTTTTATATACACGAAAAAGTCCGTGTTTTGATTAGGTGCGCGGAGCACTTTAATTTTTTTGGAAGTTCGATCACGACGATACAAAACTTGCAAGACGGCAGGTGTGAAGACTGACTATGAGACTATGATGTGTTGGGCATTGGAGAGTCCTCTGAGTGGCACTAAACAAGACAAAGTCAAACCTAAGAAGTCTGAACCCTCATGATTTGCTGTTAACCTAGCACTCATATGCAAACAGCAACACAACAGGATACAAGCAGAATGATTCGAAGACCAAGCTGATACTGGAGTCATGTAAGTACGAAACGTCGCTCGGCTGAAAAGTAATTAATATTAGTAAAGGGTGGCTTAATGTTAACAATTTCCAGCGTCTACTCCATTCTAAATGAGCGAGTCCCACCCTTCTGCAATAGACTGGATGTACTGGAGAACACTGGATCCAGCACGGAATGGCGGATCCTTGTCGGAGGACCAGAGCATCGACCTGAACTGACCCCTAAGAAAGCCGAATCCTGTAAATTGTGACAAGGATTGTTCTTGTCGTGCTGAATACAACTACTTTAAACCAGAGCAGATGCTATGGAGCGATTCACGATGTATCGCTTCCTTCGAGGTCATTTGCACTTCCGGTAAAAAACAGAAGTGTACTGAATAACTAAACGGCAATCAATTATTAGAAAATATCACTAGAGTTCGATGATTCTGCTTCCCCGAATAGCAACCCGACCACAACAACTATACTTGTAGAGCAGAACTTAAGGATATTTTTTTTGGTGTTTTTTTTGGCTGTTTACGACCTGAGTGTGGGAGCCCCAGATACGCAATACTAAGCATCGTATTCCTACTTCTGGAAGCGTCTTTAGATTACGGGAACCCTTTGCGGAAGGAAGTGCGAAAAAAGAGATCCTTCCACTCCCGACACCTCCTAATGCTCTAGTATGGCTTTTTCCGTATATAATTTCCAAAAAGACCAGAACATCGAGTTGCTTACTCCATCTACTGCAAGAGTAGAATTCGTGACAGGCGTCATTTACCTCTCTTGCACAAAACACGCAGTTAGGGGACCGTGATCTGTTAATCTTGTGCAGGTAGGAACGAAAATATGCATGATCGCTTAAAGCTGGGTCAAGTAGAAATCGGTCTAACCATGGACTGAATTGGACCACATTCTCTTTTCTTCTCGCTCCCAAGATAGTTGTCAATCGCTGAATTAGAGTTGTCTATATTCCCTGCTGACCTCTTCTCTGTTATGTTGGCTTATTTATTCTAAATACTACTGCGCTCTCTCACAAGGAAGGCGATGCGCACCACCGCTGCGATTACTAGAACTGCAATCCCGGTGACTATTTGATATGTGCATAGCTTGCGCTTGCAAAGCTCGCGCACATGCATGCGCTTCTACAACACTGATAGGTTTTGCTCCAGGGATTCTCTTCTTTGTCACGATGATTACTTCGGTGTTTCCACTGCCAGTGTTAAACCGTGTTTTTTTTTTGTATGGGAGGTAAAGGCTATTTACGCCCTAAGTGTCGGACTCCCCCGCTACCGGACTACCGACTAAACACCTCCCCTGTCACACCGAGAACCTAGCCTGGAACTGTTTGTCACATTACTTAGGACTAGGCCTCATTAATCATCGCTTAGCGGTGCCTTCAGGTTAAGGGAAATCACTCTTTCTGCACGGATGGATAGGAAGGAAGAGAATTGCTGTTACAAAGATCCCCCTCCCTCACCAAGCGATCCATCATGCCCTTCTTTATAATAAGTACTGTCCGTACGTAATGCGACACACAGCTCCAATTGTTCTTTGTTTGCATCATTTTTCCCGTTACATTTTCTGGGGAAATTATGCCAATTTTCTCCGAGAGATACGAACGGAGTCTTGTGAATCTATTACACGTAAAGAACGTATCGCAGGTGTCGTCCGTCATCTCCGGGCAGAACACGCAAGTTGGGGATGGTGTCTTTCCCATCTTATACAGGTAAGACTGAAAATACCCGTGACCACTGAGTAGTTGCGTCAGATAATAATCAGTCTCACCATGAATTCTGTAGAACCACGGCCCCAAGTCACTTATCAGCCATGCGGTCCACCTGCCTCGCGTTTTGTTTTCCCATGTTTGCTGCCACAAGGTAAGGGTTCTTCTCCGTTCCGCTCCGCTGACGGTTTCTCTCGCCGACTCCCCCCTACGTAAGTATACAGGTTTCCGTTCGTCTGCAAGTAACTTAATAGGAACAACCCTCGAGATTAACAGCACTGCAGTTTAAAAGACAGTGCGATATGAAGCCGCTATCCGCAAAGCTCCTTGCCTCTGCACCTGTGCCAGACGCCTTCGGTGCGTCTCTTTACTAAGAGCGTCAGCCCAAACCTCGGAGCCATACAAGAGCAGTGACTTCATTGTACTCATAAGTTGCCTTCTCTTACTCAAGGTTGGCCCTTGCGTGTTGGCCATAAGGCGACTGAGAGCCGATACTCCTGCAGTAGCCTTATCCGCTGACGCTCAAATTTGCTCGAAAAAACCCATCTTCGAATCAATCATCAAGCCAAGGTATCTGATTGATTCTTTTGACTCGATGATCATTTCCCCCACCCGAACGGGAATAACATGAGGAATCCGCTTCTTGGTCAGTATGATAATCTCAGTCTTTCCCAGCGCTAGGTTAAACCCACGGCGTGTCGTGCATTCGCTAACTATACACAGTATCGCAACCGGTTAGAATTGCGCCTGTTCGACAGCATGTCCGGCGACTAGCACTGCTACGTTACCCGCGTAGCCAATTAGACGCGACTCCTCTGGTAGCTGCAACATCAAAAACTCATCGAACGCGCCATTCCATAGGAGCAGGCCAGGAATGGAACCTTGTGCCACTCTTGATGTCATATCCATTCTTTGCCGGCCTCCCAATGTGTTATAGATGAGTTTCCGGTTTTTGAGATAGTCCTTCAATATCCGCGTCAGATACCTCGGCACCCTGAAATATTCCAGAGCACGAAGAATATCTGTCCATCTAGCAGAATTGACGGCATTTCTCACATTTAGTGTTATGAGCAGTACTATTCATCTCGAATGGTGATTGTGGGCTTCTGTCTGCTGACTCACTACCTCTGCTATTGCACCGATCGTCGATGGACCAGCCCTGAAGCCGTACTACTGAGGAGACAGATCCCCGCCAGTTCGGATGGCTTCTCCAAGTCTTTCTTTAATGTGCCTCTCGAGCATGTTCCCAGCGGCGTTCAACATACATAGGGGCCGATATGAAGATGGTTGCTAGGCGTTCCCCTTCTCCTTGTGGATCAACACGAGCCTCACCTCTTTCCAGCAATTTGGAAACGCGCCCTGCTGCAGACAGGCATTGAAAGTGGTGAGCAGCTTGTCAGGGCAAAGTCGATGTGCAAGCTGTATGACTTCCGTTGGTATACCGTCTCGCCCTTGGACCTTTTTCGATTTTAAAGATTTCACCGCATCATTCAGCTTGACGGCGCTTAAAAGTGGGCATTCTCCAGGACATTCAACATCTGCATCATCGGGGCGAACAGGGTGCATAGAGAAAAGCGCTCCAAGAATCTCGTCCATTTTTTCCACTTCAAAGACACAGAGCCTCCTTGCAGCTCCTACTTTCCGTATGGCAAGCTTGTAACCCAGCCCCCACGGGTCTCTGTCGATGTTCTCAACGAAGTTGTGCCAGCAGCAAGCCTTGCTTTCGTTAATCAACCTACGGAGGAGTTTTCTAGCCGACCTGTATGCCAGCGTTCGGGAATGTGACTCATCTCGATTTCTTAAACGTTGGGCTTCGCGGCGGAGTCTGTGACATTCTCTCCGCTTTCAGCGATTTCTGCCGACCACCAGTACACAGCAGGCTTATTGTGTCGAGGTCGTCGCCTGGGCATAGAGCAGTCGCACGCATTCTTGATGAGCCTCATGGTGGAGTTCACTATGTTTTCAGCTGAGGCTCCCCCCATTGCCGTCATAGTTTCACCGCGCATAAGAGCTGCGGCGAACGCGTCGACATGTTGGTTGGGTTGCTACGCGTCGAGTAGCACACTCGCCAATTTCGAAAGCAATGTACTGGTATTCGCTCGCCAAGTAGACCTCCAGAACCTTCCATCTGTGTATCCTAGGCACTAAGGACTCCGAAGCAAATGTCACGTCCAGAATAGTTCCCAAGCAGCCTCCCCGTCGAAAAGTTGGTGTGTTCCCAACGTTCATGATGACAAGTTGCCTCCTAATCGCCATTTCTAAGATTCTTTTTCCTCTTGGGTCTGGAAGGGGCATTCCTCTTTCTATCGCCTTGGCGTTAAAGTCACCGTCAACAAGAATTCGGCCTACTGTGCTTGAGACAGCTTCCTCCAGTTTATCGAGCCTGCTCTGAAAGCATGAAATTGACTCATTCGGCGTGATAAAGACGCTTATGAATGTCAAATCGGCGCACCCAATAAGCCCAAAGCCATTTCCGCTGGAGCAAGTCCGAGCTGTGGATTGAGCCCTATCACGTACCCAGATGGCGGCGGTGCCGGATCGATCAGAATACCATCCAGCCTCCTCCTTGTTGTGGTGTTGCTCAGATATCAGCAACAAGTCGACTTTTTTTCTCCCTCGGAATCTGGTCTAGTAAGTCTTGTGTGGTTAAGCTACGGTGTAGGTTGATCTGCAGGACTTGAATCACATCTTTGCTCTTTTCTTGCTTAGTGCCTCTTTGAACTCCTGGCACCTACCACTTCCTGGGATATGAGTCAGATCTGTTAAAAGATCTGATCTTCTAGTGTTGAACCGTTGGCGGTCATATCTTGGAATAGTGAATACTGACAAGGTCAACGCGCGCAAATAGCTCAAGAGTAATTGGTGGTCGGCAGACATCGCTGAAAAACGAAAGGATTATTACAATCTTCATCTAAAAACCAGATCCACAAGTAAATTCTTGTAGATCTGTATTCTATCATACGATCAACGCTGACAGAAGCCAGACAACGATGTGAACAGGAACCCGTAAGGACTAAGCTTCAAGCTGTTTATTTGTTTTTATACGTAAACGCGGTGCCTCACGCGCACTGAGATATATTGAGGAAGAGAAGATAAAGACCGCCATAAGAACATAATTACTTGCCTTCAATATAGGCAAATATAATATAACTATATCGCTGAACTGCCCACGTTTCACGGTACTTACACGGTACGGTACAAGTCTGGGCGTTGAAGAAAATGGGAGGCTAAGGGAACGGATGACATTCTGGCAGAATTTTTGCAATTCCTTCATTGTTTCAACAAGCTGCCTCACACGTTCGGTGCCTGCTTGCAGAAGGATAATTTTCCTTTAAGTTGAAGAAGGCAAGACTAGCATTAATCCCATTTTCACCCCACCACTGTGAAAGCTGGATGAAGCTGGAAAGGTGCTGGAGAAACTCGCTCGCTGACGCAATCAAACCTACTAGATATTTGTCTGCACGCCATCATCTCTTCAAACTTTTGAGATCCACTATAGTAGATAGTGCATGAATTTGGGAGGGACGTCAAAAATGATTGGTGCAGCTCATGAGTTTCATGAAAGGCGTGCTACTGTATTACTGTTAAAAAGAGCGTTGAGGACAGGATTTGTCAACAGGATATCCTCATAAATCTGGTACCTAAACCATATGCTTTGATGACAACATCGCACTTCCATGAAGGAAGAGGAGGTTTTAATGTGTGGGTTTGGTATCAAGCATCACTATTCTTTAGTGTGTATATTTAACCACAAAGTTTCACTCTTTTGGGGACACTGCCCCTAGCATAGAAGATCATGTTCTTATTTCACATTTTTGCTGTTTTCCGGGGAACAGAGTGTTGGCAGTTGTTGGTAAAACGAAATCTGTAACGAATATCAAAATGCCGGCTTTCAAGTCTCCTGTGCCTTGGAACCCAAACATGATGCCTTCTGTATAACTGTAAGTAATTGAAAACTTTGAATATGAAGGGACCTACGCTAGCTACAGCTTCAAGGACAACGGGCTCTGATTCAGAACGTTGATGCACGAGAATGACAGTAGAAAATTCACTCCTAAATATATCTTCGCTTGATGATTTACAGAAGTAAGGTCTTCTGTAAGCAAGCGTTTACGACCGCTGTCACCGAGAAAAAATGGGGCTTTGTTATGTTTGGTTTGTGGAGGCTGGTACTATGCAGGGCCTCGTCCATCCAATGCATCCATCAAAGCGGATTTATTAACATCGAGTCTTTCAATTTCACAATCAGCCTAAATGAAGCTGTTCATTGGTAAACATTTATAGAAGGTGTTTTTTTCACAATGAAGAAGCCAAGATTAATGCAGTTGTGGGGACACAGATCACAGTGTCACAGGCAAAGCTACTGAGTCGATTCAAGTATGACACTGTTTCACATGAACACTTACTCCATAAGCTGAAAGAATGTAGTGCACCCCCATACTTACATAATCTGATTTCACCTCTTTTAAAATATTGAACATTCCAGGTTCAGCCTGGCATACTATACTTGAACTATTATTCAGGGGTCGACACAGAAACATTTTATAACATCAGGATATAACAAGAGAGAACTTTTCGTGGTGGCATTTCATAAGGCTCATGTTTAAGTCCAACATTTTTTAAAATTTACACATGCAAGTAAACGACAAGCGAAAACTGCTAAGAAGTAGCGTCAGCAGATGATATTTCCTTCTATATTTCTGGCACTAACGATCACTTAACCGTCACCAACCTTTAGACACTGCTCGAAAGAGACTACCAGCACTTTTAACGAAACCATGCCTATATTTTTCAGCTGAATATCTGTTTTTTTTTAGGTAGGTGACGGCTATTTACACCCTCAGTGCCGGACTTCCAGTGGACCTACTGGACAACCGACTAAACACCTCCCCTGTCAACTGGAGCTCCTAGCCTGGACCCGTTTGACACATTACTTTGGGCTAGGCCTCCCAATTTTACGCCTTTTGGCGTCTTCGGGCTACAGGGATTCCTTCTCCAGCTGAATATCCTTTAAGTCCAATATCCAAATGAGTTCTTGGCGTCTTCTTGCGTATCGTAATAAAAATCTGAACATGTTACCTTTAATGCTTAATCAACGGCTTACTTTTAAAGTCCTGTAAAAGTCAAACGAACCCCTTTTCTGTCCTGCACTTGTACACATAGCAAATATCAATCATAGCAAATCTTTTATGGGTCTTGAAGCAAAGAGCAAAGATAATCTACGAAGCCCCTTGTGGAGCCAACGTGCTCCACTTTTGAAAACTGGACAAATTTTATAACGACTACTCCAGAATGGTACATAAACAAGGAAAGATCATCACTATGAACAAACTTACAGATTCGCTTAAGTTGCCTTAAGCGAATTTTTCTTAAAAAGTCAAAAATTCTTGGTAATCTGTGTTTTTAAAGATTAGAAATATCTTTATAATTATGAAAATTTTTGTAAGTCAATATAGGCGATCCTTGAACGCATGATCCTTTTGGCCACTCATTTCTCATTTTCGACTTCTGTTCATATATTCGAGTGGTCATTGTTTTCCAAACGGTTTTAAGAGTCTGAATAAACCACTTCGACGCGATGAGTTGCTATAATTCTCGCGGCGGTGTCCCAAAAGACCTCTTCAGAAGGTTCTATGAATTTAATTCAGGTGGGCCCAGGATCAGCATGAAGGCTCATCGGTGCACTGAAATGAAATATAGAATATAAGACCAAAAGTTTACCCTAAGTATCCGGGAAGCGAAGGAAGCTAGACTGCTGTCTTGATTGCATCACCAGGAAATAGCTTTCCAGTGTGGTTAGTACAGGAATGTATGCTGCAGGAGCACGACTTTAGTTTGGCAAGCAACAGTAGCAAATAGGCCAAAACGCATTTACAGTATTCACTGCAAAAATGGGACCATCAGGGAGCATGATAAAAATTAATGAATAATGAAAATTCAAACTCCAAGAGAAGGGATCCGGAGGACAAGAGACGCAAAATATACTACAAAATTGGGCCAGGCAAACCAAAAACGGTTGACGCAACATAACGAGTTGTCGTACCAAACGGTGACGAGCTTCTTCGGACAAATGAAAAGGGCACAGCCATAACTCCAACCAGCCGGCATGTCAGTCACTCAGACTGAAGTCCTTTTTCAGCCCGTTTTGAAAACTTTACATCACTCTTACAACTTCACACATAAGAATGTTTTGCAAATACAAAATAAAAAGTTGACTTTGTGGTGCTGCAAAGTTGGATCAACATTTACTTCAAAATCACCGTTATTTTTCAATTTCCTTGGTAGAAGTACTTGTATCCTCAACCGTATGTTGATTTCCTTGAAAACTGTGTATGATCTCCCGTCAAATCGTCATATTTTGTAATTTTTTGTTATCCATTTTTCAAATTCGTACTATGAAATGATAACCGAAAACATAACGTTATATGTAGCTCTCGACATGAAAGACGACCTTCGACAGTTTACTAACTAAGAGAAAATCTTACTAGAAGCTTGTATTTATCGAAACGTACCGTTATGCTAAACAGCTACCGAAACACCTGCTGAGCGCGGTCAGGCACACTCCATTGTATCGCATTATACGAGGGCCGGCTGAAAAGTTATGAGCCTAGGGTACCCCCACTACCGCTAATTACTTGAGTGATAAGTTACTAGTTGCGTAACATCTAATGAGTATATAAACGAACTTTTAGGTAAATAGCATCATTACTCTCTGAGTACTCTCTGAACAAAACCATGTCTGATTCATCGCTGTACTTAAGGAAATTGGAGTACCGCGCCGTCATAAAGTTCCTCGTGAAGAAAAGAAAAACGGCTAAGGAAATTTTCGAAGAAATGTCTGAGGTTTACGGAGAATCTTCACCATAATCTACAACAATCAAACGTTGGGCTCGACTATTCCAACAGTAACGAGAATCATTAGAAGACGAACCGCGCTCAGGTCGCTCAAACACAGCAGTCACGGATGATAACATCGCCAAAGTCAAGAAATTGGTATTGGACGATCGAAGATTACAAATGTAGCAGATAGCTGAGGAGTTGAACATTAGTAAGGAACGAATTGGTGACATTTTGCACACTCATTTGATCATGAGAAAAGTGAGTGCGCGTTGGGTTCCAAAAATGCTCACGCCCCTTGACAAGCAGCGGCGAGTTCAAACATCACAGGAGTTTTTGGACCTCTGTAAGGACAACTTGGAAGGAGTTTGCAGGCTCCCAGCGACTTCTTTCTTTTTAGTAATTTAAAGAAGGACTTGCGAGGTCGAAGATTTGGAGGTGAAGACGAATTAAAGGCGGCAGTTGACAAGCATTTTAAGGACAAAAACGAAAAATAGTTTTTGGATGGGTTACAGGCTTTATATAAACGCTGTGAAAATGTATTGAACTCGACGGGGACTTTTGAATTTTTATCTCGTGTTTTAATATTTTAGGCTCATAACTTTTCAGCCGGCCCTTGTATACATATATTTCTTGGTTTTCAACCAAAATAAAAATAAAAGTACAAAAAAAAAGTTTGTACATATGTAGTACCAAAAAATCTATTAAATCATGTTTTTTGAAAAAAAGGACTGTCCGTTAAGAGGGAGAGCAGAACAATCTTAAGAAGGAAAACAGAACAATAAAAATTGGTCATCATTTGGTTGCAATAAAATAGAGAGCTAATTACAAAGGATTGGATCGGCTTTTCTCATAGTGACGAAGGGCATGAAGTTTGTACATCCATACTGGAGCTGTATCTATCAAATGTGACATTTGGTTGTGAAAATCCAATAATTTTTAATTGTGACTTAAACGGCCCTTGATGGGAATGCGCAATCTTACCCGTAAATGGCTGTAAGCCTGTGCATTTGCCATTTTTGCTATTCTCATTCATAATTCCAAAAGTTGTCAAAAAAAAAAAACAATCAAATTTAACTTTCACCAACCTGGATAACGTCATAATTAATCTTAGTAAAGATGATTCTGACAGTTGTTATTTTTCTCAGTTTGTAGCCAATCCAATATTATGCCCCACCTTAATTTGAAGGAATTTCTCTCTGAGAGTTCTTTCAGAGTGTCGTCGCAATCGACTTTATGCTTAAAATTACTAAAAATGTCAAAATAAATATTTTGTTTCCTTCGTCAGCTTTAAGATGGTGACCTGGCTTGAATGTCAGGCTTTACAAAGTCATGTCGTCCTAGTTGTTCAGTTATTTGCTTGTACATCTGTTCTCCTTTGAAGTTTTTTCTGATAAGTCATCTTAGTCTCTCTCCATATTTCCTGTTCTGTTGATTATCCTGTTTATATTCATGCTCCAGTTTAGGTTGTTGCTAACTTGATGTTGGTCTAACATGCCTTCCATTTGATGGTGTCTAGCTAAGAACACACATTTCCAATAAGTTTTTGTTCAAAGTCCTTCGTGCTCTAATCAGGTCTGCTGGTCTTATCATGCTGAACAACCAATATTTTAACATAGTAGCTTATCGGTGGTATTATTCTTTTTGAGCAATGCCGGAGAAATCGAATATTTTGGCTTGTCCTTGCCGCTGTCCTGAATTTACTTATTATTAATTGGGTCCACCAAGGCATGCGTCATTACTTTTGAAGACGCATTTGAGACGCATGCAACCATCTCCAACTCAGAAATAAAGTTGGCCTGAGAACGAGCTGAAAATACTTAAAATGCTGCCTCGGAATCCTCGGAGAATTCCTAGAAGTACGAAGCCCAGAAGGACACATGGATCGGTACGTAAATCAATGCAAGCGACGTCGAACAAATTAGCTTTAACTTAAGCTTTGAATATTTCACAACAAAACCTTTAGAATATGTTCAGGATTCGGGTTTATATGATTTTTTGAAAAGTTTTTTATATTTTCTAAGAATGATACCTACGTAACCATGTGTTCAGAAGTCGTAGAAGTAGAAGATAGGTATCTAGTAGAAGCAGATGTCTCTCAAAGTGTTCAATTTTCATTAGTGACCGTCTGGGCTGACAAAGGTTCCAAATTTTCCTAGCAGCGAAATTCGCCCAATTTGGCTTCAGATGAGAGTAGGAATTTGGATAGAAAGTACATATAGCCATTGGCCTGGTCTACTTAAGCCTTCACAAATTCCTTTATCTCTTAAAGTTTCACAGATACGAAAAGGGTTGGGTTTGTAAAACTTCGGAAGATGGAACCGAATTCATGTAATATTCACGGGTTGCACGTTGATATTGGATGGAAGCTACCAAGCTATCGAATAACTATTGGATTAGTCAAACTGGTTTCAACATTTTGACTGTTTCGAGGATATGAATGATTAGACCGTGCATCCTGCCTATTTGAATACCAACCGCGATCGAAAGAGAATTCAAATTCAGATTGTATATGTACTAGAAGACAGTTGGACGCTCGCGAAATGGAAAGTTGGACGTAAAATAAAAAACCAAAAAAATTTTTTTTTACAAATCTTACAATTAATGATTTTATAGTCCTTAACCCTAAACGTACAATCTTCGTCGAATCGTCGAACAATGGAATTCTTTTCATGAAATTGGGCGACCTCGCTCTTCTGCTTTGTAGCTTTAAAGCCGAAATACAAAAGTGCGAGACTGCGATACGAGAGCGCGACGAGAGTCTCGGAGCAAATGTCAAACAGTTTTCGTAACATGCATTTGTATGTAACATCGTACAATGATTGCGATGCGTTGATGCGAGACGAAAAATATTCGAAAAAACGAAAATTCCTCGCAACGAGGTGCGTGACGTTTGTCAGATGCTTGATGACGGTTAAATGAAATTTGAAATTCAAACGCCTTTATTACTTTTTAAGTCTTAGGATTATTCTGAATGAGTTTTGAATGAAAATTTCATCCATCCTAGTTAAGGCTTTTGTTTGCTAAACGAAGGAACATTCCAAATTCAATAGTTTAAAAAAATCAAAAACAATTTTATATTCAACGTCACCTATTTGACATTTGTCATATGAACATTAATGTTCCCCGCATCGCGTGCATTGTAAATTGAATGCGTTGCGCGACGACAAGAGAGAATCGCATCGCGCTCACGCATCGCCGTCACGTAGTATTGTATTTCGGCCTTTAGTCGTCGGTGTGCTTTTACTGTGTAGACAATTGTTTGCGTTGAGTCAGCAGTGCAAACCACTTTTTATGCCATTGTGTTCGTCGAATCGACGAAGTTCCGTTTTTGTACAACATTCGAATTTTTTAAAGTATGAATATTTTGTTGTTACTGGGTAGATTTTTTCAACCTAAATAAATTGTATTTGGTTTTAGAATATTCGAAACTTAGTTTCGTTCGAAAATATCTTACTGATGATCAGATCGTCAAGTTATTGGAGCAATGCGATGAAGCTACCGAATATGATGATTTAGGAGGAGACAATGTACAAGAAGCCAATGTAAACGATTTTGCTATTGCTATCAACGAGGTCTAAGAAAAGGATGGGTCTTAATCGGGCGCGTCTTCTGATAACGAAGATGAACATAACGTTCGAACAGAACGTCAAATTCGAATATAATAACTTTTTCAAAAGCTTCCGAAGCTTTATAACGGACGAAATAGTGGATGAAATTGTGCAATGAACCAACGTTGAAATTAATTTGAGGAATCATTATTCCACTACTGTAAACCCAACAAAGAAAATTACAAATGAAAAGGAAGTTAAAGCTCTGATTGGAATATTTATCCTAACAGCTGTACGAAAAGATAATCACCTGACAGATTCTGAACTCTTTGACAGCACCTTCTCTGAATCACGGTTCGTTTCGACAATGTGCAAAGATCGTTTTATGTTTATGTTGTCTCGTTTACAATTTGACAATAAATCGAGTCGACTTTTAATTGTTGATGACAAATTTGCACCAATCCGAAAAATATGGGATTTGTTCATACAAAAGTATACTGAAAATCATACTCCAGGTCATTATTTGACAATCGATGAAAAATTATTATCTTTTAGGGGTAGGTCCTCATTTAAAATGTTCATTCCCAATAAACCGGCAGAATACAGAATAAAAATTGTGATGATGTGCGACAGCGGAACTAAAAAAAATGATGAACGCTGTGCCCTTCCTTGGTAAAAGCACTAACAAAGGAGATTTAACAATCGCTGAGCATTATGTAAAAGAGATTTCTAAGAGCATTCATGGAACCAATCGAAGTATAACGATGGATAATCGGTGTACACCCATTCCTCTGGCGAAATTCTTATTTAAAGCGCCTTATAACTTAACTCTTGTTGGAACACTACGATCAAATAAAAGAGAAATCCCACCAGAATTGGGTAACACTAAAGGAAGAAAATGTGCTACATCAATATTTTTCTTTCGTATAAGCCAAAAAACTCTATTGCTATTGTTTTCGTCCTGTAACAAACAAGGAACTATAAACAGTAGCACTAATAAGCCGGAAATTATCAACTTTTGAATAAATGAATAAAATGCATGAATGAAAAACCACTAAATCGTATTAATTATATGAGAGAAATTCATAAGAGCCTTATTGAACCATGGCTGGGGAAAAGATTGGAGGTGCCTACCTTACCCATTTCAACCAGAAGTAATTGTCAAAAATATTGTTGAACAATGTGATCAAAATCAATATTTATGTAAAAGAACTCTTAATACAATGTCAATTAATAAAAAAAAGCAGCGTATGACAAAATCTGTATGTGAAAAATGTTCCAAAAGTATTTGCGGGGAACATAAAATTGAGCTTTGTGTCTCTTGCTCAAAATAATGACTTATGATGAAAATGTATTTAATTTTGAGGATTATCCTTTATTCTTTTAAGTGATTTATAAGTTTTTTTCTTATTTGACATCACCTGGATGTCAAACATCACCTCATCTGGACGAATCAAATACTGTTATGTACCTTATATTACTAATAAAATATGTTTTCCATTGAACTAACATAAATGAAGCAGTTTATTTTCCTTTCCATAAGATCCAGGAACTAAATAATAATCATACTACCAAGTGTTTGGTTTTTATTAATTTGTTATTAAGACTTAAAAAAGAGACTTCGTCTATGTCCGCAAAAAAAGTAATCATAGCAGCGGAGAAAATCTGGATCAAGGAAGAAGCACGGACCTGGTTCATAAAGAGGGACACAATACTGCATTACATTAAGGTACTGCACTCGGAGCTCACATTCAAATTCATCCGACAGGTGTAAAATTAGTTTGATTATTATTAAGAAATTTGTAACACAGAAACAAAAACTGGCAAAATTAATAAACATCCAAAAAAACCCCTCCACCCCTGTAACAACTGCAAAAAAGCACAAATGTTTTAGTCGAGTGGTCAACTTATTACAGGCTTATTTCGAAAGCTGATAAAGGCAATTCTACTGTCATTATCGAAAAAGGCCAATATAACTAAAAACTCATTGATTTTATAGAAAAAGAAAATTTTACCATCTTAAATAAGGACCCCACAAATAAAATTCAAACTGCTTTGAAAGGTATTCTCAAATCCACCAAGCAAATTTTCCCCGAAAACACTGACAAATATGAACCCGATAAAAAAAACTTCTCTGCTCCATAAACAAGCGTAGATTGCACTACACTCATTAGCAGACGCCTTTTTTTAGACTTGGTCCCCCAAGATTTGCCATTAGTCGTCTAATTGCCAAGACCCCTGCCGCGGCCTTGTTTGTCGTTGCCTTGATTTGTTCCGAGAAACTCAGTTTAGAGTCTAAGCCCAGATACTTGACTGATAGTTTCGACTCTACTAATGCGTCCCCGACTCGGCCATTCTTACTCTGGGGATCCTCTTCTTGGTTAGGATGACCACTTCGATTTTCGCTAACGCTATGTTAAACCCGTGAGTGATCATCCAGCTCCCCACCCGGCGCATTAGTACATTCAGCCTTAATTGGGCTTGATCGATCGTGCACCCAGCCACTAGTGCCGCAACGCAATCTGCATAGCCGATCAGTCACGACTCTTCCGGGAGTTCAAGTCTGAGCGTAGGAGACGTTCCACTAGTCCTGACCGAGGATGGAGTCTTGGGCCACACCTGATGTGACTAGCATCCTCCGACAACCTTGCGTCGTATCGTAGATCAGGCTGCGATCCTTCAGGTAGTTTCGGACTATCCGCATCAGATATTATGGAACTTGGAAAGAGTTTACCAGGGCTTCCAGAATGTCCACCCATCTAGCGGAGTTGAAAGCATTCTTTATGTCTAGCGTAACTAGAAGGACTACCCGACGGTTGGATCGACTGCGTGCCTCCGCCTGTTGGACCGCACTTACCACTTCCGCGACTGCATCTATAGTGGAACGTCCCGTTCTGAAACCATGCTGCCTTGGAGAAAGATCCCCAGTGGCGTGGATAACGTTAGCGAGTCTTCTCTTTATCTGTTTCTCGAGCACTTTCCCGACCGTGTCTAGCATGCATATTGGTCGGTATGCTGACGGCTACTCGGAATTTCCCTTCGCCTTCCTGATCAGCACGAGTATTGCCGTCTTCCAATGCTCAGGGAAAACGCCTTCCCGCAAGCAGGCGTTGATCGTACTTAGCAGCAAGTCAGGACAAGAGTGATAGGCCAGTTGCAGTACCTCAGCTGGAATACCGTCTGGACCCGGAGCCTTCTTCGTCTTCATTGAGAGAACTGCTAGTTCCAGTTCATTTCTCGTGAAGAGTGGACAGTCTGATGCTGTTTCCCTGTTGGCGGCACCATGTCTTCAGCAGTCAGTTCTCTGGTCCCCGGCGATGAGCCAAGCGGTGGTAAGCATGTCATGAACGTGTCGAAAAACTTCTCCACGTCCATTCTCTCAGTATTCCACACGAAGGCGAAGTGCTGAGTGTCTGGGAGTTTAGGAACGTTGTCGCGGATCTCGAATGCTATGTACTGATAATCACTGGCCGAATAGTCCTCTAGAACTCTCCAACCGTGTGTCATAGAGGAGAGGGACTCCGAGGTGAATGTCACATCCGGGATGGTGCCCACGCAGCCCAAGCGGAGGAAAGTGGGAGTGTTACCAGTGTTCACCAGCCCTACTCTGGCTACCATCAACAGGATTCGATTCCCTCTGGGATCTGACTTAGGCATGCCCCATTCAATGGCCTTGGCGTTAAAGTCTCCCCCGATAAGAACATGACCTTCTGTGCTCAAGACGGCGTCCTCCAAAGTGTTGAGCTTCGCCTGAAAAGATGTTATTGGTTCGTTCGGTGTCAAGTACACACTATAGAATGTTATCCCTGCGCAACAGACCCACACGAAACCATCTTTTCACCCATGGCCCTGAAATCTCAGTTGTCTCATTCATAATCAGCCCCTTGAGATAAATAGCAATCGCTATGAATAAAGTCTTTAAAGAAACCACTAACTTTAATGCATGTAACAGCATAAAAAACTCCACAGACCTGGTCAAAAAGTTGGCCAATCTTAATATTCCAAATAATTGCTCTCTTATCTCATTTGTTGTTACAAACATGTTTTCCAATATTCCATAAAAAGATTTTCTTGATATAGCCAAGAATCTTTTGGCCTCCAAAAACATCGAATCTAGAATTCTGTCTTAGGGAAAACTATTTTCAGTTTTAAAACACTTTCTATAGATAGAAATAAGAGCTAGCTATGGGTTCCCCTCTAAGTCCGCTTATGGCAGACCTTTTTATGGATAATATTGAGGCAGCTGTTTTACAATTAGAATTCGCAAACCATGTTATCTTTTGGTAAAGATACGTTGATGACATCCTTATTGGCTTTACAGGAAACAGTTACTAACTCTCCCAGCTTCTAAGCTTCTGCACCAATATACATCCCTCCATCTCCTTCACAGCTGCACAAGAAAATAATCGGAAAATTAATTTTCTGGATCTGACCATCATCAAGAATCTTTTTAACAGCCTAGAATTTAACATTTTTAGAAAGCCCACCTTCTCGGATGCAACTATTGCAGCCGATTCATGCCACCCTTGGTCCCACAAAATATCTGCTTATAGATCGATGGTTGACCGTGCGTTTTCAATACCTCTTTCTAAGGAATTTCTGAATACCTCCATTTCCATCATCAAAGAAATAGCAAATAATAACGGTTTTTCGAATAAGCTAATTGATCATCTTATTAATAAAAAAACATAAGGAAGAAACAATTTATAAAATTTATCCGAAGATAGTAGAAACAATTCACAGAAAATTTGCACTCTTCGATATTCACATTGCCTTCAAGCCTAGCCAAAAAATTTCCACCCTTTTCTACAATGCCAAATAATCTACGAGCAAATTTAATAAATCCGGAGTCTATAAAATTACATGTGGAGAATGTGATTGTGGGTATATTGGCCAAACAAGTAGATCCTTTAAAGTCAGATTTAATGAGCATTTCAACTGCTACATTCACCAGAAATCGTAGCAAAACACTTCCTGGAAACCTGGAAAAATTGTAACAAACCACTTCCTGGAAACCAACCATGAATTTCCTCCAATTGAAAATTAACAGATCCTCCATAATTTATCTAAGTCCCATAAAGTCAATATTTTAGAAGCACTAGAAATTCTTAAACACCTTAGAATTAATTATTTTACTCTCCTTAATGACCAAACCAACACATGTAAATCTTCCCTCTTTGATGCATTAGCATAATTACCTTCTTTCCTTTTTTCATTCATAATTTTAAAGGATATAAAAGGTAGACTTAAGTCCAAAATTGTTCATAGACTTGATAATGCTGACGAGTATCAGCGAAACGCGTATTGTGAATAAAACACATTCTTGCCTAGGAATGGATCAAAAAGTAAATCAACGTTACATCGATCTCTTCCAGTCTGGTTTCAACTGACTTTCTTTCAATCTCAGTAGCCACTTAATAAATTTTGTTAAATATCATCTTGTAAAGATTGCAATTTCCCTTGATTTCAATTAATTTTTGTGACATAATCTAATTCTTGAATTTTCGCCGTGGCTATTTGCCGTTCTGTTCTTCGCGTTGGTTGTACCGTAGGATACGTTCATACATCGCTTGCACTTTGAGCAAACTTCTGACGGTATTCGACCAATCTAAGTAGAATTGTATTTGAATTGGTAAATATCCCCTCATTCTGCGTAAAACAAGATTACCCTTTTCAAAGATTTTGTGTTAAAATCACAATACAAATACAGGGTGGGCCATTTAAAGTGGAAGCATCGGGCAACCCAATAACTTTTGACAGAATTGTCAGATCGCCTAATGACATACCGCGTTGGAAGCGTCATTCCAAGACAATTTTATCATGGAACAGTACACACCAAAAGAACGCGCTCTCAGGAGTTGGGCATCGCTCGGACCACTCTCCGACGCATAATTCGTATCGATTTGAAGATGTTTCCGTACAAAATTCAAATGGCACATAAACTGAACCCAGGTGATTATCTGCGTCGCGTCGATTCTTCCAAATGGATCATCGAAATGGCCGAGAACGAGGCCAACTTTTGGCGAAAAATCATCATGTCAGACGAGGACAATTTCAAAATTGTCGGTTCTATGCCACTGAAAATCCTCAATTAATTGAGGAACAGCCTCTATACGACCAAAAACTTAAAGTTTAGTGTGGTGTTTGTGCGGATATGGTCATTGGTCCCTATTTTTTTGAAGACGATGATGGAGCAACTGGATGGAGCAAAACTGTTAATGGCGAACGTCATCGAGCCATGATAAATGATTTTGTGATGCCCGTTGTTCGTGAAAATGGTTTGAATGGCTTCTGGTTTCAACAGGACGGTGCAACATGCCATGCAGGTCGACTGACAATCAATTTGTTAAGACCATTGTTCCTCGGACGAGTTATATCGAAAAACGGTGATTTTGACTGGCCCCCGAGATCACCCGATGTAACGCCACCAGACTTTTTTCTGTGGATCTATTTTAAATCTAAGGTATACGCTGATAAGCCAAGGACCGTAGCTCAACTTAAAGATAACATACGACGTGAAATCGCCGCCATATCGACCGATACATTGGCCAAAACGATGGAAAACGCCAAAAAAGGGCACATTTTGTACTCAAGGCCAAAGGTGGCCATTTACGCGATATCATTTTCAACAAATAGCTGTAACATATCTCCTTGAACCAAAATAAATTATAATCGAAATAAAAATAAATAATATATATATTCATATATTTTTTTTCAGAAACAAATGCTTCCACTTTAAATGGCCCACCTTGTATAAATCTGCTCATGCGTTTCCTTTCTCTGTCTGACAGAAAGCACCCGAGACTATTAGCGCTGTATGAAAGGGTGCTGAAATTCTACTAAACCTCAAGGATATAAATAGACGCTACATATCTCGCTATGCATTAAACATATCGCTCACGAAATGCTATGGAGGCGCATCGTATCTTTGCGTAATATCGAGAAAATTGCATTTGGAAAAATTGTGAAAAATATATGTCGATGTTTCAGCTGGTATTCAAACCATTATTATTATTATTTGTACTGGAGTCCACTTGCTGGAAATTAGCATAGGCCAGAAATCGGCCCTTAGCTCCCCATGTGTAGTACTATTGTTTACAGATGCTCTTTCCTGTCGTCCTACAGAAGCCAAGGAGTTCCCCTAGTTCTGTAGTCGCCAAGTGTTCCAATTATGTTACGCCAGTACACCTCAGCCAAGTAAGGCGTTTGTTGGCCAGACTCGGGCAATCTAGGAGCGAATGTTATGTACTTGCTTCCTCCTCGCCGCAAGCTCGGCAGGTGTCATCTGTTTGGATTCCTATTCGTTTGGCGTGTTGACCTAGAAGATAATGGCCCGTTAATACTGCCACCAGTGTTCTAACGCCGTTTCTGTTTTTTCCTAGGAGTTGTTTTGTCCTAGTTTGATTAGGATGAGGCCACAGAGCTCGGCTTATCCTGCAGTCGTTCCTGTCATTCCTTGCCGTATCCGTGTCTCTTTCCAGAGAATTTCGACTAGTTCCCTTTTGACCGTTGCTAGTGGCACTTTAATTATGTCTATTCTAGTGGCATTTTGGTCGGCTGATCCAGCTCTCGCTGACTCATCCGCTCTTTCGTTTCCCTTTACACCGTTGTGTCCAGGGACCCATGTCAGTTTTACATTTACTCGGGTTGTTGCGGTTTTGAGAGCCTGCCTATAATGCTGCACCAGTTGTGAAACTACGCGGTTAGAGATAAGTGCCTGCAGTGCCACTTACTGTCCGAGAGTATTTGTATTCTTCCATTAAGGTTGTTTGTTGCCGCTTCTATAGCCACTTTTATTGCAAACACTTCCGACTGGAAAACTGTGGTGTGGCTCTCCAGTTTATAACTTCGGTTGAGTTGCGGATGATCTGGAAAAAAGATTCCGGCGGCGCTTCCCTCATCCGTTTTGAAACCATCGGTGTAGATCATAATCCCACTTCCAGATATGAAATCCTGCACCTGAACTGTCCACGCTTCTCTGGTCGGAATGCTGATCTTGTATGGAGTCGTTGTGTCCAATATTGGCTGAATTCTATCCAGCTCCCTTTTACTTGACGGGGCCATTCTCTCCAATTTTTTCCAAAATGCATACGTGTCCCGTTTGAGTGTGGTTAGATAACCCATAGGTGGATTTTAATCTGATGCTTGCAAGTGATGTCTCTCTGAAGATGAATTTGTGGAGTGGCATGAGATTGAGCATTATCTCCATTGCAGCAGTTGGCGTAGTCCTAATGGCACCGGTGATGCCAAGGCAGGACATTCGCTGGATCTTCTCTAGCTCTTTTGCAATGGGATTCTTTTGTTATTCTTGCCACCAAACCAATGCCTCGTGAGTGATTATTGGCTTTAATACTGTTGTGTAAATCCAGTGGGCAATTTTGGGTTTTATTCCCAAGGTTTTCCCCACTAGTCTTTATTTGTAATTAAACTCAAATCAACGATACTTTTGCAAAAATAATAGAGATTTTGGTGTAGTTTCTAAGTATATTTATAGAATTGAAAATTTTAGATGTTTCCGAAAATTTTGCAAGATGTTCCACTATTGCACAAGTTAGTAAAAGATTTGAAAATCAAAGCTGGGCCATTTTAAACCAACCACCAATGTTTTATTGATTTTATAAATCGCTTTTACTCTTAGACACAAAAAAATCCGTGTGTACAAATGAAAATTATAAAAACGCAAATACTCGTATGAAATTTAACTTTTTTCAAATGTACATAACAAACTTCAGTCTTTTATAAAATGAACGTATACATAAAGATAGTTTCATATTAACATTTTCAGATTGTTATTCACTCTTAAATTTTTTTTCTTAAATACAAAAATACTGTCAATCTTTCATTTTTCGAGGTTAAGGATAGGTTATATACAAAATAAAAAGTATAACACAGTTGATATGATAAAATTAATATTTTTATTTCAAAAGAATTGCATTAAGAGGAATATCATTTTACTCCACAGAGAGACGTTACTCAACTAACTACTTATACCTATCTCAACACGTAATTTTAAAACCATAGAGTCCTAAACCCTTCTCCTTCTTGTTCAAATAAAGGCCGAAATACAATAGTGCGAGACTGCGATACGACAGCGCGAGGAGAGTTTCGCAGCAAATGTCAAGCAGTTTTCGTAGCATGCATTTGTATGCGACATCGTACAATGATTATGGTGTAATATTAGGCTTAAGAAATTATGTTTAACATTTACGTTAAGAATATTGAGTATTGTAGTATAAAATAAATTATTTTAATTAAAATTAGGGTATAATAGATTAGTCGTAAGATAAGAGATCACTATGATGTTGTGTAAACATAATTGATTTTTTGAATATTGTTGGTTGGTTTTTTCTCCTTTTTCCAATTGAATGTTAAAATAAGAAATAATTTTAATTAAATCGAATTTGATATTGTTGTTTTTGTTCTTTCTATTAGTAAATGATAATGTTCAAATTTAGAGAGCCATTTGGGCCATTAAATTTTTTCGTATTTTTATTGTTTAGAACTGCTTTATATTCTTAAAAAATTGATAACGATGAATAATAAATAAAGCGCTTTTGACTTGATTTGAGTCGTACAATGATTGCGATGCGTCGATGCGAGGCGGGAAATATTCGGAAAACGAAAATTCCTCGCAACGAGGTGCATGACGTTTGTCAAATGCAATATGGCGCTTCAATGAAATTTGAAATTCAAACGCCTTAATTACTTTTGAAGTACTTTGGTTATTATGAATGAATTTTGAATGAAAATTGCGTGCATCCTAGTTAAGGCTTTTATTTGCTAAACGAAGGAAAATTCCAATTTCAAAACTTTTAAAAAATTCAAAAACAATTATCAGCAAATTTCATTTAAAATGTCACCAATTTGACATTTGTCATATGAACATTAATGTTCCCCGCATCGCGTGCATTGTAAATTGGATACGTTGCGCGACGACGAGAGAGAATCGCATCGCGCTCACGCATCGCCGTCACGCAGTTTTGTATTTCGGCGTTAATTTACCACCTTCAATAAACTCTTTTTCAGATCGGGCTCTAGTGTGGTGACTCTCAATTCTGAGTATAGAAGAAATATGTGCTCTCACATCATTTTCACGCACTCTGGTAAGGCTTTCTTCATGTGTTTTCCCCGCATGCTTCAAATTTGCCTTCTTTTCTTTCTGCTTTAACGGTCCATAGGAACCGATTCGTCACTCCCAAGGTTGAAATAAAAATTACTTGCAGACCCTGAATTTATTGGCATCGTTAAAAAGATTATATGCACTATTTTTGGATCGTGCCGCTGCTCGGCGATATTTGTAATTCAATTCATCCATGAGAGTGGTAACAAACACTCTGTGCTTGTTTATATCAGCCTGACTCCAGTATTTTTCGAATATTTCCAATCGTTCATGCTGCGAAAATTTCGCGTAACATTTAAATTAACAACTGTCACTACACGGATCCTGCATTTGTCTAGGTGGTTCCTTAATTGCTTGATGGCATTTCTTTTCCATTTCATTGGCTTTGCGTTAATTTTTCTATTTTTCTTTTCTACCTCATCAGTTTCATTTACGCTTTATTTACCGCTTTACGGTTTTCTTTGTCACTATGAGCGTCATCCGAAAGGTGCAGAAGAAGTGGTTTCCGATACGTGATTGGGGTCTGCTATACTATCATCAGAAGTCAAATCTGAACCGGTATCTTTATCATTAACAGCTGACAATACGTTTTCAGCATTCGATGTCCGTAAGGTTATATTTTCAGCAACGTCCCACGTTGAATCAGCTTCTGGAGTTCTCTTTCTCAGTTTCTTTCCTAGCATTCCCAACATTTTCCCGCTTCTCAACTCAATTTTCGTTTCTAGTTGCAAATAATATACACTTCAATACGGCTAATCTTCTAACTTCCTATGTTTTCTTTTAAATCAAAATGACTTAACATGAAATATGCCTAAACTGCATAAAATATGCATTTCAAAATGCCTTTCATTTTAGGTATGCAATAGTGGCACAATTCCAAATGTGCCAAAATAACTTGAAATTTAAAAGCAACATTTGATTTTCTGCTAATCAATACTGGCATATTTTAAATTGAGCCACTTTGTCTAAAAGAAAATAAGACAATATAAACTCAACTTACTTCGATAGTTATATTTATGCACGCCAATCGTGTATGAAAGTCCTTTTTTCTCTAATTTGAAAGACAAAAGATTCAATTTTTAATTGTTTAATTTCCTTATAAAAAATTATAACGTCTCTTTCTTTTGACGGAGTAATACTTACTATCTATTTACATAGAAGTCTTACCTATTTATACTATCTTAAGTTTCATTTTCGTTTGTTCTGTATTTTCCTATGTATTTACGTAACAATAATTTTTCTTAGAACTATTAATATTTTCTAACATTTAAATGTTTCTTACCCTCTATAAACTATTAACTAGGCAATAAACATAAGATGGCCTTTTCACCATCTGGCCCATATCCTCTCAAGACCCTTAAAACCGATAATGTCTTCAGTTGTTATAAAACAATAAAAGAAGGGATCCCTCATCTTAATGAAGATGGTCGGCTGAGACAAAGGATGACGTAACTGTAAATCTCAAAATCTGCCGTTATTACATTCACTTCTCACTAAACACGTGTCGAAATGCCGATGGCTTTGAATGCACTGATAAGTCATTCCACTATAGGCTTGTTTGAATAGAGAAAAGAATGTATATACAATAGTGGCACGAGTGCCTCCTAGCGGCTTATTATTGAAGCTTCTTAGTGCCGATTTTGTTCATACTATAGGGTATGCTACTGAGAGTATAACTAGATAGACCTCAAGTTTTGTGATTTTCGAAGATGTGCCACTAGGGCATTTCGTGAGCAATATATATCTACATTGCAGCCTGCATTCTCGTAAATTTGTAACTAGCCATATACCAAATAATCTTACTTGGTAACCCTTGCCACCATCCTCTTTATAAAAACGAAATCGTCATGGTCAAACAAACACCTTAACTCGTCTCCGATCGTCATAATTAATTTCTTATAAAAATTGGTACACATTTGACAAATACAAATGTCTTGCCGGATTCGTTATGACTCGTTTCCCTTTGATCTCCATGTTTTTTCTCGTCATTTGCTTTATTTTAGTCACCTCCTCACATTTGATTTGATGTTACAGGAACAGAACATAACACAACCGACCAGACCTATTTGAAATTATGTTAATTTGTCCACACTTTAGCGCGACTCGTTTGCATGGGGTTTTTTTTTCAATAAAAAATCCACTCCACCATACATTTACGCGCGCTGTTAAAGAATTTTATTGTTTTTATTTCATTGTTAGAACTACGAAATGCTTTTTTGATATTCACATTGAATTTAATGATCCTCGGGAAGATAAGGAGGATGTTTTGAATGACGATCGATTTGGACGGGTTGAATGAAATGTGAAAATGATGGGATGACGAGGTGCTACAGATTCATTAATGAATATTTTATGAAGGATATAACAATAAATTTAGATGCAAGTTAATTTGAAGGTGGGTAAATATGGCGCGGTAGAATTTTGCTAATGATAAATTGTACGGGCGGAAGCCTACGCATCGTTGTACTCATCTCTGAAAATCAGATAAAATGTCGTAGACAGTTGGCAGTGAAAAAAAGAGTCAAATAAAGCCGATGAGTGTGATGCATTAATAAGGATGTCGATTGGTGCGCGATAAGAAAAATTTAAATGCAGATTTGATTTGCTCGGAGACTTAAAAGTAGCAACTAGCTAGCATATTTGATCAAGCCAATCATTTCGAATACATCTACATATTTACTTAAATTGAAGCAACATGAACGAATCGTATATCATCTCAAACGACTCACACTCGCAAATGTCCTTCCACAATCATCCAACGCCACACGGTGCAAGGCGAAAACGAGTCAACCCATTAAGTATTTTACTCGTAATCATATTTACAAAACGAACGCCATTAACACCAGCGCACATGATAGCGCGTTCGTGGTGTTATTTAAGCAATCCGTACTGAGAACTCTTTTAATATGCAAAAAGACAGCAATCAGCATAAATTTTCAACTTCCACTCAGCGAAAAAGGGTCGCGCGTATCCTGTGGCGGTATCTGCAATAAAAACCAAAATGGCGTTGAATTTCTGTGCTGTACTGGTGAGAGGACCGTTTTTCATGCGCTCCCCACACATCCTGCCAATCTTCTCTGCGTTATGCTACGTTCAAATGTGTATAGGTACTACATGTAGGTACTTGTCCTTGTAGAAATTGTCTCCCGGTGACTCAACCCTCATCTGCAATTAGTCGAGTAAATATTTTAACTGGCAAGAAAGACTGCTATTTATGATCCCCATCTCTATGTGCAGTGTTTCAGCATTGACAACATCCATATTATATAAGTCATTACATTTGTTTCAAAAGGATGTACGTGAGTGAGGTGCTTATTTGGCAATGTAGGACATTCACGAGTTCTGGCTCTGTAGATATTTAGTTTGGACGGAAGCAATCTAAAATAAACCATTCACGTGTTCAAAAATGTAGCACTCAATTTGATGAAAGAGAGCCTTAGAGAGAGAACTAGAGACTATTTCGGGCCTTCCTGCAGCAATCAAATCCAACTGTCACGGTCCATTGGCCGCGTACTCCAATTTTGAAATGCAAGCAGCGATGAACTGTCTTCGCCAACAGAGTCAGACCAGCGTTTCCTCGGTTTTCCCGCCTTTTAATTCTCTCAACGAATCCCTTTTTTGATATCCTTCGTTCAGCAATACTTTTCGCATTGCCTGGCCTTTGCAGTTTCCGCAGTCATACAATCGTTGAGACCCCCGGCTCGTCAAAAATAACAGACAAATCAATGTTATTGTATTTAATTCGCCCGTCTAGCTGCGCTCCAATTAGCCACCTCAGGACCCGTCGGTCAAAGGCGTTCAATATAATTACGGACGCTTGAGTTAGGGTCCATGTTTCACACCCATAGCAAAGCAGAGTTCTTATCTCTGATTTGTTTACTTGGAGCTTTGTTTTGCTGTCAGTGCAACTAGTCTGGTAAGAACTGAATAAAGGGATTTACGTCCGAACTGTACTCTTCGGCGATTTGTCTCTTTCATTGGCAGACCCCCCCTTTTCTCACCTTGATACGTAAATTCTCCAACATTTCTGATACTATATTTCCCAACTGTGATATTTTGGGATTTTCAGGTATTTTTTCTCGACCACATCATGACCTTTGTTTTCTTCGCAGTGATTTGTAGCCCTAATAGCTTTGCTTCGCTCCCAAGTTCCAGGGAAAGACAATTTTTGACAATTTTAAAAAACTGTGACAAAATGTTAATTTCATCCGCCAAGGCTATCACCACTGGACTTGGCTTGTATCATAGTGTGCCTCTCGTGTTGACAGGTAGCGTTGTTCTGACGTATTCCAAAGTAAGATTGATTAGCAAAGGGGCCAACCTATCTCCCTGCCTTAGTCCGGTATTTGTGTCAAAGGCGTCGGTGAGTTGGTTATTGATATAAACTTGGGAGACTGTTGACGTTGTCATCATTTTGGTAAGACAGACTGATTTGCCTGGAATACTAAAATAAAGAACTCTGTAGCCATAAATGATCGAAGGCTTTCACTCGTAAATATTGGGGGCCTATAATATATTCCGTTGTTTGAGCGGCTCAGTTTGGAAATCCTGACTTCTTCCAGTGTTCCGCTCATATGCCCTCTTCTTCTTTGTGACACCGTTCCTTCAATGTTTCCAAACCAGCCGATCTATCTTTCTTCTGCATGGACCCCAATAAGAACAGGTCCTCAAATCCGCAAGCTACCATTTTTAATTCGGCAAGAACAATTAGCTGAAAATTTCTTACAGGAAGATTTGGTAGAAGATTTTTAACATCTTCTTGCTTTTTACACGCAAAAACTGCCACTTTTAGGCTGGAATAGCTATATTTCTACATAGAACGATGAGTTTTACACATTTTGTGCAGATGACGACACAGGATGTGAATTTTGACAAGAACTTAAATTAGTTGTTCTCTTATGGTTCCAATGCATATCAAAGAATCAGCAGTATATAGGTCCGGATTGTGCTGCTGAAATCATCAAAATTTACACTGTGGTCTCTTGTAAATTTTTTGGATCTCTTGAAAAACAATTCAGGCAATGCAAAGCTAAAGAGCGACACTCTGGCAGAATGACAGCCAAAGCTTCCGAATATTTTGAAAGAGCCGTAGGTAGCAAGCAAGAAAATGAGATCCCTCCTGTTCCTGCCTTCATCTTTTATTTTCATTCACCAGCAAGTATGAAATATTGAGGATTTTTTGACTTTTAGTAATTGAGTATGATTATAACATTTTTCTTGGCGATAGGTATACTAGCAATGAGGAGCCGTATTTAAACACATAAACACCGGTCTTAAAGATCGTGAAAATATTGTCAAATTATTGACAAACGAGACTTATATCGAGAAAACATTCAGCATGAAACAAATTAATTGGAGGGTATGACTCAAAACAAAGAGGGAAAGCTAGCGATAGCAAGCTAGTTTCACAAGAGGATCCTGTTTTGCTGAAATGTGTTCCTCCGACGGGGATGGCATCATTTTTTGCCATCGGAACATTCCGTTGTTCCACGTCATTTTCTTTGATTCGTCCACGGACGCGTTTTGACGGTGCGCCATCTGTGGTATAATGTGCCGTTCTACGAAGAATTGTTGATTGCAAGACCGCTGTTGTACCAGTTGTATGCATAATTTTTACCCGGTTTTTTTGGTAAAATACCTAAATTTCCAAAGAAATTTTTTTCCAAGTACTGACCGTCGGCTTGTACACATTTTGCCTATATTTCAGGCACTTTATGAAAACCATGCCTGAAAAACTGCATGGATTTTGCGGCAATCCATTCGTCGACTCACTTTCCAACTTTCTCGAAATCACTGAAGCGCTACTTTGCAGCGAAGATGTGATAGTAAAACTGTGCAAAATCTGGGAAGAAAGGTGAAATCAGAAGAATGTCCCATCCAAACGATTTCACTGTGTCTTTCACTAATTTTGCTGTGTAAGACGGCACGTTGTCGTGTAACAAAATCATTTTGCAATGTCATCTGACCCATTCCAGTCGTTTTTCGAATAATGCGTGATTTAAATTTACTGTTTGTTGATGATATCGTAGTTTATCGAAGATTTCAACGGGCTTCAAGAGTTCATAAAAACAATACCACTCTGGTCCCACAGACACATCTTGAAGGACCGGTTTCGCCAGGTGAAAGCCACGAATGTTTTAAAATTGTCATGATTCGATGCAAAAATTATATCTTTTCGTGGCACCAAGGCTGCATTTCACTAGTGACTTTGCGATTTGACGTTCATTCAAAACATGTGGGACACATTTATCATGTTTACAGATCTTAAATATAGCTCGTAAACGTATGCTTATCATTTTCTGTGCCACATTTAATGCTTCTGGTAGTTGTCATCAGGAAATATCTCCTGCAATGCCTCCTCTTCTCAATGGTATACAAGAGCGCTTACAGTCTTCCACATTGAAATTACCACTTTAAAATTGTCGAAATCATGTCGCACATATCCTTATTTAATGGAGCGTGTCAACCAAATATTTTCACAAGAAAACAATGAGTTTGAACAGCGTTTTTCCATGTTTGAAGTAGAATAGCAATGCGTGCAGCAAATGCTCTTTTTCAGACACAAAATTCGACATTATTGATCAACACGATAAAACAAACACGCTAGTTCAGGCGGACTCGACCTGTATGTGTTTGTAGTTAACTGTCATACGATCGAAGTGGCGTATATGTCAAATTAATGCACTGTGTACTTTTCGTTCGCGACATCTGTTAGTAAAACTGGAAAAAACAAGGGCATTAGCATCGTAATATGAATATTTTAATTTTGTTTGTCCGTCTCCACAGATCGAGTTAAAATTTTTCCTTTCCATATGGGCGCTAGTTTACAAACGATTTCAAGTCGGCCTCCTTTTAAAGCTGGTTTTATAAGATTAGAAATTAAGTAGACCTTTTATGGTGTTTTTTGTTGCAACTACTCCTAGCTGATAATCACGTTATTAATTTTGATCGCAAATTCTCTTGCGGGTGTGGAAATTTTATTTGTTTCCTGAAATATGTCACGATTTCCAAATATTTTGTTTCACAAATATTTTAATAAAACTAGAAATAAAACAAGAAATTTTTAAGCACAATCTAATAGGAAAAAACTAAGTCTAATTTCCTTTTATTATCTCATTCTCTTATTTTTGTGGTATTACGTAAAATGCATGTAACATTTTAACTTTCGAATTTTGTCAATTTCTGGTTGTTATGTTTTGACGTTACACAATATTTCTCTTTTCAGCGGGCTTGCACTTTTGAATATTATATGCGATTTCATATCTTTAATTTAACTTCCAGTCCAGGTCGTTTCTTGGTTTTCCGGTGTGTTTAATTTGCATTGGCTGGCCTGATTTAAAAGTCCCTTAACAGCGCCGGGGCTATTCAGTGTTCTAGCATTCCAGGATCGAATGCCATAGTCCTTTGTTTTAGTTGCGTGGTCGTTGCCGTAGTTCCAATCCATTCTAAGGCTCTCCTACAGGTTTCGAAACCAACAAGGGGTTTTACAGAGACGCGGAGCTAATCCGTAGCCCAACCTTCACTCCTACGGCCCAGTTATTATTTTGAGTTCGTTATCAGGCGTAAGTCGGATTTCCATACAACAAAGCTGTTGGTGTATTTACAGTTATTTACATTTCTGGTGATTTAATGTCCCATCGTTGAGGAACTAACGAACCCAATATGTGATCCCGAAACTACTGGCTGCTATTCATTCGTGAAATTTGGGATCAGGAATCACAGAAACTGTGGGTTGGGGAAACAAGGAGATCCCTCCTCCTTTCTCAACCAGGCTTGGGACCATTTATTTCAGAGTTTCAATCAATCATTTAGTTGCAAACATCTTTCCATAAACTCTAGATAACTTAACATTTGCCCGACAACATTTGACGACAACAAAGTTTCCGCAAAAGGTGAAATCATACCCGTTCTTTCTGTTCTTCGCTCTCTTTCTCCCTTCTTAATTAGTCAAAATAATGCAATCTTTACCGCAGTTGCTTTCAGGCATTGCTTAGATAGTGTTCGGGGGCATTTTCTAGTCCATTCAGTGAAAGTATTCGATTTGGCACAAGATTTGTGTATAATTTTTTGTATCCTGCGCGAAGAGAGGTTTATAATCGTCTATTAATTAGATAGTGAGTATGATCTGAAATATAAGTTGTCATCAAAAAAATTCGGAAAAAGATCGAGACATGGAAAAGGATTCTTTGACCCGAGGTTAGTTCTCAGAACCTGATGAGGACTCTGAGTCTGATGAGGACTGAGGAGGATGAGTCTGATGAGGACTATTCATATTTTTTTGGGAAAAATATTCACGTTCATTGGTGAATTTGGAGACAAAATCTAGTACATTTCCTACCAGGTCTTCAAGGAGAGGCCAGAGAAAAGCATGAGTACAATAGCCTCTTGTCTCTTTTTAATACCGATGACATATTGTGAGGTTCACAAACGCAGAGATACGTGCTCGGAAGAAAAACTAAAAAACAAAAACGTTTAGACGTTTGAACGAAAACTATAAACGTGTTTCATTGACTAATCCGGTGGAGATGAGAGCACTCTTTGGGCTGCTTTTCAATTCAGCAGCTGTGAAAGGCAACATGAGGGACAAACAACGCAATCGACCAAAAAACAGTGCTTAACTTATTGAACGTATCTTTTAATTAATGCACCTTTTATGATGTATCTTGAATGTAATGCATCTTTTTAATTAATGTATATTGAATTTTTTTTAAATTTATTTCTCGCACAAAAACTTCATAATAATAAAGTAACATATAAAAATATTTAACACCCGAAATTCAACATTCAGCCACCGAAGAGGCAGAACCTTCGGACGCCATAGGAAAACCAAGACGAGCACCGAGATATGACCCACCAGAAAGTCTTTCTCACGATCTAAAAAATAGAAAGTAATATCAATTGTAACAAATGGAAAAAATAAATCTTATACTTGCCATTTTCATCCAAGGAAATCCCATATAGCTGTTCTTTATTCTTTCAACACACATTGGGAGTGTCGGTTGAAAATGTCGATTTGTTGCCTTGAAAAAAGCACTTATTTCAATAACTAAATGAATGATCACATTAACCAATATATTTCCCACCATCAGCTATGCCTTCCTCATATTCTGGGTAGTTTATTGTTTCCATGTTTGAAGTAGTCCTCATCTTTCGAGGCAATCTATTCATTGACCCATTTTCGCACTTCCTTAACATTTCGAAAGTGTACATTAGTCAAGCTGATCTGCATCGAACGGAACAAATAGTAGTCAGAAGGAGCAAGGTCTGGAGAGTACTGGCGTGGTGATCAAAGTGTTCCCAACCGAGCCTTTCTAATATTTCTTTAACGATGTTTGCCCGATGAGATCTGGGATTGTCATCATGGAACAGAACGTGATGTTTCCAAGCTATCAATTGTCGTTTTTCGTTCAGTGCGTGTGCCAAATCGGTCAGTTGGTGTCGGATCAGCTGTGACTGTTTCATTTCGTTTCACAACACCCTTCTGGTCCCACCAAATGCATAGAATAAGCTTTTGACAATGAATATCGGGTTTTGCATGTGAAGTTGTTGGTTGGCTGGGATCAACATGCGATGCTTTGCGTTTAGGGTTATCGTTACAAACTCATTTTTTATTGCTAGTAACGATTCGACTCGAAAAACTAGGTATTTTGTTTTCTTCAAGATATTTTTCAATGCTTTGATTCGGGCATTGAATTTATTTTCGATTAGTCGATATGGGACCCATTTACAAGTTTTCGAATTTATCCCGTTGCATTTAAAGGTTGAAAAATGGTTGATCGTGTGACACCCAACTCGAAAGCAAGTTCTTTTTGCATTGGACACGAATTTTCATCCAATAATGCTTTTTCAATATTTGTCTTCCAAGTCAAAATCAACACGTCGGAAGCGTGCAAACCATCGTTCAAACGGTTTTTGAGTTGGAGCATGTTCACCGTAAGCTTCTACAAATAATCGATAACTTTCAGCAGTGTTTTTCTTCAAATTAAAAAGGTTATTAAACTTCCCCGCAAATCTACTTTTTCAGGCACGAAATTCAACATTTTCGAAGCAAGGAAAAAGTGAGTTGTTTACGCTATTTCGTTCAATGACTAAGTGAGAATTAATGACAGATGCTTACACCCCAAAATACTATGTAAGTTATTATAGACACAAACCATATGTAAAAGTTGAGCGTTCTGTTATCTAAATCGACACTATTAACCGACACTCTCAACATTATTCACCAATGTAATAAAACTGATTCAAGTTGTTTGAGGTACAAGATCGAATTGTAAAGGCAAAAAACAATGAGTTTTCGATTTTTTTTCTCTCGTCGACTTTATTGCATATTAATATTCAAAAAGCTTTGAACAAAACATTATTTTACTCTCTTGGAAAACGAAAATATTAGTTTCTCTTTTTTATCAGAATTTTACAATTTTATAGAAGGTGCCAAAGTTGAGACCACTTTTTCGATGAAAGGCAGATAGTCTTTAGTTTGGCGTATCTATAGCAAGAAATCCCAGTGAGATTTTAGAGAGGAAAGACTTTCAAATCGGTCCACCAACGATATAAAAATGTCTTTCAGAAAAGAAATGGGTGCTCATTCAAAATTTCGTAGTTTATACCCTCATTTTTCGACAAAATCGTAGTGGATTCGTGTGCAAGAGACCATTCCACCAAACACCATTTCAAAAAACACTTAAATTTTCTTGAAAATCTATTTGTACCGAATTAAAGAAAAAAAAAATGTTTTGCTTACAATTAGATCATTGTTCCTGGACCAAATAAAAGTGTTCCCTAATAAATATCTGCTTGTTCCACCATTTTTCTACCTATTTTGCTCTCCAAACGCTCCGATCGGAGCCATCAAGATCATTTCCTCGCTCTTATGCAGCATACAATTGTAGGCTGCCGTTGCTATTTTGCAGCCCATGGTATCCGTAATTTTCAAATAGGGCTATGCAGCCTCCGTTAAATATGGGTACTTAAATTTGTATAGCAAGTTCGACCACATCCTTGCCATCAAACGTATGTTTTGGCATGATGGTCAGAAGAGTCTCGTTGCTGCACTTATTGTCTCAAATACGGACACAGCATCTTGAAATATCTTACGATTTCTCGAAAAACGTCGAGTGTCTTAGGATTTTTAATGGAACTGTACGTTAAAAGTTCGCAACCATGGCACCTTCTTTAACCCGTTGTGGTCACACCTCCGAATAATAGCGTAGTGGTCATATGGGGTCAGCGTGACCCCACGCGGAAAAACCTCCGCCATTTCCCTCCCATTTATTGCATTGACTTGAAAATTGGTTTGGACATAGTTTATAACTACTTATTTGAGAGAAAATAGTTTATTTACCTCTTTATAATTTTTTTAATAATGAAATTGTTGAATGAAAATTTTTTTTGAAATTTTGGGTTTTTTTACTAAAAAGGTCATAAAACATTCAATTTTTGAGATACAGCGGACACGTTTCGAGGTTGTACTCTTGATAATATATACTTTTAAGAAAAATACAACTTATAATGATCGGCCGGAAAAAGTTTATTTATTTTGAAAAGTGAAGTGGGCCGTTTTGACGTAATTTAGAAATGTGAATAGGGTAAGCATTATCATAAAATGTAACACTGAAAAACATTTTTTTATAGAACATTTATTTACTATACGAATAAAAAAGATGAAATTAAAAAAAAAATTATTCTACACCAGCGCAATCAGTGCACATGAGCGTGCGATACTCATCGCACATAGGCCGCAAACATGATGGACATTGAATTTTTGTTTTCTTGTCCTTACCGCGTTTACACAGCATACATCTTTTTCGTTTGGCAAACTCATAATTTTCTTCGTTGGACGATTCACCTATTTTAACTTCGAGTATCGAAGCGATACCTAATCTTATTTGTGATTGAAGAGCAGTATTAGCGTAGCGATTTTGTAAGTGTGGCGTGACAAGATATAGCGAAAGCTTGTCGAGGGTTTTTTTGGCTGTTATGCGAGACTGACAACCTGCATTAATTTTCTGACATGTAAATAGAATGCGAGCATTTACGCTAGCTTGGTCTAGCATCCCCATAAATACTCGCATTGGCCAACGATTGGTTTTTCTACTTACTGTCTGCGCATGACACAGCCAATCGAAACAATCAGTCCCTCCTTTGGTAGAATTGTAGTGACGAACAATCACTGGTTTGTGATTTTGAACATTAGTGGATAATTTATCCGTAGAAATAACTAACACGATCTTATTTTTTTTTGGCGAATATGATACTAGGCTCATAGAATCAGTATGACAAAATTTCCAGTCTGGTGGGTTTTTTGACGCAACTTTCATCTCTGCAGGAATTTCTTGCTTATTTTTGCGAATGGTACCTGTCATTTTCATGTCGTATGGTTCTTCCTTCATACGCTGCAGGAGAGGAATGGACGTGAACCAGTTGTCACAGGTAACAGTGCGTTTTGTTCCATGAATTGGTGCAGTCACTTTTCGAAGGTAATATTCAGATAACTTCTCTCCCTGCAGTAGATCAATTATCTGGATTTTTCCTAAGTACGGAATCGCATAAATCAAGTATGATGTCGACGGATCATTCAACGAAAAAAGCTTCAAGCCGTATTTATCAGGTTTGGACTTTATGTACATCCTGAATTTGCATCGTCCACGAAAGCCAAGAAGTATTTCGTCTACGGTGCAATCGCGGCTTGCTTGATAACAATTCGTGCAATTGGAAATAAAAGTTTCCCAGATTTCACGAATTGCTCCAAATCTATCGTCCTCGTCTCTCTTGCTTTTATCGTCAAATCTTAAACAGACGGACAAAAGCATAAATCGAGATCGAGGCATTACACACCGATAAAAACTTATGCCGATTTGCGGACTCCATAAATCATGTGTATTCACGTTCGAAGATTTCCAAGCCCCACTGAAGTATAATATGCCTATAAATGCTCTCATTTCTTCTTCATCGGTGTGGTGATGGTAAGTTTGGAGTTCTTTATTTTGCTGAATCATTTTTGCACAATGCTCTTCTAATTGATTGTTGGTGTGCTCAACAATAATCTTTACAATATTTGGTGAAAATAAAACATTCCAAAATTCTTCAATGTTTTGTAACTGCGCAGCCGGACCATCCGGTCCTGGCACATAAACACGATCAACATCGCTCATTCGATCTATTGAAACAGAATAAAAACAAACAATTATAAAATACAACAATTATAAACAATTATAAAATAAATCTCAATTATAAAAGAATAAGAGAAATTATATTGTATCGTCTTATTCATTCTACATAGGCACGCTCCTTTCTTCTCCTTCCTTCTCTTTCCTTCTCCTTTCTTCTGTGTACAACATAATATAGATGTATATATACAGACCAATTTCCCCTAGTGTATGTATACATGTATATTGTATTACACACAGACAGGAAGAAGCGTACCTATGTAGTATGAATGAGATGAGTGAAAGTGTATGTATACACGTGAAATTTATACACGCGCGCTCGTGTGTGTGTATGTGTTCACTTTTACCTGACTGCCGCTTTCGAAATGTTGAATTCCAAACGTAACCGTTTTTTCCTCTGAGTTTGGTCACGGGGCGTCCAAGTGCTGAAGATTGGAGAAGGCGCTCTTGCAGCGACGCTTCTTCGAGATCATTCGCCATTTCATCGTCAGAATAATCTGCAGCGCTGCTACCGTCATAGTCTGAGTGCTCAGACTCCTCTGATACAACGTCTTCTGTTTCAGAGGCTTCACAATCAAATAATTCCTCTTCTTCATCCTGCTCAACGAGCGAACTGATGACGGGTCGATTGCGAAGTTTATACGGCATCTGGACATTTTTTAAACGTTTTTTGGACATTGTTAAAATCGTTTTCAATGTCGAGAAAAAAATTATGATCGCGCACACTTATACTTACGTTCTTAAAGATCACTTTAATACACAATTTGATTAAATTTATTTTCAAAATTTTGAAAAAATTTTGATCACTCTGGTCACCTGGGGGTCTGAGAGACCCCACACAAAAAGACAACCTACTTTAATGAAATCTACAGAACGAATGAAGAATGTCGGCCGTTCCCGCGCATGGGTATATATAGAGGGACATTGTACCAACAACATACAGCGCCACAAGTTTGATTTTTAACAGATATTTCATCTCAAATTTTGTCTGGGGTCATCTGGACCCCGAGTGACCACAACGGGTTAAACGGATGGGATAGTGGTTTTCTTCATAGCGATTGCAGTCTTCAGGTATTCCAGAGACGTTTTGTCATTAAAATTCGCGATCAGATTGTTCACTATCGGTTTCCAATCTTGTTGGTATTTATTGTAGTTTCTTGCCTGGCCGCTAGAAAAGATTTTTCTTCAGAATCCTTTCTAGCGGCTTTCATCTTTTGTTCGTGGTGGTAGAGTTCCCTTGTAAGTCGCAGCCAACTTTTTAAACTTCTTTTTAATACTGTTGGTTTTGGCTAGTATCATGGTACCTATGAAACTTTTCTCTCGAATTTAATTTGACGCTGCAGTTTTTTTTTGTACTTTTCTTTTTAGTGATTTGTTCCCCGTCCTTTTAGTTGATGCTATTATGCTTGTGTTGTTGAAGTCATTCATCAAAAAAGTATTTTACCCCGCAGTTTATAATTCCGTATAAATCCTGGCGAAACCACTCTGGACTACTTACTTTATACTGTTCTTGCGTCTTTTTGGTATTAGATTTGTTCTCTGGTCATTGGAGGGAGAGAGGTCAAATGTCGCAACTGGACAAATTCAATCCAGTGATCAAGGAAAAGTGCTCAAAATAGGACAATCGTTAAGGAGTCATTTTCAACCAGGACAATGCTAGATGGCACATTTGATGGATATTGCTTGGGAATCGATAAAGCCCTGATCTGGCGACATAGGTTTCCCATTGATTTCAATTCCTGGACAACTTTCTTTGTGGTAAAACTTTCAATGATGATGACGCTGTAAAATCTCACTTAACAACATTTTTGGTCGAAAAGATTAGACTTTCTACGAGCGTGGAGTTTACGAATTGTCTGAGAGATGATAAAAGGTAATCGAAAAGAATAGAAAACACATGAGATATTAATCTTCATTCCATGTAAAAAAAAATCTTTCATTTGATTGAGCAAATCAGCAATTACTTAGTTAACTCTGGGTAGCTTGGGTCCGCCGGGCCTTGCTTTGTGGGTCTCGAGGACGCGTTTCGGCTGCATACAGCCATCTTCAGCTCAGCTCGAGAACGAGCTGAAGATGGCTGTATGCAGCCGAAACGCGTCCTCGAGACCCACAAAGCAAGGCCCGGCGGACCCAAGCTACCCAGAGTTAATTTTGGCCTGCGGCAACACCAAAACGAACTTCAATTACTTAGTTGTTAGCCGGACAGAATGAACCGAAAAATGGGTGGAATTACGTCACATGTCCTGCACATAATAACTTATTTCATAATCCAGATGATCAGATGCTCAGCATAAAATTGACCCTGATAAAATGAGGATGTAGCTCTGGATAATTTCCAAACGTAAAGAGAAAACTAACATTTGGTTCAGGCAATCACAAATATCCTAACTAAAGGTTTAAATCAGACATGTAATCATTAAGGACCATAAAGTATGCAAGTAATAACGTATTAAAATAGGTAGACTTAAGTGCTGATGCAAGACAGTCGTAAGAGGGAAGTGAATGAACACACATCGAAACGAAATCTCAATCTTCGTTTTCTTTTTGTAACTAAGATATTCGGAACACGACACAGACATAAATATAATGGTCTAGGCCTACCTCTAAGCCCACCAAACACATATGCATTCAATATCGCAACTGAACTCCCAATCAAGGAGGGAGCGAAACTGCTGACAGGCAAAGAAATTGGAAAACACATACTCAATCACAAACTGAAACCTTTATATTCACAGTACAAAAACAAGTACAACAAGTAGAAACACCAGTTCAGTAATCCTAACCCAACGCATCCCACGAGAAAACCGACTAGCCGACATAACTCATTCGGAAACTTCCTCTAACAAAATCGACCTCAACACACAATTATTGAAGAAACAAGCTGAAAATCCAATGTAGAATAAAACCTTGATCCTTGTCACAGACAAGGCAAAAAAAACAATCGTGGATTTAGCATGAGGGTCATTTGCCTCAATGGTAATAGCACATACAATTACCAGATTCTATGATATACAGCCGAAAACCATTCTTGGGTTTTCAGGGTTCAATCTAGCAAGTGCGGAAAGCAAAGTGGATTACCAAAAATTCATTTCGAAGCGAAAATCAAGAATGTTCTCGCAGGGTTTCACGCACCAGAAGAAGAAGGCTCTGAGGATCGGGCAACAGGTCTGATAGTACCAAGTGAAAGTGGCCCAGAGTGATTGCGATATGATTTCAAGCTCAGAGTACTCAGCAATCGTTTGACGAGCAATTGGAACAAGAGAAGCTTAGTGGCAGCTTCCGCATCTCAACTGAGGATGGGATCATTGGCCAAAAGACTTAAAAAAAAGGATCAAAGGAAACTGAAGCATCGAAACGGTTTGGGGAGAGCAGCTTCCCAGAGAAACATGTGTAATAATTCGCTTCTCAAGTGTAGCAATTCCACCAAGATGACACACTTGAGAGTACAAGTTTATCCAAAATTCACCCCGCAAGTGTGACAATGCCGTGAGGGCGACACGCTGGCAGAAGAAAAAGCCACCACGACAAACACGCGTGGGATCCCGTTGCCGACAAGCGGTTTTGTGGTAGGCGAGGTAGTGCGTGTTCGTGAAGGTAGGAAGTCGATGTTCGTTTGGGAGTCAAGTGCCGTGAATTGTAATTCAGTTTAATTCGAATTAATATTATCTGTGTAGCGTTGCGCAACTACCGGAGGAATTAGATTTCGCATATACGGTGTGGCGGGATTTTCGAGATTGGATAGGGGGATATTCAGCAAGAGGACATTTTTGGGATGACTAAAAAAACGCTTGGGACTACACATCAAAATGAACAAACTACGTTTCCATTGTGTTAACGGGTGCAGATTTCTATCATTGCTACTACAACTGTTTAGACACCCACTGGCTGTCGCTGCTGCTATTTAAGACTTTAATTGTGAAGATAACCTTATGAATCTCCTCGTGTCACATGTCACACATGAACCGCTTTTTAAAGCACGCCACAACGTAAAGATTAGAGGGATCGTTAGGGTGGACGGTCACCATGGAACGGTTCTGATCATTTTACTTGAACACATTTGATGCTGTTTAAGCTACATGCCATGATTACGTTCCAATGTACGTTTAGACCACGTTCTCTACAAGGATCCCGTATCTAATTTGATATGATTAAGCTAGCGTTTTATGTATACTACGTACAGATAAGTCCAACTGTTAATTAAGTCTAAAGATCTTTTTATTCCATTTTTATTTCATCTTATTTAATTAAGTCTAAAGATATTTTTGAGACATTTTGTCCATTAAAGGAAAATCTAGCAAATGCCTGTCTCGTAAAGTCATTCGTATTCCTATATAAAATTTTGAGACATGCGTGGCGTCATGCGTAGTTCCTCGCCATCTAAATCTTACTTTGTGTGTTTCTGTTCCGTTTAATAACAGAATCTACGAGGTTTTTTCAAAAAGTATTGCAAAGTTTTAAATATCGCGGGCTACGTATGTTCGATTTTTGATCTTTTGGTGGCGTTATGTTGGTACTCATGACCCTCACTTATGTTGACAATTCGGGCCGTTTTGAATGTCTAATCAGTTTTTGACAGTTATTGTGCGTTATTGTGTCTTAGCTTGTCTTGGATTTTCGTCTATCCCAAAAAATGGATCAAAGAATTTGTATTGAATTTTGTGTGAAGAACAAACTTAAATTGCACGGATGCATTCAGAATGTGGACTGTTGCAATCGGCGAAGCTACTTTGGATAAAAGTAACGTTTATCGGTGGTACAAAACAGCTTAAAAACGCGGACCGAAAAAAGCACGCCAAGTTCGGTCGAATGTGAAGGTTTTGTTGACAGTTTTCTTCGATTGCAGGGGCGTGGTGCATTATGAGTTCTTGCCGCAGGGTAGAACGGGCAATAAGGAATATTACCTTCAAGTAATGCGCAATTTGCGAGAAGCAATCCGCCAGAAACGCACGGATTTGTGGGAGAACAAAAATTGGGTTTTGCACCATGATAACGCCCCTACTCACTCTAAAACTCACTCACAAAACTACTCACAAAAAACAACACTCTAATAATGCCGCAGCCACCGTGTTCCCAAGACCTCACTCCCTGTGACTTTTCCTTGTACCCGAAACTGAAGAGGCCCATGAAAGGACGACGCTACGCCACAATTGAGGAGATAAAGACGGCATCAAATGAGGAGCTGAACAAGATCACAAAAAATCGATTTTTGAAAATGCTTCGAGGATTGGAAAAAACGTTATCACAAGTGTATAATGTCTGACGGGGATTACTTTGAAGGGGACAAAATAGATATTCATGAACAAATAAATATTTCTTGAAAAAACATGAAATTCGCGATACTTGTTGAACAAACTTCGTATTGTATAGTTGTGCTTGAATGAATTCTTTGTTGTGCGCCTTAAACGGGGTTGGAACTAGTAGTCATCCTATATGTAGTATTGATTCAAATGCAGTTAGATTTGAGATTGCAGAGTAGATTTGACTAAGTATTGAAATTCATTTGGGTTTTAGTTCTCGTCAGCTAATTCGATGTATCATTAGAATGTGCCCAGTTCCATTTTCATTTACGATTCACTAGGAGAATTTTTTTTTATTAATCTTGTGCAGAAATGAATTGAAATGTATTCGAATTGATAAATCAATCAGATTTATATTTAATTTAATTATTTAGTTCAGTTTAATTATATTTAAGTGTGTTTGAATAGAGAAATGAATTGTAAATTGGAAATTTACTCTCTCCTTCCATTGGATCTTCAAGTTTTCAGGAGGAAAGTGAAGGCGCTGAGGTAAGTGCAGGAGAATGCAGGGCCACACAAGTGTTTCGCTGGTTCGGGTTCCGCGGTGCCGTAGTTTAGAAATCCAGATATTAATCGTGTTGTATTCGCGTGACAAATTAGAATTCGCAGGAGTCATAGTAAAGTAGTTTTATTTTCGGGCACCGCTGGTTTTCAATTAAAGGATGCGTGATCATTGTTAGCGTTTTTTTTGGAATTTGTATGCGCAAGAAAAGGATAATGTAGAGTAAAGTAATTTTCGAAGTGTCGCATTCGGGAAATCGGGGTTTCCGGTAGCTGGTTCAATAATGGAACCAGAGCGAAAGTTCACTCTGGTCCGACCCACGTCCGCTAACCTCCCCGCGCTTAGCTAGTCCGCCAGCAGCCACCAACATAGTGAGCTTCCGAGTGGCCGAGTCGTTGGCCATCAGGGTACATCTCGTTGTCAACCGTCTAGGACTTCATGCCCGGATGTCTGTGCGAGGCCGACTAGTCCTGCATTTGTCACCGTAGATAAAATATCACATGACATCAGCCAAAATGCGACCGCCTTTAGAAAAAAAAACTAATAGATTGTGGAATATGCTACCGACCCTCACAAAAGTGAAGCGTAAAATGGAACCTAAGCAGATGAGACGGAAAAACAGTAATCGCGGTGAAAAAAAGAACAGAGAGCGAGTATGGAACCCTGAGTGTAAGCGAGCATACCTCGCAACCAATGCTATAACGATTGTGATGAAAAACTATGTTTATAATTTAATGGTCATTTCGTTCTATCTCTAAGACATAGACTATTACTTTGAAATAGTTGAAATTCACGAGAATCAACTCACGGAGCTGCACCCTGGCAGTAGCAAACAAAAGTAAATTCTAACATTCAAGGATGGATACCGATAAAGAGCCATTTGATCGTGAACTTCAACGACGAAAAGTCTCTAGAATAGCTGAAGAATGAAAATTAACTGCATAATGAAACCTCATTCCCTGTCTGACGCGGCGAAAACCCTGTTGGAACTGGCATCGAGCTCATTAGCCTCAAAAGGAATAGCACATATGATTGCAATTTAAGATAATGCCTAACTACCACCGAAGCAGAACTATATGAAATGCTAGTAGCCCTTAAAAATAGCAAATTTCAGGATCACAAAACTCTAGTAATTTTTACAGACCCAAACAATGCAATAATTGCATGGAAAATAACCTCAAAAGAAAAGGAAAGTAACGAATGAAATATGGGATGCCGTTAACAAATACCCAGAGATAACCTTCAGAGTCATCTGAACTTCAGGACACGTGGCTATAAAACCATTTGATATAGCTGACGTACAAGTTAAAGAAGGCGAAATGAATCACAAAACAACTAAAGTGCATGTTGAAGCTCATGTACTTCAACATGCAGAGACTTAATTCTTAAAAATGTTATCAAGCTTCTTGAGAACTTTGGAGCATTTCTTGCAGAAGCTGATTTAAAAATGTAAAAAACAAATCATCAAATACTTCACATATCATAAATCCATACGCTAACCATAGTAACTTCACAACACAGATATACAGACCAACCTAGGCCACTGACAATAAATTGAAAACTTTGGACAGGGCCAATAACCCACTTTGATCCCTATCTAATTCATGGCATGAAAAAACAAACAATCATTTACCCAGTTTTATTTTAAAATATAATAAAAATAAATCTAAATCTCCAAACATAAGATGAAATGAGATTTTATGAGAATGAAAGGATAACCACCTCTGCAACGAGATCCTCGCATTCACCTAGCGGATATTTCGTTCCAAGCGCTGAATACCTCCCATTTCGCAAAGTGCGATAATAGAATCATTTCAGAAGTTGTCAGCCCACCCTTATAGTCATCTAACATGAAGTTCTACCAATGATAATTGCGAGGGTGCAAGTTAAAAAGGCAAAACTTGAAGCAAGTCAAAGCAGCGATGGGAAGGGGAGGTTTAAAAAGATTCAACCGTTCCATTCGTGAAGTGTCAAAGCGAATAATATTTATAAATAATTCCACTGAGATGTTTGTATGTGTGTTGGCTCGTTAAACTCGCGACAATGTAACAGAGGGAACCTAATACATAAATATTAAGCTCCCGTGAAGGTACGTAAAATGTTTCCACTTTTGTACACCGTACACCCAACCCACTTTCAAGGGAGATCAACGAAACTCGTATGCAAGAGCCTTTTCGTATGATGCCCAGCTTTTAGCTTCCTATCACCTCATTGCTCTTCTAATCGTATTATAAAATGAATTTGTTATTCTTTCAAAGAGTTTTAATCCCTGCATTTAAAACGCGTTTGACATCTGACACCCTTTTGATCATTTCAAATGTGATAAGATGTCATTAAGAGAAAGATTTTCCAAAATAGGCCTAATTCGAAATTCTGATTGCTGGTCGGGTCGCTGTCGTTGCTGTCGAGATACTTACTCCAGATTTAAACGCATGAAAGCCGAATGAAAAGTGTCACTAATGCTGATGTAATTGTTCATTTAGGGGCAATATCCTGCGCCCGGCTAATACTCGTGTTACTACCATGTCTGGTTACATATGTTTCAATATTTTAAGCGGATAACAGATGAGTGCCAAAAAGAGATGATAAATATCTTGTATAAGATGTTAAAATGCGATTAGCAAGATGTGAAACCGTTGAAAGGAGTCCTTAATTATAAGAACAATGCGGAAAATTAACAAGCAGATTTGTGTGCTGGATATTTGATATAAATCTCTCAACAACACCAACATGCGAAGTGTTTGCCAATCAACTTTTACGCAAGCTTAGATGCTTCATTGCTAATTAGATGTTGAAAGTCTCAAGATGGCAAAAATTAAAAATTAATCCTTGTAGCGGTTATTTTTTTCCCCCCAAAATGACTGACAGAACTTCCATCACAAATAAATGCGTGATAATTATTCGACATATTGCCGCATTAGTATGCAGTACTTTCTGTTTAACGTACATGCAAACATTGAAATTGTCAAAATGCTAATTAGGCGTTTTTCAATTGCGTGTAGTCATTTGTGTTACCAAACACTTACCTTCCCACCTATGCCCGTACCTGCCTTCAACCGTTACAGTGAACAATTCAATTTTCGTTCATTTGCAGTCAATTAAATTCACGAAACAGCGCACTTGATACCGATACCAACCGCGGGCATCGCGGCCAAACTATACAATCAAATTCATTAGGACCGGACATGACCGCAATCTCGATCATGCCACTCTACAATTTCAAATTATTCTTTGTCCAGCATTTTCCAAATTCGCATTAATTGCATCATAATTAGTTGTCACTTATACTATTTTGATACGTTTACTGTGTCACAATTTCCAAATAAAAAATTTCTCCTTGAGTTTTCCTAGAAACAATTTAGCGGGCGGGGGATTAGCTAGTTAACTTCTAGCGAGACAGTGATGCCCGAAATCTTTGAACAGTGGAGATAATAAGTTGGAGAGTAATGGGTTTGACAAGCATTGAATAGTTGAGTTGCTTTTAGATGTAAGGTAAGAGGTTTGTATTGTTTGTTGTGCCCCATTATGCTTGTCGTTCTGATGCTACGAGAGGGCTTACTAGCTAGGAGCTGAACCCAGACGCTATGCTTCCGGAAACCTTTCCTTAGTTCTCAGGGTTCCTTCTATCGGGTGTGAAAAACAAAGCAAGGAGGTGACCAAACACTCATATCAAAGCGGAAATCAAAAAAAGGCCTCAAATCAGGACAAAACAACAGATCTAAAAGAATCAACTACCAGTTCCCCGGAGCCATTGCGTCAGGAGTGTAAGCTGAGGGTGCTTAGTCCACTCGGCTGGAACGAGACGAACTTAGCAGCAGCTTCCCCACCTCCAGGTAGGACGGGGTCATTGGCCAGAAGAAGAAAAGAAAGGAATAAAGAAAAGTGAAGCGTCACAACGAAATGGAGAGAAAAGGTTCGTAGGGATCCATAAAACTATCTAAAAACGGCAGCTAATAAAAAGAAGCCATTCAAACTGACTGCGTCTGACAAGGGAACTCTGCCCCCACGAACAAAGGTGGAGGGTGAAACAGATCCTAAGCGGATGAGACGGATGTAAGGTTGTAAAGGGAACTTTGAGTGCCGGCGAGGAAGTCTTTTCGGGGCCCCCCAACCGATGCCCGAACGCTTATAATGATAGACTGTTTCTATGTTCTAATAAGAGGGCGGCTCAATAAATACCTGTGTTAGAAATGAAGAAATCAATTTTTCAAAAAATTGTGTTTTTTTTTAATTATTCAACATAGCCTCCTTTTAAAAGGATACACTTTTCCAAACATTCCTTCCATTTTTGTAACCCCCACAAAAATTGGATTTGCCGAACTCTCCAAAACATGCCTCCGTTTCGACGATGACTTCCTCAATTGAGCTAAATTTTTTGCCACGAGCTATTTCTTCATGTTAGGAAACAAGAAAAAGCCACAAGGAACCAAATCGGATGAATACAGGGGATTTGACAGCAATTCGTAACGCAGTGCATGCAGCATGACGGCAACAACTCTGGATAAATGTGCCGGTGCGTTATTATGCTTAAACTGCGCCTTCCTTTTCGCCAAATACTACCTCGTCTCCTTCAATTTTTTGTCAAAGCAGTCCAATAACTCACTGTAGGCATGGTCCCGTGATCGTTCTTCCTATTTCTAAAAATTCCATATGGATGACGACGTTCACATCCCAAAAAATTATCGCCATGACCCTTTCGGCCGATGGAACCATCTTCACCTATTTTAGAGCAAAGTTATCGGGTTAAATCGGGTGAAATCGAGAGAAAGTTTGATTAAGGGTGAAGTTATGGGCATTTTTAATAATAATAATTTCTTGATCGACTTGGAATATTTCAGTGTCAACATTTTCGATTAATTTACAATTTTTCTTAATAATGCAATGATTTGTTCCTTTGAGTTTTTTCAAGTATTCAAAATTCTCGTAAGTGTACACTGAGTACGAGGCACGTCCAGAAATTAAGTGTACTCAATTTATGTAGGATTCAAAAAAAATTTAATTAAACAAAAACATACTTGGTTACACTTGTACATATGTAAGTTATTTTTCGACGTAGTCACCATCCCTCTCGATGCAAGTGGTGAGCCGCGGGATCAATTTTTAGATGCCTGCCTCGAAAAAGTCTCCCGCCAGCTCTTTCGCCCACTTCTCCACCTCCCCCTTCACCACCTAGTCCATTGAAGACTTGTTCCCACCCCTTAAGGGAAGTGAAGAGATGGAAATCTGAAGGGGCCATGTCAGGGGAATACGGGGGGTGGTTCAAAACGTTCTATCCAAAAGAGTCCAGGAGTTGTTTCGTGGCGTTGGCTGTGTGAGGTTTGGCATTGTCGTGCAGCAGACAGACTCCCTTCGTTAGCATGTCCCTCCTTTTATTCTGAATCGCCCTTTTCAGTTTTTTTAGCGTCTCACAGTATCTTGCCGCGTTGATGGTCTCCCCGTGAGGCAGATATTCAATCAAAATTATGACTTTATGGTCCCAAAACACGGATGCCATGATTTTTTTGGCTGAATTTGTGGTTTTGAATTTCTTGGCGGAGGATGACAAGGTGTGACGCCATTGTTGAGCTTGCCTCTTACTTTCAGGCGTGTAGTGGGCAACCCAAGTTTCGTCTCCAGTAACAATAGAGTAGTGAAAATTATCGCCTTCAAGTTCGTAGCGTTCCAAAAACTCTTTGGAGCTCTGCACTTGATTCAACTTGTGCTGTTCTGTCAGCTGTTTTAGGACCCAACTCGCAGACAATTTCCGATATCGAGAGTTTCTGTGATTGTTTCGTGTATCAGGGATCTGGAGATTTTCGGAAACATCGCAGAAAGTTCATCTAACGTCAATTTGCGATCGTCACGGACCGCAATCTCGATTTTTTCCAAAAGTTCGTCAGTCACAATTGAAGGTCTTCCGCTCCTCTGATCGTCGTGCACGGAAGTACGGCCATTTTTAAACTCGCATCACCCCTTGTACACACTCATACGATTCATAGCTTTATTACCGTAAACAGTTTTCACCTCATTATAAATTTCAACCGGAGTTTTTCCCTTCGCAACGAGGTAGCGAATGACGGCGCGAATTTCGCACTTGGCGGGAGATACGATCGACATTTTTCGCGAGAGATGATACTGCGTCAAGAGTTTTCAACACACTAACCTCGGATTGGTCTCGTTTTGAAGGGGAGGGGTTAGGCTACGCGGCAGTGTTGCCAACATGTTGAAAACGTTTTTTTTTCAGAAGTTTTGGTAGATCAATTTTTCCATTTGCACTTAGAACATTGTAAGTGATTTATACCCTTGCTAAGCTAACTCAGCGAAGACTCATGGATGCGGAAGTTCTGATCAAATGTTTCGAGTACCTCGATAGTGAATTTAATATTGAGAAAGGTGGAAAGAGCTCAAGCTGGTTTCGAACACGCGTACCTGCCGCTTCTCATCAGGTGCCAACTCACAGGCCTATTCCCTACAACTGTCAGTGTACCAGTACACTTACTTTCTGGACGCGCCTCGTATTTAATGGTGACAATAAGTTCATTTATGAACTTATTATTATTCATTTATAAATGAATTTAATGACGTTACGTGAATGAATATAAGCGTTAATGAATTCTACTGGAATCATAACAGCGAAAATTAGATTTTCTTTGATTTGCAACATTGGACTTTTACAACCTGTAGTTTATTTAAATCAATACTGAATTTCTCATATGTATATCAATATCGTTTATGTTGTTCGTAATTGTTCGTTGATCATTGGTTATTATGAAATGAGATTATGATTATTGGCATTTATTTTATTTTAAGGTTGCTAAAGTTATTCTTATGTGTTTTCTGTCATGGTCGTCCATTGTTCCAAAAAGCCATCTTTCTGCGTTTCCTATTAAATGTATAAGTCATCTTTTATGTCTTTTATCTAGTGGTGTGAAGGTTTTAACTTTGTAAGTCATATGGTCAAGTTCTGTAAAATCAAGGTCTCGGTGTTGTCCATTTCACTGCGCGGCGTTTATTTTAAACTCATTCATTATATTTAAAATTTCCGCTGGGTTGATTACGTGCAAAATTATTCTTGATTTTGTGGAAATTTCTACTTTCTTTAGCTGTATTCGGTTGAAATCTACAGCCAAAAATGCCGCAATCACTTCAATTTTCTTGTTGTGGCGTGTCTTCTAATTCTTCTTTCCTGAAATCTGATAAATAAATAGATACTCCGCGATTAATAATCGATTCTTGCTCTAAGAAATTAGCCAAAGTATTTACAATCAGAGGATTTGGTACACCTAATGAGTCATAATATTTAATGGTTTTATGTCTAAAATCAATGATACTAATTGTCCATTGGTGTTGGTTGATGTAATTTGGTATGAGCAAAATATCTAAATCAAAAATATTGACCTTTCGATTCAATCTTCTAATAGCTTAGTATCCTCCTTTCAGGAGTCTTGTTGTGAAGAACGTATTCATTGCGTTTATTTTGAGTAGATTTTCTGAATTATCATTTTCGCTACGTTCGACTATGAGTTTTAGGTAGAAGTCGATAGTTTTAACATTTAACCATTTTTCGGATCTTAAAGTTTTGATATCTCGTCGAATAATATCTATGCGAAATTTAGTTGACAAAATTTCATCTGATCCTTCATTTATTGTTGTATTGATAATTGACTTTTGTTCTACTGTTAATCCTGGAAATTCAGACTTTTTGTCTGTAGTCATATTCTCGTCAGTGGATACATTATGCTTGAAGGACCTTTTGCTGTTGCTTGGATGTATATTTTCCAGTTTACTCTTAATAAATTTGGGTTGGTGTTTATATTGCCTGAAAATCCTCTAGTGTACATTTGATTGTGGAATGGTACCTCTCATCAAAGTTTCGAATGGCTTGCTGAGTGCGAATTCATCTAACTGAGATTTTTCGTTTTTGATATGTGATGATTCTGAATATCTTTGATCTTCTCAGGATTAGGTTTGATACGTTCTTTTGTGATAATCTGCCCAAGAAACTTGTCTCGAGTTGCATGAAGTTGCACTTATCTTTTTGGACTTATTTTAACTGATTTTCTTCTAGGACTTTGAATATTTGTGTAACGGATGTGAAATGCTCCTCTAATGATGTGTTGAATATTAAGACGTCATTCCGATAAACTACGCATGTTCTATTTATAAATTCTCTGAGTGTGTGGTTCATCAGTCTTTGGGATGCCGCTGGCGCGTTTCTTAGGACAGACGGCATTCTCACAAACTCATATAGACCATGTGGATTGTTACAAAGGCTGCTTTCTGTCTGTCTTCTTCTTTCATTAAAATTTGATGGTAACCTCTCGCAAGGTCAATCATACAAAAATATTGGGCTCTGCCAAGCTTATCAACAAGCGGGTCGATATTTGGTGATGGATATTTATAGTATATCGTAACTTTAATAAGTTTACGATAGTCGATTACTAGTCGGAACTTTTTATTTCCGGAGTTGTCACATTTTTTGGGGACGATAATTAAATGGCTTGATTATTTTGAACTGCTTTTCCTTTTCCGTATTCCTTGTGACTTGAGTTCGGCAATTTGTCGTCGAACTTTTTCATTGTGTTTTGGGGGTACCTGTAAAGTTTAGAATTTTTTTGGGAATCTGTTATCGTTTTTATATCATGTTCGACAACAGGGGTACCTGATAATTTGTCTCCTTCTTTTTAAAAAAACCATTAAATTTATTGATCACCTTAATAATTTTCGGGTATTCTTCTAATTCTAATTCAAGTCGTTTAAGGAAATCTTTTTCGACCATGACCAACGAGCAGACTTCATTTAAATTAAAAGGGTTATTTGTGAATTTTAACAACTGTCCATTTAAAGAAATCTTTTTTTCTTCTATATCAATCAATGTATCAAGGCTGTTGAAGAAATCCATACCGGTTATAAATTGATATTTTATCCTTTGCAGAGATACAACTTTCCATCTGATTCTTGCAGCAGATTGCAGTTTAAATTCCATCGGAGCACTCGTGTGCACTTCGTACTTAATTACGTCTTTATTCGTTATTGTGCTAAATACGATAGGCTTAATAGGCACTTTTTAAAAAACAATTAATGGATTCGTCAATTATGGAAAATGACGATTTGGTATCGATAAAAGCGCCATATTTCTGACATGACATGGTTTCGAGAGAACTTTATCGATTTCCTGGAGTGACCCAGCATTTATGGGCGATACTAAAGCGTAAGGTCCGGCGTCACACAATCAACTCGAAAGAAGAGATCCAAAGTTGCCTCCGTCAAAAGTGGAAAGCCATCACAGCGGAAGTCTGCAAGAATCTTGTAAGTTCTATGCCAAGACGACTTGCTGTCATAATGGCCCAAGGTGGAGCTTTAAAACATTGATACATTTACAATAGAACTTATTTGCAAACTATTATAATTTGTTTTATTTCACTCCTTTTATCACTTCCGAAACAAATCGATTCTCATTGGATTGCTTCATATGTTTGGCCAAGGCTGTATATATGAAACTTCATTGATTATGTATAATTATGTTACAAACATTGTCGATACATTTAAGAGTTCAAAATAGACATTCATTTCTGCTGCAATTGTAATTTATAAGTAAACTGATTTTTGTTTTGCTCATTGGATTGTAAAGTGATGCATTAAAGGAAGAAATTGTACAAAACACCTTACATTAACTTGAACTAGTTAAAACTACAAAGTGACCTAATAAATACCCTAAACTAGATACATACCATCCTTTAATAAGGAAATATGATAAACGTGTTTATGTACTAGACTTTTAACAAAGGGTATACAGGGCTGAGGCAATAAGAATGTCCTAGCATACTCATGTCAAGTGCATAGCATGGCTATCAGGGGGTTTATAAAGCTAATAGCTATAGCCAACAGTCTGTTTTTGCGCAAACGAGCGCATTCTCTTATAGATTTAACATTGACAATTTCATTAAGCGTTCGAGTAGGGAAATAGAACTGTTTGTCAAGCCCAATTAGAGTTATCGCGCCATTGAAGCTTGGTTTTTAAGTATTCAGCACATTCAAACCATGTAGGGGCACCATATAGAATCATGGGCTGAATTACCAATTTAACTGTCAGTGCTTTGTTCATGATGCTAAAATCGGACTTTCTGTTAAGTAATGGATAGAGTGTTAAAATAGATCACAATTTCATATTACATGTAGGTATGTTCAACATGGTTTCGAAACGTGAGCTTTTTGTCTTACACTAGTCCAAGATATGTCAGCTCATTGCACCAGGATATCTAGGCCAAGGAAATAAATTTATCTGTCTGGGAGCAAGCATTGTTTCCGTTTTTTTGCTAAAAAACACTTCTTTGGTTTTGTTCATATTTATTTTGACTTTCCATTAGTGGAAATATTGATAGGTACGCTCGAGCGCCTTTTCCAAGCTGTGGATGATCGTTTTTGGGTCTTTTCCCATCGCGTGAAGGCATGTATCGTCTGCGAATGTTGCGATTTGACAGTTAAGGTTTAAGTACAAAGTAGGGCTTAGACAAGAGCCTTGTGGAACGCCTGCAGTGATATATTTAACTGATGAAGAACATCCTCGCACTTTGACATAATATTTTCTGTCGCGTAAGAAGGACGCTATAAGCGTTGTTAAATAAGTTCGGAATTCATACTTCAGCAGCTTATATAGGATCCCTTTGTGCCAAATGGTGTCGAAGGTCTTTTCTATATCTAGAGTCACCATACCTATTGAAAATTTTTCATTTAACGCAGCTTTTATGTCTATGTAACACGCAACAATTGATGCTCTGTAGAAAATTCACGCCTGAAGCTAAATTGGAAGTGAAGAAATATATTTTGACAGTTCGCAATTTCAGAAATTCTTTTCAACATCGGTTTTTCGAAGAGTTTTTCGAACGCTGGTAGCAGATTTATTGGCCTATAGCTGCCGGGTAGGTGCAGATATTTCCCTGGTTTCAGGATCGGAATAATAATAGAATGTTGCCAATCCGGTGGAAAGTGACTCAGTTTAAGACATGCATTGAAAATTAATCCTTTGAAGACTATTGCTTTCCTTGGTAGGTTCTTTAATGCTTTGTTTGGTGTACCGTCCTTACCGGGAGCTTTATTGTTTTTCATGTTTTCTTAGCTCATGTGAAATTTCTGCTGACTTGATCAGTAGTCGATTTGGTACTCTCAAGAAGAAAGGCATTTGTTCAAGGGAATTCGACACCAGAATTTCGGTAGTAAAATTATGTGTTCCTTGCGTGAGAGTATGGAATGAGTGGAACTCTTTGGGAAGGATTTCATCTTTTCCAGCGTTCAAAAATGCTACACTTCCGTCTCAAGCATTCAAGGAATATGGCTGTTTTGTTTTCTCTTCAACATTCGGTTGAGTTTCCATTTTTTCGAGAATTAAAGTCCAAATTTGGTAGCATATCGCTCCATCTGTTGTTTCGGAGCTACGATATTTTTTTTTGGATTGCTAAAGTGAGGCTGTTTACACTGTTTTTTATACTAGGATCTCGAGTTCTTTCCCATTCTCTTAACCATGATAAGGTTGTGAGCCTCATTGTTTTACACTCAACATTTATGTTCCTGCTTTGCTTTAGGGACACTTGAGTGGATAGCATCCCATAAGATACTTTTGAATCTTTCAATACCTGCATCTATCACTTCGATAGATCTGAAAAATTCTAAAGTTAATCTGTTTAGACTTAATTTTCCACTGATCATCATCCTGTACATAGGCCACAAAGCTATTTTGAAGACACAAAAATTCGTGATTATCTTCGCGGGAGCTAATTGCGTGGTCTAGAGAAAAGAATACAAGTAAATGCGGAGATGATAAGGCTTGTAGGACATTTTGTGTTGATATGGTAATGTTTCCGTCACTAAGGACTATATGCAAGACAGACCCAGCTCCTCTTGATGAATAAAATGTTGGTTCTTCAGGTGCAGGAATAAATATATTGCTTTCGCTGGAAAGCTAGTGGAGTATTCTCCCTGTTCGATTCGAACGTAAGTAGTCCCATTGCCAGTGTCGGGCATTTAAGTCACGACAAAGTAGATACCTATGGCTGCGGTGACTAAACCGTTTTAAGTCTTTCTCAAAAGGCATAAGTTTGTCTTGAGTGCGTTTGGCTCCTGGGGAATGTACTCCGTGTATTTTAAGATTAAAGTTTTCAACGAGAATTCTAATATTTTTCAAACATATCAATGTTTCGGGTAAAAGGGAGTGTCGAATGGACAGTTTACTTAGTCAACGGTAATTTAAAAACGAAAAAACGCTCAAATTCAGCATAAAATCCATTAAAATATAACTAACAACGTCCATTCCGCCAATAGAATTAATTCGAACATAGTCCTTTTATTTTTCAATGCTATAACTGATGACAAAGATTACTTACTCGATATGTGAAGTTCTTTCATGAAGAAGTACAACGTAAAGTACTTTATAAAATTGCAAAGGATGAATTTTATAAATACCCTCTAAAATATTTTTCAGAATTATTACCATATTTTCGTTTACGTTATGAATTAAATTCCATTGGATGGGATGGTTGTCATTCACGATACCATAAAACTTATTTTTGTGACAATACTATTTCAGAGTTGACCATTTCGTAACGTGTCAAATTACACATACGCAACACTGTACCTCAAAAACAATACAAAGAATTGAATTTCAAACACATTTTACTCAATATCCAGATAGTTAATGTATGAGGTGTTATGGTCAACCAACTCTAATTTTGATTACCACTTTGGGCCTTTTGTCTCGCAACCTCTCCAACATTTCATGACGTGATCACGCTGCATCGCTGTATAATTAGTATAATTTAACATCTTTTATTATTATACATGATAGTGTCACACACTACTTCCTGCGACTAACAAATCACAAGTTTTCGGCGGGCCATTTAATGTTTGGCCACTGAAACTGAATCTGTAATAATTCCAGATGAAACAATGGAACAAACCTGAACAGGGTATGGCAATTGTCATTGTCGACTGAAAGGGTTCAACTTTCCATCGCGCTTAACACGCTACCGTACTTGTCGTCATGTGCAGGCAAGTAGAAAAATTAAAAATTTTACTTTTTAATTAGATCGTTATTTTCATAATTTCATTTTGATTGAGATCTCTGCATTCGATCTCCCGTTGAGTACAATTTATTCGGGGGTTCTTTGTTTCTTCCAAGGTTTTGTTTTTTAAGTGAATCATAATTTCACCAGTTAAGTTAGTTAAGTTAAGCGAAAGCTTAATCAACGCGTTAAATTTTTTGATTAATATGTCCGGGAAAATGTAGAAAGTTTTGTTTGTTGGAGTTTTGATAGATAAATAAGTATATACTTAACCCGTTGTGGTCGGCAAATTTTTCGGTTGAGGGACTAGTAAGTCGGGACGAGTGTAGCTTTTCAGAGGCAGAAGTTTCGAGACAGGAATTCAATATATTTACAGGGCTTACATTCTTTGATGCGATAATTCCTGCCTGATTTCAGCCTTGTTTCTAAAAAAATAACACTGTATAGGTAAATGGTTTATCGCGCTTTTTCCATGCCCCTGTCTATGGAATATCCGAATGCCGAAATTTTCACCTTGAAAAAATACCAAAGGGTAAAGGAAAATCAATCCATTAAAAATGCTTGGAAACGTATGAAATCAACCATGAGTACTGAAATCCCATACGATCAATTAGAAGACGAACTTAGGTATTCAAGTAACTTTGGATTGGTTTTGGTTTTAGCCTGTTTTTTTTAAAGATACACATTAAAACTACTTAAAATGTGCTTATCTTTAGTATTTTTCTTTTTTTAAATATTGAATAATTTTAAATTAATAATGCTCTTGCAATAACTGATGGTGGCTTGTTTTCACATTACAATTAAAAGTTAGTGCAGTGAAAACTCTGATCAAATTTCATACAAAATACTGATCAAAAATAATCAATAATAATTATTTATCATTATTTTACATTTAATTTTAATAATTTATCATTTAATTTTTTTTAGGTGTTGGACTCCCTTGGTAGCCGGACTAGCGGCTAAACACCCTCCCCTGTTAAATCGAGAACCCAGAACAGGTTCTCACTTTACTTCGGACTATGCCTCATTAGTCATCCAAGCGGCGCCATCAAGTTGAGGGAAATCCCTCTTTAGCAGGGATGGATGGATGGAGGAAGATTGCTGTCAAAGAGATCCCCTTTCCCTTTGTGCCACTAACAGATCCATGATGCTCTTCTTTATAAGAACAATTGTACACACGTAATGCGATACGCAGTTCGAAATGTCTTTTTATTTCATTATCTGTGCCATTACGCTTTTCCGTTTTTCACGCTTTTTTTTCGTCGAGAGATGCGAATGGAGTCTTATCAATCTTCTGCTTGCAAAGAACATGTGCCAGGCGTCATCTATCATACCTTGACAGGACAAGCAAGCTGGGGACGATGACTTTTCTTCTTATACAAGTCAGACTGAAAATACTCGTCCCCACTGATTAGTTCCGTCAGGTAATAATGAGTCTTATCATGTGTTCTGCACGGTGAGATGGCCACGGCTCCAAGTCACTGATAAATTGCAGAGTCTGTCTGCCTTGCTGTTGGTGTACCCACGTTTCTTATCATCGAACCCACGTTCCTTATAATAAAGCTAAAATCTTTCTATAATTCCCCCGATTAATAATTTCTCTCTCCGACTTCTCCTTGCGGTAAAAGACTCGTTTATAAGAAGGACCAACCTCGAGATTACCAACATTGCCATAACAGTGCGGTATATAGGTCCAATCCGTCCCCCTCATGGTTTTCCGCCTTGACGTGGTGAAGGGGCCTACTAACTTCAATGAACCCAGCGACTACACTGCAGAAGACCTTCGGGTCCAACCCAGCAGGTAGGCAAAGGGCGAGAAGTCAAACGAAGAGGTAACCAAATGATAAACATGAAAGTACAAAGAGAAAGAGCACCCTCAGTACCCGGCATACGAGGGGGAGAAATCTCCGGGGACCGGACAACTGGCGTGACGGCACCAAGCACCAGTTGTCCAGAGTTATTGGGCCAGAAATGCACGCTGAGGGAGTAGGGCGTGCATTTGACGAGTGAATGCAACAAAACAAGCGCAATGATAGCTACCGCACCCACTGGGAAGACGGGAGCATCAGCCAGAATGCTAAGAAGAAACGTGCAAAGGAAATTGAAGCGTCAAAACAAAATCGGAGAAAAGAGCTTCCTTACGAACACTGGCACCAGCCAAACAGCGGCAGCCAGCCAAGGGAAATCTAGGAAATTGGCTGCTGCTACCAAGGAAGCTGTACCACCAACCGCAAAGGAAAAGAGTAAAACTCAACCTAAGTGGATGAGATCGGACGATAGCAACCAAGGCACTGGTAAAATGGAACGGAGGGTAAGCCCCGAACCTCAAACTCTGGCGAGGAAGTCCTATCGGGACGCTGCAACTGATGCACTAACGGTAGCGGTGATAGACTACCTCAATGAGACCGGTCAGATCCAGGATGATCAACTCGTGAAGCTGCAAACTGCCCTGAAGAAGGACCTCATCGAGCACTTTCGCAGCAAACCACACAAAATTCCAACATTCAGAGGAATGAAACCGACAGTGGGCCACCTTGTTGTGACCCGTAGCCACGAGAAGTCTCTAGAATACCTAAAGACTGCAGTTGCAAAGGTCAACACCACCCTACACGAGGAGTTTAGAGTCGTCCCCATTAATGACACCGCAGGAAACCTTCGAGACTCTTAAACTGCAAAACATGGAGTATTAAACGGAAAGGTGGCATCTCTTCGGGGAGACAGAGGTCGCCAACAAACGCATGTTCCTGGTACTGGGCATGCGAAAAGAATACGTCATCACTCTAAGGGACAAAAACGGACGACTGAGTTTTGGCTTCACCCAGGTGACTGTCAGAGCTAAGGCGACCGAGCCCTTTGAGCGAAAACAAAAAACTCATGCGGGTGACCCAAAGCAAATCTGCACCACAATAGGATGGCAACAGAAGCATCTAGTAGATGGGAGCACCGACATATACAAAAGTCGGTGTATATGTATGTATACTGGTACAAGAGCCTTACCAACTTAATGGAAAGATACTTGAAATCAGTGCAAAACAATTTAAAATATTTGCCACAAACGGGGTAAATAAAATTCGTAGCTGCATTATATGTCGGAAGGAAATTAATTTAATTTTTCTACCGCAGTTCAGCAACATGGATCTTACATCAGCAGTGTTCGACGGAAGGGACAGGCAGGTGCTGCTGGGCTCAGCATACCTACCGTTTGACGCTCCGATGCCGACCACCGAATTCCGCACCCTATCGGAGCATATACGGGGGAAACGGGCCATAATCGGATGCGATGCGAACGCGCAACAAGGACTTTGGGGAAGCACCAAGTGCGACGAAAGAGGTGAGCAGTTAGTCAATTACTTAATAACTACTAACCTCAACTTAGCAAATAAGGGTAACACACTGACCTTTATAACAAAAAATAGAGCGGAAGTGATTCACGTCTCTCTAACCACAACAGAGGCATTGGAGGACTTGCACTGCTGGAGAGTATGTGACTCACCTAGCCTGTCGGACCACCAATGGATCACCTTTCAAGTGAGAAGAGGCGAGAGGACCTCATTGGTCTACTGCACACGTAGAAAAGCGGATTGGGACGGCTACACCAACGCTACTGAAAGATATATAGGTTCACACCAAGCGAACCCATTGAGAAGTCGAAAGGACATCGACAATGAAATGAGATACATCAAAAGTATACTGTTCGATAGTTTCAGTGAAATGTGTCCAACCACTATCGTCAAACAAAACAAAGGTAAGCTGGTGGAACAAAGACCTGGAAGAGATCAGGAAAAATACTCAAGGACTATTCAGAATAGCTCGCCTCACAAACCGAGATACGGATTGGGAGGACTATAAGCGAAATCTGAAAATATTTAAAACAGCTGTAAGAAGAATGAATCTTTTTTACAGAAGCGGGACATCTAGGCTAAGCAGGGATCTGAAAAGAGAATCACACGGAAGACGAAATACTCTTGAAAGACACAGATACGGCTTGGAATGACAGGAACGACTGCAGGATAAGCCGAGCTCTTTGGCTACACTCTAATCAAACGAGGACAAAACAACTCCTGAAGAAAAACCGAAATGGCGTTAGAACATTCGTGACAGTATTAATGGGCTATAATCTTCTGGGTCAACACGCCAAACAAATAGGAATCCAAACGGATAACACCTGCCGAGCTTGCGGCGACGAAGAAGAAAGTACAGAACACTTCCTCCTAGATTGCTCGAGTCTGGCTAACAAACGCCTTACTTGGCTGAGGTGTACTGACGTAACAGAATTGGTACACTTGGCGACCACAGAACTGGAGGTACTGCTTTGCTTCTGTAGGACGGCAGGAAGGACCATTTGTAAACAATAGTACTACACATGGCTAACTAAGGGACGATTCTGGCCTATGCTATTTTCCAGCAAGTTGACCCCAGTACAAATAATAATAATAATAAAATAGGTCCAATCCGTAAAACTCCTTGACTCTGTACCTATGCGAGACGAGACTCTGACTCTGTACCTATGCGGGACCCTTGGTACGGCTTAGGGTATTTGATTGATTCCTTCGATTCGATGGTCGCTTTCCCAACCCGAAAGGGAATAACACGAGCAATCCGCTCATTGGTTCGTATGACAATCTCTGCCTTTTCCAGCGCTAGACTAAAACCAAGGTCTGTCATCCACTTGCTCACTCGACGTTGAATCGCACCCAGTGTGAGTTGCGCCTGTTCGACAATAGTGCTACGTCAATCGGGCGTGATGCGTTCGATAAATGCAATCTCAATAGCTTGTCGTGCGAGACATTTCATAGGTAAGGCATTCTATAAGTACCTGCAGGCAGGCATTGAATGTGTTGAGCACCATGCCAGGACGTAGTTGATGCATAAACTATAACGCCTGCACGCCATCAGATGATAACCATCTGGCCTCGTGGCCTACTACGTTTTTAAGAATTTTAAGTTTTCGGACAGGTATGCAAGCGTTTGGGAATACGACTCGTCTTGATTCCTTGAATTTTTGGCATCGCGGCGAGATACGTGGCATTCTCTTTACTTTTCAGCGATTTCTGCTGAATGTCAGTACACAGCAGGCTTATCGTTTCGTGGCCGTTTCCGATGCGTAGAGGGATCAGACGTAAAAAAAACTAAATCGATTCAGTCAGCGTGACATAGACGCTTATAAGTGTCAAATTCGCACGCCGCTGAAGCAGGTGAAGGTGAAGCGCTGAAGCAGGTGGCGGCGGAGCCGGATTGGTCACAAACCTCTCAGTTTCCTCCTGGTTGTAGTGTTGCTCGAATATTAGCAACAAGTCGATTTTTTTCTCTCTCACAATCTGATCGAGTAAGTCTTGTGCAGTTAAGCTACGGTGCAGGTTGATCTCCAACACTTCGATCATGTCTTATCTTTTCTCTTTCTTAGTGTCTCTTTGAACTCCTCTCACCTGACGCCTCCTTGCATTTGAGCCAGATCTTCAATCCCTTAGCTTTGCACAAGACGCAGCTGGGTTTATTTGGGCACTCTTTTGTCTTATGGTCGGGAGTGCCACACTTGCTTTAATCTGGCCCCTTGCAGTTCAAGGAACTACGTCCGAAGACAAGTCACTTATAGCATTGAGCTAGGACTATCCTCTGGCGTATTCGGCATACAACCCAGCCAATGTTAAGTTTCTTCTTGGCTTGGATTTAAACAACTTCTTTCTCTGGGATGACGAATATTGCGACCCTTTGCACTCTGGGATTGTTAGGTGTCAGCCTAACCCTAAAAGTGTCTGTCGTTGGAAGAGTTTGTCTAATGGACTCTTCTACTTCTTTGGCATCCGCAACACAGTCAAGGTCTCTTATTTCCAAAGAGGCCATTAGTTTTAATGTCTACATGTCGAAAAGGCTCTTGTCGGTGGATTTCGCCCCGAGTTCAACGAGGAGGCCACCTGTTTTGGTTGCTCTTACCGTTCGTATGCAAACACCAGTTTTATCGGGTATCATGTTTTGCCTGATCTCCTTGAGATACTTGGTGTAAGTCCTTTTCACTAACATAATTTTGTCTTACGAATACAATAAAGATTTCCGGTTCAACAGTGGGTAGAACCCTAGAATGACGTTCGAAATTTTCGTATTTTCCAGATGATATCGAAATGGTTGCTGGTAACTTTTTGTCCAGAACAAGCACTTAATATGTATTATTAACAAATCGTGGAATTCCGTAACATAAAAAGTTGATGTAGTACATCGCTATAGTTTTATCGATTATTATTTTAATTTATCCATCGATGAAAAAAAGACTAACAATGTTATTTTTAGCATTCTTTCAATAGTCGAGGAATCCCACTCGGATCTGCTTTTGCAATTGATTAGTACTGGCATGCATTAATTGGAAATGTTAAATATCATTGGACTGAGACAAGAATCTTGAGGAACCCCAGCTTGTACTATGTAACGACTAGATTCAGACTCTCGTATTTTAGCGTGGAATATTCGGCCGTTAAGAAAAGACGTTATCAGATTGATCAAACATGGTGATAAGTTTATATAGAAATCCTCGGTGTCAAACTGTATCGCAGACTTTTTCAATATCTAACGTAACCATACCAACGGAGAGTTTGTGTCTAAGAGCTGATTTTATTTCGTCCGATACATGGCAAAGCTGAAGGTCCGATGAATAGTTATTTCTAAATATCTTATGATTTTCTACAAAATCCGCTGCTTGTCTCAGGATCAGCTTTTCAAAAAGTTTTCTTAAAGCCAGTAATAATTTTATTGGCATATAATTAGAACATAAATGTCGATCTTTGCTTGGCTTTCGAAGTGGCAAACAACTGCATTTTTCTAGCCTACTGAGAAAAAGTAGCTAGTAATAAAAGAAGTATTGAATAGATGTCACAGATATACTTGATCTTTTGGGTAAGTTTTCCAACACTTTGATGTTATATGAACATGACCAGGGGCTCTGCCGGGTTCCAGGCTTCGAAGAATCTTTACTGTTTGCCTCTCTGATAGAGATATGGTTATTGGCATGGGGAAGCAATCAACAAACTCATTCACCCCTGAGTCTATGATTACGGTGGCGTAGTCGGCATTTTTGCTTTGGCTTCGCTGGAGTATGTGAGATGAAGTATGTGAGATGTGTGAGAAAAGTAATGAGACCGAATTGTCCGTCACCAAAGCTTTTTCAAAGTAGTACCTGCTTCAATGTAGTACCTTGCACAGCTTCACACTGTCTGTGTTACTTCGTTGTTCCCACATTTGGGAACTGGGGGTATGACTTCTAACTGGCCAGTCACAGTATTTTGATTGTTCTCCTGAATTTCAATATGACGTCCTTAAAGACATGCTTTAATTATGAGGAAAGGAAAAGTCACAAGGAATCATATCAGGTGAATACGTAGGTTGAAGAATACGTAGGAACAACAGAAATGCGTTTTGATGTCAAAAATCCAGTGATGGAAGTATCCGTGTGACACGGGTTATTGTCATCCACTTGCTTGCAATATTTGATCTCACACAAATAACTTTTTTTTTGAGACTATCAGTGGCAGTTTGTACTATTGGAACAAATTCTTTTTACCCGATACCCTTATTGTCAAAAAAGCAAATCAGAAGGGTCCTAATTTTTGATTCAATATTCTTTCTCCGCCGAGAAAGTGAAGGAGTGTTTCGCTGTTCACTTTGTCACTTTTTCACTTTGCATTTTTCAAATTCTACGCAGTTTTCGAACATTTTCCCAGAGAGGGAACTCAAGTCCTGTAAACACTACCACGGTTTTCCATCACCCATTATGGCCTGGTGGGCGCCTAACCGCTTGGTAAGCTAATTCTTGAGTTTATTGTATGGCAAATCGTCTGGTGGGCTGATGATGACATCCTGCGTCTCGATGGTGAACTGCGGAGCAAGAGCGGATATCGCATGATTTGACTGCTTGGTCCCACTTTCTTTGTTTTGCGCTGGTTCTATTGGCATAAATGGGTAAATCGGACGGGTCCGAAGTTAGTAAACTATTCTCATCCATTGTTCAGCATTCCCGCAACGACCCAGCGAACACACGTTGGGGTCACCTTTTTGAGCATTTGCTGTGGATTAAAAGAAAAATGCAATCCTTATTAAAATAATTTATTTTTAATTTTCATGTAACAATCGGCATCGTCAACGTCCCTGAATGATAATCGTTTTTCTAATTTTTATGTATCCTGGCAAAGGTAAGATTTAGAGATACAGGATATATGTGGTATTTTTCCGGAATAATTACGCGCAGCCTTATGCCATATTTCATATTTCATAAATTCAAAAAGGATGCAGTATTTTTTATTACATTGTGCGAGGAAATTGGATTCGGTTTTATTGGGAAAGGCGAGAAGTATTTGTCAGTAATAATTATATGCAGCGACGCATGTTAATTACTGCCTGAATTTTTATTATATCATGGTCAAAAATGTTCGTAGCGTTCTGATAAGTGTGATGTTATACTTGTGAATTTTGAATACCTAGCCACTAGCTTGCTTAAATTTGAAAATTTTAGATTCAAAAGTTTTGTGTTGGTCCGAATGTAATTCCTTTGGAACTTCAAATTCTCTGATGCAGTTCCAGATCATTACATTGGCACAGGATCAGTACATTTCGCCTCTTGCTTCGCCAGTCGTTACGCGTCAGGGCGCTTGCTGAAATAATCGTTAACTATTTACATGTTTTTTGATTCAGTCATAGGAAGAGATCCAGCCACGCCCTTTGCTGTTTATTCCGAAAAGAGAAGTCTGAGATTATACTTTTGCATTTTGGCTCCTGTGAGAGTTTTTGCTGGCTTCGCATAGGTACACACATTGGATTGGGATACCCAATCTATTATTGATTGTTGACATCCAATGCAGCAGAATAGCTCTCTGATTTATTTTGAAAGTTTTGATGTCTAAACACCTCCCACTTGGATTGTTTGGGTATCATTCGAAAATTTCGTTAATTTTACGGTATGGAACGGCAAAAAGTTTATTTTTTCCGATCCATCTTTGTTTTTCCACAGGCTATACCAGCAACTTTTATAATAAAGCAAACTGTTCCAATTTTCCCAGCATGTTTTCGTTATTCGACTTTCATAAGCACACAACGCTGTGATGATTTTTTTGAAAGACTGAATCGTTATTCTAGTATTCTTTCTCTTGTATTTTACTCCATTTTTCACTATCAACCACTTCATTGTTGACTTCAATACTCCAACAATGTTTGCATTCCAAATCATATTGTCTTCCTTTACGATGTCCGATTGTGAAGTCATAATGTTGTAATCGTTCTTTCTTTACTTTAGTACCTTCCGTGGGACTGAATGATCCATGCATAGAAAAATTTCATAAGGATATCCGTAGGAATATGTCAAATTTTCGATGATAGCGAGTAATACTCTTCTAGTCAAACAATATTTTCGCACTAGCTTTGACAAAACCCTGGTATAAGACACTATTCCTAGTTCTTGGACATCAATGGGTTGCGAGAGAAAACTATCGACTGCTTACTTAGTTGTTGGTGACCTATTACTTCTTAGTTGTTGGTGTCAATACCCTAGATAAATTTGGAACTGGGTTTGCTTAGACTGGAGCGTCGCAGATTCGATCTTTTCGGGTTGAAAATGCATTGTTTCGTCCAACAGTCCGAAATGGTTCCCTGGGAAGGCATAAATCGGCAAGTCATTGTTCGCAGTCTTGGTAGCCGCGCTAGAAGTCTTCAACTGGTATGACTTTTAACTGGTCGGTAACAGTCTTTTGAATGTTCTGCAAAATTTAAATTTTATATTTTTTAATACATGTTTCCACTTCTCGGAAAGATAAAGGGATAAAGTCACAGGGACTCAAATCAGGTGAATAGTGGGGTCGAGGAATAACAAAAATGCGTTTTAAGGTCAACAAGTCACTGCTGGAAAACATCATTTGACACGGGGCATCGCTATAATGAAGAATGCACTTGCTTGCAATATTTGATCTCTAAGAGATCATAGTTTTTCCTAGCCTTTCAATAACTTTTTGTGAAAAACGTTGTAGGTAGTTTATCCCAGTGGAACCAATTCATTGTGCATGATACCCTTACAGTTAAAAAAAAACTAATAAGCATGGTCTTAACCTTCGAGTTGCTCATTCAACATTTTTCTGTCACTCTTCACTTTGCAGCTTTGTTTCAGGGTACTTAAATATCCAGGGTTCATCATCTGTGATCACACAATTGAAGAATTCTTGGTCATTACCAATCATTTCAAAAAAATGAACGCATACGTTTCTTCGATCGTCCATCTGCTCATTTGTCAGGTTTTGCGACACTTTTTTGGCACAATTCTTTCGTTTTAATTAATACTAAAAATTCATTTAATTAATACTGGCTTTCGGCTTCTGCTCATTTCGTCCATCTTTCAGGTAAATTATGAATGCCGTAAAAACTGCTTGTCTTCCCCGAGCCTTTTTCCACCTTCCTCGAAATCGCTGAAGTGATGCTCTTCAAGCGCGTGCCTCATTGATGCAACGAGGCCATAATCAGATGGTGCCCAGTCTGGAGAGTACGACAGGTGCAGAATGATTTCTCATCCACGGGAATTCACTGTGTCTATCAGTGATTTTGCGATATGCGATGGCGTATTGTCGTCTAGCAAAGTCACTTCGCTATATCTTCTGGCCCATTTCCATTCCAATCACACTCTGGCCCAAATTTATCATTTGTTGACGAAAGCGTTGTATGCTAACCAACGTTTCGCCGGGCTTAAAGAGTTCATAATACACAATACTTTTCTGGTACCTAATTGATGGAGCGTGTCCACTATATGTTTTTAACAGCGAACGATGATTTTCAACCGCCTTTTCTTTTGGTTAAACAAAATAACAATGCGTACCGCAAATGCTCTTTTTCAGGCACAAAATTCGACATGATTGATCAACACGATAAAAAAAACGCGCTAGTTTTGTCGGACTCAACCTGTGTGTGTTTACAACCAATTGTCAGACGATCGAAATGGCGTATTTGTCAAATTAATACGCTGCGCACTTTTTGCTGGCGCCATCTTTTAGTAAAACCGTCAACTCTTTCGGGGCTTTTGTGGCAAGCTCCGTATACCGATAATAAAATGAAGAAGCATAATGTGTAAAATCCTGGGTTTTCGCTTTACTAACTTTTACCTTCAATAATAACGTAGTAATGGAACAACTGCTACCATGATGAAAATTTCGAAATATCTAAAATAAATGCATTCTACAGCAGCTCCTCCGAAATGGTTGTATTTCGAAAAAAGAAAATTGTTAAATGTGTTTTCTGTTCAAATTTTCCAATTCTGAACATGACTTCTATCTTGGATGCTTCTTCCATATGCCCCAATAGTAATTTTAAGGATAAGGAAATGTGTTAATTGTTGTAAATGTGTTAATTTTAAGGATGAGTAAATGTGTTAATTGTTGTCCTAGACTCCAACACACTACAAATTACTACTGATGAAAGTCTAATAATTCAATCGATATTTAAAGGTTGACAGCAAAAATTCATGTAAAAATTAGATTTCAATCAACAAAAACAAACCAAGAAAAACCCTTCAACATTCATAGACTCAACAATTGCTCTAAATTAAATAAATAATCTGTAGCTTGTGTAATTTTGATGTCGTCTGAAATGTTCTAATCACATCATGCCTAACGACTCCATTATTCTGCAATTATTGCTAACAGCATGCACATGCACTATTTGCTCATGTGTAGTATTTTTCCGAGTAGTTTAAACAACATGGAACCTAAATGCATACGTTCAAGCATATCTATCCAAAGTGCACACACTAACGATAAAATCCCAGAACCAATACAAAACCTACAATTCATTCAATGCATATTGTCTAATTCGATTAATGCGATAAAAAATTGTTAAATCCACTCGTCAAGCAGAAAATGAACGTTTTATATGTGCCATATTCATGCATTCAAGTGTTCAGGACAATAAATAAAATTAAACAGAGGAAAAAAAGCAATGGAAACAATTAAAAGTGTTGTTCAGCAAGCGTAACCTACTTCAGCACTATTAGGTGTCTCTTTTGTTGGGCGAGCTCCCTTTGTACTTTTGCGACAATTTCATCGCATATTGAGGTTTGTTGGACATGAAAATTTAGTTAAACTCTGTCAAATGCATTCCTAAGTCTGAATGACGTTTAATATATACAGGGCTGAGGTAACAGAGTTACCAAGGTTTTGATGGAAAAAAACCACACCATGTATTTCCTAGGAACTTGAAACAATGACAGTGATTATGATTGTTGGAAATCAATTGAGTTTCATTAATAAACTACCTTTGAATTATTCAAGGCTTAGCAAGGTGCTGTCCTATCATTTAGTAGTACCAACAACGATTTGTCTTCCCGATCTGATGTAAGTGGAATACTTTGAAGTATACCGCCTTGTATTACATTGACAAGTCCCGCAGGGGGAATGCTGATTACCAAGACCATTCCTGAAAGCTAGTACTCTTTAGGGAGTGCCGCCCCCATGTACCTGAGGAAATTGAGGACATCACGGAATATGAACCTGAACCAATTATGCTCAATGCTTTGGAGGACGCTGTTTTGAGTATTGAGGGCCAAGTGCTCGTCGGAGGTGACTTCAACGCAAAGGGAATCGATTGGGGCATGCCCCAGTCAGACGCTCGGGGCAAACGAATGGTGGACATGGCAGCACGAACTGGGCTCGTCGTACTGGACACAGGTCACACCCCTACTTTCCGTCGATGGGGTTGCGTCGGCACCATACCCGATGTGACATTCGCCTTGGAGTGCCCAGCACAATCAGTTAAAAATTGGAGAGTGCTAGAGGATTACTCGGCCAGTGATCACCAGTACATAGCTTTGCAGATCCATCACGGTGCTTCCTGAAAACCACGCGCTTGTTCTTCTGCGCTCCGGTGGAATACTGAGAAAGCGGATATTGAGAAGTTTGTTGAAGTGCTTATGGCACGATCACCGCTGTCGTAAGCAACACTAGCGGACGGAGAACCTGCGGCAAGAGATGTCGTTAACTCAACTATGAGAATCATAACATCCGATGGAATTGGAGAAAGCAGTCTTGTCTATGAAGGCCAGAAAGGCTCCAGGACCAGATGGGATTCCAGCAGAGGTGCTACAAATGGCCTTCCACTTTTCCCCTGACCTGCTCCTCCGCATGTTCAACGCATGCCTGCGCGGAGGGCTGTTCCCAGAGTGCTGGAAGGTGGCGAGACTTGTGCTCATTACGAAGGGAAAAGGGGATCCCGAGTCGCCAGCTGCATACCGCTCACTGTGTATGCTTGACGCGGCCAGAAAAGTTTTTGAAAAACTTATCAGGGGAAGACTCACTGACGTGATTCGTATTGCCGGGGATCTATCTCCACGGCAGTATAGCTTCAGAGCAGGCCGCTCCACCATTGATGCAATTGGAGAAGTAGTGAGCGCGGCCCAACGTGCGGAGTCTCACAGTATTTCCACACGACGGGTCGTCCTGCTGGTTACTCTGTATGTCCGAAATGCATTTAACAGCACTAGATGGGTGGATATTCCGGAAGCGCTTGAAATTCGTTTCCAAATACCAGTGTACCTGATGCGGATTCTCAGGAACTATTTGAAGGTCCGCAGCCTACTTTACGACTCGAAGGAAGGTAGGCGGAGTACACATCTTACTTCAGGTGTCGCTCACGGCTCTATCCTTGGCCCGGACCTGTGGAACATCTCCTACGATGGACTCCTGCAGCTTGAACTCCCGGATGAGTCACACTTGATCAGCTATGCGGACGATGTCGCAGTGCTGGTCGCTGGACGTACAGTAGACCATGCGCAACTCAGACTCAATATTATAATGCGAAGGGTAATGGACTGGATGACCGCTCACGGACTCAAGCTGGCACTGGAATCCCCAGAATACGGTCTATCAGTATAGGCGACAAGCTGGTCGAATCGAAATCAGCAGTAAAGTACCTGGGCGTCCTGATAGACTCGAAGATGAGTTTTTCCCAACAAATCAAGGCAGTAGCTGACAAAGCTGCAGCGCGTGTGACGGCGCTCACCCGATTAATGATCAACATAGGGGGGCCCACCACATCAAGCAGACGACTCTTAATGAGCGTTGTGCAGTCGCTTCTACTTTACGGATCAGAACTGTGGGGCAACGCTATCAGCAAGGAGTTACACCAGATGCGGTTGGCACAGGTAATCGCAGGGGTGATACCCATCACTCTCCTTGCGAGAGAGTGCAGGAATATTTACCTACGCCGAGGCGAACATCGAAGCGAAGAGATCACCAGGGAAGAGAGACGTCGCTCTCTCAGCGATTGGCACCACTCCTTGGAGCAAGAAATAAGGGGAAGGTGGACTGCACGTCTGATCCCTGACCTGAGGCCGTGGTTCAGTCGAGTGCATGGTGAGACCAATTTCTACTTGACCCAGCTCTTAAGCGGGCACGGTTGTTTTCGGTCCTACCTGTACAAAATTGACAGAGCACGGTCTCCTAACTGTGTGTTTTGTGCAGGGGAACCGGATGACGCCTGTCACACATTCTTCTACTGCAAAAGGTGGAGCCAGCAGTGAGGGGTCCTAATTGGAGAGCTCTGTTCGGAAATTATCGTCGGAGTAATGCTGAAAACAGTTGACAATTGGAATCGCGTGGCGCAATATGTTCGGGCAGTGCTGATATTTTATTGGAGCCCTGGGAGGCATCGGAGATGGATGGATCTCTTTTCTAGCACTTCCTTCCTCTCCCGTCCTTCCGTTTAGAGAAGAGATTCCCATAATCCGAAGGCGCCTCTAAGCGTAGGAACACGAGGTCTAGCCCGAAGTAATGTGTCAAACGGTTCCAGGCTAGGTTCTCAGGTTGACAGGGGAGGTGTTTATTGGGTAGTCCAAAAGCATTTTGCGTCTGGGACTCCCACACTCAGGGCGTAAACAGCCTTCACCTCCGTACCACAAAAAACAATTACATTTGCAAGGATATATCAAGTTGTTTAGTGTTTGTATAGGGATAAGATAACTAATCTACACTGGCCATGTGATGGCCAAAATTAGGATACTAGTGGTTGGTTTGAGGGAATTTGTGTTTTCTAAGAACTAAGGGCTTACATACTGTCACGTTCCCACTAGTTTTCTTAGGCCTCAGAAAATAATTCTGCTCTTACACTTCAGCTTGAGGTTCGCCACACTGATTCTTGCGAACAATTACACTCGTTTTGTAAAGTTGATAAAATTTAACCAATTTCGGACTTGTTTTATAATACTTTTCCCGTTATTGAAAACTGCATAAACTTAGCAAATGTTTTAACAATTTATTATACTTATTGAAATTATTTCGGCTTCTGCAAATAAATGATTTTGTGCTTCTGACACGTGTGATTAAATTCGACTGTAAAAAGTTACCATTCGTTACCGTTACCATTCGGTCTTTCACAGCTGTTTACAGTTATTTTTCGGAAACGTCGATATTGTCATTCTGGAAACGACAATGTGTTCCAGGCAATTAGAAGTTCTCGTAAATGAAGAATAATTATTTCGGCTCAACTGATTCGATTCAGCTGGTATCTTTACAGTAGTAGTCAACAATGTTTTTACGTTTCAATACCATAAGATCGCATTTGTAAGGATTATGAAATCTCATCTTGTGAAATTTCAATTAAGATTTTCAGAACAATAGAAGAATACAGTTCGTGTCTGAGACATTTTGCTTAGTTGTGCTTATTCCTAAAGACAGGAACATACACTAGAACTAGAAACACATACACTATAACAAAGCTCCAAATATTAAAGGTTCCAATAAGGCCTGCGCTATGCAACAGTTGTGTGAGATGAAATCTGATGCAAATATTAGCAAACAAAATTTGAAGATTTGTCCTAAGGCATATTTTGCAAAACGTGGAAGAAATCAATGGACATCAATGGGAATTAACGTAAACGATCAAATAACGATCGGATACCGAAGACCTACGAAGGTAATCACAGGTCAGGCTGAGGGAGGAAAGCAAGTGAAAAAATCCGGAAAGTGCTGGTCCTACTAAATTCATTTATTTACATCTATCTTATAGACTAATTATCCAATTAAAAAATATACTTGAACGACATAAATTATGTCGTTAATAAAAATTAAAATTAAGAATCTTAAAATTTATAATCTTAGAAAAGTAATCCAAATGTCAGCCTGCTATTATGTTCTAGATATACGAACAACTGGTCAGTAAAAGAAGGATTTACGTTTAGCCATTGGAACCACATACAGATTATTCTTGTAGAACGCAGAGGTTATTGAAAACATGAATCATCCTGGAGATCTAATGGTGGCAAACTTCATATAAAAAGCTGACGTCCAGCCAAAAGTGCGACGAAGCTCCAAAGAAAGGAGACGAAGAAATATTTAACGCAAATCATCAGGTTGATAAGATATGCAATGCTTATAGATCACGAAAGGAGTAAACTTACGTTACACGTTTGCACTCGCTGACCTGAGAGAGACCCCGTTAGGAATTCAAACTGCACCACAACTACAAGAAATGTTCTAGGATATTTCTAGTGCATCAAGGACCCAAAAAAATAAAAATAAAAAAGCCAAACAAATGTACAGAAGGAGAAAACTTATTGATCTATGCACATGCCTTAGAATGAAGGCATATACTTTAGTATCTCGAATGATCACATTAAGGATCCACCGTCATATTTAAAGTTTTGGTCAAAATATCTCCTAAGTCGTTAGAGGCTGTGACAACAGAGTAAAGCCGTTTATTCTACATGAAATTAAAGATGATTGGTGAGGTATTTAACGAGGAAAATAGTTAGGAATACAGCATATAAAGCCTGAGTGCCTTTATCAGCATATTAAAAGTTATTTTAACGCTATTTGCAGAGAGAAGACAAGTCATCTTGCAAAATAAATGATAATTCTAAAGGGACGCAATCGATCGGTAAATTTTTGAAATCATCAGTATAGAGGAAATAATAAGAAGAAACGACTGAGTAAAGGCCAGTTCCTTAGAAAAGGAAGAGATATGGTGCAAGAATGGAACCTTGGGAACACTAGATGATGAATAAAAAGGGTTCAGGATGGTGTTGGTCAGCAGGTGTTGTGTAGACTTACACAAAAATTTTATCCAAATTGTATCCAAGACAATAATGACCCCGAGATACCAAAAACTTCCAGGTTCCGACAATACAGCTGGTGATTGATTGTGTCAAATATCTTGGACAAATCTGTGAAAATCATATCGACGTGGAAACTGCCTGGCCGAAGCCTTAGCAACCTCATTTGTGAACACGGTCAAAGTAGAACCGTAGTGATAGGATGAATTTTACGGATGCCATGTTTTGCTCGGGGCGAAAACAAACCACAATCCAACAGTAAGCTATGAATAAGAAGTTCCAATAGCTTTTGAGAACAGGAAATAAGGGAGATAGGAAGATAATTGCATACTCCAGAAGGATCAGCACATTTAAGAATTAGAATAAGATAGTTTTTTTAGAACAATGTTTCCAATGATTGGAACTTGCATCACTATTTAAACAGCGTTTGAAGAGTTTATTCACTGTGAGAGAGTATGCTAGATATTTCACAAATATGTTATGAATACCATCAGAAAAGGACTTATATAAGGATCAATTGAGGAAGTTAATGTGTTGTTTTCATAAGGGCCGGTATGTATACATGACATGTTTGGAAACAGTATTCTTCATTGCGAAATTATGTGGAAGAATATTTGAAATACAAGAAAAGAAAAAAAGGTCCAAAATATCTTCAAAAGTACATACAAAATGATCTCCTCAGTATTCTGTATCAGGAACTATATTATTCTTATTGTACTGGGGTCCACATGCTGGAAATTAGCATAGGCAAGAAATCGGCCCTTAGCTCCCCATGTGTAGTACTATTGTTTACAGATGGTCTATCCTGCCGTCCTACAGAAGCCAAGGAGTTCCCCCAGTTCTGTAGTCACCAAGTGTTCCAATTTTGTTACGCTAGTACAGCTCAGCCAAATAAGGCGTTTGTTGGTCAGACTCGGGCAATCTAGGAGGAAGTACTCGATACTTTCATCATCCTCGCCGCAAGCTTGGCATGTGTCATCCGTTTGGATTCCTTTCCGTTTGGCGTATTGACCTAGAAGATTATGGTCCGTTAATACTGCCACCAATGTTCTAACGCCATTTCTGTTTTTCCTCAGGAGTTGTTTTGTCCTTATTTGATTAGGGTGAGGCCAAAGAGCTCGGCTTATCCTACAGTCGTTCCTGTCATTCCAAGCCAAAGCTGTCTCTTTCCAGAGGATTTCGTCTAGTTCCCTTTTTACCGTTGCTAGTGGCACTTTAATTGTGTCTATTTCGGTCGGCTCATCCAGCTCTCGCTAGTTCATCGGCTCTTTCGTTTCCCTCTACACCGCTGTGTCCAGGGACCCTTTTTAGTTTTACATTTACTCGGGTTGTTGAACCTGCCTATAATCCTCCGCCAGTTGTCAAACTACGCGGATAGAGGCAAGCGCCTGCAGTGCCGACTTACTTAGTATTTGTATTCTTCCATTAAGGTTGTTTGTTGCCGCTTTTATTGCAAACACTTCCGACTAGAAAACTGTGGTGTGGCTCTCCAGTTTATAACTTCGGTTGAGTTACGGGTGATCTGGCAAAAATATTCCGGCGCTGCTTCCCTCATTCGTTTTGGAACCATCGGTGTAGATCATAACCTCACTTCCAGATGTGAAATCCTGCACCGTTTTTCACGCTTCTCTGCTCAGTATGCTGATCTCGTATGGAATTGTTGTGTCCAATATTGGTTGAATTTTATCCAGCTCCATTTTACTTGACGGGGCCATTCTCTCCATTGTTTTCTAAATGCAGACGTGCCCCGTTTGAGTATGGTTAGATAACCCATATGTGGATTTTAATCTGATGCTTGCAAGTGATGCCTCTCTGAAGATGAATTTGTCGAGTGGCATGAGATTAAGCATTATCTTCATTGCAGCAGTTGGCGTAGTTCTTATGGCACCTGTGATGCCAAGGCAGGCCATTCGCTGGATCTTCTCTAGCTCTTTTGCAATGGTTTTCTTTTGTTATGCTTGCCACCAAACCAATGCCCCGTAGGTGGTTATTGACCTTACTACTGTGGTGTAGATCCAGTGGGCAATTTTGGGTTTTATTCCCCAGGTTTTCCCTACTAGTCTTTTCATTGTGAAGAGCGCCGCTGTAGCTCTCCGTCTTACTGCTCCTAAGTGTGGGGTCCAAGTTTGATTACTATCCAAGCTTACTCCTAAGTATTTCACCTTGTATTTAAACTGAAATGTTTTTCGTCAATGGTCGGGGGTGAAAAAGTCTCCGGCTTACGGCACTTTGTGTAAAGCATAAGCTCCGTTTTGTCGGCATTGATGCGCAGTCCGTTTAACTTCACCCACTCAAAAAGATGTGACAGCCTGCATGCGCGGTCTGCATCAATTCCGACATGGTTTCCGGGAACATTCCACTTATCAGTATAACGATATGGTCAGCGTACGCTATCGTTTTGAAACCCTTCCCGTTGAGGTCTTCCATTATTTAGTTAACTGTGAGTACCCAGGCAAGTGGTGATACTATGCCGCCTTGTGGTGTACCCATGTTAGTCCATTAATTCAAGGTTATGCCGTTTTCTTCGGCTGTAATCTTCCTTTTAGCTAGTAGTTCCGGCATCCGTTTAGTAAGATATGTGTCTATTGCATATCTTTGGATGGCTGCTACTATGCTCTCAGTTTTTACATTGTTGAAGGCTCCCTCGATATCAATGAAGGTCCCCAAAGTGTAATCTTTGATGGCAAGGTTCCTCTCTATTCTGCTTACGACTTCATGTAGTGCCGTCTCTGTTGAGCGCCCTGAGAGATATGCGTGTTGGTTGGGACAAAGCTCCGTTATGTTCACGGTGCTTTTTATGTACCCATCATCCAGGCGTTCCAGGGTTTTCAGCATGAAAGACGTTAAGCTGATAGGTCGGTAATCCGTTGCTTTGTAGTCGCTGGCTTTTGGCGGCTTGGGTATAAAAACTACTTTAGCTTCTCTCCAGTCCAAAGGAATATAGCCTTTGGATATGAAGGCTCTATATATTTTCACCTAAATCCGTATTATTGTGATATCCGCTTTCATAAGCATGATTGGATACACTTTGTCGGTTCCTGGTTATTTGTAAGGTTCGAAGGTATTAATGGCCTAAATTACCTTTTCTTCACTTACTATTTCTTTTAGGGGGGAACCACGGTAAGGAGTCACGTTGTTTACTTGTTCTGTCTCCTCATCCGTTGAGCATGGAAAGTGTTGGTTTAGTAGGAGCTTGAGACGTTCAATGTATTTGTTGTCCGCGATCCGTCTTCCTTTTGGAGCATCGTTTCCACATGTGGTGGCTCTTTTCAGAGCCCTGCTTAGCCTAGATGTCTCGTTTCCTCCCTCAATATTGCTGCAAAAAAGATTCCAGGATTTCCTTTTCTCTCTTCTTGCAGCTGTTTAAAAAATTTTCAGATTTCGCTTATAGTCCTCCCAATCCGTATCTCGGGTTATAAGGCGAGCTATTCTGAATAGTCCTTGAGTATTTTTCCTGATCTCATCCAGTTCTTTGTTCCACCAGCTTACCTTTGTTTTGTTTGACGATAGTGGTTGGACACATTTCACTGAAACTATCGACCAGTATAATTGTGATGTATCTCAGTTCATTGTGAATGTTCTTTCGAGTTCTCAATGGATTTGCTTGGTGTGAACCTACATATCTGTTAGTAGCGTTGGTGTAGCCGTCCCAGTCTGCTTTTCTAGGATTGCAGTAGACCAATGGGGTTTTCTCGCCTCTTCTCACTTGAAAGGTGATCCAATGGTGGTCCGACAGGCTAGGTGAGTCACATACTCTCCAACCGTGCCGGTCCTCCAATGCCTCTGTTATGATTAGAGAGACGTCAATCACTACCGCTCTTTTTTCTGTACTAAAAGTCGATGTATTACCCTTATTTGCTAAGTTGAAGTTAGTAGTTATTAAGTAATTGACTAACTGCTCACCACTTTCGTTGCACATGTAGCTTCTCCAGAGTTTGTGTTGCGCGTTCGCATCGCATCCGATGACGGCCCGTTTCCCCCATACATGTTCCGATAGGGTGCGAAATTCGGTGGTCGGCATCGGAGCGTCAAACGGTAGGTATGCTGAGGCCAGCATTACCTGCCTGCCCCTTCCGTCGAACACAGCTGATGTAAGATCCATGTTGCTGAACTGCGGTAGAAAAATTAAATTAACTTCCTTCCTACATATAATGCAGCTACGAATTTTATTTACTCCACTTGTGGCAAAGATTTTAAATTGTTTTGCACTGATTCCAAGTATCTTTCCATTCAGCTGGTAAGGCTCTTGTATCAGTGCTATGTCGGGTTTCCATCTGCTAGGTATTTAAGCAGGTTTGCTGTTGCCTCCCTGCTGTGGTGCAGATTTGCTTGGGTCACCCGCATTGGTTTTTCGATTTTGCTCTAAGAGCTCGGTTGTCTTAGCTTTAGCAGTCACCTGGGTGAAGCCAAAACCCAGTCGTCCGTTTTTGTCCCTTAGAGTGCTGACGTCTTCTTTTCGCATGCCCAGTACCAGGACCATACCTTTGTTGGCGACTTCTTTCTCCGCGAAGAGATGCCACCTTTCCGTTTAATACCCTGTATTTTGTAGTCTCGAAGGCTTCCTGCAGTGTCTGCTCCGGTTCGAGTATAAATACCTTGACGGTGCATAACCGCGGTACCTCCTTTATGGGGACGACTCTAAACTCCTCGTTCAGGGTGGTATTTACCTTGGCAACTGCAGTCTGTAGATATTCTAGTGACTGCTCGTCGCTAGAGGTTACAGTCAGATGGCCTGCTGTCGGTTTCATTCCTCTGAATGTTGGAATTTTTTCTGGTTTGCTGCGTAAGTGCTCGAAGAGTTCCTTCTGTAGGGCGGTTTGCAGCTTCGCGGGTTGATCCTCTTGGATCTTACCAGTCTCATTGAGGTAGTCTATCACCGCTACCGTTAGTGCATCGGTTGCGGCGTCCCGATAGGACTTCCTCGCCAGATTCTGGGGTTCGGGGCTTACCCTCCGTTCCTTTTTACCAGTGCCTTAGTTGCTATCGTCTGATCTCATCCGCTAAGGTCCAGTTTTACCCTTTTCCTTTGTGGTTGGTGGTACAGCTTCCTTGGCAGCAGCAGCCTATTTCCTAGGTTTCTCTTGGTTGGCTGCCGCTTTTTGGCTGGTGCCAGTGTTCGTAAGGAAGCTCTTCTCCCCGATTGTGTTTTGACGCGTTTCCTTTGCACGTTTCTTTTTCGCGGTCTGGCTGATGCTCCCGTCTTCCCAGTGGGTGCGGTAGCTACTATTGCGCTTGCTTTGTTGCAGTCACTCGTCAAATGCACGCCCTGCTCCCTCAGCGTACATTTCTGGCCCAATAGCTCTGGGCAACTGGTGCTTGGTGCCGTCATGCCAGTTGTCCGGTCCCCGGAGATTTCTCCCCCTCGTATGCCGGGTACTGAGGGTACTGCTTCTTTTCGTACTTCCATATTCTTTTAAAATTCGTTATCTCTTCGCTTCTCGCCCTTTTCCTACCTGGTAGGTTGGATCCGAAGGTCTCCTGCAGTGTAGCCGCTGGATTCATTGTAGTTAGTGGGCCCCCTCGCCACGTCAAGGTGGATAACCATGAGAGGGCCTGTATCAGGAATAGTACGTTAATATTTTAGTGATTTCATGTATAACTGAAAAGGTTTTGTTTTATTGCCCCTGAGCGCATTCTCTAACCTGAAAAAACAAATCCTCTAAGCAGGTCTGGTTTTTTTCTTAGCTGCTTTTTATTTTCTGTGATGGGATGGTGAATGCGTTTCCACACCAAGTTCAGGGCTCCCATGCTCGCGAGTGACAGGAATATCCACTAAACACCTGCCCTGTGAACCTGAGAATTCAGCCTGGAACGGTTTGGCAGATTTTTCTGGGTCAGTTCTCGTTTTGCTCTAGCTTTTGGAGGAGACGGAGTAAATGGGATCGCTAGACAAGTGATACTTCAACTCCGACGGCCTAGGCAGCTACGAGTCCGTAACTATACGGCGAATTAAGCAGGACTAAATTCTTGCTTCAATCATTCCGGGAGACTTAAGGCAACAACAAGACTTATCCTTTTTCTTTGGGAGCGAACAGTACACGCTTTTTAGTCGTAGGGTTCTGAATCGCTCGAAGAAAAATTCGAATGTGAATCGTATCATTCGATATGTATCTTATATATAAGTAGCTAACATTAGAATGTTAGATACTAATAACATTCGAATGAAGCAGGCTTACCATGCAGATAACCAAAAAACGTAATCCAAACCGTGGCGAAAAATTCCTTGTTCGGTGTATGATAATTTGTCTTGAATAAATGAAACATGGCTGACGGGACACGCTTGACGAATGTAGAAGATACAACGGCTAAATTAAGGGATAATGGTAGGTAATAGGGTTCAGGAGGAACATTGGGTTAAAGGTGGCTAAGTTAACGAAGATAGTGAATCACTGCTTTGATTTTGCCATTTTAAGGATACGATAGCTGGGCTGAGGCTACTGAAGGTGTCTTTTTCGTGAGTCATAAAGCTGTGGCACGGGCTGAGCTGTAGCGTCATAAAAATGATATTAATATTTTTTTATCGATCTTAAAAGTTGCTTCTAACAAGAATGAAATATAAAACCAAACATTTAATTTTTGCCACACTCGTTGATTCATGTTCTTCTTGAAAGTCGACTCAGGAATTAGTTGCGAATGTGATAACCAGCTTGAATGAATGAATTTCATCAATTAATTAAATTTTCTTATCGTTAAATAGGGAAAGCTTAGGGAGTCCAATCCCTAGGCTGTTTAACCAACGATTAAGGCAAACTGGATTCAACATTTTTGTCTGAAGATACATTCAGTTGTGTTTTATTTTACTCGAATAAAAAGACTGCGATATCAACGAATCCATGGATTTAAATCTTCTTAAATTATCGGTAGACACCTGTAATGTTTGGAATAAATTTGTTGTACCATCAGCTAGCTAAAACTTTATCAGAAAAATTGTTCCGAGCTGTATATCACCATTTTTGCCACCATTTGAGCCAAAAAATGCTTTCGCTGGCCATGACCACACGATTTTAACTTTTATCGTTCATTGTTATCGAGGCTCAAATTGTTGGATTCCGCGTAGGTCACTGTTCTTCATACTTACAGATTTTTCATTCCATTGGTATACAGGAACGAAGGAAAACCCTCATTTGCGTGTTTCCCTTGTTTTTCTACTCCAGTCATTTGATGTGATTGTAAATAAGGCTTAAATAGCCTAAAGAAAGTGTTTCATGAGCTTAATTTTTCGCTGACCCAGAAGGCTCTGTCTTATGTTTTCCACCCACTCAAGTTGCTTAAATCTCGTTTTGTTTGTATAAATTCAAAGGACGTAAGACATACTTCAACCTTTCACTGATATATCAAGCAGATTCGACGTTATCCCACGTGAGTTTGACTTCCTCTTCACTGATGCGTTAATCACAAGCTTCCCTCATGCGACTTTGTTTTCGCACATGGTCCATCCTGCCACGACGTAGTCATCATCGTGGTCAGCAGCTGTTCTAGAGCTGATACTTGATTATACCCTAGCCAATAAAGCACTTATCAGCTCGCACAATCTAGGATCCGGTGCTTCAACGTTCTTCCTCCTCTCCATAGGCGCCACGTGTGTTGTTGGTTTGGCTGTCCAATCGTTTGAAATGGAATACTCACTCTATGTCTATACATAAAGAGATATAGAAGGATATAGAGGAATTGTTTGGCGTTGGATTTTTTCACAATGAAACTGTGGAGTTCAGCGTGTTCTGCAGTAATTCCTGTCATTCGTGATAATGGTTCATTCTCTATTATTCACGCACCAATCTCTTCGTGACTAAAAATGTCTCCATTTTGACTTCTTTTGTATGAAATACTTACCAATAATCAACTTGCTTACTTTGACATCTAGTGTTACTCCCAGTGATTTTACTATTTCGCCCAACTTGTTGAAGTCCCTCTAATATAAGGAAAAAAAGAAGGGCGTATGCTGTTATGTGCATAAAATGAAGTCCATGTTATCAGCAATAATGCTGAGTTTAATTAAGTTCGTCTTCTAATTTCGAAGCGGTCTGAAATAGGTCTACGGTAGCCTACAGCGACTTTCAACTATCCAACACTACGTTGTCGTCCACATAGGTAATTTCCAATTATTTGATCAACCCTACGTCAGATGCCCCTCAAAATTTTTCTTCTAAAGGCGTGGTATGGCCGCGAGTTTTCTTTTTTATTAATGTCAGTCGGGATTGCTTTTCATGTTCTTAAACTCAAAAGAGTAAAATTTTTAACCTTCTTAGAAATGTGATGAAGAAAAATGCGCAATAAGGGGACAAATCTTTTGACGAAATCGCAAGCTAGTGTAGAACTCAGACGTCAACAAGCGTTTTCGATGCAACTTTGCAATGATTGAGCTATGAGTCAAATTTGACAAGAATGTTCTTCGCTATGATGGTTCCGATTGATTTCCCAAATGATACACTTTCGAGTTGATACCGTCAATGTTCAGCAAAGAAAAAATGTGACCAGGGGTTAATCTTACGCTGTTGGTGTATGCCGAGAAATTAAGATGTAAGGCACATTTGATCCATGTTATCAACCCCACTTTGTCGCATTTGACATTAAAGCCCATCAGGTTTCTTTCTACGCCCAATCTTCAGATCTATGCTTTGATTTGAATCAGATAAACATACTTGTACTTTGTTTTCTGCTTTACGTGGAATGTAGGAATTTTAACCCTTCCCATCATTGAATCGAAATAAACTATGACAAAAAAGTAAGACAGTTGCTCCTGTTTGTGCTGACATACCCTACATACGATAGTTTTCTCGACTAATTCATTGACTTCTTTTCAGTTCTAACCTCATCAACGGGATAAACATCGTTTAACGACCTGTGATAAAATGAATGGAATGAACCAGTTAGCTGTTTTCCAGGAAATACCTCAACGTTGAACGTTTATATTCGATAGAGATCGTACGTCCTTAGTGAAACACCTGACAATATACACCGTCGAATAAAGCCATGGTTTCATCCTATTTGACGTTTGAATCCGAGCAATAATGCCTTTGAAAATTCACAACGAAATTTACAAAGACTTCTCGAATAAGACCGATTTTAGTGAAATGCTTTTCACTCATTTCTAATTCTTATGGCAACAAAACGGTAGACGCGAATCAACGTTTTGAACCTTTTTATACACATAACCAAACCTGGGGTTTCAACTCCATAGCTCTCGGTTTAACTCCATTGGAATTATGAGCTTCTGCGAGATACAAATGTTCAATATAGGCCTTCACTTCAATTAGGATTGTGTGTCAGATTCGTCTCTCTCTAACAAATTCATACGTCATAATATTGATCTATTGATTCGAGAATTCCATAATCACGAGAGTTTCAAAAATCATCAGCAAAGAGTCAAATGATGCTTGAGCCAGCTTTGTAGTTTCAATGACTTCAGGTATATGGTTATAATATTTTGAGTCAGTCAAGTCTGTGGACTAGATTATAAATTTAAAGCTGAGATTCCTTGGGTCAATAAGGACATCTGTAAACAACGCTTGAGCGAGAGTTGTAAGCACAGGTGGCCTATCCTCAAAAACAAAAGACAGCTATTAATCAACACTACGGTGTCCATACTATTATATGCGTCCCAAGTCTGAGCTCACGTCCTCAACGAACAAACGAGCCGGAAACGTTTCAAAAACAATCTTGTGGGTCTGCTGACCTTATATGGTGTGTCTGTGCCTCACGACCATATCACATACAAAACCAACCCTAAAAGAATCAGGGCGAGTCCATTTTACATCCGAGAAATATTTTTGGTGTGATGTTCAGTTGAAGGATGAGGATTTTTATTATTTAGGATCATGGGCGACTTTTGAATGAGTAATGGGAACAGAGACAGAACAGACTTAAATACCTTAGAACCCAAATAGGTCAGATGAGTTAGGCAGCATTGTGGACTTACGTTTTCTGCTAAAGAACATTGCCGTCGTTTTCTTGAAGTTGAAAACTTTTTTTTAGATTTTCCTCTAGGTTAGAGATAATCTGGTTAGGGTTGTTACCAGGAGCAAAGAAGAAATTGTCGTCCACAAAAGCAGCAAATTGGCAGTTTTGGCTTGGTGGGGTATGTCAAGTGTTGGACTCAGGCATGAACCTTGTGGAACACTTGCAGGAGCGGTTTTCATAGTGGACGCTGACCTTCGAACTTTAAACTTGGTACCTTCTGCCTCTCAAGAAGGATAAAATTAGTTTGGGCAGGCATGATGGGGCATCGCGCTTTTGAATTTATAAAATATGCCGTCATGCCAGACTGTATTGAAGTCTTTTTCAATATCGATGGTCAGTAGGCCCAGCGACTGTTTTGTGTCAAGCGTTGTTTGATGTCTTTGGAGACACGTTATAGCTGGTAACCTGATGATGCCTGTCAAACAAGTCAAACTGAAAGCTAGGGAGAATGTTATTATTTTCAACGTAATCAGGCATTCCTTTCAAGTTTCTCAAATAGTATACCAAGCGCTGATAGTAAGCTTGTTAACCTGTAGTTATTATTAGCATGTAGAGTCTCACGAATTTTTACCAGGCTTCAGGATGGAAATTGTGCTGTCATGTGTCTAGCAGTTAAGAATGTGTGAAGTTTTAGCGAGGCGTTGAATATGAGGAAGCTTAACACTATTACATTTGTTTTTGGAAGACTTCTGGTAGCTATATTGGGCAATCAGTGAAATACAGGGGCCTTACCATTCTCTTGTTTCTTGATTTGGCCAATTATATATATTCGCCAATATTTCGCCAATTTTGATTTTATAAGACCTCCGGGAGGTAAATTGGTTGGTGTTTGTGTCAGGTTACAGAGATTTAGCCACTATTATTTCTGTCATGTTGTTGCTTATTCTATGCGAGATATTGTGGTGCTCTTGGGACTTATTTGCAAGTAACTCTGCTTGCTCTTCTCAGGAATCAACCTGGAAACCATTGTCAACTTTCACAGCAAAAGGAAGATGGTAGTGGTGGCGTATATTTGTCTGTTTTCAGACTATTTGTGCTATGTGGTAAAGGTTGTAGAGAAGATTGTTCCAGTGATAGTTTTGAAGGCTCGTGATTTTGGTCTTGATAACTCTCGGTAGTGAGTCTTCAAGGATGGGTTACGATTTCTTTGCCCCTGACACCTGAGGGGATGACGCGGTCCAATCAGCTTAAAAGCTTCCAAGACAATTTTGTCCGCTGAATATGGAATTCAAAGCGTCTCGAGCTAAAAAAATTTTTCGTTAATATTTTTGCAAAATTTGTGCCAATTAGCTTTTTTGAAGTAGTGGAATTGTTTCGGCACGTGTGGAGAATTTGTTGCTAATTTGCTAATGAGAAAAGTATCTGTAGATTTGGCGAGGACAACGGGGTATTGACATTGACATCACCTAAGATCTAAGAGATCACATCATCCAATACGTTGAGGTGAGTAGAAGATCCGGTTTTGGGAGCAGTATTTTTCCGCGCTTTACCCTCTTCGTATCCATTACAGAATAGCAAGTCACCCATGAGTCTTCGTAACAAATCCCTCATGCTTAAAAGAAGCATTCAACCAGTAATAATCTACGGAACCACCGCATTGGAACTAATTCGTACAGGGTGAATCGGGTCAGAAAACTAAAAAAATCCTTGACTTCCTTCATCAAATCACTTAGTGGTATGTCACAATAGTTTTAAGTTAGATGTCAGCCAAGCAGAGGTTTTTGTTAAAATTTTAATTCTATCGGTCTATCTTCTAGTTCCCTGTTAAAGAAAACCAATCAAAAAGTAATTATAATTTTATCTTGACATTGATGTAGTGATGTGTTTTTTTTTTGGCAGATCTCTCATAAGCAACCAGATCTTATATAAGCAATCTACTGTCAGAAACTCTAAAAATGGCAAAGTCAATAAAGAATTGTGTATTAAAAATTGTATCACTTGTGTAATATTTTTATTTTTGCATTATTTTCAAGATTTCCCAGTGGATTGAAATATTGGTCGCATGAAGGAGATGGATATATGGGTATATATATGGGTAGGATATGGGTAAGCGAGGTAAGTGGCAAGGTGTCCAATTTTTGGTCACGAACAATCGTCGAGAGTTTTTTCGTTCTTCTATGGTTTACATCATATTCGAATGTCCATAAATTCATTAGTCTGTTTTTTATTATCGCCGGGATCACGTGTATCAGTATCAGTGTACTGAGGCTTTTCCTAAATATCGATGCGTAAATATCGTAAATAAATGCTAAATATCGTAGATGCGAGACTTTGCTATTCCTGACATTTACAACGCCACCCTTTTGCATTACAGCCACTAAAGTACATCCAAATAGGCCGCCGCCAGCAAAACTATCCATCCAGAAATGGAGGCTTATTACTAACCCTTGGTACCTTAATGTGCCTCCAGTGTTGATGTTGGCCAATCTGGTCGCAATGACATACCAAACGGTAGCATCACAGCTAGCGCGGCTACTATGTTTGAAGCTAGGCGAAAGTTTTAGTGTTTTTACCAGGCTGGAGGCCGCAGGGACACCAAGGCCCGTCGACTTCACTGGAATTTCAGCTTTAACCTAGCAACAGAGAAGAGGTTCCTTCAACTAGCTTTGTCCACCCTTTTAAGTCAGGTACATCAAAACGAGTGGTGGTGATTATAACAGGGTGGCGCCTATCGCCCTTGTAGCAGGTGAGCATTTGAGGATATTACTTTGAAAGGATGAACAGGAGAAAGAAGCTGATAGGCAAAAGTCTCTCACTATGTGGAATAACAACTTAAAACTTGAGCCACGGAGTAGGCAAACGACGTGAAGTCTTCGCTTACCCGAGGACTCAATTGCTTAGTGTGTTTGTGTATTTCACGGCTTACCTAGACAACATAGGAAAGATGTATTCTTCCGACTGTTTTTTTTTCATGAAGAGTATGAATGACTCGTGAAACACCTTTTTCAAGTGGAGACGGTGCGTACACCAGCGCTCTTTCTTTTGCAAGAGATTTAGTGGAATCTCTTCCGGAAATCTAGTGGATGTGATAATATCATCGACTGATAAATGGAACATATAACACATCACATGACGCTCGTGAAGGTGTTCTGATGACGAAAGGATTCGTGAACCAATGTGTGACCCACAGAAAAGGGAGGTGATTTTGGAGAAACTTCTACCCCTCTTCTCTGACTGGAAACGAAGCTCCTATAACCGAGAGCGCAAACTGGTTAGTAAATAAAAGCGTAGTCCGATGTCAGTGATAGGGGGGATGTCAAAAAACAACTTATCCTACTAAGTTCTCTTTGACTGAAAAAATACTCCTCTAAGTGGCGAGGATATAGAGGCTTAGGCCAAGGTAAAGTGACAAACAGTTCCAGACAGGATTGCCAGTTGTAGTCTAGTAGTCCTCTCAATACTGGCAGTCTATCAGGGCCTGAACAGCTTTAACGTCACAAACAAAGAAAAACCTTTTATTGAAAACTTTTATAACCGAAGTTGGTCAGGAACACCGCTACTAAAGGAATTTCACTATACAGAATCACAAGATATATCGAAGTTTTCTGGTTCCTTTCTGAGTTCACTACATAAAGTAGTGTAGTTCCTTTAGCACGCACGCCTTGTTGTTACGATAGTCCCAAGCCTGTATAAAGTGGGACGGAAGATGGGATGGAATCTATGTTGTCCAAAAATGTCGAAATCAATCCGTAAGATTGAATTAAAGCAATGTTGAAACGCTGTATATGTGTTGTGTCTTATTGAGTGAACTTGTTGAAAAGATGAAATGACGATAGACGAACTGGTGGACAAGATTTATGTTGATAGACGTCTATGCTGCATTATTGATGATACTGAAGTATACTTGGAGCAGTCGCCAAGTGGAAGTGGAAGAGAAGCAATGCCCAGTGAAGAGCGACTGGTGGATAGCAGTTGGGAAGGATTTACAGAAGCAACTACCGAAGACGTCACCTTTGCCGCATGGGGTGTACCGAGGGAAAGCGGATGTTACCTGACCACTGCACGTTGTACTGATGAACTGATGGGCCGATGGACAAAGAAGTTACGAAAATGACGGACGAAAGAAGAACAGATGTAGACTTTATCGCAGCGGGGAGGACGGATTGAAACAAGTACTGATGAGGTCGGCAAAAGAGGTTCTAAATGGCTAAGAACCAGGGGTGTGCCGAGGTAAAGTTGAAGAAAGCCGAACCGATGGATGATAGCTGTGGAGATTATTGATGCATAAAGTTGACTGATAACTAGACCTGGCAAGAAGTAAGGAGTAGACTGTAAAATAGACGAACTGAATGTAACCTGTTGAAAATGATGCTTCATTATCGATTCTGTAGTGTATTGTTGCAAACTGTCACACGACAATTTAAACTGAAAGCGATGAAACCATATCACTAGCCCAATGAGGCCTTGAACAACAAACGCTGGTCAATGCTGTTAGAGGAATGACCAATAAATCATCCTGAAAAAGGAAAAGAAGGAAAAAAAGTGACGAAATGAATGTTCTGTTGCATGTAAACGCAATAATGTTGAATGTTGATAGCAGGTCGAAAAGCTAGTATTGCAACACCATTTATGTTGAAGGGGGGATGCGAGACTAATAGATCTGCTAAAATGTGAATTTGAAATTGTTGAGTTATATGTGAATTTTATGTTGGCAGAACATGTTGTGACAGTTGTTAACCCGGGCCCTAAAAACTTGTGCTACAGGTCTCCTGTAGCACAACTCCTGAGGTAGTGAGGAAAGGCTATCAGTCCCGTGCGTCTTATCAATATCTGAGAGCTTTTTGGGCGAATGTCTATGACAGGTTACTCTCAGACCCAACACGGAGAGGAGGCTGTCCTTCACTGAAACGTGTTTGTTGAGAGTACGGTGAGCATTCACCAGTTGTGTTCGGGAATCTAGAAAGCCTGAAATAAATGAGGACCTAGGACTGAAACTTGTTCAGATTTTGGGGGTTGTGGTTGACACATTGTTTCAGCCCCATTTATGGAGATCGTTTAAGGAATTATTCCATAAAAGCAAGTGTCACCGTAAAACCTCTCGACTTCAATCATTTTTTAAACCTTTTTTAAATTCTTCCTATTTAATGTTTTGCATACATTGCCTTTCAAACTGATTTGCTTATTTTATGAATAAAAGCAAGTTCCCAAGTTCATTCTATTTGCGCATTTAACATGAAACAATCACTCAATCCAAATACCATTTTAGTTGACTGCAATGGCAACACTGGCAACACAATACATACAAAGTAGCGAAACACGGGCAACAAAATTTTACAATACTTTAATATCGGATAATTGCACGGAAAAGTTTCAAACTGTTGGCCTAATATGTCGTTTAGTTATGAATTTTTAATTGCGATTTCGTGGTTGCACTTTTTCATATTCACATTGTTCGTTTCGCAGGCAATGTCCCGAACACGGCTCGTTGGTTAGTTCGCTTCTCAATGTTCAGCCTGTTGTTATCGCACCAGGTATCCTGTCAGTTCAACAGCGGATGGAAAGGGTTCCGAAGCTGAACGTGTCAGTTATGCGGAAAAACCAACTGTGGACATAATGCAAAGTGAACATTGAATAATAACAATACCAACATGCATTGTCGACACACGATATTCTCGTTCACTTTATATCCGAGATTCTTATCTCATTCCAGGCATTATGATTTTTAACGCAGATGCTGTTGATGAGTGTAGGTAAAAGGTAACAACAGTTAAAGGTTTTCAGTGGAGGCGAAACAAGTTTCGGTTTTGACTGTTGGTAGTGGCGTCACGAACATCATTGCTGCAAATAATCATTTAAATAATTACTCCTACCCTCTTTAATTATTACTATGCAAATGCAATACTGCACTTCTGGTGAATACTAATTGCAAAAAATAAACGGGGACTCGGATAGGTGATTGCGTGCGAAAAAAGAGCGCGGGAAAATACAGAGGGTTTTATCCTTTTTGAGAATCATTTAGTTGTGAAGTGAGCTCAATCATATGTGTAAGACACCCCTCCTTATAAAATATGTTCACATCATAGAGATTGTAGTTGGCCACAAAAAAAATTATTCTCGTTAATTTTAAAAGTGAAATCAATGAATTGATTGTATCTTCAGAAAACATTCTACAGAGAAGGCAAAATTATCAAATTGACACAATTAGGGTTTTATAAAATACGAAAATTGAATTCATAATGAGGCAAAATATTTTAAAATACAATTCAACGTTTACCAGAATAAAGAAAAACAAGACTCGAGTCGAAAAAAGACCTAAACGCTGAGGACAAGGACAACTTCTGCAACCTGCCCACATTGGATAGTTTCCAAAGAAAAGCGAAGCATAAGTTCTTATATCATCAGACATCCTATGCATGATATCAGCCACAGATTTGAGTGATCGCTTGACGACCATTGTAACTTGAAACTTCATATTTATAAAGAATTGTGGAAAGAGCTCAAGCTGGTCTCGAACACGCGTCCCTGCCGCTTCTCATCAGGTGCCAACTCATAGGCTGGGACGTGTCGATTGTCGATCTACCAAAAACTTCTGAAATTGAAACTTCACTTTTATCTCTTTTCGAGAATTTCTATGATACCCGGCTAGTTTCACGTAATCTAAATTGCTTGTAGCTTCTGTTCATACTTTAACGAAGAAGGGTGTTTTTTTCTTAGAGGTATGGAAATTTAATTTAACAAAAAATTTGAATGTTACGCACGCTGTCACGCCAGCTGTCATGCGTTTTATGGTTAGTTGGGATTGCCATATTAGCAAGCAGTTTAGAGTCCCCTTGCCAGGACTGTTGTCACTCAATTATTGTGCGCTACCTCTCATATCTAGGACCATCTTCTCTTCTGTCGTAAATTCTCTCTAGCAAGGAGGGCGATGGGTATCACTCCTGCGATCACAACACCACTGACTCAGAGATTGTGCTGTATGCAGACCCAACCTGCAAAACTCCTCGTCTCTGTACCTGCGCCAAGGGCTTTCGATGGGCACCAATGTCGCACATGAGTCGACTTAGAGCCGAAACGCCTACCGCGGCATTTTCCGCCCTGATCTGTTCCGAAAAACTCATTTTCGAATTGATCAGTAGTCCCAAATACTTTATCGCAGGTTTTGACTCGACAGTCGCATCTCCGATCTGCATAGGAATTACCGTGGGAATTCTTTTCTTCGTGATAATGACCACCTCGGTATTCTCCAGCGCCATCCTGAACCCGCGGGTAGTCATCCACTCACTCACTCGACGCATTAGCATTCGCAGTTTGCGCTGCGCATGTTCGACTGTGCGTCCGGCGACCAGTGCTGCTACATCATCCGCACAGCCGACCAAGCGCGACTCATCTGGTTGCTGAAACCTTAATAGCCCGTCGTATGAGACGTTCTACAAGTCTGGTCTCAGTATGGAGCCTTGCGGTACAACACCAGACGTTATCTCCATGCTTCGTCGTCCATCTTGTGTGTCATCGAGCATACTGCGGTCCTTCAAGTAATCCCTCAAAATCCGCATCATATATCCTGGCAATCGGAAAATATTTTCCAATGTGTCAAGAAAATCCACCCATCTGGCGAAGTTGAAGGCATTCCTGACGTCAAGCGTCACTAGCAGAACAACTCGTTTGGAATCATTTTTGTGCGCCTCGGCTCGACGGGCGGTGTTCACCACTTCCATGATGGCATCGGAAGTGGGTCGCCCTGCTCTAAAGTCATACTGCCGAGGAGATAGGTCACCTACAGCACGACTTGCTCAGTGAGTCTTCCCTTAATGAGCTTTTCGAACACTTTCCCGGCTGTGCCCAGCATACAAAGCGGGCGGTATGTAGAAAGCAGCTCGGGCTCCCCTTTCCCCTTGCTGATCAATGTGAGCCTTGCCACCTTCTAGCGAGATGGAAATACGCCTTCTCTCAGGCAAGCGTTAAACACATTATGTAGTATGTCAGGACAAACGTGGAAGACTATCTTTAGCACCTCGGTTGGAATGCCGTCTGGTCCTGGTGCCTTTCGAGCTTTCATAGAAAACATCGCATCCTGCAGTTCATTCTTTGTGAACAATGGACATTCCACTGAATCGACCTAGTGGACAGCATCAATACGGACGGGATGAGTTGGGAACAGCGCCTGCACTATCCCGTCCATCTTGTCTGCACGAAGTAAACACGGCTTCCGTCGGGTACCGAGCTTGCGCCACACTACCCACGGATCCCTGTTCACGTCGTCCACAAGTTCTCGCCAGCAGCGTGTCTTACTCTCGTTGATGAGCCTTCGGAGTTCTTTCCTCGCTGGCCTGCATGCTGCTGTCCTATTAGATGCTTCCTCTTCGCTTTTCGAGCGCTGAGCCGCCCGTCGAAGTCTGTGACACTCACCTCGTTTGTCTGCGATATCTTTTGACTACCAATGTACAGCAGGCCTGTCGTGTTGAGGCCTCCGTCGAGGCATAGATGAGCTACAGGTAGAAGTGGTGAGGCTCATCGTTGACTACAGCATTCCCTCGGCTGAAGCCCTTCCCCTCCCCGAAGAGCTACCCGATGTCGTTCCGCCTTTCAGGCTCACATCGGCGAAAGTCTCCATGACCACGACGATGTTCCACCCGGGAGTGAAAGATCGTTGAGACGAGCGAGGAGTGGTATCACCAATCTCGAATGCGATGTATTGGCGGTTACTCGCTGAGTAATCCCCTAGTACTCTCCAGTTCAGCGTCGTCGAAGCGAGGGAGTCCGAGGCGAATGCCACATCTGGGATTGTTCCTTCGCAGCCCCAGCGACGGACCGGTATTCAATACCATCAACTCGGTCCTCACCGAAATGTCTAGAATGCGTGGCCCTCTGGAATCGGTTTAAGACATGACACACTCAACGGCTCTGGCGTTCTGTCTCCTGCTACGAGTACTTTGCCATCTGTATTCAAGACCACATCCTCCAGCGCCGTCTAGTCTAGTTTGAAAAGATGGCATTGGCTAATTCGGCGTCAGGTATATGCTTGAAAACGTTACACCCGGGCACCGAATCCCGGATCTGGACTCGCATGCTGCCCCGAACCCAAACGGCAGCAGTATGGGAGTCATCGGAGGACCAGGTTGGTGGTCTTGTTTCAATGCTGTTCGCTCAGCAGCAGCACATCAGCCCTCTTTTCTTTGGTGAACTGCTCTAGCAAATTATGTGCATTGATGCTACGATGCAAGTTAATTTGAAGGGGCCTGATCATCGCCCAGATGCTTTTGCTTTTGCTAATGCGTCTCTAAAGATTGGACACGCGCCTATGTCTGCAACGTGTGAGTGCTCCGTTGGTTGAGAGTTAAGATGATTACATAAAAAACATCTTTATTCTATGCCCAAGCAATCCACACTTAAAGCAAAGCATACTGCGGACGGGGCCCTTGCATTTCGAAGTGGTGTGTCCGTATCCAAGGCACCTGTAGCATCGAACTGGAATGGCTCCACCTCGAATTCAGCACACCATCGCAGAATGAGCCAATTCGTACAGCAATGACATCCGAAAAATTTGATGCAATTCGAAAAAATCTCCATTTTAATGACAGGTCTGAAGAAAAAAACGGGGCCAACCTGGATTTGACCCATTATACAAAATTTCACCTTTGGTGAAATTGCCTCGATTGTGTGTAGATTAGCAAATGTGCGCAATCAAAATGGTTTCTACTTTGCGACAGTTTATGCCAGCAAAACCCCATAGGTGGGGGTTCAAACTTTTCGTGCTCTGTGATACCAGCGGATGTTCCTATGGGTTTGAATTAGCACTACCGTTATGCCTACTATGCCAGATTTAGGTCCAGCCACTAATGTTGTCGTATGTTTGCCGCAAACCAACCCTAACCTCGTCAACCACGTACTTTATTTGGACAATTCTTATACCACATTATCGCTACTAATTTATCTCAGAAGCAGAGGAATTTACGCATTAGGGACAATTCGCTCTGGTCGTATTCCTAATTGTAAGCTACCTAGCGATAAAGAACTTTTAAAGAAGAGAAAGGATTCTCTGTTGAATACGTTGGAAAAGCACATGACGTAGATTTGACAACTGTTTTATGGAAGGACAATAAAAACGTCCGCTTGGCTTCTTCATATGTCGGAATACTCTCGTCCAAGAGCACAAAGGCTATGCAGACTTCGGAAGCAACTCGATTTGATCGAGCGACAAAAATATGTAGAGATTGATTACCCGAACATTATACGTAAGTATAACCACCACATGGGTGGAGTCGATCTTATATATGGTCTGCTTGGAAGGTACCACATCCGTATGAAGACCCGTAAATGGACTTTACGATTATTTTACCATTTAAGATTATTTTACCATTTACCACCATCACTAGCTTCACAGCAAGACGAAATGCCAGAGGCAAAACCGAGCAACAAAACATCCACTTCAGAGCCAGATATTCGATTTGATGGTTTGAATCACATGCCAGATATTCTTGATAGAAGCGGTAAACGAATGTACAAAAATAAGGGTGCAAATCCGAGACCCATGTTTTTTTTTGCTGTAAATCCAATTTAAATCTGATGTATTCCCGCTTATATTTAAAATAATTTTAAAACATAGAACTGAGCGCCATCTATAGTACGCTCAGCACTGGTGCGTATATTCTCCTACAGCAGTCATGTGCCAGCCACGCAACTGTGCGCACGCACTCCTGTTTCGAAAATAAATGTGTAAATAATATTATACGCTATCTCGTCCTTTATTGATCCCTCGGCACTTCATTTGGCGACGAGGATGGGATCAACAAGTGCGTTTTAATAAATTGCGAAATAAGGTGCTAAACTCTTCTACAAAGTGCAGTGGCTTAGCTAGTTGATAGCTTTTGGAGGTTATAGTAGAGGAACGCGTAACCGCAAAAAGGTGCTCTCGTTGTCCAAAAGTTTGGCGTCGTTCTCGCTTCAACCAGCAGTGATAAGTGTTCATAGTGCCTGTTGCATCGCAAATTCCCGAACTATGAGAGTCATTCTCACGATAGTAAGAATCGGCGTTCTGAATCTTTCTTGTCACCACCATTCTCTTTTCGGATTGCTTCGTGTACGAAGGCTGTATCAAGAAGCCGAGAACATTCCATACGTGGGTAGCAACACATTTACACAATGGCCAAAAGTGAATCCGAAGCGCATACGCCATCTGTCGTAGCTACATCGATAAGCATCAAAAATTTCGACACAACACGCCCAACGAAATGGCCTCGCTTGGTAACGCTTCTGAATTTCAACTTTACTGCCATGCGCGTAACCAACGCAGTTATGAAGCGGGCATATTTTTTCACGTGCTGCAGAGAAAATTTGTATAATCTGACGTGCAGTTTGTTACATCCTGTGAAACCCGACGAAGGGGGTTACAATGAAGAAGAACTTCAAATTCTTGGCATGAAGCTTTTTAAGGTATATTTCAAGACCAGAGAAGCTGTTCTACCATTGATCGTTGTGGACAGACGCAAGGATCACTCACTGCTTGGACGCAATTCGTTCAAAGACCTTGGATTAGCTGTAAATGGCATCAATGCAATTTCAGCCAAGCAAGCCTCTTCAAATGCAAGTGAATTTACTCATCCGGCACTAACAAGTGATTACCGAAGCTAAGGGGAATTCAAGGGCGCCCCATCAAGTTGGATTTTGACCGCACTGCTACTCCAATTTATTTAAGAAGCCGTCCCGTCCCGTATGCTCTGCAAAGCAAAGTAATCGAAGAATTGGAGCGATTGGAGGACGCTGGGGTTTTAATTCCATACTCTAAGTGGCCTACACCCATTGTTGCAGTTCCAAAGCGCGACGGATAGACGTCTACTGATGAGTGTAATGGAGTCAGTGCTCTTGTATGGCTCCGAGGTTTGGGCTGATGCTCTTAATAAAGAGACGTACCGAAGGCGTCTGGCACAGGTGCAGAGGCAAGGAGCTTTACGGTAGCCGCTGCATACCGCACTGTCTCTGAACCTGCAGTGCTGGTAATCTCGAGGGTGGTTCCAATTAAATTACTTGCTGACGAACGGAAACGTGTATACTCACGTAGGGGAGAGTCAGCGAGAGAAACCGTCAGCCGAGAGGAACGGAGAAGAACCCTTATCTTATGGCAGCAAACATGGGAAAACGAAACGCGAGGCAGATGGACCGCACGGCTGATAAGTGACTTGGGGCCGTGGTTCTACAGAATGCATGGTGAGACTGATTATTATCTGACGCAACTAATCAGTGGTCACGGGTATTTTCAGTCTTACCTGTATAAGATGGGAAAGACACCATCCCCAACTTGCGTGTTCTGCCCGGGGATGACGGATGACGCATGCCACACCTTCTTTACGTGTAATAGATTCACAAGACTCCGTTCGCATCTCTCGGAGAAAATTGGCGTGCTCTCCCCAGAAAATTTAACGGGAAAAATGATGAAATCAAAGGACAATTGGAACTGTGTGTCGCATTACGTACGGACAGTACTCATTATAAAGAAGGACATAATGGATCGCTTGGCGAGGGAGGGAACATCTCTGTAACAGCAATATTATAGTAACTAATCGCAATTTCTTCCTATCCATCCGTGGAGAAAGAGAGATTTCCCTTAGCCTGAAGACATCGCTAAGCGATGATTAATGAGGCCTAGTCTGAAGTAATGTGACAAACAGTTCCAGGCTAGGTTCTCGGTGTGACAGGGGAGGTGTTTAGTCGGTAGTCCGGTAGCGGGGGAGTCCAACACTCAGGGCGTAAATAGCCTTCACCTCCCAAACAAAACAAAAAAAAAAGCGCGACAGAAGTATACGGCTATGCGCAGACTACAAGGCTACAGTGAATCGAGTCCTTTTTGCTGACCGGTACCCACTTCCTACACTGGATGACTTATTCGTTAAGCTTTCCGGTGGGGAAATTTTCTCTAAATTAGATTTGGATCAAGCCTTCACGCGACTGTCGGTAGACGGAGAAGCTTCACATCTACTAGCAATAAATACTCTCAAAGGTATCTACGCCGTGAAACGTCTACCCTTCGGCATATCACCAGCACCAGGCATATTTCAGCGCTTGATTGAAAATTTACTCGCTGGTATTGTAGGAGTGACTGTCCTAATCGATGACATCGTCGTAGCAGGTCGTACTTGGGAGGAACACACGCAACGTTTGACGCAAGTACTTGATGTACTGCACCAATATGGCTTAAATATCAAAAAGAATCGATGCACAAGGTGTTCTACCTTTACCTTACAAGATTGCAGCAGTATTGGACGCTCCAGCTCCTCGTAACAAAAGGGAGTTGCAGGCACTCTTGGGCATAATCAACTTATATGACTGTTTTCTCCAAGAACTGTATTCGAACCACTGTACAAGTTGCTGAATAAAGACGCAGCATGGATTTGGACTAAGCGCCACTCAGATGCTTTAGACGTAGTCAAAAAGAGACTTACTACAAGTCCGATACTCACTAACTACGTCGGAAACCGTCAATTGGTACTCGCTTGTGATGCGTCACCTTATGGAGTATTAGCAGTACTTTCTCATCTCATGGATGACGATTCAGAGCGGCCAATTGCTTTCGCATCACGTACCTTGTCAAAAACTGAGAGAAACTACGCGCAAATTGATAAAGAGGCTCTTTCATTCATTTTTGGAGCGCCAAAATTCCACAAATAGGTTTTTGGCCGCCCTAAGGTTCTCTTCGTCACGGACCACAAGCCTATGTTAGGAGTTTTCAAGAAAGGAGCCGTAATTTGTTACGTATTTCGATGTGTAGGCGACATTACGCAAACAAACAAAAATATATATATGTAAATAAATAAATTAAGAAATTAAAATAAAAATATTTAAAGTTAGATTTAGTAAAATAATATTAGTATAATATTTAGTAAATAATATTAGTAAATAATATTAGTAAAATAATAATTCGTTATTAAAAACAAAAAAAAAAAAAACAAAAAAAAAGTCCCAGAAAAAAAAATTCCAAGTACCAAAAAAAAAAAAAAAAAAAAACCCCAAAAAAAAAAACAAACAAAAATATCCCCCAAAAAAAAAATTCTTGGAAGTTATTTTTAAGATCGATACGATTCACTGGGTTGTTGTGTTCGTATCGATATAAAAGGAGTGGAAATTGTGAGGAAGAGAGATTCAGCCGATAGACGACAGCCGATAGAAGATACTTAACAAGTGAAGATATTCAGCCGATAGAAGATACTTAACAAGTGAAGACATTCAGCCGATTAGCCGATGATACCAGTTGCAGCCAGTAGAGGACACTCAACCAGTCTCAACCTGTTGCAACCAGTAGAGGACACTCAACCAGTCTCAACCAGTTGAAGCCAGTAGAGGTCAAGCCAGTAGAGCCATTCTGCCGAGGACCACCAACCAGTAGAGGCCAATCTGCCAGTGGATGACACTCAACCACAGAGGACATTCTGCCAAGGAGCACTAATCGCCAACCAGTAGAGGCCAATCTGCCAGTGGATGACACTCAACCACAGAGAACATTCTGCCAAGGAACACCAACCACCAACCAGTTGAGGACATTCAACCATAGAAGACACTCAATCAGTTGAAGATACACAACCAGTAAAGGAGGAGGTGTTCACAGTCAGCGCAGCACCATTGAGCGCAGCACAATTCACAGGTTGTTTGATTTTTTTATAATTTTTATTTTATATAATATGAGGAACTAAGCTCTTTCCCTGTGTGTGTGTGTGTGTGAGTTGCATGGAAGGATCAGGGCTTAAATGAAGTCCTAACCCCCACGCCCACGCGGTGAACTAGTCGGTGGAAAATTAACTTTCTTCGGCCGCCATTATGCGGCCTTTGTATTTTCAACTAACCCTATAATCTTGTTCCTTTCTTTCGCTGCAGGTGCGACCTATCGGTTGCCCAATTATTATTTTACTATTAATTATATAAACATATATTTTATTATTAATTTCCCTTTGAAAATACATAACATGGCGCCCAACGTGGGGCTTTGTTCGGTCAAGGTGATGGCAATGTGTGGCAGCGGAGGATTTCGTTTTTTTTTGAAGTTCGTAAATAAAAACTTTGCTCTTCCGCTGGCACACTGCACCATCGCTTCAGTACATATCGCGCCGATTGCTTGCATCTGCAGCTGGCGCCCCAAAAGTATTCTTTTCTTATCTTTCTTCTTTCCTGTTTCCGTGAGTGATGTTGACTGTCGCTTCCGTAAATTTCGACTCGATGAGTTTTGAGACGGAGCGTTAAGGGTCGACGAAGGAAGTGGTTGGTTTCTCTTTTTAAGATTATGGAATTAGGATTCAGGAATAAGTATTTAGGAATGCCTCTCCTGAAGTTGACTTGGCTGACATTACGCACAACTACTTTTAAGGAGCGTTTGCATCTATTGATCTCTTGTAAATTTCGCCATATGTTTTTGGTTTGAATGGAGAACAGGCGGATGCACACGTACCTCGAAACACCACTAATTGTTTTCCTTTGCTATTTTCTTTAAACACTTTAACCTTCCGGTGTTGTTGACTCTATGCCGACTGATATTTATCGCTCTATGAGTTTGAATCAGGGGCCGGATGAGCATCAGCAACCCTTGGAATTGCTCACATACTTCCATTTCACCTTTAACTTTCTCAACCTTCTTCGCGTCCTGATCCGGAAACGCATGTCTTCAAACGCACACATACACACATTAATGAATAAAAACATACATATAATATAAGTAAGGAATTAAGAACTAAATAAGGACAATTGAAAAGTATAAAGTAGTCAAATTATGTCGTCTCCACCATCGGAAAAATTTTTGCCGTCAGGACACTCTACGCCCCAGGGCTTCTCCATTAGGAGTCTACCATTGCCAGGACATTAGGCCATAGTCCCTTAATCCTACATGGATAGCAGCCCGGCTTTTGGAGTGAGACCCTTCTCAAGGGGTAGGTCGTCCCCACGTGTTACGTATTTCGATGTGTAGGCGACATTACGCAAACAAACAAAAATATATATATGTAAATAAATAAATTAAGAAATTAAAATAAAAATATTTAAAGTTAGATTTAGTAAAATAATATTAGTATAATATTTAGTAAATAATATTAGTAAATAATATTAGTAAAATAATAATTCGTTATTAAAAACAAAAAAAAAAAAACAAAAAAAAAGTCCCAGAAAAAAAAATTCCAAGTACCAAAAAAAAAAAAAAAAAAACCCCCAAAAAAAAAAAAAACAAACAAAAATATCCCCCAAAAAAAAAATTCTTGGAAGTTATTTTTAAGATCGATACGATTCACTGGGTTGTTGTGTTCGTATCGATATAAAAGGAGTGGAAATTGTGAGGAAGAGAGATTCAGCCGATAGACGACAGCCGATAGAAGATACTTAACAAGTGAAGATATTCAGCCGATAGAAGATACTTAACAAGTGAAGACATTCAGCCGATTAGCCGATGATACCAGTTGCAGCCAGTAGAGGACACTCAACCAGTCTCAACCTGTTGCAACCAGTAGAGGACACTCAACCAGTCTCAACCAGTTGAAGCCAGTAGAGGTCAAGCCAGTAGAGCCATTCTGCCGAGGACCACCAACCAGTAGAGGCCAATCTGCCAGTGGATGACACTCAACCACAGAGGACATTCTGCCAAGGAGCACTAATCGCCAACCAGTAGAGGCCAATCTGCCAGTGGATGACACTCAACCACAGAGAACATTCTGCCAAGGAACACCAACCACCAACCAGTTGAGGACATTCAACCATAGAAGACACTCAATCAGTTGAAGATACACAACCAGTAAAGGAGGAGGTGTTCACAGTCAGCGCAGCACCATTGAGCGCAGCACAATTCACAGGTTGTTTGATTTTTTTATAATTTTTATTTTATATAATATGAGGAACTAAGCTCTTTCCCTGTGTGTGTGTGTGTGTGAGTTGCATGGAAGGATCAGGGCTTAAATGAAGTCCTAACCCCCACGCCCACGCGGTGAACTAGTCGGTGGAAAATTAACTTTCTTCGGCCGCCATTATGCGGCCTTTGTATTTTCAACTAACCCTATAATCTTGTTCCTTTCTTTCGCTGCAGGTGCGACCTATCGGTTGCCCAATTATTATTTTACTATTAATTATATAAACATATATTTTATTATTAATTTCCCTTTGAAAATACAAAACAAATTCCAGAACATCTTTCAACAAGAATGCTTCGCTGGTCCCTGATATTAGGAGCTTACGACTACCAATTCATGTATAGAGAAGGTCGTCGACACGGAAATGCAAACGCTCTTTCGCGGTTGTCAATACAGAGCAACTCATGTGACGAATTTCCTGAGCCAATGGGTATCCACCTTCTAGAGGTCAAATCTGGACCAGTCAAGGGGTCAGAGTTAGCTGCTGAGACTGCATCAGATTCTGAACTAAGCACTGTGCTCCAACACGTCAGAAGTGGATGGCCAGGCAACGTCTTACCTGAACTGAAGCCATTTTGGTAGACACGTGCAGAGATTTCAACTCAAAGAGATTGTCTGCTCCGTTCAGATCGAGTAATTATTCCAAAGACTCTCCGGCAAAGAGTTCTTGATGCTATACACGTTTCACATCATGGCATTGTACGCACAAAAGCCGCAGCACGATCCCACGTATGGTGGCCTGGATTGGACAAAGATGTGGAAGCAGCAGTCCACAGCTGTCAAATCTGTCAAGAAAATCGCGACAATCCTCCGACAGCTCCTCCATTGGCTTGGCCAGTATCCAGTCACTCTTGGGAGCGAGTTCACTTAGACTACGCAGGACCCGTACAAGGCGATGTATTTCTGATCGCAATAGATACTTTTTCTAAATTTCCGATCGTCAAATTTGTCACCTCAATATTTGCCGCAGAGCTAGTAATAAATATAAGCGAAATGTTTGCAGACTACGGAGTACCTTCGCACATCGTGTCAGATAATGGTCGGCAGTTGACGTCGAAGGAATTCGCAGAATTAAAAAAAATGATGCGTAAATCAAGTTTTCGCCACCTTATCACCCTTCTTCGAACGGAGTGGCAGAACGTATGGTACGGAGCTTCAAGAATTTGTGGTAATAGCACCGAGAAACATTCGACAAAAAAGCAAGATTAGCTCCCGTGCTTTTTGCTATGAGAACAGCAAAGCTTACACGTGCGCAACCTTCTCCGGCAGAGCTCTTCTACGCTAATTTAAATATACACTCACCTATCGAGATTATTCGATTTAAAGAGCCTACAAAAGCCCAAGCAAAAACCACCAGAACCAGAAACCAGAAGCGCGAGAATTCCAGATCAACGAAAGCAAACGTTTTCCAGACTACAGGCCAAACAAACCGAAATGGCCAAGTGGAGTCGTCAAAGCGAAGCTTGGTTCTCGTTTATTCATTTTAGAAGATACAGCAGGAATACAGCATACAAGAAGCGTTGACCAACTCATTTCAAATTTGAAAAATTTAGAAGGGAAAGGCAATAGGCCCTTGCAAACTAAATCGCCTGTTACTCTCCGTTTAGTAATCGTTACAAAACGATCCGCCCTCATCGCAGTCGCAGCAGTCAAGTCGGGAGCTAACATCAAATCCCGACGATCCATCTACAGAAAATCAAAGCGATCAACGAGAATCGGAGAGTTCCGTTGAAACGCGAGAAACGCGCAGAGCAAGCTCCTTCTAGTAGCACTCAAGAGACGAGGAGTAGGCCTAAGCGTAATTGCGGACCTCACTTTAGATATGGAGATGTACGACAATGGTAAATTGAAGACACTACAAGTTGTCAAGAGCTGTCGTTTATTAATACATTTACATTTAAATTGTAGAGTTTTATACAAAAATGCACATGTAGCCAAAGGTTGTAACTCATTGTCAAATAATGTAAAAGATTGGGGTTGCATATTTAACTACGGGGGGGAAGGAATGATGTATTCCCGCTTATATTTAAAATAATTTTTGAAACATAGAACTGAGCGCCATCTATAGTACGCTCAGCATCGGTGCGCATATTCTCCTACAGCAGTCATGTGCCAGCCACGTAATTGTACGCACGCACTCCTGTTTCGAAAATAAATGTGTAAATAATATTATACGCTATCTCGTTCTTTATTGACCCCTCGAGACTTCAAAATCTGTGTCTATGGTCAACAAAAAATTATTTCCGAGAATTCCATACAAAATAAATTTGATAAATATTACTTTTGTGAATGTCATAAATAAATTTCTTTCACGTTTGCATATTTTCCTTACATCTGTTCTTTTTTTTTGGTAACCGGGCAGGTCCGTCTTAAGGCGGGGTGCTTTTTTTTTGGTATCTACAACCTAGGGCATTGAAAAGACAGGATTCACCCAAGTCAAAATATGTTTATGTGCAAGAAATACACCCCTTAAAAAACTTTCCTGTTAAATAAAAATTTGCCTGTTGGAGGGTTAACTTACCGATACTTACGGGGGGGACTTACCGTTCGATTGGTGGTGGCAGTGTCCAATGTCGGGCGACTCGATGTAAGATAGGGAAAGGGAAAGGTTGGATGGTGGATCGACAGTAAAACTTATACATAAACTTATGCATTGAAATTTACTGACGTGAATAGGGGGATAAAAGGTGCATTGAAGAAAGGATTTATGCACATTTTTTAACAAGGCAAAACAAAAACGAGCTGAAGATAGCTGTATACAGCCGAAACGCGTCCTCGACACCAACCAAGCAAGGCCCTGCGGACCCAAGCAACACAGAATTAAAACAAAAATAATTAAATATAGGTAAAATGTATCGAGGGAGGTCAAACAAAAAACTTTTAAGAAATGTACAAAAACTTGTTAAACTTGTTAAAAAATGTACATAAATGCTTTCTTCAATGAACGTAAAGGGTATAGCCGGATAAGTATGACGAGTCGGCCCCCAAAAAGGAATCTATATCGAAACCTATGTTTTAATATCTACTTGATGTACAAACGTGATTTATGTACATTTCGCGTCCGGCTTCGGCTTTGACCTTGAGATATAGGAAAAAATAACCGATCACATAAGAATGTTCCAAAAAAATATATCTCAAAAACTAATTAAGCTAGAGACGTGAAATTGACGCGAGGCTTTAGGTAAATTTACAGTGAATATTATATATTTTTCTTAGATTTTTAAGAATAATTTTCATAAAAATAATGTAAAAAATCAAATTTTTTTTTATTTTCTCTATAAGTTACAATCACGAAAATAATATGTTATTCTCCTTTATGTGAACTATCACGCATAAAAATTGCGTGAGAAAAAAATTGGTACAACACTTCGAAAAAAAAATAAAATGTGATTCCTTGTCATGTACAGGTATGCACGTGATTACTTTTATTTATACGTGGATGTTCCGTCTCGTAACATGCATTCATAGAACGAGATAGTATCCTTCACCGATCTATTTATTTATTTTGTAACTTTACTACTACGTTGATGTTCGTATGTTTTGAATTTTGAATTCGATCAACATAATCAAATGATAAATCATAAGAACTGAATTAATTACAACTGGAACACTTTGAGTCGCAAATAACTTAGTTAGCACACAAGCAGCACACAAGCAGCACACAAGATTCTGGATAAATACCGTCCATACGATAAATAATAAATAATAGCTGCTACATGCGAACAAATTGTTAGCATCGGAAATATAATGAATGTATATGCGATGGAGTTTACTTTTTATATGTCTTGATTTTACTAATGCTTAAATGATTTCAAATATTATACTTAAAGATTATTTTGATCATCCATAATTTCGGCCAAGTAAGATAGAGCTTGTGAAAATCGGTACGAGCCTGTGTGTTCGAGCGTGACCATTTTGAACGCGCCATTTAACGACCGAGCCCTTGATCGAACGGGCCCTTTTTTCGTGTATTGCTTACTTCAGTCGGGTTTTCTGTTTTTTTCGGTCTCTTCCGTTTCGTGCGTCAAGCGAATCGCGTCATAATTAAATTCTTTCGGTCAGAGATTTCAACCTAAAAACCACCTACTTCAACTTTTACACCTGTCTTCACTCGAAAAACGAATTTGCAATAGGAAAGTAGTATCGTAGCAGTGGATTCAGCCGACTACCGCCATCAACGGCAGTATAGTAAGGCGCTATCCGCCTCCTCAATTTTCAACCCCAAATCCATTCCCGCTCATCTATACATCTCGTCCCCACCTTCAGTCGCCATTCCAGCCGCTGGAAACGCTTTTATCTGCCACACGGTAAGTCGCAAATACTTTTAATCAATTTTTTTTGTGGTGACGTGAACTGATTATCGCCTCACGCGTCACTACGAGTAAAATCTTGAGCTGATCTTCAATCAAACGCGTAAAATCAAGTAGTTCAGATGCTGTTAAACGTTTAAGGTTCTCTTTCGGTTCCAACACTAGTTTTGTACTTCTTGGCTCAAAGTATTTTCAACGTCTATTCTAGTGCCTCTATTCTAGTATTCTAGAACAGCTTTTACCACCCGCTAGATTTTCGTTATCTATCCAGAAACATTGTCTTCTTCTGTAGTCTGTCAAGGCTTATTACCTTTAAAAGCTGGCATAAGAACGATAAAACCCTTGTGCTTCAAACGCTCTACGATATCACTAAGTCCGCGATCTACAATGAAGATATCAACAGGTAACAGAAGTTTGTTCAGGCCTAATGGATCCTGTAAAATAAGTTTTATACTTGAATCATCATTTAGGGTCCCGCGAAAAGGTCCAGCAAAATCAACGACAAACCCAAACATTTGTTGTACGTATTGTGACAGGCTTACATAGATGAGTCCTTTATTGTCCTGACTACGATCTCATTTGATAAAAATTATTTTTACTTTTTTGGTGTCGTATACACGCTACCTCTACGATCAATACAAGCTGATGTTCACCAACATTTAATAATTTTCTTGCAGTATTACAGATGTTAGCTATAAGTTGTTGTCGATAAATAGCGTTGAATCCCAAACAGCTCGGTAAAATGTCTTTTTCAAAGCTTTCAATTATTTGTGTGAAATATTCGGAGACTTGTTGGTTGTAAAGTAAACCAAAAAAAACTAGCTTTTGTTTGGTGTGAGTTTCCGGTCTTCAGCTAAAACAAAAATATAATTATAGCTGAAAACTTTTCCAAGATAATCCAGTTACAGCTTTTACTTGATCTTCTGACATATCAAGTTCGTTCATTCTATCGAATATTGTAGACTGGGATTTATTTGACAGAGTATAAAAAAGAGCGTCAATTCTGTTTTTTCTTTTGTAGCGGTATTAGAAACTATACGTAGATGAGATAAATCATCTTCATAAAAATATTCTCTTTTTAAATGCGTCGAACAGTACCGATCACCTTTTGGTATGAATATTTTTTTATGAATGTTTGTATTCGAGTTTCTAAACAGATTGTCTTGAGATCAGTTGTTTTTGGCACATATAACACATCGTTCAATAAGTCCCGAGAAAAACCCAGAGATGGTGCTAGTAGTACCAAACTGTCCACGTTTCCATAGAGTGCAAACCTTTACATGAAACGTGTAAAAATTTCACGTCGATCGGATCACAGACAGCAGAGTTATCGTGATCAGAGTAAAGTCACTTTGTATTTTGTTTAAAAAATGGAAAAAAGCGAGTTTCGCGTGGTGATAAAATGTTTTAATTGGTTAAAACACCGTAGAAGCCCAGCAATGGCTTGAAAAACATTACCTGGACTCCTCTCCATCCAAACCAACGATTTGTCGTTGGTATGCTGAGTTTAAATGTGGTCGTACGGATACAAACGATACGGAACGTTCGGGTAGGCCATTGGAAGCCGTTACACAGGAAAATGTGACTGAAGTGTTAAAAATTGTAATGAAAAATCGCAAAGTGAAGGTCCGTGAGATTGCAGAAATGACACAGATATCACCTGGAAGCGTATTAACAATCCTTCATGAAAAATTGAGCATGTAAAAGGTTTTTTCCAAGTGGGTGCCGCGATTGCTTTCAGTGGAACAAAAACAGCAACGAGTCGACGATTCACAGAGCTGTTTATCTTTATTTACTCGCAATAAAAATGATTTTCTGCGTCGATACGTGACCATGGATGAAACATGGATACATCCATAGAGCAATAAGATAATAGAGAGGCTATTCCCGTGTATGTGACTGTCCGTGAGCGTCCAAAGAATTGGATTTAGCTAATTTTCCCCTTTCGTAGCTGCTTCACCTTCGGCAATTTTCAGAACTTCCATATTTCAAATGCAAAATATATTACAGCTTAAATGGTGAGAAATTTTCTACTTTCTAAAAGCCCGCCCAATTATCTAATTGCGCAACAACTTAACATATTACCTACAAGTTTCTTTAGCCCTCAAATGGGAAATCTACCATTTAATTATTTATAAACCCCAAAACTAAGTTGTAAAGGATGATACTTTTTCTCGTGAAATTTAAAGATAAATATCTAAACTTTGTCGAGGTTTTCCCCACATAAATTGGTGGCAATAGAATCTTATTCATATTTTGTGGGAGAATGAAACATTCTCGCCATGCAAAACATATATTTTTATTGATAAAACTTAATTTGAAATCAATGTTTACAAATTTTAATAAGATGCGAATTGTCGGATATATTCGTAATTTCAATTTGACACTGAGCTGAATATACAGTTAGATAAATAATTCTACTTGAAGGTATGCGCACACTCAAAAAGTGTATGGCCAAGTTTTTTTTCTAATATTTGTATGAAATTGAATTACCGGCGGCTGAGTATACTCAAAATAACGAGAAATTTTACTCCTCAAAATGCTTATTCATTGAATACCTACAAGAACCCAGCTTGATAGAAATTTCTTTGTGAACTCTTTTTTGATTTAATGTTGGTAGAATAATGTACATGCACCCTCAATTCGTCGAAGCCATTTCTCCTATTTCAGTTGGTTCAATGCTCGGGTTTTTTCGATTGCAGCCGAACTGAATGAATTGTCAAAACAAGACTAATAATCTGTGTTTTGATTCATTTTCGGAGTGATTTATGGGCGAATTTTGTATAATAATAATAGAATAATAATAAAATAATTGGTTTGTCGGTCAATAACATTGTTTACAAAGGCGTGGCTTAATCTTCGACTCGAGCTTTTGACACTCACCTGAATTTTTTGTGCGTTAAACTTTCGCGAACCCATTGGTATTTGTTGGTATTTGTAAATTTTTGCAAATGTTTGTAAAAAGGGGGCGGTTACGACGCAAAAGTGGCTTATTGTCCTCTCTATATCTAATAACTCTATGGATACATCATTTCACTCCGGAGTCGAATCGGCAATCATCTGAGTGGCGCATGGCTGGCGAAAGCCGCCCAAAGCGTCCAAAAACGCAGTAGTCTGCTGGCAAAGTCATGGCGTCTGTTTTTTGGGATACACATGGCGTGATTTTCATTGACTACCTGGAAAAAGGTAAATCGATCAACAGTGATAATTATATTGACTTGTTGGTACGTTTGAAGGAGGAGATCGCAGCAAAACGACCGCACATGAAGAAGACAAAAATCCTTCTTCACCAAGACAATGCACCATGCCACAATTCCATGAAAACAATGGCAAAATTGAACGAATTGGGCTTTGATTTGCTTCCCCACCCCCAGTATTCGCCAGAGTTAGCCCCCAGCGGCTACTGGCTCTTTGCTGATCTAAAAAAAAAAACACAGGGAAAAAAATTTGGCTCGAATGAGGAGGTCATTGCCGAAACTGAAGCCTTTTTTGAAGCAAAGGAGAAATCCTTCTATAAACATGGTATAGAAATGTTGGAAAGGCGTTGGAAAGATTGTATCACTCTAAAAGGAGATTATATTGATGAATAAAAAAAAAGTTGTTTTCGTTGGTAGTCTCGGGACTTATTGAACGATGTGTTAATGCAATACCGGTGAGTAGATGCAACACGTTGCAATGGAATTTCAATATAATCTTCGCTCAGATGATATTAATAAGTAATATCGCTGTCGCTGTTTTGAATCCTTGGAGTTAACACAAGTTTCGTCTGGCACTCCAGTAGTCGCTGATTCTTCATCGCATACTTCCGTACTTAACAGCACCTCGTCAGACGATGTACATTACGAACAAGGAGCTTTTTTGTTAATATATAGGATGAGTTTAGCATCTTTTCAGTTCTTATAACTTTTTTATAACCACTAATTTCACGAAGGGACTTGTTACAGTTTTTACACTTGTCCGACATTAATAACAACAATTTTGCTTAGCTATTACGAATTTTAGATTCTTGAAAAAAAAATTACCAAAGAATCCAACTCACAAAGCTATCTCTTAGAACAATACCGATGACAATGCGATATTGGTAAAATATGTGATATAATAAACAGCGTGAAACTAAGTCCGAACGTATTTGCTTAGAACCTTACACACTGTCGCGTCTAATCACATATGGAGTAAAACGGTTTTCTCTGGTAGTTTCACTATATTATTTCACTATATTTCTACTCTCTTTTAAAGTGTTCATTTATCCTTTGATTATGTTGATCGAATTCAAAATTCAAAACGTATTTTCTAAACCATCCAGCAAAGTTTATAACAATCACTAATTATTTTGCACTTTTGAGTTCTTGAAATGTCGGTCTAGGTTGGAATTAAATTACTTGCAACGAAGTAGTAAAGTTACAAAATAAATAAATAGATCGGTGAAGGATACTATCTCGTTCTATGAATGCATATTACGAGACGGAACATCCACGCATAAATAAAAGTAATCACGTGGATACCTGTAAATGACAAGGCGCGAATCACATTTTATTTTTTTTTCGAAGTGTTGCACCTTTTTTTTCTCACGCAATTTTTATGCGTGATAGTGCACATAAAGGAGCATAACATATATTCTTTTCGTGATTGTAACTTACAGAGAAGATAAAAAAAAATTTGTTTTTTTACATTATTTTTATGAAAATTATTCTTAAAAATCTAACAAAAATATATAATATTCACTGTAAAGTTACCTAAAGCCTCGCGTCAATTTCACGTCTCTAGCTTAATTAGTTTTCAGATAATTTTTTTGAAACATTCTTATGCGTGCGGTTATTTTTTCCTATATCTCAAGGTCAAAGCCGAAGTCGGCCGCGAAATGTACATAAATCACGTTTGTACTCCAAGTAGATATTAAAACATAGGTTTCGATATAGATTACTTTTTGGGGGCCGGCTCGTCATACTTATCCGGCTATACCCTTTACGTGCATTGAAGAAAGGATTTATGTACATTTTTTAACATGTTTAACAAGTTTTTGTACATTTCTTAAAAGTTTTTTGTTTGACCTCCCTCGATACATTTTACCTATATTTAATTATTTTTGTTTTAATTCTGTGTTGCTTGGGTCCGCCGGGCCTTACTTGGTTGGTTTCGAGGACGCGTTTCGGCTGTATACAGCTATCTTCAGCTCGTTTTTGTTTTGCCTTGTTAAAAAATGTACATAAATCCTTTCTTCAATGCACCTTTTATTCCCCTATTCACGTCAGTAAATTTCAATGCATAAGTTTATGGTTTGCAGAAATAACTTTATTCTTTCATTAAACAAATTCTCAAGTCCAAGGAAATAAATAAAAGGCTTCCTTTTAAATTTGTAATTCATTTTTTTTCTCGAAATCGGGTTTTGACCGCATCCGTCTGAAGAGTACAGGACTCATTTAATATTTGTTTATAAATTTATTTCTATTCACGTATCATATGTTACGCGAGACGTCCGAAATTGCCACCTTTTTGGGGGTCTCAATTTCTGTGCATCGCTCTTCTGAGACAAAATCATGCCACCCACATGCGACATCGACTGCTATGGCAGTATCGAAACTCACCGACAGAAGAGGTTTAATACTTATTTTAAGCAATTCATTATTTGTATCTTTCAGTGATTATTGCAAATACATAATACAAATGCATAGTGTCGGGATTTTATCTGCATAGATTCAGGGGATGATAGCTGTCTCATGTTTACAGAGCTTCCAGTAACGATATTAGTAGTCTATCGGAGTGGAACTCGAACGTAATCGGCTCGACAAATCCTCTTCGTTCTATTAAAGCCTAGAAATTCTTACACAGACTGGTGTAGGTTCGTTCTAACGAAGCCATGGCTTCGAGCGTATCCGAACAGTGATTTTTTCAGGAATGATTTTGTCTATGATCAAATTAATTTAACCCGTTCGCCTACCAGGGTCTCCCTGCCACATCAACCCAAGGCTTTTTCCATGAATATGAAAGCAATCGGAATAAATTAAAAGTGTATTTTAAAAACCTAAAAAAAAAAATAAACAAACTCTCAAACTGACACAAATATATGAGGCTGGTCTATAAATAAAAACTCAACCTTGTAGCCCGTGTGTCACATATAGGTGTCACATTAAATCAGAAAAAAATGATTATTAGAGAAAAACATGTATACAAATACAAGTTTACACCATGCAATTCACTTATTTTGTATGTTAAATCTTACGTTGTAAATACCAGCGTATAAATTTTCGAGGGCGAGAATAAAAGGCACTTATTTGGTCAGCTCTATCAGTGCCCGAGAAAGTGAATGAGAAATTTGGATGGTTGTTGTCTATGGTTTGACAGTTGAGAATGTCAAACAGTGTTGACATTTCCGCTCAGTAAAGTTTGGCGATTCATCATGAATCGTTTAACGTCAGAACAACGCTTCCGAATTGTGAAAATTTACTTTGAAAAAAATTAAAATAGAGCACTTTGTCCATTTTACTCTCAACATAATCGGTCTAGTCAGCATGCACTTCGTGCAGCTATTGATTATTTTGGCACTAATTTTACTCTTCTCGATGTAAAACCATCAACAAGACAAAGAAATATACACACTGAAGAGAATATTGCTGCTGTAGCGCGAAGTGGTGAAGAAGACGCCGAAATATTGGTCCGTCGCCGTTCTCAACTTGTTTGTCCTTAGACTCAATAAGAAAATTTGCCGTACGAAGAGCAAAGAGAATCCTCAAGCGATTAACGAATCACCATTAAAACCAGTGAAATTGTCTGTTTGGTGCGGTTTACATGCTGGTGGCATCATCGGCTCTTATTTCTTTCCAAAGGAGAAAGGAGCTGTCGTTACGGTGAATGGCAAACGCTATCGAGCCATGCTGTCGAATTCATTGTTTCCAAAAATTAATACGCTAAACATCGACGACATTTGGTTCGAACAAGATGACGAAACTTACCAGACAGCTCGCTTAACCATCAATTTATTGCAAAATCAATTTGAAATGAACCTCGAGAATCACATGTACAAATCGTACCAGGCGCCATAACAAAAATCTTTTTCCTGCAGTTAAGCACGGAGATATAAATTCATGACAATCCTCCTAAGCATTCTAAACAAAGAATGTAACTAAAAGAATGGTTACCGTATAATAATAAGTTAACATTGCCACATCATCCTCAGTCACCAGACCTCAATCCCATTCAGCATCTTTGGAACTTTTTTAAAACGACGGCTTTGTGAGTTAAAACTACTCGCAAAAAAGGATCTTGAGTTTTATTTTTCGATTTTGGATCAAAAGGATCTAAAATTTTCGAAGAATGGCATTAAACTACAGCTGATGCAATTCGAAATTTTGTTTCTTGTTTTCGATGCCAAATCATCTAAAAGATTTGATCTAACTCACTATTGACTTCTTTATTTAAATATGTATAGTTAACTTTAATTAATTCATTGATATCTAATCTATTTTAATATGAGATTGCTTGCGCGTACAATTTTTCGGTGTACGAGAGATAAAAAATTGAGAATTTAAAAATATTTTTGAAAGACAAGCTCACTAGATATTATTGATTATTTATTATATTATTTCCTTAGAAAATACTGTTTTCGTGTACAATCCCAAGCTGATTGTTTTAAGTTTACCATCAAAAAAGGTCACACAACTTATAAGGATTTGTTTAAAATGGCGTTGATGACAGTTTCATGGTCAACTACCACAGAACTACCCTAGACCTTTATTTCGCAAAAGATAGCTTGAGTTTGTTTAAATTTATCATTACAATGAACCTATTTTCGTATGATTAGTTTGAAAATGTTTTTCGCTGGTTAAATTTGTAGTCTGTGTATAACGTTCACACCTCATTGTGTTTGTTTATTTAATTTACATGTAAATACGAATCGTAGCTTCGCTTAAAACCGCGTTAAAATGTACTTTATTGCAAATATTCTAATACGAAACGGCACGAAAAAAGTCATTAAATTCATGTGTGCAACACTATAATGAACAATTTATTTCAAATAAAATATTTTTTTTACTTCAACCCAGGCAAGCTCAATCCGAGAAAATCGTTCAAAGACTTTTCAATATACTCAACGAAAACTTTGACACCGACATTTTTCAAAGCGTTTCTATGAAAAAATAAATTTCTGCGAGAGTTGAGTGAAAGCTTGGTTCAATTAATATCAAATTAAAAATAATTTTTCAATTTATGTGGGAATTTATATCCGCACAATGTATAAAGAGTTTGTCAGTGCTGTGTAAATGGGATCCATGTAACCATCATGTGGATGTAAGGCTCGTAATTCTCAATTTTCTATACAATAACGTAAGCCAGAGTGCTTTTGTTCTGTTAGTTAAGTGTACAGTTACAATGTTTTAGCATCCATAAAACATTTTCACCATCAAAGTACTCCATAAAGTGCATAAAACAACAAACAATCACCACAAAACATGTTTTCCGGTGAACAAAGGAGTAATCATGCAACTCTGATAACAATTTTTCCAATATTTTGCCTGTGTCACCGAATCAAAGTACAGTATTAGGGAGTAGCACAATTTTATACAATTCATTAAACACAATCTTCCGCACACATATGCACGCCCATCCGCAACGTTCGCTCTACCCACCCATACCCATTCCATCAGGCTGTGCGTGCGAGAGAGATAAACAACACTTAACTGCTCCATTCCGTCTACATAACACAACTTGCCCCTTAGCTAATAAACACATCAAAACTATATGCTCGCTCCCATTTCCAATCCCCAAACATTTCCAAGTGTCAATGGACTGCTCCATTTCCGATTTGCCTCAACCGACAGCGAGTCCACGACGCGCGGACTTATCTACAAAGTTGTTGGCCACTTCTTGGCGAGTCTTCTTCTTGTTCATTACACACAACATTTCAGGATGCCACCCATTTGCAAAGCATCGACCACTTACTCCCGCCGCCAACCTCCGCCAATCGTTCTGCGTCCTCTCACCCCCGGCACAACGACCACTCCGACAAACACTTAAAGAAACATTTATCCGGGAAGTGTACTTTGTTAAGATTCTCCCTGAAAAACGACAACGATAACCGCGTCGGCGGCGGCGACAAGAAGTGGTCGAGAAGGATAAAGGCTCATGCTTCCGCGCTCATTGATTCGAACAAGCGAAACAAATGAAAGGAACTTCACGGCAATTTTCTTCCAAGATTGCTCCTCGAAAGGCGGAGTTTGTGTTTGCATCGCGAACGAAGTGCTGAGATCGGAACGAGTGGGACTGGAACATATTGAACTGTAATATCGACAGACGGCACCCCTTGGGATATGATTGTATGGGGAAGTGAAGTTACGTTACGGTGGTCATGCGCAACGGAAGGGGACGGTGGGGTGCGGCTCGCTATCTCTCAGCTGACAATAAATTCTGTTTGACGTAAAGTTTGGAGGAAATTATTATATGGCTACGGATTAATTGACGATTATGAGATTAAAAGGGAGGAATCGACTTCCTACCCACCATCTTGTCATCGATTCGACTCCGCCTTCCGGTTCATTGCGCAGCCACTGCACTCAACTCGATCAAGCAATTGTGTGCGCGCCGAAGGCTGGCCATGGAGACATTTTGGTCGGGAATGTCGCAAGGCAGGCGGGATTAGTAGTGTTGGTGGGGCAGTTGCGCTTCCTCCGCAGGCAAGCGCCAACAAATCAATTGGTTGAACCCACGCGCCTACTTCCAAATCACCATTAATGCGGGCCCGAAAAACAGGTTTCGTTGCTGTTGAACGCCAACTTTTCACACCCTTTTTCGGATTAAGGAAGCGATCAAGTAAATGTGTAAAATGTACTCAAGCACGGACCAGCGACGGAGCACACGGCGATAGAGAAACTCAGCCGAGTTGAGTCGCGGCCAAATACTGTGAACTGGTTTGAACAATTTCTTGGTAGGGGCTCGGGATCGGAATCTGGTTGCGTTGCGAGTGTTTAGAGGGCTGTCTGGCGAGAAGGACGGGCGATGATTGCTTCGCCCGGACGTTACACGGGTGCGAGTGCGATGTAAGCTGGGACCTGAGCCAGTGGTTTCACCAGTTGACGTACTGACGTAACACATTGCTAGGCGTTTAGTGAGATGTTTAGTGTCGGTTTGACAGCGAGCTCAATCGGCTGATGCAGGTTTTGTGCAGTTTGTTGATACCTCCGGCGCTACCTTGTTCCGTTTTGTTGTGCCTCGCGCTGATAGGATAGTCATCCGGTGTTTAGGGAAGTGCTTAGCTGATAAGATTACGAGCGCGGAAACCGTTCGAAAAGTGTCTTTTATTGCCCGTCAAACGTGTCCAATTGGTTTTCGGTCGAATTTTACACGCCGATCGGCGAAATTTTTGTTTGTGTTGTGCGAATCGGAGTAAGAAGAAGAGGAAGAATCAGAAGGAAAAAGTAGCGATACGAAAGCATAAACATTTGGAATGACAAAGAATCTGTACTTTATTTTGGTGGTTTTATTTTTGGTATCGCATCGGAACGAGTTAACTGCGGAAGTGCTGAATTTCGCTTGCATCAAATACGTTTTGTGAACCCTTTGGATTTATTGTGCGAGCCTTTCCGATGGTTTGAAGATTTGAAGAATATTTATGGTCCTTGATGATAATAATAAATGGTGTTTGATGCAGTCCTCTGTAGTGTGCAGTGACAGTGGTCTGAATGTTTTCTAGTTTTCGTTCTTAATGACATGCCCAATTGATTTAAGGCCTATGAGCTAATACTTTGGTGGTGATTGAGGTACTTGCGCATCGAGCGGGAAGTGTTAGTTTTCCTGGAATTTTTCGTTTAAAACATTCAAAATCGTGCTGCAGTGGCATACGCCGGGCGATAGCCCATTACATACCACGATCATATCCGACTTGGCATCTGTTGTTGGCGGCAGGGGTGGTGACGCCGATAGCAGTGGTATTGAAGTTGGCTCGATATCGCGTGACTTGGGTGTTCGTTTGAGCGACGGTATCGAGAGCGGCATTGCGAGACACGAGGGCAGTCCACATAGCCCGATCTCAAATTCATCGACCACGCCAAACCCCGCTATGACCGTTCCTGTTCAGCGAGGATCTATGGCCGTATTACAACCTCCACGATCGAGATTCATGATTACCGATATTTTGGCCGGAAGTGCAGTGGCTGCGGCTGCAAATGCTGCCGCCAATGCCGCGGCGAATGCTAACAATGAGAACGGACATCATAATTTGAATCATGCGAATGCCATGCATCATTATCACCATTTGCATCATCATCATGCATTGCATCCTCATCGCCATAGCGATTTAGACGACGATGGTCGATCACCATCGCCACAAGGTCCTCGCGATTTGTCCGTGCCTCCGGGAAATAATAATAATCTCGGCCGAACAAGCAGCACACATGATGATAGCGATAGTGATTCCAGCACACAATTGGACAGTCATAGTATATGCAGTAACGGTAAGTCGAATTTCTAAGTTGGTTAGAAAAGTTGGGCAAAACAGCCAAGAGAACGCAGTCTAGCTTTAAGTTAAAAAAGACTTAAAAAAGAAAGAGCCCAGAGAGAATTTATGAATCCAAACTAGTCCAGTATTCCGTCCAAAGAGTTTATTGATATATAAACATTAAAACTCCGATAAAAATGAATTTCTTTCACAAGAACTTAATTTTGAGATCGTGCAGAATATGAGGTTGAGATGCATTTTGCAGTAAAAACTCCCACCGATTCCTCTGATCCTTCGATATTATCAACATTTTTATGTTTAATTTGTTGTTATTGAGATTATGATGGGTCTCACAGTACGAGTAAAGTTGGGAGAAGAAAAGGGGTATCAAAATTTTTAGTTCAAACCGCACGAAATTTGTCCTAGGGAAAAACATAACTTTTAAACATTTTCTATCGTTTCTCAATTTTTTATTTAATATAAATTAATTTTTAATGATGACAGATTGACAGGCGAGAAACAATAAAAGAGTAGGAAATATTTCAACGTTCTGTCATGTTGAATACATAATAAAATTGAAAAAAAAATAAATGATAAAATTATCAAGTTCTCTATACAATGTATCTCATATTATACGTACTGCAATTTTTGTACCAAGATACCAAGAGTATATATCATATAAGAACAAATTTATGGGAGGTTTTAAGTGTTTTGTTAAGTTGACTTAGCAGTAGAGCAGCAACTCCCAAAATCAACTAAAAATTTGCCCATGTATGATTCATAGATTATGGTATGGTTGGTGAAAAAATGGTCTCACGTAGCACACGTGATACAGCGGACAGGAAACCTGATTTTCTACGAAATTTTCAAAAAATATCCAGAAATATACCCAAAAAATTTACCTTATATGAAGTGCTTGCGTTTGTTCTCTACTTTACAATTAATGTTTGTAATCATCCCCAACGCAGAAATTGTTTTTTATCCATTCAAAAAATTTTTTGATTCAATTTATTGGTTTTGCTATGAAGGTCTTGAGGAGAACTTGGAGGAATCCGCTTTTCTTTTAATTTGGAACTAATTTCAATTTCACAAATGGGATCTAATAGAAATTATCCTTGAAAATATTTAATACTAGCACAATCCGGAAATGGTTATGGATATGATTAACGTGTGAGGTGGAGTTTAGAGAGTGTATTGCGTAATGTTATCAATTGCCGTGACTTAATACCGTTATTATTTAGTTGATTACACTTTTGAGCGTTTGTTCCAGCAGATCTTAATGAAATCTTGTGAATTTATTTCAATGTAAGAACTGCAGGAGTTCGTATGATCTGAGAAATTATCTCTATCTAATGTTTTCGTGGACTTTTTAAAACCATGGGCTCGGGAAGTTTATGGTGGCTGATATTTTATGCATTGAGTCCAGATCATTGTTGTTCTTTGCTCAAAACTTGGCTTTATAGTCTGCCAGTTGAAAGTAGTTTTATTTATTAATTTTTTTCTATATTTTAATGACTTTATTGTCTGCGTAGTTTTTTGCGGAAGGAAGACCTACTGCGAGGAGTATTTCCACGAAATAAGCAGGAAAAATTGTAAATTGTTCAAATTCTTGTTAATTTTATGAAAGTTTAGAAGTTAAGCTTGAAAATCTATGCAGATAAAATTGAGGAAATGGAGAAGTTGAACTTGAAAATCATGAGCCTTGTTTCCGATTCAAACAATTATTGACCCGTCAGTTCAAAAGATTTAGATGATTTGGAAAACGCTTTTGGAGTTTTCAGTCTACTGCCTTAGTTTCAAGCATTGAAATGTGTCTGAAATCAGAGCACTGACTGCATGCTTACGACTGAATCAGGACAAAAACGTGAATATCTTTTGTTGTTGTGAATATCAAAGGCTTTTTGAGAAGAATCTTATTACAGGACCATGACATGCTAGTTTTGATGTTTGTATTTTCAAGGACCTTCAAATGCGAAGAAGGAGATTATAAAATTAGTTTGAGACTTCCTAATTTCGTGGTAATACGTGAATTCGTGACTACGAATACCAAATTACCTATAACTTGGAAGCGCCTATTTAGAGCGAGTAACAATGCTGGTTGTCTCAAAAAAACTTCATGGAAGCAGGATCTCACTTACATAATGCCAATAGCGAACCGATCAAACAATTTATAGACGCTATATGCTATTTGCCAAACTTTCCTGTGGGTATGTTACGATTAAGTGCCTTGCGAGACTATAAAGAAATGTTTTCTTAACAAAGCAATATTTTTCCATGTCCCTTTATTTTGGGTTGCTGTAACAATAAGATGAATATTTATCCTGAATATCCTGACGGTAACGTCGTGGTAACGGGTTCAAAAGCTTCAAAATATGCAGAGCATGAACCAGGCGTAATCAGGACTACTGATAGCTTAAGCAAAGCTAGGAGCTAAGACTGAAGTTTGTTTCAGATCATTTAATGGGGATGATGAATGACATATTGTTTCATCCCCGTCTGTAGGGACCGTGGAACAAGCCTTTACAGCACTTGTCTATGTTTATTGAATATTCTCACCGTACACGAAATAGAAAATAAAACGCTTGGGATATTCCATCCTTCTTAAGTATCCAAAGAGCAAAATGCGCTAGTGCAAGTCATTTGAAAGTTACAAGTGTAAGCGAAGTCCTAGAAAAATTTTAAATGTCTTAATTGAATTAAATTGATTATTACAAAGAATATGAGAATATTTTTGCATAAACGGAAAAAATTTTCAACGTTGTTTTTAATGGATTTTAAATTTATTCTGTTTATTTATTGCAATTATTAAGCAATTGAAATAATTATTCTGTTTTGTCTTTGGCACTTTGGCACCGTGCAGTTTTCAAATAGGAACTTTTACCTTTAGTGTTGTGTATTCGGAAAAGGTAACCATTAAATAGTAAGAAATTCTATGACTCCTTACTAATGACGTTTTTATATATCACCTGGGACGGACTCTAGAAAGGTAGACACGATCCTCAAAATACCAAATAAAAATTATTCCAATAAACTTGAGCAAACCGGATTTACCTAGAAGAGAAATGAAGACGTCGCCTGGGGATGCTATGAATGAATTCATTGAATCCTTTGTCCTTAAGGGGACATGAACGTGGAATTGCCCAAAATAAGGCTGTATTTATACCTGTTATATCTCTGCATCTATCTGCTATTGTGTTTTACAACTAATCATACAGTAAAAGTTAGAAACAAGGATAACACAAAAATTTATTTTTAATTTAAGTGAATGTTTTATATTTTTGTTTATTTCCCAAAAACTAGCCAAATATTAAATTAAACGGTTTAAATGCAAATTTTCATTACCAACTACACAGAAACTGCTGCAGCTACTGCCTCAAATATGTATTCTGGACCTGAAACACATAAAAAGCAATCTCAAACTCGGAAAAAATATTTTTGAAAATTAAAAATAAATAAAAAATTATTCTTTTGAAGAAAAAAAACAAACAAAAAAGGGTATTTTTGTAATATGTATGAAAAAGGCAATTACAGAGGTACTTTTAAGGCAAGGGTAATAGAACCTGAGCTGGCATAGATGTTGATACTCAAAACCATCATGCAAAATTTAGTTGAGGTACTGTGAGAGTTTGGATTTTAGAGGAACCTGAACCTGGAAAAATTGAGGTTGCGGGAAAAGCAGCTCAAAAATAAGAAATTTTCAATTGACCATGCGCCGCATTATGCAAAATTGATTGATTGATTTATTTATTATGTCAAGGCAAAGGCCAAAATTTAAAATTTAACTTACAATCTAATATACAACACTTACAGCGACAAATATAATATATAACCTAAGCAAGTACAATTTGATATCAGAATTAATACTGCGCAATTCTTTGATCAAACAGACTCTATGGTACAGATTTTCGACTAACTCTTAATAATTTATTATTAGGCACTGAGCAAGGTGAGGCACTCAGGTGAGGCACTAAAATAATTATTAGGTAGTTAGTTATCTTGAGCAAAATAATAATTGAATAATCTTATTTTAAACAGTCCTAAACTATCGATTTCCGAGATTTCATTTGGTAGACTATCCCAAAGACGAATAGCCTCAACAACAAAAGAATGTTGATAACAAGCTGAATTAAAGTGAGATATCTCAAAATTAATGCCATTTCTTCTATCCAGAAGCCTTTGAGAACGCCTAGCTACAGGATTGTCAACAAATAATTTACGCAAGTACACAGGTTTCCCTGTTGCAAGTAGTTTTTTCAAGCAGTAGGAAAGCGCATACATTCTACGTTCTTTGATCGAGAGTTCTCTAACGAGTTCTATGCTCCTCTCGCCTTAGATCAAATATAAATCTTATTGCCTAATTTAATAGCCGCTGCAGTTTTAAATTATTCTTCTTTGTAGCATTAGCTAAAACGAAAGAACAATAGTCAATAAGCGAAGAAAAGTAACTGAGACCAATAACCTTCTGACATCGGTGCTTAAGATATTTTTACGTGCTGTAAGGGAGTGCAAAGCTGCACTAACCTTCCGAACAGTTTGAGAAACATGTAAATTCCACGAGAGCTTATTTAAAATATACATTCCAAGACATTTGGTCGACTCAACAAAAGGTAGGGCAACACCATGAACAATAACTTGCGGGAGAGACTCTCTTTCAAGCGCTCTCAATTTATGATTTGACCCAATTAACATGAATTTGGTCTTACTCAAATTTCAGTGCCAGATCATTATCATTAGCCCAAGTAGCAACAGCCTACACATCCAGAGATACAAACCTGACAGCTTTAGCTAGCTGGTATGGTTGAAAATGAAGGTAAATATGCTTATCATCTGCAAATAGAACATGTTCACAAAACGCCAGCTTCTGAACGACAGAGTTCATGACAATCAAGAATAATATAGGACCTAGAACAGAGCCCTGAGGAACACCAGAGGTTGTTTTGAAGAACTCAACTGGGTTTTCATGTTTATCAATAACTAATTAAGATCTATTTGACAAATAAGAGAAAAACCACACAATAACCCTCATAGAGAAAGCCGAGTTCATAAAGTCTCCGTCAAATCATCTTGGAATCAACAAAATGCCTTCGTTAAATCAAATAACACTAGCAACGTTACTTCACCCTTATCCATGGGTAGGCTCTAAAACAAAAACGCCGATTTGTAGCTGATTTTCACGTACATTTCACGTACTCCCGTTAAGAAACACATTTTTTTGTTAATTCATTAATATTTACAGATGATAGTTCTCAGACAAATTTTATTGTCCTTCTGGCTTAGATTAAATGAATAATTTAAATAACATCCCTCAGTCACATACAACCATCTCAAAGCTTAGTTTTGTTTATGCGAAATAAATATTCCAATATTATTCAGCATTATTCTGTGAATTTGAAAATAAAATGAAATCAACTCCATATTCTGTCACGACTTTGGCATTTCCCAATATTTACTGATGAAATTAAATGGAAGTAACTCCTCATTTGAACTGCAAAGAGCCAAATTTTTTCCTATAGTTTCAATTTTTCCGGTAGATATTTTCATTCAGACGTTTTAATTTGTATATTTTCAATTTTTCAAATAGGACTTAGCACATGTGTTCATAAAAATAAAACAAATTGTCATCAAACAATTCACTTTTGTTTACTTTTCTTTCTATTTTATGCAGAGAAGGAATTTAGTAATATATTTTTCACAATTGGCAGCGCTGTAGACATAAGCCTTTGGGTATTGGAATTTCGTGAAATGTCATATCGTGAAAATTCCTAACGATATGGTTGAAACTTTTTATATCGATCCGTCAAATTCCTTGCACATTTACTGCGGTTATTATTTTAACATTTCCTCTGACTACGAGCGACGGCCGAGTCCGTGGTCCGTGTCCTAAGGTACTTAATGAAAGAAAATATATGGTTTCTATTTTTTCATTTGTCAATAGAATCTCCCTCAAGTGAAAAACATTTCTCACATCTCGCATACAATGCCTTTAACCCACCCAAAGAATATTCTGTATCTTTTTCTTCAAAATGAAGATCAACCGCAGCTTTGCGTAAGTTCGGCCTCGTAAGTCCTTTTTCATATTGGAAAACTAAAAACAATTGCTCGTTGCTAGGTCTGGGCTTCATGGAGGGTGGTCAATCACTGAGAAACCCGTGTCTTTCAGGGCTTACCTTGCAACATGTGCGGTGTGAACAGGGGCGTTGTCTTGCAGAAAGAGCACTCCGCGAGTCAGTTTCCCATCTTGTTTTTGTACAATAGCTTCGCAAGCCTGAGTCAATAAATTGGTGTAATATTGACCATTCATCGAAGTTCCGTTGGGTAGGTAGTCGATAAGCGAAATTCTCTCGCTATCTCAGGAAACTGTCGCCTTTCGCTTGGACGCCGACTTTTCTACCTTGAATTTCTTCGGCGGCCTTTCTCATTTTTTTATCCATTGCATGGACTCTGGACCATATACGGAATCCATGTTTCATCTAGGGTTCCGTTGCCAAATGGCTCCCTTGTTATCGCCGACTAGCTCCAAAAAATCTTTGCAACTTTCGAGTCGACGTTGCTTGTGAAGCGATGTGAGCATTTTCAGTACCCAGCGCGTGCTAATTTTTCTCCTATCCAAATATTCATGTAAACTTTCTCTAACTCGTTTATTTACTAATCTTCAGTTCTTCAGCAATCTGCCACAATTTAATTCTTCGGTCGGCCACAACGATTTTTTCGACTTTTCGGGCGTTTTGTTTGGTCAGTACCATGACAGGGCGGCCCGGACAACAATAGGGTCCTCTTCACAGCTCTCTCGTCCTTGTTGAAATAGGCGGGCCAATTTTTCACCATTGTGTATGAAGGCGCAGAATCCTAAAGAACCGATGACATCTGCTTCAAAAATGTCTATCGGTGTATTTCCCTTCTTTACGAGGATTTTTACCACGGTGCGGTGTTCAAAATTCCGAGAAATTCCAAATTCGGCTGAAATGGTCAAGTTTGTTGTTCGATAAATAATTGAATTATGAGTGCAATCTTTATTAGTGACTGCTTTTATAATACTACTGAGTGTCGCAACTAGTGACATGAATGACAAGCAATTACTCATTGTCATTAGCCTCGTATTTTAGCAAATTTTTTGTTTTGGAAGATCTCCTAATTATCTTCTATTAGGATTATTGTTTTAGTTGTAATAAACAATATTTTATGGTCCTGGTAGTTGTCCTCTGCAAGAGACTCTAATTTGAAACTCGCAATGGATCCATATTAATGCATAGCTACGAAAAACAGTTTGTTGGAATGTTTCGTTCATTCAGTTAAGTTAAATTTAAAATGATTTTAGATGTTTTTAGTTAAATTTCAGTTAATAGTAGTTTTTTTTTCAAAAAAATGAACGTACAAACTATTTACTTCATTTTTCGCTTAATGGGAATTTTTCGCAACATAATAAGTATTTATCAGGGCTTTTGTTTGTGTCCTTCAATTGGTCAAAACTTTTGAAAACACGTACGAAATTTTAAAGCAAAGTACTAGCTGGAGAATGATTTATATAAATTTGAATCCTTCTTGTTTTGCGAATAAATTGTGGTTATGATGAATGTAATGCTTGGGTTTCACTTTTGAAAATTCATAATTTAATATGTAAGAACATTTTCTAGCACAAAAGCTGATTAAAACTTAAATCCTATACAAAATTTTTAAGCACAAGTTTTGATTAAATCAAAGAAAAACACATCAACATTGTTTAAATATAATTATTACAGTATTAATGAGTATAAAAGAAGCGCCGTAGCGCTTTTTGTTAGATTTAATGCATTCATGCTTCCTGGCTATCTCTAAATGGTCTTTACTTTATATTTTCAACAGACTGACAGACAATCTGGTACTTGTCTCTTTATGAGGTTGGTGTGAAAAATTTCAATTATTATTAATTAAAAATGGATTGGATAGACAAATGAATTTTCTCCATGGCCACCGCTAAGATACGAGAGGGTGCGTTGTCTTGGTGCAACAGGGGTTTATTTTTTTCCAGATTTGGTCTTCATTCCGCAATCACTGCCTTCAGCTCCACAAGTAATGATGTTTAGTATATTCCTATAATGGTTTTTCCAAATTTTTTTCAAATCCATGACTTTCCCAAAAAAAAGTCTGCATCACTTTCTTTCCAGTCGAAAAAAAAACAATTTTGGTTTTTAGGAGCCGGTTCTCCCAATTCAATGCAGTGTTTCAGCTGTTTTTTGGTTGGGGGCGGGGGGGGGGGGGAATATAGTGATGTAACCAAGTTTCACCTAGAATAATTAATCGGCGCAAAAGCTCGGATTGATTGCACCAAAACTGCGCAAACAGGGTGCTAGAAATGCTCATTCCAACCCGTTTTTGGTCTAACGTAAGCAACCGTGGCATCGAACGCGCGGACAGTTTTCTTATGACTAAATCTTGATATAATATGTGACAAACACGTTTTTTGGACATTTTCTCATCTGATATAACCCACAATTTTCAATTTCTCGCTTTTGTTCGGCGGTCGTCTAACACCATTTGGTGAACTTAAGCAATTTCATCACCTGTAATCGCAGTTTTTGGGCGTCCCAAACGTTTATCACTTCGCAAGCTCTTACAGCCACGTTTAAATTCAGCTGTCGAAAAATTTGACTGTGGTAAATGATGGTGCAGAGTCCTCATACACAGAGTCCTGAACTCAACTGCAATTTCAGTAGGTGGATTGCCATTCAAAAACACAAATTTACAGCTCTATACTCAATTTTTTCAGTTTTCTCAAAAAGACTCATATCGACTCAATCAAACGACTATCACTTGCTGGTCCAAAATGTCTGAATTTTTGGTGAGGAGCTGTCAAAAGATGCACAGCAACATTCACTAGCTTCGTTTCTGTCTTAAAGTTTTAATTGGAAACTTTTCAGACGTCTCTCGAACCACTCTGGAACTTTTTAGACCACTCTTGTATCATTTATTTCAAAATCCAATCAAGCGAAAAATTTTTAATTTTAGTAAAACAAAGAAGTCTTCCTAGCAACCTTAAATTTTTTTAAGAACTGATGTTTTCAACTAAAAAAAGTATCTATTTATGTAACTAATAACTGCTTTATAAACAAACTGCAACGCTTGTGACCGATTTTTTTTATGAAAAATGGCATTCTTTCCATCAACCATTCGCTGTATATGCCTGATTTGGTACCATGTAACTTATTTTCTGGTCGGAAAATTTCATTTGGCCATGAAAGTAAAGCATTTTGCGAACATAGAAGACACCCAAAAGTCGACGACCGCCATTCTAAACATGATATCAAAGAATGACTTAAATAAATTCGGGAACTTTTGAGACACGCCTTGTATATTGACACACATTCCCAAAAAACTTTACTTCATATAACGACGTTTTACATGCGACGAATGTTTTGGGACCGAATTATTGTCGCAAAACGAGGTATTGATGCACTAATTTTGTTACTGTATCCGGTTCCGCTGTGTTCAAGTAGTTCAGGAGGAAGCTGCATACTTCGTCAGGTGATTTAATTCCTTCTCTGTTGTCAGAGAGACACATTCCTGGTAAATTCTTTTTCAAAGTGTCGGCACTGGAAACATTTACCTACAAATTTCTCATATAAAATTTTGCTTGGACTTTTCGACGGTGGTAAATTTTGACGGTGGTAAATAGTCGAAACACAATTCAAGAGTTTCTCCATCTTCATCTTATTTGTCTTCGCTCGTTTCTTATGAATCATAAGTTATGCCGCAGCAGTTTGCTTAGCATTGTCATTTAGACTTTTGTCGTTCAAGTTTGAATTAAGAGCTTCACACATAGGCAACACACATCAACCGCTGGTCTACCAAAGAACTAACCAAGGTTCTTCGGAAGTTCGGAATTGTACAAATGATATTTTGTAACATCTTTATGGTCTGGATTGTCATCAGTGCACATTTGATGTATGTTAGTACGGCTCAAACGGGCATCTAAATATTTATTCTCTTTGCAACCTCTCCCCCCTAGATGTTGCTCTTTTAGCTGAAATTTCGATCTATGGTCATGGAGTCTGATACGAATGTTACCAGTTGCATTTTGGACACGTCTATTGATCTTCTTCCTCGATCCGCAAGCAATAAATGTAAGGATGACTTCTTCTTAAACTGTCCTCACCATCGTTCTCCTTCCCAATTTCTCCTTCCAGGTTTTTCTTTTTAAGTTCTACATTTGAGTACTGATTACATGGGTCCTGACAATTATTTTTTCAAGTGTCATCTGTTACTCGGCAATTAACTGAGTATTAAGCATTTCACATACAGGTGAAATTGTCTAGGCTAGGCTTAACTTGGTCCGCTACTTGCTTAACAGAAGGTGTAACATCACCTTCTCCTTTATTATTTGTTGTATCAATTCGAGTGGAAATTCATAGAATCCAGCGCACAAAACCGGCTGTTTAGTTTTTTGACCATGATATTGTCCTCCAAATGCTTCCATGTGTGACCGGAACATATGGGACTCCCATCCTAAAAGTTCAGGTTTCAAGGGAAGTTGTTCAAGTTTAGGCCAATCAATTTCGGTGATTTTTTGGTTTGTCAGAGCAGGACTTCTTGGATAGCCTGATGATGCCTTTTTGAACAATACACGGATTGAAAGGAAATCAACGAGCGAAATTCTTGGAGAATCCCAAAAAGCGCTAGCACTACCTTCCAGGTTGACAAACGTGTTTTGGCCTTTGATTGCCATGGCTGCTTCTCTTTTTTTTTGATTTTGGAGACAACTTAAGAAACCAGTGGTGCCTCCCAACTCATCACATCAAGAATACCGCCAACATGGCACATCGCATAGAATTACCTCCACTAACTCTGCGATACGCAAATGTTTAGAAACAAAAGGGGGTTCTTAACTTTGAGGGGTTTTCTAAGTCCGAAAGACCCTCAAAACTTTGAAGAGATCGCCCCATGGCAGAGTTGTTTTGACACGACATCGTCAATTAGTTAAAGGGCTATCTTTCGTCTTTTCCCCCCCAATGAACCTCTTTCGAAGAATATTTGATTCGATATTTGATTTGATTGAAGATTTTATGTAACACATGAGTTGTTTATCAGAAGTCTAAGTATTGACCCAGCATCTATCAGAATCAGCCCTTCTGCGTTACAGCTAATGGTCTCCATGAGTTGAAGCGAACTTTATCATTAAAAAATTATATGGGCCTTGACATTCCGGAAGTTTTCGTCGCTGCATAAGCTTGATTTCCGCCTGTTTACCAAAACTATTTTAAAAGAATTTTTTGAGCATTTTTGGAATTATTTATAGTCTTGTAATAGGATCCTCTGTACTGACTTTCGGACCTCTGTACTGTAGTTATACTCAATTTTGTGTTTTGTTTTATATTTTTTATTTTTATATTTCACTTTTAAGGACGAACGTCACTCAACAAACTACTAAAAGTCCTAAAAATAGTGCTCACAATACCTGAATACTGACATTGGCACTATTTTAATTTTTTTATTCCTCAATCTTTTTTGATCTTTTTTTTCGAGGTGTGAAGGAGGGGAACGTTTTCAACGGGTACGCTCTTGTTTAAATTGTTCGATAAATAAATTTCGGGAGTAAGTTTGTCCCTTCCTCAGTGTAAGTTGCTCCTTTTGTCAAATGTCGATTGTCACTTCCATTTAAAGTTTGGGTTTTGGAATTGTAATTTGATAAAACTTCATTTTTGAAGAAGTTTGTTTAGCAGATATTTTACATGAGTTAGTCCAGCCGATAAGGCTACAGGGAGTTCGACCCTCAGAGGGTAGAAAAAGCCTAAGTTTCCAGCCCAAAAAAGTCTTATTAGCGAAGTCAATTTAGAACTGCCGTCCTAGCTTCGTCAAGTGTTTGTAATTGTTTTTTCTCAGTTTTTGTTCCATTTAATATTTAATTATTTACAGCTTTCACCTTCAACAAATGATTCTCTCGGCCAATTACTTACTTTAATTTAATTACACACCTTGAATAATTCCGACTTTTAAAAATTGATAATTAACCATAATTGCATCTTCTATTTTCTGCTTATGTGTGTGGTCGTGCGAGTCACGGGATCAAATATACTAGAGATTGATATTTTTCCAATAATTTTCAATTTTTCATGCTCACCAGTTATAATGAATTTAATTTTTCGGTTGATTAAAGAGCGCTCCTCGATTTGATTGTCTTTGGACTGTACGACAATTGTTTATTTGATTTATTTAGAATGGTGGCCGTGTCTTTAACGCCATTTGTGAAAGTAGAGCCATGGATTGTGTTTTGATCAATTATGATTTCTTCGCGTAAATTCTGAGAAATTGATGAAAGTGCTATTGACATCAGTTGAAAGTCTGTAATTATTTTAAACTGGTTTTTTTCGAAATTAATTTGGTAATTTCAAACGGTGTTGATGGATGATATGTGTTGTTCAGCATAAATAACATGAGCTCCAGTTGAGGAAAATCTACGCCATAGTGTTTGACTGAGGCTATTTGGGGTAGGGAAATTCGTCTAATATATCCTTTGAAAGAATGATCTCATTGTTCAACTCATTGGCTCAATTGAATATGAATGAATAAATAAGAATATCGTGACGACGAAAGCTGTTAAATTAAAGTTACAGGCCAAGGTCCTTTTACGTCTTGTTATAAGTAGGCCCCATTTACGAAGGTAATAAAGGGCCTGAAAATACATCACGGGCAATTTATTCATCTCATGCCATGCGACAATGACAAAACCATATTTTAAATGGAAAAATGAATTGATTCTTTGATGTAGTCTCTATCTATAGTTATAAAGTAATCTTTCAACATTTCGATGCCTTTTTTGTAGTGGTCTGCGTCAAGTTCTCAAGGTAGCAAATTGTTTCATACTTGATCTCTTGATTTAAATCAAATCTTCTCTCTTCCCGATAAACCGATTTTTCAACTGGGTAAATAGGAAATAGTCACTATGGGCTAAATCAGGCGAATGAAGAGATTCAATCACTTCGGAACGTCATTCCATCAAGTTATCGCCCGTAACTCGAACATAATGCGCGCGGTCGTTGTCCTTGATGAAAGGTCTTGTAATGAGCCCGGTTAGACTTTATTTCGTTGTCCAATTGATGCAATAATGCGCTGTAGTATTGCTTGTTGATCATTTTTGCTGGTTGAAGATGACCTGTGAAGATTATACCATGCGATCCCAGAACCAGATTTTTTTTTGGTTGCGAGGTGAAGGCAGTTTACGCCCTGAGTGAGGGGCTCCCAACAGCAGACGGCTACTAGACTACCCTCAAAACATCAGCCCAGTCGCACTGAGAACCCGACGTTAAAATGTTTGTCACATTACTTCGGGTTAGGCCTCTATTTCCTTGCCAGTTAGGAACAGTTGCCAGTTAGGGAAGGAACGGAAGGGGTGGAGGTTACTGCAAAAGTCACCCTTCTTCCCTCTGCGTCAGCCAGTGGTCCAAGATGCCTTTGTTCGTCAGAAGAACCGTCCAAGCGTAATATGCCACACAGTTCTATTTGTCAATTGATGATATCATCATATCAAGCAAACTTTCCTTGAGAGAGTTCACCTATTCTCTCCGAAAGGAGAGAGCGCTCATCACTCCACCGTCGGCATTCGAAAAAGGTGTGGTACACGTCGATAACGGTCTCCGGGCAGAAAAAACGTCGAGGAACCGCGTCTTTTCCATCTTGAGATGGTAAGACAGGAAATGCCCACTGAGGAGTTGGGTCAGGTAGTAACAGGTCTCACCATGACCCCGACTAAACCATGGCCTCACGTCGCAGCCCATTGCCTCTCCTCACGTACGGTAGCATCCCTCTCTTATTCGTCCCGCTGATGATAGACCCTAATACGTTCTCCCGCTTAGAGGGCGAAAGGCACCATCCCTGTATTAACCATCACCGCTGGTTCTGAGGCTGTGCAATATGCCGATTCAATTCGTAAGGCTCCTCGCCTTTTCACCTAAATCAAACGCTTCCGGTACGTTTGCTTGTTACGGGCGTAAGCCCAGATTTTGGATCCGTATAAAAGTATGTAATCCATCGTGTTCATTAAAAGGCGTCTTTTGCTTGAGGATGGCCCGCCTACGTTAGCCATGAGTCAGCTTAGTGCTGATTATCTCGCTGCAGCCTTGTCTGCCGCCACCATGATTTGTTCAAGGAAGCTTACCTTAGAATCTATTATCAAGCCCATGATTTTGACTGCGTTCTTGGACTCAATAATAGTGGCTTCCAATTGCAGGGAAAGAAGTCTGGGGATCCGTTTTTTCGTTAGAATGACCACTCCGGTCAGCGCCAAGCTGTAACTACGGCTGAAAATTCACCCATCCACTTTTCACATAACCGCACCCAGTTTTAGTTGCGCGTGTTCGACCGAGCGCCCAGCGATCAAGATGTCCATGTCCTTCACGTAGTCGATCAGCCGCGCCTCTTTCGGCAGTCACAGCCTCAAAAGATCGTCGTATAACGTGTTCCATGGATCAGGACCCAGGATGGAACCTTGTGCGACACCTGCTGCCACCTCCATCACTCGACGTCCTTCTTACGTGGCATATAGCAATATTCGATCCCTCAGATAATCCTCCAGTATTCTCATCAAATATTCCGGGACTCTAAAGGTCTGCTCGAGAGCGCTAATGACATCCGTCCATCTTGCTGAGTTGAAAGCATTCTAAACGTCCCAAAGTCACGAGCAGAACAATTCGCCTTGAGCACTGGCTGTGATCTTCCGCTCTCCGAACCGCATTCTTCGCCTCCCAGCGCCTATCCTGGGTTTCTAAGGTCGGAAGCCGTACTGGTGTGGAGACAGTCTTCTCTTGATAACCTTCTCAAGCACCTTCCCAGCTACGTCTATCATGCACAGCGGGTGGTATGAGGATAGTTGCTCAGGGTCTCCCTTCCTTTTGTTGCCTACTGTCCTATTTGAAGCAATACACATTATGCGAGAGACTATTGAACTAGATCATACTATTCTTTCATTTTCTGGAATTCTTTGAGGGAATCATTTCAATCAAAATAAAAAGTTATTGAATGGATAAAGATTCAGTATTAGGGCAATGTAACAGATGACAAATATGGGTTTCTCAGTTGTAAAAAAGTGGATCATCAACCATTCAAACTCACTATGTGTCGACATAATAGCCGAGGTAAGACTTTAAGGGAGCTCAAAGTGATTTACTGTGAGCTAGTCGAGCCTAAAGAAGTCATTTCAGGGGCCTCTTACCAACAGCACGAAGCGTCAAAGCTCAAATCCTGCCAATGTGCGGAAAAACATGACCATTTTATCCATGAACACGACAACGCTCGGTCTAATTTTGCAAACGTCGTCAAGGAAACTTTATAGGACTTTCAATGGGTTATATCCTACCTATTTACCAAACTTTACTTCCGACCTCATATTGTTTCGGTCGAGGCCTAGCAGATTGTTGTGTTGAGTGGTTGTTGAGTTGTTTTGTAGCACAAGTAAATGATCTCAACAAACGATGAGAAATTGTTCGATGCGGAGTCCGTAAGCTACCTAAAAGTTGGAAAAGGTTTGGGCAACCTGCGAAAAATACATTGAACAATATTTATGTTCCAAATCTAGTGTGAATCAAGCGTGAGTGCTAGAAAATTTCCTCAAAACGGATATGTCCCCCTAGTGCGTTCCACTTTTAACTCATTTTCCAGGGAACTTGAAAAAAGGACATTAAACTTGATGTTGCAAGAGCGAGAGCACCCCTCTTCAATGCAGCAAGTCCCAAATTCAAAAACTAGTGGTTGGACTCATATCCCGACTCTCCACTATGAACTTAGTCTTAGATTTCAATACGGCACTAATGCTGCATTTAGTTGAGTACCTTTCACGTACATTGAATGTGGGAATACAGTCACGTTTAAGCCTGATCATGATCAAATTACCTTCTCCATGCCTTGATCTCGGTATAAGTTGGTTTAAACGTGGGTCCAAAAGTTTTTGTCTTTCTTATATTTGTGCGACGTGCGTTAGTCAACTTCGAAAGTGATCAAGAGGATCAGAGAAAATGTATCATAGAGAAAACCATAGAATCATTCTGTGGATTGTTTTTTTAATACTTGAAGAAGACTACAGGCTACAATTCAAAGACAACAAAGGACATGACATATCCAACCCGGGCGAGAATACCTACTGGAGGATAAATATTGGGTAGTTCTAAAAAGCATTGAGCCTTTTTTGTCACTAGATGGTGTTCGTTGTCATATATCGGGCAATACTAATCAGATTGATTCAAACTGACATGCGTTTGGAAGGTGACGCTACAGTCCACAGTTTTTACATGGACAGTTTTGTATTTTATCATTAGTGTCAAAAGTTGTATTCATTTTAAAATGACTGAAATATCTGAAAAAAATCGTTACATTTTACAAAAGCAGTACGATCAATGTGAGAATGCATCGCAGGCTCGTGAAAAAATTTGTGGTGTCTACGATCAAGATATTTTATCAAAAACCATACCCAAGAGATGGTTCGCTCGCTTTCGTTCGGGAAATTTTGATGTCAAAGACGCAGCTCGCTCAGGTCGACCAATCACTGAAAAAGTCGATGAAATCTTACAAAAAATTGAAGAAGACCGACACATAAGCAGCCATGACATTGCTAAGGAACTGAATATCCATCATCAAACAGTTTTGAACCATTTGCGTAAGGCTGGATACACAAAAGAGCTCGAAGTTTGGGTGCCACATGGATTAACACAAGAAAATTTGATCGGCCGAATTTCCATTCGCGAAATGCTAATAAAACGCAACGAAATAGAGCCATTTTTGAAGCAAATCATCACGGGCGATAAAAAATGGGGAAGATACGAGAATGTCGTTCGAAAAAATCATGGTCAAAAAATAGTTAATTATCACAAACGACTTCAAAGCCAGGATTAACACCATATAAGGTTATGCTGTGTGTATGGTGGGATTGGAAGGGAATTATTTATCATGAGTTGCTAGAACCTGGCCAAACACTCAAGTTGGCTCTGTACTGTCAGCAATTAACCAGATTGCAACAAGCAATTCAAAAAAACCGCCCAGAATTGATCAATAAAAAGGGCGATGTCTTCCATCATGACAATGCCAGACAACACACGTCTTTGATGACCCGGGAAAAATTGACAGAGCTTGGCTGGGAGATTTTGATGCATCCACCGTATAGTTCAGACCTTGCACCATCTGAATACCATTTATTTTTGTCTCTGCAAAACTTTCTTAATGAAGAGAAATTCACTACAAAAAGGGACAGTGAAAATTACTTGGCCAAGTTTTTCACCGATAAACCACAGAAGTTCTACACAGATGGAATAATGGCTCCACCCGAAAAATGGCAAAAGATCATAGATAATAATAGACAATATTTACTCAAATAAAATCCATTTTAAATAGAGGAAATATTCAATCGAATAACGACAGAAAAAGGCTCAATACTTTTTAGACTTACCAATAAATATTTCGGTATAAAAAATGAAGCGGCTGTGTTCCCCCCCCCCCCACATTAAAGTCAAACAAAAAGGACTCCAGACATCGCAGAATAGGGATTTGGACGGCTCGGTTTAATTCCATGGTATATTAGGAACGTGGACATACGTAAGGACTTTAGACAGGACAGGACTTTCGACTTTAGACTTTCAGAACTTTAGACAGGATTTTAGACAATAGACAAATACATACGCGACCGAGAGCTTTTAGGTCAAATAGAAAGACACCCTAAAAAGCATGGAATTCCTCTAGATCCCAGATAATGGACCAACACAAATAGGTATGCCAAATTCTAAGCTCAATGACAGACTAGACAGAAACTAGTTTAAAGTCCATGTTGTAGTGGGTGCAGGAAGGCTCCCAGACAAGGATGGAGCAATTGCACTAGCTCCACCAAACCAACTTTTCCAACAGAGCATATCCTGCATTGTAATCAGTAATACATGCTGTGTATCACGTCCAGACCGTTGCACCGCCATACTTGGAATCATTGCAAGCTGAAGACAGTGACAGTGATGTTGAACAGGTATCTGACCCTGAGCCAAGAACATATGATACCCAATTATTTTCATGAGCAGAGCTGACCGACTTAATGTGGTATCTAAAGCTAAACCAAAAGATACAACTAGGTGCCTCGAATCAAGAATACTTGAAAAGATCCACACTATTGGAAAAAATATGCTTGATCCTGGCACTTCAATTTCTTGGTATCGCAACAGAGTAAAAGACGTTTATATTAAAAGTATTAAGATATATTTTGAGGAAGTTCGTAATCAGGATCGCTTCGTGAAAATTTTTAAAATCGACTATGAGGCGAATGGTGAATTAATATAAAATATACTCATTAGAATGAGCTTTGAGAGCAGTCCTTTTGCATAAGGTCAATAAATAAGGTTGCTACAAATCGCCCATTCGGTACATATGAAGAGTTTCTTCACTAATTTGAAAAATGTCGTTAGTAAAATAAAGTCCGTAAAATATGGTCTGTGGAAACTAAAGTCCGTAAAATATGGTCTGTGGAAAGACGACGTAAGTATTGCGATCAAGGACTTAAAAAGTTCCTGGAATCAAAAAAGTTGTGACAGGCAATTTAGCCCCTTCCCCCACGAAAAAATTGTGCTTTACCATTTACCAATAAAACTGGGAATGAAGAAAATATTTGTGAGGGCCTGAACAAAGGAGAAGGATTTAAATATGTACATCAAATATTTTGATCTCAGTCTAAAGCGAAAGTGAAAGAAGATATTTTTGTTGACAGAGTCATAAAAAAATTGATGAAAGATACAGCGTTCAATCAAACAATGAATGAAATTCAATTGGTTTCGAATGGAAACGGATATAGAAGGAAATCCCATAAGAGAGTAGTGAGATAGTTTTTAAGAAACCATGCAAGTCAGAATTGCGAGGAAATTGTGAAGAAAGCGATTTTCAATTTCGGAAAAATGGGATATTAGATGGGCATTAAACTTCACTTCCTTTATTCGTATTTGGACTTTTTTCCTGTTAAATTGGGAGCTGAAAGTGAAGGTGAAACGTGAGAAATTCTACCAGGATTTGAATTAGATAGATGGCCGCTGCCAGAGAAAGTGGTATAAAGTAATGATCGCAAAAATATTGTTGTCTGTGAAAGCGGGATGTTCCAAGTCGCGATTTCAGGTGAAAATCTCGCGATCCTTGCCAAAATAAAAAATACAAAGTAACAAACAACTTCTAAATATCGTCAGACATTTAGTAATGTCCTTCAAGAGTATTTTAATGCTTTAAACACATGATATTACTACTTGATTGTAATGATAAAATACTTGATGAAGTTGGCTATTTATTGCGAAATTAAACAAAGAGATTATAAAAAATCTCTTTGAAAAAAATTGACGATTAAAAGAAAAACACAAGCACATATTCGTTTTCAGCGTACCAAAATACTCCAAGATCAGTATTCAAATGCAAACGGGGGAAAAAGAGTTAACATTTGTTGTCCTGTTTTATTTGTGGCATACCTTTCTTCTACATACTGTCTTCAACCGTTATACCTATAAACAACCAATTACAAAAATATTTCAAAAATCGGGTTTTGAAATTTCCGACAACATTTATTGTATGCGCCTCGTCAAGATGATCCAATTTAAGATAGTAAGTGCCTGAATCGCAGCAGGAATGAATTTTCCTGTGGGCTTTAGTTGAATCTACGTGACATCTGCTTTAAAATGAAGGACACTCAAGTCCAGGAAAATTTAATCCACACACGAATTAGAGATTTGCTAGGACAGAACTCAAAAACTCTTAGCAATAGTAATTTTTAACATAACATCGAGTACCTTCGGAAAAACGTTAGACTAATCTGTAAAAGATTAATGTAAATTAAAGTTTGTTTTTCAAACCCTCCCCCCCCCGGGGTCATGAATCACGGCAAACACTGACTAATTTCCACTTCGTTTACATTCACCTTACGACTAAGGGCAAATTGAAACTGCATGCAAATGAAAGTCACCGCATTAGATCTTATATCACAACAATGAATGGAAAGATTACTTAATAGCAATGAAATTTCTCACCCCCAATGACGAACATATTTGCTTAAATGATTATTTTAAATAATTACCTGCAACTGATTTTTCCTCTAATCGTTGCGAGCTATATCGGCAACAAAGTCTACTATTTTATTTGCCGCAAGTTGCACGGTTAAAACATTTAAAATTATAAATTAATTCAATGAATTTTTTTTATTTTTAAATTTAAAAAGTTGGCCTCAAAAGAATTAATAATTTACCAGGAATAAGTTTTTTGTGCTCATGAGGAATAAAATACATTTTCCACATTTGTTAATTTGAAAATAAGACAAAGAACCAGATAATTACAAAAAAGGCTAAACTTATCTTTACAGCGATATAAGTACGGCACTGAGGAGCTGCAAAATTTAGTTTGGATAATTTTTAATTTGATTTTAATTTCATACAACAAAAGATGACTATGCTCTTAGAAAAGTCTATAAGTCGTCGACGTTTAACGTGGTCCATGCCCTAAAGCAACCCAATTGACCCGATTATTGATTCCATGTCTTGAAAATGGCGTCTGTTATAGCTACTACATCAACAAAGATCTACAATCTCTTCTTCTCTTCTCTCTTCTTCTCGAAAATCCCATCTACAAACCTCAAGATTCCTAAATTAAGCTCTATTGATTTCTAGTACACCGCCAACTATTTCCAAGAAGTAAACGTGCCTTTAATGTCAACAATTTCAAGGACTTATCTTTATTTCCTTTATCAGAACGTCTGAGATGTAAAGCCAAGCAAACCATCTCTGAAAATTGATGCTTGAATGTCTGGAAGGAGGAGTTTTATTTAAGAAGAAGCAGTGCCTCTATATGATTGCAAGAAGGTCCTACCGCAAGAGCCCACAACTTTAGCATTCAGGAAGTATCTGCTAAATTCTCTGTATCAACATTCTCTCCAATAATTTGCCAAGGGCCGAACGAGGAGAAGTTGACCAAGAAATAGTGTTCTTCGGCCTATTTTCATCAGGTGACTTCAGCAGTACAACGAGCTCAGCATGCTTATAAGCCACAAAAAAAGCATCCAACCAATTTTTACTTAGGGAATATTCTATAGAGTCTGGAGATAATTTCTAAGCATTACATTGGTTATACAATCCCATCAATGTACCTCCCGACAGTGCAATCTCTTATCATCCGCGTCTTTTGCTGAACGCTGTATAGGAAATCGCTGAACGCTGTATAGGTAACGATAATCTTTGGCTCACTGCATCCTTCATAAACGGTGCTAGGCCATTCGCCTTAGAGAAAAAATACCCAGATAACCTAACATGTTTGGACCGTACGGAATCGGTCTTGCTTTTCAGTCCAAGGCGCTTGCTCGACGAAACGTACTTCTAAAATCTAATCCTTGTGGAATTCTATTTTGATACACCTCGTAAGCATCCCTCTACAGATCATCAGCGCTACCAAGAACGAAAAATTGCAAGTGGTTTGTTTTTGATGTTGTTTTTTGATGTTTGATGAAGGACTGAAATTATTTCATAAGTCTGAGCTTACCATATTTGAACGTAGTAACAGGAGTTAATTGATGATACCGGGGATCGTCGCATTCCATGTCACTAATCAATCAGATTGGAAGCTTGTTTGTCTCTGTACTGTACTGTACTGAAACATGCATTCGTACTACACGCAGAAACGAAAAATTGGGTCCATTTTAAAACTTTGACAATAAGTCAGTGATAAATTTTCAATTTGTTCCTAAGCTAGGATCGCATATCTATACTTATCCTAGTCCGGTCTTATACAGCTCACCTTTTGAATTGGTTGTCCAGCATAATTCGATCATGAGAAATCACACATACCTCAATGAGGGTGTGATTTCTCGCCGTCCGAGTTCGAAATATCCATTAAAATGAAGTTTAATGAAAGGGCAATGGTGTTACCATGGCTTATCTGTCCCCCAAACGTGAACAATCAAAAGAAAGGTATGTGCAGGTCGCCTGTGAACCCCTGAGAAGGAGTCTGCACTACGACGAGTGTGGGATAAGTGCTGAGACTGGCAACACTAAGGCCGATCCGGCAACAGTTTGTCTTTCGTCCTGTGCTAGATCCGTTTATTTATCCCTTCCAGCTTTGCAGTCCGAGTTTCCACTTCAACTTTTTCAACTTCGGTTTACACATTATTTTTGACATTTCCTTCAGTGAACTTGTGTATAGGCTGTATGTTATAAAAAGCGAGCATCGAAATTTATAGCAACGTCGCGAAATCAAGGTTTGTGTTAAACTTGGTCGATCCGTGAGTGCGATTTATGAAAATTAGAAATAAGCCAATGGGGAACATCGCTTATCAAGAGGAACACATTATATTTGGAAGGCCGAGAACAGGTTGAAGATCAACCTTTTTCAGGGAGACATTTAACTGTCGAAACTGACAAAACATTTAACATGTACGGATGCTGTAAGACCGTCGTTCAACACTACGCACTAACCGCACTACCTAATTTTGACAGAAGATTTTGATGTGCAAAAGATTTGTGCCAAAATAGTGCCGGACAGGCGCAACTCAAACTGGGTGCGGTAATACGTCGAGTGAGCGAGTGGATGACAGACCGTGGACTTAGCCTAGCGCTGGAAAAGACCGAGTTTGTCGTCCTCACCAAGAAGCGGATCCCTCGCGTTATCCCCGTTCGGGTGGGGGAAATGATCATCGAGTCAAAAGAATCAATCAGATACCTTGGCTTGATGATTGACTCGAAGATGAGTTTTTTCGAGCAGCTTGAGCGTCAGCGGATAAGGCTTCTGTGCGAGTATCGGCTCTCAGTCGCCTTATGGCCAACACGCGGGGACCAACCTCGAGCAAAAGACATCTACTGATGTGGGCAATGGTGTAGTAAAGAGACGTACCGAAGGCGTCTGGCACAGGTGCAGAGGCAAGGAGCTTTGCGGATAGTGGCCCCATATCGCACTGTCTCTGAACCTGCACTGCTAGTAATCTTGAGGGTGGTTCCTATTAAGTTACTTGCAGACGAATGGAAACGTGTATACTTACGTAGGGGTGAGTCGGCGAGAGGAACCGTCAGCCGAGAGGAACGGAGAAGGACCCTAACCTTGTGGCAGCAAATATGGGAAAACAAACGCGAGGCAGGTGGACCGCACGGCTGATTAATGACTTGGGGCCGTGGTTCTACGGAATGCATGGTGTGACTGATTATTACCTGACGCAACTACTCAGTGGTCACGGGTATTTTCAGTCTTACCTGTATAAGATGGGAAAGTCACAATCCCTAACTTGCGTGTTCTGCTCGGGTATGACGGATGACGCCTGCCATACGTTCTTTACGTCTTTTCTCGGAAAAAATTGGAGTAATTTCTCCAGAAAATGTAACTGGAAAAATGATGCAATCAAAGGACAATTGGAGCTGTGTGTCGCATTAAGTACGGACAGTACTTGTTATAAAGAAGGGCATGATGGATCGCTAGGTGAGGGAGGGGGGATCTCTTTAACAGCAATTAACAGAAATCCATCTGTGCAGAAAAAGGGATTTCCCTTAACCTGATGGCACCGCTATGCAATGATTTATGTTGATCCTCAACTTCCTTTTTCTGTGATTTGAAATCGAAATCTAAACACGTGTCAAGAGAACGCCATTTTGAAACTCCAGTTATTTTTAAACGTGATATAACGTTCTTTTAAATTCAAAAAGACGTGATTTTGAAATATGGAAAATATTCAGTAGACTGTGACCAACTAGAATAAAAGCCATACCAAATAAAGCATTCCAGCACTACTGGAAACGACAAATTTCGCTAGGGTACAGCTGCCCATGCGAACTGCTTTGAAGGAGATAACATTGATTTTGGAATATAATAACAATTTTGGCAAATGTTAAATTGGACGCATCTCACACATCTCGTATGCCAATCAGATAGATACGCAATGATATCCATCTAAAAACGAGCTTTACCATATATATGCGGAAAAAATCTTAGGGTCACAGGTGGAAGTGGCTGCCTTGAAACTTTCGGAAAAAAAAACTACCAAAACACACCCTTCACGCAAATATACATACTTAGTTCATCAGCGAGTTGATGCATCGGCGTGTTTATAGATGCATCATTGTTGACCACCACACTATCCTCAGGAGCTCCGTCTGATACAATGACTTGTTAGTAAGACTCCTCTAACAATGAGAGGCTTTAGTGGACTCCTGCAATAAATTTAAAGAATACGATTTATTTATCCAAATGAGCTTTCAATGTACGATTCTTGACTAGTCCAAACTTCACTGTCTCTTGTATTTTCAAAAAAAAAAATTATTAGTAATGATACAATTGTCTCAACCGATAGATCAAACCTGCAGCGAAAAAAAGGACAAGTTTTAACCTTGTTCTTTTTTGCGCTGCAGGTTTTCTTGAATATACAAAGGCCGCATAATGGGCGCGGGCGAGGGGGTTTTAGGAAATTATGAAAACCATGATCCTTCCATGTCACACACACACACTCACACGGAAAATTCTTTTTGATTCATTTAAGAAAATTGAATGGAAATATCGTAAATAAATAGATGCAATGAAATAAAAGCAAGCAAAAATAAAATATACAATTCGCATGAATTCTGCTGCGCTGATTCTGACCACGTCTGCTTGATTCCGAACTTCATTTGAGCGTATGAATTCTAAGGAGCTGATTCTGACCACCTCTGCTTGATTTCGGGACTTCAATGAAATTCTGCTGCGCTTATTCTGACCACATCTGCTTGGCTCCAAGACGAATCTCTATTTGTCGATACTTAACAATTCGGGATTATTCTCTTTTTATTGATCCTTCACAATTCGAGATTTTACTCCTTTTATCGATACCTTACAATTCTGGATTTTTATCACCTTACTCAACATTTTAATTTCCTTCTAATAGCTTCATGTTCACAACAAACAAGTGAATCATATTGAATGAAAATTTTTCTCAATAGCGTTCCAAAAATTTTTTTTTTTTATTTTTTTTCTGAGACTTATTTTCTGACACTGTTTTTTTTTGAGACTTTTTATATTTGTTTTTATGTCGCCTACACAACGGAATACGTAACACTCCTTTATGCAAAAGTTGAAATTGATCTGCCGTCTCACGTTTCTTTGTAATTACTGAATGGAGTTACGCGGAACAAATTGTAAGGATACAATCCATACAGTGGTATCTAGCAAGCTCCTTCACTATTGTTCGAACTGCGATCGTAGTTCTAAGATTTCCGCAAGGCACCTAAGGTTGGTTAAAAACGCCAATTCACAGTTTCCTTCAAAATTCTGGAGTAAATGAAAACAATTTCTTGGAATCAGATGTACCCATTAGACGTGTGATATACAACGAAATGTCAAAATAGCAGTAATTATGAGCGCTTATTTTGAAATGCGTGGCAATGAATGTCATTCGCTGCAAATATTCCATTGCATTTTACTGCAAATGAAATGAAATCTTCGTAGTAGTTGAACAATTTGGAAGAAAAGTCATGAAATTCGCTTTTATTTTTGAAATATGTTTGATAGAAACGGTATAATTTCTAAGTATATAAGAAAATATGATTTAATATCCTATACAAGGATGGTATAATTTAAATTTGAGTTGAAAAACTTTTCCTCGTTTGTGATGGAATTATTTCGTTAACGAAACCAGTCTGTCAAAGTCTGGCCACGTCCTTTTGTATTTAGTACGTTGACAGGAGATATCTTAATAGTAGAAAAGTAATAGAAGGAGTAGGAGTAGGAGTAGATCAGCTAATAAATGCTGTTGCGAAAAATAGCGGCCGCGGTTGCAGACGTTTATTGGGCAGTGACCTTTCCTGCAAGAACCCCGACAGCATGCCGCGGTTCTTAGTAAGTTCAAGAAGCAACTTGAGGAACTCACAGGTCCCTGCTGTTGGCAAACAAACGATCACTAGTCACTGCCAAATAAATGTCTGTGACCGTCGCCGCCATACTTTGCAACAACTCTCTCTTAGAAATTTGTAAGGCAAAATCAGATTGAGATTTAAGGATTCAGATTTAACAATAAGGACTTATTGCAGAAAAATTTAACCAAAATGCAACCTTATCACTGTCACAATTTTCTACTTTAAAACCCTAGTTTAAATAATAGAAAGATGGAGGAAAATAATTGCTCCATCTTTCTATTAGTTAATCTAGGGTTTTGAAGTAGAAAATTGTGACAGTGGTAAGGTTGCATAACATTTGACAGCATTTTTCGAGTGAACCCAGTTTAGAACATGATACTGTGCAATTCGTTAATGCTTATTATCTCAGGGGTCGATGTTCTGATTTTCTTGTTTTCAAATTTTACTGATAAACTGCGCGGATTACGCTCGTAAATCGACGCTGTAAATCTTGTTAGGATCAATTCTTTAATTCAACCATAAATTTCTCCACTTTCCCTGAGCATCATAGTTTGATTATCACATTTTAATTTGTTGATCATCGAATCGCAGCTACCACGTTTTGTGTGCAACAACAAGACTGGAAATTTTCGATAGGAATAATTTCCTTTTAACGACTTGACCATAGATACGCTTTGCTTTAATGGTCTAAGAGGTTGATTATACGCTTACTCCAGTATTTCGTTCTTTAATTTTTTTTTGTTGTTGTTGATTTTTTCTCCTTTTGGGAATACATCGCAAGTCCATTCATCGTTTCCCAGCTGCTGATCACGTCCCCCAGTTGAGTCTCTATTTCCTCTTGCGCTAACATCTATCAATTCCGCTCGTCCATAGTTAAAGATCCATCGATCCAAGTCTTGTAGCTACCGCACACCAATCAACTCCAAGAATAATGAAAAGTATATTTTTGGTTATGATTTTTTGATTTGATTATCGACGGTAAGTTGGGTAAACGTGACTAACTTCATAATTTGCTTTTGTGTGTAAAATTTGTTTCGTTTTACGGCAGAGAAACGATTCGTTGCTCTGTGAATCAGATGATACGATGATTGTGGGGATAATTTGAAATTATTAACAGACGTTACTGTGCGATATCCTTTGTGGTAATACATTAGACCATCCGCGATGATGGCGGGCAAAATACGATTCATACTCGAGTATATCGGATGGACGGTTGGTTTGAGAGTAAAAAATTAGGCGAAACTAAATATAGAAATGGAATTCGTGAGAGTTTTGGATGTTATACCCTGAGGAACTTGGACTAATCGACTGGTAGATATCCTTGAGAGACAATAGTAACTTCTCCTAAAAAGGAAGTGCGCAAACTGTGTATGTGTGTAACCACTGGATAAAACTTCGCATATGACTAAGAAATTCCGTAGTAATTATTCAGACTGATTTTCCCAATCACTGCCATGCATAGTCAAAGTACTGAGTAAGAAGTTCTTAAAATTTTTGCTTTTCACCTTCTTTCCATTCTCTGTCTCGCCGTCTGCACCGTCTGTTTTGAAGATGGAACATAGTATAAAAGTAAAAAACAGCCAGAAAAATAAAAACAGCCAAGAAATTTCTAATGCCGGTCGGATTTTGGTGAGTTTAAATGGAATATTTATTAAAGTCAATTGTTAAGCTTTATATACGTATAGATCTTTATGGTCATGCACGGTTAACCTCAGTACTAGCAATTATTCTCGAATTAAAACCGGAAGTTTAAACTACTGAACATCTACGTCCACGTTCACCAATGAGAACTTAAGTTTGTGCTAGTTGATAGCCGCTAATGTTTGCTGCTGATGCTGATGGTCACGACGATGATGATAACCATGATGATGATGATGATGATGAGTGATAGGTAGCTCTTAGCTATTAATTTGATGAATTGAGAATCAGGTAATGAGGAAATTATGAATTTAGAAGAATATCATGTGTAATGGGAAATGAATAATTGGGTTTTGAGTAAATAACCGAAATTATGTATGGAGGAGTTTTTCTTAAATTGTCCGAAATTCTGTGGTGTTTATTTTTTTGCTCTCCTGCGTAACATGCTGTATGATTTGTAAATTTCTTTGATGCTTTCATCCAAATACTGTAATTATTCTGATTATATATCTGCCAGATACGCATATCCGGAATGTTTATCAAAGCTACTTTTCGAGTATTTGAACCGCGCATGAGGCGAAAGTCAAAAAGAGATTCACAATATATTTTTATACAGTCAAAATCGGATATACCAACATTGAAAGGACCTCATAACTTCGGATGTTATATCCAATAGTTGTTATAAGCGCTTCACACAAGTAGTAATATTAAAAGTCATATATTATGTTTAGAATTATTAATAAAAATGTTTATTCTGAAAAATTTGCTGTACCAATAGTACAGATTATAGACTACAACCATTTTTTGATGAGTAATCGGTTTTTAATTTAACTAATCGGTCATATAGATCTGTTTTTTCTTAAAGCTGAGTCTCAAATTTGTGTTGCATTTTACGTTTCCGGGAACAAACTCCAATTCGATGCATACCGCGTTTCAATATTGCTTCAATACAGACGAACGAACTGAATATCATCATCATCATTCATGGCACAACAGTCTAAGTTGGGCTTCGGCCTCCAGGATTAACACCTTCCAATCGTCACGTTTCTGCGGCATCGTACCTCCGGTTGACGACTACCAACAAACTGTCATCTTCTGTCAGAGTTTATCCTGTCTTAGAATCGAATTCTCGGTCTTCTTGCTACACCTTTGCCCTCCGCTTTACCCTACACTGACGTTTTGGGCAGCCGATTTCTTCCATTCGCCAAATCGGCAAAGTGTCCATCCCCGACTACAGAAGAAAAGGAAAGTCGTATGGTGAAAAAATTGCACATTAGCCCAGAAAAAGTGGCGATGGCACTTAAAAGCAATAATACCTAAGACCCACATGTTGAGTGAGACACATGTTTGCCCCCTGGATCCACTTTACAGTAGTGAAACCGAAAATCTCCATCGGGGTGATAGTGGGATCGTAAGCAAAACAGAAGCATCATTCAATACAAGAAGTGGAACAAATCTAGAGAATAACCATGGGAACAAATGTTGTTCTGAGGACGTCACCAGCAAAAGTTGCGCCGGAAAGCATGGACAACCTAATGTCCCTGGAATTAACATTTCCTCAAAGATGCGTTAATAGCGAGCAATAGATTAAAACTCAGGAAGAAATTAACCTGAAATCCTCGGACAGACAACCATAAGATTGTTAAGTTCATGGAGCGAATGAACAGGAGACAGCAGAAAAGTAAAAGAAGAAAAACAAAAAACAAAAAATGTATTAAAACCTAACCTAAGCCTAACCAGTAATTGACCAGAATTTGAACCCCTCACAAGACCAATTTTTTGGCAGGAAAAGAAATGGCTCAGAATTTCAACAAATCAAATCAAACAATTCAAATCATCCTCAGGTGGATGATGTTAAAACTACAAGGAGGACCTCCAAACAGATGAGGGCTCTGGATACGGCCAGATTTTACTTCTATAACTATCCAAAAGAATAAAAAAATAGATTTAGTTTGCTGTGAAGAAGGAATAGGTGTTTATTCCGAAACCAGCGGAGTTTGCAGGAAACAAAAAACAACAAAGGAACGGTATTATATTTTTTAGTTGAAGTAGTTCGTTGAAACTGGTGACCAGGATTATTCGTAAGTAAATCGAAGCTTTAGAGTCGTACCAAATTTTTCAAATCCAAAATTTTTCGCAACGAAAGCTACACCAATAGACCTAAACGGAGATCAACTTGTCGGAAAACGCAGCAATAAAGATTCAACAATTAAATTAAAAAAAAAAAAACTTCTTTTTTCACATCAAAAAAGGTGACAGATAGCAACGCAACCTGTACAAAATTTCCTTTCGATTCAGTTTAGAATTCGTTAAAATTCAAACTTGATAGTCAAAATGCGACAAATTATTTATAAGATAAATAGATAGATAAAATAAATTTATCCTAATTTTTTTTGCACCGTAGAAAGTTTATTTTCCTTTTTTGATTTCCTATAGTTAACAAAACATTTTCCCAAATCGATCAGCCAAGTGCAATTGAAACGCGGAAACTCATCATAAAATCAAAATGTAATAATTGTTACGCCAAAAATCACAAGTGGTGCCTCGAAGTCATAATACCATGAAAAAAATGAAAAAAACTGTTGGGAAAAATTCAAAAAAAATGAGGTTTTCATCCTGATACGCTGAAAAAATCGCCCGTATAAGATGAATAATTTATTTTGCGGAATGTGTGAGAAAATCCAGCAGTGAAAACTGCAGGAAACAAAGCTGCACAGACTGGAGTCAGTGTCAGCGCAAATGCTATTCGCTGAATGTTCACTAGTAATGGTGTACCCGGGAGATCCCGTGAATCACGTAAAAAAGCAAACATTTCCGAAAGGAATCAGAATTGCTAACGGTTTAGGCCAAGAAAGATAAAAGAGAGCATTTTTCATTTTGGGAAAATGAAGGTTTCAATAATGAAAAGTGCATTTCTTTTCGTTTCATTATTTTTCAATAATGAAAAGTACATTTTCAAATGAAAATTTGAAATATTTTACTCCGAGAAATCCCCAAAAATATGGAGAAGTAGAAGCTAGGAATTTGTGCGGAAGAATATAGCATGGTGGTGGTTTGGATATGGTCTGGGCGTTGTATGGCGGCATAAGGCGGCGTAGAAAATCTCTGTGTCAATAAAGCCATGTCAATAAAGCAAGAGGTTTACTGACACAGAGATTTTCTACAATCTCTTTTCTACAATATTTATTGGATGCTCCGATAAATATTTTGGAATATCTGACATGATATGAAAAATAAGGACATTTTAAAGGAAAATTTCGCGTCAAGTGAAGCAATGTTAAAGTTAAATTCGTCCGGGTCTTTCGGTAGGGCAAAAACCCAAAGCTCGAGACACAATTTGTGCAGGAGTGCTGATTATAGTGGAATCAAAAGAAACTGTATCGATCTCTTCAATCTGAACCTTATTCTGTGAGGGATTATCTTGATACACAGATTCACAAAGGGAATATACTACTTTGGGCAAAAAATAGTACGACTTTGCTCATTATTTTAAAATTCTTTATTTATTCTTCCAAATCTATTTCGTCCCCCTCAAAGTAATCCCGCTCGGGTCCAATACACTTTTACTAACGTTTTTTCTAATCCTCGCTACAGTTGTTAAAGGCAATTTCCGGAATAGCTTTCAATGCGCGTAGCGATTCACGTTTAATGTCTTCAATTGACGCAAAACGGTTTCACCGGAGCGGTTGTTTGAGTTTGAGCCAGAATTCACACGGAATAAATCATGCAAATACAGGGATTGTGGAACGATATTGGTTGATTTTTTTGGCGAAAAACTCACGAAAAATCAATGCAGAATTTCATGACACTTTTTGGATGGATAATTTCACTAATTGTGAAAATCGTCGAATAAACCTTTTGTACTTCAGAAAGACAAGCGTATACTAAACATTAATGATTGATTTGATGTGACATTTGACACAGACATCACTGACAGTCATACAACGTGACGTGACTGACAGTCAACCAAGAAAACAGTCAAAAACCAAAATATTTCGACGAATGGATTTCCGCGTGAAATTTAAATTAAAAACTCTTTCAATTTTTTGCCCTCAGTAGTAAGATTGGGCTATTTATGATTTGGGAATTAGAAAGGACTTTAATAAAAACTAATAAATTTTTTTCAATGTTATAAGACTATCAGGAATATCGAAGTTTTCCATTTCGAAATGGAAGGCAATATCATTCAATTGACTACCACGGCTAACATTACTATACCCCTTTTGATCAGTCCATTTTCCATTGTTGGGGCCTCTATTTCGTCACAGGCAACTTCGATTTCATGTTGCAAGTCGTCAATCGTCTCAACATAGTTGGTGTAACATTTTTTCTGAACAGCTATCCTTCGGAGTCAAATCGCAGCTTCGAGTTAGTCAAATCGCAGCTTCACAACAGCACTTCCGTTGATTGCGCGATTTTCAAGAACATTGCGCGGACGATTGTTTGTGATTCTCTGTGCGGCACATCCTGTTGAAACCGAATGTCGTCCTTGCAATCCTCTTCAACTTTGCGTAACCGAAAATCGCTTATTATGTCGCGGTACCGATTGAAATCCACGATCACAGCATTTTATTGCACATTTTGGAAGAAAAATTTACCAATGACGGCACTAGACCGAAATTCGGACCAGATAGTTAATCGTTGTGGATGCATTGGTTTTTCCACATGATGGATGAATTTTCTGAGCCCCATATACGAAAATTTTAATTATTTCACCTGCGTTGTGGAAATGATATGAAAACACGATTTTTCGGTGAAAATCCTCATCTTCGATTAAGCAGTCTTTGGGCCTTGGATGTGGTTTCAGCTCTTCCACTAATTAAACTTTGAACACATTCACAGCGATATCCTTATGCTGAATTCTCCTGAAGAAATGCATCAAACGTTCAATCCTTTAGAAAGATGACGAGTTGATGTTGATGATTCTTCACACATACTCTGAGCAACAGCAGCAATGCTTTCGGTTGAGCGTACTGGGCGAGTATGCACACGGGTTGTTTTATCCACTAATGACCTAGTGTCACGAACTTACTTCACAAATTGATCCACAAACTTCGCTTTTTGCCTATCCTTTTTGTCAAATTTTTTTCATAAATATCTTACAATTTGAGTAGAAGACTCACCACTATGGAAATAAATCTTCAATTATTCCCAACTTTGTTCAAGTGAAAGTGACCCATTTCATAAATGTCAAACATAAAACTAACTTTCTGACATATTTCCATTTCCGAACGTTAGATGGCCTACTCTGTAGAGCAGTGCGACCAAAGGGTCGTTGAAATTGGTTTGAATGGAACAATTTTTTTGGGTTGGGGGGTGAAGGCAATTTACGCCCAGAGTGTGGGACTCCTATGAGCGCATGCTACCAGACTACCCACTACACACCCAATGTAACAATGTCAGAAAATCCCAGTTAGCTCGACTGAAAAACTGAAGCAAACCTAGTGTAAATTTGGAGGTGTGAATGAAGTTTTATTCGTTGTTTTACTGCTGAATGCTCGTTGGTTTGCTTTTACGTCTTATTCTGTTACTAAGAAATTAAAAAAAAAGACATCAAAACTGAAATCAAAAAACCCTTTCAAAACACAAAAACTTTTCGATACTGGTCGTCTAGAATCCATTTTGTTTGGTTTTGAATATGTTGCACACAGGTGTATAGTTCATTTTGACGCTGTTGAAAGATCTACACCAATACGAAAGGGAAAATTTGAAAAAGCTGGCCCTTCACTTTTTTCTTTCGTTGCTATATTTCCAGACTTTCGGTCAAGTTGGTCGAACCTTGTTAGAAATAAAAAGACAAGTTTTCAAAACACAGAAAATTTTCAAAATCGGATGTCAAGAACTCATTTCTCGAGGATTTTAGGTGTGCACTTAGATGTGCACTTTTTTTAACGCTGACCAGGTCTTGATGGAAAAGCAAAGGTAGTTAAACTATTAAACGCTGGTTTTATCAGTCAAAACGGGCTATGGATTCAATTATAGTGCAGCTACAGCAACACCAAAAGCCACAACGAAAGGAAGTTGGCTTCTATGGAAGGCGATAGACTCGCTTAGATATGTCAATTTAAAGCCAATTTTAAACCGGCTATATTAGGAATGGTTGTCAAAAATTAGGTGTTTGGAACACTTTTGCAACTGCTAGCCGTCCTGGGAATTTTCCAGAAATAATTTATTCGTATTACTAAGCCTTGAACTGACTTTATAAGTAATTTAAAATACGAGTAATAACTAAAATACATTTGAATGTTGTATTTTATTGTAAATTGAAGTTCTCAAAGTCCCTAGTAACAATTTTATTGAATATCTTGCCATTATGTTCGTTTGAGAAATCGTTTAATGTTTAAACGTGATACGTAAGCTTTGCATTGCATTGAAATAAGGAGGTGCAATCAGTCAGCCACAGCTAGGCGCCGTAAATTCATAAATGCAATGAGCGTTTCGGTGCTATGCACTCAAGCAACAAAAGTAATTGTTGTATATTACATTCTTGTAGTCAATGAGATTGCAATGCGAAAAAGTGCATAAAATTATTCGCACTCGTCTCGTGCAAATATTTCATTTCTGACAGAGCTCATTAAAACAATTATGTTAAAATGTTTAATATATTAATTCTTGTACGTTTCACAACCAAAAGGCAAACCGAACCGACTGACTCCGCTTAGCGAACATTGCCTAGAACCGTGTAGGCATTCTTGTAAATTTAACGCTATCTATCAATAAATTTAGAAAAAATTGGCATTTGTACTGCGCGTTAGACAATTGGAACATGCAAACCATTCGCTTGACGCAAATACGTTTATAGTATTTAGTTTTAACAAGCTACAAGTTTCCGTTCGGCTGTTTTTCTTTTTGCCGCGGTTGAGGTTTCGTGTATGCGTAACATTTTGAATTAACACACTGACCACATTATAATTTATTTTGTTGCAATTCACATACTCGCTTTTTTTCTACCTAGCACTGCTTCCTATTCTTGTGCTGCTGTGGAAATCATCCATCCCCTACTCGTACTAAAAGTGGCGTTCCACAAGGCAGCAGATGTGCTCCTTAAGTATTTTTCTTTTGTGCACTGGCAGAACGCTCGGTGTGTTATTTGTAGCGCTGAATTCAATTCATGTCGGTCGATAAAGTGTCGCATTTGTTTCATTTTGTTATGGTCGGTGAGAGTTTATGTCGTTTGCCAGGATAGCTTAAGGCATATTTTCCAGTTGACGGAGTTTCTCTCATTGCACGTCAATTAAACTGCACTTTGTGCAGTGGCGGCGAACATACACGGCGACCTGAAATCCTCTTAATTTCTTATGTGAATTTAACGTAAGCAACGATGGAAAACAATAGCCCATACACCAACAGTTGAACTGTTGTCTAAAATGCGCGAAAGCGAGTATGTTTTGTCGTAATCCTTAAAGAATTTCAATGTGCTTGTTGCGAACTTGGTTGGGAATCTCCTACTATCACCTCCTCACATGCCCTCTCGTCATTTAGACTCACTTAATTATGGTCTAATTAAAATGCAGCGTTCTCGCTCCCTTGTGTTTCGAGCGTTCATTTCGAGGGCAAATTGAAGAACATTAGCATTTTGTAATCGTGCTTGGTAAAATCTAAGTCTAAACGTTATAAATGGCCACCACTGTTATACCTGGTCTGCACATAAAACTAATTAAACTTTTAGCTAGTTACCTGGAATTCTTTGATTTTTCCATTTTGCCAGCTTCGTTCCCATCCCCAGCGTCATCATAATCATTGTCGTTGTTCAGCTGGATGCACAACTAACTCCAGCAATTAGAGTTTGTTAACTCTGCTCGAAGAAAACTGGGTTCGAAGCCAAGGGTGCACGTCTTATTCAGCATGTGTTAAGCTAGCAAGCGGGACCACGACATACGACTCAGCGAACATAAACATTAGGCCAATGATTCAATGATTCACTGATTGCGATGACGAAAAGATAACACCTCAGGAGGAAGATGATAAAAGTGATCGCTCTTTCACGGTTCGTTACATGTTTTTTTAGTGGGCGTTCAACAACGGCCGTAATGCTCTTTTGAGTTTCCGCTCCACATTGTAAATGTGAGTGGATTTCTTTCAATCCTTCCGATTGTCCGCGGAGATGTTCGCCAGACTTCTGAAGCTTGGTCTCGGTTGCTTCAGTGCGGGTCCAAGATCATTTCGTTTCATTGGGAGCACACTGTAGCGGGGTCTCATTCATTAACTAATTGAGGTGTGAGAAGTGGCCGAGAGCACATTCAGGAGCGCGCATTTGTGGTCTTCCCGAGCCAAACTTTAGGCCATTCCACATTTCCGTATTAATTAATGCCCATTCTTCGCTGAACATTCTGAAACCTGATTCCATAATTAGGCTGTTAAGGTGGCTTGGCTCTTCCCGAAGACCTACACCGTGCGCACACTTCATCTCCGACCACTTAGTTTGCGTTTAGAATTATTATTATTGTTGTTTTAACGAGAGATTTATTTGTTGCGGATGAGGTCATTAAAAACGACGAAACCGCAAAGTTGCTCGGCGGATTGAGGACCCAGGTCAAGTCATTGTTTGTTACTTTAAGATATTACGATATTAAGGGAACATGCTGTTTGTTAGCAGCAATCTTGGCCACTTATAAGGCCGTTATTTATAGTTGTTAGATAGATATCTCGTGGGCTTATATCCACTAATAATTTTTGCATGGGTTTTATCTTGTCGAGTTTCGGCTTTAATTTATTGTTCAGTGAATTTCTGGCGAATGGCCGCCACTCATAGACTCATTCACCTGGTGTGAGAGTATATTTTTGGTTGGGAATGTGAGGATATAATTTGTTGATTACACCTGAAATTCGGAAGCAACCAAGAGGTTTTCGTTTCGTTGATTCTCTTTGGTGTCGGGTCGGACTGTCGGTCAGTCATTGAATTGACCTCATAAAATATATAAATTTTATTTGCCTGTTGGCGATCCATGTTGGTATGAATTTGTGAACATGATTTGTGAACGAGGTGATTTTGTTTGATATATTGTTTGTATGTTGCTTTTTAGTTGAAGGCGATATTCACGGAGTATAACGTTATTATTTTGAAAATGAAATTACACAAAGAAAACATTTATTAGCACTGAATGAGATACTAAACATTTGGAACATGCAATGTCTAGCTGTTGAAATAGTTATAAAATTTGAATTATATAGTATGAAACTGTAGTGGATTTTCTTTGAGTTTTGTTTTCTTTTGAATATCCAAAGAAAATCAAAACAAAGAGGCATTCACCTTTAAATGGAGCTTAGAACCAATGACTCAATAGTCTTTTCTTCGACGAATGGCATAACAAATAACTGCTGCAAATTATCATCGCGTTATGTCTAAAGTTTCACATATCTTCATTTTATAATTAGATTTAAGCATTATTATTCCAGCCATATGCACTTTGTTCTCCAACCAAATTTTATTTTTTCTCCCTGAAGCTCGATACTAAGGCAAAGCGTTTTTTTTTGCATAACATATTTTAAATTAATTAATTTAACAGTGTTTAACAGATATGATGCAGATCTGGTTAAAAAAAATGCACTTGACTGTTAAACTAATTAATTAAACGTCATCGGCAACTTGTTGTGAGGTTCAAGACGAAATTTCTATCATACTATTAGCAAGGGAAACCAATTTTAATTTGCCAAGAACCATGCTTAGGATAACACAAACTTTGTCAACACATTGAGTATCTTAATCTTATCACGTGTTATATATTTTTAAGTCATTTCCCTACTGTTAAAAATTCTGAATAAGGTTTCAGGCTTACTTTAATCTTTTCTTCAAATATATTTCATTAAAATTACGTGCAAATATTTACTTCCCTTTTTCTGTCACACCTGCATTTTGGCCGGAATTGAGATGAAATCAGTAAATTTCGTCTAAGCTGCTCATACCATAATGAAAAATGCCAGCTGATAGCCTAAAATTACAGCAAAATAATGATAAAGACTTTGTCCTACGATAAAATCATTGGGGATACCGGGGCCGAAAAATGGGGGTCAGGGATATCAAAAAAGATCATGAAAAATCATAAATTTTTGTTTCTGTTCTTCAAGTACATTTATTTATAATTCATAAATTTTCTGGTGCAATTAATAATGCTGCGTTCTTGTAAGAATGATGCCAATTCTTTCTGTTAAGTTTGTTGAGAAGTGAGTTTTAAGAATCAGAGGAGACCCTTGAATACATTGGTTCAGAAAGCTTATGAGCATTATTTTCGGTTGCAAGGTCGGGGATCAGGAGAAGGCGAGCTCCCAAAATTATGTTGCAAAAGTTGTTACACTCATTTAAGTTCGTGACTACGTGGGGAATAACGCACGTTGTCAGTCCAATACCTTGAAACTGGATGAAAAAGACCTTAGGTGAAGAAAACGGCAGTTTTTCCTGCTATTTATTTGTATACATACTGACATATAAAATATCTTGGGATCCGGGGAAACTATCATTACTTTACTTTTGAAGACCGTCATAACTGTGTCCTTTTATTGTCAATTGGTTTCAAAAGGTGAAAAAAAAAAACGTTCCGATGGTATAGATAATGTTTTGATGCTTTTTTTGTTGTTTGAAAGCAAATGATTTTTTCGGAATTGCTATCAGAAAGCAATTAACACTGATACTTATGTCAAAAAAAAAAATCAAATGTCAAAAAACAACGGAAATACAGGGTGGGCCATCTAGCGGTTTAAATTTGAACTATCTATACTCCGATATTGGAAACGTCAAATACAATTCAGAATGTGACAGATATTCTGTAAAAAGTATAAAATTTACGAAATGGGTTTCTATTTGCTTGGAGAAAACTGGGAAATATTGAAACGTTTTTCCAAAGTGGTGAGTCTTCAACCCAAACTGTGAAAAATTGGGCAAAAAAAATGGACAGACGAAAAGTGCCGTCAGTTCAATTTGTGCAACAATGTGTCAAGTGTGTGCGAGAAAGTGGCTCGTTGGTGGATAAATCAAAACGTCAACGTTCATTTCCCTCGCGTTCAACCGAAAATATTGCGACTGTGGCTGAAAGTGTTAGTGAGAATCCATCCACCTCAAATCGCCGTCGACCGCAAGAATTGATCGTTCCACGAACAACTTTGCGACGAATTGTGCAACAAGATCTCGCTAGGAAGCTATACAAAGTTCAATTGGTGCAGCAGCTAAAGCCACTAGACCATCCGAGCCGTCTACAGTTCGCAGATTGGGCGGAAGATTGTTTGACCGAGGATGGTCAATTTTACCGAAAAATCATCTTTTCGGACGAGGCTCATTTTCACCTCGGTGGTTACGTTAAAAAGCAGAATTGTCGCATTTGGGGCACAGGAAACCCGCACGTCATAGACGAGAAGCCAATGCATCCAGCACGAGTCACTGTATTGTGCGGATTTTGGTCTGGTGGAATCATTGACCCATTTTTCTTCGTAAATGGCCGATGAATTCGCCATTACCATCAATGGTGAGCGATATCGCGCAATGTTATTCGAATTTTTCTTCAAACAAATTGAAGAAGAAGACTTAGAAAACATTTGGTTCCAGAAGGATGGCGCTACGTACCATACAGCAAACGCTACACTCAATCTTATTCACCCTACCCTAAGCAAAAGAGGTGATGTGAATTAGTCTCCTAGAAGCTGCGATTTAACGCCATTGGACTATTTTCTTTGGGAAGCTGTCAAAAACAAATGTTACGCCAATCATCCAAAAACAATTTTAGATCTAAAGTACGAGATTCAAGCTACTTTTGCTGCCATAAAGCCTGAAACCAGCGAGAAAGTACTCCAGAATCGTAAGTACCGTAAACTCAGCCATTGTGCTCATTTGTCCAAAATTGTTACCCTCAAATAAATTTCATAAGATAATCTTTTAAATAAATATTCAACCTTTGAAAAATACCAAGCCGTTTAAATTTTATTGACATTTTAAATTTAAAACTTGATATGGCCCACCCTGTATATATAAATACGCCCGGTGCTCAATATTGGAGAGCGTTCAGACAATCTTTGTTATAGTTGCACGTCCACTTCAGTGGTACGCAACATTTTGTTTATTCGAACAATTAACATTATTCACAACAAAAATACGAACATATGTTATTTATGGTCATTACCAATTGATGTTACTTGTTTCGTTTGAAGACTTTAGTTGGATGTTTCCTTTTGCGATATGTGTGTGTGTCATTAAGGAATTCAATGTGTTTTGTGTGTGTCAGAATGTGGATTTCAAAGTCAACTCTCGATTGTAATATGAATGAATAGTGTAGAAGATCATGCAGTGCCTCTTGTAGAAAATTCTTAAATGTTTTGCTGTTTTAGTTAAACATTAAAATAAAAACGGTTACAGCCAACATTCCATGAAATGCGAATTTGAAGTTATTTTTTTATAAGCTTCTGCGAACAAAGCTTTGACACTTCAATTGAAATCCTATTGAATAATGTAGTATAAAAGTGCTCATCAAAACTAATGATGTGGTCACTTCTAGAAATCGTTGTTCTGGAATATTCTGACATATTTCGGCTTACCTAAATTTTCATAAATCTGGTATTTTTTACACAGGAATGACAACGGTGGCCAGTCTCACATTTGCTAATTAAACAAAATAAAAGTGTTCAATATTTTCGAGACAATCTAAATTTTTACATTTAGATAGAGGTATCCCTATCAAAAATGCGTGTATTGATGAATTTGACCTTTTGATTTCTTCATATGAGTTATTTTTTTCTGCGTGAAATAATAGAAATATTGCTATATTAAATATTTTTTCATAACATTTTGGTGTAAAGATTTTGTTTCTGGGCTTTTATTCTAGTTTTTTTTATCTAGTAACAGAATCTTCCTGGAAATCTGTAAATTTCGTCATCATTTAGTCTATATCCTCATTTGCTAACCTTTTTCTAACTGAATGTTGTCAAAGTGAAAACATCTGTTTCGTTGATAGATACTCGAATATTTTGGGTAAAGCATATTTTTGCTTATTTTCATTTTCAGGGTATTTCTCTTGGATTTCTAATAACATACCTTAGCGTAGTTATGCAGATAAAAATGCGAAGAAGGACAATTTAGAGATAAAGGAAAATAAAAATATGAGATATATATGAAATTTATTGGGCCGGAATACAAACAAAAGAGGGGCTTCCTCATAACGAGCAGCAAGTTTAAAAAGCTGAAATCAAAAAAAAACTTTGTTGATCAATGAAAGGCAAGTTTATACCAAATCGACCAAAACAAAAAAAAAAAAAAACAACAAATCGAATTACCACAATCCGAAATTAAGTTCACGCAACAAAATGTATGCATTCATCCGTTCCGTAAAAAACTTACTTTCATTTCTTATTATAAACAAATCATTCCATTTATGAGAGGAAACGCACAAACAATTATGCATTAAACTGAAATTCTCTCTTATTATCATCCAATCGTCTTTCCTCCGTACTTGCCACGGCTCAATGTACATACTTGCATAAAATGTGTCGGCTGAAGAACTGTTAAGCCCTAGGTACTAATTACGTGCAATCTAACACAATAAAATGCAATTGCATACCTTTTAGATGGGTAATGAACTAATTAAGTGCACATGCAAGTGAACAACACATTCATTGCCCAGTTTTCCGCAAAAATGCACTCGAGTTCTGCTTTTGTTGTATGAATGCAAGAGTGGTTGGTTACGAGGATATGGAACGGATAGAATGTGATGCAGTCAACACAGGTAACAACAGTATAATGTTTGCAAAAAACTGTGCTAACATACGTACAAACGGCGGAGGTGTGCTAAAGGCACTTTGCAACAATTTTTCCTGCTTTTCCGTGTTGTTTCGAATGCAAAGCAAGCACCTACTGTCGTGCTGTCATACATTCATCTCGTCCACTCGTCCTGCCCGCAAGTTCACCTGTTTTCCTGTTGCTCCTAGTCCGACTCGGCGAATATTTTAACACTGTCCACATATGCATGTTGGCTTGGAACGCCATCCGTTGTGTGTATTTAAAGGTATTCTACGTTCGCGTATGAACATGGGCAAGTGATAACAAACAGGCCGTGGTACTTGGTCGTTTCTGTGTCGAATAAATGTGACCGTTTTCTCGAAATTGCTTTTGGTTCGGGGCAATTGTCTTCATAAAAGACACTTCTGGAGGAGATCTTGCGCTTGTTGGACGGTCAGCTTAGACATTTTAAACATTTTTCGGTGCGTTTATGTTCACAAGGTGCACTTTGTTGTACCCTTTTCGCCAACTCCATATGATCGAGTTTAGGATAATGAGTGCAGCGACGATGTTATGATGACGATGATGAGGATGACCACGATGATGAGGTTAAGTATTTATAGTAGACACGCAAACCAAATTCTCTCAACTGTAACATCATGCAATCTGTATCTGCTTACATCCTTAGGAAATTGGAATCGCCCGGGGGATATTTGAATGTTTTGTTGCAAGGGGATATTCTGCAGTACAAATGTTTCCGAAGTGTTGAAAGTAAGCAAATGGATATTAAGTAATATTAAGTTTTCCGAAGGCTTTTTGAAATCATTTAATGATTATTGTTATAAGTTTGCAGCAAAACCAATTTTAAGCTTAATTTCTTGAAGAAATTCACAGCCAATTCCACTTCATTGTACCAAAAATAGACTTTCCCGATTCGACTCAAACAGAAACACTCAAACGTTCAGTTTTTTGAAATGTGACGCACGACGTGGTGCGATTTGATGTGAGGCAATGTAATATGTGGTGTTCCTGTTTGGCTGATTTACATGTTCTTCCTTAACTCATAACAAGGTATGATTACAGGTGACTAATATTTCAGTTACTTAAATCTACAGCACAATAAGGCTATATATGAATAAATTCGTGATTCTTTTCATGTAGGCTATAGTTCATGGTACTTTCTACAGCTCGTGGTGGTACCTGATGTCCTTCACGTTTTGTTATCGGTACCTCTGCGCTTTGGGATAAGTATTTCAAACGCATTCATCTAGTTTTGCATACAGTAGAACTTCAATTATCCGAACCCCAAGTATCTGAATCCCCAATTATGCGAATTGATTTTCGGCGAAATAATAAATATTTAAAATTGAAGCGCAGGCGAGACGGGCAGATAGTGTACATGTCGTTACTATAACAACGAGGCGTTTACTATCCACCGTTCCTTGAGCATGCGCTACCTGCACTCCCACCAGTCTGCGTTGTCTGCATTGCTGCTCTCATCCTGGTTAGTTAAGTTCACCCGCGCCTGCGCACCAGAGTTTATATCCGTATATGAGCATTTGACCGCTGCACTATTCTTTCAGTGCAGTTCGTTTTCGTCCGTGCTGATACTGCGTTCAGCATCTACTGCTGGATTAAGTGTCCGAAATGAGTACAAAACGTAAACCTGTTGTGCTTTCACTGATCGATAAAGTGGAAGTTATCAATCAATTAAATAAAGGTGTGCCTGGAAAACAACTGACAGAGAGAATTGGCATCGGAGCTGCTACAAAATCGGACATTAAAACTAACAGCGTTAAAATTTCAAGTTTCGTAAGTACAGTAGATAGTGAGGATGTTCATTTAGGAAAGTGATGAAAAAACCTAAAAATGAAGAGCTTTAGAACGCGGTTTTCACGTGGTTCCTACAACAACGTTCAATTGGTCAACTGATTTCAGGTCCAATTCTTTGTGAAAGAGCACTGATATTGAGTGAAAAAATGGGCATGGTTGATTAAAGCCAGCCAAGATTGGTTCCGCAAATTGAAAATCTAGGCATGGTATTCGGGAGTTAGATGTAGCGGAAGAAAAACTGTCTGCCGATCGTGACGCTGCCGATAGCTCTCTGGAAACTTTTAAAAAGGAAAGTAAAGACTACGATCCGGATTTTGTTTACAATGCCGATAAAACTAGTTTAAATTGGAAGGCTTTGACTGGAAAAACATTGGCATCTAAAAGAGAGAACAGTGCCCCGGGCATAAGGTCACTACAAAACGCCATTCTCGTTTGTGTTAACCCTACACGCCACCACCACGCTACATTTGCTTATGATTGGCAAAACAAAGAAACCAAGAGCTTTTAAAGTGTTAACAACTTGACTTACACAAACCAAAAAAGTGCATTGGTGGATTCGAGTATATTTTTCGAATGGTTTATCAAAATCTTCTTCCCTAATGTAAAAAAATCTAAAAAAGAAACCGGAAAAAGGAAAAAGGTTGTACTCATCATCGACAATGCGCTAACTCATCTACCAGTTGAGCTTCTTGAGAGTCAAAATGGCGAGTTTAAATGCCTATTCCTGCCGCCTAATGTCACTAGTCTACTGCAGTCGATGGATTAGCGCGTGATTGAGTGCACCAAAGGACACTACCGCCGTCAGTTGCTTCGAAAATTGTTATTTGCTGAAGAGAACAACGAAGAAATAGTTTCGCATTTATATACAAAAATTAATTTGAAAGACGGTTCCTAAATGATTGCCGATTCCTGGAATATGGTGAAAAGTGTTTAAATACCCTTTTCGTAAAAAATCCAATTATCTGAATTTTTGGTTATTCGAATGGGGTCCGATCCCAATTGATTCGGATAGTTGGAGTTCCACTGTATTTGCTTTAAAGTTCACGTGCCACAATCTTATCATGACATAGGCCTTATTGTCGTTTAACAAGTTTGGATCTTATTGCTCGTGTGTATGCAGCTGGCGTTAAGAATATGTCATACTGAGAAGAACGTTTTAAATGTAAGCTTTACTCTTATTTTTACCTCGGCCAACTTCTCGCTGTCTTTCCCAACCAAATTTCCTGTGTTAAATGAAGTAAGAATATGACGTTGTATAGGATTCTTCATATGCCTTGTTTTTATAATAGCTTTGATAACTTGTCAGTAGTACTTCCGTGCACTTCGGAAGCAAGAGTAGTTCTTTTATATAAAGTCACGGATAACGAGCGAAATAAATTCCCTGAATTGAAAATGAAGAAAACGAAAAACGGACGGTAGTTTTGCAGAAAATGTGAAACAGCTAACTATACCCGTTAACCGGGAAGCTTTGTTACGAATGCAATGACTGACGAGACGGTTCAAAAAAGACGTAGACGAACACCTCTAAGACGGATGGAGCTGCATCCTTTTTTTCGGATAAACGTATAAGGTGCCCTTTAAACTAATCCTTCAAATTAGTGGGAGTAGAGGGGTACATCCAAGTCTTATTCAGAAAGGCCAGAATTAGTTAGTTTCGCATCAGATACGATGCTTTGGAAGGCATTGGGAAACAACCCGAAGCAATGCAGTCCGGCGAAAGCATTTCTTATATTCAAATTGACTAGGAATGATAAAACTCACCCAAGGATGTGTCAACCAATTATTGTTAGTAGTTTATTTTAAAACGATTAAACAGTGGTGGACATTCACATAAAATAACAACCCTAACAAAATATACTCTGCCTCCTAAACGACACGCATACATGACTAAAAAATCACCAGATTCCATTTTGTACGAGATAACTCGCAAAATCACAAAGTCCCTCGAATTGAGTAAGCACTTGGTGCATTGCTTTGTTTTGAAGAGTCCTTTAGTAATGCCAGCCACAGTGTAGTGAGGACAACGCTGATGAAAAGAGAGGTGAATCCTTCCTTCAATTGTTGGGAACTCAGATAGGGACAGTGAACTCAGATACTAAAAACGTCTAAAAATGTTGGGTGTCCACAACGATGTGTTCTTTCACCCCTGCTATGGACTCCTGTGTCAGATTAGGTTATAGTTAGACTATGAGAAGCTGGAGTAGTTTCACACCATTTGTTTTTTCATGCGGTTGATATCGCAATATGAGCCTAGTTGAATCACGAAGGCACACTGTGTGATATATTGCAGGGTGCACTTAAATAATGGTGAAATAATGGTGCCAAGAATTAGATATAAAGCCAGTTCTGATCAAACCTTACTGATACCTTTCAAAAGAACTCAATATGTGGACTGACCCACCTTATGTCTAAATGGAACGATAATTGGGTTGAAAAACGAAGTGAAGTATCTCGTAGTGCTGACAGCCGCTTGGCTGAAAGCAAACGGTCAAATCGGTGCCCGAACAGTGTCTGCAAAGACAACCAAAGCTATGATGGTATGCCTAAAAATGACAGGCAAAGCTTGGTGGAAACCGAGAATACTGCGGTGGATGGTCCCACCATCATGGTGAGACCAATCACCTATAGATCAATGGCTTGGACAGACAAAGTTCACGAATGCAAGAGTAGGCTCCCACTCGATCGACATGGGCGTTTGAGATCCGTTTTTACCGTGGGAGCCGTAAAGTAATACTATATATCAGTCCGCAAGAAAACTCCAACTTTCGCCCCTTCATTTAGTGGTAGGAATAAGAATGACAACTGAAATGTCAATAATATTCAATAAAGGAAGAGAAAATAACCTAGAATCAGGCACAGATACCAAGTTAAACTACTAAAGGTGTCCTTATTATAGATGCGCCGTAGAATCGTAACACGGAAGCATTTTGCATTCGAAAAAAAATTGGGTAGTTCTAAGCGAGAAGAGAAATTTGGAGCAAATACTGCATTTATGTTGAACGCAAAACATGCATTTAACATGTTTATGATATATGAATGCGATATGATAGTGAACGGATGAATACAAGACATCTGAGGAAGCAGGAATCGGAGTGTTAGGTTCTAGAACGAAATGTTCACAACCAATAGGAAGTATGCTGAGTATCTATTGGTTAGTATTTGTGCCATTGCTGTAAGCATACAATTCAGATGAAACAGGGAAAGTATGAAAGGAGAACTTTAACCAAGAATGTCTTTGATTTTTTGTCAAAATGAACTCAGGACCTAAACTATGAAATCTGATTGAGAAGTTTGAGAACGACGGGAAAGGAACTGCACAAAGGTAAAATTAAAGGGAATTGAACAAAGGTAACAAATGATAATGACAAAGCCCCACGGAAATGCACTACATCAGAATGAAAATACCCTAAAACAAGGGTAGGGACGTTCAAATTTAGCAGAAAAATTAATCGAAAATTCTAAAATTCTAGTAGAAAAGTTGAGCGAAAATTCTTGACACCGATCGCAAAATTTAAACGATAACTATCGCATATTTATCAAACATCAGAGTTGATGCGTGAGATTGATTATTTTGTAGAATGATTATTAGAAGAAACAACAAAGAAATTGAAAATGGAAATCTAAGTTATAAAAATTGACGGAAATACTTAAATCAGTTGACCATGGTGTTGCTGGTATTGACAAACAAATTGTTGATATTGACAAATCAAATACTGCTATTGATTGCCAAGTGGTAAAGCAAGAAAAAGACTTTTAAAAAACTGTCCATGCTGAATCGAGAATTGTTCTTGATTGCTGTAACGTACTGAAAAAGATGAGCGCAGAAAAAATAATCAACGATATGGGTCATCGGGACATGCAGGTATTATAAGTAACCAGCATAGACAGATCAAAGAAGCTTCAACAGCATTCATCAGCCCTCACCTCAACCCTTCTTCGCTGGATCCTGAAATAAATTTCATTTACAAGATGCTTAAGTAAAATAAGGAGAGAGAATGCAATACGCTTTAGAATAACCTTTTATCATCATAAACGTCGACGCACTTTCTCAACGTTTATGACAAGAAGAAGTTTCGAGCATGTATTGGAATTGACAAAAAGACGTTGAGGATCGTTATTGTCATCTTCACGGAACATTGCATACTATGAGGATATTTCAAAAAAAATGGGCTTGAAGTCGAACGGTAGTGGGAACTCTCAAATCAGCCAGTATATCTGCTTGCGCAAAGTGACGCATTGTCTCGCAGAAAACGAGATAAATCAGGCAGCTGATTCCTTGTGGAAGAGGAAGTTTGATACCTTACGCCAAGGAGCGTCGATCTGCTTCAGGCGCAACGGAAACAGAGCATTATACGCTTTTAAAGGAGAACATGATGTACAACCAATGTATAACCAATTAATGGTCTATATCTCTTGAGTAATTTATTTACTTTTCATATGCTCTTTTTCAGTAACTTGAAATAAAATGAATTTAAAAATGTTATAAAAATAAAATAAATTTTCAATAAATGGAAATTATGATGATTAGTAAATAGGGCGATTTAAGCAGGAGGATGAACACACGGTAAAGCATTTTACTTTAAATCATTTCGGATTTTTTTTTTGAACGTTGCAGACACAACGAAGCTTCTCATTCAATGGAAGACTTCAGAAGTATCTTTCCGCTGTGGTTGTGACTGTTTTATCATTTGAGTGGGATTTATTGATCTATTTATCGTGTAAGGACGTGCTCAATACGTAACATATCCTGAATTTTTATTCAATATTCTTCAATGCAAAGTGTTTAACCCTAATTCCGCTCTCATACGTGATTCGTTTTATTTCTTTTAAATTAATCATTAGTCAATATGATCTTTAATTATATTTCTAATCACCAGCTATATCTCTGCCAAGTGAATTCCACTTCGATCCTGACAGTTTTGTCTTATGATTACTATCCTGGATTTAAGAAACCTTTCATCCTCATACAACAAAATCCGAACTAATTCCAACGCAACTGTGACGAAAAGTATTAAAAGCTTGGAGTTGCTATAATACTGAGCATTTTAACCCTTTCACCATGTAGCAGGATGATGTTAGAATGTTGTACATATTACTAAAGCCTTCCGGTTATGTTAATAAAAAGAAAATCATCGTGGATCATTTGAATTAAGTCTATTTGAAACATCAACATTGCGAACAGTGACGGATTGTTCGATTGCAAATATCATGTTCAGTTGAGAACATTAATTTCTTGATATGTAAATTTATCTGCAAACTTTACTTATCTACGTTCCATTTGAAACATTGTCGCCGGTTCATCTTGAATACTTAATACCGACATAATCTTGTTCTTTTCATTTTTTCCTTGCTGGGATTTAATAGTCGCAATCAAAATAATGCCGGACAAGCCAAGCAATATCTAAAACGATTTGCATGTTTAGAAGGATTTAATCGCAGTACAAATATGACATCTTACAGGAAATAGGGAAAAAAGTAATTCTTGTAATAGTCGGAGAGCATTAGTTTCTTACATTTTATGCACTCGAGTGTTGACTTAATGTTAATGGGAATAGTAACAAATTCGAGTCGTTTACCAAACGCAATGAGCAACATCTTTGTAAATAGCTCGAATAGGAAGTCATCCTTTGGTGTATCGAAATCCAATCAATACAGCATTACAGCCTAACGATTCTTATGCCAAAAATTCAACTTCAGAACTTTACACACTAGACGGTAATATCTCAACCAAAACAAATTACGAATCTCTTAAATCTAAATCTAACAAACAAGTTAAAAGATTAAACTAAAGATCCCGATCGCTACACTGTAAATCGTCTACCTCACATTAGAGGATTGTTTACTACAGTGTTACTGATCCTGACATGGGTCACACATTCAGACTAAGATGCGTGAAATAAATTTCAAAAGTTTAGTCATCTCCGTTGAAATTGAATTTCCTGTGTGTCCCGCGTCATTCGAAATCGAAAATTTCTCAATGAAATTGATTCAAACGAAGAATGAAAAGAGCGAGGAATCGGACGCTGCTCAGATGATTTTGATAAGTCAAAGACACTAATCCGGCCCGTAATCAGATTAAGAATCAAATGTGAAAAATATAAAAATTAAAAAAATTGTACGAAACGAGCGGCGAATTGAAGAAAAAAGAAAAAGCAAATCATAATAAAAATGTGGAAGAAGAATGAATAGAATCCTAAGAGCACCTTTGATGGTAGTGATCCATTTTCACTTTGACTTTAAGCACAAGGCAAAGTCAAAGGCGTTGAAGAATCCTGAAGGAAGTATACAAACAAAAAAATATATATATTACACTTGGTAGACATATGTGTACCTTTAACTAAACTTGTATGTACTCGTTTCAATTCAGAAAGAAAAATAAACAGTGTTAATATCAAAAACTCCAAGTGAGTGGTGTGAAGGGTCTTTAATAAGTTTGTTGCTGGTTCGTGACGTAAGTTTTGATCGTGTCTTTGATCGGTTTGAAAAATTATAAATTAAGTACGCAATGACGCGGGGAAGGAGACGCACAAAGAACGATGATGGAAAAGGGGTGAAAAAAAATGGAAAAATAAACTAAAGCATACACATTCATGTTGAAATCAACATTCTTAAATGGTTTATAAAATGTTGACGCATTTATTTCTTTGAGTCTTTTCGCGCCCTGCAGTAGTTTTCCTCGGTACGTGCAGGTGCGTGTTAAAATACGTTGTTGAAGTTAAGCTGAAGAATACTTTGTTAGGGGATAAATAAATTCAATTAAGCATTTAAAGATCAGTCATGCTTAGTGGGAATTTTCATGGGAAACATGAGAGTGTAATTCTTTCAATTTAGTGTTGAGATGGTCTCAATTGAATGCAACTAATTAATAAATCGAGGTGTACTCCAGCGAGTTTAAGGATTCTTGCATCAACCGCGAACATCTGGTAAAGTGACAGTGGCTACGATTTACATTCATTTGGATCTATACCTTTTCTATACCATCTATATGAACTGATTAAGGAGTGCACCTGTTATAATTCGTTTTACGTCATCCCCATAAGTCACAACAACCACCCTATAGAGAATGTAGAGAAAGTCAGCCGGCTCTCAGAATTCCATTGAAATTCAATTCATAGAAATACAAAGAACGTACCAAGAATTTGGAAAGTGAGCGAAACGCTCTTCGATACAATTCTTGCAAATAAAAGATTGTAAAGGGGCTATTCTAGTTTAGAGGCTTTGACTTTTTCGATTTTTTTACGCAATCCCAAATAGCCAAAATATATTGGGTCTATAACTTAATTCGTGCGGTTTGCTAAGAGATGGCGTAACTTGTATAATATTACATCGTTCCAATATTCCGAACCTGCGTTGGAAAGCTACTGTCATTGTACGTCTTTTCAGTGCATGTCATTCATTTGAAGCGTTAACAACAATAATTTTTTTTCCACTCAAATATGTCAAACTTTGTTCCTGAAAAAGTGTTGTTCTTCTTCATTACTTTAATACGAAGAAAACAGCTGCCGAAAGTCATCGTATTTTGGTGGAAGTTTATAGTGAACATGCTCTAGCTGAGCGAACCTGCCAAAAGTGGTTTGCACGATTTATTTGTGGTGATTTTAGCTTGGAAGACGATGAACGTCCTGGGCAGCCAAAAAAGTTTGAAGATGAAGAACTGGAAGCATTACTCGATGAAAATTGTTGCCAAACACAAGATGAGCTCGCAGAATCTTTGGGTGTCACTCAAGCAGCCATTTTAAAACGTTTAAAAGCAGCTGAATGTATTCAAAAGCAAGGAAATTGGGTTCCACATGAACTCAAGCCGAGAGACTTCGAAAGGCGGTTTTGCATGTCCGAAATGCTGCTGGAACGCCACAAAAGGAAGTCATTTTTGCATCGGATAGTTACTGGTGATGAAAAGTGGATCCATTACGACAACCCCAAGCGCAAAAAATCATATGTGGAATCCGGCCAACCAGCCACATCAACGGCAAAGCCGAATATCTATGGAGCGAAAGTAATGCTCTGTATTTGGTGGGATCGGAAGGGTGTGCTGTATTATGAGCTGCTAAAACCGGGTGAAAACATCAATGGAGCACGCTACCGAACACAATTAATCCGTTTGAAGAGAGCAGTAGCCGAAAAACGCCCGGAATATGCGACCAGACCGTGGCAATAATTTTCCATCATGACAACGCTCGGCCCCACGTTGCTTTTCCGGTTAAGAACTATTTGAAAAACAGTGGATGGGAGGTTTTACCCCACCCGTTTTATAGCCCAGACCTTGCCCCTTCTGACTACCGTTTGTTCCGATCGATGCAGAACGCCCTCACTGGAATACGGTTCACATCAGAGCAGGATATCAAGAACTGGCTTGATTCATTCTTGGCTGCCAAGCCGGCGCAGTTCTTTTGGGATGGGATCCACAAGTTGCCAGAAAGATGGGAAAAGGTCATAGCTTCAGATAGGCAATACTATGAATAATACTATTATACACATTTTTCCTAAATAAACGTTCAAATTTTGAAAAAAAACGCACGAATTGAGTTATAGACCCAATTTATAAATTTATAATAATTCTTTATTGGTATTGTCATTTGTTCAGGGTTCTAACTGATGTTTCTTGTGTCTAGAGATTTGAAGGAAACTTTATTACAACTATGTCAACATAAAATTTACACTAAGTTCATGACAAGTTATCGGAGGAATAGTACTAATAGCTAGATCGAGAGCAAAATTTAACAAAAACCTCTACTAGGCTCATATCTAACTCATAACTAATTTTTCTTATAGTAATTATGATCTAAAATATAATGTAATTACTCTAAGTAGATCCATGATTGAGTATACTTGGTCTTGGATTTACATATCACTAAGAGATTTGATGATGGGATCCGAGGAGTATTTGGGAGGAGGCTTTTTTGAGCAGATTAGCTCTACCTCACTCCACAAGCTTGCTGATAGGGAGGGGTAATATTAGCTATTTGGTGTAGTAATCAAGAGGAGTAATAGTAAGGTTTGTCTAGGGCCATTTTGAAATAACGATTTTGGGTGACTTGAAGCTTAGCTTTAAGATATTTAGCGCATTGGTTCCAAGTAGGACCTCCGTAGATTATTACATGTGGGATGCTCATTTTGATGATACGGATTTTATTGCGTAGACTCATATACGACTTTCAATTGAGCAATTGATATAGGGACAGAACCGACTTGGATGCCTTAAAACTTAGGTGCTCGATGGGATTTTAAAATGTAAGTTTCCGATGAAGTTTTAGACCCGAACAAGTCACTTCTCGGGACCAGGGAATCATTTGACCGAAAAAGTTTATGGGTCTGTTTGGCAGTATGGCGGTCTTGCGTTTTCTGCTGAAGAATATTACTGCGGCCTTCTTGACGTTGATTTTGATTTTCCACCTGTAGAAGAATTGGTACATTTTTTCCAGCATTTCTTCTAGATTGGAGATGATCTAGTTAGGATTGTTGCTGGAAGTGTAGAGACAAATGTCGTCCACAAAAGCCGCTAATTGACAGTTTTGGCGTATGGGAATGTCAGACGTGTATACATTGTAAAATGCCAGACTCAGACAAGATAAAATGTAAAATGCCAAACCCTTGACAAAGTAAAATGCCAGACCCTTGTGGAACACCTGCAGGAGCGGCTCTGGGAATGGATGTTGCACATCGAACTTTCACGTGATATATTCTATCTCTGAAGAAGGATGCGATTAGTTTCAGCAGGTAAGGAGGAGTACTACACTCTTTAAGTTTATGAATTATGCCATAATGCCAGACGGTATCGAACGCTTTTTCTATATCAATGGTCAGTAGGCCAACCGAATGTTTTCTAGTTAGTTCTGCTTCTATGCCTTTGGAGACACGTAGTAGTTGGTGTTCTGTGGAGTATCCATGTCTGAAGCCAAACTGGAAGTGAGGGAGTATGTCATTGTATTCGAAATAATCCGTCAACCTTTTCGAAGTTAGCTCCTCGAATAGTTTGCCAAGCGACGGCAGTAAGCTTATTGGCCGGTAGTTGCTAGGTTGATGCGGATCTTGACCGCGCTTTAGGACCGGTATTATGCTACCGTGTTTCCAGCAGCTTGGGAAGTGTTACGGTTTCAAGCAAACGTTGAAAATATGGCAAATTAGCACAATATTTTCTGTAAATGGTTCTTTATGACTGTATTGGGAATTCTGTCAATTCCAGGGGCCTTACCGTTCTTTAGCTTCTTTATTTGCTCGATTCAGTGTTTCGGTTTTATTAGGGCACCGGGAGATAAAATGGCGATACTTTCGTCGGTTAGCAGTGACTTAGCTACTATTACTTCTGCCATGTTGTTGCTCATTCTATGGGAGATATTGTGGTGTTTGTGATATTTATTAGCAAGTTACCCTGCTTTTTTTCGTTAGAATGTATCTGGGTACCATTTTCGCTATTCCGAGCTTATGGAAGACCATGATGTTTTTTTTTCAAAATTTTAGCCAACCTCCAGGCTTTTCGTGCATTATAGTCATGGTTGGTGAGGAGGTTGTTCCAGTGGTTATTTGTGAGGTGCTTGATTTTGGCTTTGATAGCTATTCCCTGCCACTAGCGCCGTTGATAATAACGTGCTCGGATCAGATTATGAGCTTCCTCATAGAATTGAATTGCGCGGACTTTTCTGCTGTATTTTGGCGCACTTCTGTCTATTGCTCTCCAAATAGTATTTTTAAGTTCCTCTATTAGCTGTTCTATATCTCTATCCTGCTTAGTGTAGAGCACTCGAAGTGTCTAGAGTGTAAAGAGTGTAAAGAGATTTAACAACTTTGAAAAATAGGAGAGGAAATTTTTAACCATTCGCAGGTTCAGCGTTTTTGGTTTACTTGTAGTGCACCATAGCGCAACAGTACTCACTAGTTTCTACTTTAAGATAACACTGAAGCCAGACGCATGGCATACTCTTGTCGTTGGACTAGCTCTTATAAGAACGAAAAATGAAATTTTTAATTAATCAGTTTGTGATTCCTAGCTGATTAATCAAAGAATTATACTAACGTGACATTATTTATAATCAGGCTGGAAATATAAAAATTTTATAAGTTGAAGTTCACATGTTTTATTAAATTTATTAAATTTATTTCTTTCTCTTTTCAGGTAAGTCGTGTTTGAATTTGGAAGCTATTCTTTACATTTGAGTAATGAAGGAAAAAATTTATTTCAAAGTAAAACAAAGGTAAAAATATTTATTTATACATAAATGTGTGCGGCATTTTCATTGCTACTACATCCTTCAGAATAGTTAGAAAGTTTGTTGAAAAATTTAAGCAAATTTAAATATTATTCGAGTGTGAAATGAAACAAATATTAAATTATGCAGAAGTTACCGGCAGATTACACCAACTCGAATTCTTTTCCTTGAAGTTTGTCAAATATATATTTTATCATTTTCAATTATATTTTATCAATTTCATACAAAGAAACCCTCACAAGCGGAAAGAAAACGTATTTTACCAAATATATATTACCAATACCAAACTGGGGACTCCCCTTACAACAATATTGCTGAATGTTTGAGGAGTCAACAATAACACATTCCAAATGATGTTAACTACGTTCATCAATAGAATTAGTCTGTCCTTTTGAGGCACAAATTAGACCTGGAGATTAGCTCTCAGCGTAAATGTAAATGACAATGCACATATCTAAGTTCCACATATGTTGAATTATTTGATAACCCCAAATTAAAACTTCTGATCAACTTTCATCACAATTTTAACATCCCTACAATTATCTTTAAAAAATACTTTCCCTTAGAAAAACTACCAAAGCGTATCTTTGTCCCTTAAAAACGACTAACTGTTGTAATTGTTTTTCCAACTGACTTGAAATCGCACTGTCCTATCGATAGATATCCTTAGAATCAAGGAAACCAACAATTATATTCGCATTAAACCTTCTGTAATATGAATATGACAAGAAATATGTCAAAAAAATACAGAAAAAAATATGACACACATGTGATCAGCGAACATGATCTAATTCTAGGTTTTCACAACTTGACTTTGGTTTTTCACCCTCCCGGTTTTCCCCTGCACTCCACATTGACCACAAAACAATCCAATTCTTCCACTTTAGAGAAAAGTTCAATTACTTGCTTTCTCAACTGGAACGGAGCCTTATTCCATGCATCGTCGGTATGCCTTCAGGCTTCTTTGTAGTGCAATAAAACTATTCTGCTAATTGTCTGTGTCCACTTATAATCTATATCCATATATATATAAAAGATATTTTTTTTTAATTTTCCTTTTCACATGGCCATGTGTATGGGTGGGCAAGTGTGTCAAAGGTAATGACAAAAGTGTTCTGCATTCAGGCATAGGTAAGATACATTTATTCACATATGAAAGTACCATAGGAACTAAATGGTTCAACAACAAGCGCTTAATGTATATGTGAAGTGAAAATTACCGTCGAAATTGTTACTGTTTAAAGATAGCATCAAAGTATTTTTCACATGGTCCGTTCGGGGTGGATTTTACGTTAAGGTTTAGCTGGTATTGTGGGATATCTAATTCATAGCTGTGTTATCCTTGTTGTGCGTTTCATTTGTCCATTTCGTGCCAGAAGTAATAAAGGAATGATTATGTCGACGAGATAAGTTAGTTTTTATGTCATTATCTGACAGTACAGGTGAGTAAAATCTAAATGTTCAGTTACTTTTAGATTGCCTAGAAACGTTTCTCAACGATATCAATTAAGCTCATTTGAATAACACATGCAGAGAATATTTGATCTCAACGGAAATTGATATTTGCTTTCAAAATTACAAATAAAATAATAATAGCAGAAGTAGTAGCAGTAATAGTAGTAGTAGTAGTAGTAGTAGTAGTAGTAGTAATAGTAGTAGTAATAGGAGTAGTAGTAATAGTAAGAGTAGTAGTAGCCGTAGTAGCAGCAGGAGTAGTAGTATTAGTAGTAGTTTAATTTAGTTAGTTTTAATTAGTTTAATTTGTTTAATTAGTTTTTTTGGGTAGGGAGGTGAAGGCTTTTTACACCCTGAGTGTCGGACTCCCAGTGGACCTACTGGACTACCGACTAAACACCTCCCCTGTCAACCGGAGCGCCTCGCCTGGAACCGCCGGAGCGCCTAGCCTGGAAGTAGCATTATGTAGTAGTTATTGTCCTTTGGATTTGTCTTTGGTCTTGGTTGGTTTCTAACGTCGAAGTAGTGGTAGTGGTAGCAGTAGTAGTAGTAGTAGCAGGAGCAGTAGTAGTAGCCGTAGTAGCAGCAAGAGTCGTAGTATTATGTAGTAGTTATTGTTCTTTTGGATTTGTCGTTGGTCTTGGGTGGTTTCTACCATAGAAATTGAAGTATTTGTAGTAGTAGTAGTAGTAGTAGTAATAGTAGTAGTAGTAGGAGTAGTAGTAGTAGTAGCCGTAGTAGCAGCAGGAGTAGTATTTAAAAACAAAAGACAATTCGTAGCCTCTTTGGCCTCAAATTGGTTTTATTGACTATCCATTCTGCCGATGCCACGACATGATTCCGTTCAATCTAGCTAAAATATCGACTTGGCTAAAGTGTCCTTCACAGAAAGGATAATAAGACTCTTGAATGACGGAAATGGACGGCGGAATTTCCAAGCGTTATGGTCATCTTATTATTTTTCAATTTCACAAGCTGAACCCTGGTTTTTATGAGCCTTTTTTTCTTTATACTATTTCTCTCGGCCTCCTTTTTTAAAGGAAAAGTGATGGATCATGCAAGTAAGACTTTCACTAGAAAAATCTTATTGTGACCTCCTCCGCAGCTCGGAGGCGATAGTCGTACCAAAAAAAATACCTCATGCCTTTTTCGTTCCTCAAGAGTTCCAGGACGTGGCTCAGAAGGTTCGGCTTCATTTAGATAAAAGGTGACCAGAAATTGAGTTAAAATTGACTTTAGGTCACAAAAGCAGTAGCAAATTTGTTAATTCTCGTTAAACGACTTTTTTTCGCTCCGCAATGTACGGCGAATCCTAAAAATTTACAATTCTTTACAAAAAAAAAACTTGGGGAACTCCATGTTCAAGACCCTTTACGCTCACAGTTCTTACTATCTTTTGCATGATTCCATTTTTTCGCGATTCCCATTTTTCTAACGATACTTGTCATTTCGAATTTCACTTATTGGTTTCTTTACGTGGACTTCGCTTGTCTGACCCCAGAAATTGAAAATGATCATTTAAGAACACTCGCCTTCAGCTGCGACCGACTGTCAGCCTAAACTAAAAGGAGTAGATTCGCGGATGGTTTTTCCAGAATCATTGGCCCAAAAAGTTGGTCAAAAGTTCCCTTAAAGTCTAAAAAAACTCCGAGACCGTACTTACAATGACTATCATGCACTGCAGAAGCAACATATACCCACGCATCATCAGTCCAGCATCCCACTCTGAGCCCATACTGCCTATCCGACATACTATAGGATACCCATTCCTCGATTCGTTAAATCATAATCCTTTCAGCACTTTACCAAGTGTTGCGAGAAGGGAAATACCCCGATACGAATTCGGCAAACTGGGCTCCTTGTATGGCGGCTTAAGCAATATAGTAAGACGCGCACGCTTAAAGGCAGCAGAGAAAGAACCAAGCCACATGCAGTTATTAAAAGACAGCTGATGTACTCCGGCACGGCCCGCCAGATGCTTTCACACATCTCTGCCGCCCCACCCAGGCAATCTCCGACAACAGAGCCTTCCTACACTCGCATCTATCTCCCAGTTTCGCACCACAGGAGCGTACTCTTGTTCTGCAGTACTGACGACGTGTGGAGTTCCAGACTCCACCCTCGGAAACAGCCCCTTTAATAAGTGCATGACACAGTCAGACCATGTTGGGATCGTATTACCACTAACGCGTACGCCGTTCATAGACTGGCTATTGTTTCTACCTCTGCAAACCTTAAAGGCCTGCCCCCAAGGATCTGACGCATTGTCACTGACAAAGCGCCGCCAATGTTCCTCCTTCGTCTGCATAATGAGTTTCTGATACTCTTTTTTAAGTTTCGGCAACTCGCGCTGAAGGGAGGTCGCAGTGTCCTGTTTTCGGAACCTGGACCTTCGGAATTTGCTTCTGGCTCGTCGCACCTCTCGACGCTTGGTAGCTATCGTATTATTCCACCCTACAACATGCCTAGGAGTGACCGACCGATCTTTCCTGAGTGTTATTTACACGGACAAAACATTCATAGACAAATTCTACCATCTCGTCAATGGTGTGACTACCAAACTCCGCAAGGAACAGAGTTTCAAACTGTTCCTGCATCCTCATCAATCCATCCATATCCCTATCCATCTGTCCATCGCTTAAAAGTTCACCTTCTACTTTATTTGACTGAGCGCCACATTGTTCCGGTCGGTGCACGGGTGTTCACCCTCTCATCAGACGTCATAATGACATCAATGAGGTTGTGGTCACTCGTCCCCCACCCGGGGACAATGCGTCACTCAAACACCCTTCTCCTCGCAGCAACATTTATACAGGTAACATCTATATCGCCACAACCCATCGGGCCATCAAATGTTGATAATTCACTAGGTACATTCAAGTCATACAGACAATGCACAAGGATCAACTCCTCTAGCTTTCCAATTACTACTGTATGGAGTATCAATACAACTGGGTCCTCAACCTAACTCGAACATCAACCCCTACATTCAGACAGCTGGTAGTCCCCCCCGCTGTTTTGATAGTCACTGATGAGTATCAGGGTGAATAGTGGCGTTTCAGGTTTGTGTTATCCCTTAAACTGTTGGGAGTAGCTGGGGTCCGTTTATACTAATATAAGAATTAGGGACACTTGATGTAAACTGGTCCTTCATGAAGAAGAACTGGGCGATGATAACTGGCAAGAATTAACTTTATTGTGAAAGAGATTAAGATGTTGGATCTTTTCGAGATCGGTGCTCAAAAAAAAACATTCCGAATTTAGGCACCACTGACTCAAAGCGAAGATATAAGTGAATCTCCATGGCAGTATGGCTTCAGAGCAAGCCGCTCCACCATCGATACAATTGGAGAAGTAGTGAGCGCGGTCCAACGTGGGAAGTCTGACAGTATTTCCACACGACGGGTCGTCCTGCTGGTTACTCTGGATGTCCGAAATGCATTTAACAGCGCTAGATGAGTAGATATTCTGGAAGCGCTAGAAAATCGTTTTCAAGTACCAGTGTACCTGATGCGGATTCTCAGGAACTATTTGAAGGACCGCAGCCTACTCTACGACACGAAGGAGGCTAGGCGAAGTACTAATTTTACTTCAGGTATCGCTCAGGGCTCTATCCTTGGCCCGGACCTGTGGAACATCTCCTACGATGGAATGCTGCAGCTTGAACTGCCGGATGAGTCATGCTTCATCGGCTGTGCGGACAATATGGCACCACTTGTCACTGGACGCACAGTAGACCATGCGCAACTCAGACTCAATACGTTAATGCGGAGGGTAATGGACTGGATGACCGCTCACGGATTCAAGCTGGCACTAGAAAAAACCGAGGTGGTCATCCTAACGAAGAAGAGAATCACCAGAGTACGGCCTATCAGTATAGGGGACGAGCTGGTCGAATCGAAATCAGCAGTAAAGTACCTGGGCGTCCTGATAGACTTGAAGATGAGTTTTTCTCAACAAATCAGGGCAGTAGCTGACAAAGCTGCAGCGCGTGTGACGGCACTCACTCGATTAATTGCCAACATAGGGGGGCCCACCACATCAAGGAGACGGCTCTTAATGAGCGTTGTGCAGTCGCTTTTACTCTACGGATCAAAACTGTGGGGCGACGCTCTCAGCAAGAAGTTACACCGGAAGCGGTTGGCACAGATGCAGAGACAAGGAGCAGTGCGAATCGCATGCGCATACCGAACGGTCTCCGGGGCGGCAATGCTGGTAATCGCAGGGGTGAGACCCATCACCCTCCTTGCGAGAGAGCGCAGTAGTATTTACCTGTGCAGAGGTGAAGATCAAAGAGAAGAGATCACCAGGGAAGAGAGACGTCGCTCTCTCAGCGATTGGCAATAGTCCTGGGAGCAAGAAACTAGGGGAAGGTGGACTGCACGTCTGATCCCTGACGTGAGGCCGTGGTTCAGTCGAGTGCATGGTGAGACCGATTTCTACTTGACCCAGCTCTTAAGCGGACACTGTTGTTTTCGGTCCTACCTGTACAAAAGTGACAGAGCACGGTCTCCTAACTGTATGTTTTGTGCAGGAGAGTTGGATGATGCCTGTCACACATTCTTCTATTCCAAAGGTGGAGCCAGCAGCGAGGGGTCCTACTCAGCGAAATTGGACTGTCCGGAAACTATGGTCGGAGTAATGCTGAAAACAGTTGGCAATTGGAATCGCGTGGCGCAATATGCTCGGGCAGTGCTGATATTGAAAAAAGCTTGATTGGAGCGCTGGGAGTCATCGGGGATGGATGGATCTCTTTTCTAGCACTCCTTCCTCTCCCGTCCTTTCCGTTAGAGAAGCGATTCCCATGATCTGAAGGCGCCTAGGAACACGAGGCCTAGCCCGAAGTAATGTGTCAAACGGTTCCAGGCTAGGTTCTCAGGTTGACAGAGGAGGTGTTTAGTGGGTAGTCCAAAAGCATTTTGGCAGTAAGAAGCTATTAAGGCTCCTAAAACGAAATTTACTGTGATTAGATTCATGGTGGGATTCTTCAAGGCGGGCATGTTTTAGAACCCTCACGGGCTCAAAGAGGTCACCACTAAATGCGCTCACTCGTAATTCCCCCCCAAAACTGTCTTAAGCCTAGTATGTAATCCTGAGTGCAACACGCTCATGTCATGATGTCTCTGAAAAATTAGATGAGAATTTAGAATATGTTTCTATGCTTCCAATCATTTTTATGCAATCAGGATTATTTAAAACTAGTTATGGTTCCTGAGGGAATGGTTACATGCAGCCTTCATTGAATATTAAAACACACCCAACGTATTTATTTGGCGTCCTTACTCGAACCAAGAACATTTTGTTAGTCTATCGTATACACCAAGAAAATCATGAGCAATTTCAAACTTTTTCCTCCAATAAATTTGTTATCCTTGAATCACTGCAACCCTATCATGACTACTTAGTTAACAAATAGACTATTGCGTGATTTATATGTCATCCAATTAACGAATATAACTGGCGATCAAACGATCCAATGATTATATTTTCAAAGGCCAATTGGATATATTCAGGATAATAAAATGTAATATACTATATATTGAACACAGTGCAAGCGGTGCTGTTGGGAAACGACGTGAACCAAAGAAATTATGAAAGTTGAATTGCTCTTGGCGTCCGTTTTATTTCGAAAAAAAAAAGAAAATTTCCCTTCTGCATTTCATTTTGATTTTATTACAGCAGTAAGTAATTGATGTTGTCTTACACGCAAACTGATTTAACAATGGACGTTTATTGTTTCCGACAATTTGTATGAACGCTGAAAGACCGTTCTGCGAGGGTTGAATCGACGGTTGTTTGGTGCGCGCGGCTAACAGTCTACTTTAATATGATTTTGATTATTTTATTACATAACTCATACATGTGTTCGATTTCAAAGAACTCGTTCTTCATTTATTTTCTTTGAAAATTCAATCACTATTTGATTCAAGACAGTCCGTAGGGCATTGTCCACTGCTTTAATTCAAAGATATCTAAAAATATGAATCTTAAAGGCGAATGACAATATCTAAACCTTTATTACATATTTATTGTCGGTGTGATGTAAAAGTTTCAATAAATTTACAACAAATTCAACTCAAGCAAAAGCAATCGTAGGTTGTGTATTAATGTCTGGAATTTCGCATGTAACATGGCATGTACAAATGCCACTACAAACTGCAAAATGCAAAATGCAAGAGCAAATTGTTTCCTCCAACTGCACCTTGGTTCGCTTGCTATTTGTTGCAATACGTTAACAGTGTTAAATTTGTAAATTATTGATCAAGTTATAAGAGGTTTGGGTAGTTATTCTTCGTGGTTTCATGTATTAACTTGGCTACGTATGCATAACAGCGAATAAAATGTAAAGGTTTCTTGTGTCCTGCCAACTCAATGAGTAAAAAAGTATTGAATAAAATTTTTTAAATCGTTGTCACAAGCGTAAGAGAAAAAATAATTTTTTTTCAGTTCCGGTTCATATGGTTTTATGTTAACATTTAATGACTAGAAAATTACATATTTTATAATAGTTTCTACCCTACATTGAACACACACTGACTCATTTTTGTCTTTTGAATGGAATCTTTTATCTTGAATCAAATATTTTTGGATTAGATAGAGTTCAATGGATTACACCATTTCTATTGCGCTATTTGTTAACATTCTAATCTGTATAGGCCGAGTCCAACGTAACAGACCTGAAATTTTTTAAAAATTTTGAAAAGTAAAATCATGTTTTACAACAAATAAATAAAAATTAATTTGAAAATTAAGTTATTGCTCACGCGACGTAAGTTAATTATTTATTCTTGGAAAGCAAATATAGCCATTAGTACTACTTTTACGAAATAAGATAAAATTTAGTCCTAACGCGAGCACAGCCATCGAAAACCCACTTCAGCAGCACTAGCTCCTATGCTCTGTAAAAAATCAATCCAGGTTAGCAACAAAACTTTAATAAACAAAACAGACCGTCAAATCCGTACAAAAGAAAACGTCATGCGGCCCATTATCTGCTACTGCTTCGCTGCATGAGTGTTTTATTCTCGTTGAAACTAGCTCTACGGCCAAATTTTCGAAAGGAAAATATTGAGAAAGTGTCGGCCCAAAAATAGAACGCTGAACAAAAACGATACCGGAGCAGCATCCTATACAGAGAAGCAAAAACCATACAGAAAATAATCGAGACCAGCTCCCTTTCATTTCGTCAGAGCAAATATTGCGCAAAATCAGGAAGAACTGCAGTAGTGCAATAGTCCTTAACTAGGTTTTGTTTGACAACATAGCATTGGTTTCGGATTAACACTGAGACCATCGGTTTTCCACACCTCTCGCTCTTTGACCATAACAAAGCTTTCCACTTTACTGAAATATAAGCCCCCCTTCTAGGCACAGACCGAACAGGGCGATGGCGACTAACCAATTTGCTCCAGCTACAAATCACTAAGAACAATCGTGCCACCAAGGCAAGCTCCAGACACCCCTCAGGACTCCTCTAGTCTCCCTTCAGCCAGGTCTTCAACTTCCCAGCTCCGTCGGGTCACCCGCCACCAAATCAAATTTCTCCAGATTGCAAAGAAAAATAGGACGAAAAATAAAGTCTACACGTTTCACGCAAAAAACCTTACGGCCTAAAGATAAATTAAAACAAATTATTCTAACTCCAAGTTAAGAATCGGTTAGGACCGAATCAATAGATATAACCAACCAACAATATACAACCATGTAATGGATGTAACGTATAAAGAGTTTTGGAAGACGAGTAAAAAATTCGGGTTTTCTGTAAACCTGCGGATTTTTTCCGTTTTTTTTTAATGTAAGATTTATTTTTTCATAAACTAAAAATAGAAAGAATTCAATTTATTTGATTGTAACGGACGTAACATATTAGAAAAAGAGGTTGGAAGAGCTCACGCTGGTTTCTAAGCTTCTCCACCTCTGAGTCTTCACTGAAATCAGTATAGCAATGGTATAAATCATTCACAACTTGTAAATGAGAATAGATAAGTTCATCTACCAAATAAGTTTCTAGAATTAAAGGACGTAACATAGTTTATACCGTTATAAACGGTATAAAAACGTCTTTAAGACGTCTTTAAGAAAAACGATTTTAAGACTGGAAAAACTAGTGTGAAATAACTAGTCTTTGTTATCTATAATCTTCACAAATGTTGCTTCCTCAGAATGTATTATATTATCTAGAAAAGGACCTTATAATCGTTTCTTTAGATCAGATTCATTTTTCAGTATGAAGGTATTCAGAGTTGTACAAATTTTTTTGACTCTTATGGATGTTTCTTATAAGGAAAGTTCGTCCAATTTAATTTTTTCGTAAAGCAAAAACAAGATTCTAGTATTTTCACGACATTTTTGAGTGACTTAAACAAATACTTGTTCCTCTGCGGAACTGCAACTATCTGTGGATGACAAATTCTTCTCGAAACAGCTGGCCCAATGCATCGATTAATGCCATCAACTGGTCCTTTATCATGGGTGGATGCGACAAAAATTCCAGTCGATATTCTCTAAGCTCGGATGAAATTATTTTGTGTTTCCAATCGTGAAGAACAAGTGAAACTCATTTATGTGTTGGTTTTGAGCGAAGCTTCTGAAGATATGAATCCCTTGTAATGGAATTTTTGCCAAAACATGTGTAAGAAATTATCTATCAAATTAAAACATAGTGAATATATCATGGCCGATTTCATCACTGATAGCCGCTTACGAGGTTGTTCTTGGTTTAGTTTAAAAAAAACAGCTGTGTATATTGTTACAAAGTCATTCCCAGTGTTCTCCCATTATTTCCTTCCGTTGTCTAAAAGATACATTTTCCACCATACCTGCTAGAAGAACTGCAGTATTCATCAATAACATTCTCCTTTAACTATTTGGTGGTCCTAAACAGAGTTTTTACATAGGAAAGTTATGATATCATCTCACCTCTAAGTCTAGATAATGTTTCAATGCGTTTCTCGCTGCTTATATCAGACCATGGATAGTAAGAAACTGGTTAAGTTTTGTCAAGACCGCTTCCTTTTCTGGCGTTCATTGCATATTCACTGATGATGTAACACCTTTAACATTCTCAACTAAAACAAGACTTTTTCCATTCGCAAGATGAACTTTCTGTAAATTCAATGATAGTTTTTGGTATTTGCAGTGGATGAAAGTCCTTTAAGTAATCTAATATCACTTCAGCGTTTTTATTGGTAGCGACAACAGCTTACGGTCTGATCCTTTTCTGTGAGCGAACAATATGTTTTGGGCGCAATTTTGCATCCGATGACCTGCCTACCCTACAGCCTCCTTGTTAAACTTGAATTGCCGAAAGGCTTCAGTTATTGTTATAAAAAGGATTTTCTCTTATTTTCTTTCTTTACGTTCGTCATCTTTTATTAAAATTAAAATGTCCTTTATTCCTGGTAAATGTCTTGATAACTGGCACAATTGGCTTGGCGGACATGAAACTTGTGCTCGGGAGGCATAAGTATAGGTACCATCTCTGTACTGGGAACAGGATGAGAGGCCTCGGAGTACATTCGAAGCTTTGACCATTAACTGGTTCGGGTGAGGTGGTGTCCCGATTAGCGTTAAGCTTGTCCTGAGTACCTGTCCTTATAAAGGCTGCTACTAACCCACGCATGTCCGTCTTGCTTTGTACAGATACCTATGGGACCATTAACTTTATGTAGTCGGACATCATCCCACCTAATCTCGACGGGCTTTTCAGGTTCCGCTGACAATAGATTACGCGCGGCCTTCCATCCATTAAGAGCCTTTGGTTATAAATTTTTCGGGCTCAATCCCTTCGCATAACAAAACGACTAAACTGGTCTCAAGCGTTTATGACGAGCTTACTCATTTCGCGCTAAGCAGGTGTTAAAGTGACTTATAACGCTAGTGGAGGTCTTCAGATTCTCAACGGTATGGTTCGCCAGATACAAACGTAACTCTAGAAACGTACAAAGGAACACAAAACGATAGAGTGCCCATATCAAACACAAAAAAGAAGTTGTAACAAGTCAGAAATGGTACATGTTATTTGTAGGGAAAACAATCCGTAAAACATTAAAAATGTATGAAGATCAACGTCCGTTTTCACAACAAGACATACTCTACCTATAGAGCACATCTAAAAAATCATCCCTACGAACTCGGCACCAAGCGAACTGAATGATCCTACAAGATACTATTGTACAGAACCCCAAAAAATAGATTTCTTGATAAAAATATTAAAAAACTAGATGTGTTGAAAAAAACTGGGAAAACTCAAATCCAAGAAAACTGATGGATTAATGTTAAAGGAAAAGGTTTTTCCTAATAAGTCGCGACTTTCTCAATCCTCTGCAGAACACCTATAAGAAAATGCAAGCGAAATAAACCAGCCAATAACACGCACCAAAAATATCCAACCAAAATATCCTCAGGAATGGTCAACAAAAACATGTAATATTGATTTCTCTCCATTTTGAAAAACCCACCCTTGCATGATCCTAACACTACCTGACACTTGTTACCATGGAAAGTCCCTTAGTAACCACCATCCCTCAAAACGAGGTGAAATTGGCTCAAAAATTCTGAAACGCGGCTTGATTTAAAAAAATGAAATTAGGGAAGAAGTGAAAACTGAGCCGCCCCAGTCAGTGAGATGGACTTATGGATTATTGTCGCAGAACGTTCTCTATGTTTTCTCAGTTCTATTTTAAGTCCTCTCAACAACGAATGACATTTCGGTGACACTATCTTAAGACCAGAATCAATGACCTTATTTCAAGTTATCTTGGTAACAATCCTAGACAGTGCCCGATACCTTAAACTGAAGTATTCCCAATAAGACCAGTATTCTGTGTAGCTGTTGCTTGTTGACTAGCTAGTTTGATTGTCAAAGCAAGTCAGTACTGCCACCTCGGTTCCGGTGATTGCCAGAGTGACGCAGACTCATCAACCACTTTTTACGTCTGATTTTAGGAAAGTTAGTTGATTTGGTCTTATTTTGCCCAGAGATATCTCCTGCGCAGCAAATAAGTTCCGAGCATTTAAAGCTGCAGGTAATGTTCAGCTAATTAGAAGTAAGATCGCAATACTTACCTGTAAGTTGCGCCGAAGTTAATTGGCGTCTTTCTGTTTCCCTCCTGAGCTAGTCTAACATTATGTCATCCTTGTATCCTGTTTATATATGCTAACCTAGTTGAGCTCTGCAGTGGCACTCACCGGTGTAGTCATGTATTATATGAACTTGGGTCTATACTATATACGCATGTAGCACGTCTTCTGATCCAGATATTCCCGATTCAAAGTCTGGACACTAAACAGTGATCTTGCATTCCAGCGTGAACTGAGTCACATGTACCCCAACCTGGTAGTGTCTAACAAGTTGCCAATATGTCTTAGTTTCTTGTATCTCAGTGTTCTGAATTCCATTCAATTTGCTGGGGCTTTAGCCTAGTCTGTTTGTCTATTAAATTCTGGCAGTTTCAACTGTTTACAGGACATAAAATAAGGTAGCTTACAAAAAATAGGTACAAGCTATCCTATCATGACTGTGACCGTTTGCCATTTTTTACTAACGAAGTGGTTATTAACTTATCCTTCCTAAAACCCAAAAAACGCTGCAATGATATTCACTTGAAGATTCCCATATTTTAAATTTAATGATAGATCTATTGACAATGCTGCTGGAATGAATAGTTGAACATCAGTAAAATTCGGAATGAAAATTGAAAATCGAAGTGCCGTAAAGTGGGTCTTAAAGAAGGATTTATTAGAAAAATAGGCAACCTTAATTTTGTCCTTTTTTCAATCTGGTGAATAACATTCGAAAATATACTCCGCTGCAAGGACATTTATTTCCTACGCCTATGGGCTTTGGAAGGAATCGAATGCCAATAGCATCGAACATTTTGGCAATCTAGCTTAAATCTAAAATCCTGTCAAAAATATTGAAAGGATTGTCAAAATTGGTTCAAAGTGCTTTTCCACTTCTTTTTTAATGTAGTTTGTTATTATCGGGTGACACAATAGGATTGTTTGTACCTTTGTTTGATGTTAACGCTTTTTAGCAGATGGTTAGTGTTGAAATTAAACGAATATGCAGGCAAGCTAATGATATTACCAAATCATATTGAACTCAATATAATCCGCACTTGACCACATGATCCTATCATTGATTTAATATTTAAATGCGGGTTTGTCAAGGACCTTCTATCAACATCATAAGAAAGTCTTACACAGTTGTCCTGCACTATTTTTAAGAAGGTTCAGTTTGTATTCCAACGGTGATCATTCATTGAAGTATTCTGCTGAAATTCACTGTTTTGACAAGAAGAGTGCAATTATGGTATATATTTCAATGAAACCGTTTGTCAAATTTTAACCATTGTTTTCTAAATCATTTTTCAAAGCCTTTCATACAGAAACACTTCAGGAGGTGAAGAAATCGTTTGAAGGTAGTTATTTACACCAGTCTTGTATCGTGCTACGGTGTGTCATCAGTGGAAATCATGTGGAAGAAACCAGCCCATATTTCTTTTTCATGTTGATTCGACAATCTGGATGACGTTGTTTGGCCAAAGAATAATTCGTTGACATTTTTTTCATTATTTTCCCAGTCAAATCCGTGGTTTTGGAGGTGGTGGCACTGAATTTTCCGTTTTCGGTTTCATTTACGTGGCTGTCTAACTCTCGGTGATTTTATTATATTTTCTGCTTTTTCCTGTTTATTTTTGTGTCTCTTTCTTCTTATCTTCAGCTTTTCCAAATTTTTGTTGCTCGACTAACGACTTTTTGGCATCTTTCAGGTAACGAAACATCAATTTTCCGACGTGCAAAACAGACACCAATTTATGTATAATAAAATCTCCATGTGGCTTTGCTTCAGACAGATTGGTAAACGTTTTTGAGTCTCCATCACCTATTTAGTAGGCGTATTTAGCCTTATTGATGCTTATAGAATTTTTAAAAATTTCAGTAATTCCTTGTGCCTTCATACCTCCGGAACTTCCTTGGTAATTCGCAGAATACTCTGCTTCATGTTCACTCTCATACCAGATGTCAAAATCAAAGCAAATTTAATTTTTTCTTTATCATCTCGAAAGCTTCGCATATCTTGGAAGAAACGAAATAATCTATCACTTTCCCTATTACGGTACAAACGCCAATCAGTGAGCTAAAGCCATGTTTTGACCACTTGCCGTCTCCTGAAACTACTCATTTGTCCTCAGGTAAATCATTTTCTACATTTTTGTGCTTTTTCTCCTCACCAGCTTTTTTTAGAGAAATGTCGGTGTCACTTTTCGTTGCAATTTGGACATTTTCTAAAAACTTGTACTATGTTGTTTTACGAAAATTCGATGACATGTCCGTCAACGAACAAAAGAGTTCTAATCCATTACGACCTACGCCCAACAATCGCATAATAAATACGATGTGGCGATTAATTTCAAAATCAGTATTTATAAGGGGTGAAAAATTTATTTGTCGATCACCACAATCGCACTTTACATTAATTTTAAATCCCAGTGCCCGTACACTAGTTTCAGAAAATTTAGCATCTTTGTCACAAGTTTTACATTTTAACATACTCACTAACGCCGTAAAAACGAGTGGAAACGTCAGTTTATAATAACTAAAAGTATCATCCTCTTAACATCAAAATCAGAATTCGTTGACAATTTTCTTGCTGATGTACTGGTGAATTCGGTATTATGTTCAAAATTGTATTGGTTATCATGGAATTCATGACTTAGCCTCAAATTTTGCTTTTTTTTACCTTTGAGTTTTTACTGCCTTTCTTATAAAAACTCATTTTGTGGGCACACAACACTTCGAAAAAGAACTCAACAAACACCGAGAAGGCGTGTAATAACCGAATTGATCGTGTAACCAAAATCCGAAGTTTAGTGTCAGAAAATAAACAATGAACGTCACGTCACTGTCAGCTGCATAAGTAAGCGCGTACAGCGGAGAGCACGCATACACGTTCACTTATTTCATGGTGTTTGAGCTCGAATCTCTGTAAAATATGTTAAGAGGGGATTCTTAAGGACCAAAGGAAGTGAAAAATGCAAAAAAATCCGATTTTTTTGAAACTGTAAAGTGTACTAATGCCTTAAGCGCAACCGTGACACACTGAAGGAATGAGCGGTTGTCAGTCAACAAGTGCACAGATCACATTGTAACATTGCATGTCAATGCAACGCAGTGCTACCAACATCTACAAAAAAATGAAAAAATCATTAACACGCTTCATTTGAAAGGTGTCTGAAGGTTACAACAGTTCCAAACGCATTTGTCTCAATTGTTTTCGCTTACATTTGGATAATTGGACTGGAATTTTTGAAAACTATACTTCACGATTTGCGCCCTTAAAGAAAAACAGTTTAGACCGTCATGGTTGCAGCGCTGCAATATCTTCAAAAATCTTTAAGTAAATTAGAAATTCTACTTACTTTTTTTCGCCGAATGTGTACTATTCTAAATTATACATCAAAGGAGGACCTAAACGTGATAGTGAAAAAGTTATTGCAAGACTTCTTGACAAAAAATGAGAATGATAACGCTCAAAAGACATATGAAAATTAACAGTTGAACGAAGACCCTGGAGAAAAATGGAGTTCCCGAAGCAATTACACATAAATTTCTAATGTCAATGCTTTTGCCTGAGCTGTCACACGTAAAAACCATATCTTAGTTGATTCTTCAAGAAATAAACCTGGTATATAAAACAGTAAAGGACGTGAGAGGAGGATTTGGTGGTCTCAAAAGATTCCATTTCCACCGGTTTCACCGAACGATATAAAAGCATTAATTCTGCTTGATGTACTTGCTCTCATCTCCTGAAACTTTAGGCTATGCTACGCCCTTGGCCATCTCAGCAAGTATAACTCCCATTCAAGATTAATGGAGCATTTGCAAAAATAGTTTCAACAAATTTACCGTCTTTATGATACATAGTCCTCAAGTTTTATAAATAAACTCAATGAAATTCTTCCCACAGCACTTCTTGGAATTTTCAGTGCGAACGCATCGTCTATGTGTATGCATGTATGAACGGTGAAATGGAGCGTCTGCGCATTTGGGCATTGGCTTTTATGTAGCTTTTATCTTCAGTATGGCGTATGAGGCATGTATGTATAAATATTAGCTCGTATGAGTGGGTAACATTCAACGGGAAGATTTGTCGCCATTCTCGTCCGTTTCCACCGATTCGTAACGGGGGCTCCGCGTTTGTCGCGCCCCATCCCGATGCTATAGCGCAACGGCTGAATGGATGCTCGATGGTTCTGCTCACATACAAGATATGTGCATCAACCTGGCACATACCTGGCTTGGAAACTTTCATGTTAGACTGTGGTCAACAACGACTTGCAATGAGATGATGAAAACGGAGACATGAGACATTACTGGACGCTATTGACCATAAATTGCCATTGGATTCGTTTCCATTGCCCAAAGTTCGGGGCTGAGTTGTGCGAGCCAAGTCTTTTACGACTGGAGGCGTGGCGCTAAATGTTGAACGGGCAGGGGGTTTGTAAGTCAGTCCAGTACGGAGGCTGCATCTCACCAACCACAGCATCCGGTCTAGACGTGTGCGTTTGCCGTTTTAGTTTTTCCTCACACCTTCTCGAGCCTTGCGTTTGAGCCATTCATTGTTTCTATCTCGAATAGTGCTTGGCATTTTCACTAAGCGCTTTCCAGCGCTGGGTGTGAATGTGTGATGGTTTGGATGGTATGACTGTCGTTCTTCCGTCGGCTGGTACCAGCATCACAGTCAACCTATTGATTCATTTGCCCCTCTGCAGCATATCCCCGTACGTTGGTCCATTTCAGATGTGTCCCAAGGTCGCGCGTTACTGACGATGATTAAGGCGAGGTGACCCAGTACTCAGTACGCGACGGCAGCCAAGGTGGTGGTAGCAAAAAGGGGCGGTGTGAAATTCAAATGGTAGCCGTAACGTATTTTCTTTGTTTGTGTTGTTTGCGCACAACACCCCTTGATAATGACAGTCGGTTGGTCGGACGATCGGTCGATGGCAGACTGTCGAGGGGTTGCAAATACTTGATGTTATTTTACAGTTTTACGGCACTCGTCCCTCTTGTTTGAGTGGTTCAAGAGACCACTTAAGGGTTGTTACGAAGTTGAGAGTGCTTGAAAGTTGTCGGCATTTGAACCATTATTTGAATGTTCATTTTGTGCATAAGGGATGGAAGGGGTTGAATTGATGTTCACTTGGTTTTTCTCTTCCTTGAGAGCATGTTTCACAGTTGCAATAATGATTTGAATTTTACAAAATTGAGTTTGATTTGTAGACAGTGAATTTGTACAATTTGGTTTGGTACATTTTTTCGAGTGCCACTCGGAGAATGGAGACAGTTGATTAATGTGAGTGAATGAGAAACGTTAAATTGTGGGAAATACGAATTAATATAAAAATATTTCATTGACCTATTTGAACGTCATTGAAATATCATTTTAAAGGGATACAAATTCACTATTTGGCTATTGATGGAATTAAACAAAGCAATTGAATTGTACGTTCAATATTTTACTGCCTTTTATATTATTGGTTGAAAACTATCTTCACAGGGTCTATAAAAATAAAAGCAATGAATAAAAACGTGCTTACTCTACAGAAAAGGAACCACGACAGTCAAAACATGTATGCAACAGAAAAATATAACTCTCTAAATCTGAAGGCTTGAAGTGGAGCGAACCTATTACAATGTCATGTTTTATTATAGAATTCTCGAGTATGCGAAAGAATTGCTGTCCATTTTTCTATTAACATCAATTGAATACACGTAAGTGTGTGAAGGAATAAAGGAGGTTAAAGGACTCAAAATAAAATTTGAGAATGTTTTCTCATAGTTTTATTTTATAAATGTCCCAAGTGTTGCAATGTATCTTTTGTATGTTTAAGAACAAAGATGACTACTCCCAGCCCCTGAAAGAGCAAAATTACTATTAATTTATGTAATTTTATTTTATTCATTAAAATATTCATCACAATGGTGGTTCTCAGTACTCAAATAATTTTATTAAATTTCAATTTAAATTTCTCTCTCGATATTTTGTGGTCATAAAATTAAAAAAAAAATACAGGGTGGTCCAAAAGTATGGAAACGGACGGAAAATCACAATTCTGATACTGGAGTTTTTAGTAATTTCATCCGAAGAATCGAATGGGGCAATCAGATTCCGGGCCCGGTGGGGCCTTTTACGTGATATGAGGCCCAATATTAAAATTTTAAATGCAATCCCATCTTTTTATTGCAGGTTTCGATTTAGCGGGAAATTTTACATCCGAATTGATTAAAATCCGAATTCAGTCACAGTGAACATTTGAAGAACCACATTTTTCTCGACAATTGCCACTCCTGACTGATTGTGTTTGTTTTTTGGGCTTAGGAAGTCTCAAGGTGATATGTTATGTGTACCCACACATATCGATTTGTGCCCCCTGGTCTGATTGATTCTGACGCCCCCTGGATATTCGGACACAAAACGTAGGGCCCAAAAATGGACGAACATATTTTGGGTTTTTAAGAAATTAGGAAGAAAAATTCTTTCCGATATTAAATCTTATTTCCACCGCATTTCTATTTGTTAAGTTGAGTTGGGTCTGTGTTCCCCCTTTTTCAGAATCTGGGAAATATTTGTATCGTTTCAACTTTCAAGAGATATCGTTTGTTGAAATGTAGATGATTATCTTTCAACTTATCTTCTGTGTTTTGCTTGACATTTTGGCTGTGATGAAATCGTCTTCGGTGCTGTTTACGGATATTATCCTTAAGAGGATTATTTTGGTATGCCCCTTAACACTTGTCCTTTTTCTAAAGCTGGTTGTTTTTTTTCGATTTATTCTGGTTCACACTCGATTATTTGATCTACAATAATCAGATACTACAGATATTTGTTGTTTTTGGAATAGAAAATCATTTCCCTTTTCTCTTTGTGACAGTTATTCCGTAGTTCGTATTTTATTGATCACATTTGTTGATTGCATTTATTGGTATTGATCAAATTTGGCATTTACTTCAGGACCAGAATACCTTGTTTGACATGATCGGACATTTTTTAAAAATGTATATAGTATATATTCAAATAGTCTATGTCTAATATTTCTGTCTGATGGAAACGAATTTTTTTATTCAATATAAAGATTGAACCTTGCCATTATACGTGAAACACGACATCATTCAAATGTCCTCCACGGGACATCTTACAGGTCTCAATCCTACTGAGGTAATTTTCAATGACTTTTCGGCGCATTTCCGGCAATATCTCGGCCATAACTTCACGAATATTGGTTTTCAATTGCTCAAGATTTTGATGATTGTTCCCTTAAACATGATCTTTCGCATAGCCCCATAAAAAGAAATCCAATGGTGTTAGGTCGCAGGATCTTGCGGGCCAATTGACATCACTCAATCTCGAAATTACGCGTCCTGGAAATTTCTCTTGCAAATGTGCTCGATTAGTCTATGTTGTGTGGCATGTGGCTCCGTCTTGTTGGAACCACATGTTTTCCAGATCATAATCTTCAATTTCTCTCCAAAAATAATCGGTTAACATCCATCCATAGCGGTCAGAATTGACTCAAAGGGCTCTTCCTGGACCATTTTCAAAAAAATACGGGCTAATAACACCACCACACCATAATGCACACCAAACGGTCACTTTTGCCGGATGCAAAGGCCTTTCTGCGAACACTTGAGGATTTTGAGAGCCTCATATGCGGCAATTCTGTTTATTTACGTAACCACAGAGCGGAAAATGAGTCTCATCACTAAAGAAAATTTTGTTCGAAAAATCGTTATCAATGGCTTGTTGTTCAATCACCCAACTCGCATACATTCTGCGTTGGGTATGGTCTTGAGGCTTAAGTTCTTGAGTGAGTTGGATTTTGTACGGATGGAGATGCAAATCCAAATGCAAAATCCGCCACAATGAGCCGTAAGACAAGCCCAAATGTTGAGCACGTCGAGGAATCGACAAGTTCGGGTCTTCCTCCACACTTTGAGCAAAGACAGTGATATTTTTAGCAGAATATCAATAACCGATCCAGTCTCTTCGAATTTTCTCACTGTGTTGTTTTCTGTGTAGGTCGATTATGTCGACCGTAATCGGCTTGTAAAGCCCTAAATGTTGATACAGCAGAATCACCATTTTTATAATAAAATTTAATAGTTTTCACGCGTTTTTCGACTGTAAAACGATTCATATTTCTAAATGGCAAACCTTCAACTAAAAAAAAAAACACGTTTTGGATGACATTTAACTTTGACAGATGTCAAATGGCAGGGTTATACTTTTCCTATACGAAATGGATAACCCTGTACAACAAAATTTTGACAAATCAATCATTTTGTATGCTGGACGTCACTTGCTGGACAACCTTATCAGGGAGAGGCTAACCTAGACGATTTGTGTTCGAGAAATCTCAGTCGAAGAGATCGAAGAATCTGTCTTCACAATAGTAAACCTATCAGATCACAACCAGAACAAACGACACTGTCATGGAACTACTTCCATAAATAGTTTGGAGAGCGAAACTTCAAAATTACCACTCAAGGTATGCCTTAGTACTAGAAGTGTGTATGATCGAAGTGGGTAATGCTTTCAATATTTCAAAATGGACAAACACTTTTGGATCCCTGAAGAAGTATTGCACTGTCTCGAAGATATTAATAGTATTCATAAAACATTTAATTTTAATGAGGATACGAAAGGACTATCTCCAAGACTTGAGGCTGTTCTACATCACAGAAAACGGATGGCGGAGACTGGTTGACACATCTAGTTTTGGACAAGGTTTCATTTTTCACTTCTGTAACTTCTCATTCAATGATCTTTTAAGGCTGTAACTAACGATGGATACCAGCAGAAAACGTTGACATGTTGGCCGCCAGATGCACTGTTGAGCAAGCTTAACTTTAACAAGACATGGCAAAAACTTTACGAGTTTCTACTGCAACTCTACCGCAGACTTTCAGAGTTAATGATGTTACATATCGTTGGAGCAATATTTCTCGTGTGTCGTGTTGGACATTGCAACAGGATCTAGCTTTATAAGATAAGAGTATAGATAGGGTGTTTCAAGTGACCGTTGCACTGTGCCAGTAATGTTGAATGGACCAATCATGAGGCAGCATGAAATAATTCTTTTCCCCGCACAAAAGGTAAATGTCACTTTCTGACGGTTAGATTGGGATCCAAGCTAAAACTACATGATACCTGTAATGTCTTTTGACATGCATAGTTGTCTGAGGCACAATTTACATTTTGATCATGTAATCATTTTGATCAATGAATAGGTCGATCCAGATGGCTTAAGACCCATCCAAATAGTTTGATGGATACTAGACCTTTCAGTACTACATATTGAAAGTTAGGAACCTTTGTTCTTGAAAAACAAAAGACCTAGGATCTTGAAAAATGATATAAATTCTTGGAAAATAAAATAATGGTCATATAGAATAGCAACCTTGAACAACTTTTCGGTATTTTTTGACAATCAATGACAATTGAAATATGAATTAATGTCAATTTCCTATCTCCTCAACTGCTCCTCTTGAAAAAGGGAGTTCCTTCAATGATTGCCCGAATGAGTGATATCTGGAGACAAAAAAAGTCCAGCTCAAAATAGTATGACAAGTCCAAGCTGTTTAGGTCCAAGTTTCTTGGCGACTGTAAGGATGTTTGGTGAGATGTTTGTAGGAAGTTCTTTTGCTCTGGGAGTTATACAGTTCGACTGTGAGTATCCTTCAGATAGAAATGGTAGAAAAATTATTTTATGTGTTATCATTCCATTTCATAATTATTTCCAATCAACTGAATAGTAGCGTTCAAAAAAAAAAAAGTAAAAAGTGTGCTGATTTACATATATCATTTACAATCCTTCATTTAGTACATTCAGTCCATAAATTTTAAATTACTTTGAACAATCGCTTAGTCAGTTTTTAATTTCTTTTAATTCCAATTAGCAACTTGATCAGGTATTCATACCTGATAGCATTTCAACTATTCAAAACATTCGTTCAATTTCTCTTTATTTAAAAATGATTTTCCGATCACTTACGATCAAATTCAAATTGATAAAATTAAAAAATTCTAATGGAACTTGACGAAACGCAAAATTTCTGCGAAATTAAAACCATTTCCGGGAGTGATTGGGTGTTTATGAATTGGTGAGCCTTTTCCCATCTATGAATTACGAAGTTTTGCTTCACAAAGTAATGTGGGAAAATTGTATAAAATCAGAGATAAAAAAAATCATTGGAACTAGTTCGATTAAATTATTAATTTGAAATTATTAACCATTAAGCAACTGAATAAGATTTGATTGAAAAGTTAATCAAGTTATATTGCCGCGTTCTTTTATCGGGACTGAGTTATTTAACTCAACGACATTGAATATATGTTTGTGAGAGAATTGACCGGTAATTTTGAATTCTATGTCCGCGAAGGACATGGTTGGACTGTGCCTAACCGGAACGAAGTAATGAGTACGGTTTACAGAACCACTTTTAATATTAAAGACGAAGTTTCGGAAGCGTGCAAGAAGATTTAAAAACCTTCGCGTCCATCTGGACGCTAGAGCTTCCTTGTTTTTATTTCCCGTTACTGTCTCAATTACATATCAAATATACCCAAGATATATTAATAAGACTCCTGTTCGCAAATGATATATCACAAAGAAAGTTGGAAGTTAAAATTGATTAAACAAGATGATGCTTGGGTTTGATGCCTGGGTTTACATCGTTTTCTAATCTATAAAATGCTTAGGTATCCAACATATAGGTACCCAAAAGGACAAAAAGAAACACGCTGCCTAATCAATGATCTTCAGCGTATTCAATTTGGCTTATATCCTGCCACAATGTATACCATTCCTTTATCGTTATTTTTTCTTTTCAAATTTAATTCAAATTAAAATTTTTAAAAGGGCACCATGCTGTTGCTATTTTGACAACAACACCATTGTTTAGTTCGACACCGTCATGCCTCCGTCATATCTCACATATGACTCTACGTCATTCACACATCGTACAGCAGACTTGCATGCGGTCCGTCTCAGTTGAAGAGGACCATTTTTTTTTTGCTGTAAAAAGCCGAATATGAAAGTAATTGCATGTCGAATTAGTTTGCTACTGTCATCCTATTTAAGGATCACTTACCGTATTTAAGGGATATACGTATGAATGGTTAGTTATGAAGTGCGGTGCCAAATAAAAGAACAAGAGCAGAAGTCGTCCGTCTCGGAAGTGTTCTAATCGGTATTTTTTTTGTTTTGGGAACTTATGATTTTGGTTTTTTGCTGGTGTCGTTCGGCTCTGCGCTGAATCAATGAAATTGAAACGTCACGTTCCATATGTTGAGAAAGTTTGGGTAAACATAGGTGCGTGTAGAATGATGAAAGGAATTATCAACGGTAACGACTTGATGATAGTTTGAGGGTTTTGTGATGAAAATTCAATTGCGATCAATGAGAGAATGTGGGAAGAAGTTGCGTTGTTGAGAGCGATAATGCAGTTTATAATAAAAAAGAAGTTAGTAGAGGAATGGATAAATGTAAATCTAGAAAATTAATCGAGATCAGTTCACTTTTATATCATTTTCCAAGGTGAAATTGATTCATTGTTGTCTTTATAATTACGCATTTGGCGAGCGGAAAATCGCGAATACATCGCGTATAATCGTGATAAAATTTAATAAGCGTAAAATGAAAACTCAGATGCTCTGGAGTATGAAAATTCATAACGAATTCCCAACAATTTGCAATACAATCAGCTGCATAACAGCCAACTAAGCAATTTAACAACAATAGCTGAGGATTACATTGCGTTCAACCAAAATCGTTGAACGTGTATCACGGATAAGCACGACACGATTATCTTCGCCATATCTCCAGTCAAGACTCCTTCCTGTCTCCTCCTTGGCGTCATGACTCCACTCCGACGTTGTTGTTATATCGGTGTTGTCTCGTTGTTTAAAAATGCGTGAAAACTATCAATTAAACAATCAAAAAGTCATTTCGCAGAGATTTCCATTGCATTGCTAGATGCCTGTATCTGATCCACATGCACATCCACGGATTCAGTCGGCACAGATTAAGTGAATACATATCAACCTTCTTGTCTTCGCATAATGTGTGGTATAATGAGAAAATATTCATGCAGTTAAAGAAATAGCGAAGTGAATGGCGAAGAAGTCGGCTCCAACTCCATCATTGCGTCGCCATTTCAGTGATGAGCTTGCATGTATTCATGCAGCTTTCATGCTTGTTTTCCATTTCGGTTTGTTGAATGGTAGATCGAGGGCGAAATGCAAGAAGTTTTGCCACGTTTACTTAAGCGCTTCCTTTAGCGCAAGTAAGAACAATAAATGTATGTGGTCAACCAGCTTGATCATTGTAGCGATTGTAAAGGTAAGCAAGAAGAAAATTGAAGATTTGCACCTTGGTATTTCCTTGTTTACGATTAATGAGTATGTACATTGCATGAATCATGTAGAAAGCAAGAGGGTCGGAGGGGATACAAGAAGGTTTCTTACAAAAAACATGGAGTAGGTGTGGTGGTTTTGCACGGTTTGTTGGTTATTTTGGTTTATCTTTGCACGTCGGATTGAATCATTCGCAATGGATGAGTGTTAAAAGTTTATGTAACATAAGATTCCATGTTCTTTTTCTGCTTGTGTCGTTTTGAATCCGATGCAGAGTGACTGAACATTGGATGAATAATCTTTGAGGTCTCTATCGAATTAAAACTTAAGGTCATATAAATTGGTTTTGCTCGAAATTTTATTTTACTTCAGACAATGTCCTTGTCGTCAAGTTTCTACAGCCTAATTTGGAGGTTCAGGCTGTTCCCTCTCTATGTCTCAACTCGTGGCTTGCTTCCTAAAATCTCGAGATTCGCGTAGCCCCACACTGTCTTCGTCGATTCGTATTTCGACGTGCGCCTACCCGTCTTTGTCCTCCAGTCTTCTCGTCGAATACCCTTTTTTGGTATCTCTTGTTACGTTTTGCGATGTGCAGGCAACATAAAAACAAACAAAAAATAATATATCTATATGAATAAATGAACAAATAAATAAAATAACAATTAATTTGGAATATAACAATAAATTGTTTTGGTTAAGTTTTTGAATTTATATCCATATTTCTAAGTTAAAAGAAAATCATACAAGATCAAATAGAACTAAGAATACAATTAAAATAAAAACAATTATAGTTAGATTTAGGTATTTAGTAATATTTAGTTAAATAATATTTGTGACAAACAAAAAAACAAATAAAAAAGTCTCAAATAAAAATACCCAGTAGAAAAAAACAAAAAAAATTTCTTGGAAGTTTTTTTTGGAAAAAATTTTCCATTGAAATGATTCACTTGTTTGTTGTGAAGATATCACTATAAGAAGGATAGATATTGCGACTTAGGGATGGAAATCCAGTATCAAGTGATGGAAAATAAAGGATATAAATTGTGTATTTAATTATTGAGGAAAGAGAAATAAATAAAGAGAATCAGGAAATATTAACAGCTGTTTGAAGTATTTAGCCATAGAAGTCCTCGAGTCGCAAAATCTTTGAATCACAAAGCCCAAGAGAACATTTTGGTTAAGATCGATGCTAAGAAGATAGTAAGCAGGCAGCAGAGGTGGTCAGGACGCAGCGCAGTGGAATTCATTCAAGTCCCAAAACCAAGCTGTGGTGAAGATTCGTATTGGAGGAAGCAGAGATGGTCAGAGGTAGCGCAGCGGAATTTATTGTAGTTCCGAAACCAAGCTGAGGTGGTCAGAATCAGCGCAGCACTATTCACGTAAATCAAATATTTTATATTTACTTATTTGTTTGATCATTTCTATTTATTTCATCTAATATGAAACAGTAAGCTCTTTCTGTGTGTGTGTGTGTGTATGAGACATGGAAGGATTAGGGCTTAAATAATGTCCCAAAAACCCCCACGCCCGCGCGATGAGCTAGTCAAAGTAACTTCCTTCGGCCGCCATTATGTGGCCTTTGTATGTTCAAATAACTCTGTCTTTTTAACCTTTTTCCTTTTTTTGCTGAAGGAATGCTTCTTTTCTTTGCTAATAACCTACAGGATGCTTTCCTGTAACATCTTCGATTGATTAGTTTTCTGTTCGTAAATAGTTGAATGACTTTCATTGTAAGAACACAACAACAAACTCTAAATGAAACTGAAAGGAGTCTGACGAGCAATCTTGAAATAATTTAATTTTTTTTTTTCGTTGAGAAAGCAATCAACAGAATTTCAATAAAATCATTTCAAAAGACAACAAAATTTTAAGCATAATATGATTTAAAATAAAAGTTATGTTTGAACGAAACACTTTAGATTGTTGCCCTTTGAGTGTTCTAACGAAATGATGCAAGTCAGAATAGGTTTCAAGTTTATTTTAGAATAATAAGATAATATCCTTATAGTCAATGTAAGCGAATGGAGACAACCATCGGTACATTGGTAATCGTTTACTACTAAACCGCCTCTTGTCGAATTTTTCATACGTTTGTCACATCTAATAACTTTTGTATTTTGAAAATGAGAAAATTTCACAATGAGAAGATTTACTCGTCCCTACTTCCCACAATATCATTGCTAAATTTCACGAATTAGCTGTGTTATTGCATAGTTTTCCTGAATGCCGATTTTAGAACATGTGTCAGGGTATCAACTTATTTTATAGATACTGAATTTCATGTTTTGGTTAATTTACTAAAATAAAAGATGTCACGAGTATTTTACATTTTTCTTCCGAAAATAAATAAATTTTTTTTGAATTTTTTATTTTTTTAAATTTTTTAAAATATAAAATATTCTATATTTTTTTCTGGAGTATGTGTTTTTTGCGAAAACTCATCTCTAGCATTTTACAAATTTTCTTCTCATTTGTTGGTAAATTACCACACGTGAAATTTATTCTCGTACGAAGGGGCAACCAAAAGGAAATGAACTAGTTATATCAAAAATAAAAAAACACCTTGTGTCCCTAAATCCTAAATACAAAAGCAACCCAAACTCTTTCAAACCAACTTCAACCAAGTGGACATCAAATTCCCCTCAAGCTGCTTTCCACCGGCAGAAATTCACCTATCCAATCTTTCATGCCGTTACTCAAAATATTTTCCAGAATGTTCTTCTCCGATGATAGTTTTCATCACTTCAGTAAGTAAGTAGTAGTTTCCAATCATGTCTCTTTTCATTCAGGAAATAAAACAAAGGCACAGAGTAGGTCTGGTATATCTGGTAAGTAAGGGGGATGGAACATTCAGGTCATGCAATCATTGGTCAAGAATTGGCGCACCGATAGGGCTGTATAAGCCCTGTGTGTATGCCAAACAGGGTGATAAGCCTCTGAATTATCTTGCTGGAAAAACCAGTATCCCAGCTGCCAGAAATCATGCCTGTTCTGCCGCTCTTACGCATCTTATCAAAACTTCTAAGCCTGATACTAAGCCTGATAAATTGTCCGACCATGTGGGAAAAACTCTCATAAATTCTCAAAAACATCATCCTCGGACCCATTTTCGTCGATTTAACAGGATGATTTCAACATGATTTGAGGATCATGAACAGTTGGTTTAGGCCGAAGACAGACGACCGTTGCAAATTGTTGTCAATTGTAGGCTACTTTTAACATTTCAAGAGTTTTTGCTAGTTTTTTTGAGCAGAAAGCAAATTTTAACGGTTCTCCACTGCTGACGAGAATCAGCCATTGCAAAAACGACGAGCACACGCAACAACTGTCACTAAAAAATTCAAGCAACCAGAACAGAACCGTTAGTTAGCGACGACGCTTGTCTTACTGACTCAGCAATGTTGGTTCTATACGCTCCCAGCAGCAGACACCGGTACTACAAAAATTCTTCGGAAATCATCGGTTCGCTTTCTTTTCAGTATCCATCGATTTCAGTCGATTCATTTAACAGCATACAACTTGTCGATGCAATTATTTGTTAGTAAGAATGAATTAAATTAATTAATTATTTAAAACAAAAGTTTTCAATCAATAGGTTTTATAGGGTAGTAGGTACTATTGACTTCCGCAATTCTCACGTCTCAGAATCTGATTTTAGAGAATGTCTCTTTCATAATTCATCCCTTTTTAACAATAAAAATGAAATCCTATTCCTTGTTTATCTTTCTCTGATTTTGATTCAGTGGAACTACAACTGCTAGTCGAGAGTTTGATAGTAGGGACAAAATTCAAGAGTTGTAGATTTCTGTGGAAGTGAAACCAATCGCGTGAACGTCCATTGATAGTTTGGAAAGTCTGTGAACGCGTAGAGGTCTGTTTTCAGATCATAAAATGCGCAAACCTCTTGCAACGACATGGGTAAATGCATATATGGTTGACATTTAAGTCAAGACATGTCTGATCGATGATATGGGGTTTATAATTCTGCTCATACCACTTGCATTCTCCCGAAAACCTCTAATAAAGCCCTTTTTGGCAAATCTTGACATTCTTACTAAGCTGACACCTTGCTTGATTCAAGTAAAATATGTCCTTGGAAGAATACACAGAGTTGTGTGACAATTTCGCGAGGGACTCAGGTCCAGATATTTGAAAGCGGTGAGCTTTCAAAAGGACATTATAATCTTTATTCACGGCGTTGTTTTACAGTCCTCGAGACTTAGTTGTCAGCTACAGTAGTAGAGACCTGTAAGATTTGTTTTCAGACGCTGGAATAAACTAAGTGTATTTAAGCGTTTGGAGATGAGTAAGTACCCAAGCTAAGGGATGACAATATTTACATAATTTGACTATCTTGACTCAAATATGAGTCCCAATGAAGGCATTTGTGTATACAATTTTTTTCACAAATTTGGCAAGGCTGTCTATTCGTCTAGGTCTTTTTAATTTTTTTTATCTCTCTCCCTTTTCATCACAAATGTGTCAAGGCTGTCTTTTTTATCGAATGGTAACATGATGCAGTAGGAAGAAAACGGCCGCATTCTCGGTTAAGCGGGGATTGGCTGCTTCACTACGTGGATGCACCAGCGCATTTATTAAACCTTAAGATGCTGTAAAACAGAATCAAGTGGTACGGCTTCACTAGTCTCCATAAAGAACTGCGTTTCCTTGCGACTTTTTGATCTTTCCCACATTAAAATTGCCAATCAAAGGACATTTGCTTGATGATAAAGAGACCATTGAAACGAATGCGATGAATGTACGGAAAGAAATTCCTTCTGAAGGCAAAAACTGACTTCCAGGACTGCTTCAGGATGTCAAAACACCACTGCGAACGTTATGTTCAATCAAATGGCGACAACTTTGAAGTATGTCTTTCATCAGAAACAAAGGTGCGGATATATGAAGATATCTCGTTAGTTTTGCGACAAACCTCTTATGGAGGCAAGATTGAGAAGAGCAAAACGAATGAGAGCTACAAGTTGTTTGGAGTTACCTATACTTCAAATCATTATTATTCACAAAATAAATCACACATGACCATAGTAAAAAACTTTTGGCAAACAAGATCGACGTTTGATTTTACTTTACAATTATTTATTAATTGTTATTACGCTCGAGGCCTTTTAACATATTTCTGTTGCTCCTCGATGGTTGTAAATCAAACAAAAGTTTCTATTCCTTCGTGTTACTTCACTCATATGCTAATTTCGCCACAACATAAACATTTCAACGGGACCAAAAGATTGAAAAAGAATGACCACTGTCCTGAATAATTTATAACAGAAGCACCATCTTGCTAACATCTAATTTTTCTAGCTGCGGGATCTCAAAGCGCGCTATAAGTCAAGTTTGTAAATCAGACAATCTTAAACTTAATTATGTTAACAGCGAAAGAAATTGTAGGTGCGCGCACCGTGTGCACTGAACCGCGCAATTATACCAGTTATAAGTGGAGATAGATTAAAATGTAGATTGTAAGTGAGTGCAGTGAATAGGTAAATCGGGTGAGGGACCCCTCTCACCTGTTGGACTAGACAATTTCCCAGTTTTTTTTTGTTCTTTCACTCTATGCCATCAGCGGAGGGAAACAGAACGGTTCGCTTTTAAAACCATTTTAACCAGAGTGACTTTTACATTAATTTGTTAACTTAAAATCGCGTGGAATTTTTTTTTCTGTTATTAGTTTTTTTTTCTGTTCTTCATCTTCTACTTCTTAATATCTCATGAATCATAGAATATTTTATGTCTTTCTTGACTTTTCTTGCATTCTATTTGCCGCGGGGTCACAAAAAGATATTAATTGTTCTTTGACTTTTAAGTTGTTTTTATTTGCGTTTTTATATTCATTTAATTTTTTGTTGTTTCTGTTTTCTTTCGAATAGAAATTAATTTCGTGTTAATAACACGGCAAGTGGAAGTTTTAGAACGAACGGAGAACATGAATTTTTGTCAGTTTTATGGCGTTCGCATAGCGAAAACTCTTTCTAATTAGATGGTATGTGGTTTGTTGACTGAATAATAGCGAAAAAGTGTTCTTTACACCAGGAAACGAATATGTAAATGGCTAACATGTAGTCCACATTGTTTTAATAACAATAAATTTTATAGCATTTTGTGAATAATCTCCTTACAACTCAATGACTCACCGATTTTAAAAATAAAAATCCCAATTACGTCTTAGTCTTTTTGAGTCTTTTAATGTTGCTGTTAATCGCGACCTCATTCATAAAAGCGTGTATTATATTCTTACACATTTAATTCAAATTATAAACTGCGGTTTCTCAAGACAAACAATAAAAATGCTAAAGGATTGTTAATATTAATTGAAGTACCGTTACGAGTGTAACTTGTCTGCAAAAACAAATAATGTTTCGAAGTGTTTGTTTTCTGAAAGAATTGCTACGACCCGTAAATAAGTGGTTGCTTAATTTGAATAATCATCTGAAATCGTGTGAAGGGAAGTTTGCGGTGAAGATAATTTGATTAAATAAAATTGGATCCGGTAAAATATGCCATTCGGTAGTGTTGGCTGCAAGCAATTTTTATACATACGAGTAGTATCTCTAGGTTAGTTGAAGTCATTTTCAAAAATATAAAAACAAAATCCCCTAAAATGCTTGAAATCTTCATTGTTTGTGTTACACAAATTGGTTATGACATGTTGGCAGCTTCATGTTTTGTTTGGCTTCAAGTTTTCCTCATTTTTCGTTTAACAATTTGTTCCCTCGGTTGAAGATTAATGAAAAGGATGGATAGGATAGGAAGGATAGGAGGATAATGGAAATGGGAAAAAAGGAAAAATAAAAAAAAAACGGAGGGCCCATTTGTTTCTAGTTTTCACGCATACGATTCATATGTGCATAATTTCCAAAATTTTCGATTTAATTCATGTTATTTGTAGAGTTTGTCCTGTCTTATTTGCTAAAAATCCATACGAGAGAGAAATGCTGATATGCAGTGGAGCGTAAACAAATTTTGGAAAATATAAATGTAAAATAATATTATATTTGAAAAATAGAAACCGGAAACTTAAATCCGTGAACTAATACCGTGAAAACTAGTAGAAATCAAACAAAATTTAAATGCTTTTCCCTCCTTTTTTCACATATATACGAGGGTCATTCAACAAGTACTTAGCCTCACCACCCGATTGCGCTGCTGTTACAAAAGAGTTTTACCATCGTGCAGTACATTCTTTCAGTAGCCTACTGTCAAAGTTTCAGTCAATTCCCTTCATTAGTTTTGTTTTGATAGCCTTTCAAAGCGAGCGTTTCGTTCGGTTGTACAAAAATGGAAAAAGAACAATATCGTCTGGTGATCAGATTCTTGCTTTTGGAAGGGAAAACGCGCAGCGAAATCAAAGATCGCTTGGAAGCTGTGTACGGTGACTCTTCTCCATCGATAGCGATTGTCAAGAATTAGTTCAACGAGTTTCTTGGTGCCACGAGAAAGTTGTCAGCGCGTTGGGTGCCGCGTTTGCTCACACCGGAAAACAAGCGCAACCGTGAAATCACATCGGCGACGTGTTTGGCGCTGTTTCAGCGCAATCCAACGTAGTTGTTGCGTCATTTCGTGACCATCGACGAAACATGGATTCACTGGTACATATCAGAGACCAAGGAACAGTCGAAACAGTGGACTTCACCCGGCAAACGTTCTCCGAAGAAGACGAAGAGAGTTCGATCGGCCAGGAAGGTGATGGCCACCGTTTTCCGGGATTCACAATGTGTGATCCACATTGCTTAGCTCGAGAAAGGTAGAACAATCACGGGGAGATACTATGTAGACTTATTAGGCCGATTCGACGTCGAATTGAAGAAAAAGCGGCCCCGTCTGGCAAAGAAAAAAGTGCTGTTCCAACACGACAAACCGCCGGCTAACATCACCGCCGTAGCCATGGCGAAATTGGTCGAATTGCTGCCCCATCCACCGTACTTTCCAGATTTGGCTCCTAGTGACTTCTTTTTGTTTCCAAACCTGAAATGGTCACTCGCCGGGAATAGATTTGGGTTGAATGAGGAGGTCATCGCCACCACGGAGGCCTATTTTTAAGCCCTCGAGAAAACATATTTTTTGGACGAGTTGAAAAAGTTGGAGCATCCCTGGGCCAAGTGTATCGAGCTTGAAGGAGATTATGTGGAAAAATAAATTTGCCACTTTTCCAAAATTTTCGTTTTTCTTTTGTAGGCTAAGTACTTTTTGAATGCCCCTCGTAAATATAACTTTTCATTTGACATTATTTTGGCCTTGGAAAATACAAAAAGCCATTGCATGCTGAACATTCTCATAATGCATCGGCCCATTGCGAATAGTCAATCTCAGAAATGATACATAAAAACCATATAGAACTCAATCTCAAAAATAACATAAAAACCAAAGAACATTTGGAAAAGAAGGTTACTTACAAGACAGCGTACCACCGTTTGTAAAAGATCCATTAAGTATGAACGGTCAAAAAATCAGCTGCTTTTGCACCTTTTTGCCTTAAAAAATTTTTCCTGAATGTTTCCTAAATTATAAATAAATTTTATAAAAATGAGTTAAAACCGAAAGAACCATCTGCACCATAAAATAATGTAACTTCTTAAAGAACGCGTTGAAAACTTCCTTTTGTGACACCAATTTAGAAAAAAATAGCGTCAAATTTTCTTTTGAAAATTACGAAAGCATATCTTACCACTAGGTATTCCAATACTATTTGAAAAATTTGATCACTTGAAATTGTCGCCCACCATCGAGCCTTGGCTCAACATCCAATAAAATCTTTTGTAAACATGGTTTCATAACTAAAAAACTTGCAGTCATGGTCTTAAGCATCCTTAAATTCAGGACGGGCATCAAATTGCGCGATTTACTTCAATTTTAGCAAAGCGCATGATCGTGTCAACCGCCGATCGTTAAACAGAAACTGAAAATTTTCGGAATCAATAGTTCTATATAAAATTGGCTTCCATTCAAGGTATCATGTCTAAAGACGTCGAAATTTACTCTGTTGTACCGCAAGGTACCCATTTAGGCCCTCTCTTTTTGTTTTCATATTCTTGTTTCCGATCTCCCTGAAATTTTGTCAGATATTCCGTGTTCTTTCTATTCCAATGATCCTAAAACTCACCATGTCATACGACGTATTGTTTTCATAAAATAAAATCAACTCTTTGGTAGAATGGAACCAAAAAAAAACCTCCCTCCATGATTACTGAAAATTTTTCAGGTAAGTTTTGTAGGCAACGGCTCTATTTTGAAACACAAATATCATCTTATTATCTATATGCTCCTCCATCTCGGAGGTACTTTGGACAGTAAAATGAATTCAATTTCGCAAACTACGTGATTAATGACACATGCATACCCACTTATATTAGGAGAACAGTGAAATTACACGTACAGCATAAAGGACGACGTTTTAACGTACTCGAAAACGTGGAAATTTAGAAAGAAAAACTTTTAGCGGACGGATCAAAAACGAACAGACGAGCTTTCATTCAGACATAATCTAAGAGCCGGCAAAAAAGCTTTACCATCGCACAGTGACAGGAGACAAAGGAGTTAGGGCACAAATCAAAAGACTCCCGCAAAATAGAAGAATCATGCACTTTTTCCCATACGCTTAAGATAATGACCCGTTCCTACACAACATAATAAACCTCTACCTATATATACACAAAAAAATTTATAAAGGCCTATAAAAAAGGACACTTACTGTGCACAAACTCGCTACGATCCCACATACCGAACATGGCACATCACCGAAAGGCACATGTGTACGATAGAAGGAAACATACGGGAAACGACGAATTCCTAAGTTCCTAAGACAAAACGCCAACTTTTCCATCCCTGGCGGACAGAAAAGTGATTACAAGGAGACGGTCAAATGCGTTATAATTTGCATTATGAAATAAGTCTCTGTGTAGCCTCAAAGACCCTCCTCAAACAAAGCACATGGGTTTTCAAAGATATCCTGGACTATGTCTGTCTCATTTGGGAGCCCAGTCTTAAAGTTCACGTCGACAGAATTGAGTCTATACAAAAGCGTTTCATCCTCTTGGATTTCAGATCATTACACGATCCGATAATTTTTCAGGAGTTGCCATCATACCATTAAGTCTTCAGAGTTGTAACATGTCTCTACTGGCCAAAGAGAGGACCTTATTTACCTTTTGCTGACGTTCTCAAAGGCATCTTTAATAGTGAATTTCTTGCAGAAAGTATCAAAATAAATGGCACCTCATTTATTCGTTTCATTACTCATTGGTATCTGCTAGCTGAAGAATAATAAAAAGATAAGGATGATGTCGCGGTTGTAGGATAGGTCACATTCCACGTTCAATGGGGTCAAAACTTGAGCTATTGCAGGCAGGTGTGGAAGATCGCAGTGTCATGATGAGATACTTAGTTGTTTTTCTTTCCCAGCTGAACACAATCTACAAGATACATCAAACAGCGCTCGTCTTCAGCGTGATACTGCCCATTGTCGCTCAGTCAAGCAGGTACAAACACCTCACACTCACTTTACAGTGCCTTTCAGAGACGTCACCATTCTCTACAACGTCGCAGCCATCTCTGAATCTTTTTTTCCACAAAGAAACTATGGAGGTTGAGGTTGCATCTTTTTGAGATTCTTGTACGTTTTTGTACCGGGTTTGTTCAGTTTGGCACAACACTTGATCGAACACCGCTGCCTGACCGCTAATTGGACCTTCCAATTTGTCCAAGGCGTTTTAAAACAGACACTTACTGCACTCACGATCATAGTGCTTTGTGCTGATGCTTCCATCATTGTGCTCCACTTCGAACAAAAACCCTCTCTAACGGAATTCGACATACATTTTCCAGATGATGTGGTATTTGTAAGCAAAACATGTTGGAGATACAAGATAGAGACGATTGTGTGGAGATATAAATATTTGCATTCTCTTCAATCTTGTATTCATACACAATGACCCGCATTGAAAACTGTGATCTCTCTACTCACTTCGCATAATTGCTAATCTCTCTACGTCGTCTAATTGTTAAGTTCTCTATCTTACAAAGCTCACTTCGTTTGCTATACAAACTATTCATTTCTTGGTGGAAAGCTCCTTGCAACATTCAGGGATTTTTTGTAGTTACCCTATGCTCGCGATGTTCTTACTAAAGTGTCTCGTCAATAACTTTCGATATCTGAGTCCCTAAGGCCACAGCAACGCGGACCACTCTCATCCGTTGAAAGCGGTTTCTTTCCGCTTTGCTTTTTCGGGAAAAATCAGCCTTGTCGCATCTCTTGTAATGCATAACGATAGAAGTAAATACCTTATTTTTAGATCCCCTTATTTTATCTAGGTTTTGGTTCTTTTTAATTTTAGATTTTTTTTTTATTTTTAATGTTTCGCCAACCAATATTCTGCCAACTCCATTTGCTGTGACAATTTCTCAAACCATGCCATACGTCAGATAAAAGCAATCGCGTCCTTACTGGCGACCTGAACTGAACCTTTTCTTGGGCCATAGATGCAGTCAAGAGAGGTTTTAGGTTTGGATCAATTTTCAACAAAACAGTACTGGTTAAACTTCCGCTGCGCCGTTCGGATGTTTTTTCCCGGAGAAAGTGTCCTGAAATTTGCCAAATTTTTCGGTGCGGAGGGAGAGGAGTATGACGTTTACATGGCTCTAGTAAGATGATTTCATGAGTGCTGTGTTTAAACCAATCGTCAAAGGACTCGTCATTTAAAAGTGATCTGTATCTTAGTGTAGTGGTTACTTTTATGTTATGAGGTGGGAGCTCTGCTATCCTGTAGTTGGAGCTGTTCTAATCGATTAACGAACGGCCCGGATGCTTCAGAAACAAATAGATGGACCAACCCAATGTTGAAGATTTTGTTGCAGCTTTAGTTTTATGGGGTGTGAAATTGGAGCCTGCCGTAATTCTAGAAACATGTGACTTCTTGGTTATGCCTAGAGCGTGTGATAAGGAAAACATGGAAAGGCTTCATTGGGTATTTTTTAATCGTTAGAAAGCGAAGATTGTTTACAACCTGAGTGAGAAACTCCCAAAATTTGAAGGCTTATAGACTTTCCTCCAAATATCTGTTATGTCACTAAGAGGACACAGCGTCGGACTGTTTCTAGGTATTTTTTTTAACGCCAATTGTCGCATTCGAATGGTTTTGCGTACTTTTTTCCAGCGGAAATGAGTGTACGGATCACACGAAGAGCTACCTCTCTTAATTTTGCGTAAGCCAGTGATCCAAGAATGCTTTCTCCTTCAGAAAATTCACCCGAGCGTAACATACCACTTAGTTCCATTTGTCAATTGGTGATATTATCACATCTACTAGACTTCTCGAAGAGGTTTCACCTCATCCATGAGACTGTCCGGGGAGAGTCCTGTTCTCTCGCAAAGAAGAGAGCTCTCCTTGAGTCGATATTATAAGATCTGGCAAAGTTTTAACATCGCCAGTGTGAGCTTACTTTTATTCTGAAATTAAGCAAAATTTACAGAATAACGTCCCTGGAATGAACAGGTTTTCATATAATGTATGTCTGGAAATAATCACCGAATGTGACTGCTAATCTCTGTCCTTCGTGTCAGGCTCAACTCAATAGACTTAGTCATTTCTACGTGTACAATTTCCTGCAATGTTGATGTGGTGCTGCGTTATTGTATTCAAATATAAATGGCAATTTACATAAATTCCAAGTTCATCTCGCTGCTAATTAATTTCATCGTTAGAAGTTGTTTTTTGATTTCCGCGCGATTATCCCGTAAGCTGTATTAAACCAGAAATAATCATAATGACAACTTCTCATCCACGTTTTACGTAAGGATCAATTAGAAGTCATTAAATTCATCGTTTATGATACTCGGATGCAGTAAATTGCTTGGTAAACAATTTTTATTTGTTTTCTGCAAATATGTATTAAGTAAAAAAAAATTTAAATGCAGCATTTATCAATAATTTGTTATCATTTCTGCTCGATTGTTGTACAAGCAACAATTTTCAATGTTTCTTATAGCAGGCAATCAGCTAAGCGTTTGCAACCGAGCTTTTGTTTGTCGAAGCTCACAGTCTTCGCTGTAATTCTTGTGAATGTTAACATTTAATTCTAATCAAATAAGTACATGTAATGCTACGTGGTGCTATTTCATAGCAATTGAACTCCCTCTTATTTATTTTGTTATGCTTTGTATCACATGAGTGAGTATCAAAACATTCAACCCCCTCTGGCAGTAGGCGGATTGGCATGTCATATTAAATATTTCAGCGTTTAGGGTAGTTATGTCATATTTAATTGAAAACCATTCAGGTGGAGAGCAAACACAGGATAATATAAAAACATGTAAAGGTCCTCTAGTCACACCTAAAAACAGCGCACAATGAAACACAATTTTTCCGCGCTAACACTTGGATAAGCGTAGTACGAAAATATAATTAACGACTCGATAAATTTCAATTCCATAAACGGTCAACAGAAAATTCTGGTACGCGTTCCTACGAGGAATTAATAGACTTGCTTCCAATGTCATATCTCAAATAGGGGATGTTGCACGCAGTCTATCGCCTTAATAGACAACGTTTATGTTTGTATATTCTGATAATTGTTTGTTATTTTCTGCTTGGTAATCATTTTTAATAGTCCGAAACTGTCGTTAAGATAAATTGTTAACTGACATTTATTTGAACGTATATGAACATTGATTTGTCAAATGATAAAATGATCGTTAAGGCTTGATTAAATGCGGTGTGATATTATAATTCAATTAAGATGTAAAAAAACACCCAACCCACCTCCGCTCTTTAGGTATTAATTTTTTTGTTGAGTCAAAATGGAAAGGCGCTGGCTATAAAATATACAAAATTAATATCGCGTTAATACTCCGATAATTGCATAAAAATTAAAAATAACATGCGATGAATGCGCTGATTTAATCCTGGAAATATGCGTGAAATAAACGGATTTTATTTATTATCGCGGTAAATACGTTATACTATTTACTGTTCGTTTGGTATAGTATGCAAATTCGCTCACTGTTCTCACTTATCACATCAAAACTCATCAGGTTTCTAATAAACATTAAAAATTTTTATTCTTTCGAATTTAGCTGTACAGATTTGATTTTTCCTATAAGATTTTATCTTTAGACATTAACAATTTATCTTTTACGCTCATTTCTGTTACAGGTGCCAAAGATGAAGATGGTAATAGTATTAAAAGTGGTCTTGGACTTAATGGTACCCCAGGATTGAGTAAAAAGCAACGTAAGGCACGAACCGCATTTACCGATCATCAACTTCAAACGCTTGAAAAATCGTTTGAACGACAGAAATATTTAAGTGTTCAGGATCGCATGGAATTAGCAAATAAATTAGGACTAAGTGATACACAAGTGAAAACATGGTACCAAAATAGAAGGTAAGTGATTCAGTGGAATATTATGTAATTAATTTTTATAATGATTATTTAATACGGCGCACACTAAAAATTTTTAATCGTTTTTGGCATTCTCTTGTGTTTTCCCCTTTTTTTCAAATTCAATGCAACTGAGTCGATATCTTTGCTATACTGAGCAATCTTTTTCTTATCGATGTCTCTCTTTGTTCCTCTCTGTCAGTCTCCTTTTTCAGAAAACTCATAGAAGAACGCTAATGTAGACTACATAGGAATCGCGACATGCTTTTCTGACAAGTATTTGTGTATGAATTTGAATACATCAGTTTTTTGCGAACTGCTTAAGCCTGAGTTTGACAGACATACAAAACGTCAAAAGGGAATCGGTCAACTTCATCATATTATTTGACCATTTTACTGCATTGAACGTCTTGGCGAGGGTCTGCTTCTCTCGGCAAGGAGGCTGTATATGTTTTTAATGTAGTCCAATATCCTGGTTTTTGAGCTAGCATTTTTTTAGTGGTCGCAAATATAAATGGACATTGTCATGGTAGAGTTTCCGATGGAGTTTCGTCTCCAGGTGCACGCAAAGCATTAAATCTGTCAAACGTCAGACCTCTTAGCGTGTGACTGGCCATTGACATTCTGTGCAGCAGGCACACACTTTGCCAAAGTCTTTCAGAAAGTTTATCGACCTCATTTGAATCTCTTTGGTCACATGAATGTCATGGCGCGTCTCATCGCATCTTCTTTGTACGCCACTTAAGTCATTTTGAGCTTTTTTTGTCGGTCTTCTGCAGTTTTGATCAAACAGCGCTACGCAAAAAGGCGCTGTATTTTGGACGCTTCGTTTCTGGCAATGTCTTCAAACAGATATTCGCTCTACTCGTAATGTTCTGATATGGCGTCTTCCCCGCAAAGTCCGGAAACTGGATCGCTTATGTGACAGCTCCTAGCAACTCCTAGTGACTAGCAACAACCTGGCAACAAACTGCCAGTCTTGAAACTTGATTTAGCTCCTGTAGCATAGGTTTTGATGCCCTACATTTATTGTGCCTTTTATTTCAGTTTATTTTATTATTTATTAATGCTTCGATGCCTCTGTTGTATGTTTTATGGTAAATAAACCCTGCATTGACCTCAACAAATGGTTGTCAGAAAGAGCAAGGTCTAGACTTGGTGGCAAATGGGGTACCATTTGTCATCCACTATTAACAAGTTGTTTTTGATCGGCTTAGCAACCTGTTGGCTATCGCTTTCATAATGGAAAATTTTGGTCTTGTGTCTAATTGCATATTCTGAGTAATCTTCAGCTAATACTAATACTTTCTTCAAATTAATAAACTGCGCAGATCTTCCAAGGTTGCATTGTACCCTTCAGACCTCATCAGAATTACAGATCATAACGTATCCGCACTTTTCACGCTATGGATATTTGGCTTTAGCGTTGATTTCGCTCGTTACTCGTTCGGATTTTTCTCCTGAACCAAGTATACGCAGGCACCATTTGAGACAATCAAACTGATCTTTGAACAATCCAATTAAAGTAAATACAAAAATATTTTTTTCAATAAAAATATAATTTTTTGAAGTTTTTGACAGCGTTTAATCAATATTTCAGTCTGTCAAAACCATTTTTCGATAATCCGTGGTTCCAATTCACGTGCGTGCAATTGTCGTCATTGTAATCGTAATGTTTTTAAAGTACCATGTGAGGTGCTTCCTGTTGATGTCACAACAGTATAATGAGTATAATTCAGGATAATTGTAAGCAGAACTTATAAAACTAGATTTTGAATTTCTTGATTCGTTTTGGAAATAAGAATATACGTTTCGGAATACATGATTTTCTCCAACTAGTCAAAATTTGATATTTTCAAATCAGATGGAAGGATCTTGGCATGGAGCAAAAACAATGAACGAATGATTACCGGAGAATTTGCGAAATATTTTATAGCACGGTGGTGTCGGAGTTATGATATTAGATTGTATAGCTTTAAATGGAGTAGGGAAGTTGTAATTTGTCGAAACCACCACGAATAAATTGAAATATGTGCGAATATAAAAAAGAATGTAAAAAAGTTGTCCAAAAAGCTAAATTTATGTTAAAACTTCTATTTTCAACACGATAACGACCCGCAATAAACATCTGCTCGTATGTGGCCATGTGGTATTTTTCAAATCGTACACAACTTCAGCTCCAAAGCCATCAGTCCTATCGAACATTTATGGAATAATCTAGAAAGGCCTTTTGAAATCATAACATTATGCTTGGGCATCACAAATGAAGTCAGTAATGCTCGAAGAATGCAAAAACAGACAGGAATACTTGGAAAAAGAGACTCATAGGATACTCGAAAGCTGGTATTTTCTGTACAAAATCAATTGCAGGGGATGATTCGTCACAATGGGTATCTTAAATGATATTTATCCTTATATAACTGTATTTACAAAAATACGAAATTACGAAATACGAAATTCGGTACGGAATTCAAAAAAAATATTTAAGTGTGTCCAGAATTTTATCCCCTGAAATTAAGTAACTTTCAAATAAATCTTGTGATATTTTCATTTATTTGTTATTCCTTGCATCAAGTTAAATTAAACATAATGAAATTTGTTAGGATTTATTTCTTGCCTTCAACTTAAAAATAGAAATATGAAAGTATAGAAATTATGCTTACAATAACGTCCGGTTTTGAAAATATCCAAAAATATCTCTCTTTGTCGCACATATGTATAATATATTTATTAGGTTAGCATCATATCAATAAAGGATATGTCCAAGGCGCTACCACAGCGCGTCCAGCAGCAGCAATTGTCGACGGGGGTCTAGCAATGCTTATGATATCCGCGAACTTGTTGTCTGCGGGAAACACAATTATTTCAATAAAAAATGCCAAATGAATTGAAATAAAAAATAAAAATAAAACACATAAATACCAGGGAAAACAAAATTGTAGCTGCTTCCAAGTATCTTTTTTGGAAATATTTTCTATCAAAAACCTACATATCAACCTGGCAGCAAAATGTAGGGGACTTTGTTCCTCCACTTTCCGTAGTTGTACGTTGGACCTATGATTTTAACTAGGTAAGAAAAAATGAACAATGAAAAGTACGGGAATCAAAGTCGTTCGCTGAAAATAACGTTAGATTGGTAACATGTGCTCGTCACGCACGCAACATATACACAGGTTGTCTCAAAACAAAGTTATCATTTGTTTAGCTGACTGCGTGAATGTCTCAAATCAGAGGTGAGGGGATTCGCAAGTGGGCAGTCTGGCTCTTGCGAATTCAGTCGCAATGTTTCGTTTTTCGGGAACGGACTGTGCGTGTGACAGCTTCAATTAAACGGTGATTTATTGACTGTAGTGCGTAGAAGATGTTTTTGTTACTTAGAGGAGACGTCAAGCATTCGGAAATGGGTCAAAAAAGTTAAGAAGATCAGTTCAGCACTAGAAAAGCCGGAATGGGAGCGTTCAGGTTTACCAAAACCGGCCTTAAACGTGAAGAGTGTAAAACACGGATGGCACGCATAGTACAGCCATTCTTTTCGGAAGTAAACAGCAAGAAACGTGTAGATTTCGCAAAAAAATATACATGCAGATTTTTGGGAACAGGTTTTCCTCTGATGAAAACAAATTTTGCATATATGGCATCAAAGGAAGCAAGTGGGTGTGGCGGAAGAGCGGTCGAAAAAAAAACTGTGAAGCATGGACCGTCGTACCACCGGTCTTGGAGGTGTATGGTGGCAGAAAGAGTTGGCCAACTTGTGTATATAGAATCAACTATAGACCAATACGGTTACCTTAACATTTTGATGGTGAATTTGAAGCAAAGCGTTCAGCAATTCACCGTTGATGACGATTTCTGGTTCCAGCGAGATAATAATGCCAAGCACACAGCACACAATGTGAAGCTTTGATTGCTCTGTAACACAAAACATCAAATGTGTACGCCACCTGGATTTCCAGACCTTAATCCCATTGAGCATTTGTAGGACCCGTCTGCACAACATAACCTCGAAGGAAATGTTAAAAAATGTCATCGTCGGTGAATGGGGCAAAATTACCAGGCAGGACACAGCCAAATTGGTTCACTCGATGCCAAATCAACTTAAGGAGGTCCTTAAGACAAAAGGTTATCCGACAAGTTATTAAGCCCTGATATGTAATGAAATATTTGAATATTTCAAATTCATATTGTCATAACCGGATTCTTTTTCTGGTTCGCTTACGGCCAGAAACTCCTTTAGAATTTTCAAATAAATCGATTTTTTTTCTTTCATATATTTCGAAAGTATAATACCCAGAGAATATACTGACCAAGTATGATCCATATATGCGGAGTTATCGCATATAGTGTCGAGCGGAGGGACAGCTTCCGGTCAGATGAATAGCAAGTTCAGCGCTCGGACCGTTAGAGGCAGAGCAACCCTTGCTTTACTCCCTTTGCTGTGCTCTCATAGCAACCTTTGCTTTCTGATTTACCTTTTTTTTGACCTGGCAAATGTTTCGGCAAATTTTATATGGGGTAAATTATCACTACAATTAATAGTTTTCACATGCTGAAACTTTGAACGCGATAATTTCGAAACTACATTTTCAAAAACAGCTCGTGTTTTGAGTCAAAAAGTAATTGACCGATTTCGATGAAACGTTGGGATATTACACTCAGTAATATTATTGGAAGGGTACATCTAAAGTTTGAAAGGTAGCGTGTAAATAAGTAATTTTTTTTCGGATCAAATATGTCGGAAAAATGATCGAAAATTCTAACTTTGGGGTAAAAAGACTCCCAATTTTTCGATTTTACATTTTTTCATAATTTTCTAGGTATATCCTTTGCCTTGATATGTCCGTAAGTGAATGACACTTGTTAAATATTTTTCAGATCAACAGCAAAAGAGTGACAACTGCAGCACTTTTTGAAAACCCTTTCCGAAAACCCTTATTAACGCGGAAATTTTTTTGGTAATCACAAAAAACAATTCGTCGCAAACTTGAATGCCCTCATAAAATTATGTCAAAATATGAAAATGATTAGAAAATTTAATCTCCTCTAGAAAGATTCTCGAAAAATACCTATTTTTTACGCTTCTGAAGGAATTCCACGCCTTAAGTGAGGCTTTTTTTGTTTTGTAAAATCTAGTTTTTAAAGTAATACCACAGGAAAAATTAATAGAACAGATAGAATCATTAATGAATAACTTTTTTTGATTAAATATTTAAATGTAGCAGCTTGCTTTAGCATGAATTTCTTAATATTTTCTAAATGTTGTCCGTATACATTTTCTGGCAAGTGCATCTAAAAACTGCACCCGTACAAAGTTCAATTGGTGCAAACATCAAATTGCCAGGATGCGAGTCATAGCCTTGATTCTGCAAATCACGTGATTGAGCGCTTTTGACTTTAAGGCTTTTGATATCTTGTTTTTGGATGAAATTGATTTTCACCTAATTTTGCTTTCACCACTTGCCAATCACTCCCTTTCGTGGTGGTCACATCAGTTTTTTGAATATTTTTGACATTTTTGTGCGTCCTTCAAAGGCGATAAAAAAATTTTTTAGCAAAAACCAGGAAATTATCCGACGATATCGTTTATTTTTCCATCTCTGTCTGCGTAAGGTCATATAAAATCGCGAGCTCCTATATGACTTTTGACGACGATTCGCCTACTGATAGCCGTGTGTGTATCGATGTGAGTGGAGACTTCCAGGGCTAGGTCCATTATTACTTAAATAAGCAAAACTGTCGCTATTGGCTTATAAGGAATCCGAAAGACAAGAATGAGAGGCAACTTTATTCACCAGAGGTGACTGTATGGCCTGGTATATCGGTGCGAGGAGTTATTCGTCCTTCCTTTTTGAAGCTGTTAGAGAACGTACGGTTGCAGCGAACTCAGAGCGTTGTGCGGAAATTTTAAACAATTTATTGGTGCTAGAACTGAGAAACTTCTTTTGGCTGCAATCAAGGAACATTGTTTTAGCAAGAAGGGTAGTCTCACACACATCCAAAACGACTATGCCCATAGAATGAGAAATGTTCCCTGGCAAATAGATCTCCGGGAGAGGTAACATAAACTGACCTCCTCGCAGTCCTGATTTAACTCCTGTGGACTTTTCTCTGTGGGGTCATCGAAAATCAATAGTTTATAACAACAATTCGACTTGTCTGGCGCTCTTGGAAAAAAAAATATTTGGTAAGAAACCGCAACCATTGTGGAGTCGATCTGCCGAGGCAGCTTTCGAGATTTCATTGTTCGACTGAACGAATGCCATGGACGCGAGAGTTTATTTTAAGAAATGAAGTACTAAATACTGTTCTTTAATGTTATATAAGCGTTTTTTATAGACATTTTGTGTGCATTTTATCAACTCAGAAATTTGAACCTGTATAAGACGGCTCCTTTTCGTCTCTTCCAATCCAATCCAATTTGAAAGACAAAAAGTTAATGCAACATTGAAAGGCTATGCTTTAGTTCAAACATTGGCAGGAAGCAAAGAAGGAAATAACTTTGAAGAAAGGTAAGTAAAATGGGTGAAAATTGTCTGTTTGTCCAGTTTTCCCCGATGAGTGGCTTTTCTTCAGGACTAAACTAGACTTACTGAAGCTTTTTCTTTATAATGAAAGATCGGATAGAAAAGGCAAATTCCTGAGCGAGATTAATTTTCCCTGAATCCAACCTGAGATTTCCTTGCAGTTTTGTAAGACCTGCGGTTTGACTTGAGTAGAACATTCTAGCGGAAGGACCCATAAATCTAGTGAAGTCGGTTAATTGATAGAAATTTGAATGGAATTAACGTTTTTTTGTTTTCATTTCGAAGCACAATAACGAAAGGAAAATCAAACAATGAATTCGATATTCGATAATATTTATTTAATTTAGTTCCACACAAAACACACATAGAATTGTTCTTCGCCATAGAACGTACAATGCATGTTAACCGATTTAATTCACCATATCATCTTGAACTATTCCGATTTCATACTTGAACGAGTCCTAATCCGTTTGCTTGCCTTTGGTTAAAGCGTTTAAAATTAAATGACTGCTAGCAAAGTAACTTGGAGCAAAACTACAACTACCACCACTACTGTAACAACATAAATGTTGTGGTCTTGGGTAACGATGCCCATCTACCACAATTGCTTCTCGTTTCACCTTGATTTCCATTCAATTTCGAGTCCGATATGCTTTTCAAGATGTAAATACACCGGCAAAGGAAGAAAACCTACCTCGTTTGATTTGCTTGTTGGACTTTGTTTACGTTGCCGTTCAGCTAAAAATAAAATTTTTACATTATCATCGAATTAATCAAACAACGATGGTGGGTCGAATCACGATCAAAATCATGCCCAGAGCGTAAAATTTTAAATGCCGTCACTTAGGCGGCATTTAGAGTGGCCATTTTTGAATGGATACGTGAAAGTGTAGCCAAAACTACATATGATTAACCAAGTGCGAAAATAAACATTGGTTAAATGTAACTAATTTGAATTTGACGCTAAATGTGGGAAAATAACAATTTCAGCGGAATAATTGACATGAAATTGCGTACAGGATATGAAAGATGTTATTGACCAATGGTACTAAAACGAGGCAAATGATGATCGAACGTTGTCTTTTTGAAATTCGGTCTTCCGCCTTCGGTTGTGAAAGTTGACTCGAGAGTTTTTATCCATGCGCGCAGCATACTAGCCTTGAAAGAAACAGCTAAATCGCATGTATCCTGCCCGACATTTCCAATTCGATTATAATTCTCCACTTCTTCCATTAACACCAATTCCAATTCATTGTTGACTTTTCACCTCGTCCGCGGCGTCGTCGCTTTGTTTTATTATTGCGTTTTTCCGGCAACAAATTCAACCATTTAAATCACATTAGCAACTAGATGAATCCATTTTTTTCCTTGCTGGAATGGCTGCCCCCGGACCGTTTTTGTATCTGAAAGCTTTAATCGGGCACTTTAGGAATTCGTCTAGCGTGTAATTGCAATTTACCCTTTTTAAACAGAAAATTCCACAAAATAATTGTCTCGATGGCTTTGGAAGCTCGCCGTTGACTCTGGTGGCTCAGGTGTAGTTTGGTCGATTAAGGATGCTGGTTTGTCTGTTTGGTCTGGTCGTGCCAGCGCCATACACTAGAAAATTGGTGTAAAGCGATTGCCTACAGTCAAGCATCGTCACAACAATATAATGATATTAAGACTCCCAAGTGCAGATTATACCCGAAATTTTCGAGTGTGCTCACTATGAAAATGCCCTTTTTCAGGTGGGGTTTTTTTTATATGTGTTCGGTGACCCCCACGGGTAATTTCATTGTAACGCATTTCACTCAATTTTTCGGACAAACCGAATTTATGACGCAGCACAATTATTGCTATTGTCAGCCAGCATCAGTACGGCTGGAGTAGCGGTAGATTAACGTTTGTTCACGCAGTCGAGAGTGTGAGTGTGTCACGCGGGAATGGTTCACCTAAAACCATTATTGTTTGTGTAATTAGTGGGTGGACAGACGGACAATGGAATGAATAAAGCCAGGATAGAAAATGGAACTATTGATTGGCTTTTGTGTTCAGTATGTGTTGCAATGTTGGTTGTTTTTTTTTGGGGGGTTTTACCGTTACGTGAATTCATAATGGAAAATTTTCAGCACTACGATATGTGTTAATCAGTTTTCATATGCATATGAAAGTACTTGCAATGAACAAAAACAATTAAAGAATCCGAACTGCTCGTTGAATTTAGAGTTTGCGAATTTCTCTAAGCCTAGAGATTCATTATAAATGAAACCCAGATTTTCAAAACTTTCTCTTCCTTAGAAGCCAGCATGGTTTACACTTTCCACTTTCTAAAAAAATTGTAAACTGGTGTGAATGAGGTCATGCTAAGCACATGATAAATGTTTAATTAATTGATATCGTTTGAAGACTAAAAACTTTTAAGGACTAATAAACTATAAATAAGCCATGTAAGCCCTCTGGAATTCATCCCGAAAAGGATTGTTCGCTAATATAACCCTTAGAAGGATGGTGTGCCTTGGTCAAAAAGAAACACAATATCAATTGGATTGCACAGTGATTTGCACAGAGTAGACGATAGCCAGTAAGTGAGTTTTACCAAAAGGACTTTTACTAAAAATTTAACTACAAGTTTGTATTCTCATTTGATTAGATCCATTTTACTCTAAATATTTCTAATTGGATGCTATAACTTCTACGATTTTTTTTTTTTTTTGAAGAAATAATGGCTTTGTGTGATGAATATTCAAAGTAGGACCTCATCGAACCCATTTTTGATTTTGCTATCTGGAATAAAGCGTAATTTGAACAATCAGCATCGAACGCCACAAAAAACACAGGTTTTTTGTCATTAATTTCGAAATCAGGACCTCATTGGCTCAATTTTCGATTTCTCTCTCTGCAATAAAGCGTAATATGGACAAGTCAATCTGCATCGCGAGCAATGAAAATTTAGCGTTTGTGACATAAATTTTGACATCAGAATCACATTGAACCAGTTTTTGATTTATCCCTCAGAAATAAAGCGTACGTAGAGCAAGTCAATCTGCATCGAACGTGGCAGATTGGCATCAGATGATGTAAGTTTTGAAAAATATCAATTAATGTCACCGATCCGAAATTTTCCAAGATTTTTGAAAACTGGGCAATATTTGAGCGACCATTATCGTCATACAAGACCAATTCTGTGTGTTTGGTAGCTCGTTTGCATCTTAATCTGGTTCCTCCTTAACTGTCCATTTCAAGTAAATCTGCGATGTTCAGATGAGTTTACAACGAAAAGTTTCATCCCATTTCAATAGTTCGCCGTCCAAATTGCTCATCAGAGCCCTTCAATTTTAACCAAAACTTATTCGAAATTCAAGTGTTATACGCCATCTTTGTTACCCACCTAGAAGTCATTATATTGGCCAAATAATCTCAAATTTAGAGAAAACCATAAATATTTGTAGGTAAATTTAAAACATCTTAGTTACGAGCATCCTTTAGTTTGGGAGATAACGAGGAATTTTTCGGATGTGCTTCCTTTGTAGAGCGCACTGATAACATTTTAAAGAACATCAGTTGCATGGAATGAATAAATCATCAAGTAAAAGTTGATAATCCTAATGTGGTCCAATTGACCGATCATTTTTAGAATTATTGACGAAGCAAGATAATTCCTTCTTATTTAATTAGAAGCAGGAGGAAATCACAGTTTATCTTCATTCTTCAGCAGAAAGAATATCGGTCAAAGAATAGACCCTCGGGGGAAACCACATGAAATGTGAAAAGTTGTCAAAATGCATCTATGACAATAAGAATACCGGAATTCCAAAATCATCTAATATTAGACAGAGTGTAGGGTGATTGGCAGTACCGAATGCCTTGCGCATAACAATAACGATCACATCGACTTGTAATGATATTCAAATTAACAGTGGTAGAACGAGCTTTAAGGAAGCCATTTGGCTCAAAATCAGTGAATGGTCGATTCGGCTGTAAGCTAGACTAGGTCCAATAGTCTTAGAAAATAGGAAATTAACAAAATAAAGGACAATAAATGGATAACTCAGAAGGATCAACACTTTGAAGAGTTATAAGAGGAATTGCTTAATTTTGCGTGTTAAATTTTCATACTCCAGGGCCGAGACTTATACGATGTTCAATGAAGTTAATGATTGTTCCAATTCAATAAGAATCATAAAAAAAGAGATAGAGAGGATGAGTATTTTTGAAGTAGAAGTCGGGGAAAGAATGGTTGATATTGAAGAAGGAAAAAAACAATGAGAATAATTCCGAATTAACTTCGGCAGTAGATCGAGTGTACTACACCTGGAATAATATTTGAGGATTTTGGTCCTGGATAAAAGGACCTGATGAAAGCTGTGAAAAGTTTTTTGTGGTATAGGTGGCACAGAAAGTGTCATTTTTTTGCCACTGAATGCAAAGTCCTGTTAGAACTTAGGTTCGTAATGATCAACACTAGTTCTGTCTCTAGTAAGGATTTGGTTCAATAGTCGACCTTTGTCTTAACTTCAAAAATCTGAGAATGCGAGGGAACACTCTACGTGGTGCGAGTATTCTCGGCACCCATCCAGCGCTAACCTTTGTCATGCCAAGATGATTGTGAAGGATTTTAAAAATAGTCATATCCGGTACTCTAGCCATACTGCACCAGTATTTTCTTTAGCCTAGGATTTTTTAAGTCATTTCCAAAGAAGTCACTTCGATTGGCGATCCGGGCCGTCTTGAAGTGAGTCCTTTCCTGTTTGAAGCGAATTTGCCATTTGTAAACCAGGTTTTAACGGGGCCAAGAATCCTCGTGAACAGACGCCATCTCTTCCAGTGTGGTTTTAATATGGTATGGTTTCAACTGACTTTCCCTCCTTGTTAAGGAACTTCATGACGGTGCGGTACTCGATTTGTTCCATAATTTGCACTTATTTCAAGTTGAGATGTTTGGCCGACGATAGTTCAAGGATTACTGTCCCGATAAAAATGAAACATGGTATTTATACTGATGATGAGTTGCTGAACGTGATATCAATCCGTTAACTACATTTACTAATGACCTGCCCCTTCACACTGCGAACTTAAAAGTGCATCCTCGCATGTGCGTTAAAATGATAACAAACTGCATTCGCAGCATATTTCCATCAATCATTTGATTCTTACCAATCTTGAACCGGAAGCGAAATCCTTATATCAAAATACTTTCGCTCCCCTGGGTCAATGTATTTTTCTTTGGGTATATTTTATCCTGAATTATAGCAAATGTGATCTTCGAATAGTTTGCCTGCCACACATTCGAAATAATGGTATTTAAGTTTAATAGACCCACAGTACCTCTCTCCATTTTTGATGCATATTGGTCTAATTTCCATGGTTTTTCCCACATTTTACTCGTTGTTATTTATTGCAATTTTGTTGGTGAAGGCACTTATCTGTCAATTCCACTAAATCACATTCTACAGGCTATTTATTAATGCCTTTTGAAGGGTGATTAAACTTATTTTTTAATTTGACTTCTTTTGAAATGATTTTTGCTCAAGCTTGACTTTCGGATCAAGGCTTGAAAGGATCAGACTTCGGAGCACGGACACATTTCTGACTTTCGCTAACAGTTGATTTTCGTGTTTGACCAAGAATAAAAGTAATTCTTGGTTTGTTACAGAGACATTTCCAACCAATTTCTTCGCGGATTTGACAAATGTAGTCATTTTGCGAAATAATTTTAACCATAACACAAAGGTAGAAGAAATGCTCTCTATCCCTTGTGGGGTGTAGTGTTTTTCTCGACACATTCTCATTTACAGCTGAATATTTTTTATATGTTTGGAACACGAAGGATATTTGCAGCCTAAGTGGGGAATCTACAACGACGCACGGCGACTGGAGTACCAACTAAGCATCTGCACTGCTGCTCCTGCATGCAAGCCTGTAACAGATGGTCATAAAATATTTGGCCATAGCTCTTATCTCTCGCATAGTGGCGTAGTTGGCTTTGAAATATCACTTTTTCACCAGAGATGGATGAAAAGAGAGGCGTTACTTAGAGAGTGAGTGCTCTACACAATGCGCCGACAAACGATCAAAGATATCAAGAAGGATCTTTGTGTAAAGAACGAACCGAGGATAGTACAACACAGTATCCAGCGGTAGCGTACAGTTCTAATTGTCCTTTCCAGCAAGTTATCTACAGAGTGCTCTATTATTATCTCTAGAAAATGTTAACGAGCACTTGCTTACTTTTCACATCTGTAACTAAATATATCAAACACTCATCATTAAAAGAATTTTCATTAGAATTCCTTAATATTAGCGTCATTTGAGCTTTCACTAGTTCCAAGACTTTGACAAAATGTAGTGATTCCCCTAAAGACACCACGACTTGAAGATTTTCGCTCGAATTTAAGGCTTTCCTGGTCAATAATTTTGTGCCATTATTTTAATCTGCAAGCAAAAAGTTCAGTAGTAAGTTCAAAAGTAGCATAATGATATTTTAAAGTTACTAACCTCACGAAAATTAAATGTATTAATAAAAGAGAAAAAAGACAAGAGAGATAAGAGAGCATTTAAATTTACTACCTCCATCTGATAGCATAGAGTTCACGTGCATGTTATTTATAAAACTATGGGGAAAACTGGAAACTTTTCGAGAGAGCCTTTGGGTGAGTGCTGTGGTGAAAAGGGTGGTGAATAATAAATGACAAGTGATAGGAGTAGGTGAAGGTTGGCTGAGTGAACAAGAAATGATGTTAATCAGCATACGTTTCTAAGCGAAATAAGAGAAGGAAACATTGCGGCAGATGCATTATAAACAGGATGCAAAAATGCTTTCAGCTATAGTTCATTGCAATTTAATTCTTAAATCTAAGGGTGACAATGATCGACTAACTAACACGCGATGTGATCATCTCGGTAATCAATAAAAGTGTTGTATCCTATTCCAATTTTTCATTAAATATATATTGTAAATACTCTGGTTCGCTTCAAATCACTTATCGTCTGTATCACCAGTTATAGGAACTCTTAATTTATAACAATTCAGCTGTTAACAACATCGTAATGAACACATGGAATCATCTTATCTGATTTGCATAGATATTTATTTTGGATTGAAAATATTTGATCGTTGGTACGGATAAGTATATATCAGACTTATCTATAATAATCAATAGATTACGGTATAGTGTAGCGCCGCGGCTTGATTTCAATCAGTTTAGGCTGTTTCTTCTCATCTAATTTCATTTCCCGACTATAATCATCCAATTAACAACCGCAAACTGGATTTTCTCAAACGGAAAAATAAAAAGTAAACGAAATATCTAATCAATCGAAACTAGATGATCAAACCTAACGATTTATTATTGATCGCGTAATAAAATAATTTTATCCAATTGCTAGTGACTCTTAACATGAACGCCATTTGTATTCTATCGCTACTACAACAATTACCGCAGCCGCCATCATTGGATCGGAAGGATCATATTTCTAGCACGATCGTATGTTAAGGTGAATAGATTGTTAATAGGTGAACGTGATGATCAGGTACATGTAATAGTTATTATGTTTTTGAATTCGGGAGCACGAAAGTATAATTTTACGTCTCTAATTAAAGTCGGCGTATTGCGCAAATAACGGTCTACAATAGGATATTTAATTGTATCTAAGGCATTATACAAAAGATAGAAAGCAGATCAAAAGCGCCGAAAAATTGTTTAAATTCCTCCTTATGTTTAGTGATGTGAAAGCGGTGCACCGCAAACAACTTCGAAAACTTTTATTTGTATAATGACATTAATACCCCGCTTGTGCAGGACATGCAGCTTTCTCCAATTTAATGTTGAAACATTGAAGCTTTCCGCATGTGTTGCATGGAAATTTGGAGAATTTCCACGCTGAAAACAAATCTCTACAACGCATCGTTACATATGAGTTAAATTGGCTGAAAGTGATAGCAAGGAATGTATCTCCTTGAAACCAAAGCCTTTCAACAGTCGTTTAATACATGATAGCTGATTTGCTGCTAATATAACCATAAAATAATTCAATCAATGAAATTTATTTCATACAACACAATTTCCTCCATCATTACTTAAGTAAGCTGCTGATATATCTATGATTGCATAAATAAATTTCCAATTAGAAGACATAATTCGCAGTCTGTAGGAACATCAATAAATAAAAAATTTCATATATTCCATTCGTTGTTAAATGCATGACTAAACACTTCCTTGTAAAATACATGAAAACTCACAGCTACGTGCAACATTGTTGAAGCGAAATTGGTGAAGCGAATCATGACAGACCCAGTCTTCATGGTTTTCTTATCGTTAAATTTACTAACGATTTACTCAACATGCATTCTAAGTGTTACCCTTGAATAATTTACAACAAAGTTGTGCTTGTGTACATAAAATATTAACTCAATTTTTTTCCTATTTGCTTTTCATTCTGGCCAGGTATGAAAAGGAAACTCTTTTTGGTCTTGCATGCATTTTTCCGCATCACATTGTCGGGTCTAGATAATTACGAGCGGTATTGTGTCAGGAAAATTAACACCGAATCAGGTGAATGCAAAATTTTAATTTCCATATATGCAGGAATACATGCATACGATTTTATGCATGATTTTCATCAATTTCTCGTGTGATGCAAAGGGTTTTGCATTATTCAATACTAAGATATGTGACGCAATACGTTGGCATGGGAAGGATTTTGTTATTGAAGTGTAGCTTGGAGTCTGGAGGATGTCTTGGAGCATAGTGTGCTACTTTCTCTGCTTCACTCAAATTTTCCGACCTCATGTTCGTTTATTGTCAGCGGGCAGTGGCCGAAGATCTGCCTTACGGAGGACCTGATCAAGAGACCAGATCTCTTCAACTATACGAACTCCTTGCCCTTTCGAGAGACAATATGCTAGGCAAAAACATAGCAAAGATTACCCTAGTTTAACAGATGTATCTGCCACGAAATGAGTTACTAACGATTCACTGGAAATGGGGAATGTTGACATACCACTCGACTGCGAACGATACCATTGCAGAGAACAGACAGAATGGTTACAAGATGAAACTGGCAGTGCTGCCGTTTGGATGCAAGACTACACTTAACTTTGAGTCCAGACCCATAGCCGGGGGATGGTTTTGTAGGAATTTGCCGGGCACATCTGACAATTTCCAGCATCTACTTCCTGCCAAATGAGCCAATTACATTTTTCCAGAAGTAGTTGGATGCGTTGGAGAACTTTTTCTCGAAGAAAGAATAGCGGATCCTTGTGATTTCAATTCCAAAGCTATTGCATGGTGCATAGCAGGAACTAACCACTTCAGGAATGCAATCGTAGTTATGAATATTGGCAATACACCACCTTTCGACCGTAACGAGTGCCAGGAATCATCCGAGATGTGACACATACCTCGGTGTCCTTTATGCCTGTTATAAAAAACTGAGAAATTATACAGGACCATACGGACTATAACTGAGAAATACTACAGGACTATACGGCAAACGATCATCAGCATACGGTAGAATTTTGAGAAAATGGATGTCAAGAACTTTAATCCCGTGAGAGTATCGCAAGAAATCGGACTCAGTGCCGCTAAAGAAGTGATGAACCCCTTTTTTTCCACGGATTGTTCGCTATGCAGCCGAAAATTAATTGGTCCTAGCTCACAAGGCACTGGGCAGCGTTATCGCTCTTACGTGTGGTGCGATAGATCCCGTGCGGTTGTTGGTCTTTGAGGATTTATGGAAATCTTGTTGTTGTAGGAACCTTGTTATGTTGGACTTGGGTTCTTTCTTATGATGATTTTTGCTAGATCAAGTAACCTTCGTAGTGAGTCTATGAGGTGTTTGTCATTCGTAATTAATATAGTGATTATGTTTTATAAGGAGTATTCTATTAAGGACATAACAATTTTATCCATTTATGAAATACAGAATATTTGACATATTAAGATCAAGTTTATTGATGTGTATTGCAATATATGATTTCGGTAATATAACCACCACGAGCCCGATTACAGTCGTCGTTTCTTTGGACCCAATTTCCCTCCACTCTGGCACACATTTCGACCAGCAATGTTGACAATTTCGCGTTGAATGTTGTTTCTGTGCTTGTCAAAACTTGCTGGCTTGTTGTCATAGAGCAGTGACTTGATATAGCTCCAATAAAAAAATAAATCCAATGGCGTTGTTTCGCATGAGCGACGTGGCCATTCGATTGGACCATTTATCGAGATAACACGTTCACCATATTTGCATTTCAATGAATAGATTGTGAGGCGGGCTGTGTGGCTAAAAGCAACCACATGTCGTTGAAGTCAAACTCATCCAATGCTGGCCACAAATAATCTTCCAACATAACACGACAGCGCTCTCCATTGACGGTAGTTTTCACCCACGAAAGAATGCGGCCCGTTCACATCTACGGCATGACAACGGCACCAAACACTAATTTTTTGCAGATAAAACGGTATCCCAAGAAGAAATTGTGGGTTTTTCGCTGACCAATAACGCGTCTTTGGTTATTGACAAAGCTATTTAGCCAGAAATGAGCTTCACCGCTGAAGATAATTTTGAGATGAAGTTCTTCATTTTTTTCAAGCTTTGCTAGAGCCCAATTGAAGAAGTTTTGAAGTTTTGAACCATCAAGTGGCTAACGCTAAGGTCTTTTCACAAAATACGCCACAGTGTCGTTTGAGTGACGCCCTATTCTTGAGAACGACGTGAAATCGACTGATTTGGCTCAGCTGCGATATTTCCTTCGCTTCGAGCGTCACATCTATTTGGCACCGGAACGTCCCGTATTGAAAATTTTCACTCAAACTTAGCACGCACAGCCTGTCGGGTAGGACGATTATTACGGCTATTTTATTATTATTATTATTATTATTATTGTTATTATTACGATTATTACTCTGAATTTCGGTGGTAATTTTTTATCATTTCCAAACGTTGCTCGTTCGTTTACTTTACCATTATGAAAATGTTGACTTTATCTAACGTTTTGACATTGACAGCTCATTAAAAAACTTTAAGGGTGCATTCATATCAAGATACAAAATTGTTATGTCACTAATGGAAAACTCATTATTTCAAAAAGAATTGAAAATCACCCCTGAGTTTATTATGACTTGTGCATTGAAATATTTTATGGCTTGAGGTCTCTATTTTCTTATAATGGTTGCAATCGTTGAACGATGTTACCTTTATTTTGTGTTGTTACATTTTATCGGTAGATCCATGTTTTTCAGTGTTGTTCGTGTGTTCAGAGGCTTGATTTGTATTTGCTGATATTACTAGAAAATTTTTTTCTGCCAGGAGATCAGAGTTTCTTGAAGTTGGTGTTGTTCGTCTTACTTCACTTCTACCTTCAGGGCTTATAATTGCCGAGATTTAGTACTCAGTTGGATTGGTAATCTGTTTATCAATTATTTGTAGTGATAGTTTGACCGTCTGTCTAGTTTAATACACCAAGGATCTTAGGATGTCCGAGGTAGTATTATTGTGATTGTCAATTTTGAAGAAGAACTTAAGGGCTCTGTCCCGTCTGTATTTGTCAAATGTCTCTAGTCGTAGTTCTTTATGTATGTCTGTATTTCTTACAAAGCAAGGTAGTCTAAAGATTCTTCCGATGTTTTGACACAACTGAAGCGCTTTTTTGTTGGTTTTCATCGTCTAACAGAAAGCGGTACTGCCGTAGGGTCGGTCGTATAATCTGTTTAAAAATGCGAAGCCTGTTTTTTTTATGTCACTTTTTTTCAGGATAGGGATGTAAGGAAACTAGTCTTCGGTTTGTCTAGGAAAGTCTGCGGTCTAGCGTTAGCCTTTGGTATTTAGCTGTATTGCTAAGAGAGTTGGTTTTTAGTGTATTCATCGTGTGATAAAAATGTTTTGAGTTTGTATGTCCTTATTTTTATCTTCCATTTTCAAAACTATTACAGAAGTACTTTGATGAACTCTATATGTTATAAAATATGGGTGACAGTGGCGATCCTTGTGGGACTCTAGTTTCAATTGGCCGCAGGTTGGACAGGTGTTTTTCAATTTCGACGTGGAAAGTGCTACCTTCGCGGAAAGAGCCTATCGTTTGTATGCTTTGTATGTACGTTTGTACGTATGAAAAATTTATTATAAATTTTTCTTTTATCAAGTTTAGGGACAAATTTTTGAAATCACTTACCGACCGTTGAAAGTAGAAGAGAAATTTGACGGTATCGCCTTTTTTACCGCCCATTGTTGCGTCTGAGTATCAGCAGAATCAACTCAATAGCGAAACTTGGCGGTTGCGAAAAACCAACCTCATGGAAAATTCAAAATCCATTGCGAGATTTTCCATGCAAATGCCCAAAATCATACATTGCGTATATATAGTACGTTCCTTGCTCACTTTGCGCTCATTAAAATAAAATCGATTTGTTAAATGGTTTTTCGTGATTTCCCTGCAAGGTGTACGAAAACAAAACTCACAAAACGAACTATAATGGAGTATGCAAAATGATGATGGGATATTTTCGCGTTTTTCTTGCCTGTTAGCGCAACGTTCAAAGAGGCGGGAAAATTCACATTTAACGTGATCAGCTCTCGATCATTTTACCACCTGATATAACCGAAAGCATAAACAAGTGAATATTTTGCAGCGTTTAAGCGTTTTACATATACGAGTGCGGTAGCATGTGTGGCTAACTACTACGCTCGGCTGGAGTACGTAAATTAGACGGAATTCACTAGTATGTGTTTTATGCTAGTTATGGAATTGGTACCCGTTTGAAATTCGTATGCACATACTCCTATATGTTACCACCCTACGGTTAATGGTCATGTTTGCAATTTGCGTGCGTTTAAAACTAAACTGGTTTATTGTTGGGAGCATTTAAGGGGGCAATCACGCGAATATATGGTTAGATGTAGGCAAATGAATATTTGTCCGCAGGATATAAACAACTCCATGATTGCTCGCGTATATGCTGTTGTAAATACATGAAACATGCCCCAGCACGCAGAGCAACAAATTAAATTTATGTGCTTCAATTGCAGAAGTTTAATCATTCAAAACGGAATTTATAAGCCAATTAGAGTGAAATCTGCAATCCGCTGCTGGAAAGTTATAACCAAGGAATCATGTTTTCGCGTCCTGACAAACTAATCGTGAAAGCCTGAGGTGGTTTTGTGCAGTGGACAAATCATATTTGTAGCATTTAAATAATTTAGCGCAATTTGTCGAAATTTATTCGTGACATCGAGTTTAAAATGGAGACGAACGTTTTCCAGGACATTTACAATGGGATCGTTAGCTACATGCTTTAGCTATGACTCTCAAGAAAGGTGGCATTATTAGGTAACAAGGGAATCCGCAATCTTCACAATTAGCGATAAGGTATCGAGTTCGCTCGAACCATGGCCAATCAGGGACATTTACTGTGTTGCAGACCTGGCCTAGGTAGGAGAGTATGTCAAAAGGGAGCTTCCTTGCATTGCAGGCATTAAAGCGAGGCTGACACCAGAAAACAATAGGAGACTATATATGGCCCTCATCGACCTGATCGATAGGGACACCGAACAAATCGTAATTAAGCGCAAAATAAGAACGGGGTGGTTCATCTGCAGGTAACGCTCAATAGTTGAATCTCTTCAATGGGTACTTTGGAAACTCGTTTTCAAGTTCCTAAATATCTTATGCAACTTCTGAGGGACTACATCCTCAGCCAAAGTTTGCTTTATGACACTAGCGCATGACACAGCGCAACTTTGCGCATGATCTAGCCTTGGTTCAGACCTGTGGAAAGTTTCTTAAACTACAGAGGTTAGAGATGCTAGATGAACCACGCTTCATTAAATATTCGGATGATATTGCGGGCCTAGTTGCTGGAGGCACCGTCAAAAAGCGAACCTTAATCTAGGTAGGCTTACTCGTGGATGACTACTCGCGGGTTCAGTTTAGCGCTGGACAAAGCTGCAGCAGTCATCTTGACAAAGAAGAGAAATACCAGAGAAAGGATTGCCAGTGTTAGCAACACACTAACTAAATCGAAGCATATTGGTCTATTGATCAATTCGAAGATGAGTTTCTGAGCAAATAAAGGCAACGGCTGAGAAGGCTGTTTCAGGTACATCGTTTTTGTGTGAATTCGTTGCCAATGGAGGGGGATCCAGCCCATAAATTGGCAAAGTGTCGTAGAGTCACTGTGACTTATGGAACAAAAATATGAAGTGACGTAGGAAGATGGAAGTGTACAGAGAGCGTCTGCCGAAGGAGCAGAGAAGAGATGTACTGTCAATTGCAACATCGAACCCGACAGTCCCTTATTTTCCAATAAATGACTCTCTATCGCCTTCCTTGCTAAGGAGCACCGCACCATTTACCTGCGTCAAATCGTGAATTCGGCGGAGACTTTTACCGGCGAGGATAGAAAGCTCTTACTCAACGGTTGGCTGAAGTCTGGGCTGAATAGCAGGGTGTGTGGCTCATCCCAAATTTGAGACTGTAGCTAAATCGAGGACATGGTGAGCCTGGATTCTACATGGCCCAGCGTTTGAAGGGCCGTGGGTGCTTTCTGTCTAATTGCTAGATATTGCTTAGCTACGAACCCCCGACTACAAATTTTGTTCAGGAAAGGATCACGAGGCGAGGAGGAGAAAGTGACCCCTACAAGAAAATAGGAGATCTTACCCCGGATAGTCTAATCACGGTAAGCCTTGTCTCGTTTAACATATAGAATTACGTGGCACATTATATTCGAGCAGTGCAAAAAGATAAAATTGACACAGCAGCAGAGGGTGGCGAAGTTAGGCTATCACTTGTCTAAAAATCGGTCTTCTTCCCCCTTGTCCCGTTAGAAGACGGTTTCTTCAGCTTGAAGACACAACCAACTTGGTCCGAAGTCATGTGTCAAACGGTTCCAGGCTTGATTCTTAGGTTGATAAGGGAAGTCTTTGGTGGCTAGCCCAGTCATTCTCAAAGATGGAGGCCCCACACGTGCGTAAGGGCATTCATTACTCAATCACAAACAAAAGAAATCAAATTCACAAACTATTAACGTTTTATAATACGTGAAGCAAACTTGTGGCTATCTGGGAAGAAAGAGGTGGTCTAGCAGTGCTAAACAAAAGATAAGAATACAAAAGATAGGATAAGAATACGATTTCGATAAAAATACGATAGGTGAACCTTCTGCTCATCCTTAAATCACGAGGTTTTTGCACGTAAGCAGTACGTTTTGCACGTTGGTTTTACGTATCACACAAAATCTTGATGTGAACAGCAATTCAAATTCACTACCATACAAATCACTTGCACGTTGTCCTTTTTCTTGTTCTCTGGATTTGATTGCATGACTTAGTTTTTCTTGGCTAGAATTTCCTTGGAAGAATCCTTTGTTCTTCACATCTTTTGTAGCTAAATCTATTAAATAGTTTTGAGAGACCTTAAATTTTCTATTTTCGAGATCAAGCGATCGAGAGTAATACTGTCGAAATGACCCTCGTATCCACGGGATATCCAGGTCGCAAATGTTCACGAAATACTACCCTCTCCGCTTGTTCACATAGGTTTGTGCCTGAATTTCTTTGGGGCAAATTTTTTTGGAACTCGAATATTTTCAATATTTTTTGGTTGTTTACAAAAACGTTTCTTCTTTGGTGAAAGATCAAATGATATATTAGTTTGATTGATTGATTTATTGTTGGGGATGGTGCATTTCAACCCTTATATAGTGCTCCCACTTCCGGTGCGCCTCAAGCAGATCAATCTTGCTGAGAAAGTCAATGATCTGCTTCGGCCTCAGGCGTCGCAATGCCTCGACAAGGAAGCAGCTTTCTAAACTTTCTCTCTTCTTGCGAGACAGTGCGTCGAAGTGTGAACTGGTGTCTCTTGCGCAAGATCCATCCTTTTGAGATGTCCTCCGAGTGTGCAGTGCCCCGTGAAGATCCCAGTCAGGACCCTAAGCTTTCTTTTATTCATTTCAATGCACGCTCGAAACTTCTTCTCGTCATAAACGTCGAGGAGCAGCTTAGACATTCGAAGCCCTGGAAGTCCAATACAGAGCCTAATAATGATATATTTGATATATGAGGTTTTTTCAGAAAGTATCGAGCCTGTTTTCATGCATATGTACTGTTTTGTATTCTATATCGTTCGGCGAGAAATATTTTGACAAAGAAGTTTGACAAAGCCTCGCATTCAATGTGTGATTTGTATGAAAATCATTGTCCTTCAATGCGCATGACCCAAAAGTCGCAAGTAGCTATGTTAGGAGTTTGCAGAGGCTGGCGAAACTGTGTGATTTAATGGCTTGCCAAATATTGCTGCACAAATTTCGATGAATTTCCCTTATGAATCCACGTGGCCAAGCAACCAAATATCGCTTGAACAAAAATGTTGTTGCTTTCTTTTCATTGCATCACATAACTTCCTCAATACTTTATCTATCTATGAACTATCTATAGATAGTTTGTACTTTCGGAGCACACTTTTCGTGGACGACATCTTCATAATCTAAGACAACATTGTCTTAACTTCGCTTCAACTTTGGTGTGATTTATTTCGTCTTAACGGTTTAGAATACTTCCTTTATGGTAAGTGTCGCTTTATTTCTGGATCATGTCTGCATCTAGTGATTCGTCACCAGTAATATTTTTTATGAGTACATGCTGATCATTACAAACTATTCATAAGTTGTCCTCAACAATGTTGAAGCGAAGATTCTTCTGTTCCACATTTAGGAATTTTCTTGTTAATTTCGCACACACGCGAATCGTTTACAAATTTATAAGTTGAAAGTTTTCAAAAATTTTTGTTGGTATACCAAAAAAACGGTCTTGTTCGGTTTTCGGCAACTGACTTACTCTTCAAATTGCAAGTCGCACAGAACCGGCATTCTCTGCTGTGTTTGAGCTCGAATAACTGCTAACTGACATGCAGCCATCTTTAAACTGATCGTAGCAGACATTTATTCTTGTTTTCCTATCCAAATGCTTTATTTACCGTATCAACTGTTTAAGAGATGAAATTTCCGAAATTACATCAAAACTTGACGCGAACTCATTGATCGAGGAAGCAGATCAACGAGTCTTTTTTCGCAATAAGCAAATCTGACAAACGCGATAAAGTCTATGTAAATAATAACACGCTGTGAGCGAACTAAGGTATCTAGAGAAAACCATGGCATTGGAAAAATTCCTGAAGTGTTGTAGAGGATGGTAGACGGCGATGGAGGGCGTTCTAGTGATGTAGCGTGGAGATAAAAGATAGGTTCAAATCATTTGCGACAACCCTCGAACAAATCATTTTATCTCGCGTTGTAGCGTACAAATTTTTTTCTAAATGAAAATGAAATCCTCTTTCCTATTAAAAATGTTAAAAAAGTAAGAAAAATTTCAGGAAAAAAGTAAGAAATTCATTTTTACTGAAATAAGGTTAATCCTAAACATGGAATAAGTGTTTGTTTCCATCAGACCTCCATTTTACATTCAGTGGAGCTTTAATTTTACGTCAGAATAGTAATTGTGTGCCAGTTGAAGTAAAATGAATGGAAAACTTTCACCATATCTCAAACTGTATCGGTGGAACATGAACCAATTAAAATGATATATTCGATCCTTCAGAAGCAATAATTTTCCCTTAAATGACTGAGAAAGTCGATGTCCGCCTGTCTACCTCCCATATGACGTTGAACTAGATGAACTGACCGATTGAACAACGCCTCATCCAGCTTAACGTGCTATAACATTTCTTCGGTATCATCACAATCGGTAGCAAACGATCATCATCAGCATCATCAGTTAATATTTTGATGTTCCAAAGTGAAGGCGTCCTTTTGTACGCTGCATACTATGCCGATCGAGAATTATCAATAATCAATCCCGAAAGCATGACACGACACATTCTCAATACTGGTCTTGCTCCGTCTGTTGGCATTTCTTCGGCGAAATCCATGGTGTATTCTTCAAGTGAGAAAGACGCTGAAACTGATGATCAGACAAATCGAGATCATTTATAATATGCCGCGCTGTGATCTTTTGCTGAGACGATTACTAAGTCAAGTACTGGACGAGAGGGTGTTAAGATTTATCCGCCGTGTCCGGCAAGCCTTGTTTTCTTACCGAGATAAATAAAACATTATTGAGAAATGTCTATTTAGCGCAAATTACGCAGCAAAACGATCTTCAAAGGGCTCGGCGGCACTTAGCAACATAATGATGATAATCAAGGACCTTGTGAGATCGGCCAAGCCAGATATCAAAATGTCCAATAATACCCGTTCAAGCACTCAAAACGTATTCAATATTTTCGAGATGACGTTCAAATCGTAATTATCGGTTTGTTCAGTCGCAGGAAGCAACAATAGGCGATTAAGCTTCCAGTTTTCTTTCAGATATCCCGAGCAGATCTTTGATCGTCATCTTTGGTAACGATCTCGGCTGTTAAATACCATACAGAGGCTGCAATCATTGCTGGTGTTGTTGATTGTGTGAACGTCAACCAGGCAACCCGAAAACGAATCTAGAACTATGTCAGTAGATAAATATGTTAGGCAGTGGTTCAGAGGAAGTTTGGTCTGGTATTTTGGTGGGAAAACTACAGACAATCCCGACAGAAGCAGTCGAGTCATTTGACTATATAAGTGTCGGCTAATTTTGAATTAATTCTCTCTGCGATTGCTGCATGGCTCAGCATCGATTCAGAAATTCAAAACACGTCGCAAGTTGGACGATAAACAAAACAGATGAAAAGCCTTTGGATGATCCCTTCTTACACCCGAATAGGCTCGAAAATATCAAAACGTTATTTGGGGTCTGATCAAAGAGTTGAGGTCGGAAGTTTTCGATTGTACTCGCAAAGACTGATTTAAGATGATTTGAAAGATTTGTGAAAGAAGATTCTTATTTGCTTCCATTCTTCCAATTCATGCTTCTCTGCATCAATGGCGCGATCATCTGACTGTTAGTATGGCGCCAGACACGATTGTCGAAATCTATTTTGGCTAACGATCAGCAGCGCCATCATCCTTAATCGCGCAGGGAAATAAGCTGCGCGATTTACGGCTGTCATGTATTACAATGGCCTCGATGATGATACGTCGTTACGGCGGAATAGATATCAATTCGAAACACCACAAATTTAACAGTAACAAACACCAATTGATTCCAATTATTTACGAACTACTGCATATCACCCTGTAATCATTCATACACTTCTTCCATTCATCCAATCATACACGTTCATATGAGCACGCATGTTAGCTGAATACGCGAGAATCATTAATTTTATCATTAGCACTTAAATTTTTTTTTCATAAATTTTCTATACACATTCTTTCCATTTCGGAGTGCGATGGCAACGACGATTCAGCGTTTTGAATACGAAACGAACAATTGAATGGAAAAAATCAAATAATTAAGATACAAACGACGGACGGGCAGACATTGTATCTTTTATGTTCAATCGCAAAGCCAAATAATTAATCATTTACAGAAAAAGAAAACCCTTTCTGCATTTGTTCGGTAGTAGTTTCACCACTTTTTTCCTCGCAAGCCGACATGGGCCTGCGCCCATACAATTTGTCCTGGAAAAACATTCAACAATAAAAGATTCAAACGAAATAAAATTTGAATACTGTTGTACACACGTAATTGCTTGAGCGGGAAAAAACGATTTTCTTCCACTTGAAGTGTTTTCCGCCCCGCTAGGTCTCCTTACCGAAAGATTTTTACGAGTGTATTTTGTGCATTTATGCAAATTAATTGTTGCGGTTAAATTGTAAATTTGTTCTTGGTCATAAATCATGACGTTAAGCGGCTGCAATGCAATGGCGAGGCTCAAGCAATTCGCAAATGAAGATATTTTGACTCAGCAGAAAATGGTATTGAACGGAGAGGGGGAAGGGGGGTACGGCGATAATGAACGCAATTAAAATCTATTACTGATGTTCTTTTGTTCTTATAATTTCCACTGCTCATGATAAAGTGGTGAATAAACTATGCATTTGACTAAAGTGGCAAAAGAATGTTAATTTAAACTGGAATCGTGGAAAAGTGATTAAATATAATCATAATATCATAAATCAAACACTAACAACGGGTAAGAGGCGGTCTGAATCTTAATAAATTTTATAATGAGCAGTGGTTGATCGTTATAGGCTGGAAAGGACGTTAACAATTGTCGCTATGAATTGCAAATAAGATTGATCCGCCCGCACACTCAAAACTAACAGTCAAACTACATCTGATCGTCAATTTCCTTAAAATTTTGGTGAGCTCATTACATTACTACTTACGCAGTACGGGACGAAATAAAGAACAAAGCATCAAATCAACAAATCTTCTCATATCTCAACAGAATTTATATATTTAGTACTGCTTTGTTCAAACAAATCATATGCAAATTATCATATGCAAAATCAATTAGATAAATAAATTTTGAGCAAAGTTTGTTTCATTTCTTTACTTTAGAACTACTTACAAAAAAAACGATTTTAAAACCCGACGAAATAAAGTAAGCACTATGGAAACACTTAGCTTTGCACTCAGCGACAACACTAGATCGATAAATCATGCTTTTAGCCATGTTAAGCAGACGTTCGCAGCATAAACGTCATTCATTGCCAGTAGTGTTAGCGTTGATTTTTTAAATTCTGATTGTTTTTGTTTATTTTGTGTTTGTTACCTACCAGAAACATGAAAATCTGCCCCCAACTGCGGAATCTTGAAGTGAAAGACGGTCAGAGTAGACAGCTGTACAGGAAAAGTATGAATTGAGTTTTTCTTCGGCTCGAAAAATGTGTCAAAAGTATCAAAAACGCAGTTCCATAGAAAAAAAACGTGTCCTTGAACGCAAACGCTCAACAAACTTTCGAAAGAATTCTATTCGTGCATGGTTAGTTACAAACTAGGAGATAACAAGACTAGCTTACACCACCAGAGGATAATGAATAAGTTTGCAGGGCGATGTCCAGTAAGCGTAATCAGATTTTGCAAAAACCTATGCGAACATACAAATTTCCTTCCGAAAGAATGCCCTATCGACGGATGACAGCAAATTTTAAATATCTTCTGTCAAAAAAGTACCGGGAATTTGTAAAATAACACACAATTTACACTTAATCATCAAAATTTATTTTGTCGCCTTCAAAGTTTTTCCCATTAGAGGCTATACACATGTGCCAACGCGGCGAATACTGTTTAATAGCTTCAATGGACTCGAAACGTGTTCCACGGGGAGGTTGTTGTAGTTTTGGGATCAGAAAAAAGTCGCACGGAGGTCAATGAGGCGAAAAAGTTGGTTGATCGATGGTGTTTATCGAGTTTTTTGCCTTGTGTTCGTTCACAATTATAGCTCGGTGCGATTGCGCGTTTCCGTCGTGAAAAATCCACGAGTTATTTGCTTTATTCATGAAACTCCTTATTCACCGTCTGAACCTGTGGAACGAACTCATGGTGAAACAGACTACGAATATCGAACAAAACAAGGAGCATCATCTTGATTTTTGACGCCTTGATTTTCGACCGATTTTGACGTGTTTTTTTTCGGTTTCGACTCATTTATAGCGCGCCATTCGGTAGCCTGTTGACTGGTGAGAGTGTCAAATTCATACACCTCTGTCTCATCACCAGTTATAATCCGCTCCATGAATGTTTGGTCGGAATTCGCGCGTTCAAGCATGTCCAAAGAGACTTGTTCACGGTACTGTTTTTGAAGAAAATTAAGCTCTTTGGAAACAAGCCGTGCAGCGACGCGTCTCATGCCCAAATGCTCAAGCAAAATGATACGAACAGACTCGTGAGAGATGTTAAGGATGGTGGCTACCTCTCTTTAGCTGGTATGGACATTTTCGACCACAAATTACTTCGCTATATCGACGTTAATTTCGGTTCGAAATTCAAAAAAGTCGAAGGACGTCCAGAATTACGCATGTCTTCGACGATTAGACGGCCCTCTTCGAACGCTTTGTACCACTCATATGCACAGGTTTTGGATAAAATTGAATCACCATAAGCATTTTCCAACATTTTCAATGCGTCAGTAGAAGAAATTTCGTTTGCACCACAAAATTTAAACAAATTCATTGGTCAATAATTCCGTTCATGTTAACAATCGGCTCGCACTAACATGTTTGACTGACTTTACTAGCTGCTGCTATTAAACTGGTAGACAAATCGCATTTAAGCTTGGCATAATAATGAATGACAGCCTTACCAACCTAAGAAAAAAAAAAAAATTTTAAAATTCCATTTAGCGCGAGCGATTTAAATAACAAATTCCCGGTACTTTTACAGTACTTATACAGAAGGTATAATAGAGTAAATTTGAACCATACAACTATCTACAGTTTGGATGAAACAAAGTGACTGGTCAAAAATATTCAAAAGACTGTGAAACATGGTGGAAGCAACATCATGTTTGAGAGGGTTTTTGTCAGGTGAAGTAAAGTAGGAGAACCGGTTAACATCGACTTATAAGTATATTCAGGCCATTCAGAAAATCTCACAGCATCTGTGTTAAAAGTTTGGCATGATATTAACTTAATCATTCAACAAAATAACGATCCGGAACATACGACTTGTAAAACCCAAACATTTTTGTACAGATCAGGAACGAGCGGTTTCTCCAGTTTCTGCATTTGAAACCAATTGAAAATTAGTGGTCGATTTTAGATTCGTAAATAGATAAAACCAATGTGACAAGTAAACATCTACTATGGATGATTTTAAGTAAGGATCTTGGTTTGTGGGCTTACAAAATCCAATTCATGCAGGAATGGCAGTCGAACGACCACCGGGTATGGCGTAGATTCGGTTTTTGGGCCTTAAAATGAATTGCTGCAGATCCTGTATTTCATAAAATAATTTTGGTCAACAACAAGGTTAATTTCTGGCTGAATAGCTACCAGTTGGTCAGTAAGTAAAACTGCCATATTTGGAGTGATGAGTAACCACAGGTTATCCAAACGTTGTTAGAGTCAATGGTGACCGCTATAAAGTCATAATTAAAGGCTTTTTCCACACATCCACCATCCACCACACATCAACAATCGATTTATTGAAAGAAGCATTTGAATTGCGCAAAATTTCTAGTTTTGGACTTGTGAACTCGTCTGCAAGATTTTGTAATGTAACACCGCAGGACTTTTTCTTGAAGCCGACAAGCCTGAGACGCTTTACCATTTGGATGACAACGTTCACATTTAATTTTACACCTCCAAAAATACCTTTTAGTACACAATATTCACTGCTATCTCAAAAACGGTGTGAATATTTGTACTTTTCAATAGGATAAGAATTCTCATTTCTTTTGCGTCAAGTAAGGTAACAATTTAGCATAATACCTCCTAGCCTCATGCCGTATTATACTTGCTGTCAGGAAACTAATCTTGTAACGAATTCGCTATCGCTATCTGATCTCTCTACCTGATTTCAGGAAGAGATGTTTAAATATCTTTAATATCTCTCTTTGAACCTACAAATTTTGTCTATTAGTTCTCTCTCTCTCTCTATTAGTACACTACGCTGTCACCACATCTACTTGTGCTTGAAAACGTGTTCGATAGCTCCAAAGGAGCACAAAACATATCTTATTGTTGGGCATCTCTTATCCTTGATTTTTGATCCGTGTGAAAGAATAGAATCGGGTAAGTTGTTCTCATTTCCTTTTCTGGCTTTTCTACTCTGGAACCTACATACAATTTTATCGAATTAAAAGTTATTAGAATCATGTTCTACTATAAGTTTCGGATATATCCTTTCGATCAGTATGCCTTTTCCTGTAGCATAGGGCCGCTGTCGGGTATTCCTTTGTTTTTAATGATTTTAAACCACTGAACTAACGCTTTATCAACAATTCCTTGTCGCAATTTTCGAAGCTACATCGGTTTCCAATCATTTGAATTGAACGATTGCTTAGTTTGTTTTTGAAAATCATTGAGATTGTCAAATGACCCACGCCAAATTCCTTTGCGAGAGATGAATTTGATTCTCCCTTTTCTAATCTGCATATTATTGCACCTTTCTCCTCATTCGTAAGTGCTTTATGACGTAGAGATGACATATTTTACATAGGATATCACTAAAAAGAAATCTGTAACGTTCAACGGTCAATTAATCACTGAGATTCAAAACAAAAACCAGCCACATGCCAAACGTCGTCGGGAATCAACGAACATGACCCAATGTAGGTGTAAAGGATCATGTCGGTCACTATAAACGGACAAAATTTATTAAAAACGAGTCATAATAAGCGACATGGAACTGTAAGCGATGTCATTGTATCCGACTGTGTTATGTACAAAGAATTTTATGTGAAAACCAAACTTCGTTATGTAATTACGTGATTATAGGCGGCCGATCAATGTAGACGGATAATAAACGGATTCTTCTGTACTATTACTGCTTCAACTACTACCACTATTACTACTACTGCTCCTAATGTTATTATTACTACTGAACTTTGCAAAATCCATGTCAAGCGAGCCACCTTATGTTAATGCTCTTTGCCTAAAGTATCTTTGTGCGAGGTTGGAAGGAGCGAAGCATCCATATTGACATGCAGGGCTTGAGTGTGGAATCTTCATTTTTCATCGAAATGGAGTTACATCCATTGAAACATGCATAATGAATACAAGCATTAATTTACATGTGTATTCGCAATCAACCATTCCGAAGCACTAAGATTTTCATTCCATGTCATTTGTGCATTATTAGATATCCTTCGTGCTATCAACAATTTCATCAATGTCGAACAAAAGAAATGTGTTGTGTGCTACAAAAGATTAATTTCAAATCACAGATGAATATGAATGTTCAATATTTTACATCTTTTGTAATGTTTTTTGCTCATCACGCTATAGACAACTGCATTCATGGGTAGTCGGGATATGTTTCCTAGTTTTAAATATGCATTTTATTGACTTACGGCTGGAAGTCATGAAAGGAAATGATCCTTCGATGGATTCTATAAGATGAATAAAACATTCATTAATGGCTGATCATTCATTAAAAAGTAAATTATGTTGCAAAAATGAATTTCAAGATTGTTTCATGTGAAGTTCAAATAAATTTTAGACGAATTTGTAATTTTATTTTCAATTTTCTAAATGAATTCATAAAGTTTTGAGCGATTTCCTACGTGGCTGCGAAGGACAAATACACGTATGGGCCTATGTGAATTGAGCATATTAGAGTAGGGCAGTAATAATTAAAAAAATTTCAAAACGTTGCGGACTGTATCTGAAATAACTTTGAAACAATGCAGAGTTAACTTTCAAATGCATCCGCAAAAATTTTGAAGTTTCAGCTAAAATATGAAAAATTAGTCCATGTGAGAGATATTTGGGTAAAAATTTAGGTCAGTCGATAAACTATTCGCTCTATGAAGGTTTAATTAGGTTATTAGTTATTATATTGGATAGTCTAAAAAGTATTGAGCCTTTTTTGTCACTAGATGGTTTTCGTTGTCATATATCGGGCAATACTAATCAGATTGAGTCAAACTGACATGTGTTTGAAAGGTGACATTACAGTCTAAAATTTTTATTTGGATAATTTCGTATTTCGTCGTTTGTGTCAAAAGTTGTATTCATTTAAAAATGAGTGAAATCTCTGAAAAAATTCGTTTTATTTGACAAAAGCAGTACGATCAATGTGAGAATGCATCGCAGGCTCGTGAAAAAATTTGTGGTGTCTACGATCAATATATTTTATCAAAAACCATAGCAAAAACCGAAAACCATACCCACTTTCGTTCGGGAAATTTTGATGTCAACGATGCGACTCACTCAAGTCGATTAATCACTGAAAAAGTCGATGAAATCTTACAAAAAATTGAAGAAGACCGACACATAAGCAGCCATGACATTGCTAAAGGACTGATTATCCATTAACATATAATTTTGAACCATTTGCGTAAGACTGGATACACAAAGAAGCTCGACGTTTAAGTGATGAATTAACACAGAAAAATTTTGATCGACCGAATTCCCATTTGCGAAATGCTAATAAAACACAACGAAATGGAGCCATTTTTGAAGCAAATCATTACGGGCGATGAAAAATGGAGAAGATACGAGAATGTCGGTCCAGCATTGACACCAAATAAGCATATGCTGAATATATGGTGGGATTGAAAGGGAATTGCTTATCGTAAGGTGCTCAAAAACTCCGCTCCGTACTGTCAGAAATTAACCAGATAGCAGCAAGCAGTTCAAAAAACCCGGACAGAATTGATCAATAAAAAGAGCGTTGTCTTCCATCATGACAATGCCAGACCACACACATCTTTGATGTCCCCGCAAAAATTGACAGAGCTTTTCTGGGAAGTTTTGATGCATCCACCGTATAGTCTAAAATTTCCACCAACAGAATACCATTTGTTGTTGTTGTTGTACCATTTTGATGACTGCAAAACTTCCTTAATGCGAAGAAATTTACTTCAAAAATGGACTGTGAATATCACTTGGCCAAGTTTTTCGCGGATAAACCACAGAAGTTCTACACATATAAAATAATAGTTCTACTCAACAAATGGCAAAAGGTCATTGATAATAATGGACAATATGTACTTAAATGGATACCATTTTATGACAAAAAAGGGTCAATATTTTTTAGACTTATGAATATATTAATTACTATAAATATAATAATCCATTGAAATTGCTTTCAAACAATCACTCATTGACAAAAACGTTTGTTTTTGTTTTCGAATGACAATTTTATCCCATTCTAGGTAGTTCCCGGAAAGTTATACCCCGCGAAGTTGTTAATGCCACGCTTGGTAGCAGCGCTAGAAGGCTTTTGAATGTTCTTCAGAGTTTCAAAATGATGTCCTTCTAAGACACGTTCCAGTTCCAAGTAAAAGTCAGAAGGAATGAAATCAAATATACCTTATGATCACAACAGATCGGGAATTTAAAAAAAAGCTAAATTTCACTTCATAATAAATTTATTTATTATCCCCTTTAAAATACTCTCCTCCTGTGACATTAAATGCATCCCAACATTTGATCCAATTTCCTATACATTTTTATTTAGGCCGCCAAAGGTATGGCCTTCAACTCACGCAGCGAATTCTCTTTTGTGGCCTTTATGGTCTCAAAACGCGTTCCCCGCAGTGGCAAATTGAGTTTGGGAAATAGAAAAATGTCACACGGGGCCATGTCTGCGCTGCACGGTGATTGCCTGATGACATTGGTCAAATTTTTTACCAACAATTCCAAAATAATCTAGGCCGTGTGAGATGGTGCATTATCGTGGTGTGAAATCCATGAATTGTTCTTCCACAAATCGTGCCTTGTGAATGGCTTCACACAAACCACGTATATCGCCTTACTAGTATTCTTCACCACCCGTTTGGTCCTCCGGAAGGAATTCGTGGTGGAACACACTACGAATATTGAAGAAAACCGTCAGCAAAACTTTGATTTTTGAACGCCTTTGGTGCTCTCCCTTCGGTCCTAGCTCATTTTAGATCTATGATTCCGACGATTGTTGTTCGGTTGGTATATAAAATTAATAAACGTATGTTTTGTCACCGACATTGATGCATTCGATGAATTTTGGGTGGCTGTCTGCGTTGAAAATCATCTCTTCGGCCACATCAATACGACGCTGTTTTTGAATAAAATTCAGCTTTTTTGGCACCAGCCGAGAAGCAACGCGCTTTATGCCCAAAATATTTGTTCAAATTTGTTCGGCCAATCGATATGAGATGCTCAACAACACAACAATCTCTCTAATCGATACGCAACGATTTCCCAACACGAATTGCCTCGCCAATTTGATTTTTTTTGGTAACAGACGTTGATGGCCGTGGCTCTCCAGGTTGCCTTTGAACGTTTTATACCTTTTATATGCTCGTGTATTCGGCATACACGTTTCACCATGCACCTTTTCTAACATTTTCAATGAATCGGCGCACCAAATTTCTGTTTCAACACAAAATTTTAGGCACGCGCGTTGTTCTAATTTTTCATCCATTATAGAAATAGCCATACAACAATTTTTCGACTTCTTCGTTTGGATGCCAATTGAATACTAATCGTACCATTTGCGTTGTAATTTGACAGAACATTAATAAAAGTATTGCCAACGTTGACTAAAATTCACCGATTGGCTAAACGCGGCAATTCAAAATTTGCCGTTGTTTTTTGATCATAAGGTATAGGGGGATTCAGGAACAATAGAAATCCGTTTTAATGTTAACAACTTACTAATGGAAATGGCCGATAGAAAGTCTAATCTCACGCGAAACACTCTTCTTCTGAGCTTTTCGACGATACTTTTATAAAACACTTTGTTAAGAGTTTGCCTTAGAGATTTTGCATTCTGTCAGTTTTCGGAGTTGAAAATTTCCCTGAATGTGTCTAACATGTTTTCGGCCTTGGGATGTTTTCAGCTTGGGATTTCTGCTCTCCGCGAGTAGTTCTGGCCCCTTTTGACGCTTCAATGTGGTGTCTATTTTTTAGTTGGATTGTTAAAGGATCTTCTCTCCATCCATGTTGAATTGCCTTTTGACCTATATTTATCCCCATACGTCAATTATTTCCAGTAAAGCTTTGAATCCTATAATAATATCCAATAAAACGATAAATTCTGTTTTTTTGGCTACCAAACTACCGAATTGGAGCTTTGATTGTTTTTCAGTCGGAGAAGGCCTAGAAGACTAGGCCTTGGTCTAGAGGTAGGAAATACCTACCTAGACCTTCGATTAATTCTTTGAAGCTAAGTCGGCATGGATTGTTTTAAAATGTTGATCTACGTCATCATCCAAAGCTGGAGGATGCTTGAAATTATTCATTATTATTCTACTTTCACCAACCAGTTGCACCAAGACTATTTTCTAGTAAAGAATAGTCTTGGTGGGACCCCCACCCATGATTGAGGGGTAGAAAAAAATTGTGGACTCAAATTTTTTTCCATAAATTGTGCAACTGAATCATGATTTCGTCGCAAATGGGGTCTGGTAGCCGCAAATTTTCCATAGTTTCATTATTTTGTTGGTTGGCTGAACTTGTTCGGACGTTGCTTAAGAGGTCGAAAAGTGGAAGAGGTTGGACGTTGTTATTGCACTCTTTCATGAGCATTTTTTGGCCATTTTTCATTGGCATTATTACTGTGGTCAACTGGTTTTAACTTTTTTGGCTATACTAAAAATTCATTTTTTTTCAAGTGCGAAAGAGATTTTTTTATGATTACAAAATCGGAACCCTAAAGCTGCATATCCGATAGAGTTTTCAATCTTTTCGTGTCACAGTTTTCGATGTAACACTTATATCCTGTGTCACGTAGGTCTTTGTATCTTTGAAACATTTAGAGAAAATCACTAACTCGCACTTCATGACAGAACCTTTATATAAGGCTGAGCAAGTTTTTGTATTCTGCGTAAAGTCTTGAAATAAAGTGTTCTTTGTGTTTAATTTGGTTTTTTTTATTTTTATATAGAGCAGATGTCTATTTTTACAGTACCACTTCCTTTGTAAAGAATCAACGTCTAAGAGCGATGCAAATCCACGTTTCATCTGTGATCCTTCACCTGGCCTAGTAAAATAAGTTGAAGTTGTTTCGTTTCAGAATAAGTTTCATAGTTGACAACTTTATTAAAAACAACCCTTGGGATAGTTTCAACCGCAATATTTATGTTTTCGATAGCATTGTTACATGCTTGTTGTACCTTCTTTAATTTTATATGCATGAAAACATAAAATAAATTGATTGTTGCATCCATAGTTTGAACCGGAAACTCTTTCACTTCGTCTAGAAAATTTGACATCCTTATTGCACTTATTGCATTTCAAAATATTTTGTAAAAAAGAAAAACACACACTTAACACTTAAATGTCGGATCCATTGAAACATCGAACTTACTTGCCAGAGCACTAGTCAACTATTCACAATTTTCAGTATAAATCTAAGTCCCGCGCCAATTTCCTCTAGGGAACTAGATATTCTAAATTGTTTTCAAAAGATCGCTAATATTTCAAAAAACTCTAAATGAAACGGTACTCGATTTCAAACCTAACTGTACTTGGCTCCGATAACCCAGATGCACTAGTATTTGTATTAAAACTTCTTGGAGATAAGACATAATGCAAGGGTGCGGAAAGATGCGCAGTAACATCAATATTGTATTCATTCAAAATGAGTCAGACCTCTTATTCAACCAGAAAATTTATCCTAATCTATATTCAAGCTCAGAAAGCTACACATGGTGATTGGTCCATACACCTATGTTGTTGAATTTCTAAGCTCTCTGTCTCCCAAAGCTCACCTTTCGTTCTGCATGGGGTCTTTATGTCTCATTTTTTGTGATACATCTTCGGATTTTTAACACTTTTAAGTGGTTATGCTATGCATTACTGTTGATTGATGTGTATTGGATTGAGTTGTTATACTAGCAAGATATGTTTTAAGCTTAAGCTGTTTAAAGCTCGAGAGAGGGTGCAAATTTTTCAGTGCAAAAAGTGAGCAAATTGCGTGTTAGAAATGCACAGAAGCAATTGCTACGGTTACGTATAATTAAATAAACAATCAGATTGAAAAATTTAAAAATTATTTCAATATTTGTCGAATTCAAGGCTAATTTAAGGTGAACGAATTTATTTCTTTTAATAGAAAAATTTAAAAAAATTTTGCGGTCTTTCAAATAAATAAAATGAAAAAAATTCCTTTTTGCCATTAAGACAATAGCTAAAAAATTCATAAAAATCTTCAAAAGTCTTGTTCCTAGAGATTCCAGATTTGTCAACACCAAAACTGGAATATTTTCCTTCTCAATAAACGTTTTCATAAGAACGTCAGGAGAATATTCGGAGCCGTAATTAAACCAACGTTTTCATTAGGGTGTCATATCATCATCTTTGTGGGTGGGCTTGGCTTTTTCAATCATACATTCACTTGAAGAGATAAATTAGCAATTCTTTAAGTTTGCGAGTATCAAACTTCCCCGTGGTTGGCATTCTCTAAAGTACGTTTCGGACTTGCTTGGTTTGAAGGATTACTATGTGCTATTACCTTTTTTTTCTGCAAAATTTTTCATTAAGGTACTCATCTACCGAATCGAGCCATCTATTTCCTCACAAACTTGTCTGCGTTGGCATGACGGTTGTACAGATCAATCTTCCTCGATCTTAAAACAATTTGCTTCCTTTCGACTATGCTACAATTTAACGCACTATCCCTCAAATTCCGTATAAAAATCGATATCCATAATTTTATATTGTCATTAAATTCGATCAACTCTATGAGCTGTTTGCAGAAGATAGAAAGGTCCTTTTAAACGTCTTTGGTTAATAATGTGACCATCTTTGCGAACGTTATTTGTTTCTTCCCTTCCTTTAGAAAAAAAAAAATTAATTTGTAATGACGTTTTGAACACGTTCCCATGCAACATTAAAAATCCAGCTTTTGTTATCAATAGTTTTGGCGTTTCGTGTATACATCAAAGTTTGAATTTCTTCCTCACTAATGTGTTGTCCTCTTCTGATGGAAAAAGAAAACAAAAAAAAAAAAAAGAAATCAAACAAAAAAAGACAAAAATTGGGTGGGTAAGCAGTCAATCAGAACTTCACGTCTAAATATTCACTGTCCAAGATATGACACAAAGCTAAATTACGAAGGCCAAGGTAAAACTTAATCTTTTCTTGTTGCTCCTTCGAATCTAATCTCAAAGTTACAAGTTAACAACTAACAAGCGGTTATACTTAATTAAACTTACGCTAAAATTACCAGCCTAACGGCATTTCGCCGGAAATCACGTTCTTCTAATAAACTCTTGGTAATAGTTCAGTCAAAAAAAGCTTAAAATCTTGTCAAAATTCAATTGCAAAATGTAATAATCACTTCAATTTTACCGCCAAATGAAAAACAAAAAATGAAATTGTATTGAAATTAAAATCAAACGCGAAATTTTTGACATGATTGACATGTTTCTTCACGCGTTACAAATGTCAAATCAGTGCAAACTTAACCGTGGTGCACTTTTCACTGAATGAACGTGCTAAATTTGTGGAGTTATTGAAAAAAATATCAGAAGAGCTGTTTCGAATAAAAATTACCTTAATTTAAAAGACAGCAAATAACCCTACCTAAAAATAAGTTACTCTAGCGCAACGTACGTGTAGAGAAAAATATCGTGGTCGATATGTCCCATTACCGAAAACATATTGAAGTTTGATGTCTCGATTCAATGCGTGATTCAATTAAGCGCGTTTGAATTTCAAATTTCATTTAAGCGCAATATTGCATTTGACAAACGTCACGCACCTACATAGTTGCGAGGAATTTTGATTTTCCCAAATATTTCCCGCCTCGCATCGACGCATCGCAATCATTGTACGATGTCGCATACAAATGCATGTTACGGAAACTGCTTGACATTTGCTGCGAGACTCTCGTCACGCTCTCGTATCGCAGTCTCGCACTATTGTATTTCGGCCTTTAGTCGACGCGCTCAGTAGTTTGGTATCGCACCAGCCATTTTGTGGAAAATTTTAATGAACGCATTGCTTTTCCTGCTGAACAAAAAGCAATGAGTATAAAAATTGAGAAGAAACTTCATCACATACAATACGCTTAAGATATGCTAAACATCTTGAATTTCAAACCTGATTATGCAACCGTTTGACCATGAATATCATGGCACATGCTACACTTTCAGGAAGTGTCAATACGTAAAGTGATGGATTTTGTGTCCTTCAATAACTCTAAAAACTATTGCTGAGGAACTTTTGAACTACCCTTACCAACAGTGGAACGTTCACCGAAAATTTCTATATGGTACGGCGTAAGATTAGAGAGAGTTAATGGGCCATACTTTTTCGTTAACAAAAATGGTGCGGCAGGATCGGTGAATGGAATCTGATACCGGCAATGCTATGCGATTTTTTGTCAAATCAATCGACTGAAAATGGTATGGAGGCTTTGAAGCTCCAGGAAGACGGTGCGAGGTACGTTATAGTCGGCAGAATGATGGTTTTATTGAAAATAAAGTTTCCCGGAATATTGTTTTCATAAATTGGTTGTAAGGATGGGTTGCCTAGATCACCAAATTTGACTGTATCAAGGAATTTTTGTCAAGAATTTCAGGAATCAGGAATTTCTGTATCAAGGAAAGTTATTTGAAAATAAAGTTTTATGTCAACAACCTAATACCCTCGCAAAGCTATAAGGCAATGTGCTCCAAGAAATCCCCAAATTACACCCACTATGCCTCAAAAAGAGATGAAAAATGCAAAAAATTGAGTAAAACTGACAACTTCACAATAAGGCTGTCTAAATTTGATGATGATTGGGACATATCCGAAAAGATAATAAAATTTCTAATTTCTTTGCCGGGAGATCCGAAATATTTTTCTGAAGATTTGTATGAATCATAGCACAAATGCTGCTGTTATTGTAATTCTACTCTAAACGAATTGTGAATTTGATTTAAAATTGTGGGTTCCCTTTTTTTGTCCTCTAAAATAGAATCCCTTTTAATCTTTTCTTAAGCTAATGATGCATTTAAAAATCAATAATTTTCAATGCTAAGTGGAATCATGTAAAACTACATTTCGATTTCAGTTTTGTCTGCGATAAGTTTGCAAAAATCTCAGGACATTTATCCCCATCGTACAGAATAAAATAAGCCTGTTCGAAAAATCTCTTTCTGTTCTTTTCATCCGTTGCGAAATTTTATACTTTGATTTATGGATGCTTTTAGTTTGGCGTACGAATGAATAAATACGAAATATCACAAGGTCTGTTCGACAAGATGGAGAACAGGATAAATTGTTTCACTATGGATATATTTAGTTGAATTTAAGTGTATTGATAAACATGTACATACCGCCCGTTTCCAAATAGTCGCAGGCCATTGACTGTTAAACACAAAATTTACATACGTACAACAACATGTTACCACCAGCCCCATCGGTCTCGATAGCCTTCTTTTCTGTGCTTTTCTTTTTTGAATAATTTACGGATGTTTTTGTCCATTGCCAATCTCAAAAACTTGATCGTTTCCATTTCCGATTATTTAAATTTCGTTTTGATTCCGACAAGGTCTTTCGATGTTGGTAATTGCAATAAAGTACATTTACATAAATTGCAAATTATACTACGGCAAAAAAAGAACTTGAATGCTTTTAAATTTGGAACGTAGTAAAGTTGTTAAAAGTTGGAAGGATGTGCTTTATTCAGTTGAGCCTGGAACGTCAGACGAAATAAAGTTGGTTTCGAATGCGGAAGTGAAAAGTTTAATTTTGTACCTTTTATTTTCGGATTGCGATAGCAAAACAACCTACAAAGTTTTTCTGGAATCTCTCATTTGACATTGTACCAATACATTTTTTTTGTAAATAGGACATTTATATTTCAAGACTCTATTTCAGGTTTATAAAATTATTTACATGGGAGAGGTTGTCGTAGTTAAATGTTCGCTTTTACATTTCAGTGAATTGAAGACGCTAATTCCGACCGAAATTTATGTTTTTAAATATGTTGTAGACAATCTAAACTAAAAATGTGATTTGGCCAAAATAACTTTTGAACTTGACTGACACTCTCAAAGCTACGACGATAACGAATTTTTGAGTCATTGCTGTCAGCAATGCTTGGCCGTAGGGGTTGCTAAATCAGATCTCTGTTCCTTCATTTTTTACACACATATTGAGCTCCCATAACCTCCCATTAATGGAAAATATCAACAATCAATCAATTCATTCCGATCTATACATATTTTATTTTATTTATAATTTTCTGTCTTTGATATTTTTATATTTTTACATTTACTTATTTTATAGTTCCCTAGCGTTTGCTCAAATTGTATTAGTGATTGACAGTCTTTTCGTTTATCTTAATCTTCGCATTAAATTTTCTGATTTGATTTGTCTTCTCTGATTTAAATTTCTCAAGGGGTCTGTGTTGCCATTCGCTGACCAAATTCATGTCATCCCTTCTTGTTGCAGCTAAGGTCTAAGAACAATTTCGTCATCTCAGCATAAATCTACAAGTATAAGTTGAATTATTCAATTTTACCTAAAGGGTAAGATAAAAAAGTAGTAGAACTGAATTAAATTAAGTTTTTATCGAAATAATATGTAATATTTTCAAAAGTCCTAGAAATAGGAACCTTGTGCATCAAAAAATCTAATTAAACGTGATTTCCATTCCGCATTCGCCTCCTGGAACTAACTCGTTTTCCGAGAGCACATTCACAGAATTTCGATAGAGTTCTACAGAGCTGCATCCTTATCGGTTGAGTTTGATGCTGCTTGAATCGAGTATATGGGCCAAGCCCATAGATACCAGATGTGGCGTATAGGGGGAGCGGGGGGGTGGGGGGAAGGATCAATCAACGTGGCAAGCCGGAGGCAACGTGTGCATGCTCAGAAACTCTCTAAATTCCCTAAGCTCACTTCTATCGTCCTGTATCGGTTTCTCTTGAGTAAGACCCCACTTGAATTGACAAAAAAGGAAGGATGATGACAGATAAGGATTTTAGGAAGGAGCGCCTTGGCCAGAAACTACCTGTTCCGTAGTGCAGTTTAGCTGGCGTTATTACATGTCAAAGCTACCAAGAATAGGGGAAGTCTTGGTGGACACAACGCTTCCTGTGCTTAACAGGATGCGTTTAAGCAAATTTTCCCAATCCATCCCGGACATACGAAAATTCTGTAAATGCTTGTACCCAATACCATGACGGTCAAAACAGAGAATAGAGCATGTATTTCATCCATGACATACTCATTCTGGCATTGTTCGGACTCAGCGCTCTGGCGTTTATATTATCAGTCGTTGTCCTTCCGTCACAAGCAATCACATTGTCAAGGAAATGTGGTTTTGTTGTACACATCTCAAAACAACCTGAAAAATCTACAGTACAACCTGAAAAATCTACGATAAGCTTTTTTTCATCCCCCCAAGACCATCGGCACAATCTTGGCGCGCACATTTTGCGAGGCCAAATCCGCGGTTGTAATTTTTTTTGACTATATCGTACAAAATCCCTAACTCATTAACAATCGGACAAATTTTTGAGTACCGGTCGGAGTTCAGGAGTGCGTTTAGTTTACCTAATTTTTAATCTGTCCTTAAACGTGACGGGCAACAGGCGCGCAGTTTTGAGTAAAATTTTTCGAGATGGACATCAACCATATTTTCAAATTTTTTGTAACATGAAAATATTTTAAGGGATCAGAATAAATGAAAATCTGAGGGTGTAAGAGTGATTGATCGAGGGTGAGCCAGAATTTTCTACGTCTAATTAATTAATTTTTCTCCAGTTTATGGCTTCTACAGCGCGATGTGGTATTGTCATCTCCCAGGATGACACATTTCCTGTTGGAAATTCCCAGCTCTTTTTCGATTAAAATTGGTTCATCTGCTCATGTTGTACGCCGCCAATACTCCACCGTAGACACAGAAACGCCTTTTTGGGATGTAAACGCGGCTTCCAGTAAACCTTGGTGTTTCATTTTGAGAGAGCCACTGCCTTTTGCATTTTGGAAATTCTTCCATTTCCTTTTATTGCCTTTTACATTTACCTATTTTTCATCTTCAACGACGATCAAAAATGCTTCTGTATGGTGTCGTTGCAGCAATGCGTTGCATAGGATGGATTGGTTTGCTTTGTTCTTTTGGTGCAGATTTTTGCGTGCTCAAACAGAAACCAGCACTGCTTTTTTCCAAATTGCTGTAAATGTTCCTGGATGTTTGACAAAGGTTGGGTTAGGATGTTTGACAGTATCTCTGCTGTTTGACTAGGGTTCCATTGCCGATTCTGCTCTTAACATGTCGTTGTCTTAAGTTGTTGATATTTCTGATCAATAGTCAGAGTCAGAGTCACCAAAATAACCGAATCTGAACTTGAAAAACCATTTTTGGCATTTACCAACGTCTTATGCACTAAGATAAACATCCAAAATATTTGCGTAAACATTTTGGATGTTTATCCAAGTTCTTTACAAAACATCCTTCTTGGGTAAACATCCAACTGTGGCGTCACTTTCCTTGCAAAACGCAAGAATCATACCAATTCCAGACCTACAACTGGCTTACCCCAAACCATTTTACCCCAAATTGCGAAAACAAAAGTTTGAAATTAAATTATTTAGATGTGAACAACTCACAATGACCCTAAAATGACTTTGGCACTCCTTCGAGGTGCACAATGTGCTGACAAATGACAATGAGATATTGACATGCGCAAGAATGACATAACTTCCTGATGTCCGATATTATATAATGTTCAGAAAGGCTTCTTAACGAAATAAATATCCTTTAACTTTATTGCTACTAACTATGCCTTTACTCGATGGGCAGATCTGCTCAAAAGAAGTTTTCTCCTTAACGCTTGGCTTAAATTCTAATTCCAGTGAATCCGACGGGAATTGGTATTTCCGCGGTGGAGAGACTCTTATAAGTGCAAGGATGCATAGCGGCGAAGATTGTTAGATACTACAGCTTGGAATAGTATTGACACTCGCTTTGCAAACCTCAGCACTGACCACTAAGCCCCTTGATGGACTAGTATATTGGGTTCTGTTTCCTTGGAGAGCATTGTGGTTTGCGTCGTGGTGGAGTATCGTGCATTAGAGTGGCGGTGTCCCTAATAACACACACAAATATGTTGCAGGTGCCATATTCACCGGTTTGAAAGCTCAAGACTCTGTGTGTAAACTTGTATCTAAACTAGAACGATAATTTATGAATTTGAACCCTTTTTAAAAGACTGTCATACCATCGTCTTGCAGAAAAGATATTCAAGAGTATTTTATGTCCATATTTGTTCACTACCTTCAATACATTTCCGCCTTAATCCGGGTAATGTATGGTTACAGCATTTGCTATCGTTACAACAGGTTTCTGACTTCAAGAACGCTTAAAGGCAGTCATGCCAGGCCTTGCAATTTTGCGACCACACTTCTTGTATTGTGCGGTTATCTTCAGGAACTTGCAATCCTTATCAAATATCCTACTCGGGCCCTTTTGGTCTAGGGTTATTTGGCTCTGCTACTTTTCATGACAGAAGTCCCTGAGTGGATTGATCCGGGGAGTTTCTTGGGCAAGAGTAATTTGCCTGCCGCGTAAGGAAGACATTCAAAGAGTCATGAAACCCTTTGATATATGTTCTCAAAGGTACACCAAAATTAACTCAGACTGTAAAAACAGAAAGTTTAAGGCCTCATGCTATATATTTAGAATAGTAAGCTTGAACTATGGTAGTATGTTTAGCACACAGGTTAACTCAGCATAAAAAAAAAACTCAAATATGCATCAACGTAAGAGTCTCAAGGAGTACTAGCTTTGCATCATGAAACATGTTCTAGTTATGCTGAGATTAAGACGAATACAAATATTAAAAAATCCCAAGGAGTATTTGAAATTAATTCAACGATATGAAGCAAATGAAATTAAAAACATCCTGGTGCTACCAAACGTCTGAAATATTCAGAAGAAAACATAAACTCAAGCAACAAATAAAAAAAAATTCAATATTATTTATTTGTTAAATTTTAATGGCAATTGTCTTGGCGATATATAACTGACGATATAAAAATGACAGTAGATTAGAAATTTTTCAGTTTATATTCAAATTTTTTTTGACATATTCCATGCAGTCTACAGAAACGATTCATCACATCGTTTGCGTTAAAACCTGTAGTTAGCTTAATTTTTTCTGAAGAATTCAATAAAATTTTGATTTTCAGTTGAAATTAATTTTAAAGATAATTTTTTCTTGAAAAGTTCAAAATCTTCTTACACAAATAAACAGAAAAACCCGTAAGTACCAAGTAGTCACCAACCCTGACGAATTGCACCCTGTGGACTCAACCCAGATTTTCAAATTAAAGAAAACAAAAATATGACGAACCTAGCATGAATGAGCAAATCACACAAAAAGACCTAAACGCAGTATCTTCCTGTATATTTTCATAAGTTATCAGACTTATCCCTTCACACGTACATAAACAAAAGCGTGCTCCCTCTAACTTAGACCTCATTAAAGATTCAAATTTTTCAGTTCATCAAAAATGTATCCTCAAAGGATCCAACGCGAGAACAAGCAGACCAACATGATGGAAAAAAATTTCCTGAAATTCTAATCAGTCTAATCACCTAAAGATGGTTTCCAACGAAGTGAAAACCAAAAAAAAAAAACTTCGTATTTTTTGTATTGAGGCACTTTTTTCATTGAAAGATTTTTTTTAAATTCCTTGAAACAACTACAATCTTTACTTGATATTTCCTAATGTACGATTATTTTTTATTATTATTTATTTTTTTAAATTTGAAAAAAAGATTTTTAAATCAACTTCATGATGATGGTTGAATTATGCGAATCGTCCTTCAGTTATACAGAATTATCTTTTGTGGTTTTATAAGTACGCAGTTCATCCATATTTACATTTGCATTGATAGATTCCACTGGGATACTGTTCTTGAGAAAGATTAGATTTAAACAACAAAATAACCACATTGATCCTTTGCTTTATGTAACAACTCTACCACGGCGTAACCAGGAAAGAGCGCTAACGCTCAGGATAACAATATTCGAAGCCGATTGTCGCGATGCATGAATATTTCCAAGCAATACTTGTTGTTGATAGGACATAAAGACGAAAGTGGTTTCATACTGTCAATCCCCATCTGAAATTACAGGCTGTTGGCAATTCGGCATTATTATTGTCTTAAATGCAATCTAACTCGTCTCTTCGTCCCTGTTGGGTAAGTCTCTACGGCATAGCTGTGAGTCATTATTGTCCTTCAACTGGTGTTCCCCAAGATTCCATTTTGGGACCACTTCTCTTTCTTCTGATTATAAATGACTTTCACTCTGTGATCGCTTCTCCTTGCCTCCTGTATGTCGATTGATTTAAAAGTCTTACAGTCCATAGGGTCATTTCAGAATTATCAGCTTCTCCAAAATGACTTGTCTACTTTCTGCAAGTGGTGTTCTTTCACCCTTTTTATGTGTTAATATTTCTATGTGTCAGAAAATCTCACCAATGCTCTTTAGTTACATATTAAAAGAACGTACTCCCTTTGCTGTTGACCAAGATTTTTGTCTTTTGACCTAAACTTTGGTCAACAACAGACCTTCAGGTGGCCATGGTCTTTTGACCAAAATATGACGCACATATCCTGGATCTCGTAACTAGAGTCACTAAAGTTTCTGGATTCATTCAATAGCATGTATAACATAACTGCATGGTTTTTTTTGTTCAGTTGCCTGCCTCCCCCCCCCCCCTTCGCCACCACATTTTCCGTTCAACTCTTCTTCGTCTCCCTTCTTTGGTGTCTCGTCGTACTTGTCTGGGTCTATGCTTTCTGAACCAACTTTAGCACAATGAAATGGACTGCTGTTTCTGCGCTGATATATGCTTTCGACAATCTCTGCACTCTACACGATCTTTTAATCCATTTGTGGTTCCATTTGGTCACATTAATATCTGCTTTTACTGTGCGTTTGTTTTTATCCCTGTAACACATAACGACCTCGAGTTTGGCCCGATTTATATTTCATATTTATCCTGTAAGTCAAGGGTTGCAAGGTTTAAGAGACTTTCTTCTTATTAATAGAACTATTTCCAGTTAATTTTAATTCTTAATTTTATGTGTAATTCTCATTTGTAAATGAACAATCAGTCTGTACGATAGAATATAAATAAATAAATCAATTAAAATTCCGTTAAAGTTTGACTTACATATACTATAATATTACATATACTATTATTACATTATTACATACATATACTATTATTATGTAGGTCATTGTATTAAATATACTACAATGACTTACATATGCTATTACACCGAAAAAATTATTTTGACATACATACAAGTTCAGAGAGACAAATATTTTGATCTTTAAGTCGTTTAGTTTCTAAGCTCTCTATCTTGTAAAGCTCGCTTTGTTTGCTACATTTTGTGGTGCCCGTTCGGATATGCAGCGATTTTCAGAGTAATGCTATACATTTGCCAATAAGTTAAGTTTCACTTCTCATATTTTTAATAAGAAGATTTCCTTATTTGGAGCGATAGTGAGGCTTCAATCAGGAAAAGCGAATTCACTTTAAGGCGATTGAAGCGTCACAGCGGATCCAGCGGATATTCCACCAATCTAATTCTTGTTTGGTTTGGCAGTTATTTTACTAACTTTGTTTTTATCATTATTGCTAGCTCATCCTTACATATCGTCATTCATATCATATCACGTCATATCGTCACGATTTCATATCGTGCAAACAATGTTTAAATGCTTTATAATGTTTCCCAGTCCCACGCGTCATATAATATATCGCATCCATACAAACATTATTGGCACCCTTCTAGTGTACAAAACATGTCGAAGGAAGCATTTTAAGTGATTTTAATGTTTCTATTCTATCATGAACCGCGACAAATTGGCGCGTGTATCTTTCCGACCATTATACACTTCCGATATTCAAACGGATCCATCAAAATCATCCCCTAACAGTTCAGCACGAGTTTATGAACCCAAGAATCGTCAACGGAGTCGATTGCACTAACAATATCATTGTCCTGTGAATAAACCATCGCGAAAACAAACAATACTATAGTGAAAGCGCTCACATTTATGGGATTATATGTTCAACGGCCGTTATTAGTGAATAATAGCGTTTCAAAGGATAATCGTTGAGTGCGCTGGATGTAAGTGTAGATGGCGGGCTGACTGGCTGCGATAGCGGGGTTGTTGAATGGCGAACGAAGATGAGTTTGCAAAAAAGGCTATAAATTTAGAGTCAATTGAATTCTACCGTGCAAGATGAACTCAACTTTTTTCCGCTCTGACATCGAAAATCCTTTGTTTAGAGAAGATTTAATAGACTTTTCGCTACTATTATCAACATGGATGTGAAGGGTATCAACAGCCATTCCCAGCCCGGGCAAATGAACGGAAGTGTAGTGGCCGCGAAAATTCCGTTGTCAAAGATATCATTTCGGAAAACCGAAAATCGCCATGTCACGTTATTAATTTGCATGCGGTTTTAAATTTAAGAGCATCGTCCTTGTACTCTTGCTCGTTCAATAACTTGAGACTTTATCGATTTCGTACCACCATGCATAATTTGTCGTACAATTTAGTTTCGGAGTAAAATTTCAATGGGATTCATTAGCGTTTTAGTTTTTTTTTTCAATTGAGATCATTTTCACTATCATCCCTTTGAATATTATTTTGCAGATCAAAGGTTTCTTTATGGTTGGCAAAATCGAGGAGTTTATTTCATTACGAAATTTCGATAGTAACTGAATTTTCAGAACACTCCTAAATTATGTTCCCTGTTCGCCATCAATTATCCAAAAAAAAGATCAAAAGACTACAATTGCTCCTCTAATCGCTATCACACTTTTTTACTTGGCTCATTATTAACGTAAGGATAACACCCATTCTTAATAATTTATGGCTAGACAGTATTTTTTTCATCCTAGCTCAACAATTGACGTCTCATCGTCAAATTTCTACGTTAACCTGTAATTGAGCCCACAATAGTCATTATTAATTAATGTAATACACCATATTTCGGAAACAGGTAAAAGGAGATCGAATCAGGCGGGAAAATTGTGAAAGGAAAGTGCTGCGTCAATTTCCGGCGCCAGAATTGTAACGCAGCGTCGTGTTTGTTGTTCTTTCGACAAACATTACAGTAGGAAAATCCCAAGCATAATTAAACCCTTGGCGCCAGTGCGCACGTTTTTCAGAATGAACGGTCAGAAACCAATTTGTGAAATGAGATTGAGAGAGTTTTACCATGCCTACGTTTGTGCGCGATCCTTCAAAGGTTTATCGATTGTGCGCTTAGCTCTTAAACGCCCAACAAATTTGCGCCGTCGATCCCTTCTCGTACGATTGGATGATCTATATATGTACGAAGTTCAAACTAAGGATTGTAGTGAATAATTAGCTCAACAGGATATCAAGTCGGCATTGTTTTGAAATATATTTTGCAAATTCGATTTACCACGACAAGACACATAGCTATTACTGAAACTTGGAATTTTTTTCAATAGATACTTTTGGGTCGAAAAATCTAAATGGTTTGAACAGCAAAAAATGACTATGAGGAAGCAGATTTCTGTGCACATTAAAAGGATGAATAAGATCATGGCATTTTCACATTGTTTTCTATACAAAAATTCAGATAAGAACTTCGTACTAAAAGTTATTTTACAATTTTCGTCCATGTATAAGTTGAATTGCAGTCACTTTTGTGTGTCATGAAACGACAAAAAACCAAAATCAAAATAAAATGTCATATCCAACCAGTTCCAACCCCGTCCAAGTTTTTCCGTCGAACGCTATTTATCTACCACAGAATGCCTCCGAATCTCGGGACAACTTCGTACTTCTTGTCTCATTCTCATATTCCGCGCTTCACAGGATCTTTTTTCTGCGAAGATCTGATTACTGTTGATTTTCTTTTTGACTGTCTGATGATCCCCTTTTCGTTTTCGATTCATCTTCTTTTCAACTAGAACTCTCCTCGCAACTACTGACTTCACTTGCAAAATTTCGTTTCCTCTTGTAGACATATTTCGATGAAAAAGAAGGACTTTTTGTCAAAATAGTTTAAAATTAAGGATCACAATAATATTACTAATTCAAAAAAATATTTCAGAACTTTATTTTTCAATATTCGAACGACGAACGTGGTCTGAACAGTTTTCTACCGAGCAATGATACAAGACAGTTTTTTCTCTAATTTTTTTTTAGTTTTCTACATAGTCTACTTGTAACTCTACACACTTCTCCCAGCGATGCTCTTATCTCTTTAAATCGTCCATAAAGTGCTCAGCGTTTTTCTCTGCGTAAAAATTGTTCAAGAAGGCGCCTGCCTCCTCATTTAACGAAAATATCTGTCCTCCGAGCGCATCTTTTAAATGAGGGAACAATAAGAAGTTGTTAGGGGTCTGGTGGATGGTCGAGCAGTTCGAACTGGAATTCGTGGATTTTCGCCATGGCAATCGCTAAGGCGTGTGATGGCATGATGTGTTCGTTTTTGGTCTAACGTAAGCAAACGCGTACAACTTTCTCCTCCCTGCTTTGATAACATTTGCTATCTTTCTCACTTTGATTCGTTAGTTGTCTAACACCATTTGGTGAAATTTAGCAATGCCGTCAGTAGTGCAAGTTTTTGGACGTGCTGAATGCACACCATCTTCCAAGTTCTTACGGCCATGTTGGAATTCAGCTGCCTAAAATTTCACGTTGACAAATTATGGTGCAGATTCCCCATACACAGAGGCCAACTCATTTTTGATTTGCGTAGGCGTATTGCTTTTCAAAAGCAAAAGTTTAATGACAGCTCTTATAGTTTTCCATTTTCACAAAAATACTCACGCTGACGCACTCAAAAGACTATCAACTAAACCCGCTGTTCCAACGTGGCTGAGACTTTGGTAAGTAACTGTCAAAAATTGCAAAAGTACATTCACTAGCTTTTATTGACAAATGCCGCCATCTGTACGTGTTACTCGGGAAGTTTTCAGACCACCCTTGAAAGCAACAAAAACCTACAAAATCTCTTCGCAGTCTGACATCAACTGACGCTCAGTATTTCGATCTTTCTATTGCTGCTTATTGCTTGTTCCCTTTGAGATAATCATATCGAATAACGGAGTTAACGGTTAAGATTGAATTTACTCAAAAGTTTGTCAACATTATGAACTCGATCTTTGACGCATATTGACGCATAAACGTAGAAATAAGTTTACCATATAAAGAATTGCAATATTTCAACAGTTTAAAAAAAAAGAACTTTAATACATAACCCGTTCAATGGTTAAAAGTCAGTATAAGAGTCTCATAAACCTAGTATTAGACGAGACTGAGTTTTGTTTTTTTAAACAATCTTCCCTTTGAAGGAAGCAATTTTCGCTGTGCATGTTAAGTTCTTTATATTTTTTCGCTATACTTCGTGTTTTATCTGATAGGGACGGGAATGTTGTTTTCCTTCTCTTCTCCAGACAAAGCTCCATTGTTGGATGTAGTTCTGTTTCCTACTATCGTTCACGTGTTCAAAAGAGGGAATTACCGCAACGTAGACCACCGAATTATACCGGAACCACACACCGAAGGTGTCTGACATTTGCACCGGTGTAATTGCAATGCTGTCAAATTTTTAACTATTACTTTTCAGTACGTGATTAAACTGGAATGAAAACCTAGTGCAAATGTTCAAACATAGGAAAAAAATTTATCAAAACTTGAATTCAAACCATCCAAAAAATATTTCAAAAGTGGAAGAGTTCTAGACCGTTGCGTTTGCAACGATGCAAACTGCAGACCCCCCACATCAAAGGTATCGAAATGCGTATTTGAACGATACAAGGAAACAACTATTTTCTGCAATTATTGCAGATTTCGATATACAAAAACAGTCTTAACCCATATATCTGATGAAATCGAATCAATAGATCAGCACTTATGCAAGCAAGGTTCCTGGGATGGAAAAAAATGGAAAAAGATTCTATCAAACAGACAAAGCAGCAAATCAAAAGGCAAATCAATGACCAGCATTTCACCATGACTTTATTTGCAAACCTTTAATTTTTAACGTGAACTAATCCACAACAAATTGTAGTATTTTGTTGTAATCCACCATTGAACTCAAGAAAGGAAATCAATGAAACAATTTATCGCTGCCCAATTTGCTTTTATGACAATCACGTTTTCTCGATTGGGCGCCATTTACCAATTGTTGTTTCCTTTTTGGAAAAGGTTCACAACGACTTTTGACTTATCAGCTCAATTTATTGCGCACCTTTTATTGTTCGATAAAAAGTCGAGATGGCATTTGAGTTTTTTGATTGCATCTTGCATTAATTCAATTTTCAACATCAATGGTCAGATCGCCACCTCACGACAATGATGGAGCATACATCGAGATCCAAGTAGGACGTCTTTGCGTTCGTAGTGTGCTGGACAATTATCTTCATCTCCTTTTATCTGCGCGCACACTAAATCAATTTAGATTTGTTGATAACTTTGTGAAAAAAGCAGATTGTAACTGTGCAACTCTATTGTGATGGATGCTACAAACAATGTAGTCGTTCATTGCATTAGGGGCTAATCATTAACACGATGTGTGATCTGCACGTTCCTCATTGTCGCGGTAATCCAGTTTTAACGGTTTCACCACTAAGTGCTTGGAGCTTTTCAATTTAATTCTATTGTGTGCAAGCCTATGAATTCTCATTAAATTTTCTTATTCCAGAATTAGCGCCGTAATTAATAATTTTCTGTTTTAATATCTATCATCTCTTTTTTGTTGCAGAACTAAATGGAAACGACAAACTGCTGTTGGATTGGAGCTGCTGGCGGAGGCTGGAAATTATGCGGCGTTTCAGCGGTTATATGGCGGTCCTCCGTATTTAGGTGCATGGCCATATCCGGCGCAACCACCTCATGGAGCCCCTCCATCGGCAGCTGATCTTTACTATCGACAAGCTGCAGCGGCTGCTCTTCAGAAACCTTTGCCGTATAGACTCTACCCCGGTGTTCCAAGCCTGGGCACCCTCGGCACGCTACCAGGTCCTAGTGCACCTTTTCCGCACCTCTCCGCTTCGAGTTCGCTGTCATCGCTCAGCAGTTACTATCAGGCAGCTAACAACAACAACAACAATAACAATAGCCTAAGTAATAGCAGTTCGAACCGTGAACTCAGAAGATCGCCTAGCCCCCATCTGAACCCGGGCAGCCCGCCGGGACGATCGGAAAGTAGTCCGCCTAGCGATGACGAGGACACTATCCAAGTTTGAGAGTTAGCCTAATACTAAACTTAATTCGGTTTAAGTAGGTTTTCGTCTAGGACTTTAGTGTAAGAGCTAGTTTTATTCTATCTACTTGTCTACTTTTGTACTTAAGCGCTAAGTTTTCAGTTGCATATTCATTCGTCCGCACTCCCAAATTATTTTTTTCTAACACATTACCTTCTAAAGGATTCGCAGTTCATAAACATTTTGTTAAAAATAAATTCAGTCGCGTCACACAAGACAACTCTTAACTCCTGAACAAAAACAATCCCTGATTACAAACTAAAATGACATTTCTTCGGAGCTCAGTATTGGAATTCATTTCAAACTCAAAATGGAACCTGATAACCGACTCCGGGAATTCATATTTAGTTTCCCGTAGAAATATGATAACATGTTGCCAAGAAACAATACAAGCTCAAAATAGAGAGGAAACTATGTAAACCAGTTGAAACACAAATAATGTAAATAGTGTACAAAGTACTAGACCACGTAAATTTAGTAAAAACAAAAATCCAAAAAAAACATCCCATAAAAATAATTTGGTTATAATTTATTCCATTTTTAATTTCAAACTATGACACTAAGGCTAAATCTAATAATTATGTATTTATCCACTAAGATTTATTGTTAATTTTTATATTAAAAACAAAAACGTTATTTAAATTTGGTCACGATTCAAAACGAAAATAAAAGAACTCGAAATCATATTCGTGGATGGAAATGGATCACAATCATAAACAAAAATTCACTTATAAACGGAAAACTATCATTCAATTTTCCTTTTCTGTGTTGGCGTTTTTCATGGAAGGACTAGAAGATTTGATATGTTATAGCTTCAATACGCATTACGAGCATATAGATATGAAATTGTTTGTTGTTTGTACGCATTTTACTTTTTCATATTTAAAATTTAGTGTTGTATAGCATTCTTTATTTTTCAGGAGTAAAACAATTGAATGGAATTTATAGAAAATGCAATGAAAATCATTCGAAAAAAATATTGTAATGGAAAAAAAAAATAACAACAGAAAATTCAGGTATCCAGAGGAATGAAAATGTGTAAATTAAAATAAATTATCTAATCATAAGCGATCATGTGAAGATGGGAAAAGTATGTTAAATAACACAAAAGTTGATAACAACAATTCGTGATTGAGCAAATGATAAAATTGAATAAATGTATTAAAATTAAAATGTGTTTTTATTCTTTATAAATGGAAAATACACATACAGGAACAATTGTACGACCGCTGATTAGTTTTGCCACAGGCTTTGCTTTGCATCGAATGCGTAGTTAGAAAGAAAAATAAACAGTTAGAAAAATAAACTCTCGAAGTGGCTTTCAAACTTCTGTCGCAGTAACATCTGTTAGAATTAGTCGTTGTTTGACATTGCTACCGTGACGTTAACAAAATTATATTTTTTCTTCTCTTTTGACGTCGTGCATCAAAGTTTACATTAAAGATTATCCAGAGTGTTTGACAACGTAAAAATGCCGTTAGTTGCGATTGATACAGCTACGGTTGTCGCGATTGTACGCTAGAAAGCTTGGTGAGAATCGAACCACGGTAAGGGATACCATAAGACTGTTTCAGGAGACTGGCTCATACTTCCAGAGGCCAGATCAAGGCTCTACACTTACAAGACGACCACTTTATTGTCAGAAATGTGTTGAGAGTTAACTTTTGAACTGCTACTGTAATTCGCACACATTTCCAAGTCGCCAGACTTGGTTTTGCGCGAGAATATCATGATTGGACTGAATATATTGATATGGAGCAGTGGAAGAATGTTCTGTCTCTAGATGAGAGTAGAATAGCCTTGAATATTCCAGATGGGAATCATTGTGTCTAAAGACGTCGACCCACAAGAGTCGAAACAGTGGGTTATCAGGGCAGATCAATTATGATTTGGGGAGGTATCGCTTATGAGGCCCGTATTGATGGGGTCGTTTTTTGATAAAAGCAGTGTGAAGGCTCAATTGCGCGTTGAAGAAGTTTTCTAAGACACTGTCGTACCGTTTTGTCTATTTATTTCAGACCATTATAGGCTAATGTATGTTGACATGTCATTGGATCTGTTAAACAATACCTTTATGAAACCGGTGTTTAACGTTGTCATGGCCAGCGGGTAGTTCTGAACAGTTTTAGTGCCTACTACCGTAGGAGATCTATGGGACAATATCCCTTATTCGGAAATTCAGAATGTCATGGATGATCTTCCAAAAAGGCTTCAAGAAGTCATTAGAGCCCGGAGTGGTAATCCCCCTCATTAAATTTGAAATCAGTGATAAACAAATGACCACTATCTTTAATTACCAAAAATAATCAGTCAACAATAAATGTGAAAAAATCAGTTTGTGGAATAAAATCTTAATAAATAATTTCTAACAATATTTTCTTTTGTTTTTATTATGCAGAAATTGGTTTCAGCGTACAAATCATCAAATTTATATAACGAAGAATTACATCATAGGCGGTTAATTGTGCCAGTAAACGTATGCTAGTCTTTTATCAACTTTCTACAAAATATTTTTGGTCTGGAAAGAGATGTAACTTCCTGTTTCTTTGTTTCAGCAGATCAAGTGTCTTGAAACAATCATGTTAGAAAATTAAAAGTTCTGGTTGTTTCTAAAATACTGAAATTGAGGTTATTTGCATTTATGTTGTCGTGTTCTTGGGAATCGGAAATGCATTTGGTTGTCGGGCTTTTCACTCGATTTTTCAAGGTTTTCTCAGTGAAGACGATATAGTAAAACATAATTGATAGATGATGCCAAACTCTTCAGAAAGTGTGACACGCAACACTAGAAAGCAAAGGGAGCATAGAAAGCAGCTTAAACTTCACACGAAAAGTTAATAAGCCTGACATTACAGTGAATAACTGATTAGGTCCTAGATCCTCACTTTCCAGGCTCCGACTCTCAAAGTTTGTTCAGCCACAAGAATCACACTTGTGTATGATTTTTGTGGCTGTGCTATGGTATGTATTATGGTTACCAATGAAATCCCGTAAAAAATTAGGTTGCTGCAGATGAAATGGCCAATGTAGTAATAATTTGTAAACAGCTGTAAATTTTTATAAAGGCAATTTATTTAATCAAAATAGGTACCAATAGATAGATGCAACACACTTTTCCCAACGAAATACAAGTACATTTATTCCAGCTTTGTAGAGTTTCTGAGTTTCTGGTTCGAAAAACCTCCTCGAATGCATTTTTGACAGCAGCTTCATTTTTAAACCTTTTTCCTGTTAGAAAGTGATCCAAATGCTTAAAGAAATGGTAATCTGTTGGTGAGATGTCTGGTGAATATGGAGAAAGAATGAGGAAGATTCTCATAGCACAAAAATTAAACGTTTGGACCGTTTTTCTCGATACATAATATCAATTTTTGATGCATTTCATCCAGTTGAGCACAGTATTTCTCAGCATTGATGGTTTCACCAGGTTGCAGGAACGAATAGTGCATAACTCCAGCTACAAACCACTGAACAGTTACCATTATTTACTTTGAATTAAGGCTTGGTTTCGGCATTTGTCTTGGCGCTTCATCGGCATCTAGCCATTGGGCCAATCGGTGACGATTATCGTATAAAATCCATATTTCATCGCAGGCCACAATTCGGTGCAAGAACGGTTCCTTTTTGTTGCGGGAGAGAACTTGCAATCTCCATTCGACACGTTATGTTTTGCTCGGCAAGATAATAAGGAACCCATTTGTCAAGCTTTTTCAAGTTTGCTTATTCCAAGTTGTTGCAAGTGGCGGCAAAGTGTCAAAATGTGAACGCTTAATTTCTTGGCAAGATCCCTTATAGTTTGTGGGGGTTAGATTCTACTAATGCACACAGCTCGTCGTTATCCATCGATTGTCCTGGGTGTCCACGTAGCTCACTTCCAAGGTTCATATCTCCGGATCGAAATTTTTCGAATCACCGCCGAATTATTCGTTCACTAACTGTACCAGGCCCAATTGCGCTGTTGATATTCCTCGTTGTTTCCGTTGCGTTGTGCTCTAATTTAAATTCGTATGATAAAAGTAGTCGTTTTTGATTCACTTCCATGTTCACTTTCTCTTTTTTACGATCACTATGAACTGAAAAACAGAATTGACTCCATAAACCAAGGAAGCAGTATTTAAACTTTAATATGTCATATCATTTGCGTCGCCTTCTGCCAACATAATACACTAAAATTGCAGCCAACTTTACGTCATTGCTAAATCGGCAATTTTATCTGCAGCAACCTCATATATCAAAATATTAGTCTCATGTTACCATTCATAAGTTGAGCCAATAGCTCTTACCAGCAATGAAAAATTTCATGTAACAAATTGTTCAACACTAATTCGCTACAAGTTAACTACTTGTTAACATGTATTCCAGTTGTCAACACGTGTCAACAAATAAATAAAATAATATTTTATTAAATATAAATTCATATCTTGTGATGTTATAAATTATAAAAAATACTATTTATAAAATGCTGAAAAGTAATTTTTTTCTGAAAGAATAAGATAGCTTCGAATTTTTATAACAATTTTTCTTGTTTCGAAAATGAAGCTGCTTACGCTCTGAGTTCGGGACTTCAAAAGCAGTTACATCCCTTGCTACACTGAAAACCCATTCTGAGACTGATTGTCACAATACTACGAACTAGGCCTCTATTTCCTAGGTTAGAGAAGCGCTTGTTTGAGTCAGAGGAGCGGAATAGAAAAAGATTGCTGTAGGAGTTACCGCTTTTCCATCCGTCAATGTCAAAAGAATGAGCGTAATATGTCACATAGTTCCATTTTCCAATTGACGATCTGATCCCATCCACCAGACTTTCGAAGGTAGTTGGATAATTCTCGGTAAAAGATGAGAATACTCGCTTACCCGTCTGCAATGGAAAAACGTGTAGGTGTCATTCATGCTCCCCGGGCAACTACCAGTCGGCAGACTGTATCTTTCCTATTTTGCACGGATGAGGCAGGAAATGTGCGTGCCCACCGAACAGCTGCATTTCATTTTCCCAGTTGTTTTGCACAGAGCGAGAGCTCTCTTGTTCATCCTTCCAAAGCAAGATCCACTTACGCTCTCCTGATAGGAGGGCAATAGACGGCACTCTCTTAACAACCATTACGGCTGGATCTGAGATCATTCACTAACATGCGGGTCAAAATAAACGAAAACTCTGTCCATTGACGCTTGACATACTTCCTAACCTAAACACATACTAGAGTCACGAAGTTTCAGCGAATTAGGCTCCTCACCTCTGAGAGCAAAAGGAACTTGTCATGGGTACATACTCCTGTGGACAAATCAATCGCGTGGTCTTTAGTCTGAGACAAGAGCCAATACGAGTTTAGCCCCTGTTAGCATGGGTTGCAAGCCCTAAATTCAAGCCCAAGCAACGGACCTCCTCCAAACCAGGATACCAGGCTACAATCTGTAGCCTTATCCGCCCTGCGGAACCCATATATTCCTAGTAAGAGAGCAGTCCGCGCAGTATCACTATAACGAAATATCCCGTCGACCGTCACCAATCCCGTGTCACGCATTATGCATCATACATCCGTTACATTCACAAGTACCCTGAGGGAACTGGTACCACATGTACCGCGCATGTCATGGTACTCAGTACATTCAAACAAAACATGGTACCAGCGGTCCTCGAAATTATCACAATGAGTACATCTATGAGCATCTGACAAAACTTTACCAAACGATCATGCAGACAAATGAACATGAGGAAAGTAATATGAGTAAAAATTGTAGTTGAGTTAATTGTAATATGAATACCAAAAACATTAGCAAACATATCCGCCCTAGACTGTCAGATGGCAAGAATTCCTTTTTTTGGAACCGTTAACCACCCAGTGACACTCTTCCATATCACTAACCCAAATATCTCTTCAAATAGGAGAACCACTCTGAAACTGGAAGGGTTATCTTCCACGGGTATCTTCCTGATCCAGCGGAGGAGAACCAAGGCTTCCATTACCTCCGTCAAAAGAGTACGTCAAACATTTGGAAAAGGTGGAAAATAAAACGATGACAATACGACAAAATTTTCGTTTCAATACAGTCTAAGAAGACTGTCGCACCTGCGCACCATAAGTTGCGCAGGCAAAAATTTTACCCCCCTGCGTAAGTCTAAGGACTCTTCTTCAGTCCTTCTTGCATACTAGTCTTAATATAGAAGCTTTCCTGGAAAGATATCCATTCAGTTTCCTAAAATAGATAGGATAGTCAGGATAGCCTTTCTCCACAAGCATTGCGAGGTACTCGACCACAGCCGCATAGCTTAGTGCCCCTACTCAATGTCTGACTAACAGATGCAAGTATTCTCCACCGAAACATCCGTACTTACTCCCATACACTACTCATTGACAATGTGCATGAAGCTACTAGGATTCGTCTCAATCTCAGATCAATGATTTCCCTTCACTAGCAACAACAAATCATACGCATACGCACACTTCTTACAAACAGAAGAGAGTCTAGCCAGCAAGTCATTCATCACTAGATTCCATATAAATGGACAAGCAATGATCCCCTGGAGCCAGCGTCTGTCAATATTAATTTTTACTGAGTCACAACGTCCTTGGATCAACGTACTTCTGTCAGCGAAATAGATTCTCCTCAGCCCAAGCTCTCTACAAGCAACTGAGGTTTATATAGTTAGCACTTTCTTTTAACTGAGATGATCGTATGCCCCTCGAAGTCAATGAAGACCCCAAAGATATACCCCGAAACACTCATAAGAACAACACAGGAGACATAAAGCCACGCATCATAGGTACAATGCCCCGGCCTTGACCATACTGCAGATTGAACAGAGTACAGGATACCCGTTCTTCCAGTTGGCGAGCCGTACTAGTTCTAGTACTTGATTGCATTCTTAGTTCCAAAAGTAGTCTTTCTTACTTGCAGAGGAAAAGCCCTGGGAATCTGTCAGAACAACCACTTTGGGGTTTTCCGGTGTTAGACTAAGCCAACGTCAGGTTATCCGAATATTGCATCACATGATGTTTGATGATCCATGATCATCCATGATGATCCTCACTATGATCCATGGCTCTGGTAGGAAGCTGTATTGGTAGGGAGACAAATCTACAATGGCTCTGATTGCCTCGGTGAGTCTTCTCTTGATAAGTTTCTTCAGTACATTCTCAACTCTGTCTAGCATGCAAAGCAGGTGGAATGAGGCTGGTGGCTCAGGGCGTTCCTTTATTAACTAACGACTGCCTTGTCTGCTTCCAGTGTAGTGACAAAACACCCTTCTCCAAGTAGGTGTTAAAAGTGTGAAGCAGCAGATTGGGATAGCAATAGTCGACCAGTTACAACGTCTCAGCCAAATACCATCTAGTCTAGTAAGCTGTAATCTATATCCAGCTAAATCTGGCTCCTCTGCAGTCAAATATGCGCAGCGGAGCAAGACTCCCTGGGATAGTGCATCCTAACACGTGGATTGGCGAGGAATGTTGTTCTATTGATGCCTTTCATTATTTCTGACTCATGTTTGCCTAGCGCGCACTAGCTGTGCGCTTCTGCATTACCAGCTTCATTCACGTCGTTCCCAAACCTCTGCCAGTAGTCCCCGCTATCCATAATGATTTTCCGAAGGAGTTTCTTTGCGGGTATTTGTTTCCTGCATAGTTTCTTCGTTTTTCGGCTGCTGGTCTTCGCCGGGGCAACAATTTATGGCAATCGTAATAATTTTATTGATAGAGCTCATCAGATCTTCAGCTGAACTTTATCTGATCCTCAGGAAAAATTTAGATATATCTGAGCCCCGTAAGCGCACACGATTCATGTTGACATCCGTATTGCCGAAACTCCACCCTAAGAGTTTTTATCGGGTCACCGAAGGCCGAGAAGCAGAATCACCAATCCATATTGCTTTAAACTGATGATCACTTACAGTGTAACTCCTCAGTGCCCTCCAGGTTTTTATTGGGTTTTCACGCACAACGGACTCTAAAGCAAGTATCACGTCTGGGGTTGTCCGCTGGCAGCCACTCTGGTAAGATGTTGGTGTGTTGTTGACTAGAAGCATTTAACGCTAGGATCTACATAAGGCCTTGCTGCTTTTTCAAGGATATGGCTTCTCTTGGCGTAAGTTTGGGTCATACCCTATTCTATGGCTTGCGCAACGAATTCACATCCAACAAAAAATCACCTTTCTCAGCCCGAGGTAGCGTCCTCCATCAAACCTTCTTGCCTTAAACATTTAACCTTTTGCCATCTTGGAAGTCCTTTCGATTACTACTACCAAAAAATAGCTTTCAGCCCAATCATACGGGATCGGGATATGCGAAGGAGGGAACAGAGCACCAAAAAATCAAATTGCGTCACAAAGGACTTTCAGACGGCATCATCTAAGGCAGTCAAGGAAGCAGACAAGAAGGTCTGAAGAAGGTCTGTAGGTCGAAAAACGTTATGCCGCCGAAGCAACCGATATGCAAAGAACCATCAGAAGTGAAACATGAAACAGAGGCTAAGAAGCATAGATTTGCTATTGGGCAGGCACTCCAACTACTGACAGTAGATCCTACGCACATTTGGAGAACCGAGGGGGGTGGTGAAATCAGGAGACAACCAAGTTGAAATCAATGATTGATTTGGTTACTTATGGAGAATAGACTACATGGAGCAAAAGAACTAAGCGATACAATCAAAAAGCGCCCGATAAAGGCAACCGTAGCCTTTCTCAATGACCAATTGTCATGCTTTGCATTAGCTACTGGGTAGCAAAGCTATTCGAAATAGAAGACGATTTATAACGCGATTCTCCAACAATATGGGAGAGGTGAGCTAGGTTTTTGTTTTTTTTGCAGTTTGGAGGGGAAGGCTATTACGTCCTCAGTGTTGAACTCTCAACAACAGATTACCTAGCTTAGAGCCGTTTGACATATTGCTTCGAGCAAAGCCTCCTTATTCGGCTTCTCATCATTGGGTTATAGGATTCCTCCTCTAGCGGGAGGGAAATTAAGAAGAATATACTTCTACCCTTGAAACATACAGGCTATCATGTATGTCTTTCAGGCAATTTTAAGAAAAGTTGGGTTGACCAAACCGAATAACATGGGTCATCGCAAGGCCATACTTGTCTTCACAGAGAGCGAAGCCAAATAGCTGATAAGCAGGGCTGAAGACAGAATCGGGTGGATTATTTTACGGATACGACGAAAAATGATTCCTCTATGGTGTTTAAAGAGCCTTATATACGGGCATACTACGCAAAGGTGGAACGAGGCTGATAAAAGCTCCTTGTGCTACGGTTGCGGCAAGATAGGGCAAACATGACAGGATTACATCAAAATGGCACGAGTCTGATCTAAAACCAGACGACATAAAGCCTATCGCAATCGAAGAAACATATTAAGTTTCCCTATAAGTCCTAATCAAGGCTAAAGCACTACTGAAATTTTCCGCACACTTCAAATTAACCTGCAGCAGAGCTTAATCGCTCGAGATCCGCTGGAATTTGCGGCTGCCCAGCGAAAAGCATCACATCAGGACTTTGGTAACATGAAATCCTGAAAAATCCGGTATACTTACCGTATAATCTCGGAACAGTGCTTACTTCCAAGTGTAAAGCAATTGGTAACGAGATGGTTTTGCTTTGGTTTGTTTTTCGGGGACTTACTCCTTACTGTATACCTAACACCGAACGAATCATTGTCATCTTATCAACACAGGCTCAATGCTTTTTGACAGGCAACTGACAGGCTTGCTACATTAGACCCAAACCCTATCACCTTCATTTTCATTAAAAATGGCTACTTTAGAGCTAGGTAACGTTTGGTAACAGTCACTTTGGAGTTCTTAATACCAAAGTTAGCGATTGATCCCCAGTATATTGCACTGTGGACCCTTCCAGAAGCCCCAAGCGCAGGCTTCTACACACCGCTGATGGGAAAGCTCACAGTAAGAGGTTTGTCAAAATTCTAAGTGCACGATATTAGCTGACAGAAGCCCGACTGGGTAGCGGAGAATTTGCAACCGAAGATGTCAACTATGATAATCATTACATTTACCTGCAAATCTTTGCAAGAACTCGGTGAGGAAAGTCTTCAGTTTACTAGTGGTCATTTGAATTTGCAGAGAAGCGAAGAGAGTGTAAGAACTCCGACGAGACGACCAGCGAGCACGAAATTTGGAAAATACACCCAGGCCAGTAGCTTATAAGTGAACTAAGAGAGGCTTTTGCAGATCAATAGCAGTAAACCCATTCTTTGGCTGGACCTTGCTTCGCAAAAGCATTATGATACAAGTTAAAAAATAACCGCAGTAACTAAGGAGACTAAACTAAGATTGCTGCGGATGTTAGTTACGCGGCTTACAATTCTTTCTCTTAAAATTAGACACGGAGCTATGGTTTTGAATTTATGAATTTATATACAGAACTATTACTTCAAGAGTTGTATTTTCCAATTTCACTCAACTTACAAATTGTTAACTGGTCTCGATGATACTGTCTGCATCTTGGTAAGGATGCACTTGATTCGGTTTCTAGAGAGAGAAACTTGTATCCTTTGCCACATGCTATCCACAGTGTTCCAATTTTGTCGAAAAGCTCATTAACTATCTTCAGACAAACCCAGATCTTTTGTACAGGTACGATCGTTCCCTTCGTCTTGGAGATATGGGTTGCATACGAAATAAGGGCTAGTCTCTCGATATCATAATTGCAGGTTATTATGTACATCATTGTAACCTTATCTTATCTTAAGGACTTGTTTCCGAATTGCATGTCGCGCGCATCCATGATTGCTGCAGCGGTCATCTAAGATTCAACTGAGAAAGTTTGAAGTCTGAAGAGCCCTTGCAGCTACGCCTTGCACGATTGTTTGCAGATACTCCTTAAAAATGAATTTTGTAGAAACCCCATTATATAACAGTGAGAAAATATAGCTTTTACATTTCGTAATGACATTTGTTTTTGGAGAACAATTTTGGCTGACCAGTGCTTATTACCATTGTTTGATTTAACGCTCCCGTTGTTCTTGCAACTTATTCTGTAACGTTTCCACTTAGTGCATAGTATCTCCAATTAGGTAAGGAGATTAAGGTTGTTCAAAGCCTAAGATTTATATTCACTAGCTGCTGGCTTAGATTCTCCTAATCTATAACCCTTCTCGCATTAACTTAAGTATTTGCATCGTCCTTTTTTCAGTCATGATTTGTTCTTATTCTCCTCATTCCTCCCATTGACTCAGAATCCACTCTTTCGTCTACAAGCGCTTTAGTTAAGCAGCTAATAAAAGCGAGAAGGTAAAGTTTTAACTTTCCACTTTAGTCACAGACTTTTTTTCACGAAAACAAAGGAAATAGGAAAGAAATTTTAATTTCACGTGACATTTTCACATTTGAAACTTTACCAGATTCCTTAATGCAACAATATTACATAGAATTTGTAATATTGGTTCGCTAAAAAATCACATCATACTGTTCACACTTTCATTCAAGTGGGATGCAAGAAGCATCCCACTTTTGGGGCCAGCCTTGTGCAAATTAAATTTGCGGCCTGTTACTTTTTTTGTTGAAAAAAAAATTGTTAAAGTTGCACACATTATAACTGTTTGTAAACTTGTTCATGTAATATCACAGGAACAATTATTTGGCTTGTTTTCAATGCACATCAACATTGCTCACCTAAATTGTCTATTCGTTTATTAGTTTCCCACTTGTTAGTTTTTTGACAAGTTTCCCTAGCCTTGCATTTATTTTGATTACTTACGTATTTTGTTTGCTTGGCCAACTCAGCGGCTCGCAACATTTTACCGCGAAGCACGTAATACTATCTTAACATAAGTTTTAGCCATAGCTTTTTCTTCATGAGGTTATCTGAGTCCTATATGTAATTTTTACAGCTACTCGCAACAAGAAAAAGTATTACTTTAAATTATATAATATATCAATGGATATTTTTTTTCTCCTAATATAAATTTTAAAGACCTTCAAAGGCTGATTGGGTTATTATTGTCTACAGTTATGAACGCTTTAAAGTTTTTTTTTCCAGAATTATTCCCACCATACCTGGAATAATGGAATAACTCATTGTAACTCTAATGGAATAACTTTGTCTGAGGATATAATGATATTATCCTTAGTCTAATCTATTTTCCTTCTGTAGTTGCATTTCAAAAGCAAACGGAGAATTATAAACTTTATGCGGTAAACCGCTTCATCCGTATTCAAATTGGTTGCATGAAAAACAACACGCTGCGCACCAATCATCCCTTCCCACTCAATTTTCTATCAATTTCCATTATTTATTCAGAGTGGATAATAATTATCATGTTTACACCCCACTAATCAACCAATATCCCACTAAGGACTCTTACAACGTATTACATTACCGAGACATGACAGCAACATGAATTTGGTAAACAAGTCATCACTTGGAACTGGGTTTAGTTTTCAGTCAGCAAGGAACCAGGCAGCCACCAATCGGACTAAGCAACTTCAATTCCATATTGGCATCGTATCAACACGGCAGAAATGCATACTCTTCACCACATCATCCCTACTCAAAAGCAAATGTTAGCATATCGGATTGCTAAAGCCAATGCCAAAGACACCCATATCCTGAATTGATCGCAACCATTTCACCCCCAAACGCGCTGTCGAAACGTTTAATGACGACGACAAACGTAGTAGCGTGTCTTTGCCAGGGAGTCCTTAGCTTTGGAGTGGGATGCGATTCGGACGAATGATGGTGGTAAAAGCGTCCAACAAGCGTCGAAGTGTTTTATGGCTTCGATGAATTACACTTGACGTTCCTTGACAGGAGTACGTCCTAATATTAAGCTCAATAACGCAGAAGTGTTGACGATTCAAATGCGGTTGATTTGATCAAACTTGAACACGAGGGGAGGAGTGTTCAAATTACAGCGTTAGCTCAACACTGTTTCACTCAATTAAATGAATTGAATACTTGCTGGATATCCTACAATAGTATCCTTGCAGGATATTTCAAAATTGAGATAAGATGCAAAGACGTTGTTTATAGTGGTTTTATTTCATAAAAGCTTTCCGATCTTCGTTCTCCACACGCACATGAAGATGAAAATAAGCTCGACAACACCTGTGCAATCCACTCACTCACCTATCCTTCGGCGAGGGTGATTATGCTATTGAGACAACCGCCAAACAAACTCATCGATTGATTGGCATCGAGCAGGCAGCGAATGCAACCAAGGATGAAATCAAGAGGGTGAAATTAGAGTGTATTTCTTCAACCCCACGTTTTTATTTGCCACTCGGGGAAACTTGCGAAGAGGATTAAGTACTTACGGATTGGTGGTTGATTAAAGCCTCCCCTGTGGTCACTTAGGTCGACTTAATCGAACTATTCATGTGGGAATGCATTAAACAGAGGTTGACTTGTATGCGGGTGGCGATGGGAGTACGAAAAGACTTTGAATCGAGTGCGATGCCAATGAGCTTCCGTGTCCTGTTTGCATAGGCGTTCCGGAGTCATGGATTCAACTGGCGTGCGATGATGATGATGATGGCGGGAACGACTCAATATCATACGTCAACATTGACGTGTGCCTTATTTACATATCACAAGTGGCGGCATAATTTATACATGAAATATGCGATTTGATGTGATTTGTAATTTATGAGTTTGGAAATTGCTCTGTCGAAGGACATATTTGATTCGTCACTGATTTCAAATGGATATTTTAATACTGTTTCCCAATAAATTGTCAACAAGAAAGTGCAAATAATATGAAAATATTTGCTGTTTAATTGTGGCACATTCTATTGCGGATGGAAAGTGTTTATTTGATGTTTTCATGATAACATCCTGGACCTGTTTCGAAATTCGAATTTCATTTTCAGACAAGAATATTATTGTGATAGCATTTTCCTGTCCGATTCATCCTTGAATAATACGTGATGAAAGTAGCAGTTCAAAACAAATCTTGATCTTCTGTCGAAAGGGACCCTTACTTTGGTGAACCATAAAAGTTTCATCTCATTTATGCTTACATAATGCAGACTTTTATTCTAAATTCCATTAGGTTAATTTTACAGCTTATATACCATAAAATTTTGCAGGGTTTTACCAATTTATGCTGAGCTACGAGGGACTCTATCGTTCCTATCGTTAGTGCATCAGTTGTGCTGTCACAAAAGGAGCTCCTCAGTTGAGTTTGGGATTCGCAGTTCACCCGCTGTTTCACTATTATCACTTCACTTCACTGGTCACTATTATCAAATCCCATCCGTTTAGGTGTGGTTTGATTCTATACCTTATTCGGCGGTGGTACAGTCACTTTGACAGCGGCAGGCAATTTTCTTGGTTTCCCTTGCATGGTTGATGCCTTTGAGCTGGTGCCAAGGACTCTTGGAAAACTCCAAAAAGGAATTGGAAATTTGGTTTTGAAACTTGTTACGTATTCTGGTGTGTAGGCGACATACAAACAAACAAACAAAAAAAAAGAAAATCATACGAGATAAATAGAACTAAGAATAAAATTAAAATAAAAACATTTATAATCACATTTAGGTATTAAGTAATATTTATTTAAATAATATTAAAACAAACAAAACAAAAAAAAAGTCTCAGTAAAAAAAAGTTCCTTAGAACACTTTTGGGAAGAAATTTTCCATTGATATGATTCACTTGTTTGTTGTGAACAAATCGCTATAAGAAAGATAGAAAGTGTGGCTTAAGGGTTGAAGATAATAGAAATTGTGAATAAAGTATTGAAGGTAATAAAGAGAATCAAGAAGTATTAACAGCTGTGTGAAGAGAAAATTTTGAGTAAGATCGAGGTCAAGAAGATAGTAAGCATGTAGCAGAGGTGGTCAGAACGCAGAGCAGCGGAATACATTGAAGTCCCGAAACTAAACTGAGGCGAAGATTCGTATTGGACGCAGCGCAGCACAATTGTAAATTGATTATTTCATATTTACTTACTTTCATTCGATGATTTCTATTTATTTATTTACTTTGTCTAATTTGAAAGGGTAAGCTCTTTCTGTGTGTGTTTGTGTATGTGACATGGAAGGATCAGGGCTTAAATAATGTCCTGGAATCCCCACGCCCGCGCAATGAGCTAGTCGGTTAAAAGTAAGTTCCTTCGGCCGGCATTATGCGGCCTTTGTATTTTCATATAACCCCGTGTACACAAACTTCAGTTTCCTATGGGCCTTTCTTATTAGCGTATTCGTCGACACTACCGTCTTACCAGTAAGTGCAGTACCTGCCATTTCAAATGTTTTGTCGCAATCAATCGTCAAATACATTCCTTGACCTTAAACTGGCCCAATAGCTCTGTGCAATTGGAGCCAGCTACTGAGGGTAACATTTCTGAATTTCTGAATTTCTACAGTCTGAGTTACTATGTACTGAGGGTATTGACCACTTTGCTTCACTTCTCATCAACTGCTGTGTTGAACCTTTAAGACGTACAAAAGGTCTCATGCACTCGTGCCTCTGGGTTCATTAAAGGTAGTAAGCCCCATCGCTACGTCAAGGCGGGTGTTCATGAGGGGATTGGACTGTCTCGTCTTTGAATTACAGAGTGGGGCAAATCAAACAGTGCAGTTTTGTACTACTAGTTGGTATTTCCCGTGCGATTATGATGTGACCATGTTTTGGTATGGTGAACAATGGAGCTTCGCCGTCCGTACGTTTTTTGAAAATGGTTGATCTTTCATCGCAACTCAGCGAGCTTTCCGGCTGCAGTTAAACCTTACGCGTCATGATCCCGTCCCTACACCGTAATGTAATCGCGAATTAGTTGGCTTGCATTCGAAGAAACTGGTTCTACCCTGAAAGCTAGGGATTCAAGAAGACCCAAAACGGCAAGAACATATGAAAATTTGACGAGAGTGAGAGAAGCTATGGTGCAGTCGCCTATGCGTTCTGCCCAGAAGCATTCAATCGCATTGGGCATTTCTAACCGCTCAGTAAGGAGGATTTTCCATCAAGACTTATTCTTCCATCCCTACAAGATTATGATTGTCCAAGAGTTGAGTCCACTTGACTATGAAAATCGCATGAATTGCTCAAAAGAAATTTTGAACAGGATCCATGTGAGGTCAACATTTTTCAGTAGTGACGAGGCTCACTTTCATCACAGTGGAGCAGTGAATGAACGAAATTTTCACTATTGGGCAGAAAATAATCCGTAGCGAATTCGCGAGATACCACTTCACTCTCCAAAAGTGACCGCGTGGTGTGCGATTTCAAAATTTGGGGTGATTGGGCCTTATTTTTTTTGGTGAGAATAGACAAACCGTAAATCTCAACGCTCTACGTTACGTTTCCACGTTGGACAATTTTTTTGAACCTCAATTGGAAGAACAAATGGAGGAAACAGATATGGGAGATATCTGGTTCCAACAGGACGGGGCTACGGCACATACTGCTCGAGTTTCAATGACGAAGGTGGCTCGCGTGCTCACCGGACTTAAGCATTTGTGACTTTTATTTGTGGGGCTACCTGAATTCCTTCAGGTTTGTAAACATCAGCCTAACACCTTGGAAGAACTCAAAGAGCGAAATAGAGAGGAAAGTGCCGCTAAACCAGCCGAAATGTGTAAAAATGCGAAAATGAAAATGGAGATCTTCTACATTTTGCATCTCCCATGCAATGTCGTCTTCCGATTGAGTAAGTTCCTGATCTGTGAATGCCCGCATCGGGTGTTCTTTTGCGACCACTGGTACACGTTGCACTTTCAGTGTGCTTGCGTAACTGGTATTACCTTGAACGGGTGCTTCGTTACTCCCACCTGCCATATCTGTCTGTATTCGTGGTCGCTTCACTTGTTGGCTTTTTAACCCGGTAGTTCTAGGTGACCAGGTTGCCCAAGTCAAGCGATTCACCACAGCCAAATCTAGAGCGGATGGAATTAATCTGGGACTATTTTTGGTCCAGCTTACTACTGGTACCGACCAGTTCTTCAGGTAAAGTACTTTCTTCTCCACAAAATTCAATGGGAAAGTTTGCGCAAAAAGAATATAACGCAATGCTTTAATTGCCAAAACTTTGGCCAGATTGCTTCGAACTGTACTCTCCGGGCACGCTGCGTGAAGTGTGATAAATGCCACGGTACGCAAGAGTGTACTCTTCCCAAGGACTCCGGTAAGGATAAAGTTTACTGTGTAAACTGCAAGTCCACTGGTTACCCCGCTAGGTTTTGTGGGTGCCCGGTGGCTAAACGCCTAGAAGAAAGAAGACTTGCCAACAAGTTGCATAAACAACGCCGGCAAGATGAAATCAGCAAGGCTTTTGCGACCACCGTGAAGAAATGCATCTCATACGCGAGTCATTTCCAATCAACTAAAACTTCCAGAGTATTTTTGGTTTTGACCTTTTCACTTTGGTTAATCAAGACAAAGACTTCGTGCCACGCCTAGGTAAAATGAAACCAACCAGTGAGAAGAGAGAGGCATATCTGTCACTTGCTTTAAAACTTTCCGAATTCGATGTGACTCATTAAATTCGCCGCCCCAAACTCATGTTCTTTTGTTCCTACGTACAAAAGGAACTCCCTTCAAGAATTTTTAAAAGCTGAACATCCTAACTTTGGTTTTCTCTCTGAGACACGACTCAAATCCCGACACCGGGTAGCAATGAATGGTTATCGTACCATTCGGGAAGACATCTCTGACGTTTCGATGGACTGTAGATTAGGAACTGCACTTATGATAAAAGAGTGGATAAAGACTCAACGTCACTTAATCCTTGATCTTAGTGCCATAGAAGCCATAGGCGTTAGTACGCAACTTAGTGGCGATACAATCGTGTTCGTGCGCGTTTACGTTCATCATGGTTTCCACCACTCAGAGGTCATTACTGACCTAGAAAAAAATAACGCAGATGCTTCTCAGATCGATATGGTAATAATTGGAGGAGACTTTAACTCCCGACACCCAGCTTGAGGTAACCAGCAAGCGAATAATTACGGAACCAGTTTACAGGCATGGAGTTTACAGGCAGTTTACAGGCGGAGCCCACATTTCGCAGGTAGTCGAGCGTAATCGACTTCTTCCTTGTATCTCCCAGCCTTATTAGCATTCTACCTCAGTTTGGCTCTTGGTCGTGTGACGTCTTCGACGCAGACTCTGACCATCAACTCGTGCAACTAAGCTTAGAAAAAATGGGCTCGGCTTCTTGGCCTGGAACCAGAGCTGTATATTCCGTACAATAGAGTTAACTGAGAAAATTTCTCCAGAGAATTAGAAGAAAAACTGAAATACCTAGACCTGGATGATAGGCGAAATCTTTTGCCAGAAGAGATCAACGTCTATATGAACTCACTAAATAGTGTTCTTAATTTAGCCAAAGAAAATGTGTCCATTCCTTAAAAGATCACGAAATTACGCCTTTAGAGACCTCCCCCAGGACATTATTGACCTCCACAACAAACGCATGACCTTAAAAAGACGCCTAACCCGTATATACCATCGACATCTTAATAAAGTAACCCCCGAGTATCGGCAAAACAGTTTCCTAATTAAAAAATTAAACTTCTTGATCATGATTAAAACAGCAGCACACATGAACAACAAGGTTGAAGAACGCCTGAAAAATATTTCCCCTGACCATGATGTGTACAGAGAAATCAACCGAATCACCGGCCGCAAAAGACTTCACATCCGATGGTATTTCCCTTTGCGACGATTATAGTATTGTCAGCCGAAGCTTACTCTGCAGTTTTCAGTGAAAGTAACGTAAGTTCTGATTCACTATTCACCAATGAAGTAAAAGAAGTGGTGTCGACTTTCCGTCGGAGTAACAAAGGCCTCTGTCTGTCAACCTTCAGCCATAAGAACACTGCTCTCTCCCCTTCGGGAATCTCTCTCTTGATCACACCCGGCACCCTAGTAGGCCTAGTCAACACCTTGCGCCGGAAAAAATCTTCAGGTGAAGACAGTGTCTCAAATTTCCTTCTGATGAAACTTCCAACTTTCTACATCCACCATCTCACAATTATCTTTAATAACTGTCTCAACATAGGCTACTTCCCGAATGCATGAAAGAGGGCAAAAATTTACCCTTTACCAAAGAAAAAAGACTTCAAAATCGAGCGTGGTGTTCCACAAGGATCGATTTTGGGACACATACTATTTAATGTCTTTACCGCAGATATCCCAAATATAGTTAACGAAGGAGCCTCTACCCTCAAGGTAAATCTTTATGCGGATCAACCCAAATAAAAGTGAGCTTATTTTCTTTAGAGGCAATAATGATAGTTACAAGCGCCGTTTCAAAGGTCTGCAGCAAGCTAAGGTCACTATAAATGGCACACGTATCACACCTAGATCAGTTAAATATCTGGGTGTGATTTTTGACCCTTTCAGAAAGTTCTCTGCTCAAGGTAAGTCCCGTCTCCAATCTGCAACTTTCGCTTACCATAGACTCAGCTGCCTTTTTAAAGCCAACTCCCCCGTGAATAGCAGAGTAAAGCCCACTATCTACAAGCAACTCATAAGGCCCAATATTACTTACGCCATTCTGATTTGGTCATCGGTCGGAGCCTACCAAAGGCTCCTTCTCGGAGGTGCTTGATGAACTTTTCGAGGATGGGGTGCTCCTTACAACTTTCCTTTTTTCTGGGTTGTGACTTCTTTTGGTCGACGTTCCAGATGTCCCTGCCCCACCAGGATACATCATCTCTAGTAGCTCTGCATTTTTCGCCACTAATCGCTCATTCTTGCTTCGCTGGTCTGCCAGCTCAGCATCTGTCTTGGCGAGGGTTTCCTGCGTTTTAAGCAACATCACGAAAACCTGATCCAGCTTTAGTGTGATTTTGTCGAGCTGGGAAACTAGCAAAGCAATTTTTTGAACTTTGTCAATATCGGGCCCAGCGGCATGGCCACTGTCCTTCGACATCTTGACGTGTAACAAAGGGGTGAAGTTTTACCGGCAAATAACACTTTTTCTTAAGAGTTTTAAAAATACAACACTATTGTAATAAAAAATCCAAATTGGCCCTAACTGACATCCTCCTTCCTTCGTTGGTCTTAGAGAGAGGCTATAGAGAATTGGAGACAGGGGTGGTCCTTGTGGAACTCCGGCTTGAATTAGTCGCAGTTCGAAAAGATCGTTGTCTATTTTGACGCGAAATGTTCTGCCGTGTAAGAATGAGTGTATGATTTGGATGATACGTAGTGGAATTTTTAATTCATGCATTTTATAAATGATTCCTGCATGCCAGACTTTGTCAAAGGCTTTAGCTATGTCAAACATAACCAATGCTGTCGACTTTCTGCGATTCATCCGATTTCGAATATGTTGGACCACCCTTATAAGCTGGAGTTCCGAAGAATGTGCTGGTCGAAAACCATATTGTGTATCAGGAATGAGGTGCTTTTCTTCAATTGTTTCGTTCTGCCGATTGAGCAACGCTCTTTCCGCTACTTTTTAATACAGCTGAGAGTTGACCGATGGGCCTCCAATTCTGAGGAAAGGTTAAATTTTTGCCAGGTTTTGGGACGACCTTAATGGCTGCTGTTTTTTACTTTTGTGGGTATTGACGTAGACGGAAAACAGCATTAATGATGTCCATGATGTTCTGTATCAGGTTTTCAGGAAGCAATCGTAACATTGTATTATTGAGTGTGCCGTATCCTGGTGCTTTTTTGTTTTGTTGAGTCCTTGTATCATGTCTTTGGTCTCTGTCAGGTGCAGTGGCCGTATCACATCTTCTTCCTCTTCCAGTCTTGAGCGCAATACTCTTCTCACTGCGTTTTATACCGTTTTTATACGGTTTTTGTGGTGGATGCTCTCCTCTTCGGTATGATTTTCACGAAATTGCATCTCCAGAGTGTCTGCAAAAGCTTCAGATTTATCTTCGTTGTCAAATTGCAGCCGGTTCGGATCGTTAATTGGTGGCACGACTGCTTTGTTTTTAACTCTGAAGCATTTGGTCATTCTCCAGAACGGCTTTTCACCATGCTCTAGACTTTGTAGGAAACTCTCCCATTGACTGTTATTAAATTCAGATATATGGTCTCGTACTTGATTTGTTAGCTGGTTTGCTTTCGTTTGTAACCAAGGATCATTCATGCTCCTAGCTGTTCTTCGGACTTGGTTCTTCCTCCTTATCAGAAGCTTGATACCCTGAGGGAGCTCAAGTTAAGATACAAAGATGTTTCTTCGTTGCTTTATTCTTTACAACTGCCGTCACTTACGATCTAAAAATTTACATTGGCTTACTATCTATCTTATATTTACTATACATTCTGTTCAAGGATTCAATGAAAGGGATTTACCGAGCCTGGTATTTTATGGTGAGAGAAAATGTAAGGATTTTCCCTGTCTGGTATTTTATTGCCTTTTATGACTCAGTATAATGTTTCTTACTTACATAATTAAGATAGCGAAAACATTTGTGTTTTCGCTCATGACTCAATTCAAGATTTGGGTTGAGTTGTGATAAAAATAACCTATGTCGTAACTGCTCATAGGGGTTATATACCCTTGCCGGAGTTGTGACTGTTGTGTCCTCTTTTGCCTGCTTCATTTTCTTAGTTATTTCCTCGATAATTGAGTTTATGTCTCTGACTGTATTTAAACCGTGGGTGAAACTTTCATTGTGGAAAGCTTGCCAGTTAGTTTTCTTCCTTACTTTTAGAGGTTCATCAATATAGATGTCCTCTCTTAGGAAGTGGACCAGTTTATGATCTGATGAGAGCTTCTCGAGGAAATTTATCGTTTATTTATGTGGTGTTGAAAGTCGCGAGATATAGCAAAGTCTAGTATGTGCCGTGTCTTGGACCAAAATTTATCGGTTCTACAGGCTGGTGCAGGCTTATTTGTTCATTCGTGATGAATCGGTTGAGCTCAGTCCCAGATTGATCGCTTCTCACGGCACCCCAGCCTCTGTAATATGCGTTGAAGTCCCCTATTATCAATAAGGGACCCTCTAGCGTGAGCAATTGTTCAAGATCTTGTTTGAACTGATGATTCTTTACGGGATTGTACAAAGAAATCACTGTAAATTCGAAGAGACTTGTACTCACTTTTATTGCCATGGCTTCCATGCGTTGCTATTGTGGCGTGTTTATTTGGTAGTGTTTCGTGTTTCTCCTCACTAGGATGGCCGTACCACCTCCCCTACCAGCTAATATGTAGTTTCTGAACACATTATAGTTGGGCACGTTGTATCGTGTTCCTGGTTTCAAAATCGTTTCCTGGATCAAGACTACATGGAATTTATTATCTAGAATAAATTGCCTGAGTTCTCCAGTTTTTTCCTTCAGGGAATTTGCATTGCATGTCAGGAGTTATACATGATTCATAGCCGTTATTGCTTATTTGCAGTGTGTTGTGCAAACATGTTGTTCATGACTGTCTTCATCATCGTTTGTGCAAACTGATTTTGCATTTGTGTCATGAATTGGTCCATGTTTGGTGCCGGGCTTTTTGTTGTTTGTGTGGTATTTTGTTGATTTTGACCATTGTTTGGTGATCTTGGTTTAGTTGCGTTTGCTGGTGTTTGGTTCTGGGCTGCAATTCGTGCAAATGTCTTTCTTATATTCTAAGGGTTCTTTGCACAATCTCCGTAACTTGCGGGATGTTCTCCTCCGCAATTGATGCATTTCGGCTTTTGTTCTGGTGACTTTTTACACTCAGTGAAGTGGTGGAGCCCGTCGCACCTGACGTTCCTTGCTTTTGCGTGGCAGTTGCCTGAGGAGTGTCCAAACTGCTGACAGTTGTGGCACATGATTTGACCATTTCGTGGTTTTGGCGCTTCGACCTTGCCGACGAGATGGCATATGGCGGAGATGTTATAGATGTGGGTTTCTTCCGTTGGGAGGAGGACTTTCATCAATCTTGAGGGCGCTGCTTTCACTTTAAGGAAATGAACGTGTATTGGGTGGAAACCTTGTTCTTCCAGGTCGGACTTGATGTCTTCGGCCTCTTTAATAACCTTCAGTCCCCTTATGATAACATTCAGGGTCCTTTCCTCGGGAAGATAATAACCTTAATTCAGTGAGGAGTTTCGTTAATTTTCGGTGGTCCGTTGTTGTCTTCGGTATAATTTGTATACCCAGGTATACTCGTTTGGCTGTTTCCATGTTTATATTGTTCGTTTTTATAAGTCTGTTAAGTTTTGTCCACTTGTCCCGTTCTCTTTGTATGATGGGTACTGTCCGTGGTTTGGTTTCGCCTTTTGAGGGGGGGCCTGCTGTAGGCGTTGCCGTTTTTGTCGTTTTGTTTAGGATGGACAATTCAGGGAGTGCTTGGGCTTTTTTGGGGCGAGGTAGGGATGGGAATTCCTCATCGTCCTCGGCTTCATTTTCTGCCTCTTCTTCCATGTCATTTTCGTATTGGGTCTCCGTGATCATATCCGTAGCACTTTCCGCATATATTTTAATGTTTTTGTATGGGATGGATAACTGCGTTTGGGACCGACGTGATAGGCCGCACTTACACATTCACTGTATAGCACCACACTCGACTTTCTTCTCGATTCTCATTAATAAGGGTCCGTATTTGAAATCAGTTTAAAAAATTATTTTGAAACCATAAAAATCCCCAATCTGTTTGCACAAAAGCACGTTCCAGTACGCTGCGGCTTATTTTTGGTTTTTAAAAATAAACACACAAATAAATAAAAATGTTGGAGCTGTACTTTCGGAAAAATATTCGTCAGGGAATTTTCCATTTGAAGAAACGGTCATCGGAAAATCGGAGTTGGAGAACGGGCGAGAACGGTTCTGCCTGTTTGTACTTTGGCTGTGGTTTATACAAATGCAAGTATCATAGCGTATTTCTTCGTAAGAATTAATTAAAACCTTAAAAATTAGTCGTTTAGTAACAAGATCAATTATTTTTTTAAAACTGTACGAATTTGGAATTTTACTAAAACAAGAAAGTTCGTTCTAGATTGGAACATTGAAAGATTAAAACAAAAATTAAAAATTAAACAAATTATTAAAACAAAAGCAATTTTATTCGTGCTCAACCAAATTTTTTCTCGTATGCCAAGAAATCGGGGCATTGCAAAGTTCAATCCGAAACAAATGCATATAAAAGACTTTAAAATGTGCAAAAAGGATTGCTTTGTTCTCAAATATTCATTTAAATTTTATTTTCAATTAGAAATCTGCGTGCATGACCAGAATTTTCGTGTCCAAGCTCCTTCTAACTCAACTAAAAATTACTCGCAGTAAATAAATTGTAAAGTTAATAACAAAAAAAACATTAAACTATTTGCGAGTTGTCGCATTAGCAACAAATCAATCCAGCCCGAGGTACAGGTATACCAGAATGATCTAATTGATCTTAAGTGTTGTGATTTCTTCGATCCGATATGAACAAATTGTAAAACCTGACGAGGCGGACAACCAAACAGCAAATCAGATAAATTTCAAAAGATTTTTTTGATTTAATTTGACATTTTCTGGACATGTCTCAACTGACAATGCACGCATGTGTACTGAGTTTGTCCACGACATTCTTTTGTTGATCAAGGTGGGGACACGCTCGTCGTTAGTTATTTTGTTATTTTTTCGTTGTTTTTTTTTGGTAAGCTTGAAAGGAAATAGAAATTTCATCGGATCAAGTGGTCGTTTAATACCTGTGGAAGAAAACGAAAAAGGATCAACGGTCGTGATCTGTTCGACACAAGCAAAAAAAATCAGTACAAATTTTTTGAACGACAAAAGTCGTACAAAATTTTCATTTGGATTAAAATAATCAGTGACGAGTAATTTAATCCTATTTGGTGTCCCTTCACTTCGGCTGCGGAATGCCGTTAGGCGTCATTCAATCTATTAGAAAGATTTCAGTTCAGGGTTGTTTGTGTTTTTGGATTTGAGACCTTCATAGGTATGCAAGGCTTAGCACAGGTATTACTCACAGTTGCACACAAAAGGATCAATTTTTATTTTGTGAATGGGTTGACTTTAGATATTTCAAACTAAAACACAAGCTGACTGTTCTAGTCCAACGTAAATTGCTGAAATTACTATCTGATATTATTCGTCGCGGACTATGAATCACATTTATCAAAATTATTAGAATTCATACATAAAAATTCCTCAATGTTCGAAAAATGCCATCTTTCACTGTAACAATTGACTTATCAAGTCATTATTTCATTGGTCATCGCTTTCGGATTGTTTTTTCTATCGCAACGTTGACTATCCAAATTTTTTGATTGATTTCTCGTTGAGTTTATCGTCCGTATCTTTTAAAACATTAAAACGCATTTAGCGATAAGTTTTTTATACGACACGAATGACCATTTATAAACAGATTTTCGAGGTTAAGACATGTATAAATTCAAGCTAATCGGATAATGCCTCATGTCATGAAAATTATGTTAATAAAAATGTCAATTCAATATGATTTCATTACGATACGATGACTGTAAATGTGTTAAACAATTTACTCGTGAATGAATGGGAGATGTTGAAAAAAAAAACAAATGACAAAAATTATTTCTTATCGATCGACGCAAAACATTGAGTAGGCGTGATGCCGTGAGAATGGATTAGAGTAAGTAATTTCAATTGATGAGTGGGTGGAGAACGATGAAATTTAGTCAGAGGAATATTCACGCATTGGATATTCGGGATAAGAATGTGAGAGGATGTGAGGATGTTTTGTAGCGCAAGGAAAAAAAATCAAATACTTGATTTTAAACTTCACGTGAGTCAGGAACTGGGATCCATTATAAAAAATGGGTTTTCCATTAAGGACATAACAATTTTATCCATCAATAAAGCATAAAAATATTGGATACATTCAGTTCAAATTTATTGTGGATGTAGTTTCGTTCATATGACCACCGCAAGCCGATTTACAGATTTTCTGGACCCAATTTTCCACCACTATGACACGCATTTCGATGAGAACGTTGGCAATTTTGCGTTGGATGTTGTTTTTTAGCTCGTCTAGAGTTTCTGACTTCTTGAAGTAGAGCACTGACTTGATATAGTCCTTGATAAAAGTTTCAATGGAGTTAGATCGCATGAACGAGGCGGCCATTCGACCGGACCATTTATCGAGATAACACGTTCACCATATTTGCCTTTCAATAAATCGATTTTGAGGCGTGCTTTGTGACTAGTACCACCGTCTTGTTGAAACCACATATTGTTGATGTCAAATTCATCCAATACTGGCCACAAATAATCTTCCAACATAACACGACAGCGCTCTCCATCAACGGTAACATGACGGTTATTTTCATCCACGAGAGAATGCGGCCCAATCACATCTCCAGCATGAAAACCACACCAAACAGTAATTTTTTTTGCGGATGCAACGGCTTTTCAAGAAGTACATCAGGTCATTGAACGAGAAATGAGCTCAATCGCTGGAGATAATTTTTCGCTGAAATTCTTCATTTTCTAAAAGCTTTGGTAGAGCCCACTTGCCAAAGTTTCGCAGTTTTAAACCATCAAGTGACTTTCTGAGTCAATTGGATTTTATAATCATGCAGGCTAAGATCTTTTCGTAAAATACGCCACAGTGTCGTTTGAGCGATGCCCGATTTTCGAAAACGGAACGTGGAGTGGAGCGACTGATTTGGCACATTTTGAATCGTTGCACTGATGGCTATCCTTCACTTCGAACAGTACGACATCTGTTTGGCACTGGAAAGTCCAAACATGTCCAAATTTGGACATGTTTGGACATCCAAGTGCAAATTTGGACTTGAACTTATGTACTTGAGCACGCACGGCCTGTCGGATCGCGCGATTATTATAACCGATAATTGGAGTAAGAAATCTTAAAGTTGCGACCACCGACTCAGAATTTCGGTAGTAATTTTAAATCATTTCCAAACGTTGCTGGTTCGTTAACTTTACCATGATATAAATGTTGACTTAACTTAACGTTTTGACACTGACAGTTCATAGAATAAGTTTAAGGGTGCGTTCATACAAAGATACGAAATTGTTATGTCCGTAAGGGGAAATCCTTTATAAAGGTGCATGCAAACATATCAACAGTTTTCTAGAACAAAAGTTTATGCTGCTGTAGAATGATTTTGAAATTTTATTGATTCTGTTCGGTTATATTTATTGAAATTTGCTAGGAACCATGAAAGTGTTACCATTTAACCCTTCAGTTTTGGCTTCGTCAGGCTTCTCAGCATTAGGCAACATATGGCGCATAACCCTTATCCAGAAATTTTTATAAACATCAGTAAATTTTTATTATTAAATTTACAGACTCTTATTTTGAGAAGGCTATTTCAAAATTTGTGATTGGCTTCATTTTTGCAAAAAAGAATTTACTACTTTCAGTCTTTTTCAGCGACTAAAGGGGTAAACCTAGCATTATCATAAATATGCGTGCTTAATGTGGTCAATTAAATACGATCAAATGCATAGTAGAGAAGTCTTCTAACATCAAATAATTAAGGAAAAACGCCTGGGATTCCAACCACCCCTTCTTTGATTCATAAGAGTAATTTTTGTTCGTAGAATCGTTAGATTTTCCAGAGCGTCCAATGCTTTTGAACTCCCTGTCTTCCTTAGAGGATTAGCATCATCATTTGTCATATCAGGTCCTTTCATAATAATATCTTTGGCTACAGCTGAGCTGAAGTTGTTCAGCTTTCACTTCATAATTGCTATTGCAGCGGCACTTATGTGTTCTCATATTCTGGTAACTAGAAATGACTAGTCTTGGTAACTAGCCAACAATTGCCTAACTTCGCTGAGGTTAATGGGCCTCACTGGACACTTTGCCACTCTGGCGATAGTTTGATGTATTGCCACCGTTCACGACGACCAGTTCAGTCCTTGCCGCCATTTTTAGGGTCCGTTTTGTTGTAGAGTAGAGTTGTAGAGTCTCGATGTGGCATTTCCTACTCAATCGCTTTGGTGTTGAAGTCACCGTCAACAAGTATGTAGCCATCCGTGCTCGAGACAGGTTCCTTCAGTTCATCAGGCTTGGTCTAAAATGATAGCACAGAATAATCATTCGGTATGTGCTTATAAATATCATATATGCACACCTGATCAGCAAAAACCCATCCCCGTTGAAGCAGCCCTTAACTAGTAGCAAAGCGCTGTTTCGTATCCAAATGGAGGCGCGGCTAGATCGGTCAAAGTACCATCCAGACTCCTCCCGTGTTATTCAGTTGTTATTCAGCGATTTTCTGCATCATTTTTGTGCACATAAGAAATGTGTCCTAAGAGGCATCGAGTTGAGACTACTCTTTGGCAAATTTCGCACATTATACAAGTGATTTTGATTTTCTCTTGACTAGCAGTTTCAGTTTTTCTCTAGAATGTCTACTATTTCGACTCAGATTTGTAGGTGTAGGTGGTCCTCTCAGATTGATAGGTGTCAGCTTTACCCTAAAGCTATCTGCCTTTCGAAGAGTTTGTCCAATGGACTGTTCTACTTCTTTGACATCCGGCATCCAATGAACTGGCTATAATGTCAAAATAACAGCTTTAAAAACACTGTGCAACAAGCCCTTATCATTGGACTCCGGCCCGATTTCTACGAGGAATTCGTCTGTTTTGTTCAGCTTTTTGGGGCTCAGTTTTGCCTTATTTTCATGAGGACACCGGCTTAAGTTCTCCAGTCTGCCTGTTTAATTAATTTTTTGTGTCCTCGTGCTTTTCTCGAGTTTGTTTGATCATATTTCCAGCGCTTTCGCAACGCTGCACCTTCATCGCAGTTTTCTGTTGCACTTACTAGTTGAAAGTAAGCATCGACTTCCTTATCTTTATAGGTTTCTGTTGTCTCGAGCCACTTTACACGTTTCTACGATCCACTTTCAATAGGCTACATGCCACCCTTTTGACTAATAGTAATATCTTCGATGTAGGGTGTCATATTTTGGCATGTTTTCGGATTTAACTCTTTCAGCTCGCTCTCTGCCCATAGGCTACGGCAGTAGTGCTGAGTCCTATCAACGAACTGCCTATTTTGTCGATCTCGCTTGAAATGTCCTTATTTATTTTTTTTGACACTGGAAGTCCGAAAAATGTAAATAAGGACATATATATCTTGTCTAAGCCGCTCTTTTGTACTTCATTTGATGTTTGTTTTCGTAGCCAGCTCGTTCTCAGGCGACATTAGCGGCCAAAAATTAGTAAAGGGCTATGAAGCTGATCATATGATTTTTTTTCGCTGCCCACAGGTATGAGATCCGGTATGAGACTGTCAATAGTGTCTGATGAATGTTACTTGGAGCTCCGGTATTCAACGCCTTCACTGCGCTCCTTGTATATTTTATTCCACCGCCTTGAGCAGGAGGAGTGATTTTGACAAAAACATTGTTGTAATTTACCTCTCAAGTGTGGCAATTTCGCCAAGTTGACACACTTGAGAGTGATAAATTTATGAGCACTCGTAAGTGTGACAATGTCGTCAGGGTAACAACCTTTTGGAGAAAAAAAAGCTGTTGGGCACTCAAATAAAATGCACCCGGCAACACTTTGATTCCTCGTCCGCAAACCACCGCGCCCACCTGGCCCCATGACTTCAACGCCTTTCGCCTGGATCACTGATCCCGCAAAGTCCTTTTGAACGTTTGCATAGGAACCAGAAGATTTAGCCAAGCTGTTGTCTGTCCCGCCAGCCGTCGCGACGATATCGCAAAAAACATAGTGTAAAGGTATTTTCTGGAATCAGGCGCACAAGATTTAGCAAGTTTTAGTTGCGGTACGATAATATTTAAGGGATGTGGGAGGCACCGCCGGTGCCACCAGAATTTTCGCAGTAGCTCCAGCATAAATACTACGATTGAAACGTAAACACGTCCAGCGGGCTCGGGGAAACAGTTCGGTTTGTTTGTGGAAAATGTTACAGGTAGAGTAAAGTTATAGTTAAAATGTCGTGTTCGGAAAATCGGGCTTTGCAGTGACTGGTTCATTAATGGAACCAGAGCGGGAGTTCACTCGGGTGCGACTCACGACCGCATACCTCACCGCACTGAGTTAGTTCGTTAGCAGCTATCAACGTAGTGAACTCCCCAGTGGCCGAAAAGTTGACCTTCCGGGTAAGGTTCTTTGTCACGCCTCTAGGACTTTACGTACAGATGTCGCCGCGAATCCGACTCATCCTGCAGTCATCGCCGTGACGAGGTTTTCTTACCCGCTGTACTCTCACAGCACTGCGTAAGATTGGAAACTTTATGAGGCTGCGTACTGCAAATGTCATACCCGGGACAGTTCCCACACTATACTAAGCGGCGGAAAGTGTGAATGTTGTCAGTATTAACAGTAAAACAGTCCCACTCTAGCTGCCGTCTACAGGACTTCTTTCCCCCTTTGATCTGGTTGAAGCATCCTGAATTAAACAGCTTTACCGTTGAAAGCCCCCCTCACGACAAAAGCATGACCCTCTGTGCTTGGGACAGCATTCCTCGAAGAATTGTGCTTCGCGTGAAAAGATGTTCTTGGTTCGTTCGGTGTAAGATAGTAAGTAAATAATGTTATGCCTGGACACAGAAACACAAAACCATCACTTAGACTGTAGCTCTTAAATCTCAGATTTCTACTGCTGTGAACAATCATGCATACAAATTTTTAACTAAGCATATCCCTCGCAAACTGCTCCGATATAATTTTATGTCTAGGAGTTCATTGCAGCGGTGTTTTGAAATGAGCTGGGGCTTTATGAAGACCTAGCTCTTCCCTGTTTCTGGAGTATGTTTCAGGCCATCACGTCTGAGGTTAGCGCTTTCACAAAGAATACAATACGCATCTTTCCTGCAACTTGGTCATATATGCAGTTCGTGGCCGCTTATTCTACAAGCAGATTCAATTAGACTGTATTCAGCGTTGTGCGAAGTGGCCATAACAAAGGCATTTGAAAAAGCGGAGAAGACGTGCAGACCACCTTAGCTATTTTTGTATTACCCAAGCTCGAAAGTTAGTTAAAATAAATAATAATTTTGTCCTCATGTCCCTGTGCTAAGCGAAACGAAAATCAGGTTAACGAAATCAAATAATAAGGATAAATGCATGGTAATAGTCGGCCACACAGAGAGGGCATAAGGACAGCTGTTATCGAGGGCGAAAGAAGTCATTCCTCTCCAGTGTTTCAACGACCTTGGATATGGGCATACCGCACAGGCAGGTAATGGACTTGATAGAAGCTCCTTGTGTTACCATTGTGGTAAAATAAGGCAAAACAAAAGGAGTGCACCGAAGAGCCACACTGTGTTCTTTGCATGAAGTATGACCTGAGACCAAATGATTTGAAACATATCCCAGGATTTGGAACACATCTCAAAAATCATAGCAGAAGCTATAACCAAGGCTAAAGCGCTTCAAATCGATTTGCATGAAAGCATAATCGCGCAAAATCTGCTCGAAAAGTTAGCGAGAGATCGCCAAGTTAATTTGCTGTTACTAAATGGGCAACATCACACCAGAAGTTCACCAATATGGTACCCTGAAGAAACCAGAACAGCACCATTATCTGAGTTCACACCATCTGATTTCGAAAAATTACTTACCTTCAAGTGTAGGGCCAGGGGCGGGGAACCGCAGTCACTGTCATCTATTCAACTTAAGCTTAATAATTTGAAGGACGCTGTTTTGAGTGCACAGGTCAATGTGCCCATCGGAAGTTACTTCAACGCCGGAAAGAATCGAATGGGGCGAACCTCAATCAGATGCTTAGACGAACGGGTCCTGGATATGTCAGCCAGAACTGAGCGCGGCGTATTGAACACAAACCACACACCTACTTTCTGTCGTTAGGGTTACGTTGAAATCATATCTGATGGGACAATTGCTTTGGGGTGCCAAGTTCAATCGGTTGAAAATTGGAGAGTACTAGAATATTACTCGGCCAGCAATCACCAATAGGTATCGCTACAGATTCATGATGGGGCTTCCCGAAAACCACATGCTCATTCCTCTCCGCTCCAGTGAAATATTGGGAATGCGAATACTTAGAAGTTTGTTGAAGCGAAAGTGGATCAAGCGAAGCATGATCACCGTGGAAGGAAGCTACGCCGAAGAGCGGGGGGCTTTCGACAAAAGATGTGGTGAACACAACTTTGAGGTCCATTTCGTCCGCTGCGTGTCTTTCATGACCCTACAAGGGCCCTGGTAGGGCAATCCACTAGTATGCTGGTAATCACTTGTAATTGCCGAAAAACGAAGGGAGTGTCACAAAGGTCGCTCAGTCTTACCAGGTAGAAAAGATGGATGAAATTGTAGGGGCTCTTTTTCCTATCCACCCGCCATCCTTGGGGCTATTGACGATAAAATACCAATGGAAATTGCACTTTTCACGAAGATGGAATTGAAAGAAGCGGTCCTTTCTACAAAGGCAAGAAAGTATCTAGTTCAAAGAAGAGTTCTATGCCAGTATGACATACTGGTGGAGATAGATAGCAGGTTGCTCAACCATCGATGCGATCGGAGAAGTGGTGAATGCGGCCCATCGTGCAGAGGCACACAGCATTTCCACACAATGGGTGTGGCTACTGACTACTCTAGATATGTGAAATGTTTTCAACAGCGCTAGATGGGTGGATAATCTTGGAAGCGCTTGAAAAGCGTTTTTAAGTACAAATATATTTTTTGTGGATTCTGAGGAACTTTCTGAAGGACCGCAATCTAACTTACGATTTGAACGAAGGTAGCCGAAAGACGATACTTACTTTAGGTGTCACTCAGGGCTCCATCGTCGGCCCAGGCCTGCGGTACATCTTCTTTGACGGACTTTTGCGGCTTCAACTGTCATGCTTGATCGGCTATGTGGACGATGTCATGGCACTAGTTTTTGGACACACAATCGATCATGCGCAGCCCTGACTAAATATGCTATAGTCACGAGTCAGGGACTGGATGGCGGCTCATATTTGCACGCTGGCACTGATAAAAAAACTGAAGTGGTCATCCTGACAAAGAAGAAAATCCCCAGAGTAAGGCTCACCATTGTTGAGGACGCGCTGGTTGCATAGAAATCAGCAGTGAAATATCTGTGCGTCCTGATAGAACCGAAGGTGAGTTCTTCTCAACAAATCAGTGTGACAGTGGAAAACGCGCACGTAACGGAACTCACTCGATCAGTGGCTATCATAGGGGGGCCCACCACATCAAGAAAGTGACTCCTTATGACCGCTGTGTGGTCGGTTCTACTCTATGAGTCAGAGCTACAAGGCGACTTTCTCAGCAAGGAGTTACACCAAAAGCGGTTGCCACAGATGTAGAAACAAGGAGCGCTGCGAATGGCATGCGCATATCGAACAGTCTTCGGGATGGCAGTGTTGATAATTGCATGGGTGATATCCATCACCCTCCTTATGAGAGAGCGCAGACATGTAAGCCTGTGCTGAAGCAAAGTCAACAGAGAAGAAGTCACCTGGGAAAAGAGCCAACGCTCTCTTAGCGGTTGGCAACATAACTGGGAACAAGACACAAAAGGAAGGTGGCTGTCTAATACGTGACCTGAGGTCTTGGCTCAATCTAGTGCACGGGGAGACGGATTTCTTCTTAACTCAGCCCTTTGGCGGGCAACGAAGTTTTTGGTCCTGCGTGCACAAAGTTTACAGGAACGGTCTTCTAACTGCGTGTTTTGTGCAGGAGATGTGGATGACGCCTGCCACACATTCTTCTCGTGCAATAGATGGAGCTCAAAGCTCTAGTGGAGCGTTGGGGAGTGCCGTTCTCTTCCTTCCTTCCCGCTGGGGAAGTGATGCCTATAATCTGAAGGCACCTCTAGGTGTGGGAACACGAGGCCAATCCGGACTTCATGTGTCGAATGGTTCCAAGCTTGGTTCTCAAGTTAACAGGGGAGGTGTTTAGTGGGTAGTTCAGAAGGATTGCGCGTCGGGGAGTGCCATACTCACGCGTAAACAGCCCTCATCCGCCGACCCAAAAATATCTGCCTTTTTGTATTTCTTTGTTCGATTATAGCCAGGATTTGATTGTTTGTTCGTTGTTTTTGCTTTTGTTGTGGTTAATATTGGCTTAATTGGCTAAATTGGCCCCCCTCGGTGCCACTATCTCCACTCGTATATGTAGTCGCCTTAAAGGTGTCATGGGAGTCTTTGTGAGGCAAGGATACCATGCGAGCGTTGCAATTTATCTCTATGGGTGACATGTGCCCTAACTGAACCTACCACAGACTCAATGGTTCGCGCTTCGAACGCACCCCGGGAACTGCCAAGTTTTTACCGGGACGGAAGCGCTACGGTACCTTTATTGGAGCTGTTAACGCGTGTTTCTTCCTCGATGTTGTTGGAAATATCGTCTCCTCCAGGCCCAATGCGCCAATAGAGTTCGTTAGCCGGTTCGATGTCCAGAATCATTGCAGGAAGCCTCGAAGTTTGTGGGATATGTGGCAGTGGCGGCCCCCGAACAATACTCACCTTCAGAATATTACTGTCGTCAAGCTTTCCGCTACAGATATAACCATATGCATATAATTATAAATACTTCTTTATTACCTACTTCAGCTACTATCAACGAATAAGACGCGAAGAAAAAATATCTTTAACAAGAGAATCTTTGGGTGCTCGACGCCGCGCCAGTACCTTAAAAACAATAAACCATACGGACAGCGCAGTGTGAAATAGTAATATTATGTTAGTTGAAAAGCTTCATGTGGAAATTTTCTGGCTCCTGGGTAGAGATTCCCTCCAATTTCATTTGAAGTGTTGTTGAATCATCTACTAGAAAGTTTGGTAACTATTCAATAAGACTCGACGACATAGTAGTCCGCGGTGAACTCACAATTAACCATTAATTATAAATAAAAGAACGCCTTTCCACAGTAGTAATTAAACGAATTGAGCGTTCTCATTATTCCGCGAGAGCTTTACCGCCACCATTGCCACCGCGTTCACAATTGAACGACGTTAGTCGTGAAAATGTTGCAGTATCAGGGGTAGAAAAAAAGAATTGCGTCTGAGGAGGCCCAAGTGCGGAGCAATCGGAGAGTAATGGAAGTCGCACTGAAAATTAATACAGAGGTGTTATGTAGGGTTCGAGATCGGGGTCGAAAAGCACTCCGGTTAATTAATCATTTTCACTTCATAAATTAGCGAAACCATTTATTATCGATGGCAACAGTCTGATAGCCGAGAAACCGAAGGGGCGGAGATGCACAGCAGAAAATATCTGGTAAACCTTTCAATTTCGCAGCAGTTAGTACAATATGTAGCTTCAGTTTACGCGACTGCCATTCAAAAGGTTCTTCGATTGTTGGCACGAAGCTCGCATTTCATCCGTTTCCCACTGAAAGTAGTTCCTTCCCATAAAAGGAATTTTTTGTCGTTCACACCTCGTCGCAATTATTGTTCTTTCGTAATTGTCATTAATTTTAATTGTTTCATCATATCCAGCATAGAATTGGATACAGATGAATGTTGGAATGCGCCCACCCTGTGAATGGTTAATTTAATTTAGAAATTGCTGTGTGAAATGGATTTAAGCTAGGAGTTGCCACCGGATTCTTTGTATTCAACAAATATTCAGTTAGTGTGAGGCCCCCAATTTTCTTTACTACAAAATACCGAAGCTGGCGCATAAATAATGAAAAATATTTGGCACAAATAAGTATCAAATCGTACGTTTCCACGCAGTCACTCGGTATGATGTCCTAGAATGAGGGATTATCTCCGAATCCATCGCGCAAAATAGTTCGACTTTGGTTTATTGATTACTCAATTCTCCTTAAATTCACTAGGATTCATGTGTAAGGCATGGGCTTTCGATGCGTTTTGCAATGAAGGTACTTGTTTGAACCTAAAAATTTAGCAGATACCAAAGCTGGTTCCAAAAGTAGTCCAACTTTCGAAAAATTATAATTAAAAACATAATGGATAAAAACTTTTCAATTAGGTGCTGAGATAATGACAGGCGCTTACTCGGCCACTTAAATATTGCCGGTCACTTTGATGTAGGTATCGGAAATTCACTTTTCATCTGGAACAATATTCATCGTGTAAAATTCTGCAGGAAAAAAATTTCACAATTAATTATTAACAATTCCTACAAAAACACTTCGATGATTGCAGCCAGGAAGGCTTCACAAGAAAAGGGAGTTGTTTTCGTGATGATTTCGTCTTTAGTTTGTCGTAAAGCCTTTGTGACCCGTCCTTGCGCGAGTTAGGTAGGAAGAAAGGAAATCCGTTTGCAGAAAATTGTGGCCAATTTGCGGTTGTATTGTGTTGTTTTGGGATCATCAATTTCTGGGTTCAATGTGAGCAAGCAGCTTATTCTCAATTATACGTCACGCAACACCACAAAACCATCGTTGTGCGAAGGACATCAATCCATTGACAAATAACTGACGTTCCCGTGAGGATATGGCGCGCGCTTCATTCAACCACTATATTTTCAACCCCTACCAGTGGTCGTCGCGGTTTTACGATTGTTGTGGTCCGAATGTAATTTCAAATGCTCACCTAAATTTTATGGTTGCTGATAAGATTGACAGGTGTACTGAATTTTTATTTCGATTAGGCTGATTGTTGAGGTCGTGAACAAGGAGAGACGACCATTGAATACGGACGACCCTTGCTTCAGTCATTCGTACTTTTAACAATCACAGATGGTGTTGTAAAATTAAGTGGACAGCATTTCCTTAACACCTTTCAACGTTGGTCGAAGATAATTTTTATGACTTGAATTACAATTGTTTCATTTGGCTCTATTTCAACCAAACGTGCTAGAGGAATCGTGTCTAATAATCGATTAAGGCAGTAATTCAATTTTCCGATTGTAATTAATATATACTTTGTAACTTGAGATTACTAAGAAGTTGATGAGAATGATGAGCCCAAATATAAAGCGAAGAACGCCAATATTCCCTTCGCGCTTTAATTTCTGACCTAAATTTGGATTTCGAAAATTAGTTGTTTCCTTAGTCAGTGCTAACTTATTGATAAAAATTAAAACCGCGCAATGAGTTTCCATTCTTGTAGAGTCAGAGAGGACGTTACAGGAATTACATACTGTATACAAGACAGTCCCGTATATACTAGTGTAGTGTACAGGGTCTGTATTTTAAGTAATTAGAATATTTTTGTCCTGACGCGATTTTGCATCAAAACGCGATTGGATCGGACGGAGCGAGTAGTGTGGGTTTTAACCTTCAACACGGTACAAGCGGTAGTCGCCTGCTGGGTTACGTTGAGGTATGATCGCTCGCGAAATTGACGTCTTCAAAAAAGTGTGTGCGAGCTCAAAATCCAGCGAACTACGGAAAAGCGTTACACAATTTAATTTTCTGCTCGCCTTGGAAAATCAGGTACATCGACTCAGAAAATGATTCGACATGTGTACGGCAGTGAAAGCTTATCACAGGCGTCATTGACTTCAAGTTTATAGGTGGCACAAAATGTTTGGAAAATGTCGGGAAAGTCTGGAAGATGAACCGCGCGCAGGTCGCCCGTCAACCTCAAGAACTGGAGACAACGAACAACGTGTGCTAGTTCTACTGAACTCTGACCGGCGTTTAATTGTTCGCATGATTGCGGATATCCTTGGAATTGATAAAATGAGGGTGCACAAAATTCTCAGCGAGGATCTTGGGATGAAGAAGATTTTCGCGAAGCTCGTCCCAAAAGTTTTGACGGAGGAGCAAAATCATAACCGTGAACCCATTTTGAAAGATCTTTTGGGACGCGTTGAAGATAAGTTTGTCGAGTTTTTTTCCTCAGCTTTTCGACAACGTCATTACCGGGGACGGAAGTTGGTTCTTCGAATACGACCCCGAAACAAAGCCGCAGAGCTCCGTAGGGCACACTCCACAATCACCTCGACAAAAAAGCTGAAATGTCAAAGTCCAGAATCAAAGCAATATTGATTGTGTTTTTTTTTGTGACAAGATGAGTGTGGTCCACTCGGAATTTGTGTCTGAATAACAGTCTGTTAACGGCCCTTTCTACGTTGAAGTGTTGAAAAGATTAAAGAGACGAGTGAACTGAGTGCGCCTAGAATTTGCCGCAATTCGGAAACTGCATCATGACAACGCGCCAAGTCACACTTGTTTCGTGGTTACCGAGTATCTAACGAAAAATGGCATCACAGTGGTTCCCCAGCCTCCCTACAGTCCCAGCAGACTTTTTCCTCTTTCTCAAAGTGAAGACCGCTCTGAAAGGATGCCATCACGGGACTCCAGATGCTGTTAAAGCGGCTTGCACGCGTGCTATGAAGCGCCTTCGAAAGTGTGTAGATGCTCAAGGAGCATACTTTGAAGAACACAAGGGAAATGCAGCGATATCTGTAATAAATTTTGTTTTCTGGATTTATTCTGATTACTTAAAATACTTGAAATAAAATTTTCAAAAATTAAAAAAAAGAGAGTTTCTAACATTAAAATATTTAATATAAATTTGAACTATTTAATATAAATCTGTTTTGACGGAATAAGGTAAGATGGAGGAATAGCGGTCCGCGGGTAATGCCGGTCACGTCCAAAACAAAAACGTCCAAAATCATTTCGCTATTGTAGCGAACTTTCACTCTTCAAACAACACGCTGCAAAGAACAACTTGGCTCCAATATAAAATGTCTATGTTCAATCTGTCAAAAACTTCTTTTTGTACTTTTTAGCCGCCATTCGATACGCGTCGGTTATTTTGTTGACGTTAAAAATTATTTTTCATTGATGTCTTGTGTTCTGATTTATAGAAGCAACCCGAATTTATCTCCAGTGTGGTGACCCCGACTTGAAATATTAAATCGGGTAGTAACGCCAACGAAATTTTGAAAATGGCTACCGGATCCTATAATGTTATGGATGCCCAAAAACAACTAAAATTCCAAGTGTGTTGCCGCCGATCGCACCGAGGCCTTAACAAAATTTCCGGTCTTTTTCAAATTTGACCGAGGATTTTGGTTTGAGCATGTGGAAGTCACGTTTCACATGCACAACATAACGCATGACCAAACAAGATTCAAGTATGTGATTCAGTATGCCAAGCCGGTGATTTTGCCGTATGTCATCTCGATCGCGGGGATTCCGCCAGCGAAAAATACACATGCCGCCGTCAAACCGCGCTTGTTAACAGCGTTTGCAAAATCTGGCAAATCAAGGTTGAAGCGCCTATCCACAGGAAATAAAATGGACGGAAGGAAGCCATCACATTACCTGCAGCATCTGATGAATGCTGCGATCGGTTCTTTTGGAGCAACCACCATAGCTCATCCGGGATATGTTAGCGATTTCAAGCGAACCCGACATAGAAAAGCTGGCAAACGTCCAGTATCTTTGCATCGATAAAACCAAAGGAAGATGCAAGCAGTGATATTTTAACGCAAATATTGAACCACATTGATCGCTTTGAGCTACGTATTCGAGTCCGATCACGTTCAACACGCCAAAGGAGAAGGAATCGGTCAAAACCGAGATCGGTAAACCCATTCTTTTTTTTTCATATGCGTTTCGGACAACGAGCCTCTAACCGTGTGAATAGATAACCGCAGGGAAAAGCAACGCGGGAAACTAAGTTCGTCGAATTACAGTGGCTACCGAAGATATTCCAAAAGCAGCAGTGATAACATCATTTGGGCTGTTCGAGTTCAACGTGATGACATCTAGCCACTGCAAGGCAGCGCAGAAGTTCCAGCGGTATATCGATTATGCCCAACGTAGACTTCACTTTTGCTATGCATATATCGACGGTATACTCATTGCTTCAAAGTCAGCTAATGAACATCGTTAGCATTTGAACTTCGAGTCGAACAAACTACGAGAATGCGGATTGTCAAACAATATAAACAAATGTCAGTTTAGTAAATCCTAAATGTCGAAAGATATACTTTCGTGGGCTAATACATGTCTCGGATGCCAACGCAGCAAAAAGGAAGGGACGTCAAACCTCCACTTTGACAATTTGGAATTCCTAATACAAGATTCAGCCACGACCAACTCGATATCATTGGACCATTAAGCCTGACCATTGGACCATTAGCCTTCGAAAAGATTCTCATACGTTTTGAGTACGATCGATCGCTTTACAAGATGGCCTAAGGCGATTCCAATCAAAACCATAACGGCGGAGGAAATTGCAACTTCGTTCTACTGCAACTGGATTGCGCGGTTTGGAGCCCCAGTCATGCTAATCTCAGATCATGGAATGTATGCATCACAGTTTGAATCTGTTTTTTTCAGTCACTGACGCATTTAGTGGTCTGTAAGATAACACGGACTACTGTTTCTCATCCTGCTTTGAATGGCATGCTAGAGCATTTTCACGTGTCAATGAAAGCTGTCATTTTGTGTCATAATAGCCAGGAATGGGTTCACGTTCTCACAACCGTCTTACTCGGACTTCGCTCAAGTATCAAGGACGAAATTGGCGCGACGTCTGCTGAGCTGGTCGACGGTACAATACCCGGAGAGATCTCCTTCAATGAAGACATGCCGTCAGATTCAACTTTCATGTGCAGAAATTTCGCGAGGACATGAAAGAAGTTCGTACAACTCCAGTTTCACGCCACGACAAGAGGAAAGTCTTTACTTTCATGTTCGCATGTGTTCCTGCGCATCGACTGCGTAAAAAAATCACTGGGACATCCATACCAAGGTTCATACCAAGTAGTTGAGCGAATCTCGAGCAATGCCTACAACCTAAAATTAGACAGGAAAGAAATCAATATCGTCTTAATTCAGCTTATTACGAGCATACTGCCGAACCGACAATGGAGAAACAACCTAATTCTCGAACGTATTTGGGCCCAAAGCAAAAGCCACTGAAGATGTTCAATTCAGCATTTGAATTTTGACTGGTGTGGAAATGTCATAGGTAATCAGGAGGTTGTATTGTAGTGACATTTCAGTCTTGGAACAACACGCTACAATGATCGACAGCGACGCAAAAAGAAAATGTCTGTGTTCAATCTGTTAACAATTTGTAGTTTTGTGTTCTCAATCATAGAAGCAACCCGAATTTATCCCCAAACTATTGCTGCTAGTAATGCCATTTTGTACACCACCGAGCTTACTGACATACCAAGCAGCGCCATTTTGTATCGCGTGCAGTAAGTATGACGGCTGTGTTAAGGTTAGGACGTGATTTCTTGTTAAAAATTCCATGAAAAGAAAGCTTACAATTAAAAGGAAGCTCCGAAGGAAGGAAGAGTTCTGAAAGAATGAGTATTGATAAGTTGAAGAGTGCAGGGTGCTGATTTTACCGGTTATTGTAAGAGGTATTCTTGCGATTATTGTGAAAGGAAACGGACGGTTCTTAGGTGGTTTGATCTGTAATTTCGATAGTCAAGCCTCAAACAGTTAAAAATATGTTTTGCTTATTATGAAAAATGGTGTTTTCAAATGCGAGGCTAAATGCCGATGAAGCGCATCTAGCCATTGGGCCAATCGGCGACAATTACCGTATAAAATTCACTTTTCATCGCAGGTCACAATTCCGTACAAGAACGGTTCCTTTTTTGTTGCGGGAGAGTAGAAAACTTGAAATCTCTATTCGACATGTCATGTTTTGCTCGGCAAGATCATGCGGAACCCATTTGTCAAGCTTTTTCATTTTTCCAAGTTGTTGCAAGTGGCGGCAAAGTGTCAAAATGTGAACGCTTAATTTCTCGGCAAGATTTCTTTTGGTTTGGCGGGGGTCAGACTCCACTAATGCACTGTTATGTATTTTCAAACGGAAATTAATAAAATAATATATGTTTATATAATTAATAATAAAATAATAATTGGCAACCGATAGGTCGCACCTGCAGCGAAAGAAAGGAACAAGATTATAGGGTTAGTTGAAAATACAAAGGCCGCATAATGGCGGCCGAAGAAAGTTAATTTTCCACCGACTAGTTCACCGCGTGGGCGTGGGGGTTAGGACTTCATTTAGGCCCTGATCCTTCCATGCAACTCACACACACACACACACACAGGGAAAGAGCTTAGTTCCTCATATTATATAAAATAAAAATTATAAAAAAAAATCAAACAACCTGTGTATTGTGCTGCGCTCAATGGTGCTGCGCTGACTGTGAACACCTCCTCCTTTACTGGTTGTGTATCTTCAACTGATTGAGTGTCTTCTATGGTTGAATGTCCTCAACTGGTTGGTGGTTGGTGTTCCTTGGCAGAATGTTCTCTGTGGTTGAGTGTCATCCACTGGCAGATTGGCCTCTACTGGTTGGCGATTAGTGCTCCTTGGCAGAATGTCCTCTGTGGTTGAGTGTCATCCACTGGCAGATTGGCTTCTACTGGTTGGTGTTTCTTGGCAGAATGTCCTCTTTGGTTGAGTGTCATCCAATGGCAGATTGGCCTCTACTGGTTGGTGTTCCTTGGCAGAATGGCTCTACTGGCTGGACCTCTACTGGCTTCAACTGGTTGAGTGTGCTCCACTGGTTGCAACTGGTTGAGACTGGTTGAGTGTCCTATACTGGCTGCTGCAACTGGTATTATCAGCTATCGGCTAATCGGCTGAATGTCTTCACTTGTTAGGTATCTTCTATCGGCTGTCGTCTATCGGCTGAATCTCTTCTTCCTCACAATTTCCACTGCTTTTATATCGATACGAACACAACAACCCATCGATCGATAAATAACTTCCAAGAATTTCTTTTTTTTATTGTGGGGTTTTTTTTGCTTTTTTTTTGGGGTTTTTTTTTTTTGCTACTTGGAATTTTTTTTTCTGTGATGTTTTTTTTTTTTTTTTTTTTTAATAACTAATTATTATTTTGCTAAATCTAACTTTAAATATTTTTATTTTAATTTCTTAATTTATTTATTTACATATATATATTTTTGTTTGTTTGTGCAATGTCGCTTACACATGGAAATACGTAACACGTGGGGACGACCTACCCCTTGAGAAGGGTCTCACTCCAAAAGCCGGGCTGCTATCCATGTAGGATTAAGGGACTATGGCCTAATGTCCTGGCAATGGTAGACTCCTAATGGTTTCCCATCTGGGGACTCCAGTTCATACGCGACCTGTCCAACTAAACGAACTACTCTGGCCGGTATGAATTTCGGTGCGAGCTTAGCTGCAAATTTTTCTACTGCACTACTGAGTACGTGATTTCGTACAAAAATCATTTGTCCGGGGGTAAAAGAACGGGTCCTTGCCCGCAAATTATAATGCCTTTGTCCTTTAGCGTAAGCTTCGCCTAATTTCTCTCTAACTCGTTCACGTATCACCCTCAATCTCTCGTGAGGGGTCATGAGCTCGACTTCTCCATCTTCAAAAGAAGACAACTTCCGGAGGAGCTCGTAGTCGGAGCCATGGCTCACTGACTGAAATCCGAACATCAGATAGTGAGGCGAACAACCGGTCGACTCGTGTACAGTGTTGCGGAATGCAGAGCTTGATTCTCGCAAATACTTATCCCATATAGAGTGGTCATCACCTATAAAGGACCGAATGGCAGCTAAAATGGACTGGTTGACCCGTTCGGAAGCATTCGATTGAGGCGAGTATTTTGGAGAGAAAACGTGCTGAATACCATATTCTTGAAGGAATTGCATGAAATGCTTAGAAGTAAACTGCACACCATTATCCGAATGAAGTAGTTCGGGCACACCAAATGTACAGAATATATCTAGAAGGAATTGAGTAGCGTTTTCGGTAGTGGCCTTGGGCATGGCTTTCATCCATACAAATTTTGTATAATGGTCGAGCACAACAAACAATTGGGTGTTTCCGCTCTTCGAACGTGGATAAGGTCCTAGGAAATCAATAAATAATCGCTGCATCGGCCTATCAGATATGCGCTCTTGACCCATATGTGGTCTAAGGACCTTATTGTACGGCTTAATTTGCTTACAAGTACTACATTGGGAGATGTAAGAAGCGACGTCCTTACGAAGGGTTGGCCAATAATAATATCGCTGTAGTACTTCGGTGGTCTTACGTATGCCACAATGAGATGATTCCGGTCTATCGTGAGCTTGGGAAATCAGCCTAGATTGCTGACTCACGGGTACCCATAATTTGGTTCGAGGAATGTCTATATCCGGATCGTTAACTCTTCCTAACTTAATGTAGATACGACCATCTCTTATCCATAGGTTAGGGAACCGTGTAGGTTCTTTCGAAATTGAAAGTATTCGTTCTATATAATCAGATTCTGTGAAAGCAGAGTCTGGCAACAGTGAATCGATATGATGATGCTCGGGAAGGAAGGGAAGATACAGACACGAAAGTTCACTAAGACTCTCGTGAACTCGGGAAAGGGCATCGGGAACGGTATTAGCGGAACCCTTAACATGTTCAATATTGAAGTTGAAACCTTGCAACTTCAGACTCCAGCGAGCTAATCTGCCGGAAAGGTCTTGTTGGCTCATGAGCCACTTCAAACTAGCGTGATCAGTGATGATGGTGAAGGGAAGTCCTTCAATGTAGGCACGGAATTTTTTTACGCTCTGTACGGCGGCGAGACACTCCAGCTCAGTGATAGTGTAATTTCGCTGCGCCGACGTCAATTTGGCAGACATGAAGGCAATGGGATGCTCTTCTCCCTTCTCGTCCTTTTGAAAGAGGACGCTACCAATTCCAGTGGTGCTTGCGTCGCACTGAATGAAGAAGGGTTTTGAAAAGTTAGGGTTAACTAGTACGGACGCGGACACAAGAGCTTGTTTTAGTTGGTCAAAAGCAGTTTGAGCGGCGGCAGTCCATTTAAAGGACGATTTGTTTTTCAGCAGATCAGTTAGAGGGGCGGTAATGGAGGCAAACCTATGTATGAATCGGCGGTACCATCCGGCCATTCCCATGAGACGACGAATATCTTTAATAGAGTGAGGAGTTGGGTAATCTACAATGCTGGAGACTTTAGAGGGATCTGTCTTTAGGATACCATCGCTAACGATGTATCCAAGGTACCTTATTTCACGCTGGACGAATTTGCTCTTCCCAACATTTATTGTGAGCCCAGCTGATGAGAGTAACTTAGCTACTGTAGACAACAGATCCAAATGTTCCATGAAGGAAGAGCTGGTCACGAGCAAATCATCAAGGTAAACAAATATTTTGTCTTGAAGCTCATGCGGAATAACCTTGTGCATTAGACGGCACATGGTTTGGGGAGCGTTGCACAATCCGAAAGGCATGACCTTAAAATGGTATAAAGGGCGACCCGGCACCGTGAAAGCTGTCTTTTCCTGCGATTCAGGATCAAGAGGTATCTGCCAAAAGGCGTCCTTTAAATCGAGACTTGTAATAAACTTAGTGGATCTCAATCGAGATAATAATCCATCGATTAACGGCAAAGGATATGCGTCTTTAACGGTAACATCGTTAACACGTCGCGCATCCAGACACAAACGTACTTTTCCAGGTTTACGAACCAACGTTACTGGAGAGCTCCAGGAACTGTGACTCTCGCCTATCACACCCAATGCGAGCATACGATCAAGTTCCTTGTACAGCAGATCCTGTACGACCGGCGAAACAGCATAATGCCGTTGCTTGATTGGCTTAGCAGTCCCAGTGTCAATGTGGTGTGTAACGAGTGACGTTTTTCCCAGACCAAGCTTATTGAAGGAAGGAAATTCGGCAACTACTTGTTGCAATAATAGCTTTTGCTCTGGTGTCAATTGGTGAAGGGTGTCAGCCTCTTCGGTTTGAAGAGAATTAGGGGCTTCTTGGAACGCACTGACATTTTTGAACGACGCTGGTGCTATCTGAAACGCATTCCAGAAGTCAATGCCAAGGTATAATTTACCGGTGAGGGAAGGGACGACTAAGAACTGCAAAAGTTTAGTCTCGTCATCATATGTGACGGGAACATTTACGTATCCTGCTGCTGGAACTCGCTGTCCAGACGCTGTTTGGACACTGGTTTTCAGGGAGTGAATTTTGAGATTTAAGTCTCGAAGTAACTCAATGGACCGGTGTCCTAAGACACTGACGCTAGCTCCTCTGTCCATAAGACCGGTGAGCTGATATCCTAATATGATGATGTCACAATAGGGACGCGGATCTTTAAGATCGCGATCGGGTACTACCGAACTAATCGCTAGTTTACGAAGGGCGCGTTTCGCGCGAAAGTATTTGATAGCGCGAAGTCTTCTTCTATATCTTCGTGTAATGGTGAACAGGGGAAAATGGTTGACGGGAGTGGGTTTGTTCAATCGAGTGGTCTGAGCTATAGAAGTCTTGTCATAATGTGATGATGGACTATTCGAACTCAGCGATTGCGACGCCATTCGGGATCTACATTGGTGGATGCGTCCACAGTATTGACTCGAATTTGAGTTGTTGCTTAAGGGTTGAATTTTCGAAAATTTGGAGCGGGCCGACCCCTCATATGCGGGCCGCTCCTGGAATAGTTTCCCGGAGGTTTACACTTTTGGCACTGAGTTTTTCGTACTCCCGGAGTACCGCAACCAAAACAAAACAATCTCTGGATCGGAAGTTGGCATTTACTGAAGAAATGACCTATATCCTGACAGTTCCAACACAAACGGTATTCGGGATCACTAGCAGGGTCCAGAGATTTGATTACTTCTTCGGGCACTTCTGTTGGGAGATTTTGGTAGCGTGTGTGTGACAAGGCATGGACTTGGCGAACAGGACCCAAAGGTCGTTCTACCTTGCTCAAGTTCCAAACAGATTCTATTGAAGTGCAGCACTGTACCAGCTCATAGACTGATATAAATTGCCGACCTGCGAGATGGTCTCTCAACCGACGATGCATATTAAGATACAACAAGTGCTGCATATCCAAATCAGACATGCCTTTCTGTAACTGCAGCGACAACGTCTCTAAGGCATCGAAGAATTCAATGAAGGGTTCACCCTGCGCCTGATGACGTGCATCCATTTGACGCCGAATATCTATGTCTGCTCGAGCACGGGAAAATCGATTGAGGAAAGAATGGGTGAGAGAATCCCAATCTAAGGAATGTGGGTGCATTTCGTGATATTTCCAGTACCACTCGAGAGCAGGCCCTTTCAGGAAAATGTGGAAGCACTCTGCCAATTGGTTAAGCGGCACCTCTTGAGAGTCTCCCATAGCTTGTAATCTATACAGGAAAGAGTCAGCTCTCAGGCTAGATTGGCTGCCATCATACCCAATACCCCATTTGGATATTGGTATAGACATTTGGCTTATTGGACGTGAGCGTGCGGGAGAGCGCGTACCAAGATCACGTATATTGTCTCGGGGAATCTGTACTGTAGTGGCAGCATGGACTGGATGGGAGGCTGGACTAACATCCAGTGATTGCCTCATGGGGCCTAGAACATTTGATTCCAGAACTTGCTCCAGCCGCTGGATTTCTTCAATCAGGTGCTCTATCTTAGGTTCCGAAATGAATGGATTATGGCTCGTGGTCACGGGTGTCAGAGTTTCATATAATTCTGCCGTGAAAATGTGGGGTTTCTCAGACTCAGGAGACAAATTACGAAAGGGGTTTGAATCATTCAGTTTTGTATTTTGATCAAACGGACAATCATTTGTCTGCACACTCGAGGGTAGTCCAGTGTCCGCAAAAAGTCTTCCTGTCCTCACCGGGACATTGGTAATGGAGAAGCCCTGGGGCGTAGAGTGTCCTGACGGCAAAAATTTTTCCGATGGTGGAGACGACATAATTTGACTACTTTATACTTTTCAATTGTCCTTATTTAGTTCTTAATTCCTTACTTATATTATATGTATGTTTTTATTCATTAATGTGTGTATGTGTGCGTTTGAAGACATGCGTTTCCGGATCAGGACGCGAAGAAGGTTGAGAAAGTTAAAGTTGAAATGGAAGGATGTGAGCAATTCCAAGGGTTGCTGATGCTCATTCAAACTCATAGAGCGATAAATATCAGTCGGCATAGAGTCAACAACACCGAAAGGTAAACGTGTTTAAAGAAAATAGCAAAGGAAAACAATTAGAGGTGTTTCGAGGTACGTGTGCATCCGCCTGTTCTTCATTCAAACCAAAAACATATGGCGAAATTTACAAGAGATCAATAGATGCAAACGCTCCTTAAAAGTAGTTGTGCGTAATGTCAGCCAAGGCAACTTCAGGAGAGGCATTCCTAAATACTAATTCCTGAATCCTAATTCCATAATCTTAAAAAGAGAAACCAACAACCTCCTTCATCGACCTGTAACGCTCCGTCTCAAAACTCATCGAGTCGAAATTTACGGAAGCGACAGTCAACATCACTCACGGAAACAGGAAAGAAGAAAGATAAGAAAAGAATACTTTTGGGGCGCCAGCTGCAGATACAAGCAATCGGCGCGATATGTACTGAAGCGATGGTGCAGTGTGCCAGCGGAAGAGCAAAGATTTTATTTAAGAACTTAAAAAAAACGAAATCCTCCGCTGCCACACATTGCCATCACCTTGACCGAACAAAGCCCCACGTTGGGCGCCATGTTATGTATTTTCAAACGGAAATTAATAAAATAATATATGTTTATATAATTAATAATAAAATAATAATTGGCAACCGATAGGTCGCACCTGCAGCGAAAGAAAGGAACAAGATTATAGGGTTAGTTGAAAATACAAAGGCCGCATAATGGCGGCCGAAGAAAGTTAATTTTCCACCGACTAGTTCACCGCGTGGGCGTGGGGGTTAGGACTTCATTTAGGCCCTGATCCTTCCATGCAACTCACACACACACACACACACACAGGGAAAGAGCTTAGTTCCTCATATTATATAAAATAAAAATTATAAAAAAAAATCAAACAACCTGTGAATTGTGCTGCGCTCAATGGTGCTGCGCTGACTGTGAACACCTCCTCCTTTACTGGTTGTGTATCTTCAACTGATTGAGTGTCTTCTATGGTTGAATGTCCTCAACTGGTTGGTGGTTGGTGTTCCTTGGCAGAATGTTCTCTGTGGTTGAGTGTCATCCACTGGCAGATTGGCCTCTACTGGTTGGCGATTAGTGCTCCTTGGCAGAATGTCCTCTGTGGTTGAGTGTCATCCACTGGCAGATTGGCTTCTACTGGTTGGTGTTTCTTGGCAGAATGTCCTCTTTGGTTGAGTGTCATCCAATGGCAGATTGGCCTCTACTGGTTGGTGTTCCTTGGCAGAATGGCTCTACTGGCTGGACCTCTACTGGCTTCAACTGGTTGAGTGTGCTCCACTGGTTGCAACTGGTTGAGACTGGTTGAGTGTCCTATACTGGCTGCTGCAACTGGTATTATCAGCTATCGGCTAATCGGCTGAATGTCTTCACTTGTTAGGTATCTTCTATCGGCTGTCGTCTATCGGCTGAATCTCTTCTTCCTCACAATTTCCACTGCTTTTATATCGATACGAACACAACAACCCATCGATCGATAAATAACTTCCAAGAATTTCTTTTTTTTATTGTGGGGTTTTTTTTGCTTTTTTTTTAGGGTGTTTTTTTTTTTGCTACTTGGAATTTTTTTTTCTGTGATGTTTTTTTTTTTTTTTTTTTAATAACTAATTATTATTTTGCTAAATCTAACTTTACATATTTTTATTTTAATTTCTTAATTTATTTATTTACATATATATATTTTTGTTTGTTTGTGCAATGTCGCCTACACATGGAAATACGTAACAGCACGCAGCTCGTCATTATCGATCGATTGTTCTGGGTGTCCACGTGGCTCACTAACAAGGTCCATAACTCCGGATCAAAATTTTTCGAACCACCGCCGAGTGGTTAGTTCGCTAACTGTTTCAGGCCCTAATGCGCTGTTGATATTGTTGCTTCCGTTGCGTTTTGCTCTTATATAAATTCGTATACTAAAAGTAGCCGTTTTTGATTGACTTCCATGTTCACTTTCTCTTTTTTTTGCAAAACAGAAATGACTCCATAAACCAAGGTAGCCGTATTTATACTTCAATGTGTCATATCATTTGCACGGCCCTGTGTCAACATAATACACTAAAATTGCAGCCAACTTTATGTCATTGCTAAATCGGCTATTTCATCTGCAGCAACTTATATAAGTCCGGTCACTGTACGGTATAATATTGTATGCTAGTGTGAATTGCTTGTATATGAAAAACTTTTCTGAAAATTTAGAATCAATCCCGACTTATGTTGTACATCCGCAACTTGCGCTTATTATTATATATCTTATATATTAATAATATTGCCTGAGTTTTGCCGTTATTGGTTTTTATTTTCCATTGGTGGTAGTACTCTAGAAGAGTGTAGAGCTTTGCAGTTTTGAAGTCATGACTTCTGCATGTTGGATCCATAGAAAGCACTTTTCATTAGCATAAGAGTATTTGTCTACGTTCTTTGACAAACTAGCCGAATCCGCGGTGTATAAACTGTATAAAAAAAGTAAGATAGGTGATCATTGTAGACTCTAGCTTCGATTGATCGCACGCTTGACACATTGTTGTCTATAAGCTTAAAAAGTTCTGCCTTGAGGTAATGAAAATCATATTTGTAACATAAAAAGTGGGATATGGAGCTCATGAATTTTTAAGATTAGTCCGTTATGCCAGACTATGTCGAAGGATTTCGCTTGGGAAACAGACTTAAGCGTAAGGACTTTCTGTCATTCATCCCATTACGTATATGTTGTAGCACCTTAGTGAGCTGGAGTTCAGTAGAATGAGGTACCCCGACGCCAAATTGTTGATCGAGGACTGTATTTTCCTTTTCTAGAGAAAATTGAAAAAAAAAAACACAACGAGCAGAAAAGACTTATTGGTCGTCAATTTCAAGGGATGGTGTTATTTTTTCCTGGTTTCGGGGTGACAATTAAAGCAGCCGACTTCCATGCCCTAGGATAATTCCGTAGACGAAAAATTGTTTTTATTATGTTCGTTATTACGCCTATAGAATATTTTCTGGAAGTGCTTTAGCCGCCATAATGGCTATCAAGTCTGCACCAATTGTTTTTCTTTTGCTTAGACCCAATAGAATGTCCTTTTTATCGCGGAGGTCCCCACACATCATTCTTGTTGTCTTAAGGTCAATTTTTCATCTACTTTTGTCAAGATAATCTTGTCCTCATTAAGTCGGTTCACACGGGAAGAATTTCTGTTGTTCCAATGAGTCCTCAGAAGCTGCCGCCTTGCTGTAAGTTCCGTTTTATAGGTAGGACAGCTGCGTTGTTTCTTATACTAAAATATTTAGAGAACCCCCACCAGGTTTCAGACTTTGTAAGAATCCTTCCAATTGTTGTTGCAAAATTCCATGATCCGTTTTCTTACTATATTACTTTCGTCTGTAATCTAGGATCCTAGCTCTTCTCCGGTGTTGGTTCGTTCAAGAAAGTTCAAACGGACTGTGTTCCCTGGCTGTTGATTTTGTGGGCCGGTTTTTCAATCATTTTATCAAAATCACTAGCTGTTTTGAGCTCTTGGGTGAAACTTTCACGAGCTAGAGAGTCCTGTAAAGCCTTTCAATCGGTTGTTTTCTTTTCTTCTAGTCGATATTTCTCGTCGATCAAGACGAACGATGGTGACGCCCTCTATAAGTGAACCAGTTGATGATCAGAAGAAACTCGTTAAGGACACTAATTCTTGAATTATGTAGGAACTCGCGAGAAAGTTCAGGGTAGAGGATGTTTGGCGAGAAGCAACCAACTCGGTTCTCAACTGCTGTTGCCACCCTGAGCTGGTCACAGAAGTTTTGAAGATGAAAGTATTATCCAGTCTGAGAGTGAATGTGCAGGCCGTCTCGAAGCTCAAATATGGAATAGTTGGATGCCCTCGATGTATCAGAGACAGGAGGCAGCGATGAGTAAAATCTTTGGTGGGAAGAATCTTGAGGCAGTAGTCAAGGACAGGCTGGGTATGAAGGCGATGATCCGCAGTGTGGATTGTTTCTTCAGCAATGATGAGTTGATGGCTGCTGTTCATGAGAATGTGAACGATGTGATCCCGAAGGAGAACTTCCTGAAGGAAATCAGGATCCTATCGCGACCCATTCGGGAGGGGCACCGGCCAACTCAAACGTCATTGTCGAAGGAACGCTACATGTGATCGAGGCAATATTAAGAAGCGAAAGAGTTTATGTTAAGTGGATGGTCTATAGGGTCCAACACCTTGACCCGGTATCGGCATGTTTTAGGTGCATGGGGTTCGAGCATCGTGTGGCGAATTGTCGGCCTGCCAAGAGAATATGCTTCCGCTGCTGGTAGTCGGGACATGTTGCCTTGAATTGCGGAAATCAACTGCACTGTAGGAGCTGTGCTGTTCGCGGCCTGCCTGCAGGGCACGCAATTGTGTGGTGTGGCACAGCACATTTTCCTCGCGGAAGACTCGCTCTGCTGCTATACGCCGGGGAGAAAAGCTAGCTGAGCTGATCCTTGTCCAAAGTCAGAATGTCTTGAATGTCCCGTGTGAAATGTCAACGTTTGACGGCCCAATGGGATGCAGTGATATTGACGTCACGTGTGTGAAGGATGCCGCGTGTTCTTGGTGGTTTGAGTGGAGGCTGGTGCCTGGTTGGGGGACCATTGATCATAATATAATAGAAGTCACTATGACTTCAAATGAGATGTTGGTTGCCCACCACCCAACCGGGTTGACCAGGAGCCTAACTCCAGAATGGGAGAAGGTCAGGTACGAGGAGCTGGTCCAAGAGGAGGTTGAACGCCTGACTCTTGCAGAGTTCAGCGGTCTTAGCTTCGACGGGATGGTGACCTATCTCCAGGAGTGCCTTATCCGGGTGAATGATGTTGTACTCAGAAGGAGTCGTAAGGCAACTCCTGGATACATTGCTTGGTTGACAGATGAGCTAGCTGCCAAGCGGAAGGATCTCCGGAACGCAAGAAGAAAGTTCCAAAGAGCCCGATTCCTGAAGTTAGAGATCGTTGGGCTGCTCAAGCGGGAGTATCAGAAGCTTGTCAAGGAGTATCATGGACTGCTCACAAGGTCCAAGGAGGAACGTTGGCGGCGTTTCGTTGGTGACTACGGTGATGACCCGTGGGGGCATGCTTACAAAGTCTGTCGGAGAAGAAGCACCAGACATGGAGTGTCGGGGCTTCGTATTTGGGAGAATCCGACCACGACTTGGAGTGAATGTGTTCAACATTTGTTGGGGAAGCTATTTCCTGAAGCAAACACTGACACACCAGGCTCTGTGCAGAAGACATAGATGATGCTTCTAAGTCGCCCATTGTGGATGCGGTGTGAGGGACGAGCTCTCAAGTATGAGACTACAGTCACATACTTGGGAGTTCGTTTGGGGGAAAGGCTATCCTTCTTGCCCTGAAGGATCGTGTCGCGAACCTAGCTTCAAAAATCCTTAGAGTTTGTAGAAAAGATTGGGGACTTAGGAGAAGAGGTCTCAAGGGAATATATGTTGTCTTGTTTGTTGCTTGTGCGACTTATGGTGCACCAGTATTCCTTGAGAGCAATATGAGTGCATCAGGTAGAAGCCTCATCATGCAATGTCAGAGAGTTGTTCTGGTCGTGTGCCTGCCTGTATACCGTATGGTGTCAACTGACGCCAGGTACTAATTGGGGTTCCAGCGCTTGACCTGGAAATCATCCGTTGAGGATTGATTTACAGGTTGCGGAAGAGATTCCCTGTTGGTGAAATGAGTGATTGCGAGACGCTGAAATTAGGTTTCAGAGTCGCTCCAGCATTCGGAATATGTTGGAAGATGGTGAGTCAATGTCTCAGAGGGCGTGTGACCTATATTTGAACGAATGAAGTATGAACGAATGGCTGTGTAATCGTGGGCTGTTTAATGTTGCATGTTGTCAAATCTGTGGTGCAGAGAGTGAGACCTGGCAGCATGTGATGTTTGAGTGTTCGACATATGCTGACCTCCGTATCGCATGTGGCCCGGACTCGCTCAGATGCATTGCAGAATCCAGGATGCTTTGATGGATGGCAAGCGCTTCAGGTGTTTGAACGCGTACGGTCGACGGGCTTTTGCAAGGTGACGGTGACTCTGCTCAGTGGGTGAGAATGTCGATTCTGCAGGGTCACAGGTGCTGTAATGTGCCGATGAACGTCCTGTTTGTGTGAGTCTTATATGTGAGCGCCATATTTGTGTGAGTCTTGTTAGTGCGTATCCATGGGGTGTTAACCGCAGAGGGATACACATTTCTTGGAAACTAGGCCTGTCTAGCTTTGGGGAGTGCCGTCCCTACGGACTCGAGGCAGGGTCACCAATCCATCGCAGTTGGCCGAGTGTCACGAAATCCTGAGCAGAGGTTTGATCTGTACCAAGGTTACTATTATATTATATTATATTATGTACTGTTACAAGGTTACAGGTTACTATCAGCGCCTACACGGTGAGGAGCCTATCCTGACTAAGCGTGGTGGTTAGTGGTTTGCGATGTGGCTAGAAAAAAGATTAGGGCACCAACCAGTGTGTGATGGATTCTCAACTGGATTACTGGAACGTCAATAATGCTTAAAGGAGGGTTGACTCGAGCGAGCAAATCAGCTTAAGCTCACCGCTTAATTTGATTTCGTATCTATATCGATATTCACAAAAACTAAATTTAACGACTTTTTATGAAAGACATTACAATGAAAGCATCCTTTAAGGGAATTTAAAAGTATTCAGGTAGGTTAACCCTTTTCTCTAACATAGTCTAACTCTAACCTGTGCCAGTGAAGGACGAAAGGGGCGTTCTGATCGATAGGAGAGAAATTACACCTCGTCCTATCTAATCGCTCGTAGTCAAATGTCTCCTATAATCTTTGTTCGGAACATATTGCGCTCAATTTTAACTTGTGTTCCAGTTCATCCAAATACCCAAAAGACCACCCAAAATGACCTTTATATGAACCCCATTCAAATGGAGAGGTTCAATACAATAACAGTTTGGAACATAAGACTATGAGCTTCGAAAATGTCGGGCGTACTTATAAAAATTGAAAGCACATACAAGACGCTAAAACATCGCTAATAAAAGGGAAATTTCCATCAGTCTCGTGGAACTATACGAACCTATTCATATCAAAGACGTGAATCGCCAAATTTTTGTGAATTTTGGATGCCGTCATCCTATTAATTTGGAGGACGGCTGATGACGATACAAGTCAAAACGAGGCTAAATTAATTCTCGATTCAATATGGTGACCTGTAACCATTCCAACAGATTGTCTTGATTGCAAACACGCAGTCATCAAAATCAAGAGTCAGGTCACCAATATCTTAGCAAAAAAAGTTTATAAATAGTGCTCTGAGAGTCCATTGAATCGAACCAGAGAAGTCTGTTTTTTTTAAAGTTGTGTTCGAAAACAGCCTCAGTACAATCTTCATAAAAACGTATTATTTAATAATTAATGTAACATGACTATGAGATCACTTGAGGACGCTCAATGTCTCGAGAGTTTGAAAATTGAACTGGGCTCACTCTCAAAATAACCATTTGTTATGACAGAGCACTATATTATTTAGTGTTGAATATTTTTGAAGTCCTGTGTGATGCCAAGCTCAAGTGGAATCAGAGAACGTTCTCATAAGACACTAGCTCTTCCTGGAAAATCAATGTTTTTTAGCAGTATGACCATGGTGAAAGTCTCAGGATTATTTTCTAAAGTCTAACCATCAGACGACCGTCTATTAATGCCACAGTGAAAAAAGGGACAAAATAGAACAGTAAGTAATATCTTTGGAAGACGACTCGAGGAGAAAAACTCTTGAAATGGGCGAACATCCCTAAGGTTGAGGAAGCTCTTTATACTTAGTTCCAACAGCAAAGGAGCAGACATACCTCCATTCCTGGGGACAAAAGAGGAGTGAAATTCGTTAGTCGTGAAAATCAAGATGATTTTCGCGCCAACGGAGTTTAGCTTGAAAATTTTAAAAACCGGAACGACATACGATTTTGAAAGATGAGCTGGGAGAAATTTGTGGACGGATCAGAAGGTTCAAACTTCATCAAGAAACTGAATGTCAAAATCATACGCCCCTTGCCCGATAAATTGTGATAATGCTGACCAGACCAGTTTAAATTGGCAACGGCTTCCAACAAAAACATTGCGGACAAAAGATGAAAACCAAGTTTTTGGGAGAAAGCTTCAAAAAAAACGAATAATTTAATTGGTGTGCTCAAACAGCGCTTTGTTGCATATGTTAAAACTGCTAGCTGTATGTAAAAACAAAACAAAAATCTTCGGGCGTTTAAAAATACCGAAAATAAAATAAAAAATAAATTCCTGAGGTTAAAATGAAGTAATGCCGAGTCTGGTTACCTCAAGAAATTTTCCATGACTGGTTTTTCAATCATTTTGCTCCTGAGGAAAAAAAATTCTTCAAAACATTATAACACTTACACTCCTAGACATTCAGACGTGGAAGAATTAAAAATTAAAATAGCTGACGGCTTCATAGAGGTAATGTATTTGTCAAAAAATACAATAGCTTTGATACAGTTGATTGATCAGTATGTTATCAAGACATTAAATGTGCATTATGAGAAACATCTGCTTATGGTTATCGTCGACCAACCTGACGGAAATCTCTCCTCATGTTTCAAAAAACTTAACATTAAAGATGCTATCCTGAAAGCAGTATTTGCATGGAAACAAGTCACCCCTACAACTCTCATAAATCCCTGGTAAAAAGTTTGGCCAGAACACCCTCTCCTTCGAAATGAAGACGATTACAACGAGACATCTCAAGAAAACAACAAAGTTTTGGAGGAAACTCTTGGACTTAACGATCATATTAATATCCCACTGGAATCTATGGAGGAATCTATGAGGATAACCTGGATCCTGATTTGACAGATAAAGAAATACAACTGGGAATATTATCTGATGTGCAAGATAACACAAATGAAGAGACTGTCGAGCGAAATACTCAAAAAATCACAGTTGGCGAATATAGTTTTGAAAATTCGAACGAATTTTTGTATCTAGGCGCCAAAATAATTAAAAACGCGAGTAAAAGAGACGAAATCGCCAAAGAGTACTGCTCGCACAAATAAAACGTTTAACAGGACCCGCTCCCTACACAGGATAACATGTCCAAAGTATACAAATCTGTGGCAAGAACTGTGTAATGCTATGGTTGTGAAACTTGAACCTTAATCCAAGAATTCGCAGATAAATTGAACATTTTTGAGCTACGCCTTCTGTAGCGGATACTTGGAGTGAAGCTAGACGAGGACATTTAGAGACCGTTGGAGGCGCTCGCCGCAGGAAGCGAAAGCCCGAGAGGCGCTGTGTAGCGAAGAAGATTTAATGGTTGGTTAAAAAAATTTGACTTGAAAGCAGTGTCAAATTGCTTCATTTTCGGGATTTTGGTCGGTCATCAAGTTAATTTTTTGAAGAGAAGTTAATAAATTCTACCTTTTAAAATAGAATTGATACTCGGGTACCCTGTACCAGCGATAATATCGCACCACTTCTCTTCTATTAGTAGCCCTTGAGAGCCACATTCGTTTATTAGTTCACGTCAAACTCTTGAGCTGGTTAATGTTAAATTAAGCCCTCTGCACTATTGGAAGGCTTTCCTTTGCAATATGTCATCGAAATACAACTCCAGAATATTTTCCTTCGTCAACTGCTTGATTTGACAAATTATCTTCAAATATCAGCGACCATGTGGATAATTTTCTTATCTGCCATCTGTCTTTTTCTTCTAATTTTCTAATCGCAATCGTAGAGGGTTTGAACAATGGTCCTAACATTCATTCACTCTATACGTGTCGAATCCGGTAATGAGTTCACCTCAAGTAGTTGCATGCCAATTATCTCGCACCATTCAATTTTCTTTGATATTCGAGTCAATGAAAGAATGGAACTTTTTTATCTGTCAATCATGCAAAGCATATGTGGAAACGAAAACTTATTTGAGAAGAATGGTTCCACATTTAGATAAATTCATGAATTGATCTCCGTCCTCGAATCCTGATTATTATAAATAACACTGACGATCGATCATTAATCGAAATTGAGAATGATTCGAAATGCCGACACCGCGCAACAATAATTCGATATAAATAAAATATTTTAGCCACCAACTTGGCGTTTATAATCGTTTAATGTTTCACAACGTTGCGGGAGGAGATGTTTGAAATAAAGAACGCATCCCGAGAATATCGGGCGCGGTCACTAAATGATGAGGTATGCGATCAATTTTTCAAAGTATGAAACCATTCAACAAAAGATCGCTTGGTATGGGTTCCTTTTTGTGCGAAGATAGGTCCACTGTTGTCCACAGTGGGTTCAAGGAGTACATTCATGGCGAGGCACAAAAAGCGATTCTTTCGGTGTCGAAGCGGTTAAATCGCCCGATCGGCTCGAACAATAGCGTCAATAATTTTCTATTGATCATTAAAGGAGAGCACAACACAGCAGCTACAGAGTTACTGGTGTTCATGATAGTGGTAACAACAGCAGGAGCAATGCGTTGGCCAAGTATCCGTAAAGTGTTGGCGATCCATTATTTTTCGTTCACATTTAGACATTGGATTTCAACTTGAAAATGAAATGTCCAATTATGTCCTTTATAGGCGACATCTTAACAAACTAATTTATGACCCTTAAAACCCCGTAAAGATCGTTGTATCTTTCGAATTTCGAAGCAGATAATAATCATAATGGCAAGACTGTCCATTAATTCGACTGAAAGGCTTCAATCACTTTTTTCTTAGTTTTGACCACAACGATCGATCGTCAAGTCTTCATGTTTTGATTGATTACCAAAAATAAATTCTCAAAGACGTTTATATGTCCGATCAGGAGTCATCTATCGCTCACAAAAACGATCGCGATGAAGAATCGAAATATAAAATACTTTTTAGCTGCCGTTTTTCACTTCCTAGCTGATCGCCGCTCATCTTGTGGATTCCTTCGTTATCGCTCGTATAGAAACTCTAACTGAGGTCTCAAGATCTTTTAGATACCGACAGTATGATCAAGAGTAAGATCTATAGGAGCTAATGAACGATTTAATTAACTTTGCCACTGTTGGCGACTACCATTCTTCGGGTATTCTTCAGGTATCCACCAATTCTTACGATTGGATGCAGATGATTGGATAGATGCGCGGATCTCCAAAGATTGCTGATGATCATCATCAGTTTTCCGTCATTCACACATGAAGAATAGTTTTACCTTTGGTGCTGCTCGAGGAATTTCTTAACATATTCGAACTATGAATGGCCTCTTAAACTGTTTTGGAAACAACGCGCTTTTTTTTTACTGGCGTATGTGTGTGGAGAGGTCAGTTGGCGTAATGATCAGAAAATGTTTTGTGGTTGACTTTTAGAAACGTTTCTTGTCAGATTGATTGCTCGGAATGCGAACTTTGACTTGTTGTCCCATCGTTTCTAAAATATTTACACTAAGTAAATGGAATCTTATTTGTTGTTCGGAAACCATGGCAACTGGAATTCAAATGTCTATTTCTGGTTTTGCTGATGTAATAGTCAATTATCATTAAACAGGATAAATAAACCAAAAGTTTCATAACTTAAATGCGAGGGGAATTAAAATATCAACGAGCCTCTTCCAAAAACAAATTTATTTTCGATTTAAGCAGAAAATATCCTTTAAATTTTTTTTTATAAAGTTCCTCTTCTTAAATGCATTTTTCTCATCGAACAAGAATTTTTTAATATTGTATTCGAAGAATGACTTCAGCGAGGATTCAACTAATTGCGCTGAAAGCTGATCAAACTGTAGATTGTCTGCAAAACGCTTTCTTCCAAGTGCCCCCATGCCAGGCTCAACATATGAAAATCACATGGTGAAAGGTTTGGGCTGCAGGGAGATTCTCCAGCGCAATTAATTGATTTTCAGCCAAGTTTTGGGTTATTAGGGCAGCAGTGTGCGGTTTTGCATTGTCATACTGAAGCAAGACCTCACGGATGACTGGTGGCTTCTTTTTGGCTGGTATGCGGTCAAGAAGGCCACAATAGCAGCCAGCGTTTTTAGGGCAAAGATCATGACTGAATGAGTAAAACTCCTTCAGAGTCCCAAGAAACCGTTGACAAAATCTTCCCGGCTGACAAATGTATTTTGACTTTTGATGGTCGCGGCTTCTCCCTTCTTTTCCAATCTATACTAGCCCTTTTCAATTCAGGAGTGCAGTCGTTAACTCACGTTTCATCGCACGTGGCGTTGCCTTACCTGGCTGTTCTTCATGTTGAAAACGGGCAAGAAGTCCTTCACATACTGCAACTCTAACATTGGGTAAGCAAGTGTTGAAACCTCCTCGACGAAACTTTTCGGTTTTCAAGGTGGTATGTATACTACCAACATTGATTCCCGGTTCCTTTTGAGTTTTGCTGTTCGTAACGCGAACAGCTGCAACGTTGTCAAGCGCAAAGTTGGAGCTAGGCTACGCCTTCCTTCGTCAAAAACTTTATTGTGATTCGTTGCGTATCCGAAGGATGAACTTCTCTGTCGCTCATTTTGAGGACATTTTGAAGAAACTAACGGAGCCCTCGGATTAACCTCGAGCCATCTAGTCGGCATCCTTCCAACCCTTTCCGACGCTTCCGCTACCTCCACTACGCTTAAGCCCTCCGAAGCAAAACGCGCGTTTGTATTTGAATGCCCATCGTATAAGAAGGACCGAAACGCAGCCGATTTTTTCTCCACCGAAAAACATTTAAAATGCATACGTTTACTTATTATATTATAGAAAACTTAACTACTAATGAAGCGAAATAATTTTCATAATTTTCTGTGCAGATTTAACCAAACAAACGGAGTGTGAAGTACGTGTTAATATTTTGTAGTAGGGATCATTTTAACTGGAATAATCGCCATTTTTTCCGTCATCCCAGCTATTTGTACCCTACCCTATGTGTCCTGTTTGAACTGATGTCCATGATGATGAACCCAGGTCACGTCTTCAGTAATAATTTGATTCAAAAACTCATTCTTAACTTCACCACAGAGGTTTAAAAACGCATGGAAACACTCTGCGCCATGTTGCTTTTGATGCGGTGTGAGAATTCTCGGTACCCGTCTAGCGCTGACCTTCTCATGTCGAGATAATCTTGAAGAGTTATAAAAATTGTCGTATTCGATCCTCGAATCATTTTCGCAAGTGGTTTTTCCTAAGTCCATCATCTTCCATTATCAATTTTTCGACTTTTTGAATCATTTCTGGAGTAGTCACTTCGATCGGCTGTCCGGGCTGTGGGTCGTTTCACGTGAGTCCCTGCCTTGTTTAACCATGCAAGTTTTTAACCGTGGACTTACTTAAATGTGAGTCCTCTTAAACGGCCTTCGGAAACGATCACTTCTTGTATGATTCAAACTATCTTTCTATAATTCACACTGACTTTGAGATTGAATTGGTCAAATCTGGCGAGTGCAGGACTGGATAACAGCATATGGGTTCACGCTGGCACTCAAAAAAACCGTAATGATAATCCTTATGATGAAAATGAATCCACAGATTAAGGCCCATCAGAGTTTGAGAAGAACTGGTTGCGCCGAGTTTCAGCAGTGAAAATTCTGAGCGTACTGATATACTCGAAAATGAGTTTTGACAAAATATCAAGGAAACAGCAAATAGGGCTACGGCGCGTGTTGCAGTACTCATTCCATTTGCCAAAACAGAGGGCTTATCATATCAAAGAGATGACTCTTATACCGGTCTCTGCTGAGCAACTGCAGAAATGATGTTTTGCAGTATGTACTAATCGATGGGTCGGAACTATACGCTCACAGAAATGAGATACATAGGAGCCCAGAGAAGGAGTTTAAGAGTGCCCTGCGAATCGCATGCGCATATCGACCAGTCTTTGGAACGACAATATTCACTGGGGTGATACACATCACCCCGAATACAACAGAGCAGTGCTCACTAGAGAAGACAAGAGAGACAACGCTCTCTTAGCGATTGGCAAAAGTCCTGAGAACAAGATACAAAGGGAAGGTGAACTATACGTTTGATTCCTGACCTGAGGACGTGGCTCAATCGAGTGCATGGTGGGACTAAATTCTCTTTGACCCCCCTCTTAAAAGGGCGTGAATGTTTCTGGTCTTGCCTTACACGTAGACAGGTCACGGTTTCCTTACTACGCGTTTTGTACAGGATGATGGATAACATCTTACACACATTTTTTCTTTCAAAAGATGTGGCAAACAGCGCAGTGACCTCCACAGCGAAATTGAATAGCTCTGTTCGGAAACTATGGTCAAAAAATCCTTAGAATTGTTGACAAGTAGAACCGCATGGTACAAAATGCTCGGGCAGTCTTGACACTTAAAAAATGCATTCTGAAGCGTAAGAAGGGGCCGAAAATTGAAGGATCACTTTAATGGGGAGTAACTGAGGATCTCGCTGAATGAGCTCGCCGATGAAGCTGAAGAAGACACATTAACAGAAGAGGGTCGAGAAGAACAGGGCTGTGCAGCTGTCGGAGCGTCCAATCTAGGGTATAAAATGGTATGATGCCTCTTGCCATAGGTGTGACAAGGGTGAGTTGAACCGCAGTCGTCAGTGCGATGACGATTGGACAGGCAGTTGCAGCAAAGATTTGGCTCTCTCAGTGAATGATCGAGTTCCAGCCATGTCAAAGATTTGAATTCCGAACACTGACGGTGGTGTGCTGCGAAGAACAGAAGACGAAGCTACTACGAGAGTCCTTGTTGGACATTGCCTACGAGCGCGATTCAGTCGAAGCGTAGCTAGGTTTACGCGCCTCGGGAGGCTTTCTATGAACGGGTAAAGTGGCAGTGTGGAAGGTGTTTGGCGATGAACGTCGCGATATGTGACCAGACGATTCAAGGGATGATGGGGCGCGGGCAGCAGAGGTGGTGGTCGTGTTCTCCAGCACCCGGTTAAGCGAGAAGGTCATCGAACTCACTCACCCGAAGCGATATGTGCCTCGAATCGCTGTCGCATTTTGGGGTTCAAATTTCGTAGCGTTACCGCGAACAGCACAAAGTCATCCAAGTCGGGGGCGCGTCAATGCCTGAACGGCGCTCTGGTGCGTAATAGCGAATTGTTTCTGCTCTTCCAAAGAGAAGCCGGATGACGAGGGGAAGTCTAAAACCTGGTTCATGTACATGTGTGCGAGACGACGCGTATGTTAGTAACGCTTCTGAACAGAATTATAGGCTAAACAATAATTGACCGCACTGAGATCGAGGTTGGTCACGATGGCGACGGCTTCGCCCTGGATGAACGAGCGAAGTAAATGAAATTTTTTTACATCCGTCAAGGATGAATTGTTGTGCACCAAAGCACCGTAAAGGGCGATAAACTCCGGCCACTGCTTAATCCGCCCCGTGCATGTGGAGATCCTGACATTCGGGAAAGAAATTGAGAAAGGAGATTGATGACGCTGAAGACGGCTGACTATTGCATTGATAGCCTCTTGAAATTTTTTCTCGATATCACGGAATTGATCCTGCCACGCTTCCGCGTCGTGTGGCTGGATCGCGAGTAAATTGCCGCGACGCACGATTTTCTCGCTCATGGCGGGTATCACGACCGGTGATTGCGGGAATTTCACGGGTTTCGGGACTTATGAGTGAAAACGAATTTACGCGGGACGAGGTTCACACCTTCCCCTACTAAGTAATACAAATGATGAATGCAAAACTTTCTGTTTTCTGTGTCCATGGAGCAGATTAGCGGCACGACTGGGATGGGATAAATTTGGATGATTTTGGGGGAGAGCTCGATGAAATTGGAAAATAGATTGCAGGTTCGAAAATCCTTGGTTTCATTAGCGAGGCAACAGACTGGACAACTTGAACTTTGCACGATGGCGAAGATATCTAAGAATTCTCCTTGAACCACGTTCTCAATTTTTGATCTTCAAAATGCCGATGAAAAGTCCCTTCTGACATGACAGAGGCACACAAGGAGAGAGAGAGCTAAATGGACGTATATAACCCAATGAAGTTGGTCGCAACGAAAAATACCCGACAGAAGTTAGCAACAAACGAGAAAAATAGTTCGGTAAAGGGCGCATTCGACAATTAAAGGTTGCGCCTGAACAATTCTTCTGAACCTTAGTCGAATTACGTCTGGCCGAGGTTTCTTCCGAAGTAAAAGCAATCATACTTATATTGTTAGCTTTCAAATAATTTTTTAAATATTTCTCGTTCATTTATTAACAAAGAACCACAAAGAGGCAACATTGCCGCGAGTTTTGTATTCACAATGTGTATTTATGCATTCAGTTGATATCCATTCAGTAAAGACAATTATTCTAATAGCTGATAATATAATCTACTATTTCTGAGTAACAATCACGCACTTTTGGCATTTATTTTGAAGTACTAACAGAATGATAGCCTATGCAGCGTTTTCTTTTAATTACCCCATTATGCAGATGAGACTATTTTTGTAGTTTATACCTTATTTGAATACGAAAACGCACTCGTTCAATGTTGTGCAAATTGTTTTATCCAAACGATTATAATATTTACGTCACGGAAATGTTAACTAAGAAGATTTCACAACATAGTGATTGCAGTAAAGATTTTAAATAAAATATTCATTCAATTTATAGATAAGAGGCTAGACACAAATGTGGGATAAATTTAAATGAATGTAAATGTTACTGAGTCATAAGTTGATTGATGCATATTATTTACAATGTATGAAATAAAGACAATCGACATGAAGTGTCTGCATTACTTGTTTGCGTTTTTTTTATAAATTACTCCATAACATACATAGTATATAGACGCAGGTGTCTAAAGGCAGACAAAGAGTTAAAGGCTAATCCCTTCAACAGTGTAGTAGTCGTCCCGATTTCTGCTACCAGCAAAAGGTTGGTCTGGAGCCCAATCAAAAGGAAAGCTGGAGCAAATCAAAGGAGCCATGATGTCTGCTTGCTTCAAAGAGAAAATGAAAAAAATCCCGAACAAAATGGAAGCGATAATCTCAGCGACAAACAATGATATTCGACAAACCCGAATGATTTGTCGCTTTCAAGCCCTGGCAAGGATTTAGAATTGGGCAAACACTAAGAGACGGACAAGACAGCAAAGAAAGATTTTAAACTGGGCCCGTGGGAAGTTGTAAGAAAGGTCTTCTCGTTCGATGATCACAAAATCATGTCGATAAACGACAAGGCGAAGCTTTTCTTCCGCGACTATGGTTTGAATCCATCGTTTGTTCAAAAGAACTACTTTTTGGTGCCGCCCAAGGTTACAAAATCTCAAATCCCACTTCTGACACCAGTAATGCGCTTTCTCAGGTGCGCGACCTGTTTGATTCGCAAATGTTCGCAAAAGTGAATTTAAAATACCAGACTAATTTGAAATTAGTTGTTTGGGAATTTATTCTGTTAATAAATATCACTAACACTTCACAATTATTTTCACTTAATTACTACTTCACTTATTCACTTTAACTTTAATTCTAATTAATTATTTCGATCACTCGCACTCGCTTTTTAATCCACGTACGATTTCATTTTACTTCAACACTATTTGATTACCGCACTACTTTTAACGCGCACTGTCGCATTTCGCTCATGCAACTTCGCTTTCAGGCCGAAATACAATACCGCGAGACGCCGATACGTGAGCGCGACGAGATTTTCGCTCGTTCTCACGCAACGCATTCAATTTACAATGCACACGATGCGAGGAACAATAATGTTCATATGACAAATGTCAAATAGGTGACGTTTCAAATGAAATTGTTTTTGATTTTTTAAAAGTTTTGAATTTGGAATGTTCCTTCGTCTAGCAAATAATAGCCCCTACAAGGATTCACGAAATTTTCATTGAAGATTCTTTCAGAATAACCGTAGTACATAAAAACTAATTAACGCGTTTGAATTTCAAATTTTATTCAAGCGCCATATTGCATCTGACAAACGTCCCGCACCTCGTTGCGAGGAATTTTCGTTTTTCCGAATATTTTCCGCCTCGCATTGACGCATTGCAATCATTGTACGATGTTGCATACAAATGCATGTTACGAAAAGTGCTTGACATTCGCTGCAAAACTCTCGTCGCGCTCACGTATCGTCGTCTCGCGCTATTGTATTTCGGTCTTTATCCACAAGACTTCTCTTCGCCGCTCGCTGGAGTCGCTTTTAAACATGTACCAACCGATCCCGAATCTTCCACGTGGATTATTCTCGAGTTTACGCGCTGAGTCATTTACACACGTATTTGTGTGTATATTATGCCTATAACCCCTTCGAGAATGATCGGTGTATTAGGAATTGATACTTGTTTACAAATATGCTCTTAATACGACTACCGTGGCACGTGACATTATTCGAACATGTCACAATATTAATGTTAGTCCGTATGGTGAAAATTTTATTGTGAAAACGTTATAATGTATATGGTATGTAAAAAAGGCAGAAAAAAACCAATCAAAACGACATCAATTATGCGTCCAGGCGCGACGACACGTGCGTGCAAGTGGCCAACTGCTGCAGCTCGCATATCTTCCAAAAAGTTAGGAAGAGCCTTAAAGAAAAATGGAACGAAGAAAATGAAATGTTTCAATAAGCTGAAGAGATACTGTATGCATCTGGTATCGCAGTTAGCTTAAAATGCTGTGAGTTGAAATTTCCTTAGAGTTTTTCGTAAAAAAAACTTTAAACGCGCTTTTCTCGAAACTATGTTTTTTTTCATTCGATGCCTTTTTAAAATTTCTACAGCTTATTTCTAAAGTATATAGGTATGACGTGAATATCCAAAATCTTAATAATTATTTTAATGCTTCACACGGCAGCCAGTGACATTAAAAACATATTGTTATTATTGTATTGTAACGCAGCCCCCATGGGTCTCTCCATGTCCTTAAGCAGGTTGTGCCAGCAGCGAGCCTTGCTTTCGTTAATGAACCTACCGAAGAGTTTTCTAGCCGACCTGTATGCCAGCGTTTCGGAATGTGACTCGACTCGATTTCTTGAACGTTGGACTTCGCTGTGGAGTCTGTGACATTCTCTCCGCTTTTCAGTGATTTCTACCGACCATCAGTACACAGCAGGCTTGTTGTGTCGAGGCCGTCGCCTGGGCATAGAGCACTCATAAGAACTACGGCAAACGCGTCGACATCTAGTTTAGAAATATTCCAACCTACAGTTGAGGGTTGTGTTGCTACGCGTCGAGTAGCACGCTCGCCAATTTCGAAAGTAATGTACTGGCGATCGCTCGCCGAGTAGTCCTCCAGTACCCCCCATCTGTGTATCCTAGGCACTAAGGACTCCGAAGCAAATGTCACATCCGGAATAGTTCCCAAGCAGCCTCCCCGTCGAAAAGTTGGTGTGTTCCCAACGTTCATGATGACAAGTTGCCTCCTAGCCACCATTTCTAGGATTCTTGTTCCTCTCTGGTCTGGAAGGGGCATTCCCCATTCTATCACCTTGGCCCTAAAGTCAACGCCAACAAGGCTTCGGCCTTCCGTGCTCGAGACAGCTTCCTCCAGTTCATCGAGCCTGCTCTGAAAACATGAAATTGACTCATTCGGCGTGAAATAGACGTTTATGAATGTCAAATCGGCGCACCCAATGAGAACAAAGCCATTTCCGCTGGAGCAAGTCCGAGTTGTGGGTAGAGCCCTTTCACGTACCCAGATGGTGGTGGTGCCGCCATCTGGACTATCCAGCCTCGTCCTTGCTGTAGTGTTGCTCAGATATCAGCAACAAGTCGACTTTTTTCTCCCTTGCAACCTGGTCTAGTAAATCTTGTGCGGTTGAGCTACGGTGTAGGTTGATCTGCAGGGCTTGAATCATGTCTTTGCTCTTTTCTTGCTCAGTGCCACATTGAACTCCTGGAACCTACCATTTCCTGGGATATGAGCCAGATCTTCAGACTTCCATCCCATCTTTGCCGAAGATGCTACTGGGTTCGTTTGGGCAGTCTTTCGTTTTATGGCGGGAAGTGTCACACTTGTAGCACAGTTTGCTTCGATCTGGCCCCTTGCAGTTCAAGGAGATGTGTCCGATGCTAAGGCACTTGTAGCATCGAGTTAGGGCTATCCTCCGACGTATCCTGCACACAACCCAGCCGATTTTTATTTTCTCTTTGGCCAGGAGTTGCACAGCGTCTTTCTCTGGGATGTCTATTATTGCCGCCCTTTGCCCTCTAGGATTGGTAGGCCGTAGGAAGAATTAACCTAATGGAAGCTTCTACTTCTTTGGCATCCGCAGTGCAGTCAAGGTCTCTTATTTCATAAGAGGCCATTTGCTTTAATGTCGAGATAACAGCTTTTAGAGCCAAAAAGGTCCCTGACAGCGCTCTCGAACAGGCCCATGTTGGTGGATTCCGCTTCGAGTTCTACGAGGAGACCGTCTGTACTGGTCGCTCTTACCGTTCGTATACACACATCGTGTTTTCGGGTTCCACATTTTGCCTGATTTCCTTGAGGACCTCGGCGTAAGTTCTCCCGCCTGCAGGCTTGATCAGTGGAGCTTCCGTGCGCTGCTTGTTCCTGGTCTTTTTTGGCATTGCGCTGTGTTTCGTGCATTCTTGCTTTTCGTGTGCCTGTTTGGAGTCTTTTGTTGTCGCGCGGTGTATCTTCTTCTGTTGCGATTTAGAGCGCACCAATTGAAAGCCATCATTTTTCTCCTCCCCTTGACTGATGTCTCCTGTCTCGACTGTTATCGGCCCCTTCGCCCTTTTCCTACGGTCAGGTTTAAGTGGACTACAGGCCGCCCTTTTGCCTTTTACGAGAGGAGTAGCATTTTCGGTGAAGGGAGTTTTATTTTCAGGAACTTTCTTAAGCTATTTCAATTCACTCTCCGCTCGTAGCCACCTGCGGCGATAGTGCTGGATCCTATCAATGAGGTCCTCCAATTCGTCAATCCCATTTTTAATGTCCTTGTTGACATTTTTTTTGGACTTTCATTGAATTTCTCATCACTTTTATTATAGCGCTTATGTTGTCGCTATATTGAGCTACATGCTAAGTAAAAGCCGCCCGAGGATGTCCAAACTCAACGTTGGAGAAAAGTATTCCTTGGAAAGGGCTTGAAGAAAAAAAGCTGAAAGGGAAAACATGTATTACCAACTAGGCTAAATCAGAGAAGATGTATGATGGAAGCACGATGATCGATGAATGATGAATTTGGAACGATGAACGTTAAAGATGTCCGATGGTAAAGAAGATAGACCATATGTCTTTGAATATTAAGTACGTTAGCGTTTAGGATTGTGTCGCTTGAGTCTAGGAAACCACTGGTGAATCGAAAGAAAAATTGCCAGATAGCTACCGTTCTTACCTTCTTCGAACTTATTTCTGTGCTAGAAGTTGCCACCAAAAAACCAGCAGAAGGCAAAGTTGAGTGATATGCTGGAGAAAATCAAAGACCGAAATCAGAAAGCTCAACTAGAGTGACTGGAGTTGCATGATAAGTGTAGGCAGTGTGTCGTTATGTGGTGCTAGCTTGACGAGCTACCAATCACGCCAACAATGAGGTGGAAGTTACAGTGCAACGTATTCGTGCATAAATGTTGTGATCGTCGTTAGCCCAGACCGTATTGACTTGTCCTATAGGACTCTGTGTGACAAAGAGAGGCTTATAACTCTGGCCTTTGGCTTGGTCTTCTCGGTCTTTGAACGGGTAATCAAACGTACCCGATGTAGTTAGCAAGAAGTATCGATCCCGTGTGTCTGCAGCAAGAAGTGAGTATTTTTTTTCAACTGCAGAGGGATATCTTCGGAAGCATGTCTTCGGCTTGGTCTAATTAGTCCTTGAAGGGGGGCCCACGCACCCGAAGTAGTTATCGGTCCCGAGTACCTGGAGCAAACAAATTTTTTTCTTGGACTGCAGAGAACCGCAATCTGATCAGACGTTTATCTGAACCACGGATTCAGGACCTGGATATGGTAGGTTATTGTCATACCTCATCACGGTAAGGGATCTTTTGGTCCAAACGTGGTGGTTGTAGTTTTGAAAACTATAAAGTAAAGATGAGTACACACCAACTGTATTAAGGTCTTGTAAACAGCTTCAACAAGTCTGCTCATCCATGCGTAAAACAGTGTGTCAGGTCATGGGGATGTGGTTGACCCTCGGATCATGCCGTCCTAGAGACTTCGCGGTTAGGTCCTATAAAGACAACTGTACTCATTTAACGTGTGTTATTTCATTTTAGGACTCCGTTTTTTTATAGTTTTTTGAGAACAATCGTTCAAAGCCCCTTGAAAAATATTGGGAAGAAACCCAAGATATTTTTGATTGTGTGAGATTAAAATTGGTGAAGCATATTCTCTACTTCAGAGAAGCGATAGTGGATATAAAAAATGGATACCTTTCAAATGTAACCGTTTCGAATTCTTGCATATTCTACTCATCAGCTATATTTTAGTGCTCTCATACGAAGCGGCTGGGCCTTGCTCTGATTACATTGATATTGCAGCGTGGGTTTCCATTCAGGCTGCTTTTTTTTGTTGGTCTCACAGCTTCACTTTGCTTTGGAAGTCTTCCGGACCAGTCTGCTCTTGCTTAATTCCTTTTTTTCCGCTAGGTGTTAATTGAGCTCTTCTTTGGTGTACGCTGTTCGGTATCCAATTTGAAACTGCTCGGTTGCTACGAATTTTTGAACTTCAAACTAGTTCAAACTAGTCGACAACCTCCAGGACGAAATAGGAAGCGCTTTCAATTTTCTAATCTTGTTTTTTCAGCCTTTCATTTGCCTCCTATGTTTGTATTTTGCATTTTCGGGAAATCACATCAGTTGCCAAAATTTGTTTTTTTCCTGTGTTGTTACATATCCAGCAACGCACGTCTTCCTCAGCATTTATTATATGGTCACCATCATCTGTCAACTGTTTCTTACAATAAATAAGGATTAATATAAGGATGAATTTATTCTAAAGTAGGCGTTGAATTTAATTTCTGATAACTATCAAAACTTTTCGGTTTCAACTTTATTATCAAAACCGGGATCCATTCCCCCAATCAAGATTGAAATTCATTGAAATTAGTTGCTGCCTATAGCCTTACACGTGCGTTTCTTGATCATGGCTTACCTTCAACGCTAAAACTCATTTGGTCATTATGCTTCCAAGACCAGAAAATTCATTTAACAAATTCACACTTGCCTAATTTCCTTAAAGCATCTCAGTCATTAATCAAATAACTACTGCCTATTCCCCCTTGACGTATTCCCAAAGGACCAATCATGTTTCATAACACCTTGCGCTATTCCTTTCAAAATTTCATCAATTAATATTGAATGAGTGCCATTTGATTCGATATTATTGGAACATATAAATGGGAAACATTTCGTTCGGTATAATAAGGACAAATCATTGATAGTCAAGTGGAAAGGAAACCACATAGCGATGATTGCGTTAAGGAATAGATCAGAGTATTGGGCTTATTTCAGATACCAGTGTGGAGTTCGAGGAACTAGAACAAGATTTGTTCTGTTGTATTATTATTGTTATTATTGGTATTATTATTATTTTTAATATTTTGTTTTGAACTGAGCTGAAGAATGAAATCCATATTCATTGCAATATACTTTAGGAACTTCAAAATCGTTAACATAGTACTTCCAAAGCTTCAAAATAGTATCAGTTTCGAATAAAACGTTCGGTATACTACTTCCCTGTTGGGATAATCGTTCAACACATTGCATATTACACATACAAGTCACACGAAAGGACAATCAAATAAAAGCTCGTAAATGTCACATTATGTGAGCGAAGGCATCACATTGGGAGCGATACATAAAATTCCAATTTAGACGTTGACATTTTACTTGGAAAGACCGTAATGGTGTGGTGGATGGTGTCAGACGATGTGGAAACCATCACTAACTCCATCGGTCAGCCGGCAATTTATCATCGTCTCGATTTCATAAATCATACACGCTTCGGCTTTTTCGGCAGCGAGTCCGTCAATTCACTGCTATCCACCACCAAAGCAGATCTCAATCGTATGTGCATGTAGTCCTTGAACGATGGACATGAGCTCAGTCAAGTGGACACCTATCCTCTTTATGGTTACTCGTTCGTTTCACCGATGTGTGAATTCAAACGGAGTTATACATAGTTGAATGGCGAAAAAGTCGACTGCTATTGCTTAGTTTTATTCCTTCCCTTTATTTCTATTTGTTGAAGAGTTTGAAAATTTGAAAAAATAAAACGTGATGTTTTATTATTCGTTTTATGCGATGTACTGGGAGGAGTTAGTTGCGTTTATTTAAACGCTGTTTTGTTGATTTTTTGCGTGAATGCACATCGGTTATTTCCAGCCACCTCCTGCTTATTCTTCTTCCTGTAGGATCTACAAATCTAAACATATATTTCCGCAGGCTGAAGTGATACACTAAAGTAGTGATTTTACTATGAATATTATAATTTCAAGAATTCGGGTCCATAATTATTAAAAATAACATTTTCTACGCTAATTTCACGCTTTCAATCGAAGTCCAGAAAATCTACGAGGCATTTCTAAAGTTCAATTTATTAGACTTTTAGGGACAAATTCCTCAAAGAGCTTTCAAGATTTTATTATTTATAAATCAAAACAACTTATGTGATGATATTATGAATATATTAACATTTATAACGTCCCTACACAACTACAAATGATTCAATATCAAGGCTCGCTCGTTGAGGCTGTATATACTTTCACAAATTTCATTGACTTCTTTGAATACTAAGTTTTAGTCAACTCATTTGTAATGTCATGTAATGTAATGTTATGTAACGTAAATGTAATTTTTTTAACCATTTATAGATTGTGTTTATATGGTCAGGATTGGTGGTAATAATGTTGTGCTCCACTGATCTATATCCTTCTAGTAAGATGTTGTAGCCTTCATCGTCCATCTAAATTGATGTTATTATGGACATTACGAGGAAGCTATCAAAATATCGGCTAGAAATCACATGAACATTTTCACTGAAAAAAAAAAGAATTTACTCCGTCGTCGTGAACAAGGATATATGTAATATATAAAGCGTGTTACGTATTCCGATGTGCAGGCGACATTGAACAAATAATATATATATATATATATATATAAATAAATGAATAAATAAATGAATAAATAAATAAAATAACCATTAACTTTGAATATAACAATTAATTGTTTTGGTTAAGTTTGTTTATATGTATCCATATTTTTAAGTTAAAAGAAAATCATACGAGATGAAATAAAAGTAAGAATAAAATTAAAATAAAAACGTTTATAGTTAGATTTAGGTATTAAGTAATATTTAGTTTAATAATATTAGTAACAAGCAAAACAAAAAAGTCTCAGTAAAAATAAAATGTCAGATAAAAAGTCTCAGACAAAAATATTCCGAGTAGCAAAAGAAAAAAAACCAACAAATTTCTTGGAAGTTATTTTCGATAAAATTTTCTATTGGTATGATTCACTGGGTTATTGTGTACATATCGCTATAAAAAGAATAGAAATTGTGAGGTATGGGACAATCAATGTATCAGAAGTATTGATGTGTAAGACAATCAATCAATAGAAGAATCAATCAATAGAAGTATCAATCAATCAATAGAAGTATCAATCAATGGGTAGAGTATCAATAGAAATATCGATCAATAAAGTATCAATCGAATCGAAGTCTCAACCAATAGAAGTATCAACATATCGAAGTATCAATCAATATAAGAGTTTAGCCCCAGAAGTCCTTGAATCGCTAAATCACAAAGCCCAAGAGCACAATAAGATCGATGCGAAGGAGATAGTAAGCAGGAAACAGAGGTGTTCAGGACGCAGCGCAGCGGAATTCCTTGACGTTCCGCAATCAAGCAGAGGTGGCAAAAGTTAGCGCAGCAGCAGGAAGTGAAGACCCGAAATCAGTTGAGGTGGAGATTCGTGCTAGAGGAAGCACGATCAGACGTAGTGCAACAAAAGCAAGTGAAGTTCCGAAACAAACCTGAGGTTGAGATTCGTTTTGGAGGAAGCAGAAGTGATCAGAGGTAGTGCAGTGCAATACATTCAAGTCCCGAAACGAACCTGAAGTTGAGATTCGTGTTGGAGGAGAAGTGATCAGAGCTAGAGGAGGCAGAGGTGGTCAGAATCAGCGCAGCACAATTCACAGGTGGTTTGATCCTAATATATTATGAAGGAGTAAGTTCTTTCGTTGTATATGTGTGTGTGTGTATGTGACATGGAAGGATCAGGGCTTAAATAATGTCGTTAAACCCACACGCCCGCGCGATGAGCTTGTTGGTTAAAAGTAGCTTTAACGCCATTATGCGGCCTTTGTATTTTCAAATAACCCTGTCCCCATAACCTTGTTCCTTTCTTCCGCTGCAGGTGCGACATATCGGTCGTCCCAATATTTATTTTAATTTTATCATCATTAATTATATACATTATTATCATGTTATTTTTTTGCAAATACATCACATGGCGCCCAACGTGGGCGGAATACGTAACAAGCGTCAAAACAATTTCGACATAGACGTTTTCAAAAAGGACTCACATAAATCTAAACCGGAGTAATTTTATAAATATCTCGAAGCGCATTATTCACCATTAGAATAGAAATTGTGAGAACAACAAAGAAATTTCGGTCGATATTTCTAAGAAAGTTAATGATCTGCTTCGACTTGGGAGCGTCCTGTTTCCGCTTGTACAAGGATGTAGCGACCTAGATTGTTTTTTCTTCTACGGGACAGTACTCCAATGTGCGTTTTGTGCTAACACATACACAGATGGTTGTTTCGAAAAATTTTGGAATCTGCACTGAACAGTTATTTTCAATCCAATTTCCTTGAGCTGTGCTCCGCAATTTACTGTCTGTAATCAAGTGGTTGAATGCATTACAGCAGTTTTGAACCATTGTTGTAATCCACGTCTCAAGTGTGACTATCTTAGTGAAATTGCACACTTGAGAGATCAAAGCCTGTTGTGATTAACCTCTCAGGCGTGGCGATTCCAGCAAGTTTGGCCACTTGAGAGAACAAAACTTGTTATAATTCACCTCTAAGGTGTGGCAGGCCTAACACGATTGCACACGGGTGAGATGAAAAAACTACACGAGAACACACAGTCAGTGGAATTCGGTGAGACTGCGGGGGAGTCGCCCGTAATCGGTCGTGGCAGGAAGTTGTAATGAAATATTGCTGAGATTTTGTAGTGGAGTGCTCTCCCGGAACAAGCCATGAATGATGACAAATGCAAATACGGCATGTTTTAGTTACCAAATAAAAGTAATCTTGGCACTCCTTTATACATGTAATAAGAAGTTAATGTACGCTTCTAAGTCTAATGCTAGATGGGTGTGTGATTTTTGGAACTTAGAGTTCACTTGTGACCAGTGAACGGACCAAAAGTGAACAACAAAATAGCATGTGCCATTTGGAACTGTGGTTAGTTCACTTCGTTCGGAAATATTTAAGTTGGGACCAAGGAAAGCACGCGGTAGAAAATAAAAAAACCGTTGGAAAAAAGAAACGACAAGTAGACTTCGCTAGCTGTAATTTAAGTTACAAGTGCATTCACGTTGTTTGCTTGAACGTTGAATTAACCACGATGCGCACGGGTCACGCATACGCGATTGAATAATGTTGGTAGTTTTATTGAAATAAATATTTGTGTTAAGCAAAAAAAGAAGTTACAATATGTTTTGTTTTGCCTCATCTAAGCATGTGTTCAGTCATCTTGCAAAAACTGTGACTGTAGCAGTCCTAGTAACTTTAATGTGGTTTCCTAAACCAAATTCTTTTTATTAATCTGCAGCAGACGTATAAACATTTCAGTTGTGGATCGAAAAAAATTAAAACTTTCTTTTTATGTAAGAATGGAAGAAAGTAAAAACAGTCCCCTCGGCTGGATTCACCATTTCTACTGAATTATTAGGTTGCTGCAGATGATATGGCCGATTTAGCAATGACATAAAGTTGGCTGCAATTTTAATGTATTATTTTGGCACAAGGTGGCGCAAATGATATAACATTGTGGCGACACTGCCACTCAAACCATCGAATATGAAACGAAGTGAGGATCGGCAGGATATTAATTTTTGACAGTTAATCCTATAATCTCTCTCGCTAGTGAACCGCCATATTTTATAGACGCGATTGTTTCTAGCTAATAAATATATTTTATTACACTGTATCCGACGTGTTTTGTTTGGACTTAGGTTGAAAGAATCCCTAAATTGGTGACGCCGACGTGATTCCTCTGGTTAAAATAACATTTCGATTGACTCTAAACTGTGAAAGTGCAACGCATTTCTCTTGTTTTCGTGAAGTGAAACTCAATTCTCAAAATGGCTACCGTACCAAATGTTGAGACCCCGAAAACATCTAAAAGCCCAAGTGTGTTACCACCGATCGCGCCACGACCTTCAACATCCGCGAATCTGTTTGTAGAAGCGTCGCGAATTACGAAATTCCCGGCATTTTACAGACCGGATCCCGAATTCTGGTTCCAGCAGGTGGAAGCCACTTTTCATACGCATCACATCACGCAAGACGAGACAAAATTCAAGTACGTCATCCAGTATGCGGAACCGGAGATTTTGTCTCACGCCATTTCTATCGCCAGGAATCCACCGTTGGAAAATAAATATGAAGCCTTAAAGCAGCGGATATTGATGGCATTCGCAGAATCCACAGAGTCGAAATTGAGGCGGATATTTCAAGGCCAAAATCTAGAAGGTAAGAAGCCATCACATTACTTGCAGGATCTGCGCAATACGGGAGTAGAGCAGGTAACGGACGCGATGCTCCGGTCGCTGTTGTTGGAGCAACTTCCTGAAAACATACGAGTCGTTTTGGCCATAGCAAGCGAGCCCGATGTAAATAAACTGGCAAAGATGACAGACTTAATGTTGGAGTTGCAAAATTCACCTGGAGTCTCAACAGTTCGTCAACAACCAGAGTCAACGGTAAGAAACGAAGTGTTATCCCAGATCCTAGACTGTCTTGAGAGATTAGAATTGCGGACGCAAAATCGATCGTGTTCTAAAACGCGCAGCAGATCGAACCAAAGAAGATCGCGGTCTAGAGGAAAGTTTTGTTTTTTCCACACGCGCTTTGGCAAACTAGCCAGAAACTGCAAACCACCCTGCCAGTGGAAGAATTCCGAAACGACGTCGGAAAACTAAATTCATCGTCCCGAATAACGGCGGCCGAGGACGACCAACTTCGATTCAGTAATCGCCGACTAATTATCCTTGATCGGAAAAGCGGAACGCGTTTCCTTATTGATACTGGGGCCGATATTTCAGTCCTGCCACGGGACAAAATTCTGAGCACTCCAGGAAAATTGGAATTGTACGCAGCCAACAACACACCGATCAAAACATACGGCCAGAAGGTGATGACGCTTGACCTCGGACTGCGAAGATCATTTGCCTGGAGATTTGTAGTTGCGGATGTAAAGCAACCAATAATCGGAGCGGACTTATTGCAACATTTTGGCCTAATAGTTGACTTACGTCGGAAAAGGTTGGTGGATGGCGAAACAAAATTAGCAGCCAACACTAAACACACAAATGAAGCCCATGTGACGATCATGACAATTAAAGAAAACATGGAGTACCACGATCTACTGAAGGAATATGTCGATTTAACTGTTCCTTCAGATACGACAAAAGTGATGGCTCATGGCATTTACCACCATATATTGACAAAAGGACCTCCAGTCACCGAAAAGGCAAGACGCCTAACTCCCGAAAAGCTTCGTCAAGCAAAAGCAGAATTCGACTTCATGCTTCAACAAGGAATTTGTCAGCCATCATGCAGTCCGTGGGCAAGTCCATTGCATCTTGTCCCGAAGAAAACCGGCCAATGGAGGCCATGTGGAGATTATCGGCGTTTGAATGCGATCACTGTTCCGGACAAATACCCGATCGCTCATCTTAGTGACTTTGCTCACAAACTGAGTGGGTGCACCGTATTTTCAACGCTGGATTTAATGCGAGCATACAACCAAATTCCCGTGGCTCCAGAAGATATCCCGAAGACGGCCGTAATAACACCATTCGGGCTGTACGAATTCAAAGTGATGACGTTCGGCTTGTGTAACGCGGCTCAGACCTTTCAACGCTACATTGATTACGCTCTACGAGGCCTGAACTTTTGCTACGCGTACATTGATGACATCCTCGTTGCTTCCAAGACACATGAGGAGCACCGCGAACATTTAAAAGTCATTTTAAATAGACTGCGTGAATATAAATTGTCTATAAACGTAGGAAAATGTACGTTTGGAAAACAAACGATCGAGTACCTTGGCTATCTCATCGAACAACAAGGCATCAGACCTCTTCCAGGAAGAGTTGAACTTTAAGAAGCCGTCAACTATTATGGAACTGCGCAGATTCCTGGGAGCAATTAATTTCTATCGAAAATCACTGAAAAACGCAGCTGCTATTGAAGCGCCTCTCCATAAATTTCTCGTTGGTGCAAGAAAGAAGGATAAGCGTCTGATTGAATGGAATCAACAAGCGGATAAAGCTTTTGAAGAGTGCAATAAGCAAATTGCTAATGCAACCTTGCTAAGTCATCCAGTTGAAAACGCACCGCTTGCGATCAAAACTGATGCGTCAGATACAGCGATGGGAGCAGTGCTGGAGCAGTTTACCAACAATATTTGGGAGCCTCTAGGATTTTACTCAAAGAAGTTTACGGAAGCGCAATGCAAATACAGCACGTATGATCGCGAACTGCAGGCAATCTATAGTGCAGTAAAATTCTTCCGGTACATGGTTGAAGGACGTCCACTTATAATCAAAACTGATCACAAGCCCATCACATTTGCATTCAAACAAAAAGCTGACAAGGCATCACCACGACAGTTGCGTCAATTGGATTACATTAGCCAATTTTCGACAACTTTAGTTTACATTGTGGGAAATGAAAACATCACAGCAGACGCATTGTCACGAGTCCGCTCAATCACTATGCCAGTCTCCATCACCAGCCAAGACTTAGCGGCAGCTCAAAAAGACGATGACGAGCTGAAGCAGTTACTTCGAGGGGAAACATCGTTGAAATTGCGTAAACTTCGCATCGACGACTCGGATACAACTGTATATTGCGACGTATCAACTGCGGAAATCCGTCCATACATCCCAAAGATTTTCAGATGGAAAATATTCGAAATGACAAACAGCCTGTGATCATCAGTATATAGCATTCGAGATCCGCGACAACGTTCCTACACTCCCATGTACTCAGCGCTCCGCCTTCGTGTGGAATACTGAGAGAATGGACGTGGAGAAGTTTGTCGGCACGCTCATGAGATGCTCACCACCGTTTGGTTCATCGCCGGGGGCCAGAGGACTGACTGCTGAAGACATGGTGAACTCCACAATGAGTACCATCATCTTCGCTTATAAGTCGTCTATGCCCCACCGTTGACCTAGACACGGAAAGCCTCCGTTGTATTGATGGTCCACTGAAATAGCTGAACAACGAAGGGAGTGTCACAAACTCCGGCGAGAAGCTCAACGAGCACGAAGGCAGGACGAGGCATGCACCAGAATGGCAGGATATAGATCAGCCAGGAAATGTCTTCGCGAAATGATCAACAGAAGTAAGGCCCGTTGCTGGCAGAATCTCGTCGAAGACGTTAACAGGGACCCGTGGGGCCTGGGCTATAAACTAGTTAAGCGGAAGCTCGGTACTCTACGGGCCCCCTTCATACTTGAAGCGGATGTGATGGACGAGATAGTACGTGCATTTTCCCCAACATCCCGTTTGTGTTGATACCGCCCACAGGAAAACCACATCAGACTGTCCACTCTTCACGAGGAACGAGCTGGAACTAGCAGTTCTTTCCATGAAGGCGAGGAAGGCTCCGAGCCCAGACGGTATTCCAGCCAAAGTACAGCAACTGGTCTATCACTGTTGCCCTGACTTGCTGCTCATAGCGTTTAATGCCTGCTTGCGGGAAGGCGTTTCCCTTAACGTTGGAAGACGGCAAGATTCGTGCTGATCAGTAAGGGGAAGGGAAACTCCGAGTCGCCGGAAGCATACCGACCGTTATGCATGCTAGACACGGCCGGGGAAGCGCTCGAGAAACTGATAAAGAGAAGACTCACTGACGTTATTCACGTCATTGAGTTTCCAAGGCAATATGGAGTATTATTGACGTTATTCAGTCTCCAAGGCAGTATGGTTTCAGAACGGGACGTTCCACTATAGATGCAGTCGTGGACGTGGTGAGTGCGGTCCAAAAGGCAGAAGAACGCATTCGGTTCAACCGTCGGAAGGAATGCTTTCACCTCCGCTGGATAGATGGATATTCTGGAAGCCCTGGGAAACTCTTTCCAAGTACCAGAATATCTGATGTGGATAGTTCGAAATCAACTGAAGGATGGCAGCCTGATCTACGACATGGCGTAAGGCCGTCAGAGGATGCTATTTACATTAGGTGTGGCTTAAGGCTCCATCATCGGTCCAGACTTGTGGAACGTGCCTTACGACGGACTGGTCAGACTTGAACTGCCGGAAGGGTCGCTACTGATCGGCTAAGCAGATGATGTTGCGGCACTAGTGGCTTCGCGCACAGTCGATCGATACTAATGCGCCGGGTAGGGAGTTGGATGACCACTTACTGGTTTAACCTAGCGTTAGAGAAAAGCGAAGTGGTCATACTGACCAAGAAGTGGATCCCCAGAGTAAGAATGGTCCGAGTCGGGGACACATTAGTAGGGTCAAAACTCAGTTAAGTATCTGGGCTTGCTGATAGATTCTCAACTGAGTTTCTCGAAGAAAATCAAGGCAACGACAAATAGGGCCGCAGCAGGGGTCTTGGCAATAAGGTGACTAATGGCCAATCATGGGGGACCAAGTCCAATAAAAAGGCGTCTGCTGATAAGTGTAGTGCTACCTACGCTTCTATATGGAGTGAAGCTCTCAGCGAGGAACTACACTGAAAACGGCTGGCAGAGTTGCAGAGACAAGGAGCACTGCGGATTGCATCAGCATACCGTACAGTCTGTTAGTCAGTGGTGTTGGTAATTGCAGGGGTGATACCCATCGCTCTCCTTGCTAGAGAGCGTAAAAGCTCTCTGAAGCCACGAGGGTAGTAAAGAAAAAGTTGCTGACGATGAAAGACGATGCACTCTTGACGAATGGAAACAATTATGGGAACGTGAGCTGAAAGGAAGATGGACCACTCGGCTCATCCAAGACTTGAGATCGTGGCTCAGTCGAACGCATGGTGAGACTGATTTCTACCTTACGCAGCAACTGAGCGGACACGATTGTTTTCAGTCTCACCACAAGATTGGTCAGTCACGGTCTCCAGATTGTAGATTCTGCATTGGTGTGAAGGATGACGCCTGTCATACTTTCTTTTCATGCAGAAGATGGGACAAACAGCGCGTTGATCTTGCCGAAAAAGTGGGAGAGCTCCATCCAGATAGTCTAATCGAAGAGGTGCTGAAATCTTTTGACAAATGGAATCAAGTGGCACATTACTCTCGGGGAACCCTAGTAATAAAAAAGGCATACTTGATCGGCTGGAGGCGTCGAGGGTGGAGGGTTGGCGCTTGTTGGCGCTTTCGAGTTACAGGGATTCTTTCTTGGATGGGAAAGAGGAGAAAGATTGCTAGAGAAGGAATTCTCAAGCAATTCTTCCGGTACATGGTTGAAGGACGTCCACTTATAATCAAAACTGATCACAAGCCCATCACATTTGCATTCAAACAAAAAGCTGACAAGGCATCACCACGACAGTTGCGTCAATTGGATTACATTAGCCAATTTTCGACAACTTTAGTTTACATTGTGGGAAATGAAAACATCACAGCAGACGCATTGTCACGAGTCCGCTCAATCACTATGCCAGTCTCCATCACCAGCCAAGACTTAGCGGCAGCTCAAAAAGACGATGACGAGCTGAAGCAGTTACTTCGAGGGGAAACATCGTTGAAATTGCGTAAACTTCGCATCGACGACTCGGATACAACTGTATATTGCGACGTATCAACTGCGGAAATCCGTCCATACATCCCAAAGATTTTCAGATGGAAAATATTCGAAATGACACACAGCCTGTCTCATCCTGGGGGACGAACCACAAAAAAAATAATCAGCCGGAAGTATGTTTGGCCCTGCGTATCAAAAGACATCCTCGAATGGTCCAGATCATGTCTCGCATGTCAGCGGAGTAAAACCGCACGACATTCAAAACCTCTACAAGGTCATATTCAAATGCCTGACGCAAGGTTTAATCACGTCCATATCGACATAGTTGGACCCTTGAATCCATCAAAAGGATTCCAATACGTACTGACCATCATCGATCGCTTTACGAGATGGCCTGAAGCAATTCCCATCAAAACGATTACTGCGGATGAGATTGCCACCGCCTTTTACGCGAACTGGATATCGCGTTTTGGAGCTCCTGCTGTTTTGACATCAGACCAGGGATCACAGTTCGAATCACTAATCTTCCAATCACTAACTCATTTAGTGGGCTGCAAGAAAATACGAACCACAGCTTATCATCCTGCAGCGAACGGAATGATCGAACGATGGCATCGGTCGTTAAAAGCAGCGATAATGTGCCATAACACCTACGAGTGGGTCGACATTCTTCCCACCGTCTTATTGGGACTTCGCACCAGTATCAAGGACGACATTGGTGCAACATCAGCGGAGCTCGTCTATGGGACAACACTCCGTATGCCAGGAGAATTCTTCTTCAAGGAAGACATGCCACCTGATCCCAAGCTATTCGTTCAAAAATTCCGTGAACATATGAAGGACATCCAAGCAACTCCGGCGTCACGTCACGACAAACGCAAAGTTTTTGACCACAAACACCTTTCAACTTGCTCGCATGTTTTCGTTCGTGTCGACCGAGTAAGGAAGCCTTTGGAGCATCCATATGAAGGCCCCTACAAAGTCATTGAACGAACTTCCGGAAATGTCTTCAAGCTGGAAATAAAAGGGGAATATGTTAACATCAGCACCGAAAGAATCAAACCTGCATATTTCGAATCCACTGCGGATCCAGCTATGCAGCCGTCTTCAGATCAGCAAAAACAAATTCCCAGAACGTATGCCGGTCCTAAAACAAAACAACGAAATGTGACATTTAGCAATGTTTAGTATTCAATTGTCAACATTTGCTAAGTTGTCAGACGAACAATGTATCCAGGAGGGAGTACTGTGGCGACACTGCCACTCAAACCATCGAATATGAAACGAAGTAAGGATCGACAGGATATAAATTTTTGACAGGTTCCTGTAATCGCTCTCTCACAAGTGAACCGCCATATTTTATAGACGCGATTGTTTCTAGCTAATAAATATATTTTATTACATTGTATCCGACGTATTTTGTTTGGACTTAGGTTGAGAGAATCCCTAAAACATATTGGATGATAAATACTGCTACCTTGGCTTATGGAGTCATTTCTGTTTTGCACTTCATAGTGATCGTAAAAACGAAAAGAGAAAGTGAACATGGAAGTGAATCAAAAACGGCTACTTTTACTATACGCATTTATATTGGAGCGGAACAGAAGCAACGAGGAATATCAACAGTGTAATTGGGCCTGATACAGTTAGCGAACGAACCACTCGGTGGTGGTTCGAAAAATTACGATCCGGAGATGTGGACCTTGGAAGTAAGCCACGTGGACACAAAGGACAATCGAAGCGTGCATTAGTGGAAATTAAGCGTTCACGATTCAACAGCTTGCTGCCACTTGCAACAACTTGGAAAAGTGAAAAAGCTTGATAAATGGGTTCCACATGATCTTACGGAGCAAAACATGACATATCGAATGGAGATTCTAAGTTCTCTTCTCTCCCGCAACAAAATCGTACCTTTCGTGCACGTTGATGGAGTGATACCGCTTCATGATAAAGAAAGACCTTATGAATCGAGAACAATTGTACAAAAATTAAATGACTTCTGGTATGAAACTCTTCCTCACCCTCCATATTCACCAGACTTCTCATCAAGAGATTACCATTTCTTTAAACATTTGGATCCCTTTTCGACGGGAATAAGATTTAATAATGAACGACCTCAAAATTCTTTCGAGGAGTTTCTTCGGATCAAAAACACGGAATTCTATAAAACTTGGAAGTTGTTTGTTGTTTTTCGCCAAAAAGTGCTAGTCCGTCGGTAGCCACCAATTTAGTTGACCCGAAGGATACGGTTTTCGGACCTCAAGTGCTAATGACATTGCGAGAGTTTTAGATTGACTATAACATTGGAAACCTTTGTTTACATCTGGGACCGTATACTGATTCGGAGTTTTGTCTATATAGCGATGGCATAGACCTATGACAGAAAGGCAAAGGGCAAATTTCAGGTAAAAAACCAAAACAGGAAACGCAAACCAGTTCCTGTTCCTGTTTCTTTAAATATTTCCGAAAATACGTAATCTATAAAAATATGTAACATGTAAAATATGTATTATGTAGACTATGTAATCGCATTGTTTTATACAAGATGCAAGTTTGAAACAACGTGAAATTTTGTCTTCTCTCTCTCTCTTTGCATTCTAATTAAAATTCTGGGTGATATCAACGCTAAAATTGGAAATCGGCTGTCTAATTTAGGAACGACTGCAAAATATAGCCTCCACGAGTAAACAGACTATAGCGCCTGATTGACTTAGCATGTAATAGAAATCACGCATATATATAAAATGACCGGAGGATTACCGGATAGCAACATACAAACTCAGGTCGACCATATTTTGATGCAAAAATTTTGGGCCTTGTGCATGTTTGGTGTTCGCAAATACCGAGGAGATAATTGTTCTCGGATCACTACTAGGTCAAACTAATATGTCCTCTGGCTTCCGTTCTAAGTCTCCGGTGGGGCATAGATGACTTACAAGCGAAGATAATGGTACGCATTGTGGAGTTCACCATATTTTCAGCAGTCATTCCTCTCGTCCCCAGTGTTGTAGGCAAAAGCACCGGACCCACACGAAACCATCTTTTCGCCCACGGCCCTGAACACGCAGTTGGATGCTGTTTCGAACTTATATGGCACAGGTACCAGATTCATCAAGGTACCATGCTGATGAATTTTTATCTCGGTGCTGTTCGCTAAGCAGCAAAAGATCGGCTTTCATATCCCTCGCGAACAGGCCATGCAGGTCTTGGGCGTTTGAGCTCCAATGTAGGTTTATCTGCAGGACATGGGTCATTGCGAGCTGCTTTGGCTATGGGTAGGGCTTCTTTGAATACCTGGCACTTCCCTGTCCCTGGAATATGTCTCAGGTCATCAGGTCTGCGGTCAGTGTTCTCGCCGAGGATACAGTGCGCCTCTCCCCTGCATTCTGTTTTTTTATGTCCTGTGTTGCCCCACTTTTATTACAAGGCGCTCCTATCAGGCTCTTTGCAGCCTTGTGCTGTATGACCGTAGCTTAGGCATTTCAAACAGTGGAGAGAAACTGCTCTTCGCCGTATTTTGCAAACCACCCTTTTTTTTTTATTTTTGCCCATACAGAGGAAATTTTCGGCTTGTTTCTCGGTTCAGCCGACTGTGGCGATGCGCTGCCCTCTATTATTTTCATAAGTTAGTCGTAATTTTAGCCCACTTATTTCGGGTGAAACCCTTTTGAGGCATTGTTCCACCTCCGTCCTGTCCGTAACGCAGTCAAATTCAAAGCCAATTTGGATGGCCATTGGTTCAATTGAAGCTACTGTGGCCTTTTCCCCAAGACCCTTTTTGACTGCGCATATATTCTTGTAGATATTAAGTATACATCTTAAAAAACATAAAAATAATAATAGTGTATATATGTCATTTTACGTGTAGAAACAAGAAAGATAAATTCAAAAATTAAACCAAACATTTCATTACGTACTGCTATCAATTTCATAGACTCTTCGTTTTTTCTTTCTGTTTTTATGATGTCACTTTCATCGCTCGATAGGATTCTGTGGAATTCACTTTCGTTGTTAGATGGATGAGAAGCAATTTCACATCACTGAACCTCATATTGAGTTAAGCATTTATTGATATTTCGCTGAAATAGGAGAGCTCGTTCAACATTTGGGTCATTTTGTACAAAATGATTGCCACATTTTCGTCTTAATCCAAGTCCTCCACGGATAAGTTTTGAGTCAGACTCCTCTTCATCAGGATCACTATCAAGAGTATTTGTTCCATGAACCATGTCAACTAAATCATTCTCATCTGGTCCTTAACAGTCGAAATGAACGCTTAATCTAAGGGTTGCAATGAAGAAGTCGTATTCTTGGGTTAAAAATACAACAACTTGTTTATTTTTGCGATGTAAGTCTTGAGGGTGGCCTAGTTCATTGTCAATTAAAAGAAGAGCCTTAAAAGGCAACCTTTTTTTACTTTAATTCCTTTCAACGTCTGGAACAAAAAAGTTATGAAACCATTCATTAAAAATTGTGGCAACCCAGGCCTTCTTATTGGCCATCCAATAAACGGGAAGGTTTTTAAGATCTATTCCCTTGAATAAAGGTGGCGTTTTTGATTTATTAATAACTAATGGTTTCAAAATAAGATCGCCTGAAGCGTTGCTGCAGAAAAAAACTGTGATACGGGGTTTCGCTGCCTTATGCCCGCTAGTGGATTTGTGAGCTTTCAGATTACTGCATCTGAAAAAGTAGACGCTTGTTCTCCTTTTAATTTTAGATTATATAAAGAATGCCTTTGTTTAAACCTTTCAAACCAACCATGACTTGCAGAAAAAGGCTTCTTTTCAGCTGAACAAGTAGATGGTGACTGAATTTTCATTTTTTCATAAATGTTGTATGCTTTATTTGTAATTATATAAGTATCAATTGGAATCCGTTTTTGAGTGGTGTCTTCTAGCCATATCATTAAAGCTTTTCCTTATTTTCCATCGCAGCATCTCAAATATATGAAACTGTGCCTACGCTCGTAGAAGATCCAACTGCTACAATTTTTCTAATGGAGTCCTCATTTTTACTTATTGTGGTTTCATTCAAGGAATAGCATTTAGCAATATCTGTTACTCTTTCTCCATTATCTAGGCGATCTAAAATTTAATTTTTGCCTAAGATTTTAGTAAAATTATTAAAATTGTACAAAAACTATAAATGTTTATTACATACCAGTAAATACCTATAACGTTGTTAAGAATACCTTTCTGCTGCTAATTTGTTCCACTAAATCACATAAATATGTATAAAGTTTGATCATAAGAGCCCTGGTATAATGAAAGCGACGCTTTTTTTTACAGTTCCTGCTTCTACAAAAAATAAAGCAACTACGTTGCTATCATTCCGCTAGTGCACACTATGTCAACGTGATTAGCGACGGACTGAGACTGGCTGTCATTGTACCAGGAAAAATAGAAATATTCTTTTTGTTCCGCTTTTAGGTTGGAATAAATGGAATGGAAACAAATCGAACGGGATAACAAAATGTGTGGAAATTTTTTTTAATTTCATATCTTAAAAACCATTTAAAATAAAATTGTGTTAATCGAATACCTTGTAAATGGGGGAATTGGTGTACTATTCCATCTTATAGGTGTACATTTTTGCCTGTAGCATACGGTGCTCACTTAAAAGAAACTTACGATATTTTAAAATATATTCTAGAAAAGATCAACTATGAATTACGCAAATGGTAAGTATGTGCAAATTTAAAGGTAGTGGCTTTAATTTTGGAGTTTTTTATTTCTAAAAACGTGATTTCCTATGCTAAGTGAGGCAAAAATTAAAAAAGGTATTCTCATCGGTCCTGACATAAGGAAATTGGTCAATGATCTTGCTTTTTTATCGAGCCTTAGATCTTTTGAAAAAATACATGGTTGGCTTTGGTCGACGTCACAAAAATGTTCTTGGTCGTCAAAAATCACAAATCAGCGGATTTCCATGAAAAAATTAGTAGGGTGCTGGATGCGTATCAGAAACTAGGATGCAATATGTCGTTGACAATTCATTTTTTAAACACCCATTTAAGTTTCTTTCCCGATAACATGGGTTCAGCAAGAGATGAACACGGTGAAAGATTTCTTCAAGAAATTGCAGAATACGAAAAGCGTTACCAGAGTAGATGGGACCCAGCCATGCTTGCGGACTACTGTTGGAGCCTCCAGAGGGATACTGCCACTACTGACTATGAGGGGAAAAGCCCAACACTGCCAACACGTGTGAGAAATGCAGGAAGTGCGAAAGGTCAATTAAACCTCAAAAGTGGGAGTCAAGGAGTTGAGTCACTATTAAATAATCACAAATATCGTTCGTGTCCCTTTTTCTTTTCCTGATTCTCAATGACTTTGCCCCAAATTTGGTCACTAAGCCAAAGCCGTTAAGCCTTCATAATGTCTGTAAAACTGTCAGAACGATAAATGTTGCAAAATATATAAAACAATCCTTAGTGCTGGACTATATAACATCTGGCTCAAATTACAGCCCTTCAACGAAACGCTGTCATTCCTGCGAGGTGTTAAAAGATTTGGCGGCGAATTATTACCACCTTGTTGAGCACCTCCACGATGTGAAACCATTCACGAGGTCTCTATTTGAGAAAGATCGCTGATCGGATTGACCGGTGATCTGCAAATTGTTCATTCATTGATATTCCTAAACGTAAACGTGTGTGGTCTAAAATTCGATTTAGCTCGTTTGGAATGAGTAGAATAACTCATCGTTCCTTTATTTTTTACCTCCTCGCTTAAGCTACCATCATTAAGCCGTTAATAGTTAAAAGATATGATGGTAGATATTAGATAGAAAGCTCCTTAGATCGAGATGCATTTAAATAGATGCGGCTACTGGTTGGTAATCTACACACAAATATGCTAAATGAAAAACTCACCATTGGCTTCCGTGCGATAGATAAAGTCTCATATTTTCATATTTCCTATGCCCTGGGCCCCTCTCGTGTTACGCGCATATGTGGTCGCTTCGTTTTGAAATGACTCAATGGCGGTGAATTAAAAAGCAATTAACGAGCGAATAAGTGGTTCTTAGTTGGCGTTTTTGTTGCGCACTTTGCTACCTTTGCGTGCTTTAAAATGCCAATTACAAATGGAATTACCAACAATAATTATTTCGTGGTCTCGGTCGAAGACGGTAACGTCGCTCTAGGCGAAATGATCCTTAAGATAAAAACACTTTGGAAACGCTGATCAATTTGGCAGTCTAAATGTTAATACTCATGCTGAATCGATACCTAAAGCCATTAGTAGCCAAGAATATTTTAGGATGTGTTTTGAAATGGGACACTTAAGGTTCGCGATGCAATATCTCATATACATTTCAAGATTGAGATACTTTACACGAACATGACAAAAATTAGTGTGAAAAACGGTACGTACTACAAAAATATTCGGTGCAGTGAAACAAATGAACCTGCACCAACTGTTTGATCGATTTCAACCATTGCATCGCGTTGAATGAAAAGACTTTTTTCAGTGAAGGACATAGTTAGGTATTACTTTGGCAAAGACATGAGCCATGAAATCCTAATGGTCAACGAGCTGCAGAAGTTTGCTCGTTAGGCTGGGAAGGACCGCAGTCTGCTCATAGACTCGAAGGATGGTAGGATGGAAAGACGCATCTTACTTTACGTGTCTCTCAGGGCTCTATCCTCTGTCAGAACCTGTGGAACATCTCTATGACAGACTGCTGCGGCTTGAACATTCGGATGAGTCGCGCTCGATCGGCAATGCGGACGACGTTGCGGCGCTATTTGTTGGTCATGTGCAACTCAGACTAAGTCTGCTTATGCGGCGAGTAAGGGACAGGATGACTACTCACGGTAGCGCTGGAAAAAAATGAAGTGGTCACCCTGACAGAGAAGAGAATCCCCAGAGTGAGGTCTATTAATGTCGGGGAAGCGCTGGTCGAACTGGAATCAGCACTGAAATATCTGAGCGTTTCTGGAAAGACAAGGTTTCCTAACAAACCACGACAACATGACAAGGCTGCAGCGCATGTAACGACACTCACTCGATTAATGGCCACCACTGGGGGCTCGCCACGTCAGAGAGACGATTTTTAATGAGCGCTGTGCAGTTTATTCTACTCTATGGGCCACGCTCTGAGCAAGGAGTTACAAAGAAAGCGGTTGGCATAGATGCAGAGCCAAGGAGTGCTGTGAATCGCACGCGCATATCGAACAGTCTCCGAGACGGCAGGTGTTGGTAATCGCAGGGGTAATACGAGAGAGTTCAGAAATATTTACCTGCGCAGAAGCGAAGACAACAGAGAAGATGCCACCATGGAAGGAAGACAACGCTCTCTCAGTGATTCGCAAAAATGTAGGGAGCAGGACACAAAGGACACAAATGGAAGATGAATCACACGCTTGATCACTGACATGAGGCCGTGGCTCAATCGTATGAATGGTGAGACTAATTTCTACTTGACGCAGCTCTTAAGCGGGCATGGATGCTTTCGGTCTTACCTGCGCAAGAGGGACGGGTCACGGTCACCTAAGTGCGTGTTTTTGCAGGAAAAGTGGGTGACACCTGTCAAACATTCTTCTCTTCTGCATAAGAGGGAGCGAGTAGTGACCTCTGCAACGAAATTAGGGTCAAAGGAATTCTGTAAACGGTTGACAAATCGCGTGTTATAACATGCTCGGGCAGAGCTAATACTAAAAGAACGATACTGCAAAGCTGGGGGACATTGAGAATGGAAGAGTCTCTTTTCTAGTACTTCCTTTCCCTCACTTCCTTTCGCCGGAGAAAGCCTAGCCCGATGTAATGGGTCAAACAGCTCCATGCTAGGTTCTCAGGCTGAGCAGAGAGGTTTTTAATGAGTAGTCCAAAAGGATTGCACGTATGTGAGTCCCAAACTGTAGGCCTAAACAGCCTTCACCTCCCTAGGGCAAAACGAGCAACAAACTGCAGAAGTCAAACAAATTTTATCATTGCAAAACCCGTTCTACATTCGCTATTTACTACCTGGTACTACCTTGTCGTGGAGGAGGCTTGGCAGTGCTTACTTAAAAACCCTGTAGGATACTTATACCTTATAGGAACTTAAAAATATTCTAAAAACCAATGATGTATTACAAAAATAAACTCAGGGTAGCGATATTCACCACTGCGTCTGAGGGAATCTCGATCTCTCTGGCTTCTCTCCGGTCGTGTCGATAGAAGTGGCAAGTCGAATACTACAACCGATCTAATTTCGATGGCAAGTACGCTCCTTCGCAAATCAAATATCTTGGAAGCTGCTCCCCCTAGTTAAGCATCACTTTGAATTATGGAATTATGGAGACAAAGCTGGTAGACAACGTGGTAGTGACAACCATTGAACTGACAACCTCGTTCCATGCAAATGGAACCAGTGCGATTGAAGGACTCAAAGCACTCCACACAAAGTACTGAACCTCAGAGTGCGGGAAACCTTTGGTAAGCAAACAAAAGCAAAACAAGGTTCGCATTCAAGTAGCAGGGTAGCCAGAGGTTGTGAACCTCGCCACGTCATTCGGAAGAAGCATGCCCTACGAGAACGGACCATAACTTCAACGAAAATCTGTGCTTGCTCAGAGTATTTCTGTCAATAGGAGCGTAGAAGACACGCGTACGTGAAAAATTGGCACATTTATGAAATGACTGGGAATAGCTAGGAAAAACCGTAAACACATCAATAAGGATACCAAAAATGGTATCCGAGGTTTTGAAAGGATACAACACTACCCTACCGCCACAGAGGGCTACTGACAAATGAAGAGCTGAAGTTACTCAACTCAATCATCGTGAAAGACATCAACCCGCTGGAATAGGGAAAAGAAGGGCATGCATTTAAGGGGATCGAGTATTGATAATAGCCAAAGAATCATAGAGATGGGAAAGAAAGAAGCTAAAACAGCGACTGACTACCAGGTTATGCGTCAGAAGACACAAAAGCGGTGGAAAATCTAGAGTTTCATTAAAGGACCTTCGGACGAGATACAGACATTCCCCGAAAAAATAACAGCCTTTAACAGGAGGACTGAAGCTAGTTACGAGAAAAGCCAGACGTGAACCTCGTAGCAACGCAATCTATATAAAACCTGTGAACAGGTAGTCCTACCTCGAAGTTCTGAAGCAAATCACCATGACCATCAGACCTGACGGACTGGGTACAAACATCAAAACAGAGCGAGTCATAATAGCAGGTGATGAGTAACAACGACTAGTGGAACTTTTGCAACTTTTAGGGGATGAGAATATCGCTTCGACATACACCCAATGTTTTATCTGGTAAGAAGAGATATTGCGTGTGGCGCAGAGGTTAACTGAAGTGCTATGGGACAAGCAGGCAAAGAACTACTGAATCCCTGATCAAAAGTCAATTACCAGTTTTTGCGAGCACGGAGACAAAAGAAAGCCAGATGTTCGACGAAAGGAACTTCAAACAAGACGAGAGATGTCTAAAGATAACAATGTAGACAGGACGTAGACTGCGATGCAACACATTCATGATATAACTGTGACTATTAATCGATTCAAAAATGAGCTTTTCGGAACAGATCAGGGCAACGACGAAAAAGGCCGCGATAGGCGTCTCAGCTTTAAGTCGACCAATGTGCAACATCGGTGGGCCCACACCGAGCAAACGCCGACTTCTCTTGAGAGCTGTACAGTCAGTGCTACTGGACGGCTCTGAGGTTTGGGCCGGAGCTCTCAGTAAGAAGCTGTATCGAAAGCGCTTGGCCCAGGTACAGAGATGACGAGCTTTGCACGTTGCGTCTGCATACCACACTGTCTTTGAGTCGGCGGTGTTGATGATCGCAAGAGTGATACCCATCGCCCTCCTTGCTAGAGAGCGACGGAGAATTTATGACCGAAAAGTGGAGGGTTCAAGATATGCTGTCAACCGAGAGGAGAGGCAGCGCACGATACTCGAGTGGCAACAGTCCTGGGAAGGCGACTCCAATGGCCGCTGGACTGCCCGCCTTACAGGGGACGTGGGATCGTGGCTAAATTGAAGGCACGGTGAGACTGATTATTACCTTACCCAGCTTCTTACCCACTCTCAGTTGAGTGGGTAGTCAGGTAGCATGCGCTACCAAGAGTCCCACACTCCGGGCGTAAATTGCCTTCTTCCAACCCAAAAAAAAGAGAAAATGATATAACTAGCAGATAGGAGATTGTACGCATACGTTCGGAAGCATACCAGTAAGAACATCGAAACTAGCAAACACAAAGTAGAAACAGTGCGAGCTGTAAAAGCAGGTGGTGTGCTAATCTAGTTTGGATAAGGAAATGATTAGCCGACATGGGAACAAAGGAGCTTTAAAAGGCTATACTTTTGACATTACAACCAATGTTATCACTAGTGTAAAAGGTATTGCATGTCCTGATTCAAAGAAGCAATCTTACATGCAGGGTATTAGTATCTTCAGTGTGGGACACTGAAAGGACACAAGGTGACAATCCTACGTCTTAAAAAAAGTGGTCGTACATTTGGCAATATGGAATGCAGCGGAATTCAATGCTCAACGAGAATATCTTACGTTTGGCCACATAGGAGTAAACTGTAAAGGATCAGACCTAAGCAGATCGTGGTTAATGCGGGGCATCCAGACATAAGGCTAACAGATAAACAAACGCGGCATGCTGCGTGTTTTGGAAGACAGCAAGCATAATTAACAAAGACCCAACCCATGCCTTGGAAACTGGCATGTACTTAATGCTTCGAAAGGATCAAAGTAAGGTGCAACAAAGTTATGATGATCCGACAAAAAATATGCATCGAAGTGTCGGTGTCTTTTTTGAATTTTATTTTCAGTTTGTCGGGATTTCCTTCAGATTGTTAGCGTCCGTTGGTTTATCAGAAGTATGTCGCTGCGTGGTCGACATCTAATAAGCTTTGGTTATGCGTTTAGAAGATTTGCTTTTTCGGGCAAGCTCTGTATCTCGTTCGAAGTTCCCTACTGTGGGTGTCTGGCTTTCTTTTTTCTTCTTTCCTGACTTCGATCGCTGGTAAACTGCTAGGCGCTCTTGTTCTCTCTTATCTTCTTTCTTTGCTGCCACAGAAATTCTTCGGCTTTTGTCAATGCTTGACCCGAGGAGGCTATATGCCATTCTTTTTCCTATCTCAGCGCATAGATGGTTTTCCACCGTGAGTTATTTCAGCTCCTCTTCTGTGTTTGTATCCTTTCAATAAGGTTTTCAGGGTCTCCGATATCATTTTTTTATCCTTGTCAATGCATTGTTGGATTGAGCTTGCATTTTAAAGCTTTTTCACAAATGCGCTGATTTTCGCGTCAGCTACTCTTCTTCACTTCTGTTGATAGAAGCTGCACTGAACGAGTGCAGTTTTGCGTTGTAGTTCTAGTCAGTTCTCGGCGGTCTTGCTCCTTCCGCTCACTGAAGTCGCTGGAAAAGACTACGATTGAGGCAGGACTTGAGATACTACTCGTATGCAAGCTACACTAGGACCCAAGTAGAATGTTCCCAAGATTCAACTGGCACTGCCACTGTGCGGGTGCAAGAAGGCGCTCGACTTAGTGACGAGAGGCATAACCTGGGGGATGCTTTGCCTGCATTCGATGGGCTAATATGAAAATGTTCAGTGTCTGTGATAATTTTCACACTAAATAAGCCAATTCCAATTTTCCACGTGAGACTGGATGCGTTGCTGTTTGGAGCACAAAAGAGCAATCCATTTCATAGGTAATTTCGATGCCAATGCTATTGAATGCGACATGAACAGAGGAAGACAGACCCGTGCAATGGCAGGAGGGACTAAGATCTCAATGATGAACTAACATACGCTAACGTTGCCATGGAAACGTTCGTACGGAACGATCGCAAATATGAAACTTCTTTCGGAGTTCTTTGTGCCAGTGAAATACTGGATGGTACATGAGAACTGCACGGCAGGCGATTATCAGTTTATAGCATTAGAGATTGCCAATTCTGAAGTAACTTCTTGCATTATAGTGACCCGACCACCCCTCGAAATTGATGTTGAGAAGTTCCACCGCACTCTCTCCAGGGGCACATGCGAGGGTGGTACGATAAGTATTAAGCCTCACTACCTGTGGGTGCAATTATCGCAAAAGAAATTTCAGCTTAATCGATCTCATACTTTTGTTTTGTCCGCGTCTGGAAGCGGGCGTGTCCGCGGATTTTAGAAAAATGGAGACGGGGCAATATTAGTCGGTGATTCGATTCTTGGTTTTGGAAGGGGAGCTGCACAGTGAAATCAAGAAGCACTTAGATGCTGTGTACAGTGACCTTGTTCCTGCAATGACGACTATCGTAAATTGGTTTAACGAGTTTCAATGAGTCACACGGCGATTTTTGATGAGTCACACCCAGGTTATGCCGAAAACCACTACCACAGAAGATAACGTGGCAAAACTTCACGATGCCATATTGATAGACCGCTGATTGACAGTTTGTGAGATGGCTGAGACTGTAGGCATCCCAAAAGATGTAATGTGTGATGAATGCAGCGATAACTCATTTCAGACAACAAGCGCAACCGTGAGATCACTTCAGAGCAGTGGCTGACGCCGTCGAAGCGCAATCCAAAGTAGTTTCGGTGTCGTTTCATGATCTTCACAAAACCTCAGTCCACTGTTAGACACCAGTTACCAGTGATGGCCATCGTTTTTCGGGACTCACGAGCTATGATCTGCATCGAATTCTAGGAGAAGGGCAAAACGGTCACAAGGCTCTATTATGCCGAATTATTGGACCGATTTGACGTCGGATTGCGGAAAAAAGGCCCCGTTCAGCGAAGATTAAAGTGCTCTTCCACCATGACAATGCACTGACACATACCTCCGCCTTCACCACAGCCAAATCCGTCGAATCATGGTAAAAGCTGATGACGTGGTTGATGTAACCATTTAGTATTACCTACTTTCAGCATTGTCTATCTGGAGATACTTCCACGCACTGCATCGCGTTAACAATGTCCCAGTTGGATTGCTCCACTTTGCAATAATGGGTCGATAATACTCTTAGGCAAATTCGAACGTAATTGCGCCCAATGTGACAAGCCAATATAGGCGATGTACGACTTAAGCATCTATTTCTTACTTTTTAAATTTAACAAAATAACATTATTCGCTATTTTACTGATAACTGATTCTGTATTGGATATCATTCTCAATGTTTTGAAATCAATTTTATCAATACTATAATTGGTCGAATCCCTGTTCCAAAATTTAGAGTCTTCTTCCTGGCCTACGCGTACTGATATTTTGTATCCAGACCTTATTGCCAAGCTTATATGTTTCCTATTGATAGTCGTGGGTTAGAATTTTTTTTGGTTTTTGGCGCTGTGCATAATGCATTGCCTGCGTTTTGTTCACTTAGATGCACAATTTGTTCAGCTTTGCATGTCCGAACGCAAATAAGAATGTGGTCCACACCAGGATTGACAAAGTTTCCGGACATCTTTCACTGGTTGATATGAAAATATCGTCTACTTATGGTATCGTCCGAAAACCCTTCCTGCTAACGATAGAAAATATTTAACTTTCTTGAAGTATCTACTGTATTGTTGATACTATGCCACGCCGTGGTGCATTCCTCTTTGTCAATGTATTCCAGGTTATACGATCTTCTTCGAATATGATTTACTTTACTGTTACTAATTCCGTCATCTGTTTGATTAAATGAGAGTCTATTGCATACTTGCTCTGTTCTTGTGCTTTCCACTTTTATTTTCTTGAAGGCTCCCTCGACAATGATGTAGGTCGGGGGCGAGTATTCTTTGTATCAAGGCTACTCTATATTTTGTTTGATGGGTTAGTTGGTAGAAAACCCCGTAACGACCATTGTCCTTTAAATTTACCCATTCAGTGGGAACTCCTGGATTACTTACGATACTGTAATTCTTGTTAGTAGTACTTGCTTTTTGCCGACTCTGATAAGAAACTCTTTCAAGCACCCATCCAGTTTGAAGAAATGCATCTTTTTGATACGAAGACGTTGAATATTTTCATAAAGATCCGTATCATTTGGACATCTCCCGCCAGAAGCTTGATCGGCTTCATTTTATCGCTTCCTGGTAATTTACGCGGGCGGTCCGAAAAGTCCTTAGCTTCACCACCTGATGTCGATACTATTGCGAAAAAATTCACTGTCTTACATTCTCGTGGACGGCTACAGTCAACATTTCTGACAGAAAGGACTCGAAGTTCCGCTTTGATAGCGTGCGGAAATGTCCACGGATTTTCAAAAAATTCAGAAAGAGCAATATCCGTTGGTGATTCTGGTTTTCGGGAGGAGAATCGCACAGTGAAAAAAGCGATTGCATGTTCCATACAGTGACTTTGCTTCTGCGACGGTGATTGTTAAAAAATAATTTAACAAGTTTCAACGTCGCACTTGGGCTTTTATGAAGAAGTTACAGAATCGTTTCGTAACCGTCGAGAAACATGGGTTTCTGGGACACAGCGTCCAAGGAACAGTGGAAAAAGTGATGGATATTATTTTTTTAACTATGTCTGCTATGTTTTGGATCATCCTCCCTTCGTGGTTTCGATAGGTGGCTATCGCATTTTGCGTACTTCCAACGGCTAGCCCAGAGCAGACATGCCACTCGCCAAATTCCAGCAAAGGCATAAAAAATGGGCCGTTGAACTGGAGGAACTCCTAGACCGCGCAGGGTATTACCGGCGGTGCTGACTAAAGGTGGAAGAGGAGCAGAAGGTCGGAAAACAGCAAAAGACCGGAACGTAGTAGGTTAGAGAAGCGCTGAAAGCCGAGTCTAAAGAGCACGCACAGAAATCTTCATCGTCCGGCATGAATATCCCAATTGAAGGGGACCATGATGAAAGAATTAAGAAGCGGCCACTCTATGGGCATAGAACTCCAGAACAGGGATTCAAAACAGTGCTGATGAAACCCCAAGGTGGGCGAACTTACTTAGTTGTACTGCGAGATATCAAGGTAAACTTTGGCCGTAGGACACCAACACAGACATTGAAGCAGTACGACGAATCCGGTCGGATCACATGCCAGGAGTGTTAGTTCAAATTCGCCGGTTTTACTCACAGATGTCGCTAGAGATTTGTGTACATTTCTATGATTTGGCATCTATGTCATATTTTTCTATTGACATTAACCTTAAAAAATACACAAGTTACAATCTTCCAAAAAATAATAGCGTCATAGTTGTTCACCTCAGTGAATATGTCGAGTTTCGTTTCAAGTAAACCGCATTTGCGGCATACGTTGCTTTTCTTATTTCATCAAAAGAAAAAAGCAGTTGAAGCTCATCGGTTGCTGCTATAAACTTATGGTGAACATGCTTCAGTGATTAGAACACGTGAGACATGGTTTCATCAATTTAAAAGTGGAGATTTGGAATTAACAGACAATGGACATCCTGGCCTAGCGAAAAAGTTCGAAGACGAGGAATTGCAGGCGTTATTGGATGAAGATCCAACCCAATCGCAACAAAAATTGGCATAAACACTACATCTGACCCGAGGAGCAATTTTTCAACGTTTAAGAGCCATGGAAAAGATCCAAAAGTATGGAAAATGGGTACCACACCAACTGAACGATAGACAAATGGAAAATCGAAAAAAACCATTTGTGAAATGCTGCTTCAAAGGCTCGAAAGGAAATCTTTCCTACATCGAATTGACACGGGGGACGAAAAATGGATTTATTTTGAGAACCCGAAGCGGAAAAAATCATGGCTTGCACCTGGTGACGACGGCCCATCGACTCCAAGGCCAAGTCGGTTTGGCCGTAAGACAATGCTCTGTGTTTGGTGGGACCAGTGTGGTGCGGTGTACTTCGAGGAATTAAAACATGGCGAGATGGTAAATGCGGATCGCTACCGACATCAAATTATCAATTTGAATCATGCGTTGATCGAAAAACGGCCGAAATGGGTCCGAAGACATGGCAAAGTTATCTCCCAACATGAAAACGCACCGTCTCATACCGCCAAGTGGTGAAGAACACTCTAAAAGCATTGAATTGGGAAATATTACCCGTCTACCCGTCGTACCCGTCCTACTAACCCCTTTTCGCATCGATGGGACACTCTCTCGCCGAGCAGCGCTTCGCCAATTTTGAAGAAGTCGAAAAATGAAGAAGTTTTTTGAAGTTTTGAAGAAGTCGAATGGCTTGCCTTGAAAGAGAAAAAGTTGTTGTTTTCGGAATGGTATCCACGATTTGCCTGAAAGATGGGCGAGATGTGTAGAATCCAAAGGTCAATACTTTGAATAAAATTTTTTGATATTCCCTTGAGAAGTAAATGCTTTCTTTATTGAAGAAAACTTTAACTAACGCCCCTGGTACTTGTGGATTTCGGAGAAGAGGCCGAAAATAAAGAAGAATTCTGTGAGACAGCTAAAAAGATTCCCAGATAAGCCGGAAGCCGATTGCAAGAATGGAAATCCGAGACATCGATTTTGCCACGGAACTGATCGAAGTAGAAGCGGCCATCACAAGAAAGCTCCCTGGCATGGGCAGTGTCAAAACGAGGCTGACACCAGGAACCCATTGGAGACGATGTGTAGTCATCATCAAATTCCTCGGAAATGACGCGGAACCATTCCTGAGTAAGGGCGAATGAAAAACTGTCTGGCTCAGTGCTTCAAATGTCTTGGTTTTTTAATCGCGTCCTGGGATCAGGAAGGTGTCGGGTTTTCCAAGAGGCCTTAGCCATGGCAAATTCAAATCTCCGATGATTCGTGCTCTGCAGGTAAATCTACACCGTAGTACAACCGCTCAAAACTTGGTAGAGCAATTAGCGACGAACATTAAAGCCGACTTTTTGCTACTCAGTGAACAACACCACGCCAAAAGTTCTGCAGTGCCGTACCCTGGCAAATCTGGCACTGCCGCCCTCTGGGTTCGGACCAGTGGTTTCCAGGCGAAGAGCTGTGGACATGGGGATGGTTTCGTGTGAGCTAGGTGCTCCGGAATCACCCTCTTCAGTGTGTACCTGACGCCGAATGAATCGATAACATCTTTCATCTTTATGCTTTGGCAAACACTGTCTCCAGTGCGAGTGGCCACGTGCACGTTTGGGGAGACTTCAAAATTAAGGTAATCGAATGAAGCATGCCTCAAAGGGACGTGCAGGGGAAATGAGTCTTAGAAATGGCGGCAACAACAGCGTTTGTCGTGATAAACACTGGGAACACATCAACTTTCCAACTTTGTGAAGAACCATACCAGACGTGACATTCGCCTCGGAGTCCTTTGTACTAGGAAACACAACTGAGGAGTATTAGTTGACTACTCAGCCAGCGACCATCAGTACATTATGCTTGACATCCTTAATACTGTCTCGAAACGTACGCACTGTTGACCTTCTGCAATTTGGTAGAGCATTGAGAAGATGGAAGTTCAGAGGTTTGTCGAGGTTCTCATGGCTGGTGGCGTGACGCTGGTGGAGGATTTGCGTGGATTGAAGAGCTAGCACAGAATCGGGACGAGGCATACAACCAAGTAGAAACATATAAATTGGACAGGAAATGCCTTCGTAAACTGATGAACAACAGAAAGGCTTATCGCTGACAAGATCAGGTAGACAATGTGACAAAGGATCTGTGTGGCCTTGGTACCCAACGGAAGCCATGTATACAGGAAGCGGAATAGATGGACGAGATAGTGCGAGTCCATTTCCTTGCCTACCCCGTCTGTGTTGACACTGGTGAAACAGCAATCGATCGTCCACTCTTCACGAAGTCGGAATTGGAGGAGGCAGTCATTTGGTTGAATAGTGAAAAACTGCTGGCCCAGGGGGTAATCCAGCTGTGGTAACAGGAGAGCTCACCCTGGATAATCTTATCATGCTCGGATGATGCTCGGATCGGTTAACAAATAGAACTATGGGGCACATTATCTGCGGGCAGTCGTGGAAAATAAAATGAACTCATAGAAGCCGAGGTCGTTTAGGGATCATTTCTCGGGCAATCTCTCTTCTTCCCTCTCTTACCGCTAGAGGAGTGATCGCCTGCTTGACAACGATTTACGAGACCTAGAAAACCTGTCAAAACGTGACCTGCCCCGGAATAGTGTGTCAAATGGTTCCAGGCTGGGTTTTTAGCTTGACAGGGGAGGTGTTTTGGTGGGTAGTCCAGACACCTATGACTTTAGTATATCCATGACTAAATGCATTCACCCTATACCAGAAAAAACTAGCGCAAAATAAGTAGTCTATCATTTCTACCACTCACCGGAAGCGTCGGTTGTAACGATTGCAATATCGTAGTTTCACGTCTGGGTTTAAGGTTTGGCAGCTAGCAATAAAAATGTTTCGCTTGGTTTGCGTTTATTGGCTGGTATCGTAGGTAGGCAGTTTTCCTTAATTTGGTTTAGGCATGCCTATCCCTTCTGGGTCTTTCTTCCCAATGTATTAGCTGATGTTCCCGTCTGTGTAGTGGTTGCAGTAACTGCCATTGTTAGGTTTTTGTTATAATCGTTCATTAAATGACAGCCTTGCCTTGCCAGAAAGTAAAGTTTTATTTTTTCAAGCTTATATCTTTTATCAAGATGTAAAGAGGTTTGTGCGCCGTTTTCTGTACTGCCGAAGTTTTCCTGGCAATTTGTGGCCAATTTTCACCATAATTAAGGCTCGATGAATCTGGAAACTATCCAAAAGTATATTTAAGAGAAAAATCAAAATGCCTTAAAAATAAATCGTGAAATAATGTATGCGTAGATTCCATTCTCAGGAGCATTTATTACAAAAAGAAACGACAAAAAACGTTCTGAATTTCGATGTTAGATTCCATGATCCCAACCATGTCTTTTCATCAGTTTGTCTAATAGCCATCACGTACCGTCCAACGTTCATCGTAGTAAACCATCATTATAATAAGTAATCACGATCACTCACTTCTTTTTAAAACCACGCTAATATCTTGTTGTAATTTCCAAGAAAATTAATTCAGGAAGTTGATTTGTGAAAAGATGTGCCGACAGGACAGTTACGAGTAATTGTTTCAATTTGATTCAATTAAAAGTGTATTAGGGTATTAGGCGTGATGACTTGCAACTCATCACCAGCGGTCGTGGCAAAGTCGCTTGAGGTGAAAAGAAAAGAAATTTGCCATTAAATTTTTAAGTAAATTAATTTGACTAGGATTTTTACTTCGTTGCAACGGACAAAAGGAACACGATTCAATCTACATACTGGCAGCGTTGAATTACTTTCGATGGAAAAAATCCATTTGCCCAAGCTGTTGATAGTGTATCTAATATTACAGCAAATGCACAGTGTTACCCTTAATCGCAATAGTTTCGGCTTTAAAAGAGCGTCAAAGTACTTTCTATCATAATCGGCGATCTCTTTCGCCTAGGTTGAAAATAAATGTATTCTTGCTTGCAAAAAAAAAAGCAGACTGGATAATCCAGTTGTCTGCGCAATAACGCGAATACAACATGTGTGATAGTGATAATATCAAACGCTTACATAGAGTTAAATCCTTTGATAAGCATCTTAAGCATTACCATGAAATGGAATTCCTTGTCGTTGTTACAACTCAATCGAGGGTTAGTTGAAAGATTTCAAGTGAATGGTTGACGAATGCGGATTGTATTTACGGATGCAATATGGAGGGCGATAACACCCTGTTTAACAGCTCTGCTAAGGGTTGTTCCTGATTAATTTGCCATATATGTTCTTATGGTGTAAAGTTTCGTGTATCAGTTTTACAGCCTTCCGATGTTAACATATTGGGTAAAGCAATCAAGCTTATAAAAGAACAACAAAGGTGGTAAAAAAACGATTTAACGTTTTTTTTTCTAATTCCGTAGTTAACTATGGAATTCATTTGTTAACTTCAAACCAAATATCCGTTTTTTAGCACACATTGAACGTTGAGTAATTTTTCCAATTCTGGAAAAATCATTTGATAGAAAAAATAGACTTTAGGCCTAGGTTTACGAGGAGACTGTTTAAACTATGTCTTTGTCATCCTTTCCAACTACTTTCTCAACAATTAATCAAGGAGTGGTCGCAAGCTTTTGTTTTGTCAAATGATTTGATGTTATGATTTACTGATTGCCAAGTACGATGAACCATAGTACTCCACGTACAGGATCCCTTGCACCCTGCTCAGCTGGTTGGAAACCAAAATTTCGTTCTCTACGTGTATGATCCTAATGCTCTGCTTCGAAAATCTGGGAAAGAATATTACTTAAGTCGTTTTAAAAATTTCCCGCATTTTTGTTACCCTCTCTGACTTGAGGCATTACTAGGGACATCTCTGGGTCTGTAATGTCTCTAATAACTACCTTTGTTGGATGCTTCCCAAATAACGAAGCTGTTAGTTGTTATTATGTTCAATATGGCTGCCATAACAGAAGTTAACCAGCGTCGAGTTCTTATACCAAAAGAATATGTCGCACATTACTGATCAAGAGAGCCCACACCACCCTTCGTTGAATTAAGTAGAGAAGATGGTAATGTAGCCCCCTACATTGTTTTGATTGAGACTTCAGGAAAACAATACTAGACTTATAAATAAAATTGGTATGTTTAGTGTTCCTTACAGATTGGCTTATCATAATTTGCAATAGAATAAAAATATAACAACTGAATAATCAAATACTTATTTCTTCTTAACTGTAGCAAATTTGGCTACATGAGATTAAGTGAGATTAATCGATGTAATCGATGTAATGTCACCAAATTATTTACGTGTGTAAATAATGTTGTTTACACTCACAAACAAAGTTGTTTACATTTACATTGCTTACATTTCTAGGCAATATTGTTTGGATTCACAATTTTTGTTAAAAAATGTAAATGATTTTGCTTACAAATGTACACAACTTGGTTTACAAATGTAAAAGATGCAAATGAAAACTGCTTTGTAAATGTAACCAATTTTGTTCACGAATGTAAGCAATGTAAATCTAAACAACTTTGTAAATGTAGAGAACTTTATTTAACAATGCAAACAATGATAATCCACAGATGTCTCTCTATTCAAAAATGTAAAGAATTAACATTTAAACAACCGTGTTTACAAATGCAAACAATGTAAAAGTAAAGAACATGGTTTATAAATATAAACAGTGTGATTGTGAACAACTCTTTTTACAAATGTAAGTAATGTAAACATAAACAATTAAAATGTAAGCAGCTTTATCGAAACTGTAAACTGAAAATTAAAAAAAAAATTCACGCAGTGTAAACGTCGAAAACTTTGTTCAAAAATGTAAACAATGTAAATGAAAATTACGTTTTAAATGTAAATCACTTTGTTTGGAAATGAAAACAACATTGTTTACAAATGTAAGCAATGTAAGTGCCAACAAATCTGCTAACAAATGTAAACAATATGAATGTCAACAATGTAAGTGCAAACAACTCTATTCACAAATGTAAAAATAATTTGTTTACTAATGCAAAAATGGAAATATAAGCAACTAAATCGTATACAAATTTGTTCACAAATGTAAGCAATCAAAATGTGCAAAACAAATATAAGCAATGTTAATTTAAACAACTTTGTTATCAAATGTAAACAATGTAAATGTAAACAATAAAAACTAATCAATGACAATGTAAGCAAACTTGACTACATTTATAAACAATGACAATGTAAACAATGTAAATTTAAACAACTTTGTACATGTAGACAACTTTGTTTTTAAATGCTTGTTTGTAAATGTATACAATTTTGTTTACAAATGTAAACGATGGAAATGTCAACAACTTTGTTTACAAATGAAACAAAGTAAATGAAAACACCTTTGTAAATTTTCATAACTTTGTTTACAAATGTTAACAACTTTACCTACAAATTTAAACAATGCAAATGTCAACAACTTTATTTACAGATGTACAAAATGTTAATGTAAACAACTTTGTATACAAATGTCACTATGAGCATGAAACAACTTTGTGAATGTAACCAACATTGTTTGAAAATGTAAGCATTTTTGTTTGCAAATGTAAAAATTTAAATGTAAACAATGAAATACAACACAAATATTAAAAGCAAATGTTAGCAATGTAAATGTAAACAACTTTGTGAACAAATGCAAGCAATTTAAACGTCAATAACTTTGGTTACAAATGTAAGAAATGTAAATGTAAGCTACTTTGTATACAAATGTAAGCAATACCAATCTGAACAACTTTGTTTTCAAATGTAAGCAATGTTGATCTAATAAACTTTGTAAATGTAAACAACTTTGGTTGAAAATTTAAACAACTTTGTTTACAAATGTAAACAATTTAATTCTAAACAACGAGTGTGTAAACAAATTTGCTGACAAATGTAATACAATAGAATGTATAAAACAAATATAAACAATGTAAATGTAAAAAACTTTGCTTACAAATTTAATCAACATTGCTTACAAATGTGAACAACTATGTTTATATTTGCTTAACTTAATAGTATTTTATATCTACATATCTGGATGTAGTGAAACGGTGATACTAACAAACATTAGGTCTTTACGTTGCGCTTAGCAAGTGTTTCAGATCCGTCAACCATATTATTACTGCATTATCAAAGAGCTGAAAGAGGTTTGGATTAGATTAAAAGTGAAAAGAATCGTTAATTTCAGCATAAAAAGGGAGGAGTATCCCTCGTGATTTTAGGTTAGAGTTAAAGTTGTCATTTTAACACAGTTCAAATCACTCATCACTCCGCAGTGTATCTATTTATTTATATGTAACGATTCAAATATTTCAAAAGGTATTATTAATAAATTTGGTTTTAACGTCCGTGAAATACATAAGTGTTATACCAGTTACCTGTTCATTACACGAGATGCATTAAGAAACAAGGAATGGTGTCCTCCCATTGCAACCGTTTCGGTTTTTAAATTTTCACATAATTAGCCGCTTGGTTATTAGGTGTGAATTTTAATCCATTAATCTTCGACTGACTTAAATTCACTGTCGTCTAATTAGTTTTCTCAATTAGAAACTATCTAAGCCGCTTAAAGGCTTCGTAAATTACATACTTTCGTCATCTGACTTCCTGCTTGTTGCGAGGAATTCGCTCCGAAAATAAATCTTTAAATGTCTTCTAAACGATGGATCGACCCTTGGTTCATTCGAAACATTCGTCATTTAATTTAACCCTATCTCATCCTGACTCTTCCTCTGCTTAATTCGATGATCCAAAATGACCTGACTCAAACCGCAGCTTTTCCAATTTCATGCTGTAAATTTCAAATCTTCAGGGGTCCATTAGTCAAAATTGACTCAAAATAATAATTTGATAATTTCATTGAGGGAAGTCTTTGTGGATAGTTGCTGTGTCGTTGTTTTTTGGTCGGGAAGACAGCATTTAGCTAAGAGGAACGGATACATTACCTCACTCCGCTCCAATTAACCCGCACGTTACATTCTGGCCCCGCTTATGTGACGCGACTTGACCAACACATAACCAAGAAATCAATCAAGGTAGATAAAATGACCATTTATGTTAATTTGATGGTTTCTCGGGTTTTCGAGACCCACTCTGGAGGAAAAAAAATGCGAATGGGAGAAGATTTGAGTTGATTTACGATATGTTTTGTTTGAATTGTGCCGAAAATGAATTCGAGATAAATCACCTTGAAGGATTTCTACCTGCACCATCCTCCTACGACGTTTTTTCACTTATGGCAAAGATGAATGAATATTGAAACCACTATTAATTGTTTTATCAATATCACGTGAAATGTGACCATTTTTGAATTAATACTAAAGAACAGGTGAAAATTTCACGGTAAATTTGTTAATTTTTGGTCCGAATTTGTTGTTTTTATTATCATTGTGTATCTGTAATAAACTGGAAGAAATGCTACAGATTCTAACATGGACATTTTCTCAGCAAATACCGCATACTCAAGCATTTTTAAAGTTTTTTAATTATTTTTTAAGGGTAAAATTTCCAAAAATAATTTTTTTTAACCGCAGAACCTGTAATTTATCGTTATAGTACCTTTCACCGGCAATATTCGCAATCGATGTGAGCTCCGACGGCGTTCTACTAAATTATTTGTTTCACTTGCCTTAAACGCAGGACGGTGAAGTTCTTTTCATTAATTCACTTTACAACTAAGTTCTTTATAATTTTTCAAATTTTATCGAATTTAACAATTCTATTCGGAATAATATAATCAATACTAAAACAAACAAAAAATCGATCAGATTCATGAAAAACTACATATTTATTTAGATAAATCAAAATTTTCGAAAAGATTCTAGCGTACGACTCTCAGTGAAGCATTCTAGGAGATCATCCGGAGCAACGCGGAGAAAATCGGAGAACATTCAATGAAGCAAATCAATCGCAGTTCTCAGAATGAAGAATCTCCGAACAACCACCAAAGTGCCTATGCTAGTGAAGCTGGTGACTCCAACAGCGAACAGGACAAAATCCTTTCATCAGTTATTAGGTACGCAACTAAGTTCCCGGTTTTTTTTTATGAAATCGCCACTTTATTGTGGAAAAATTGTTCAAATGAATCATACAAAATATTGCCCATCGCTAGCAACAACTTTTTCCCATCTTTCTTGCAGAGCTCGAATACCGTCACGGTAGAAGTTTTCGTCTAGTAAGTAAGCAGACTTTTAAGTAGATTAAGTAGGTTTTAACGGGTTTGGAAACATGAGGTCGAGTGTTGTTATGCTGTAGAATGACTTTTTCGTGTCTTTGCTACATTATTGTGGCCGCTTTTCGCGCAGTGCTTGGCTCAATCGCATCGATTGAGTTCGATACCATTCACCAGTGATGGTTTCGTTTGGTTACAATAACTTATAATAAATTACACCACCTTGGTCCCACCAAATACACAGCAAAACCTTCGCAGCCTGAATATTCGGCCGAGCCGATGACGTAGAAGCATGACCGGGCAGTCTCCATGGTTTTGTTCTCTTTGGATTGCTATAATGAATCCATTTTTCATCACCCGTAACGATGCGATGAAGAAAACCCTTCCTTTTTTGCCGCTGGAGCAGTTGTTCACAGGTGAAAAAACGACGCTCAACGTCTCTTGGCTTCAATTCATATGGAACCCAAGTTCCTTGTTTTTGAATCATTTCCAACGCATGCAAGCACTTGGAAATTTGCTTGGCGGGTAACTCCCGCATTTGGCACGGAAATTCATCGAGCAATGCCTCCAATTCAGCGTCTTCGAAGGTTTTTGGTCTTCCTTTACGCTAACGGTCTTCAACACCAAAATCACCGTCTTTGAAGCGACGGAACCAACCACGGCACGTTGTCTCAGATGTTGTCTGATACAGCAGTATCTCCATAAACTTTTTGCAGCTCTCGATGAGCTTCAGCCGCCGTTTTCTTTGAATGAAAGAAAAAAAAATTTGACATTTTTACACAACCAAAAGTATATGACAAAAACAAAATAACTTTTGTGTCGAAGCGGTTTGTTTACCATATGTCTTAGCTTGGTCCATGACGATTTGGTTATGTCACAATCGACCAGCACTTACTACTGGAGCCATCTCTTGAAAAACAGCGGGAACTTAGTTGCACACCTAATAAAAGGCAGTGATTGATGCGAGAACTGCATATAGTTTTTCGTTTAAGAAGTGAAGAGACTTCTCTTGATGCTTACGAAGTCCAGGCTGATGAACTGCAAACTGCAGACAAAAATGTATGCAAAGAGAGTAATATAAAAATAAATAAATGTCACAACAAAGAAGAAACAAAAACGCAAAACTCCAGATACCTTAAAGGCCGTTCAACAATAGACCAAATTGACATATATAAGCAATGCAAATCGGCAACTCTATTCAAAACAAACCGGACCGCTGATTGCCTTGAAAACCAACAACAAAATCGGAATCGAATTGCAGCCAAAGTCATATTGTAAATCCGCAAAAAACACCAGCGGCATATACAAGATCGCATGGAGGAACCGCGAAAGTTATTCATGGAAAAACGACCCGATAAGTAACAACTAGATACAAACCGAATTCACGAAACAGATTCAATTACGCAGCCCACCTGCAGAATGCTCTCACGAACCTGATATTATGGCAACTTTTAAGATGCTACTGCACAAATAAAAGAAAGGACCTTGGCTAGACATTTTTGAAAAACCAAAAATCAAAGAAAAACAAAAATATACACCAAAGGAGAGCACTTCTTTGAATCGACAGTTACGAACAGAACGGCTGCTCTTTTGATAGATACGAGTAGAAAATAGGTAGAAGTCTGTGCCACTTCATTTGCACGAGAATATAATGTACCTGAGGCTGGCAAAACGTCAAAGAGGACAATTGACAAAGACATCAACTGCTTTGATAATATCTCAATGATTCGAAAAAGGCTTGATTCCTTCTCTGTGATTTCCAGCAAATGTAAGTGCCAATACGGATACTCTGACTTAATCGTTTTTAATGATATCCCTAAGATAATATAAACGTTTATCGACTTTTCAATATGAAATACTTGATCAAAATCAATTCCGACATTTTCAATTAAAAATTTCCCTAGTACTAAAAGCCTATTATCTATAAAGCGCTAGAATTTTCATTCATGAAATGCTTGAAGAATGTCAATATTTACATTTCCATAATCTTCAACCACCTTCCGTTATAAAATTGCAAGCCAGTTAACATGAAAGTTAGAAGAACGATTTCTATAAAGAGATAATCACATTTATATTTGATTGTTGAATTTAAAATGGAATTGATCTATGAATTAGACACTTTACTATGTCAACTTTAACTTTGTGATAAACTCTTTTATTTACAATTACCAATTCAGTGTATATGCGGAGATTCTCATTAATAGCCTTAACAAGAGAATTGTTGATTTGAACATATTTGATAAGCTTAATGTAGACTTGGTATCAGCTGAAGACTGTATTGCTTACATGTTTATTCGGCTCCAGCAAATTAGCCGAAAATCGAGCATCTGTCAAAGTATGGAATAACAACGGCTTAATCTTCGGGAAGTGATGTTCGTGTGGAGTTAACACACCCGTTAAAATGATTGTTCTGTATCCAGGGGCGGTACGAATTTGTTGATGATGGGGCACTGAATGTAATGTAATTTTTCGTAATTTTGGTAATTGATTTTAATATCATTCAATTTTTATGAATATTTTAATACTAAATGCAAGTCAAAACAAAACATTTGCTTGAATTGTACAAAAAAATTAATGTAATATTTGCTATCGCAAATTTTGTTTTTGAATTACTTTAAACTTGAAAAACTAGATCATCAGGATCTTTCCGTGGTCCCTACTATATTATAAATGAATCTTTCTTGGTTAATAATAATATTTATTAAAACAGGTTCTTTCTTTAAGCTTACAATCGTGAACTCTACTCAAGTAAGTAAAGTAACACTAACAGTCTCTGATCTTTTATACTTTATATCTGATTAGCCTTGCACAAATCATGTAAATATATTCTCAGACATTTAAATTGTTTAATCTGCCGAAATTGTAATTTAATGTCTCTAACATCGATCAGCAATTTTAAATGATTCATATTCAACATCTGCGAAATGAACGTATCGTTTCGTTTCTTCAGGTGCGCGACCTTTTTGCTTTGTAAATGTTCTTGCAAGTGAATCAAACACAAACGAATTAATTTAAAATTGTCTAATAATTTATTGACTAGCTTCGACTTGGAGGGTATTCCTCTGGGAGCGAGTTTGATACACTTCTGAGATAACAATTTTACTGGTTCCACGCTCCAGACGACGTACTTGACTGGTATCGCAAGTGCACAATATGTGCTTCCGTTAAAGACCCGAATCGAAATTTGGGAGGGCAAATTCAGACCTATAACGTTTGGGTACCATTCGAGAGAATAGCCGTAGATATCACAGGACACTTTCCCGAGTCTGAATGGGGAAATCGGTATATATTTGTTGTAAATAAGTGACCAGAAGTACGCCCAATTCCTAACCTACAAATTGGTCAGTAGATATGGACGAAGGCCGAAACTTAGAGTCACAGGTATTTGCCGAAATGGGTGAGCTGCTAAGAATACAAAAAACATGGACAACACCACTTTACCCTCAGTTAGATGGAATATTCGCGCTGTTCAATGACACGCCAAATAAACATTTAGCCAAGATGGTTGATGAAAATTAGAGAGATTGGTATTGACGCATTCCATTATTTTTGATGGCGTACCGAACTGCAGAACATGCAACGGCAGGAGAAGCGGCAGCCAAAGTCATCTTTGGCAAAATGATTCGTCTACCAGCTGATGTAAGGTTTGGGACACCCCCTGAGCAGCCCTAACCCAATTTCGGAGTATAGAAGCGACTTCAGACAACAACTGAATCAGATACAGTAATGAGTGCGGAAGCAAATCGAGCCAACTGCTAATCACATGAAGACCAGATATGACTTAATGGCAAACTCATCCGACTTGGTGTGGCTGTATAACCCATGGCGTCCAAAAGGCAAATCTCCGAAGCAGCTGCCGAATTGGCAGGGTTCCTACAGAATTATCAAGCGAATCAACGATGTGGTATACCGTATACATAGGAGCACCAATAACCAAAGACAAAAATGGAAATTGTGCACCTAGACCGCCTAGCCCCATGTTATCAGCAGGAAGACGTTGAGAAAGCTGATGTTTCATTTTTTCGGGGCAAAAAACATATAAGGCGGGAAAAGTGTGACATGTTCGAATAATGTCACGCGTCACTGTAGTCGCCCAGAAAAGCAAATTTGTAAACTAGTATCAATAACAAATAAATGGATCGAAGTTTGAGTTTGTCGAAGGTATAATTCAGCGTTGAGACTGTATTCAATCTGATGGGGGCAAAGTTCATACAGAAAGTATAGACCTAAAAAATTACGACCAGACTCTAAAGAAGGGAGACGAAAATAACATAAAAGGGAATCATAAGGATCATAAGGTATGCTTTGCTTATAGAACACGATAGGAATAACGGGGAGTATCCTAGTCTACGATGAACAAAAGAAACAAATGAAAGTGAAGTAGTGGAAAAGTGGATGATTTCATGACCAATATTTAGAATGAATAGTAACGAAATACCACAGAGAAGACATGAGCGTCAAATTTTAAATTTCGGCCAAAAGAACCTCCGAGGTTTTTCAAAGAGGTAACAACAGAAAGAGTTTCTTCATTCATAAATGTAAAAAAGGAGCATTGGTGAGATTTTTGAGAACATCATTTTATGACATGATAAATATGAACACAAAAAAGTGTGTTAAACACCATTTGCAGAAGCCGATAGTCATTGGAACAGTAGTGGTACAAGAATGGAACCTTCAGAGACACCATGTGAAGGAAAAAAGGGGTTAAAGTAACGCCGTAGAAGCTTACACAACAAGAAGGATGGAACAAGTTGTACTGCATCCAAGACAATTATGATTCCGAAATACCAAGACCGACTAGGTTGTTTGACAATTGTCAATGGTTTGCACAAATCCACGAACAACCTTTCGCACGCCTTAGACATATTGTTTGTGAATGCAGTCAAATTACTGGTGATTGAGAGGCCTTTAAGGAAGGCATACTGCTACTAGGCATATTACTGATCGCAATTAAACAATGAGTTGGTTGTGACTGAAAGGCCCAAATAATTTTAAGGAAAGGAAATTAATTACAGGAAATTAAGGATATAGGAAAGTAGTTCCAAAGTTCCGATGTATCCCCTGAAAGATTACCACTTCTAAGAAATGGACCAATGATAGATTGTTTCAAATTAGAGGGAAATACACCAGTAGAATGAGAAATGTTGCTGGTAAGGTTTTTCACAAACATGTTTGGACGGCATCAGGGTTGGAACTCGTATAAGGACCAGATCAGATAAGGAATCAAAATAAAATCGAACAGATTGTCAGACCCTTTGTCCTCCAATATTCTAAGCAAACGTTATTGCATAAGGTGTCATCCTTATGCAGTCTATCATTTTTGTGCCCTTGAGGATGCCAATGTTGAGGCGATGGCTTGACTTGGCAATAGCCCCTATACAAATCGATTTGAAATCTTTTGGAATTGATTAAAATATCGTGCCAGGGAAACAAACAGCTACAGCTGATTCAATTGCATAAGATGTGGTAGGAGGAGATGGTAGATGAAATCGCCGTACAATTTGTTGAGAAGATGCCATCCAGACTCTAGGAATCTGTTTTGAAAAGAAGAGGATATTCCCGATATTCTCCGAATAAAACAAGCTACCTAAAAAGTGGGTTTAGTCTACAATTCAATGTTATTTTTGATATCAATTGCCTTTAAAATTTATAAAAATGGAAAACAATCGAGAATAAGTAATTCTGAGTTTAATAGCATGAAACTTCATTCAACTTATTGAGATAAATAATGTTATATACAATAAAAATAACCATAATACAATTCTCCTGTTCCACAAGAAAATAATTAGGAACTTTTATAAGAGGTCTTTTTTGTTTTATAGAGGAGACCGGGAAAGGTTGTGAAAATTTTGATATAATTCGCTTTCATTCTGTTTTGGATTTTTGAAAAAAAAAAACTCAAAAAAACCAAACCTAAGTTCATTTTTTTTGCCTTCACCTTTCGTTTCTTTTCCTCTGCTTTTTTTTCGTATAGCGTGCTTCTCTGATGTATTAGTGTAAATTGTGGATTTACGTTTTTTCTCATCCTTGATCGTTTTTTTTTTCGCGGTGGTGCTTTGGGGTAAGGTCTAATTAAATCAGGGAAAATAATACCGGTGCTAGTAGATGGTACGGCGACATCTGCTTTGCTTTTTTCAATACTTTTTATGTTTATCAACAATTCCAATTGATGAATCCGAGATTTCTCCATCTTGTGCAAAATACAATTCGACATCATGGCCGCGGGTCAAATTGTCCAGGCATTCTGATGGAAACAAAAATATATCAAAACTGATAAAATTAAAATCGATGAAGCCATTTCTTCTCTCGGACTTGAAATTGACCGATCGGTGACATATTCTGATGAAAAATTAAGATCCGTGAACAAGTTGTGGTTAAATGGATAGATTCCAGTTTTTTTCGAATCCATACTTTATATTTTTGGGAGTAAGAGCTACTGGCGTCGCTGCAGCAACTTTATCGGGTATATCATAGACGCTCATAGTCTTCCCGGGGTGATTTCTCATCAAAGCGTCACAAGTTGTCAAGAATTTGTAGCTTACGCGAACAGTGCAGTGTAGTGGAAAAGATAACAATACTATCCCATTTGATTTACGAAAATCAATGAATGTTTTTCTGAAATGAACAAAATTTTTTGGGTTATAGAACAACTCTCCCTACATGTTGAACAGTAGTAACACCCTTTTTTTCCACATCGTCTATGTTTTGGGGCTCGAAATTATCCCGGTGTATAACCGCCTCCAGATTGTCAAAGAACAAACCAACATTTACATGATTGAAACTAGTCCCTCGCGACAAACTTGTGGCTTGGGCAGATCTGATTTATAATTGTGGGTTCCTATGCATGAATGCACTGAAGTAATCCTCACCGGCCATTTTATGTTCATCCCAAGACTTTGGACGCTTCAAATTATATTTCAATACGAGCTCGTAAGCTGACTTTCTTACGTCACTTTAGAAAAGCCCAAAATATATGTCGGCGCAACGAATTATACAATTGAACAGTATTTTTTCTTGCTCGTGTAAAAATACTTTGTTGTGCGATGACGTTGGCGTTGGAATACTGCGAAATATCATTTTGACCCCTAGTTGTCTTTCTTGCACACATTTTCGGCGTCTGAAAATACTCATCTGTATTTGTCGAAAATGAATAGCTTGGGATCGATAGTACCGTTGATTAATCCGGTTTTTGATACATTCACTATTGAAGGAAATCTAAAAATTTTAGTTTTGCACACAAAAATCGATTGATCGCCCTCACCCACGTGTGCTCCGTTTCAAGTCAAAACAAACACTGTAGATGATACATATTTTTCTATCACTTTCCATATGCTAGCACCTGTGGTTTTCGAACGATGAGTGTTGTTTAGTGTTGCCAACAAGTGAAGTATAAAATATGCTAAACTGCAGTGAAAATTTGCCAAAATTATGCCAACGGGTATTAAATTAATTAAAACCAGCTTGAGCTCTTTCCACACTTCTTTATAAATATTAAATTCACGATCGAGGTACTCGAAACATTTGATCAGAACTTCCGCACCCATGAGTCTTCGCTGAGTTAGCTTAGCAAGGGTATAATTCACTTATAAGTTGTAAGTGAAAAGGGAAAATTGATCTACCAAAAACTTCTGAAATTGATAAAGCCAGACCAAAGGCAATTTGGAGTATAGGAAAAAGTTCAAAGCTGTAGAGCAATATTAATAACTAGTAAATAACCAGTCGACATCCACCTAAGCTGGTAGTGCCAATCGACGCGTCCCAGCCTGTGAGTTGGCACCTGATGAGAAGCGGCAGGGACGCGTGTTCGAAACCAGCTTGAGCTCTTTCCACAATTCTTTATAAAATATTAAATTCACTATCGAGGTATTCGAAACATTGGATCAGAACTTCCGCACCCATGAGTCTTCGCTGAGTTAGCTTAGCAAGGGTATAATTCACTTATAAGTTCTAAGTGAAAATGGAAAAATTGATCTACCAAAAACTTTTGGAATTGATAAAGCCAGACCAAAGGCAATTTGAAATATAGGAGAAGTTCAAAGCTGTAGAGCAATATTCATAACTAGTAAATAACCAGTCGACATCCACCTAAGCTGGTAGTGCCAATCGACGCGTCCCAGCCTGTGAGTTGGCACCTGACAAGAAGCGGCAGGGACGCGTGTTCGAAACCAGCATGAGCTCTTTCCTCAATTCTGTATAAATATTAAATTAATGTCAAAATTATGCTACAGTTTTTTGTGTCAAATAAAACGCCATTTAATTTTAATTTTTTTTTACAAACTTAATTTAGGCAAGGTACATGCTTTAATCACAATCTAATGTGGAAGTAGACTAGACACTCCTTGGTACCTATAGAGCGCAGTACGTTGTCCGGAACTGTGTAAGAAAAGCAGCATTTCCGTACCCTCTTTAGGCCGAATCTGACATGTAAAATGGCATTTAAAGTTTATACCGACAAACGGTTGCTATGTTTTGTTCTGACAATATTCATTTGGCTGAAAATGCGTTCAATATCCGCATTAGAACGTGGTAATGATAATATTGATATTGCTAACGATGATAAATCTGCGAAGGGGTTATTGCTTGCTGCATCTTTGTAATTAATTACTTCATTCCAAAACTCTACAGTGGAAGATGTGCATTTCCATTTAATGTGCACTATGTTTCTCTATTGGGACATGAGCCGGTCTATTATAGATTCAATAGTTCGGAACTCTTTAGCAATATCAACTATAGAAGGTTTGACTACCGTTGAAGTTTCTTGCACAGAAAACGAAGATAATTTCTCCAGTATTTCAGAACTAATTGGTAGTCTAGAACGCAGTTCTCTCATAAAATTCAGCGTGAAACTAATGTAACGTTGATGCAAACTATTTTCCACTTTTGGAAGAAGATTGAATTTCCGTAATTTCGTCTCAAAAGCATATGTATGGGCTAGGATCCAAATAACTCTCTATATTTTGTGAAAAGATATCAACTCTGACAGTTGGGTTCAAGATATGTCCACATATAGATTGAACTAAGCCACGCAAATAGTTAGTATAGTTTTGTTGGGTCAACATCGTTGCTTTCGAACAGCTTGTTCACTACTTGAAATTCATCCTAGACCGGCTTTAAATACAACAAGTATAAGTGATTCACAGGATCATTGCACATGAAAAAAGTGTTTCTGCCATAAAGCAGTTATTATCGCGCCTGGAAACTTCAAACAATAGTTTCAATTCTAGCCATTGTTCCAAAATACGGTTGTACGCTGGGTAAACTGATCTCCATCGGGTGTTGCACATTTGTGGAATAAGTAATGGGTCGGAGCCACAGTTGATAACTTGGTATATATTTTTATAATATAGCCGACGGTTTGAAGGCCCACATATAAAACTGCGTGACGGCGATGCGAGAGCGCGATGGGATTCTTGCGCGTCGTCACGCAACGCATTCAATTTACAATGCACGCGATGCAAGGAAGAATAATGTTCATATGACAATTGTCAAATTGGGGACGTTTTGAATGATCTTTGATTAAAATTTTTTTTTAATTTTTGAAATTTTATAATTTGGAATTTTCCTTCGTTTGGCAAATGATAGCCTCAACATGGATGCTCGAAATTTTCATTCAAAACTCATTCAGAATAATCCTAGTACTTAAAAAGTAATAAAGGCGTTTGAATTTCAAATTTCATTTAACCGCCATCAAGCATCTGACAAACGTCACGCACCTCGTTGCGAGGAATTTTCGTTTTTCCGAATATTTTTCGTCTCGCATCAACGCATCGCAATCATTGTACGATGTCGTATACAATCGCATGTTACGAAAACTGCTTGACATTTGCTGCGAGACTCTCGTCACGCTCTCGCATCGTCGTCTCGGCCTTGACTGAACCAATTGTAGGATTCTCTTATGAGGAATTCAATGGTGTGAGGTAGTGTCTCTTCTCTCGCATGAGATAAAGCCAACTGTAATGGATGGCACACGCAGCGAACTAAAACCAAGTGATCAGTGCCAGTTGCTATTTTTAATGAGGCATGCACTCCATTGTTAGTGCCAGTCATCACCGTAGCGTTATCTGTGCCGATACCTATCAATTTTTTTATATCAAAGTTGAGGACAGACAATAATCCTTGAATGCCGTTGACGATGCTCGTTGCAGTGCCATCTTTAATCTCGACTAACCCTAAGAAGGTGGATATTATAGTCTACAAGGATCGGCTGAAATATCTTGTCGATACTTCCAACATTTTGCTGACGGAAATGTCTGTAGACTCATCCAATAAGAGACTATAATCATGATCTCCCAAATCTGACACTATTTATTTTATAAAATGCGGTGCCAAAACATTTTTTATGATATTAGTACATTTTGTAGGATAAACTCGCAAGTCTCCGCTTTTGTTATCACCCAATCTGTTTTCACATAGCTCGGATAAATGGTCAACAGCCATAATTGAACAATGTGTGCAGACAATCATAGCTGATGAAGCTTCTGCCCTTGCTCTCTCTGTATTTACATCACTTAATTACATTCTGGCTCTTCATTGGTTGTATGGGTTTTTTATGTTTTGCTGATGAGGTATGTAACTTTAGGCAAGGCTCTTTTGCAATAATATCACATTTGCAGTACTTAAAGTACGCTTTCGTCGTATCATTAAAGGGAATCATAAGGATCATAAGGTATGCTTTGCTTATAGAACACGATAGGAATAACGGGGAGTATCCTAGTCTACGATGAACAAAAGAAACAAATGAAAGTGAAGTAGTGGAAAAGTGGATGATTTCATGACCAATATTTAGAATGAATAGTAACGAAATACCACAGAGAAGACATGAGCGTCAAATTTTAAATTTCGGCCAAAAGAACCTCCGAGGTTTTTCAAAGAGGTAACAACAGAAAGAGTTTCTTCATTCATAAATGTAAAAAAGGAGCATTGGTGAGATTTTTGAGAACATCATTTTATGACATGATAAATATGAACACAAAAAAGTGTGTTAAACACCATTTGCAGAAGCCGATAGTCATTGGAACAGTAGTGGTACAAGAATGGAACCTTCAGAGACACCATGTGAAGGAAAAAAGGGGTTAAAGTAACGCCGTAGAAGCTTACACAACAAGAAGGATGGAACAAGTTGTACTGCATCCAAGACAATTATGATTCCGAAATACCAAGACCGACTAGGTTGTTTGACAATTGTCAATGGTTTGCACAAATCCACGAACAACCTTTCGCACGCCTTAGACATATTGTTTGTGAATGCAGTCAAATTACTGGTGATTGAGAGGCCTTTAAGGAAGGCATACTGCTACTAGGCATATTACTGATCGCAATTAAACAATGAGTTGGTTGTGACTGAAAGGCCCAAATAATTTTAAGGAAAGGAAATTAATTACAGGAAATTAAGGATATAGGAAAGTAGTTCCAAAGTTCCGATGTATCCCCTGAAAGATTACCACTTCTAAGAAATGGACCAATGATAGATTGTTTCAAATTAGAGGGAAATACACCAGTAGAATGAGAAATGTTGCTGGTAAGGTTTTTCACAAACATGTTTGGACGGCATCAGGGTTGGAACTCGTATAAGGACCAGATCAGATAAGGAATCAAAATAAAATCGAACAGATTGTCAGACCCTTTGTCCTCCAATATTCTAAGCAAACGTTATTGCATAAGGTGTCATCCTTATGCAGTCTATCATTTTTGTGCCCTTGAGGATGCCAATGTTGAGGCGATGGCTTGACTTGGCAATAGCCCCTATACAAATCGATTTGAAATCTTTTGGAATTGATTAAAATATCGTGCCAGGGAAACAAACAGCTACAGCTGATTCAATTGCATAAGATGTGGTAGGAGGAGATGGTAGATGAAATCGCCGTACAATTTGTTGAGAAGATGCCATCCAGACTCTAGGAATCTGTTTTGAAAAGAAGAGGATATTCCCGATATTCTCCGAATAAAACAAGCTACCTAAAAAGTGGGTTTAGTCTACAATTCAATGTTATTTTTGATATCAATTGCCTTTAAAATTTATAAAAATGGAAAACAATCGAGAATAAGTAATTCTGAGTTTAATAGCATGAAACTTCATTCAACTTATTGAGATAAATAATGTTATATACAATAAAAATAACCATAATACAATTCTCCTGTTCCACAAGAAAATAATTAGGAACTTTTATAAGAGGTCTTTTTTGTTTTATAGAGGAGACCGGGAAAGGTTGTGAAAATTTTGATATAATTCGCTTTCATTCTGTTTTGGATTTTTGAAAAAAAAAAACTCAAAAAAACCAAACCTAAGTTCATTTTTTTTGCCTTCACCTTTCGTTTCTTTTCCTCTGCTTTTTTTTCGTATAGCGTGCTTCTCTGATGTATTAGTGTAAATTGTGGATTTACGTTTTTTCTCATCCTTGATCGTTTTTTTTTTCGCGGTGGTGCTTTGGGGTAAGGTCTAATTAAATCAGGGAAAATAATACCGGTGCTAGTAGATGGTACGGCGACATCTGCTTTGCTTTTTTCAATACTTTTTATGTTTATCAACAATTCCAATTGATGAATCCGAGATTTCTCCATCTTGTGCAAAATACAATTCGACATCATGGCCGCGGGTCAAATTGTCCAGGCATTCTGATGGAAACAAAAATATATCAAAACTGATAAAATTAAAATCGATGAAGCCATTTCTTCTCTCGGACTTGAAATTGACCGATCGGTGACATATTCTGATGAAAAATTAAGATCCGTGAACAAGTTGTGGTTAAATGGATAGATTCCAGTTTTTTTCGAATCCATACTTTATATTTTTGGGAGTAAGAGCTACTGGCGTCGCTGCAGCAACTTTATCGGGTATATCATAGACGCTCATAGTCTTCCCGGGGTGATTTCTCATCAAAGCGTCACAAGTTGTCAAGAATTTGTAGCTTACGCGAACAGTGCAGTGTAGTGGAAAAGATAACAATACTATCCCATTTGATTTACGAAAATCAATGAATGTTTTTCTGAAATGAACAAAATTTTTTGGGTTATAGAACAACTCTCCCTACATGTTGAACAGTAGTAACACCCTTTTTTTCCACATCGTCTATGTTTTGGGGCTCGAAATTATCCCGGTGTATAACCGCCTCCAGATTGTCAAAGAACAAACCAACATTTACATGATTGAAACTAGTCCCTCGCGACAAACTTGTGGCTTGGGCAGATCTGATTTATAATTGTGGGTTCCTATGCATGAATGCACTGAAGTAATCCTCACCGGCCATTTTATGTTCATCCCAAGACTTTGGACGCTTCAAATTATATTTCAATACGAGCTCGTAAGCTGACTTTCTTACGTCACTTTAGAAAAGCCCAAAATATATGTCGGCGCAACGAATTATACAATTGAACAGTATTTTTTCTTGCTCGTGTAAAAATACTTTGTTGTGCGATGACGTTGGCGTTGGAATACTGCGAAATATCATTTTGACCCCTAGTTGTCTTTCTTGCACACATTTTCGGCGTCTGAAAATACTCATCTGTATTTGTCGAAAATGAATAGCTTGGGATCGATAGTACCGTTGATTAATCCGGTTTTTGATACATTCACTATTGAAGGAAATCTAAAAATTTTAGTTTTGCACACAAAAATCGATTGATCGCCCTCACCCACGTGTGCTCCGTTTCAAGTCAAAACAAACACTGTAGATGATACATATTTTTCTATCACTTTCCATATGCTAGCACCTGTGGTTTTCGAACGATGAGTGTTGTTTAGTGTTGCCAACAAGTGAAGTATAAAATATGCTAAACTGCAGTGAAAATTTGCCAAAATTATGCCAACGGGTATTAAATTAATTAAAACCAGCTTGAGCTCTTTCCACACTTCTTTATAAATATTAAATTCACGATCGAGGTACTCGAAACATTTGATCAGAACTTCCGCACCCATGAGTCTTCGCTGAGTTAGCTTAGCAAGGGTATAATTCACTTATAAGTTGTAAGTGAAAAGGGAAAATTGATCTACCAAAAACTTCTGAAATTGATAAAGCCAGACCAAAGGCAATTTGGAGTATAGGAAAAAGTTCAAAGCTGTAGAGCAATATTAATAACTAGTAAATAACCAGTCGACATCCACCTAAGCTGGTAGTGCCAATCGACGCGTCCCAGCCTGTGAGTTGGCACCTGATGAGAAGCGGCAGGGACGCGTGTTCGAAACCAGCTTGAGCTCTTTCCACAATTCTTTATAAAATATTAAATTCACTATCGAGGTATTCGAAACATTGGATCAGAACTTCCGCACCCATGAGTCTTCGCTGAGTTAGCTTAGCAAGGGTATAATTCACTTATAAGTTCTAAGTGAAAATGGAAAAATTGATCTACCAAAAACTTTTGGAATTGATAAAGCCAGACCAAAGGCAATTTGAAATATAGGAGAAGTTCAAAGCTGTAGAGCAATATTCATAACTAGTAAATAACCAGTCGACATCCACCTAAGCTGGTAGTGCCAATCGACGCGTCCCAGCCTGTGAGTTGGCACCTGACAAGAAGCGGCAGGGACGCGTGTTCGAAACCAGCATGAGCTCTTTCCTCAATTCTGTATAAATATTAAATTAATGTCAAAATTATGCTACAGTTTTTTGTGTCAAATAAAACGCCATTTAATTTTAATTTTTTTTTACAAACTTAATTTAGGCAAGGTACATGCTTTAATCACAATCTAATGTGGAAGTAGACTAGACACTCCTTGGTACCTATAGAGCGCAGTACGTTGTCCGGAACTGTGTAAGAAAAGCAGCATTTCCGTACCCTCTTTAGGCCGAATCTGACATGTAAAATGGCATTTAAAGTTTATACCGACAAACGGTTGCTATGTTTTGTTCTGACAATATTCATTTGGCTGAAAATGCGTTCAATATCCGCATTAGAACGTGGTAATGATAATATTGATATTGCTAACGATGATAAATCTGCGAAGGGGTTATTGCTTGCTGCATCTTTGTAATTAATTACTTCATTCCAAAACTCTACAGTGGAAGATGTGCATTTCCATTTAATGTGCACTATGTTTCTCTATTGGGACATGAGCCGGTCTATTATAGATTCAATAGTTCGGAACTCTTTAGCAATATCAACTATAGAAGGTTTGACTACCGTTGAAGTTTCTTGCACAGAAAACGAAGATAATTTCTCCAGTATTTCAGAACTAATTGGTAGTCTAGAACGCAGTTCTCTCATAAAATTCAGCGTGAAACTAATGTAACGTTGATGCAAACTATTTTCCACTTTTGGAAGAAGATTGAATTTCCGTAATTTCGTCTCAAAAGCATATGTATGGGCTAGGATCCAAATAACTCTCTATATTTTGTGAAAAGATATCAACTCTGACAGTTGGGTTCAAGATATGTCCACATATAGATTGAACTAAGCCACGCAAATAGTTAGTATAGTTTTGTTGGGTCAACATCGTTGCTTTCGAACAGCTTGTTCACTACTTGAAATTCATCCTAGACCGGCTTTAAATACAACAAGTATAAGTGATTCACAGGATCATTGCACATGAAAAAAGTGTTTCTGCCATAAAGCAGTTATTATCGCGCCTGGAAACTTCAAACAATAGTTTCAATTCTAGCCATTGTTCCAAAATACGGTTGTACGCTGGGTAAACTGATCTCCATCGGGTGTTGCACATTTGTGGAATAAGTAATGGGTCGGAGCCACAGTTGATAACTTGGTATATATTTTTATAATATAGCCGACGGTTTGAAGGCCCACATATAAAACTGCGTGACGGCGATGCGAGAGCGCGATGGGATTCTTGCGCGTCGTCACGCAACGCATTCAATTTACAATGCACGCGATGCAAGGAAGAATAATGTTCATATGACAATTGTCAAATTGGGGACGTTTTGAATGATCTTTGATTAAAATTTTTTTTTAATTTTTGAAATTTTATAATTTGGAATTTTCCTTCGTTTGGCAAATGATAGCCTCAACATGGATGCTCGAAATTTTCATTCAAAACTCATTCAGAATAATCCTAGTACTTAAAAAGTAATAAAGGCGTTTGAATTTCAAATTTCATTTAACCGCCATCAAGCATCTGACAAACGTCACGCACCTCGTTGCGAGGAATTTTCGTTTTTCCGAATATTTTTCGTCTCGCATCAACGCATCGCAATCATTGTACGATGTCGTATACAATCGCATGTTACGAAAACTGCTTGACATTTGCTGCGAGACTCTCGTCACGCTCTCGCATCGTCGTCTCGGCCTTGACTGAACCAATTGTAGGATTCTCTTATGAGGAATTCAATGGTGTGAGGTAGTGTCTCTTCTCTCGCATGAGATAAAGCCAACTGTAATGGATGGCACACGCAGCGAACTAAAACCAAGTGATCAGTGCCAGTTGCTATTTTTAATGAGGCATGCACTCCATTGTTAGTGCCAGTCATCACCGTAGCGTTATCTGTGCCGATACCTATCAATTTTTTTATATCAAAGTTGAGGACAGACAATAATCCTTGAATGCCGTTGACGATGCTCGTTGCAGTGCCATCTTTAATCTCGACTAACCCTAAGAAGGTGGATATTATAGTCTACAAGGATCGGCTGAAATATCTTGTCGATACTTCCAACATTTTGCTGACGGAAATGTCTGTAGACTCATCCAATAAGAGACTATAATCATGATCTCCCAAATCTGACACTATTTATTTTATAAAATGCGGTGCCAAAACATTTTTTATGATATTAGTACATTTTGTAGGATAAACTCGCAAGTCTCCGCTTTTGTTATCACCCAATCTGTTTTCACATAGCTCGGATAAATGGTCAACAGCCATAATTGAACAATGTGTGCAGACAATCATAGCTGATGAAGCTTCTGCCCTTGCTCTCTCTGTATTTACATCACTTAATTACATTCTGGCTCTTCATTGGTTGTATGGGTTTTTTATGTTTTGCTGATGAGGTATGTAACTTTAGGCAAGGCTCTTTTGCAATAATATCACATTTGCAGTACTTAAAGTACGCTTTCGTCGTATCATTTTCAACGGGTTGCAACCACTCCTTAAAATCCGACATTTTTTCCCAGTTCGACCTGTTATGCTGACTGTATTTTGGCGGCATGTTGGCATGTTGGCACAATACTTTTCACTACGTAACAACTTTGAATTTTAATGAAAATCACGGTATCGGTATGCACGCGGTAGAACATTGAATTAACTTGAATTTAAATTTTTCCGATAAATGAATGGGAAATGGGAAATCCCCGGAATGTATGAAAGAAGCTTCGCTTCTGTATTTTTGATGACCCTTTTACAAGTGGCAAAGGCGTAGAAATATGAAGGAATGTCATTTCAGCCCGCATAGATAATAAGATAGATAGATAGACATAGATAGATATAGATACTTATTTATTGAGACTTATACGTACATGATTATCGTTATCTGATATGATTATGTCTAATGTTTGACAGCGACAGTTTGTCGCTGCCACAGTCGCCTTGTTCTGTCCGTACATAGAATGGAGGTTTGTGGTTCAATATTAAGCGTGGGTTTGTCAAGGTAGAAGAGTTAGAGCTAAGCAGTTTGATGGGCGAGAGGTATGGGGAAGCGATGTTTTTAGCGATATTCCGGGAAAACAATTCACTAATTATAAATTCAGGGTGAGTTACCCATTTCTTTAGACGTTTCGAGCTCATCTAAATCATATACTGCATGATAGGCTTAATTTTTGTTTCACTGTATAGGATGATGCTCCGATAGTGCTTCTTGTTTGGTTTTCTATACTTGGACAAGCACTTCCTCAAAATTTTCCGTTCGATAATTTGCAGCTCTTCTACTACGGTAGGCGAAATAGTGAGCCAGACAGGGAAGCAGTAGCTAATAATGGGTCTGATGAGGGTTTTGCAGATTAAAAGTTTAGTCCTTACTTGGACAGACTTTTTGGAGAGTAAGGGGGCTAGGGCTGCGGAAGCCCAGGTGGCTTTTTCGATGGCTCTGCGGGCGTGAAGTTTAAACTTGAGGCGGTGATGGAAAAGAACCCCCAAGTAATTAAGGCAGTTCCTTAGGGGGGGGGGGGGGGGTCGTTATCAATTTGTAGAGAGAGTTCTTTACTCTTGGCTGGTGCAGATCGGTGTCCCTTGCCGGAAGTGTTCCGGAAGCATATGAGTTCGCATTTTTCAGCGTTGATAGACAGGGGCCCATTTTGAAAGGTACTTTTGTAGGGATTCCACGTGTAGAGCGATGGGTTGCTGGGCCTTTAGGGGGGACGCGTGGGTAGCAAGAACAAGTATGTCGTCCGCATATAGAATTGTGTGTGGGAGGGGGTTGGTGATATTTATTTGGGCAGCATACTGTGTATTGTATAGTGGTTGCACTTGTGTTGGAATGTCGTGAAGAAAAAAGTAAAAAAGGTGGGGGCCGAGAATTGATCCTTGGGGGACACTGGAGCGTACGTTGATAGAATCAGAGAAGGTATTGGAAATTTTTACTAGGAGGGTTCTTTGGTGTGAAAAGTTGGCTATAATTCGAGTTAGTGGGGTGGAGCATTGTGTTTTATGGAGTTTGTACAAGAGACCCTTGTCCCACACGGAGTCGAACGCTTTCTTAAGGTCAATTGAGCAAGCCACAGTTGCCTCTTTCTTCCTCAAACCTGATGATATGTAGTCGTGTAGAAGGAGGACTGCTTGTTTGGTTGACAGCTTTTCTTTAAAACCAAATTGTTGTGCTGGTACAAGGTGCTTGGCGAAAACTTTAAAGGAGAGAAGGATAATTTTTTCCTAAGTTTCAGAGCAGGGATATTGGTCTAAGCTTTTTTAAGGTCGCCGTTGGCCTTTTTCTTTGTTGTGGGCAGTAGCAATGCCGTTTTCCAGGCGCGAGGGAAGTACCTATTTTTAATGCATTAATTGATAATGATGATGAGTTGACTATGAATGGCGTTGGAGCATTTTCTTAGTACGTAATTTGGGATATCATCGGGGCCGCTGAATTTTTTGGAATCGATTGAGCGGAGGGCGATTAATACCTGGTCGGTACTTGCAAAGAAACGTTTGAACGGCTCGCTTGAGGGGTTAGCGGCTCTGTTGGTTGGCGAAAAGATGGTGAGGTAGGAGCCTTGGTATCCGTTTAGGAGGTCATTGACCGTTTTCTCTACAATTGAGTTGGTTCGTTGGTCCGAGGACATCCTCTCCGTGTATCGATTGGCGTAGTGTAGCGCACAAGCGGCTGATTTCTGTTCCGTCGTAATAAACAGTTGTCCATTTAATTGGATAGGGTCTCTGTTTATTGATAACTTGGCAGTTTGACGGCCCGTAAGGGCATTAATCTCCTTGAATACGTTGGGAGAAGGTTTCATAGCGGATAGCCTTTCTTTAAACGCTTTGTTCATTTCAGCGTACACGTTTTCCCTTATCAGTGTCTCCAGGCAGTTAATTTGGGACTTTAGTGTGATATATTCCGAATTAATTCGATTTAAGTTTCGGTGGAAGATCCTTTTAAGGCGTTGCTACCACCTAGCCCTAGTCCGAATTAAGTTCCTTGTTTGAGGGGATATGTTACCGTATTTGGAGGAGAGGGGTGGTTTAGCTGGTGTGTGTTCATCAACTTTAGAATATAGCAGGAAAGCGTTTGAATTGAGTTATCTATTTCATTTTTGTCATATATTCGATGATCGGGAAATTTTTCTTCTAGGTGGTCGGAGAGTTGTTCATCAAAGATGTGCCAATCTACGCCCCGGTATGATCAGGTGAGTACTTGAGGTGGTGGCATCCTTGCACCGGAGAGAGCGACGTCAAGAAGTAAGGCATGATGGTCAGATGGTGCCGGGATGCTAGTGCAATTTAGGGGTAGGCCGTTCAAGCCTAGGAGCGAAGCCGATAAGATGAAGTTGCCGAGGAAAGAGCTTCCTCGTGGGAATGTTGGCACACATGCGTTGATGACGCTTAGAGACGTTTGGTGCTCGGACGATAGCCAGCTGAAGATGACTGAGCTGTTAGCGTTTATTGTGTGGTCGCCCCACGATGGATGTCTGGCATTGAAATCACCCCCGATAGTTATTTCATCATATCCCTGTCCATGATCATATCCCTATCATATTCGGGAGGTGTCTATAGGTCAACCAAAATTCTCGAGCCTTTTTAATTAGCACTACAAAAGAAACGCCTAAATGCTTGACAGTTTCCTGTGCAATCAAATTTAGTACGTTCTCGTTCCGGGGCTGACGAGATGTTCAGGCTCGGGATGAGTTGCAGGTCTCTTTAAGACTTCGGAGTACTGTTGTCTAGGGAGACGTCCTGTGAGAGGTTTTATATTGAGAGCGGGTGCTGGTGGGCTCAACTGCTGGAAGCTATTGGGGTTTAAGATAAGCTCGTTTTTCGGCAATTTTGGCTCTGAGTTTAACCCGTTCGGGGCAGCTTGAAAAGTTAGCTGGGTGGCTCGTGCTTGAACATAGGACGCAGAAAACTGGGGGATGGTGGGGTCTGTTGTAGCCTCTTCTCTTGGGTTTATTGGACTTTTTCTAGGACACAACTGGCCTTCGTGCTCTTGACCGCAAGCATCACACATTTGGAAATAGCCGCAATTGGCGGCATCGTGGCCAAACCTCTGGCAGCGAAAGCATTGGGTTAGGGCACCCTTTATGGGCTTTTCCCAAATTGCCTTGCAATTTAGGACGAATTTTATCTTAATAACTTTGCGGTGGTCTTCCTCTGACGCAAGAACAACTGAAAAGGTTGAAGGACACGTTGTTCTGCCTGGACCAAGTGGTAGTCATCTGGGTGACAGATACGGGTTTGAGCTCGGGTATTTGCTCGATGATATCCTCCAGGATTTCTTTCTCTGTGAATAGAGAGCTAACAGCTTTTAATATTGCCGCCGGTTTCTTGCGCGCGGCTGGGGTGAAGGAGTGGCCACCTAATTTGTTCTTTCGCATTAGGCTCATTAAACCGTCGTAGGCATTCATGTCGTCGACCACTATCTTGCGGTACGAAGGGGACAGCGATTTGATGCGATACTTCGCATCAGGGAAGCTACGCATCATCACGCGGAGCGTGGGTGGAGATACATTATTAATAAAAATCGTTGGCAACCAGGATGGCTTTGAAGTTGCCGTGTTAGTACATAGTGGTGTAGAGGAGTTATTTAGGGGAGACGTCTTTGAACTAACTATTTTGAACTAAGACTACATTCTTTTTCTTAATAACTAGCCTACTGGTTGCCAGCTTGAAGCGTTCGGCATCGTTTTTGAGTGCGGTTTGAACCTCGTTGTTGGTGCAGATTGGGCCTTCGCTTTCTATTTCGACGTCCTGGCGAACAGCGCTGGTGGTTGTCTCTTCCCTTCGTGTGGTTGTTGTTTTTGGAATTTTCGTTTTTTGTACCATAGCGTCCTGTTTTGACTGACGGTCTTCACTTTTTAATATGATTTGCAGTTCTCTACTTATTATTTACTTGATTTGCGGTGATAGGAGGGCATTTTTCATTTGCAGCTTGCTCGGTGCTCCATTTGTTTGCCGCCTGCTCTTTTGGCAGTAGCTGGGGGGCAGTACGGCTGAGGCGTAATTTTGGCTCTATTTTTGACTTTAGTTTTATTTTGCTCTGAAAGTGTAATGTCTTTTCGGTGAAGGGTAGCACTGGCTTTTGGGCGGAACGTTTGATATGTTGCACACACTTCATCACCTTCCACAATAAAATGGCGCTCGACAGCCTAACTTGGGTTTGAGTTTAAATTTAAATTACTGGATGAATGCCACTAGAAACGTAGCGTCTTGTCACCTTGACAGTTCGACCGAAACTCCTTTCAGCCCGCATACTAAGTCATGTTCTGACAGCACATCTGTGAGCCTCAAAAAAAATCCACCTACGCCTCTGCACTGATATTTGCAGATGAACTAATTAATAAGGCGTCGCTCGCTAGAAACAAAAGATGGGAAGGGTAAGTGTATTTTGAAAGGATGTTTGCTCCTCCTTGAAAGTTTTTAGCTCAATGATTTGCTTTTAAATTGCTGTTCAATGGGGGCATGCAAATGAAAGCAATTCACAGAAAAGGGCAGGAATTTTAAATAATCGCAGCTGAAAACCCCGAATGTAAACTGAGCAGACACTATTTCACTTTCGAATGATTATCAATGACATTTTTGTAGTAACACCTTGGCTATTCGGCGCATTGTTTGTGTTTTTTAGCTACCGATAATGTCGATTTTTAAAATTAGCTTTCTTTCAGGTCGACAAATTTCGTTGGCAACTCTAGCGAATTTAGGTTAAAAAATATGCTACATGCCAAACACCGAAAAAATATGCTAAACAACATCAAAATATGCCAAATCTAGCATAAAATATGCATAATTGGCAGCACTGGCGTTGTTACAACTGTAGCCTGTTCAGTGATATGGGACAACCGTCCCATATCACTGATATTAACTAAAGAATTTTCTTCGCACTTTTGAAGAAAGCATATTAAAAAAGTATCCTGAAATAAATGAATGAAATAGAAAAAAGAAATGGTACACTGAAGTCACTGATTACAAAGGCATTATTTGGTATTTAGATAGACGTAGTAAGAGTGAAATGTGTTTATCTAGTCCCCAGAATATACGAAACATCAACTCGAAAAATATTTCAGAAAAATCAAGGATGTACACATTTCCCATTGAAATCACGGTTATGCCAATTCGTGACTAATAGTGGAAAACTGCGAAGTGAGGAAAACACCGCGAAAGTGAGTAACAATATTCACAGGTGAAAGACCAGTCGTATGTTCATTACATGATGAATTAATGAGATGTTTTCCATTTATCCAATTATCACTATAATTTTCTTTTTGCTGCGCATGAATCGCACAATAAATTGAATATTATTCATGTATGAGATGTGGCCATTTCCTTTCACATAATTGTTCAATGAAACATAGAAATGATTAATTCCATTGGATGTGTGTGTAGAAATTTGTACCGAAATGAATGGGATGTGAATGTGTTCCAGCGTCTTAACAGGCTTATCTTAATCCACATTTCTAACAATTAGCCAACCGCCCAACTGTCCTGAGGACTCGCACTCTACATGGTCACGGTACGATTAAAAGAAGAAAATTCAACAGGTTTAATGGCTTACAATTTATACGGGATGTGCGATAGTCCGATGACAAATGATGCCCGTGGTGACACCATGTCATGTCGACTTTTATTTTGTGACCGTATTTTGATCGATTTTCGATTCGAACAGCGTTCCAACGCCTACGGACCTGCACAGCTTACCTTAGTTCACCTGAAGTTGGCGCGGACACCGCGAGGGCATTTTAACTAAAGGTTCAGCTTTGCTGTCATTCCTCTTAATTGATTTGTAAAAGAATTCCTTTCGGTATCTCGTCTGCTCCGTGTTGCTGACGACGACTATAACGACGACGCAAGTGATGATAATGATGGTAGATCAGGACTGAATCGTGGTTATGGCGATGATGATGACGAAAACAACTGCAGCAACCACGAAGATACTATTTTAGACCATTTGTCATTGTTTAAGATGCGACGCCTCTACAGTTGATTAATTCACAGCACGATGAAATTATTAAGTAAAAGGAATGGCCATCACGGCGAAGATATCGCTAGTTCAATTAACAGTTAATTCGCTAGGATTGCTCTTAGCACCTGTACATTGTCATTGTTCCTTTAATGTATTTTTGGGCTGTCAAATTTTTGAAAAACTTTGTGGAGATAATTAGCACTAGAAACCTATAGATAAAGAGTGAATCAAAATGTTATCGGTACTGCCATAGCGTTAGTTGATACAGCATTAACACTCTACGGTGGCTTCTCTCTGACAGAGATAGAAAAACCGAAAGTATATTTATATTTGTATTGTGCTCTTATGCAAATTTTTTCAGTAGGGTATCTTCGATAAAAAATGAAAGGAAATTCACCTATTCAAACAACAAAACACCTATTTAAACACGTATTCAAACAACAAGGTTGCCCTCACCACCGAAGCAACTGAAGCACGGGACACAAATAAAGAAATCCCTGCACGTCAGACACCGAGCACTTCGATTACCATGGATCGTGCAGAGGACAAGCGGCTATACCGTAAAGCAGAAAGGGATATTAAACGCATCACTGCCACATGCTATGCACAAACGAACCTGAGCAAAGAGATTCAAAACGGAGTTCTGAAGTTTGAAGCCCTCCTAACCCGGATAGATCATCATAAACGCAAGTGGCTAAAGGCAGAGGAAGAGCAACAGGCTAATTCATTCGACAGCGCAGCCCGATTTCTACTGCCACCAAAAGGTAGGCCAGCAGCCCAATCAAAGAGGATCGGGATAAACTCGCTCGGGGGATCTACTTGTTGAGTTCGGATCAGATGCAAATAATAAAGACGCGTTCCGTGACGCAGTCAAAAGAGTCCTTGGAGAGAAGGCAACTGTAGCCTCACTCGAGCCTAAGGCCACACTGGAAATTAGAGACATTGACTGCGTTACGGATCTGCACGAAATAGAAGACGCCTTAAAACGTGACTTCCCCGTACTAGACGAGATGAAAGTCAGGCTGGCCAAACCAACCAACAGGAGTCAACACATGGCCTCACAGAGAGGGAAGCAGAACAGCTTTTGAAGCAGGGCAACATAAGAATAGGGTGGGTTATTTGTCGGATACGACGAAAGGCCATTCCCCTTCGGTGTTTCAAGTTCCTCGGATACGGTCATACCGCACAGGCATGTAATGGAACTGACCGAAGCTCCTTGTGCTACAATTGCGGTAAGACAGGGCACAAAAAGAAGGAATGTACAGACGAGTCACACTGTGTTCTTTGCCAGGAGTATGATCCAAGACCAGCTGATTTGAAACATATTCCAGGCACAGGGAAGTGTCGGGTCTTCTGAGAAGCCCTAACCAAGGCAAAATCACTTCTGCAATGATTCGTATCCTTCAAATCAATCTGCATGGAAGCATCATCGCCCAAGACCTACTCGAACAGTTTGCGAGAGACAGGCAAGCTGACTTACTACTGCTGAGCGAGCAACATCACACCAGAAACTCATCAACATGGTATTCTGACGAACCCGGTACAGCCGCCATCTGGGTTCGGAACAGTGCTCACCTCCAAGTGCAGGATCGGGGGCGAGGAGATGGTTTCGTGCGGGTTCGGTGTTTGGGAACTACACTCTTCAGTGTATACCTAACTCCGAATGAATCGTTGTCGTCCTTTCAACTTAGGCTCGATGCTTTGGAGGACGCTGTTTCGAGTATTGAGGGCCATGTGCTCGTCGGAGGTGACTTCAACGCAAAGGGAATCAATTGGGGCATGCCCCAATCCTCGACATGGCAGCATGAACTGGGCTCGTCGCACTGAACACAGGCCACACCCTGCTTTCCTACGATGGGGTTGTTTCGGCACCATACCTGATGTGACATTCGCTTCGGAGTGCCTAGCACAATCAGTTGAAAGTGTTAGAGTGTTAGAGAATTGCTCCAGTACATAGCTCTGGAGATCCATCACGGTGCTTCCCGAAGACCACGCGCTTGTGCTTCTGCGCTCCGGTGTAATACTGAGAAAGCGGATATTGAGAAGTTTGTTGAAATGCTTATGGCATGATCACTGCTGTCGGAAGCAACGCTAGAGGACGGAGAACCTGCGGCAAGAGATGTCGTTAACTCAACTATGAGAATCATTACATCCGCCTGCAGGTCTTCAATGTCCCTACAAAGACCCCGGCACAGCAAGCCCCCAGTATACTGGGGGTCACCTTAAATTGCCGAAAAACGAAGGGAGTGTCACAAAATACGACGCAGGACACAGCCAGCTCGAACCCGGGAAGAGGCATGTATCCGATTAGCTGCTTACAAGTCATCTAGAAAATGTCTCCGCAGACTTATCAGCATCAGCAAGGCCAGCCGCTGGCAAAACCAGGTGGCCGACGTGAACAGAGACCCATTGGGTCCGGGCTACAAAATAGTGATGCGGAAGCTCGGTGTCCAAAGGTCACCTCACTCATACGAGGCAGAAAAGATGGACGAAATCGTGCGGGCTCTCTTCCCGTTCTCTATGAAACACCAATGGAAATTCCATTTTTCACGAAGATGGAATTGGAGAAAGCAGTCTTGTCTATGAAGGCCAGAAAGGCTCCAGGACCACATGGGATTCCAGCTGAGGTGCTACAAATGGTCTTCCACTTTTCCCCCGACCATCTCCTCCACATGTTCAACGCATGCCTGCTTGAAGGACAGTTCCCAGAATGCTGGAAGGTGGCGAGACTTATGCTCATTACGAAGGGAAAAAGGGGATTCGGTGTCGCCAGCTGCATACCTCCCACTGTGTATGACACGGCCGGAAAAGTTTTTGAAAAACTTATCAGGGGAAGACTCGCTGAAGTGATTCGTACTGCCGGGGACCTATCTCCACGGCAGTATGGCTTCAGAGCAAGCCGCTCCACCATCGATGCAATTGGAGAAGTAGTGAACGCGCTCCAACGTGCGGAGTGTCACAGTATTTCAACACGATGGGTCGTCCTGCTGGTTACTCTGGATGTCCGAAATGTATTTAACAACGCTAGATGGGTGGATTTTCTGGAAGCGCTAGAAAAGCGTTTTCAAGTACCAGTGTACCTGATGCGGATTCTCAGGAACTATTTGAAGGACCGCAGTCTACCCTACGACTCGAAGGAGGCTAGGCGAAGTAAAATTCTTACTTCAGGTGTTGCTCAGGGCTCTTTCCTTGGCCCGAACCTGTGGAACATCTCCTGCGACGGACTGCTGCAGCTTGAACTGCCGGATGAGTCACGTTTGATCGGCTATGCGGACGATGTCGAGGCGCTGATCGCTGGACGCACAGTAGACCATGCGCAATTTAGACTCAATATGTTAATGCGGAGGGTAATGGACTGGACGACCGCTCACGGATTCAAGCTGCCCTGGAAACCAACCAAAGTGGTCATCCTAACGAAGAAGAGAATCCCCAGAGTAAGGCCTATCTGTATAGTTGGTTAGATCGAAATCAGCAGTAAAGTACCTGGGCGTCCTGATAGACTTGAAGATGAGATTTTCCCGACAAAAGGGCAGCAGCTGAAAAGGCTGCAGCGCATGTGACGGCACTCACCCGATTCACTCCGCAGACACTAAAATAGTATCTGTAAGGACATCTGTTCGACCAACGGCGGAAACTTATTCCCATACCCAATAATACACCGGTTTTGTTACAGCTCCTGTATAATTTTGTTCTTGCACGATTCCATTATTTTGGTTGTCGGCAGTTCATTCTGTTCAATGGTGTCTGCTACAGTGGTTCGGATGCATTGTTTTTCTTTCACTGTGTAAGCGAACTCTCCAAATATGTATTGATACCTGCTTCTAGTTCAATGACTAGTTTTTGGGCGTTCAGTTTGCTGGGAACGGAATGATTTGGTCCTTTACTAACCGGACTCCCAAAACATGGAAAAAGGGTTTCTAATCAACAGGATGAAAACTTATACGAGCATAAGTAGCCTTTTGCCATTTGCCTGCTCAATTGAGCATATACTAAGGAAATCACATAAGAAGAAGAAACGCGAAGAAGAAACGCGTAGCAGCGACATACGGATTTTAAAAAAACTAATAGTTCAATTTAAGAAAAACTGCTCAGTTTCATACAATAGAAGTATTTTTGAGAATTTCTTTGTTCTTTTTTTATTTCTTTTTTACCAATTAATCTTCAAATTCAGCAATTCTAAACACATCCACGGCTATTTCTGGGGTGCATCAAAGCAAGACCTCACTTAAATATAAACTATTGTCTCCTGGGTGACCAGATCCTTTGGCGTGAATTTTCCATTGATCTTTCATTGCAAACTCTACTGTTTAATTTGAATGCAATAACACAATTTTGTGATTGCCAAAAAATCCCCCGATAAGTGAAAATTAAAACCGGTTCTACCTCACACGTTGATATCTTTTTTACGGAAAATGTGTCTGAAGATAAACCACTTATAGCATCGAGTTAAGACCTCCCTTTTGAGAATCGTGCACGTAAGCCAGCCGATTTTTATTTTCCTCTTGACCAGGAGTTGCATTGCATCGTTCTCTGGGATGTCTGCAATTGTGGCACTTTGCTCTCTAAGATTGGCTAAGATTTGCTCTTTACACAGGGAGTAAATTTTTTGACGCTAGGGGCAATGTTTTTGGCGACTTTCTTGATTCTGAATTTGGTAGTTCTGAATTTGTCAACGATGATTTCCGATCCCATTTTCAATGTATTTTTTTTTTTCGTTTTTCGGATGATGGTTGGGTTTCTCATAACACTTAGGACTGCGCTTATATTTCTTGCCCTTATTTGCTCTTCACTTCGGTCGAGAGCGAAGCCAGCCTTTAGGTGATGTTTTCGGTTAACTGTATATTTTTGTTACTTTCCACAGGGTCTGATATGGGTCATTATATATATCAACAGTTCTTGAGGAACAACACTTGGGACGGACTACTCCGGCTCCATAACGCCTCCACTGTGGCTCTCGTATTTTTCGCTCCATCGCCTTAAGCAAGAAGTTTGGCCTATGGGCGAACATGCTTGTCTATATGATCTGTTCACTTGCAGCTGTTGTATTTTTAGTGACTAAATGTTTCAATACTGAAAAGTATCCTGACGACTTATCCCTAGCCTGATTGCCGGAGAAAAACCAGCATGAGGTCGCGGCTCCCTTACACGCCGAGGTATATCATCCCCACCCTTAGTTTTTCGTTGGTTTTCTGTTTATCATGAATTTTAAATGGGTGCTGGGAGTGAATTGGTCAAGCGTGGGGAATCTCCCCAATAATAACTTATTGTTTATATTATTGAAAGACCTTACAATCAAAATATGCCAAGTTTTAGGCATCGTCTCCAAACGCAATCAGAGTCAAAAGGAAACTTGACTTTTGGAAAGGCAGTTGTTACAAAGTGCAACCACCGGGTCTTTCATTTTCCCAAAAAAAATGAATCTGGTTCGCACAGAAATCAACCGAAAGGCAATGGAATAGAATACAAGAAATGATTCTTAAAAAGCTCCTATAAAGATTCGCAAAAGAGGGTTTCGGACAAATTTGGAATTGTTACGTATTCCGATGTTAAGGCGACATAAAAACAAACAAAAAAATTTCTTGGAAGTTTTTTGGGAAGAAATTTTCCATTGATATGATTCACTTGTTTGTTGTGAAGAAATCTGTATAAAAAGGATAGAAATTGTGACTTTAGGATGCAAAATAAAGTATAGAAATCCAGTCTCAAGTGATGGAAAATAAAAGATAGACATCCGGTTTCAAGTGATGGAAAATAAAGGGTATAAATTGTGGATTTAATTATTGAGAAGAATGAAGAGATTCAGGAAGTATTAGCAGCTGTTTGAAGTGTTTAGCCCCAGAAGTCCTCGAGTCGTAAAATCTTTGAATCACAAAGTGAACATTTTGAACGAGGCCAAGAAGATAGTAAGCAGGCTGCAGAAGTGGTCAGGACGCAGCGCAGCGGAATTCATTGAAGTCTCGAAATCAAGCTGAGGTGGATATTCGTGTTGGGGGAAGCAGAAGTGGTCAGAATCAGCGCAGCAAAATTCACGTAAATTGAATATTTTATATTTACTTATTTATTTGATAATTTCTATTTATGTATTTTATCTAATATGAAAGAGTAAACTCTTTCTGTGTGTATGTATGTGACGTGGAAGGATCAGGGCTTAAATAATGTCTTAAGACCCCCTCACCTGCGCGGTGAGCTAGTCGGTTAAAAGTAACTTCCTTCGGCCGCCATTATGCGGCCTTTGTATTTGCAAATAAAACTGTCTATTTAACCTTTTTCCTTTCTTAATACATCACAAGATAACAGTGGAACTTGGAAAGTTAACATGGGCCGGGCATTTTACTGAAATGGTTAAGAATCAACTAAAAAGATGAAATATCTGATATTGTCCCTTCCGATTATTATTTGTTCTTGTCGATGCAATCATATTTTAGTGGCAATGGTTTTTCGTTATGAATTTTATCTGCAATCGGCCTCTTTATTGGGTTTTCTTCGAGGACTTCCACTTTTCTGAGAAGCAGTCTTAAAGCTCATTTGAAAGCCCACTTATAACATGAGCAAACATTTCTGAAAAAAGATAGTTCGTACATTTTTCTCCAGAATTTTCAGAGTTAACCTTACATCCAGTTTTAATGTGCCTGTAATTTCAATTTTTAATTTATGGGACCAGAAAAATTCATCGATATGTTCAGGATATCATGAGTTTATCGATTCTTTACCCTGCCCTACACCGAGCATCTCATCATTGATCACAGCTGCCAGTAATGTCGTCTCCGAGGTGACCGTGCAGAATACCTTTACTCGCCTGAGGTCCAGTCAACTGCTTCCATCGATCTTGTCCTTGGGCCGATTAAATTTTCAGTTAATGGATTTTCACTAACCGCCTGGCAGCCAGCCTCCTCCTCAAAAGCCAACAGCTACCACCTTCGTCGTTTTCCAGCTCGAGAAATTTTAATAAGCTTTATGAAAAACCTATTGCACGGGGACCATTTTTTCATGTTCTTTTGTGGCAAGTCATCCACAAATCGTTATTATCGAACAATTTAATAGTTCATTTTGGTATTTTACGGCATTTATGATTGGAGGTGCGTCAGGGAGCTGAAAAGGCACAGCTTGAAATCAATAACTGACAAAGAAGCCGAGCAGCAGGAGATTCGCCACTGGTGGGCAACGTAACTATCCCCAAAAAAAACACCAAATTTTCAAGCCCGAAAAGAGAAAGGTCCGCATTCATTGCAAGCAAAAGAAGATTCTATTTGGAAGAAATCAACACAAGTAGCGGATAATTACAATTTGGATTAGAAGCTGATGTGTTTAAGATATGCTTTGTGAAGACACCGCACAACAGCGCACAGCAGCTTCAACGTAACCATTAACCTTCTTCTTGAGAACGTACCATTCGATAATGCGTGAATGATGATGACCATTTAAGTGAAAAGCCTGCAATCCGCTGAGTGGTGATCTCTTTGAATTACCATAATTTGAGATGCCTGTGGAACGGAATTCAGTAGCTTTTCTTTGTAAACTTAAGCGAATCAACAAGCGTACGGTAAACATCGCGTATGTAGTTATTATAACACATGCGATTCTCTAATTCAAAGTTGTAATCAAATTCTAGGTAAAATTTCCATAAACATATGTTATTAAGAGTTTCGATTGTGTTAAGGAGTTCCTCACTTACACCCGAAGTTCTATAAAATCAAGCCGTCAATTTCATTCGAAATATACTAATTCAAATCCTGTCAGAAAACTCTAGATTACTTTCCGATTTTCTTGTAGAAAGTCACTTTATGCCAACAGCAGGACCAGGGGAATTCCACGGAAATGTGACTATCTCTATCTTCAATAAGTTTTGACTGTGAATATAAGCGGTAGAGTAATGTGCACCAAAAGTTTTGTGAAAAGTCGAAAAAAGTCAAAAAAATCAAAATGTGGCAAATTTGCGGAAAAATTCGGATTCGTATTCCAATCAAAAAATCGTAAAAAATCATTTCAACGCCCATCAGAAGTTTGTTGGAAAGAGAAAGGCCCAGAAAATCCAAAGAAAAAGTGTAAGAAAAATTCTGTCATTCACCAAGGATAGAAAAGGATCATTAAGGTGTCCTTTAGCCGTCAATATACCAAAAAGCATAACTTCGATTTTCTTGACTTTTTGTACATCCGAAACAGTTACATATTTATGTCAGCTACATGTGTACAAAATGGAAGATTGACAGCTTGACGTCAAAGGTGACATTTTGATGTGCTTAGGAAAACATAAAGAAAAAATATAAAACTTATCATTAACTCGGTTAGTTAAATCTTTAAATCGTGCTACGAAGACATTCACATTCGCAACAGAACAGGTACTCGCTTTCTGAATCCAGAACCTGCAGTAAGATCTACAATCAACTTTTTATTGTGGGCTAATGCCCCACACCAAGTCCGATGCTTCAAACCTAACAGGATGGACAACGTTGTGTAGGCTGACCGAAACAATGATGGATCAAACAAGGACGAAAGCGGCCTGTAAGGAACTCCCATCTAACGTGATGCAGGTGGAAGACATGCCAGCCAATTCACAAGTTTCACAAAAGACGCACAACTTATTAGCGGTAACATAAATGATTTTGTACAAGCGAAGGGGAAATTAGTCTAGAAAACCCCGATAACTATCCATTATTACCACTCCCCCAATGTTAATCCCTTTAGCGCCTTGACAAACAATAGATCACGTGAAGTTAATGCTAACATTAACGCAACTACAAAAAAGTGTGGTACTCCTAATCCTTGTCGAACACGTTAAGGCGACTGTTCTGAAGGATATTTTGGACTGATACGTTCCAGCCGACGGTAACCGATTAGGATACCGTATAACGAGAACGCTCGTTAACGATCGATCGAACGCTCAATATAGAAAATCGGTGGACAAGCTGGAAGCGCACGAGTGTATGAATCTAATAAAATCTACCTCAGCGGTAGGGTACTCATTCACGTCAAAGGAGACAAAAAAAGTGCATAGTTATATGAAGAGGGGTAGGTGCTGACTTTGGATCAGATACTGTCCGTGAAGATATCAAAAGCCAGCTTCCAGAACAGAAAATTCAGTCTGTGCAGCCACTTACAACATCATGGGCGAGGGCAAATAAGCTTGAGCTTGATCCCTACCGAATCACGGTCCCATTGGAAAGCGACAAAAATGCGCTAATTAAATTGCGCTATGTACTACACCAGCGGGCTCACTGCGAACGCCTTAAAAAAGTGAATTTGTACAATGCTACCTTTGACGGCGATTCGGTCACGTGTCCTCCAACTGCGGCTTCAACCCGCGTTGTGTTTCGTATGATGATGAGCACATGTCAGAGGAATGTCCGCATAAAAATACGGAGAAACCTGAATCAGCTCCATTCTGCACCGTGCGCAAAATACACCGTTACCCCGCTACTTTTTCGGTTCTCCAGAACGAAAGCAATTTTTATTTATTTTTTTTTGTGGTAGGGAGGTGAAGGCTATTTACGTCCTAAGTGTGGGACTCCCATACGCAAAATGCTTTTGGACTACCCACTAAACACCTCCCCTGTCAACCTGAGAACCTAGCCTGAAACCGCTTGACACATTACTTCGGGCTAGGCCTCGTGTACATACGCCCAGAGGCGCCTTCGGATCATGGGAATCTCTACTGTAACGGGAAGGACGGGAGAGGAAGGAAGTGCTACAAAAGAGATCCATTCATCCCCGATGCCTCCCAGTGCTCCAATAAATTTTTTCAGTATCAGCACTGCCCGAGCATATTGAGTCACGCGATTCAAATTGTCAACTGTTTTCAGCATTACTCCGACGATAGTTTCCGCACAGAGCTCTCCAATTTTGCTGAGTAGGACCCCTCGCTGCTGGCTCCACCTTTTGCAGTAGAAGAATGTGTGACACGCGTCATTCAACTCTCCTGCACAAAACACACAGTTAGGAGACCGTGCTCTGTCAATTTTGTACAGGTAGGACCGAAAACAACCGTGCCCGCTTAAGAACTGGGTCAAGTAGAAATCCATCTCACCATGCACTCGACTGAACCACGGCCTCAGGTCAGGGATCAGACGTGTAGTCCACCTTCCCCTTGTTTCTTGTTCGCAGGACTATTGCCAATCACTGAGAGAGCAACGTCTCTCTTCCCTAGTGATCTCTTCTCTTCGATCTTCACCTCTGCGCAGGTAAATACTTTTGCGCTCTCTCGCAAGGACGGTGATGGGTACCAACCCTGCGATTAACAGCACTGCCTCCCCGGAGACAGTTTGGTATGCGCATACGATTTGCAATGCTCTTTGTCTCTGCACCTGTGCCAACCGCTTCTGGTGTAACTCCTTGCTGAGAGTGTCGCCCCACAGTTCTGATCCGTAGAGTAGAAGCGACTGCACAACGCTCATTAAGAGTCGTCTCCTTGATGTGGTGGGCCCTCCTATGTTGGCCATTAGTCGGGTGAGTGCCGTCGCACGCGCTGCCGCTTTGTCAGCTACTGCCCTGATTTGCTGGGAAAAACTCATCTTTGAGTCTATCAGGACGCCCAGGTACTTTACTGCTGATTTCGATTCGACCAGCTCGTCCCCTACTCTGGGTATTCTCTTCACCGCTAGGATGACCATTTCGGTTTTTTCCAGTGCCAGCTTGAATCCGTGGGCGGTCCTCCAGTCCATCACCCTCCGCATTAACGTATTGAGTCTGAGTTGCGCATGGTCTACTGTGCGTCCAGCGACCAGCGCCGCGACATCGTCCGCATAGCCAATCAAACGTGACTCATCCGGCAGTTCAAGCTGCAGCAGTCCGTCGCAGGAGATGTTCCGCAGGTCCGGGCCAAGAATAGAGCCCTGAGCGACACCTGAAGTAAGATTTGTAGTTTGCCTAGCCTCCTTCGAGTCGAAGGGTAGGCTGCGGTCCTTCAAATAGTTTCTGAGAGTCCGCATCAGGTACACTTGTACTTGAAAACGATTTTCTAGCGCTTCCAGAATATCTACCCATCTAGCACTGTTAAATGCATTTCGGACATCCAGAGTAACCACCAGGACAACCCGTCGTGTGGAAATACTGTAAGACTCCGCACGTTGGACCGCGCTCACTACTTCTCCAATTGCATCGGTGGTGGAGCGGCCTGCTCTGAAGCCATACTGCCGTGGAGATAGATCCCCGGCAATACGAATCACGTCAGCGAGTCTTCCCCTGATAAGTTTTTCAAAAATTTTTCCGGCCGTGTCAAGCATACACAGTGGGCGGTATGCATCTGGCCACTCGGGAATCCCCTTTTCCCTTAGTAATGAGCATAAGTCTCGTCACCTTCCAGCACTCTGGGAACAGCCCTTCGCGCAGGCATGCATTGAACATGCAGAGGAGCAGGTCAGGGGAAAAGTGAAAGACCATTTGTGGCACCTCAGCTGGAATTTCATTTGATCCTGGAGCCTTTCTGGCCTTCATAGACAAGACTGCTTTCTCCAATTCCATCTTCGTGAAAAATGGAATTTGCGTTCTTGTTTTATAGTGAACGGCTTCAACGATGGCGGGATGGATGGGGAAGAGAGCCTGCACGATTTCGTCCATCTTTTCTGCCTCGTATGAAAGAAGTGACCTTTGGACACCGAGCTTCCACGTCACTATTTTGTAGCCAAGGCCCCATTGGTCTCTGTTCACGTCGTTCACTAAATTTTGCCAGCGGCTGGCGTTGCTGCTGTTGATAAGTCTGCGGAGGCATTTTCTAGATGACTTGTGAGCAGCTAATCGGATACATGCCTCTTCCCGGGTTCGAGCTGGCTGTGTCCTGCGTTGGAGTTTGTAACGCTCCCTTCGTTTTTCGGCAATTTCAGGTGACCATCAGTATACTGGAGGCTAGCTCTTCCGGGGTCTTTGTAGGGTCATTGAAGACCTGCAGGCGGATGTAATGATTCTCATAGTTGAGTTAACAACATCTCTTGCCGCAGGTTCTCCGTTCTCCAGCGTTGCTTCCGACAGCGGTGATCGTGCCATAAGCACTTCAACAAACTTGTCAATATCCGCTTTCTCAGTTTTCCACCGGAGAACAGAAGAACAAGCGCGTGGTCTTCGGGAAGCACCGTGATGGATCTCCAGAGCTATGTACTGGTTATCACTGGCCGAGTAATCCTCTAGCACTCTCCAATTTTCAACTGATTGTGCTAGGCACTCCGAGGCGAATGTCACATCAGGTATGGTGCCGACGCAACCCCATCGTAGGAAAGCAGGGGTGTGGCCTGTGTTCAGTACGACGAGCCCAGTTCATGCTGCTATGTCCACGATCCGTTTGCCCCGAGCCTTTGACTCGGACATGCCCCAACCGATTCCCTTTATGTAAGCAACTTTAAGAATGAGCTAAAGATATTAACGCTAAAGAATCAAATTTAGTCCCAGAGTATCGACCGCATTCTTTTCAGCAACGTAGCATCCCATCCTTCTATACCCCAGAACGTTTTCCCTCCTTCGCTTCCAAGGCAACTTACTGTGAAATAGCTAAATAAGCAATCCCTACATTGACACCGGCACTCCCGCCAGTTAATCCCATGGATTACATTCAAAAAATAACTAAGCACTGGCTTGGGATACCTCCAAGTGAACTCTTTTAAAAAATCCGTTCTTGCAGTCCATTCTTTGAGTCCATGCCTGATCAAGATAAGCCGATGGCTCTCTTGAATTTCTGCTTCAATCTTCATGGTGGGAAGTTGGCTGATCATTTTCACCCTAAATATTAATTTCCTTATCTTCCATGACAAGAGACCATTCCTGCCGGATTTGATCAAATCTGTCCAACCCGATATCCTGCTTTTAAACCAAACTCTCCTGGGATCTCTCCACAAAATGCTTGTGGAAAATTATAGTGTGTTGTGCAGCAATACTGGTATAGATACAGCTTTAATTTGTAGGGATGATTTAGATGTCAATCAAATCTCCTTCGAACTCGGCAGCTCCTCTTGTATTTTAGAGACACTGCGGACTAAACGACCCAACGGAACCCCAGCGAAAATCTTAATTGGCTCCGTATATTTTCCATGTAACATACTCGTAGAATCCCTGATGCCCACAACCCTCGATCGGATACATGCAGCTGCGGCATTTCACGACTCATTTCTGATTGGAGATGTATTTCTCGCAACCACTGTTGTGAACGCAGGTGTCCCAACATTCCCGAGATGTCTTGGACACTTTTATAATTTCCCCCGATCTGCTCTCTGATCCCATAAGCCCATATACATGTTCAAGATTTGCTTCTCTGGCTGTCCGCCACGGCCTGCCCTTGAATATAACTCTTCGAACCCATATCCCAGTACCTGGTTGTCCTCCTCACTACAGACCATTAAAATCTGTAGATCGGTTACACTTCTGTAACGATCTGTTCGGCCTGCTTCCAAATTTGCCACCGGAAAATGAGATCCTCTCAAACGCGGAAATAGACAGGCATATATCAGCTCTAACATCCGTAATAACTGAGTGTTTATACTTACATGCCTCCTTTCAGAAACCTTGCAGCGCGCTATATCAGTATCTAAGACATCAAACAACCCACTTGATAATAATCGGAAAGCATATGCTCCAGCGATTGAAACGAATTTTTCATAGAATATACAATAGAACAAAGGAACAGTACTTGGAAGTCAAAGCGCAGATCACCTCTATGTCCCAAGAAATACACAAATACATCAAGGACGTTGTAAGCAATTACTATAAGAAAGTTCAAACAAAGCTACTTCTCCACAGCATCCAATTTTTGGCGAAGAAAGAAGAAGAAAAAGAAGAAGAAAAAGAAAAAAATCTTTGGTACAATAAACAACACGTTGTCTCATGGCCCCGAAGCAATCCGAAACATTGTCCTCAAAAAGTGTAGGAAAATTATCTACTCTTTCTTGGGAATAATATACAATGGCTGCATCAAAAACGGTTACTTCCCCGAACTATTGGAAAATAGCAGAATAATTCATATTCCAAAGCCTAACTGCGAGGGCAGAATATACAACTTATGGCCTATCTCTTTATTGCCAAACATGGGGAAAATTTAAAAAAAAATTATAATTCTTGGAAGGCTTATTATTTTTTACTCTCCACTAACTCCAAATTTACAGTTTGGATTTGAGCACAAACGGTCCACAGAGCAAGCAATAATCCTGCTGCATGATAAAGTCACCAAAAATCTGCAGCTAAATCTGCAGATCTGCAATCGCTATACTTAGAATCCTTTATAGTTTCCTATCTAACAGAACCTCGCTAATAAAAGCAGGCTGGGATTGGGATTTGAAGCTCTCACTTCAAATCCCATCCCAATACTCTCTAGGGTCCTGCCGGGTTCTATCCTCGATCCCTCCCTTTTTAATTTCTACTTCCATGATATCCCACGTCCGAACAGCTCCGACTTAGACCTAACTATGTACGCAGACGATATCCTCCCCATCGCTACCTATTCCCTATTCAAACCCAGTTCCAGTGCGCTGTGAATACCACCATGTTATATCTGAAAATATGGGGACTAGAAATAAATGCTAATAAATCTGAAATAATCTGCTTCCGAAATGCTAGGCAAAGGTCACCGTTTAGCAGTGTCCCAATGCAGGCATCGTCGAATTCGAATCGACGGCAAACCAATTCCCCTTAAAGACAATATTAAATATCTTGGAGTTCATTGTGATAGCATGCTGAAATCAAACCAGCATGCATGGAAAACCCTAAACAAAGCGAAAGCAGCTGCCACTCTCATTCCCTCTTTTCGAAAGCTATAGGCTCGAACGTGAAAGTACTGATTTACTAAACACTCGTCAGACCGATCACATCTACACATTCCCAGCCTGGTTAACAATTTCATCAAAGGCAGCCGAAGAATTCCAAGTCCTTGAGAGAAAAATTCTAACAAACAACAAAAAATACTTCAGTGCAAAGTGTTGTACAAAATGCTTCTTTATTTGCTAACTACGAGTAAGAACCACATAATAAAGTGGAGAGCTCACCCACTCCGGAGTATCCGAATACTACAAATCACTCATATTACTTCTGTCCCCCCAATGTCCTCGACAAATACCACCCAGGTTCCTACAATCCAATCACCCCTTATAAATTTACAATTTTACATTTTATCCCAATTAAAATTTTATTTTAATAACATCAAATCTTCTGCAAACTCTTTTAACGTACATCGGTAAGCCAGTCAAAAATAATCTCTAAGATTAACCAAGTGACATAGTGTAAAGCCAAATCCTACATTAGATCGCAAATTAGTATCTGTCTCAATTCCAAGAGGAGAGCACGAAACGTCCATCCTCCCAGGAACCTTTTCAGGTTAGGCTCTGTTGGGAAGGGAGTATAGACGGCCACCTGCGTACATGACATTAATGGCCCCCTGCGTATAAGTACAACCTATTAAAACTGAAATAGGCGTAACAATTCTTTAATCCAGATTAGTTGTAAGAATAGACATAATATCTCCAGCAGCGCGGATATCCTCCCCAAGTATCTTTATGATTAACCTCACAAGCACCTTCCAGGCGTTCAAAATACATAGGGGCCCATTAGAAGATGGTTGCTCCGAATTTCCCTTTCCTCGCCTCGCCGAAAGCCACGCCTTTTTCCACCAATTTGAGAATAAGCCATGCTGCAGGCAGGCGTTGAATGTGCTAAGCAACATGTCAGGGCAAAGTTGATGTGTAAGCTGCACTACTTCCGCTTGGATACCGTCTGGCCCCGTGGCCTTATTTGTTTTTAATAATTTCACCACCACGTCGAGCTTGATGGCACAAATAAGTGGGCATTCTGCCGGACTTCTTCCGTCTGAAACGTTGGAACAGACAAGATGCACAGGGAAAAGCGGTCAAACAACCTCGCCATTTTTTTCGATTCAAGCACACAGGGCCTCCATCCATGGCCGAGTTTCCGCATATCAAGCTTGTTACCCAGGCCCGACGGGGCTGGTCCTCAACGAGCTTGTGCCAGCAGCGAGCCTTGATCTCGTTAATCGACCTAAGGAGGAATTTTTTTAGCCGACCTGAATGCCAGGATTTTGGAATGTGACTTGTCGCCATCCCTTGAACGTGAAGCTTCGCGGCGAAATCTGTGGAATTGAAATTGTCTTCGCTATTCAGCGATTTTTGTTAACCGAGGTACTGAAACGGGTCTATCACTCTTGCCTTGACTTACTGCTCAGTGCGTTTAATTCCTGTTTGCAAGAAAACGTTTTCCCTGGGCATTGGAAGACGGCAAGACTGATGCTGACCGAGTCGCCGTCAACATACCGACCGTTATGCATCCTAGACAAGGCCGGGAAAGTGCTCGAGAAACTTATAAAGAGAAGACTCGCTGACGTTATTCATGCCACTAGGGATCTTTCTCCGAGGGAGTATGGTTTCAGAACGGGACGTTCGACTATGGATGCAGTCGCGGAAGTGATAAGTGCGGTCCAACAGGCGGAGGCACGCAGTCGATGCAACCGTCAGGTAGTCCTTCTATTGACGCTGGACATAAAGATTGCTTTCAACTCCGCTAGATGGACGGATATTCTGGGAGCCCTGGAAAACTCTTTCCAAGTTCCAGAATATCTGATGCGGATAGACCGAAACTACCTGAAGGATCGCAGCCTGATCTACAACACGGTGCAAGGTCGTCGGAGTATGCTAGTCACATCAGGTGTGGCCCAAGACACCATCCTCGGTTCGGACTTGTGGAACATCTCCTACGACGGACTGCTCAGATTTGAACTGCCGGAAGAGTCGCGACTGATCGCCTATGCAGATGTCGTTGTGGCACTAGTGACTGGGCGCACGATCGATCAAGCGCAATTAAGACTGAATGTACTAATGCGCTGTTTGGGGAGCTGGATGACCACCCACGGGCTTAACATAGCGTTAGAGAAAACCGAAGTAATCATCCTGACCAAGTCGGAGTCGAGGGTCAATGGTCCGAGTCGGGGACACATTAGTAGAGTCGAAACTATCAGTCAAGTATCTGGGCTTGTTGATAGACTCTAAACTGAGTTTCTCGGAGCAAATCAAGGCAACGATAAACAAACCCGCAGCAGGGGTCTCGGCAATTGGTCGACTCATGGCCAATCATGGAGAACCAAGTCCAAAAAAAGGGCGTCTGCTGATGAGTGTAGTGCAATCTACGCTTCTATATGGAGCAGAGATATGGAGTGAAGCTCTCAACAAGGAACTGCACCGAAAACGGCTGGTACAGAGACGAGGAGCATTGCGGATTGCATCAGCATACCGTTCAGTTTCCGAGCCAGCGGTGCTGGTAATTCAAGGGGTGATACCCATCGCTCTCCTTGCTAGAGAGCACAATAGAGTCTACCTCCAAAGGCACGATGGTAATAAAGAAAAAGTTGCTCCCGATGAAAAACGATGCACTCTCGACGAATGGCAACAATCATGGGAACGTGAGCTAAAAGGTAGATGGACCGCGCGGCTTATCAACGACTTGACATCTTGGCTCAGTGGAACGCATGGTGAAACTGACTTCTACCTGACCCAGCTACTGAGCGGACACGGTTGTTTTCAGTCTTACCTGCACAAGATTGATAAGACATGGTCTCCAGATTACATACTCTGCATAGGTGTGAAGGATGACACCTGTCATACTTTCTTTTCATGCAGAAGATGGGAAAAACCTCGCGGTGATCTCACCGAAAAAGTGAGAGTGCTCCATCCAGATAGCCTAATCGAAGAGATGCTGAAATAATTTGACAAATAGAATCAAGTGGCACAATACCCTCGGGCAATTCTAGCCCCGAAAATTAGCATACTTGATCGGCTGGAGGCGTCGGGGGTGCTGGGTTTCTTTCTCTAGCAATCCTTCTCCTCTTTCCCTCTCCGCTGGAGAAGGAGTCCCTGTAATCCGAAGGCACCAAAAGGCGTAAAATTGGGAGGCTTGACTCGAAGTAATGTGTCAAACGGTTCGAGGCTAGGCGCTCCGATTGACAGGGGAGGTGTTTAGTGGGTAGTCCAATGGTTCCGTTGGGCCACTGGGAGTCGCACACGCAGGGCGTCCGGCACTCAGGCACTCATGTCCGAGATGGTTCCTAAGCAGCCTTGCCGTCGAAAGGCTGGTGTTTTCCCGTAGTTCATGATAACCAGTTCCCTCCTAACCGCCATTTCTAGGATTGAGTTTTTTTCTACTATTGCTACCCTTTGCCCTCTGGGAAGACCCCGTCTAATAGACTCTTTTACTTCTTTTGCATCAGCACCACAGTCAATGTCTCTTATTTTCAAAGAGAATTTATTGGCTGTAATGTCGAGATAACAGCTTTAGAGCCAAGATGGTCCTTGATGGCACGCTCGAACAGGCCCTTGTTGGTGGACTCCGCCCCGAGTTTTAGGAGAAGGCCGTTTTGGTCGCTCTTACCGCTCGTATGCAGACACTTTTTTTTTGGGATTCCACATTTGCTTGATTTCCTTGTGGACCTCGTTGTAAGTCCTTCCCTCGGCAAGCTTGATTAGGAGAGCATTCTACGCTGCTTTCACCTTGTTTTTTTATGCATCGTGCAGAGTTTTGTGGCTCATGCTTTTCGGACGGCTGTTCGATCAAATCTTTTCTTTACTTCGCAGCCTTCTGTTGCGAATTGGAGCACACCAGTCGGAAGTCAGCATCTTTCTCCTCCTCTTGACTATTGTCGGTTGCCACGAGCTTCTTTACTCTTCGCCTGTGATCAGATTTTAGTGGGCTACATGCCACTCTTTTTCGATGAGGGGAGGTTGCTTTTAGACATTTTGCTGAGCTGTTTCAACCCGCTTGCTGCCCGTAGCCATCTAGGGCGGTAGTGCTGGATTAATATTAACAAGGTCCTCCAGTTCGTGAATCCCCTTTTTAATGTCCTTATTGACATTTCTGTTGGGGAGCCCATTACTCCATACGACAAAATAAAGTTGAAGTGAATAAACATTTTAATTAGTCAGTTTTCTTGAAGAAATACCAATTGGAGAATTACTTTTACGTACCATTGAACCTGTCCTAATTAGTTAACATACTCCCATAAAGAAAAACAATTCTCATTTGTTTTATGCTTCCATACGAACGCAGGGAAAAATATTCTTCGAGTATAATCACTTTAGTAAGTGTTTGCTAATTAACATTCATTTTTCCAACAGCATTATGAATGGAAATAAAAGTCTACTTAAGGACTCGATATTCATGTAACCACTAATTACCGCATTTTAGGGTTCCTGGTCTCATTACAATTTAATAGTTACAGGATTTCCTCTTTTTTTCCGACGTAATGAAAGGGTTTTCGTACAGCTAATAAGACTTGGCACTGAGGCAACGTATGCAAGGACATGCGTAGAGTCTGTTTAACTAGCTCTAGTCTTTGATTAATTCGAATTGCGTGACTCGATAAAAGATATAATATAATAGGCCGCGGAGTTAATTAGAAGCTTGGACTTTTTTCGGGCAACGTTTACACACTTGACGGCAATTTGGGGGTGTATCCGTCAAATAGTCAACTTCAGAGAAATCATATGTGTTGTTTAGGACAAAGGAGCTATGATTTGGTGATTTCGTGATTCCGTTGACAAGTTGACTGGTCAAATAAGCCAATGAATTGATTTTCGCTCGGTTGGATCTACGAATGAAATGAAAACAAAGCGTTGCTATGCTATGAAATATTTCATTTAAGGATGTTAAGTCGCACAGGAAAAATGGTGGACGTTTTTCGACTGAAATCAGCAAAGCAGACATAGTCGGATAAAGCAGAGCGAACAGTTGGTTCCGCGTGAATTGCTCACCGAACTATAAAGTGTGAAATACGCCTGAGGTTAAGGAACAACATTTTTACATTCATCACCTCGACAAAGTTCGGATAAAGGAAAATCTTGTCATGTGACAAAATGTTTTAAGGAGCCCCCGCTGAGTTATTATAGTGCAATTGTGATTGCACAGCAGTCGCTTAAATAAATCTAATTACTCTGAAAATGATGAGTCTATTATCGTTAACAAATTGGCTTTTGCACGAAGGGAAATTCTGTTCATTTTCCATTCAAATCAACACCCTTGAATAAAGTACAAAACATACGAACGAAACGCATGTCCTTGTTTGCGAACGGAGGACGATATGCACCCTTGATGTCGGCGCGGAAAGCGAAAATGCTCAATCCGCTTTGATTTGATGATGACCAATCGGATTACTTACACTCTTGTGGATCGGGAAGAAGAGGGCTATTAAAGGACGCCAAATTGTTTGAGTAGCAGGACGACAGAAAGAAGAACTATGCCTTGGCAGATATCATTTTGGTGATAAGATTTACAGAATCTTCAATAATTTCTACAAATTATTTAAACTTTTTTCATATCCCCAATACTAAATTTTCGATACTTTAGTGAAAATTTTGTAAAGAGAGTTCCAGGGAAAAGTTGATGAGCACTCGGTTGACTTTTGCAAGGACCGCGGCGTCAGTCGAACTCACAATAACATTTCAATAATTCGTAGTGCGAAAATTCAATTCACTATGTTTTCCAGTTCACAGGAGGATATCCTTTCGTTTCAAAGCATTTCATTTCCCCTGGGTCATATCTGTCTATTATCCCGAATCGAAAGTTTGATTTGTTTGGCCTTCGGGGAAATGATCGATGCTGGTGGAATCAAGGAGTTGGGCCAACTCATCGTTGCAAATAATCATCACAAGTTTATTCATAAGTTGGGAATACTACGGCTCATTATCATTTCACATAGATTCGATTCGAAGAGAGTGTAAACCCTCTTGACCCCAACTTAATTCTTATTCACATCGTGGTTAGGTGGTCTTGGCGGGAGAGAGCTTTGCAAGAAAATCCAATTAACATGGCAACTTTTTGTGGAAATTATTTCGTTTGTGCCGTGAAAAATGACGGCATTTGAATTAAAAACAGTTTAGCGTAAATATTTTATTCATAATATTCATTTTTTAGAAAACTTGGAGATTAGCGCGCACTCATGTGTAGATGTGAGAATGTTAATTGCTAGCATAATTTCGATATGAATTCGAATAAGTAAATATTTTACGAGCTAAAGAGACCATTTAATGAATAAATAAAGGAACCGTAATAGTTTTGTGAAAATTAGAAATGATTTATTGTTATGGCTGGGGAAATTGCCAACACTTTTATCTTTACCATAAAGACCATGCATAACCGTTATTAACTGGAATAAACATTGAGCTTAGATTTAAGATAGTACTTTGGCAGATAATTCTGACTTTAGTGATGCTTCGGCTACTCCGCGAATACGGAAAATTTGGCCAAGAAGAAGTCATGACTTGCTTAATTTTATCCGAATGATTGATTTCCAAATGCTTTTAGTGGCTAAAATATGCATTATGGCTTTAAAAGAAAATTTATTACCGGTGAAATTTTTCATTGATTCAGTGAATTCACTTAAGTAATATCCAACAACTGAGAATGGTCGTGGAGTACGAATTTCGCAAGTAAGACCGTTTTGCAATAAATCATTTAACATCTCAATTTATATTTCTAAGAGCCGAGCGCCGAAACGTAAGTCTTCTTGTTTCGTTCTTGACTGATGCAGATAAAAAAGATAAAAGATATTGCTTTGCTTTATACAAAAACGTAAGAGGACAATTTAAAACAGAAGCATGAAGCTGTATGTACGTCTTTATATCAGCAAGGATATCTGGATGAAACACGTCAGTAGTATCATCTCTGACCCATTTGATAACGAAAGTTAACATGAACTTAATTTGATCAGAACCCACAGAATGAATTTACTTTTGAATAAACTTGTTTGCGTATAATTTTTATATTTCGATATTATTGGTATGTCTAAAAAGTATTGGGCCTTTTTGGTCGTTTTTCGATTGAATATTTCCTTTATTTAAAATGGATTTTATTTAAGTACATGATGTCCATATTATCTATGACCTTTTGCCATTTTTTGGATACCGCCATTATTCCATCTGTATACAACTTCTGTGGTTTATTGGCGAAAAACTTGGCCAAGTGATTTTCGCAGTCCCTTTTTGAAGTGAATTTCTTTTCATTATGGAAGTTTTACGGAGACAGAATTAAACGGTAGTCTGATGGTGCAAGGTCTGGACTATATGGCGAATGCATGAAAACTGCCCAGCCAAGCTCTCTCAAGTTTTTCCGTGTCATCTAAGATGTGTGTTGTCTACCATTGTCATGATGGAAGATAATGCCCTTTCTTTTTGTCAATTCTGTTCGGTTTTTTTTATTGCTTGTTACAATCTGGTTAATTGCTGACAGTACGGAGCCGAATTGAGTGTTTGGCCAGATTTTAGAACCTCATGATAAACAATTCCCTTCCAATCCCACCTTTTTCGGAGTCAATGCTGGCTTTGAAGTCGTTTGTGATGATTCACCTTTTTTCGACCATGATTTTTTCCAACGTAATTCTTGTATCTTACCCATTTTTCATCGCCCGTGATAATTTGTTTCAAAAATGGCTCGATTTCGTTGCATTTTATTAGCATTTTGGAAATGGAAATTTGATCGGTCGATCAAATTTTTTTGTGATAATTCATGCGGCACCCAAACGTCAAGTTTCTTTGTGTATCCCGGCCTACGCAAATCGTTCAAAACTGTTTGATGGTGGATATTCAGTTCCTTAGCAATGTCATGGCTGCTTATGTGTTGGTCTTCTTCAATTTTTTGTAAGATTTCATCGACTTTTTTAGTGATTGGTCGACCTGAGCGAAATGCATTTTTGACACCAAAATTTCCCGAACTTAAGCGAGCGAACCATCTCTTGGCTGTGGCTTTGGATAAAATAGCTTGACCGTAGACATCACAAATTTTTTCACAAGCCTGCGATGCATTCTCACCTTGATCGTAGTGATATTGTAAAATATTACGATTTTTTTTCCAGAAATTTCGCATATTCTTAATGACGCGAACTACAAAACTGTCCATATGAAAATTGTAGACTGGAATGTCACCTTTCAAACGCATGTTAGTTTGACTCAATCTGATTAGTATTGCCCGATATATGACAACGAATACCATCTGGTGACAAAAAAGGCTCAATACTTTTTAGACTATCCAATATTATGAAAATTGCTTTACTTGGTACGGCTTACGTTATGAGTCGAGAAAATGAGTTTTTAAGGTACTAGTACACTAATAAATAGCTAAATTTAACACTTATTTCAATAATTTTTTTTCGCTTATTATGTTATTTAATTTTATAAAATTTTTATACATATACAGGGTGTGCAAGTTTAAATGTCATTTTTTTCATGAAAAATACGCAATTATTTAAGAACAATGGCAAAACATTTTTTATTCAAAGTATTGGCCCTTGCTTTTCGTACATTTTATCATTCTCTCGGGAAATTTATGGATATGGAAAGCTTCAACTTTCATTGATAACCATTCATTGAACCATTATTTAGTGCCTGTCCCATCAATGAGAATTGGTGATAATCAGAAGCCACCAGGTCTGGTGAATACGGAGGGTGGAGTAGGAATTCCCAACCAAGGGAGGAAATCGGTTCTTTAAAGGCCGAAATACAACACTGCGAGACTCAAATAAGAGAGCGCAACGAGAGTCTCTAGAAACAAAGAGAGAAACAAAGGAAAATTCCAAATGCAAAATTCCAATGCAAGAGTACTTAAAATATAATAAGGGAATTTTGGTTTCAAATTTGCTTTAAGTCTTAGTTAAGTATAAAAGGGTGCAAGGATGCAAGCCAGAAGCTATAGTAGTCCTGTACTAAGCATCAGAGGTTGTCATCTCTAAAATATTGTATATAAATAAATATTATTTAATTTATTAATATTTATACTATAATATATTAATAAATAAAGTTAAAAGAAAAAAATAATGAGATGAAACAGCTACCAAATGGAGATACTAATTGACATGGTCACAAATAAGAAAGGTCTCTACAATAAAAGAGAGCGTACTTACCGCAACGTTGAGTGGAAGGATAACGCTTGCAAACAAATTGCTAAGCAAATGAACGTTGGGGGTAACTTTTATATTTTTATAGATAAAATTTAATTTTTTATTTTATCATTAATTTATTTTATTTATTTCTGTAAAAATATGCAGAATTGGTTGGCGATCTCTTAGAGATCAGTTTATGAAGTGTATAGAAGAAATGAAGGGCACCGGAAAAGCAGCACCTGAGGAGCTTCATCGACGCCGATACGAATCTATTGAAAACTCGACCCTCATGCAGCATGCAATAGAGTCATTAGAAGGAATAAAGAACAATAATGCATGAAATGATGCTTAATTTATAAATTATTGGACAAATTGGCCCGCAAATTTATTGCTGCCCTGGAAAAATTATGGGAGCGTGAAGGTAAAATCTTTGACAATGAAGCAATGATGCTAGTGTCTCCACATTTGTTGGCCAATTTGCTTATTGTCCAAATGTTCAGCATCAAAAAGTTGTGGAGGAGTACTGTCGCCTTATTGATGCTTTCCAAGTTAGTTGGTCACGCATGAATGTCGTTTCGAAGTATTCTTCATTTGCTAGCCAAAATTCCAAACGTGTTCTCCACTGTTACCCGTGCTCGTGAAATTTTTTTTCATTTCAGACTCATTACTGGTTATATATATTAAATAATAAAAGCTGAGCCTTGCTGTCTGTGAATAGAAGCATTATACCTAGCCTGGAACCGTTTGACACACTAATTCGAGCAAGGCCTCTCAATTTCACGTCATTCGTCGCCTACAGTCTACTCGGATTCCTTCTCCAGCGGGGAGGGAAAGAGGCGGAGGATTGCTAGAGAAGGAAACCCTGCACCCTCGATGCCTCCAGCAAATCAAGTATGCCTTTTTTCGTGGCTAAAATTTCTCGTGCACAACGTGCCACTTGATTCCATCTGTCAAATGATATCAGCATTTCTTCGATTAGGCTATCTGGACGCAGCTCTCCCACTTTTTTGGCAAGATCGCCGCGCTTTTTGTCCCATCTTCTGGGTTGGCTTGAACCATTCCGGACGTGACGTTTGCTTTGGAGACATTAGTGCCCATAATAAACTCAGTAAGCGATCACTGGTGCATTGCACTCGAAATTGACGCGCACGTTGCTCAACGCTCAGCAACCCAATCTTCAGTTGTAGGTTGGAATATTGCTAAAAGGGATGTCGACGCGGTCGAGGCCGGAGTTGTCATAATGGGGACCACGACGGGGCCCAGGGGAGTTATGATAGCTCCACTACGAGTCTCCTCACGTCTGCGTGCAACTTCTCTATTCCCAGCCGACGGCCTAGACTCAATATGCCTGATGTGTACTTTTGGCAAGCAAAAACCGCTGAAAAGCAAAGAGAGTTCCACAGACATGCATACAGTTCAGCTAGAATACTCCTTCACAGGTAGATCAATGGAAGCATGGCCCGCTGTCGCCAAAACCTCGTTCAGAACACGAACAGGACATGATTTTACGTTTTTAACGTGGCAGATTAGATCTCATGGACGCCCTGTGTGCTCGAAAATTGTTTGAGCACGGTGTCAGGCTGACCGCTATACATCCCGTTCTGTCCGATGCTTCATACGAGGAATGCGCTGTTTTGTGCCCACTTTTAAGTGTCATGGAGCTGGACAAAGTGGGGCAAACTTTGAAAAGTGGACAAAGTAGTACAGCTTGTATACCAACGTTGGTCAACATGATACTCAGCATATTCAACTCCTTCCTGTATGCGTGTGGGTTCGCACAATGCTTGAAGGAGGCGAGGATTGTGCTGATCAGCAAGTGGAGAAGGGATCCGGAGCAAACATTTGCATAATGGTTCCTATGTATGCTGAACGCCCCCAATCCTGCTAGGTGGGTATATTGTCTTTGCTCTGGAATATCTTAGGCTGCCGAAATATCTGGAGTGGATATTGAGGGACCACTCCCAAGATTGTCCAATGAATGGACAAAGGTCCATTCCTGGTCTCGGCCTATGGAATGTCTCGTACAAGAACGAAGGCGAGTCAGCTTACGTATGTATGTTTGCCGAAAGGAAAGAGGAAGATCTTTACATTTGTGGGAAACTTAGCTGGTACACGAAGCTCCGGGCAGGTGGAGCGCACGATTCATCAGTGACCTGAGGCTATAGTTCTGCGAAAAGCATAGTTCGACTGATAATTATCAGTCTCAACTACTCTATGAGAACGGATATTTTCAGTCAAACCTGTATAAAATAAAATCCCCTGTGTACTTGTTCTGCCCAGACACCGAAAATGACGCCTGTCATACCTTCTTCGCATAGGGAAATGGTTCAGGCTCCGCTTGCATCTCCTTGAGAAAATAGACGTATCCTGTTCAGAAAATATAACTGGAAAGAGGTTGACAAGTAAAGAAAATTGAAACTGCGTGTCACATTACGTGCGGGCTGTTTTTTTTAGAAATGAGGGCATCGTGTATCACAAAAGGCCTTGTCCGAAATAATGTGACAAACAGTTCTAATTCAAAGAATTCATTCAAGTCCCGAAACCAAGCTGAGGTAGAGATTCATGTTGGAGGAAGCAGAAGTGATCAGAATCAGCGCAGCACAATTCACAGGTGGTTTGATCCTTTGGTATTTGATCCTTTCTATTTATGTATTAATTTTACTTAATACGAAGGAGTAAGCTCTTTCTCGGTGTGTATGTGACATGGAAGGATCAGGGCTTAAATAATGTCCTAACCCCCACGCCCGCGCGGTGAGCTAGTCGGTTAAAAGTAACTTCCTTCGGCAGCCATTATGCGGCCATTGTATTTTCAAATAACCCTGTCTATCTAACCTTGTTCCTGTCTTTCGCTGTAAGTGCGACCTATCGGTTGCCCAATATTTAATTTTCAATTTTATCATTATTAATTATATTTTATTATTATTTTAGTATTTTTTTTTGAAAATACATAACAGTATATGTTGCTCATTTGTCAGATGTAGATTAGAGTAAGGGCATGGGGCAGACTTGGACAGATGGTGGACAGACTGGTGTTATATTGAAGGATATGGAACTGATGTACGGGAAGAAGTTCTAATCAGACCTGGAACTTGGTCTTTTACATTATTAGAATAAAAGAGTAGAACAAAATCACAAAGTAGAAGTTCAACCCGCATTTTTTTCGATCAATGTCCCATGCAAAGAATAAATTAAAATTCAAAATGATGCATGTGCACGTGCTTTACTCAAGTTTTTTTTGGATTACAAACGTTTGGCATAAGTTGATTCCTGGCCATAAACCCTACAATGAGCGATTCCTATATTTTCCTCGACAGTATGAAAAGTTTAACTGATTATTAAGCACTCTCTGAACCGCAGCAACTTTGAAGGACACATAAAATCCCACCGAATCTAAATAAAAATCTCACCATCCATCTAATGAGTACATGGAGTCGTTACATTCCGTTCAAACAAATAAAATTGAAATAATGGGACTTGGAAAATAAACAATTCCAATGGCAACGTTGCAACTGCTCAACAATAAAGAGACCAATCAAAAAGCCATTCGATTCACTTACATTCCCACTGCCAAGTACTACTAAGTGGTGAAGCGCTTCGTGTAGTGAACGAGTCCTTAAGTAGTTTGGAAGGGTTTGAAAAGTTTTTCGAAAACAACCCGATGCGAGGAGGGTGGGCATTCCATTTACAGTTTTCATCAGAAGGATTGAATTCAAATTTTATTAAGGAGTCATTTGAATATTTAAGCCCAAGCATGAATTTATGGAGGTCGATTATCAACCCGCTTGTTTTTGGGTTGTATTTTGAAAAAACTCAACAAAAAACCTTTCACCTGATTGAAAAATTTATTTAATAAAATTTGTTGCACTAACGCCCAATCGTTGCATGGACTGTATGCTTGACTAAAACACAAGTTTAGTGCAATAACAAGCGTATGGAACGAATCGGCTACAATTACCTTGTGGCTTTGCAAAGGACTCAAACTACACCCCTGTGTGGTGTAAATGAGGGAATGAAGAACGTTTGTAAAGGAGTACTACTATTCGTTAGGGAATAACGTTCGGGAAATTGAATTAAATTCTCTTTAAAGTATGTAGACACCCTTTGCCATATACTCACGGGAAGTGGTTGAAAGGAAGATATGAACAGTTTCTAACTTTTCAGACAAAGGCGCAAAACACATGGATGAAAATGTACACTCGAGTATACTGCAGGCAAAGTGGGATGTGGTTGATTTTGAGGCAGTTTAGAAGGACTTTTGGATATTTTTGAATATTTAACTCTTTGTTACAAGTGGAGTTGCGTATTCAGTAACGTAGTGGCGTTCTGAGTGAGCAATCACAAGTATGTGAAGCCTGTATGGGAACATTCGTGCATATATGATACTTCACTAGATGCTAGAGATTAAGTAGAGATTTTGGTTTTTTGTTGTAGTTGAACTATCGTTGAATTCAAAATGAATATGCATGATTACCCTTGCCCTACGCAACTCACCGCAACGGAGTAACTTCAATTAACTTTGCTGTCGTTTTTATCAATTATTTACCACCTGCAAACGCATGCACACTCCTTATGTGTAACTGACAATCAGTCATTGGGACCATTAGGACAAAAAGGACAATCCACTTCTAATAGAGTGGAAAAAACTAGTAATATTTTAAGTGTACGCTTGTAACTACACTTGTAATTGATGACAATAAGCCACCTTTCGCCCAGGATGTAAACATTTCCTCACCAATCGTAACCAGCCGGCAAGCAATTAGTTTTTTTCCTCTGATTTTCTGTTGAATTACCACAGCTATCTATCCTGGTCAAAATGTGATTACTCTAATGTCTCGCATTAAGGCTACATTAAGTTAAATTAAAATTACTCATACGTGGCGCAGCGAGGATAGTTAGCAAACAAATCGAAGGCAAATATTATCAGAAAGGGTTAAAAGTTGACCAACGGATAATGTATTGTATATTAAGGAAAGTCGAGGAGCGGAGGCAATAAAACAACTTATGAAATATATGCATATTCAAGTAATGTAGCACGTGACCACAAGCTATGAAGCACCTGAGGTTTCTTTAGAATTCGTTTGAAAATCAATCAGAAATCGTGAATCAACAACAGTATTTAAAATGAAGCCCAGGATATTTTGTAACAATAGTGTCTAATCACAACGTTTTACTTATAGCATATTGACTTTGTCTTGGAATCACTTCGTGCTTAAAATCTGAAGGAACTTCTTCCGTTTTATATGTACCAGCTTCATATGTACCTCTTTGAGCTCCAGAATTAATGCCACATAGCATATTTTGTTTGGCTGATCCCTGTGCTATTGGCAATCGCAAGCTTGGGCTTCTTTTGTACGGGCTCTACGGATCAAAATTCAGGGCAGTTCTGCAGCGTCCAATATTCGAGTATTTTTCCGGAATTCTTGGAACTTTCCATTCCACTAATCGTTGCAATTCCTTGTCTTAACTTCCTTGTCTTGATAAGTTACGCTTGAGGCACCGAGTCGTCACATGCTTTTCGGAATACAACGCAACGGAATACAATTTTCTTATCTGAAGATGTTGCTTTCCCATTTGTGTCTACCGGTAACATTTCTACAAAGTGTCCTTGATCTAAGTATTTTTGAGCTGTCAAACATGCTTTTTAGCATTACCACAATATTAATAGTTTAGTAATCGCGTTTGGTGTGTGTTATGCCTCCAAAATAGCCTTTCTGCGCCATCGGTCAATAACCTTCTCCCAATCGTACAATTTAATATTGACCTTAAAGCCACACGATCTGGAAAAAACCGATCTGGAAAAAACCGAAGTGGTCATCCTAACGAAGAAGAGAATCCCCAAAATACGGCCTATCAGTATAGGGGACGAGCTGGTCTAATCGAAATCAGCATTAAAGTACCTGGGCGTCCTGATAGATTCGAAGATGAGTTTTTCCCAACAAATCAAGGCAGTAGCTGATAAGGCTGCAGCGCGTGTGACGGCACTCACCCGATTAATGGCCAACATAGGGGGGCCCACCACATCAAGGACACGGCTCTTAATGAGCGTTGTGCAGTCGCTTCTACTCTACGGATCAGAACTGTGGGGCGACGCTCTCAGCAAGGAGTTACACCAGAAGCGGTTGGCACAGGTGCAGAGACAAGGAGCATTGCGAATCGCATGCGCATACCGAACGGTCTCCGGGGCGGCAGTGCTGGTAATCGCAGAGGTGATACCAATCACCCTCCTTGCGAGAGAGCGCAGAAGTATTTACCTGCGCAGAGGCGAAGATCGCAGAGAAGAGATCACCAAGGAAGAGATACGTCACTCTCTCAGCGATTGGCAACAGTTCTGGGAGCAAGAAACAAGGGAAGGTGGACTGCACGTCGGATCCCTGACCTGAGGCCGTGGTTCAGTCGAGTGCATGGTGAGACCGATTTCTATTTGACCCAGCTCTTAAGCGGGCACGGTTGTTTTCGGTCCTACCTGTACAAAATTGACGGAGCACGGTCTCCTAACTGTGTGTTTTGTGCAGGGGAACCGGATGACGCCTGTCACACATTCTTCAATTGCGAAAGGTGGAGCCAGCAGCGAGGGGTCCTACTCAGCGAAATTGGAGTGCTCTGTCCGGAAACTATCGTCGGAGTAATGCTGGAAACAGTTGACAATTGGAATCGCGTGGCGCAATATGCTTGGGCAGTGCTTACATTAAAAAAAGCTTTATTGGAGCGCTTGGAGGCATCGGGGATGGATGGATCTCTTTTTTAGCACTTCCTCTCCTGTCCTTCTCGTTAGAGAAGATATACCCATAATTCGAAGGCGCCTCTAGGCGTAGGAACACGAGGCCTAGCCCAAAGTAATGTGTCAAACGGTTCCAGGCTAGGTTCTCAGGTTGACAGGGGAGGTGTGTAGTGGGTAGTCCAAATGCATTTTGCGTCTGGGAGTCCCACACTCAGGGCGTAAACAGCCTTCACCTCCCTACCACAAAAAAAAGCCACACGATCCCTGGGCTTTGAATACAGGCGTTCCAGTTTTGTTTCCTAAGTTCGCTCTGGCCATATGAGGTGCCAACTGATCAAATTCGAAGTATATAGAAGTTAGTGTTCTGCACGCTAAGGTTGACAGCTGTCATGGAACATTTCAGCTCACCAATTTTCTAACGTTGTTTCTGATTTTACTTAAGAATTGTTGTGTTCCCGTTTCGTTAAGCTGATGCCAAAAGGATTGATTGGTCCTAGAATAGGTCCTGTAATTCTATCCCCAGAGGATTTCTTCAAGATTCCTTCTCACTGCTTCTAATTGCACTTTGATAATTAAAATTCATTTCCTTCCGACATATAATGCAGCTACGGATTTTATTTACCCCGCTTATGGCAAAGAATTTAAATTGTTTTGCACTGATTCCAAGTATCTTTCCATTAACCTTCACCTGGCATGCTCATCCTGAGTAACATACCTGGACTCGTGGGGTACATACGAACCCCAGTGATAAATATCTATGTAAAAATTGAATTGGGTTTTACGAAAAAAAAAATGAATTTCGAAATATAAAAAAAGGTTGTTTTTTATTTTTTAAACAAATGTTTGTAAACAAATATTTTTTAAACAAAGAAGGTAGGCATCGCCTACACCCAAAAATCTCGCTGTTAACCGAGATTTAACATTGGAGCTAATAGAGAATAGAGAGAGACAGAGATTTTATCGAAGAACTGTTCTTCTGTACGCTATGATATTCTTTGAAACGCGCCAGCAAAGAAAAATAAGTATGAGAAAGAAGAAATAGTGGGAGAGAGAGAGAGAGACAGACAAAAACAGTCGGAGGGGGGAAGGGGAACAGCTGCGCTTCTTACCTGATCTACGAGATGGAGTTTTTCTGGTCCACTTGAGGCCATCTTTTCCATAGAGTTGTTTTGGCGGGCGGCCGCGTTGTGGCTCACTTCGACTTTTATTAAGCCTTTGATTTTCGCTCGGGTCCTCCATGTCGATATCCATAGCATCGTCAGATTCTTCATAGCTTTCGTCTGAAAAATTCTCCGAGCTTGGAAGATGATCGGCACTATTATCTTCCATTGGTTCCTCGTCTAAGTCATCCTCGAGCAACTGCTCTTGTAAATATCGAGAACGCAGATTATACGCCATTCTAAACGTAAACAAAAAAACATTGAAAATCGTTAAAAAAAAATTTGATGCATAGAAACGTTGATTAGTTACCTTTCTTTTCTTCCTAAGTACGAAAATAAAAACACAAAAAATACTCCAATTCACGAAAAAACTACGTTGATGGCACGGTGGGGTACGCACACACCCCAAACTGCTTTTGATGACTGCTGCAGACGAACTAACGGTCGCAGCGCTATCCCACTGGCATATCCCACAGGTATAAAAGTATATCCCTTGACTACCGATAGATGTCGTTCCGAGTTTCGATTTCGAAGATTTAGATATCGAAAATCGACAAGAAAGAGCGTGAGGTATGTACGTACCCCACGAGGCTAGGTGAAGGTTAAGCTGGTAAGGCTTTTGTATCAGTGCTATGTCGGTGTTCACATCTGCTAGATGTTTAAGAAGGTTGGCTGTTGCCGCCCTGCTGTGGTGCAGATATGCTTGGGTCACCCGCATTGGGTCACCCGGTCGCCTTAGCTCTGGCAGTCACCTGGGTGAAGCCAAAACTCAGTCGTCCGTTTTTTCCCTTAGAGTGCTGTCGTCTTCTTTTCGCATGCAGAGTCCCAGGACCATGCGTTTGTTGGCGACTTCTTTTTCCGCGAAGAGATGCCAGCTTTCCGTTTCATACCCCGTATTTTGCAGTTTAAGTGTCTCGAAAGCTTCCTGCAGTGTCTGCTCCGTTTCGGGTATAAATACCTTGACGGTGCATAACCGCGGTACCTCCTTTAAGGGGACGACTCTAAACTCCTCGTTCAGGGTGGTGTTTACTTTGGCAACTCATTCCTCTGAATGTTGAAATTTGTTCTGGTTTGCTGCGTAAGTGCTCGAAGAGGTCCTTCTTCAGAGCGGTTTGCAAGCTTCGCGGGTTGATCCTCTTGGATCTTACCAGTTTCATTGAGGTAGTCTATCACCGCTACCGTTAGTGCATCGGTTGCGGCGCCCCGATAGGACTTCCTCGCCAGAGTTTGGTGTTCGGGGCTTACCCTCCGTTCCTTTTTACCAGTGCCTTGGTTGCTGTCGTCCGATCTAATCCACTTAGGTCCGGTTTTACCCTTTTGCTTTGCATATAATACTATACTTTTTATTAATTTACATTAAGGACATATGACATTATGATATATGATATGGCATCTGTTAAAGCATTCTGCTCCGTACGAATCTCTAGCTTATGGATCTTTTTCTTTCCTTCCCTAAATGTTATTATCAAAGGTTCCTGTTTTATTTCCGGTTCAAGACTGACGTTTTATTTCCACTTTATTATAAATTAAACATAAACAGGGGATTTTGAGCTACAATGTGGTATTAAGCAGTTTTACATAGACAAGTAGCCTTGTCTAAATAGCAATGATGTTATGTTGAGTATTATTATAATTTACATGTGTTACAACAACCAATCGCATAAATAAATATATTAAGTGTTGAAGCAGCAAATAACCACGGCGACTGTCGAAATTTTCCCCGTTGGAAAGAGAACGAAAAAGAAAAATTGAAAAAAAAGTATATCGGTTTGTGATACAATTCTTGTTCATGGATGGGAAATCGTACAGCAAAATCAAAGAGCGCTTGAATGCTACATAGTGATTTTGCTCCTGGGATGTCGACCGCAAAAAATGGTTTAATGAGTTTCAACGAAGTCTCTTGTTGGTTTTTGAAGAGCTATGTCCAGAAGAAACCCAAACCCTAGAAGATAACGTGACAAATCCACTATTTTGTATTGGCAAACAGCTGATTGAAGCTGCGCGAAATTATTGAGACCATAGGCATCTCAAAAGACAGCATTGATTACATTCCGCATGAAATTTAGGACATGAGATAGATTTAACCATAGGTAACTATGAGTCTTCTTTAGAGCATTTTTCTCTAATGTTTAAGCTCAACACGAAGGAGTCTTTGCGTCGTTTTTCGTCCATCATCCAAAGATGGGTCCACTAATACATATCAGAGACCACGCAACAGGGAAATCAGTGGACATTCAGCTTCACCGCCATCAGTGAACAAATACCAAGGCTGGTTCTCCTATCGACTCGAAAGGTGATCGCCGACGTTTCCTGGTATTCAAAAGGTGTGATTTGATTGATTGATTTACTGTCGGAGATGGTGCACGTCAACCCTTACAGGCTTATTGTACCCTGTGACCGGTGCTCCTAGAGCGTCTCAAGCAGATCGATCTTTCTGAGAAAGTCTATGCTTCAGAATCAGGCATCCAAATTCCTCCTCGACAAGGGAGCAGCTTCGTAAACTGTCTTTTCTCCAGCGGGACAGTGCGTCGAAGTATGCCAGCATATGCACTGGTGCCTCCTCCGCAAGATTGCAAAATCTGCACTCATCATTCACTGTGAAGCCCATCGTTTTGATCGCTTTGAGCTATCGGCTCTCTTGGCACTCAGCACTTCATAAAAATTGTTATGAAAGCTGAACGCCGACGTCATGCGATCCGGTGGTGCATATACGAATGGAGATACCTTCTCTAGTTTAGCTTGCTCCTTGTGCCCAATTCTGAGGTCGTTTTCTCTTCCTTCAAGTAACTCAACTGTTTCTATCACCAAATGAAGTGTCAATACGTTTAAGATTTTCTGGAGAGCTGCCGTGGGATATGACTTTATGGCTCCGGTGACACAGACACATGCCAAACGCTGAACTCGATCGAGTGGAAGCCTCACCTTGCGTTCATGGATTTTGTCTGCCCAAGCCACCGCTCCTTAGGTGATGATTGGTCTCACCATCATGATGTACATCCACCGCAGGATTCCCGGGTTACCCCAGGACTTGCCTGTCATGTTCCTGCACATCATCAGAGCTCTGACAGACCTTGAATACACTGCCTTAATGTGCCCGTTCCACCTGGGCCTGCCGTCCAACAGCAAACCGAGATACTTGCTTTCATTCTCATACCCAATTTCCGTCCCATTTAGATATATGGTGCGGATTTAATCCATATTTCTGTGGTTTGATCGGGGTTAAGCTTTAGACCTATCTCCTCGCACCAGCCATTCACAATTCGTAGTGAACCCTGCATTATATCACACAGTGTCCCTTCGTATTTTCCTCTGGCTAGAATTGCGATATCATCCGCATAGGCGTGACATATAACCCCAGCTTCTGCTAGTTTGCCTAAGACTTCATCTGCCACAAGAGTCAATAGTAGTGGTGAAACAACACATCCTTGTGTGCATCAACGGTACGTACGTACTATGATCTTGCTCGGTCCCACTTTACATACGACGGCCCCCCTGTAATCAAGACAGCCAGCGAATAAGGAAAGATTAATCTCCCTTTTCATCAGCGCTCTCTTTACCGCATTATGGCATTAATATCGAGAAATGAACCTAGTGATACCTCTTTATATTCTGAGTATTCTTTGATTCTGCGAGTCAACTTGTTCAGTGCGGTGTCTGTGGATTTTCCCGTCCTTTATGCGTTTCGATTTGAAGGTATTGGATATTTTGTTAGATGAGTTGTACAAATATAATTCTACATCGTTTTGAAAATAAACGACCTTGAACTTATCGGTCTGCACGCCTTTGGATTAGTTTCATCATTTCTACCCACTTTGGGTATAAATATTGCGTTCGCCCACCTTCAGGACTTTGGTATACATCCCAATGCCAGGCTACTTCTAAAGAAGCGAATTAGATGCGATACAAGCAGATTTTGTCCCTTCTGAATCAGGCCTGGTATTTCCATAACATTCTCGCAAAAAGATCTGAAACTGTGACGTTTCGCCCTTTGGATTTCTGTCCCATAGTGTATTAGAATTCTATTGTATTCGTCCCAATCGTTGGTATGTTTTGCCTTATAGTGGAGTTTCCGCACCTCCACTCTAAGTTTAGCTAGTCCTTCATTACGCCACATGGGTTCTTTGTCCCCCATTATGACGCGTTCAGGACAGCTTTCCTCATGGCATTCACAATAGCTTTGTTAGTTTCGTCTACAGCATGCTGAAGTTCAAAACTATTTTTGGAAGTCCTTTTGATAGAGACATGCTGGAGATTTTCGCGCAAACGGGAGTCGTCCAATGCCCAATCGGTGCTTCTTGGGTTCCTAGTGATGATGGCCTCCATCCTCAGCCCCTCTAGGTCATAACTCAGAATTTTATGGTCCGAGATGGAGGTTTCATCGGATACATCTTCCATCTTTTAACAAAAGAGTCCAGAGTCATACTATTGACAGTAATATCCGGTACCTCCTTGCGTATATTAGTAACAAACGAAGGTGTATTCTCTATGTTGCGGAAAGTCGTATTTGATTTCATTTTGTACTCGTTTAGTACTCACTACCTATTTGATTGGTGTCAGCGCTTCCCCAAAGCTCATTATGGGCGTTAGCATCGTATCCGAGCAAGGGTAGAATATTTTTTCTCTCACAGTGTGCTACTAGCCTTTGTACTTCCAGTGGTGAAATATTTTCCGTGTCTCCTGGAAACTAGACTGATGAAAGAAGACTTTAAAGGTACCAAGCCCGTTTTAAGTATTCCGAAAGACATATAGAATCAATGTTTTCCTTATCATACCACCTCCTCCGGGAGGATCAAGCCCCTCTTCACAGACAACAATGGAATAGCGAGTGTTAAGGGCTCTAATACGATTCTCATGTGTCCAGGGTTCTTGGATCAGTCCAAGTCTTATATTTTGTTTTGTGAATATTTGTACAGAGACAGCCGAAGCCGCCTTGGTGTAATAACGTTTCACCTGTGCTAAACAACTTACATCCTCGTTCTCTTTGGAAACAGCGGGTACCAGCCCCGTTTGTTCCTCTTTCTGAGGTGGGATCCTTGTCAGAGCTTATTTTCAGGTCTCAAAGATCCAGCTCGTCCGGCAGGGTGGTCTAATAAGCTTTTTCCCCCATCCCGGAACTACTGCTGTACCCCAATTCATTTTGCCTGAGAGCTTCGTTGATGTTGCAGGGATGACAGTCCCAACGATGATGCTTGTGGAATCAGTCGTCCCTGAAACAGCGGTACACCGAGCATGCTCTATCTCTGCCACTGCGAGGGGGACACGCTCCCTGACATTGGTCACCATTGCGACCGGCCCCTCCCCAAGCGCCACAGGAAAGACGGTGGAGGTTGTAGAGGGGTAATGCTACCTGGCATTAGTTACGGTCAGAGCAGGTTCCACTGAAACCGCTGTGGGAGGAATAGTCTCCTTACCAGCAGCGCCAGACAAAGCCAGCCCCACCACAACCGCTGAGGGAGCTATAGGCTCCAACGCAATAGCCCCAGGAGATGCAACCCGGCTCGCATTTACCGAAGCCATGGAGGTTGTCTCCACTTTCTTCAGTACATTTATTCTGATCGTACATTATTCTGAGCACCTATATCTTAGGGAGGCATTTTGCTTGTTGATGAAGTTCGCCGAACCCTCATCAACTCCAGCGGTCAATAATTGACCGTTTCCCTCGCTGAGGACCTCCCATTGCCTCATACTGAGGCCTTTGTTCGAGGCTTTGTTTGAGGCGACCTTTCACTTTTCAGGAGGTACAGGTGTATTATATGGGCCTTAAGGATGTTTTCTTCCTTCTTCACACCTCATTCGATTCCCTCCCAAGCGGTTAACTTTGAAATTGCTCCATCAAGCCATTTGACGGTACTTTCATTCCCACAGCCAATAAGGAGCATCCCTTGTCTGAAGTATAGACCCTGGAAATCTTCTCCATTTTGCATCTCCCATGCAATTGCGTCTTCCGGATGAGTAAGTTCCTCATCTGTGAGCGTCCGCATCAGGTGTTCCTTTGCCACCACCGCTACACGTTGCACTTTTAATGTGCTTGCGTAACTGGTACTAGCTTCAACGGGTGGTTCGTTGCTTTCGCCCGCCGTACCTATCGGTATTTGTGGTCGCTTTACTTGTTGGTTTTTGGGGGTAATCGAGTCTCTGTTTCGCTTCCTCCTCTGATCAACGGGATTAGGTGTTGTCTTCCCTAACCCTTCGCTTTTTGCAATCGGCTCCGATGCAGATTTCCTATTCCGCCCCTGTAAAACAGGGGGTTTGGTCCTCCTGGTCCCGGCTTCCGATCTATTGCCATCTTCCTAGCCTCGTCAGGGTTAATTCCCCGTGCTAGGAATCGCAGATTCCACTTTACACCCACCCCTCATCTGCGACTTATTTTCTTCTTGTATGGCTGTACTGGGGTGTGGTCCCCTGGTTTGGATTTTGGCTAGGGTGACGTTTTCCTGCACCCTTTCTGAGGTTGGTGGTGTTCATGTCAGCTTTCTTCGACAGTTAAAAGGATCCACCACCTCTTCTTGGTTCTGTCTTTTATTATTATTCTGAGTTTCAATTTTCGATCCCACGAGTAAGTCGGAAAAATTGTCCACCCGGCAGAGCCGACGTACCAAGGTAAGGGTCTTATTTGAGATCGGAGGTGGCCACGGAATCCAGGCTCGTATATTTAGGACCAAGTACTCCTTGGCCCCTCAGCTTTCAGCATATGCTGTTCCAACTTAGCTTAGCGTCCTTTGCCACCATTTACAGTGTAAGAGGACAGTCCTCGATTTACAACGAGTTGTGATTTATGCTGACTACTAGGAGAACGTAACGAAACGGTCACAAGGCTGTTGTTTCTGAGCTTGAAAAAGTCACTCGCTGAGCAGAATTTGTGCAGAATGAGGTGCATCTCGCCGCTACGGAGGTCTACTTTGCAGACCTCACGAAAAAATATTTTTGGAACGGATATTAGAAGTTGATAAAATTAAGATATTTGACAAGAAACTAATCCAAAATAAACTTCTAAGATATGATTGGCTTCAACTGATAAGGATTGTTAGGTGTTAAATTGGATTAAAATTGTTTTAAGTCAATTTGAATGCTTGCACAGCAACCAATTTTGCTTTCTTACTTAACCTTTTGTCACAGACTAAATATAACAATTTGGAGAGATATTTATTTGTGATTTAAGTTCAATTTCGAAATTAAAAGTAAGTGGGAGTTAAAATTATTTCACGGGAAGCGAACTTCATGTATGGCCTTCATGTGGCGGACACGATAATATTTCTTCATATATTATTTTGTATGTTCTCAAATCAAGTAAGATGCAGTTTAACCTGTACGTTGCCAAAATTGTTGGCTTACCTGACCACAAATTGAACCTTCCCCGTTGAACTTCATATTATTAGAAATTGTATCACGTGCATAAAGCCATTTTCTTGGCAAATATCATTCTGGGTTTTCAATTTCCATTATGTATCTGAAAAATGTTCGGAAAGGGTCAATTTATTCTCAATTTCAATCAATCAAATCGCTACTGTAGAAAACTGCCGATGAGCCTTAACGTTGTCCGTTTTGGCATAACTCTTAAAAAAATTTGAAATCGATTCGAAGGTGAACGGGAATACTAAAACGATTTGGCGTATAAACGATTTACACACTAATTGGAATCGAATTGCAATTTAGAAACAATCAGAAACATGCAAGAATGCAAATCGGGAAAAAGGCAATTCAGTCAATCGAAAATTGAACAGAAATCCTGATGGTAATTGGGCAAGCATGATACCTTGGAAATTTCTTCGCTACTTAACATTGCCGCTCGCGGATGAAAATCTTTGATGGCAGGCGATTGATTTGACCGCAAGACTATATGCAACTCTGGATTGCATCAAATATACATTATCGATAATAGGCTACCGTTTTTCTTACCCAAAATGTTATTCCTCGGAAGCTACAGTTCTCATTGATCTGTGAATGGCACAGTTTGTCTGCATTTCTAGAGTTCAAGGTATATTTGACTTATATACCATTATAAGTATTCGAATCTTGGCTAGGTTTTTCGTCCAATTACTTGATCAAAATAAGACATGTTCTTAGGACATGTTCTTAATCTTCCCGCAAAGACATTCACAATATTTAAATTTTCTGCAACAGGTGAGGAGCTTCGTTTGAGCAATTTTCTCAAACCTGTTGCACCCAAGCTTATCGGTGTCCTTGGAACTCTCAAAACACTGCTAGGGAGAGGCTTGAGTGGACTGAATAAATAAATTAACAGACCCAGGGGGAAAAGACGAATTTAAAGATTCTAAATGGAATTACTAAGTTATAAACAAATTATATTATTATAAACCAAGTCACCAAGTCAATTGTCAGAACCCAACATGATTACCCCTAATCTCACAGTCTGCTTTTGACACAAGTTGCGATTTGTCAACTACCACCCTCCAATAAGATCGTCATGAGGTGTCGGCTTACATTGACCCTTTCCAACTTCTGTACAGGTAGATACGGAACTTCGCTATTCCACCCTAATGCAATACGTGCTACCACTATTTATTCGAAAAAAAGTAACCGGTTGAACTGGTCTGTGATACTAGGGAATACCTACAGAGATGAGGTTTGCAAAACTATTGTCAAAGATACCGCATACGGGAGTATCGAGCTAGCTTGGTCGCTATGCTTCGAACGTTTTAACAAAGAGTTAAAACGATAGCGAGGGTCCCAATCCCTGTCGGTTTCACTGGAATCAGCATTTAGACTAAGGACCCAAGATCGTTTGAACCAGATCTGCCTTCTCTGCGGAATGAAAAACGTGACACGTATCGGATACGCTATCACCTATCGGAAAAAGTCAGGTGCAGATACTTTGCTAGTCGAGATGATTGCCAGAAGATTTCCCACTCTATTTCAATCTTGTTGTATGAAACAATTGCAATAAATTATATGTAACATATATATAACATGTATTTATTAAATAAAAATCAGGAAAGAATACACGATTGCTTTAATGATTTTCTTTACACCACGCCTGGAAAAAATTTCAGAATGTTCGGACAAAAATCTTCCCTGTATTTTTAATAGATTTTAGACGTTTTAACATCTTTTGAAGACTGGCATACCATCCAACTTTCCCTTTTATTACAACTAGAAGTGGTAAGTATAATCGTTGTCTCGGTAAAACCTGAATTCACTCGTTGTAAATGATGTTTTTTAAGGGTTTAGAAATAGGAAATGTAATTGAGAGGTCTAATGTTCGATTACTCTAACCAAGAATGGGGGCCGTACCTCCACAATAACAAGGCAAATGTTGTCTTCCGATTGGTGAAGCGTCTCGGGCTTGTTTGCGTAGAGGAGAGATTTGACGCATTCCCACAAAAATTAGTCCAGCTGTATTCCGTTAGTACAGGTTACTACATAGTGTCAAAACGAGAAATTATGCTCTCAGCAAATGCTTCTTTCAATATGTCGATGAATGCTTGAGATGTATGGCATGTCGCACTATCGCATTGAAACAAGAGGAGTCAATCGCATAGCGAGGAGCCAATTGCGGCATGAGAAACTCGTTGATCATGGCTCTACCGTTCAGCATTGACTGTAATGTTACTGCCAACAGAATTTTTGGAGACAAATGGACCAATAGTTCTAACGGCCAATAAAGCACGACAAAGAGTTACAATAGCCGGATGTAACGGTGTTTAGCAAACCACCTGTGATTTCCTTTCACTCCATATGCGGCAGTTTTGTTTATTGGCGTGGCCATTCACTCAGAAATGAGTCTCATAGTTGAACAAATGGTCTCATGGGTCTCATCTTGGGGCAATACACGCTTGCTTGTTCGGCCTCAATTCCTGTACGAGTTGTATTTGGTAAGCGCGCAACCCAAAATCCTTCCGTAAAATCTTCAAAAATGTGGATGGGCAAGTTTAACTGTTGAGCACGATGTCGAATGGACTATTTTATTATTAGTGCATAATCATTTTAACTTCCCTCTTCTCTAAATCATGTGTTTCGATATTTTGGTACTTGGTGCTGCACAAAATAAGGGTTCTGCTTTTTTGGAATGCATTATATAAGAACGATTTTCGAATTAAATGCGAAAATGGATGTAAGCACAGATTTCTTCGTATCCAAAAGATCTATGGTTATCAGACGTTTATTTTTTGAAGGCTCGCATGATTGTTTTTGTGATCTGAAAGTTTTTCAGCAAATTCATAAGATCTTGAAAAAATATCACATGTAAGATTTAAGCCCCGTAAGCCTTCTAGCAGATCTAAAACTACACACATTTTTTTCTAAGCACTTCCCTGGAGTTCTCCAGCATAACTTTGAATGTAACGAACGTATCCTGTTTCACTGTCACACCAAAGCCAATATTTAATTCCATATTTACATGCCTTGTTTGGCATATATTGTCGAAAAAGACATTGACTTTTGAATTAGCGTAACTGCTCGTGAATTATAATATTTGTGTTTGGGTTATGAGTGCCGTCCATTTATCCCATATAACCTTCACAGCTGTTGAGTTATTACTCTGTCTTCTTATGTCCCGAAAAAACTGAAATTTTATTGAACCATTTCAGTGACATTGTCTGACATTTCCTGTCGATATATTTCATCATACTCCTTAACATTTTAGTGGTCCGGGAATAATTTTCTTTGAAACATGGAAGTATAATTTATTCGATTCATTTTGCTTGAAATGATGTCCCTGTGACATGAATTACATAATTATGCCTCCAAATCTTGTATCAACAGCTAGAACTATGATTGTGATTTGGATATTGACTAGCAGGGATTGTGGGCTAATTTTTGCAAATTTGTGGAAACTTCAAAGATGAGTAACACTGAAGTTTACGCATTTTGACTATTATTGTATGCGTTTCTTGCATTTATTGCAATGGTCTAACCCAAAAAACTCCACACGAAACGTTTTTTGTCCCTTTTACTTGGTGACCTGCCTCTTCAAAGTGGCAAGCTTTAGTGATATTTTATGTACTCTTTTCGTTTCTTCAAAGGATTAGTGGACAAGTTTTGAAGCATCTGAAGCAATTCAAATTGAACACTTCATAGGATGGAATCTCTTGGAGGCGAGATGTTATTTCACTTCTTCTGTCGATAGTCCATGCAGACTACGCATGACAAGATTCAAATTCTTGTTCTTTGAAAGATAGTATGGCATAGTATTGTATGAAACAATCGTCGATTCAGTGTCGATTTGACCCGTATTATCTTAATAACGCAAAGACTCAAAGGCTGACGTGTGTAAGGACTTGATGCCGACTCGAAGACTTTTCTTTGGATTGTTCTATCTGGATAGGGAGATGAAGGCTTTTTAAGTACTAAATGTTAGACGCCCAGTAGTATCTACTAGTATCCACTAGGCTACAAACTAAACGTCTTTCTCTATTAACTGGGCTACCTGGCCTGGAACTAAAAATGAAATGAAATAAAAATTAAACGTTCCTGGCCTGGAACTAAAAATAAAAAATTACTTTGATCTGACTCACCCTATTCAAGGTTCTTTTGGGGTAGGGAGGTGGCAGGCAATTTATGTCTGAGTGTCGGACTCTCAGTGGACATACTGGACTACCAACTAAACGCCTCCCCTGTCAACCGGAGTGCCTAGCCTGGAACCGTTTGACACATTACTTCGGGCTAGGCCTCCCAATTTTACGCCTGTTGGCACCTTCGGGTTACAGGGATTCCTTCTCCAGTTAGATGGAAAAGAGTAGGAGGATTGCTACAGAAGGAAACCCTCCACCCTCGACGCATCCACCCGATCAAGTATGCCTTTTTTCATTACTAACATTGCCCGAGCGTAATGTACCACTTGATTCCATTTGTCAAATGATTTCAGCATCTCTTCGGTAAGGCTATCTGGATGGAGCTCTCCCACTTTTTCGGCAAGATTAACGCGCTGTACGGGACAAACTGCATGAAAATAAAGTATGATGGTCGTCATCAATCACACCTATGCAGAATATGCAATTTGGAGACCGTGACTTACCAATCTTATGCAGGTCAAACTGAAAACAACCGTGTCCACTCAGTAGCTGAGTCAGGTAGAAGTCACTTTCACCATGCGTTCCACTGAGCCACGATCTCAAGTGAGCCGCGCGGTCCATCTTCCTTTTAGCTCACGTTCCCATGATTGTTGCCATTCGTCGAGAGTGCATCGTCTTTCATCGGGAGCAACTTTTTCTTTATTACCATTGTGCCTTCGGAGGAAGACTCTATTGTGCTCTCTAGCAAGGATTGCGATGGGTATCACCCCTTGAAATACCAGCACCGCTGGCTCGGAAACTGTACGGTATGCTGATGCAATCCGCAGTGCTCCTCGTCTCTGCATCTGTGCCAGCCGTTTTCGGTGCAGTTCCTTGTTGAGAGCTTCACTCCATATCTCTGCTACAAAAAGAAGTGTAGATTGCACTACATTCATTAGCAGACGCCCTTTTGTTGGACTTGGTTCTCCATGATTGGCCATGAGTCGACCAATTGCCGAGACCCCTGCTGCGGCCCTGTTTGTCGTTGCCTTGATTTACTCCGAGAAACTAAGTTTAGAGTCTATCAGCAAGCCCAGATCCTTGACTGATAGTTTCGTATCTACTAATGTGTCCCCGACTCGGACCATTCTTACTCTGGCGATCCTCTTCTTGGTCAGGATGACCATTTCGGTTTTCTCTAACGGTAGGTTAAACCCGAGAGTGATCATCCCCATCCGGGGCATTAGTACATTCAGCCTGAATTGCGCTTGATCGATCGTGCATCCAGCCACTTGTGCCGTGTCACTGTGCAACGTGTCGTAGATCAGGCTGCGATCCTTCAGGTAATTTCGGACTATCCGCATCAGATATTCTGGTACTTGGAAAGAGTTTTCCAGGACTTCCAGAATATACGTGTATTTAGCGGAGTTGAAAGCATTCCTTACGTCCAGCGTTACTAGAAGAACTACCTGACGGTTGGATTGACTGCGTGCCTCTACTTGTTGGACCGCACTCACTACCTCCGCGACTGCATCTATAGTGAACGTCCCTTTCCTGAAACCATACTGCCTTGGAGAAAGATCTCCAGTGGCGTGGATGACGTCAGCGAGTCTTCTCTTTATCAGTTTCTCGAGCACTCTCCCGGCCATACCTAACATGCTTAACGTTCGATATGCTGACGGCGACTCGGGATTTCCCTTCCCCTTGCTGATCAGCAGAAGTTTTGTCATCTTCCGACGCACAGTGAAAACGTCCTCCCACAAGCAGGCATTAAATGCACTGAGCAGCAAGTCAGGGAAAGAGTGATAGGCCAGTTGCAGTACGTCGGCTGGAATACTGTCAGGGCCCGGAGGCTTCTTCACCTTCATGGAGAGAACTGCTAGTTCCAGCTCGTTCCTCGTTAAGAGTGGACAGTCTGATGTGGTTACCCTGTTGGCGGCATCAACACTGACGGGACGTTGGGGAAAAGTGTCCGTACTATCTCGTCCATCAGGTCCGCTTCAAGTACGCAGGGAGACCGTAGAGCACCGAGCTTCCGCATTATTAGTTTATAGCCTAGGCCTCACGGGTCCCTTTTCACGTCTTCGACGAGGTTCTGCCAGCAATGGGCCTTACTCCTGTTTATCAGTTCGCGAAGTCATTTTCTGGCCGATCGATAAACTGCCATTCTGGTGCATGCCTCGTCCTGGCTTCGCGCTCGTTGAGCTTATTGCCGGAGTTTGTGACACTCCCTTCGTTGTTCAGCTATTTCAGTGGATCACCAATACACCGGAGGCTTTCCGTGTCTAGGTCTCTGGTGGGGCATGAATTTCTGACAAACAGAGATGATGATATGCATTGTTGAGTTCAGCATGTCTTCAGCAGTCAGTCCTCTGGTCCCGGCGATGAGCCAAACGGTGGTAAGCATGCCATTAGCGTATCGACAAACTTCTCCACGTCCATCCTCTCAGTATTCCACACGAAGGCGGAGTCCTGAGTGTCGGGGAGTGTAGGAACGTTGTCGCGGATCTCGAATGCTATGTTCTGATGATCACTGAGCGAATAGTCCTCTAGAACTCTCCAACTGTGTGTTATAGAGAAGAGGGCCTCCGAGGCGAATGTCACGTCCGGGATGGTGCCCACGCAGCCTAAGCGGCGGAAAGTGGGAGTGTTACCAGTGTTCACCACGGCTAGCCCTACTCTGGCTGCCATCTCCAGGATTCGATTTCCTCTGGGATCTGACTAAGGCATGCTCCATTCAATGGCCTTGGCGTGAAAGGCTTGGCTCTCCCGATAAGAAAATGATCAACTTTGCTCAAGACGGTTTCCTCCAAAAAGTTGAGCTTCGCCTGAAAGATTTTATTGGTTCATTCGACTTCAAGTACACCCTAAAGAATGTTATTCCTGGGCAACGGACCCACACGAAACCATCTTTTCGCCCATGGCTCCGAACTCTCAGTTGGGTGCTGTTTCGATCCAATCTGGCACAAGTACTAGATTCAGCAGGGTACCATGCTCATGAATTTTTATAGATCCGCTTTCATATCACTCGCGAATCGGTCAAGCAGGTCTTGGGCGTTTGAGGTCCAATGTAAGTTTATCTGCAGAACACGGGTCGTTGCAGAGCTGCTTTGGCTTTGGTTAGGGCTTCTTTGAATACCCGGCACTTCCCTGTCCCTGGCATATGTCTCAGGTCATCAGGTCTGGGATCAGCCCCAAGCTACCTTTATTCTTTCTTTAGTAAACGAGGAAAGAGGCAGAGGGCTGCTAGAGAAGGGAACTCTCCACCCTCAATGTTCTATCCAATTTAGCATACCTTTTTGGAAGGATTGTTGAGCGTAATATACCTTATCCAATTTGACAGCCAATTCCAGTATCTCTTCGGTTAAGTTTCGGTTAAGGACAAAGCTTATCCACTTTTTCCACAAGGTGGCCGCAGATTCTTTCCCATCTTTTGCATGAAAAGGAAGTTTGACAGGAAGTTTCTCCAACGCAGATTATGCTATCTAGAGTCCGTGGATTACCAATCTTATGCAGAGCAGACTGAAAACAGCCGTGTCCGATCTATCACTAGGTCAGTTAGAATTCAGTCTCACCGTGCTTTCAACTGCGCCAGGATTTCAAATCGTTGTCGAGCCGAACAGTACGTTTTCCTTTTGACTCATGCTGTCAATATTTTTCCCATTAACAGAAGGATCTTCGGCTTACGTTGCTAGAGCCTTATGTGTAACTACCATCCCGTCTTCAGAGGTAGATTTCTTTATGCTCACTCATGGGTATGACCCTAGCGATTACCAACTCCCCTTAATCTTAGACTGCCCGGTATGCTTATATTGCCGTTCAGGGACGAAAGTGCTCCTAGTTTTTGCAGCAGCTCGCTATTGAGAGCTTTTCTGCATATTTTACTGCATTCAAAGCGGCGCTTTCACAACACTCATCAAGAGTCGTCTCTTTTTCTTAGTTTGGTCATTTATTTCGATCGTTAGTCGACTCAATGCCAATTTGCCATTGCCGTAATTTTCTCCGCGAAATTTAGCTTAAAGCCTATCAACAAGCATAGATTTTTAACTGATATTTTCGACTCCAAATATTTACCACAAAAACTTATCGTTCTAACTCTAGGGATTCTCATCTTTTTCAGGATAACCAGATCAGTTTGAAAATTGCTAGGGTACTTCCTACACGTTGCATCGGTGCGTTTAGTCTTGATTGTGCCTGATCGCCTCTCAATCACTGCTGCAACTTCATCCACAAAGGCAATCAGTCCAGGCTCCTCCAGCAGTTCTAGTCTAAGCTGTCCGCCGTGGGAAATGTTGCACTAGCCTGTACCAAGAATGAAGCATAAGGACACACCTCATGTGACTCTCCGTGTTCTAGATCAAACTTTGATCTTTCCTCACTTCAGCTGATTAGCTGGCGAAGTTATTTCCTTGCCTTAAAGATATACTGCCATTCCGGTGAATAGTCCACCCTGACTTCACGCCCGTGAGCTTCTTGCCAAAAATTTGAGCCCTCTCTTCGTTGCTTGGTAGTTAAACTTGATTAAACTTGGCGAGTCAAACACCTGTACATTGGAGACTTCCCGTATCTAGGTTCCCGGAGGCCCGGAGGGACACAGATTACTTACAAGCAAATTTGACGGGAGTAATTGTAGAGTTAACCATGTCGTTAGCAGCCGATCCTCATCGTAAGCGAGTTGATGAACTTCTCCACGTCCATTGCACTAAAGCGAGCCCAGAGTATGTGGAAGTGCAGGAGCATCGTCAAATTTTTAATGCTTTTACAAATATTCACTCACCGAATAGTCCTCTAGATCTCTCCAATTGTGTGTCTTTCCAATCAGGGTCTCCGAAGTGGAAGTTATCCCCGGTGTGGTACCAATGTAGCCAAAGCGGTGAAAAGTGGGAGTATTACTAGTGTTCGCCAAGACTAGTCCAATTCTTGCTTCCTTCACCAGGATCCGTTTTCCGATGGATTGCTCTGTAGCATGTCCCATTCAATAACTTTACCATTGAAATCTCCCCTCTTCCTGGCAAGAATATGACTCTCTCTACTCGACATTGTGTCTTCTAAAGAGTTGAGATTCAGTTGAAAGGATGTTAGTGTCTTCTTTGAGCTATGGGGTGAATGTATTATAGATAAGATTTTAGTCAAATTGATTGTCATTCCTGACGATGCCTTTAATTGCGTGGATGGCGGAAGCAGTAGGAGCTCTTCGTTCCGCTCCTCTGGTGGAGCACAACTGAACACATCCTTCCACATTTTCCTTCTCCGAACAGTCAATAGAATTAGCCGAAGATAATTAAGAGCTTAACATCTTTTTTTTTTTTTTTTGAGGCCACTTGCCCCTTTTTGGGGCTAATACAAGTAGTATCAATGCAACATTAGTTTGTCATTACAATTTTTGAAACGATATTTTCGTAAAAATCTGAATATAATCGTACTTGCCAGTGCATCCAATGTAAAATGCTGTCCCTATTATCCTCATACGACGTATTTTCACCAGCAAACCGCAATCACGAGCAATTCAATGTATTTTCTCTCGCAAAATTTAACGAGTTTATGTGAGTAACCTGAATAAGTCTGCATACAAAACGCAACGCTATAAAAAAAACATGTACGCTGATTATGTGTTTGCATATTTCGTTAAATGTCGACAATGGTGGTGAGAAATATTATATTAATGATTTAATTTCAGTTGATTGTTTCCAGCCACTTGCACTCATTATGAATGAATTGTTGCTAAGACGTTTTTTCCGTAAGTCAAACAATAAACCAATTCACCTCAATTCGTTACTTTAGTTCCCTTCATTTAATAAATATTACAAAGACGCTTGGTCTTTATATTGCTTTGTATCTTAATATCAGATTATGAGGATCAGAATTTGTATGATAGTTACTACCGTGATGCTCATAGTTTTAATTGTTAATGTGGTTAGCAATTTGAATTTATAATTGCAATTAAAACGAGATGCGATTTCATGGTAGGGAAAAGAGGAGTTCGAAAGTATTCTTTGATAGTTTTTGTATTAGGTTAATATACTCTGTGAGGGTTTTCTTATTTATCCTATCCAGCGATGTGACAGCCAATTTTTAGGATCTGAACTGCGGCGTTGCTACGGGTGAAGGGACAGTGAGAATAAGTTAATCAGATCATAGCCTGGTTTGACTTTG